>JAWNOJ010000024.1:10000000-14800000 GCA_035046065.1 Chymomyza procnemis
ATACGAATTTGTGCTTCGCGACTTCTTTTTTTTGCCCGCAAACTTTAAACAGTCGTTGGTTCGATACAGTTCTGGGCAACAACGATTAATAAATATTTGTAAATGGTGTTCTTTTTTTCGAAGAATAGAGCTTTTATTTGGCATTACTGTTCAAGATGGCGACCGATTTAACGGCTGACAAGTGATTTATTTGCAGTTTGATTTGGCAATTGAAGACTTGAAGCCAAACGATCAATAAGCAAGGCGTAGATTCGTCGGATTCATCATGAATAGACTCACGCCTGAACAGCGTTTGCAAATAGTGCAAATTTATTTCGAAAATAATGGTTCTGTGCGGAGTATGCGCACTCCGTCCATTTTATCGTCGACGAAGTCGTCCATCAGAGCAGTTAATTCGATTAACAATGGACCGTTTTCGCCCTTATTGATAACTCGCATCCCCAGAGACGCCGTGCGGTGCGTACAAAAGAAGCTATTACTGCTCTAGAGCGTAGCGTTGAGGAAGACCCGAATGAGTCCATCGCCATCGAGCACAGGAATTGGGTCTGTGTCCATCCACTTTATGGAAGATTTTGCGGAAGGATCTTGGTTTGCGTGCTTACAAAATCCCACTCGTGCAAGAAATGAAGCCAAACGATCATCAAGCAAGGCGTAGATTCGTCGATTTTCGTAACAGAATTTTGTTCAGCGATGAAGCGCACTTGTGGTTGAATGGCTACGTCAACAAACAAAACTGCCCTATTTGGAGTGTAGCTAATCCTCAAAAGTATGTCGAAACACCGTAACATCCAAAAAAACTGACTGGGCTGATCGAATCGTTGGTTCGTACTTCTTCAAAAACGATTATGGCCAGAATGTTGCAGACAATGGGGATCGGTAGAGTCATGATTACAAACGTTTTCATTCCTGAATTGAACAACCATGATGTTGTGCAGCTGTGATTCCAACAAGATGGTGCAAGCTCGTATCGACTTATTGAAAGACAGTTTTGGTGACCGCCTAATTTCACGTTTTGGACCTGTGAATTGGCCTACTAGATCTTGTTATTTGATACCGCTGGACTCCGCAGGAACTATGTAAGATCATTGGTCTCTCCGGATAAGCCACAAACGCTTAACCACTTGGAAGTCGCCATTTTATTGTCGATAAACGCTTAAATGCATACATATAACGACGGAAAATGAATGAATGACTTTGAAATTATAGAGAAAATCATTTTATGTTTTAAGCAAAATAAACAAATTCAATAAAATTGTCAATAAATATTAAGTTTATTCATTGTTTCCATACATTATTCTATTATTTCAAAATAATGTAGAGTATAAAGCTTCTTCGGGAAGATCGTGATGGGGAAGAACTTGCCGTTGGATATATCTTTTTCTAATAATATATATATTTCTTAAATGAATTCAATTTCTCTGAAATGTTTATATATATTTATATATATATATACAATTTACTGGGTAAACTAATTGTGGAGCACAAACCAAAAAATTTTAAATAGGCGCGCCATCTGTATCGGGTCAATAGAAAACTCGAATAACTTTGACAATTTGAACCCAATTGTCTCACCATAACCCATAAATCTCAAGAACCCGCCGAAATAGTACCGCTTTACATTAAAAATAATTGGTCAGTTGTGCAGATAAGACTCACACTCTCTAGCGCCGTCAACTAACAAACTCTCGGTTTTGGCGCACCGAAAACCCTCATATTAACCACGAAACATCTTTGCCCGTTCAGAATGTGACTGTTTGGGTTGGTCTTTGCTTGCAAACCATCATTGATTGGGGCCTTTTTATACCAGATAAAATTGATATTGGCGCACCAAATGCTTGAAACGACCTGAAATTTCTGCAAAATGAAAATTCCCGAAAATAGTTGTGCGCCAAGATTCCCAGATTTTACACTGCCAAACTACATTTTGTGGTGATTTTGGAAGAGTAACGTTTATGCGAATAGGCCGAGGATCATAGAAGAGGTAAGAAACAAACTTTAAGCCGGATCACATTGATCTATGTGAGGGGGTAATTTGGTCGATGTTGTTTTTGGGAAATAGTTTAATCCAATTGCAAAATAGTTATCTTGATAATTTTTGAAATACAATGAAAATTGAAAATAAAGTTTCTTGTGATAATGACAGAAATTTATATTACCTGTCAAGATATAAAAAAAAATTCCGATTTATTTTAAAAAATTATTTACATTGTCACAGAGAGCCTAGTAGGCCTCAGTAAGCTAAAATAGCTTTTGCAAAACTTTGATACAAGTTAAAGCTAACAATGCAATAGATACGAGAGAAATACCAATATCAGTTATAAGTTAGATTTCGGGAGACAGGATAATACAAAATTTATTTGACGTTGCCTGAAAAGCTTATATATCTATATAAAATTTATTGGGTAAGCCAATTGTGGAGCATAAACCCAAAAAAATTATAAAATATAAAAGTCAAATAACTTTGACAATTTTCATAATATATCAAAATATTTGTTTTACCCAAAAAAAAATTGCAGAATTGCTTACACATAAGTTTGAAAATAAAAATAAAGAGTATTAAAGCTTCGTATCATCACTGTCAATAAACAGTACGTAGATCCTTGATCCCAAAATAAAATAATTTCTAAGATTAAATTACATTTTGTTATCGTAAATATTGCATCGTTTCATTAAAGCTTATTGAAATAATATTTTGGTATCTTCATGATCCGCATTTGGAGCGATGACCATAGTCAAAATTCAAAAATTTTGCCCCATGTTTTCGAAGAACAATTTGAAGTATTTGCTGGACCCAATCGGGTCAGAAGGCTGTGATGACTGAAAATAAGTTCTCATAAACAAAACTAGAAAAGATGCCACCAGATGCTCAAAATGAGGCAAAGTGAAATAAACTACATTCCATTTCTTAAGTTGCCGGTATTATTGAAGCAGAGAATAAGGAGTCTAGAAACTGCGCTTTTTATTGAGATAGCTGGCAACATTCTGAGGTATGACGAACTTTACAGGTTGCTAGGCCACATAAACTGGCCTGTCTATACTTACAATCCTCCATTAATTCAAAGTCACGGAGGTGGCAACAAGTTGTTACGACTGAAGCTATTTTGTGCCCACGAACTCGGCATCTTCTTCCTAGAATCAGCAGTTTAATTTCAATCTCACGAATGAAGCTAAGAACATTTTCTTCAGCTCAATACAAATTGAGAATCCCATAAAACTATGAATACGCTTATCTATGGCAAGCATGCCGGTACCACGCCTACTAAAAAATAAATATCACAATATTAAGTCCAAAATCACAACAGTCCAGAGATTACAGCGAGAAATTACACTTGCCAACAGGTGTACCTATGGGCTTGAGACCTCTTTTGATCGACACAGGTAAAACTCTACAAGTCGTTCTTACATGTTCTTACATTGCGCAGAAACACGAGTTCTGTTACGGATGGATGAAACCGCGAGAGAAAAATAATTTACAAACTCTGCGGTCCCCTTCGAGTTTACATTGGATTTCTAATGACCCATATATGCTCTATGACGACAAAGATCGCATAACATAACGTCTGCTCTAGGGCGATCATGCAGTGCCTATGGATGGAAGCTATAGAACAAGTGTGCTGTTTGAGCCACACTTGGAATATGTAACTGGAAGAGGGTTATATGGATGCGAACACCCTCAGAAAATCTCGACTACTACAAAAAGCGTTCTGTAATAAAGACAACAAAAATATTTTCTCATTACTATCATGTGGGTCATGGCTAAACAAGAATCTAAATAGTTTTTCAGAAATATAGTACGGATTAAAAACAAATTTTTTTTTCGAAACTCACTGGTCCACTAATTAGCAAGATTCCACATTGCGGAAATAACACAAAATTGGAAACAATTCATTATAGCGTTGGAACATTTCAGTAAAGGTTTCATATCACACGCTCCTGCTTAAGCACATTAAGCTAACCATCTTTGCATTCCGGAACTTTTTATTTTATAGAAAGTCTGATAAAAATTAGCGGAAATGTCCAATGTTGTCTACTTGAATAAAATACAATTAAAATTTAATCGACCCACTTATTGGGATTGACGTATATCTTTGACACTGTGCCGCGCAAGGATTTCAAGCCCTGATTAAGAGGCACCGGCTTTGGTTTCTTTGCCACATCCTTCAGCCACAGGCGGTAGGCTTGCTCGTTACGCAACTCGCGCTGCTCTTTCTCGTACTGCAACTTCTGTTCAGTTTTTAGTCTTTGCTGGCGCTTTCTTTCAACCTCTTTTTGCTTTCGTATCTCCCAATTGATTAAACATTCTTCAGCTTCGGTATTATCTTTGGGTTTGGTTTGGGAAACTTTTGGGGTACTTTTTGACTTCTCTTCAAGCTGCTGACGCTGTTTTTTTTCAAACCAAGCCGCATAACGCTGTTCAGCCGCTTCCTTACGCTGTGTTGCCAGCACTTCAAGAGTCTTGCGTCGCTCGAGCTCAGCCCGTTTCTTACGCTCAGACTGCTTTGTCTTGGCGGACAACCAGTTCTCATAGGCTTCAGATGGTGCTATGTTACGTGAGCTTGTTTCGGAACCCAAATTCAATGGGGGCACAATGTCACTATTCAAATCTTCTGACATATCTTGTTTTGGATCCCCATACGTCTTCCCCCAGCTAGAGTGTTTCTCCAGCGATACTTCACTGCTGGCATTATTGCAGCGTTCATCTGATGCCTGAGATAGAGGCGTCTCGCAGCGCAATGTCTCTGTTTCCGTTTCTGCCTCAGGCATTGAGCGTCGTGTGCCAGCAGCAGATATGCCTTGTATTGTTTCCGTTTCGGTTATTGAATAGAGTGCAGTGCTCTTAGTGGAACTTGCCGATTTGGGAATGGACTTGGAGCTACTGGTTAAGCTGGACTTACTGCGGCTGAGCTCATCATCGCTCCGATAGGTCTTGATATATGTGCGAGGTGCTATGACGCATACATGTTCTTCATTTGTATCAATTTTTCCATGATGCGGTCGCATCGGCACAACCTGGCACTCAGAATGTCCTGCCAGCAGTTCGCATTTTATTAACTTGCCCTCCTCATTCTTACGACCGTGAAATGCCATCTGCAAAAACTTTTAAATAAATCTGCAAAACTTCCAGGTGGGTAGAACTTACCTTCAATCTTTGGAAAAAACACCAATAAATGAAACTTAACTAAACAAAAACAAAATGCAATGTGTTTGACTGTATAACTTTTTTCTATAATAATATTCTATATTCAATATACAAGCTCGACGTTTACTTGACAATACAAGCAATGGAATGAGAATTGTAGGCACGTTCCGATTAATGAAGAAATATACTGTAGTGACAGAAGAAGCAAAGCAATATGATTTAAGGTAAAGGTTGTACGAATTTGGTTTATTTTAAAATATTCGAATTTAAATCGATTCAAAAAATCGAATAAAAAATTGGTCTGATTTGAAAATATTAATCCGCCATATAAAAAAGAGCTTAGCAAGATTTGGATGACTTTCCTCATAATATAAATTTAGACAAAGATTTTTTGTGTTTTGGAAAAGTCAAGACATCACACTTTTTAGATGAGTGCCACGTAATGAATTCAGTACAACTGCCAAGCAAGACAATATCGAGAAAGACGTATTGTTTTGGTAGTTGAAAAAAAGACTTCTCTGATGTTCATGATATAACACGAAGTACAATACTAAAAAACTTCAAGTCTATCAAAAGTCTAATGTTTATGGCATCTTTACCAATCGTGGGAATGGTATCTACGAAATCTTTTATTCCAAGCAAAGACTTTGAAAAGGCTACTTGCTGACAACTCCTAATAGAGAGAAATCTTGATATGATATGATGGATGACAGTTTACATAATCGAACCCTGAACTTTCAAAAATAAAGTAGAGCTTTAGAATACCTAGCGTACTTTTCAACAAAAGAGTAAGTAAGCCAAAAAAAATCGACTTTATTGTCCGATTTGTCCGACTTGCAATATTCAAACGATTCCAAACAAACTAGGGTAGAGAATTTTGGTCAAAATATGTTTAAAAACGAACGAAAATCAAATTTTGAGAAAAGTTCGATTTCTTTACCGATTTGCCCTATGTGAGTTGTGTGTAAGCGATTTTAATCAAATGCAAGGCAGTGTTTGAGTAGACCCAAAGGCTTTGAGGATTGTTATTTGGTAAAGACAAGCTGAAAGACAGTTGGAATTTTGCACCAAAATCAAAATTTATACCTATGAGAACCGTATTACATTGCTAACCGATTTTGAATAAATTTAATACCATAACATCAAAAGAGCAAATTTTTGTTCTAAAAAAAATGAATAATCGAATTATTTCTCTAAAACTTGTCAAATTTATTTACTTGATACAAAACACCCATAAACAATATATTCCCCAATAAACAAAACTATAATTGCACCCCTTGAAATCCTTAAAGCTTTTTTATTCTAGTTCTTATCGCTGAAATCAAACCGTTTATATTGCGCACAGACTTTCCTACGCCTCGTGATCATACTTTAAGTTACTTTCGACTTCAATTTTTGTCGTATGGTATAGAGCATAAAAAGCGTCGTTGAAGTGGATCTAGGATGCAGAGGGCTTCCCCCATTTTAAGGAGTATTGCTGTATAGTAACACAGGCGGACTGACTGGCAATCACCTAGACGAATAAGTGTTTCTGGAATTCTCCCATTTCTCCTTCCGGTGAACCATATGGTAGAGTGTATGAAAACAGTCGTTGTAGTGTGATCTAGGATGTACAGGGCTTCTAATTCTCCCATTTTTAGGAGTACTCTAGTAAGTCAGGGGACTGTTTGGCAATCACCTCCAACTCCTCCCTGGTTCGTGCTAATGATACAGGGTATAAAAAGAGTCGTGATAGAGGACCTAAGCACCTACATTCCAAAATAAATGTGCTCTTGTAAGGTTTCAGGGCTACACATGTCAGTAGGCTAGGGGACAATATTAAAAAATAACATGGACAATCAGAACATTGAACTGCCTGATCCAATTGGTCATCCAGACTATGCAATTCAAAAGACAACGAATGGCGAAATAAAACATCATATAATCCAACTAAAAGACATAAAAATACCAAGATACGACTAAATAAGTGGAAAAATATTAAAAGAACTGCCTGACACTATAATTAACTATACACGTGATCTAATTAATGGGATCATAAGACTACAATAATTTCCAAAGGAAAACCAGACCTATCAGCCTGCTGCCTATCCTCTCAAAACTATTTGAGAAAACGATATTTAATAGACTAGAACCAATATTAAAACAAAAGAACACAATCCAAAGGTAGATTAACTAACAAAATTACAGACGATATCGATTAGAAATATTGCATTGCTGTTTACTTGGACATCGCGAAAGCATTCCACAGAGTATGGCATTAAGGACTTTTATATAAGCTGAAAAACATCTTGCCATTAAACATATTTAATATCCTTAAAAGTTATTTAACTGACAGATATTTCTTCATAAAATATGACGATATGACATCAGTACCACAAGGCAGCGTACTGGGCCCCATATCATATCGAAGATTCACAGCAGATATACCCACGCCAACTACTCCAGGATCGATGATAGCTACATTTACGGACGACACTGTATTAATGTCAGCTAACTAAATATTTAGACATAACAATAGATTCCAAACTAACATGGAGAAAACACATATTAAATAAAAACAATTGAAGTAAAAAAAAATAAAATTTAGACAACTCTACTATGTATACTCTAATTATGTATAAATCAATAAGAAGGCCTATATGGACGTATGGAATAGAAATATGGGGACTTGTAGTAAATCCAACTTACTACTTATTCAAAAAACTCAATCAAAAATACTAAGAATGACAACAAATGCAGACTGGTACATACGGAATGACGATATTCATCATGAACTTGACGTCGAAACGGTCTTTGAAACACATCGAAAGAAGCTCTAACCGCACATTGTGACTTTTTCAGCACGACAATAAACACATGAGACACCTTCCCAGATTGGTACTTCAAACAAGAAGACAAGAAATTTCCATCAGAGTTGGGTGACATAATAATATAAAACTATTTTTAAGTAAAACCAATAATCTGTATTGAATAATTTTAACTTAATTAAAATAATAATTTCCCCTTGCAAATGGAAGGGCCATTGTAATTCAAAGCCCTCTATACCAATTACTTATTGTTACCGAAGAAAGATTGTAATTATCAATGGAAATAAAAAAAAAAGGCTGGCCATCACCTGGCTGGATTGCTGTTTTTTGGATATTTGAGGATAAGATTGTATTCATTGATATCGTGCTAAGTTGGCAGAAGTATAATTGATGAATTAGTGTCATGATAACGACAAATCAAATGTGTTTAAGAGTTTTGCTTTAACTTTGCACAACTTATTTTCGATAGTAAAAATGTAGAGATTCAATAGAATTCTTTTTTTTTAAATTTTTATCGATAATTGTTGTGGTGGCCATAGACTAAGGGAAATCTCTTAAAAAACTGACAAATTGTGATTCATTATGAGATTCTTTATTGTCATTTCTTTGTAGCCTTTGTAGGCTTAATCGACCTTTAGTATTGCCGAAGACCAAAGCTCTAGTAATCAATGCATAATATGTAGAAAAAACCATTCCATGGAATCTCTTGTGGTTTCCTATCAAAGTTATGGAATTTTACTTAATTGCAAAAACGTATGTAAAACGCTTCATTAAATCACAAATACTGTGTACCTTTTAACAAAACATTTACTTTCCTGCAGATACGATCTACACTTCCACTTTGCCTTCTAATGAATATACCCTAGAATTCGGCATTGACGGAGAGTTCCATGCACAACCAATAATTTCGATTTCTATCAATGAAATTTGTAAAATGTACCATGTCTGTCTGCCATCGAAAACTAGTTTATAAACTCAAATCCCCCCCCACCAGTCGGCTAATAGAATTTCATGTTCAAACTTTGCCACGTTTCGACATTTCGTCTATAACTGATTCTATATGTAGTATCTGATATGCCGTCGTGCAACTTGTTTGTAAATTATAAAATAATGTAGGCTGCCATTTGAACCCCGCCGTTAGTTCGGGGCTTATGCAGTAGTAACCATTTTTTTTTCCCAACAACCCACACGGACTCGTAAGTGGCATATTCTAGCTCAGCTTGTAGCTGGCGTCAGTAAGAGTTGAAGTGCCTGTGACGTGGACCCGGTTCTGGGTCTGTGGTTTGTGAGCGCTACTTGCATGTCTGGCCGTCTGCGCACTCGACTGTCGGCGCTGTCAAATAACTGACATTACCTCCTCCTGGTCGGTCGTACCTTCTGTAACGGAGTCGCACACATTTCGTGACTTTTAACAATAAAAAAATTCGATTAGAATGTAAAAGCGGCAGGAACTTTGCTGGTGTTGCAACAACTGCAATGGCAATCAAGTTCTGTTTTGCTGAAAGTCAGTTCAGTCGGGGTGGCGAGGAATGTGGATCAAATGTAGACATATAATGGCAAAAAATAGTTAAATTGCATATTAATAGAAAATGAAATTTAGAATGTTATTTGGTGGTACGTGCACAGTCCTAGCTGGCAATTGTTGCGGTGAATTTTAAATTTAATGCGATTGTGGTACCAAAATGTTAAAAATCGATTAGCAGAGGTGCATTAAGGTTGTCTTTTTCTTTTTTAGTTGATTTCCCCCAATAGTCCATCGAAAGATTTTGTAAATCCAGAAAAATTTAAGGATCTTTCAATATTATAAAATTGCTTAATATGAAAGGAGTTCTTTTCTTTATAATTCCTACGGTTAAGCCTACAAATAGTACCCAATTGTGCGCTTAATAGAGAGTATATAGTAGTCTAGACAAAAAAGTTCGAAAGCACGCAAGGTCATAGCTCTCTTTTTACAACAATGTTGTTCAAATCATGACTGTGTTGACTATTATCGATAAGGAAAGCTACGTCAGCATGACTGCGCAACTCTCAGAGCAGATATATGATAGAAAGATTTAAAATTCAGATGCAACAGATATGCTTTCTTATGATTGATAATTGTGTAAAAGTCCATTATTTTTTTTGTATCAAGAAATGCATATACGATTGGCGTAATTACCCATATATTTTGGAAAGATCTAGTGCATTATTTGGAACAGAGTATTGCCTATGGGCAGAAAAATAATCTTTTTCTATTAAGTTTGAAATTTTCAAAAAATGCTTCTAAAGTTTCTTGTACTTATTGGCACTTTTTAGTTTTTCGCGCAAAAATAAAATCTGTACCAGGTTTAAGTTTTGTTTTATTGAAGAAACGCATGAGGGTTCATAAGCGAGCGAAGCTTGCACTTAAAGTGTTGAAATATCTTAGAAACAGCTATTTCAAGAGCTTCTGTAAGACATCGAAACGATATTATAACCTATTTCCGTACAAAGCGGAGAAGAGTTACGTACATTTTTAATACTTACTAATTTAGGTATTTTGATACCGTATTCCTAGACGTTCAAAAGATCATAGTTTATTTGATACTAAGAGCCCAAGACCTTAATACCAAAAAACTTGTCATAACCTCAGCTATTGATTCATGTCCGTCTGTCTGTTCGTATGAATATCCATATCGCGAAGACCATAAAACCAAAATCTCTGAACAAAAAAGTTCAAAGTAAAAGTTCTTATTTTAAGAATGTCCTTTTACCATGGGATTGTGAAATTTCAGTTCAGGTAAAGACAAAACTATATAAATATCATCATATCTCTCCAGTAAGTAAGACTTAATTGCAAAGTTATGGACCTACGATTTCAACTTTATAAAACAACATCTGAAAGAATACAGTTAAAATAAATAGAGAAGATCTAAAATAAGGCTACAATATGCATAGAGGATTAAGTGGCTTAAGCATAGTTTCAATTTTGTACTGATCTATGAGGTACTTGAGGTCTATCAACTCAGACAAATACAATACGATGACAATGGGTTATTAAACTTCTGCAAACAACATGTGTTAAGCGTAAAAACCTGAAGTGAAACAGCATACGAGGGGTGCATCTGTTAACAGGTCAATAACATGTCATCAATAGTTGATCACAAAAATGTCGTCAGTGATTTACCACAGACACGTGATCGGTACTCTTGCAGGGATATTTCATCAGTACTTTACCACAGGAAGTCGGCTTTGAAAATTGCAAAATCTTACTTGGTAATATAATATCGCTATTTGCAGGCATCCAAAATAGAAGCTTTTTTATAAAATTGTAAGTTTACGGTTCATCAAAAACATGATCAAGTTAAAAAAAATCGCTTAGGAAGCCTTTTAAGAATGTTCTCTAGCAGAAGCTGAAGAAAAAGTAAATGGATTCTATTATCATCTTTAAACATGCGAATGTGAGACTTGTGTAATATTTTTCAATATTTCTTAAACTGTTAAGAGTTCGTATTCTTCTCAAAGCCAACGAGTGGCAGAAATTGTACTAAGAGAAATTGTACATAAGAGATCCCTCAATTTATTTCGCTTGACTACGGTTATTACTCCAAAGGCAGACCATGGAGATATCCGTACTACTAGCTGTTGTAGAGACCACAGGGACATACAGTTTATAGCCGAATCCGAAGTGAAGTGTGCTTTAATTAATAGAGATTTAGTGGAATCTTGCCACTGACCTTCCGGTTTAGAGGCGAGTACGCTAGCACTTGTCTACCATGATCCAAGAGTTCTCATTTTCTACTTATTTTATGCAGTTATTTAAGATTTAAAATAAGCAATTTACGTTAGTCCAAAAGCATTACTCATTTTTCACTCTTAACCGCTTTAGAGTCTCGTGCATGTCCGACTTTATGAATGAAGTAAGAGAATAACAGTCTTGAGTGTGATAAAGCGATGAGTGAGTAATTTTTATTTTAAAATAGTAGTTTCTTCTGTATAGAAAGATCCTACGTAAACCAGTTGCCAATTATATTAAATATAGAAATCCATTTCGTTCTCATTATCAGAAGTTCAGTCGCCACCCAACAATATAAAGGACTTTACAGTAATCTTGGCCACATTCCACCAGTCAAAAGTCTACGCAACTTAATCGTTGAGATTCGGTGAGACCCCAAGCAAATAGGCTTAATGATATCTGAAGAAGCTTCTTCTGCTACTGCTACTTCTTCCCTAGCAAGATAACCGTGGGCAGCAGGAGCGATAATAAGCACGAGAGCGACAATTACCTAAATGTGTGTGAGAGAGTTGACACTTGTGTGTGTGTGTTGACTGCGCTGCGGCAGAATTTAGTATCCTAAGAACGCGTTCTTCGTAAATTTGCTTCATAAAGTAGACTTTGCTTTTTTTTATCAGAGCTTTTCGAGTTCTTAAGACGTAAATTGAGAGACTGTTTACCTTTGCTACTTTAAGTAGATATTGCTTTCTTAACGTAGTCTTTTTGGGTTTATCAAGGTCGCAAGCTGGAAAGATCTTCTGCAGATTCTAGTAGTGGAGAATGTCTAGCCTTCGCAATTGCCGTTCTAAACTAACCTATGCTAAACTTGCCCGCAAATACCTTTCTTCTCTACCTTGAAAACGCCTGAAAGATAAGATCTCTAAAGAGTTAAGAACTCCAAAGAAATGCTTAAGACATATTTCACTGTGTTATCATCGACTATAAATAAAACACTTTCTACATCAAGAAAAATCTCACAAATTGCCTAAGGCCAACGAGAAAATCTTGGCTTTAATTTCATAAAAGTTTTAATAACATTTCAATGTGGTTTCACTTTCAGGCACTTTGTGCAATTAATAAGCAGGACCCGCTAGTCAGCCAGAAAGACGTAGATGACTTATTTAAGTCAGTGCCGACGCGTGTTAATAACTTTTCAACTTTTGCCTGCATGCAAACTTCAACTTGCAGGATATGTGCGCTATACGAGCATGTCCTTCACATCAGCTGGCTGCGTGTTTGGTGGCAAATCGCTGAAGCGGACTAGATTAAAGTGACAGACAGACAGGCAGAGTTCTGACTGCGTAGAAACCGTACAAAAAAGCTGGTTAAGTCCTTGCCTAAGTCGACAAGTAAATGTAAAAACAAAGACTAGGGTCGCACTCGGCCAAGGACACAGTTTTGTGCGTGTTTATAGCGCTGTGAAATGAACATTTTGCAGGTGATTTAACAGTTATTAGATGCTGCTACAAACGCCTTAACCCCCAAAAAGTAGGCTACGTATTTGGGGGTAGCTTTTATATGCTTCGCCTTCAATTCCCTGTGCCTTTGATAGCTGCAATTGTCAAAAAGTTTTTATTTGATTTGATTATGTGTACAGCTACAACAAAGACAACAACAATAGGCAAAAACAATTCCCCAACAAAAATATCATATCCTGCTGCAAAAGTATGCAAAACAAAATGGCTTGCAAAGTACACGGCCAGAGCATTGCCAGGATATACAAATGAAAGCAGCAGCAGATTTTTCGACAAAAAAAAAACAATTGCAACTGCAAAATGTGAGAACTTTTTGGGCCTTTTTGTGTGCACAAGAACGTACAAGTTTAAACATGCTTGATTAAATATGGATATTTTGCTTTTTTCTTTCTTTGGGAATTGCCAACAAGCTTAGGCACTGCCAACTTGGTCAAGTGTGTTGTATGGCAGCATATGGTATGTGCATGGAGGGAGAGGGAGGCATGTTGCATAAGTAAATATGCAAAAATTTTATCAAAGTTTTGTGCATCTTTGTTGACACGTCTTATTTTTGTACGAAACTAAGTCACAAAGTGCCTAAAACTATGCAGTAAATATTGTTATTTTTATTTTGACTTAAAAGGCTTTATGCCAACTACTAAGTAGAAATTTTATGTAATATATTAGGCTGTGCATATATTTAGCCTTTTGGGAACTTGGATGAATTGAATGGGTAGTATTTATTTGAGATTTACAGTGGAAAAACTTAAAACTTAAGCGTCAAGGCATAAGAACTTTGGTAGCGCAATTACTAATGCCATCAGAAAACTTTTAGATTTGTTGTCTATCGAATTTGCGGGAAAAGTTTTGTTTATTCTCGTAAATGATGCTTTAGAGTATACCATATGCGGACCTCATTTAGTTTATAACCTGCGCGCTTTTATGACTTTTCCAAAGTTAATTTGTTTGACGAAATATCATAGTTGATCTCAAGAACAGACGCACAAATGTTAGTCCACACTGCGTATAGGCGCAGGATCGGTGCAACGCACCAATCAGATCGATTATCGACTGGCTCGGGAATGTCGGTCTCAAGATCTCAGCGCACAAGAAAAGCGAAAAAAACAGCGGAGTCTATAGTAGTCTCGGTGGATGGGGTCCAGTTTGCCTCGTAGGGGTACTCAGTTACCTTAGCGTCCTGATTATCCATAGACTAAACTTCACGGAGCATGCGAAATACGCCAGCAAAATGGCGACGACAACATCTGCGGGGCTGTCCTGACTAATGCCCAACATGGGAGGTCCCAAGGTGCCAGCCAGGAGGCTACTGTTGGCGGTGGCTAAGTCCCCACTTCTGTAAGCCGCGCCAATTTGGTGTAGTGTAGTACTTATTCCGCCCATCGACCCGGAAACGAAGTCCCTCTGTTTGTCGCATGACGGCGGTGACCTAGCAGAGGCACGCGAATGCATACAGGTAGAGTGGCAGGACAGATGGCAATCATCGTCGATAGAAAGATGGACTCATTAGTTAATCCTTAACGTGTCGGAATGGGCAGAGTGCAAGCACAAAGTCCTCAATAACCACCAGACCCAGTTCCTTGCGAACCATGGCTGCTTTCGCGGGTACCTCCACAAGTTCCGCCATGTAGGCTCATCATAATGCGTCTACTGTACAGGGGAAGTAGAGACAGCGGAGCACGTTCTTTTCTACTGTTCTAGATTCGTGGAGGCGAGGGCACAACTGGAGAGATTGTGTAGTGTCCCGCTCAACCCAAGAAGCATGGTAGCTGCTATGATGGCGGACAAACGTATATTATCATTGTAAGAATGTTGAGACTGGTCCGTGCGGAAGAGAGCGCCAACAGAAGCCTTTAGGCAATTAGTATGGTAATAACCATCCACCTGTGATGGATAAATAACGAACATAGAGATGCGTTGGCTGCTGCAGAGCAGGAGAGGGAGTGCTTCCTGGCACCATATTTTGCTCACGATGAAATATCTTGACTGTCAGAGCCGGTGAGCGACGAACAAAGGACTAGAGAACTAACGTTGGTTTTATTAAGTATGTGGAGGGTCACGACTCGAGCACAAGTCATCTATCTGGAGGTAGATGTCTTTAGAGCATTTTTCTTCGCCTTTCTTATGCGCATAATAATAAAAAAAAAACTGAATATATCCTTCAGGCAATCGCTTATGTTTTAACCGTAACCCCTGCTTGAAGCATAAAAATCAGCTTGGATGTTGTGGTCAATCAAATAAATTATAAATTTACTGCACAAATGAATATTTCTTTGTATGAGTAAGAAGTGCGGTCAGCAAGAGTGCGAAAGAGCGCGAGAGCGCAAACCAAGCAAACACCTGTGAGAAAATTGAACATTCAACTAAAATCTCTTTTCACATGGTAGTTATGTTCTTAAGGAAATCGTGTACATCAAAATCGTATAAAAAATACACGATTTATATGTAAAATTTGGAATCTGTTCCACAACCTTAAAAAATTGTGCTATTTGAAATAAATTTAAATATTTTTTTAAAAACCGTGCAAAACAAAGTGATATTAAGCTCCACTAAGTAATAATAAAATCCCAATTCATATTTATTACGAGGATTGCCTTTTATATTTCGGAATTGAGAGTCTTACTGCCAGCACTATCGTAAGGTTTTGAAATTTTTGAGGTTATAAGTACTCAGAACGTTTTGATATATCTATGGTATTTGTGTTATTTACACGATTTTTATCTCGGCCAAAAACTGGAATTAAATCGTGAACACTTTCATGCCATTATATTTGACAACTTTCGACGTGGATTACCTCAACAACAGTGCATGGATAAACTTAATTCAATTTTAAGCGATAAAGCTCCATCAAGGACCAGTGTTTATCGATGGTATGTTGACAATGCCATACCACACATATGGATAGTAACTCGCCGTAAGCTCTGGGAGCTTAGTTTATGCATCCACCTTATAGTCCTGACCTGGCACCAAGTGATCACTTTTTTCCAGCTTTGAATGCAAATTATTGTGAGTCACGACGAAATCAGAATTCAAGTCGAAGTTGAGACCAATCGAATCAAATTCAGATTCAACATTTTATTTCGTCATAATTCCTAAACTGAGCTGCTTAGAGCGAAAAAAAACTTCCATCTGTGATCACGTTTTTCCAGCTTTGAATGCCAATTCTCGTGAGTCACGACGAAATCAAAATTCGAATCGAAGATGAGACCAAACGAATAATATTCAGATTAAAAACTTTAAATTGTCATAACTCCTAAACTGAGAGGCTAAGAGCGAAAAGAGCTTTCGTATGTGATCCATCTTTGCATGCATTTTGTCGTGAGTCACGACGAAATCAAAATTCGAGTGAAAGATTATACCAATCGAATAAAATTCAGCAATTTACAGCTAAAAGAGCTCTTATCTGAGCGCCAAATGTCATGAGTCACGACGAAATCTGCATTCGAGTCGAAAATGAGACCAAGCATATTTGACCTAAATCGGATCATTCTAGCTATGGTAATTAAGGGCTTTCATTTCATGCAACAATAATGCATTTAGTTGTACTAGGTAACGTCACCTTAACTAAGCACAACGACTTAAAAATGTATCCTTGCCTCCGTAGCCCATTGTCCTTTTCTTATTCATAAAATATGCATTTTAAAATTCACTCAAAAAACCTTCAAGTGTCAAAGTTGTGATTTAAATAAATTTTACCATCATAAATGTATGCAAAATGTTCTAAACAGACACAAACACACATACACACAATTACAGACAGCTACAAGGACACACAGATACACACATACACATAGATACGGATACACAGATACGCCAGACAAACTTTGGCACATTTCTTAATTAGCTTTATGAGTTTTACGTTGGCTACATTTCAACACCTGTCAAAATTCCCATGTGTGCGGTCAAGCGACCAGGTGCGAAGGTTTTGCCTACAGTTTAAGGACTTCTTTTATTTTTATTTCTTTCCAAGCAGCAGCGCAACATTATGCAAAACTGTATTAAAACTTTTTGTATAGATTTTTTTTGCAAGATTTTTTTGTTTAGATTTTCGAAAGAACTTTCTGCACTAGAAACTAAATCCGTTGCTGAGATGCGAACATGTGTGCGGCAGTTGCAACAATATCAATAGTGTTGCCAAGCATAACAAAAACTTTGGCAACAATAGGCAGCAATTTATTGGCAGGCAGCACGGGCACAAGGATATGCGTACTGCCAAGCATCAGTGGCATAAATTATACAAAATTACAAGAAACCATTGGCGTTCTAATTGGACAAGTCCTTGCATAGAAATGATGGCGGCGGCGGCGACGGCGGCGATGACTACGATGACGACGAGGTTACACACAACTTGAAGCAAGATACTTCAAATCAAAATTCATGGCATAGTAACAGGCACTTCGGTAGCTGGGAGTGGGAAGTACGAGCTCACAGCTGCTCCTGGAAGGCAGCAGGTTGGCCGTGTTTGCAATGGGCGTAAAAAGCGAAAGGCAACAAAGCGTAACATGCGATAAAATTGAGTTGAAAACGTGTTTCAAATCTAAAATTAACAAACTGTCAAGCTGAGAGTGAGTCGGAGGTGGTGGGTGTGTGGGATTGGGAGTGCCAGTGGAAGTGAGTGAGCGGATGATGAACCGCGCGCGCGGCTAAATGTCAATTTGTTGCAAGCCTAGAGTGGCATAGCAGCAGCAGTTGGCCTCACTCTGCTGCGGCTGAGCCTGCATGTAAATGACTTTTTAATGATGCGCATTTTAACGTATGCCCAATGATGATGGTTCCGGCGTCCGGCTCGCTGACGCGGTCGCAGTTTCATGTCCTTGCCATGCGTTCATTTGAAGTGTCATAGTTTGCTGCTTAATTGCAGACATAATTTCTGCGCTTTAATAGTTTTTTCGTGTTGTCCCACTCCGGCTGGCTGCAGGAACAGCGCTTCAACCAGTATTGGTTACGTGTAAAATGTCCGCTGATTAGCACAAGTCATGAATTTCAATTTGTCTCTAATTAATTGTTATTTAAATTCTTTCCATAGAAATTCGTACAATTGTATTCGTTATTGTATTCGTTTTTATATTCGTAAATTATATCGAAGTATATAATTGGCTTACTTTAGTTGCTGCAATTAAAATTGCATGTTTCATTAGTTGGATATCAAAGCGCATTTAAGCTTCGCCGACAGGTGGAATACCGGCAATTTGTTGATATTTTGATATTTAAAAAAAAATCTATATTTATTCCTCCACCAGGGGTGTAAGTTGAAAAATGCCGGTTCTATCGATAAATAAAACAAGAAATATCCAAAACATGCACATTTTTTTACGCAAAATATGGGCCACTCGATTCTGCACAGTTAGTCCACCTTTTGAGCAAATTTTGAATAATATTCTTTTTCTTTGAGGCGACGAAGCCGATAAGCCATTCTTCGACTTCTTCGAAGTTTATGAAGTGCTGCTTTGCAAGATGATAATCAGACGGTGTGAGGTTTGGAGAATACGGCGGTTGGGACAACATTTCCCAATTAACTGCTTTTCATCGTGTCTCATCAATTTAGCTGTATGAGTCGGCGCGTTGTCATGTCTTTCGGTGATTCGGTGGGCGATTTGTCGGTAGCGATTCTTAATAATCATTTCACCAGGTTTCAATAACTCATAGTATATCAGACCAGACTGGTTCTACCAAATATACAGCATTCTTTTTTTGTCTTAAGTTAGATTCACAGTGATTATTCTCATTCTTAATTCATGTGGTACTCAAACTCATTCAAATTAAAAACCACTTAATCGAAGTATTGAATCAATCTGTCGGAAGCAATACACAAATTTTTTTTTGGACATACTCAGAATGCGAATTTCGATTGAACTCCAATTTCAAAATAAAGTTGGGCTTATGCCATTATGTGGGAAATACAACATCATTCAAATAAGCACCCAGGGCTTCCATGCACACCTTGATTCGAAACAAGTAATTTTCGATGACATTACGACACAACTGGGAAGGTATCTCAGTATCTATCATCTTCACAAATGTTATCTTTCACAAGTTCAAGAGTTTGTAGATGTTTGGCGTAGACTCGATTTTTAGCGTATCCCCATAAAAATACGTCCAAAGGGTTTAAATCACATGACCTCGATGATCACATGTCATTACCAAAACTCGGAATATAGAGTCTTTTTAATTTCGATTGTAATATGGCCATAGCCGTTCTGCTGAGCTCGCATGTCATCCGTATCCACGTCTTCAATTTCGATGTTCGGTTAATTGTCCTTACCAAACGCGGAATAAAGCGTCCTTTAAACTTCGTTCACAATATGGCCATATTCATCCGTATCCATGTCTTCAATTGCAAGGCAAAAAAAAATCACCAACCACCATCTGGTCGTCTTCGTCTCCAAAGCAATACTGCCCAATGATGCCACCAGACCTTAATGCGCACTAAAAAATTACCTCTCAACTATCACGTGTGGATTTTTTGAGTTTCATATATAAAAATTTTGGGTGTTCATATAGCCACCACTGAGCAATGTGCATGACAACCAAAATATTTTCGTAATGCTCGAAACCCATATCCATTTTATGTCTTAATTTCACAAAATTAACACGTTGTGCGCCGCTAAAACGATTCATATTATAAAATGGCAAACATTTAAGTAACGATATGGTACTTAGGTTGACAGATATGTCGAACAGCAGGAGTCTGTACTTTAGAAAGCTCGAAATGAAATAGGCATTTTATTTGATCGTTTAAATATTAAAATCAAATTTGAGAGATCTACAAAAATCACCTATTATAGTATGTGTTGAGTGGGGATACCTGATGATGTTTTTGGTGATATCTAGCTGACTTTAAAAAATGTCTTAAATTATTAATTAGCAGCACTTTCTCTAAAAAAACCATAAGCTTTGCCTTCAATACTTCGACATGCCCAAGTGTTATTCATGGATGATTAAAAGTCAGAAAATTTTATTTTCGTGAAGTAGTTTTATTAAATATTACAGTTTTCTTAGACATCATCAAATTTAATGATTACATAGCTAATCGGCATCATCTTTTAATTTAATATTATCATAATCTTAAATATATATATATATAAATTCCAACAAGGATAGTCGGAACGCTAAGTGAAAAAAAAAATACTGAAACATATACAGGGGACTTGACTCTTAAGAGCTCTTATTCGTGAAGGCAATACAATCTTAATATTTTCAAGCCCACTTTTGGCGATATATTTTAATTAAATAATAATGATAAATTTCGGGGTGTTGTTGATTACTAAACATGAGATAGTGGGTTCGAATGCCACTCATTGTAAGCAGAGACCATTTTAACATTTCTCTTAAAAATGCTTTTCTGCTTAATAGAAAGCATTTCTACCTAATAGAAAGCATTTTTCCACTGCGCAATGCCATTCAACAATTTCGGCAACCTTCCTTGTCCCATTCCTCATCCCCTCTATGTTAAAATGGTGGACTCAACATAGAACCAAGCGCCATTATCGCTTTTCTGCGTACAGCAACAACAACACCAGCAAAAATTATGACTGGCAGCCCCAACACTGGGATAAGTTGCAACGGGCCAATCACCATTTCGATCGAAAACCCAACCGATTTAAGAAAACAATACAAGAGAACTAAAACATAGAGAGGAATGCCTAAGGCGACCTAAAGAAGATCCATCCGTCAAGAACTGGCTCAGGCAAATACAACATGGAACAGAGCTAAACAGACGGCGCAGACCAGAATGGTAAGTTTTAGTAGAAACCGTCAGTTCCCAAGCGAAATAATAAGGGGGAAAACAAATTTGAATTGAATGCTTCCAAACATAAATTTTTCACAAAAATTTACTTACGTCAAAGTGTAAGCTTATAAAACTGATTTTCAAAACGTAACCGAATGTTTTTCTTTTGGGAACGCAGCCGAGTCATTATAGATAATAAGTTATAATAATAATTTGTGCACTAAATTGTTTATCAAGAAGGGCCGCAATAGACCCATTGGGGTCGCAGTGCCGAAGTGCGTAGTATCAAATTATCTGTGAAAGTAAGATAACTAAGGTCCATTATTTCATGTAAAATCCAGAAGAATATATGCTACTTACTAACCAACAACAAATAAGTGCTTTACATAGGACGTCTTCTGCTTTCCGACTACAATCAAAACAACAAACCTAAACTCTCCAGTCTACTTATGGCTTATATCACACACCAATTGAACATTTTAGGCGTCAACTCAAAAGGCAGCACTCAATATAATCACAAACTAAACCACTTGGCCAAGTAGACAGACAGACATTAGAAAAACATTTCCACAAAAAAAAGAAAATAGAGAAAAAATGTGAAAAGAAAAATTCTTGGAAAAAAAAAAGAAATAAAAGGGCCAAAGTCTTACCAGCCACAAACTGCAGTACAAAGCTTACGCCTTTCATCTATGGCAAAGCACACATACGTACTTACCAACACTTGCAGACAGACAGACGCACAGATACTCACACACACTGATACACACACGCAGCACATTATAAAGACCGCACTGTGTGTGTGTGTCTGTGTGTGTGGCTTGCCTCCAATTCCACGCTGCCAATGGCGACTACAACTACTGCTCCTGCTGCTGCTCTGATTACAACTGCAGTCTGCAGTTGCAGCCTTCAGTGTTGGCTAACGTCAAAAGCTGCTACTTCAGCTTGCCACATAAAGTGTCATTAACTCGAGTGGAGTACATAGCTGCTACTTGAGTAGTACCGAATCCTAGACATAGTAGTACATTTGGCAGATTACATAAATGCCATAGCATTCGGCTTGGCCGCTAAGCAAATAAACGCTTAAGCACAAATATATAAAATTATGCTGTGTTGTATACGAAAAAAAAGGATAACAAATTTCAGAAATAAAAGATATCAACAAAAATACTAAAAAGTCTGCAATAAATGTTGATTAACTTGCTGAACTAGTCTTCCGGAGTTTTGTTTTGATTTGTTGTTGGAATACACTTTAGGACGCTAGTATGCCGCTGAAGGGGAATCTTTGGGATAAAGTGGAACATGTGCTTCTTTAGCTACTTTAAGATAATAAAGTAATACAGAAGAACATATTAGTACTTTGTACTTTTTGATTCTAACTATAAGAGTTGCTCAATAATTCCACATTTTCCGTTCTTCATTTTATTAATTTCATTACTTGTAAGGCAAACTGGTAACAGAATATATACAAATTATTAAAATTTGCACCAGAAGAATTGTGAATATATGTTAATGTCACCTTCTTTATATTATCTATTATATTGCATGCTCTTCACTTAATTTAATTAATAATCAACTAATCTTTCACATTTCAAATGATGTATCACGGCTCGCAATTTTACATAAAAGTAAATTTTTTGTATCATATTACTTATAGTTGTCTTATTAAGGGCATTATTAGCCATTAAGGCATCTATCCAATATAAATTATATATATTATTTGTACAACTTGTAATAGGTATCTCAAGGATAAAGTTCGATTGAAAACGATATGCAATAATCATACACATTATTGCATGCGAACAATTGTGGTCATCTGTTATTGTTGGTGTCTCTCGCAGAATTCGTGTTTCTTAGTTTTGCAATTCAACAATAAGTGAAGCTCATCTGTAGCTCTTGAATATCTTCGGCTGTTCAAAGTGAAAAAACGTGTCGCGAATAGTTTCAACGCTTCAAGAATGGCGATTTTTACGCCGAAAGACGGGATAATGATGGAGGGAAAAACGATTTTGAGTATGCAGAATGGGCTGCATTACTTAACCCAAATAAGTTCCAAACGCAAGACTCAAAGACCATGGAAATGATTCAACAACAAAGACGCTGAATTCCGTCTGACTTGAAACCAATAGATGTCGAACGGCATCCGAACGAAGGCCTAATCGTAAAGAATTTCTTCAACGCATAGTAAATGGCGACGAAAAGTAAGCAAATTACGTTAATTCATATCGCAGAAAGTCGTGGGGAACGCTCGGACAGGCTTACACATCTTCAGCGAAACAAAATTTTAATGGCATCAAAGTCGTGCTTCCTATTGAGTAGTACCAGTTAGGTGTGCTATATTATGAGCTGCAAAAGCTAAAAGAAACTATCACAGAGATCGGTACCGGTTAAAAAATACGGCAACAATACAAGGAAACAAACACATGACAAAGTCTTTAAGATTATATCGGAATAATGTTCAAAGAGGTTTTTCATTGTAATGAATATTTCAAAAAAAAAAAAAACAATCAGTATCACTTAGAAATTTTACTCTTATTTTCCGAAAAGATAATAATTATTTAACTATTGAAAGTACTAAAGTGATCAATTTGGATGCACTTGTAGACAAATTGAATTGTGTTATTTTAACTAGCGATTATTATGGTAAATATTGTACTTGTTACTAATCCGAATGCACATTATTCTCCGAAAAATAATATTTTTGCCTTCAACAAATAAATGTTTAGCATTATCTAAAGAGTTTTCAAACATAACTATTCCAACAATATTCATTTATCTAAAATATTAGGTATAATCCTTACATCGAAAGCGAAGAATCATTTTTGTTGGGTTTTTTGTTTAAACTTTAAGTTAACTCAAATTTCTATTGGATAAAATATTATACGCACACATTTTTACTTCTTAAAGAAAGCCATAAGATAAGTGTGACGTAAGAATCGCAAATAATTTTTTTATCATTCAATAATAGTATAGTAAATTATTTTTATAGCTGTGAAATTTCTATAAAACAATTTCGTCAGCTTCATGTTTTGTCCAACGTACTACTCTTTGTTAGTAACGCCACCTAGCGACGACAAGATGCCAGTATAAGCAATATACGAAAGCAAAAGAGTTTTCTATTTACTTTTTGTACTTTTTTTAATTTAGTTATTAAGTTTTCCATATTTGTTTTAAAAAACAATATGGCACCCTTTCTGGAGAGTTCCAAGCATGAAAATTCCATACGCAGTGTGAACACTGTACCGAGGAAGAATTTTTTGCTATTCTTTGTGTTTTAACCTTAAGTTAAATCGAATTTATAATAAAATGAATAAATTATAAAATGCAAACGTTTTTGGCTTCTTAAAATGTGCCAATCGTCAACAACTAGATTTTTCAACTTTATTAAAAAAATTTGAAATCCTATGTATAATTGTATGAAACATTTTCGTCAATTAAAAGCTTTTTGCAAAGCACCACAGTTTTTTAGTTACGCCACCTAGCGTCGTCAAAATGCTAGAATGAACAAAATAAACAATTTCGCTGCAAAAAATTTTTCATTTGCAAAAGTTTTAAATAAGTTTGGCTTGAGATTCGTTGAACTTTTTTTTTTGCTTTATTCGATTAAACTATTTTGAGCTTTTTAATTTTCATAAAACTATTTCGTCAGTTTAATGCGATTTCCAATGGACCACAGCTTGTTAGTAGCGCGCTCTGGCGGTGTCAGTATGCTTGGATATACAATATACAGTATGTTAATGTATTTTACTTTTTAAAACAAGAAATTTTCGGAAGCTTAACCTCAGTGTGTTTAAATATCGTAAACAACTACAATTTTCAAGTTAATGTTAATCTAAATGTTAAAAAATTTATAGTTTTTGGTAAAATTTCCACGACACAATTTCATCAATTTAATACTTTTTCCAAAGCACCACAGTTTGTTAGTAACGCCAACTGGGGTCGTTAATATGCCAGAATGAATAAAATCTCAAATGCGAATGTTTTTGCTTCTTAAAATGTGTCATTTTGAAGAGAACTAGCTTATTTTAGCTTAAGAATCGTAAACAACTACATTTTTTAAATTTTATTGTATAAAAATTTTAAACATTTGAAAACCTTTTCATAGCTGTAAAATTTAAAACAATTTCATCAATTCAGTACTTTTTCCTAAGCACCACAGTTTATTAGTAACGCTCCCTGGCGCCGTTAATATGCCAGAATGAATAGAACATAAAATGCAAATGCTTCTTTAAATTTGTTACTTTGAAAGACTTAAGCCAAGTTTGACTTCAGAGTCATAACGAAATACATTTTTCAACGTGATTCATTAAATGTTAAATTAATTTTATAAAATAGTTTCGCACCACCAACACTTAGATTTTTAGTAGCACCGCCAGCTGGCGTCATGCAAACGTTTTTACTTCGTAAGATTTCTCATTCTAAGCAACTTACACTGTTTGGCTTGAGAATCGTAAAAAAATCTACATTTTTTAAAACGTTATACATCAAATATTGATTTGTTTGAAGTCCTTTTCAAAGATGTGTTGTTTTTATAACAAAATTTTATTATTAACTTTGAATGCATCTTGAAAGCAGCATTTTAAGTTAGTAGCGCCCCCTAGCGGTATTAGTGTGGCGGAAACAAGAAAACAAAAGTGCGCCGAAGCTTAATGTAATTCAGAATCTCCTTAGAGTTTCCCAAAAACCTCTAAAAAAAATTGTTTCCCTTTCGACTTTAACATATATGTGCAGCATTTTGCTATATTTCATGAAAACGTAAGTTCTTTTCTATTACAGAGTATGACTGCTTCGTTCATCACATCAACCAGCATTGCCTCCGATTTCTATTTTGCTTTCCGCCGGCTTGTTTATCTTTGTAGTACTTTTGGGTAAATTTCTTTGTGCTAGATTTTAATATTGGACACTAAGTAGCTGGCAGCAGCTATCAGGATGCCACTCGGATACCAACTCATTCGAGCACTCGACCATTCGCAATGAAGTGGCAACTTGTTTATTATTGTTATTATGATGATTATTATTATTTTTACTAGCAAACATCATCATCGTCATTATTAGCATCATCTGCGACTGCATTTGTGTTTATCTTACCTATTTGGTTTGTTATTTATGCGCTATATAGTTTCTGGAGTGTCTACTTTGGAAATATTTTGCTTTAATTAAAAAGTAAATTGCCAACGATGAGTTCTCTCGGTCAGTCATTAGACTGATTGAAAACAGCTCTTCAGTGGAAGATCTCTCAAGTAAACCGAACAAGTAATGCCACAAAGTTAAATAATAATAATAATGAATGGCTGGGATGGCATGGCAGTCATGTTGTCGATTTTTAAGTGTTTCGAGTGAAAAAATAATAAGCGTGGCATAGTTGGAGGCGCCTCCCGGAAACAAAACAAATAAGCACTTGAGCTGCATGAAATGTATTTGGCTGCATAATGACCAGTGAGTGGCAGTAGTGGTAGTAGTCGTGGTAGTACATGGTATTACTCTATTGACAGGGCGCAATCCTAGAATTTTGATGTGTGGTTCTCGGTGTGTGTGTGTGTGCGTGCGTGTGTGCAGTAGGTCTTTATGTGTCATTGTATGCGCAGCTTAATGACTTTGAAACGTATGCAGCAAAGTCAAAAGCATGCACTTAGTGACCATTATAGCCATGTTAATCATAGTTGGG
Source organism: Chymomyza procnemis (assembly GCA_035046065.1). NCBI lineage: Eukaryota > Metazoa > Arthropoda > Insecta > Diptera > Drosophilidae > Chymomyza > Chymomyza procnemis. The sequence goes on from JAWNOJ010000024.1 coordinate 10,026,544, forward strand.
AGCATAATGGTAAGTTGGAACGCAATGTGCATGACGAGCAGTTCAAAAGGGTCAACATGGCATGTACCCTGCACTTGCAGTCTTAATACCCTACGCGAAATTAGGGTGCCACAATGTGCCATAAATGTTTGAATGTGGCAACAAAGTTGGCGAAGTGAATTTCATAAATTTTTAATTAATTATTTGAAAAGTTTTTATCTTCTGCAGTTCAATTGATTTGAAAAATTTGAGATTTTTTTTTTGATATATTAGTTGAAAGATTTCTCAAATGACTTTTTTTTTTTGTTTTCCAAAGGGGTTCACTTTTTATTCAAAGTTTTGACAGACTGACTTTCAGAAACTGTAACGCATCAAGGGTGTTTTTTTCGAGCTAAAGAACTTAAAGTTGGCATTACTGTTTAAAATTTATTTTTAACAGCTTTCAAATGATTTATTGAAGCCCAGTGATCATTAAGCAAGGCGTAGATTCCTTGGATTCATCATGAATAGACTCACAACGCTTGCAAACAGTGCAATTATTTGTCGAAAATATTGGTTCTGTGCGGAATAAATATCGGAAATAAGTATCGAGTACTACGTCCATTTTATCATCCACAAAATCGTTCATCAGAGCAGTTAAATCGATTAACCCATGGACCGTTTTCCCATCACCGTTGCCCTTATTGGTAACTCGCATCCCCAGAGACGCCGTACGGTGCGCACAGAAGAATCAGTTGCTGCTGTAGAGCGTAGCATTGAGGAAGACCTGAATGAGTCCATACGCCATCGAGCATAGGAATTGGATCTGTGTCCATCCACTTTATGGAAGATTTTGCGGAAGGATCTTGGTTTGCGTGCTTACAAAATCCCACTCGTGCAAGAAATGAAGCCAATCATCATCAGGCATGGCGTTGATTCGTCGAATGGGCCCAAAACGAGATTGCCTTTGTTCCCGATTTTCATAAGCAAATTTTGTTTAGCGATGAAGCGCACTTCTGGTCAGCAAACAAAACTGCCCTATTTGGAGTGAAGCTAATCCTCAAATATATATCGAAACACCGTAACATCCAGAAAAACTGACTGTTTGGGCTGGTGGAATCATTGATCCGCACTTCTTCAAAAACGATGATGGCCAGAACATTACAGTTAAACGTGATCTGTATAGAGCCATGATTACTAACTTCTTCATCTATGAATTAAACAACCATGTTGTCCAGGAGCTGTAATTCCAACAAGACGGTGCAACATGTCACACTGCCTCTGCCACAATCGATTTATTGAAAAACACGTTTGGTGACCATCTAATTTCACGTTTTGGACCTGTGAATTGACCTACAAGATCTTGTGATTTAACACCGCTAGACTACTTTCTGTGGGTTTATGTAAAGTCTAATCATTTGAAGGACAACATTCTCCGTGCTACTGCCGAAATTCGCCCACAAATGTTAAAAAAAATCATCGAAAATTGGACGTCTGGTTTGGACTACTTCCCAACCAGCCGTAGCAGTCATATGCCAAAAAACATATTGAATTCATGTCATTCGAATAATCCATCGTTGTTTTATTGCAATTTGGAGCTCTATACCTCTAAAAAAACACCCTTTATTATCCGATTTATTTTTCTAATTGGAAATTTTTATTTATAGTTTTTGTATTGCTTTTTATAAATTTTTTCCTTTTATGTCGATTTTAGCCATACTAGTTCCTGCTAGAGTGTACGATCCTAATGACGAGAGGTCAAGGTCTGTCGCAAAGCCGTGTTAGGCTTTAAAATATATAATATTTGCTTAATGACATATTTATTATTTTAATAAACAAAAAAAAACCATTGTCTAATGAGATTACTTGGGACAACGTCTTCCAATTGCCCATATTTCTTGCTATTGCATGGAGTTCGCTCATTGATTTATGGATTTCTGCCGCCATTGTCCTGCGCCAAGTCATTTATGGTCGGTGTCTACGCCTGGAGTCTTGAGAAATCAAATCTAGCAGTGCGTGGCGGATTTCTATGGAATTTTTGCGTGGGGTATGGACCCAACCATCCGCGTTTACGCTTCGCGATTTCTTTTTCAACGGACTTTTGACAGCAAACCTCCCATAGTCGGTGGTTCAATATAGTTCTGGTTGCTATAGTGGTGAGCAAGGATTTACAGTCGTGTAAGAGAACAGATTTTTAATTCAAAAATTTGAATTTAAGGCTTCTGATGGACATAATTCACCCTTCAAGGTACTCGAACTGATCTACTTCTTCAATAGAAGTATTTTCATTGTTTAAGTCTTTGCAAAATTTGTGTGATACTTTTTTTCAACATAGCTATACAATTCGTTTAAATGCTAAAATGTAATTTAGCAGCTTTTCTTATAGTTCAAACTTGAAAATAACGTCACGACAAAATGCATATATATCCAATATTACGAAAAATATAATGTAAATTAGACAACTTTTTGGGGAAGATCGTGATGGGGAAGAACTTGCCCTTGGATATATCTTTTTCTAATAATATATATATTTCTTAAATGAATTCAATTTCTCTGAAATGTTTATATATATTTATATATATATAAAATTTACTGGGTAAACTAATTGTGGAGCACAAACCAAAAAATTTTAAATAGGCGTGCCATCTGTATCGGGTCAATAGAATATTCGAAAAACTTTAACCGAACCATGACGAATCATGACGCGCTACTAAATTTTGGTCCAGTACAATTTTAACCAAGCAGCGCTATACTCGTCAAGAACTTCCCTACATAGTGTCACTTTATATCAGTTGAGCCAACCCAGCGCAGAAAAGATTTATGACAAATGTGACTAATTTCAGGCTCCGTCAACAAAAAAATGTCACTTTTGGGGCAAAGGTAACTCATATTATTCACGAAACATTTTTGCACTATCAGAAGGTGCATGTTTGGGCTGGTGTTTGCTCGTAAGCCATCATTGGAAAATTGCCAAATCCTTATAAATTGTATTGAAGATTGCGTTTGATTATTTTTGGTCTATCATTTAAAGAGTCGTTCTCCGTTTTGTATTCTTCCAACTGGCATAATCGGCATAAAAGAAATGTCGAATAACTTTAAGAAATTATGCACTTTATTATGGTCCAATCTATATTCCTATATACATCTTCTATTGGCGTAAGAATAGTGCCCTGAACGTCTGTTTCCGGTAATAGTTCTTTCCAGCAAGCCATCATTACTCTTGTCATCAAGAAAAAATTCTACTGCCGCCTCAAGATGTCTTCATCATCATTCAACTCTACAATCCGGCGTGGGATTTGGCTTCCTCAACAATTCTTCTCCATTTGCGCTTTCCATAGTCCCTTTCTTTGTCGGTCTCTGTTTCTTGTGGAGAGTGGTGTCTATGCCAGCACTAGCTTTTGTGCTCTGTTCTGGTCCATCAGTAGTAGATGTCCTACCCATTTTTGCCTTTGGGGTTTAATGAATTTGACTACATCTTCATCATGGCTTAAGCACAACAATTTGTCATTGTTCATTGGAATGTAGTACCGCGATCATTTATCTTTGGCCCAAACGTTTTTCGCAATATTCTTCTTTTAAAGATTCTTAGGGATACTTCGTCTGCAGCCTCAGGATATATATTCAGAATATTGGAAAAAATGTATGAAAATGAAGAAATAAATAAACATTTTAGGAAAAATAGTCGATTTTATAATAAGGTGTATGCTTTTTCAGGTCCTTATTCGACGAGGATTGTAGGTGAAGCTCATGTGAAAGGAACGATTACAAAAAATAAAACAAGATTTTAACATTTAGTACAACTAGTACTATCTATATTTCTTTTATCAACTGATAATTCTACAATCCATCCAGAAACATTTCAAGGTGGAAAAGACATAATAATGGCTTTGAATCTATTCAGTGTTAAAACCAGAGCAGAGTAGTTGAAAATTAAGGTGGCTGCTTTAATTCTTTTGAAAAATAAAAAAAGAATTGAGAGAAAGAAATGAAACGGGAACTGAATATTTTTTAAAAGCTTTTGAGGTTAATCCGAAAGTTTAGTTTATAAGTGAACAGAAAAGTAATACGATCTAAGCTCAAAAGCCTGACAGTTCTTTAGACTTTTTGCCTCAAAGTCCATTCACTTCTAAAATCGCTTCTTAAAAAGCTTAAAGTTCTTTTTCTAACTAAAAATTAATGTGGAAAATATTGAAAAAACCCGACTCTAATGCTCTTAAAAATTTAATCACGTAAATATTTGCGGTACCAAAACTAATAGAGTGTAAAACTTTGAAAAACTCTTGACTTTCCGAAAATACACAACAAATAAAATGCTTCTTAGCTTTAAGCTGGGGATTATATTGAAATATTTTAGACAAATTGTTTTAATCGAGTGCGAAACTTTGAAAGCTTAGCTTTCCGGAAACACACAGCACATAAAATGCTTTTAGCTGGGGATTATATTGAACGATTTTAGACAAATCTTTTTAATTATATTTCGATACATGACATTAGGTATAACCCTAAGTTCCCATGGTGAATAGGGGATTCCCATAGGCCTATGATGGAGGAGCTCTGTTGAAATGAATTACTTATATATTAACCACAGAAAAGTTGACTAACTCTTAAAGAATTCTAGAAAAACTATACTTGGTACTTGGTCCTATAAGTTATAGTTACACATACAACCAGACCCACTTCTCATACACTGACGACCCCTACTTAATTTCCCCCGAAAATTACAAGAATAAAACTGTTGTTAAACAATCGCACAAACAACTTGGGCGATTATCCCAACAATACACAGTACTTATACCTCGCAATACATCCGTCAGTTCTAGAACAATCTTACGGAACAATAACGTGTCAATTTGGTTGCGGCAACGTTTCCATAACTTTTGTTTACTCAGGACCCCAATAAAATGGCGCCCAGCGTGGCGAAGGGAGTTGGCAGTGAGGGCGCACGTGGCGCCCCAAACAGCCTCTAATTAGCGGTCATGCAACTTGTTCAGGATGGCAACACTCTGGAGTGTGGTGAGTTTTAACGAAAAAATTCAACACTCTTCAAATTGAAAGGTAAATCAAATCCAAGTTAAGGAAATAAATGAACATTCTAATACACAGAACTTGACGCTTATTTCGTCTTGCTTGTTGTTCTTGTTTTTATTTTTTCGTCCTTTTTATCTGCCATGGAATTGTGTGTGTGTGTAAGGAGTAAAAAAATATATGCGCAGTCGCATGTGCGATACAAAAAGACACGGCAAATCGTCGAGGTAGAGACGGACTTGTAGGTGTCGTTGGTATTGGTATTACGGCGCACCCTTACCACAGACAATAGATACGGAGAAAATGGGTGTTGCCCTAATTTTTATGAACTGCTCCGCAAAGTAATCCATAAAAAGTAAGCAGAATATGCAAGCAAATGAAGCCAAATAATATTCCATCGCAATTATCTTGGAAAACAACTTGAGAGCACATCTCAACAATTGCTCTGCGCACTGGCGTTCCCTACATATTATGTATATTTATTTACAATATTAACGAGTAGCAGCCTATCGCAGGTTCTGGTAGGCGTTTATTTTCCCGAATTTTCAATGTCTTACGCGCTGTTATCGTATTGGCTGCGTGCTCCTACGAAATATTTTGTTGCGAGTTTTGTGAAAATGTGCGTGTTGATGTCCTTCTTTCGTTTCGAATTTTTTTCGTCTGCTTCTTGAGGGTGGGGGGTGTGTGTGGGAGCAAGACGCTTGTTTGGTATTATATTATTTATGCTTGACTTTGGGAATAAATACAGCTGCTTCATTTGATAATTTCTTCGAATTGCAGTTTTGTTATGGATTTCGTTTTGATTATTAAACGGTTACGTATACGCCACTTTGGCCACCTTTTCAGTTTGTTTGTTTGGCCTAAACAAATGGTTAGGCATTTAACTTTGGTAATTATTTTAATACCGTCATGTATATTGTATTTTTTAATGAGTTAAATATGGGTCATAATAGAGTATTTGGGGAAGAGGATGTAGCTTTTTGAAGTACTTATTTTTAAAAATAAGACACATAAACTAAAGTGTAATTATAGTAGTTTAGTTGTAAAGCTACAAAAGCGCTAATCTATATTACTTTTTCATACACCTAATTCAATAATGAAATTATAAATAATAAAGAATAGAAAAAAATGAAATATGTCAACGTTTTTAATCGATTTAAACGTTAAAAGTAGGAAAACAAAATTGAAATTTTGGGTTCACAAAACTATGACAGCAACATGATTTGATTTCATTTTACCGAAACCTTTAAATAAAAGTAAATTCATTACATTAAATTAGCAAAAAATTAAACTTATGCCATATGTTATTCATGTTAAGCTTAATCAATCTTTAATCTTAGCCCAATTGTAATTAGCAATATTTTATTGCATGAAATGTATTTTCTAAGATTACATTGAGTTTGTTTTTTATGATTTGGACTAAATCTAAAACTTGGTAAAGTTAGGTTATTCAAATAATATTTTATTCCAGATTTTTTTTTTTAAATCATTACGATTTATGGATATCTCTATCCAAAATAAACCATTTCATTTTCAAACTGATTAGAAATATGATAAATATTAATTTACAATCCACGAATACCGCACAAATCTTCTGATTTAATGTTAACGAAGACTTTCTGATTGTCTGCTCAAAAGCATTTGTATTACAATGAAAAAAAGCTTTAGAAAATAACGAAACAAATCGACTTGTAAATGGTTTAGGGAACTAAAGTAGGTAACGCATTGATGAAGCAGGTCGCCGATTAACATTGAATTTCAATAAGATTTTGCTACTTTTAATTCAAAATCTCACGTCTTATTCTATCATAAAGCTGCAAAGTCAAAATCTTCCTGCTTTACTTTTTTGGATATAGTATTTTATGGTGGCATCCACAAAGGCCAAAATCAGCCTGAGACCTTGTGTCCCATTTTTATGTCCATTTAAAAAAAAGAAAGAAGTCATTTTGATAGATTATCCACTCATCTACTAGTTCCAGTAGCTCTCATTCAAGTAGAGTTTCTAGGGGTCAAGTATAGCGCAAAGTCTCAGTATCTATATTGCTTACTGAACTTCTCGAAAATACAAAAAAAAAAATGATTACTTGCACGAGTTTTGCTCTGTTGTACGTAGATATAGAAAAAATATGTGGAGGAATAAAATATACATTGAATATTACAAACTTTCCCATAAAAGATAGATAAACGTCGATATGCTTTATGTAAAGCATTGAATTGATAGATAAAATATGCATTGACAATTATATTAAAATTTGTCTGAACAGTTGTTTCAGTTTTAATAAGGTTGGACTTGTAGAACTAAGCAAGTTTTTAGGGAGACGCTTTCAAAAGTACGGGATGCGCTGCTTAAGAGAAGTACATAATAGTTAAGCAATAAAACAATTTAAAGAATCTAGAAAAAGTCTGTGATTTGTTTCAAGATGCCAGTACGAAATGCTATATTAAGACTCAATGTTGAAGATACACACAATTCGGTCAATAAATGTCTTGGAAAATTTTAAACTTTCAGCAGGTAAAATTTTCTGATAAACAAAATGCTTCCTTCATGTTTTAAATTTTAAGTATTGTTGCGTGGTGGTACAAAAGTGTTGATATATTAATTCTGGATTATGATATACGCAAGCTATTTCGATCAAATCTGAAGTAGAAGATATAACAAATTTCGTTTTTGGCATTATATTTATAAAGAACGGATTTTTCATCAAAAAACTTTTAGACATTTTTGATAGAGCGCAAATCACATCTATGGAAGCTTTATCCCTGAGTGATATCAAAAAAAAGTAGAAGTAGAACTTGCATCTCCTGGAATAATAAATGTTTTTTTCGAAAAACTTAGTTGCTCTAGCTCTTTTCATCCCTGTGATCTTGGTGATCTCTGAACGCTTTGCTCATCCTGATTACTAGCACAAAATGCTATACACTTTGAACCATATGGTAAAGCACATAATATGTCCCCTAGATAGATAATAATTATATAGTAATAGTCACTATTATTAACACATTGGTCATTCAGTTCTTGGAAGACCCACAGAATTTATATACATAAAATTATAAAATTCCTAACGATTTTTAAAAATTGCAGCAAGATTGTTTTTATGTCATATATTTTTTCTTCATGTTCATATTTTCTGTATGTAGTTAACCGAGTTTTTCATTTCCATATTAATTTTTTTTTGGTACCATATATTAAATTAAACAAAAGAGTGAAAACTATATGAAACAAAATTCTATTTTATTCTCTTAAAACCGAAAAGATTTTATTCAAACAGATTAGAAATCATTCAGCTTTGGGAACATACGCCGCATATGTGCATTTATTTTAAACTATAAAACTCAGAACCAACAACCCCGAACAGTACTATTCTTATCACCCCAATAAAAAGAAACCCCATAATAATATCTATTAACCAAATATTTCATAATAAATACGTCCGTACACGCTTAAGTAAATAAACTCCAAGCAGTAGCTAGATATAATGTGACCATTACAATAAAACCATATGTATGCATGGCAACTCTGTGGAGGTTATCCCCACCTATAGCCACTTTGGGTTTGATTAGGCGCCCTGCAAATACTCACCACAACACCCTAAGCTCAAATTTCAAATTTCCCTTGCAGCGCAAATTTCCCTTTCAATTTGAGGCGCCACAAGTTAGACAACAAAACTTGTTTCAGTGCCACCTAAGCGTTCGAAGTGAGCGCACATGTGGCTAACGATATTATGCCAGGGTTGCCCCGTACAAACTCAAACAGAGTTGCCAGCTGCTGTTGATTAACCAAAACTTTAATGGACATTGCACTTAGCAAGTTGTCTGTCTATCCAATAACTAGATTAACACTAAATTCGATCTGTAAATGGCATTGAGTTCGTTAAAAACAAAAGATTCGAACAAACCAATTAAACAATCAATAAATGAAATCAACAAGGAAATTCGAAACAAACATTGCAATTGCAATTGCAACGAACTGCAGTAAATTTTACAAATCAATTATAAACTCGAAAAGCAAATGAAATGCAATTCCTGCAACCAAAACAAGTTCAAACTTGCAACGAGAACGAAAACCTACAAAAACAAGAAGCAAAGTTGCAACAACAAGTTGCAGCAAATTTTCATTAAAATGAAAATTGCAGCAACTGTCAGTTGATGGAAGCGGAGAGGTGATGAGTGTGGAGGGCTACTTGTCCAGAGCAAAACAGAGACAGCCTGCTACTGGCGAAACGACAGGTTGGCAGTCCTGCTCAAGTGTCATTTACGGCCAGGTTGTGGCTGATATTCAGACTCCTGTAACTGCCAACTGGAAAACTTTTTCGCAAACCAAAAACAAGAAATGAAAAAAACAAAGCTGAAAATATGGCAAATGTAAATTTTGGTCGATATCGACTTGCAGATACTCTCTACACTATCGCAACAAACGATTATTAGCGCAAAATCGACTGTATAGCTAAGAAGCTCTAAGAATTTGTTACTTTCCAAATCTTTTTTTGATAACTTAAATAATATGTATTTCCAACGCTGCTTAAAATCGCAAGAAATAATAAAATCCTTCGATAGATTCATTCATATACTAAAATTCTTACCCCACAAAGTTCAGATTTTTAAAATTTTTCTGTAACAATACATCGATATACTTAACTTATAACTCAAATTAATCAACTTAACATAAACCTGTTAATTTTTAAATTTTGTTCCTTAATCTTATTATTTGTACGATCTAGTCCTTCAAAAATACCAACAATTTCTTTTCCTCCACATCTGATGGCACTTTGGCAGTCTACGAACTCTTCTTAATTCCTTTGGTCTTAGTATTATCCTCAAACTCTTCGAAGCATCAAACAGAGAGAAAAAGACATTAAAATGCTAAATAGTTTTAGACCTTAATTTCTGAGCGCTGAAGATCTTATAAGCCCAAGATTCCTCAAACCATTTACAGCTCTCTGTAATTACAGCCGTTATGGATTTCCTCTTTTCTAAAACTCACACAAACTTTATAATAAGTATTCGGAAACTTCACGGTTTTAAATCGACCTTTGTTTCGCGACTGTAAAAATCTACTAAGAACTTAGGAGATTTTTGATCATTTTTAAGTTTACCGTGTACATTATCTCAGCTTTTCTTACTTTTCTGTAGTTTTTTGCGAAACATGGATCTCCAGACCTAAGCTTCGTAGCTTTAAAAATCTCATAAGCTCTTTGAAGAATCTTTAACCCTTTTCAAGCTTGTTCGCTGCAATTATAGTAACTTACCGATATTCTCTTTTGCAAAATTCATACAAACTTTATAAAACCTATTTTGAAATTTCAAGGTTTTAAAGTTACTAAATCTTTGTTTAGCGACTGTAAAGATCTCCTAAGCTCTCTTCTAAGCTTTCAGAAGTATATTAAACACATTTTTTAAGTTTGCCTCTTTCTGTTTTTACAATCATTTGTGGAAACCAAATACACTATTTCTGTCTCTCTTACTTTTCTGTAGTTCATTGCGAAACATAGATCTCCAGGCCTAAGCTTCGTAGTGTTTCAATTCTTATAAGATCTTAAAAGAATCTTGAATCCTTTTCAAGGTTGATCGTTGATTATATTGGCTTACGGATAATCTCTTTTGCAAAATTCATACAAACTTCGAGGTATTACAATGATCTTGACTTCAGTTTTTCTCTATAAAGATTTCTCCAGATCATAGCTTGGCAGCTTTAAAGATATTTTCATCTGCTGAGAGTTTCTTGAACATTTTTAAAGGTTTATTTCTATAATTAACTTACGGATATCATCTTTTGCAAAACTCTTACAAAACTTATGAAACCATTTCTTAAATTTCATGGCAATAAAATGACCAAGATCGTTGTTTCGCGAAAAATACTCTAAGCTCTCAGAAGCTCAAATTTTTCAGATTTGTCCTCTTTCTCTTTTAGAAATCATTTGTGTAAACCAATAACATTATCTCTTCCTTTCTTACATTTTGTGTTCATTGGGAAACATAGAGGTCTAGAATTTAAATATCATATAAGGTCTTGGAAGATTCACGAACCCTTTTCAAGGTTAATGGATATAAATATACTAACTTACGTATATCATATTTTCCAAAATTCATATAAACTTTATAAAAATGACATAAACGTAAGTTTCGCAACTGTTACGATATTCTGAGCTCTTAGAAGATTCTTGAATCTTTTTAAATTCATATATATCTCTTTCTCTGTTTACGAACATTCGCATACATTGTCTCTGCCTCCCTTACTTTTCTGCAGTTCGTTGAAAATTGTAGAGCCACAAAACTAATGCACTCTTTATTATGGAGTATAATCAGCACAAGAGTCAGTATGATGATGATGAGGTCCATGTGCCACGCGTTGACATTGACTCGAAAATCAAATCAACTTGCGGCACAAACAACTAACTCGCCCAATTCCAGAGTGACCCTACCAACAAGTGGCACTGCCACACTGCTTCATACCGAGCGACATGTCGAAAATTGAATTCAATTAATACGTTTGTAAATGTCAGGAGGAAAAGTTTACAAGAAGTGGTGGAAGGGGGAGAGGAAACGCTTCAAATTGAGTTGTTTGGGATGGGTTTGGACACGTTCTAGTTTATGGGTTGTGATTGCTATTGAAATGTAGCCACAAATCTGTGATTGGCCTCTATTGCACAGATGCCGAAAAATTGCGATTTAACTTGGGGTTGCTTACAGATATTACATATTTTTCGATAGTTCTTAAAGCATAAAATGGGACTAGACGAAGTTTCTGAGAATATCTTATTTTGTTACAGTAATTAAATATTAAATCTTGAGAGTAGAATCTTAAAGAAGTTTTTACTTTAAATTCAGTTTTTAATATGATTAGACTTCGATTTCATTTTGCTAAGTTTATAGCGACATCTACTGATCAAGAGTTAAGAGAGACTTCAAAATAAAAATATACAAAAATTAGCAAAAAAATTCCTCACCCTTTCTTTTGCATTTTGTATTTAAATTCAATCTATTTTTAAACTACTTTGAAAAGTCAAGCTCAAAAATTCGACTATATTTTAAAGTTTTGTAGAGATATATATCTCTCTATCGTCATCAACGCTGGAGTTCCCCAAGGTAGCGATTTGTGCCCTGACCCCCTCACGACCTCTACGTCTGCTGTCGATACCGCAATACTTAGCCGATCTAGATGCAAAACTTGAATGTCATCTTCATTAGTGGAAAGATGGTTCGCGTATTGGCGTATTAAGATAAACGAGACCAAAAGCAGGCATGCAACCTTCACACTAAACAAACAAACCTGACCTCCCCGTACTCTGAACAAGACATGCATCCCACACGCAGACGAAGTAAAATATCTCGATGTTCATCTAGCGTCATGTAGAATCAAAAAGCACACATTTAAAGCTTAAAGGAGCCAGTCTTCACTGGCTTATTAATAGCAATTCTCCCCTTAGTCTGCATAATAAAGTACTTCTCTACAATACAGTGCTGAAACTCATCTGGACATACTGTCTGTGAACTATGGGAAGACGCATCAAAAAGCAACATTGAAATTATACAGCTAACTCAGTCAACGATTCTGCGAACTACCACTGGAGTACCATGGTACCTACGCAGCGAAAACATCCATAGAGACCTACACATAAATCTTGTCAACGAGGAAATTCGGATAAGAAAGAGTAAGCACCAAGCAAAAATTCTCTGCAGTCAGAGCCGACTGAAGCGCAAAGATTCTCCAGCCCAGCAAAGAAATCCTAGCGAAATCCGTCTCTAATTAACACAATCATTATTTCAAGAAGAATCACAGTGGTCAATAGGTGTTACTATGGTCTCAGTAAGCAAATGTGTATCAGAGATCTCACTCGATCGACAAAATTAACGTTCTACAAAAAGCTCATCTTGCCCGTGCTGTTATATGACGCAGAAACATGGGTTGTGTCGCGGCTGGATGCAGCCGCGCTTGGAGTGTTCGAGAGAAAAGTTCTTCGCAAAATCTTGTCTGAGCTCTACAACGACATAGATGTCGTCCAGCGTATTACAGCACAACGTATGCGCTGGCTCGACCATGCCATTCATATGAACGAAGATGCTCCAGCAAAGAAGGTTTTCGATACGAAAGTAAACGAAGGAAGACGAAGGAGACGACCTAAGCTCAGATGGAAAGACCTAGCTCCACTTGGAGTGACCAAGCGTGCGCAAAGCAGGGGCGCCTGGCGAGAGTTATTAAGGTCGGTTGTAACCCTATGACGGGTTGTGATGGCCAAACAAAAAACAAAGTAAAAAAGAATTATTTCTTATTGTAATTAATATCCATCCAGATAAGAAAGAAGAAATATACGTGGATAGGGCGTGCACTCAGACGAAACCAAGCAGTATTATCAGGATGGCACTGGACTGGAGTCCCCAAGGCAGCAGATGGGTCGAAAGACCCAAGTCAACCTATAGAAGATCCACCCTTCAAGAATTGAGCCAGTCTAACACTGCAGGCTTCGTTGGAAGGCTCTATTAGCGGGCCTAAGTTCCGAAGCGGAATAACAAGAAACAAAAAATTTTAATTAATAGATAGACAATAAGATTTTAATAATTTTTGTTAGTCACACAATAAGAAAAGATGCAATAAATGATGCAATAAGCTTAAAAAATATATACATATTATTACATATTATTATATTTTGTCTAGCACGTAATTTTGGATCACCTCTTAATATCTTATCAGCAAAATTTTGACTCTTGATCAGTGTAAAAATAAACAATTATTTTTTATTTAAAATAAAATTTTAAGTTTATAAATTGAATTGAATTTATTTATAATGAAGTTTAAAAAATATATATTTTATACTCTGTCCCGTATGGTGTAAGTCACATATTAAGTTAATGTAGGCAACATCCAGAAATAAAAATCGGAAACCCCCCAAAGTAACCTAAAGTATGATCAGGGTGACCAGAGAACTTGATATACCCATATTCGTCTGTGTGTTCGCCAAAATTACAAGAATGTTAATAGCTAGATCAATCAAGGTTTTAGAAAAAAAGAACTTGTTACGCTATATATATTTTTTTTTAATATCCCTATATATAATATTACCCTCCTTAAAAAGTTAATGAGCTTCCTAATTCAAAATGTCTAAATAATTTGTGTGTTCACTGCACATCATTTTATTATTATTAATTTTTAGGTTTCTTTCTTTGTTAAAAAATGTTTAAATTTTTAAGCTACTTTCTGCTTTCATCTTTTACATTGTAAATTCAAGTTCCTAGCTAGAACCAGATGTGAGATGTATAAAAAATTGAGCCATCATTTAATACTTCTTAATTTTATAATTTTCAAATTGTTTAATCTTAAGGTCAACTCGACTTAATAATAAATAAATAAATATTAGATCGAATAAGCGAATGCTTCAAAGTGTGACTAGGTATCTTTTATAAATTTTATTATATTTATTCAAATTGTTTTCTTATCGCGTTTCGCTTTGAGAAACTAAAAATTTTAATACTTATTTTGTTATTATTTAATTGTTTACCTAATAATATTATGTTAATAATTATGAAAATTTATTTTTAATAATATAAATAAAAATTATTCCAAATGTTGAGGAAAAACTCTAAATAATGCTAAATAGGACCTTGCCTTGTGCCACAAACAAAAAATTACCCAATTCGTAATTTATATAAAAAAAAAAAATAATTTGAGTTAGTTTAATTTAGTGCCTTTATTTAAAAATAATTAACTATGTTTTCTTCTGATTACCAACTTTGTGTTGATTAGGTTAATAGGGCGAAGTATAAATTCCACTGATGGCGCAATGAAGGGTTTCAGTACTCAAAGCTACCCAGACAGGCTGGATTTCGCCGGAATATTTTTTTCCTGATATAAAATTATGTTCATTATTTATGAAACAGTATTTATATTACATTTTTTTTTTAATAAAAGTTCAAAGCATTTAATGTATGCATAGTTTATTTTCGTATAATATTCATAAATTTGTTGATACACTGAAAGAAAACAGCCAGTCTTTTTTAAAGCGTTTTTCGCTTAAATGAACAACTCGCAATCTTAAGGCGTAGTCATAAGATAAGATTTTGAAAGAATACTTAAACTAAAGAATACTTAAGTTTGAATAAAAAAATGCTAAAAACTGCAATAATTAACATAGCATTGACTTTATATAGAAATTAAAATATTTCTTTTCGCATTAAAATCAAGTATGCATTGCCTAGGTTTAAGTACGATAAGCTTGGTTTTTTCTCTCAGCGTGAATGAAGAGAATTTATTTTAAATAAAATTAAAATTTATTTACCATGCCAGCAAGTCATTGCTCCAAAGGCGCAGGATGGTAATTACTGTATTAATAGTTGTACGAAGGGAACCGGGAAGCTACTTATTATAGCCGAATCTGAACAACGATGGAGATAAATTGATGGAGATTTTGCTAAGTAAAGAGCATCTGTTTATTTGCTAGCTATGTCAGTGCTAGACAAATGCAACAGACCTGCAGGAATTAATGGCATCACCGACCTCTCGATTTAGAGGCGAGATTGCGCTACCACTACGCTACCGAGGCCCACGAAGAGAATTTAAGGGCATTAAAAATATTGATAAAAAATAAAATATTTATTTAAAGTGTATAATTTTTTTACAGTTTAATAAACTCTGATTTGTTAAAATAAGAAATGCAATATTTTTGAGTGGCTAAATTGTTAAAATGGATTAAGTTACCAAATTATTTAGAGCTCCACTATTAAATCTCAAACTATTTATAAAAAAGTCTTGCCAACATTAAGAAAAAAAATTAAATTATTTGGCGATAATGTGAATAGGAGAAATTTAATACCAAAGCAACGAGTTTGTTTTCAAATGCACAAAAATTATCTGTAAATAAAGTAAATTATGCATTTTTTTAATTTTGTATAAAACATATCAACATAAACTGTATTCTAATAAAAACATAAAAAATCAAATTAACTGCAATTAAATACAACTTTTTTTGTAAAAATAATTTCACATCATGTTGCATAAATTTAAAATATTTTCAATATCAATTTAATAAGTAATTAAATTTAATTGCCTGCATTCCATTTAAATGCAATAAATTATAATTTTAACTATTTAAAAACTCGACGATTGTTGAATTTTAATATTTATGCCAGAGTTGATTGACAAAGGAGGTCAGCAACTTATTGAAACTCGTACACCCATTGACACACATACCGAACTCGATAGAAAGCGCCAGCAAATTCAAATGTAGACCAAACCAATTCATTGGGTATCTCTTTTGAAAAATATGCCCCACATTGCTGCGCTGCTTCGTATATCCAAAACATAATTGAATCCCAATTATTTGCTCACCTCATTTGAGCGTAATTATTTATAAACATACACATGCATATCCTGAAGGAGACGCTGATGCGGTTACTCCACCAAAATGTTGCACAAAAACAATCAAAATTCGATACATAATGACGCAAGCACATTGCATATAAGCCGTGTCCCCAATAAACCGAACAAAAGCGTTGAGCAAACTAAAATCCGTCGCTTCAATTAATTTTTCGCTCAAATTTAACGAACAAATCGCGTAAATAATCAAAATGAAATCACGGCAAACGACAACGCAGGACAACACAATACTACCAGCGCCATGTTGCTCCCAGTGATTGTGGTTGGTTTTCGGTGAGCTTAGTCCTTGGTCATAACGTATCCCCTATATGGTATGGCTGGATGTTGCTGGTTGTTGTTGGAGTGCTTCGTGTTCTGGCTTGTTTCGTAGGCCGCCTTTGCAGCAGCAGTCATGAAACAATAATGTCCACAAATTGACGCCACAAGCTGTTGGCTCTACGGCACACACAGATGCAGTAGAGTGCCAGCCAATACACAGTGAGAAAATGTGAGTGAGTGCGAATACAACTGGAGAGGGGATCTGTTAGTTAGTTTAAGTAAAATTCACGATTAAAGAAATACAAATGTTTAAAAACGAAGTACTTTCAAGTGATATTTATAACTTGGGAAGCCATGAAAATTATTTGTAATAAGCCAAACCCAAATAACAAATATTCTAAAACTCTGACCCTATTACATTTTTAAGATTTAAAACAAGTCCCCATTTATGACAAAGCTTTTTCCCACTGATTGAGATGAATGTGCTGTATATAAAGGGTGATTTTTTAGCAACTTTTTTTTCTTGACAATACAGTTTTTAATAGCTGGCTGGCTCGTTTTGTTCAACCATTTTGGCTTTCTTATTTTCTTATCTTATGATCGATTTATCCATTTATCAATGCATTTATCATTTCATTTGTTAACATATCGCTTTCATTTTTATATTGGTTAATTAACTAATAGAATTATATCTTTTTTCGATAGACATATTCCATCGAATTATATATTTTTTATTATTATTATTATTGACATTTTCTTATTGTAAAATAACTTTATTTTGAAAGCTTATCCTATCGACTATCATTTTCCAATTTTATCTTTCCTGAGCTAAATATCTTAATTCATTTATTGACTTCTTGGTTTCGTTCATAAGCGTATGACTCCACATAGTACTAGGACGCCCCTTGCTTCTAGTACCAATGGGTAAGAGCGGAATGTGCTAGATTTTCCTGGTCTTTGCGGTATTTGAGTTTAAAATTATTTAAAGATGCTTCGAATACAGGACAGGAAGTATTTAAGAAATCATTCTGCATCAGGTTCAAACTTATGAACAGGAGTTATAGTTCTTTAGGTTTGATTTAAAAGACATTGTATTTCAAGTACATTAAATAATTTTAAGGTTGTAAGGTTAAACTTATACGATTTTTAGTTAACTATTATTTAATAAAGATAACGCGAATTATCTTACCTAGTATTGTACGCGAAAACTTGATCGTGGATTTTAATACTTGGCGATTTGCGATCGAAATGAAGAAAGAAAGCTTAGGCAGAGGTTAACCTTTAACAAGGTGACTTTAGCAACACAATATTACAGCTTAGTTTATCTTGCGCTCTTTATCTTTATCCCTATATTTCAAATATTTCTCATACTCTTTGCCATTACTTTAATGTTTTAATAATGACAGTTGATGTGTCCGAACAACGTTGCTATAATAATAGTTTTTATGATCCAAACACCAAGCATCATATGTTTGTTACATTTCCCTTCAATCATATGAACATATCACAATAGAATATTTCGTATGAAAACTAAATTCCTTCCACTTCAACTTCAGCATCCAATTTCTTTCAGTGTATTGCACACAATATCCAACATGCGTCTATGGCACTTCCTCTGTTCGCCATTTTGAATTCCTCTGCACCGTTCAGTAGGCTCAGCCGTGCTCATGTTGTTGTTGTTGTCATCAATATTGGTTGTTGTTGTTTTTGTTTTTATTTGCCAGCTTGTTTTCTGATGGTTTGTTGGCTGATTTTCGAACTTGTTGTACCCATTGCCAAGCTTGTTGCTAACAAAAATACACGCAAACATATTGGCTCATGTTGTTGTTGTTATTTTTAAGCACACACAGATACGCACTCACACACAGACACACAATCACAAATAGGTAGCTATACTCCCACACAGATACTCCCACACATATGATCCACCACACAAAGAGAGATATAAAGATACAAAAGAACAGCGACTCGTTGCATTTTTTTTTCTCAACAACTTGTTGTTTTAAATGCATTGTGGAGCCTGGTGCTTTCCTTAAGGATTTGTTCCTGAAATTCAATGAATTTTTAAGTCGCTTATGAAGGAATAATGTATATTACTCCAAATTGAAGGATTGACATGCACAAAAATGCTTAAATAAAAGTGATATGGCATTGTCGAAAACGTTTCGGTAAATTATTTATATAAATTCATTGTCAAGCTGTACTTTTTATAGGTGATAAATTTTTAAGGAAACTAAAAGTTCAATTCAAGAAGTTAGTGAGCTGGACATCACCAAACTCCCTTATGTTTCTCTCATCCGACTTTTCTAATACTGTTACTGCATTTGGAGCTCTTATTTATCATTATTACTGATAATCAGGTCACTACAATATAAATTTTTACGTTTTTCTTTTTGTGACTTAAATTGAAATCCTAATATATGACTGCCACCCTATTCTTTGGCTTGACGAGATTGCTTTCCCAAAATGATCGCAGAACATGGCACAATGTTACTCGAACTTATTGACTAAAGCTCACATCTTAACTATGTCATATCCTTCCAAAGTAACTCGCAATTTTCGACTTGTAGTTGTAGCTTTATGTAGATCCAATTACGCTTTGAATGATACTTTCTACTACAATTTCTTCTCTTTCAAACAATCAATTCAATTAATGACTTACTATATCTTAACTTATCTTGATCTCATATATCGATCTATCAATCAAACATAATGATGTATGACAGTGACTATAAACTAAAAGATCACCCATCATTTCTGCATAAACGACTTCTCTCTTCTGTTCTTTGGGCTACGTACTTTCTATAGTAAGTCTTTATTTTGTTCCATTAACTGTACAATTTTCTGGATCTAATTACGCTTTTCACGATAATTTCCGTGTGCTAATTATTATTTATAATTGTCTCTCTTTCGAACGATGAATTAATTTTCCAATTCTTAAATTCGAAGTCATCTTGACCAGCTTTATTGAACATTATTGACCGTTTTCATATTATTTCTTCTTTTGGTTTAATGGTTTTCTAATAATCCATTTTTAATAAAATGTTTAAATTTTTTAGTCTTTCTTTTACCGTTTCGTCTTGGCTATTGGAAATCTTAGTCTTCGGCCAACTTTTGATTTGAGTTGGTGCAAATCAGAGGCATAGAAAACTTACTCCCCGCTACTTTTTTTCAAATTATTTTAATGCAAGTTCCGGCAACAGCGCATTGTTATTCTTATCAATAAAAAATTAAAAGCAGCCTTTTAATATGGATAAGGATTATATCCTCTTTTTTTTTTAAATTTTAGCATTCCTTTATTCTTAAAATATAAATTCAACTGCACTTAGTTGATCCACTTAAAAAAATTAATACAACAATATAATTCTCACCCAAGTAAGTTAGGACTCAGAACTGAAGATCTGTAATCCATAACCTGAATATTCATAGTATTGTCTGTCATAAGTATTTCAGCAGATAATTAATTGAGATTGATCTAACTTACTTCTAGGAACTGAAGATGTATTTATTCATAACCTGAATGTTTGGGGCAATATCTTTCGTATGTATTTTAGAAAATCTTTCATTGCGATTGACCTAAGCAGGGACGGAATAATCTGTTCCTATACCAAATGTGTCGATTTGTTATATAATAGCGCTGATTCTCTCCCACTCTTCCAACCAGATATTGCACTCAAAGAAATCTGACAGACCTCATTTATATAAGTGATTTTTTTGAGTACATGGCCCGGATATGTAAAATTCAACAAATTTTCGATTTTAATTTCGCTCTCTCAAGACTTCTGCGAATTCTGCGTCTACGCTTCAAATATACTAGATATATTCGAAAATTAATACTGGAATTTCCAATTTTCAATTATCAAAAGATGATCAGAATGTGAGTTTCGATTGAAATTTTTATTAAAATGAAGTTTGGCTTATGCCATTATGTGTGAAATGTGACATCATTTAAATGACCACCTAGGGCTACATCGCAGACCTTGATCCGAAACAGGTGAATATCGATGACTTTGCGGCACATCTGGGGCGGTATCACGGTATCTATCAACTTCGCGAATGTTGTCTTTCTAATGTTCAAGAGCTTATGGTTTGTCAGCGTAGACTCGATCTTTATCGTTGCACTATCTCAATGCCCAATTAACATCACTAAAACACGAAATTATGCCGCCTTCAAATTTCATTCGCAATACGGCCATATTCGTTGATGTTGTATGGGACGTGGCGCAGTCCTGCTTAACCCGCATGTCATCCGTATCCACATCTTCAATTTCAAGCCAAAAAAAAAATCGATCGGATGCAATGGCCTCTCAAAAATCACTTTGTGTTTAGGTATGTTTTATTTAAAAGTTTCTTTTAACAACGGTTGTGGTCTCCAGATCTAGAAGTCAACCCCACAAACAGATTTTACAAAAATCTGAAGGTCTCAAAGTTGTGTCTCAAGCCACTATACGTTCGGTAGGTTGCCCCCCAACAATAATAATAGATAGTTTTCCGAACACCCCCAGCACAAAGAAAAAATCTAAAGGAACACTTTATTACATTTTTTTATGATAAGTTGAGGTATCTGTTTCTTTAAAAAAAATTAATTCCTTGAATACCTCAGAATGATGAATCTCTTAAAAAAATAAACTGCAATTAGCATTAACACTACATCGTGCAATTAGCTGGCGCCATCTAGCGACAACAAATCACCACAAGAATGCAACTTATAATTGAAAACATTAGGAAACGAGCTCAATTATTCATCCATTATGAGTCGGTCATCCTTTTAGCCAATCAAGTGAGAAATACTTTAAGTCAATTAAATTTTTAAATTATATTAAATTACATTAAGAACAATAAACAATTAAAGCTCAAGTGGCTGTTGTAAAGTTAATTCCAATGACCATTTAGTAAATTTGTCGAATTTTATTGCAAATAAAATGTAATACTCTTCACAATATACAACAAGTTCACACGATTTCGAATACAACTTAACTGGTAAATGTGTATGTGTGTACATATATATACATATATATATATATATACATGGAATTATATAACAATTAACATTTTAGCCGCAATATAAAGTACAATAAAACAGTTTGTGGTTATTGCATAAAACAAAAACAAAAAAATACAAAAAAAAAACATTGGAAACAATAAAAATTTCAAACAGCTTAATGTGTGTATATTCGAGTCTGTGTGCCTGTGTGGTGTATATGTATGAGTGTGTGTGGTCTAGTACTCATAAAAACAATTCGACCATCAAAAAAATATACATTTGTATATAAACAAATAGAAACTAGTTTGCTAAACAAAAGCAAAGTTTGATATCAAATCTTGCTTGCAAATAAATTTAAGAAACTTAGACTTTTGAATGCTCTACAGCCAGTTCGCTGTCAGTAGCGATCTACCGGTAAATTACTACTGAAAAGGGTCTCATTTATTGGCGTTATCTATTGACTAAGTTAGATCTCCTTATTACTACGCAATATCATACAAAAAGTTCAAGTACATCTTTCTAGAAGACTTATCAATGGAAACTTACCACAGAATCGATGATGCCTTCAAATTGTAAAATGAAATGCAGAAAAATTTCCATTTTACTATATAACGCATATATCACATATTTTTTTAAAAGAAAATGTTATTAAAACTTAAATGAATATCCTATTGCCAAAATTTATTTTTTTTTTCTATAATCGGCTCTTCTTTGAGCAGCGCATATCAAAAAGACGGCCAAAAATAATTTGTTTTTGTAATAAAAAAATAGCGGAAAATTATAAACTACTTAAAAGACAATAACTTTTACAACGTTTCTATAGAAAATTAATTATATTGCTTAAGCTTTCATAAACCAACAACATTCGCCTTTCTTGTACGATTACCCAATTTCATTTAGTCAAACAATTTCAATTAAACGTAGTACAGTGCTTGGAAACCCCAAAAGCCTTCAGTCTGGCGAATTAAATCAGAATTAAGAAAAAATTACAGTCAATTTTGGGAAAAAATTTGATATTTGTATCGATTTGCTTTTTGATTGATCTAAAATACTTTCAGAAAGCAAATTCGGCGCCAATATCTATTTTGACTGATTTGCCATATGCGACTCAAAGGGTGTTTTTTTCGAGGTATAGAACTTTAAGTTGTCATTACTGTTCAAGATGGCAACCGAATTAACAGCTGTCAATTAATTTATCCTCAGTTTAGTTTTGGATTTCATTATGAGTAGACTTACGCCTGAACAATGCTTGCAAATAGTGCAATTTTATTTCGAAAATATTGGTTCTGTGTGAAATAGGTATCGTGCACTACGTCAATTTTATCATGGCCAAAATCGTCCATTAGAGCAGTTAATTGGATTAATTATGGACCGTTTTCGCACCACATTGGCTCTTATTGATGACTCGCATCCCCAGCGACCAGAAGGTTACAGTCAAAGGCCATCGGTATAGAGCCATGATTACCAACTTTTTCATTCCTGAGTTGAACAACCATGATGTCCCGGAGCTGTGGTTCCAGCAAGACTGCGCAACATATTACAATAAATTTATTGAAAGACACGTTTGGTGACTGCCTAATTTCACGTTTTGGACCTGTGAATTGGCCTCCAAGATGGGGCTATGCAAAGTCAATGGTCTATACGGATAAGCCACAATCGCTTAACCATTGGGAAGACAACATACAGGGACAAATGTTAAAAAAAATCAATGAATGAAAATGGGACGTCCAGATTGGACTACAATCGAGCCAGCCATGGCGGTCATATGGCAGAAAACATATTGAAAATGTAATGCCAAAAGATTATCTTTCGGATAAATAATACATGTCAATCGACTAATAGTTTGTTGTTTTATTGCAATTTGAATTTCTATACCTCTAAGAAAACACCCTTTTGATAAACTATATTATTATAGTTAACAGGTTTTGACTAAATTTACAAGTTGGTAAGGACATTGTGAAAAAAGGAAGCAATGGACTTTGTAAATTAATTTCAGAGGGATTTGCATTAGGGTAGCTATAAGTATGGTTAAGCGGTCTGAATCAATTACGATTTAGTGGTAGAGAAAACCAAAATCCTCCTAGTTGCCGAATTTATTTTTCAATTCTTTATAAACAGTCGAACTGATCCTTCAAAACTTATTGTTTTTTTTAAAGGTGGTGAAAACGCCGCTATGAGAAAGATTTGGAATCAGGACCAATGTAATACAAACGGACAAATAGTGACGCTACTCTTGGGGTCCCCGGCAATTGCTTCTGGCTGTTGCATACATTTTCGGCTTGCAGGAACTTCATAAACACTTTGTACAATATGGTACAGGGTACAAGAAGTCAAAAACTATCGACAAAAAACATCCCAATTCGAGTGCTCCGATTTATGCGATAAAAACAAATATATTAAACTTACTCTTTATATCACAATTGTTAATGATTTACCCTTCAAAAAATGGCACTTTCAACCACTGTGCAAGTTCAGCTAAAAGAGAGCATAAAAATCACTGCATAAACTCAGGCGCAACATTCTCACGCACATTTGGACAATCCGCACCTCCCACCCACTCAACTCTCGCACTTTCTCCCAATCTCAAACAATGTGTTTGTTGTTGTTGTTTGTCTTTTTTTATGCCCTAACCTGTAGGGCAAAGAGGGTATGCTAGACTTGTGAAATGCATAAAACGGCAATAGTGTGGTGGGTCCGACTGCTTATCACAAACTCGTATAGCGAGTGAGCTTTGTTCGTCCTTATGAACACGTAGATATCGGAAACCATAGGAACTAGAGTCCAAAATAAAACTTGTCGTATTGTTGCAATATCTTACAGCAATATCTATATAATCTGTTGTGAATTTTTTTACAGAAAACGACGTTTTTGGAATCATGTCGATATCTTTTCCCGTTCCCCCGCGTAGAGTCACTCACCCCTTAGCATTTTGACTTGTGGAGCTTGTGTAGCGTACTTGCCGATAAGTGTTTAAAAACAATGCTAGATTCGTGAAATTTATAAAAAGGCTAAGGAATGAGACTTCAATGAGACCTAGAGTCCAAAACTCTGCCAACTGATATGAATTTTTCGTTTCTTTTCCTATTCCCCCTACAGGATCTGGAGCTCAATATCTATAGCATCCGATCTAATTTTTGCTGCAGAAATCGAAGTTTGTCGGTTCAACCATTTTTCATCTATACCTTTTGTTGTGAATTCTTTCGCAGAAAACTACGTTTCGACTGAAGTCAATATCTCTTCGCGCCTCCTTGCAGTAGGAAGTTCCGCGTATGGAGCGTAGTTGCCATTGGATGTCAAAAAATAACAAAATTCTGGAAGAGTAATGTAAGTAAATATGAACAAATTTCCCCTAATTCTACCAATAAAATGTTTTAATATTTCATTTGACATAATTATGAAACTAAGTTGCCTAGAATAAAAAAAATTTGGCAGGATGATTCAAAAGCATTCAAAGTACAAATATACATAAATAGTTGTACCTTGTAATAAAAACATCCGCCGCTATAGATTTACAATGACCTCTCGCCCACAGCCCTGAAGATAGGATTTGGAAACTAGTCCTAAATATTTGCTTGACGATTTTTACGAATTTTATAAAAATCGCTTGAATTTTATCAATCTTTTCATTTTCAGTATATCTATCGTTCCACCTAAACAAAAGAAAAGCAATGGTATAATACCTCATTCAATGCAATGTTCTTTCTCTTAAAAAGTTAGTTACAGGGTATTCCACAGTCGTACACCGCCTCGACGGTATTACATTTTTTTTGAGTCTTTGTTTTTTTATTTTATTGTTACGTCATGTTTATGTTGGCAAGTTGTTCTCTTGTGTTATTTTTTTCTTCGTCCGATTTTTTGTTGGCCGTATAATCGAGTCAATTGTTTCCGGTTCGTCGATGGGGCAATCGAGTGCGTCAATTTTTATGGCCATGGGCATATTTCGGAGTTCACAGCTTGGAGTTGGTTGGGGTTGTGTTGGCCTGTACCCGGTAGCCGTTAGCCTTTTGTTTTTTTGCTGGTTGCTGGCTGATGTTTTATGGCGTTGATATTGGCAACATCCGCTTTTGGGCCATTGCTGTTTGACAAGGGTTAATAAGCTGTGGGAGTGTGGGTGTGTTAGCCTTTTCAGCTTGGTTAGACTTAAGCACTTGACGCGGCGTTAGTCTCTAAGCCAGTTGGCCAATTACCACACACAATAAAAAGTCACAAATAATGCTCCACAATGGTATACCAGTCAACTCCACCCCACTCCACGCCATCCACCCACATAATTAACCCTTATTTGTCCATTTTATGTGCAGTCCAATAAAATGCTCATTTAAATTACAAAACAACAACAACGGAAGCGCAAACAAAACTTTGGCCATTTCGCATTTCGTTTATGGCCAAGTAGCAGCGCCATTTCTTAGCCAAACATTCATTTTTTGTTACTCAGAAACTCAGCTCTGAGTTCAACGTAGCTTCAGCCGCGAACTAAATGTGTGGAAAGGTAAAATGAAAAGGCGTCCATAAATAGCGCGAAATTAGCATGTCCTGCAGTGTCCTGCTTCTAGCCGCAGGCTTAACTTTAAGTCCAAGCCAAATTGTTGGCAGCTTTAAAGTATCCAAGAGTCCCTACCAATAAAAGCTGCTTACAATTTGAACGCAACGTACGCAAGCCGCTTAACTCGCATAATCCAAGTATCTGGTCATGCCCAGCGCAGACACCGGAGCCCTTTCTTTCTTATTTGGCCTTTTTTTTTGGAACTAGGCGGGTCATCAAAATGGAAATCCGTGTACTATGCGGGCAACGGTCGCCAAATGTCAAACGGTATCAAACGAACTTGGAATGATTGTTGGCCCATAAAAATTCAATGTCTACATTTGACGTAGCACAAAGGGATACGACGACTTTACTCAGACAGTTCAATTAAATGAAGCCCAAAAATAGTTGAAGTTTTGTTCTACGCAAATTTTGGGATTCAAAAAATTACATTTTATGATATGAATTTTATTGCATCAAAAAAGTAAGAATGAGAGGATAAACGAAAATCCTTAGTATTCTTGGTATTCTGAGAGATTTGGTGAACCATTGGATTCGAATACCAAATAAAAACATACGCAGGTCAATCGTGCAACATCCAAAATTCGCAATAAACAAGCGTTTGTTTAGATCCTGGAAGTAAAAGACTACTAAGGATTCCTTAAGAAGGCAGTTTAATTCTTGCGCAACACTTGCGTGGCTACCAAAAAACCACTACTTGCCTAGGTAAATTTGTACCGTAATCGGCTAAAAGGTGTAAGGTGTCTTGTTCTCTTCAATCAGTTACAATAGAGATATTCCAGATATGCAGAATAAAAAAACACCCTATACATATGATACACATAACATTCACTTCAAACAGATAGAAATGGAGATAATTCCAAACTCCGAATTTAGTGCTATGATGGAATAGTCAAGCTTAAACAAAAAAAATACCCTTTATAACATATCCGTTTTGTGTTGCTAGTTTCGATTATCTCTAAATCTCTAGACAGAAATCAAGGGAAATAAGATCATTTTTTGAATAAATTTAAAATCGAGAACGTTCTCTTATGAGCTCGTATATTCTGTTTTTGAGTCTATGATTCGGAATACATTCTTCTCAAACTTCAATTTGTTTATAATAAAACCTACTATGGATAAAAGAATCAACCTTTTCCATATTTATAGTATGCATAGTTTTATTTTAGTATTTATAGTCGGTACCTTCTTTAGACAATTTTTTAAAGGGTGATTTTTTAGCAACTTAGTTTTTGCCAGCACTATTTTGAACAGCTGAAGGGATTTTCTTTTACCTTACCCTCAGTATGGACTGGAATTTATACAATGGATACAAGTCGACTTACAACTGAACAACGCTAAAAAATTATTCGTGCTCGCTGAGGAAACTTATTTTTCAACTAATTTATTTTTCTGGTATATTTATTCGCGTCAATAAGCAAAGTAGCCGCATTTATAATAAAAAGCAGCCAGCAGCATTGTAGGAATTATCAATATATCCCAAAAAGTCACTGGGGTGCATTATGGATCGACGGTCAATAGGCTGTACCATTTTCAAACACGGCGTAGATCGTTATTGTGAATGACGAGCATTTGATGTTTACAAAATTTATTTGGCTTAAAATTGAGTAGCGATGATCATAAGCTCAATTAATTGGCCTCGAAATTCGCGTGACTCAATGACTTAATACAACTTCTTGAGGACTCATGATCATAGCGACAAGTTCGCAACACTTTAAGCACGGCAACCATTGAGTGTAGCAACTTCTTTTTCAGATTCCGAGCGCTACATTAGAAAAACTATTGAAAAATTGACCTACCGTATAAACTATTTACAGCGGCCCAACATTGGCAAGATTTTTTAGTGAAGCATTGAACGTTCTTTCGACTCTACGATTTCATAACTTTACAGCATTTTCTTTTATACTTTTTTGGGTTTTTAATCTTAAAATTGCACACTTTATATATTGAAGTTTATTTTGCAGCCTAAGATTTTAAGAAAAATTGTGTCTATGCATAAGCCCCAGGTTCAAAAAAAACATTATTAAACCTATTTGGCACTCATCCAGCATGAGGTACTGCAAGCTCCAGCAATTGCTGCGGCATACAATACCTCCAAAATAACATCTTGAGAATGGTGTCAGGCGGTTACATATAATATGTCAGCGTGTCTTGTTCCATGGGTCCAAGAAGTGATTGGAAAACCCAGCGATAGATACGCTTAAGATCTGCACAACTACCCCAATGTATTGGCGTTTAGCGTTCTGAACAAAATATAGACAACAAGATTCGAAGAATACAGCCCCATAACCTTACTAACTAATAGACTTTAAATTGCTAATACCCTAACCCATACTCTGAAGTAGAAATAAATTCAATGTCATTATTAAATTTTTATTATTTCGCGAAAAGTTCAACAACAAAGAGTGTTTAACCAAAGAAAATATAACTTATGCAATTGATAAATAAATAAATAATTGCCAAAACACGTATAGCAACTTAACTGCACTTTTGTTTTAATAACTTATTAATTATTTAAAATTGATAATAATTACCTCTTTTTTTGGACGTTACGTTGAGCACTGTCCGCCTCCAAGGGATAAATTAGAGAGCTGCACGTGATATATTTCTGTGTGTGTTCGACCCATCTATGTTTTCTGATCGCTTTTGATGCCCCATTGCTTGGTAAACTCCCATAACCTCGCATTAGATATAGTTTCGGGCCAGAACACTCCAACAATGCGCCTCAGGCATCGGTTAACGAAACTCTGAAGTTTTCTTATGATATTATTTGTCGTATGCCAGCTTTCGCTTCGATATAAAAGAACGTTTTTGACAAATGTATTAAAAATATTGAGTATTTTTGATTTTTTTATAATTTTACTATATTTACTAATTATTTGACTTGTACAAAGTTAAGCTATGTATAAGTGGAAATGACTCATAATGCAATCTATAGAAAATGTAGGAACGTTGGAAGATAAGTTGTTTATGCAAAGTTAAGTAAATAATTCTTCACTTTTTCCTATTTCTTGGCTTATACGGAGCATATGTATCTATCAAGATTATATGCGAATATGTAAAAGTTAAGAAATCTCGCTATGGTTAAGGTTGCTCTTAGGTTATCTTACGTTTCATCTTTAAGTTTCTTATGGGGATAAATAAAGTGTTGACATTTTTTATATATTTTTGACTAGAAATCAGACAGCCTTATTTATTGTAACTGATTGCGATTGCAACAAAAAAAAAATAATTTATTAATTATAAACTTTATCTTGGCGCCAACTACAAGGACATGGCAGGATTCCTTGCATATATCCTTTAGTTTCACTCTTCAAGTTTGAGAGCGCCATCTATTAATAAATTAAGAACACTTGCCAAGTGTTAGCGTCGCCCGACTGGAGCGCCATCTTTTGGCATTTGCCTTGGATTGGCAATATTTTAACGATTTCCGTTTATTTTAAAATTATTTTGTAAAATTGGTTATGTTGTTAGGCTTTTTGGCGAATTGTTTTATGAAAACTTGTTTGCTTATTTTTAATTATATATTTATCAAGACTTTGACCTATACGTTGCTAGTTACTTGTTTGTTTTGACCATTTGTTTTCAAAGTTATTTCTAGCAGTGAAAAGCAGTTCTACAAAGTAATTTCCTCTTTGTCCTTATATTCTATGCTGAAATAAAATTTTATAAAATTTTGTCTAAAATAAGAATTCAGTTTTACAAATCTTTGAGTTTTTTGCTTTGTTTCAGACAAAAAAATAAGGCGGAGAGAGAGATAGAGAGCGAAAGAGAGAGAACAAGAGAGATTGAGAAGTAAAGGTTTAGAAAAAGACAGAGAGAAACAGAGAGGAGAAGACGCTAAATCGTCATCAGGAATCTAAATGAAAGCTTGAAGTGCATTTAAGACACTGAGAAAGTCTCCTGTACACTTAATTACTTCTGGCAACCAAATACCCTTAATTTGTAGTTTAAATTAGAGACCAATGAACTAATTTAAGCGTTAAAACGGCTATTAAAAATTATTTCCGAGAAATCCAATTTTGTAGGTTCTTTCAAGGATTGGATTTCAATCTGCAAAATTCAAAGTGTTTGAATTTTTTGTTGTGCTGGCTGTAGGTACATTGTTCGAATTTTGAAAGATTTAATCTTTAGTATGCAGTTAAAGCGGAAAAGTTATTTTAATATTAGGGAATGGCTTTCTTTGAAGTAGCCGATATATTTTTTTGGTTTAATTTTAACTTTATTTAGAATTACTCAGAGAACCGAATTGCTGCATTGCCAAATCGACGAAAAAGGTAGAATCTTTATTTTCACATATGGCAATATGCACTGGCGCTGCCGCATCACTAAAAACTGTTCACATTTTTCCTTCGATTGGGTAGCGCTGTAGAGGTGAAATACATTTGCGGCAAGGACTTTGCATTCCTTCACAGCTCCACTACTGCGCATGCTTGGTACTTATGGGGTGAATAAGCGAATATTTCAAAACAAGGCGCGTCATTTGAAAACAAAGACGTTAAATTTACGAAAATGTGCTTGCAAAAGGGTGGTGAATAAATATACAAAAATTATCAAATAATATCCTTATATATTCAACAGAGTATCAGTCCATTATAAAAATTTTTGTAGGGTATGCGCTTTCATCTGGGAAGGAACTTTGTGCCATCCTTCTTGGACATATGAAAATGGTCACGTTGCTTTCAGATAAATCGCCTCCTGGTTCTAATTTTACTTTTGTGACATAAAAGATTCAGATATTTTCTAAAGCTGCAAAATGAACTGTAATCCTGTTTATAAGAATATTTTGCAAAAGAGCTTGACGCAAAGTTAAAATATTCAATAAGATTTCAACGTAGGAAATTTCTAAGGAGACCACATACAGATGAATTGCGATAACCCAAGATTTCTGCTGCATTTTGTTTTCCTCTGGCTATTCTAATTTCATAATTTATTTTATTTACCATACATTTTGCACCTTTTTCTCGCAAGATGAGCTAAGCTAATTTAATCATTTTACTAAGGATCTCGAAGTACCTTTATAGTTTACTTTAGATTCTAAATCAAATTACTGAGCACTTACAGTTGACAACCAGTTCAAGGAGTGAGAGCTTTAAGATGCCATTATTTAGTTTAACTTTGTTGATTGAGTTCTAACAACCAATTATTTTCTTATGTGGAAAAGAAGAATAAAGTTTATTTTATTCTCGTATAGTAAAAAGTAATCCATTATTTTTCCATTAGTTATGTGTCTGCAGTTCGCATTGTATAGGTCCGATGGGGTTCGCGAAGGTGGCCTTAGAAAGATGGTGATTCGTACGAAAAAACACTTTTCTGACTGTTTAGTGATTGGTTTATTCAGTTTTGCTTGAGAGTGCGTCAAAGGTAGACACTAGAAAGGAATAAGTACTTCATATTTTAAAGTTTTTCTTCGATAAGGCCGAAAACGCAAGACAGGCATCTTGCGAAAAAAGGCAAAATGTAAAAAGTGTTTTTGGTTGTGATTCTTAAATCAATTGCAATTTCGGTTTTGCCGATTCTGTTCCGGTAATTTCGACGTTGAAGATGCATCACGCATTGGAAAGATAATTGCCGAAAATGTGGCTACAATCATGAACATTGTCAAGTTCGATCGTCATGTAGGTACTGTTTCGATTGCTCAAGAGCTAAAGACTGTGGGAAAACCCACTTAGAACCATTCAAATAAGAAACTTTATGGGCACCTGCGAATCGTATTAAAACGCCACAAAATCGACCAATTTCCGAAGCGGTTGGTGACTAGCGATGAAAAGTGAAACACTTACGACAACATCAAACGGTTGTGGTGAAAACGCGGTAAGCCAGCGGAAAATGTGGCCAAGGTAGGATTGATGGCCGGAAAGTTTGCTGTGCGTGTATGATAGAATTGGCAGGGAATTATCTACTATGTGCTGCTCTCATACGGCGAAACTCTTAATTCAGAACTGTACTGTCAACAATTGAATCACCTGAAGTAAGCAATACCCCAAAAGTGCCCAGCGTTGGCCAAAAGGAGATGAATTGTGTTCCATCAGTACAACTTAGCGATAGTGACTTGATAGAAGCTCCGGACGCTTGGTTAAAGGGTTCATATGCATCCGCCTTATAGTCCGGAACTGGCACCAAGTGATTTCCATGTGTTTCTGTCCACGGCGAACAATTATGCTGGGGCTTCCATCGGAAAGGTATAATGAAATTACCGAATATAAAGCTGCATATTGGACATAAACCGTATCGTTCTAATTATGATAATTGAAGCCTTCAATTTCATGCAAATATAATAGATATTTACTGCAGGCAAGATAAATAAAGGTGATTTTTTTGTTATGTTCTTTTTGGACTATTTTCAAATACGTTAAGTTTGTTTTGAAGTTCAACCATGAATCGATTCATTCGTCAGTTCTGTTTGAATGAATATACCCTGAATAGGCAAAATTGCCGCCTATGAACTGAAGACCAACTGCAGACCAAGCAGCAGGTGCCAAGGTCCTTTTTTTGTAGGCATTACGAGCAGCCGCCACATCCTGTATTATCCAAACTTTAGTATTTCCCAATAGTATTATTGGCCTTTAAATCAATCTTTTAAATTTCTGAAAAATAATATCCCAATGATAGAAGATAAATCTATCTGATTCCCTCTCCTTCCCTTTTGCATTGAGATAAATTGCTAAAAACTTTTTCAAGTTATTGCTGCCAATTCCATTAGTGAAGTTATTATTGCTAACAATGCCCCTCACATTTTGGTCAACTTTAATACTATCAGATTTACCAGAAATTATGGCCAAAATCCTATTACAAAAAAAAAACACATGGCCAGTGCCTGCTGCTCCTCCCGCAGCCACGAAAATGCTGCACTTTATTCCACCAATAAATTGCATTTTATGCGATGCATCCGTCCGAGTGTGTCAAGAGCCGTTAGCAGTTTTGTGTTGTTGTTGTTCCGTTTGTCCAGTTACCAACTTTACGGCCACCCACACACACACACAAACACACAGACACACACACACGCATACAATGGCCATCTATGGGATGTATATATATTTATATATATGGATATATATAGCTATAATTGTATATGTATTGTGGACTTGGCAAGTGCATTTTGGTTGTCTGCTTTGTTGCTGGTGTCGCTTCAGGGCCGACTTTCATACAATTGCACAATTCTAATAAGGATGTTGTGCCTGTGTGAGTGTGTGTGTGTGTGCGTGTGAGTATCTGTGTTAGTATTACTTTGCAGCTGTGTGAGTGTTACTGTGCGTCTGTGGGGGGGCACACAAATCAAAAGCATTTTTGCTATGCCTAGCGCCGAGCCTAGCCTTGCCTTTATTTGTTGGTTTCAAATTGCATTTGTATCTCTATCTGTGTAGGCCATCTGTGTAGCTGTGTGCGTCTCCGTATCTGTGTGTTTTTGTATCTATGTGTCTATTACAGGAGCGCTCTGTGTACCCTCGAGTGCGAAGCATTTCAAAATAATACGCACCGCAGGATATGCAGACATTGCATTTGATGGCAACCATTGCATCCGCTCCATAGCCTTACCCCCTTGTCACCTGCTGTAGTCCTTGCTACCTCCATCCGCGCCGCGCTACACATCCTTTGTGCAGTAGAGACCATTTTTATGGCATCCGCGTGACAATTGCATTGCATAAATTTTTCTTGTTGAATTTTTAACAAGAGTCCGACGAAGCGCAACAACTTCCAGTTGCTTCAGACTTGCTCGAAATGACTTAATTTCGTTAATGAATTTAGTAAAGTTTAAAGTTCAATTTTTATTTTAATGTAATTGCTAGAAGTGCTGTTGAAAGCAACTAATCCAAGTGATGGTTATGGCCGAGCCAACGCAGACATTATGTCGTAATACGCTGGACGACATCAATGTCGTTGTAGAGCTCATTGCGATAGTGCCCAAGCCGAAAATGGACCAAAGATTTTGTGAAGAATTTTTTTTCTTTCTTTCTTGCATGAAAAGTAGTCGGCGGAATAGGTTGCGACGATTAGGCATTTGTCTGTGATGATTGGGAGGTCAAGATACACTCTTGACGCTCTACAGAGCGTGTACATAAGCAAGTCAAGTACACTGCCTTATGGCACCCTGGCATTGATGCCGTGAAGGAATATTTTGCCTACAAGATAGAACTGCACTAGAGCCAATTGCTCATGAGACAAGCTGTTACTAATCTTCTGCAGCAACTGGAAATGCATGACTCTGTCAAAAAGTTTTATGTAAGCTTCCAGTAGGAAGATAAGAGGCGAAACCTGCTTAGGGCTGGCTGGGATTGGGTATGAGAATGACTATTAGGAAGCATCCTTTTAAATTGTTAGCCAACATTTGTAAGGAAGAAAAAAGAAGGAGCTTTGCTGCAAGCGCCTCAATATCGCCGCCACTATTCATTGTTATGAACCTCTTCAATTGTTACCAGTTTAATGTGACTGTCTGGCTGGGTTGGAGTTGTTTTTTTTTTTTTGCCTGAAGTCGCCCTTGCTCTATCATCTCAATTTAGGTTTTTTATATTTATTAGTATATTTCTCATTTTATTTAAACTTATAAATTGTTATTCAGATAATATCCTCTTTCTCGGATCCAGTGGTAAAAACTTGTAAATTTTGTCAGGCTTTACTCACGTTAAAACCTTACCTTGATCTTTTGCCATACAACTCTGATAACCAACACTTTTTTTTTTAATTCCTTGTCTATAAGTACGTTCCTATGTGGGCGGATACAAACTCCATCCAGCGCCTTCTATCATGGACGATACTAGGCAATTCATTCCATGACACCTTCCTTCCTGACTTTCTGCAAGCACCGTTCTCAACCCGATCTGACGAGGGATTCGTCGGTGTCGGGTACCCTGCGGATTTCATTCCAAAGGTCTCTTGGCAATGCCTTCATCTGACTTCCTGAGGGTATGGCCAATCCATTTTAATTTTCTTCTTTTGAATTCAGGGTTGACTTCCAGAGAGTATCAGCAAGTTTTCGATTGTGATAGTGTTTTGCCAGAAAATGCGGCGGATTGATCCGCGTCCCAGACCCATACAGAAGCACTGGTTTCACGCTGTTATTGCAGATACGTGAGATTGTTTCTCCAAATATGGAGCTGCCATTTCCTGCTCTTGGTAGCTGTCCAGTCAATCTGTTAGTAGATCTTAAAATTTTTGACACCAACAGCCAGTCCTACTACGTAGCGCTGAAATCTGGATGGTTTCACATCACATATCGAGGTAACTTCAAACATTCTTAAAAAAGAGTCATTAGAATCATATGTCATATTTCTGGGGAAGGACGATCGCTGGTAAATAATTTGCCAAGCCTGTCAACTCCGAAGTTTGGAACTTGCTAAAACGACCATACCAACACTCCCAAAATGGCTTTTCGGTGCAATTGTTCTGTTAAGTGGCTAAGAAGCTGATCACATCAAAACAGAATATGCAAGATTTGACAGTGACAATTATTCCATTGCCACCTGGAATAAAATAAGGTGACTAGCCCATGACAGAAAATGTTGGAGAACCCTATGCCCTATGCTTCAACAATTAGCGATATGTTGTACCCCAGAGTGAAGAATTCTGAATGTTCTTATATTTATTTTGTCGATTGTTAGTGCTTTTATCAAGAACAGAAGAAAAAAAAAACAGGGATCTATCTTTTGTTGGCAATGTCAAATACTTATTTTCTCTACAAATCGCGCAACGTGTAAATTTTTAGTCCTCCAAAACCCCTCCAATACCCACGTTCGCTTTTCTATTGAAAAATGTAACCATAATTTGCATAATTTTGCCAAAGTGCCTCGCTGCCTGTTGCATCCTTTTGTTGTGCCCCTAAATAAGCTTTGTATAATGACATCATCATTGCTATAGATTTATTTGGACAAACGACCTTTGCATGAAGCACGTACCAGATAGTTGTCGAGACTTGCTCAATAGTGGCTTACCGCATTTAAAAATACCTTTCTACACATACGATAAGTCCGTGCTCTGAAAACGTGAAAAACTCAATTTACGCAACCGAACGATGCGTTAAGCATATAAAATGCAAAACGGAAGCGACTTTCACGGAGAGATTACACAACTTCTCACAAATAATGTGCGTGGCGCTGCCAACCTGCCGCACACACTCACACGTTCACTTTTTATCCATCTTTTTGTATTTCACTCTTTTACCAATTTGTGAAACCTTTTATTCCCAGACCTACCATCCAAGCTGTCGAGCTGTCTACCTCTCTCTCTCTCTGTTTCTATCTAGGTCTGCTGCAAGTGCTGCCTCCCCTCCAGAGCCGCCATTGTAACTGTTGCATATTGCATTGCGTGAGATGCTTTTATTGTCGCCCCAAAACGCCATTGCTGTTTATTTTCAGGTAGTTTTTAGAAGTGCGGAGAGCCGTACTTAAATGGAAACACGAACATATGGAGCCTGCATCCCGTCATCATTATAGTCCGCCAGGTAGACAATGCGTCAGCTGGCGGCGTCGGTAGCTTTTGGGAACCATTCCTGTAATGCATGACACGGCATTGTTACACTATGTACGATATGTGGAGGTAAAAGAAACAATGAATATTTAGTTGATACGTGTCGAAGATTGGGTACCCTTTCGGGGGAAACTTCTAACAATGATATAACTAAGTAGCACCACTTGAAAAAGGACCTTGACGCTGTAGAACTTGCCTGCACCCAGTTCGTACGTCATTATATTCCGATGATTTTATATCGTAATTATTGCGTTAATCGCTCCAAAGGCCGAGCATAGGTTGATTTTCTTAGGTAAGTCGCGACTATTTGCTAGCCATACCACTGGTAGGCAAATTCGAATCAAACCACCGATCTTCCGACTAGGAATCGAGTACGCTGCAATAATTATAATTTGGCGCACGTGGATCATCGGCTTAATATTTATTTATGTTTTAATTTTAAAACATTTCCATAAATTCATTAAGAAAAAGTTTCTGATTTGCAACTAAAGTAATTGTTTGAAAATTGTTAGAATAGCAAAATACTGAATTCTAGATATATTAGATAATTTTTGATTTGATATTTTACGGCTCTTGGATTCATCTCCTTTATAAAAATTCGGCAAAGTTACAAGCCCTTATAAACTTTACACTTTACATAGCGATAATGAACTATTATCCGTGGGACTTCTGTTAGAAAAGATAATTTTTGGGAACTTACAAATTTAGCTTAAATTATTAAGAAAAAATATTTATTATTAGGAGTCAATTGAACAATTGATAAAAGAAATATGATATATATATATTTATATATATATATAATATATATCGAAATATTATATGATCTGAAATTATCTGTTCATAGAGCTCACTTCTAAATTTTGCTTGTATGGTATATGGCATCAACTTTTGAAAATTGCACTCCCCCTTTTTGGGGAAAATAAGTTTATTCTCATAATTTTATATTCACAATAACGTTAAGAGCTTATTAGATAAATAACATCCCAATGTTGCCGCTTGCCGCTCATAGGTAGTTCCTTCAATGCTTTTAGTCTGTTACCACATTCATTCATCGAGAAATGGGAGATATGGGATAAATTAAAAGTGATAATTGCCCGGCGGAGCTCGAATTTTAATAATAAATTTTAATAGTTTGGAAGGGCTGTACATTTGTAAGTCGATCTATGTTTAAATTATAAACGAAACTGAGCTTGTCTGAACGTAACACATATCCCGTCAGCTGTTATAAGCCGTTGGCAAAAAAAATGAGTAGCCAAAAAATCACCCTTTTAGTATTGTTACAAATAAAGATGCACTTATTGTTGATCTTCTCAACATTTTACAATCTTCTTTCTACGTCTTACAATTACGTTATATAATATACTAAGGAAAATGAACTTCGTCATTGAATTATATGATTTCTATTAACTAAGAAAGAATAAGCAACAATTTTGATTTTAAAAATAATCCTTTGATTTTAGGCTCAATAGATAGACGAGTTCTATGTTCAATTAAAGAAAATAATAGATTTATAATCTATATAAAACTGTAGTACAAACAAGAAGTTCAGGCAAGTTCAGAGGCTTGATCTCACTTAAATACTCACGCGAAAGCAGCAGTCCTGCTACCAAAATAGAATGCTCTAGTTTAATTTACAATTGCGTATGAAAAACTTTACGATTCTTGGATTCACAAGATTAGATATAAAAATTATATATTGGCAGTTGATGATGACATATTGGCCGATAATTAAAAAAATGTATGTTTCATTAAAAATTAATGTTTTCATAAAAGGGTGATTTGTTGGAAACTTCTTTTGTATTATCACTCTTTCAGCAGTTCTTAGAAGTAGGTTTGAGAAATACTATAATTTACACAAATTTGGTAACTTTTTTGTCTTCAATTGTTTCGAAAAAAAGTCCGATTATTGAATTTTTAACTATATTTACTATCGTTACCAAAAAGTTGTATCGATTAATCTTCTGACATTCAATAGGTTTCCTCTTTACATTTTCAAGTTTTTCAAACTTGACCAAATATTTCGGAATGCGTAGAGTATTCCGCAGTTGTGACAGTTGTTCAACTTCAAAGTGATTTTGATTTTGAATGTTAAGTGGAATTCTAACTTTTGTGCACTAAGTCGTGTGATGATAAGTATGTCAACAACCTGCAACTAGAACAAAATGATTTTATTACAATTTTAACCTCAAATTGAAAATGATTTTTGAATGTCCTTGGGCTCATGTAAACGAATACACTTAATAATTACTTTGAAAGGCTTCGTTTTTTGGCGGAATCTTTAAAGCTTTCAAGCACAAATTGAGATAAATTTTAATAATTAGAGTGTACTTATTTTTAAATAATTAATTGAAATCTGAAAATGACTTTTTAATTCTTTTAATCAACTTGCAAACAATAATTTAATGTGGTTAAAATTGTTATTATAAAAAGTAAATAATGAAATTTCTGGCGATGTTACTCCATTCAAAATAACTCGAAATTTTCGAGTTTCCATGTCTAGCACTATCATTTTGTAGATCCAATTATGCATTGCACGATGCTATTCAAGTATTATACACAAATTATTTATAATAAACGGTACAACTTCCTATCTTACGAATGATCAATGCTATTAAATCCGTCTCTTTTATATCCTAATCCAACTTGATTCCCAAAATCGAGCATCTTTGACTAATCACGAACTATGAAGTCCCAACTTGCTCAACTGTGATGTTTTGTCTCCTTCGTAAATTAAGGTTTAAATTTTTATCCTGCTTTCTTATGCAATTTTTTACATTTAAAGATTTTCTCAGGCCAATAGCATATTTTTTTAGAGATGGCAGTGCTTTGCTTATCCATTTGATTTATCCTGATAATCTTGAATTTTTACTTGCTTTCTCCTTCTCTGTCCCATTTTCTGCTGCTACAAAATAGATACTCCCAAGGCATTCTTTATAACTCCACCTTCTTAATCTTACGCTGCTTTAGAACTGAAAGCAATCAATACCTTAGATGGGCTGTAAAAATTTCCCAGGAATTATCTGCTCAAGGTGCGGTCACCTATCACTTGAGAAAAATGGACCCAAAGTTTAAGAATATAAATTGCAGTAGCCACGGATATTCACGTTCGAATCAACGGTGGTGATCTTGTGGCCCAATTCTATGCCATTCGTCAGGCTGTTTTCATGGCTCTAGTTGCCTTCTACCAGAAATATATTGACGACACATCGTATAAGGTAATCAAAGATATTGTGATACAATACGACAGAGCTCTGGTGGTTGGCGATGCACGCCGCTGCGAGCTCAAAAACCTCGGTGGTCCAGGCGCTCGTGCTCGTTACAAGAAAACAGGCTATTTCCAAGGCTTTAGTTGTTTTCTACCATAAATATGTTGATGAGGCGTCAAAAGAAGCAAATCAAGGATACGATACAACTCTACTGGTTTGTGATCCACATCGCTGTGAGCCTAAGAAATTCGGTGGTTCTGGCACTCATACTTGTTGGCACAAATCTCAATAACTCTTTGAGTAACATCAAATATTAAAAAAAATTATTAAACATTTAAAAATAAATTCAGAAAAATTTTGGAAAATAGGAACATAATGATGAATAATATAAATTGAGTGTTTTCCAAAGTCCATTTGATTTATTCGTATGGCAAGACATGTTCCGATAAGAGATTTATTTTTTTGAAAAAATTGTAGCCAGCTATAAATTATGAATCCGAATCATTGTATGATTCGATGTTGTATGCCAGACTCAATTTTTAGATAAGTAGAGCTCAACGAAATAACATACAAATGGCGTTTCACGGCGCAGACATGTACTTACACAATTTTTTAAAAAACAAAAATTCAATATAAAATCTTCGCCAGACACATCGAAATGTAATCGAAATAATAGTAATGTAAAAATCGATTTCGTTATCGATCACATTACTGAATGCGATATCCAGATATGCCAATTAGTAAATGCCACCCAAGTTCGGTATCCCTGCACAATATCATTGAGCATAATTTGGTGTATCCCGAACTTCTCCTTTGCTTGGGCTTCTTCATCCATTTGCAACAGATTGCCGAGATAGCAGAGGTCGACATGGTTTACTCAGCTGCGAATGTTGTTCCCACCCCGAACGAGAACGATGTTTTGGAAGGAATTTATTTATAAAAATTTATTTAGAAAACGTCAATAGTAGCTGTATCCATCCGCAAATATAACCCATGCTTATGCGCCGTATAGGAGCACGGGCAGGTTAAACGTCTTGTGGAGCTTGAGTCTTATCGGTCCAGAGAGATCTTGGCTTACTCACGCCCATAGTAATAAATTTTAGAAAGTATATTTCTTTGCTAATCTCAAAGCTGATATTGTTGTTGGTGTTTATGGCGGTGCCAAAGTATATATTTCATATCTTTAGAAGTATAGCCCTGTTCGACGACATGGGAACTAAGACATAGAACAAAAGTAATCTAAATCACTCAAGGTTTCGTATGAGAGGCCAGTTTTTCATGCGCTTCGTTCCGCATTTTTGTTTGCTTTTTCCGCTATTATTTAGATAGTATACTTGATTTTAAGATCGTTTGGGATGCGTCTCTACAACGGTCAATCAGTCCAGCGTTAAGTATTATTTAGTAATTATAAAGTAATTTATATTTAGATTTAAATAATTATTGTTTGTCTCTTAAGGAAAAGAGAAGATAAAAAGAAGATAGCTTAAAATATTCTCCTTCACTTTGGTCATCACTCCAAAGGCAGCGCATAAAGATATCTATATTAATAGCTAGGAGAACAGGGACCTACAGTTTAAAG
Organism: Chymomyza procnemis; assembly: GCA_035046065.1. Taxonomy (NCBI): domain Eukaryota; kingdom Metazoa; phylum Arthropoda; class Insecta; order Diptera; family Drosophilidae; genus Chymomyza; species Chymomyza procnemis. The sequence goes on from JAWNOJ010000024.1 coordinate 10,067,923, forward strand.
CCGAAACCAAACAGCAGTGTCTATAACTATACAGATTTTCCTAGTTAAAAGGCTTATATACATTGTGAACCACCGACCTTACGCTTTAGAGGCCAGTACGCTGCAACTGCGCTAGCGAGGCCCACTAACTTATAATTATATAATACATTCCAAAAAAACGTCTGATGTTTCATTTATGTATTTTTACACTATTAAAAATTTTACATTATACACATAAACCATAAACGATTATCCATCAAATTGGCATGTATCAAATTGGATTTACCAAAATAATTTCGCTGTAAAACAATTTTGCTAATTGCCGAATAATTGACAGATTGCATATAAAGGATGACTAAAATAAACTGAGGAAAAACACAATTTCCCCCATTTCAGATGTCAAAGTCAATGTCACATGTAACTTTTTCACGTAGTTAAAGGATAACTCGTTGAGCTTGCCACCTGCGTCCACCCACTAACTAGTAGAGCCAACTATTTTATTTGGCGGCACCATGTCTGCTCGACCTACCAACTACCCCGAATTTTATGACATTTGACTATATTTCAAAGGTAAACCCATATTTATCAATACGAATTTGGAAGGCAACTCAACCCTTAAGAGACGACAAAACAACCCTCCAAAAAATTAATAAACTTCAGAAAGTAATTTAATTAGGATTTTCCTTAAGTAGCTTCATGGAAATTTAAAGCTTCCCATTTTTTGGTCAATTGCATTTAACCAATACCCATGCAGGAGAGCCCAACACGCACACACACAGCAGTCACCTACACACACACTGCCACCCACACATACAGCCAAAACACAGGTGTTCACATTTGCTCACTCCCTACCGTTTCACAACGTTCCACCAGTTACCTTTCGTTTCATACCATTTCGTTGCACTTTGAGTGCTTCTCATTGCATTTTGCACTCAAAACATTGCTCGTTGCATTGTCATCGTTCCTCTGCTGCCACTGGCGCCTGAATGTATGCAACACGCGATTCAGTTGCTTTCAACTGGCAACGGCAGCAGTTGCATCCGTTTGCGAACAGCTTCTGCTAGATATCCTAGAGCCTTTTGCTCTGGACATTTAGTTCCTCCGTTCTGCATCGTTCACATCATATCATTCATACGACATACGCGCGGCAGACAACATCGTTTTTTGGGTTCTCTTAAATAGTAACTACCATTCCGCTTAAAGAGTCGGAAGTTATAGTCAGACGCACGTATTGCCGTGTACTTGTACGTCTGTAGTTTGTCTTTTATTATTGTTCTCTTTGTTTATTAGTGCGTGTCTTGGTTTTTTAGTCGTATTTCTTTGTCTTTCTTGCCGTTTATTCGTCACTAAAGAGACAACAAGCACACAACCACCTCCCCCACTACAACTATACCCCTCAAACTCTCTCACACACACACATACACACTCATATACACCCACTATCGACTAAGTGTGAGTGAGCTGGCATTAAGTATTTTTTGTATGAGCTAGCACATAGACGACGACAACATAATTAAATTAAAATTTACTTACTCAAGCCCACACAAGTACACGCTACACCTACCCCCACACCCACAGATCCCTCACACCCCCCGCCATACTAGACATATGAAATACATCAATATACTCTATACAGCACGGCCAACTAATCACATTACCAGCCATCGACAGACAGTCCACGACGACAACTTGGTCTGCCGACAACAACAGAAGTCGTTCATAATATTTGCGCTCCGTATACGGATACGGCGTGTGGCGTGTTGCATAGTTTTTGGCGCGCAAGCTACGTAGTAGACACTTTACGGAAATCGAAGGAAAATTCTACTCAAAAAATTAAAAAGCAAATCCCAGCTGGTGGAGCTGTAATTTATTTATACTTGTTTTGCTGGTAAGTTAATTACAATTTGGATATCTTAAAAACGTTCGATTAACTTGATCAACTGATAAGTGGCAATGGATATGTGAGATGATGTTGATGATAATGTTGTTCATAATGAGACAATAATTTGCAAAGTGTGCACTAAGCGTTGCGCAAAGTTCATAATTAAGTTATTGCTATTAATGAGCATAAATTGAAATTAATTTATACGAGCAGAGTGCATAATTTTAAGATAACTGCTCTGGGGGGAATTAGTTGAAAATTACGCGGTAAAAATGTGCTTAATTTTGTGAAATTTTTTGAATAAATTTGGCGGTTTTGAAGTGATTTAGTATTAGCATAATTTTTGTTTAGTCGTTTAAAATTGAGAGAAATTAAAGCAATTCATTAAAATTTACGCAAAATATTTAGTCTATATAAAGTAGAATTTTCGAAAAAAAAAACCTAACGATTTAATTTAGGTTTTTTTGCCATAATTAATAGCTTAAAATTGAAAAAAAAAACAGTGTGAATTATAAATAATTTTGAAAAATTAACGAAAAATATGCTTAATTAAAATAAAATGACAATTTTCGGAAAAAAAATTAACGATTTAAGATTTTTAGTCTCTTCTTTGAATAACTTGTAAAAATTAAGAAAAAAATAAAATTAAAAAATAATATAAATTATAATCTTTTAAAATAACAAAAAAAATATTTAAAATAAAGTGATAATTTTCGAAACAAAATTTAACGATTTAAGACTTTAAGTTTCTTCTTTGCATAACTTGTTGAAATTAAAAAAAATTAACAAAATTAAAAATCTTTTAAATTATATATTTTTTTTTAATTAACGAAAATTATGTTATAAATAAATAACATATTTTTATAAATAAGTGAAATTTTCGAAAAGAATATAGAGATTTCATTAAGATGATTTAATTTTTGCATAAGTTATTATTATTTAATCAATTCAAATTTAAAAAAAAGTGTAAGAGTATAAATAAATTTTTGAAATTCATTCGAAAAATTAATTTAATTTAAACAAAGTGAAATTTTCTTAAAAAAATATGCGTGTTTATTGAGATGATTTTTGTTGTATTAAATTTTGTGTTTAATTGCTTAGTATTGAAGAAAAATATATGAAAACTGTAAAAAATAATTTGAAATTAAGCAAAATTATCTTTTATTGGTATAAGAAGTAATTTTTGAAAAAAATGCAGCGATTTTAGTTATTTTTTATGCATAATTGGTTTCTGTTTAATTGCTCAACATTGAAATAAACGATGTATGAATTGTAAATAATGCTTCAAAATTAGGTAAAAATAAATAATGCTTCAAAATTAGGTAAAATGATCGTTAATTGATATAAAGTAAAACACAGTACACCAGCTTTAAGCTTAAAAGAGAAACTAAGGGAATTCGAAAAGTTTGTAAGTCTACTTTACACTGATTAGAAAAAATGCTTGCTTTTGACTTAAGGATTGAAGCCTTATTGTTAATCTTATTATAGCTTAAAAACAAGATTGGGCGAAATTCGAAACTCAAACTACACCTTCCCCTAATTGTTTATATGATAATTTTATTTATATGTTATATACATTTTCGTTCTTAAGTTTTGTGAACCAAATATTATAGAGAAAAAATATGTTTGGGATTTACAAATATTTTAACTTCGATAGCGTAATGGTCCTCGCCTCTGAACTCGAATGCGGGTTGGTCGATTTTACGCTGCAGCACTGTTTCATTTGCCACGTATATCCAGTAAAACAGTACTCATAGTACATATTTTATTTATTTATAATTATTACTTATACGAAGCTCTAGCTGCTTTGGCCTTCGGCTATAACATCATAGACACATACTCTAAGCACAAGAATGAAACTAAGAAAAGTTCATTATATGTTTACTATTTGAAGCATTACGTTAATTTTATTATGACTTATATCCAGTAAAACAGTACTCATAGTACATATTTTATTTATTTATAATTATTACTTATACGAAGCTCTAGCTGCTTTGGCCTTCGGCTATAACATCATAGACACATACTCTAAGCACAAGAATGAAATTAAGAAAAGTTCATTATATGTTTACTATTTGAAGCATTACGTTAATTTTATTATGACTTATAAACGAATTTAAACAAATATTCGTAAAGCTATCTATCTACTTTTTTCGCGAATTTATTACAAGCCCATTTAATTCCCTTCTTTATTATATATAGTTTCGTTTTGTTGTTTTGCGTTAGAATTATTACATGGATTGACTCCTAAACAGCTCTACAACTAAGAAAGTCCGAAATTATGATATTATATGTTCGTATTTTTAAAATTATGCACCTTAGGGGTGTCCTCCAGATTGGTCTATAAACCCTTTTTTCTTCGAACAGATGCTGCGTCATTGGAGGAGTGTCACAGCATAGCCGGATTTGTTATTTTGTTAAAATTTAAGCAAGTTCGGAAGACTACAGAATTTCGATATCGCAATATCGAAAAACTATTGGCAAATCGGCCACGAAAATTCGTTTTTTTTTTGATAGTAGTGGTTTGAATTGAAGATTTCCAGATCTGTCTACAATCTGCTTCAATCGATGGCACACGTGATAGCAGCTAACGATCGATCACTTCAGCTAATCTAAGTAAGTTAAATAAAAAGAGTGAGAGGATCGGGATGACACGCTTGGATACTGAAATAAAAAAATGTCAACCAAACTGTTGTAGTCATATTGAATAGTAAGTAACAGTTGACGACTGGGAAAAGAATTCCGATTCCACCTAACAAAATTCTACGTCGCGTAATCCATTACTTTCAAATAAAAAAAAAAACAAGCCATCCCTGGTCTTCGTTTTGCACCGATTAGGCGTTTCTTATTTAAATACGAAGTAATAGGTTCTCAAAATTTGTTCCTCACATTATGGCATATTGGGTTCTTGAACTAACCACTATGAAACAGTAACACAAAACAGATCGTACCTACAGAAAATTCATATCTGCAGTTAAACACAGAAATTGCATATCTGAAATTAAATTTTCTAAAGAGTTATTTGTAAGTGTGGGTGTTTAAACAACTTGCGAATTATAAGCGCTTAACCCAAAAATTACTTGTAAAACTGGATTCCTTTACAAATGCTGAATGTCTCAATATAAAGAGAGTTCAGAATAGACAGCGCATTCAGACAACGGAAATCGGGATAGAAATATTTTGTATTTCGAACGCTCATGTGTTGCCTTATTGAAAGCAGTTTTATTAAATCATACAAAGAAATGTTTGCTTGTATGGGCTGTGATCATCTCTGACTTTATTGCATATATTGTACAGGAATAAATCCTGAAGTCTGATTATAGAATAAACTAGTATCCATTATACTTTTATTTAGCGCAAACGATTCTCTTTTGATTTTGTCATAAAATTTATGCAGTATTTCTAATATTTTTGTGACTCTACTCCCTCTACTTTGAACAGAGCTTTGTCAAATTTGTATTTCAATTTTATTTATAAATTCAATACAGTCTATGATATGCTCAAAATAGTGTTGCATAACGCCAATTTTTGGTAATTAACTTTGAAAGCCCGTATTTTAACTTCCGTTTCCAACTACGCTGCATCGAAAAAATCAATATTAAATATTAATAATTTTCAATATTTCATAAAATATATTTAATCTTGATTATCTTACATACTTTTCACACTCATAAAAGTTTATACCCTAAAGTTGCATTAAATTGAAAAACCTTTAAATTTTCACATGAATGCGTACAATATTTCGTAGTTTAAATATTTGCATATTGAACTTTAAGTTAAATATTTAAGCTGCATCTTTATTACAAAATGTTTTTTCCTCTTTCAACAAAAGAACAAAAAAAGCACAAAGTGAACATAATAAAGCTTTTAATAATTTTTCGGATATATTCTCATCCGAAGAGTAGACATCAAGTGCAATAAAATTCCCATTTATTCACCCGCAAACGATTTAATAAATATGATAGCAGTTTGTATGGACAGAACGGTCAAATGCAACATTTACTGCTACTACGAGGTACTCCCCGCGTGGGACCTAGTGTCCACCCAGAGACCCCGCCGTTCAACAAGGTATTGTATGAAATACGCATCTGCATTTAATGTGCGACAACTGGCGCTTGCCATTGGCAATATTTTCTTTAATTTCATATACTCTATAACTAAAGAGTGACACACGGGAGGTCCTCAACGACGTCTAGAAGTAATTTTTTGCCAAGGATTTAAATTGTTTTATAAAAATCTTATCTATATTGATAATTTGAAAAAGTCTATCATATAAAAAATTTTTCAGGGATTAACACTCGTAGCGAGCAGAGTACAACTAAGCACAGTTGACCTTAAGATTAAACAATATGAAAATGCTGAAATTAAGAAATATTAAAAAATATTATATAACTTATCCATAGTCAGAAGGGTGCATTTTTTAATGATGTGCACCGTCTCACATCGGAGGCTGGCTAGGACCTTGGATTTACAATGTAAAATATGAATTCAGGAAGTAACATAAAAGTTCACATTTTTTTACAAAGAAACTGGAAGATTGGGTTTGACCAAGTTGGCTTTTCATTCATTTATTTGTGATTTGTCAAAGATGCTCGATTCGACGAATCGAGATGAGTTAAGATAGACAAAGAAAGAAATTGAAAAGACCGTTCTTAGGATAGGAAATCGTATAGGTTATTATAATTTACGCATAAGACACAAAAAGAATGGTTTGTTGCAAAATTAGATCTATAAAATGGTCATGCTAGAGGTCGACAATTGCGAATTACTCTAGAAGGAATAACGAAAGAATTTTTGTTAAGAGTGTATTGGAGTCAATGGAATCGAGTAAAAGATTATGCAAAAAAAAAACACACCGTGGCGTGTTCTACGATAATTTAGAGAAGGTAATTTTATAAGGCGAAGTATAGGATGGCAATCGAATGTTGGATTCCCAATTTAAACCCCAAAGAACAAATAATAAAAATTTATTTTATTTCTCATAAACTCCTTGAAAAAACGGCGCTTCGAGAAAAATAATTGTAAATAAAATTTAACCAAATAACGATTATTTAGTTAAAAAATCCTAAGAATAGATAATGAAAATGCATAAAAGCTGGTTAGATCTATTAGTCTTTGCGTTCATTCAAATCAGTTCACTGCATCATACTTCTAATCGGAAAAATCGGACCAAAATTGTCCATTTTTTTTAACAAAATTTGATGCCTAGCATATATTTTTGAATATGTCATGATCAAATTCCCTACTTTGAAGATTTTTAGTGTTCCATGGTGCTGTACTAAGTTGGGTTGGTTATTAAATTATACAAATCGGTTCAAAATTTTCGCTTTTATTGGTTCATGCAATTGACTGGTTGCTTTGCAGAAAAGTGGTACAGTGTTTCCCAAGTCTTTTAATGATTTATTATTTACTCATAATCGTTATTTGTACTTGTATGTTTTTATTACATAGAAAAAAAATATATAAATAAATGCTCCCAACCAAAATATTAAATATTCCATTTAAGTCCTTTAGATTGAATCCAAAATAATTTAATTAAAAAAAACTATGGATTTTTTTTGGTTTTAAAAATTGAAATAGTATTCAATGTTTTTTTTTTCACTATCACATTTATTATTATTATTGGCGTGCTCTCCTATAATAATTTAATAAGAACTTGGCCTATTTACAAATAGTTTCCAGCTTTCCCTAATGTTGGCTAAAAATCTTAACTCCTTAAACGATTTGAACGTCTGTCAAGTCTGTCCGCTTCCAAGTACTTTTTGGATGCCCTCTGCAACAATTGCCAATGGGGGTCCATGCGAGAGCTGCACGTGCTGTTGGCTCTCCTGAGAGTGTATCCGATTAATGAATGTATTTAATGACCCCTTGCTAGGTAATTTCCCATAACCTTGCATTGGTTATAGTTCTGGGCCAGAACACTCCAACACGCTCCCACAAGCTCTCATTGGATATAGTTCGAAACTCTGAAGTTTTATTAAGATATTATTTGTCGTATGCCAGGTTTCGCTTCCAGATAAGAGAACGTTTTTAACAAATGCATTAAATATCTTTAGTTTTGTTGACTTTCCTATAAATGCAGCTCTCCATAAGCGGGATAGTGTATCGTACGCACGTTTGGTCTTTTGCAGACGAATATTACTATCCTAAGTGCTGCCCTCATATGGAATGATTATCCTGGCCAGGTATTCAAATTCTTGTACATTTTGAAGAGTAGTGTCGTTTTTCAGATACCGATATCGCGTAATTACATTTTAAAAAGATTTAACAGATTGTTTGTCTTACAAGTAATAGTTATACACAAGATTCGTTTATCGTTTAATTAGTTAATTAAATAATGTTTTTATAAAGGGTATTTAGTATTCTTTGTTTTTATAATTTTGCCCAAACACTGCGTTATCCTTTTGCAATTATTTTCTTTTTCATATTTCGACTAATGCTTCATTCTACATTTTTGGAACAAACAATAATAATTATTTTTAAGTCCTGAATTTAACCTGAGTATATTTCAGACCAAATTTTGATATTTTTGTAATCCGAAGCCGTAGGCTCATGAAAGTCAAACAATTAGAAAGAAAATTGAAGTAATTTCGATGACGCGCTTTTATGTGAAATATTAAAATTTATACCAAAATTTGATACATAAACTTCAAAGAATTAAAAAACTAGCTCTTTTTTTTAGCCTGAAGTGTATGAGTATCTAAACTTTGCGGAAGTATAAACTAAAAGTAATACTAAATTAGGAAAAACCTAATAAATACATGAAACAACAAAATCACTTAATTTCCAATCTCGCATACAATTTTTCTATAATTTATTTTATTATTTTATTTATTTTATACACATTTTGACGTTTTCTTATTATGATATTAAGGACCTTCTCTATTAACTATGATGGTAGCACTTTTAATCCCTACCCAAATTGCTATGGTAATACTTTACCTTTTGCTTTCCTGATAGGGAGATAAATTGTTCTAAAGATTTCGTTTAAATATTTCTGAACTATCACTTAAAAGGTTGTTCTCCAAAATGTATGCTTCCAACTGCTCCGCCATATTTTAAGCTTTCTTTATATTTTTCAGTGAAAAGTTATTATTTCCAAAATCGGAAATATCTTGAGAGCTTTTTCCAGCTGATATCGTTATAAGAATATATGCCTTAATATATGTATTAATTTTAAATTGCATTTCCTCACTAAGTTATTCAGCGTAGAGCTCATATAAACTTTTATCTACATATCATTGATTTTTGAAAATCGAATTCAAGTGTCTTGAGAGCGATATAGCTATTTTCCAAAAACATCTTGCTTGAAATCTCCCAAAATAATCGCCTTTTTGTATACAAAAATATTTAACGACTGCGAACCAAGCCAAATCGTGTTCAAGTTTCTTGAAAGCTAAATACTTTTTACCCAAAAACTTGTGGAAAGTGTATTTAGTATTCGCCTTGTCGCACACGCAAATATTTAACGACTTAATTTATATTTATATTTTTTTTCAACTCATTGCTTTGCCATTCACATCGCAACGCGACAGACGCACAGTGGTCCCAAGAGCATAAAAAGCTGGTCAAAAATAGTTGCTTGAGTAGAAATGCTCGAAAATTATTTGTTTCTTGGGTCAAGAAGTCCAAATCTGGTATGAAAATTTATGAGATCAAAATGCCTGACACAATATGGCGGTTAATTTGACCAAAATTTAACTTTCAACTCGCAAAAAAAAGTTTTTTAAAGATTTATAGAATTAAAAAGTTTTGGAGCCCAATTTTTATTACTTTAACTTGTGTTGTTTATTTGTAAAACAATTTTCACTGCTGAGGGAACTAAAATTGGTCATGGGGCAGATCATGCAGTTCCAAGCCTTTTGCCAAAAGAGGATCGCTTATTTGGGCCATAATAAAACAAAATCGAAAAAAAAATCGAAGTGTGAACGTTAAGCAAAACGATTATTTAAGCAGCAGCATTAGATTTGTGTACATGTCACAAGGGGAAGCTGGGGGGAGTTCTTTTTTGGCATGAACTTAGTAGACACACTAATAGGACGTGGTAGTTTTTTTGCAGGTAAACAATTACGTGAACTTCTAAGTTTATTATTTACACGATTTACATGAAATTATTTTAAACGGACTGGAAGCATTCTTAGCTTAGCTGAAGATTCCATGCTATAGTGTATGGCCCCAGATTCCACTCGTTATCACTTATTTCAACAACAATCAATAGTTGAAATTGTCACTCGAAAAAGCGGAAAACTCAGGCAAACAAGTTAATGCTGGAGGTGAAAATAACGAGTTAGTCTAGATGGAATATAAAAAAAAATTTTGTTAATGATTGTATGAGAGTCAATAAGATCGAGAGATAAAATCTTATGCAAAAATAGCACGCCGTGGCATGTTCTACGATCACTTAGAGAAGGTAATTTTATAATTCGAAGTCTGCATGTATAGGATGGCAAACGAATGTTGGGCTCCCAGTTCAATCCACGAAGAGCAAATATTAAAAATGGTTTTTGAACGGAGTCAATCAACTCTTGATAGTGTTGGTATTGAAAATGAAAATCGATAATTGATTTTTGATTTTTCAATTTTTGGCCAGCTTTTTAGGCGCTTGGAACCACTGTGCGATGCCTTTATATGTTAGTTTGCTTTTAATTTAATTGCCGCAGCGCATTTATTTATGTAGATATATTTATTTTTTAATGATAAATGCAATTAAAAATCATTTTATATATAATGTAAAACACATTTTCATTTAGTTGTCGCTTGACTGCCAGCACAATTAAATTTATAAAATAATTATTTTTATTTTTATTTAACTTTAAATAAAAATGAATTCACGTGGAACTCTCACACGGTGAGTGAGTGAGCGAGTGGGAGAGTTCAAGTGTTTGTTTGGGCTTCACATAAGTGCGCGTTTGTTTGTTTTTAGTAAATCGACGATTGAATTGCATTCGTATACGTATTCGTATTCGCATTCGAATTGGCATATTCGCATTTACACTCGCATTCGCATGCAATTGAATATTGCGCGCTTCAATTATATTGAATAATATTTGCATTGACTGTATCTGTGTACGTGCCATTGGATCAATTTGTGGCTAAAGCGAGTCCTTTTCGAGTTTGTTTACCATTGTTGGGATTTTGAATAACTCGTTCAAGTTGTGCAAATATGTCGTTGTTTCACTCTAGTATAAAATAAGGCAACAATTTGTTGTTGTTATCCTTTTATTGCGTTAAATTTATAATGCAACTCATTTTTAATGAACTTTCTGTTTTTTTCTACGTTTTTATTCCCTATTGTGAATTGTAGTAAAATACGATTTTATTAATAAATTTGTATTTATATGCTGCAATTTGACATAAAACATTGCCATGCGGCAATAAATATTTAAAAATTTGTTTATTAAGTATACGTCGAGTTGGTTGCATAATAAAAAACAAAAAATATTTTATTAATTATGCAATGCGCAAACAAACAAAGAATAAATGCCACTTTGACCCTTGGGATTTTAATTGAAAATTGGATTCAAATGTAATATTGCTATAGAAAAAACAATCCGTTGGCTATGCTGAAGGTGGAGCAGCGGTTGGTGGGTTGATATCACGTCAACTACAGCTTCATGTATATTTTTTTGTGAATAAGAGATAAATATTTAAGAGCTAAATTCTTTAAAGCAATTATAAAAAAATTATAGCGCTTGTTATTTTTTCACGCATTAAATCAGACTATATTTTTTAGGGATTCTTTTATAAATAAAATGTGGCATTTTAAGAGCTTTGCTTAATTGATTTTCAAAAAAGGAGATAAAAAACTTTACAAAATTTTATGAAAACTTTATTTGATGTCATGAAACAGACCCAGTGTTGCAGCCGCACCATAATACACAGCAAACGTTAATATTTTCGGCAGGCATTGGCAGTTCTTGCCAATGCCGAAGTTGCGCTTCGGTCACAGTGCGGCAACATTGTTTATCAATCAATCAGTAATTAAAACAAATCTTACCAATGTGCCATTTTTGAAAATATAATAAAATCGTCCTTTTGTTTTTAAGTTGTAATAACTGCGTGCCAAAAATAATTTGCTAAAAAATCACCCTTTATGAAATATTTTGTCCATAGGAATAGACACAGCGAAGGCAACGGGGCAAAATAGATGCACACAAAAACCTCCTAGCTATATCTGAACGACAACAAACAATAGTGTCCACGACTTAATCGGTTCTACCTACTTAAACTTGCCCTCGCCCACCAACATCAAATCCATTTTATGTACTTAGGAAAGTCACCCTATGCTTCGCCTTTGCAGCGAGCAAGGTTAATAATAATTTTTATCAAAATTAAAGGAAAGTAGAAAGGGAAACCAAATTTAAAGAAGAAAAGGAAATAAAATTGTATTTCGAGTTACCCAAAAAGTCTGTGAGTTTTTCTTTATTCTAAAATTTTGTTCCCAAAGATTGTCTTAAATTTCAGTCCAAATATTCTAAGCAAAGATTCTTCACAAACATATTGGATTTGTAAAGAAAGCGCTTAAATTTTAAAAATTCTTTTAATAAGCAAAAAATGTTTACAATCATATTGGATTTGTAAATAAAGCACTTAAGTTACAAAATTGTAATTACCAACATAGTTTTAAAATATTTTACCGAATGGTATCTGCTGCCTGGCATAAGCAGCTACTAAAAGAGCACTAGAAAGTTGAAGGCAACCTTACCATCCTATTGAGCATGAGATACAACCTTGTCATCCTAATCATCTTCGAAAACTCAGTAGATACGATTGCATACCCGGTTGAGATTATACAGTTTCTCTTCATTGCTTAGAGTATGCATTCATAGAGCTATATGAATTCCGACAAGCCAGTGCCCGATACCCGCTCTTACGAACAAGCACTATATCGTAGTTGATAATTTTTGGCTGCCGACTTAAAGATAGGGTATAAAACTCCTCATTTTTGTGTTGCTTTTTACGTGATCTCTTTTAAGAGCATCAAAATAGTGTCTCAATGAAACACATTGATTTCAATTTCGCTCTGGCACAAATATAAGACTTATTATAAGCTGCAGTGCTGTCTCTTCATTTTATATGACATTATTATATTGAGATTATACTATATATAAATTATACTATCCAAAAACATGTAACTCTTGGAATTTTTATTAAATTATTATTATTAATTATCATTATTATTAAAAGTATCTAAAGATACTAATAATACAAATAGAACATTTATTATTATATCTCAGACTCAATTCGAAATTCTCGATATAATAAATTAATTTTTGCATTAATATATGCTGCTTTGGAAGAATAATTGCAACAAAGTCGGAAATTGAGGTTAGTTGGGAATTGTAAAATATTTGTTTTTGGGAGAATATATGTCTCAAAGTTAGTATAATTTTGCTATAATCCTAAAAAATCTTTCTGAGCAATAATAATTTCAGGAAAATTATTTAGTCTGATATTAACAACTTTATATCAGAGAAAAATATATTATCATTAAAAAATACTTAAGATTTTAAATAACAAATTAATTTTTAGGTTATTTTTTTTACTTATTAGATTTCCTTAAAAACCGCACATTTGCTAATTCATACATTTTTCATATTAAAATTATATTGTAACAAATATTTATACAATTTTGTGCTTGAAATTAAATGAGTTTTTATGCTAGTATAATGCGAAATTTATTGTAACATATAAAAAGAAAGCGATAAAATACTGCAACGTTCATAACATATTCATGGCTAGTTTAAGTATTTTATCTAGTCGACTTTCAGATATCCTTTGCACATTCGAGTACGATTTGAGCTCCAAAAATATAACATTTTCAATACCTTCATACATAACTCAAATCTATTGAAAGTAAAATCTCCTAGAAAGTACCAAAATTTATATGATAGTACGATTTTTTGCGTGTGCAAATAAAGGGTGCATTTTAAGCAACTTATTTTTTGCGCGCGCCGATTTTAATAGCTGAATCATATTATTGTAAATGAGATAAGTAGTTCCAATTTTCAGGTAGACTAATCTCTGAAATACTTTAATGTAAAACACAACTTCTTAAAGTGTTAGTTCTCTGCAGCTTAACAGGGAGAATTTTTCGATTTATTTGAGAAAAGAAACAAAATCGAATTGCGAAATTGGAAATCTTTAATTAATCTTAGATCACTTTTCGTTTTTTTTATCGTAAACAATCTGTTTCTCTAGATTATAAGATAAGTAATTATACTTTATATTCTCTTCATTTTATTACCTTTACGCATATATATTCTTCTAAAATCCACACTGAAGTGGTAGACCAGTAATGACCTAAAAACTTATATCAGTGAATTACCGGTCTGCGAAATCAGTTATTTTTAGAATTCGAACTCCGATTCTTTTATATGCAGGCGAAGAGTCTAGTTGAAACATCTTCATTCGCTTTTTTCCTTATTTCATCATTTTAGAGCCTACATTTTATTAGTAAATATCTTATATTACAAGTATTTTCGAAAAAAAACTCAATGCATAATGCCTATTCGGGATATGGTTAACAACTGATTTATATTCACTCGTAAAGCTATTGCGGTTAAGGGATTCCCATAAGAAGAGCAAAAAACTGCTATTAACGTCGTAGGTGCCGGAAAGAGATAATGAGTCTTATATAAAATACAATAGTTTTCGTCGGCTTAAAAACGAGCACAAAAAAAAGAAATTTGATTTTATTTCGTGAACACTCTCCGGTATTAGGTATTGGGATCGAATTTCTTATATAGGATGCGCAAAATTAAAGAGGCGAGCTTAAAAAATGAGTTTTCAATTTAAAATAAGCTGAGAAATAAAGATAAGAAGTAATAAAATATTTAAATTAAGTAGATTCGGAATATGTCTTTACGGGCGAATGTAGCTCTTATAGCAATGACGGTCTTATATAGCTTGGAGTCTGCGGAAAAACTGTCATAAAGTTGGATGTGACGAGAAGAGGATTATTAGTTTAATGCGCAATACAATGATTTTGGCTGCTTAGATCTCAATTCATAGGCATGTCTATCTGAAGTTGTTATGTGAAAAAAATGCATTAAAATCATAAGCCGATAATTTGAAAATAAGAATAATTAATTTATTTTTAATTAGAACATCTGATAGTAAGTGAAAAAATACACAAATTGATGGGAAACTTGTTAAAAACTAGAAAAGTGCTCTCTACACAATTACTCAAAATAGCAATAACATTCTTCATCTTAGAGTATTAAGTCTCGAAAGATATTCAAGTCAGGATTTCCCGCTTTGAAGTAAAAATAAAAATAAAAGAATTAATTTATTGTGACTCCAAGAGATCTTGAGATGGGGAAGTACATTAGGTAGCAAAGTACTGATTACTGTTGGAAATTGTTTGCTACCCTGTTGTATCCCTAAAGTAGTGGCATCATCTTTATTTGGGAAAAGTCTATGTGTGAACATATTATTAAGGAATTTGAGATAACATTTCCAATTCCAAGAATGAATTTTGTTGAGATAACATTTCCAATTCCAAGCCCACTTACAGTATTCTCTAAATTTTCGAAGCCTAATCTCCAACACTACTTAGACAACGTTGGAACTGTATGCCATAAAATGAATAATTTAGCCAGCAAATAGCTCATCCCATCAGCATTTTGAGAAATCCGAATCCTGGCATGTTGGTATTTTTGGGATTCAGTATCTTATTTCTTTTGGGGGTTTTACGCTCGTCACACCAAAATTCTCATGGCATATTCAATTGTAAATTTTTTGAGCAGTTTCATGTTAAGCGTAGCGAATAAATAATCAGGTGCTTAGGAAGCCTCACTTTGAAGTGTATACTTTTGTTGCGCATTGTGCTGGGCTGCATCCGTCCCATTTGTTATTTATATTTGTTGTCAGTATTTTTCCATTTTTTTTTTTTTAATTCGCTCTTCCTGCACAAAAACTAACAACAACAGCCTCCTACTTCTCCACGTGGAGCGCTGAAATTGCACTCAACTTGGGGGGCTCTTTATGTTCTCGTCTATTTCTATTCCTACCAAGCACTATTTGAAAATGCATGGCTAAGCAAGGTCCAAGAAGCAGTGGAAGACCAAGCAACAGGAGCAGCATGGAAACTAACGTTTGCAAACTGTCACTGACCAAGCAATTTTTTATTATTATTTTACGTGACGCAGAAATTATAATTTTGCGATCTGCACCTCGCACAATTCCGGACAGCATTTTGCGTGCGTCAGTTGGTTAGGCGGCTGGGGGGTAGGTGGTGGCACGCTTGAGTGCTCGACAAGTTGGAGCGTGGATTCGCAAACACAGCACGTCGAGCCGCGTCCTTTCGGCCTTTCGTGATAGCAGCGGCATAAAGTAAGTTAATAAAAATTTTTAATTTATCGCCAAGCACTAAAAATGCTAAAGTCTAGGTGGTTGGGTGCACGGGGCACCCATGGTATAGGTAGCTGCATGAAACTAGTACTAACTTAAAGAAAGAGTATAGTTCATGCGCCGACAAGTATGCAACAACGTTTTGTGCTCTACTCTATGTCCTTTAACACGCACCAAACGCGTTCGTTGCCATGGACGCGCGCTCAATAGACGCTCGCTCCGCTCAGCCAAAGCGCTAAGACCACCACTTGGTATACTCGGCATACAGCCGAGTTGATGGTGTCAGTGACGCCCACGTCCACTTTGAGCTGCGATGCTTGTTAGTTTGCTTTCGGTCTATATGTAGCTCTGTGTACTCTACTCGCCTTCATCAATAATAGTTTCAAGTGGTTTTTGGCTATCAAGTGGTGGGGTGGTTCGTTCCCCTTCGATGTGCCAGCCATCGAATTGCGCGTGGCCACTTCAAAGTTCGATTTTCCGTATTCACGTGCATTACGAACTACCTACCTACCCCCGCGCTGCTCGCATGTATTTGTGTTTGAGAATTTTTAACTAACAGACGATTTTCGTTCGTAAACTTCTTGGGAATGAGGCTGCTTTAATTAGGAATGTGGTTGAAAAGTTGAAAATGCAGCCAAAGCACAAAATATGGACCACAAGGCAATGTAAGGATTGTGCAGATGATAGGCATTTCAAGTCGACAAGAATGTCTTGATAAGTCTGAGACTATCGAAGTAATTGGATTTTTTTGGTAACCCTTTCTACTCTCAAACTCACTCAACTGTAACATCTTGTGACGATTGAGGAATCTACTCTTACAACAATCAAAGGGTTTTAATGTTGTTTAGTCGAAATGTCTCAAAGTTAAGTGCTAGGTTTACTTAGCATTAGCTTGAATTACCAATAGATAGTTAGAATGTCTAAGAAAGTTCCTTTTTTTACCTAGACATACATCCAGTCATTGAAGTCAAAAAATAAATAAGTTTATTTCTATTGAATATTGCGTCTTAGCTTCAAACGCGTGAGCATGAAGATATCTCTATTAAAATCTTGGTGGGTTCTTCTGAGTCTTCTTGTGATTTGGCTGTTGTCCAGCAAGCTGCTCGCCAGTACATTTGTGTGGTTGTTCGGAATATCGGGGTATCTAGCGTTGGATTTTTTTTTTGACTACTTAGGACCAGGGATTCGGGACAATTATGAAATGGATAGCTCCAAAGATCATTCTTGAGGCTTGCTTATAGAGGCGCATTATGACACTGCAGTTGGTGGAGCTTTCAGTACCCGAAAGGTGGATTTCGGTGGTCCATATTGGTATTGTAATGGATTCGCGAAACTAATTGTGAATTTCAGCTTAAAGCGACTGGATTAAAAATGGAAAATCAAAAAATATATGACTTTTTATGAACTAGTTAAAGCTGTCCGAACATTGGGTTCTGCATTATGCGACCATTGACGCATCAATAGTCATCTTGGTCTTTTGTGAATTGCCATACCGTTCTTCTGACTTTCCAGATCAGCTATTCCCGCTTATTTTGTTTCAGTAACTGTATCAATAAGGAGATTCTAAAAGGAATACAAGCATTTGCATCTCAAAATATACCCAATAACAACGAACATGAAAACGCCTATAAAATTCTGCTCTGGCTCCATTTTGTTATAAAGGATGATTTTTTAAGAGCTCGCTCATGTAACCTTGAGAAAAAGTATAAAAACTTTAATTGTGTCGTTAGAACGATCGGCATAATTTAATGTTTAATAATTTAAAGCAAATATTGGCTGAAGCTGTAAATAAGTAGTAAGACACTAAGTGCAATATTCGTATACATATCTGCCTGTATCTTACAAATAATATCTTAAATAATGTCCTAAAATATGTAAATCTTTTGCGGATTGTTGCTATAGATGCATATAGGCTTTAGCAAAACCGATATGGCGTATAGGCATTGAATAAGTAGATCTAGTAGGCCAATTTAATCGGCCCCAAAAGTGAAATTAACTGCTGCCCGTTTCTGTTTGGCATGTGGCAATATCTTGCTAAGTCAAAAAGTGCTAAATCATCTTACGGTAGCGCTTGCCATTCACAATAACAAAACATTCAATCTAATCATTGAAACGAGTACAGCTCAATGATGCCGTCGTCCCACAATGCATTCTCACCAATAATAGTAGTTCTTGATGTAGTTATAGTTTTGTCTGTTGATTGATCCACATATGGCAATATTGCTTATTTCCAAATCCATTCCACAAGAAATTTATACTGGTCTTACTGAGGAAAGGTTAATTAATTTATAAAAATATCAATAATTATAAAGAGTTGTTTTTAGTTAGACGCACGGCAAACTTATGGAACAAACTAAAATAGTATACACTCCATCAGAAAAAAGCTTTCCTTATCCTAGCTATGCATACTCGAGAAATGTGTATTTACTTCACCGTTCATAAATATAAGAAAATCTGTGGGCCTTACTTGTTTGCAAGTTCATTTATGGTAAAATTTTAGACCCAACTGAAGCTTCATAGTAACATAATGTACTTAAAGCGCCTCAGATTTTAAAAACAGTTTTACCAAATACTTAATTGCCAAAAAAATCACCTTTTATATAGTTTGTCTCGTAAAGCATATAGAATATATTATATTTGGCACACCCTATAACGTAATGCTAATATCCTATACAAATTTTGTATTTTGTAAAGTACAAAGTGTTTTTGTAGAATATCGTATAGCATATTTCGTACATCTTCTGTATTAGTTTTTATATTCACGAAAATATAAGCAGTTTTCCAGAAAAAAAAACTATATAATAAGTAACTTTCCATAAAAATGTTTTCCCAAAAATCTTCAATTCAACTCTCTCATGCATGAGTTAATTTTCTACTCAAATTTTCTATTTTTCTGTTAATTTTCATATTTCATCAAAATTCGAAAATAAGCATTTATATTGCATTGACTGATGCACATCCAAATTTTTGCCTAACAACATTTATTTTTCAATTTTTGCCACCAAATTTCTAAAAACATAATATTTGCTTATATATAATTCTAACCTCGGGCAGCTGTGGCAACGCCCCCTCAAAAAGGAAGTAAAAGCAAAAATTTTGCTCTCGACTTCCTGTGGATGCGCTGCGTGTGTGCTTATGAGTAAATACATCGCATGATGTCCGTTTGAGGATATGTCTGTGTGTTCGTTGCGTGGGTATGTATGTGTGTGGAATCTAATGTGCATCCTAGCAGAAGTTTGATAAATTTAATTTAAGAACCAAGTTTGAAATTAATATATTTGCAAGTTTTAGGGAAAATATTTGCGAATGAATTTCACTGAAGAGATTTCGTGGGATTTAATGAAATGATTTAGTATTTAAATGCTTGGGATTGGATTTTTTAGTTTAGATTGGTGTTTAAGGAATGTTTTGTAGAAATTCAATGGAAAAAGTGGAATTAATTTGAAATGTTATATTTTAAATCAAAAATAATAATAATAAAAGCTTTAATAAAAAAAAAACATAATAAAATGCGTTTTTTTGTGTGACTGATATTAAATAAATCTCTATTAATGCCTTATAGTGTGCTATCTAGTCTTTAGAGACTTTTGACTTTCACAAACTTAACTTTAATAAAGCTTATTTACAATATGTGTGTTAAATTCTTAAATCTTAAAAGCTGGGCCAACGAAAAACTATGAATGTACTTAGGAATCAATTAAAAACTATAATTTCCGCGTTCTGTAGTCTCATTTCTATTGACTTCTCTACTTTTTATGTTCTTAACAAAGCTCGGCTTACATAAAAGCTTAAACAATGATTAAGAGTGCGAAAAGCTCACTTCCAATAACTAACTACACTGATCAACAGAAGTAGACGAACAATATATTATATGGTATAATATTGCATACATTACCATATTTCGTGCTGATAAAATTTATTCAATATTACTTATCCTAAATTATTCTCTCCGAGCAAATCAATTAAAATACTACTAGTAAGAGGATTGCCTTTTTTATATCGGAATAGGAGAAAAAAATATAGATATTAATAATAATAATAATAATAATAATAATAATAATAATAATAATAATAATAATAATAATAATAATAATAATAATAATAATAATAATAATAATAATAATAATAATAATAACAAAATATTAATCATTCAAAACCACTTGATTGTTTTTCAAAATATTGAACCAATTGTCGAAGCACTTTTGCCACTCCGATTGATCTACCACAAAACGTGCAATATGAACGCATCAACCACTTCTTCAGGGTTCGAAAAACGTTGACCTCACATTTTATTTTTTACAGGAATAAAAAGAAGTCATTCAGTGCCAAGTTAGGACTATATGCGGATGTCACAGCAAATCGTTGTTTTTAGTGCTCAAAAATGCAGTTGTTTCAACCGATATGTGAGAGCTCCCATTGTCGTGCTGTAGAGTGATCCGTCTTTGGCGGTTGGTTCGTTCACCTGGATTTCCTGAAAGACAACTACCAAACAAATGATTGTTTACCACTCAGAATTGACTGTTCTGCGTTGTCCCAGTGGTATGGTTGCGACATGTCAAGTTTTACCGAAGAAACAGGCGAAATTGCTTCAATTTTTGTTGGAAATGGTTCTTCTTGAATTATGAATGATACAGTGGACTCCTGTTTACTTTAGGGCTTATAAGCGCAAGTCCTTGATTCACCACCTGTCACGATGTCATAGACGCGTTTCGCAACTATGCGATCGTATTTTTTGAGCATTTCTTTCGACCAATCGACAGGAGCCTTTTTTAGAGCGATCCCACAGATTGTGTGGGATCCAACGCGAACAAATTTCTTTTACAGTCAAAAATGTTCATGCAATATTGCATGTATGTTGGTCCCACAAGTGCTTAAAATTGTCTCCATCTCACGACAGGTCACATGACGATCTTGCAATAATGGTTTGCGCACTGCACCAATGGTTACCGGAACTACCACTGATTTTGGACAACCTCCATGAAATTCGTCGTAGAGTAAACTACCACCTCAGTTGAATTCACCATACCTTCGATAAACACTTGTCCTTGATATAGCTTCATCCCAATAAATAGATTCAAGTTCATCCTTGCTCTGTTGTTGAAGCAATCCACGTCGAGAGTTGTAAAAAATAATCACACGAAAAGAAATAAATCTTTCAAGTTCGTGTGAACAACACAAATACCATAGCGCTCATATGTCAAAGGTTCTGAGTACGTATAACCTCAAAAATGTCAAACCTTACTTACCATAGAGCTGTCAGTTGCCAAATTTCAACACTAGGATTACGCAATCCCGAAATACAAAAAGCAACCCTTTCAAGTACTTTCCAAAGAGAAGCTAGTTAGTTAGTCGCCCCCATCGTCAACTCAACTTAAAATCCAGCTAATTTTTTTCCCCCAACAAGCACTTTTTCGGTATTAATATTAATAAAGCCCGCCCAAAATTTACTATGTGGTCCACAAAAATACAATCAGCATACTCGAAATTGTTTTTACACGTTAAATGGTTATTTATGTTGCATTTCTAAGCCATTGTGTGAGATTCTCCCAAAACAGAATTAAAAAAAAAAGTAAATTTCAGCTGGTTATCTCTTCTTCACTAATTAAAAGTTGTAATAAATTTTCGTGCCGAAAATGCATTTGTTTCACTGAATTTTTAATTGTTATTTGTGCAACAAATTCCAAAATAATAAAGAAGAAGAGGAGCCAACAAAAAACAACAACTAATTGCACTCAGCGAAGGTGCCGCATAATTTAGCGTTTATATACAGGATGCATGTGCATGTATATCCTTTTTTTCTTTTGTTTTTAATGCAACATCCAAGTAGGCCAACATAATGTGCGGGCGTGTGCGGCTTATTGAGGCGCCATTTTCTTTTGGAAGCGAAATATTTGCTACATATGTGCAGTCCTACATCCTTCGTGGGCGGGGCCGTGGAGCAGTGTCTTTCAATGGGCGTATAGATAATTTCTGTTTCCTTTTGAAATATTTTTTTTTACAATTTTTCCATTGCAAGCGAGCGGATTTTTTCTCGCTTTTTCTTTTCGTCCTTTTTTTTGTGTAAAAGTTTCCGCTATGCTTGTCAGAGTAACGGTGCAGGCAACGGTAAAAGCAACGTTATAGCGAAAAGCAAAAGCAAAAGCAATGCCAGCAAAATTTATTGAACCATGAAATGTTTGTGTACGTGTCTGGTTGGCGGGGTCTTGAGTCCTGAGACTCATGCCGTACGGATTGAGCTGCTGCTGGCTGAGGCTGCTGTGGCCATGGCAAAGGATACGTTGTGCTTTTTGTTGCTGCAATGGCGGCGGGTGTTGTTGTTGTTGCTGTTGTTGTTGTTGCATGAGGCATGAGGCATTGTCGATCGCCAGGTTGGTGTGTAAACTTTACATTACTTTAGCTTTTGTTTTTTTTTTGTTAGCATAATGGTAGTTCCTTTTAGACTTATAACTTACTATTAAGATAGCTGGCGTTGTCCTTTTTGGCATACTCTATCAGGGGAATATGCGTCGAGGCGATAGAACATCTTCATCTGCGGTTATACCTTTGTTTATAAGTTTTCATCTTATTCATATCTATAGATCTTTATGTAGTTGCTTTATTTTGAAAAACTAATCCTAGCGGAATGTCAGCTCCGAAATAAATTACCCAAAGTTACGATTTTAATGCTTTAAGCTTTTCGATTGCATAATTTGGATCATAAGATGAAATTTTTAGTTTCGTAAATCAAGCTCAATTATTCACATAAATATTTCTAAATATTTATAATTATGTATGACTTTTTATCTAAGCGCTGTATAAGCAAGTCTTTCGTACGTCAATATGTATTAGTTTTTATCTCTAGAAAGCCGAAGGAGTAAGGTTTTCTTATTCATCTCATGGTATGTGTTAAATATTGCATCTTTTAAGCTTTGCTTTAAAAATATTATAAAAAAAGAGTTCCTTGGGAGGGCCAAATCTAAATAATTTTGACTAATAGTTATATTGCTTCTAATAGCTGTTGCTGGGGTGCAGGATACCAGAAACATGGCTGAATTCTGTGGCATAGCTGCGCTAGCCCTTAAGCAGGATGGTTGGAAAGTTCAGATATTCTGTAAACCGAGCTCTTTGGATGATGGCTGTGATGATTTTGCTGGCAAAATTTTCCAAATGATGTTCATTGATGTCAAGTCAAAGTCAAATATCTTCAAAAGAATGCTACTATTTATAATTTGAATGACTTGGTCATGTCTTTCCTTGTATTGTGAACGTTTTTTGATTAGTTATCAGTTTAAACGCATCAACTGCGCTCAGTATCTCCTGAGATAGTTTCACTTTGCTTCAGTAGCTCAAGATTTTCGATGGTCCGGATTAGCGAAATGGGCCCCAATTTGGCGCCAGATACAATGCGAATCAGAAATCCATTACTAATTTGTCACTGAATAAGCTGTTCACAAGCAAAGAAATACCGTTCGACATCTCTGGGTTTCAAGTGTTACAGAGCCTAATGTCCTTAAATCTAAATCATTTTCATGGCTTTGTGGCGCTTGTATACGACTGTCTGATTCGTTTGCAATGAACATGCCAATTCCTCTTGCGCTTGGATCGCATATTGATCAGGTAGTGCTTCGAATTCTACATCTTCGAAAATCTTTTCCTTTACGCCATAATGCGAAGTAAAAATTGCCTCTCTTGAAGCGTTAAAGCCACTTGCGGCAACATCTTTCACTAAGGGTATCCAGCCACATGTAATCGATGAACTTAATCCGCACTTCGCTTTGAATTGTAAAACAAAAGCTACATTTCCCGTCAATAATGCGAATTCGAAACTGACATTTTCAATTAGCAATAATGATGCAAGATATTCACAAATGTTTTTATGCAATAATGTAGACGAATGTCTACGGATATTCGTTTCAATCGATGAGTATCGAGTATCTTACGTATTGGCAAACGACGAAAGCAAGGTTGTAGTAAATTGAATGACTTCTCATGCTTTTTCGGTTTATATTAAAAAAAAATTCACATGGGCGAACTCAAAGCAAATAATTTTTTAGTCTGATTTAAAAATTCGATATGAAAATATAAGTTTTCTAGATCCCTGTTTATAAATCCTGCGTGCAAATTTCAAAATGACCTACCAAAATAAAGTGTCACCAAAACTTATTGTCCCATCATGACAATCCATGTTTAGGATGATTCTGAATCGCTTAAAAGCAAAAATTTCAATTTGGCTAGGGAAATATAGATATTTATCATCACTTCTCATGAATTTTGGGCTTAATTTTAAAAATCGTGGTCCGCATAAAGTTTTTACTAAAAACTGTGTGTATCCAATTATATAGACGACAAGTGCTTTATGACATACATACACAGTAGCTTCTGGAGAAATGGGGATTTAGATTCTAGAATGTAAAGTTCGTGTAATTGGCTTGAAAACTAATATTGCAAGAGCCAATGTTAACTGTTTCCAAAAAAATAATATATTTCCAATAAAACGATATATCAAATGATAGTATGGGCGAGTTCTGGAAGTTCTACATAATTTTTAAACAAAGTGGTGCCTCTGCCGATGTATCAGTTGGAAGTTCTATAAGTTGTCCAATATTTGACAATTCCGCGAGTTATGTTTACGTGAGTGTTCTATAATTTTTATCAACGTAATGCTTTGAAACTTTGCTGGTCTTGGAAAGCAGCAAAAACTAACTTCAGTTGCTTACAAGCAAATAAAAATCTACGCAAGATCTGTCGCATATTCTGGCCTTTCTTACTAAAAGATTTTATAACGATTTCTATCACGAAATTGATTTTTTAGTGGGCAATCGTTGTTGCAGAGCTATTGTAGCCCTTGTGTCTGATAAAAAGAAAAAAATGTATTCTTTGACTACGCTGTCATTATTCTAAAAGCTAAAAAAAAGAAGATATCTCCATTAATAGCTATACAAAGAGAACAGGGACCTAGCCGAATCCCAAAGACGTTATCCTCAATTCAGAGATAGAGAACAGCATTTTTCTAGCTATGCAAGTGCTAGGCAAAACTTACTTGTAAAACTTAAAAACTTACGCTTTTAACTTAGTAAAGTGTATGCCGTAGTCTGTATCTTTTCGTCTTGGTATTTCGTATTTGTTTTCTTTTGCTATTTGCTTTCCTTCTTTTTGTTATTTAACGCATCAATGGTTAGTTTTGTGGCCAAAACGAGTTGGCCAGCTCGAGACCCATATATATTCATAGGTACACATGGCTAAGGACCGCATCACTACGTCTGTGTTAGTGTGTTTGTGTGTGTGTGTGTGTGCGTGTGTGGTTATGGTTGCTGTTGTTGTTGTTGTTTCTCGAGCTGCACATGGCTCATAATTTTTCATTGGCAGTGCCTTTGGTTTTATTGAAGCATAAAAAACCACAACTCGTTTTGATTGGATTTCAAATGCACTTCGAGCATACAAAATCATTCCAAGTATCCTGATTATTATTTCAAAGCTGCCTTTTGAGTAATTGTCATCAAACTGCAGCTGTTCGCTGCAAATATTTTGTGATTAATCACGAGGCTTTGTGGCAGGAACACCAAAAATGTTACGTATTTCATCATAAATTTACAAGTTCTATGTAACCACAAACACGCAGACGAGTTCATTGTGTGGGTGGTTCCCGGGGTTATGGGGTTATGTGGCTCATAAATTGCAACTACTACAATACCATTATAGAATATTGATGATGTGTTGGAAAAGTCGTGTAGCAGTTGTTCGTCGTTTGGGCAGGGTATGGCTGCGCACAAGCAAATTGGGCAAGGCTTTAAAACTTGCGCCAAACTGTGCCGAATTGTGCCACAGAGTGTATATGTCACTTGACATGAAAATGTGCAAATCCTGTGCGCGCAGACTTCTCTGAAAGATGCTCTTGTTGCAGTGTTGTAAAGTCGCCAAAAAAAAGCAGAAACCTCAAGTTGTAAAAGCTTTAAAAGTTGCCAACTTGCCTTTCATGACAGTCGAGTTTTTTTTTTGAAGACTAAAAAACTTTTCTCTTAAGTTGTTATAATAAATATGCAGCCTAAGTGTATATCGTCGCGGCCTTATGTTAAATGTTTTGGCTTTTTTTTACTTTGAAACTGGTAGAAAAATTTGTGTTTACTTGACAAGTACAAAAAATTTAACAAAAAACTTTTTAGAAAGAAGTACGGCTTGTAGTAACGAATTGTACTGCAAAAGAGTTTTCGTATTCTTTAAACAAATTTTAAGATTTGTAGTTTAAGAGTTTGTAGTTTTTATATAAAACATTTGGGGCAACGTTATGTTAGCTGCAACTTGTTAAGATTTGTTAAAAATATATGGCATATGGCAGCGCACTCTTTCTTCCTCTAATATCGAAAATGTGTAAATCGAATCTGTTATCGAAACTGATATCGAAGCGGCACTAAAACATGCAGTGCGCTTGTTAGTTCTAATAAAGTACTCAAACAAACAATATTACACTGATCGAAAAAAATAAGTACTATTTGTAACTTTAAACTTTATTTAGTTGAATAATGATAGTACATCTTGCTTATAATCCAAAATTTTTGTGTTGGTGTAATAACAATTTTTAAAAACATTAACAAGATGGAAAATAAAAAGTAACAAAAATTTACCAACATAAATTAAACAATATGACAATTTTTCACTCTCTTCTTTCACTTCCTAGTATATGACAAAATGATTTGATGTGAAATCGAAAATCCGCAAAATAGCAATACAATTTCAAGTACTATTATATTAAGGAATTTTCATGTTTAAGTACTTTCTGATTCTATAATTATTTTCTTTAATTTATAGTTTTTATCAATTTATTTATACCTAAATAACTTAATTGAGGAATAAACTCTTTAGATTTGTAAATTTAAAAAAAAAAAAACCGATAAATTAAGACCAGCTTTTTCTCTCACCGACACTTTTCATGTTTTTTACAAATTTCCCTAATATCCGTATACCCACTCATGTACATGATACTAGGGGTGTAAGTTGAAATTTGTCGGTTTGAATGATAGATATCACTAGCAATTTGTAAACATTTCTTTGCGTTGGCATAAGTGTCATTCGTTAGTGTTGACCAAAGCAAAAAAAAATCATGGCTTTCGGCCTGGTGAGGCTGGCCCATCGTCTGCAAAGCCAAATCGGTTTGGTTGTGAGACAAAGCTCTGTTTTTGGTGGGACCAGACGGCAAAGTTATCTTGTGAGATAACTTCACCTAAATTGGTGAAAGACACGGTCAAACAAATTAATTGGGAAATGTTGTTCCACCCGCCGATTATGATCTTTTTGCTTCAATGGTTTGTCGAATTCTTCGCTTAAAAAAATAAAAAGTTTTAATTCATAATTTGCCAAAACGGTGGGCTAAAGTGAAGAATCGAAAGGTCTTTACGTTGAATATAAAAGAAAGTTGAATATAAAGAATACCCTGAAAATTCAGTGTTTTATATATCGAAAAACCGGCAACTTTCAACTTACAACCCTGGTATATGAAATATTTAATTGAAATTCCTGCAAATCAAATGTAAACTTAAGTTTTTCAAAACGGATGTAATGCATACATTATTCCGATAAAATAATCAATGGTCCTGCATTTTATTTTCTATTTAAATATTATATTATCCTTAAAAAATTTCAGGGAAGCGAATTTCTGAACAATTTTGAAGAACGAAGTAACATTTTCTGCAGTAAGCTTAAGTACAAAATTTTTGTGGGTGTGAGTCTTCTCCGAGCTTCATAATATAACACAACATTTCGTAAAATTTTTCCTCAAATATAACTATTGGTAGATAAGTCTTGGTAAGATAATGCTCTTAACGACAGTCTTTTGGGCATATATTTTGGTACTGTTTCTTCCAAAAAGAATCCAATTTTTTTCAACAATTCTATCATAATTCTAAGGCCGCAGTATGAAGAAATTAAGAAATGACTTCAGCGCTTATATTATAGCATTCTTTTTTGCAAGAAATTCCGATATAAGATAAGCTTGTAAATAAAACCAATCCGATCGTAATCGGTTCGTTTATCTCCAATTGTACCAGAGGGAATTTATTGATACAGTTGCGACATTGCCCTATATCAAATAAAATAGGGAACTGAACGTATAATTCTGTAAAAAATGCATGTTTAGAATTGAAACTATGTAAATGCAACTTTATTCCGCTTATCTTTACTCTCATCGCTTCAAATGTAAAGACTAAACGGTGATGAAAACAGGACAAAAAAAGTCTGAGAGAAAGACAAGGAAAAAATTCTTGTTCTTATTTAAAACATTAAAAAATTGAAACCTCACACAATAGGACTGAACTGATTTTTACTGATCGCTTATATGTCAAAAACGTTCTGAGTACGTATGACCTCGAAAATGATAAAGCGGCTTGCTGGACACAGATGCTGATGCTGATGTGGTAGCCTGGTTACATTATTTTGAAGAGGTCTAACTCAAGCACAAGGCATTGGTTGCTATGAGCATTTCAACAAAAGTAAGGATAGTAGGTATACGAAGAGACAGCGACACTTTTAAGATAAAGAAAACTTTTGAAAATTAAGAAGAACACGTTTAAACAGTGAAACGTACATGAGATTGTCTTCATGTTCTCATGCTACTCTCAGGCTGCGTATCGATACCATATGATCCTATCAGCTGGGTGGCCAGCAAAATATCATGACTACCCATAGGAGCAGGGATGCTATTTTTGACTTGTTGCGAGTGATCAGCAATCGTTCGATATCTAGAAAGGTGTTCGATGCGAAAGCCACTAGAATTAGACGAAGGGAAAGACCGAAAGTCAAATTTAAATACGAAGTGGAGAAGGACCAATCTTTCCTTAGAGTGACCCAGAAAAGGCGCTTCTGCTATAAGCCAACAACTCAATGTTAATAGTCAACATCTTAGCAAATTACTTAACAGCAGGCTACTACGATGCCTAAACTCACTCAACTCAAATATCTTTTCATTTTCTTTGGCCAACTTTCATGCCTTTCTACTTCCCTTTTGCCGCCCATCTCCTATGCACCAAAACTCTAATAAATCTGCTTTCATAGCCATACCAATTAGCTTCTAAAAAAAAATCCTGCAGCACACAATCACAATGGAAATGTCAAACAATAGAAAATCGCAGCAAAATCTCAGCGGGCGCCTGCGAGTATGCAAAATTCAGTCAACTTTTGTAGCTATTGACCCCGCAGCTGCTCTACCACCCGCTGACTTTTTGGCCAGGCTAATTCAATTAAACAGTTGCCATTTACAACGCGTTTTGAATTGACTTTTTTCGGTCAAACCTGTGCAAAAAGTTTTTTTCACCTATTGATCGCTTATTCAATTATTTGCGCCGTCATTCAAGCGCCAGCAAGCACCGGCCCGGAGCGAAGCGCAGCGCCCACAAGCGACACCAATTCGCCTGATGCCCCTGCCCAAACGTCTAAAAGCGCAGTTTCTAGTTGGTTTGGGGTCGATTTTTTGCTTTTTTTTTGGTGCATGATGCAATGGATGTATTTCTATGGATGCCTGGTAACATTTCGTGGCCATTTTGCATTGCGTTTTCGCTTTGCACTTTATCAACGTTTGCCGCGCTGCCACTCTCTGTGCTGCTCTGCCTCCGCCGTAGTGCTCTTTTTTTGTTGTGCCCCAATTTCGGCTAGCTTTCGCACTGCGTGGGTCTATTCCGAAAACGGGCGTAAACTAAATTCAATTAGATTCGTTTCGATTTTTTTTTTATTTCTCGCTTTTTGCATTTTTCTCGACTTTTTCAACTTGTGCGCTTGCTTTGCCCCAGCAGACAATGGTTTTGCATGCTAAGCGATTGTATATATTGGGAGTGCAGAGTTTTGGCTACGGACGGACCGTGGCTCTTGGGATAGGATTTGCAAATAGACGGTACATTTGTAACATGTGTAAAAGAGAAAAATTGATTTGATTTGATTAAATGCAGCGCTCCTTGTACCATTTGATGGATGAACGAGCTTTGGCAACAAGTGTGGCAAATGGGCGTGGCGTTTATTTCCACACTGATGTATTGGACGTGCTTATCGAGCATTTAGGAGTAGTAAATGGTTTTACATGGAAAAATTGCATTAGATAAACAATGTGGAAGGTATTTGGTTGAGTAGCATTTTGTTTGTTGGCAAGATTTGGATTTTAGATGGAAAAATAGTTGCGAGTTGGTGAAGGGCGAAAGGTAATGCACATTAGGCTTATTGAAAAATGTTCGAAAATTTCCTACCTGAAAATAGATTACCCAACAAAGTGGATAGTCCTATCATTTTAGTAATGGCAAAATAAGTTAGGATCTGCAATGTTTGCTTTCTGATGCAACATCTGTTCTCAACGTATAAGTGCGTTGCTCTATAGATGGCGCCACTAAAGTTCGCAAACTGGCGCCAATGCTGACATAAACTTTACTGTGCCGAAGTTGGCGCCATTAAGCTGCACCTGACACTAGTTAGAGCCATTAAAGATTATTAGATGGCACCCAGCATTTAGACAATCTTTTTTAATGCTGTCACCGAAGATAACTGCTCCTTTTATCGAATGAGAAATTTTTTGCAATCTCAAATAGGAGTATTGTTTTTATTGTTAGCTTTTTTGAAAAAGATACTATACCAAAATATCTTTTTCAAATCATTTTTTGCAAAATTGTTTTTTATTTCTCATGTGACAAAGAAGGACTTGCATTGTACTCGACGAACGCCGAAAGGAACTAGTCTTTAATAGTCCAAATTCAAGTAGCAAACATTAATTATAATCTGTCGATCAACCTCCTGTACAACAGTCTGACCATATAGAGACTCTGACGAACACATTTCCTTGACCTAACTTACTAACAGGATTTAATTTTCTAATCATCTAGCTCCTATCCTTAAGCAATGATACCCATTTAAAAATCAACCGCAAAGTCCATTTTGAAACATTTTCATTTTTGTTGAAATAGGGCAGATCTTGGATAACAGAAACTATTGTATGAAAATTTTGTAAATGTTATAAACTTTACAAGCAATTATGAAATAATTGGTTTTGCATGTTCTTGAAGTAAAAGCTACATTTTGAATAATTCACTATACCTATTTTTTCTAGGTATTGAGTGAAGTATAGGAAATCGCTATGCTGGTTTTAGTTATTTTTGAAGCAGAGGCTACATTTTGAAGAATTCAATATCCCTATTTTAGTTTTTAAATAAAGTTATACATATAACATCGCTTACCTTAAATTTATTTACTCAGATCATAAATGAGCACCAAGTACAATAACGAGATGATGTGAAAGTACCGATATCCCTTTTTTTGGATTATGGACGATCGCGTTTTCATCTACTTTTTCGGTACCCTACATTGCAAGACTCTCTATAGGAAAAGCAAAATTTGAAGGGAATTATGACATCACGCATCATGATAATAGGGCCTTCAAAGCATCTTCGGTGTCACCGTAACACTGTTAGCAAATTTATTTTGTTTTGAAAGTGATGCATAGCCCCAGAGGGCAAATAGCGCAAAATAAAGGTTCTGGTGGTAGGCTCTACCACTACAACCCCTATACTTCGGTAAGTTTTTGACGCAAGCATCAAAAGATTGCGCAGTAGCTGCCTTCTAGAGTTGCAGACAAATCGATGTACTATTTTTCTGTGGATCATCGGTGTTTTATCTGTCGCTATCGGCTAGTTTTAAAAAAACCTTATCAGAAACCAGTGGTAATAAAATGAACAAATTTATTCCATTGACAACGCTCTAATGGCGAAGTAAGATGATATCCTTATTAATAACTCTTCGAAGAGATCAGAGCTTTACAGTTTGTGACCAACCAGAACAGCGGTATTATTTATTTAAGATATAGATTTTCCAAGTAAAATAGCAGTCAAATAGCATGTTTTTTCCTAGCTGAGGCGGTGCTAGTACCATCGAAAGGTTAAGAGATTATGATACCAATGAGATATGAAACTCTTTATATAAATAGTAGCAAAGTGTTTTGAATCTCATTGATCTTCTATTAAACTCTTGTTTACTCAATTATGAGTTCCCTTATTTGTCCTTCCTAGTTGATTCGAAACTAATTTTGTATACATTTTATTAAAATTTAGAGCTGGGTAAAAAATTTGATATATTCTGTTGACACAACAACTAAGATAAGTTGGTGCCTTGAAAATTTCTCAAAACCGAAGATAAAAGATTTTTTTGAAAACATTGGGCAAAATAAAACCGAATCGTTTTGGAAAGTCAAACTAATGTGATATAAAATCCAAATGGTATAGATAAGGTTAGTTATAGAGTGGAAAATCCAACTATCGACATTCAGGGACAAAGGCGCGTAACTACGCCAAAGACACAGAAGTGGGTGTAACTTTGCACAATAATCACAGTGCAGTCGTTGTGCGCAGTAACTATAAATGGTAACTTTTTAGGAGCTTACTAATTCGGTTCATATAAACAAACATCAAATTCAGAAAAATTTTGAAATTTATCTCAGTCGATAGAACGATTGTTTTAATTTATTGCTATGTGTTTTGACACTAATGACAGAATGGATGTTTTATGACAAGACAATTGAAACCATTGATGGAACCATCGATATACTTTCGATAGGATCGATCTATTAAGCTTAGACAAATGAATTAAATAAAAGGCTGTCTTTAACACCTTTTTGGGCTGAAATAAACATTGGGTGCCAAGATCGACAAACATTTAAAACTACCAAAAATACTATTTTGAACCATTGACCATAGCTTGTGAAATTAGTTCTTGAGATTGGCTTTTTTACTAAGGTTGGATGGTACCGATAGCTAGTTTAGCTTTAAATCATGATCTTTGCTTATAACCATCAGTGAACGTTGCAATCATTAATTTAATACTGCAATTCCCGCAGATCTGAAAATTAAAGAAGAGTTGTCTTTGCTTCTTGCCTAAGAATGTTTCAAGAAGCGCAGATCGGTATACCAGGATGCGAGTTAATTAATGCAGCAAATGTTGTGCCCTATGTGACCATTTGTGATGTGAATACTTAATAGATGGAAATAAGCAGCAGTATAAGTTTAAAGCCAAGTTCCAAACGTATAGATATGCACAGCACTCAAAAGAAATAAACATTCCACTATTTAAAGCTAAATTTACTTCTGAATGAACAGAGTATCTTGGATATATTTGGAGGTTCAAGTTCT
Organism: Chymomyza procnemis; assembly: GCA_035046065.1. Taxonomy (NCBI): domain Eukaryota; kingdom Metazoa; phylum Arthropoda; class Insecta; order Diptera; family Drosophilidae; genus Chymomyza; species Chymomyza procnemis. The sequence continues at coordinate 10,101,259 of JAWNOJ010000024.1, forward strand.
ACTACTAAATTATGTGCTGACTGACTTGTCGGAAGAGCTAGTTGCTAGGACAACATCTGCCCAAGTTTTTGCCTGTAAAAAAATTCATTAAAATTCGTCTCTCAAAATGTACAACAACTTCAAACACTCCAAAATTTTGCAAAATCGTTTTAACACTTTTCCCAAGCAAATAATTCATAACAGCTGTCAATAGCTCATTGCTCAAATGATTTATTTTATAGTAAAAAACGAAATCAAAAATTCTATTGTCTATATGTATTTTAAGCACTTTTGCTGCCATATGAAAAAATACAATATCTTTATTTAAAAGCTTTGCATATTTTTTGATGGATTTCATTGAGCAACGTTGAAATATCGAATTGTTTCATGCAAAAATTCAATAAAAGTGTTGGTAAATATTTGATAGAAATGCCTAATCCCAATGCACTCAATTAAGAGCATACAAAAAGTTCCTCGGCAGCAACAATGCGCTCATTCGACTATTACAATATTAATAAAAAGCTAAGGACTTTTGTGTAAAAGGACTCGTATATATGTATATCCGATGTACTCGATGCTTTAAGTAAATTGTAACGGATTTAGCACTATGAACTACAATGTTTTTTGTTGGAGGCTAAGGGGAATCAAGGGCAGGGCATGAATGGAATGCCCAAACTAAATGGCTGCTGCCTGTGTTTATTGAGTAACTGTGTGTGTAGGTGTGAGTGTGTGTGTCTGTGTGAGTGTAGGTGAGTATCTGTGTGCGTGTGTTGTAACGGGTGTTAGAAAGAAAAATAAAACTAAATCCAAAAGCAAGCAGCGCCGCACAGCTGTTGTGTGCTGCATACTTTGTGGCGCACTTAAATATGCAGACATGCACAGTACTGGCACACAGATACAACACATCCACACAAAGGCATACACACAGATACAGACACAGATAAATATGTGCTCATACGTATGTGTGCGTGTGTGTGTGTCTATGTATGTATGCCATAGACAACTGCAGACTGCATGTAATTCATTTTTGACATACGCACACATAGATACAAACAAACACACACACACACACACCCATACGAACACCTACTCAAAGAATAATCGCACAGTGGTTCAAAGATTATGGAGTCTGTGGCCAAAAATCGCTTGTGTTAATACTGAATTCTGTGAGACTTTTTATAAGATTATTGAAAATAGTTTTTACTAAAACTATTTACTCAATTTATTATACGAGGGTTGTTCGTTAAATATCTGTCATTCTACAATAAAAAAAAATAGCTTTAACTGAGAATGCTGTACATTTTGTACGAGGGCTGCCTTTTATATTTCGGAAATTATAGGGATTAGAGAACAAATATACATATTTATCATTGAAAATCGCTTTATTGTTTTGTCAAAATTTTCCCATTAAGATCTAAACACTTTTGCATGCGTTTGAACTCATTGTCGAAGTACTTTTGCCACTCTGATTGAGATATCTCCAAAACATGCATTCTGAACGCATCAAGCGCTTCTTCAGGTGTGCAAAATCGTTGACTTCTCATTTTAGTTTTTACGTATAGGAATAAAAATAAGTCATGAGGTGGCAAGTTAGGACTATATGGTCGACGTCTTATCAAATCGATGTTTTAAGTGCTCAAAAATGCAGTTGATTCAACCGATATGTGATAGCTCGCATTGTCGTGGTAAAGAGTGATCTGTCTTTGGAGGTTGGTTCACCTGATTGGTTACCACTCAGAATTGACTGTTCTGCGTTGTCCCAGTGGTACGGTTGCGACATGTCAAGTTTTACCGAAGAAACAGGCGATCATTAGCTTGAAATTGCTTCAACTTTTGTTGGGAATGGTTCTTCTTGAAACACCCATATAGTGGACTGCTGATTTCTTTAGGGCTTATAAGCGTAGGTCCTTGATTCATCATAGACGTGTTGCGATCCTCGCTATCGTATTTTGTGATAATTTTTTTTCGATCAATCGACATGATTGGCAAATTGTGTGAGATCCCACTCGAATTAATTTCATTACAGTCAAAAATGTTCATGCAATATTGACTGTATGTTGGTCCACTAATGCCAAAGGTTGTCTCAATCTCACGATAGGTCGCATAACGATCTAGCAATATTAGTTTGCTCAGAGCATCAATGGTTTCCGGAACAACAACTGATTTTGGACGACCTCCACGGAACTTCATCGCCAAAAATTGAGTGAAGTTCATATGCTCTGTTGTTGAAGAGAGTTGTAAAAAATAATCGCACGAAATTCCTCTCGATTTAGTTCCATTTTTGCCGAGATTAATATTTTAAGTTTTTTATATAAACAACACTAATAGCGCTCATATGTTAAAACGTGCTGAGTACGTAAAGGCTCAAAAATAGCAAACCTTACGATAGAGCTGGCAGTTGACAAGATTGCAAGACTAGTGTTGGTCAATCCAGAAATATAAAAGGCAACTTTGGTATTATTAGTTAGCTGGCAAAAAAATAATTTTAATATAGTCTACTTTTTCATTTGAGAAATTAGACTTACGGCTTGTAGAAATTAAACCGCCGTTTGTATTCGACTATAAAGTATAGTTCCCTATACTATTAATAACAGTGATATCTCCACGATCCATCTTGGGTACAATGACAGCAAAGTAAAGGATGCGCCTTTCCTAAAATTTTGAATATTTGATAAATGTGCACCGTCTTACAACTGGGGCTGGCTAAAAACTTAGAAATTATAATGTTAAAATTAAAAAGGCTGTAAATGCTTAAATATTTCCTTGGAAAAAAGCCAAATGATCGGCTTTGATCAAGTTGGGTTTTTGATAATTCATGATTGGCATAAGATTCTCAATTTGACGCATCAAGTTGAGTTAAGATAAACAAAGATATACATGAAAAAAGCCCTTCATAGGATTAGAAATCATAGAAAGTTATAATAGTTTGCGGATAAGTCGCGAAAAGAATCGTGCGATCTTTCAGAGAAGAGTATTTTATCGGCAGTCAAATGCTAGAATCCCAACTTATGCCCCAAAGAGCAAAGATTAAGAATTCTGGTGGTATTTATGACTCCAAACTCAGTAGCATTTTTCCAGAATTGAATTATTATAAAATTTCGAACTACAAGCAGGCTTTGAAATAATAATCAAAATAATGTGTCAATTTTTTATTATTGTCTCAAATTTTCTGGCGAAAGCTTTTAAATTGCAAACTGTTGGATTTTGAGGTAAGCATTCTCAATTTATTATAAAAAATTTTAGGAAGTACATTTTGAGATTGTGTGCCTCGGTCGCTTAAGTGGTCGCCGCTAAATCGAAGGGTTGTGTTTCGCGTTCACCCAGTCGCACTGCTGCATTTGCCTAGCACTGGTATGCTTAGCAAATAGACGACGTTATTTAGCTAGTAATTTTAGGCCTACGAACATCACTCTATGCTCCGCCTTTGCAGCGATGACCATAGTTATGAGGAATCATTTTTTGATTTTCGTTTGAAATTGAAAATTATTGACAGTAGTCCTTAGTGTATAAATTCTAAGATTGTTTTCATTTTTATATATGATTTCATTTGTATATAGAACCTTCGGAGATTAATACGTCTGCTTGAGAGCTTCAACGAAAATGTCGCTGGGAACAACACAAAAACATCGCAACTTTGTTGCTGAGCCTATGAAGGACAAAGCTGTCACAGAATTGCCCGGCATAGGCGAGGTACTTGGCACCCGATTGTCCAATGCGGGTTTCGATACGGCATCCACTGTCTTAGGTCAGTTTTTGGTTTTAAAAAAAGATGAAGAACTCTTCACGGAATGGCTGAAAGGGATTTGTAATGCCAATTCCAATCAGTCCTCAACTTGCTATAATTGCCTCAAAGCTTGGTGCGAGGAATTCTTGTGAAGGACCAAAATAATAATATCTACCGCTAAAATCTAAAATAACTGCGCAAGGGAAACGATAGACTTCCAGAGATTTCCGGGGAAATATGTAAAGCAAAAGGCTATAAAAAATATAAACACTTTCATTTCTTGTTTATGTTCAGTAAATCAATTTTAAGAACAATTCTTGTTGGTGACCTGTAACAAATAAAAAATATGCTGACTTATCCACTATTATAAATACTTAATTAGACTGTTGCCTTCATTCGTGATGGAAATTGGGGTTATATGGTAAAACCAAGAAAATATCTGAACTTTAATTGCAAGAGCTAAGAAGAAACCTAAATGGAATTTGCAGAGTGCACTAAATAGCTTTAGGCTGAATAATTTTTAAGGCAGTTTCTTTGACTCAAATGGGAAAATCCTAACTTCGAGGCGAGTGCAAAAAGCAGCGTTATGTTTTCCAAGAAAAGCTAATATTTCGAAGTTATATAAGTTAAATCCTTCGTGGTTAATTTAACGAAAAAAATTCAAATAAAACCCGAGGTTGGATTATTTTTGCAACCACTTTATTTGAAGGTTGATTTTAGACTAATTTTACAATATTATAATTTTCCCTACGTTACCTAGCAATGCACTGTCGATCTCTTTCAGCGGCGTCAGCAGGGAAGTGTATTGACACTTGATCCATTTTGTTGGCCGTTGACGGAAATACATCAGACGGTTCTTCAGCATATCTGGCGATGTTGAAATTCTACGTTGTGTTCTTTAACTTATATATTAAATAGTCTTTTATGTGTTTCTATAGCTGTTTTTCGAAGCATTTCTCAGTCAAATAAAGAAATAACAATCAAATTTACTTTGGTTGCTTTTTCTTTTGCAGTTCAGCTATCTCTTGAGCCAAGAATACCCTATGTGGTCTACATCATTTCGCTGTCCCGATCTGACACCACTTGCACCGATTGCTCGCTCGATGACAAAGTTTTATTTTCAAACTAATAAATCGATTGATTTCGGCCCATGTATCGGATATATTTCGTTCATTTTAAAAAAGTATCGGGAATTTAAAAGTTAAACAGAAGGGTTTTCGATAGGCACAAATCGAATAATCTTTAGGTTGGCAGGACTGTCTTTGACATCCATGTCAATATACAAATTCCTTACATAGTTGAGCTTGTGTTGTGCATTTTATGATTTTTACAATGTCTGTTTTTATGTAACACAACGATGTTTCATCCAAATTTACGTTCAGAATGATATTTCTGGAGCCGAATTGTTGAGAGAGTTGCAGAAGCACCTTAGCTAACAGGCTGTATCTAAAAAACTGAAAGATATAAAATGTTCATCTAAGGCCGACAAAGTGTTTAAGACACAGATCAACCATTCACGTCAACTAATGAGCAACATGTCAATGAAATCAATGAATTAGTGCACGAAAAGTGTCGATTAAGTGTTGGAGACATTACTGGTCTTGTTAGAATATCAGAAGGATCAGTTGAAACCATTTGGGCTACCAAAAAAGTCAAGTCTCGTTTGGTGCTAATAATACTCAAATTCAATTTCAGTCCCTTCAGCGTCAGGTTTATGTCTCTGAAGAGTAGGTCGCAAAAAACGATAAATCAATTTGATATGACAAAGGTTTGGATATAACACAATTAAAACTGGTTGGTCCTTAAGCAAATTTTTCGCTTACGATCGTTGTCTAGCTCGTTTTCAATTTAAAAAAATAACTTTTCTTTAGAAACCTAATGCCTACCTTAACGAATTTCTGCCTTTTGCAGACCTAAGGCTTGAATAACTCAGCGTTGTCCAGAATTCATGTAGCAACGAATTTATATTCTCTGAATACACTATTATGCCGGATTTTAACTACCAATTGTTTGTACTCCATTACCAGAAAAATCGTTAGCTCCGTGGGCTTCGCTTTCTATAAATTATTTAATATAAGATTTACAATACGGAGACTCAATGGTCTCCGTGTATCTAATTGCTTTGATGTCTTCATATGCTTACTCTCCAGATCCCTATTCCAATCGACAACTGTTAATGTAGTGCTGGGTACGATCCACTCCCTCTACTGCACTAGTATTATCCGAGTGTGCAAGTCTTTCATCGACTTGGCCCTTGCTCAACTCGACTGTAGCACTTTTAGTGCCCCGAGTACCGCCAACTAAACTACGCCGCATGTATGACGTATACTCTGCCACCAGCTGCTCCGCAAATATCACCTCTTCTATCCAATATCACCTCTATATTGCACTGGTTTCATATTTTTGAAGAGTGCACGTACGAATCGGCATTGGCAATTCGCGCACTCAAAAATTTATCTTTCAACTACATTGTTGGGTTTGCTAGGCTTTATAGTTTTATCATATCGAAGAAATTCTGAAAGTCGTATTATCTAATTTTTGAAAACTAAAATTTATAATACTCTAAAAGTATTCGAAGTCGTCATAAAATTCTAAAAACATTTATTCAAAAAAATTATTATGAATAATTATTATTTTGTTGAAATATCTCTGTTTTTTTTTTTAAACTTACCTTGCCAGCATACCCAAACATTATCAAATTCTAAAAAATTTCATAATAACAGCTATGAAATATTATTATTATTATATTCTTATCCTCCAAACCGCTTTATTTATTTTTTTTTAAAGTTATAGCCGGAAAATATATTGAAAACTGAGCCAGCTTTTTTTAGAAAGTAACTATGCGATACGATAGAGAATCGCAAATTAAAAATATTGCTCTTTTTTGAAATATGTTAATCAGTAAGTGTTTTTTGAAGTTATCTTCATTTGGTATCAATATTGAAATAAAGTCAGTTTGAGGGAACAATGTGCCAAATTATTTAAATGTTTATTATTGTTACAAAACTGAAAACATTTCGAAACTGTAGAGATTGTAGCCCAATTTGAACGGCGATGTCTTTAATTAATAGAGATTGACTTATGCAAATGGCAGCTTTGAAAGACGAACTTACAATTAGTTGGAAAACGTAAATAATACGGCGGTCACCCGAACTTTTCAACTTAAATGCTATTTTATTTTCGGTCACTGCTGGAGACCAGTGTGCAGCCAGGACAAAGGGCGTGAGGCGACAAAAGGCAGCAGCAGTCAGTCAGTCGGCAGCTGTAAGCACTTTTACATATTTACAACTTAATACCTTTGCCTTTATGGGTGTGTGTGTGTGTTTGTATCTGTGTGTGTGATTGTATCTGTGTGTGCTTGTGTATCCGTGTGTGTGTGTGTGTGCGGCTCGGCTTAACTTTGCATGTTGCAAATAATTAAAGCATAAAAGACGGCGTTGCCAGACATCCAAAAGGACAGACGACGTGAGTCAGAGTGTCAGCCAGCCAGCCAGCTAGCTGAGCAGCGTATGTCATTTCATAAAAGTTGCCTTTGATGATGCTGCTTTGCTTCTTTGCATCTCGGCTCGTCTCGGCTTGGCTCTTCCACAGCACTCACACTCTGCTACTGCGACTTCTTTGCAGCTTCTGCTGCTGAAAACCAAACCAAAAGCAGCATCCACAGAAGCATGGTTTTAATACACTTTAACGAAGGTGCAAAGGTTGCCTGCCAATGTTTGTGCTGCGAATGTTTGTGACGAATGGTGTTGGCATAGTAGTAAGGGATATATTTTGAGGGAATTTTACATTTGGCGTGACGTTACATTTACAGGGGATAAAGTTGCAAATGAAAGAGCATAAATAAAAGGAAACTTTCAGCTACAATTGGCATGTCGAAATGTTACAGAATATGGAAAAAGATACGGATACGTATTGGGAGCTGTGGATATTTTATAGAACTTAAAAGAAATCATTTTAGTTTATTTTAAAGATTAAAAATGTTTTCCTCTGGAATCTATTCCCGTTTCTATAAACTGTGCAATTTTTAGTACTTATTGATAATTAAACAAAATAAATTTTAGTTTATTTTAAAAATTATTAAATTTTTAAGGCTTTTCTGTTGGCATCTTTTTCCAATTCCAATGATGCTTGGTTAAAAATTGTCAGAAATACATGACGTTAAGATTGTTTAAAAACTTTGCATGCTTACATAAGGGCCTACATTGTAACGTATAATTAACAAAGAATAATTTTAATATTACTTAACTTCAAAACCATTGAATAGTAATACTATTGTTAATTTTCATAGGGATTCAATAATATCAATATTTGCTGTGTGTTAATATTTTTCTTGTTTAGTTTTTCTCACTAATACAAAAAACTCATTCAAACAAACAATTTTTTACCAGAGTATGTAGTTGCAGTCGACAAAAGCGAAAATGAGCGCGAGAGCCACACATTAGGCAAAGAGTTGCCTTATTAACACTGTGCAGGTACTGACTGCGCTGCGGCAGAGTTTGCTGTCCGAGTTTGCTATAGAAGTTTAAAGACTGCCCACCTTTGATTAAAAACTGCAAGAATTTTGTTGTTAATAATTTGTTATTTTGAATAGATTATGATAAAAGGCGAACAAGGATTTTTTTTTTTTGAAATTGCAGCCGAGTTAAATCAAGTTGAACAAGAAGTACATTCTGAAATGGTGCATGTATAAAAAACAAAAAAAAATAAAAATACTTAAAAAGTAAAACTTTATTAGATGAAACATATTTTTAGATTTTGGAAAATTAATTTCCCAGTTATATTTCTAAGTGAATAGATAGAAAATTTTTTAAGAGTTTCTTTAAAAATCAGTCATTTTGTGAAATTAATTTTTGAAATATATTACTGAAAAACCATCTGCATAAGATGGTCAAAAACCTAGCTGCGCCTCAAAATCCCTCAAAAAACTTTTGAGTAGTTATAGTAAGGAATTTTTTCTTTAAAAAAGTTAAAATGTTTAGAACAATTCCAAAAGCATAGCGTACAATGAAGAGTCGTATTTTATTTTGGTAAATAGTATAAATTATAGAATTTGTTGGCAGTGCTTCTTATGGTAAAGTATAAAAAATTATTTATGTGAACAAAACTTAAACAATAAAATATATAAAATGAACCCAAGTTGCTTGATTACTTTAGTACTTTCGATATATTATATTTTTCTTTTTAAAATTTAACAATAGATACTTCTTTTATTGCTGTCCTCTGTATTTCATGCTCACACAATCGTACATATTATATTATTATTATTATATTATAATTATATTATATAATCTTCACAGAATCATTTCTGTAGGTTTTTTTTTATATATATAAATTTACTAACTTTTTACATAAAATGCAATACTGTATAAATTTTGTGCTTGCGGCCTCTTAAAGTATTCAACTCACGCGCCCTCTACTATTAAAAATATGAATTGTAGGCCTACCACTCCATTTTTTAAATAATTTTAATTTAATATTGAAAATTTTTTTTTATGGAAAGTTATTTTCTATCACTTTATGTAACTGAAATAAATGGGCGACGCAAAAATATAAATAACTGGAAGCCACAGAAGTTACAGATGAAACCCTATTTGCATTGACAACACATTTTTGGGAATGTAATGGTTGCTTAGTATTACAACGACAATTATCAATTCGGAAGATTTAAAATAAAATATCGTATAACTTCTTGAAGTTAATTTTCAAAAGAATGACATACGATTCATATTATTGAATGACAATCCTTCAACTTACATATGACGGTCGTGTTTGAGAGCTCTATTTGTTATTTGTTATTGAAACAGTGATGTCAGATATAAGCATATAGTTATGTTATTCCGATATTTAAGAATATATACCATTTTGTAGCTTAAATTGTTAGCCCCGATGCACAGTAGTAGATCCATATGCTTGTTCAAGCAGAGCAAATAAAGCACTTTGTCATTTAAATTAATACGAACTAAATATTGAAAATGTTGGTAAAAGTCTTATTTATTTATTTATGGGTTTGATTAATTATGGTTTATTAAATGTTTATAATAGCATTAATAGTATATATATAACGAACGATACGTGTGATCTGGTTGATGACCGTGAAGAGACTGCACGATGCTCTGGTAGGTGTTGCCAGACGGTCGATACGCTTTGTGGGTGGACCGGATGGATCTTCAACAGTAAATCAATTTGTTGTAAGTTCCTATTGGAAGGGAGCTTTCGCTCTCTTCACCATAGTTGAAGCATATTGTAAACCTAGTTTAGTAAGCATAAGTATGTTAGCTCTAAGTCAAATGACATTGAAACATCCAACACGGCAGACGTGTTTTAATTATATCCTTTATTGAAGATCATACAATGTTTCTTTCGAATGCCTTTCTGAATCTTCTAAAAGGTTATTGGATTAATGTTTGAGCAAACAAATTATTATTGTGGATGCTTTCTTGCTCCTTTGATTGTCTAGCTCTGGCATAAATAGCAAAATTATTTGCCTATTTAATACTCTTAAGACTGTCTAATAAGTTAAGACATTCGTATTTGGCTATAAACTGTAGATCTCTCTTCTCTTTGAACAGCTTCTAATTGAGACAACTTCGTTTTTTTTAACATTTTTATTTTATAAAACAGCAAAATTAATCGAAAGAAATTTGTGTGTTAAATTTTGCTTCACTCATACACCAGATGCTGTATCAAAACGAAATTTCAAAATATGGAATTCGAAACATTTGCCAGATGATGAAAGTCAAATTCCTATAAATATATATACATGGAAGTGCATGTAGGGCTGTCGAAGCTCCAGACCTAAGAGCATGCTTTAAGTTTTCAGTTTCTATGTTTATACTTTTTAGAAATGTTTTTATATGAATGGGACAAAAACCTATAGAATGTTGTGTGGCTACCTCGAAGCCTATTTTAGTAAAACAAGTTGGAATGCCAGAAATTCCAATTAATCTGGAAACAAGGTATATGTAATTACAAGCAAGTTATGAAAATGCGTCAGATAAAGTTGGATAGACTTTTATTGTGCACTTGCTTAGGGTATAGAATTCTGCCGCAGCGCAGTTAGTGTCTCAATGTTCTCACACGTACTTGCTTGATGGTCGCTCTCGCGCTCATTTATGCTCTTGCTGACTGCGTTTTCTAATCATAAAAAGATGTTTTTGCTTGTATGAGTTTTGCTTTTAATAAGCTTGATAAAGTAAAATTTTATAAGATTTCTAGGATTTTCTTATTTTTTTAAGGCAATTACAGTGTACATCCAAGTCGCCTCATCCTTATAGCATTCTATGCTGACTAGCTCATTTTTTTGATGCATATATGAGTTCTACGGCAGCTTATACATATCTTTGTGTGTGTGTGCGTGTGTGTGTTTGTGCCTTGTAAGAGTGTTAGTGTAGTCGCATAATCGCTTATATGCAAGTAGGTGTGTCTGCGTGTGTGTGTGTGTGTGTGTTTGTATGCTTGGCTGGTTGCTTGTTCTGCACTCTAAATTGAATATTTTAATGCAAATTTAATGGAATTGTGTCTGTATGTTGTATGAAATTAAATTTATATGCTTCAAAATTTGGAACACTTCAAGTGCAATTTCTTTGAAAGATCCCCCATAGAAGTAAGGGTTGCATGCATATATGCGGTTTTAACTATTTAAAAAGTAATCAACTCTTAGTTGAAAACATTTACTGGACTCGTATTCTTGGCGAAAATAAAATGAAAATATTGTGCAAGAGGACAACGCTTTCAAAAGTTGTCGAAACTTGAAGTTTATTTTAAATATTGTTGAAAACGTAGGAACTTTCTATTCGCAGCAAATCCTTATTTTGTAACAACAAGAAGTTTTGTATACACTTTGGCAAAACTATTCATTTTTTCTTATTTAACGTAACATATGCCCGCTAGTTGGCGCCAGCATATAGTAGCATGTTTATGTCAGAAATTAGTTTGTAATAATTGAAAAAGACTTATTTTAGTTAAGCTTGAAAGCATCATTATTTCGGTTTTGAAATTACTGAAATATTAAGGCAAATAAAGTTGATAGAATTTCCTAGAATTTTACTAAATTCATATTCTCTAAACCGCATAAGATTTAAAAAAAAATTTAATTTTAACTGCAAAATATTTTGTGACTTTAAATTGTCAATTATTTATTTTGTTTCTAGTTGGATGTTTTAGTTGTTTTTTTTTTGACTAGAGATGTCATCCAGTACTTCTGGGGTAGATAGATACATATACAAATGTATATATGTTTATATAGTAGGTAAGCAACTATATAATAAGTATGGTAAGGTATTAAAGTTTTTGCTCTGATTCTCTTCTAAAATTAAATAATGTTAAATAATTTAAATTTTGGTTATATTGTACGTCACCAATTTCCTTTCTCTTTAGTCATATAAAAACTTTGTTTTCTTATGAAGCTACAGAAACCCGACAAATTTTCTAATAAAAGCCGATTTCATTATGATTTTATATATTTCTGCGATCGCTGTATGCAATATGAATGGTAACAGTAGCTCATAATAGGGACTTACTAGGGAAAAATATATATATAGATCCGTATCTCGGTTTACTCAGTAGATACGTTCCTGACCAAACCGCTAAATCAAATAAAATTTTTTCATATAGATAAACCGCGTAAAGCGAATCATAGACTCATTGCTATTTTTAAGCGCGCTTAAACGCTTTCAGTTTCAACGAAAAGTCCTTTTTTACGAAATTACAAAAAAAAGGATTTATTGAATGAAATCATCTCATCGGCTTCTACAATTGTTGCATTAATTTTAATCATACTTTGCAGAGATCTTTCTTTATGAAAATAATTTGAAATAAGTTTTTGTTGTTAATCGTATCTTTATAGACTTCTATAAATTGCTTCAAAGGATAATTAAAATCTCTTTGAAATGTAAGACCACGATCTTAAATAACATTTCCACCTTGAAAATAGTTTGTGGGTCTTAAGTTTATTTTCAAAATACAACGAAATTAATATTACCAACTAACCTTAATATTTCATCATTAAAGTTGAACATATCCTTAATAAAATTTGTGTCTATTTTGAAGGAAAATGTTACAAAAATTATATCTTCTAAGCCAACCAATCTTAATTTAAAAGAAAATTGTACATTCTTTTGTTGGGTTTTTATAGATTTCGGTTTAGCTTAGTTAGGTTATTCCGAAAATTCCTTAAATTTTAGAAGAAAAATGAACCAAAAAATACCTTTGGATTAAAGCAAATATATTTATTATACAATTGTGTACCATTATTCTTTACTGATATCATCTTTTCATTGTTATTTTGCAAGTAAGTTAGAATAACTTCTAAAACTTTAATATTCCACTGATAGGAAAATAATGCCACTATCTATAAACTCTTTAAATGAAAAGCCAAAACCTTTCTCTTCAATATCAAATTAATTTTGAAATATATCTTCATTGGTTTAGCAGTTTTCAGTTTTCGTGGCATGATGAAATTCTTATTCAACATGGTTTGATGTCGATGTATTCCTGTTCTATGTTTTGTTTTTTGAAAACTCTCACAAATATCTTCAAATTCAGGGAATATGTGAACATTATTATATTTAAATTTGAAACCCAAAAGAACACCAATTTAAGCAGGAATAAAAATAAAATGGATTGAAACACTCACATTCACATTAATATATTTTTGATAATTCATGAAATTTAAGAACTTTAAAGTTGCAACTAAAAATGTTTCCCTTTTTATTTTCTCACGTGTGGCAACTTGCGCAGTGGTAGCCAAAAAAGTACTCAAAAATGTTGTCTAGTTTATCATGTGACGTCACATGAAATTTGCAGTGCCAGAGGAGCTGGAATAAGGTTTCCACGTAATAAAGTTAAGCGCGTGGTTTCACATTTCTATTCCATATATAAAATTACGAAATAAATTTTTGGAAATGGCAAATGTTTTTGCACATAAAAGTAAAATGTACAAAAAATATAAACAAAGCCAAACAAATATGCAAATAAATTCATATTTGAGTCTCTCGTTTGTTGTGAACAAAAACTCATGTTTCCCAGGAAGCCTTTGTAAATGGATATGATTCGGTGCATGCTTTTAGTTGCGAATGCATGAAATGTGAAATTTATAGTCCATGATTCGTTTATTAGAAAGTCTGAGCGAAATACATGACTCTTAACGAACAGGATTATTCATGTTGCTGCAAATAGTAGCCATTGCCTTGGTTAGATGACTTACTAAAATTTCTTTTAATAGTTTATTGCTGTTTTCAAGTTATTACGGAAATACTATTACTCTTAATATGAATAAAAAGAAGAAAATATTGGCAGTGCAAGTTGGTTTTTTGAATTTAAAGCGAATGTTTTCTTATTTAAGATAAAGATAAAGATAAAAATACATCAGTCAAAGTATTGATCAACGGTAGCGAAGAAGCTCTTTGAAAATTTTAAAATATTACTGACTTACTTAAGGTCGCCATTTCAATAAGTTGTCGGTTTTTGGCCGACATCACCAGCTCTTTCCAAGCGCCCCTACTGTACATGTGCCTTCACCAGTTGTTCACTCCAAGCAAAGATAGGTCTCTTTCCACACTCTTTCTTTCGCAGCCTAGGCTGCCCCATTGCTCATCCATCTCCAGTTGGTTACTCTAAGGGACGATAGGTTCACCTACACTTGGTCTTGCCATCTGAGCCTGGGTCTTCCCATTCGTTTTCCTTCACTACCTTTGACATCGAACACCTGCTTTGCTGAAGCTACTGCATCTATATATACGTATGTGCGATCCAGCATTGTTGTTCCATAATTTGCTGGTCGTCAGAAAGACAACGAAGGTTATGCGAAGAGTTTTTTTCTTGAACACACCAAACCTAGCTACATTCGTCCACAACACAATCCATATAAGCGCACGGGCAGGACCGATTTCTGATCATCTCGAAAATAACTTCTCTACTCCTATTTTGCTCTCCATCCTGAACGACTGAAAGAGTCACACATCGATCCTTTGTCTAAAGGTAGAACATTTTTTGTAGCTGCCACTTTTTAAACGATTTCTGTCTGTGTCTTTGGGTACCTACTATCCTTCTCGCCATCGAATATAAATAAAATTATCCGACTTGGTATTACGCAGCATATGTACTTAAGGATTCGTAGAAAGAAATCAGTGATCCCCGAAATCGTAGCACTCACTATGTATCACAATATAGCTGCTGTACCGGTTTTTGGCCAACAAATATTCGATTTTTTTCACATCGACTTATTATTATTATTTTTATTGATCGAAATTCTTTATCAGGCTTAGTATTGCAGTAAGTGACAGTACTTCAAATGAAACATCTTCTCACAACAATTTATTTAACTTTGTTTACATAAACTACATAACTAACTTCAAAACTCAACTTCAAGACAGAGTTCACATCAGCAGGTAATGCATGTTAACTGATTGAATTAATATATTTCCGACTACATATATTTTCTGCTTCGAGTTTTGGTGCCTTTTTATAGCCATTTACGGAGCCGAATCCGGAAAAGAATCCCTTCCATTCCTGTATTGCAAGCAGCAGTTTTGAAGTTTCACTTTAACTAAAGGTCAGACGAGAATAACTTTGATATAGCCTGCAGCACTATTCTACTAAAGAATCAGTTGTACTTCTTAAGCACTACTAAACCAACAAATAAATATATTGGCTTGGTTATCATACCTACCCAAACATAAATCGGACAAATCGTGTTCAAAAACTAATTTTTAGGACGGATTGGTATAAGTTGAACATTTCCAAAAAATTTTTATCAATCTTTGTACAGTGCTGGGACACAATTAAATCCTTTAGAGTAAGGAGTTTGATGATACAACAAATTACTTTAAATTTTTTTGTACAGCTGCCGGAGCGGAGATCCATACTTTATATCTCCAATATCACAAAATAACAATAAGCCTTTTTGCGAAAAATTGGTTGCAATAGCTATTATATGTCTGACATCTAGGAGTTTCTTATATTAACTCCTCTTGTCATCCTGAGTATGTTTTATGTAACTTTGAGGGACCATCGACCTCTTCCGCTGGATGTAACATATACTTTAGGTTTGTATACATTAATATAGCACTTGTGCCAGATAGTATGGTAAAAGGTAGAAAAATATAAAAATTTAAAAGTACGAAATTACATCTTTCTAACGCCATCTTTCGGAACCAGAACGGGCTTGTACAAAGCTAGATAGAGATAAATAACGTTATCTATTGGAAAAATATTGGATTTCTTTTTACTAGTTTTATTTATTATAATAAACAATTTGACCTTTATACCATATGGTATAGTGTATTGCGAATTCTCTTTCGCCATTTCGCCTTCAACTCTTGTATTCCTCAATTTCCTTGCTTCTGAATAAATCCCAATTGTTTTTTAACCGAACGGAAATTGTTTCCTGAGTCACCGCCAACGATTCTGCTTGTTCAGTTTGCATTTGGCTCAGATGTTAATCAAGTACAGCCTCCGATAACTCATCTTCAAGCTTTTAGAGGTGACCAGTTCGCTCATTGTCTTTGCTGCTGAAATCGCCACTTTGGTAGCCTCGAAACCTCACTACTCTGCATGATTTATCGGTCTGAATAGATTCACCATAAACTTCCGCATGCATTCAATGGACTTCAACTGCAATTTTATTTTCATTCAATACAAAGTCCACACACCCATACAAATCAGTATATCGGAAGATGCAAAAATAAAATGTTATTGCCAGAAAAAGACGCTGATGCACACGGACCATTGTCGAAAGCTGCCAAAAATTTCAATATTCGATTTCAATATTTGCCACAACTTGCATGTGGAGCCATCTTTTGAAATCGCAAAGAACAATTGCAGTACCAAAATTTGTTTATTTACTGCTTTAAGGCTTTTATAAAAGGTGATTTTTGAGGGCTTGCATTAAATTAAAACACCTAGGAGGTCTATTGTGAATTGTTCATGGTAGTAGCCTCTTAATCGGGTCATTCTTTCGTAATTGTCAGCGAAGTCGAGATCGGTTATTTCAAGTAAATCAGATTATAAGAGTTAGACGATACTGAACGCAAGATCATTCTGGCCTACGCAATTTTTGAAAAAGTAGAGCTCAACATTGCCGCTGAATGCACACAAAAAATTACTTTTGTTAGTTCCTGGAATGTTACTTTAGTCGAAGTGGGGAACTTCTGCATTTTCCTGTAACCATTTAACTAAAATTAAGCTTGCGAGAAATGAGATATATCAAGGCACTCAATCATTAGTATTGAGCTTGTAAGAAATGAGAAGTGTAATTTTGCTTAATGAGCAAAATTTTTGATAATAATGTTGAAAAATTTGTAAGTAAGTAACTGTTTGACAGTAACAGTGAGCTCGTCACCTGCAAAAACAGTGTTGCGAAAAATTAGGCTGCTAAAAAATCACCCTTTATACAATATAATATTACCTATTTATTTTATGTTCGTCTAAGTAAGGATAAACATATGATCCAGTTAATAAGATCTACAAGTTCTCAAAGAACTCACATGTAAAAATTAGTATTTTCAAACATTTTTACCGAATTACGCATAGCAACCTCGACAGCATGTTATTATTTCTCAAGTAATTTTCTCATATATTAGAGCCCCCCAACAATTATTTATATAATTAGTAAATTTTGCAAATATGCTTCGCCATGTCAAACACGCCGACTTAATGAGCAGACTACTTCAAACAAACAACTCGTTTCACAAACACTCCAACAACTTTGCCAAACTAAATATTTACGAACTTACAAATAACACTCTAGTATATCGCGCCCGGAAACATGCAACAAAATGTTGTAACTTCCCACAAGCAGCACTTGACGGGTAAATTGCAAGCGGGTAGAGTGAGTGTATTTTCACTTTTCCGTAACCACAACAAACGACAATTTGTGCTTCGGAAACTTTTAGAAGAAAACTCGAAAACTTCAAAAGCAACTAGAATCAACTAGAACAACAGCAACAACTTCAACAAGTGCGCCAAACTGCCGCCAAACTAAATCAATTTACGAAACTAAATAATTAAAATATATGCAAAATATGTGTATGTGTGTGTGAGTATCTATGTGAGTGGAGCTGAGTGTGTATGTGTGTATGATATGATGCTGGTTAACCTGCTTATTAGAGGGGCGCCAAGCGTAAAATGCATAATAATATGACCAAAAAGCAATTCCAGCAGGAATGCAAAAAGTTTTGGTCGCTGCGGTTCCGGTTCAAGAACTAGTTCGGCGAGCAGTTTCCAGTCGCGATTTAGCTACACATTTTTTAAGTTTCAGGTTCGCTTAGTTATCAAACTACAGAAATTACTAACAAGAGTTAATCTTTAAATGGAACGTAGAAAGTGCTTAAGTATACGATTCAAGGACGGAACAAGATTCAAAATTTAACACATGCCTTTTTTATTATTTTTTTTTTTTTCCTTATTATTCCACTTGGGAACTTAGGGCCTCTACAAGAGCCATCCATCGAACCCTAATTTTTCGCCTGGGTCAGTTGTTGGAGGATGGATCTTCTCCAGGTCGCCTTGGGTCTGCCGATCCGTCTATTGCCTTATGGATGGATGCCAGCTATCTGCAGTTTTCTCCATTTCCTCCTCGAACTGTGCTAATCTTTGATGGATCCTTTAGGGTTCTAACGGTCCTTTGTCCTATTCGTGTCCGTTTTTTTGAAAATGCCTTTGGACGTCATCGAACTTGGGGAGCCGTTTATGTATTCTCTTGTGTAGGTTTCTGTAATCTGTTGAGTTTTTCGGTCGAACTGGTGATTGGCCAGATGCGACTTATCCCAGTGGTGGGCTGCCACCTGACGCCTTTTGGGAGTAGCGTCTGCGCTTGGCTGCGCGGAAAGGCTGGGCGATACAGTCTTTTTATTGTTGGCATCATTCTAGCTGGTGTTGTTGCTGTACGCCGAAAAGCTATGAATGGCGCTTGGTTCTATGGTATACCCTCCATTTAGCGTGGGGGGTGAGGAGTGGGGCAAGGGGGGATGCCAGAAATTGTTGAATTTTTGTGCAAATGGAGAAAAGCTTTCTATTAGGTAGAGAAGCAATTTTTAAGAGGGACGTTGGAGTGGTCATGCCTCTTGCCATGAGTGGGATTCGAACCCACGACCCCGCGATTAGAAGCAAGTGTATTACCCACTAAGCTGCGAGGCCCCAACTTATGCCTTTATGAGTGTTAAATTTTATATTTTCGGAATTAGAGAACAAACTTAATATAAATCATTGAAAATCGCTTTATTGTTTTACAAAATATTGTCTATTAAGATCTATATACTTTTGCATGCGTTTAAACCATATGGACGAAGCACTTTTGCCACTCTGATTGACGTATCTTCAAAACATGCTTTTGGAACGCATCACGGGCTTCTTCAGGTGTCGAAAAAGTTTGATAAAAAAATACGTATACGCAATGTTGGTTTAAAATTGCCATAAATTGTAGGGGTTACCCGATAGTAAAAACTTATGATGTTAAATCCAACAAAACATAATTCTAAAAATCATTTCATAGAGTGCATTTTATACTTTATACCGCAAATATTGACTCCTTTATATATCAACTGTGCTACATAATGTTTGTGTTGTTAACCTTAAAAATAAAAGATTACAGATTTTCGTCGAAGCACTTTCTATGCCGAAAACTAATTTAACCTAAATATTGGGTTGCCTAAAAAGTAATTGCGGATTTTTTAAAAGAAAGTAAATGCATATTTAATAAAACTTAGAATGAACTTTAATCAAATATATAATTGCCATTTTGTTCGATAACCTTTTGCCATCTTCCTGGCAAATTTAGTATTCCACGCTCATTGAACTTCTGGCCTTTATCTGCAAAAAACTGAACCAAGTGCGATTTTATAGCCTCATCATTGCCGAAAGTTTTATCATTTAAGGAGTTCTGCAAAGATCGAAATAAATGGTAGTCTGATGGTGCAGGGTCAGGGCTATATGGTGCATGCATGATAAGTTCCCAGCCAAGCTCACTCAGTGTTTGGCGAGTGACCAAAGATGTGTGCGGTCTAGCGTTGGCCTGGTGGAATATGACACCTCTACGATTGACCAATTCTGGTCGCTTCTCCTTGATGGCTGTATTCAATTTGTCTAATTGTTGACAGTAAACATCCGAATTAATCGTTTGATTCCTTGGAAGCAGCTCAAAATATAACACACCCACCAAACAGACAGCATAACCTTCTTTTGGTGGATATCAGCCTTTGAAGTGGTTGTAAACAATCCATTTTTCATCTCCAGTTTTTTGCTAGGACAATTGTACAACTTTCATAAAGCATAATTGCTGCATCGCTCCCTAGAACCAGTTCATTTGGGCACCAATCTAACCTGGCAACCCTGTTTTGCATATTAAATAACAATAGCAACAATGCTTACACAATTAACCACAAGCCAGTGGCACGTAATATGTGGCGTATGCGTGATTTATGTACCAGAACATGTGCCAACCCCACGTAACTTTCAACCGAAAACTAATGACATATTATTTTAAAAGAGATAGAACTACAAAGTGTTTTAAACTATGGGTGGTTACTCTGTGGTGTGGAGTGGGAAATGGTCGTTGTTGGTAGGCAGGATTTAGTTGACAGTTGGAAATAGTTGCACTATATATAAGTTGCGCTCCTGTGTGTTAGTTATGCTTGGAAAACTTTGCTAACTGTCTGCCAAATGCTCGTAAATCAAGAAATTCAAAAAGCCAAGAGCTATTAAATTTACGACCTAACCCAACAACTAACATTCAGGCACACTTTGGAGCATATCATAGCTCGATGGCTGGCCATGTGTTTGTTTTTTTTTTTGTTTTTTTCTCGATTTGTTTGTTTGGTTCTTTTGTTCGTTTTGTTTGTTGTGGATGCCCAGCAGCCAAAGCAAACAAGCCAAGTTAAGAGAGATAGCCAAGCGAGTGGGAGCAATGAGAGAGAGCGCAACGAAAAAAAAAACAAAGTGTAGAAAACTTGGCCAACAAAAAATGCAATTAAAAGTGTTTCATGTGACATTACGAGTTGACTCTTTTGTTTATTTGTTTGTTTGTTTGCTCAGGGATTGCATAATAGCAGGCGTTTAAGCCTTAGGTAAATATAAATTCGGTTTTTGGGGTTTATTTTTTGTGAAACGAAATAGTCAATAATGGAACAAATGCAGAGAGATACATAGATATGGATACACGGATACATGTAACAGATACAGATACATGTATCAGATACGGAGATGCACGTATCAGTTACAGATACACGTATCAGACATTGATACAGATGCAAAGATAAATAGATTGATTGCAATGACTTGGGCAGAGTTGAGAGTTAAATGACTCTATGGCTTAAGTCAATTTATTTGAAGAATGAATGGACTCTTTGGCTAATAAAAGCTACGGCATGCTAGCTTGGATTGTGGCTTTAAGGTGTCTGCATTTGGTCAGTTGAATTTGAATTTGGAAAATTATATCGATTTGTGGTTGCAATTTTGATTGAGCATTATAGCACAGCTTTGCCAAATGCGGTAGAGTTGGCTAATTTATGAATGAAATTGTGCAAGAGCAGATGAGTTATTCCGCATATGAGACACGAGCAAAAGCTGTGGTGGGCAAGTGCAGATTTATAGGCGAATCAGCAGTATTAAATAATGATATAATCGTGTTTGCGCATAATTAATCAATAAATAGGCTGGCGGGTTTACCCCACTATGATAGAAAATGAACGAAAATTGTCAACGTAGATTGAAGCAACGAGTTTTTTTGTGGGTTGTAGGATTACAATTTTTTGTATAACGATATTATAACGTTTATTAAAACTAATATCTTGGCGGCATAAAGTTACTTTGTAAGGCCGATTTGTGCCTTTCCGCCGAGGGTTTGCGTTGACTCGAACTTCATACATGGGAATGGCAGCGCAATCAAATCCTAGCTTAAATTAAAGTGAGCGCAGATGGCCGCAGCGCTTGACTTGAAGATGCGATGCGACAAAAAGATGTAAAGCGTCAAGGAGATGTGAAGCGACAAAGAGATGTAAAGCGACGAGGAGATGTGAAGCGACTAAGAGATGTAAAGTGACAAAGATATGTAAAGCGGCAAAGAGATGTGAAGCGACAAAGATATGTGAAGCCAGAAAGAGATGTGAAGCGACAAAGAGATGTGAAGCCAGAAAGAGATGTGAAGCGATAAAGAGATGTGAAGCGACAAAGAGATTATCATTAGCATGAGAGAATTATCAGTGATAAGTAATAACAACCTTCTTTTGGCATAACTGATGCACCTATCATCGCTTCGAAGGGCAATATATATGATTTTTTGACGTGAGTGGCGTAACTATTTGATAGTTTAGGTGCTTGAATCACAACCGAAAAGTCAAATTAATGCTAAATCAGAAGAAGAGTTTTCCGTATCGTTGAAATAATTATTGAATATGATCACACAGGTACACCAACTGAATTGAGCCAATGGAAATGTCGAAAAACTTTGACACTATTCAACCGATCGGCTTCACCTTTACGGTTTATAAAAGTTTGATCCAGTACAATTTGACGCATGTATCGCCATATTGAAAATAATTGGTCTGCATCGTGCATGTCGCCCCAAATATTGTGGCCGTACTGCAACCAAAAGCGACACGAAACGTCGTGAATACGGATCTATAACAGATCCAAAACAACCTCAAAAATCACCTTTGCACGACCAGAAAGTGAATGTTTGAGCAGGTCTTTGCTCGCAAACCATCATTGGGCCGATGTTCTTCAGACTTGGTTATACTATCAACTTTGTGTTACTCCAAATGTGTGAAAAGGGCGTGGAAAAATTTTGGTTGCAAGCAGATACTGCTACATGCCACACAGCAACTGTAACAACCGACTCTTTGCATCGGAAATTCCTGGACGTGTTGTGTGAAAAAAAAAGTGATATTGACTGGCCAACAAGATCCCTCGATTTGACACAGCCAAATTTCATTTCGTGGTAATTTTTGAAGAGCTATGTTTATGCCAAGCCGAAGAACATAAAAGACCCGAAAGACAATATTGGAGCTGAAATGTCAGCTATATCGTCCGAGATGCCTATAAATGTGATTTCCATCACGACAACGCCAAAAAAAAGAGCTCGCTTTTGTATTCGTAATAAGGGCAGTCATTTGGTTGATTTTGTTTTTGGTTGATAGCTAAAACTAATTAAAAAAAAATGGTTATTGATAATAAAAAAAATCTTTTGATTATATTGAGAGTTATCAATGTTAAAGACCTATTCCACAACGCGATTACCAGTTTCCTGATGCAATCGATTAGATTGGCATCCTGTGCCGTTGCTGGCTTCGAATAGACAGCATTTAGTAGACATCCCGCTTTGCCGGGTATATCAGATTTGGAAATAGCTTAACTTTGCATGCTTTTGAGGCATTCAGTTATGAAAAGCGTTATGTCGATCAGCAAACGACCAACTTCCGAGTCTACTTCTTGGGTTTTTGTTTTCGTACATTCGCTTCCCCGCGTCCGACTTTCAGAGCCATACAGCTAAAGCTGACTAAAAAATAGTTTTCCTTAATTTCGTTAACTGATTCGTGAAGAAACTTATATACTAATAGCGCCATCTAGTTGAAGTTTTTAGCGCCATCTAGCGAAAAATAAATTGTGCTACGAATATTTTTTAATAGTTTACTGGTCTTAATCTAGCTATTAAATAATAAGTGGCTTCTTTCTGCGCAATTATCATTTTTCATTTATTTGATGTTTGCATTGCTTTTCCAAAATTTGTCTTCAATCGTAAAAATATCAAGAAAATAAAATCATAATAGTAATTATTATTATTGGGCAGAGAGAAGAAGGAAAATAAACTCAACAGCTGCACGACAGACAAAATGAAAATGTTTCGAGTACCGGAAGAAGCTTGGGTTTTTTGTTGTAATATTTTTTATGCTTTCTCTTTTTTTTTACTTACAAGGAACCAGAACAATCAAAAAAAATAAAAGCAAAACCACTTGACTTGTTGTAGTTGTCGCTAACAGAGTGCTAGGATATGCTTTGTGTGTGTGTAAGGATGTGTTTTATTTTGTGGGTTTGGTGGTGCTTGTATGAGGGAGTGTACGGGGAGGGTGTCAAAAAACTTGAGCGCCTGTTGACACATACGCGAAATACTCAAGGGAGGTCGAAGGCAACGCTGATGACGACGCTTACGTCGACGACGATGCTGAGAACAATGCTGTATGGGAGCAAGAGAGTCTATTGTGGGTGGGCGGAAACCCTTAATGTGGAGTGGGTGGCGACTGTCGCTGGATCTGCTGGCTGCTGCTGCGGCACTTGCCTTGCAACCGCCAAAAACATTTTGCTAACGATTTATGTCCGTTGCATGGCCCCTTCCTGGCATACGAGATAAATTTTCTCGCTTTTTCCTAGGAATACTTTTCCTTCCCATTTTTTTTTTTTTTTTGCTCTTGTTTCTAACTGCAAGTTAGGTTCGTCCTTGGTGGGGTACAGGTTTAATCGAGCGTTTCGTTCTTGGGTTACATGTTGTCGACGCGCCGTTTAGTCATTGGCAATTGGTTGAGCAATTAGTTTGTGGCATATGAGCTGTGCCTCAACGGGGGGAGGATGAGTAAGCATGCAGGGAGCGGTTGCCTTTAACTGCCTGCAGCTGAAGCTTAGAGGCACTTGAGCGTGCAACACTTGCAACACAGTTTATTAAGAGCACCAGAGTTGCTGTAATCTGTTGGTTAGAGATAGTAATGCAGCGGTTAGTGGAGATGCTTTGTGAGGAATGTGGGATGCATCAGCCAAGAGGTTGCACTTAAATGCAACAATGCTCAATTAATTAGTTGCATTTACTGGTTGCAAGTTGGCTTAAAATAAGCGTGGAGTGGAAATTATTTAGTAAACTTTACCGAGACTTGTTAGCAAAAACCAAGACAACTGATTAAGAAGTTGGGGGCTTTGTATGCTGTCAAGGGCAACCACTTTGTCTACAAAGTCGTAAATGCTTTAGAAAGCTTCAGTAGAAAGCGCAAAGTTGGCGATGTTGAAAATTTAAAGAAAATTTCTTTCAGCTCTTTATAAATAAGAAGAAGAAACATTAGCTGTTGGTCAACAGATCCTACACTCAATGGAGTACGCACGGCACTAGTGGCTAGATGGGTTTGACAAGATGAGAAAGGAGCCTACATAATACATTCTCACAGATTGGGAATAATAAAAGCAGTGCTTTGCTACTTGGACAAGATAGACTTATCACGCTTATTTTTACGATGGCAAAATTATTTCTAGAAGCACTACACTTGAAGCGAGAACTTTCAAACTCAAAAGAAAACATTGTTTAAAAGAGGGATCTTGCACTTCAAATTATAAAATCTGATAAAAGATTCCTACATTAAAAATGTATCAAGAAATTAAGTGATGAAGAAGAAGTATATTTCAAACAAGAGAAATCCTTCAAGTATAAGTAAATATTGAACTCTTTACTTTACTTGGCCATGACAATCCCTTATCGGGTGGCAGCCGATGTAACTATCGCCAGGCGACCCTGCTTTGCGCGCGCCTTCTCTAGTTAGTCACACCAACTGAAGATAGGTCCTGCTCCACTTGGTCTTTTCTTCTGAGCTTAAATCGGCCCGTCCGTCTTCCTTCTTCGACTTTCGCATCGAAAAACTTCTTCGACGGAGGGAGGGTCTTCGTCGATACGAATAACATGGCCGAGGTTTCGCAGACATTGTGCCGGAATACGCTAGCCATATCGTTGTAGAGCTTATGCAGCTCATTATTTGCACCAATGCGTTACTCGTATTCTATCCGAAAGGGACCCAAGATTTTGAGAAGAATTTTTCTCTCAAACACTGCCTACGCAGCTGCAACCATCCCAGACAGGACGGGTAGGATGTTCATCTTGTATAGCGTTAATTTTATCGATGAAGAGAGGTCTCTACTACACATTTGCTTACTTAGACCATAGTAAAACCTATTGGCAAGTGTGATTCTTCGCTTAATCTCTAATATTGAATTTATCGGCAGTTCCTAGGCCCTTTACAATTTCGAAAGTATAGCCATCCACTGTAACCTGGGAGCCTATGCGAAGTGCATCCCAGTTTCTAAACAGTTTATACTTTGTTTTGATCTCGCTGACCACAAGACCCACTTTCCAAGACTTCTTTTCGATTGCGGAAAACGCGATGGTAACATCTCGACCTATGATGATATCAATACTTCTGCGTGTGCAAGGAGCTGGACACTTTTGTATAAAATGTACGCCAGCCTACCGCAGCAAACTTCCGTTATGGAATTAAAGAGCTTGCACAATAGAGGGTCACCTTATCTGAAACCTCTCACGGTATTAAAGGCTTTGAAGACGTCATTTCCTACTTTGACAGAGCTTGGTGGTGCTCAATATCATTCTACAAAGTCGGATCAACTTCGCAGCAATACCGAACTCAGGCAATGAGTAAACTAACTAACATATATTACGGCTATTGTTTCTATAAATCTACTATGGATTTACTTGATTCTACGTCTTATCTACGAAATATCTTTTGGGTATGTTCACCCTGTTCAAGGTTCTATAGAAATCGGATTACACAGCTCCAGCTGTATTTTCCAATCAAAATAAAAAAAGTATACATTTCATTGGCTTTTTGACCCGATCCCATCTTCTACCGCCGGATTATTATGGAAAAGTTACTATATCTTTTCTGGCAAGAAGTTCGCTTAGATCTTGGTTCCACGTAACAGTGACATACATATCGCCAACATATAACGAGAACATTTTTTAGCAATTGTTCCAAATAATTTTTCAAGCTGAGAACTTTATTTTAAATTTACTTTCGAACATAATAATGCATGAGAACTATTTTTACTTAGAATATTTTACTGTAGAAGGTCTAAGAAGCAGCAATCCTCGATTTCACCTTCAAATATAAATTTTTAATAAATAAAATCATTGAACAGATTGAAGCGAAATCGAAGCATTATAACCACTTCACTCCTTAAACTAGTTGTAAATTATTAGTTTAGAATCTTACAGAAACTATAAATGCACTTTGAAGTTCTTAGTGAAATGTTTAAATTAATTTATCCTAAGAGAAAAAGGAGTACAACAGCTATATATCTGACAAAAGCAAAATGTATGGAAAATAAAATTAATTAAGAAATCAAATTTAATAATCATCGTAGAATCCCTTTTGTTGAAGACTCGACATAAGCGATTGTTACGCGCACCGCTTACATTCGCGTCTTATTCACTTGCAAATGCTCTAGATATATAGATCTCATAGATCAAGAGGGCGTCTTAAGAAGAGAGGGAAATTATCATTATTTTTAATTACTATTTGATTTTTCGTTCTTCTAAATAATGTATGTCAAAATGTATTTTTAATTTAGTAATTCAAATTCCCCTCACATATGCTTGGTTTTTTAGTGATTCAATTTAGTCGATAAATATGGGAGGATTATAATCTAGCTGTCCAATATCGTTTGACTGCTAATAAAAGTGATTCAAAAACGTAATTAATATTATGAAGCTCTTAAAAAATCACCCTTTATATGCTATCGAAGTTACTGTCACCGAAGCTGCAGTCGGTGATAAAGTATTAAACGATTTTAAATCTTAAAGCATAAGATGACTTGGTCATGTCTTACCTTTGTCAGACAATTCGTCAGCTTAAAATATATTTGGATATTCTACAAGAGGAAAAGGCTGTGCAAGGTAAAGCTAGACAATATCATCTAAATGAAAAAAGCCTTCACCAAGAACGGTCTGCAATATCCTTAAAACAAGTTTTAACCTTAACGTAGCTTGCATCCTATTACCTAAGTTGTAGCAACTCCGTTGTTGTTTATATGCCAACAATATAATGTTACTACTTCCAAATACATTCCATAATTAATTAGCTTAGTTTACTTGGTTCTCAATCGATTGTTTTAATCACAATTAATTGCTATTGTAACAGTACTTAAGGCCTGATATCCTTAATAAACGAAATATATCGTATGTTTTCGGCAATTAGTTGGAAACAAATGCTTAGCTCGACGGCATTTTCATAATTACCTCAAAGTGGAGCTAAGAACAAAGACATTTGTTTAAGGAATAATGCATTTATTTATAAACAGGAAATTAATTGTTGGAACTTGCAGCATTTGTTGTACAAATAAATTCTTGGAAATTAATAGAGCTATTTAGGAAATGTTACAAAGTTAATTAAGAAATGAACTCTAAATGTTAGTTGTCCCTTTGGATTGCTTAAAAATGGAATAGATCACGTAGATAGATATCTACGGAAGAAGCAATTTTATTTCTATTTATTCTCTAGAGAATCTTTAATTAAAAAGTCTGAATATAGCAGAGAAGATTAGCTATGTTGGCATTATCGAGGGAATATACGGTGTTCGAACGAGTTAGGCAAACTGTTCTGAAGCGTTAAAAAATGAATAACAACTCTTTATGAATTTTACGATAATAAGATAATTTCAATGTTTTTAAAATTTTTTAATATTGATTTAGGGGTACAACCAATTACAGTTGACTAGAATCAAACAATTTAAAAATGAAGAAATATCAAACTAGAACGAAAAAACTATAAAATAAAGCTAATCCGTATCGCTAGCCAGATGGGTGAAATTTTTATAGATATGCAACATCTCATATCTGGAGCTGGCTGGGAACTTGGATTTACAATGTTAAAGATGACAATAGAAACAAACAAAAGTTTAAAGATCTTTTAACAAAGACAAACGACATACGCTTGAACATTTGTAAGACAATATTTGGGAAGTTATGGCTGAGCTTCCGCCCAATATGTGACGCAAAGCCATCGATAATTACCTGTTTCGTTTCAAGGGCGTCAAGGAAGCTCAGATGCTCATTTGGCTGAGGTATTTCCCACATAATGACAACAATCAAACTTTATTTTGCAATAAAAGTTCAATCGAAATTCGCATTCTGAGTACACTTCACTTCAGTTTACTTTTGAAAGCTACAAAGGGAAAACCCTATACAATAAAAATATTCTCATTTTCGCGATTCTTACTTTGATTTGATATTTTGTCATCAGCCCGTTGACAGACTCTACAAATACGATACTACAGCTTATTCAGAGCTCATCCCAGCAAACATCTTCCCCTTAAAAGCCATTTAGCCCGATTCTAGCTTATGGTCAACTCTATTTGTCATTCGCCTTTGACAGCACTTCAACACTTAAATGCCAGCTCTTCAAACACACCTCGTTCAATTTCGTACTAAATGGTTGTAAGTTATTCCAGAAAAAAACACATTGTCCGAGAAATAAAAATCAAAAAGCAGAATGAGAAGTTTAAAAACGTTTGCAAAACTTTTAATTAAACCAACTCGAAGCTTTTGCGGTTCGCTCGGCTGTTGCTGCGTGTCCCATGTCCTTTGGCCGGCACACTCTCTGTCGGCATGTGTCAGGACACATGTTTTAAAATTCTCAAAAAATAAAAGTAAGAACGAAGCATACGACGCACATAAAAGCGTTTTAACAAGATTGGCCTGACTAATATTGAATCTGGGCTTTGGCAACAGTTTTGCCCATTAACACTTTGACCAACCTGTCACTGGGTAAAATCTCTGGGTCCGGGCTTGGGTCTCGGCACTGTTTGTGAGTTCGAAACTTTAAAGCTGCGCAGAGCCAGCAGCCAGGCAGGACATGCTGCAACTTTTTTATGAGTCAGCAGCTGTCGCTTGGGTTAAAGCCTAAAATCCCTTTTTACCAAACTTGCAACATGGGGGCTGTACCCAACATCACGGAGCTACGCAGGATGCAGGAGCTGTCAGCTCGACGAAGCGAACAAAAAATGATGTATGAAGCAAGACACAATCTCATAAGGAAGCGCATACAATGTCCATTTTGTATTGAAAGTAACACCTACAAGCGGGAAAAACCTTTTTTCTTATTGTCTTTTAGTTGATGTGGCAGGTGGGTGGTGGCAGGCGCTAGTCTGATGTGCAACTTGCCTTTGAGCGGGCTATGCTATGTTTACACTGCCAAAAGCTGTGCCAATAGGTGATTGTCTGTGGTTGCTATTGGTATATTTAAGTGTGAAAGAATATTCATTGAGTGTCATTTTAAAAAGAGAATAGAAAGCAAAGGACTACTAAGAGATAGGCGATTCGGAAATGAAAGCCTTTTCAAATATAAGTCGGACTATTAAATTCTCTACTATAAGTATTGTAACCGAAGAATAGCCAAAAATAATTTTATAAAATTAATAGATATCTATAAATCTTTGGCTATTTCTTACAAGAATTGAATTTCTTTTGCTTAGACAGACAACTATACATTTATATTTTGAATTTAAACAGATTTCAATGAAATTTGAAGAAGCAAGCTTCTGTACTTGGTTTTATAATTTCAATATGATTGCTCAACCTTCATTTTATGCAGGGTAGTGCTCATCAGTTGGTATATCGAATTGTTGCCAAAGATACTTTATTATTTATTATTATCATTTCAAACAGGCAACTAATTCCAGTTGACCTTATATTTATTAATTTTTTTTTTTTTTTTTATTTTACTTGGGAACTTAGGGCCTCTACGAAGGCTTTCATCGGAATCTGTTCTGTGCCGTCTGCTTAGTGGTGTTGCACGAAGAGCTGATCTAGGCTAGTTTTTGAAGTCGGGTTCGTCTCCAAGTTGCTTTTGGTCGTCCTGCTCGTTTGCTTGCTTGATGGATCCAGCCTAGTGCCAATCGTACAATGCTGCTTGAGTTTGTTTCTGAGAGCATGCCCTATCTAAGTACATTTTCTTGACCTGATTTGAAGGTGAATAGGGAACTCATCTGTGTCGCTCCAGAGCTCTGCTTTAAATTAACTTTTTTTTCCTAAAAAACAATTCATCTATAATTCTCTCGTTAATTATATTTCATATTTATTTATAAATAAGTATTAAACAAATAAAATTATATATACCTTTTGTATTTGACTGATTGGAATTCCCATTTATTTATTCTTGGTCTTTGGACCAAGTTGTTTTTCCATAGCCTCAGACTATTGTACTTGTTTGTAATTCTTTATAGAAACTAATACATCTTTGCTAAATTCTTAATTTTTGTTGCATTTGTAATTTTCTGGGCTCTTATCTTGGATTTCACAAATCTTATCCCAGACCAATGGGTAGTCTGAAGAGACAAAATATCGATTTGAGAGTTCTACCAAAGAGCAGATTTGCAGGACCCTCTCCAGTTGTAGATTGTACGATTATCATTAACAAATGTGTCTACAAGTCTCTAGCGTCAAAATTATTCCCTTGAAACTTTCAACGTAGCTTACTATTGATACAACTGACGTGACTTTAATTTCTTTAAGTATTCTCTTCTGAGCTGGGTTCAATAGATACGATTATATCCATTTAAAGGGGCCGGAAAAAAATCCAAAACATAACAGTTTCAAAAGGATATTACGATAATTTACAGAGTCTCAAGGCTTAACGGAAGTCAGTATATAAAGGGTGTTTTTTTCGAGGTATAGAACTTTAAATTGGCATTACTGTTCAAGATCGCGACCGATTTAACAGCTTTCAAGGGATTTATTCTCAGTCAATTCTTCTCAGGCGATTCATCACGAATAAACTCACGCCACAGAAGAATGGCGTAGATACGTTGAAAGAACCCAAAACGAGATTACGGCTGTTCCCGAATTTCATACACGCATTTTGTTGAGCGATGAAGCGCACTTCTGGTTGAATGGCTATGTCAACGATCCAAACTGCCGCATTTGGAGTGAAGCTAATCCTCAAGTGTATGTCGAAACACCGTGACATCAAGAAAAACTAATTTTTTGGTGAGCATGTGGAATCATTGCTCCGTAATTCTTCAAATGGTGGCCAGAACGTAACAGTCAATGGTGATTGGTATAGAGCTATGATTACCAACTATTTCATCCCTAAAATGAACAACCATAATGTCCAGGAGCTGTGGCTCCAACAAGACCGCACAACATGTCACAGAGCTCGTGTCACAATCGACTTATTCAAAGACACGTTTGGTGATCGTCTAATTTCACGATTTGTACTTGCGACTTGGCTTACAAGATCTTGTGACTTAACACCGCTAGACTACATTCTTTGGGGCCATCATTGGTAATTGGTCTATGCGGATGAGCCACAAACGCTTAACCATTCGGAAGACAACATTTGTCGTGTTATTGCCAAAATACGGCCACAAGTGTTGGAAAAAGTTATTGAAAATTGGACGTCCAGATTGGACTACATGCGTCACAGCCGTGGCGGTCATATGTCAGAAATCATATTTATATTGTAATGCCACAAGTTTATGTTTCGAATAAATAAAATTCATGTCAATCGAATTATCCATCTTTGTTTTGTTGAAATTTAAAATTCTATACCCCAAAAAAATCACCCTTTATAAACTAAAGAAGAAGCGAAGAGTACACATACCAATTTTTATCTTTCATTTTTATTTCATCTCAAATTGTCATGTTTCTCTACGCGTAGGTCGGCCAACGCTTGTTATCTTCTGTGGGTTTCTCTGCATCTACAAAATCTATATTTATGTTTGGTTGTTGAACAAAAAATACGCATCGCTCCTAAGAAGAGCACACAGGTCATATTCTCTCCATATATGTCTATCTTTTGCTATTCGCTTCCCTTCAGCAAAATTTGTCATATTTCTGCTTTCTGGTACTTCTCCATTTTTGTTACATTCTGTCAACTCTATTTGACTGACCCCTGTGGGTTTCACTCCATATACAAACTTTATATATAAACTCTTCCATATTATCGAAATTTACATTCATACGAAGGTCTGTTGCATTGTACTTCTTGACATATCCACAATTGCCCCCTTCGCACTGTGACACAACCTCCTACACACTAAATTGCTGTGCCATCCATGTGAAGGCAGTGTGAACATAGCATAAGTTCTCGCGTCTCTGTATTGGTGCTTCAATATGTAGCTGCGTGTGTGTGTGTGTGCGTGTGTCCTGCGGGTTGTGCCGCTTGCGTGTCATATTGCTTTTCTTGGTGTGAGTTGTCCAGTGTCGAACATTATGGGGGGGGGGGGAGGGGGGAATGGATAACTTACGGTCAGTCGAGTCGCATCAATGATGACGTTGATTATATCGAACTGTAAGTAGGCGTGCCGATTGCCTTTTGTGGTTCCGTTGTGTGGCGTTGTGTCCGAACTTATGTGAAAATCATGGACGCCATCCTGTGCAGCGTGTGCCGCCCGTCGGCAGCAGCAACTGCTGCGTGCGGTCTACGGGTCGCCGGGTCTCCTGCCCGTCCGTTACTCTGACCGTGCGTCCGTCCGCCCGTTAGACAAGCCGCAACGACGAGTCAACTGTCTGTATTGGGTGCTTGTTGTTGTTGTTTTTGCCTTTTGTTGTCGTTTTGTTGTTGTTGGCTTTTCCTTCTTTTTTGTTTGTTAGTTTCGCTTTTGTTCTACTTTTATTTTGTTTTGTTTTAGTTTTTTTCTTTATTTTTTTGTGGTTTTTTATTTGAGTTTCGTATTAGTTTTTGATTGTCCTTTGTGCTTTTTTTTGTGTGGGGGGGTGATGGAACATTTTTCCAGGAAAAGCGCCTTAAAGACTAGCATGCGAGTAGTTTGTTGTTAAATAAATCGCATGCGATTTTTAACAGCCAACAGCTGTTAGTAGTGGTTGCTGTCTTGGCTAAGTAACGGCAACGTGCAACAGCAAGTTAACAGCGTGCAGCGTTGTCTATGTTGCTAACATTATGTTAAGGTGGCGCTGTTAACAGAACTGTAAAAGGAATTAACATTTTTTGGTTTTTCGAGTGAAATTTGAGGATTTCAGTTTTTCGAAGTTCTTGGGAAAACTTTTTTTTCCATGAATCTGCTGCTTTATTTTGTAAGTGACGAAACAATAATTATGCAAAACTTAATTTAAGTTACTTAACATTTGCTGAATAATTGGATTTTGAAGCCCCGAACACTGGACTGTTTGATCCGATTTTGGGCTGCGCTCTCTGCTTAGTTTTCCTGCAAAAACAATTCAAATATGAGACTAACTTACCAGTTACTTCGCTTTCAGTTTTTATTGCGTTTACCGACTTGATTTTGAGGTCTCTATTGAGGTTCCCGTTCGGGAAGCATCACGCTTGTTCTCAGGAACTTAGAGATCGCAGAGAACTGGTTGCTTAATTTATTGCAGAAAAGGACTTAGGATTTCAAACAAGAAATATTTATTTTTTTTGTCGATTTTTCTTTACTTCGTGGATCTTTTCATCATTTTTCACTAACAATAAATTTATAAATTTTAAATTTTACTTAACTAAGAGTCGCCTCTACATGGGGTCGGTGGTTCGATTCCACCCAGCCGAATTGGTGCATTTGCCTAGCACTGGTATGGCTAGCACTGGTATGGCTAGCAAATGAACGATGTTATTCAACTAGGAATATCATCCTATGCTCCGCCTTTGCTGCGATGACTATAGTGAAGAGGAATACATTTTAACAGTCACTATGAGTTTATGAGGTCCTAATATTTAACGTTGGATAGGCATGTCAGTACCGCGCAGCCGAGTTAGACTAGCGAACCGTCATAAGACCCTCGCGATATTTTTCCACTTGTTCGTCTATCTCTCATCTCTGTATGAATAAAGCGCTCAGGATGTTTTCCTTGCGAACGTAACACGTTGTGCCGACGATGTTTCTCAGGATCTCCTCGATTGGGCTCTTTGCATGACTTCTACACTGCTGTCCCCATAGTTGGAAGCCATAAGTCCAGATCGGTTTCAAGACGGAATTATAGATCAGGAACTTGTATTCCAGTCTTAGCGGAGAGCGTACACTAAGAAGCCAATGTAGATTACTGGCTTTTCGTTTGAGGCTTGCTCTATTTGCTTCGATGTATGTACGGCATCTGAGTCACAACTCGATTCGTAACTTTATTTAGTTTTGGAAGTACAATATTATTTGAAGGATAATCTTGTCTCTTGAGAGTTCTGCACGTTAACTTTTAATCAGATAGCCATTTTTCAATATCTAACACTTGAAGAAAACACCCCCAAGTTCGGATATTCGAAACTAAGTCTGAAGCGGCTAAGTAGATCGGGCGAAGTTCTACTTCATATAAGCAGGCGGTCATAATTTGGTTACTCAAGGAGTCATCATTTTCTAGCTGAGCAGTCACGGAGTCGCACGGGCAACATAGATGACGCAACGAATCCACAACTCATCTTAAATTCCCTCTTTTTGAAGTTAATATTTTTAACTCAATGAATAATAATCATTTTCTTTCAATTAAAAATTATCTAGTGAAGTTTGTTCCATAAACAATATATTTTGAACTCCCCTCGATATATATAATATTCAAATATTCCTTATTAACAGTTCGACCGCTTAGAAGGAATTCAAAGCGCACTACCCCAAGGTAATCAAAGAAAACACTCAACATGATCTTGATTTTGGAAAGACGCATGTTTTTTTCGGTCTTGGCTGTCTTTTTGCACCATATTCGCTCGATTTATCGACTGTTTCCGGATGGAAAACGTAAATCCATGTCTCGTCTACAGTTATGATGTGTTTCATCCTAACTTGATCAGTCAGAAAGCATGGTTCCACACACATAAACCTTACGCTGAAGGTACCATGAAATTGTGTGTTGACTTGACTTTTCGGAAGACCTCTATGAATTTCACTCATCCTACTGATATTCCAAGAAGACCAGTAATGTCTCAAACACTCAATCGACGAGATTGGATCACTAATTGGTTGATTTCGTCAACATGTTGCTTATCAGTTGACGTGAACCAGGCAGCTCTGCGTCTTCCAGCACGTCCTCAGCACTCTTTGCACATTTTGTACCATTCAAATTGGCCAAAGGCTTTCCGAAACATTCTCATTGTTTCGGCTTTAGAAATTTCACTCCACACACAAACTTTGTTGAAACTTTGTTGTTAACTATTTTCAAACATTGTAAAAAATCATAAAATGCACAACACAAGCTCAACTGTCTAGGGAATTGGAATATTGACATGGATGTCAAAGACAATCCTGCCAACCTAAAAATTATACGATTTGTGCCTATCGAAAACCCTTCTGTTTAACTTTTAAATTCCCGATACTTTTTTAAAATGAACGAAATATATCCGATACATGGGCCAAAAACAATCGATTTTTTAGTTTGAAAATAAAGCGAAGTCATCAGGTTGGCAATCGGTGAAAGTAGTATCCGATCGAGAACAGCGAAATAAACGCCAATGATGTGGACCACATAAGGTATTCCTGGCTCAAGAGACAGCTGAACTACAAAAGAAAATGCAACCAAAGTAAGATTTTAAACATTTTCGTGCACCAAATTCGATTGTTGTTATTTCTTTATTTGACTGAAAAATGCTTTTAAAAAAAGCCATAGAAATACAGAAAAGACTATTTAAAAAATACAACTTCGAAATAAGACTTTAAAAACATAAAGCTGCTTTTTGCACTGGCCCCGAAGTTAAGATTTTCCCATTTGATTCAACGAAACTGCCTTTAAAATTATTCAGCCTAAATCTATTCAGTGCACTCCGAAAATTCCATTTAGGAAATTAAAGTTCAGATATTTTCTTGGCTTTACCATATAACCCCAATTTTCATCACGAATGAGAGCAACAGTCTAATTAAGTTTTTTTAATAGTAGATATAGTCAGCATATTTTTTATTTGTTACAGGTCATCAACAAGAATTGTTCTTAAAATTGTTTTGCTAAATTTAAATGGGAAATAAAAACAGCGTTGGTATTTTTTTTGACGTTTTGCGTTGTATATTTGTCGGACAACTCTGGAATTCTTTAGATTGAGACACTTGCGCAATAATTTTAGTTTTTAGCGGTAGATATTATTATTTTGGTCCTTCACAAGAATTCCTCGCACCAAGCTTTGAGGCAGTTGTAGCAAGTTGAGGCCTGATTGGAATTAGCATTACAAATCCCTTTCAGCCATTCCGTGAAGAGTTGTTCATCTTTTTTTAAAACCAAAAACTGACCTAAGACAGTGGATGCCGTATCGAAACCCGCATTGGACAATCGGGTGCCAAGTACCTCGCCTATGCCGGGCAATTCTGTGACAGCTTTGTCCTTCATAGGCTCACCAACAAAGTTGCGATGTTTTTGTGTTGTTCCCAGCGACATTTTGGTTGAAGCTCTCAAGCAGACTTATTAATTCCCAATGGTTCTATATACAAATGAAATCATATATAAAATTGAAAACAATATTAGAATTTATACACAAAGAACTACTGTTAATAATTTTCAATTTCAAACGAAAATCAAAAAATGATTCCTCTTAACTCATCGCTGCAAAGGCGGAGCATAGCGTGATATTCCAAGGCCTAAAATTCCAAGGTGAATAACGTCATCTATTTGCTAGGCATACCAGTGCTAGGCAAATGCAGCAGTGCGACTGGGTGAACGCGAAACACTGACCTTCCGATTTAGCGGCGACCACTTAAGCGACCGAGGCACACATTTTTAAAATGTACTTCCTAAATTTTTTTTATAATAAATTGAGAATGCTTACCTCAAAATCCAACAGTTTGCAATTTAATAGCTTTCGCCAGAAAATTTGACACAAATATAAAAAATGGGAACAATATTATTTTGATTAAAATTTCAAGGCTTGCTTATTTTTAAATTTTTGGAATATTGTTGCTGCATTTGAAGGGAATCCTTAGTAACACTTTAATCACGAATAGATTAGTTATATTCATTAACTTTTTGTAGAATTAATTATGCGATACTGGTCTATAGTACGACGGTTTGGCGACAAACATCTGTCCAAGTCGAAGCAACTGAGGAAAGCTTCCACACAGACTGAAGAAAGCACTCGTTCTTGTCTTCCTTATACACCGATTGAACTTTCTCACAAGTCTGGGAACAATGTGTCTTGCGCTTCACGGGTGCCTTCAGAACCTTAGGCGACAACTTCTCGTAGCTTATGGGTTAGCATCAGATGGTTGTAGTTCGAGCAGCCCAAAGAAAAGCCTTATTTGGGACTTCTTCTTCAACTAGTCCGCTACCATTATCTTAGTCACCTTGCGGGGATATATTTTTTGAGAAAATATGGACTTCTCGGGTCTGGCGTTTTCAGAGGTGTTGTTTTTCTTTGCGGCCACTAAGGACGATTACGATTTTACCCTATTTCATATTTTTACTCATCTTGACGAAGGTGTCTGTTCGCTAACCGGAAAAGAAAGAAAAAAGTCATACACTTTTTTTTATTATTGGAAAGAGCACACTAAGTATCCAAACATCGGGCATGCCTGTTGCGAGCTGTATTTTGCAGAGAAGCTGTGGCATGCAACCTACTAGTTCCCATCGCCGCTAGTCTTAAATAGATCTGCATCTCGGAAACCGCACTGATAAGGTCCAATCAGTTTGTTGCTGTAGTCTTACACCGGGTACGTTCTATAGGACCTTACATAATCTGGCCGTTAGGCTAACTCCCCAGTTGCTTGCGCGTGTCGTCGATTGACCTTGCTTATTTCGCACACATCAAAGAACACTAAGATTACTATTGTCAGGTCAGAGTCAGTGTACTACGGTCTTCCACAAACTTCGTATATTAGGTCCTTATATGAGATGGCAACTAGACTGTTTCCTTGGTAGTTTGCGTATATCGTCAGATCATCCTTGCTTAGTACAGATAAATGACACTGAGAATCCTATTGTCGGACATGCTTACTGCTGGCCATATTTTGCATAAGAACTGATATATGGATGCACCCTATTAGTTCCCATCGCCGCCAGTCTTAAACAAATCTGCAGCTCGGAGGCCGCATTGAAGTGATCCGATCAGTGTGTTGCAATATGGCCTCATTAACATTGGGACAATTAGACTTATTTTGGAAAACTTGCAGGAATACCGAACTCAGACAGTGTGGTATACACGTATTCCCTTTTTGGGGTATCGGACTTGTTATCGACAAAGAGATGATGTCTGTTGATTTGTTTCCAATGGGTCTGCTTCAGGATTTGGCGCAGTTTAAAGCGCTGATCTGTGGTGGATAATTATATCTGTAGCATCGATGATAGGCTACGATCAGTGAGTTGGCGTACAGCTGCAGTGTTTTGCAGAATGTATACAATAGGACTTTATATGAGATGGCCACTTGACGCAATCCCCGGTAGCTTGTGCATATGGGCGGGTCACTCTACTTAGTACAAGACAAAAGACGCTGAGCTTCCAAACGTTGAACATGCAGGAGTCAGATTTTATCGTGCACCCTATGTGCACCCTATGAGTTTCCATCACCGCCAGTCTTGAACAACAGCGGCTGCTCTGTTGTTTTTGAGTTGGACTTTATCCTTGGAGTGACTACCACTGACTACTTGGAGTGAAGACATACATAAATGTTCACACTTACGTTGATAATGAAGCTCATTCTTACAACTGTAACTCGCACCTTTATGGGCTTGTCTAACTTAACAGATTTAGAATAAGAACCTTTTAATCAAGCTACGATTATTGTAACATTTTGTAACAATAGCGTCGTCGCCTTCCCATGACCAACCCACTGATTCCCATCCGTAATAACATTTAATTTATCTGCAAAAAGTCGAGCAATAAATAAATATATATATGCTCGATTAAGCACAAGCAAGTTAGTACTAGAAACTAATTGTACGAACGCACGCAAAGGATATTCAAGGAACTACGTCAAAGGAGGCGTTCAAATAATAATTTCACACGCCTTATGCCGGCGACGGAGTCGATGTAAACGAATGAAAATTTAATAAATTGCCGCACATTAGTGTTGTTAACAACACTAAGCGCCAGTGTTGTGAAAGAGGGGGCAGCGCATTTGTTTTTGTTTCAAAAATTTTGAAGTTGTTTTTGTTGCAAGACGGGCGCGCCCTTTTTTTTGGCGTGCGTGTGAGTGTGTGCGTCGGTGTGTGCGTGTGTGTGAGTGTGTCTGCTGTGTGTGTGTGTGTGTGTGTGCGTGTGTCTGAGGGTTGTAGTTGTAAACAGTTGTAAACAAATGTGGCATGCCCCAAAGAGTGTTTACATTTTTATGGCAGCCTTTTAGGCGGCACTGTTAACTGCAAGAGCGCCCGATTGTGCAGTGCTCTCTCGTGCTCATTCTCTCTCTCTCTCCCGTTGCGCTCTTGACGCTATTGATTTGTTTTGCGCTCTGCGCCGGCGCCTTGAAGCGCGCAATGTTTTCGTTATGTCCTTTCTAAGGACTGCCTGTGCTTGGGCCGCGGCATTTGCATACACAGGGTATGCCATGCACTGAGCTAACATGCTGCGCCTAAGGGTGGTTCAACAGACACCCTGCAACACCTGCAGGCTGCCAGCCAACCCCCCTGCTGCAGCGCTTGGCGATGTCTCGAAATTAGCACGCGGCCTGAGCGCTAAGGCGGCAGAGCAAAGTTCAATTTTGCAGCAACTGAGAGCGGCAGCGACTATGAGAGCAAGAGAGCCGCAAGCAAGAGCAGCACGCTCTTTATGGTTAATTATAGTAGCGTTTATTTGAGTATAACTTTTGCTTACTCTCTTCATTTATTTGCAGGGGTGGTATGTGGATAAATTGTAGCCGCCATGGATCCCAGTGCTCTACAAAACATGGATCGGGACGCATTAAAGAAGCAAATCGAAAATATGAAATATCAGGCCTCCATGGACCGTTGGCCGTTGTCTAAAAGCATTGCAGAGTAAGTTTCACAATTTTTGCAATTTTTTAAAATAATTTTTACCAAAAAAAAAAAAAAAAATGAAAAAAATAAAAGTGTTAAAAAAAATATATAAGTTACGGCGAAGTGTGTACAGTGCGATTTTTGGCCAAAATCCATCAAGTCAATGTTTATTTTTGGCCAGTAAGTCAACTGAAGTGCTTGTAGCGCCGCAGTGTCTGTGTGTGTGTGTGTTTGTCTGTGTTAGCGCTCCCCCCTGCGTGTTTTTTCTACGTTTGCTGTCTGTCTAGACGCCCAGTTTAAGCCAAGTCAAGAGCGTGTTGTGTCTATGTAAAATATTCATACGCGTCATGCTCTGGGCAGCCCACTAAGACCAACACCTAGCATCTACCTATCTGGCTGCTGCGGCTGGCGTAGTCAAAGTTACTCAAAGTGCTCAGTGCCAAGAGCCAACTTGAGTGTGACTTGACTCCCCCCATGCCACTCTGTTTGTTTTACCAATATTTACATAAATATGAAGTTGTTGTTGTCTTTGTGCAGCACCTGCGTGTGGGTTTTGTTTGCTTAGACCGCAGCCAAACAGTCAACTAACCGAACTACCCGAAAGTTGCACAAAAAATTTACTTTACAGATTGAATTATTGCTGAGGCAAAAAAATCAGTCGGAAAATTGAGTTTCTTTTATCTAGAGTTTGCCGTCGGTAACTGAGTTTTTTTTTCCCCCCATTTCGCTTTGGTCACTGCTGCAGCCAACCCTCCGGGCTCTAACTTTATTTTGGTTTTACTTTTTGAAAAAATAACTGAAATTGATTATTATTTTTTTTTATTTTTTAGCTGAGTTGGAACTGTACCAAAAATTGTGTTTTTCGGGACATCAATTTGTTTTCAAGCCAAATGTTAACTTACTTTGGGTGCAGTTTTCCATACCGAAAGTGTTTTAGTTTTTTGGCCAACTTAAATTTTTGGCACAATGCAAGCATTTTGCACATTTAATAGATTGTAACGCCTTGGTATTATCTCTTCTGTGTGCAGCTTCAAGCAAATAGCTTTAAGTTTTCACTTTTAGCTGCAATTTTCATACAACTTGAACACACTTTAGATATAATTTCAAATAATACATCATTTCAAGAACTTTCTATCGATTTATAAGAAGTAAAGGCTCTTGACTGGATACAATATTTACGTAGCTGCATTTTTCAGTGCAGTGTACTTGTTCATTAAAAATTCGTTCAGAACTATAATTTATTAGAGAACCATTTCATATCTTAGAATTATTTTGGGGCCATTACTGCCAGACAATACTGGACTCAATTGTAACCAGCTACAACTTGGCTTAAACTAAAGTTAAGACAGCTTTAGTATATTGAAGTTAAGATAAATTATATCTGCTGCGACTTTCGATATACAGTTTGCTTCACATTTCAGTTTGCTTTTCATTTCACATATATTATCCAACTTTTTGCTGTCCTTTTTGACATGAAAGAGTGTGCAGTACATTCACTGTACCATTCATCCAGTAGTTCTCATATAAAATTTTAAAATAAATTATACGATTTAACCTGCAGGGTGATTTTTGAAGAACTTGCTAATATAACTTACCCAAAAAAGCACAAAAAAGTATTTAAAAAAGTGTACATGACTTTCTATGAACTATTTTTTATAACATAGAACTTTTTGCGTTCTATTACGATGTCTTTTTGCGATCATTTACCACAGTACATCCAAGTTTGTCTTGCATACAGTTTTCTCAAGATGCTTGTAATTCATGATAAATAATAATACATAAGTTCATATTTCATGCAGTGTATTGTTTCTTAATAATATATTAGTTTGCCAACTATTCTTCCGAAAAACTTCATATTACAAAAGCCTCGACTATTTTGTGGCTGTTCCTTTGAGACCAGCCTAAGTTGCCACGACCTACGGCAAGCTTGTAAAAAAAAGCTTTGATGTTAAGTCTCACAAATTAATATATAAATGTAATATAAATATAATATAAAATATAATATAAATATAATTTAAATATAACATAAATATAAATTAATAGCTAACACATCTTTCGATAAATCATTTTCATCAAATTTCAAAATCAAATAAATTGCGGTCTAGTACACAGTACATTCAGTCTTCCATTAAGTTTGTCTTTCATTAAGTTTTCTCAAGATGTTTTGTTTGAAATTT
Organism: Chymomyza procnemis; assembly: GCA_035046065.1. NCBI lineage: Eukaryota > Metazoa > Arthropoda > Insecta > Diptera > Drosophilidae > Chymomyza > Chymomyza procnemis. The sequence goes on from JAWNOJ010000024.1 coordinate 10,143,698, forward strand.
TGTTATGAAATAAATTCTTATACTTAACAAACCTTAGGTATTTGCTGGCTCTTCCAGCTACCGATCCTAAGACAAACTATAGCTTGGTTTTAACAATAACTAAGATAACTCAACTTTGTGCAAGATAAATACCACAACCAATTTTGTATTTGCTGTGACGAAAACAAGTTTCTTTAAAACTTAAAAATAAAGTTCCATTAAGTTTTCTAAGCAGCTTAAAGATTAAAAATGTCTTCGGCTTTTAATATCTTCAAAATGCACTTTATATTTTTGGGAAAACTTTGACAACTCAGTTTCCCCTTAAGTTTTCTCAAAATGCTAAGTTATAAAATAAATGCAACTAAAGCTTTCATCTATTGTGATTTTAATATATGAAAATTTCGGATAAAATAATTTGCAAGTGATATTTTTATTTCATATTTATTATAATATTAATATTTATTATTATAATATTTATTATATTTTTTATATTTGTTAGTCAATGTATTTTTAAATTTTAAAAATATCTTTAACTTTTGATATCTTCAAAATGCACTTTATATTTTTGGCACTACTTTGACAACCCAGTTTCCCCTTAAGTTTTCTCAAAATGCTTAGTTCTAAAATAAATGAAATTAAAACTTACTTCTATTGTGATATAAATATAAGTTTCTAAAAATATGGAAAAAAGAATTCCAATGCTTATTAGTCAATTCATTTTTAAATTATAGGTAATCGGAACACGACAAGCTTTTCAAAAAAAGTTTCACAGAAACAGAGTTTACTAAACTGCCTTTTTGGCGTCTTCTAGAAGTTTGCAATAAGTCATTTTTTTAGAAAACTTAAAGAACTCCGAAACTTTTTTTTACTTTGTTGGGTCAAAAATTTAAAGCAAATTGAATCTAAATGAAACACAATTCCCCACAAGCAATTTAAGTTTTAAGTTAAGTTCCCTAAGTATGAAGGACCCTTGACTCGTTTTGAAAACAAAAGCGAGGAAAAAATTGATAATATAAAAAAAAAAATAATAAAGAATTTTTGACCGAAAAGTTACCAATTACTAGTTTATTAAGCAATGTGTAATTGGAAAGAAAATTGTAATAGAACTTTCAATTTTAAATTGATATGTTAACTCGGTGACTCAGATTCCAGCAGAACTTAGCTTCAAACACTATTCCTTAACCAGTTAATTTAAAATTTAAAATTAATATTTTCAGAAATATGTAGATCTAGCTAAAATCTTTACTTTTTACTTATATTATCTTTTTACTTTTTATAGTTATGATTTCTTTCATATCTAAGTAAAATATATTTAAAAATAATGTTATCTTTCACATTTGAAGTCTTCAGCTTTGATATAGTTTTATCTATACTCTTTTTTACCGAACTATTTTGAAAATTTAAAAGAAAAGGTGAAAACTTTAAAACTCGAGCAAAAAATGTATATCTCTAAGCACTAATGGCTGCTCAAAAATAGAAGCGCTAGTCAAGATTATGTACATCAGCAAGTCAAATTTCTTGAATTATTTAAAAAAAAAATGTTATATATTTCAATTCAATATGGAAATTCTAAGATCTTCTATTTTTGGGTGACTAAATTTGCATACTAATTACTGCCCCATGTACGCGTTGTACAGACAAATCTCCACCTACGAGAGAGTGAAATAATAGTCAAGTTAAGGAAAGTTATTTTTATGCCATAGAAAAAAAAGAAGGATAGCGGTATATCAAAACCTATACATGTGGACTAATTTCTGCATTATTTCCAATATTATATTTGTCTTGCATTCGGGACAGGTATGTTTTCTACCGTCGGCATCTTAAATGACTGTAAAACTGAATTCCGATTGTTCTAAAACGTGCAACGCATCTGGTGCACTAACAGCAAAAATACTTAATTTACCCAAGTAAATCTCAATTACATAAAGACACCACTGTGCGAATTCGACTATAAACTGTAAATCCCTGCTCCCTTTCAAGAGCTATCAAAATGGATATATACATGCTCCGCACTTGCAGCATGTATGACATAGCCATGAGGAATTAATTTATATATTTATTTTTTTTAATAATATTGACACAAATACATTTCGAATATGAAAACCCCAACTTGTACACTTTCCACATTCAATGTTCTTAGTAATTGACCGCAGAATTCAATTTCACGTTTGGTTGGTAGCACATTTTCATTTTCACTCTCATTTTCATTTTACTCTCATCTCGTTCATCTCGTCGTGAAAGATTAAATTTCACTTTTAAATTTTCAGCGAGTCTATATATTTTAGAAAATTTAAATTCTCTTCATATGCATTTTTATGAAAATTTAAAGGATTCGTTTCAGATGAACCACCTTCCATTTCCTCTAGAGAATTTGTTTTTTTTTTTTTTCTCAGCGATTTTGAGTCTAGAATTTTATATTTGACATTTAAATTGATACGAAGGCTAAACTTGTGGGTTATGACTATATTGGACCGATTCGACGGTGCAATTGAGTCCGTTTACCAGATTAACTAGACAATTCACTCTTTTTCATAGTGATGAGTTCAGGAATAAACATATTATGTGTTATTAGATTTTTGCAAGTTTCCAGAGGTCTTCTATTTTTATTTATTTTTCTTAATTAATCGTATTTCTTAGCAGAATTAAATGCCTTTGAAGTTTTTGAAACACACAAAAGACTAAAAAAAACTTAATTTTAAAAGTGATGCAGATAAAATTAATGATTGCCGAAATCGGTCTGTTAGCCGTGATCGAATGTTAAATCGATAAATTTTTCTTAAATTATCAATGCTCTATACTTCAACTTTAAGAAGAACTGAGATTAAAGAGATTTTTGCCTGCACTAAATTAAATTTGTTATCTGCGATAAAGTTTATTTTTTTGTTTTGAAATTGTTGATAAAAGAACCATTACATCGATGTTTTCTAGTTCTAGTTGATTCGATTATTTCGTTATTTGGTTAAACAAAAGCACTCTGCTACATTTAAATAGGATCACATTAATTATTGTTTTTCAATTTCTTTATAATATTTATAAAAATTTATTTTTTATATATTATATATATTTATAATATAAATTATATTTTATAATATAATAGAATACAGATAATGACCGACGGCAAAGTAGTGCTAGCGTACTCGCCTCTAGTTCCCCAAATGAGCACTTGCGTATTTGCCTAGCAAATAGACGCTATTTGCCTAAGTTTTCTAAATCTCTAATAGTTGTAGACCCCGCCGTTAGAGTCTTCTCTAAACTGTAGGCTACTGGGTTCCTCGAACATCTGTTAGCAGGGAATTAAAGAAACAGACCACGAAATCTCAGAATAGGTGATTATTACTTTGAAGGAGTTAAAAACTTTAAATACTTGGGTGTGTTGATAAGCAATGACAATCGCGCAAGGGATCAGATTGTATCAACTTATAAAATCTACTACGTGCACAACAAAATACTCAGGTCAAAACTGCAATCAAGGGCATGCAAAACTAAGAACTTGTAATTCCATCATAAGGCCAATAGTCGCATATGCAGCAAAAGTTTGGACCATGACGGCAGCAGACGAAGAATCTCTAAAAATCTTTGAAAGAAAAATACTGCAAAAAATTGGACCAAAGTTAAATGAACGCAGTGACTACATTCCAAGGAACAATGACGAATTGTTAAGATTAAGCCATGGCGAAGATGTAGTCAAATGCCATAGACTATGATGGGAAGCATATCTACTACGGATGGACCAGAACAGCGCACAAAAGCTTGTGCTGGCATACACACCACTCTCCACTAGAAGCGGGGGTCGACCAAGAAAGCGCCTAATTGACAATATTGACGATGACATGCGGAAGATGAAAGTAAGGAACTGGCGCGGCCTTGCTAACAACAGAGACGAATGGAGAAGTATTATTGTGAAAACCCACCTCGGGTTGTAGAGCTGAATAATGATGATTTATGCAAGCAGCTGCACACTTTTGTAGAAAATATTACCACTACGATATATATCGAGTTCTCGCAGTGCTTCTTCCATTATCTGAAACCTCGAACGGTGTTGAAGAATTCGGTTGTTACTTTTCTACCTCAATCGCTACTCGAAGTCTTCAAGCGCAACACATTTGTTTAATAATTGTCCGATAACTTCCAATTCGGTTCAGCTTCTACACTTTGTGGTTTAGCAACTGCGGTCTTATTGTTTTATCGCATTAAAAACGCAAAATCAACCAAAATTTTCCTTATTCTGTAGTTCTGTAGCCCATTTTCTGAAGTTAAGCAGCTCCAAATAAGAAATAGTTTCTTCTATTAGATTAATTATTTGAAGCATTTTTTGTTTAACTATAAATTAGTTATCTAAATTTGGCTAATAGAAAAGTTCTTTAAAGAGTGAAATTTCGCTACTCCAATACTATGATAGAGTATACGTTGAAGACGCACCTGCTCAACTTTTCATAATTAAATAAAATTCAGTTTTCTATAAAATTCATTGGAATTTTCTCGACAGCCTGCAAAAATAGTACGTTTTCATCATGAAACTTTCATAGTAAGCTACCCCCACACTGCTTTTGTTCAATTCTGATATTGTTTCAAAATGCCAGATAGAATTTTAATTAATATTTTTGCTTTAGTTTTTTTTTTTAAGAATATAACATGCAGTGCAGAAAGTCCATAAATATGCTATAATTATTTTTAATGATTGCATAAAAAACCTTTTAAAAAATGTAAGTTCCACTTAGTGCTGCTTTTTTTTTTAATATTTCCAGGAATTTCTATAAAAAATAAATCTAAAAAGTTATGCAAGGCATTTTCAACTGCAAACAGTTTCTCCCGCTACCAAAGTGCGCATAACTTTTTAATTAAAATTTCACTAAAAATTTTAATTTAAAGCTCATTTGTTGCTTATTACTTTGCTTTCGATTTAATAATTCCTTACTTATGTGTAGAGGCGACCCGTTTAGGGGCTCATTTTTAAAACACGTTTCGTATATTTAATGTTTTTTTAATTCCGAAAACTTTATCGCACGCAGCACATAAATCATTTTTAATGTCACCCAAATGAGCAACTTTTCAATTTAGTTTTGTGTAAATAAAAATTAAAAATACAAAATAATCAAGGTGTAGTTTTTCGTCCCAAAAATGTAAATCGCTGTCAGTTGGAAATATATATATTTTATTTTTTTTAAGTTAAACATTTAGTTAGCAACTAATTATAAATAATTAATTGCCAAAGAGCACACACAGCGAGCGGCTCAGCTGTTTAGCAGTTTAGCTGCTAAAATGTTGCCAAGTTTTTATGAAAAAAAAAAAATTATCTTATATATTATTTAAGAGCAACGCCACAGCCAGCAAAGTATAGAGTCGGGCCCCAATAGGCCCCTGCCGCACTTCGGGGACCCAGTTTGGGGCTGAGTCAAGTCGAGATTCTGTTTACTAATTAACAACACCGCGGTTTCTGTGTACTCTGTGGCATTGGGCTCAACTCACGCCCATCTTCTGCCGCTTCATCTCGATTCGGCTCTCTCTCTCTCTTTCTCTGCCCATTTGTTGCTTTCTGGGGCTTCTCTGTGGCTACAAGTGAGTCAGCCTGCTGGCTAGGTTGGGCTTTCGAGCTGCTGCAGGTGTTAATTAATCAACGCGAATGTGTTTATCATAAATATTATGATTAAAGTTGCCAGAGTTATGGATTTACTGCATTTAGCTTCTGGCTTTGCTTGACTGAAGCCATCTATCAGTTGGCTTGAATGATTTAAATAAAAAATTCTAGAATTATTATTTTTATTTAAAAATATTACATTTGTAAAAAAAATAAATATTAGGCGTAGGCCTTCGATTTTTATATTTTTTTAGGCTCTAAAAGGTTTCTACAAGAAGTTATGAGAAATAAAAAAAAAGAAAAAAAATTGCGGCAGTTTTGTTCGTTGACGTAGCCAAAATTCGCTTATGAAAATCGGGAACAAAGGCAAACTTATTTTGGGCCCCTTTGACGAATCTACGCCTTGCCTGATGAACGTGTGACTTCAAAATTGCAATTGCCAAAACAAACTGAAAGTAAAGCGGTTAAATCGCTTGCCATCTTGAACAGTCAAAAAAGTTCTATACATCGAAAAAAACACCCTTTATTTTGAACTTAGAGTTGCAATATTATCCAATTTTGATAAGACCAAATATATTACATAAATATATGTAAAGTTACAAAGTTTGCAGAAAAAAGTACAATTTTTTAAGATCCTGGATGTTTTACGTCATAACTTCGAATTAAATTAATTTCATTATCAAAATATCGTTGTATTTATTTTTTAGTGTTATAAAGTGAACGCAAACCAACAATACTTATGGCCTTAAAGACCTTAAAACCTTAAAGAAATTTTTTATTTAGCATTTTAACAAACAAAATTGAGCAAATATATTTTAAATTAAACTAAAATTGCTACACTTTGCGATATTTAATTTAATTAAAAACTAAAATGCTAGAAATTCCAAACAAATTGATTCAATTTATTTAAAAATTTCACCAAATGCAACAACTGCTTGCGCAGTTCAAAATAATTCCCCTTAAAATAAATGAAAACTGTCGTTTGCACAATTCCATTCAATAGAAAAATTTCAATAACTCCACCAAATTTGCCAAATTAGCTGCAAAAATGGCCAACAAAAAAAAAGAAACCCAAATGCGTGATAAATGAAACAAACGTAGCATATTTGTTACTGTCAGTTTGTTTTCGAATTTTCGAAACACAAAACTCCATTTAGCCAAACATCAAACATTTGTCATTTAATCAACGAAAAACTCGTGCACATTAGGCAACCGCCCCTAACATATCGCTCCCACACGCGCACACGCACACGCACACCCGAATTACCCCCAATTTCCCAAACCAAATGAGTATCCTAACTCAATTTAATTTTAAACGTGAAATGAAAACGCTTGAATTGATGGCCAAATTGGGAGAAACAATGCGCACAGTGGGACAAAATGCAGCGGCTTGTTTGGTTCATCTTATTTGGTTAAGTGCAATGGAAACCGCACATTAAGTCGACTTAGTGCATTGGAAGGAAAGACAAGGCTGACCTTTCAATCACACCAATACACAGACAGACAAACATGATTGATTGACAGATCATGCATGTGATTCGGGTATGTGTGTGCGTGGGAGTGTGTGGGTCTGCGTGTGCGGCCAGTGTTGGGTAATGTCAAACGAGACCACATGAATGCGTGACGGGCTAAACGATTGTCTAATGGCTTGCCTGATTATTTTCTGTGTGCAGCTATGGTCACACTGGCAGGAAATTTTCCAACAAAACGAATTGCTTCAATGCTTTAAAATTTAATGAGGATAAGTTGAATATTTGGCCAGATTGTACGCATTGAGCATATTGTAGGCATTTGTTCGTTGTTTTATTGAAGTTGAAGAGGCATTTTCTGTATCAGGTAGTTTCACTTTTATGCATCAATTGCATTTCTTAAGTCAAAGAATTCCACTCCAAAACAGTTGGAAAATGCCATTAAATACATTAAGGATTTTTGATTATCCAAGATTTACTTATGAAAATTGTTAAATGTCATAAAGGGAATCTTAAGACGCGCGTCTTTTACAAAAATGAATCTTACGAAGGCTATTTAGCGATTCATTCTCTCAACTGCTGCTACTCTCCCTTTCTCTCTCTTTGTTTTCTGCTTGCAGCTATGGTCACACTGGCAGAAAATTTTCCAATAAAAAGAATTGCTTTAAAATTGAGTGAAATTAAGGTGAATTTTTAGGTAGGCATGTTTTCCATCGATCTAAGGGATGACGAGGAGTTTTATGTCTCAAATCGAATAGCTTTTGATTTGAACACAATTCGGTAAACTTTTAATTTTTAAGGGCTAAGCATTACGTAGGCATTTTTTCATTTTTTAAAGTGAGCGGAACTTTCTATATAAAAGAGAATTTTTATAAATTTCACATATTAACCAAACATTTTCAATTTCGTGAACTTCTTATTTAAAGTCAAACAAATTAAATCCAAATAAAGCTTGCAAATGAAAGCAAATTATTTTACAAAATCAATCGATTTGTATTCGCAAAACTTATGTAATTAAATCTTCAGGTTACAGCGTATTTTTGACTTTAAATCTTTGAAGTACTTGAGGAACATTTAATCAGTGCTTGAAGCCGATGGCATTGCTGCTTTGACTCTTCTGACAGCTGCTTAACGACTAGTCCTGTCTACTATTCACTCTTTCATTCTGCCTTCTTATCGTTGATTTTATGCACCCTATAAGGAGCTTTTTAAATTTGAGATTATACAGAATAGAACAATATCTGAAAACTGTATTTCCATTTAATTCACTCGATAGAACCAAGTCCTGATAATACTCATCTAATATAATATTTCAAGACAAAAACAATAAGTGTTCTCAGTTCCACAAAAATAAATTTTCAAGCACTGAGTTCAATTTATCAACGTATTTATCATAAATGTTAAGTTCCCTTTGGCCATATGTGACACCAAGCAACCGTGGGAAAATATATATATCATACTTATATATAAGTACTTTAAGCCGCCTATGGTGTTGCCAGAGAAATTAAGTCCAACAGCCATAATCGGATTTAAAAAGCTTACATTTTGTATAAGTCAACATTTTTTAAATGTTCTTTACGATTCATGGATGCTGTGTATGCTGTCTTGATATGATAAGTAGTTAGTAAACAACTGAGCATTATTTTTAAACATTATTTTTCTGAATCAATCTATAAATGTAAACAAATTTTATATGGTCTATAGGATAGATGGTCTAAACCTACACATGCAAACACTTACTTCACTATGTAAGAACTTCAATCTGCGTATATAAACTAAGAGTTTGCTTTTCTCTTGCTTTTGGGTTTTAATTTGTATAGGGCCAAGTTTTTTAATACCGCCAAGAAACAATTCGAGTTTAGCCGATATCGAGTTATGCTCTATTCAAAATATTTTATTCTAAATAATTTAAAATAAACGAATTTGGAATTTTTAAGTAACTTATTTTTAATTTTAATAAGTTCCAGACACATTCTTACTATTTCGATATGCTAAACATCAATATTTTGCATAAGAGAATCTCTGTTTGACATAAGCGTCTACGGCGCACAGAAAACCGAATTTCAGTAAAATGGAAGGAAATTAGGATATATTACATAGAGTACTGTACAATTTTGGATAAATATTGCAAAAATCTATTTTTGGCACATTTTAATGATTATTTTGAAAGTATTGTCTAAAAATTTCAGTCAGTTCTGCCAATAATCTGTAGAGATAAAGTGCAAAGTGGATTTTTTCTCTAATCTTTAAATGTGTTTAAATCGAACCCAAGACATTGAAGCTTACGACAACTTTAACTTTACCAATAACCCACATTTACCATATAAACAACTACGTACTTCATACGTTTTATAAGAAATAGAATATTTCAAAAGTATTGTCTGAACATTTTAAACAGTTTGTCGAACTATTTCGGAAGACAAACTGAGAACGCAAATTATTCCTAAAACTCAATGTGTTTTTTTCGAAACAATGTCGTTGGAGACGGCAATTCACAACAGCAATGCAGCATTGCTCGAATCTCGAACTTGTCTACAAACTGTAGCTCCAAATATTCTCTTCAAACATGTGTTATCCTTTACTTGTCATCGCGTGATTGTAACGAATATGGACCAACTATATATATATATTAGTGCACATATACGTATGTACTTGGGATGCACAAAGGATTGTTTTTTTATAATCAAAATATAAGTGCAATTTTTTTAATATTATAATATTTTAATACATTTTAACAACCCACAAGTTTTAATTTATGATGATCCAATCCGAATTTAACGATTTGATATTTATCTATAAAAGCAAAAGGCTTGATGCAATCGAATAGACTGAAAAATACTATATGACGCTTGAGCATATTTTAAAATTATAAAAATAATTTTTAAACACGATATAGTATTTTTACTAAGATTAAGTATTTGAGGTAAAATAGTTCAAACTTGGAACTTATAATTGCTATTACAATTATTAGTTACAAACTAAGTATTAACAGTAAGGGAACTGCAATGTGAGCATAGAACTTACTGTAGCTGTTTCTAATATTTTTAAATCAACATTGTATTTGGTACTTGTTGCACAAAGAGACGTGTGAATACCCCTTTTGCACGTTACAGCAAACCACAGATTAAAATATAACATTTCTAAAGGATTCAATTCATCAATTGGCTAACTAAAGTAAAGCAAGTAAAGCGTTTTCAAAGCTACTTGAAAACATCTAATTTATTTCATCAAACAATTCCGCCAAATTATTTGTACCTACAATACACCTTACCAGTGTGACCGTAGCTGCAGACCACAGACATTTAATGCATTAGTCAAAATAAGTATCTCCCACAAATTCGAGCAACGCCAGTGTAGATTTCAAAAAAACCCAAAAATTGCTAATGGAGATTTTGCAATGGCGAATGTAAGCCATCTATGGGTTGGACTTGAGCGCTGCTGCTGCTGCGGTCTAACTTGGCAGTACTGGAAAAGTTTTCCCCCAGCTCAGGTGGGCAAACTTTTACTTAGCGTATAAATCTGTAGAATACATTCAACAACTCATTGCCACAAAGTAGCTGCAGATTTGGTGGCATTGGTGGCAACTGTGGGTCTCTTTCGAACTTCGTTTCGCATATAATTCTTGTGTGCATTTTATTTTAACAAAACATTTGCAAAATTTATTTGTCTCAACTTGGTTAATGTTTCGCTGTGTGTGTGTGTGTGTGTGTGTGTATCTGTGTGCGTATGTGACTCTGTGTGTGTATATATATAGTACGTCTACGTGAGTGTGTATTGGGCATGGCGCATAAATAATAAAACAAACGAAGTATATATATGAGAATTGCTTTGGCATTTCAAGCAGAAAATTATGTTTCTCCTTTTTTTTCTCTTATATTTTGTTCCCCCTCCAAAAACAGTCGCTTTTTGGTATTTCATATTTCCGGAGCTGCTGTGTGTGAGTGTGACCATATGTGTGTGTGTGCGTGTGTGTTTTATGGGTTTCAGGACAATGTATATATGCAGTTTATGGTCCTTCGTTGTCGCCAATGTTACGGTTTATTGTGCGTATAAAACGTGAAAAGACAGTCTAATATAGATGAAAACAAAAAAAAATAGATTCTTGTTCGTGCTGCGCCATTCGTCTAGGATTCCAGCAGTATCAATTGTTACTCAAAATCAAATAAGTCTGTAACACAAGATTTGATTGCAAGGATTGTCTCAACTTTAATAAGAAAAATTAAGGGAAAAAAATGGTTTTTGATGTGGGAGCATTTATTTTGGTTTTGTTATAATATCTTTATAGAGATATTATTATAAATGATTAAAATCGAGAAGCAGGCATTGGGTTACTAGTGGCTGATAGTGCGCAATGTTAGCTTCAAAGCTGCTGCAATTTCCTTAAAAATATTGCTTATATTCAGAATATCCTTTAGGTCAGAATAAATAAATAAGCCATACTCTTTCTAGAAGCTAAAGGTTTCAACATAGGACTTCCACCTGTCTCTGTCTCTGGCAATTGCTTGAAGCTTTTTAAACGATTTGCCAGTTTGTTTCTGAAATGTTCTTTTCCAAGCTGCCTGCAATTTCCACTTCAGCGCGGCGTGCGGGATCTCATCATAGGCTAGGAATAATTAAAAAATATTTTATATAGAAACCACAAATTGAATTGACTCCCAGAATTAGCTACAATAAATACTTGAGGTAGAAGAAGTAAAAAAAATGTGAAAAATATGTTGACGTTGAGAAGAAAACGGGGGTATTGATTATATAGGTTAGCAGATAAAGTTTACACCTATCCGCCCGTACAGCTGGCTTCAATTTTTCAAAAAAGCTGGGTAGTTTTATAATAAGTGATAAACACTTACCATCTCCTTCATGAAGTCAAGTCATGAAATCTAACTAGCTGGTAACGCTGATGCGTTTCTATTGCTCTTATTAGCCCAGTTGTGACCAATGACATCGAAGTAATCTTGTACCCGATTGACAAAATTCTGATCTCGAGACGGTAAGCGTTCGCATGTTCCCATCATTCTGTTGCTCCTTGTGAAGTGGTAAAAGTCGGCGAGGTATTTTTTTTGTTGTTTTGGAAATACGGCCATGGAACACATTTTTTCATTCTCTTTGTCTATCCCCTTCATAACAGTAGAAGTATTAACAGTAGAACCACCTTTTTAGCTGGTAGCTCTGAAACATTTCTGGTACACTCGTCTGGCTTGTTATCCCGATTAACATCGTAGTATTCTGGTACCCAATTGATGAAATTCATGAAATCTCGGGAATGAGGTATAGTACTTCCATACAGCACCTACCTCCCAATCCTTCTCTTGTGACAGCGTTAAAGTTCGCATGTTCTCTTTGATTTTTGGCCAATTGTTTCGGAAATACAACCATCGAAGTCAATTTGCCTATATTACTCGACAGAACTCTGGCTTTCCCACAGTATATTCGAAATGACTTAATTGGCTGGTAGCGCTGAATCGTGTCTGATTCTTTGTTCGTCTGCCTCTTTGTTACGAATGACTTCGTAGTGTTCTGGTTCCCAATTGATAAAATTCTGATCTCGAACATTCTCCACTTTCATGTTCCTCTTCTGAAACGGAAAACGTTCGCATATTCCCTTTGGAACTATCCATGGTCCGCGCTCTAGAAATGAAACCTTGTGAGCTTAAATTGCAGCCTTTTTAATGACACGAATTTTAATATTCTACCAAAAAAAACCCACCGATTTCTAGATTGCATTGAACTTGGCCAAAACAAACTAAACTAGGTTAACATTCAAAATGAAAAGTGTTCGAAAAGAGCTATGCAGAGATAATGCCATTTAATGAGGATACAGCTGTAACCTTACGTAGTAGTAGTAAATGACATACAATGATTAAGCACCCGTAGCTTAGCTGCACTTCTTTCGGGCATAGGTTTTACGAAAGTGGTTTCAAGATTAGATCCAGGCAGACAAGAGACTTAGATATGGCAATGGTGTAGGAAGATTTGGCTTTGGCTACCATACCAACGCTCTGTCAATGGTGTAAAGTTCCCATTCCCAACCAAACGTTTTAAGGCTTCAGATGTAGATCTAGAAATGGTATAGGAAAGATTTGACATTGGCTCTCATACCAACTCGACACAAACTGGAATAGATTTGACGATTGCTGCGTATAGTCAGTAAATGATATTCATTCGCAGTTCCTGTTCCCTATCAAACGTCTTTTTAAAAGCTTCACTGGGGAGTCTGCTTTTGTAAGGATTTGTTTCAAGTTTGACAACTCCAACATGGGCACTACACAACACGCAAATGTAGCAATATGTCACCTCATATGGATTTGCTTGATAATAATAATAACTAGTAATTTTAGAATAAAAGTTTTTTATTCAAAACTTAATACTTTTACAACAAGCACAATTTGTATTCGTCAAAATGGAACCAACCTCGAAATCTGAAATCGTCAACTGAATTTAATTCAAATAATATGCTTCTGAACAAAAAAACTTTCAATCCTTCAAGGATGAAGTTTTTGAATAATCTATTGAACTCATTTCAAATTATGAAGGGATACTAGACTAACTTTATTGACTTTACTTAAGTAATAAAATCGCAGAGAAAATTTTTACTGCCGCCATCTATACTCATTTTCCTTTTTCAATCCTTTAACTTTAAAAATTAGATAACTCGTATAACTGAAATTGGGAGCTTCCAACATTAGTTTCAAAACGTTTAATTCGCCTGCAGCTGGCATTTGTTTCAATTCAACAAAATAAATTTCAGAAATTAATCCTTAAAGCTAATTTCTAGCTAAATTTGGCTTATAAATTTTGTTGCTCTCCAGAGTTTTGTGGCTCGTAAAACATTAATCTTCGATTGGCAGAAATAAAATCGATTTCGTCTGATATATCCCAAGCGGAAATCGACTTTTTGTTTTTGTTCTTTATGCTGACCCGGTTTATTTTTTGCGCATTAATCCTGTCAACTTTTTACACATTTATCTAAGTGCATTGGCTTACCATGTCCATCTCTTCTAGCTGCAGCTTAGTCCATAATGAGATTATGGTTTTTATACAAAGCATTTTCCATTTACGATTTTTAGCAAACATTTTACTTTATTTTTGCAATGGCAAATATTTACAAAGCATCAACGTTTTATTATTCAATTTGAATCGAAAATATTTATGAACATTCTAAACTTTAGTCGTTTCATATTTAGACGGTTGTATGCATATATGATCAAAGCATCAATACTAATAAGCTTTGTGTTTTGATTTCTTGTTTTAAAAATAAGCAGAGATTACACAAAAAAAAAACATAAAATAAAAATAAAAGTAAGCAAATATTTTTCGCCCTTTTTTTTTGCTTTTTGGCCAGGTTTATTTGGGCCATTTATTTTTTTATGCACAGTTTGCAGTGTTTTTATTGTGTTTGGTCTTTTTCCGGCCTTAATTTCAACGTTCCGTACATAAAACTTAATGGGCGGCAGCTGGAAAGCTGGAAATGGCAAAAGCGAAAAGATGAAAACGAAAAAATTTGTGGTCATTTGTTGGGTTGTAGTCCAAAAGGTTGTTCAAAAATTTAAAAGCCAAAATTCATTTCGTGGAAAAGTAGTGTGTGTAAGTGAGTGTTGGGGGCTTTAAGGTAGGCACAGTGCGAACATATTTGCAGAAAATGTTTCAGAGCTGCTTGTTTGGGGGTAGTAAGTTAGCTAAACCATTAAATGTTGAAAATTTTAGTAGATTATGGCAGATTTCCTAAACTTATTAGTTTGACTCTACTGAGTGCTTTCAACATCACTCAACTTCTCTTAACTTCACTAGATGGCGCCAGCAGTTACAGTGTCACTCACAGGCAGAGCTATGAGTCACGCATATTTAAAGAGATCTATCACATGGATGACAGCTTCTTAAAAACTTCACATTTGTTTCCAATACTTTCATAAACTTTTTTACTTAGGTTTATGTTCTCATCTTTCAACATATTTAATTCTTCTCACACTACCATCGTCGATTGAACGTTTCGCATTGATTGGATTCTATAATCTTAGGTTTTAAACAAACTTTCAGTTGGCTCTTCTCATAATATCTCACCAACGCGCTTAAAGCCTCTACTTCTGTTTAATTCTTCTACATTTTTCAATTACATTGCAAAAAGGTTGATTACTGCTAAGATAACATTTTGACGTTCTTAAGTCTGAAAGCCATTATTTTTTATTACTTACAAGATATTCGATAGTTTACGATTAAAATGGAAAAACTTTCAAAGAACCTTGAAGTCTTAGATAAATATAGTTCATAACTTTTGCACAACTGAATACATATTTATGTAGCCTTGAATTTCATTTCGTTTCATTGTACTTGACTTTAACTTGACTTTCATAAATTGCTCATATATGAATTCCAGAACTTACGTACAAAATTTGCTGTCATACGAAACCATAAGCAGACGTTCCTACTTCATTTTGAAAGGATACAGGATACACATAGTCTCTGACACTTTGGTGATTAACTTCAACGTGAATGCTGCACATTGAGTGCAACTAAACGAAACGTAGCCAACTGTACACAACAGTTTCTGTGAAAAGTACTCACACACTGACACACACACACACACAATGATGGCTGAATTCAGGACTTACTTTGTTGCGCTACATTAAACACTCGGGTGGTTACATTTTTCACATGCCCTTTACCCTGTCAATAGAAAAATTGAGTTTGTACAGTCGGGCGTGGTGAGTGAGTTCGTTAGTGAGTGACTAGAGAATACCCTAACAATTCACTTTAAAATTGACAGAAGACTAATAATGAAACTTTACTGTGAACCACTTGCTTTTTAGGAAGATTTTATAAAGGGTAATTTTTTAAGAGCTTCATAATTTGATTAAAAAAAACTAAAAAGTTCATAAATGTTTAAAAACTATATAAAAGTCGATATAATGATCAAAATATGAAAGTATAATTTAAAAAATTATAACAATGAAACAGCTGTAAATATTTATTTGGAAGCTTTTGTTGTTCAATAAGAACTTTAGCTTTCGCTGTCTTTATAAAGGGTATTCTTTCATTATTGAAGTTAAGAACAAAAAGTTACAGATTATAAAATATTTATTTCAGTCAATATAATGGAAGTTTGATTTTTTCGATTATAAATGTAAAAAATAAAGAATCAAATACAGAATTAATGAAGAATATTTATATATAAAGCAAATAACACGTTAGTGAATAATATTTCATTGTTTTAAACCTGCTTGCTGTTAAGAAAGAGCTGCAGTGCTTGCAGGCATTATAGACTGTTCTTTTAAGAGCTTTGGATTTTGATTTAAAAAAAAATATAAAAATAATATCTTTATTTTGTACCCTTTGCCATTAATTTAAGTTGTCTTTTAAGAGCTTGCTAATTTGATTTTAAATAAGAAATTGACAAAACTGTTTCAAATCTATATTGGAGTCGATTCAATGATCAATATATAGTGGTTTAAATCTTAATAATTAAATATAAAACTAAAACTCTTTATTTTGCATCTTCTGCCTTCAAATAAGAACTTCAGCTGTCCCAGTCTTTATAGAGGGCGTTTTTTTAAAATATGAAATAAATTCACAAAAATATTGAAAACTATTTGTAGTTTATTTTTAAACGATTCAATGATCAAGTCTAATTATAAATGACGGTTATTTTGAAAAAAATTCACAGTGTACTCTGGTACATTTCTCTCCCGAGCGTAGTCTCGTCAGAAAATTCTACAATATTAGCTTCCAATAGGTACACTTTTTTCCTAACACATTAAGCGTAATCTCATGAGTAATATTTAATATTGCCTTCCAATGCGGTACGTCCAATTCTGGTTAACTTTTTTCCCAACACATCGAGCGTAGTCTCGTGCGTAAATGCTTCAATATTAGTTTTCAATAAGTCAATTGTTGTGCAGATAAGAGACTTTTTTCCTACACATTAAGCGTAATCTCATGAGTAAATTCTATAATATAATATTACCTTCCAATACGGTACGTCCAATTCTGGTACACTTTTTTTTCCGATACATTAAGCGTAATCTCATGAGTAAATTCTACAATGTAGGCTTCCAATGCCGTACGTCCAATTCCGGTTAATTAGTTTTCAATAAGTTAATTGTTGTGCAGATAAGAGCCTGAACATAGCCACACCAGAAATTGACCAATTGACCCGTCCTGAAAGTAACATAAACTATTAACTGAACTCACGTCTCAATTGGGTCATTGTTTCGCATGGATTGTGGCATGTGGCACCATCTTGTTGAAACCACAAACTAGAAAAGTCGTGTTCACCATTCACAATAACGTTCCGAACTACGTTCTCTTTGAAAAACTAAATCTAATAGAGTCTCTGGCACAAAACAGTGATTTTTTTAAGATGCATTAGTAGTTCTTATAATGCACCTAGTTGAAATTTTGCTTACTCACACAATCATTCGCAGTAGTATATATTTATAAGCAGTAAATAAGAGAAATTAAGAATGAGAGTCGCTTCACCGAACATGAATTTGGGTAGTGAACTTCAATAATTTCAAGGTGCTACTTGTCTGTAGGTTGAATCATTGTTAAATTACAGACCCATCTCAATATATTTGGCAGCTAGACAAGCCACGTAAATAGTGTCAGCTGTAAAAAACAGTCTTGCCAAAAAATTAGTTGGCAAAAAAATCACCCTTTATATGGATAAATTTATATGGACTTTTCTTTATTCTTAACTCGACTTTTACACTAAAAAACATGTTCACCCCAGACTCGAAAATACTATCTTTCCACTATTTCTTTATTAAACATAAGTTTACCCCATCACACATAATAGTTGCAGAGTATTCTACTTTTTGGCATTCCTCCAAGCAAAGCTTTGTTTTTACTTGTCCTGTCAGTTAAGTGAATCGAAGTAAAAGTAAGCGAAATTGCTGGCAATGCAATCGAGGAGATGTCGAGCTTACGGGCCAACTAATTGCCAATGTTTTTTGTTGTCTGCTTTTTAAATTAGCCGTATCTTTTGGCATGCCAAACTTTAACCAGTGTTGCCACCCCCCATGTCGGGCCAAGAAATATTTAAACAAGCATGCAAATTAATTTTCAACAACATGGCGGACAATGGTGTGAACGCGAAGCATTTTGCCGCGAAAATGAAAATTGTTTAGCTTTCTTGGGTAACCCCAGATATTTTTTTTTTGTTGCTCTTTGCTGGATGCCTTTTGTTGTTGTAGTTGTGGACAGTGGATTAGCGGTTTATTTAATTTAATTTAAATGCAAAGCATTTTCTAAAGTCATGCTTCGTTGTCAAAGGATAACAGAGTATCAGGATACCAGTAGGGTGCTGCTTGGTAGCTGCTCAAGCTACAAGCGTAACGTAGTACAACATTTATGAGCTTGCAGCATATAGTATTTCGGCAGGGGGTCACAAATAAATAATGCAGCAGCAGTTTTCAGTTGTCATAAAAGTAAGAGTATCCGGGCAATCAGCTGCTGATTGCTTTACAACGTTGACGCTAACGACGTCTATTTATGAGCTGTTTTTACATTTTACTTTTGCATATATTCAGCGAGTTTTATTTTTTCACTTTTTCTTACACAATTTCTACCTGTAAGCAGGGGGTTAACCCTCCACAAGCTGTAGGGTTTTCTTTTATTTTTGCCTGCTTTGGGCACACTGACACTTTTAATGCTGATTAATAGCTGAGCATCGAAGTTTGCTATATCGTAAAACAAGACAAGCCGCTCTCTCGTATAAATGAATTGTAATGGTAGTGCCGCGGGTAGTTGTTGCTGTTGCTGTTGGGCTCTATGGGCGAAATAACTCGACATAAATCCAAGCGTAAAATGGAGACATATATTTCTGTGCTTTTTGGGTAGGATGTAGAGGCAACTAGTAGTAGCACTGCTCTGATGTACTTTGGTTAATATATCAGCGAGCACATTAATCCTGATGCCAGCCCTTGAGCTTTTTCGGGTAAAATATGATCTATGCTGTTTTGGGTGCTTTATTTATTATCCCAATTGTTATTTGAACACAACTAATCTTCGAGGATGTACGGAGGTTGTATGGCAAATATATATTATTTAGCAGTGAAGTGTGACTTTATAAATAACTTTTGCCTGTAATGATATAATCACATATACTTTTTAAGTTTCATCTTTGGGATTCAGTTCCCAGCTTTTGTAGCTTGCTTACGAGATTAGGCTGAAAGTTGGCGGTACAACATAAAAAATACCTAACTATCGTGAAACAAAAGTAGCGAAGTGAGTTCAACATATTTTTTACTATAACTGAGTTCTTGCAGTTTTAAAAGCGCGTTCATAAGAATCTTAAATAATACTCATAGTAAGGCAAATGCTTAGAAGTATATAAAAATAAAATAGGAAATTGCTATTTTTTATTGTAAATTTAGGGGTGCAACTAAGTAAATTGACCTTAAAGGTAAAGCATTTTAAGACTAGGAAATATTAGATTACAAAAAGGAAAATGTAAGATAAGACTAATACGTATCGCTAGCCTGATAGATTTTTTAGAGCTATGGACCGTCTCACAGCCAGGGCTTAGGAACATGAATTTACGAAGAACGAAAAATGGAAGTAACACACAAGTCTTAACATTTCGCTTGCCAAATTAGGGATTCATAGTTTGTAATTGGTCAAAGTTACTCGATATGGCGAAACAAGATGAGCTAAGACAGAGAAAGGCAATTGAACTAAAAAGACTATTCATAAGATAGGAATCTCCATATGGCGAATCTAAATGAGTTTAAATTGAGAACGAGGATTGAATTGAATAGATTGTTCATAGGAAGGGAAACTCCTTATGTCGAATCAAGATGAGTAAACATAGACAAAGCGAATTGAACTGAATATACTATTCATAAGATATAGGAAAGTGTTAAGGTTATTATATTTTTATACGTTTAACAAAGAAGCCAAAAGATGAGCGCTAACCAAGTTTGGTTTTGACGCTTGACGATTTGACGAGAGAATAGAGAATAAGAAGAATTCAATAGACAGAAATCGTAAAATTTATTATAGTTTGTTGCTAAGAAGCGAAAAGGATCGTGCAATGCTTAATGGGATCTATAAAATAGTAGTGCTAAAGGTAGAAAGAGTAGTCAAAGTTCCAATCTATTATTGCAATTAGAGTCCTATGAATCGGCTTATCAAATTTACTATGTCTGGCTTATTTATTGCTATACCGAAGAGTGTTGGCTGCTCAAAATCTCCTAATTAAAGTCTAAGGCACCATTCATTATCTTAAAATGAAGAAGCCCAACTAAAAAATCTATGCCAAAATGATTAAATGAAATTTTTTTGTAGTTCATATCGTCCAGTATCTGCCAAAGTTACTTAATTCTAGTTTTTCGTAATTTTCCTTTAGTTTTTAGGATCAGGATATTTTTTGGTACCGACAGACCGATAGAGGCAAAATAAAATGGGCGTATGGACAGTAAGACACGGCTCAATCACTATGTAAGGTATAGACAATTATTTCGATACAATGAACCTGGGCCGGGTAACATACTTTGCACAAATCGAGTATAACCAGGGAAGCTTATAGTTCCGGGATATAATAATAACTCGAAAATGGCCAACATTTTCTAATTTTCGATATTAGTTTCTAGAAAATATTTAATTTTGCACAGTTTAAGTTATATTTTCGACGTGGTCAACGAAGCAAGGTAAAATTACTTCTCTAGCCTGATATTTCTAACAATGAAATTTTTCTTCGTTCTGTTGTTCAAAAATGCCGAATAAGTTTGAAATAATCAGAAACAGAACACATTTGCAGAAGCAATATTTCAATCTTTGAATGCTGCGAAGTTTTCGAGCTTTGTAAGTTTCTTCCACGGAATATTAGCATCTGCCTTCTGACGGAGCTATTTAAAAAAAAAAATTGATTTAAATATTATATTTTTAGCTCAAATTGCAATGAAAATAATATTAGCGATAAAACTGGCATGCAAAAATTTTCAAAAGCCACAAAAGCTTTCAAAGATACTATTTGCAACCAAAATTCTTAAAAAAATCACCCTTGAATAAACACTTTTGGTTAAAAAGCAAAACTTTGCTCTTTTTAAATTTGTCTTCAAGTTTGAAGCTGCTTTTATACCCCGATCCCTTAAAAATAGAACTGTCTTCAATCCCCAATACTCGAAAGTTCAAAAAGTTCACAAACAACATAAGCTCTAAGAGTTAACCCATTAAGTGCTCATCTTACATCTAATCTGTTTAGCAATTTATGGCTAATCCGTATCGACCGAATTGAAATTAATTCGCAAAATCCAACAACCAATGCTCTAGTTCGGCACTTCCTTTTGCACAGCAAAAATCCAATTAAACAGTTTTATTTATTTTAATAGAATCTTACGAAAAAGTAACACTTACTCACGTCAGCCGTTACAATTACGTGTCGTACTCGAAACGTTTCAGAGGGAAAACCTCTTAAGTATCCGCTCAGTGTTACGCTGATTGGGTAAATGATTGAACCATTGAACCATTGGTTTGGAGCTCGGGAGCAACTCCTGTGGCGAAAAGCAAACAAACAGCGCATGAGGACTTTGGTCTTGGTCCACTTTCAGGCTTTAATTGTTATTGAAAGCACAGAGTGAGACAACAAATGGGCGTTGATGTGATGAGACAGAGGTAGCGAGGGTCAGAGTGAGTAGGACAGAGAGAATTAGTGAGAACGAGATAGCGTGTTGCAGCGCTGAGTAACTGTTGATGGCTCTTAAGTAGAGGCTCATTAAACTTCCACTCAAGTTCATTGCTCATTTTAGACTTGCGCTGATTTTATTTATTTTTATTTTCATCACGCAAAATTTTATTTTATAATAAATAATATTTTTGCTTTCTATAAATTTTTATTTAAGTCTAAAATGGACTGCCAATTTAATAGTCATAATATTTTGATGTGCATCGAAATTAAAAGTCAATTAACATTCAAATTGAAAAACGCTTCAATTGCTTATAATTAATGAACTAAATGAAATTAAAGTTAATTAATTGATATTTTACTCTTCGCTTTGATTATTTTGTGTATGGCAACAGTGAGTCTAAAAAGTTGTGGCACACGCTACTTTTAGGGGCTTTGGCAACTGCTCACTTCACTCGCCAACCCCCACCACCTGAACCTTTTTAATCTACATTTTGAGCATTAAAAAGAGGAAAAATTGTATTTTTTACTTATTATTTATTTCTTCATTTTCATATATAATTTATTTCATTATCTCTGGATATTGAGGCGAGAGTACAACTTTTTCTTGATGACAACAGTCCAAAGTAAGAGCAGTACAATATCTTGCTTTATATCTCCTATATCCAAATATTCTACCTTTTTTCTGTTTCATACAATGCTAACATCAACTTTTGCTTTTTGGACTTTAAATTTTTGTACGAAGTACACGCTTCCTCTATTTGTCAATTTTTTCTGCGTTCAAGTGCCTAACTCTATCATTTGTTCATAAGTTGATTTTTGTCCTAATTTTGCAAGCGAGCATTTTCTTTTACCTTTTCCATTTGCTCTAATAGACATTTTCTCTCGATTATAAGTTTAAGTTTTCGTATTCTTGCCTGCTCGCGAAATCGAACATTTCGTACTTCTTCAGAAACATGTAATTTTGTTCTACCCATTATATTTCAAGTATATCTTAAAAAAAACGTAACCGACTTCAAAAGAGTTTTATATAATAGAGGGACTAATAATCTACACAATATATTAGGCAAAGAATCCAGCACTATCCAAAGATATAACAAGTTCTTACCTGATGCTAAGGTTTTTGCTACATTGGAAAAAATCCTGTGACTCTATGGCGGTTGTACCTCGATTATTTCTTATAATTTTATTCGATATGACAAGAAAAACAAAGCAGTAGGTGCAATCCAAGTAAAATTATTCCAATTAATTGTTTTCTCAGTTGCTTCACTTATATTGCTTTTAAGTTCGACCAAAAGTTTAAAAAAAACACTTATGTGGCTTGAATTTCAATTGCTTTTCTCGTAAACTCCAATGAATATCAACAGAAAAACCTTTAAGCAAACTTTCTGAAAACTATATTCAATTTTTGTAAGCCGATTCTAATATTAAAATCGATCTCATCAATTAATCGCTTAAAAGATTCTAGCAAATTTAGCCACAAAAGCAGAGAGAAGAAAGATATATTATTTCCCGTGTGGTGTCTGGGATTCTTCCCTAACTGGCACCAGGCATGGAAACCCATGGCTACTAAAAGGAAACTAGTCATATGCAGTGGCAGCCTTCCCAACATAATAAGTTTGAGGCATAACGTGAACACTCTAAAAGTGTTTCAAAAATCAGGCGGTTTAATATGATTGTAACTTGTCATTTAAAGTCTAATCTATCAAAGAGTTGAAGCGTACAAACTCTACTATTAGTTTTTTTGGATCTGAAAAAATTATTGAAAGATTGACATTCAACACAATCAAATAAAGATTATAAAAATGGAAGTAGTAGTTAGTGTCGTTTAAAATACGTAATTTTCTGAAACATAATAGTTTCGGATATGATGATATTTATAAGCATAAGAAACCAGTATTGTCTCTCTCTCTCTCTGTCCTCCAACTGTACAACAACTTTTTTACTTCACTGTAAATGATTGTATAAAGTTATTTATTCACCTTCTGCAGTTAATTAAAAATTAAATACATATTTGACATTCGATTCGAACAAAACTGATTAAAATTTCATACTCGCCATCAGATATCACAGCATTAAATTTAATTCCGCATGACTTTGTCGAAAAATGTTTTATTTAATTGAAGTACATATTTATATAAGACTTTGTGTACATAATGTTTTTGTTTATATTTGTGCCGCTGAAGGACTTTTTTGCTGCCATTTGTTAACAAAAAAACAAAAAACAAAACAAAAAAAAGGGAATCATAATTCTTGCGAGCGCCCTAGAGGGCAAAGAGCAAGATAGAACCAAATAATAAATGAAATGCCCTGAAATACTGCGACACTGCCTGGGTTCTTTATTTATCTTTATGTACTATTTATGAAGCAGAAGGAGTGCATAGACTCTGTCATGACATTTGTATGGAACTAGAGTTGTTGGGTCACAGAATATTGTCATTTCTGGAAAAGATTGCAGAATGCGTACAATTTATTATGAAAAAAATTACAATCAGTATTTTAATAGAAATACATATATTTGAATTTTAATTTTATTTTGTAAAATTTTTATTTATTTGTAAATTATTATAATTTAATTCATTCATTATAAACAATTTTTTAGCAGAAACAGATATATCCTACGGAAACCAATTTATTTGAAAAAAAGTATTTTTAAATAAGTGTATTCTTATTTTATCTTCAGCAGAAACATTAGTTTTGATAATAGCCATCAAATATATTTGATCAAGGCCTTGTTAATTGTTAAAAGAAATTTTTTAGGACCTCACCACAGTTTTGACTACGCAATATTCTTCTATATAAAGTTATAGATCTTATATTTGCTCAAATAAGTCATAAAACAAGTCAAAGCTTTTTAAGCTTCGATTAACAAATTAAGAGATTATATAACAAAAATTATAGTTTGCAATAATTTATTATTGAGATGTATATATTTAGTCTTTATTTTATACAAAATTTTTCCGCGCATCATTTATACGCTAGCGCAGTTAAGCAGGTTGGCGAGCAACAAGGCCAGAGGTCTGGCTGTCTAGTTGATTGAAATAATGAATATGAAAAAATAATAATATATTTTGGTAGAAAAAATAATAATTTTTATTAGTTGCTCAGACGTTACTTTAAAAACCGTAGAATTCTTTAAAAAATTATCTCTTCTTTAAACAAATTCTTCGACATTTCGCCTGTATTGAGAGCGATTGAATATATAAATTGATGTCGATTATAAACATAAACTCAGTTCTGACTAAGCATTTCAAGTTCTTCGCTTCAAGTGTTAAAAAGTCCTTTGAATTATTACCAACAATTAACTAACTAAAAAAGAAAATCTGCTTAAGTAAGAACTTTTGTACATATATGACACTTTTTGGTAACAATCTTTCTTCAATTATATTTCAAACATTTCCCTATCATTTTGGGTTGTCAGAACTTACTTGACACTTTAAGCTGATGTTATCACGTTGTGTTATAATTCTTTAGTTTCAATGGAAATCACAAGTTTTTGCATTTCAGACTGATGTGCATGTTTTTTTGTTCTATACATTCTCACAACTAGAAGTTTTATATTTTGTTAATGGCGCCATCTTTTGTTAAAAAACTGCAATGGTATATAAACAATTAAATTTATTCCCCATTACCATTCTTGTATCGCTTGAGGTAACTCTATTTATAGCTATTCGAAGAAATCAGATATAAACATTTTAAAATCGAATTTGAAAAATGTCTTTAATCAATACAGATTTCCTTCGACGAATAGCTCGGTAGCTATGGCAGTGCTAGGCAAATGCTCTATTTATAGCTAATCGAAGAAAACAGGGATACACAACTTAAAGTCAAATTCTCAAAATTGACTTTCATTAATTCAGATTAAGTTCGGCGAATAGGTTGTTTTGAGTAGCTCCACAAGTGCTAGGCAAATGCATCAGTGCTGCTGTGGGAACCACTGACCTTCGATTTTAGAAGCGAATACTCTGACTCTACTGATGGCCATGAAATGCATTCTTAAGTATTGAGCAAAGGATCTAAGTTACATAAAACCTGATCTTAAGAATAAATGGTTCAACGATCTGCTATTTCGCTTTAAAATCATGGTGTATTGTTGCAAAGAAAATTTTTCACCCGTCATATTTGTGAAATTCAGCTTTTGAATCAAGTTATCTATAAATTTGCCTGTTTTATTATTTGAACACATTTTTGCGACAACTTATTACGAATTATTTATGTTTTTGTAAAAAAATGCACACCCAAAGTTGTTACCTTGATGTTATATCATAAATATTGTTTATTAACTTCTTGTATACCATTTGAATTCAGTAAGTCCATATCAAATTTATTGTAATATATATGTGCTTCCAAAAAGATTCGACAAGAAGTCAATTTCAGCAATTTATCTACTCTTTATAGTCTGTTTGCTACAGTCACTACATCTTTCCATTTAGTTTTTCTTTATTGTCGACAACTTTTTTTGGGGGCAAACTTGAAACTTGAGAGATTAATAACACTAACTAATCTCTTATGTCACAAGAAAACATTTTTGCAAGTCTTACCGCTGCAGCATCTTCTAACTTTAGTCTGAAAATTCATCTTAAAATGTGTTGGCAATGCTGTGTCGATAATCAATCAAATTTTTTCTCTCTCTCCGCAAAACAATCGATTGACCAAAATAAAAGTGTATATAATTTATGACGCGGCAAAGTTAACCTTCTCTTCTGTTCTAATTTTTTCACATCACATGGCCAAGCGCACAAAATGGCGTCTGCCGCACACACACACACGCACACTTAAACACACACACACACATTGTTGACACAACTACAAACAATTTATGTGCAAACAACAGTTATGTCTCGTTATGGCATTGCAAACTTTCACCTTGTGCACTCCCCTCAGCCCCCCTCTCAACCGCACTCTCCCTCTGCCGAACTATCCATACTCATAATTGAATTTCAGTCCATGGCGACAGTAGCGTAGCGCTCATTCGCTCTTTCTCCACTTTTTCTCTATTGGGTTTTACTTGTCTTTTTTTCGTTTTGTTTTACTTTTGCTCTCTTTTGGCAATTGCATTTTTGACAGTCCTTTAGTGCCACAGTCCTCGAGTCCTGCCAGAATCGCGGCTCTTAAATAATATATGAAATGACTTAATACCGTATTAAAGCATCATGTGCGCCTGTCATATAAATTATGCATGGCAGCCAAATGTCTCGCTGTCGTATGTGGACCATGTTGTTGGCCATGTCGACCATGTTTATTCCCAGGTGGAAGTTGTATGTTGAGTTAATCTAAACAGAGCTTGGCAGTAAAGTTTTTACCAAAAAAAAAAGAGTACATGAATTGTTAACAAGTTGCCGTGTGTTAGGGCCAACAAGTTTTGAGCTGATCTCAATGAACCATACTTTCGTGTTTAATGAAGTAGATAATTGGAACCTCTTAAAGAAATGGAATTTTTAAAAAAACTTCACTATAGTTTCAATAAAATATGAACGAAGTAAAGGATCATTAGAAAGAGTAACGCTACATGTACTTAGACGTAATGCTTTTAGGGCGGTTCCCGACAGCGGATTACCAAGTAGTTATTTTTTATAGGTGTACGGCATAAAAATTATGCTTTTACAATATTACAGGGATCGGCACTCAAAATATAGCCAATTAAAAATGCCCATAAGTCCAGTTTGAAAAAGTACACTTACTCAATTCAGAGTACGAAATATATAAAAAATTATACAAAATTCTTAAACAATTCACTTTGGCTCGATACAGACAATTTTTGTCTTGACTATGGTTTTAAGACGGACCAACTAAGAGTCGTACGACTGCTATCAAGTATTTTGGCCCAGTCGCGGACAACGGCTTATTTCCGACACTCATATATCTTTGTGCTAAAATGTTCCAAAGAGAATATTTCAGCGGATTCGAAACCCATTGAGTGGTCATTATGAAGTTTGAAACGCTGTGTTTATGTCCTTCTTTATGCAATCGACTTTTTTGTGGCGGTGCCGAACCCTGTTGAAACCTCCATAGTCTGCACCCGAAGTGTTTGTCTGAAAACAACCCACAGGATACTTCCCCATATTGTGCATTTACCTACACATAAGGCCTTAGAAAGCTATTGAATAGAGGCCATCTGCAGTAACAGCGTTCCAAACGAATACATGTGACAGATGTCGTCTGCAGGTTGCAACACGATCACTCCATTTGTCAATGATTTGTAAATGATAACTCAAGTAAACCCCACCAATTGTAAAAATTTTCAAGTATGAAACCACATACCATTCCTTCGCACTCTCAAGTCTGATTTGTTGCTGAGGGCAAACGCCCTCTGGACGTAGAGAAAATTTTTAAGTATGCGGCGGATGCTACATGTCCCATATTTTTAGTTTTTTGTCATTTTATTGACACTTCGTTGAGTATTTCATTCAAGCCGCGTCTTCTTTCGAACTATCTCACGTAAAATTGAAATCTTTTGTCTACCTTCATGATGCCACCAGTATCATTTTAACCAAAAGCCAAAACTTTATTCGATTTAAGGCGTTTGGTGTACAATAAATGTAATCATTCAAATACGTTCAAAATCCATTTTCGGCAAATCGTTTTGGCTTTCAGTGGCTTTCGTCAAGCATTGCCGTCTTATCGCTAAATTTACGAGCCTTAACATAGCCCCTTAGCCAGAAAGCAATCTAGTCTAATCGGCCATCTGATCAGCCGCCTTTGAGCTCACTTACCTAACCTGACAAATGCGCTAGTTTTTCGATGCTAAGTTGCTTTGGGGGAAAAATGAATTTTGTAAGTATCGTTCGCCATTCACAAAAACATTTCAATCATCCAAGTCTTTGGGAACGTAACAATGATATTTCTAATAGTTGGTCTTTACTTCGTTATTTACATATTCATTCTATCAGAAATTAATTGAATTGCATGAATAGATTCATGGTCAAACTTTAAGACAAAGTTGTGTTCGAAAATACTCACATAAAAAGACACAAAAAATCACCCTGTATTACAGAAACATAATACTTCAGTAAAACCTTTGCTTACAAAAAATTCTTAAAACAAGAGAATGATAGTATATATATCAATTTTGGTAATTCTACATTTGGTCTAAGATGAAATTGATTCAATTATTTTCACATATGCCAAATTCATCTTACCGAATGATAAAAATTTTATGTGTTCTTTAGATTGACCCTCTTTAAAGGTAAGACGTAATGTATACTTCTTCTTTAGATAAGCAAATATTTCCGCTACAAGCAGAGGAGATTTATCTCCAAAAATTTTTTTTTGAATATAAAATTGTTCTATCGACAAAGTTAGGCGAAACCGTGGTATATTAAGGCTCTCACACTTAAACTAGTTGCTATTGTAACTGCTAAGTATCTGGAACCAATCACAAAAAACATTAAAAAATATATCATTTTCTTCCAAGTTATCAGTTATTTTCGAATGATGTTTGATTAAAATTTTCATAGGTCGATAGCTTAAATTCCAAGCAATTACTGTTCCACCCTGTATAACTTGAGATTACAGAATTACTCATAATATATTGACAGATGAAAACTAAGAAACTTTCAAAATATTTCAAAGATATTGCAAGGTCTTTGCAACTCAAATATACTTTCTTTTGTCGTTACAAATAAAATGTAATTTTTTTTTTTAAACTTTTCAATTGCCGTTCTTTTTACCTTTATTAAGTGAATTCAATTCTTTCGCATGTTTTTTGTTTCTATAATTAAAGGGGTTAATGTGTCTAACAGGAAAAAAGTTTCTTACAGTTTAACATATAATAATTACTTTTGTGAATTTTTATTATCTCTAAGCAATATATAGGTTTCGCCACCTTTTACTAATACAATTAGTTGTTGCGAACGATTTTGGTTCGATTCTTATATTTCGCTTTTTTCCATTCCCTTCGAAGTGACATGCCATAGATTTAACCAAAACTTTGGGTTATATTTAGTATATGGAACAAAGTCCAGTCTTAAGGCATATGACTTTAGGAATGTTGTCAAATGTTGTTGATATCAGCTATCAATGAATGTGAGCGCTAGATGTCGCAAGTAAGTTGCCCCCTATAGATGGCGCCAGCAAAAAATGTTTGAAAATTTAAAATAAAACTGTACGCATATCTTTATTATTCTGTTTATTATCTTTTATTACTGCTAAAGCTGCGGATAGAGAATAGAGAAAAGGCCCACTACTTGATTTACATTTCTGAATTATTTTTTAATTTCTTATATAAAATCTTTAATATTATTAGGTATTATATTCCCAACTACTAAAATTATTAAAATAGTACTATATTCCTAGGGACTAAAATGCATCAATCATCATATAAAATTAGCTAATGATTTTTAAGGTTTAAACTGCTTTATCAAGATTTCCAATACTCCAAAGCTAACAGCATGCAAAATGTCTCCTGCAAGCAAATTTAAAAAATACAAATTTTTGAGGAACTCTTAAAACCAATCTGATTTTCTGCATACCGGTGTAGCTCTTCCATGTCACTAGAAGATTCTCTGGCAAACTGTAAAAATATTTCCTCCAAAGTTGTCTGAGTTATTAAATAATCTTCAACTTTAAGCATGGCGCGATTTCTTTCTATTATTCTAAAGATCTCAGACCAACGTATTCTCTTAATGGGCACATAGTAGGTAAGCAGACCCTGATACTCCTCTTGCAGCACTGCACCAGGTATTTTTGTCTCTATAAATTTTTTAACTTTGGCAATGCGTTCCTCATTAGTATTCTCATTAGTTACAGAAGTAAACTGTGTCAGATTTGTATCGTTAGATACTTCGTCTTCGGGCTGCTGCTCGTCTGGCGCTGTCAACACATTGGAGTTCCATGGAGTTTGTGTCTGTTTATCGCGTGTCTTTTGTATTGTACTCTCTTCGTCATAGTGCCTGTCCTTTGATACAAGTGTTTCGCCATCGGACTGCTGCTCGTCTGACTTTATTAACATATCGGAGCTCCATGCAGTTTGTGACTGTTTATCGCGTGTTTGTTTCACTCTGCTCCCTTCTGCATTATTTGCTTGCTCCTTGACATTAAGTGGCGCTGTTACGGGCCTTATCTTTAACTTGAGTATAAGACCCTTTGAAAACTTGTTCTTCAAATGCTGCGTCGAACCAATGCACTTGAACTCTCCCCGCACCATAATGGCTAATCTGGTGCATAAGGCTTCGCACTCTTCCATGCTGTGCGAGGTCAAAATTATGCTACGTCCTGCTTGTCTTAAATGCGCCACCATATCCCATAGCTGTCGTCTGGCAGCCGGATCCATGCCGCTCGTAGGCTCATCCAAATACATAATCGTTGGATTACCAATCTGCGCCAAAGCTGCACTTAGCTTACGCTTATTGCCACCGCTGTAGTGCTTTGTGGGTTTGTCCAGATGCTGCTGGAAACCAAAGCAACTGGCCAGTCTTTGACAGATCTGCGCATTAAAGCGCCTTTTCACACCGCGCAGCATACAGTGTATGCGCAGAGTCTCACGTCCTGTCAGATCCTCAAACAAAGCATCGAACTGTGGACAGTAACCAATGCGTGTATAGGCCTTGCGCATATGCGTGCGTAGATTTATGCCCCCTACATAGGCCGTACCCGAGCTGATCTTTGTATCACCCGTCAGCATTTTAAAGGTTGTGGTCTTACCTGCGCCATTTACACCCAGCAAACCAAAGCATTCACCGTCTAACACATGAAAGGATAGACTCTTCACAGCTGCATGTTGGCCATAGCGCTTACTTATATTATCCACCACCAACGGTATTGACTGGCGTTCAGCTGGCACTAATGCCTCAACCAGTTGACGCTCTTGCTCTATGTCCAGATCCACAAACAAACTCTCTGCAGTGTAAATTTCACGAGCTGCCTTTTTCATATTGCGACAGCAGTAGCGAAGGAAGAAAATCACCACATCACGCATGTGTTCAAACTTCTTTGCATCCAAAAGCATTCGCAAGGACAACAGCACGACAGTCGATACCAATAAATAAATAACTTCCGGCAGCACGCCCGGCCATGTCCAAGCGAAATAGCCGGGTATATTACAGCAGATGGGTACTTGCTGGCAAAGCTTAAGCTGACGTGGTATCTTGCCAAAAGCCATACTACAGCCACGACGTATGTTAAAACCTATATGTATATGATGCAGCCCGCTGGCCAAGCAGAAGTGCGGAAAGATGCGAAAGTACCAGGACAGATTATCGGCCGTAGATTTCAGTTTAAAGGCTTCAAAGGATAAAGCCACCACCAGGGTAAATAAACCGGGACCTAGTAGCGTATTAAGCATGGCCGTAAGCGTAAAGCCTGAGGCACTATCAGAAAACAAACGTGCCAGCAAGTAACTTTGCGGCACAGCGGCCAATCCGAAAATAAGCATTATATACAAATATCGACTCAGGTCTATGGCTGTGCTGTAACCTAGCTCTTGGAAGACTGCGATGGTGAATATTGTCAGAAAAGCGGTTATGACAAAGAGCATATAGTCCCAAATAAAATGCGTGCACCAATAGGACCAGACGTTAACTCCGCTCAGATACTGCAATAGTTTGGCACGTGTCTCGCGCTCCTTGATCACCGGCATGACGAAGAAGGCGGTGACAAAGCACATGGCGAGGCACACGTTTGCTGCAATTTCGGCGCCTAAACGTTGACCCTTATTGAGACGCATGCCACGTGTGTCATTGCTGTAAGGCAATGGAGCAAGTGTTACGCCCGTATAGGCCTGCTTACCGAGCAGTGATCTGGCTATTGCATTATGCAGCAAATTAAGCGTCAATGGTGCCGTATGCAGCGGTTTGTTATTCAGCCAAACAGTGATTGTATCATTGCTAAGTGAAGCTCCTGCCATAAACTGATAATCCACGCGTGAAGCCCTGCGATATGACTCCCTCAAGACGAATTTCTCAAAGCCCTCGTCACCGACATTTAACAGCTCATATTTACTACCAAACGTTTGCACATATTCTCTATAGGATCTTGCCAACATTGTGGCATACTCCGATGGTATCTCATCTAGCACCACGTAGGCACTTTTGTATTGCTGCAATGAGATATGCATGGGCGGTAGATCATAGTAAATGCGTCCACCACGCGTATTAATAATGGTCAAGGATACGACAATTACGGGCACAAACAGCTGAGCAATCAGTAGCCACAACTTGCGATAGGTACTCAGCATTTTCTTGGTAAATAAGCCTTGCCAGCGCATGAGTGAGCGTACAATGTTAATCTGCTCCTTAGTGCTTGCATCTAGTATAATATCTTTTGCAGGCGCAGTCTCAGCGTTAGCATCCTCTCCAGCTTTTTCACGATACTCCTCTACGGCACTAATAAAAACTTCCTCCATGGTGGCTACGCTTACACCATAACCACTCAAGCCTAGTGTCTCCGAGTTCAATTCCAGATCGCTTAATATATCCGCATATTGTTTAGCATAGGCACTAGGCAAGCGATAGGTCAGTTCGGTACCCAGATTACTTTCCGGTTTTATGTCGGGCATATGCTTAGCCAACAGTGCCGTGACAGCAGCCACATGGCAGCCTGGTTGCTTCACACAGATTAGCTTATAACCAGCTCCATAGCGCTTTTTAAGAAAAAATGTTGTGCCATAGCATTGCAGCTGTCCCTCGCAAAGTATGGCAATACGATCGCCCAGCACGTCAGCCTCATCCATATAATGTGTGGTCAGCAGCACGGTGCGACCCAGTTTCTCCGCCTGCAACAAGTCCCAGAGACGTCGTCGCGCTGCAGCATCAACACCCGAACTGGGCTCATCACATAGCACCGTCTTAGTATTGCCACACAGCGCACAACACAAGGAGAGCTTGCGCTTTTGTCCTCCGCTTAGATGCGCAGCTTTGACATGTGTCTTATTCGAGAGTTCCATAATTTCAGCATATTTATCTACCTCACGCTGCAGTGCCTCCCTACCACGCACGCCCTTAAGACTGCTAAAGAAAATTATGTGATTACGTACGCTCAATCCATCGAAGAGCACATTATGCTGCGGACAGATGCCTAGCGAACTCCTCGAGCAATCTAGCTGTGTGCGTATATTGCAATTATTAATGATGGCCGTGCCCGCCGTAGGCTGAATAATGCCTGTGAGCATGAGTATTGTGGTAGTCTTGCCAGCTCCATTGTGACCCAATAAGACGGTAATCTCATCGCGGTACATATTGAGCGTGAGACCTTTGACAACCATGCGATTACCAAAACGCTTTTGCAGATTTCGCAGCTCTATGCCAACGCGTAGTGGCTCTAAATTAACCTGCTCATGGGTATCCCTACGATTGAGGTCTTCTGCAGAAATGCTGGAGTCCGAGGTCCACGGCACCACACCCATAATATGACACCAAAATTTAGGTGTAAAAAGAAAATACCAGCGCTTGGGCACGCCATATGCACCAGGAAAGATTTGCTCCACATATAAACAAATACCCATATAGATGGGCGTGGCCAAAAGCATCATTAACATCACATAGAAAACGGTTAAAGAATCATCTTCGGAAACTGGCTGAAAAATGTTATCCCATCTGAGGCCGCTTCCAGTGCCTTCCCAGCCCATAATTAAATGCGTACCAAAACCCAATGCGGTGTTGCTCAACAAAAAGCAAAGTATGAGCTTATGCATCAGACTCAAACGCTCATAGTAATAGTAGGCGAAGCAATAGGGTATGTACGTCAGAAACAATATTATGGCTGAGACGGAGGCAGCTGTGCTGGCCTTCGAGAAGAATACAGCGAGCATGAAGCAGAACCATATACTGGCCACCGCATAAATTTGCAAGAAAAAGACAATGGGCAACACTTCACTATAGGTTAATATGGCAACCGAAGCATAAAACTTGATCATGAGCAGCGCGACAATCAAGATGGTGACCAACGTTAGCACTACATAGCTTTTGATAAACCAGGCTGTCCAATGCAGCCAATTATGCAGTCCCAGGAGCTTCATGATTTCTTTAAGTTGCAACTCTTTCTCGCTGGTCACACATTTGATAATATAAGCGCAAGGATAGATAAAGCTTAGCATTATTATGAAGGGCAGCAACGGCTGCAGGGCGATCATTAGCTCATCATATATGTGCGCTTTGTAGGGAAAGCGCTGCAACATCACCTTTGGCACAATGCGGGATTCAGCAAACACGGCGAGCTCCAGCCATGAAATGGTTAACGCATGCTGTATGGGAAGGAACCCTTCTCTTAGATAGCCAACTGGTGCACCACCATCGTGGTACTTATGATTACGTGGCCCTGGAATGCCATGTCCTTTATACAGTGAATTCGTGTGCCAGGTTTCGATAACCGGTCCCTCCATCGTACGCAACTCGCTGGGAAAGCGCAATGTATAGTTAAAGTTCAAAGGCATTTTGGTACCATTTGTATTTCCCATCGTTGGATGAAAAATGACACCGGCGATATAGTTATGCTTAATAAGATCGTATACCATATGTGACTCTGTGTCGTAAACACGCCAGCCTGGTAAATGTAGTTTCAAAACGGTGTAGGCTATAATGGCACGATTAACATCAGTATCTGGTGTATAGCAAAGGTAGGGAATTGGAAAATTGATGGTACCATTTTCATGTATGATACGATTGCCCTTTACAATTGAAGATAGATATAGCTGAAGACTATCAATGGATTGTGGCGTAAAATGTGTGTCCGGCATTTTAATGGGATGAACAAGCGTACGTAGATAAACTATGAGCAGCACGAAAACTGTCGGTAAGAGTACCACTAAAAGAAACTGCACCTTTTGATTCCATTGCAGTAACCAATTCTTCCAAGTCAGCAGCTTTAATTTTGTCCAACAGCCAATAGTGGAAATCTCTTGCGAGCTCATTGAAATGGTCTTTTTAAACACATTTAAACTGAATTAAATCTTAAACTTAAAATTTGTAACCTATAATACAATTTGACAGTGTTCGAAAAAGTAAGATATTTTTGAAATGTTTTGATTTTGACTTGAGCAAATACTATGAGTAGCAACTCAAATATTGATCAACTATGATAAAGCTAAAGTAGATCTTGAATACGATAACTATTAGTCTTCAGACATTCTCCAGTTAATGCACATTATGCTGGTCAAGGAAGCATAAGTAAAACATACGCAGTGTTAAATGTGATAAAGGAATGAACTATAATAATAAGGTTTTCGGGATAAGAGCTTCTCTTCTAAACAGAAAAATTGTAATATAAATATTTTAAAACAAAAAATTCGCTCCAGAAAATTGGAGTCTAAATTCAGGCTAATATTA
The DNA here is from genome assembly GCA_035046065.1 of Chymomyza procnemis. Taxonomy (NCBI): domain Eukaryota; kingdom Metazoa; phylum Arthropoda; class Insecta; order Diptera; family Drosophilidae; genus Chymomyza; species Chymomyza procnemis. The sequence continues at coordinate 10,179,596 of JAWNOJ010000024.1, forward strand.
AGCAAAACCAAATTTGAAATACTACACATAAACAGGTGCTATAATGTATATGGAATTGAACTCTATGCGATAAAGTTGTTTTATTCATTTTTCAAAAGAAATCGGAATATATTTGTGGGGCTTTATATTACAATCACTTTGCTAGTATACGAAATTGATTATTTAGGAATACTGGAAACAGATTAGAGTTTAACATAAAAAGCAAGCAAAGTCATCATATTCAGTAACATTAGGAAGTCTAAAAAGATACAATGGTACAAAACTGCAGACACAGATTTTGTATCTTTGATTTGAGATTCAAACAGACAAGAAACAAATATACAAACGTTCTGGGATACTGGGATCCAAAGATGGAAAGATAGAAAGATAGAAAGATAGAAAGATAGAAAGATAGGAAGATAGAAAGATAGAAAGATAGAAAGATAGAAAGATAGAAAGATAGAAAGATAGAAAGATAGAAAGATAGAAAGATAGAAAGATAGAAAGATAGAAAGATAGAAAGATAGAAAGATAGAAAGATAGAAAGATAGAAAGATAGAAAGATAGAAAGATAGAAAGATAGAAAGATAGAAAGATAGAAAGATAGAAAGATAGAAAGATAGAAAGATAGAAAGATAGAAAGATAGAAAGATAGAAAGATAGAAAGATAGAAAGATAGAAAGATAGAAAGATAGAAAGATAGAAAGATAGAAAGATAGAAAGATAGAAAGATAGAAAGATAGAAAGATAGAAAGATAGAAAGATAGAAAGATACAAAGATACAAAGATACAAAGATACAAAGATACAAAGATACAAAGATACAAAGATACAAAGATACAAAGATACAAAGATACAAAGATACAAAGATACAAAGATACAAAGATACAAAGATACAAAGATACAAAGATAGAAAGATAGAAAGATAGAAAGATAGAAAGATACAAAGATACAAAGATACAAAGATACAAAGATACAAAGATACAAAGATACAAAGATACAAAGATACAAAGATACAAAGATACAAAGATACAAAGATACAAAGATACAAAATTACATATCTGTAATTTATTGAAGATTTATTTAAATATTATAGTTTCCGTCTTCTAATAAGTTCCTATGGGAAGGGTCCATGAGTTTTCGCACCCAAATTCTTTAAAAAATAAATAAAATTGGATCACAGTACGTCAAAGTAGAAATGTTTCTCAATGAATCTGCACTCAAATAAAAGTTTCAGCGACTTGGTGTAACCAGATGCTTAAAAATAGTTGATCGTGGTTTCAAAATACAATAATTTGGATACCCAAGAGTATTTTAATGTGAGTGTATCAAGGTATATGGAACCAATAGGAACTCCCAAGTCACAAGGCTGCGGCAAATTCAAACATAAGCACATTTTATTTTACTCCCTTTGACCATGTTGTCATCGGTTCAAAGCGCAACATGGAGATATATCTGTAAATATTAATAAACTAAGGCCAGCAGCGTTTTGTTGCTATCTTATCGGCTAGATAAATAATTAATAAATAGCATTAGTGCTAGTGATTAGAATCGTACCTCCGTCATATGGCTTTTCTAAGTAAGTATGCCATTTTCAGTTTCCATTTATCAAGCTTAACGACAGAAAATCTATGGTTAAATCCTTAATCAATACCTAAGCAGATGACAAATAGTTGAGTTACTAATTTGCTAATATATGAATATAGATCGTTAGAGTAAGGGATGTTTCTCAAAAACTTGTAGGCCCTATCCAGCATTTTAAGAAGTTCTGACCAAGGCATCTATTCTCGTTATTGTTGTGGAAATAGTGCTTCTAAACCCAAATATAGTAACTAAAATCTGTAAATCTATTAAAATTGGGTTAGCTATAAAGCGTAATAATTCTTAATAATTTATAATAGTTATTTTTTGTATCAAATCCAAAGTTTTTGAAATAGCATAAGCTATTTTCATAACTAATTTATATTAATTATCTTCTATTTTTCTCTCTTTACAGGTGAGTATGCCTTGATTTCATCTTTGTTTTAACACGCTCAAGTAAGTTGTAAAATACAATTTTTTAACGATTTTTAAACATGTCACTGAGCGTGGCTTTACAATGTGTCTATACAAACTGCCTCCTATTTACAATAGAGAGCCTCCATGACCTTTCTATTCATATTTGAGCTGGGCCAGCCTTAAATCGTTAGCTTTGCATATTTAGCCAGTTTACCAATTTGTCTTGGTCATGGTCTTTTAACTGCTCATGCTCGTTGGTCGCCTTGGCCTTTTCCTTTTGCCCTTTTTTAATTTGTTAAATTGTGTCTGTTCTCGAAAAACGAAAAAAAAAACACGAATAATATTTTCACTGCCTTTTGGCACACCCACTCAGTCCGTACCAACGAACCAGACAATACACAATGACTACTGGCACATGAGTGTGATTTTAATTTTAAGTGCTCGGAATGACCTTTGGTATGTGGTTCGTCATGCTGCCTGCCAGTACGTCAAGTTCTCTGGAACGTTGCACACGCTTGCAAGTCGGCTTTCATTTGTGAAATTAAATTTTGCATACATAATACTTATTTCAACTCTGAACCAGCAGCATTGCTTTTGACGTGGCTGTACATTGTGCATGTATGCAAGTGTTGAGCAGCGTTTTAAGATGAATTTTATTTGTCTGGGTTTTTTTTACGAAGAAACAAGCAAAGCAGCAGAAGAATGTGTGGCATGCGCCTGAAAGTATGCCTTGCCTTGTCTTGTAATTAAAAGCAGCGTGCAGCTGTACTTGCTCGCGCACTCAGTTCACGCACACGCGCACCCTGCGTCCCTGTCATCTATCGCTTTGTGTCCTTTGGGTTCTTCTAGAACAGAACTGCTCTATAAAGTTTATGAAAATTTGCCATGCAGTTTCGACATAAAAACTCGACAATGTCCTTCGTAACAATGATGGCGGCTCGTAAAGCGTTATGACCATTGGTACATGAATACGTGAATACGTGGTACAACCTACTCTGGCACCTTTCTTTTATATGAGCTTTATAGAGGCACATGCGCCCAGACACCCCCAAACCAAGCCATACACACATGTGTGTGTATGAAGTTGCAATAAAGAAATCGCTGTATTTCAGGTGGGTGCAGTCGGTCTGCCGGCGCTGAAGCTTTAAATGAAATTATGGGTTTATTTATGATACGAATTGCCCATCAAATTTTGATTGTAGATAAGCGAAAGCGAAATTATAGTATAAATGTTACATAAAAGTGAATAATATGTGTGCACGTGCGTTACTCCTTGTATAAAATGGCGAGCAGTCAACAAGAGCTCTTGAGTAAACTTAAAGACTTAAAGTTTTTCATTGTTTTTACACAACGCACCGTGGTTGAAATGAATTCCAACTTGTAACGAGAAATTGTTGAAGAGCAATCTTTCTAGTTACTAAGTTCTTATGCCCAAAAATCATGTTAAGTCTTTTAAATGGCAATTGCTAGTTATATTCAGACTTTTCTAATCAGGTTACTATTTGAGCAATGAAGAATAAGCTTTAGGTATCTTTGCGTATAATAGCAAACTACATAGCGTAGTTCGTGTTGTCGCATGAATAAGGAGAATTTCACTTACTGTTAACTTGGAGTCTGAGACAGTTATACGATATGATCCGACTGGCTTAATTTTACCAGTTGCTTTTCGTAAAGAGAGGTGCTAGGAGGCTTGTGCTTAAAATACTTAAAACTACGCAACTAATAATACAAAGCCTGTCAACGCAGCTGATTGTAGTAGTACTGTTCACGAGCCTACATATATTTTGCCGTTCTATTAAAAAGAACTCAGAGTTAAGCGTCGAACCATGGCTTATCTTCAAAAGATTTTCACTTTAAAGTGCAAAAGTAGGTAAAGCATAGTTGTAGCTCGAATGACCGAATATTGGAGGTTCCAAACTAGAAGAATGTTACTTAGTGATATTTGGTTTTTACAAACAATTTTGTTTATATTTCGAAAAATGCTTAAGAGCTCCGATCATTTGAATGACAAATTTGGAATCTTGGGAAAAAAGGAAAATTTTGTAAATCAAAAATTTATTAAAACAAACTCGTTTTTCTCTATATTAAGTTATTTTTTTTAAAGATGTTATATATAGGCAATCAACCCACAATATAACTATATATGTTATAATCCAATATTTATCAACTAAGTATCATCGCCAAAACACTAAATATATGAGGTAGAAAGAAAAAGTACGGAAAATTTACAGATATCTTTGAGTAGCCAGCTAGGGAATATCCTAGGTTTCTGTGTAAATTACTGTTTTGGATGTACCAGGGGTCGCAAGCTTGGTCGCATTTCCATATTATTCAACATTTATATAAACGGTAATTTTTGTGATGACGCGGTTCATAATACCAAAAAATACTGACTTTAAGAACGCCTTGTTAGTTCGTGCTTCTGGTTGCTCATCTGTCCAATTATAGAACTTCTGCTTGATAACGCAGTTGATGAATAAATCTTGCCTTACCGAAAATGAATGTTTTTTATAAATTTCAAAATATGTTGTAAACTCTGGTTCTTAGTTCAGTTATAGACTTAACTAAATATTTTGGACGTTTTCACGAGGCTCGCACAACATTTTGAAATAGTTTTGCCCAAAAAGAAGTTAACAAAAAGTCATTACTTATGAGGTTTGCGTGGTAATTATGACTAAAAGATTAATTTACCAAACATTTTTGAAAATCTTTCAAATTTTTTTAATAAAATCTCTAGAGAAAAATTATATTAACATAAAAATACAATATTATGATAGGTAGGTTTTTGCTTGAATGCGATAAATAGAATGAACTGAACATTCAAGTTTTCTGTGCATAATAGTTGGATGTCAACTAATATACTTTTATCAGAAAATAAGAAAACATACAGTCAGCAACATTTTTTCTTTTTTTTTCAAATTTAAAGTAAGTTTTGCGATTGTAATACTTCGACAATTGATAATTTTTTTTAAATAAATACATGAAAGGCGCATTTAAAAGAATATAGAAGTATTCAAAATTATATTTAAGAAAAGTAAAATGAATTGGACTCGATTTTTGAATACTGATTTCAGCAAAATATTCAAATTAAAGTAGACCCTGACGTGCTTTCAAATAAGAATTTAAACTCCAAAGCGAGACGTAAAAGTAAATCGCGTCCCGATTTTCGATCGAATTTAATGTTTATTTTTTTTATTCTTTTGTACTGTTGACAATTTGCACCAATGTGCAGTGTTGTGAAAAACTACAAAGTTTTCGTCTTTAGCATTTTGAAGGCACTTGACGGAATTGGCGGATTATACTTTTGGGGCAGTCAAAGCGAAAAAACTTGGTATTTTGTCGTTGTCAGCTTGTTTGCTCTTTACACACACATAAGCACACCAAACACACACAGATACACACACACATACATATAAACTCACACAATCACATGCTTGCTTAAACAAGCTCAATCATTTTTTTTTTTGTCGTTTGCTTTTTAGCTTAAGGATATGTGCGTGAGTGGGCAATGGATGCCAAAAAGTAGGCAAAGCATTTTTATATACTTTCTGAGTAAACGACTGCAAGTGACTGATTAATTGAAGTGGAAAATTGCGAACATTGCTCTATGATTGATAGTTTAAGTTTTAATGAAAGCTACGGCAAACGAGCGTCAGTTTTTAACTTTTCCTTGTTGTTGTTGTTGTTGTTGTGTTTGCCAAGCTCTAAGCCACAAAACAAGTACGAACAAGTGCAAAAACAAGATGGATAGATAGCTAGTTGGTCGTATATGAAGCAATAGAGCTGGCAAGTAGAACAGCAGCAGCTGCTTGAAGCACACAACTTCGTTAATGACTCAAGCTTATGGCAAACACTTGATGATTACAGCCCCCTGGTAACTTTCTTATGACACGCACTGTATTAATATTTACATATTTAATTACTCATACCACGCGTGTGTTGGGCCTTGTTGCGGCTGTTTGCCTGCACTTGTGAGTTACCTGAGCTAAAACTTAATTAAAATTTGCTACATGCCAGTTGTTTAGTTTGGCCAGGCCTAAATACTTCTTGGCCTGCAAGCGAGGGTAGCTTTGCAAGATTTGTCGGAAATGTATGTGTCCAGTTCTTTGTCCTCAACTTTATGCTCAGCTTTTTTTTTGAGAAAAAACAAAATGGCTGCCTCAGCAACAGCAGTGTGTTTCCCAACACTGTCAAAACAGACAACTCCTTACTTTGCTGACACACCTCGCAGAGCAAACACGCAATGCTTGTTATTAAAAAAGTTTTTCGACTCACTTGGCTGGGTAGTCGCCATTTTGTTAGCATTGCTCACATTTCCATTCAGAGTTGCCATTCAAATGCAAATCAACTGCGCTGACAAATTGCACAAAATGTGAATAACTCTGCAGTAGTCTTTAATTGTATGCGTGCGTATGTGTGTATGTGTGCATCTGTGTGTGTGTGCGTGTATCTGTGTGTGTGTGTGTATCTGTATGTCCAAAAAGTAATTTCAACAAACTTCCAAAGGACGAAAGCGACAAATTATTTAATGTGCGTGTTCCAGTCACTCATAAGTATGCAGTGTTGTGTAATATTCATTTGACTTGCCTGTCAACGATATAATAAGAAATTTACATAATATTGTCACTTTGCTATCATTAGTTTTTAACGCTGTCCAAGGAGCTGCCTTTCTATGGGTTTCAGTATAAGTGCATAAAATCAAACAGCTCCTTTGACAGAGAGGGATTTTGTGTATTGAATAACGCAAATGTACAACCTGTCTTCAATTTCAATTAAGTTTTTAAATTGTAATGAAATCATTTAACTTATAAATGCATTTTAAAATTTGTAAAGTTTAATTTAAAAAATGTTCAAAATTAAGGTATGATTGATATTCTCTCAAGTCGCTACTTCATATTTTGAACCATCTCCAATACATCGGTATCCCACAAAAAGTACTTATATATTGGCTTTCAGTTCGTCAATCGTTGCTGCCTTGTCGTTATAGACAAGAGCCTAAAAATGATAAGATCAGCCTCAATTGCGCTTACTGACTTATCTCTGCATGTTACATCATCTTAATCCAGCCTCATGCTAGCCAAGTTGAGTTCCTTCATTTTTCGGAAAAAAAATAAAGATTGTAATCATCGTTCGTCATGCGCAAGATCGTTCCGATACATTAGTTTTTGCTTCTAGTTCGAATGCGGTAATCATCTTATTAACTTATTCATTCAAGCAAAAATATATTAAATCAATACATCGTGAATAGATTTATGATCAAACTTTAAAACAAAGTTGTGTTCAAAAATATTCTAAAAAAAAAGAAACTAAAAAATCACCCTGTATTACAGAAACATAATACTACGGGTAAACCTTTCTTATAAAAAATTCTTAAAACAAGAGGATGATAGTATATATCAATTTTGGTAACTCTGCATTTGGTGTAAGATGAAATTGATTCACCTTACCAAATGATAAAAACAGTATGTGTTTTTTAAATTAACCCTCTTTAAAAGTAAGACGTAATGTATTCTTCTTCTTGAGATCAGCAAATATTTCCGCTACAAGCAGAAGAGATTTAACTCCAAAATTATTTTTTGAATATAAAATTGTTCTATCGACAAAGTGAGGCGAAACCATGGTATACTAAGGCTCTCACACTTAAACTAGTTGCAATTGAAACTGCTAAGTAGCTGAAACCAATCATAAAAATATATTTCATATATTTTTCTTTCGAAATTTGGTTTCGTTGAAGTTATCACTTCCATGCGAACTGTCCAAGGTTTAAGTAAATTTTATATTGTGTCGAGCCTTGCGTTAGCTTAAAACTTGTACTTGGGGTTACAATTTTATTTCCTTAAGAAAATGATCAAACCACGTCAAAATTGACTAGTTTACGAGCTTCAAAATCTAAATTAAAGCCTTGAAACCGTACTGTACTCTCCATCTGAACTAACCAAAGTGTAAATGAGTTTTCTGAAAAGATGATGATATTGAGGTAACGTTCGTTATCATCGTTGTTTATATTTTTAAACTTTCCTGTAAAGATTAAAGAGGAAACTTTATGCACTTTGGGAATTTTGAGCTCACGAAAAATGGCTGGTAGTGATTTTTCAGCTTAATATAGTGCAATGGTACTAATACGTTTGAAATCCATTACAGATATTTTTGCCGTTCACCCAAGTCAAAAGGCTTTCGTGCGCTTGTAAACTGCGTCATTTAGCTTACTCACAGATAGCTGAAATTCGTTCGTCAGCTGCCTGAGCGTTTTGAAGTTGTAAATTTTTTTTATATTTATAATAATGGACTGAGTATTTGTAAAAAAAAAACCCCTAATAATAGGATTTCATAAGATTTCATGAAATCACCTATGGTCCGATAGTCTTACTTACCTACCGGCAGGCAAAATTCAGTTCGAGACGTTTAAGCGTTTGGATACATTCGGTATAAAAAATGTTTATTTCGTTTTCGCTCTCTGAATCCAAAGTAATTTCTTTTCTGTGTTTAAAGCAAGATAGAGAAGCAAAAAAGAAAAACCTTATAAAAAATTGGTTGAGTTTATTGCGAGACCCTTCATTAGTAAAATTTTTTCACGTTTCTGTGAAGCAACATGACCGTAATTTTTTTTACTTTTCAAACAAATGTTTGTAATTAATAGAGCAGCCTCTGCTAATCGAAGCCATTAGTCAGCGTTACTCTGTTGTACTTTGGCCTACTACTCAAACACTTGATTCCAAATGTACCAGACCAGTGTTGGTAAATGTCAGTCAATCCCTTGCGGTTTTTAATGTGCGCGATTTTAGTGCATGTTTGGCAACTCTGCCTTTTGTTGTTGTTGCTCGCTATTTGTATCTCTCTAATTGATGCCAGTTGAATGTGATTTCTAGTTCTCATGCTAGGGTTGTCAACTGTCGCTATTTTTATTCCCGCTCTGCTTGAAAACTTTTGCGTATCCTTTTAGCGTTAACTGTACGCTAGCTATTTTTTTTTAGTTTAGTTTAGTTGTTTGTTTGCTTGCGGCGCCATGTTGTGTAACTGTGAGCTCTATAAGTCCCGTTCTTGCTTTTGTTTTTGTTGTTGTTTCTTATGCTCTAATTCGCCGTTAAGTGGCTTTTGGACATTTGTTGCAAAACTTTTTTTTCCCACTGGCAGTCAATACTCTTATTTTTTTTTTTTTTTTGCGGCACAAACGCTTGATATTGCTGCGGTTGAGGGTGTCGCCGAGTGCTGGACGCTGAGTTTTCCGAGTTTCCCCAGTTTTGCCGTTTCTTTTGCTGCTGAGCAATCTAATGATTGGCAAGTTAAGTTGCGGCTTGGTTCGCTTAATATGACAAAGACTCGTTTAAACTTGTAACAAAAGCTGTGAAAATTGTTTCAGCACAGTTTGGATTTTGTTTAGTTCCATTAAAATATATATATATAGATTCATAAGTTGCACCAGCGAGAATTGTTAGCAGAACATAAATGTTCCCCAAAACAAATTATTTTTGCAACATATAACGACTATTGGGCTAAGATAACCATATTGCAGTTGTAATTTTTGTTATCGCAAAAGTTTTAAACTTTAGTTGGGTACAAAGAATGAAAAAAGTATATGGGTTTGCGCAATAATTCTTAATATGAATTGGCAGCGCGCTGGGTATGTGCAAGTACGATTGTTTATTAAAAGACATTTAAAATTCGCTGTGTATTTACCTGCAATGCGGTATAATATTTGGCGAAGTCATCAAAAATTTGAACTTAGCGCGATTCGCCATAAATGCTGAAAAACTATAGAACAAGGAAATCGCACTTTGTTATTAAAATCGCTGGTACTTCTAAACAAGGCTGAAAATTTTATTTTACGATTTCGGCGCCACATACTAGATTTTGTCTTCTAACCCTTCCGATGGGCAAGCATAAATACTTCGATCGATTATATAGAACAGTATCATCGTCAAATGATACCCTTCCGATGGGCAAGCATAAATACTTCGATCGATTATATAGAACAGTATCATCATCAAATGGTTCGCAGCGTTGATATAATCTACGAACGGAATGTTTGCTTAAGCACGCTTTGATTATATACCTACAGCTAAGAAGTTACATATGTAAATCGGAAAAGATGTTAAAAAGATTTTTCAAAGAAAAACAGACAAAGATTATCACAGAAAATTGATTGAATAACTTTACATTCTAAAGAAAAAATAGGCTGGTTTCGTAACATGAGAACATATATTTTTTGTCAACACTCAACACTAAATTTATCGGCTTTCAAGGTAAACAGAGAAGCGAAACAAAAATAAAATTTTAGAAAGACACTATACCTTTTAGAATGACACTAGACTATGCATGAATACACTAAAAGAATAATAATTCGACTTTATTTATGTTTGAAACGAAAAATTCTAAGATTGACGTCTCCTTAATAGAGGGTCTGACAATCGAAGTGTTATTAATTAAAAAAGCAAAAATTCAGTTTGGAAAATAAGTTTTATACATTTCAAAGTTCAAAATGTGTAAAAATAACACAAAATGTAGAAAAAATTTCACTTTTTTGCGAAATAACTAACACTTGCCATGGCTGTGACCTTAGGACGATTAAGAATTTAGAATTTTGTATAATTTATTCATATCATAATTTTTCCTGTTGTTACAGGAAGATATGTGCACTGCTTGAAATAATAGAAGCACACACCACGCATTGATTTTTTGCGACAAGCAGTGCTTGCGGAGTTGTTACTTAGGTTTTCCTATAAGAAAGAATCGGAATAATTTTACATACTGTGAGCTGTGAGAATGAAATAATTTTCTATCTCATTGAATGAGCATAACTGCTTATCTTGTAAGGAAATTTTCCACGAGTCTGCAGCTTCAATTGTAGTTATCGATACTCGTACCGGTAATTTACTCTCCACTAAAATCGAAGTTGATGTTTCGATTACCAGCAACATTCTAGTTTAGTACCCAAGGAAACTCTTGTAATGTACGGCAAAATTTAAAGGAATTGTATTACGATTGTCTTGATTCAATTGTAGCCGTCAATTGCATTGAGATCGCGCCTGAAATCGAAAATCGAGGAAACTCTTTTAATCAAAAAGCAGTACGCATTCAGCTATGAACTATAGATTTTTGTTCATTTTGCTTCACATTGAAGCGACAGAAAGAATAGTCGTGTCAAAGCAACTATTTATTTAGGCAATTCCAATAAAGAGCGTAATGTTCCTATAGTTACTTGGTTCCGTTTGGAAAGACAGCGAACATATCAAAATGCATTCTAACCAATGCCACTTTTTTAAATTTTTCTTGCAATAAAATATTCATGATCAAATCAAAGGGAAAAAAATAGTTTTTTTAGTGAAATTAAGAGAGTATAGGTTATGTTTGAATTCTATTCTTGGAGCAAAGCATACTTTTTATTGTGACCAAATATTTTATTGCAAATTCTAAAGTATTTTTAAAAATGTTATATTTTCAAGAATTTGTGTATTATCAAGTGAAGGGTTGATAGTGCGATTACATGCAGCAACACTGCTGCATTTGCTTAGCACTGATATAGCTAGGAAGTAGATGATATTAAATAAATCTCTATTAATTAGGTACAAGATTAGGTAAATCTCTATTAATTAAAAAATCCGTACAGATTCGGCTATGAGCTGTACGTCCCTGTTTTCCTTGAAAACCTGTTGTGTCTCGCCTTTGCATTGGTGACAGCAAAGTCAAGGGAAATAAGTTAATAATTTTTTACGTTCTGCGCAAAATATTGATAAGCATATTCAACAACTCCGCAAACACTGCTTGCCGAAAAAACGCAGCGCTATGTTTGTGTCATTCTCTGCCATTTCAAGCAGTGTACTGCTTATATGCGTTCCTGTTGTTTCTAAAGTGTACAAAGATGTTTATGAATAAACTATAAAAAATCTATTCTTGATTTGCTTATTTCAATTTAGTTTAGTTTAGCTAATAGTAAAATGTTGGCTCCTTAGCACGCATGCTATGTAAATTGACACTCTGATTGCATTCTTTTATTCTGAGAACATCTTCACGAATTTTTCAGACAAACTGTGGTCGCCTTTTTATGCAGTGACTTACTTTTTAGAGAGCGGATGAAGTGCGAAAGAAAGTGCATTTATGGATTTTGAATTAATACAAATTGGATATTATTTGAGAGTTTATTGCAAATAAACTTCCGAAAATTGAGGAAATATTAAAGTTATTTATAAAAAGCATAAGTTTAAAGCTTTACCGTCTTAAATAATATTTTTTATTTGCGGAATATAGCTTTATTTTGCTACAATCGTCAAATTCCGTACAACTTGAAAGCAATCTACTCGCATAACTTACTCAATTCGAAGCTTAGCCAAGTTGCTTTGGTGTTAAGAGTTATCATGTCTAAGCATCAATTTTTGTTTTTATAATTTTAGTACTTATAATTGCATTATTTACAATAATAAAATATGTACATCTAAATATTATTTCTAATGCCACACTAAAACTTTTGTTTACAGCTGAGCTGTTTACTTTTGCAAATATTTGCATAATATTGCCATCAATTTTGGCTTATTCTTATATATATGAGAAGTTGTGCTGTAAAATATGTTGACAACACTGCTTTGATTTTTATGCAAAACTTGCTTAAACTACAAAAGAGCACACGGATTTCTTTGTGTCTTCTGTTTGCTTAATGCTTGGGTAGAGTAGAGAGTATTAGAGTTAAAGACTGTTCTTTAGATGAAAATACATAGCTTGAAATTTTAAGTGCAGATTTTAATGCAGCAGCCCGCTCGTCCAGAGCAACAAAAAAAAAATTTCAGTAAAGAATTTGCCAAAAAATTTCAACCTTTGCATATCTCCAAACCAAATCCATAAATTGCTAAATGCCAACGTGCATTTTGTGTGACAAATATACGAAGCTTTTGAGGTTACAACAAATTAGATACATTTTATCATTAAAAGCTATACCGTAGCGCGCATTTACCATATCGCATTATCACAAGGATTTGGGGAATTATTTAGCAAGCTGCATGAAATTTTAATATGCAAATTGAAACGGAATTTTAATTATACTTATCTGCAGCTGTTTGGCTGTTAATTGCCTTTTGTTTTAAAAATAATTGCAAACAAATGTTGGCCAAAAAATTAGCATTAAATATGCATATGGCATGTGTTGGAAAACGCTAAAAAACACTGACTGTTGCGTTACATTTGGTACAAGTTTCGACTGTTCAGATAATTCCAATTGTGGCATACATGTACATCTTCAACAACTTCATCATCATCAGCCTAGATGATGGCAATGTCATCTTTTAATGAGCTGCGCTATTGAGCTATAAAACGGCAGCTGTACGCACATGTTGTTAGTGTTGGTTAACGTTGCTTGGTTTGTCTGTTCGTTAGTGTTGTAAGTGTTGTTAGTGTTGTTGGTGCTTTTGGTTTGGCTGAGTGGAAAATGTTGTCACGTGTGCACCCTAATGGCATGCATAACATGGCTGCAAACTATTTACCGTGTAGCACACAGCCAGCAGGCAAAACACGCATACGCCACGTGTGTTTATGTATACCTACGCTACCTGTGTGTTTGTGTGGGTGTTCCACTTAGACAAACATAACTTGCTGGTAAATCAAATATGCAAATATGCCGAGAAGAAGCATTTTATGGAACCCATCCACCATCCACCTAAAGTTGCATGCATTTGCTTGCTGTGTGTGTGGATGCACCGCTCGCAAAAGTCTCGGCGCGATGCAGGCTCGACAAGTTTGTGATAGCAGGAAATTTGCAATTTCTGGCATTAAATTTCCGCTTGCATTTATTTAGCTATACAAACTTATACTATAGATATATATGTAAATGTCGCATATACTGTATATATATAGAGTATTTGCCATTATATTTACTTACCTGAATACGAGTAAGCTGTAATTATCGGTTCAAAAAATTATGTGCCTAAAGTGCTTGAATACATCCTATACGAGAACTGCTTTCATTTTAGGTACGTCTAAAATGGCTGTTTGCAACGTGCTTGGCATGCAAATTCTCTAAATTGAGAACAGTAGAAAATCGTATACATTCTTATGTTCTCGACAGTGCTGGTGCTTTCAATAGGTACATTTAGATATCAACAATGTTGACAAAACAAACTACATCATATCAATTTTAAAAACGTGTGATGTTCAAATTTTTTGTTAGGGAAAAGATTTTTGAACTAAATAATGAGTTGATTATACTTCAACCATTTGATAAAAAATTATTGATATAAATCTGTTAATTGATATGCAAGTATTTGAATTCAAATGTTCGTTTAAATCAATGTGTTTAAGTTGCTAATTGTACGACTTAATAATAATTTATTTAAAAATAAAAACATTTACTTATTATCATTTATTATTTATTTAGGAAATCTCTGAAAACTATAATAAATACTTAATTCATTTTGATTAATTGGAATTAGCTATAAGAAAGCTTTGACAAAACAGATCAATTCTGGCCTCGCATGCGGATTCAAGCTCCATATTATTCTCAAAAGTATCAGCGGCTTTCAAAAGACTCATTTAACCCCATATTTTTAGATGTTTTAAGTTAATTCAAGAATTCATATAGTTGGATTCTGGTAAAAATCATTAAAGCAACGCAAGTTAAAATACTTTAAAGATATCTGCGTCAAAAGAAACTAGGCATACTCTATTGTAGATTCGGTAAATGTATTAGAACTATAATTACCTTATATTGAAGATTTTTTTATTTGAAGACTTCCTAAAAAGAGACTTGACTCAGATTTTGGTAGCGCAGCGAGAACTTAGACGTTGTATCGATAGTGGCAACGCTTTCATCGCTTTAACTTTCTTCGATTAAGTTAATAGAAAAATATAAAAAATCGAATTAATTATCGTTGTATCTCAACAATTTTTACCTTGAATTGTCACAACCTTTTTTTGGAACTGAATTTAATGCAAGAAACAGAATGAAATTTGCTTAAGTTTTGTTTTTCTGACGATTTAGTAATCAGTATAAAAAAAGATATATATTGAAGCCAATTTTTGTCTACCACTTAGCTTAGATAGAATTAAGGGTGCAATAAACATTGATATATTTTTATGAATTTACAAAATTAATAAAGCATCGAAAACGTTCTCTTACTACATTTTTTAAAAAAATTTTTTAAATGTGAAAAAAAGGTCACCTTTTATTAAGCTTTGCTTCACCTGCAAAAGTTTATAATGCAAAGAAGTCGTCAATAAAATTAATTATTTAATTAAATTGTGAATATTATATAAAAAAAGTACAAGTTTAGTAGAAAGATGCCTGATATTGAGATGCTGTACGGCACCGTAGCTTAGCCCAGCAATTGTAGGGGTATACTTGGTTGCAAAAAAAATTGTTGAATTGATTATTATTTTGCTTAAAATAAAAAAAAACATTACTTTAAAGTAAAAATTGGAGTATAATTTTAATTTTTAATGTATTAAATAAAAATTATACAGCAATTTTGATTCATGCGCTCAAATCAAAGAGTTGCAATACAACATTTATATGGCAATATAAATGGCATTTATTGTTCAATGATTTTTATTTATACATCAAAAAAATAGAGTTAATTTGATTACCTAAAAGAATTGATAATAAAAATCTCTACTTTTTTGGTAAGGTTTCAATAAAATTAGACCCACTCATATTTTTACAATGATTTCATGCCTATAATTCGTATATGCGGTCCTTGCCAAAATTGCAGCTTGGAGTTACTCTTACTTTGTAAATTAAAGTCTAAGGCCAGAAGGACTGCCGCATTCGTCACTTAAAGTTTTTCGTTTATAATTTTGATAATTTCTCCCAATAGCCTTCACCTTAATTTCCTTAACTCTTCTGCGTGCACAAATTCAAATTGTTCACTCTTTCCTCCAGTCCAATAGAAACCCAACCCGCTTATATAATATTCCACAGATACAAGCATTTTTCTATTTAAAAAGCATTGGTTTCTATAGCAGTGAGTGTTGGTGTATAAGCCATAACGCTCGAATGTATGCTACGATTTGCATACAAGCCTATCAGATATGAGTGTATATGAGTTGGTGTGTATCTGTGTGTGGATTTGTCTCTATGTATTTGTGTGACCTGTGTTGAAAAAAAAAACACACATTTCGCAATTGGTTTTCATTGCAAATGACTTAAGCTGCCTCTCAAAAATTGTTGCTTTTGCTGTTGAACTTTGACATTTGTTTGCTGTGTTTGTATGTGTTTGTATACATATGGATGGGGTGAGAATATGTGAAGCGTAGCTGCTTTGTATGCCAAATCTCTCTGTAAAGTTGAATATGAAAAAATTTTGATAAAAAATTTAAATCACTTATGCAGCAGGAAGCAATAATATAATATAAAGATACAATTGCAAAATGATAAATATAGAACATAGACAGCAAAAGGATGGTAGATACCTACCTAAGTCCCAATTAAATCAAGATGTAAGTTCGTTTTCAGCTATAATCGACAGTACCCTGTTTTTTTTTTCGAACAGCTATAATGTCTTGCCTTTGGAATGATGACATCTTTGTCAAAGGGAATTTGTATTAGAAAATTCGAAACAAAAAGTGCCTACATGGATCTACCCCGCGTGTCTTTGTATGAAAAATAAATGCCAAGATTTAGAAATAAAATAAACATATTTATATACATATTTTTCTGAATTAGCAGCCTTAAACTGTTTTTTATATTACATTTATATCCATTTTGTTCATTTCAAAGTTCATAGCATACCAACATTTGAAAACATCTTGAAATAAAACATTCTTAACTTTTATCAAACGACCAATTTTACCAAAACACATACATTTTCAACAAAATTTTTAACAAAAGAAATTGGGAAACAGATATTGACTTGCCATAGTAAAGCAGTAGCTACTGATATCGCTATTATACTGAAATAGTAAAGTTCAAGAACGTTAGATTTTCTATATCTCTATGTTTCGCTGAATAATTGGAATGAAATTAAAATAATAAAAATCTATCAATTCTTAAAAAAAGTGTTTTTTTCGTCATGATATTTTTTTTTCGTCATGACTTGCCTCTTTTAATGTCCAAAATGTAATTTGAAAGGTTCAGGTCCATCTTAATATCATTCGTATGAGGAGCAAAGCGTGCAGGGAGCGAAGCCCTAAGTATTTCTATATAAATATTTATAGTATTTATTTTTAGTACTATTAAGATAAGTGGAATAAGTCGTAATCGAGTTAAAGATTTGTTAAAAGTGTCACCCTTTCCTGCAAATATTTACTTCTTTTTATTGTAAATTACAAAAGATCCTTGGATTTATGTGATTTTCATAATGGGAAATTTGAATAAAGCAGTTTTTTCTCACCTTCAAATGTGTGTATCAGCAGCCCTAGCTAGTCATGCGTGAGGACATCCTGAAAACGTAATAGAGGTAGCCTAAGCACTTTCTAAGCTACGATCCAATCGCCATGTTGCGATAAGACCCTAAGCGGAAAAATGGACGGAAATGGGCAATGATGATCAATATTTTTAAAACAGATCCACGAATTTCTGTTTAGAATTGCAAAAGGGAGGGCCTAAGCTGATCTTATAATAATATATTTTCTGCACTTCAAGTTGGTTTTCAAAATAAAATTGTACACACACGAAAATATTTAAAAAGTTCTATAATCTGAAAATAATACAGAACTTACAAATTTAATCTCTTCAAAAAAAAACAATTTTAAAGTGGAAGTGGGTATTTCCTGGTTGGTTAAATTTTGTAAACAACAAAATTAAAGGAAGATATCGTTCATAATGCCGATTAACTTAAAAATTGTGTTTTACTTCAAAGTTGGTCTTGAAATCATATTTTTTTATTTGAAATTTACAATTTTATTCTATTTTATAAGTAAATCATGTTACAAAGGGGTTTTGGATGATTTCTAGTCCAAAAGATGTTAACTAATCTAAAAATTGTAAGAACTATGTATAGGTGGGTCGGTTTAATGAAGAACATCTTTATGCAACAATAATAAAAGAAAATTCACATATCTAACTCATTTTTTGCCCAAAATTCGAAATGAGTATCAAAGATTAGATTATCGGAATCGCTTATCACGAATTTTTGTTTTAAGTTTCAAAATTGCAAAATTTAACTAACAGAATACTTTTTCTGCGGTTAAAATTGGTTTTGAAATCATATTGTTTTCATCTAAAAAAAATCCAGAACTTACCATTTTATTCTCTTCTACAAGTATATTCGGAATAAATCTAACCCCAAAAACCTTTGAATAATTTTGACATTGTAACTGCCATGCTTTGTCAGTCGGATGAAAGAAAAACGTACAGTATTGAACACCTACGAAAGATGATATCGCAGTTAGTTCCGCTTCACATATTCTGACCCATATATGCATATGCTCCGATATTAGAGTTTAAGTGTTATTTTCATTTTTTGGTTGCTGTTATTTCTAAGCCTGTTTATTTTTATTGATTTTGAGAATGAATTTTTTTCCTTTTTTTTATGCTTGCTTTCATTTTCAATTTTGTTACATTTTTAACTTAACTGCCAGTTGCAAGCTGCCATAAATTTTTAACTAAGACCTTGATATTTATGACCAGCGAGTATTATGCATTTCAGACTTATCGTTATCGTTTTTATGCGGCTTTAAGCTTTAACCAAGGAAAGAAAATACTTACGAGGACTTTGCACACTTGTCACATGTCATTTGATTTGGTACTTTTGAAATGGCAACTAAAAATTCTATGGCCTAACCTGAGGCAAAAACTTTGAAAAGCACTTGAAGACGCAAAAAAAAGACTAAAAAACCAGATGAGTGGAACGACCACTATAAGAGCGACTGACGACGCTTATGACGTAGATGATGATGATGATAATGATGATATAGTTGCTGCTGATGAAGGTGCTGATGATGATAATGATGATGATGTTGAAAACTTGGCTCAAGTGTTTTTTGCACAATTTCTTTTCAATTCAAGAAAAGTGGACCAACCAGCTCTCAGGCAGCGACAGTGGCGGCGTGCAAAACATTCTGTTGTAGGGCTGAACTATCCTTGCACCTAGTATGCCCATTCCTGCCCAGCTTTTTTAACATCTTTGCTATGCTAAATATTTCTGTATGAGTGTCGTACGCCTGCACTCTTCAGCTAAATGTTCGTCGTCGTTTTTGTTTTAGAATGCCTTGGGTTCGTGTAGTTCTGCTTGTCGTTGCTTTTTTTTTTTTGTCTTCTTTATAGAACTTGCGGCTTTTGGCCGGCTCTTCTGTAGACCTACTAGACTAGACCCTGGCCTGGGTTTGGATTGTCTTTTAGCTTGATTTGTTATTCATGAAAAAAGCAAGGAATGGTTGTTGGGTAACTACTATACATGTCTCTGTGAATGTGTGTGTGTGTGTGGGTGTGTGTCTAGATGTTTGAAGAGAGCCAAGGAAATGGTTAAGAAATGCCAAGCACACTTTTGTGTTGCCGCATAATAGAGCTGTATATAAAAGCAGACGTCTATGGCAAGAAATAAAATATAAGAACATGAAGGAAACACTCTAGGCAACTTTACATTGAGTGCGGTGACTGGCAAAGGTTGAAGTTTTAGTCTGAATTTGTACTCTTTTTAGCCTTTTCGTGAACATTTTGGCATTCGAGCAAAAAGATGTTAGAAGCAGATAACTGTATCCAAACTGATATGAGCTACAATTATTGCATTGTTTGAATTGTTATAAAGAAGTATTTGTCATTTGGAACTTGGAATCTATATAAAATGCAGTTCCTTAGAGCATTCCATGCAATTGTTGATTGATTGGCCATTACAGCCCATTATCGAGTTATAGTAGGCCACACCAACTCTTACTAGGCGCCACTACTTTTCGCGCGCCTTCTCCAGTTGGTTTTTTTTCCAGGAAAGACAGATCCTCTTCCACTTAATGTTTCCATCTGAGTCTAGATCGCCTCCTTCATCTTCCTTCGTCAGCTTTCGCCTTGAACACCTTCTTCGCTGTAGGATCTTCGTCAATATGCACGAAATGGACATCTTTGTCGTTGTAGAACTGCGATACACATTCCCAATAATCACTGACCAATGTGTTGTCATACGGCTACAGCATTTCACAGAGATTGAGCGAGAGGACCCTGTATGAGATGGTAATTAGTTAGATTCCCCGCTAATTTGCGCATATCATCGTGCCACCCTTCTTCAGTACAGTACAAAGGATACTAAGCTTTCCAACCGTCGAGCATGCTTTTTGCTAATTATTCTTAAAAGCTTGTGGGCCTTACACAACTATGCAGATAGTCCATCAGACTACTTAATTGTTTATAAATCGCATTATTGCAACTATAAATTTATCATGGCTACGTGGAGTAATATTCCATTGTCGTCGATTGATAGTATCGGTCTAATTTTTAAGATCCCTCCATGATCTCAGTGTACACGGCGTATCTGTAACGAGTTTTCAAATTTCATCTCGACAGTAAAATGCTCTGGAATTGAAATCTTGCGTCAGACGGTTGACACGCTAGTTAAATTTTCAAGCGATGATTCTGTCTCTTAGCCCCTTAAGTTCCTCTCGTTGGTGCCTTTAGTGCACCCATTTTATTTGGTCTGAAAAGGTGCCTCTTTTTCTGCCGTTCCTGCTAGTGTTGGAATGTGGCTCACGTTAGGGGAGTCTTTTTGTTTGCAGTTTTCTTTGCTGCAGCCTCACAGTTGCGACACCCTTAATCACTCGCTGGGAGTGATATATGTGAGTCCAAAATCCGCCGATATCGTCAGGCAAGAAGTTGGGTGGGTTGAGCTGTTCCGAGAAATGAGCAGAATGGGCTTTGGCTGTTCATTGTGACGGCATGATTTGGTAATTACAATTGGCAAAATCATTTTTCTAAAAATCTTTGATTTTATTACTCCATGTGAATCTATTTCCAACTGCTTTTCTGTTCTCCCATTTCTCTCTGTCAAGAAGTTCCTTTCTTTTGCAATGGATTTGTAAATATTCCTAATTCTATCGATAAATTCTCATATGGTGTATTGGCATTTTCAGAAAATATTTTAAAAATATTTAAATTATTACTTTGGTGATTTTGCTTAAATTTATATCCCAAATACATCGAAATCAAATCACGTAAAATACATGGAATATGGCGAATAGGCCGAATTGGAAGCATTTACATCATTCAGATTCTATAATTTTAAGCTCATCTATAGGGGCAAGTGATACTGTCAATCTGCGTGCATTCTTATATGTAAAGAATGTTTTTTTAGAGGTTTAGAATTTTAAATAGAAGTAGTAGAATTTTTAGTTCCAGCAACGATGGATTATTCGATTGACATGAATTTTATTTATGCAAAAGATAATCTTGTTGTTTTGCATTTTAAATATGATTTCTGGCATATGACCTCCACGGTTCATTCTGATGTATCTGGACGTGTGCAATTTTCGATGACTTTTTCCAACATTTGTGGCCGTATATCGTCAATAACACGGCAAATGTTGTATTCCAAATGGTTAAGCGTTTGTGGCTTAACCGCTTAGATCAATGACTTTACATAGCCCCGCAGAAAGTAGTCAGGCGGTATTAAGTCATAAGATCTTGGAGGCTAATTCAAAGGTCCAAAACGTGAAATTAGGCTGTGTGACATGTTGCGCCGTCTTGTTGGAACCACAGTTCCTGGACGTCATGGTTCTTCAATTCAAAAATGAAAAAGTTAGTAATCATGGATCCAATCACCATTGACTGTAACCTTATGGCCATCATCGTTTTTAAAGAAGTACGAACCAATGATTCCACCAGCCTATAAAGCGCACCAAACAGTCAGTTTTTCTGCATGTGACGGTGTTTCGCCATACACTTGATGATTGACTTGTTTACAAACTTGGTGAAGTGCGCTTCATCGCTAAACAAAATTCGCTTATGAACAACTGCAATCTCGTTTGGGCACTATTTGCACTATTTGCTAGCGTTGTTTAGGAGTGAGTCTATTCATAATGAATTGCCAAACCAAAGTGAGAAAAATCACATGACAGCTGGTCGCCATCTTGAACAGTAAGTTCTATACCTCGAAAAAAAAAAGCCTTTATTATACCAGATTTTATGATATTTCTGGCATTTGTGGTACATTAAACACTTTTTAAAATTGTCACATTTAAAAACTATAAAATCTTCTTAAAATTCATCCACAGTTTTTGCCAAATACAATTCAAATTTTGTTGCCGCAAATCTTGAAGCCATATTTAAGCAAAGATGTAGTAGCTGCCTCCTTCAAATGCGCTGTTCAGTGATTTCCAATTCAAAGTCAAATACAATCAGCTACCACAGCCAACTGGTTAACTTGGCTAGCTTCTTGGCTGTTAAGCTTTTAACAATTCAATGCACAATTTTATTGTTTGCTTTGATTTTTTTCGCTCGCTGCAGTCGAGATTCAATACTTGAGCTGCTCTATTTGCAAAACGTGCAGCACTGTCTAGGTTCTAATCTATGCAGTCAAGCGCAAAAGCTCAATTTTTTACATTGATTTTGATACTTTTTCTACACAAAAAAAAAAAAAAACTTAATGCATACTAAATAGGATTTTGTTTAAATTTGCAGGTGATTGACGAATTTGTGGCAATGTTTTTTGTGCAGCGAAAGTGTTTGAATATGATCAATAGATGAGGACATGAAAATATATATTTTTTTGGCAATTAATGGCAAGCAAATTTTAAGATAAATATTGTTTGCTTCAAGACAAGAGTTTTCTTTTCAATAATTAAAATATGAATTTATAGTAAGTGTTGGCATTATTATTTTTCTTCTTTTAATAAAGGAATAAATACCTATTTGTAACTATATATAAAAGGCGAACTAGAATCTCATGAAAATGTTAATTTTCTTTCCCGAAGAATCTTTAACTCGTTAAAAAAAAAAAAACAAATTTTTTAAAATAGTCAAATTAATTAAAAAGCGCTGAGCAGGTAGTTCGTTGGACTTTGTTTCTATCGTATTTATATTTCCCAACCTTAGAAATTAATTTCCTAAAGAATTTTTATACCTTGAGATTACATTTAAAACACAAATTTTCAATAAAATTCATTTTTAGTTTGCAAAAGAGAAACAAACAATCAAACCTTAAAATTACTTTATTTTCCAGACCTTTTTTACGATTTTGCAGCGTTAATCGTCTCAACGATTTTCAGATTTCAAATCGGAATAAATCAGTATTAATTTAGATTTAAACATAGTAAAATGATCTATCATAGAAAAGAATTAAGAAGATATTAGCTTCAATACAACTTCTTGATTAAAGGAAATGAAACCTACATCGCTTTGAATATAAAGAACTAACGAAACTATCTTTGATTTTCAAATTATTATAAAGCATACTTTTTGGTCTCCGTCCATGACGTATTGGCCATCGTCTACCTTAATCTTTATTGATTAAAGACACCGGTCTTTGGCAAAAATAAAGGCCCTTGTTTCCTTCGAACACTTTCGAAATATTTCTATGCTTCCTACGCTTTCGGAGCGATAGCAACTGAATTAGGAGGAATAATTTTATTTGTTTTTTTTTTTAACTTTTATCGTATAAACAAATTTTGAAGTTTTGAAATCCAGAATTGTTGGATTTTTTGAACATCGAAATGAATCGGTGAATTGACTATTTTAAGACAATAGTAAATTAAGGTATCAAATCAATGACTTCACTCCAAAATGGCGAGGTCCCTATCGCTTTAAATAAAACTAAGGAGACTTTTTCGATTTTGTAGACTTTTTGGTCTTCGCCTATAGTGGTATTCATCCAAGTTAATCTCTATTAAATAAGGATAGCCATTCAACTATAAACTGTAGATCGCTATTCTTTTCGAAAAACTATTCTGCCTGCTTCGCCTTTGGAGTTATGGTCATAGTCATATATTTTCTAAAAACAGAAAGTAACTAGAGATTTATTTCTTTTTGGAATTTAGAACTATTCAAGCAGAAATTGGGCTTGTTTCAATTAATCATCTCATCGGATTTTAATACTTCCAAACAATATGCATATTTTCTCTTTGCATTTGACTGTAATGTTCTAATATTTTAAAAATTTTCAAAAAAAAACTTTAGGTCTTTAAATAAACGCAAATGTACCAATTTTGCTGCATTTAACATTCAAACAGACAACAAACGCTTTTTCAACCAACCAATTGCCTTTTCCGCCACATTATAAAATATATCGTTAAAATAAACTCTACATATTTATTATTTATATTTGCAAAAATTCCAACAAGCTAAAATAATTTTATGCAAAAATATTTGCTGGCTGTCGCATAGAAGTACAAAATGGCAACAAAATAATGCGCTTTAAAATGCAATTAGCTCGAAGAATTTCGTTGTGCCTCATACACACACACACTTACACACCCGCAATTACTTGTATATATTTACATTGTATATGTATTTACTCACACAATTAAATATACACACACTAATACACACGCACGTGTAAATTGCAACATTTTTTGCATACGAACAAAAAAAAAAACAAAACAAAACACTTGACATGGGAGACCTTACCTGAGCTGATGGCTTGGCTGATGGTTGAAGTATCTTTTGCATATATGTATGAGCGTATGTATATAATATACAATTTTTGCGGCACAAAGTATGCTAAATTTAACAGTTAAGCGGCTGTTGCCAAGGCCAAAATACAAGGCTCACACACACACGCACACTCACGTGAAATGAGCTAGAAATTAGTTTATGACGAAGGTCGGCGCACAAAAGTAGGCTTTAGTTTTTTCGGTACGAGAACATAAAAGCCAAAAAGAAATAAACGCCTAGAACATTGAGAGGAGATCTCCCGCTTTGAGAATGTTCTACACAGAAATGGCGATGTGCTGAGAATGTGAGAGAATGTGAGAATAATGGCAACGTTTAAATTTATGTCAGGCCAATTATGTGTAAACAATTATAATATTCTTGAAATGAAATTTTAAGCTTTTCATTTTGTCACACAAACACTCACACACACAGAGACAACACATACACACCAGCACTAAGACAAAACTGACATAGGGCTGTCACCTTTGTTTACCCAAACTGAATATAAAATTTATGTTGGTCGACCGCATGATATATATATATGGTCACGGGGGAGGGGCCACGTAATGCTAAGCTGCGCTACACTTTAAATACAGAAAAAAGGGAAAAAAAAAACAACAGCTTAGACGGCGAAACGCCGCACAGTGGTCAGGAGTTGAACATTAGGTGTCTTGTATGAGTAGGTTGTAAATGGTTTTTGTTCGAAGTATAGTATTTCAATTTGGGATAACTGTTTAAGATGGCCACCGATTTTACAATTGTCAAGCTGTCTCAGTTTGGTTTGGCAAGTCAACATAAATTGCCAAACGATCATCATGCAAGGCGTAGATTCGTCTTATGAACACATAACGAGAATGCCGATGTTTCCGCGATGAAGCTCACTTCTGGTTGAATGGCTACCTCAATACCAAAAACTGCCGCATTTGGAGTTACATCCAGAAATACTGACTGGTGCTTTTGGTGCGCTTTATGGGCTGGTGGAACTATTGGTACGTACTTCTGCGAAAACGATGATGGCCAGAAAGTTAAGGTCAATGGTGATGGTACTTTTTCATCCAGGAGCTGTAGTTCCAACAAGACGGCGCAAAAAATAAATGTATTTGTTTTTTTTTTTATCTTTTATAAACAAATTTTGGAGTTATGAAATCCAGAATTGTTGGATTTTTTGAACATCGAAATAAATCAGTGAATTGTTTGCTTAAATAGAATAGCAAAACAGAAAATCTACGTCAATTTTATTTGCGTCTTCTAGAAAAAGATGTCAAGTCCTAAAACGGCAAAGCGTTTGGTCTCCGCCGCTGACGTATCTTTAATAAATATAGACACCGCTTCTTGGAAAAACTATAGATCGCTGTTTTCTTTGAACACTTTCGAGATATTTCTATTCTTCCTCCGATTTTGAACTGATAGCAGTTTAATCAAGGGGAATAATTTTTTTTTGATTTTTCTCTTTTATCGTATAAACAAATTTTGGAATTTGGAAATCCCGAATTGTTCGATTTTTTGAATATCGAAATGATTTAGTGAATTGATTGCTTAAATAGAATAGCAAAACGTAACATCTACTACAATTATATTTGCGCTATCTAGAAAAAGTTTTCAGTCCCTTAAACAACAAAGCGTTTTAACAAGCTTCGCATTATTCATTGTTTCGTCAAACAATTTCCCAAATTTAAACCACATTCAATCAGATTGACCACTGTGCAACGCAAAAATATACACCAACAGACCCAACTCCGAATATTTCGCTCTTCACGCATGTCAGAGAAATGTGCGAAACATTTTGGAACATTCAACTTCAATCGATAAATAATGTTTTGTATAGCATGCTTTGCGGCGCTTTACCTTATGCGTTTTGTACCCCAAATATTTGCAGGACCAAATGAGCGCGAGTGTGAGGGAATGAGTGAGTGAGTGCGTAAGTGTGACTGAATGAGTATCCTTGTCGGGGTGTGTGCCTGTGAGTGTGTTTGTAGCTGTCATAAATCAACATTTACATCGTGTTTATGTTTTGTGGATAGCTGACAGCAAAGCAAAACGCAAAAGGTAGACAAATTTTTTGGTTTGGGGGTGCGGATCCTTGAAGGTTTCTTGCAATGTGTAGGGGATTGTGTGTGTGTGTGTGTGTGTGTGTCTGTTCCTGTTACGTTAAGGTGATGAGCTGTTTTAGTTGGAAAATAAATGTATATGCATTTGTTTTGATTGGAACCATTTTCTCTAAAGTCCCCAACCTGCGTGGAGGATTATTGTGGATTTTGGTCGTCGTTGTGTGGCACTACAAAGCAATTTCCAAGCAATACCCATTACCACAGTGTGCGTGCTTGGTGCAAAAATCTTTTAGGCGCTTTTCGAATTTTTCCTAAGCTGTGAAATGTTAATTTACAGACGCAATTTAGACATCGATTTTGATTTGTCAATGTCATGCTGAAGAGCAGCTTAATTTTTACAAAGCGCCAATGAAGAAAACGATACTTCTTGGAATATATTATTAAATATGTAGCATTAGGAGTGGGTGCACGCAAATTCTAATTTAAAAGTGCTCAAGGGCTGAGAAAAAAAAACTTTTGAAGTCATTCACAAATTTCACGATATTTGAAACAACGGAGAATCTCAAATTTAAACAATATTGGGTTTCCAATAAAAACTTTCTAAACTATAATTCAAAATATGTGTGCAATATTAAATAAATTCAAATTTTCCCTCAGTTGACTTTGTATTTATATTTTTCTTTCATATAGAAGACCTAGAGTTTTTGGAAACATCATTTTCATTTTGGAATAAATAAAAGAAAACTTAAAAAAATAAATAAGTTACTAAAGATGATGAAACATTTATATACTTTTGGAAGACTATTGATGTTAGTTAAGATTTACGCAATATTGCAAGCTTTACCTTATTTGCAACTTAAATATATGTAGGTTCTGTGAAAAATGAATAAATTTTTGAACTCTATTACGAGTTGTTCAAAGAGAACATAGAACTACAGTTTAATTAAAAAAAATTTTCAAGAAAATTAGCGTCTATTTGCTAACTACGCCAGTGCTAAGCATAATATACCAGTGCTGTAGGGTGGAATCGGTGTGGGTGGTTCACCGAGCTTTAGGTTTAGCGGCGAGTATGCTAGGAAAGCGCTACCAAGTTGCTTATGGCAATCAGTAGGGTATAACTATGTTCCTAAGATTTTTGGAAGTTTTTTATAGAAATCTTTGGTATGATAGAGTTGTGATCCGTTTAGCGCTTTACAAAAGGTTTATTCAATAAATAGAAACATGTCTTCCATATCGACGTACACAGAAAATATGGCACTTAAGATACATTCGAATCTGAGTTTTGTTTAAAATAAAATCTCACTCCGATTGGTATAGTTATTCTATAATACCGTTCTTTTAAGCTACCTTTTCATTTATTTCGAAAAGATTTTGTTCTTTTGAGGTGAATAAATTTGTTGTGCCGAAATGTGTATATTATAGATCTGGGTTTAAGCTTACTCTGGTTTAAACTTCTCTGCTTCCAATTTTAAATTACCATTTTCCAATTGAATATTATTTAGATTGATATGGCTCCCTAATATTGCTTTTTGTACCTCCAAGATTGAAAGCTTCTCCTATTTGGGCTTTAATCGCTTAACATCGACTAGTGCAGCAATGGGAAAATCTCGTCCAATTCTTTGTATAAGTAGATAGTGCAGTCAGCTGGAGTGCTAGTAAGCACAAGATCGGCAATTAAGCTCTGTGTCAGTGCTGACAACATAGTGGCAGAATTTGGACCCTATACACACGATCTAGTATGTTTATTGAGAATCTTATTTTAAAATATTATAAAGAAAAAGAACACTCTGCCAACCTTCGCAGAGACGTCTACAATTTCAGTTTCATAGACCTTTTACCTTTGCCCAGTGCTGGCACAGCTGAGCTTAAAGATACTAAGTAAATTTTGAATTCATTTTAGACACAGCTGTTCGGATTTGGCTATAAGCTGCCCCTGTTCACTTCGTTTACCTATTAATAAAGATATTCTCAGATTTAGGAAAGTCAAGGGGCATAAATTTATACTTTGTTTTCACAGAACCTAAATATATATAAGTTTCTGATAAGCTAGAACTTACAGTATTCTTAAGTAACCTAAAAAAAAATAAATGTGTCTGCCTTTTCATTCATTATTAAACCAATTTTGGAGGTTTGAAGAACACTTATCTTTTGGGTTTTTCTAGTTTTTTGGCAACTTCATTTGTGCTGCACCATTTCTTTTCAATTTGGAAGTTGGATCTTGGCTGGGTGAACAGGCATGGCCATCAGTCTCTTTTCTCCTTCATAGACAATCTTACGCTTTCCCTCGGTTTGCCACACAGGCATGGCCATCACTCTCTTTTCTCCTTCATAGAAAATCTTACGCTTTCCCAACTCCCAAACTCAGCTTGTTTAAATTTTGCAGTGCTTCTGATCCCAACTTCAGCGCATTTGTTTTAAGCACTCTTGATGAGCGATGATTTCCATATATTACTATATATTTTAAATTTTTTGTAACGCCTTTAAATCTCTTTAATATTTCTGTAAAAATATATAAAATGGCTTGTATTCTTTTTTTCCTACGCAGACAAAAAGCTTTAAAAAGTTTATAATTTTTTTAACTTTGCGCAAAAATAGAATTATTCGATACACAAAAGTGCCATAAATTTAATAATAAAAACTATAATAATATTATTCACTCTCTATATACTTATATTTTCCAAAGATAATATAAATTATTCAACAAAAACGCAGCATGCTGTCATGGCGGAAATACGCGTAAAATGATTTTTATTTCTCGGCCTATTTGGCGCTCTTTCCGCCGCACTCACTCCCCACTGCCACCCCGTGCCATTTGTTTCCTGTCCTTTTTTCGCTATATCTAACGGATATGCCACTAATTAGCGCATATAACTAGTGATGTGTGGGTGCGTGTGTGTGGGTGGGAGTATGTGGTTTAGCATCCGTGTGAGTCCTTTGTAGCTGTGTGAGCACATGTTTAATTAACGGTTTTGATTAGTTTTCCATAGACAAAACGAGAGAGAGGGATGGAGTGCAGACTGGCAGTTAAAATCGCTGAAAACCATTCTGAATGGATTTGTGGCCACAACAATGAGCTTCTATGCACACCTAAGACCTACACTTTCAGGGTTGTCGACAGTCTGCAAAATGGTCTTAAATCAATTTTTGAAGTGGCATTCAAGTTCGTATCCTGCAAGCCAAAAAGCATTAAATTAGCCACAGCTGTTGCATTGGGCACATATTGCACGATGTGGCATCATCTTAAGTCCGCCGAAACGGGCAGAAAAACTTCGTATTTTGCCTTGAAAGCCGATTATGAGCAAAGTTTTTTGTGTTCTAAAGCAAAGTCAAACGGAATGTGGGGGGAAAAGTGTTTTTAGACAAGTTCTATTTACATTTTACGAAGACCACTCAATTGGCTGTCTTGTATTTCTTATCCATTCGTCAATAATTTATTCAGTGAAACTTTGCATTCAATAATCTTCAATTTACCTTTTTTCTTGAGGAGGATTTTGCAGGCAAATACCATTTCATTTACATTTTTTGTTCTTTTGTTAAGGCTTCATGGACGTTAAAAATTTACTGAATTTGGGGGTATATTCAATTTGTCAGCGTTTTTGTAACCATTTGGGAAAGACGAACTTGAACAATTAAGTGTAACTTTGATTCGGAGTTCAAGTGATAGGACATAAGAAGCTTTACTAGATTTAAAGCGTTTTTAGTTTTTTTACTTTTCGTTTATTATTTAAAGCAATGAAGTTTATTTATATTTCAAAATATCATGAGCAGCATAATTTGCCAGCCTATATGTGCATGTAGAAGTGAAAAGCCAGAAAGTATACCAGTTCAAAGTTATATAGTACACTGAGAGAAAAAATCAAGTATTTCAAACTTTAAATTCTAACTTAATTCTATTTTAAGCAGTTTGTTTTGAACGATTTTTCTGGCCCTATTAAGCATTACTATTGTAATTCAAGTGGATAGCCTCTTTAGTTTAGACCGACTGACTATTTTAGCTACTTAAGAAGGAATTTTAAATAACTTGGAATCAGATGAAATCATCAACAATTTAGGGATATTTTTTTCCCGAAGAGTATTGACTAGTCGCATTCAAGTATTTCGCACTTAAAAATAGCAAATTCTAACTTGCTTTGAGACCAAAAATGCTAAGAATGTCAATGCTATTTTAAGTAGGTGTTTTTCAATAATATTTCTGTTTATAAAAATATATTTCATTTAAGTTTAATTATGTTTCATTCAGCATAATTGTTACCACGCGGATAGTCAGCTTTAGAGTTTAGTTTGTTTCCCACTTGGATTTTATACGGAAACATCTTCCAATCGATACGAATTAAGCGACGAGGTGTGGTCCCAGTAATGCTCAACTTTTCAGTACGACGATAACTGGATGTTTGCAGTTTCGGCTCAACTCGGCCTCGTATCATCATTTTGTCGGAATATCTTATTCGACTTGGACATATGGCTGACATTGCTAACCTTCTCGGAATTCAAATATTTATCGTATAAAGTTCTTGTAGTGTTCTCACCAAGCGCACTCTATACTTTATATTTAGCATAAAACGCACCTTTAGTTATTTATTTTGAAAGCAGAACAATTTCAACGCGTTCTTTTGTTTTGAACTATTTGTTCCATGGTATAAATTGTGTAGGAATGACACTTTCAACCGGGTATGAGACTAGAGATTAGAATAAGTAGAACTGTGAAGCGCCACAGATGAGTAACCTACTCAACTTCAAATCAGGAAAAGAAAATATACCTGGCTAGGGCAAGATCTCAGGAGAACCCCACAAGCAGCATTGTCCGAATGGCATAAGACTGAGACCAGAAATGAAGCATTCGAACAGGACGACTAAAAGCAACTTTTAGACGCTTCGTTCTACAAGAACTTGCCCTGATCAGCTCGTCATGAAATAAAAAAGCAAAAAATAAAACAAGAAAATAAATTAGTCCATCTGTAACTTTTATTAAAAGTTATAGAAGTGTCTGTTGCTTGCACTTCAAATAGCCTATCCAAGAAAACGCCGAAAAAAGGAGCACGTTTTGTTCCCAAGGCGATATTATATTCATAACATATTACTTTGATTCGATTTAAATGATTAGCCAAACACAGAAACAAACTTTTTTCGACTTATTTTAAGTTAGAAATTATTTTCTGAAGTAAACCCTATTAGTACCACGAATTCTCCGTTCAAACTCTTTAGTTGAGAGCAGCTAAATCGCTTAGGTACTGGGGAAAGCAGTTAAAGTAACATAGAATCCAATAGAATCAACAGAAATTTAGGCAAATTTCATTTTCCAAAGCGAATGGCAAAGTCATATTCAAGTCACTACTCACTTCAATTTACCAATTTCGAACTTGTTTTGAGATCGAAAATCCTAAGCATGTCAATCCCTTTTTAAATGACTTTTCTTTTTATGAGTTCACTATCCTCAATTTAAGTATTTTTCTACTTATCAGTATTTTTCGATTTACTTTAAGTTCAGAATTATTATCTTAAGCAAGCCTTAGTATGATAGTATTGTTCAAACTTGGTTTAAACTCTATAGTTCTGATCGGCTGAATCACATACCTACTTATGAGCTCAATCTAATTACATGAAATCATCAACAGTATAGGGAATTCCGTTTTCCTAAGCGTATTGACAAGTCCCACTCTAATATTTGGTTGTACAGATTAGCAAATTAGAACTTCTAAGAATCTAAGAATGTCAATCCTATTTTAAATATCACTTTTTGAATAATTATTCTGGTTAAAAGTACATCCTTCATTTTAGTATTTTACCACTTATCAGCATTATTCGACTTATTTCAAGTTAAAAATGAATATTTTAGTTATGGAGATATCTCGCTTCAATTTCTTTTTGGATGTCACTTAGCTACTTCAGAAACTGTTGTAAGCTACATGAAATCAAGTGGAACTTGGGGAAATTCCTCACTCTAAAGCGTATTGACAAGTCGCATTTACGTATCTTGATTATTTCGACGGTTTACTTGGATAAACTCCCAGCTTTGACAGCTTGCCAAAAACCAAACACAGAGAGCCACAAAATGAAATCCTTTTTAAGTTGGCGGCACTTAAAGCTGTTACTGCTGCTCTGGTCATAAATTTAAAAACAGAATATTTGACTTTAACAGGAAACTGAGACACAAAACAAACCGAAAAAAGGCAGCTGAACACGAAATCCTTGCAAAAGCGAAACAAAAAGAGGATGAACTTTGGCAGGGCCACAAAGGCAGAACAAGTAAAACTGACACAACGGCATTGAGCAAAATGTAAATCCCCCTTAAGCCAAAACACTTTTAGTGCCGAGTGCTGGGCAAAGGCCAAAAAATTTTTGCAACTCTCATTGGGTCGCTTGTAGCTGCTCATGCCTTTGGTATCAGAATACTTAAAAGATACAAAAACCTTTTAGACGCTTTGCTGCTTAACTGCAACTTATGCAGCTGGCAGGAAACAGGTAGCTAAGCGAGAGTATATCCTTTAAATTATCTCATTACGAAAACATATGCCGTAAGGGTTATATCTAATCTCCAGTTTGTCGTTAAGTTGCATTTTAGTTAGTTGTAGTCATCTTATGAGAATATACCCCCAAAAATGTACTTGCTTTATTTGTTGCTCAATAGACACACAAATCTTGCTCAGTTTTTTTGCTAAAAGACTGCAGCTGTTTGTGACTCCTGGCAACCTTGACTACGCAAACCTTTGGCATTTTATGTTGTCCTTTGTTTATGCTGGTTTTTGGCCAAAATCGCAAAAATATATATATTTGGTTACTACTCACGCTGGCTTTGGCTGTATGTAGACTTCGTTGTTTTTGGTTATATTTTTTTTCGGGGTTTTAGTTGAACCGCAGACTCATATGGCATACCACTGCAGCAGGGGCGGCACAGTAGCTTGACTGTATTGTTTTACTGTCATTGCCTGCATGACATTGCTTTTTGCTCTTCTGATGCGGAAAACCAGCTCAAAATTACGCCCATACTTAGAAAAAACAAATAGTGGGCAAAGAGTGGATTCGAGGACTGTTAAAAACAGTCGTACACCGCCTGGGTAAATAAGGGTTTTGAGTGAATGAGCATGTGTCTACCAAGGACTTGTTAGTTAAATTATGCATAAATGCGACTGCACGAGGACATAACCAGCAGGCAGCAGGAAATGCAACATTTCTAAACATATGTCATGACACACAAAAAAGGTAGCAATGGATGTAGGGCATCATCATCATGCATGCTGCATAAAGGACATTTTACGGCTGGTGGACAATGTTCGTCTGTTGGCTTGTAGCTTCCGAACTACTCATCATAATTTGACAAATGTGTTTTGGTTGGAAGTAAATTAAGAGGCAGCAGGTTATAGGCTGTGTGAAGCGTCAGATTTGATTATGCTTGTGACGTTATATCATATGTAATTCGATATGTCATTATATATGACTTAATAAATGAATTTTGATCAAATTCAACATATTGCTTGATAATACTTGAAAATCATATGTAACCTGCTTGATAAAACCCTTTTTTTTCAAATGGATTCTATTATTTTTCAAAAGTATACGGATAACCCAAGATATACAAAAACGTAATTTTAGATAACGATTTCCCTTGGCAGCTTGACTGGATGTAAGAACTCAGATTTAAATTCATATAACATTTTCATTTCCAAGAAAATCATGTTTCGAGTTATTAAGGTTTATCTTAAATTATTTGTAAGAATATCGTTATTATTTTTAGTAAAAAATTTTGAGTCGACGTGCTTGGGGAGATAATTTGCAGCAAAATTGAAATATTCAATTGGAACTTAGTATAATAATCGAGACTTTATGCATATTAAAATATGATTAATATTTCGCATAATCAAATTATGACAATTTGATCAAACTTATGTCAATTTAACTCTTCTCACATGAAATGAATCTGTCAAAAATAGACGCTTAAAGAAGCCCCAAGTTAAACTTAACCAAACAAATCAATATATTTCTTGAAAATATAATAACATATTTCTTTCCGACTTAATCCAAAATATGCACACTCAATGCGAGTCTTAATTGGGCTTGAAATATTTATGTTTTTTGCTTCAATGCTTTATAACTTCAGAAATGTATAGGGTTTCTTTTTTTAACTTTAAGAAAGTAAATTGAAGTAGACCACACTCAGAATGTGAATTTCGAGTGAACCTTTATTTGAAAATAAAGTGTGGTTTAGCCATTTTTTGGCCAATAGAACATTATTTTAATAACCACCAAGGGCTTACTCGCAGATCTCCCTCCGAAACATGTAATTTTCGATGACTTTGCGGCACGTTCTGGGGCGGTGTCTCGGCGATATATCTTCAGATTCAGTATATATGATAACAAGCTAAAATTATCCGTATTATAAAATGTCAAACATTCGACTTACGATGTGACGCTTTGGTTGACAGATCTGTCGAACAGCTGATAAGCGCAGGGTCTTCACTTTTGAAATCCCCAATATGGAAATGCTGTATTTCCGTGCTTATTCCAAAAGTTCTCAAAAATTGAAAACCGATTTTAAAATCGGAATTGAAATGAAATGTTACAGTTTGCTTCCGTTGATTGGAGCAATACTACGCCGTATTTTATTTTTATGAGCGCTTCTTCAAGATACTACTACCTTAATATAAGATATCTATCATAGAACATGACAACTTATCCATATAAACGACCAACATTTTTGCTTGCAACTGAAATCACACGTGCACCTCGAAAAGCTTTTTTACTTATGCTCTAAAGACTTGGAATATGGTTTGAAGTTTAATATTCCACTCCAAAGAAGCAGGAAACTGTGAGCAGCCCCAGATTTGTAGTGCTCTTTCGACAAAATTTACAAAATAAGTTGAGTATCCCAGAAGTTTCTACTTTGCAGTTCATCTAAAAAGATTAAATTTATAAAGTTATACAAATATCACTATACCTCAAAATGCAATACTTTCAACTTTATATGAAACTAAACTTAAGTAATAATCTGCTTAGAAATACTTTATTTTTCTAAAAAGCATTAGGATATATAAAAACTATTGTTAATTTATTTTTTTTAAACACGCAATATAAAAATTGACTTTTTCTATATTATTATATCAAACTCTTAAATCGCTGACATCGAAAAACCAAACCAAAGTAATTGCAATGAACCATATGCTTGAAACCAAAACCGCAATTGCAGCTATTTACACATTTTAATCAAGACTAATGAGTAGCTTAAGCCAAAGTCCAAACAAATATAAATCAACAAATTGCCAGAAAGGACACAAATCAAGGACCACAAGCTGTACAAATAGCTGGCCAATTGAAAAAACAAATAGCCGAGAGGCTAAAATCAAATAAGAGTAATAGCCTTGCCA
Organism: Chymomyza procnemis; assembly: GCA_035046065.1. Lineage (NCBI taxonomy): Eukaryota > Metazoa > Arthropoda > Insecta > Diptera > Drosophilidae > Chymomyza > Chymomyza procnemis. The sequence goes on from JAWNOJ010000024.1 coordinate 10,215,464, forward strand.
AGAGCAGTATAAACCTCCAGCCGAGTGCTAAAAAAGTAATTGTAAAGTCAAATAGAGCAAGTTTGGTCAAAACAAATAAACAATTTTTTGAAACAGATGTCGATGATGGCGCGTTTTTCAAAAGCGTTTTTAAATTGAATTTTTTGCAAAAGGCGTTGAGCTTTATTAATGGGCAATGGGCAACCATAAATACCATATTCCTGCTTCTTATACTTTGACTAAAGCTATATAGAAAACTAATTATAATTTATATCTTTATCAGACAAAATCTTTAATCTAAAACAGATGCCATATAAGCTGCCAACACTTCCGGCACCATTTAAGTATAGAAAATGTCTCAACTACAAACGGCCAGGTACATTGAGCACCTGCTACTCCAGCTCAGAAAACCCGCATTTAAACGTTTATATCTTAACAAAGACGAAATTAGCCTATTTGTATGTATATCTTGAACTCAAGCATTTCCGCCTGCAGCCATTTTCTTTTTGCATTTTTTTTTCCTTTTTCTTAGCCAAATGAAGCACAGCTTGGCAGCTTATAAAAATGGCCGCAAAAGTGTTTTTCGCACAGCATGTCTGCCTGCCAATATATCGTAATTGAAGAACTTTTTTTTCCATTTTTTTTGTGCCAGTATATGTGAGCCTGTGCGTATGCTTTATGTATGCGGGCATATTACGCATACGCAGTGTTGTGCAAAAGCCAAACGGAAGCTATGCAGACACAAAATTGAAATGCAAAGTGTGTGCCTTTAACTGTAATATAGTCCAGCCCATGTCTGTTCTGCTCCTTCCCATCTATGTTTTGGGGGTCTTTCTCTTGTCTTGTCTTTATAACTTATCCACTTAATAAATAAATTTTTGCAAAATTTGCTAAATATAAAGGAAAAGGAAAAAATGTGAGGTAAGCGAAGCTATGAACGGCCTTGGGATGCCCTAACCTAACTTATTGGGCTGCTTAGCCTTTCTTCAATCTTAAGTACAACAAGCAAAGCTTTACTTTCGCCACTTTTTAATGTATCTTTAGGGATAATTGGTGATCGATATTCATCGAGACACCTGTCTTTTTACATCAAAACATTTGAGGATATTCATTTGCATCAAAAATTCATTCTTGAAGGAAATTGGAAGTTTTTGCATCGATTTTGCGTCATTAGTGGGGAATGTTGCTTTTCTTTTACAATTGAAGCATAAGTGCGTCTAAAGCGCATCGAATGCTCTAGGAATATATACGACCAGGCTACTCCTATGGAAAGAACGTGTCGCGTGTGGTGTCAATGCTTCAAGATTGTTGATTTTAACGTCGAAGACCGGCATGGTGGTGGAAGCAAATGTATTGAAAGCAAGCCGTTTCGAAATGCCTCAAAGCCATGGGTTGGATTCAAAAGCAAGAGCACTGTGCTACATACGATTCGAAATCAGTAGATTTCGAGCAACTTATATTCGCTTGTGAAAAACTTCTCCAAATGCAAGATCATAAGAGATTTTCCATCACATCGTAACTGCTGACGAAACATGGATCTATTACGATAATTCGAAGCACAGGAAGTATCGGAAGTAGATCGAACATTTCTCCACCTTCTCACAAAACCTTATAATCATGGCACCAAATGCTCTTCATTTGTTGTGATATATTATAAGCTGTTGAAGCCAAGTAAAAATATCACAGGGGATCGATACCGAATGCAGTTGATACGTTTGAGCCGAGAACTAAATGAAAAATGACCACAATACAAAGAAAGACATGTCAGCCACTTTCCAGCAGGACTATCAGCCTTCAGCAGTCAAAAAATACTCGGGAGTGCTAAATTGGGAGATCTTACCTCACCTGACATGCTCTCCGGACGCTCGACCGCATGTCGCAAAAGCAATCAAACTCGATTTTATTATCCGTTATCGGCCTAATTAGCACTCGCCATTCGCCCTGCTACAGTTGATCGTCTACCACTTGGTCTTGCCATCTGAACTTTAGTTGTCCATCCCTTACACAACTTATGCTATTTTAAAAAAATATAAATCTAAAATTTAAATAATTTAAAAACGTTCTAGTTGAATTACAAACACTTTTTCTTAACAGTTCCTCTTAGTTTTTTATAAGTGGACAGTCAGAAATTTTATTGCAAAAAATAGTTGCCATTTGACAGGTTTGCTTAAATTTGAGGATGTTCCATATACCGGTAGATATTTTGAAACCCAAAATTGTTTAACTTTTTATCTCAGAATGGCCCGGAGAAATCTGCTGGTAATATTGTATAAGCAAATTTGGTTGTTTTGAACTCAAAGTTATAGTTATTCGGACAAATTTATGAAAGCAACCTTTTTGGTGGCAAATATTTTTCAATAATTTAAATCTTTCCCTGGAATACGAAACTTATTAATGCATTCCCGAAAAATTCTTCAAATAACATGCTTAAAATTTAATTCTTAGTTATGGGGATGCAAATACAGAACTTTAAAGAGAGAGAGAGAGTGTGTACATAAAGATATCGATACAAATTGATACGCTTAACTTGGTTGCTAGCTATGCATCTGTTTGTAAAATTTGATCGCCCCTAACCACTTGGTCTCTAAGTTAGAAGTTTTCAGACCACATATTTTGGTTCAAAAGTACCTTATTCTCACTTTTTCGTTTCGAGCTGCTTCAAAGCTTTGAACAATGCTTACATATCCTAGAACCGCTGTCCTATAGAGTACACAAACGTTTATCTCTGGCAAAAATCAACGAGAATGAAAACGTCCCCGAAAGCAAACTCAGCAAAGAAGATGTTGTAAGGCAAATGACAGGACAACCATTTTCCTAAAGTTAAAGGATAAATGTAATACAACAGTTACAGTAAAAGCAATAGGAAAAACAAAAATAAAGTGGAAAAACAACAGAAATAAATTTATATGCAACAAACGTCAGTTCACAGTACAGAGCGTGATAAAGGATAAAGGACGAACAGACAGGACGAAGAGACAGAAGCAGCACGTTTAACAATTTTAATGTATCTGTCTCAAGATTAGCATAAGCTTCTCAGCTATGTTTAAGTATATGTTGCTGTCAGTGTGCGAGTATCTCCAGTTGACATCAGATAGGTTTTTCTCTGGAATATTTCGTATTTAATGCTTTACCTGGTATTTTAGTTAAAGAGAATACTTGTTGTGAAAGACAGGTAGCATACAACTTTCGACTACTTCTATCAGCATTCATATATACACTGGAAATACCGAGAATTTGTTTATATATCAAAAAAATCTTTAATTGTTCTACTAAATCTACTTTTTTCACTTCAAAATACTCCCCGTCCCATGCAGTGGGACTTCCGCCAGTGCTTTTTCCACCTTTCGAAATAGACAGAGAAGTCCTTTTCCGGGATTGCCGTCAGTTCCAACTTCGATTCGTTTACATCTGCTCAATCGCCCCAAAACCATGACCAAGATGTGTTTTTTTGAGTTTAGCCAAAAGTCACACGAAGTCAAATCAGGCGAATAAGGTGATTGTGGAACGATATGAGTCAAATTTTTGGCAAAATGTTTACAAAGTACGAGTGCGGAGTGTGACGGTGGATTATCATGCTGCAAAAGCCAAATGTTTTTTGGCCACAATTCTGGTCTCTTGAGACGAATTGCTTTACGCAAATGACGCATACAATGCAAATAATAGGAATTCATAGTACCCTACATCATGGAAATCGAAGAAAATCTCGTTGACATGTTGCTTATCAGTTGATGTGGATGATCGACCAGGCCGCTTTGCGTCTTCCAACACATTCTCGGCACTCTTTGAACATTTTATACCATTCCAATTCACGTATTTTGAGTAGAGCCTTCTGCAATATTCTCAACGATTCAGCTACATAAACTCCATTCCTATTGATGAAACTTTGTTGTGGAATATTTTTAGATTTTGTTAAAATTGAAAAATGCACTTTTGTTTGTTTACAAAACTCAAGCTCAACCAACCAAGGAATTCAGATATTGATATGAAATTTGATATGGCTGTCAAAGACTGTTCTATTAACCCTTGAAAAAATGATTTGTTTCTTTCGGAAACCCAATACTGTTTAAATTCGAAATTCTCGGTACTTTTTGCCAACAGTAATTTTTTTATGTGACAAAAAAATATGGAAATTGTTGTAGAGTTTAAGCTCCCATTAAGAGTTACTTACCAAAGTATACACTTATTTTTAACGACTTATGTAGTGATAAATGTCTTATTATCTTACCTTATAGAAAATAAACAAACCTGAAAGGGAATTTGCAGTTCATTGAAATATCTTCAATAAATCTAAAATAAGTCTATTGGTTTTGTTATAGATATATGGCTCTGTTTGCTAAAAAGAATCTTTAAAAGCAACTTGAATTTTTGGCACGTTTTATTATGAGTAAAATTTTGCATTGTTTATCGATAAGCTAAACTCATGCAGCTTCAAAGACTGTCCTTTTTTTTGTCTCTCTAGTTGCTACTTTATATTCCTTGTTGCCATTTGATGGCTGCTTAGCTTTTGTAAAACGCATTTTGCAATTTTCGAAATAACTTTACATTATATTCTTATCTACTCTTCTACAGAGTCAACTAGCTTACAAAGGAAGGGTACTCATAATTTTTGCTTAATAAAATTTGGCTTAGCGCGGTTTAGTTTTGTTTATGGCCGTTTTCAGAAAATTTTACGGCTTGTTTAGAATATTAGACAACTTTATTGGGCTAGCAACAAGACACTTGTCATAGCCTTTCATGCTTTTTAAAAAGGAAGCAACCCAACTTTTTGCCAGCCAACATTTTCAGTTTACTTGATTTTATTTGCTTTTAAGTCTTGCAAAGTCTGGAATAATTAAAAATATACTTTTTGCTATAAGAGTTTGTTGTGCGGCGGAAATGTTTACGACATGGATAATGAAAGTAGGCGTAATATCCAAAAATAAAACAAACCAAATGCAGTGGAATATTCGTGCACAGGTGTCCTTGAGCAGCCAGACAGGCAACTTTGTTTAGGCAATAAGTCCATAAAATATATATATAGCCACAAAATTTTCCACAAACAAACCAAATTAAACATACAGACTTGCCCCGAAACCGGATGGTCGGTATTTCGATTCCACCCAGCAGCACTGATGCATTAGCCTAGCACTAGCATAGCTAGCAAATCGATGTTAATTGTCTAGGTAATCTTTAATAATAAAATACACCATGCATCGGATTTGGTTAACCTCTGTAGGTATCCTTTATCTGCGAACAGTTATTCATAGAGAACTCAGCATGTTTCGCCTCTGGAGCGATGTCCATTGTCAAAGGAAAAAAGAAAAAAATCCATTTTATTATCAGAAATATAATATACTCTATATATTTATAAGGATATCAAATATTGTCAATGAAATAGTTAATATTTTTAAATATCGTATATAAGTTACAGATGATAAAATCGTAATAAATTTATTTCTCTTAACTATGACATCGGCCCAAAGACGCAGTATGAAGATATCTCTATGAACAACTATTCGAAGAGTATAGGCAGCTACAGCTTATAGCTGAATCCGAACGAAGTTACAGAAGATGCCAACTTTTAAAAACTGACAAAATTTAGAAAATCAATAGAAAAAGGTTGAAAATTTTTATTGCTGCAAAATTAAATTAAAACTAGAATTGGAATAAATAACATTTCTACAAAAAAGCAAATGGGAGCCATGAGCTTTGCTTGTTTACAGGCAATTATTCTTACAGAATATAGTAATAATTTAATAGCATGAATATATACTATTACTTTCCACTTAACTGAAAACATTTTTGCCGTGAAATCTAATCGTTTTCTTCATTTACTTTCTTCACAGAATGCGCTCGTTCATCGAGGAGAACGAGAAAAATGATCCATTGATTAATGCGCCCGATAAAAAGAACAATCCATGGGCCGAAAAAGGCAAATGTATTATCATGTAATATTATCGTAAACCACAAAAATACCGAAATAATAATTATGATAAACAAGCCATTTACAATAACAATACAAACCAAACAACAACAGCAACACCAACCACATCAACCACAACAAATCAAAACCAAAATAATGAGAAATATCTAAGTAACCAGTTTAATCCATGTAGAAGCCAATATTTAGACGAGCCCCAGAGGCTACATCAACTTCATAATCATAAACATAATAATCAGCAACAAAATTATCAACAGCAGCGCAACTTTTGTGCTCCCAATAATTATGCTCCGGATGATGTGCAGCTGCAGCAGGAGCAGCAGCAGCATTATAATAACAACTATTACTATTACTACAACTACAACTTGAGCTATGCACCGCTGGATGAGTATCAGGTGGGTGGTTCCGCAGGACGTCTACAAAAGCTAAAGAGACGCACGCAGCAGGAGCTGCAGCAATGGCCGCTGCTCATGCAGCTGGTGGTGCTACTTATTTGGCTACATAATAAATTTTGGCAACTTGTGGATAAGCAGCTAACGCGTTGGCGCTGGCCATAATGAGTTGGAGGGATGCGCAAGAGAGAACTATATACGTTGCTGGTGCAATTTATGCTTAAGAGCGAAAAATTAAAATTTAAACACTTTTAAATTTTTTATCATACAAATTAATCCAAGTAAATAAAATAACCAAACTGCTGCAAAAAAAAAAAACAGAAAACAATGAAACATAAACGAATTCAAGTAGCAAAGCAAGAAATTCTACGGAACACAAAAAAGAATTTCTAACACTCAAAACAAAAATACGGAGTACTTGTGCTCATTCACTCAGCGCTCATCGTTGTCGTTTTAAAATAACTTTTCTCTCTCTCTGTCTCAAACTTTTACTTAAGCACTATCTCTTTCTCTCTGCCTCTCTCACTTGCGCTCTATAACTGAAGCTGTCTGTCTATGTTTGTTTTATTAAGCTCGTCTTGTGCGTAAGCTAAAGATCTAGGCATTATGTTAGATATAATGCTCGCCATCAACTCGCTCTCTCGTTTCGCTAGCTATCGTAATGTAGTACTTGCATGTTCATATTTCTTAGCCATATTTTTGAAAATCGCTTTTATTTTTTCGTTTTCTTATCACCTAACCATTGCATTTACAACAGCCATTACCAACACTTAGACACACCAACACACACCTCAAACGTATCATGCCAAGTTCTAAGCAACAATTTGTCTAAACTATAAGCCTCTCTTAATGTAACCCACCCAGCATACTAGTTTTATGTAACCAAAAAAAAAGAGAAAACTAAATAACAATAACATTTGGTAACCCTAAAATAATTTTGTCAAAGCAAAAAGTCATTTTACTGAAGGTTTCCTTTAAGCTTGCCTCAAACAAAAATGTCAAAAATGGCGCGCAAACTGTCAAATTGTGCTGAAACATGTCAAGTGTTTCATGCCAAAACGTTTCGAGCGCTGTTTTTTTTTTTTTAATTTGCCTACAAAACAATTTATATTTATGGTAATTTTAAACAAGTTTTTGACTTAAAATAAAGCTGCTGCAATATGCTAGGCTTACAAACTTATACAAGGGGTCTATTTTAGGCTAAACTGCACTAGTTACTTTATTTTCCTAAGCAAATATTAGCACTACCACTCCGAAAGCGTAAAATGTAGCGCTTTTTAGCAAAGGCAAACGCATAAAATAAAAACAAGTAATATAAATTTTACGTCTATTAATTTTCTAATTTAAGAAATATATAACTTACGTATTATATATGTTAGTTACAAGCAGGCAAAACGATAACTATTTAAAGGCAGACGCTGTAGTTACTTGATATTTAAATATTGATTTAGTTTTAAAATATGTTTATGGTTATTATACGTACTTATATATATTTAAAAATAGTGTATACAATTATTATATACGCAGACAACAAGCTAACACAATTACACTGAAAAACAACACAAAAATATAAATTAACTATGACGTAGCAAAACAATTGATAAACAAGAAACAAAAATATTTATATGGCAAAAATAGTAGCAAATTAGTGAAATAATATTTTAGTGCAAAAAGCGATAACTACAAAAGCATAAAAATTAACAACCAAGTCAGCTTGTACTTTATATGTTAAATATAAAAAATTAAAAACTGCAAATGGACTTGAGAAGCTGATTTTCTAACCAAAAAAAAACAAATTAAAGCTATTAAATTTAAAAATTAAAACGTATATACTAAAGTACATATATTGCAAAAAAGCAACAGAAGACGCTGTTCAGCTGGTTTAAAAATATATATATATATAACATATATAGCTATATAAACTATATGAAACAAAGAGTTATGAGTTTACGTTTAATAAAAAACTAAGTTAATGTTTTGCTTATAATTTGAGTTAGTCAAACAAAGAAAGTTTTTAATTTAGCAAAAAAGACAACAAACATACAACACAAAAACAAAACACTTAGTCAATGAGGTTACCAAAAACAAAAAACAAACACATGAAATACTGCAAAATACTACATAAATACCAAAACTAAATGTAGCAGCAAAAAAAACAAGCACACTTAAAATTAAGTTTAAAAACAGGCTTAAAATTAAACAACATAGCAAAAATCATAGCAAAATAAAAACAATTAAAAACGAGCATTATAATTAATTATAAGTTAGACGCGCAAAACGGCAGACAAGTTAATTAGCAAAAAATACTAAAAAATGAAAAACAAAAGTAAAGTAGTCAAGTACAACTCGAAAACGAAACGAAACAAGTTGGAAGTGAAACAGCGTGCAGTCTACAAGCAAATGGCAACAAATGGCATGGAACACAGCTGCAGGCAAACTGTTGTTGTTGCAACAACTTGGAAACAAAAACAAAATACACAGTAGGCCTACCGAAACTTTAGAACAAAACAAAAACAACAAACGTTTATATATAGCAAAACTAGCGCTAAATATTAAGCAACAAATAATGTAGCAGCAAAGCAAAGAAGTAGTAGTAAAAGTTTAAAAACAAAAGCAGTAGTGTGCAAAAGTCAACAACAAAATGGCAAAAAACAACGAAAACTTTTGGGCCACATTATTGCAAAACGCAAACAAAAGCACAAAATGGCTGCAAAAGTTTATTACAAAAAAACAAAAACTAATAAAAATATAAATTTTAAGGTATTTGGTGGTTAAAAATAATTACAACAAAAGTAACTAGCTCTAAAGGCAGTTGTTAAAATCAAAATAAGCAGAAATCTAACAATGCTGCGCGCAGTTTTGTTAAGTTTCGCAGACTATTGTGCGCTGTGCCATGGTCTAAGCCCAAAAGTACGCCACTTTTGAGCTTGAGGCATGCCACAGCAGCTGGTGTCTGTAGTAAAAGTCAAGTAAACGTAAATCAAAGCGTAAAAGTGCAAGTAAAATAAGAAATTAAGTGCTAAGTACAGCCACATAGCATTTTGCTAGTCAGCAACAGTCAGTGTGACCAAACATTAATTTTGATGTATTTTCAAATATTTTGCAAACTAGTTTGCTTTGCTCAAGAGCGCATTAAGCACGCTGTGTAGCTTAGGCCAAAGGGGTGTGAGGATGCCATTAAAATTGAGCGGTGCTGGCTAGTCGAGTGTATTCTAGAACAAATTCAAAACTTTTCAAAAGCAGCAAAGTTTCACTGTCATGCTGACTCAACACAAAATGCAGCAAGAAAATTATACTAAAAATATACTTAAACGAAAAACGCGTTAATTACAATTCGTCTTACAATTAGTCAAAATTTAATTAACAAAATTTTAAAAATATAACATATATATTTAAAAATAAAATTTATAAAAAAATTAATATTGAGGGTCATTTGTGGCATAAAACATTTCTAGTATGAGCTAAAAGTTTAAAGACATAAATACTAGTGTTTCTTTGCAGAGTTTTAACTTAAAATTTAAACTTTATAAATGTTACATTTTAAATAATAAAATATATACAAAAATATTTAAAACTTATATTAAAATATCTATAAACATTAATTAGCTTTGTGCTCTAAAACTCAATTACAAACAAGAAAAAAACAAACGTAGCTGTTAAGCAAGCAGCTGACAGTGTTGCAAAACGACGTACAAGTACAGCATGTGCCAAAAGTTGCATTCCATTGCAGAACTGCGGCATTTAGTTGGTACGTCGCCATTATCCCAAAACAAATATATATTTAGTTGTAAGTTGGTGTTACAGTTCATTTAAAAACAAAACGTTTGAAATCGTCAATACAATTATATGGACATACCTAACAATATATATAAACAAATATATTATTATTATAATTATTATATGTGTATTAACTAAATGTATGTAAAAGTTACCATGCAAAAAATATTTAAAAAAACCAAACTTATTGTTACAATTTAGGCTATTAAGTCGTTTAAATATTTAAGATATATGGACATATTTATATATATATAAATTATATAATTAAACTTAAAAATGATTGATTGATTCTTAAACTTGTCTAGAAGAAAACAGCACGGTGCCGCACAACAACACAGGCTAAACCAGAAACCACAAACATTTAAACAATTATAATTTAATAAAAAAACATAAATATATAAAAATATATAAAAAAAAAAAAACTAGTAAGTAAGTGAATTTTAAAGCAGCAAAACCAAATTACACCAAAGGTCATGAAACATTACCAAAAAAAAAAACAAAAACAAAAAAATTAAATATTATAACAAAAAGTATTTAGCTGTTAAACAACAACTACTAAAACAAAAAACAAAAACTTTTAAGTAAAACAAAGCAAACTCATAAGGCAAACAACAAAGTAAAGTAAAAACCAAATTAAGTATGATTATCATTAAAGGAACTTCTCTAAATAAAAGTAAACTTTGAAAATCCTTAGCGGAGAAAAACTACCCTCTCTCTCAAAAAAAAAAAAAAAAAAACACTAAAAACAACTAAAATTTGGCTTGTGTTTTATTTTATGTAATCCAAAAACTCTGCTGCAAGCGTTGCCAACTGCAAAAAAAAAGAATGTCCCAATACTCTTTCTCTCTCTCACACACACACACAAACAATTGCACACACAAGTACAAAAAAAAACTCCAAATTTGCCGTTACAAAGACCCCTTATTTGCGCTAAGAAAGTACTAACCCTCCAGTAATGCTTTTTAATCCTTCTTTGTGGTAATGGTGTTTGCTTTTTGCTCTGGCTACTAAAACCTGCTAATTTTGTAATTATTTTTAATTTTTAATTCTTATTTTAATTTTTTAAGTATTTTTGAGAATTATTTTAAAACTCTTCAGTTTCAAAGGCTGTACATAATGCCGCTTTCATTTTGCATTAAAAAAAAAGCTTCTTGTATATATGACTGCGATCTCTACGTTTCTACTAGTTCTTCTCAATCCACAGTGCTGCTGCGCTAAGTAAGTATTTTCTATATAAGAGACACCAACTGCCTAAGTATTTCCGGTTCCATAAAAACTTTTTGCAAGTGACAAGCGCAGTCATTTGATAAGCAAAAATAAGCAACTTTTGACCATGGCACGGATGAACTTTAAATGTTGCCCAGAATGTCGAGCATGCAAAAGTTTTTTCGTGCCGTGCAAGTTTCATGTAATTAGCAAACGGTGCGTATACGTAATGAAATTGCATTGAAAACTTTGCAGCAGCGTAATATCAAAAGAGTCAGCTGGTTGCCATTAAAAAAAATAAAATAAAAACAATGCAAATGCTAATGAAGCTGGCAAAAGGACGGCAGGAAAGATGGAAAAACGCTTGACAATTAAAATGTAAGCTTAATGCAGCAGAAAACGCAAATAGTAAAAGAGCAATCCTTTTAGAGAGCAATGGATTAGAAATTGAAAAAGAGGGAAACTACGCAGCAGTACTAGGAAATGGCAAGAACTTGGAGACAGAGAGAGCATCCAATGGATGAGAAATTGAATTATAAAAAAATAACGCAGTAGCACATGCAGTTCTGCAAGAGAGTAAAAAACGCAGTTGGGTTTGTTTTAGAGAAGCTACTGAGCGCTTTTTAGTTCAGCTGTAGGTAAAGCTGTATTTTGGGAGAAATATGACTGAAGTTTCTATCAAAGATTCATTATTAACTCATAGACCTATGTTAGTCAAAAAAAAGTAATAATATTTAATTAAAAGCCTACAAGAAACTACTTTATGAATTTAGAACCATCTTCCAAACATGATATACTTGACTGCTTTATATGTAGTACAGTGTTAATAGTTAATAGATGAATCCGTAACAAAAACTGCATGTAGAATAGAATTGGAATAGTCGCACCCAGCAGCAGAGTCTCTAGTGCAAACGATTTAGCTCTGCAAACGTTGCTCTTGATTCTACTGAATAAAGTTGCCAGTATAAGGTCTCTACTATAATGCAGACAGTCTTCCATAATGGTCGCAGTATATCTTTCCAACTTTAACTCTGGTCTTCAGCTAACAAAGTCATGCCACGTTGTAGGTACAGTGCTCTACAGTAGGCGTAGTCTGGTGCCTATTCATAGTTCGGAGACTATTTGTACTATGATGACAAACACTTAGACTGCAGCAGAGCTTAGTTGATATGGATTTTCCCAATAAGCCGCTTTAAAAAGTGAAGTGTATCCACTCTAGAGGTATTCTAGGCAATACGAACATAAACACGTTTTCAAAGCCACTGTGCATCTAAAGAATATGAGCTTCGGAGCATTTATACTTTCTCGATGACTGCGAAAATGAAAGCCAGCGGATATGCGTTACAGAACCTGTCACATGGAAAATAAATTCGTTAATTCTTTTCAGTTTATATTAATTATAATGAAAGAGCTATTTCAGTTTACTATCAATATTTCAGAAAAAATAAAGCAAAAATTGAGCAGAAATTAATCTTGAAAAAAATGTTTTTTTAATTTAGCTATTAATAGGTATTTATTTATATTTTGTCTATATTACATTTTCATTTGTTGCTATTAAATATGTTAAATGGAGAGCCTTCCAAATTTTGCACGGACATGCCTATTTACAAAGATACCAACGCTCAATAGATGAAGCAAGACAATACAATAAGCAAAATAGTAATACCCTTCAGTGTGCTGTCATCGTACCCAAGGTTATATAGTCGAACTGAGACTGCTCCAGAGTTTATTTAGCGAGTATGCTTGCTCACCCCGTGGTACCGAAAGGCAGGGCTCAGCAACCCTCCCCTATTAGTCCTGACAGACTCGGACTTGGGGAACAAACACGGCAGCTACTGCAGCGCCGGTGTTCCTGTCATTTGCCGACGTCGTGTGAATACGGCATCTGCAGCCTCTCCGAAATCTCCAGTACTCCTGAAACGCTCCATCTTTCGCCCACTTGGTGAATACCAAGTCCATCCAGGTGACGCAGATCCGCATACAGTGGGCAAATACCAAGCATATGCATGCTGGTATGTCGCTTAAGTACCTTGTGTGCGTTGAGCGTTCCATGTCCAGTCAGAAAGATACCGACCGTTGACTAAAGCAAAAGTCACGCCTGTTAGTGACGAAGCCCGCTTGTGGGAAGAAGCGGCGAGTGACACAGCCATGTCGGTCTCCGTCATCCCACCTGTGTTACCAGGGCAATGGCCTCTTTCCAGTTGAGATTTGCGAAATCCCGAATGAATAGCCAATCACCTTTTTTTAGTGGGTAGTCATGCATCAGTTTGTACTTATTGCTATTTTCATGTAAACCAGAACTCGCTCCCGCGAGTACCGGCCAGTTAGTAGAAACTCTGCGACAGGTACACAACCATACAGAATGAGCCGCTGGCAGGACAGCAACCGCCTCCTGGCGTTTGCTTACACTGAAGCACCAAATAGCGCACAAGGCACCATGAACCCGGCATATATGGTTCGCTTGTCGCGGTGACCGTAGTCGACCCAAGACGTGCCAAGCCATTAATGACTCCAGCCAACCGATCACGCAAAGACGTGATATGCGGTTGACAATTCACTGCATATGGTAGACTTGCTCCAGTAAATCGTACCTGTAGCCGCCTGTTGGGAGACAATGTGCCCTTCAGCAGCATGACCGCAGTCTTACTGGTAAATACGGTTACTCCAACCCCGAACCAGCACTCAGTACATCAGTTGTGCTCCTACCAAAAGTGGTACATGAGGAAATCTATATTTACAGCTGATTGAAGAAAAATACGATCTACTGCTTATAGCCAACTTATTTGAATAGACTTTTACTTAAGCTATTTTTATTGCTAGCTGTGTCAGTGCTAAGCAAATGCAAGTATTGCTGCGGGCAATCGAACCTCAGATATTCAGCTAATATGCTACCCATGCGCTACTGATAACGAGAGGTTAATAAATATTAACAAAATCAAGAAAAACCTTTTATTCATATTTTTGAAATCTTGTTTTTCTATTTGCCTTAAACTGACTTATTTAATAACATAGTTGAAAGCGACAACTTATATAGTTGGTCTCAAGGTCAAACTTCATTATAAAGTTATGTTGGAACGGCATATGTTTGAAAATTCTTCTAAATCGATATAAGACTAATCTTCGAATTGACAATCTATAGTAAAGACGTATAAAGAAATAAATGAATATAAAATACGAAAAGAAATTGGAGCAAATTCTCTTCGAAATAGAGGAACTGGAGAAGTCTGCCATTACGAGCGTACAAGTTACTCTGGTAGATATATTATAATTGACTTGGTTTGGACAAAAAAGCAGTAATTATGTTAAGGCTCAAAGAAAAACTTGGTATTAAATTCGTTTTTATGCAGCTCCGTAAGATTGTGGTTCGAGAAGTCATGCATCGCGATTTATTGTGCCCCATAATAAATAAGATAAAAACAAAAATTGAATTCGGCGTTACTTTTAAAGAATTGCAGATTGGTTTATTTTTACCGCTATTCAAGGCGAGCTTTTGATTTCAAAATATTTGTAAGTCGATTCTAAATTAAACCCCAAGTTTTAGAGAGTAGATATAACTTTCCTACTGATTTATCAAGTCCTAATAAAGGTGCCTGTGAGGGCTCGAAGTGCATTCTCGCTTTTGTGAAATAGATAGATTGATGTGATGGTGGAAGAGGCGACAAAGGCACCGCCTCAGACAATCAGGCTAAATAGTCCATTGTGTCATACCGGAAAGGGTTAGATAGTGGTTGGGGAGGAGAAAGTTAAAAAGTGACTGCAGTGGTAATTTGCATATCGCTGCCGAGGGTAAGCAGCCTTGTTCTTAAGAAAGCTGGACAATAGCATAAAAATTAAGTGAAGTTAATTATAAATTGACTTAGTTTGTATAAGACTTGGTAAACTCCTTAGACAAATGTTAATCAAAAAAAAAAAATAAATTTTGTTGAAAGATTGTAAAGCGTTTACAATAGGATATCTTTAGGTAAGTTAATTATATGGACTACTACATTGCAATGATACCTTGTAACTCACCTCACTTCATTTAGCCAACCCGAATCTGCACTAAAATGAGAGACCAACCATACTTTTAACCTTACCTCACTTCATTGAACCATTCCGAATCTGCACCTAAACAGGATATCAAGTGTATGTATGCCAGCAAAGCAGGAATACGAGCCCAATCCGTGAAGAAACTAGCGTAGACATTATTCTTCGCCATCTCTAAAATTATATGAACAACAGAAGATAAAAGTGCAGTTGATTAAGCACTGCCTACCTACTACCTACTGTCGATCTGAGATCGAGAACAGATTCTTCCGGTGCTTATTTCAACCAACGGTTAAGTTTAATTTCTTTCTGTATTTTACTTATCGAAAATTAACTTAATGAAGCTTTGCCAATTCAATTCATATAATGAAACTTTATATATTACAATAAAAACGACGGAGGAAGTCTTTTTTTACCTTTATTATTTGACTTGGAATCTTAGGGCCTCTACGAAGGATATTTACCAGACTCTGTCGTATCCACGATAAGCTGATGTGACCTAGTTCCTAAAGAATGGATCGTCTTCAGGTTGCCATTGGTCGTCTTGTTAGTCTGATTTCTTGAGGGTTTCAGTCTAGTGCCATTTGAACAATGCTGCTTGTGTTCTTATTGAGAGCAAGCCCTATCCAAGTCCATATTCTTGTGCTGATGTGGAGGTGAATAGGCTACTTACCTGTGGCGCTTCACAGCTGGGTCACAGCTGTTTTTCCAGAGTATCCCTCATATTAGTCTCAGGGAGTAAGAGTTTTAGTTTAAGAAGTTATAGTCTCAGTTTTTATATATTTTGCCAAAATGCAATATAAAACTGCTTGCACTGCTTGTTGAACTGTAGCCAATGTTGGCGAGCGTTTGCAGCTGTTCCTATGGAAATTGTTTGCAATTAAAACGATTATGTTTACTTTGTGATGATGAAATCTGAAGAGCTTTTCAAGATAAATTGCAAATTTTAAGTAAATTAGCTACTTACAAAGCTTTCCATTCAGTTCTTTACTTAAAATTTCATAAATTGTGGCCAACATATGGCAGCTAGAACAGCTCCACCTATATTTGGTTTTTGAAAGAATTACCCATATGGTTAAGCTTTAGCTGCGAAATCAATTGAAAGCCAGTGAACTGTGCAACTGCCTGACTTGCAATTAAAATGATTAGAAACATGTATTCACACACACACTCTCACACACACGCACACATGGACACACACACAAAAGCGAACCCTATTGAAACACTTTGTCTGAAATAGAATTTTGCAACAAATTGAACATTTTATGCCCGAAGCATACCCTACTATTTGAAGTAGTCGCTTTACAAATACAACACATGCCATTTGCTCTTCTCGCAATTTAAAAATATTACTCACAAGTGTAGAGAATTTGCATATTTAGACACATTTCATATGCAAATTGAGGCAGGGATACGGCGGCGGCTGGCTGGGAACAATGGGGAAAAAAATTATAATAAAAAATGGCAACCTTGTACAATTTTGTATGCCAATTTCGAGCCAAAACTCTGTTTACCGAGGCGTCTCTTTATGTTTGTCGGAAGTATCTAAATTACCATGAAGCAATAAAAAAAAACAGCAACAACACAGCGGTAGTTGGCCATTTAAAGGAGTTCGAAAAAAAAACAAACGTTGGAAAAAGCGAAAAAAAACTTTAAGAAAATAGAAACTTTATCTGTAAGAAGAGGGTTTCTTTTTTTTGTTATTGTTTTTTTTTTTTAATGGAATGGAATGTTTTTTTCTTTGACAATAATAATTGATATTAATCGATTTTAAAAGACAATCGATAACGATGTATTTTCTGTTTTGCACAGAACTGTTTGCATTGTGGTACAAATTGTAATGACAGCTTGAATTATTTAGTGTCGGATGCTAATAGCGTGTTTTTTAAAGTCCAAGTTCTTGAACTGTTATAATAAGATAAATACAATTGTTGTGATAAATTTTGGATTCTTGTAAGTCTCTTGTTAACCAGCGATATTTAATTCAATAGAAAATAATTTAATTTTAAGCAATTATTTCGATTTTCGGTGACTTAACCTAAGTTAGTTTGAAAGGCTTGACTCGTCGTATGTGCAGCGAGAACTAATTCTAACTTAAATTCCAGTGAGCGCCAATAGTGGCGAGTGATCGCTTGCAGATAAGGCGGCAAAAGATCCGAACCGACAAAGTGATAACTTCTCTTGGTATAACTTAGTGATGAATCCAATATCGTCGATATTTAATGTGTTTTTGTGAGTCACAGGTGTTCTTGCAAACCGCTTGACGGATTTTGATAATTTTTTTGTTTTAAATCAAAGGTATTAACGAGACGAAGGTTTTAAGCTAACATATATAAATGGAGAGCGCTGTTTTTGTGAGTCACAGGTGTTCTCGCAAGCCGCTTGACGAATTTTGACAGTTTTTTTTTATTGACAAGTATTAACGAGAGGAACGTTTCAAGCTCGTATTTTTTTGTCAAGTGATTCGTGAGTTATGAGCATTTCAGTAGAGATCGTTTTTTTTCTCTATATACGCGCTTAAGAATTCAATGCAGACAATCAAATGCATCAAAAAACTCAAAACAAACGATTGCATCGCAATTTCTGTATGTAATCAATTTCATCCGCAAAACATTGTGAAAATTTCACAGAAATAATTGTTTTTTTTTTTTTGTTGTAATGAAGTTAAGAAAGAAATAACTTCGCTTTCAATCAAGTTCAGAATATTGAAATTGCCACGATAACAATTTCCCTGGCAATCATTGCGGAATTAGGATTCAGATGATGAAATGTTGCTATCAAATATTAATTGAGACCTCGAAGAAGTTGATCAATCATTTGACGAGGCAATCGGAAGGTATGGCCTAAACACAAAATAAAATACTTGATTACGCAGGACGTGGGTACGACAGTTGTGCGGGTAGTTTACTTTACGCAGAGTGAATGTGGAATGTGCAAGAAGACTCAATGGCATCTAGCTGTCACGGCAAGATAGCAGAGGTGATAGTTGGCTACTCGTCTGTGATATTTGAGAGTCCTGCTCTATAGATATTATATAGTATGTCATGTGGCCGAATTAAAGTGACAGCTTGGCTCAACAATTTTATTAATTAATTGATCTATTAATCTTCACAAAAAGCCTGAATACTTCAAAAGTTACTGCTGATCATTTTGAGGATCAATTAGCCGTTTTCTTCTTTTTAATAAAATCGACTACCTCAGCGTTGTTGCACAGCTGGTGGGTTGCTGAGCAACTCGTTTATGCGACGGCAGTACTCGTCGTCCTTATCCGTTTTAGGCTCCTGCATCCAGAAGAACATGCGACGAGTCGATGACTTGAATTTGAGCACATAAACACGACCAGTTTTGCATTGATCAACGCGTTTGTATTCAAAGTCATGCGGCAAGACAATTAGATCATCTTCTATCTTGCCGGTAGTGCGATCCATCCAGTACAGATGCATCAGACCATCATCGTCTTGTGTCATATAGACAAGTCCTTTGCGTACATCAGGGTGCACCATTTGGTCGACCATGTTCATGCGGCCAGCACGAAACTCGATCAAATTGCGGGAATTTCCCGGTGCGCTCTGTCGTCCAAACATAATGCGTGCGTGCACTTCTCGAAAACTATGAAGGGACAAGAATCCAAAATTACAACTGAACATTTAATTTTTCTTTTTTTTTTATCTCAACTTACTGGATTTTTTCTACGCGGTTCGTTGTGTATGACTGTCAAGCAGGGTTATCAGAGTTTATTATTAATCGAAATATATTCATGAATTATAACTCATAGCCTCCTACGGTTTGCACTTTGTAAAGTAATTGGGTGTTTCCAAGGTAAGTTGTTTAAAGAATTATTAATTTCGAAGACAATTGAAGAAGTTTTCAAACAGATGAGGATTTTTTAAGAGCACTCCTTGACTTTGGTGTTGAGACCGTCTGCAAACATATCGACAGCTACTCGAATGTGATTTGCAGGTATTTTGGCATTATTCAGCGCCTCGAACTGGTGTATCTTTTAGTATCGACAGTAGGTTTCTAAATAGCCCAAAAAAAAATAATTCTTTAGTTTCGCTTCTGGGTAATTCGTGCTTTTGGAGTGAGGAACGTTGTGTTTTAGCCATTCTTGAGTCACTTGAGCTTAATGACACCGCGTCGATGAAAAGACCATAATCTGCCACTGATATGATTGTCAATCCACAGCTTCCAAGCAACTCCCTATAATAGTGCGCATTTACCTTGACACCAGAAAGCTTTTTGAATATACGTAATATATTCCTAATGATGGTGGTATTTAGGCTTCTCTTCAAACTCAGTAGCAATATTCCAGAATTGAATAAATATAAAATTCCGAACTATAAGCAAGCCTTGAAATATTAATCAAAATAACATTGTTCCCATTTTTTTATTGTTGTGTCAAATTTTCTGGCGAAAGCTTTTAAATTGCAAACTGTTGGATTTTGAGGTAAGCATTCTTAATTTATTATAAAAAATTTTAGGAAGTACATTTTGAAAATGTGTGTCTCGGTCGCTTAAGTGGTCGCCGCTAAATCGAAGGGTTGTGTTTCGCGTTCTCCCAGTCGCACTGCTGCATTTGCCTAGCACTGGTATGGCTAGCAAATAGACGACGTTATTTAGCTAGTAATTATAGGCCTAGGAACATCACCCTATGCTTCGCGTTTGCAGCGATGACCATAGTTAAGAGGAATCATTTTTTGATTTTTGTTGAAAATGATTAACAGTAGTTCTTAGTGCAAAAATTCTAAAATTGCTTTCAATTTTATATATGATTTCATTTTTATATAGAACCATCGAGAATTAATAAGTCTGCTTGAGAGCTTCATCCAAAATGTCGCTGGGAACAACACAAAAATATCGCAACTTTGTTGCTGAGCCTATGAAGGACAAAGCTGTCACAGAATTGCCCGGTATAGGCGTGGTACTTGGCACACGTTTGGCCAATGCAGGTTTCGATACGGCATCTACTGTCTTAGGTCAGTTTTTGGTTTTAAAAAAAGATGAAGAACTCTTCATGGACTGGATGAAAGGGATTTGTAATGCCAATGCCAATCAGGCATTAACTTGCTATAATTGCCTCAAAGCTTGGTGCGAGGAATTCTTGTGAAGGACCAAAATAATAATATCTACCGCTAAAAACTAAAATTACTGCGCAAATGTGTCGAACGAAAGTTCTCTGGTAAATATGCAACTCAAAACGTCACAAAAAATACTAACGCTGTTTTTATTTCCTATTTAGATTTAGCAAAACAATTTTAAGAACAATTTTTGTTGATGACCTGTAACAAATAAAAAACATGCTAACTGTATCTACTATTAAAAATTCTTAATTAGACTGTTGCCTTCATTCGTGATGGAAATTGGGGTTATAGGGTAAAGCCAAGAAAATATCTGAACTTTAATTTCAAGAGCGAAGAAACCTAAATGGAATTTTCGGACTGCACTGAATAGATTTAGGCTGAATAATTTTTAAGGCAGCTTCGTTGAATCAAATGGGAAAATCTTAACTTCGGGGCGAGTGCAAAAAGCAGCTTTATGTTTTTAAAGTCTTATTTGGAAGTTGTATTTTTTAAATAGTATTTTCTGTATTTCTATGTGTGTTTTTTCAAAGCATTTCTCAGTCAAATAAACAAATAACTTAAAATCTTAGTTTGGTTACTTTCTTTTTATAGTTTAGCTATAGCTTGAGCCAAGAATACCCTATGTGGTCTACATCATTGACGTTTATTTCGCTGTTCTCGATCGGGCACTAACGGCTAATTTGGCACTAAAACATTGAAACCAAAGACTATGCACATTAAAAAGAGGAAAGCAGATTTTACTGGCTTATAAGGCCTAGTGTGCCAAGTACTACTGTGTAACTCCAAAGCCTATCTGAACTTATAGTTCGAACTCTAAGGTAATGCCTCCACAAGTAACCTAGACATTGTTCAGGGAGCACAGTCCTAAGATACTGCGAACAATGACAGTTGTACTGCGGTACTTAGGGTAGGCGATCATTCACAGAAACCTCAAAATCAAGTTCGCAATCGAAATCAATCTATTGCAAGAAAACTAATCTATAATTTTGTAACCAAAGTCGACTGCAATGCATGGATCAATCCGTCCAGCGTTAAATCTTTTTGGACATTCTTGCAAAATCAAAAAACAATTTTTTGGTAATTGTCAATTAACTTGGATGAAGATTTGAATAAATATTGTGAGTAGACGCTAAAAAAAAAAAAATTTTCAATAATTGACGAACTTCAAAAATATCAAATCTTAATATTACAATTGAAAGCTACAAAAAACGGAAAAAGTCTATTTTTCTTAAAATTACAAAAAAAAAATTTAGTTCAAACTCTTGAAGCTTTTTTACAAAAATTCACCAGAAAAATACGATTGACGATTGACACTTTCAGCCCCTAGTCATATGCCATTTTCCGAGAAGTGACCTCTGAACACAACATCGTCATCTTTTATAATAACATAAAGATGGTCGTAGAGTACACCTTGTCTACGTCAAGGCTAAAAAAGGGTCAGCACAAAGATTGTTTAATAATTATTTACACCTTGAAACATTTTCATAATTAAGAGCAATCAGAAAAAGGTTAAAGTTCGGGACTTATTAGCTTACTTAAAATGCTGGAATACACTTCACTTCAGAAACAGCCAAAGTTTTTGTGCGAATTTAATTGGAACCCAAATCTTTCGAAATAATTTAGGAATAAAAAACGTCATAAGCTTGAAGTACACGAAAATCTTGCTTTTTCTCTTCATGTCCTTTATGACTCGTTAATGAAGCTTGCTGAAAAAGTTTTTAATACAAAGATGCACATTTTTTATATTTTTATTTAATTTTTCCTTATCTTTTGCCAAAAACCCAAAACACTTGCTGCAAAATGGCGACAAGGACAAAGAGAGACGGAGTTTGATAAGCAAGTTTGTTGCACATGGAAAAAAAAGGCGCCGAAGCGACCGCAGTATAAACGTTAAACAAACTTTATGCTAACAAACAAAAAACTGATATGCAATTCCTTTTATCCTTTTTTGTTTTTTTTTGGTTAAATATAAATCAAGAACGTGTCAAGACTCACCGTGTGGCCTTCACTCGGTCGTATTCTGTTTCAGTTGTCAGCCAGCTGGCCAACAAGGCGGCAGTGAGTTTGTCAGTTTGTCAGTTTGCTCATTCGTTTGGTCAGGCTGTCTGTCAAACAGATACTCTGTGGTTTCCCCCCCCCTACCCCCTCTGTATTTTATGATGTAGGTATAAATCCTACCGCTGACAGTTTGGTCGACTATGCCCGTTTTTTGTGGATTTAAATTTTACACCTGCCTTGGCAGTGGGGCCAGTGAGATAGGCACTGAATGCTGTGGCGCATTCAGGGAATGGACTCCCCGGTGCGCTGTCTTGTTAAATTAGCCAGCTAGAAAGTTTTTTTTTTGGCTGGGCACACGCTGCGTATGCTTGATAACAATTTGTAACACACGCTAGTTGACACACTAATTAGTGTGACTTTTGGATCTAGCCGGGAACTACTAAGTCTGTCTAAAGTCTTAATTATGTTTTTTAAACTTTTAATATTTTTAACCTTATGTAGATGTATAGATGCCTTGAATAGAATAGCATTCCAAATTGTGCATGGCATGCAGAAATACGTATTGCCATCAACTGCCTTTGTGCTGCGCATATTGTCAACTCATTAAAAACCAGTTGAAGGCTTTGAGCAAATAAGTTAGGGAGAAACATCAACAAGTAAATGCTCTTTGGATTAGTTTTTAGAACTAAAGTTTTTTTTTAAGATTCATATTGTAGGGTTTAAGGTTAAAAAAATAACGTGAAAAACTTTTAGTTCCTATTTGGAAGTAACTGAAGAAATGTTAATATAAAAAGGTATAAGCTGGTATTTTTGTCTATTTTTTTAATAATAAATAAAGGGTATTTTTTTAAAGGTATAGAATTTTAAATTGCAGTGAAACAACAATGGATTATTCGATTGACATGAATTTTATTTATCCGAAAGATAAGCTTGTGGCATTACATTTTACATATGATTTCTGGCATATGAGCGCCATGGCTGGCTCGGATGTAGTGCAATCTGGATGTCCAATTTTCGATGACTTTTTCCAGCATTTGTGGCTGTATATCGGTTATAACACGCCGTATGTTGTCTTTTCAATGGTTAAGCGTTTGTGGCTTATTCTCATAGACCAATTACTTAGAGAGCCCCACAGAAAGTAGTCTAGAGGTGTTAAATCACAAGATTTTGGAGGCCAATTCGCAGGCGTAAAACGTGAACTTAGGCGGTCACCAAACGTGTCTTTCAATACATCGATTGTGGCACGAGCTGTGTGACATGTTGCGCCATCTTGTTGGAACCATAAAATTAAACAAAGAGCTAAAAAAGGTTTGCTTTAAACTCGATGACATGCAAGATTATGCATTCCCTGTCGCATATGCTCTATTTCAAAAGACTTTGTAGTTCTAGTGCATCTAAAGTCATGCTGGTAACCACAAAATCCCACGACAAGTCATTTTCATAATCAAACAAACTGCAAATCACAAACAGCCCAACACAGGGCCATCAAAAGCGAAGGGTCTCTCCACTGCATTCTTCTGCCTTCCTAAAAGACCAGGGGAACCAAATTGGAGCACCCCTTAACAGCACAGTGCTGTCATAATAAATTCCGCAATGCTCGTTGACGAGTCAAGCCGATTTGGGTTTGGTGTTGTAGGGGGTGGGGCAGAGAGATATAGAGAGCCCAGTGAATCTCTCGACGAGGGCAACGGGCACAACGTGCACAACGTCAATTGCATTAGAATTTTCATTTAATGAACTCTACTGCAATGGCGGCTGGCAAACAAATGGCGTAGAAAATGGCGACACGATGGCGCCAAAATGGCGTCAAAGACAGATGTGAGCTCAGCACTCGCAAGCGAAAAGGGGGGAAAAGGTTCAGCATATGAGACTGCTTTTAATGACTAGCAATTTGTATACGCCGGGAACATTAAATTTCAGATAGAAATAAATATTTACATAAATTCATAGATTTAAATATTGCTGCAATAATCTGGATTTTATTAGTTTGCTCCATTCCATCGTTTTAATGCCAATTTTAATTGCCTTTTGTGGCATTTAATTACGAATGGCACTGTACATTGTTATCGTAAATCGTATAAAATTTAATTTTATGACGCTACGCCATGATACATATTTGAAACATTAGCGATTTATGCATATTTAATTATTAGTTTAATCAAAATATTGTCGATTTAAATTATAGGTTTATTTATGTGCAGCTGATTTGTGTCAATAAAATAAAATAGATTGCGGTGTAACTTCACTTGAAGTGTCAAATGTTGCGCCATTTTGCTAAAATTGCAAATAGATAGATAAGTTTAGATAAACAGAGTGGAATTTGCTTATGCAGAAATAATATTTACAAGAAAAAGGATACAAAGCCAGTTTCCAAGGGAGTACAACTAAATGATTTGCATGGAAATCCTAAAACCCTAAAATCGATTTGTTCTTTTGAATCAATAGAAATAAATGAAGCCTTTTTATTAATTAAAGGGTTCATATATCCCATAGGTGGCGCCAGCATCTATCGCAAGGCTGATTGATTTATTCGAGGTAAGCAATGGGCAATTTGTTGGAATATGCAACAATGACGACTTTGCTGAATGCAGCTTCTTGTAGACAGAACGAGGCGAAATTTAAACAGAAGTTCTCTATCCAAAACATCTCAAAACGTTTCACTTAAAATGTTATAGCAAAAACGCCTGCACAACGATAGAAAGGGCACGACAAGTTAACATTTCAGCATGACAAAGCGCGACCACAAGTTTTCTTAAAGTTCTTTTAAACATACCTGGTGACTTTTAAATGCGATGTCCTACTACATCCAACGAAATTCGCCCTTGACTCTTTTTCCGATGACGTATGACCTTGCCTAACAGCACAGCACTTCCGTTCCGACAATACAGGATTGATTCAGGCATGGATCGCGTAACGAGTAATTGGGAAGCTGCCGTTAAGTTCAAATGTAGACGTGCTACTTTAAGTCATTTTTCTGCAACCAGTTTTGTACAATAAAGTCTTGAATCATGAAAATAACTAGGAAGCTGGGTAGATAAATAAAAAACGAATTAGTATCCACCAAAACAGTATGTGTTTTTTACTTATAAGAAAGGGTGGGCAGAAACATGGGAATCCTATAAAAAGAGCATAAATCTGCTATAAAAGGTCATATTATCGCTTTTCACTATTTATATATTGGAAATATCAAGTGTCAATCAATATCGCATGCTGATAAGTGAACAAATGAATGAACGAGTTGGGACAATTTGTCCCAGTATTTTCGCCGTTAAATCACCACTCATGAAACATGGATGCATCATTATGCGCCAGTGATCACTAAATAGTCGAAACAATGGGTTCCACCGTGAGAAAGTGCAAGCCAAAGCCCCAATATTCGGCCAGAACGGTTATGGCGACTGTATTTTTAAACGCGCGCGGAATTATTCACATCGATTACCTAGCGCATGGCAAGACAATCACAGCGCAATATAACAATGACCTATTGGATCGATTTGACCTATCGGCGAAGCTCCTTCACTAGGACAACATGCCAGTTCACAAAGCTGTGAAAACGATGACCAAAATCCGCACCCGCCGAATTTGCCAGCTTTGGCTCCCTGCGATTACTACCTTTTCCTAAAGCTGAAAGGATGACTCACCTGTAAGTGCTTCCACTACAAAGAAGAAATCATTGCCAAATTTGACGCCTATTTGGAGGAACTTTCGCCTGACTTCTACAAGAAGCGTATCGAAATGATTGAGAATCATTATAACCGCTGTATCGAGGTAAAAGGAGATTATGAAAGTTGATTTTCCAAAAAATCATTTTGTGTTCTTAGTAGTTAGGCTCGGAACTATTCAATTCGCCTAGTATGTACCGTATCAGGTGTGCCCCAACTGTTTTTGATTCGGAAGTGCTATTACGTTCTCCAAGTGAGGACGGGTGGAAACAGCCTATCAGCTAGCTCTTGTCATTGCTTATCATAGTCGGACTAAAGCTCAAAACTCAAAAAATTGTTTTATTCTTTGGCAAGTCGTACGAGCTAAGTCGATAATCAACCTAGCTGACCGTCTTAAATGCAGAGCCTAGGCAAATGGCCAGCAATCTTGGTAAGCCTTATCTTGGTACATTGCATCTTTGCCCAACCCCGTAAATTGTAAAGTGCCCAAGTATTACGCAATGTATCTGAATCAGGAAAAAATACTGGGACTAGCAAAACCAGCACCCACACTAAAGGAACAGTTGCTCGTCTCTTCTCCAAAAAGGCTAGCTAGCGCGCTTAGTCCATCATTCCAGCAGAGCGCGAGTAGACCACACGCAATTTCATGGCTGGTTGAGGCATCAAGCGTACTCCATCATCCAAAGAGAATGCGATTACAACAAAAGACCACTTCACAGCTGGTTGATGGACCTCGAATACTGCTCTGAAGTCAGTGAAGAGCCTCAGGCTATGAAGACGGCACTAGCGACGTATTTCCCCGTGGTCAAAAAGATAAATGTCACGATTTTTCTTTTAGGC
This sequence comes from Chymomyza procnemis, assembly GCA_035046065.1. Taxonomy (NCBI): domain Eukaryota; kingdom Metazoa; phylum Arthropoda; class Insecta; order Diptera; family Drosophilidae; genus Chymomyza; species Chymomyza procnemis. The sequence goes on from JAWNOJ010000024.1 coordinate 10,242,345, forward strand.
GTGTCTTCTGTTGATGATTAACAGTAAACAGCTCTTTCTATTTGAACCCCGTTCTTCAGTTTGGATAAGATACACTTGAGAGTTGGGCACCCAATCCTAGATCTTAACAATGAAGGAACAGCTGAGTGGTAGCGGTTGGCAGTCCACTTATTGTAAATGTTGAAAGATGTTTTACTGTAGTTGCCTTATAATCGGAGAAGGTCGCTTTTTAAGAACAACTAAGGATTTGGTTTACTTCTTGTCCAAAGTTTCAACGAAAACTCTTGACTCGAAAAAATAAATAACATTGACTTCAAGTTGGGCAGAATTGCAGAAGGTTAAGACAGCCAACATGACCAGATCCAAACAACAAATTTTTCTCAATCTGCGGGAAGTAGAGAGCAAGTACCTGCGGTACAAAGATTGACGCAACACTGCACCTATTGTTCTCATATAGAACAAAGGGACATATTAATTAGAATATAGATGGCAGGATAGCATTTCAAACACAAAGGATTTTGCTTATTCAGCAAAGCACATACCTGTGCACTAGCAACCAAATAATGACATTCCAGGTGAATACATGTTCCATCAGGAGATTGTAGTTACCCGCAGCACAAAAGAGGACAACTCATAAAGCAGTTCACGCAATATAGTCACAAGCAATAAAGTGTTCAACGGTTGAATGTCACACTTTTAAAGGAAGAAACCAGTAGGTACTAGGAAGCAGAATGTAATACTGTGAAGCACAAGATGCATCCGCATTTATCAAGTTAAGTTATTGGAAGCTGTGTAGAATTCAACCTAAATAAGAATTGCCTTTTTTAAGGATGTCTTCATCATTACTGGAAGTATAGGAAAGAAAGAAAGGGCAAAGGTATTATCAAGATTAGTCTTTAAAGTGAGAACCCCACCATTATATGCATAATAAGGCTATAAAAACGAGCAAAGGTAACATCAAAATTAGTTAAAAACCGAGAACCTCGTTAATAGCGATGATATCCATAGAAGTAAGTTAATTGGTTTTCTTTTCAAAAATTACTGTTGGATTAGTACACAAAGAAATCGAAGCTGTTTTACTGGCTACGGATACCGGGTCTTGAGCTAGTGAAACGCCTACCCACTAACTATAATCAAAAGGGACTGACTATAAATCGAAGTGTAAATGAACGACTTCTGACGATACATACTGAACAGTGGCCTCCGTAGCATGAAGAAAGAAACTTTTTTAAACAAAAGCATAGCACCCACTTAAAATGGCTTAAAATCTTTAACTTTTGTGCTCTCCACAAGCAATGGTTGTTATAATAAATAAATTTATTTCCCTTGACTATGTTGCCTTTGGTCCAATGGCTGAGCATGGATATATCTCTATAAATAGTTTTTGGAGGGAACAAGGACCTGCAGTTTATAGGCGATTTCGGACGGCAGTATCTTCAATGAATAGAGATTTACTTAGGCAAATAGCGTCCGTTTGCTATTTAATTGCACCAGTTCTGTTGAGCGCAATCAAACCATAGTGCTTGGGCTTAGAGGTGAATATGCTGCCAATGCTACACCGAGGACCATATATCGTCGTTATCTTTAGTTTAAATAATCAATACTGGAATACTAACAGCGGTTAAACTTTTGCGAGCTCCAATTCATGAAGAAATACCATCTTATTTTTTTTGTCCCAATTTGGCGATATTTTATTTAATTTAATTAAAGATTATATTGATCAATCATCAGTTTATTATGGTAATTCAGGCATTAAATCTTTTATAAGAAATAATCCCCAGTGAACCCTTTAGTATGCAAAAGTGAATGTTTTTGATTATTGTTTCAAAAGCAAAACTTGAGAATATATATCTTATAACTTTGCCAAAATAAAACACTTTGATTCAGAGCTTATAAAGCAACAGTATTTCCAGGCTTATGAATATTTACTTTGAGGGCAAGTATACTCTTTCGAATTATATTATAAACACACTGCTTTAAATATGTAATAATATTATAGACCTAAGCTAAGCGCAAATCCCCAAGTAAACAAGAAAAATTGTTCATGCCTATAATCATAAATTTTCATTAAATTAATTGTAGTTGACTGTGAACTCAGGAACTCTATTTAATCCCATGTTTCCTAAGCAATTATGTAAATGACTTTTAAATCTTGTCAACCTATCTCTGAAAAAAACAAAAAACAAAAAAAATACCCACGAAAATAATAGAATAATCGTTTGTGTACTCGGCTAAAAAGGTGAAGCTACCAACCTGCTAAAAATTTGCAGCTGTTCCAACATAAAGTACAACCCAAAAAAAAACAAACCATTTACTGCGAAAAGCTGCCAAAAGTTAAAGGGCAGCCCCCCACCACAACGACCAAAAAAAACTAACTCATGGTAACACCAAAAAAATGAGGAAAATTTGTTTGGCAATTTTCAAAAGGATTCGTGACGTCAAATTAATTTGAGCGCCAAGTGGCAGAACAACAATCGCCGATTCAATTAATTTCTGGAACAACTTGGGCGATAAGGCTGTGAATTAGAGATAACCAACATTGACTAGGGTGGTAGGGTGTGGTTGTGGGCAGCGTTGAGAGGGGGCTAGCTTTTTGTTGCTCCAGTTTTTATATGCGGTTTGTGTATTTGCTTTTTGTGGTTCCAACGTCTCGACAAAGTGGAAAACAATTTTCCGAGTGTTTTGGCAATAGTTTTGCTTGTTTATGCGGCACACTTGTGGTGTGTGTGTGAGAGAGACTGTTGGGGGAAAATGCTTTTCTGTTGCCAAAATACTTAGGTAGAAAATTAAGCAAATGTGTTGTCTGGAGATCTAATGGATTGTTGGCAAGTGTCTAATGAAGTGCTTGAGACAACAGCAGCAGGCCTAGGCCTAACAGCTGCATGGGGTTCAAGGGTACGATAAATCGTCTCAGATGATGACTTTAGCCATTTTTATGTAGTGAAAAGCATAGTGAAGTTGCTAAAAAAGGTAAATTACATTTTAACCATGTGTTACATTCATTTATAGTCAATTAATTTTGTGTACCTAAGCTTCTTCGTCTAAGGGTAAAGTCAGTGTATGTCACGGGGATCTATCAATTGGGCTCAAGGACAACTTTATTTTGGACTTAAGTCAATATTTAAGGATAAATTGGAATACAATATAGGTGAAAGAAGTAAAGTTGGCAAATTTTATGGAGCAGCCAGTATACGAGTCCCAGGGCAGCTTACATTTAAAGTTGTCCGTTGCTGACTTTGACTAAAATCTTTTAAAAAATACTAAAATAAGTATAAAGATGCGCTGTATTTGTTTTGGAAAATATTTTTATATATTCTTCGATATTTTTAGTTAGTATTTAAGTCAACTTCATATTTCATTTTAAGTTATGAATATTTTATATTAAGTGTTTTCTGAGAAAATTTGATTATATATGCTGCAGGATTGCTGCATTGTTCAAAAGAAAATGTTTAACAAAAATATATTTTTAAAATACGGGATACGGGGATATGGATTTGTTTTATATTATATTTTGCTCGTTATTATTTAATATTTCTAAATTTTAAAATTGTTCAAATTTAAGATCGACAGGACTTAGTTGTAGCACTAAAAATATATCAACAACAATTTGTGAGTAACAAGTGATATTTTTGTGCTCCGGCAAAATTATTTTATTTCGCCTATTTAACTTAATTTATAAATTTGATTTTTAAAAAAAAAACATATTTAGTGCTTGTTTTAGTGCATTTTTGATTAATCATTGCAACAGCACATTCTGTTTTAATTAAAATTGTGTTTATAAAATTAAAACATAAAAAATTGTTTTGGCGCATTTTTGTTGTTGTACTCGCTACTTCAATTGTTTTTGTGTGCTCTGTTGCTTTTAAATACTTTTGTCTACTCTCCCGCTCTATCGCGCTATATATCTTGCGCTCAGCGTGCCTACTTTTTGTTGTTGTTAAACAATTTTAAACGGATCTTTCTCGCGAGCCTAATCTTGCATTTCGTTTTGTGCGGTGCTCTTCAAACACATATTTGTTGTTGCGCGCTGCATATAAACTCATTTTTGTTGTTTACAAGCTAGTAAACTGTGACCGTGTGAGTAAAGAGTTGATTTTGCACTTTACATTAAGCGCATAACTCCCGAATTAATATACTCTACAAACGGTTCACCCCCTTTTTCAATTAACGTAAAAAAAAAAAAAAAAAAAAAAAAAAAATGAGCGATTCAAAAATTTGTTGTTACCCTTCATGCAAATGGAGTGGTATACAATCCGAAGCCTACGTTGCATGCTGGATGTGTGACAACTTAGCTCACATCAAGTGTGCTGGCCTGACCGGTCGAGTTCATGATTGCATTCGTGAACGGAAAGGCCTAAGCTGGACCTGCACAGCTTGTCGGTCGGCTGAAGTCGACATGAAAGCGTTCATGCGTCAAACCAAACTTGGCTTTGACAACTTATTTAAAGACTTTAAGTCAATGCAGGATAAGTTTTCTTCTCTTGCTGGTATGTTTGCCAATTTGCAGGTTATGAGAGTTTCTCCAAAGCGCAAAAAGACAAACAACCAGCCAATTGACAATAATACTGTTTCTTGCCAATCTCCGGCTATTTCTGCCCCAATGCAGCTTATATCATTTACGACTCCTAACCCATCGTCATCAGCTCCTACTGGAGACCCGGACCGGATCCCTATTGTCAGCCCCAATAGGAATATACCGTGTTCATCTCCTTCCGTGGTGGTGGCAGCCGTACCCAATCCGATGACCAACGCTCCAGCCTCCGCAGCCACACTGACTGCTGTGGCGTTACCAACGGTTCCCGTAATAATGGAACCAACTGGATCATTGGTTGGAGTCGCTCCAAAAAAATCTATCTTTGTTTCCCGACTCATGGAATCAGCCACTGAAAATTCCGTAAGGCAATACGTTTGTGAGAAGCTCAATCTGTCCTCTCCAAACGATATTGAAATAACTAAATTTAATTTTAAATATAAGCGTGATATCTCATCGTTTAAGATAAGTGTATCATTATCCTACTTCACTACCTTAGTTAATCCTTCTTTCTGGCCCTTACACACAGTTGTGCATGAATTTATAAAAAACCCTAAAACCTCCGATCCATCCACTAATAATTCTAATAACTCTAATTCTGTGGCTAGTACTAGTACTAATACTAATACTATCTCAAAAAACTAACTTCTACAATCTCTATAACATACCAAAATGTTCGTGGACTTCTTTCTAAACTAAGTAGACTCTATACTAGTAGCGTAGATTTTAATTCTGATGTTCTTGCCTTTTCTGAAACCTGGCTTAATGCTTCAGTTTTTAATTCCGAAATCCTTACTAACTCCTTTACAATTTACAGGCTCGACCGGTCCACCGGTCGTGGTGGTGGAGTTCTTGTTGCTGTAAAATTGTTATTAGAATCTCATTTGATCTCTCTTAACTTTCCCTCAGACATTGAATTTATAGCTGTTAAAATTAACTTAAACAATGTCATAATTTACTTAACCTGTTCATATGTACCACCTAGTTCTGACTTGGGTGTATATATGAAGCATCTTGATGCCATTCGTATGGTTTCTGAACTTGTCCGTACTCAGGACCAAATTGTTGTTTTAGGAGACTTTAACCTACCCTCTATATCGTGGCTTAGTTCTAGGAACTCCAACTATCTTTTTCCTTCTAGCCATCATGATTTCGTTTCTGGACTTATTGATGAATCTTTGAGCCAAATTAATAATATTTATAATTGCTCAAATAAACTACTAGACCTTGTTTTCGTCAATGATACTTCCGAGTTTGAAATTTTGCGAGTAGGTCCTCTCTCTTCGCCCGAGGATAAATACCACCCGACTTTAGAAATTACTTTATCATTTTATTGTAATAACCATACTCAATCAAGTACTCATTTGCGGCGTTATCGCTGTTTTCAGAAAACAAATTTTGCTGGTTTAAATTTATTCTTGTCAGAAGTTAACTGGTCCTCATTATTGTCAACAGATGACCTAGAACAATCGATCTCAATTTTCTATCGAACCTTATACAGCGCATTTGATCTATTTATCCCATATTTTACTCCTAAACAATCTGTAAAACCACCTTGGTTTACATCTGGTCTGTCGTCATTAAAAAATCTTAAGTCCTCTTCTTTTAAAAAGTTTAAAAAATCTGGATCTGCCTTAGACTTCTATAAATATTCCATTTTACGCTGCAAATTTCATTCTCTTAACAGAACATGTTACAAAAATTACCTCTCCCGCTGTCGCCTTAGATTCAGTACTAATCCAAAGCAATTCTATTCTTTCGTTAATTCTAAACGTAAATCTTCCCTTTTTCCTGCCTCGCTTTATTATAAAAATTTATCTTCCACTAACAATACTGAAATAGCTGACTTGTTTGCAACTTTTTTCCAATCAACTTATTCAACTAAACAAAATAACATTGACCTTAACTATCCTTATAATCTACCTCATTCAAACTTTGTTGCGAATCCTGATATCCTTCAGGCTGACGTTTTGAAATGCTTATTGTCCGTAAAACCGTCCTTTTCTCCTGGCCCTGATCACATTCCCAGTAGTATTTTGAAACACTGTGCTCACTCGCTCTGTGCTCCTTTAGCTTCTCTCTTTAGCACCTCTCTTAAATACTCATATTTTCCTACTATCTGGAATGAATCCTATATCATTCCTATTCACAAAAAAGGATCCAAATCCAATATCGAAAACTATCGTGGTATTGCAAAGCTCTCTTCGATCCCTAAAATCTTTGAGAAGATTGTTACCTCTCAATTGCAACACTACTGTAGTTCACTGATATCATCCTCCCAACATGGGTTTGTGAAACGTAGATCTACTTCCACCAATCTTTTAGAACTTTCCTCTCTTATTATTAATGGTTTTACAGAACAAAAGCAAACTGATGTTATATATACTGACTTTAGTAAAGCCTTTGACTCTGTAAACCATAGCCTTCTCCTTTTTAAACTGTCACGTTTGGGTTTTCCGTCTGGCGTTCTAAATTGGATATCTTCTTATTTATCTAACCGAGTTCAGAAGGTAATTTTTAAAGGCAGTGCATCTAAAGTGATTAAAGTCACATCAGGCGTACCACAAGGTAGCCATTTAGGTCCTCTACTTTTTAATTTATTTCTAAACGATCTTCCCCAAGTCATCTCCCATTCTCGCATTCTCATGTATGCAGATGACGTTAAACTTTTCATGACCTACAATGATACCAGCAAACAACTACTTCTTCAAAATGATTTTGAAAGCATGCAGCTATGGTGCATGTGCAACCAGCTGTCTCTTAACGTATCAAAATGCAATGTTATGACGTTTTATCGTTGTGCCCCATATTCTGCTACATACTCCTTAGGCACTTATACATTGGAACGCGTGAATAGCGTGTCCGACCTTGGTGTCTTATTTGATCCTAAACTCAAGTTTAATAAACACATTTACAACATCGTAAACAAAGCTCGAGGGGTTCTTGCATTTATTAAGCGGTGGTCTAAAGAATTTAATGACCCGTATACTACCAAACTGCTGTACGTTTCGCTTGTCCGCCCAATTTTGGAATACTGCTCCTGCATTTGGAACCCTCAATACCAACACTATCAAGAGTTGATTGAGTCCGTTCAAAAACAATTTTTAATATTTGCTCTTCGGGGATTAAACTGGGATCCCAACATTCGCTTGCCATCCTATACATGCAGACTTCGCCTTATCAAATTACCTTCGCTAAGTGATCGTAGAACATGCCACGGCGTGCTATTTCTGCATAAGCTTTTACTCGGTCTCATTGACTCTAACGCTCTCCTTAATAAAATTTCTTTCATCATTCCTTCCAGATTAACTCGTAATTTTCGACCTCTAGCATTAACTTTTTGTAGAACTAATTATGCGTTACACGATCCTTTTCGTGTCCTATGCGCAAATTATAATAACCTCTATAATTTCGTCTCCTTTGAACGGTCTATCCAATCCATTTCTTCATCTATCCTATCCTATCTGGATTCCCCAAATCGAGCTTCTTTGACCAATCATGAACTATAAAAACCTATCTTGGTCAACGCTGTTCTTTGGCTTCTATTTGGAATAAATGTTTAAATTTATATGCTACTTTCTGTTTTCATCTTTTACATTGTAAATCCAAGTTCCTGGCTAGCCCCAGATGTGAGACGGTGCATATCTATAAAAAATTCACCCATCAAGCTAGGAATACGGATTAGTTTTATTATATTTTTTCCTTTTTATCAATTATTTCATAATTTTTAGAATGTTTAAGTTGTCTAATGTTAGGTCAACTGGACTTAGTTGTACCCTTACGTATTAATAAATAAATAAATAAATAAATTAAGCATAAATAAATAAATAAATCCAAAATACAATGAAAATAACATAAAAGGTAATAAAATTCTGCAATCTTCGGCAGCCATGTCATTTATTTTGTTTAAAGCAAAATAATTGGGTACCGGTGCTTCGCTCATAAAACAATGTATCCTTGTAGTGTATAGTAACGATAACGATATCTAAATGCTCATTTTTTATTGCCAGTGCTAGGCAGTTGCACCAGCACTGCTGTGGGAAATCGAGTGTGCTAGCAGTACCGATGGCCAACATTTTTGAAATAGAAATTGGCAGCAATTTTATTCTCTTCAGTTCTGTAAAAATATGCAAGATGAGATAACTTGAGTTCGAGATTTCTTTAAGATCTTTGAGGCTAACGGCTTAGCTAAGTTAATCTAAATCTTGACTAATTGCTGGCATATTTCATTATAATTTTTATATACTTTTCTTCCGAAAAAAAAATATATTTTGTATTAGTGTATGTGTCGTTTAACGACCCCAAACTTGTAAATAAAAAGTAAATTCGAAGCTCCTTACAAGTTAAGATTCTTTGAACTGCAATCAATTCCAACCCAAAAAGCCTAATTCTGCTAGAGGTTTAAGCCCGCAAAATAACCCCACAAAAAAAAAATACGGTGGATCAAATCCGGAGTTCTAGTTGGCCTCTTTTTGACATCAGGCTTCCTGGGAATTGTCGCTGCAGAAACTCGTTTGTTGAAACCAGGAATCTTCATGACCTTTTGCGCGCATTTGTGGGCAGATATAGTGAGCCAACTTCCACCGATACCGGCTTCCATCAACCGTTTGATTCTCTTTGAAAAAAGAAGGCCCAATGATGGTTTTGTCACAAACGCCGGCCTAAATAGTCATTTTTTAATCATGCAGTGGCGTTTCATGGATATCTTATGGTTTCTGCTTTCCCCAAATACGGCAATTTTGCTTATTAACGCCACCGCAGAGTTCGATGTGGGCTTCATCGGTCATTAAAATTCGCTTCCATAAATCAAGTTCAGTGTCAACTCTTCGAGTGACTGTTTGACCGTATTCTAAGCGACAGGAATGGTCTGTGGGCAATATTCTTTAAGGCAATTGCATTTTGTGTGGAAGCAATTGCAAATCATCTTTCAAAAAGCGCCGTATAGTGATTCCACTGCTGCCGAAAAGCTGAGGACGGGGACGATATGAAATTTTTGGGTTCTGCACAACACTGTCAGTAACATCAATAAGTTCATTTGAACGAGTTGTTGACGATCTCCCACTGTCCCGTGCACAAAAAAAACTTGACATCAAATGATGAATAGTATTGTAAAAAGTGTTAAAAACTTTGCCATCTTTTGTACTTTTCACCAATTTTATGTTAAAAACTTAACTGTGCGCGGAAAGAAGAGCAGTGCCACGTGCCAAAATGTTTTGAAGAAAATATGTAAACGAAGTAATGTCCAGCTCTTTGTCATTGTAACTTATTTGCATATTGCGTCACATTAAAAAGTTACCAAGCGAAGCGATTTGCATAAAAACTTAAATTTCCACAAAAAATTTGTTCTTCAACGAATTTAAGCACTTCGACAGACTCGACTCACAATGAAAATTCAAATTTTAACTTAAAATTCAAATTGACAAATGCATTTTTTGCAACTTTTACGCATAAACAAATACAATAGGCGCAGCAAATTCGAAAAATTTCAAATTTATCAAAAAAAGAGGAAAAACTGCAGAATGCGGCAAAAATTCGGTTGAATGAAATTACGTGTAAAAAGGCAGAGCCAGTATAAGATAAAATGCGAATAACCAAATTCTAGGACATTTTTAATTATCTGGATTCTAACACAAGAGCTCTTGGTTTACATGAATGCACACATACATACACACGCAAGCAGCCACATACACACAGATACACATATACGTGAGGCAAATGAGAATGTGTGCGTAAATGAGTAAAATAGTTGAAACGAAAAAAAGTGTAGCATACTTTTTTGGTGTTTCGAAGGACAGTGGAACTGAAGCTGAAAAAATGTTGCATTTTTTTCTAATTTTTATGAATTTGATTGTGTTACCAGAATCTCAAGTGATTGCAACTGAGGCCTTATATCTTACACGATGGGTAATCTTGAGACGAGATTACCTTCAGCAACGCTCAAAAATCCAACAATTTGTTAAAAAAGATCAACTAGTATTAGTCCATAAGTATAACATGCTATCACAGAAGTAGAATTACTAAGCAAAATATAATTCGAAGGCTCATTCTTAATGTGACTCTTCTACCGTTATCAATTATTTGTAGAATCTACCTTTCTTTCAAGGTGCGGTGTAGGTTTGCGAAGATCACTTAAAGTTCTATTCATTTCTAAAAATATGTTTGCTCATTGTTGCGAGTATCTTGCCAAATCTTTATTATTTTTTTATTTATTTATTATTAATATTTGCTCAAAAACTAAGTTTAATGTATGGTAAGCACTTAGGCAACTTATGCCTTCAGCTTAATGAAGTAATAAGTTTATATTAGGTGATATATGATTGATTTCAGAAATTTTAGGATAAGATTTATATTTTTTGTATTCAAATTGCTTAGACCTCCTATAGGGTTCGAATTATGAAATACAAATGTTCTATTGTTATGAAGTGTTGAGCAGTTGGTAAATATTGATCTTCAGTTTAAGGGGCTGGAATTATAGAATGGGCATTGTGGTGTAGGTTAGTTTCTATCTGATCTTCTAATTTTCGAATAGTTAATGAATTGGTATGAGAAGTTTGCTTTGGTATTATTTATGTTTTGGTACCAGTTGAATTCGGCGAAAACTAATATAATAAATTAAACTTAACGCTGAGCTGTTGTAGTAACTTACGTTTTAATACGAATTCAATATAAACTTCTGATTGATACTAGAGACATTCTTCATTCGATGTTTGTTTCAAGTATAGAAACCTTTTTCGTCGCATATGTGATAATTGCAACACTTTTGCGCCTGCCGTGTCACTGTGCAACGTTAAGAACGAATCATTTAAATGAGTTTCTTAGAAACCTTATAGTATTTAAAATAAAATTTAAAACATTTCCCCAAAGAAGTAGAAAAAAACTTGGTTTTTAGTTTCAACAATCAACTATTTCATGTTTCTATTTGGTTGCTATTAATTCTAATATATGTGATGCCAATAACTGCTCCGGTTTTTTTTTAATAAAGAAAAGTAATATTCAAATAAATAAATCAATAATAAACACATTTTTTTCTTTCATATTAAGCTGCAATTCGATAGAATTTAAGTTGCAAAAATATGTCGATTTCAAGCAAGTTAAATAAAATTATTTGTTTTCGCTGCATGACTGTTTTGAAATAAATCTGTATTTTAATTAAGTTTAAATTTTAAGATGAATTGAATAAAAACCTTTTTATAATTTAAAGTCTCCACCAATGGGCAGTGCTATAGCTCCTTATTTTACATGTCTCACCTCACTGGTATCCTGGTCCCAAGATCCTGGTCCCAAGATGTATTTAATTTATCATATTTAGGAATAAAAATGTGAGATCTGGTGGTAAAATGGCTCTTTTATCCTATCAGAAGTTGATTTTCTTTGGTATGATGCTCCACTGCAGACTTTCGCCAGCACAAGTCGTTCGAGTTCCATATTACTAATTGCGTGTTCTTTGACATTGACGGATGTATCGTTGACTTGGTCATCATTATTTACTTGAATTGGTTGAATCTGTTGTTCATTGTGGATATCATCATGATACGCCGCACCAGCCTCAGCTTAATGTCAGGTTCTCTTCACTGAACAGGTTGTTGCCTTCTCTGAGAATGCTGGCATAATTACATTTTTGATTCCCTGTCTGATAAGTGGCACCTCTAGGAGCAAAAATTGGCTGCAAGGCCCACTGCCTTTGTCTTTGGTTTAAGACATATACACATGGCAACCTCGGTAAGACATGCAGTGTGTCCTGTTGCACAGTTGCCACATATGGGCGTTGCCTTTTTATAATTCTTGCAGATGAGGGTGTCTTATGCTTGACGCAGATGAACATTATCTATCGTTGCACCAAGTCATCGAACACTCTGTGACCAATGCATGCCACCGCCTATTTATTTTAAATGTATTCTTATTGGATACACGTTGTGGATATTTTCAACGGGGTATTGTCAAATCATGATAGAGCGATTTTGGCTTCTCGTACCTTATATCTGAGCTTCAGCTGATATATACTGAAGGCCAGCTAGCATTTGTTCAAAATAGCGACTTATTTCCCATAAGAATCACAATCCTTTGCTATCAGTCCGATATTGTCAAGGCCTCTTGCCTTATCACATCCCGGATAATAAGCGGCAGAAGTTTAGATGCAGCCTTTTATTCTAGTTTTATCTACGATAATTGTTTAATTTTTTGCAAATATGCAATTGCGAATAGTTTTTTTTTTTGAAGAAGGCATTTATTGTCTTTTAAATATTCTACTCTGAATATAAAATTTCAATGGCTATTAGTTTTGCTTTTTTTAGTCTGAAAACCTTACTTGAAAGATTCCTGACTGATAGAAATAATACTTCGTTTGAAATGAGATAAACCAGCTCGATTAAGCTCTAAAAATCAATCAGAGTTTTCAAAAATTATTTTATAAGAACATGCCGCTTCGATCTTCAATACCTTTACAGCAAATGAGGGAACAAATTCGAATTTTTCGAGTTTCACAGTTGGCGTAGTTTTGCGGTTTATTGGACCTGATATCATTATAATTTTGCAAGCCAACTTGAAATTGATCCATAAATTATAAAAATCGAAACTGAACCCAACGGCCATCAGCGCTTGGGTTCATCCGTGTATATCCTATCATCTGAGGGTAAGAGTTTTCGAATGACTGAAAGGAATTATTATTATAAGGGAATTGTAATTATTAAATTGCTGAAATACTCTGAAAAACGAAAAGTTTAGTCAACGGAATGTTTCGGATTTAGGCACAATCCATTTTCTATATGATATGGAATCGAATATTTTTCTTTTAAAAGTAACCGGCCAAATAGTTATAAAATTAGAAAATAATTTTATAAATACACTTTGATTTCCTTGTATAACTTTAGGGCTAGCGAGCACTATTTAATATTAAATAATAGAACAGTACTTATGGAATTTTTGATTCTAAAGTTATGAAGTCGTTTTGGATATTAGAAAATTTGAGTATGGAAAAATGCAAAAAAAAAATTCAAATTCGAAAGAAACCAATCGATTTGTTTTTATGAAACAAGCGACTATTCCGAATTTTTAAAAGGCTTAGAATGTTTATTTTAAATATTTCCTTATTATTACTTAATAAAGACTACGAATACGAACACTTCATCCTTTGCTGGAAACAGGGCCACATTTAAATCCCTCGTGTTGTTGTTCTCAAGCACTTTCGCCTCTTCATTTACGAAGTTTGATATTTCAATTTTATAATAAAATAAGTATATAGTATCAAAAGAGCTTTCATGATGTAAGATTCACTGAATTAATAGTGTTCCATGGCCAACCTGCATTCATTTTAAAGCTATTGTTAGTTCATATAGATTACAAATCCAAAAATCCAGTCCTTATCTGTAATCAATTGTCTAAAAAGTTTGATATTTTCATCAAATAAATATAACTTATTTGAAGGGCTTTTCCGATGTACGATCCGCATCAACAGTTTTCCTCGCCCAAAAACTCAGTCTTTTGTGTAATCAGGGCCGCAATCCACTCCCCTAATCCACCCCTCTTTGTTTGTTATACAAAATGGCATATTTTATTTTTTCCAATAAAATAAATATAAAATGTATTATCTATCAGGCTTTTCGCATATAGGGTTCCTAGTCCATTTTGCATGAATCTTAAAAAACTAAGCCGAATTCCTTACAATATTTTAAAGTTCTTCAATAACTTTTAAATAAATAAGAAATTGTTGGTACACAAACTTCTGGTAATAAGCAGCTAGCCCACCTGCAGTCCCGCAACAGAAGAGAAGAACTGCTCGAATATTTCTTTGTTGAAAACAAGTTAATAAAATACACAAACCCCGCCTTCAATTTAATACCCGGAAACGACATAAAAAAGCGCATTAAAGAAGTTCATGTGTTTAATCAGCTGCCTGTGTGCGGAACAACCTCAATACAATTTCGAGGTATTCTTCTTCCACGGAGCATGCTGTGTTTATTTTATTTTTATTGCGTCTGCCTGCCTCTGCTGCGCTTCCTTCCTATTAACTCGTAGATAGGCTTATAAAAAAAAGTATGGCTTATATTGCAGTTCAGATTTATTAAAACATTTCGCACATTTTTTACGACATTCAAGCGTTGCGCACGAAAGTATTATACAACACTGGTTGGGTGTATATGAGGGAAACTGCACAGGGAGAAAGATTTCCTAGATGTAGTCAATAAAGTTGCAATAGTTAACTCATTCGATTTACATAAAGTAAATGATATATTTCTGAAAAAACCTGAACCTTTAGATTAAAACAGAAAAATACCAGTTAAAGTCGATGGAAATGGCAATAGTAGCACAGCGAAATTTTTAAACTTACTGGAACATAATGAGAAATGAAAAATCAAGATTGATTTCTCATCATTACGGTGATCCTCTTACAAAATGCGTAAAGGAACGTGAAGCTGCGGAGAAGCTTATATGAGAATGATGGTTTATCTATATTTCCGATTAGTGGCACTTCCAGTAGCAAAGTTTGTGCAGCGAAATCCTATCGTGTGCTATATCTGCCTTTACAGTTTTTTAGTCTCCACATATACGTGACAACTTGGCAAGGGAAGCAGAGTGTCCTTATCCACAGTCACCACATATAGGCGTAGTCTCTTTGTACTTCTTGCAATCGAGTGTGTCGCACCCTTGACCACACTTGACACAGATGAACTGCAACGGCACAATCCTTTTGTATGAGCAAATGTTCAGCAGCGGAAGAACTTCAGCAAGTCTTCAAACTTACTGGGCTCTTCCACAGTGACCACCACGTGGCGCTACCTTTTGCTTTATAATTCATCCTGTTTGTTGGTAGCTTCTCAATGGCCCCTATAATCTTAGAGGTGGGATTCGTAAAATGTAACCACATGTAACGCTCTCATTCCCTTCAACTGACACATCCTGAAGGCCAGCTGGGATTTGTTCAAGTGGGCGCATAATTTGCTATAACTATTGCTTTTTTTTCGCATCGGCCTGACATTGCCGCCTGTATCTTAATAGTAGAAGCCAGCTTCTACAACTTGATCCAAGTCTTTTAGCATATCGCTAATGCTCTTCAATCCAGGGATAGTAGGGGATCCTTGGGTGTAGTATTCTGATTTAGCTTTTCCTCTGCCTTTTCGTTGGCAATATCTTTGCTACCACCCTCAACAAGCAGTCTATAAATACGATTTTGATTTTTATATTTTTGTAGGGAACCTTCTTGGATGTCTTCTTGCGATTTATGTATGTATTATCTTCCGATAATACATCCGGCTATGTTCATTGAGTATGCTGTACTCAAGGTAACTTACGAGATAAGCTGCCCTCAAAACAGCTCTCTTAATTTTATCAATCCGCGCTTGATTTGAAAATTTTGTATTATATATATGCCCTCGTTTTGGACATATCATAGATTTCACTCAACATTTTCAGTAGGTACAAGGAATTACACGCGGAGCACTTATTGTAAGTACACTTTTTATTTGATTATCAACAATTCGCAGATTTCCTTTGAGATCAATTGATTCTGTGAATATGCTACTTGAAGAATTATTTGCAAATAACCAGAAAAGTTGTCTGTTCAAAGGTTGGTTTTATACAAATATCAAATTGCAAAAAGTGAAAGAAAAGGGAAAAGAAATTGTTATTTTACCTTGAAAGTTTCCTTAACTCTCTCATAGAAGCCCTCATTTCTATTGTAAAAAATTGAGACAGTCAATTTTCGCGAGCCGCCTCCATTGAAGCGAATTTAGCACTAGCAAAATTGTACGCCATGGACAGGAATAGATGGTAATCACTTGGTACCTGGTCCGGACTATAAGCAAGGTGCGTAAGAACCTTCTGATGTTCACTATCGACATGTGTGGCTTGGTGTTGCCTTGACAGAGCACAATACTTTTGGGCTAAGCTGGCTGCTTCTGGACGATTGCTTCCTTTGTGCGGTCCAATTGTTGACACTACCGTTCCAAGTTAAGAGTTTTGCCGTTTGGGAGCAGCTTATTCATTCCCTGCCAACCCCACTAAAGACACAGTAAACCCTTCCTGTCGTAAGTGTTCTTCTTTTCCATCGCCAGTCACCAATCGCTTCAGAAATGGGTCGATTTTTTTGCGATTCAGCAGCGATTCGCAAATGGAAACTAGGTCCATGAGGTTTTTTTTCGCGTTAATTCGTTTGGCACCCATGCAACGAGTTTCTTTTCTCTTGGGCAATCGAAACATGAACTGCTGGAATCGAAAATGTCCATGATTGAATCGACATTTCCGACAAATGGCCTTCCAGTGCGTGGTGCATCTTTGACATCGAAATCACCGGGACGCAATAAATATAACCAAAAATGCGCATCATTGGCTGCGAAAGTATCAGGACCTGCAACATGGCTTGCGTTTTCACACTTTTCTCTTTGGTAAAACCCATCAACTAATCACAAAAAGATTTTTTAATAGAACGAAATGCCATCTTTCTAACGCCATCTTCGGAACCCGAAGTAATGCCAACAGTTGGAAAAATAATAGGCTTCTGTTACAATCATCTTAAACAACGTGAAGCTGACTTAATTTGAAGTCGTCGAAGAACTTATGGGTTAATAGCAATATTCGAGATTCTGATGTTCAACATATTTTTACACTTTATTTGAACATCACCACCAGCTATCAGGTTACAACCGATCTAACTAGCTCTCGCCAAGCTACCCTGCCTTGTGCTCGCCTTCTCCAATTAGTCACTCCAAGCGCAGATAGATCCTCCCTCACTTGATCTCTCCAACTGCAGTTTGCCCAACGCTATCATCCCGTACATCATACAGCATTTTTTCGCTCTCTGTACGAAATCCTTTGTGCATTTTTGTGCGCCTAGGTCCTGGGTACTTGCAGGCACTTTAATTAATAACACACCGACCGCTGATGCTATAACTCAGCTTGGCATTGGTCGGTTGGCTGAGTTTGAGTGCTGACTGTCTGTCTGTCCGTCTGTCTGTCCCGTTGTCATTTAGTCCTTGCTCTCTCTTCGGCTCGTTCATTTAGCCTTTTCGTGCTCATTCAGCCAGGCTATTTACGCATTGCATCGATGTGTGTGATTTGCATGTGTGCAAAACTGTGCATATCTGTGCATGTTTGTGCATGTCGCTGCGTGTATTGCATGCATGCACTCATGTGTATCCTTTATTTGCAAAATCCAAATACAAATGAAAAGCTTACAAATAATTTAAAGCCTATTAAAGTCGTGACTTTTATGCAATTAACTTTTGCACACTTTGCAACACTATCTTTCATCGGAAAAGCCAGTTAAATACACAAAGCAAACACTCAAGTGTTGTGCAATCACTTCAAACTATTTGGTTCATGATGAAATTAAGCACTTAAATCTTAACAAATACCTAACTATCTACTCACTGCAAAAAGATTTGTTTATTTATATTTTGCAAAAGTAATATAGCCCCAAAACACAAAGTTCCAACTTCTGCAATTTGCGTATATTTATCAAGCACTTGAAAATATGCGCTGAAATTTTATGATTTATATAAAGTATAAGTATCAAAGCTGCAAAACAATACTAAACTTTTTATTTCAATCATTTTTATTGTGCGT
This sequence comes from Chymomyza procnemis, assembly GCA_035046065.1. NCBI lineage: Eukaryota > Metazoa > Arthropoda > Insecta > Diptera > Drosophilidae > Chymomyza > Chymomyza procnemis. The sequence continues at coordinate 10,260,412 of JAWNOJ010000024.1, forward strand.
TTTTTTTCCAAGAACTTCAACAACTGCCAGAAATTAGGCAACAGTTTGCTTGCAGGGAGCAACTTGTGCCGCACACAAAGGACAAACTTGCATGAAGGGGCATTCTTCTGCACTTATCTCACTATCTTGTAGAAAACATCCGCCAGCCAAAACGGAATAAATTCTCTCTTAGCATCTCTTAACACGCCAAATTGATTATCAACATAAAATTTTGCATACATCGGTGCACATAATACCCAGCAGGAATGGCCGCCACCCATTGTTAGTTATATGGCATGCTGACCAAGACAATGCTTTGGGGGGCGAGAAGTGCCCATAGTGGGTGTGTCTAAAATATATGGAAACTTCGTAAGTTAAGTTATGCTCTATGCTCATAAAACAGTTCTTGGGGGTTGGGCATACTAAATGTATAAAACATTATGTTTGAAGAGCATTTTTTTGGGCAAACACTTTAATAATTTTGAAATGATTAACGAAAGACAAAAAGGACAACAACCCAAAAAAATTGAGCATTTTATGTTTGTTAAAGTTAAAAACTAATAATACTAATAATACAGCATTCCAGATAATGTTGATTTTCGTCATAAAACACTACGTATAAAATATAAAAAGATTGCATTATTTGCACAATTTTTTGAATGTTTTGAGATATCAAATTAAGCGAAAAAATTCATTGATTAAATCGTAGTCAGATTAAGACGATTATGCTTAAAAAAATAAATTTCATAAATGATATATGAAAAGATGCCTGACGATTATCTCGAAATTAATCAAACTTTTGCCGATAAGAAATGACATTAAATTTAAGGGTTTTCCCCCCTTAAGTCTATTTCCAAAATATTTAGATGATTCTATCTTAAGATAAACAACTATTTTGAGCTTTTTAATTTAATTTATTTATTTATAAATATATTTTGTGTTGAATACCAAAATATATCGCGAAAATCCCACTGTGCTACAAAAAATATATTAATTCATAGCATATTAATTATAGCTACATTTTCAGAAAAATAAAACGATTCATTTCGAAGTATTTTATATACCATTATATAGTTATTATTTTATTTTAAGTAAAATTAAATAAAGACTAGCTACAAAATTAAAAAACCCTAAAAGCCCTAATATTAATTTAAAAAGAAACAATTTCTATTTTATCTTAAAAAGTCTAGCAGCCACGGTGCTTCCATCAAGCGCGCCTGCTTAAGTGTCCCAGGATGGTAAGTCATCAAAGCAGATGCTACATAAGACGAACACTTTTAATTTAAAAGAGAAAAAAAATCTGAAAACAGAAAAGAAATATTATATATACCAACAGCTCACAACATGCCGATCGCGAAGACCCGCCTTTTAGCTGCGGCCTCTTTGTTGATCTGGCCAGAGACACCTGTGTCTAGACCGCCGCCGTCCAGCTCCACTTATATTTTTTATGAAATTTAAGAACTCGCTATATACTAAAAATGTTTATTTTTAAGTTATAATTGTTTTTATTAATAATAACATATTAACGCTAAATGAATATTTCGTTACCCAAAAGAGTATTCAATCGTTAGTTTCTAGCTCTGACAAATTTCCCAATAAGTTGGCATTGAGTTTCAATCACTTTACGGCTCAGCCCATATTTTTTGTAAGAAAAAAATATAAATTAAATAAGTATATAATATTAAAAATATTTTTGTCATACATATATTTAATTTTTATCAATAAAAAATTTAAGTAAAATGACACAATTTTTGTTATTTTTTGATTAGTTGAAATGTCATTTGATTTTGTGCAAAATCTTACCAAATCACACGGAGCTCAATTTTTAAAAATTATGCGAAAATATGGACAAGCACGATAAATTATTATAAAAAAAAAAAAACAAACAATGAAATAGAAAATATTTTCCGAGAAAGTTCCAGTTCCAAGTTCTTAACTTTGAATGAGCAACGAAAAATGTGTACGAGTAGATTCATTTCAGTCGAAAATTTTTTGTTAAATAATGTATTTTCATTGAACTCGAAAATTTCGAATAAACGGTAGCTTTCTGAATTTTATTCATTTCTGCTGGTCTAGTGGAAACTTGTTTTTCATATAACATTTTTGCTGCATTTTATTTTTTCAAAATTCGTTATTCACATTTTAAGCATTTTAATTCTCTATGTTTAGTTACTTATTTCTGGCCTGGTTTCTATCAAAACTATTTCAAATTTTTTGTTTCAAAATTAATTTTTACGAAACTCGAAAATTTTTAATTGACATATTAGCTTTCTGGCTGCTTAAGCATTGCTGTTTGCCTAGAAGAATTCATTTTTAAGATACAATTTCATATATTTGTAAATCTGTTTTCAATTCGATATTCGCATTTTAAGCAAAAAATTCCCATAATTTCCTAATAGGGAATGTTTTAAATTTTACACAGTCTTCGAAATTTGAAAAATTAGCGTTTTCCAGCAAAAAAGTATCAGGCGAACAGAAATGCTTCAAATGTAGAAGGCAACTTAAGTTTAGCAGCTAGAAGTATGCTACAAATTCCAAATTCGATAAGAATCGAGTGCATGACTATAAGTATGCCGTACCGATGCGACCTACAAATTAATTTTATTTAGCTCGAAAAGTCTGGCATACTTTTAGTTGCTAACTTTAAGCTACTATCTGATTTTAAGTCAATTCTGCTCGCCTGGTAGTACGACTGGTACTTCGCCTGGTACTTCGCCTGGTACTTCACCTGGTACCTTGCCCTGATACCTTGCCTGTTGGGTGACTTCAAAATTTCCAAACTTTTTTTGGAAATTCAAACTTTTTGCAGCTTCCCATGCCATTCCAAACGATTTCACAAGCATTTAAATAAAACAAAATATTTGTAATTTCGTTAACGAAAGTTTTTTATTTCGAATCTTAAATATATATTAAGCAGGACTTACCGCAGTTGATTACTTTACTCCCTCCCTCTCTCATTTTCTATTAACTCGCTAAGTGCTTACATACAATAAACAGCCGCCCCTCCAAAAAAAAGTGCGGAAATCATAAAACACCAGGCCAAGTCCATTTGAGTAGGCTGTAACGAGTCCCAAAAAAATAGATGGCGTAGGGTTATTATCGCGTTGGTGCGCATGGTGCCTGCCACCTCCACCAAAAGGTCATGCAGATGACTGACCTACTCGCACGCCCCCTCATATGTTTTGCAATTTGGTCACATACGAGGACGCCCATTGCCCTTGGACGCCATTCTCATGTTGGTGTTTGTTACTATGTTAATGTGTGTTGACATGGAAGAGCCCAAAGTTATTGTATGTCCGGGGCGGGGCGTTTGTATTCTACTTATCTCCCAGTGTCTCCATCCGACGAATCATTTGGCTCTCATAAGTGCCTTGCTCTGTTCTTGTTGCTGTTCTTGGCGTTGTCCTTACTGTTGCCTAATAAGCGGCTCAAGTGCTGGCGTGGAATTAATGGAAGTATCTACCAAATGTTTGCCTCTGTGTGCACATTCTTGGCAGAGTGTGTAGTGTCCCCTAAAAGATAAAGATACATTTTAACGGTGGTCAATTACCACCGCTGCAGTAAAATTTCGGCAAATTAGCGAAATTGACGAATTGGAGCAATCTATCTGAATATGCTTGTGTCTTAATTTTCCCCCATCAAATCTCTGGTAATACATATTTTTGTTTTTAAAATAAGATGGTGTCTGAAACATGGTCGCCAGTATTGAGCTATAAAAATAATAATTTTTCATATACTATTATGGAAAAAGAATTAATTTGTTTAATAATTAAGATAATTTGCTAAATCATGAAAATAGAATTTTAGTCGATTTACATCAAAAATAATGGCTATACTGACAAATTAGTTCCCTTTGGGAATAGGTCCATAGTTATGCGATATATTTTTTTTCTTTTGTTTTATTAAAACCTTTCCGTTTTTCGGTAAAATCATCATAATCTAAGACCTTGATCGTTACTTCTTTTGGTAATTTAAAGAAACTTCCAATGTACACCAGAAATATCACCGACGGCATGGCTCTTACAACCAATACCTGCAACAAAACGTTAACCGATTCCCACGGCTGTCGGTCCTATACACCGGAATCGACTCAGGCCCTGGCCTTCCCAAGAACTGCCAAACCCCCGCTGTTTCGAAAGCCCAAACTATACCTGGTGCACCGAAATAGCTACAACAAGAACAAAACTTCAGCGATTTTCACAATTTAGCTGAAGCTAACGTCGTGAGTATGAAAGCGAACATATTCTTGCCGCGTTCTTGATGAGGCGCACACACCGCCCTTGGCGTAAGCGCTGCCGCCGAAGGAATTGTCCTTCCATCTGGCACCCAAATGAGCCTTCTTGTAGTCCCTGCCGGCCCAACGGTGATCGCAACGATGTTTTACATGTTTTCTGGCAGTACGCATGCCTCTTGGCTTACCCATGATTTTCGAACTATCTCAAGCAATGTCGGAAACGATATTTTATTTATAACGATATTTAATTCCTCAATTAATTATCTTTTCGATACCAAACAACTGCGAATCGGTAACGAACATAGTAATCCAATATGACAATTTCGCTTTAAATTTGCTGAATTTCGTTTACATTCTGTACATGTTCGTCCGTAACCACCTTGGAAATATAAATATCTTTGATCCGACTATTGAAGTTGCAACTAGAGACCGTAGAGCAAAAACACGTGAAAGTCATTATTAAAAAAGATTCTACAATCACATGGCACAGCATCTTCGTGTTCACCGGAGAACGCTAAGAGCATATGCCTACACCTCAGAAGAAACAAAGCAAGCCGCAAGAGGGGTAAATATACCGAAACTGTCCTTATTGATTTTTCCAGGCATTATGGAGGCAAGTTGATATCGTGTGGTTTCAATTTGCATTAGATTGTCTCGGTATCGATCATCCCATGTTCTTAACACGTATTCCGGAAAGATAGATCAATAATTTTAAGGAAGACTGTGTCTAAGTTAAATGTACAATACGAAGTATTTAATTTAATATAAGTTTTAAGTATTATATTAATTAATTTATTACATTATCATAAATTTAGCCTAGTATTTCATGCTAATTTTAATATTAGTTAAATAATTTTAACTCATAAACGACAAAACAAAACTAAAGAGCAAAACTTTAGTAAAGTAAGATTATTGCTAATACAATGAATACATAAATATTTAAATGTAAATATTCCAAAAAAAAAAGAAAAATAAAATAAAAAACTTAACAATTTCTTCAAAAATTTTGAATTTGGGAAAGTTTTTGTTCTAATATAAAAAACTAAATTTTTTTGACTTTTTTTCTATTTGCAAACTATTCTTAGAAAAATAAACAAATTTTATAATCGTAATAACTCATAACAGGATTGATTGAGTTCCAACGGTTACAACCAATATAAACTTATGTCCTATATTAAAATTCAATTATTATCTAAAGCTATGACTGAAAATCTTCTTGGGAGATCCGGTATTTGAGCGCGCTTAAGGCGAATTGGTTCTATTATATTTTCTAAATGATTTATTGCAAAATTATTTTCATGATTTCCCACGTTTCCTAAATATGTTTTCGGTGGTCTACTTATCTCCTGCCTAACTATTGGTATTCAAGTCTATATAAAGTACATGATTGCTGACAATCCAGGGCGCCCCATTTATTGTTCTGTCATAGATTGGTACCTTTGCGAAATTTCAGTATTGGAGTTGCAATCAGTTCACTGACCAGAGATAAAAACATACATTTTTAAAGAAATATCACCATTTTATGCCAATCATTAATAAATTGTTAATTAATTAAGTTTATTATTCTTAATGTTAATTACCAAATAAATTATTTTCAGTAAAAGGAGAAAACTAATTAATATTCCGAGTACTTTTTACTTCTTTTGAAAAAAAATATAGTTTTTTTGTACATTTTCTTAAAACATGGCTGATTTCATTTATATATTCGAATTTTTTAAGCAGCTTTTATAAAAAATATATAAATTTTATTTGGAAATAAGGTGAAGAAATAGAAATAGCCAAAGGCCTAAGTAGCCACCATACCACCATAATAGTTTTAAGTTTATCTATAAGTAATAATTATAAATAAAATAAATTTAGAAATAATGTGAATTTGGCTAAAAAAATTTACTTTAAGTTCTGCGCATCAGATCTTGTTTAACTTAGAATAAATTTAGGTTTAAATTTTTTCTATAGCTAAATCCTTTATTTCTACAAAATCGTTAATTATATATAAACTATTTATTCGAAAGGCTTGCAAACGTCTTGAAGCGTACATCTTTCATTCTTTAAGAATAGAAGAATAAGTATAGTTTTATTGGCACAAACAAAAGTTTTGTTAAAAACAAGTATACAAAATTGTATTGTTAATTTAAATTTTTACTTTATCAGTTATTCCAAAATGAATGCTTTAATTTGTTTCATATTCTATAGGAAATGGATCAAAACTACTAATATTACTTTTGGGGACTGCTGGTACGTGACCATGCTCAAATAGGTACTGAAGATTGGTTGGTCACATGAACTAGTTGGAGGTACTGCATAGTTTTGTTTATTTGCGTTTGTGTTAATCGGAGGCCAAAAGTTACATTAGATTACTAAATATGTTGTGTGTATGTGTGAGGAAGTATTACATAAATACTTCCAAGGTCCTTGTTGTGTTCGAAGTGCGCCTTGTCAAGTTTTAGTGTCTTGGAAATATGATATACTAATGAGTTGACACTGTGCTACAAAACGATCTAAAATTAGTTGGAGTTAAAATTTAATACACTAAATGTTAATAAGCATTTAAATACTATTTTTTAATGTATTTTTTTATATTTACGCAAAAGTTATATTTAATTAGTTTATCCCAAAGAAATGAAATAATAATATCTTTGCAAAAAATTTGTGCTTGGATTATGGTTTTTAAAGTTTTATTGATAAGATCTTACGCCTTAGGTGGTTCTATGAAATTGGGGTATTCCTACCAAATCCATTGAGTAAAATGTCAGTGGCTGGGACAAATCCTCAAATTCCCAACCTCGTTGGAAACGTTTCTCTACTTCGTAAAAACTCTGAAAATTAGAAAGCTAAATAATAAAAGAAAGTTAAAAATATTCAAAATGGTGTATGAAAAAAAATTTAAGCTAGTCGAAAAATTACTTGAATTAATCTTCTAGGCATCTAAGCAACAATTATCGATTTCAACTTTTGGTCAAATTAGAGAAATAAAGTTCAAGATTTTTTAAGAGCTTGTCAACGTAATTTTCCAAATAAAAATCGGAAAATTATGTAAAATGTTTAACCGAGGTTTTTTTTAATAAACTGTTTGAAATAATTCAATATTTGAGGATGATTTTATGTAAAATAAATTTTTGACACAAATAGTCCATATGTTGGGACTCATTTTGGCATACTCCTTCCAATATATCGGTCACTATATTCCTTAATTTCGACTTTCAGTGCGCTAATAGAAACAGAACCAAACAAAAAATAATAGTCAACAGGGGGAGTTAAATCACATGATATAAACGTCTAAATTTGTCGGCTCGAATGTGACATGACTTGCGCAAATTCCTCAATTGCTCCCATATTTTCCTTGCCGTGTACAGAATCAGGCGCAATCATCTTGTTTAAATCAGATCGAGCTACAATTTGTAAGCTTGTGCATATTGTACAGTTGCTCTCGCCATTTACAATAATGTTTGAACTTTCGGCGATTTTGAAAAAAATTTGGCTAAATAATGCCGGTGAACCACACCAAAAAATTATTTTTTGGGATACGAATGTAGTTCGTGAAGCTTCTGAATGCTCGTTGGTCCAAATGCCGCCGCTTTGATTATTCACGCATTCCAAATACCAGAAACGCGTTTGCAAGAAATTAAAACAATGAGTGCTACCTTACAGCAATGGAGTTTGTTAAAGAAATTGAATAATTTGTGTATTGATTTGTTTATTTAAAAAAATTGCTAAAAAAAAAAAAATCACCCTATATTGGGCGCACTGCAAATTAAAGTTAAAATATATTAGTCTTAAGATTTGTAAAGATATTGTTCGTATTGTAATTAAGTTATACAAAATAAAATATAAATTGAATAAAATGAATAAAAAATATAAAATTTAATCGAGTTTAAGGCAGAAAACATACAAAAGGCTAACTTTTTAATAATGGAGACAGCATGCTCAATAAAATGCTACTACATTTAAAAAACTTATAGAAATATTATTAAATAAAGACATAAAATTCAACGAAGAATTAAGCAGATTTTGCTAATTGAACCAAGTAAATAAAAATAATAAAATAATTAAAATATAAATAGTAAAAAATATGTGGGCATCGGTAGGGTAGTGGTAGAGTACTTGCCTAGGAAAATGTGTATCAATTAAATGTACTACTGTTTCGGACATAAACGGCTGATTTCTTCTTTTCCTCGAACTACTATTAATAGAGATATCTCCACCGCCTTTGAAGCGATGATCATAATTAAGGGAAATAAGCTTCTTTTTTTAATTAACGCATTTTTTTAAGAATATTTAATGTGTAATACTTTTATTTATCCCTTAAAATCTAAAGTAAAATTCCCAAAAAAAACCTTCAACACTATGCATAAATAGCTAGCGCATTTCGAAAGCAAAAACTTTTGATAAACTTAGTTACACTCAAACTGTCTAAGTAACTCAAAAAATCTATTGATTGCTGATTTTGGTTTCTATGAAGTTAATTTGTTGTTCCCAAAACATGCAGTCCCCTAAAGGATGCATAAAATATTTGCCTATTCTCTTTCTTTTTGTGTAACTCCCAAGTGAACTGGTTCAACAAGTGAGTTACGCCTAGTAATTTCTCTTTTAGTGTTTATTGCATTACATGCGAAGAGCAAAAACTTGTTAGCTTGCTGTTAAAACCATAGACACCCCCCAGGAATTCCGAAAAACACCCAGACCAACCATACATACAAATATATTAGCCCACACAATCTGTTTACACAGCTCAGCGCCCCCGAAGGACATCATACTTTTGGGCTGTTTACTAATGTTGTTGTCTAGATTTTGGCCACTGCCATTTCCACTTGAATACCAATGCCTTTGATTGATAAGCGATCCCATAATAAATTCGTTATTAGTGCGAACCAAATGAACCATAAATAAAGTTCCAATGCCGAAGGTCGACTAATAATAGCAAAAACAACCAAACAAAATAAAACAAATGTCTAAATAAGTATAAACAAATAAATGTATAAATTTATATTTCCACGAATTTATAGCTCTATTTGTAGAGTGAGAATAACGATACGATATCATTTGGCATGTGCCACTTAGACGATACGATACGATACGAGTTAATTTGATTCGATTAGACAAGGCGACTGTTCAATTTCAATTTGGTGGCGCCTCAAGCAGCGGCATGAATGAAAATTGCAGGAAAATACAAAAGTTGCCAAACGAAAAAAAAAACAAGTTACATTGCCTAACAAAGAAAGACATCAAAAGCCTGGCAAATAGTTTTTTTTGGGGGGACCTTGGCCATGTCAGGCGCTGATGGCATGCTGATTAGCTGGAAAGCAAACCCTGCAGCGCTGTTTGTCCGCCATTTTGTTGTAGCTCGCCATTGTCATTGGCTGGCGCTCCTTCGCCCGTACATTGTAATTATGACTCAAAATGCGGAAATTGTGAATCTATAAAAGGCATGGCGGGCCAAACAGTACCGGAGACAGCCATTCAATTCCAATGTGACCAAAGCTAACCGCGCAAAATTGTCTGCCTGTATGTCAGTCAGTCGCTGAGTCAGCGCCTCCGTCATTCTGCCAACCAGTCAACCACAAATTTTGTATGCTAATTTCAATTAAAATGTTTCGCGAAATGCTTTCAGTGCCAGAGATCCGATTGAATTCCGCTGTTGTTGTTATGATGCAATCCACCTTGATATAGCCCTCAAAGCAAAATGGGAAAAGTTCCAAGAAAATGTCAAAAGTCTCTTTTAGTTTGGGTATGGTCTTGGGGGAAAAATCAAAACTTATTAGAATGAAAAAGTTGCTAAAGATATCGATACCAAGACCATAAACAGCAATAACAAGAAAAAAAAATCGGATTAGGCAGATTTACGTCAATGTGAATGTTATCCAGTCCGACATGACAAGTGTGTACACATATTTCATGAAATATAATGTATTCGTCATAATTCTTCTTTTGATACTCTAATTTAGCGCTGGGTAACTGGGTTATTGGGCCATTTGGTTTACTATGTAACACATCACATTGATTTATTTTTATATCACAGCAAGTGCTTGAGGATTATATGTGGGAGATTCAGGCTAAACAGAATATCGAATGCAGAGCTGTCTAGTGTAACAGGTGAGCCCCATATACACCTTGAAATCAAGAAGAAGAAATCGACGTGGATAGGGCATGCTCTCAGAGAAATCCTAGCAGTATTGTCAGAATTACACTGCACTGGAGTCCTTAAGGCAGTAGACGGATTGGAAGACCCAAGGCAACCTGGAGAAGATACGTCCTCCAAGAATTGTCCCAGTCGAACACAACATGGGGCAAAGCTAAAGAGACGGCACAAAATAGGGTTCGTTGGATGCCTCTAGTAGAGGCCCTAAGTTCCCTAACGGAATAAGGAGGAAAAAAAATATCTCCCAAAAACACTTTTTAATCTGTTTCTGTCGAAGTATTATAATTAGAGGGCTTTATAAGGCTATAATCACACCTAAAGAGCATTTTAGCTCTTAGTTCTTTTTAAACACACTAGTTGACAGAGGTATCCTTAAAGTATTTTAATAATAATTATTAATAATGAAATACAAATAAATAATATATTCTAAAACGACACAACATAGCTGAAGACCTGTACAAACAATGATATGTTTGCTTACTGTTAATATTTAGCATGTGACCAATTAAAATAATAATAATAATAATAATAATAATACTCATATTATTAATAAAAAATAAATACTAATAATAATAATAAAATTACAATGCTTCTTAAATTGTGATTATCTTAATAAAGTTATATATGAAAGCTTTGTACAAAAGGGATCTTAAGTATATTTATAGTTCCGATGAAAGAGGCTATATAATAGCGTCTAATAAATTATAATAATAATAATGGTTTGATCTTTTAAGTTAAAAATAAAAAAATTGTTGAAATTATATTAAAATAAGCTGAATATTATCGCTACGTTTTCTCGCTCCACTCTCCAAAAAATACAATGTGGACAGCCACGTCAAAACATACTTTGTACATAAAAACGTTAGTTTTTAGATGTGAGGGTGGCAGAGGCGACAAAAGCACCGCCTCAGACATTCAGGCTAAATAGCCCATAGTGCCATCATGCAAGTTCTTTCCTAACCACGAAACGAATATCTACCACTGTCCTATATAATATATATCACTCTTTTAACAGCTTCAAAAATTCTTTGATAACTTCAACAGTCAAGTTTGTTGTTTCCAAAATGTAATATTGTCAAATGACTATTCCAAAGTTACCAAACCAATAAATCAACTGCAGTATAAGATTTTTGATATGACAACTTGATTAAAGCTTGGTTATATTACTTACATTTCGCTAATCGATAAAAAAAAAAATCGTTTTGTGAGCACAGTTTATTTTACATTCTTTGTTTATACAGATTTTGTAAACCATTCCGGAACTAAAATATTTTTTAGGCTTTCCAAATAATGTATCAAAATATCTTGACTAGAACATTTCGTATAGTTCCGAAAGTAAAATCAATCATAAAAACTTAATTCACCATCCAGCTAGACCGTTCTAACTTATGAAAATATCTCAACATCAAATGAGTCTTTGCGCTGTTACCATTCACTATAGGAACGAATGCTAAATATCGCTGAGTTCGCAAACCAAACAAACAAAACGAGCATAAGCGAATTCGAAAATGGCGAAACAGCAGTTCTTGAGTAGCAGAAAATTTAAGAAACTTTTAATCTAAGTGGAAAAAAAATTATTTGTTTAAAAAGTAGTTTATTTTTTCTATACTATGCTTTTTAAGCGCATTCCAACTAATGGGTAGAAAATTTATATTATTTCACTATTGTAAAGGCAACTTCATTTTATTGTCTTCTATCGATACAATGCGACATATCGATATTCCTTGTTTTGGTCATTTATCGGTTCTACTTTTTTTTACATTTCATTAGACTAACTCGTAATTTTCGACCTCTAGCAATATTTTGTAGATATATTTATGTATTACACGATTATTTTCAAGGGTCTATTAAATTCTTCTTTTTATCTATCTTATCTCATCTTGATTCCCCAATTCGAGCTTCTTTATACAATCACGAACTATAAAAACCCAACGTGGTCAACTTTGTTCTTTGGCTTTCCAAGTTCCTAGCCTGCCCCATATGTCTATTCAAAATTCATTCATCAGACTAGGGATACCGATTAGTTTTATATTATTTTTTTATAGTTATTATTAAGTATCTCTTAATTTTGAAAATCTCTCGGCATTAAAAAAATATTTTCGTATCAGATTATCATTCTTCATCATTATTTTTTTCAAAAATCTTAAACGATTCTAGCATCTATTTTGTGTTTATCTTTTGTTTGGGTACGGCATGTTAATATATTTTAAACGTTAGGATGTTTTGGATATTGAAGCAATGATGCATCATTTGATGTCACAACATCAGAAGCCGAAGTTAGATTAAAAGAAAAAAGCGATGCTCCAGAGCACAAGGACTAGGCAGTGTAGAACATATAGAAGACTTGCAGTGTATAGCCAAGTCCACACTGCTGCACGCATACTTTCGCTTGATTTGTGCTGTGCTCTTGTTTTGTTGGCCAACAGCGGCTTACACCCGCTTCAACGCCTTTTGTCCATTTATTTGGGAATACTCGAAAGGCGCAGACAGCATTTGTTGCCATTGTTTGCACAGTTCACACAATTGATAAAATATTTTCACGATGTATTTGATGATGTCTACAAAAAATACATAGAAAATAATAATATATACGTAGCTATATATAATATTATACTATATATATTTAGCAGACACGTTGATGCAAAGAAATGCCAAAGAGAGCTAAGGGTATGACTGTACCTAGGCCCAAGCTCAAGCTCAAGCCTATGCGACTGTCATTGCTACGTCTCGCCTTCCTGGCTGACTTCCTGCTTTTTATTAAGAACTGTTCGAGCAAAGAATTTTCTTTTGTATTGCTGATGGTTGTGTGGGTGGATTTTCTTGTTGCTCCTGGCAATACTATCGGTAGGAACAAATGAAGAAATGAATGACTGACGGACTGACGGACGGACTGACGGACGGACTGACAGATGTACGGACTGCCTGACACAGTGACTGACGCTCGGAATAACTCTGTCCGACGGCCCACTGACGACGACTGTTTTATTGAAATTGATTTGGTAATTGAGCAATTTATAAATAGTCGCCTGCGTTTTCGGAAACCCACCAACCATGGCATTTATTTTTGTTACGGATTTCTGTTAATGGTTACAAGCTATTAGCCATAATTAGGCTACTGTTAATGTTTCCCGCTCGGCCAACAATTAATTGAATTGTCCTTAGCATATCAAAACTTAAATGTCTGACATATTTCATGCGCCCAATCTACCAGATTTTACGCACTAAGCTTCGCGTATTAACCGCATATCATTATGATGTAACCAAGCTTCCGCCCACGCCCCGAACTGTTACCCCAATTTCTTATGAACCCACAAAATGGCGCATAATGAAAATTCCTTTTTATGCCGTTGTTGTCGCAAAAAAAAAAACAAGAAGAAAATAAAAATTAATGGCGGACTTATATGGCCAACAAGCAGCCTCTGGCAAAAATATTTGTAATCAAAGTTCTGCGCGTTCATAGCGAAAATTTAAAATTTAAAACAAGAAAATATATTATAGAGAAAATCTTTATGAGTTTTCTAAGAAGACGTTTGATTTATGCGCCGAAATGTAGAACGACATAAAATATTTTTTGCCAATGTGCGTTAATTTGCTGATGTGACAAATTCAGCGCGTTTTCTGTGCGTTTGGCAGTTTTTGCATTTTTCGTTTTTTTTTATCATCTCATCATATATTTTTTTGCCATAAAACTGTCAACTTTTTTTTATTTATACATTTATATGGTTTTTTTTTTTAATTTTAAGAGCAAAGTAGGGCTTTACTTTTGTGCAATTTTTTTTGAATTACTTTTTTTGCAAAAGTTAGTTTTTTTTGCTTCTTTTTTGCTTCAAGGAACACCTAAGCGATGGACAGCGGCTATCAAGTTTTATGACACTCTTTCCATAAAAAACAGTTTCTGGTTTATGAAGCTAGGTAATTTCTAAACTAATAAATGGAAACTCATATGCTTTTAGGCATTTTTTGCATTTTTGTATATTCTACAGTTTTTCTCAGAAAGCATAAGGAAAATTAGAATAATTTCACTATATATCAAATTTAACGTTCTCTTTAAAAATAAAATAATATCTTAAGCTTTCACTTTGAGCAATTTGTATGATTTCCATTCAGAGTTCGAAGAACATGAAAGTCTTGAGAAACTGTGTTGACCAACAAGTTTATTCGTTGGCTTTAATTAGAAAAATAATTTTTAAATTTTATTAAAATAAGTTTTTGGCGACTTAGACTACATTAGTTTGCTGGGTATCGGTTGATAACTGAACAAACTGTAGTAATAGTTGAGATTCCTAAAAAAGATAACTATTATATTTTCAGAATTTTTTGTGGTTTGTGGATAGGGAAAATGGGCATTTCTGAATTCATTTTTTCCTGAATTTTCCTATGTTTACTATACCAAATGTCCACGTAGTCGACTTTGGATTACTGGAGGGATTACTCTAATAGTATCTATTACATTAGATAGATCATAGAAAACTCAGTATCTATTGCCTTGTTGCATTGTAACATTAGTTAAATCTTTATCTACTCATGCATTTCTTGGTTGGAATCTGCGTTGGATACTAAAGTTAGGTAAGGATTAAGAACCGTTGCTATAAATGGAGCCTACACAATTTCCAACGACATACAATTATCTTATTTGCGATGCTCTCCGTGCTCATTGCGACTTGTTATATTGCTCATGTCCTTACGTTCTTCATCGTCCACCTTGTCGCCTTCGATATTTTGGTCTGGTAGGTGTGTGTGAGTTTGGACTCTTGCTCAATCTTCTCAATGGAAAAATATTCGCAAGCACCTAGTAAGTTTTGTAGTACATTTAAATGTAGAGCTTACCCTGCTTTTTTGCGCATTGCATCACAGCATCTGGTATGGAACTGCTTCTAAGCAATTGCTATAAATGCTCCTCAGGCTTAGAGAAGCAATGATGCATTTTGTGTCAGTGTTCCCGTTTTCGCACTGGACGATATCGCCTTTGTCATTTCGGCCAACACAGATAGCCATCACATCAAATTTAATGATATCTTCAGAAGCAACCAATTCAGAAGAGGTTAATTTTTCTAGGGAATTAAAACGAACTATGCAATCGATTTCGCACACATTTGCAGTATCTTCAAAAATTAATGGAAAAAAAAAATAATTTCTAAAATTTGTATTTTCTTTTCCCTCAGCGGACTTTTAATTCAGATAGCTAGATATGATTGGGATATATTGCACTTGAAAATGCAAAAAGATTTCTGCTTTTTTTGTTTGTTTGTCAGCAATATCTTTACAAACAAATACTTGCTTATTGAAAAAATGTTACTAAACTATTACATTTTTACTGATTGTGGTTACCAAACACCTAATTATTTTATAATGTTTAACTTTATATATTATGTATCTTACGCGTGCTAAGATACTTTTAATAAAAGTTTAAAAAAGTAATTTGTTGTTTTGGTAACTTTTCAATTTCAAAGTAAGCTCGCTTAAAATTTATGAATGTTTTTTATAAAGTTTTTTACAATAAAATATTTGCTACAAAATGAATAATAGTAAAATCTAAAGTGTATTATTTTTTTTATTTTTTTTTTTATACGCTTTAAAGTGATTTTCCATACTTAACAAAAGTCTTTTGCAAAGATATGTATTTAAAAAAAGGGCAGAAGTAGCAGAATGCTACATATTAGTATGACAGTCAGATGTCAGACGTATAAAACTCCAAAAACCGATGTGTGTTGCATAATAACCCTACAATTCAATCCAAAATAGTTCGCTCTTAACACAGCGTTCTATTTTGCCTTTCTTAAGAACTCTAAGAAAAAAATTTTTACAAATAAATTGTATTCCAACCCAGAAAATACGAGTACAAAAATTAACCATATTATAACATTGAATGTAATCTCTAGCTATAAAACCGGGGCTGGAGTTCTCAACTATGTGCCCTATTCACAACTTAGTCCAGTTAAATATTAAATTAAAGGGAGGAAATATTATATAAAACTAATACATCTAATCCACTAGTAGGTGAGGACCTATCTGATGGGTGAATTTATTTTTTGTTACATTTAAAAAAAATATGTTCTTAAATATGCAAAAATGCTCTACAGGTTGCTATGCAGCGGAAAAGTAAAATTCTTCCTATTCAACGGAAAAGGAATGAAAAACTATTTCAGGAATACAAAAAAAAAAAATAAAAACATAATAAACTGAAAGCACTGGCTCGTATTGAAATTAATAATTCTTTGCTGAAGTACTAGGCTAAGATGCGTATCAAGATCACCAACTATTTTCACAAGCTTAATTTTTTAAAGTTTTAAGCCAGTAACATTGTAAAAATAGTAAGGTGTATTAAGGATATATAAGTTGGTTCTTATGCGAAGATTATGTCAACTGAACAATTGGCACCATTGAAATGGTTACAATTAGAAGTCAGGTGTCACATCCTATAAAGAGACATGCAATCCCTTTAACAATACCTAATATTAATCGACCATGTTATTTGAATAAGACAATAATATTAAGGCCTGTCACTACCGAGCTTTTCGCCAAAATGTTGGTAGACAAATAGTTCAATCAAAATTAAACGATTATATTTTTGCATAAAAACTTGACTTTGCTGTAATTTCATACGTCATGTGGTCCAGCTCGATTTTGACTCTTTGTGTTTCCAAACTGATTTCCTCTATTATTAAAATATTTATAGCTTCATGATATTTTTGGAACATATTTCGCAGTTAAGCGCCAAAAGAAGAGTTATAAGATTTATTGAAGTTCTATGCGTTTTCAATATTTTTTTTTTTATTATTTTTAAATCCTTTTAATGCCAATTAACTTTAGATTTCGTATTGAAAATATGAAAGAGTTAGATCAAACCAAAAGCATTCAAATCATTTGCTTTTGCAGTTTAGTTAAAATTTTAAATCTTTTGGGCATCTGGCTGAACGTTCCAATATAAGTGACATTTTTGGACTGCATCAAGCAACTTGCTGCTCATTTTGCACCAAAGTCATTTGAGGCAATCAAAGAGTTGCCAGACAAATTCATTTCACTTCTGTGTCCATGTTTGGCAATATTGCTAAAAGCCTAGCAAGCACACACTTTAGTTTTTGATATTGCTTCTTTAATAGTTCACTTTTAATGAACTGACCTCAATGACAAAATTGAAAAACTTGAAGCAGGTGTGCAGCAAACGTTTTGCGAAAAGAGATGTTGGAAGAGGTTGATGAAAGTGTTCTTTCACTGCATCAGTTGTCAGTTCAGTACCTTGATTCGAGGCAAAGAAGTGCACAACTGAGCTTCTCTTTTATCAATTTATTTCACAAAGTCATCAAGAGCACACTTCTTCGTTCTATCCAATACTAGAAATCCACTTTCTCCGCATAGGCAGAACCAACAACTACTTTTTTCATTCCTCAAGTCTCCAGTCTCAAGAGTTAAGTTTTCTACTTTTACCACCAGATTTCGAGGCAATTTGTATTCACTATTTTACTAGTATTCTAGATTTCCTCACTTGGTTACCTTCCCAACCAAGGTGAGAACCTCCACCAAACACAACGTAATATTTGTCATCCCTAAACACACACCCATTGTAAGCTTAAATTTCAAAATCGATTTAGCCTTGATTTCTTTAATAAATCACCGATTTGATTGCGATGGCTTTATGTTGCGCAAGCTCTGGAACTATTTTATGCGATATTTAGCTGATGTTGAAAACAAAGCTCCCGGTACCCGGGTAGATACCTGCACATGTTTCCACGAGCATAACATATGCAATCACTATCACAATCACAATCGCAAAAGCAATTGTCATTTGTATAAATGACAGGTGGGGGTAACACTGGTAGCTCGGCTGACGCGTGGATGTGGAGGCGATGCTATGGAGGGTCTAGACACAGTCAACAATTACGGTTAGTGCCACAGTTTGACTGGCAATGCAGACGCACAGCTCGACCAAAGCAAAGGCAACCGGGAAAGAAAAGCCATTGCAATCATTGTTCCTGCGTATGGATGAATGAGTGTGTGTGTGTGTGTGTGCCTGGGTGAATGTGTACTTGTTTGTGCGCCCGGGTGAATGTCTGTGTGTCTTAATGTGATTGTCAAGCACAACGAAAGAAGAAGAAGAAACAGTAGTTGTGAAAGCATTGAGCGTACAAACTGACAGTTGCTGAGGAAGTGGAAGCACTGCCTCCCGCAGGACGAGAACAAGTGTATAATAGCATGAATGAGCGAGTAACTGAGTGACTCGGAGACCAACTGAATGGCATACGAATTGAATGTATGAGACATGTTTCAACTGAATGGTAAGCAGGGAAAAACAGAAAAACATAAGAAAATCAACGCAAAAAAATTGATTGACTTTTAGTCGTGCAGCAACGACTGCAGTATGCCCTAAAAGTAGACTATGTTGCTGTATCAGGTGGTGTTCATCGGTGCACTATGTATGGGAGAGTGCACGATATGCGATTTTAATAAAGAGACGATTTCTAAGGTTTCAAAAACATATTTCTGAATTTATTAATTCAACTATAAATTTTGCAAACTATTTAAGTTGTGGAAAAATACATTTTCGTTTAAATACGTTGTAAATTTTCGTATCGTTCAATTTTTTGAGCAAATAAACGCAGACCATTGAAAATAAGAAAACATTTACTTTCGTTTAATTAATTGTACATGTTGAGTTGATGAACAAAAATTAATCAGAAGACAAAGAGAAGCTGAATGGTGAGCAAAATAACTAAACTAAATCTGTAGTGTTTCCTATTTTAACATTGTGCGGTTTTCTTATTCGGCAAAGATTCGAATATAATGATTTGCCATTCGATTATTATTTATTTGTAATAGTTAGTATTGTATATGTTTTATTTAGTAAACTTTTAAATGTATACAATTACTAAATATTGTGTATTTAATTTATTGAATCTTTGCTAAGGAAAGGGACGTTGTAATTCCCAGCACTTTAGCAACAACTTATTTATGGTATTTAGTAATAAACACTATGATTCCCCTAATCGAT
Organism: Chymomyza procnemis; assembly: GCA_035046065.1. Classification (NCBI taxonomy): domain Eukaryota; kingdom Metazoa; phylum Arthropoda; class Insecta; order Diptera; family Drosophilidae; genus Chymomyza; species Chymomyza procnemis. The sequence goes on from JAWNOJ010000024.1 coordinate 10,279,747, forward strand.
TTTTGTTTTTTATGCATGTTTTATTTTTAATGTTCCTTTCTGCTTTCAGCCCTTATATTGTCAATCCAAGTTTCTAGCTAGCTTCACATGTGAATCGTTAGTATTATATTTGATATTTTCCTTGCTTTATAATAATACTAATAGCTATTTTTCAATATTTTTAAAGTAGAAAGTCAACTGATTTTAGTTGAATACTTTAAATTAATAAATAAATAAGAAATATGTCTTCCTTTGAATTGATTTACGACCATCCAATATTATTCTTTTGTAATCCAGCATAATGTAGTAACTATTTTTCTTTGCAAGAATATTCTGTTCCGATATTTATTTTATTGTAAATTACTCTTGGAATATTGTTAGTTCTTACTGAATATTATCAACTTACTATCAGTTTTTTCAAATCAAATCAAATGATTTTTATGTCAACATGTTATGCAAGACCTTTATAAATTTCTTTTTAAAATAAACTCAATTATGCTTACTGGTAAAAAATAGATACTGTTTGAAAAGATCAATAAATAATACTTAGTGTAAGCAAAGTAATTATATATACTGTAAGCTAACTGTTAGGATTTTATACTCTCATCTACTATTGTTTATATTCTTCCTTTCTTCTCTTAAAATCCACACTTAAGTATTGAACCAATATTGTATTTCAAAATTAATATTGAGATTAGTCGCAAATAAACTGCCGAACCATGAAGTTGGTGGATATGAAAACTCGAAGTTGTTATTATTTGCTTGTGGCTCAACATATACCAAATATGGTTTAACGAAACAAATTGTACATAAAACAAAGCAAATAAACTCTTTTATATAGTAACTGAACCGAACTATGTTTAGTTACTTTGCTTACTTTAAGAACAGACTGTGGAACGAACGTATCTCTCTTTTAGTACTCCAGAGCCCATTATCTTGTTATTTAGTTTCTAGCATAAGTACCCATTACATGCTGACCGATAAACTTAATGTACCCTAAAACCCTTAAGGGAAACGAATATAAAAACGTCCAAAATGGCGACAGGCGTTTGACTGCAATGTTACGGTACTGTAGCATTTACCGTTGCTTGTCTATGTATTCTGCGAGTGTCTTTGTGTGTGCGTGTGAGCGCACAACAATGGCGTCCATGGCGTCCATTGTTACCTGAATATTGTGATTGAATGTTAAGCTGCCCAATGCACCTAAACGTATGCAAAGTTTTGCCAGCAGTTGACCTTGCCCCAAGGCAGAGCTTTTAAAATAATTTTTCTGCATAAAATTCGCAGCTAAATGAAAATTGAGTAAAAAAAATAAATAAAAGATTTTGGTCAAGGTGGTCGTTGGTCAGTGCACGCAGTGTAGCATTTACCGTTGCTTGTCTATGTATTCTGCGAGTGTCTTTGTGTGTGCGTGTGAGCGCACAACAATGGCGTCCATGGCGTCCATTGTTACCTGAATATTGTGATTGAATGTTAAGCTGCCCAATGCACCTAAACGTATGCAAAGTTTTGCCAGCAGTTGACCTTGCCCCAAGGCAGAGCTTTTAAAATAATTTTTCTGCATAAAATTCGCAGCTAAATGAAAATTGAGTAAAAAAAATAAATAAAAGATTTTGGTCAAGGTGGTCGTTGGTCAGTGCACGCAGATAGAGTAAGTGGTTAAGGAGACGCTGAGAGAGGTAGCGAGTGGTGCAGAGTGGGCGCAAAGTGGGCGCTTTGCTATATAGTCTAGCGCTGTCTGAATAGAGATGCCAGAGATGGCATTTTAGTAAATTGCAAAAATTTTATGCTCAATGTAGCGATAAACTTTTTAGCCTTTGGGCTTGAAATCACAAAATTTCTTGCAATTTAATTGCTAGACCCAAAGTATGCCACAATGAATTCTCATTAAAAGCAAGTGCCATCAATCAAGGACTCAAAGATGCAGACACAGCAGCACACACACACACAGAGAGATTTTCCACTTCAATTAATCAGTGGCAGCCGAGGCACATGTCAAAAGCTTAGTCTACTTTTAGGCACTTTTATCATATTACCTCGCACTCAGAGGACGACGGGCGCGTCTTGATGTCGGGCGCATCTTGCTGCGGCCTATAATAAGCAGCCAAATGATGTGCTATAACGTAAGACAATGCCAGCCGCTTATTGACGGATAATTATTTTGTCTGCTCCGTAGGCCATAGTAACCGGCTTGAACAAGTGGACGCACTGACGTACACACTGGTCCACAAGTTAAACCCTAAAGAAACTGTAGCATGCACAAAAAACTGAGTGAAAGAACATAAGCAGAAAAAAAAGGAAATGGTGTGAAAGCTGAAGTCGTGAGGTGACGACTTTCAGATACACTGTAATATATGTTTAAGCAATTGACAAATGTTTTTTTTTAAATAAAACAAAAATAAAATCTTAATTAAATATTAACAATATTGTGTATAAAAAATGTCAATTAATAAATAATTAAGTCTCACTTGTGTCAATCGCTCTCATGCGAAAACTCTATTTAATATAACATACTTATCTATCTCAGTTAATTAAGGCTCTTCATTTTTTATCCTTAAAGACAATAAGTTATTTCTGATTAGATCACTCGGTCATTTGTTCCATTGCGATATCCATATTAACTACACCTACAGTTTAGAGTCAACTCCGAGTGGCAGTTTCTTTAAGTATATTTTAAGTTTTTAGATCAAACGCATAATTTTTGAACTAGCAATGTCAGTGCTTCAGTGCTTCTTAAAAGAAAAGTTATCTTAAAAGTATAATGGTATTTTAATAATGTTCAGTTAACATTTTCCAAAAAAACAACAAATGTTTTTTAATAAAAGCTTGTAACCTTTTTTAAGATCTGTCCGTTTTGATTACTATCCAAACTTTTTAAAAAAAGACTTGAAGATTGCATTTTAATTGGTTTTCATTAATCATTTCTGCAGGCTAGCGGTTGGGGTATTATGAATTTTTTGCCTATTCTATAGCAAGATCAAAGGGATGTGGTCTTCTGAGTCTCCTTGTGGTTGGGTTGTTACAGTTAGATCGCCTGTACATTCAGGTGGTTTTGCAGTTTTCGATATATCTATCGCTGGCTTTAATTATTTACTTTTCATCAGCTGAGACACTCTCAAGGACACTATTTTGACGTTGAAATTTACGCCTGAAAATACAGTAACTAAATTGAGAAGATTTGATGTTTATAGTTTTGTAGCCGATTTTTTTTGTATGCTTACCAATTAGAAGTAGATACAATCTTCAATTGTTTACAGCGAAATGACTTCTAAATTATCTTCTTTCCATTTTTTTCCCAGGCGTATTGCAATATTTATTGAATCTTTTCTTATTGTGAGACTAACAATAATTATTCAAATATTATTATTACAATATGTTATTATTATCTGTAGAGGAACAGCTTCAGAAATTATGGAGGGGACAATGAGTGTAATAAGCAAGACATGAATTTGTTACACAAATTTTCCAGCTTATTATTTTTATGGTGCCATGATCGCATGTTCGTATCAATTTCGGAATCCAATCGAAACCCCTCAAGAGTTGTAAGACAATAAAAATTATGCTTTTTCTACAAGACCTATGTCTATGGTAGTACGAGAGTCTAATTGTTATCAAAGTGCTTTCTAATACCCAATCTCCAATCGAAACGTAACCAGCAGCTATAACTAGAAAATTCTCTCTATTCTTTACTAAACCTAATTTTATAAAAAAATACTTAAAAGAGTTTTTAAGTAAAATCAAGCTGTTGTTATATGAACGTTTTAGAAAGCCTTGGAAAAATCTTATCACATAAAATATGTGCTCAATGTGTTTTGAGCTTGAAGTTAAGTTCATAAAATGAAAAAGATTTAAGTTACGTTTGTAGCTTTTATAGCTTTTTTCTACACACATACTTAATAATAAATATAATTTATTAGATTCTAAATTTATTTGCCTTATCAGTACATTTTATCAAAGAAAGAGGTGTCTTGAACGGTTAGCTGTTAAAGCTAATCAAAATCTTAAGTTTGGCAAGTGCAAATTCGATCATCTCTATCTTATCGTTCTCTTAGTCAACATCCCTTCAAATCTAATTTATCGAAATCTTCGATATCTTTCTGCTTATGTCACATTCAAACACACAAACTCAATGTAGCCTCCTCTTCTCTTATGCCATATAATACCAGAAGCAAAAAGTAAAGTGAAAAATAAGCAGACTTAAGACTGTCGAAGTCGACGAATGGCCAAGTCAAGTCCGAACAAGTTTGCTCACTTTAGTTTGCTCTTCTTGTGCTTGCTGCTGCTGGCTTGTAGGACAATATGCTTTCTGTGTTGTCCTGCCATGGTGTGTATGCCTATGCTAATGAACTGCTCTCTTGATTGAAGAGTGTGTTGTTTTGAGGTTTAACCGACCAGTGTTGATAAACCCAACAAAGCCTTGTACATGCGTTCAATGCAACTTGCATCTGACCGACAGACCGACAGCGTCATTGAAGGCTTTAAGGCAATTGCTGGCTGAGAGTTACGCAATATTAGACATTGAAAACCCAAAAACCATCCAATAGAACCGCAATCCGAACAACAGTTTTGACAAAATTCAAAACATTTGAGAAGTATATTGCTTGTACAAGTTAAAACGTGTGAATAAATTGGTTCTTTGCATGATTGTCTGCTTTGAATTCTAATGCGTTTAGTTCAAACGCAAGTCAGCAGCAACAATAAATTGGTAAGCTTTGAGAAAGATTAAAGATGTTCTACCATGAAATAATTATTTTGTTAAGTCAAAAATGATAGGAAAGGAATTCAATTAATTTTATTCGCTTGAATGCATTTTGTTGACAATTTCGTAAATTGAATTCAAGGAAATTTGAATGTATTTTGATAAATCAACGATTTTTTAGAGCGAGTTGAAAGTAATCTATTATTTAAAAAATAGATGACTTTTCTACTCTCTGTTACTGGCTTAGTTTTAGTTTTATTGTTCCAAACAGATGTCTTAGAAAAGATGACAGAACTTAAAAATCTTCTTTGAAAGTATTGTATTTTCGTTCATTTTAAATGTTAAAGTAGAACCACGCTTTTGTTGGCTAAATATCAAAATGGTTGATATAGATTAGGTTAAGCAGGCAGGCTCATAGAGAATGGGGGACTTCACATAGCTCAGTGTGTTCCTTAGCTCAACCGGAGTTTGTCGGCCGGGAGTCGTGATCATGGATACGTTAGTCGTACAATATAGTCCTCCGACTATCTTTCACACTTTCGATTGCAAAGAAGCTGAACATTGGCCAGAAACTCACTTAGAAAAATTTGAATAAAGACGGAATAAAAAAAAAGTCGATGCGGAGGTAAACGTATTATTACGGAATTTCCTCCTACGCCGGCAATGGTCCCAAGACCTGACAGTTACTCGTCTACACTGATCTTTGGAGGTGCTATAGGTTTAAGTTATGCCTCACGCCCTATGTGATGGTCAAGGTTTCAGGGAAAAGAATAACTTTAATTCTGCTATAGGATGTCGTCAATTGCAACAGGGGGAATGGCCAAACGTAGATAAGTTAGGAAAAGTTGAGCTTAAAGTCTACATCGAAATATCTTAAAAGGAGCATAAGTAGTAAGCTGATGTGTCCCATAAGATAAATATTAAACAACCTAATGACATTCACCTAGGCTCAACAGTTTTAAGCTTCAATCGGGAGCGTCTATACAACGATTGCTGCCAGGAGTTAACTTGACTACGCGGGTGGTCAGATGGGCCACAGAACTTTGTATGCCTAAACAGTTTTTCGTATTTAAATTTATTTTCGGATATTTTTATATACTACAATAAATTTCTGTGCTGACCATGAGTACATCGGCTTTTGTAACTAAATGCGATTAAAGCTGCCAATCTTGGTGTGGAGGTGAATCAAACGAGTGTAAAACTTCCAAGCTTCCAATTTGAGTATAATCAACCGAGCGCTGTGAGCCTCAGATCATCAGTGGCTTAAGTTAGATGTCGACTCTTACCAAGAGGTAAAAACACGACCAGAAATAGTATTGTCTTTTCATTTTTGGAATCGTAGAATATATTAGGTATATTCTATATATGAAACTTATTCTTACATAATACTCTTCTATACTCAGGGAGGTACTTGCTTTTTTGTTCACATTGGTAGTACAACAGCCACGATGCATATCGCGATAATTAAGTTTGGAGAGATCCAAAACATCTGATGGTCAATGTAACTTAGTTGCTGACTGTGGTACTAGATTCTTGGACAAACCACGGAAGAAAGTTAAAACAAATATTTTATAAAATTTGCAGCTTAGAAAACTTTGCGATAGTTAGTCTAAAAAATAATGTTTGGAAGCGGGAAATTTTCATTTGAGGCAGAAAAAGCTATCAAGGTACACTGAGATGAGAAAAGTTGATTGATTGTTGCATCAGAAGGGCTATGTAGGAGAATTTTATTTCGACCAGTGGAATTTCATGACAATTAATTTTCTATTCCAAAACCATTGCTAAAATGTTATTAAAGTTATTATTTAGACAGATATAAACTCGAAAAGTTGTATTTCCCATGAACTGGTAGTGGTAGTCCTAACCTATACTCTGCTACAGAAGATCGTAAGCTTTTAAGTTCGTAATGTTTACGATATAAAGGGATTCTTTATATATCCAATTTAAGATGTGTTACAAATTCAAAAAGAACTGCATATGTGGATAACAACGTTCGATTGGCACATGTTCCAGGCCTCCGAATATTGAATATCTTGCAATATTTTTCAAAAAATATTTAAAAACTGCAAAAGGCGCAGCATTATTGCAAAACTTTAAGCTTTATGCGTTATAAATGAAACGTTGTTTATTATATTGTTCGAATTTAGAAATATTATTGTGTTTCTGCCGTAGTGATGGATTGTGAATGCGAAATTTTGAGTGTCTCTTATGCCTGTCGTGATTAACACAATGTCAAATATTTTTCTTAAATAAATAGTACTTCAGAATACTTCAGGACTTCAGGATTCAGGATCACGTAACGCTGCAGCATAACTAAAAGTCTCTATAAACCCAAGAAATAATAACTTTCGGATTCGGCTAAAACTGTAGATACTTTATCTCTTGGAACAGCTATTAATCAAGATATCTAATTGGAGCGCTGACAGCCTAGTCAAACAAAACAAATTTATGTATCATTTTAAACTTTATTTTAATTTTAAATTTGTTTACTATTGGATTGGTTAAGAACCATTTATAAATAATTGGCAACTGTACTCTAACAACAACCCCTAGATCGGGGGGATTAATCCGGAAATAACTTATAAATATTTGGCTACTGTACTCTAATGTCAGCTACGACAATATCCACGGCAGTCGGGCCTACACACCGGAATCGACGCAGGCCACGGCCTGCCCAAGGACTCTCAAAACCCTCCGTTTCGGAAGCCCAAACTATACGTGTTGCACTGAAACAGCTACAACAACAACTCCTAGATTTTAAATCGAAAAAAACTTAAGTGAGAAGATTTATCGAGTATGGGGCCGACAAATTCCGGACAGCCTACAGATAATGTGATGTGATATAGAAAAGAAATATAACTTGTACAATCGATATTATAGTTTTGGTGTAAGATATTTTTGAAGAACATAAAATCGAGCTAATGGTTATGTATATCTTCAGTGAAATCCTACTGTACTTGTTCTTTGAAACATTCGGCGCTGAAAGCTGTAATGCTATTAAGCTGCTTCAGTCTTTGGCTGTACTAGTGGAAAGGTTTGAAAGATTATTGTATAATTTAAAAACAGACATATGTTTAAGATCGATTGCAGAACCAAAATAGTAAGCCTACTAGGTTTACATTTCTGATTTCATTTGGAATACCAAAAATTCGTTTCGCCAAATGAAGCCTACATTTAAGTCCTTTACATTTAAATCTCACAAAGTTTATTGATCGAAGTTTATTTTATTGCCTAGCATGATTTCACTTTTGGAATTTAAATAATAAATTTGTTCATACCACTTGGTTCATTGCTAAAAAACCCCAATTGAAACTAAACGCTGCACATAAAGCTTTACTTGCATAAACCTTGAAAGCCTAAAGTTTATTCAAATAAATTAAATTAATTTAGAGCTTCTTCAGAAATAACTAAACTAAAACTAAAGCTTTAAAATGCTGCATTGAAGTTGTGCAATAGAATAAACTAAATTTATATTCAGACTACTGACGACGTTCGGAGGTTTTCAAGCTGTCAAGGATTTCGGGTGTTGCGTAAATACATTTGACACTTTAAATGTCCTGCAGCATAAGCCTGGCGTTCGTGTCACTAAACAAAGAAACATATCCAGTGCTTTCCATGAATACAGCTACGAGAGTTGACCATGGGGAGTGGGCAATTCCGTACGTACACTTGACTCATGAAAATATTTTGGCACAACAAAATGGCGCACGTGCTGCACAGACTGCATTTTCCGTACTCAGTAATCGCCGGAACCGTGCGCTTTTATTTGGAATTCTTTTTTTCGTTTTTTTTTTGTATCTTTTCTTGTTGCATTGAAAGCAATTTAAAAGGCGTTGCCTTAAAAGAAGAAATAAAATTACGCAAAAATCCAATTTACGCTGATTTTAGAGAGAAAAAACTTGCCAACTATTTAGCAGCTTATTTTGAGTAGTTTATCAGGTAATATAGTAACTCGGTAATACGCATTAACCTTTAGTTCGTTATCTTATAATCAACGTTGATGGGTACATAAGAAAGTGCTAAATGTTTTTGAGCTACTCTTTGTAGAAGGTGGGAGGTTCAGGAACGTTAATAAAGGTTGATTAAACGATGTCTGGCTTACCATTGGAAAGCACGTCAACTCGATGAACGAAAAGGCTCCGATTTTTCTAGCAGATGCATTTCTGGTAAACTTAAACAACAGAAAAAATAGACTTTTTGTATAAATTGCTGACGAAGCAGCTAAATTCATTAAGTTGTATTAACACTTTGGAAATAAAGAAGGGTCGAGAGTATATTTGAGAGAAGGTCTGGGTCTGAGTTGACTTTTTTCTAAATGTATTTATTTACACTCAACGGAAATGAATGCTCCTTTTTTGGCAATTAGATAAATGTTTCTTTATAGGCTGATAAAAAGCAACATTTCAATTGTTTTGGCTAAAAAGCTGGCAATCATGTAAAGGGGCGCACTTTGTTGATAGCCAATTTTTTCGCTGCCGAAGCTCAATCCGCCTATCTATAAGGTTTACTCTACGCACCCAACTTCCTTTCTAACTGTCTCTCTGTCTCACCTTACCCACTTAATGCGCTCTGCCCACGTCACTATCCACCTCCATCTAAAAAATGGTACGATGAGGAGCGTTGCGAGGCAACTGCAGTAAAGAGCATCACCTACAAAGCAAGCTGCAGTTTGCCGTAACACCAGCCAGCAAAAATGACAAACTACAGGAAAAAAGAATAAGGAAGTGTGGCACCTTTTTTATACGAAAAAAAAAAACAGAAGCAGGAAAGGCGCGAGCAAGATGCACCTAAGGCATCTTAAGGCGCAGAAATGCCGCTCGAAAACTGTTTCAACGAGTCAACTGTCCACAATACCAGGTTTCAAGCCCAAAGCCTTTTACTTCAGCGATAACAATGAAAATCTGGTAATAGATACGCAACAGACATATTGGAGGTATCATTCTCTAAGCAGCTAGCAGGCGACGAAGTAACAAGTATTGCCATTCAAGAAAATAGCCCGAAACTACCAAGCGACGATAAAGTGGACGTTACTCTATGTAGCGATAAGGAAGTCCGAGTTGCAATAATGCAAGTCAAAGGCGACAAAATAGCCGGTGCTGATACACTGCCAGCAGAGATTATAATATTGGTGGTGACGAGCTAAAGGGTCTACATTAGCTTCTCTGCAAAATATGTGTAACAGCAGGCATGCCCAAGTTTGGAATGTCGGTGTCCTTTGTCTTGTCAGTGCAATTGCAAACTCATATAAGGACCATTCGCGCTTACTTTGTGAAAGACTGAAGCCATAAGACAAACACACTGATCGGCTCTTTTCAGTGCGGCTTTAGACCTGCTGTCTAATTTAGGACTGGCAGTCAATTGCTCTGCAAAATATGTCCACCAAAAATCATGCACGACAATTTGAACTTTAGTATCTACTGCCCTATACTGACGAAAGGTGCTTGGACATTGTAGAAATCTCCTTGCCGATAATAAAGCTGCATGCGATACCCCTATAAGGGAACGCCTATACGTAGCACTGTCAGAGTTCGGTTTTCCTGCGAATTTGATTCGTCTTTGTAGAATGACATTGAGCACTTCCCCTCAGCTCTGCTAAGGAAGGAAACGACGTTTCCGAACCCTTAATACCGTTCGAGGCTTCAGACAAGCTGACTCTCTATCGTGCAACGTCTTCAATTTTGTAATGGAAAGGGTAGTGCGGATACTGGCACTATTTTCCACCAAAGTATCCAGCTCCATGCATACGCCGATGATATTGACATAATTGGGAGTTGTAAGAGAGATGTCACCACTGTATTCGCAGAAAAAGGAGTCGGCGAAAGTGGGACTTGCAGTTAATGATGGCAAGTCAACATCGATAATAACATCAGCCTGGAGATTCTGCGAAGAATCATACTTTCCAATAAGTTTTACTATGGTCTTAGCAAGCAAATGTGTAGCAGAGACCTCTCTCGATCGATAAAATTAACGCTCTACAAGACGCTCAACCTACCCGCAGAAATATGGATTGTGTCGCGGACGAATTCAGCCGCGCTTGGAGTCTTCAAGTGAAAAAATCTTCGGAAAATCTTAGTTCCCTTGCGGTTTGTTGACGGCTGTCGGTATCCGAATGAACCATGATAAGCTCTATAATAAGCTCTATAACAACATAGATGTCGTCCAGCGTATTACGGCACAACTTATGGTTTGCCTCCGCCATGTCGTTCGTATGAACGAAGGAAGAAGAAGGAAGACGAAGGAGACTCAGATGGAAATACCAATTGGAGGAAGACCTATCTACGTATGAACGAAGGAAGAAGAAGGAAGACGAAGGAGACTCAGATGGAAAGACCAATTGGAGGAAGACCTATCTACCTTTGGAGTGACCAACTGAAAAGACGTGCCCAAAGTAGGTACGCCTGGCGAAAGCTAGTGAGGTCGGCTGTATCCCGAAATCGGGTTTTGATGCCTAAATAAAGTAAAAGTAAAGTAACAAAAGCGTATTACGGCACAACGTCTGCATTGGTTCGCCCATGTCGTTCGCATAAACGAAGCCTTCTAGAGAAGAAGGTGATTGGTGCTAAAGCTGAAAAGTAATGTCAAAAGATCTATAAAAAGCTAAGATGAAGAGACCAAGTGAAAGAGAACCTAACTTCTGACCAACTGGAAATATCACTCCCAAAGCAGGGAGGCCTAACGAGATCTAGTGAGGTCGGAAGTATCTCTATCACAAATTTTTTTATTAGGTGTTCTAATTTTAGAGTTATCTTAAAAGCTAATAGTTTTTTGAAAATAACACCAACAAACACAACTTAAGGTAATCCCAAAAACATTCTGCAAATCTTCATTCACTTTATCTCAACTATCCAAGCAAATGTCAGCTGTGCTTTATCTTCGCTCAGCTGATTTTACCATTTACCGTTTGACAATTACGCAGCAAAGTTGAAAGACTAACTGTAATTCGCATTCATAGCGCGTGCAATGGGGTATAAAGGGTGTTATTTTCGTTGCCATGTTGTTATTGTTGCTCAACGACCGTCACAGTTGCCGCTTAGCTGTCACTTTCAGTATGATTGTGAATGAGTAGAAACTATTGTTATATCTTGTCTAGAGTTACCAACCGCAATTGTGAAGCGAACGCAGCATGAAGCTGTCCCAACACATTTAAACAAGTGAAAACGCTAAACTCTGAATTGGAAAAATTATGAAATTTCTTTGAAAGTGAAGCATTCCTCCTGCGGGTATCCGTGGATGTGTGTATGTGTGCCTCGTCCACGGCAATAGAGGAACAACACACAAAAACAACTTTGTATCATAATTCTCCAGCATACTTTGCGGTGGAGAGCTTACGTGTGGTGTGACCAGTCGGCTACTTACATATTTCACACCAAAATCCAGACACATATTTTTTTATGTTCATGCGCCAACGACAAATAAAAGTCAACAGATATCGTAAATAAAATAGTACGACATTGTATGCTGCAGCTGGTGCGGGGAGTGGGAGCGGAGGCAGTGTTGTTGTGTGCCCAAGTTTCAGCATTGACAATGCGGGTACACGAAAGATATGATCAGGGGGTATCCGTAGCAAGTTTGTGGCACAAAAAACATGACAGGCAACAAATGAAATTACGTATACGCAATGTGCAAAGACAGCCAGCATGACTGTTGACCATTTTGTTTTGTTATCATTGAGGTCGGGGTGTTGCCCCCTATAGTTGTTCACAAATAGGGGAGCAGAGCAGCAAAAAGGTTGAAAATAAATGCGCGCGTGTAGGAATTAAATTATATCTTACAACTTTATTTTGTAAGGCTGCACTTGGCAGACGAGCGCGTGACCGACTTTACAGTAGGTGTTATGGCATGCCTATTGCCCGACCGGAACATACTCTATATACATAAACAATAAATACATGTTCCGCAAGTTGTAGTAAAGTGGATCGCTAACACTTATTCGAACGTGTCAAAACAACTGTTTACGCTTTTAAATTAAATGAATTTACAAAAATTCCAAACACTCACACTATCTGGTCACACTATTACTTGCTTTAAGATCTTTAGAAAACAACTTTAACACTAAGTTTTGAAGTTTTGAAAGATTACTATATTAGTTGTTCACAGTTCAGTTCGATTAGTTTGCTCAGCGTAACAAAGATTTTGTATTTCGAAAAAAAATTAATCATATCCCCTATATATAAATATATTAATTTTTTACTTTTTTCTTGCTTCGTACAATGCCAACATCTCCTTGATAACAACAGAAATTTTTTGATCATATCCTCTATATCCAAATATTTTTCCTTTTATTTTTGCTATTACTAACATTTTTCTATGAATCCAATGCACGCTTCCTCTTTTTGTCAATTTCTTCTTCCTTCAACTGTTTAACTATAATTATTCTGTTTTTTTTTTTTAATAATTATTCTTAATTTTTTCTCAATTGTTCGCGAATTCGAACTTTTTGTTATTTAGAAATATTCAAATTTTTTCTACCCATTATATACCGACCGACGAACAGTGGTTCCAAAGGCCGAAAAAGCTAGTCAAACGGATACGGAAACGACAGCTCAAAATATCGGCCCAAAAAAAGCGACCCTCTTTCTGCAATAGACTTGGAACTGCTGGTGTCATCATCTGCTGGTACCCCCATAACTGATTTTAGTGCAGTCAGCACTTAAAGTTGTTTTACAAATAAACAACACAAGTTAAAGTAATAAAAATTTGGTTCTTAAACTTAATCGTTTACTTCTTTTCGTAAACACTGTAAAAATTTGTAAAACTTTTTCTTGCGAAATTAAAAATTAGTTTTGGTTAAATTAACTGTCATTTTGTGTCAGCCATTTTTTTTTTCATTAATTTTGACCCCATATTTGGTTTTCTTTACCCAAAAAACCCTGTACAAATCATTTTCGAGCATTTCTACTCAAGAAACGGTTTTGGGCCAGCTTGTTAGGCTCTTGGGACCACTGTGCGACGAAAAAAAACTTTTTTATTCAATACAGAGAAATATAAATAGAAGAATAAGAAATATAGTATTTTAACCAAATTTTTGGTCAAGACTATGGGAGGTGCAAGTATTACTATCACTTATTATCACATATTATAGAGATTAGTTCCTTTACAGCTGTACAATTAGGATAGGATAAGCATGTTGTGTATATACATTATTACTGGCATTCTCTCTTGTAATAAAGTTTTAAGAACTTTGCCTATTTACAAATAGTTTCCAACATTTTTATTGTTAGATAAAAACATTGACTCTTTTAACGATTTGTATGTTTCGATGTGAACTGACCCGCTCCAAGAAGTTTTTGATCGCCCTCTACGACAATTGCCAATGGTGTTCCATCCGAGAGCTGCAAGTGCTATGATTCTGTTGTCTCTCCTGAGGGTGTGCCCAATCCATCTATGTTTTCTGATCGATATGTCGGTCTTGATGCCTCGTTGCTTGGTAATCTCCCATAACCTCGCATTGGATATAGTTCTGGGCCAGAACACTCCAGCAATGCGCCTCGGGCATCGGTTAACGAAAATTTTGGAGTTTTTTGAAGATATTATTTGTCGTATGGCAGGTTACGCTTTACACATATAAAGACTTCCTTATAAATGCAGTTCTTCAGACAATTATTAACGTCGTTAGTACGATGGCGCCACCAATTGGATCGAGTACGCTGCACAGGTATTCCAATTGTTCTATATTTTGAAGAGTACAGTCGTTTGTCAGATATGGAGTCTGGCTCCTGGCATTGACTTGCATGATCTTTGTTTTGTCAACATTTACTTTTAAGCTAACTGTTGCGGAGACAGCAGCAAGGGGGTTCAGCATGTTTTTATTTCACATTTCGCTGTGGTTATGGGATAACAGAATGATGTCAACGGCATAGGCCTACCTAATCTTTCGTTGGGTTTCCATTGCACTTCTGGCCTGGTCAATCCATAAGTATCGAGAATCATATCTATACTTATTAATTAGGGAAAATGATACTCAAAAATTTCTCAGTAGAAGATACCTCAAACTAAGATTAAAAATATTTAACATAAATTCTTATTGTGTTAATAATAAATCGAATGCTTAAAAGAACACCCTGTATTTTGTTATCAGGCGAAAAAAGTTTCTGCGGGAACATATCGTGAGTAATTTCGGAGTTATTCTTCAATTCATTCCCCGACGCTCTCTCCTGACTTTCTGCCAGCACAGTTCTCACCCAGGTCTGTCGAGGGCGTCCTCGGCGCCGGGTACCCTGCGGATTCCATTAGAAAGATCTCTTGGCGATGTCTTCATCTGACTTCCCTCCTTTCTTTTAATTCTTTTAATTTTAATCAGTCGTCGTTAATCGCAGCTAGATTCGGCGAGAAAACGATCATTCAATCAGCTCATTTGGTCACATGAGAAGTCACACAATTAATATATTCTTAAAAATATTGCGCAGATGCTATTTGTTGCAATTGAAATCCATACTTTCAAGAGAATTTTATATTTAGTGATGGTTGGCAATCGACATTGACTATAAAAATGCTGCACCAAAAAACTCGAATGGTGCACTACTTGATCCTGTTTCAACCAGGCATTTCTATATAATTGAATAAATGAAGTTGTTACGGAAGTTGCATCTTCTCTAAGTATCTCAATTTTTCCCTTACGAGCTCTCACACATGGGCTCAAACAATTGTATTTTTGAGCACTCAAAACATCGATTTGATGAGTCGTCCGCCACATAGTTTTGACTTGGCACCGAATGAACGAAGAAAATAAAATAAGAGGTCAATGTTTTCTGACACCTCAAGAAGCGGTTGATGTGTTCAGAATGCATGTTTTGGAGATACCTCAATTCGAGTGGGCAAAGTGCTTCGAAAATTGGTTCAAACGCATGCAAAAGTGCTTAGATCTTAATGAGGAATAAGATCATGCGCCTTTCAATGATTGACATTTATTTTTGTTCTCGTATCCTGAAAGGCTACGCTCAGAACTTCTCCATACATTCCTAAGTAAACAATAATAGTTCCTGCAGTTTCTCTTTGATAACTTCAAGGGACTTCACTTTGCCACCAAGTAAAGGGTATTCAAAACGCATGTGTGTGCGTTTACTTAAAAATTCCTGGCATGCTACGCATAATTTAAGTATGTACAACACACACACACACACACACACACACACACACACACACACATACACACAATTGCCATTTGTATTGGAATTCGTATTGATATTTGTGTTAGTATTTCTGTGTGTGTGAACGGGTGTGTGTGTGTGTACGTGCCTCACAGTCACGTCATTGTTTAGTTTATTTCTTTTGTATTTTTATTTCCGTTTAGGATTTTTATTTTGAATTTCAATTGCGGTTAATGCATGTTGAAAATGGCAACAATCACTTAAGCTGACATGCATTTAAACAGCTTAACACCCGGGGAGTCCAGCGACTCACTCATCATGTCATCTCCTCTTTAAGTTTCACTCTTTTTCTCCCTGTTTATCCTTAACTCTCTATCCCTTCCGGCTTTAACTTTATTGCTTTAAAACTATTCAAAAGCATCTTATGCGCGAGCTTTTAAGTATTTGTTGCGGACTTTTATGCGACAAGCAAAGAGTGTAAATATACTGAGAGAAAAGAGTGCTCAAGATTGCATTTAAGTGCAAGGATGTTATCTCATACTAATCATCGAACTGTCACTACTTTTTGCATACTTCTGCTGGCACAAGATAAATGGCATTATCAAAACAATCTTATTTTTTTCTCGTAATGCTTCATAATAATCCAAAAATACTTTCAATTAATGGTAACCGGCTTTGAATTTTTATTCTTGGATATAATGTGTAACACGTTCTCTTAAAGTTAGTGAAATTTTTGACTATTTCTTAGCAGCTCATATGTAAATAATTTAAATACAAAAATAAAGGGTGATTTTTTAGTAACTATATTCTCAGCAATACTTTTTAGAAAAGATGACGCGCTGTACAAACCCTTGTTACAGTAAATCAATCACGTCCCGTTTGGTCTACGACGTAACCCCGTAACGTATTTTTAATCAAAATTTAAACTTGTTCAAGCAAATATTATTTCTCAATTCTCGCAAAGTTATTACTGGTTGCATAGATGGTTGCGAATAAGCAAAATTGGCACATTTGAACTTAAGAGCAACAAGTAGCGATTCAAGAGCCAAAAAGGTCGCTGTTTGGAATTATAATTAAGGGCCGTTGACATTCATTGGACCATAGTTTATCAAAGACGAAGAGGGCCAGAACTTTATTATCAATAACAAGCGATACAATGCGATGCTGAAAACACTTTTTTTGAGCTCAAAATAAAAGAACACGACTGGGCCCACAAGTGGTTTCATATGAGATACCAGTCGCTTTGTTGGAAAGTGTATTCCAAAGTTGAGGCCAGCGTACGAACTATTTGTAGCCCAGCCGCTGCAAATAATCTTTAAGCATTCCATAATACAAATCGTTCTATTCACTCAAATGAATATTTTACCCATATTTAGAAATTTTATGATTTTTTTGGAGTGATATTAACAAGCTCCAAAAAAGTGGGCATTAAGTGAGGAAAATTCATTACTTTTACATTTTCTTATCGATTTAAAGAATTTAACTTTTCTAAAGAGGCAGGCAGTTAATATCGACTGGAATTTTTGGTAGTTTCTTGCCCATTTTTTAAAATACGTTGAATAGGCGGATCCTAACATTAGTATACTACAAAAACTATTTCAATGGCGTACGATTGTGGCGCAGGATTCTGAAAATGTCCACATTTAAAAAAAAATTGTTGGATGATTTTTTTCTTGCTATAAAATTTTAACAGTTTATTTATTTATAGGATATAGAGTTCGATTACACTTACTAACTTTTATTAAAATTTTTTTATTTTTTGCTCTTAAAAAAGTCAAATTATAAAATATTTAAAAGTAGTTTCGGATGTCTTTGTTGTTAGATATATCATCCATAACTTCGGTTTTTATTTTTTTCTTGTACCAATATACAGTGAATTATTTCAAAAAATTTATATATATCTGTGAATCTGTGAGCGAACGCTGCAATCGCTTCCGAATGAGGGTGGCACAACACGACGAACTGCAAAACTACCCATATCATGTGTGGGAAAACCGACTCGAAACTAGCCAACACATCCTGCAACTTCCTAGGAGAAACTGCAGGCTTATGCTGGACTTTCTAAGGGGCCACTGCCTGACCCCAGTCTATGGCATCACTGACGACGATGGATGCAGGAAGTGCAGGGAACCAGGAGTCAAGCAAGCTCTGGATCACACTTTTTGCAACTGCCCTGCCCTCTGTACCTCGAGAGCTGGATTTCTAGTTAGACCAGCGCTTTGCTCGCTTGCAGAGCTGTTAGCTTTCGCGAAACACATGCAAATATTGGACTACTAACGTATCCATGACCATGACTCACGGCCGACAAACTGCGGTTCCCCTAAGGATCACTGAGATATGTGAGGTCCCTCCCATGGGGCCAACCGGCTTAATCTAACCTATCTGTGTATAAATTTTGAGTAGATAAAGTGCAATATACCACAGACAATGCCTATTTCTATGTGAATAGATTTAAAATTTTATGAAAATATAACGTTTTTTATACAGCATTTCGCAACACATTTTTCGCCAAGTGTATTTTTATAAGCTGCAGGGTATCAAGTACTAAGTAGAAACGTTATATCACATTTTAGCTAGTTATATTTTTAATATTATGTAGCTGAGCTTTATGGAAAAATCGCCGTGAACTAAGTTGTGAGCACACAGCACTTCCGCCAGGGGATACAAACAATGGTGCATGCAATAAGAGCAACAGGGGAACGGAAAGTGGAAAATGGAAAATGAGTCCTGAGCAACTATTAAGCAGATGAAGACTTTGACCCGAGGCCACTTATAAGCAATTTAAAGGTATATGCAAGGAGTTAACAAGCAATCATTGTGTAAGCTCTTAGCAGCCTCATCCTGGGGGTTAGGGGCCAACAAGGGTTAATTGGCAGATTTGATGCAGGTTTCCCATATTTGAACTTGAAACGGGGTTATTAAAGTAACGAACTAATTAAAAACTTAAAGTAATCAAAATATTTGCATAAAGAGTTCAGTAAAACTGCTGAGTGTCTGCTGGTGATGCAGTACAAATTGTTTACAAATTGTCTTTTAATATTATAAATTAAGTCATAATATTAGAACTTTTTATGATTTAATTTTTTGATTTATATTAATAGTTTATTTGGACGTACTACAAACTTAAAGACTACAATTAATTTAAGTTATATTTCTTAAGAAATTAAGATATCTGACTTTGTTGCGTTTGGGGTGCATCTCGAGCGTCTTTACTTACTTTAGAAATAAATTAAAAATATGTATAATATCGTAGCTATAACAGAAGTTAACTCTAACTTGAACGTATTGTTCAAGCAGACAGAGCACGACAATCGATTTGATTCGGATTTTACTAATTTAAAACAAAATTAAAAAGATGAAATCATTTATAAATAAAGGGCATCATCACTGGAAATATATTATTTGTAAAGCAACAAAGTTAGACGAGAGCATCATCCACAAAGCAGTCTACTACGACAGAGAACCACGGTGAAATGCTGATGTTTCTCTTTAAACAGGCCTAAACTTCCGACTCTGTTGACAATCTAAACTTAGAGTTAAGAGATGAGTTTGAATACCAAGGTAGTATGCTGACTCCCGAATGGTGGTGCCGTGCGTGCTGTACAGAACCGAGTGCAGAAAGCTAAGCGTACTTTTGTTGAGCTTTTTCGAGTTTGGAGATCCGCCGAATTTAGAAGATCAACTAAGCTGAAAATTTTGAATGCTTGCGTTAAGACGGTACTACTGTTTGTAAGCGAAACCTGGCATATGACGAATACTATCAAACAACAGCTACAATCAACCAATGTCTTAGGCGCATAGTCAGTATATTTTGGCCTAGACGAATCTCTACGGTGCGATTATGGCAGTTAACTGGGAAAAAGGTTCACTAAGCGACATCAATAGACGTAAATACAGATGGCTAGAACACACGCTCCGCAAAGACTAGGAAAATCTTGCACACTCCGCCCTTACCTGGAACCCCATTGGTACTAGACACAGAGGGCGCCCTAGGACTATGTGGAGACGTACGCTTATGAACGAAACAAAGAAGTCAATAAATGAATTAAGATATTTAGCTCAGGATAGACAAAATTGGAAAGTGATAGTAGATAGTCTAAGTTCTCAAAATAACGTTATGTTACAATAAGAACATGACAATAATAATAGTAATATACCATGTGGCCATGTACCATTATATAAATATTTATTTGAGGAAAATTTTCAAATTTTCATTTTAGAATTAACTCTCTGGGATGAAGCTGTAGATTTAAAATAGTACTTCGAAGGTGTTACGGTTGTTAAAGTTTGTTTTCGTAGACTGAAGGTCTTCACTTCAATATTTCTTATAGCAAATAATTAAGCAAGAGCTTCTACAAATTGCCTCCTCGAAATACAGTCATCAGTTAAACACTATAGACAAAGCACATGGTATTCAACCATTTATTTAAAAGATGATTACCAATTACCAATTTCCAATTTCGGAAATGGATTCGTAAGTAGATTTAAAATTATATTTTAAATAGTCTAATGCTTACTTCGATTTTGGATAATTTTTTAAAAAACGATGCCTGTCTTTGTCACTTATTAATTAATATTTTGTATTAGGAAACTTTTAATACTGGCATTAGTTTCCAACTTCGCAACCCAATCGCAAACGCATATACTTGGAAAAGTTTAAAGGTGTTAAGGAAATGGCTCTATCTAAATATTATGATAGGCTATTGTGTTTCACATATATGCAATTTATAGGATTTTTTTAAATAAAAAGAAACCGCCCTTCGAATTCGGTTTCAAACTATATACCTGTTCTCTCTGAACAGCTATTCATTAAAATAGATCCATGGTCCTCATTTAAGGCAATAATATGCTTAATTATTTTATTTTATCATCAGCAGGCACTGAATATAATCTAATCGTTACCCTAAACAGCAACATATTGCCTACTACAACATGATAGTAAGGTTGCCTGCATTCGATTTGTCATTAAGGGGTCACTTAGGTCAGGCAGAGATTACCCTAGTGCAATATTCTTTCCTGGCAAGTGATACACTATAATTTGTATTTATAAAACTTAAATAACTAATCAAAGTAAACTACCGTTGTAAGGTAAAAATAGTTCCACAAAATTACTCAAGTAACTACGAAAAGACAAAAAATTGTCAAATAACCATACTTTCTTAGAACAAGTTAAGTAAATCTTCCAAATTCTTGCAGTTTGTTTTTCATATTCAAGAATATCCTGATAGCTCTCAGCCCACTGCTCACGAATAAAGTAGTAGTAAACACTTAACCTTCTACTCAAAGAAACATATCTATGTGTTTTATTTGGAAACGCCTTCCTTCCATGTGTGGCCATTTCAAAAACGCCTGCTTATCAGCTGTTTTCAGTTGCCTTAAGTTGCTCCTTATCTCAATTCTCTCAAAAATGCACAAGTGCCAGCAACCAAAAAATGGAACAAAAAAAATGTCCCAACGAGCAAGGCAATTGCCGAGCACCATAAATCGCACACTCATAGTAACACAAAAGCCAGACAATGGTTTGTGGAGCTTGCTACGTTGCAGTTACGCCCACAAAAGCCAAGAATGCCACGCATATGCCATGCCAAGCCATGCCCCAAATGGCACATAAATCGCCTTGAAATCTGTGTCAGAGCAACGTCGACATCGAACACGCAACGATTTAAAGTAGATTTTTTTTTCACTTTGGCTTTGGCAGGCAAATCAAATGAGAAGCAGGGCTACCAACGCAGCTAAACCAAACCGAACCAAACAAAAAAAAAAAAGTTGTGAGAAAATAAAAATCGCAGGGTTGCATTTGGCATATTCAAATGTGTCACACCAAGAGCTGTCAGTTGTCAGACATTGCATACTTTACAGCGCTCATAGCCACAGGTGCGAGAGCAAAATACCACAGAAAATGCAAAAAAAAAATGGAAAGAATCTCATTGAAGGGCTTTTCGCTGATGAGCAGCATGAGAAAGCAGCCTGCAGCTTACTGAGAGGACATATCACTTGCATGCAAGTGCATGCATACCTAACTGGGTTGTTTCTGTCGAAACTGAAATCAGATTGCGAAAGATTTACGGAAACCGACTTTAGGTGGTAGTAAAGATAACCAACGACAGTCTCTAAGTAGAGATACTTTGCACTTTTAAATTGGAGTCAAGAAGCTTCGAATATCTGCGAAAATTCTGCGGTAAAGTAATACTTTAGCTGACCCTTATGGGGTTACGGCCGACCTCACTAGCTCACCAGGCTTCCCTCTGCTTTGAGTTCGCTTTCTTCAGTTGGTCACACTAATGGAGAATAGCACCTTCTCTACTTGGATCTGGCTTTTACTTAAATAGTTTAACGCATCCGATTGTTGCCAACCTAACGATGACCAGATCGATCTCTGTTTCTTGAAAGCAAGTAATCGAGTTGTTTGTACGCTAAACGGTTGGGTCCTGGGCCTGGGGAACCCACCCAGTACCACCGCAAAATCCTATGAAAACCAATAATAAAGTCTCAGAGAATAATACAAATTGACTATAAGTTAAGCATATGCATCTGAACCTTTCTTGATGGGACTGGTGCATGCATACAACTGCCGGATGCCTTTGAAAGAACTGTCGCTGACGTAAGCGGCATTCTAAAAATAAGATGGAGTGAACACACTTGCTCTTAGCAAGCAAGCTGTGGGGTTGCGCCGAATGGATTGCCAACACAGATGTTCCGGCATGTCGTGAAAAGCGGCTAACAGAATATATCCAAGCTTGGAATTTTTGTGTTCATTTCATTATGTATGAATTATGTTATAGCGGACTTTGGAACAAAGCTGGCGTATCGCATAAGACTTTCTGTAACAAGCGAGGGCTTACCTTCCTCAACATTTTAGAGTTTAAATAGGGAGTATCTATGGCACAACATCTCTACTAAGCAATAGTTGGTAGTATAATATATACAACTTAGTTATAAGAAAAATCACTATGCTGACCATTGATTTCGGCCTTTGGAGAGTATCGTGGTAACCCCCAAGATCTCTCTACTAAATAATAGTTGATAGTAAAATAATAATACATATAATTGAGTTATAAGAAAAATCAGTATGCTGACCAATGGGTTCGGCCTTCGGCTAGTATTTTGGTGACCCCCCCAAGCTTGGCGTGGGGATGCGTCCAATCAACTAAACGTTGTAACCCTTAGATCAATAGAGATTTTAGATAGATCTCGACTCTTGCCAAGGGTAAAGTACCAAGGGTAAAGTACATAACCAAACAGAAGTCGGTTTATATCTCGAACTCCAGTTAGTTATTTTTACTTATAAATTCTGCGGGCGTTCCATACTCATTATGATATATGCTTTCATATTCGATAACCGTAATAAGAAGTATCATTCTTCACATTGAATAAGTGTAGAGAGATCCAAGATGTCTGTGATATCTGCTTCAGCTGCCTTGTGGCGAGCAGCGAATTTGGATGGGGACTCGATGCAGCCGGAGACTTCACCGACACGTTTTCAGATTCTCCACTGTAGTTGAGCAGCTGCCTGCAATCATTGTCAAAGTATGAAAGAGAAGAACGATGTTGTTACCAACCTCAGGGATGATTAGAATCATCGCCTTGCAAGCTATTAATAGTCATCGATATTGTCATCTTATGTAACCTTAATTGAAATTATAACTTTGAGCAAAAATTCTTAAATCAAATTTACAAAACTTTTTCCGACATTTTTACCACAAAGGATTCCATTATTTTGACCCACATAAGTAACTGCATGTTTCTGTATGCAGCTATGCGAATCTGTGTGCAGGTATGAAGAGTCTCCATGTGTGAGAGTGTCGCGTGAAGTGAAATGGAAAGGAATGAACATGTGGAGGAGGACGCGATAAAGCAACAGAGCGATGGTTGCCGTGTCTGGCTTCTAATGATGTCAGCTGCCTTGGTTGAGAGAGCGCATTGATTTCACTGCGGCTCACCTGGCTTCTTACCTTTAAAACCTGTGGCATTATTTCCCCCCACACTGCCACGCTACAGCCCCAATAACGCATTTTTATATTGACAGCTATGTTAAACTCATTTCACAGTTGAACGATTGCGGCAAGGATTGCAAGCCAACAGAACGTCGTGCATGATGACTCTGATGACGTCACAGCAGCAGCTTGCTGTCAATGTTATCATTAGGAATTTATGCATGACAACCATATGAGTGAATGACTATTTTATATATATATATATTTTCAGAAATTATCGTTACGGAAGGACTGTTGGGGCATGACACAGCTGCTTGTGGCTTGCATAAAGTTGAAAAGTTCGAAAAAGTTTCTTGACATGCATAACTTTTAATTACTGATACTGAATATGAGTGGAAAAAAAGGGAGGAAGCAACAGTTTTTTTTTTATTTTCTGGAAAACTATGCAGTGAGTTGCACATGTTTTAAAATGTTCAAGTCCTAATAATACTTCAAGAGCAATATAGCAATTACATGCATTGCTTGCGGATTTCAAAGTTAAGCGGGGGATATTTGTAGCAGCTGGAATTTAAAGCTTCATAAATACTCGAATCGTCAGACTCTCTATTTATTTAGCTCCCAATAGTGCCCAATCACTGTATCTAGCCATGCTAAAGTTTAAGACTAAAACAAAAGAAATGACAGTGTTGATAGACTGCAAGACAGGGATAGGTTTTAGCTGAAAGCACGCCGTCACTTGTAATCTTCGTGTCCCTGTTAGTACTGTCCTGCGCTGAAGATGAGTAACCCGACGACATGCGCAAACTACCTCGGAATTGCCATCTTATAAAAAGCCGCACGTTGCTGCTGAAAGACTACAACCGATGCAATGTAATGCAATGTATGAACGAGGGTGAGCCTACGCCCAACGGCACTGCGACACCCATGGGTCTATTGAGCCCCTTTCTCCTTGTTTAGCTTTAATGCTCTCAAAAACTGAGTTAGACCAGTCTATGGGATGAACATTAAGTCCTTCTCCCTGAGAATGCAGTTGCCTAGCAGCTTTGCTCTTCTACATGCCAGCGCTGGGCAGTTAGTGCCCGATGCCAACACACTCATCCGACCTTATTAATGCTTCCTCTGACCTGATAAGACCGTAAACCAAGTCTTCACACTGCGCCAAAAACTGGAAAAGACTCACGACCTATAGATCGTCACGTTTCATCTCATTGTCAATAAGAAAGCTGCATTCGGTAGCCCAATAAGGGGACAAGTGTGTCACACTGTCAGAGTTCCGCGAAATTGTTTCATCTTTGCAGATTGATCTGTCAAGGTAGAATTGCACTTCTCGGAATCCTTCATTCCAGGTTTCAGTAAAGACCGTAATCAGCAAATAACCATATGAGCATGTAAACAGTTGTGATGCAGTCTCCCTTCCACTTATCCTGCTTGTGCTCTTATATAGCGAAGTAGCATGATTTCTGTCTGGGGTATTCGACTGACCATTTTTTCTCGACATTTTTGGTTTCAATCGTATTGAAGAATTCTTTCTATCGCATACAATGCGAAACTATTAAGGTTTTTCTTCCTATTTTCCTTGTTTATATATTATTAACTTGAATGTAAATATTTATACTTAACGCAATTTAAATTTTTCAGTTGTAAAGTTGTAAATAACTAAACTCTGTAAATTACTTATTGTTCACTAGCTTAAGAAATTGTAATAGTCTTGGAAAAAGCAAACACATAAACATAAACATAAACAATGCGAAAGGAGGACAACCTGTCTTCCCTTCACGTGAGCAACTG
This sequence comes from Chymomyza procnemis, assembly GCA_035046065.1. Classification (NCBI taxonomy): domain Eukaryota; kingdom Metazoa; phylum Arthropoda; class Insecta; order Diptera; family Drosophilidae; genus Chymomyza; species Chymomyza procnemis. Next base: position 10,305,234 of record JAWNOJ010000024.1, read on the forward strand.
AAAAAGGCGCGCACAAAGCAGGCGACACCTGGCGAGAGCAAGTGAGGTCTGCGGTAGCCCGATAACTGGTTGTAATGGCCTAATAAAGTAAAAGTAAAGTGAGTACCCAAAATCATAGATTAAGTATGCCCAAAACGTTGAACTTTCTCAAAATCAACTCAGATTCCAAGCATTTGGCTTACCAATTCTATTACGTACGAAAAGGGAAATATGGCTTATTCGGGCCTGGATGTCTTCGGAATACCTTCTACTACTTTTTTTACAATTAAATCGATTATATTTCACAAGTAATATATATGTTTGATTGGTTACTTCAGTTATGATTCCTTAAGAATTAAACAATTTTCCCTACGGGAAGTCTATGGTATTGTTAACAGTTCCGACCGATTTACCTCATAGAAGCACGTCAATCCATATTTTTATTAATTTTTTTTATATTTTTTGCATGAATTGATTCGAATATTCTCTATTGTGTTAATAGAGCGGGAGCTTTTCTTAAGTAGTCGTTAATGACATTTTCGCACAAATTGGATTAATCAAAAATGAAGTCCTTTTTAGAAAGATCGATAATTTGCATGTATATGCATGTATATGCACTGCAAGTAAGTAGTAGCCAATCTCTTCACAACATATATCAAAATAGTTCAGAATCTCAAGATCTTGGCAACTAATTGAACCGTCCAATATTTCACCTTCTATGTAGAGTATGGCACTGTCTTTTTGAAACCATAAAAACGTCCTGCCCTTTGCAGTATTTTGGAGAGATAGCTGCGTTCAGTTGTTATTTCAGGATTTCTTAAAAGTTCCTCAGTTCAAATGTTGCAAATTTTAATAGGAAAATTCGCAAATAACAGCAACACCAGACACATAATTCTCGAAAATATAAAATAGCTAAGTAATACCTTTCTTTTCTTAGTTCCAAGTTAATATCCACTACAACTTTATTTAAAATATGAAGAGCAGCTATTTAATGGACAAAATACTCTCAAAAAGAAGAGCTCATAATACGCACACTCTATGTCCCATCAAGTCCTTAAAATATTATAACTTTGTGATTAAAGCTCACAAGTGAATGCCACTCCTTATCTCTAGACACTTTTTCCATACGCAGCTCCTTAAGCATGTCAGTTGCATAATTCAAGTCTTTTTATTATCCCACAGACGACTTACGTGAAAGACCGAAAAAAAACTATTTATACCACAAACGAAGAACTTTTTGTGATTCTCTCTTTCACGTGAAAGGATGAGCAAAAAACCAGTATCTGAACATTGCAGAAACAGTTGGAGCAACATGGCAAAAGCTTCAACAAAACGCCAAAATGGTGCTAATTTTTCAAGCATTTTTTGAGTGCAGCGTTTTGGGTGACCAACAAAAGAAGGCGAAAAGGACGAGAAAAAGGATGACGCCCGCGTGCAAAAAAGTCGAAAGAGAGAGAGAGAGCACAAAAAATAAAGCTAACGACTGACAGCCAGCATATGCATTACGTAGTTGTGGATGTGTGGTATTAGTTGAGAACTACGAGGTCATCGTCAGCCTTGTGGTGCGCCATTTTTGGAACTTTGCGTTTTTCCATACGCGTGACTTAGGGTACAGAAGAGTACATTAAGTTAGCCCTTAGGTTTGCTACAATGAGCTGAGAGCATGGTAGAATCCTTGAAGATTATTGGCTGCACTTCATCTCCATAAAATTAATGAATAAATATTTAAATCCTTTTTTTCCTTATAATATTCCAATGATTTTTTTTTTATAAATCCTTAGCAGAAATATCCCAGAAAATTTGTTAATCGAAATAGCCAGTTTTCTTGTTCAAGAATGTGTCGCTATTTTTTTAAACTTTATTATTTATATTATCTATAATATCTATATTTATATTATTAAAATAGCAGAGACGGTAAGAACTAGATTACATTCAATTTTGTTCGGTTTTTTGTCGGATTTTGGCCCCAAATTCCTTGTGTTTCGTTTGGTTTTCAAGTTTTGCCTGCATAATTCGATTTACTAAGGATTTTGTGTTTTTTATTTTAATTACCGTAATCGGTTGATTACCATATAGGTTACAGAAAATCGGTGAAACTACTTTTTTTACAAAACTTTAATTTATTTTTCAACAATTAGCCTTTCCAGTCCCTGCGTTATGTTTAATCGTGTAGCCCTTGTACGGAAAATCGGACAAAATTAGTTTTTTTTCAAAATTACTTAATTTTTGCTTTGTAATGGTCAAATTGGCTATTTTGAAGGTACGTTGCGTTGTCAATAGTATGCTAAGTTTGACATAATCGTATGGCCCCATAAGGCAAATCGATAAATAAAAATGTGATGGATTTTAGTGATTCCGAATATTATACCATGTGTGATTAAGATCGGCTGATTATATAAAACTAAGCAAATCAGCCAAAAAAGACAAATTTTGTTGCTTTACTAGAGCCTAAATAATATAACTATTACTTTTGCAAAAAGTCATTACAGAGTATCCCAAAGTCGCATGCGCCGGTCTTCAAATTACGCAATTTTTTTAAATAAGTGAAATACTATAAGGAATAGTAGGCCACCATTTATAATAAAAGTTTATTTACAAAATAAAACTTTGCTTCCATTTTTCACAATCTTTGTATACAATTTTAAACCATTTTTTTAATAAACATTGGTATTAAGCAGATCTATTTTGTTTAAATTGAAAAGATTTAAAAGTAAATTATGTGATGAACTGACTGTGTGTTTGACAGAAAATAAGGTCTCGCATTAATAAACCTTTCGTCTTTCGGTGTTTTTCCTTTGATTTTGAAATTGAATGTCCCCAATCCGAAGAAATTTCTTTTTCGAAATTCTTAGCCCTTGGTAGCATTGCTTATGCTTTTTCTGAAACGTATATAAGCGCACTCCACAATCTTCGACAAGCATTCCAATCCTACACCAAGTCATCGATAAGGTTCTTTTGCATAAGAAGATGTTCTTGGTCTTTGTGCGTGGATATGTTTTATGAGGTAGTCTTTTTTTACACAGGCGATTGTTTTTAGACCTGCAACCCAATCGTATACACTGATCTAATAAAGTTTTTCAAGAATTATTTCTCATGCTCAAAATGATAACGTTGCAATATGTAAAGTTGCATACAACTGACAAGTTCTCTTTCAGGGGCCTCTTATGCTAGGCAGAACTGGCGACTGTAGTGCTATACTTATTCCCAGACAGCACCCTGGAAACATATGAACTTGTAAAATTTAAAAAAAAATTTCATAATACTTGATTGTTCAGTTTGAAGCAGTGAATGTGAAAACAACCAAACCGCAAGGGTACAACCTCCCTTAAGTTCCGGTTATATTCATCTGACTATGCATGAAAGCGATTTTTTGCTATGTCAGAAAATACAAGTTTATTTCAGTTTTTAATATAGGTGTCCCAGTAGTTAGGATGCATCAATAAGACACATTTTTGTTTAAATTAATAATTTGTTTCTAAAGATATCTTAACCTTCTGCGGCACTTTGAAATATATCTATATCTGGGTTTACGCGGCAGATACGTTGCTGACCAAACCACATAAACCGAATCACACTTTTTTATATGAAAAAAAATCGCGTCAAGCGAATCATAGGCTCATTCCTAAACTTAATCGTAATCTTAATAAGTAAACTTAAAAATCTTTTTTACCAAATTATATATTATCCAATGCATCACTGGATAATACCATCTCATTGAATTCTGCTTCTACAATTGTTGCATTGATTTTAGTCACAGTTTGAAGAGATAATTAATCATATTTTCGTAGACATCTTCATATTTTTTGAATACAGATTTCTTCTCATGAAATTAAGACAACGATCTCTGAAATAACATCTTCTAGAGAATGGTTTTCAAGTTTTCTTCCTAGTACAATTTCCTCTTGAACAAATTTAACTTTGCATACATTGGATTCATTGTTTTCGATGCCATATTCAATGCCATGGGCAACATTATTTTCTTCACATTTTTTAACCGTTTCTTGAATAAATAAACCTTCTTCACAAACCCAATTATCTGAGTATTAAATCCTGTATATGTGTTTTATAAAAAAGTAGATACTATTTTTTTACAGGTGTATTATAATCTTGGAATGCCATGTATTGAATTGGATCTAAAAGGTTTCACTATATCACTAAGTTGCCATTGGGAAAATAAGCCATAAAACTTAACTTTAAGTTTTTTATTTCCAAAAAACTGATAATAACATCAACGTTTGTATTACTTCATCAATATTAGCGGTAAAGATATCGTCCAGTGTGTTTACGTCACAACGCCTGAAACCTTTTGCATTCGTCGAAAAAGCCTGTAGTCGGAACGACCAACGTCTGGAGTATACAACTGGTAGAGAATAACCTAAAATTTCAGTGTTTCCAGATAATTAATTAAGCCCTACAGTCATATGGGTCCAGCGTCATAAAGAGGCAAAGTCACCTCGGCTTGCCTGTAGCCCGTTTGTAGCCTTCTTTTTACGCAATGCACGATGGTAGTGTATATGCTGAAGTCAATGGGATCTCCTAATCAGTCGGTATAAAAAAATCGATTTTTTTACTTCAATTGTTAAAATTTTTATTTAAAAATATTCTTAGGGTTCAGCTCAAACTAGTTTAGGATTTACAGGTCCGAGTAGAGCCTCGTGTGGGACAAGCGCGACCACGGCTTTAAATCTTTAAAGCCCTAAAAATCTATTAAAAATGTTTAAATTTCAACTTAGAGTCATCATAATAGTCTATACTGCGCGGAGTAACCTTCTGAAAAAGGAAGTATTTCAATTTTTTATTTCGGATAAGCATTACGAATTAGAGTTTGAATTGTCCATCGCAAGCTACAGCGCAAGATTGTTCATAAACCAGCCATTTTTACATATTTAAACATTTTTTTTTGTTGAACAAATATATATATGTTCAAAAATATGCAATTTGTTTCTGTTATTGATTTCATGTATTAAAAATATTCTTTTTTTGTAAGCCAGTGCTGAGTAGACCCTCTTAAGCTATTAAGATAAAATGTGACATAATGTATGACTACATCAGAACTCTTCTAACTACACTTATCCTACCAAAGTTAAGAATCGATTAAAATTCGTAAATTGAAAATTGTATTAATTTTATAATTTACCTTCTCGGATTTTTTAAAGTTACTTCCTTAGTTTCTGGCCATTCAAATCATTCACTCAACTACAGAGTATCCTTGTGACGTGTATCGCCCATACAGTTTCTCCTCTTTTTTTTTTGATTTTTCGCAACCAAAATTGTTGTTTGTTGTTGTGCGTGCTTTTAGCGTTGACTGTACCTTTTCAGCACAATTGCAATTCGTTTGCCTTTTGGCGTTCAATTTGCACCACTTGCAGTGCTCCACTTCAGCAGTGCATACTTTTTGGCGCCAAAAGTGTAAACTTTTCGCGTGCACGTAATTCGCGAGACTTTTTGTGTTCATCAACACGCGAAATTGAAATGTTGCTCTGGCAGATAGGGCAGAACTGGTAGCTGGCTAATACGCCCCCCACCGCCCACCCAACCAGCGCTCCACCACGCCACGCCCTCAACTTTATCATCACCCTGGACGCCAGCAAAAAAACTCACCGCACTGTCAAAAATGTGTTTTCGCCATGTTGCATACTTAATTTACTATGACCAAGAGGGAAATCACCTTGCCTTAAATGCGCCGCCAAATTATTATGTTTATGCATAAATTTATGCGGGCTGAGGGTACGTACACCTGCGCCTTAAGCTTCGCCACTCTAATTAAGTTCTTGTCGAATTTGCGGCTTTAGAGTAGCAGCTGACCTGTTACTTGTTAGCCCAGACCTGTTCAATTCATCCATCTCTTTGACTAATTAAAAGACGTTGAAAGTTGCTTACGCGCCTACGTGCATGCAATAGACAAACAAAAATTAGTCACTCCCATGCAAAAGTTATCCGTTCCGGGCAAAAGCTATTGCTATGCAAAACACGTGGCTACGGCAAAACAATTAAAAGCAGCCTTGGAAACATTGCTACTCTAAGCCAACCTGCTACTAACTGGTTAAGCTTGGGCTACCTGCTGGTGGCAGTATAGTACGCTGCTACGACTAGTCCCGGTCAAGCTTCAATGTCACTTTCAATTGGCCGTTTAATGGGCGGCTGACTACGCCCTGCCAACAATTGATCGCTTGGGTGGGTGTCTGGTCGCACTGGCTGCAAGATTACATGGAGACAATTAATGACTTCACTTTGCAGCAACTCGTCTTTGACAGCCAAACAAATTGACAAGCAACGTCGCGTTTGACCTTTAAAATGCTGTCGACATGCCAAAAAGTATGCTATGCAATTTGCAAAAATTCAATTTCAGGACAACTTGTGGAAGTATTGGACGCTTGGTTCGAGCATATGGAGATGAACTAAGTGCTGACAGTATAAAATAGCTGCAAAATGCGATGCGAGTGACAAAGAGTTAGACACAATGTAATGCCAAGGGACCACGCATGAGATTTAACATTATTAGTGTTCTTAAACTTGAAGATATTTAACTGAAAATGAACCGAAGCTTAGTCAATGCATGTTAATTGGTCTCAGTAAGCTGATATTCAAGAACAGACAATATTTAACGTTCTACAAGATGCGTAACATGCACGTCCTTTATATAGCGGAGGAGCTGTAGTTGTGTCGCCAACGGATGCAACCATGGTTGAAGTGTGTAAGCACAAAATACTTATCAAAATCTTTGCACTTGATTATATTGTAGACAACTACCGCAATCGAAAAAAAACTTTTATATCAATAAGCTCAACGATCCGGTCGCCTCCACTCTATAAAACGCGCAATCTGCACTTTCTTTTATATGGCGGAAAAGCATTGGTTGTATGGCGGACCAATACAGCCATACTTGGACTCCTTGAGAGAAAAAAAAAAATCAAAATCTTTGCTCTAGATCATATTAGAGAGAACTACCATACTCGGATGAATCTTTATATGTATAAGCTCAACGAGAATGACGACTCCACTAGGCGATGCCCTACGTATGAAGAAAGATGCTTCCGCAGAAACGGAACGTCTGTGAAAGACGCATTTTAAAGGCCATCTAAAGTAATAAACTTAGAAGTCCAATTGTGGAAAATGTTGATAAAATCATAGACATTCTCGAGTCGGACTTTCATAAGTAAGCACTGTTTCGATTACCCAAGACCTAAAAGTTACAAAAAAAACCATTTGGAATCATTGGAATAAGACTGAATACGAGAAGTTCGTTGTATAGTTGCCACATGAGTTAACGAAAAAAACATCCTCATGGATCGAATTTCCATCTGCGAATCGCTGCTGAATCACAACAAAATCGATCCATTTCTGAAGCGGTTGGTTACTGCCGATGAAAAGTGGAGATCGACAACCGGCGGAAAACCGGCGTAAACTTGGCCAACGTTTTATTTGTGTTGAGGTTGTTATATATTTGTTTAGCTACGCCGAGGAATTGTTTGTAAAAAAAACAAATGGACATTTTGCGTAGAGCCTTGACTATAAAATTTATACTTGACATAAGTCGGGAAACGAAATTGGATCGAGGTATCTGTATTAGATTGTTCTTTGAACGCATTGCCAATATGAAGTAGGATTACTTTATAACATTCACAAAATGTCTGCGCGTCTTGTTGAATTATATACAACGCAAGCACTTCAGCGATTAGATTTATGTAGCCTATGAAGCTAGTGTATATCCAATGGCAATAAAGATTCTGATTCTGAACCTTGTACGCAGAAATTGTGACGCATAGAAAACCCCTATCATATGGAAACCCTATATGCAGGTATACTGTGATAGAGCTAGTTTTCCGCTGCTTCTTACTTCTGTTGAATTTGTTAATTTGTTTTATTTACCATACGTTTTTTCTTTTGTGGATATACAGATGCTATGGGGCTTTGTCACTTAAGTCAATTTATCATGTTACAAAAGACCTGATAATGCTTAAATAGTTTACGTAAATTCTAAATAAATCTACTAAGCGCTTATAATTCACAACTCCTCAGAACGTTAACATGTAAAGGCTTCTTAATTATTAAAAATTAAAGTTGATCAAATTTTTCCTGTTTTTATGTGGAGTTATAACTCGTTTCCCTATTTTTCAAGTGCGGGTCAAAGTTTAATAATAGCAAAGAGAATATAGACTATAATTTGCAGTTTTTCATGGATTAGGGCTAAAACGCAAGAATATGAATACCGTTTATTGTTCTGTTACTATAGCAGCGTTATTGTGATTTCGTTAATTTCGTTCCGGTAATTTTGATCTGAATGATGCATCAAGGACATAGTCGAGTCCGACCCTCATGTTAGCGCTTTTTCGTTTGCCCAAGAGATAAGGCTAGATACGAAAACAAGCTCGATGTATGGGTGCCACGCGAGTTAACACAAAAAAAAACCTCTGGAAACGATTTTCCATCTGCGAATAGCTACATCTCAAAAAGATTGGCAGCCAGTAAGGTTTTGCTGTGTGTATGGCAAGATTGGCAGGTAATTATCTACTGTGAGCTTGCTCCCATACGACGCCAAAACTCTTAGCTCGAAACTGTACTGTGAACAATTGGATCGTCTGAAGGCAGCAATCGCTCAGAATTGGCCAGCCTTGGCCAATAGTAGAGCAATTGTGTTGCATCAAGAAAACGCCAGGCCGCACACATCGATAGTGACTTGCCAGAAGCTCCGGGAGCTTGGTTAGGAGGTTGTTATGTTTGTCACCTTATAGTCCGTACTACGCATCAAATGTCTGCCATTTGTTCGTGTTCATGGCGACAAGTTTGTGGGTGAAAAATTCGCTGCAATCGACTGTCTTATTTTTGCTAATAGAAACGAGGGCTTCAATGAGAGAATCATGATGAAATTACCTTCAAAATAAAATAGCAAAAATTTATCGAACAAAATGGCGCATATTTGACCTAAATCGTATCGTTCAAACTATGGTAATTGATTTAATCCAATGCAAAAATAATAGAGTTCTTTTTACGACACCCAGTATAATAGGTTGGGCGCGTCACCTGTCATTATTAAACCATTGAAGTAATATTACATGAAAAGGGGATATGCTACAAATGTAAAGAGATTGGAAGATAATAGCCGCTAAAACACAACTCCGGAAGGCGTAAGCTATGCCTATTTCTATCCTTTAAGTTATAGGAATCCATGACTAAGTTGTCACGTACGCTAACACAATAATTCGCTTGGTCTACATAAAAAAATTAAAACTTTAAAAAGGGTGCTAACATACTTAAAGTAATTAAACGCATATAACTTGAAATACACTTTATTTTAAAGGATACTAAAAAAACTATAAATTACGCAAAGAATATTCTTTCATTTCAAAACTTTTTTTTACTTAACTTAAGTTTCCTCCGCAACGCAATTATAGGACTTACTGATTTTACATGAAAAACCTTTCTAAAGGGTAATTTTTTGAAATCCTATATGTTGTACACAATATTTAATAGTCTATGATTTTGTAATAATATCTTATAGGCTTGTTTGTTGAAGGTTATTTTTTTTAGGCACTTGATTGTTGAGTTCAGTTTGTTCTATGACAATAAATCAACTTTCAAACGAAGAGCACCTACAACTTGTCAAAATGTATGCTCGGTTAGGAAATTGTGATTTTCTATTTCTCTCAGGCTCAGTACTAATAGGTAAAGCTAAATTTGTGTAGGAACCAGAAAATTTGCAAGAACTACCAATGTATCTTGAAAAAATTCCAGTGTGCTGGGTATTACGACCCAAAATGGCCCAATTGTGAGATTTACTTTGAACACTTTCGAAATTACTAAGAAAACTCTAAAATATGCACATTCATGACTTCTACAATATTCTGTAGCTAATTCTAGTCCGTCATCTCAATACAATTTCAAAAATCCATTCCACCCAAATGACAAGGAAAACAAGGTTTCGTGGAACCGCACCATCAAATAAGCCGTATTGCAGCCAGCTCCTTTGAGAAATTAACTTCAAAAAGGTCGCATAACTTGGTATATGACAGAACTTGCTCTCTACAAATACCACGCATAACTACAAAAGAAAAGCGAATCAACATCCTGCAAATGCAAAGTCTCAAATTTTGTCCTCAACCGAAACGTAAACAAATCTGTTACATATTTTTGCGTATATGCGAGAACCTTTCCCCGAAAAAAATAAAAACCGTAAATACGTCTCTGTCCCTTTTTGCATACACTTGAGAATTTGCAAAAAAATTTCACCTGGAAATCTGTGGCAGCGCTGTGTGTGTGAGGATATGTATGTTTGTATTACGTAGTGCACTTGCCAATTGTTGTTTTTGTTGGGTTTGTCATCGAAAATTTTGTGTGTGTGTATGAGTATTTGTGAGTCCTTCTGAAATTGGCTCGCTCAGTGAACGGCACAGTGGCCAAAATTGGTTGATCATTGGTTGCAATTTTGCTATTTCTAAGTGTCGAAGTGCTTATTGTGCTTTTACTCTCTTAATCTTTTGATCTTTTAGTCTCGCATAGTATTTTGAATATGAGATATTTTATAAACATCTCGAAATTTTCTTAGTTCTTATTATTTATCATGTTTCTAAGTGATTCTTAGCTTTCTGGTATGTTTGCTAGCTGAGCTCGATAGTAGGCGTTTGGGAGTCAGCCAATTGAACCCATACTTTAAGTTATTCAAAATCCTGTCATTATAGAACCCATAATCACTTATTTAATAAAATGTATATGCAGAAACTATCACAATTCTAAATTATTTTCAATGAGAAGCCAGTAAATTTAAAGAGCGCATTTCGATGAAATATATTCTTGGAAACTGTACAGTTCAGTAATAAAAAGCACAATTGAGCTTTCGGACTTACCAAAATGAGTATTTTGCCACCATTTTATTTCAACTCACGTTCTATAATTTTTATTTTAAATTTTACTAAATTTTTGTACTCAGAATAAAAGCAATACAATAACAACAAATATTAGCTCTAAATTATAGAATATTTTTACTAGAACCGTAAATTCGCATTTTTTTAAGAAATAAAAATATTTTAATTAAATAAATTGAACAATGGAAACAAATACTTTAATTAAGATTAACTCTACTTAAACAACATAAAAATGAAAAAAGAAAATTATTTTAGGTAGGATTGATATTACACATCTAAGGATTTTTGGACATGCAAATCGAGTACGGGTTGCCAAGTTTTAGTAAAAAATATTATACTTGATTTTCTTACCCTTACGTAGCTTAAGTTCATATTTTTTTTAACAATCACCAATAAGTATATCATTGACCTACACATAACGTAGAGAATTAGTTTTGAAACTTTTTTTGTGAATAGGAATGATACAAGATTAATTCCAGATAAATAAAGGTTTACAGAACGAGTGAGCACAGTGTTTCGAAATACTGCTGCGAATGTAATCAGGTCCAGGAGAAAATGATGATTTTACGGACAATAAACATTGCAAAACGCAAGTCTCAGGAATAACAGAATTCGCAACGAAGCAAATAAGGAAAAGTTAAGGTCAATATTATGTAGGTTATTTGAATAGTTTGTTTAGAAAAAAAGTTGGAAACAAGTCAGCAATTTCACTATTGTCATCGGAAGACAGGAAATATGGAAGATTTACAATTGAAATTAACGAAAGATTAATATAATTTCTTTTATGCACGCTTTTGCAATCTTAACCACAAACTCTTTTCTTCTTAGGCAAAAAGACTTAGATTCGTTTATAAAAATTATTCCAATATATTCTATGGTAGAAAAATTAAAAAAAAAGTAAAAGTTATAATCTATATAATTTAAGCTACCAAGAAAAAGATGTAACTCCCTTAGAAAATTACTGCAGATTCTGCGAGTAACAACAAAGTAATAGTACATCCTTGTCATTATTTTTTTTCACTTTCGGATTGTCAATTTCGCCCACTGTGCGCTATATCCCTTGACAGATAAAAGCTGAGGTGTGTGTGTCTTTGTATGCTTCTGTCCTAAAACAGCTACGGAAAATATATATTTTTGCGAACCTCATGCGATTGCAAAACGGTAAACAATGTACAGGAGTTTTGTATTAGTTCCGTGAGCACCGTGCGGGGGTACATGTGGCGTTACGAAAGAGAATGTCTGTCTGCGTGTACAAGAGTGAGTGTGTCTGTCGCCTAAGCATGTATTTGTGTATGCGATTGTACCCTTGGGCAAATACAATTAAATTGCTCAAAATGAAATGGAACACAACAATTGAGTTTACCTGGGAACAGAGCTCGTTTTAATTAGAAAATACATAAAACATAAAAAAAAATATATAAAAAAAACGAGAAGAAATAAAGCACACTAAAATTGCTTAGTTAGTACGGTGCGCGGGGGACATATAAATAAATTCAATTTGCGCTTAAGTAAGCGTAATAATATAATTGCGATTGTCAATAGCATTTTTACGACTTTTACGGCCGAGTTCAGTCAACCCCACAACTTTGGCAAAGCGAAAAACAATTGCGCCCGTGAACTGCTGCTATCCGGCTTGTTATAGTATAATAATTTGGCTGGAGATCTAACGTGGGATTGACGAAGAGAAAGAGGGAGAGAGAGAGGGAGTGCGGTGTATGCACATAAAAAGTATAGCTAAATTTGGAGACAAACCTACAAAGTCTTTTTTACTGTCTCCGTCGTCGTTGTCGGCATTCTATTGATGGTTCCGGGTCCCTGTGGATTTTATGTTGTTCTGCGCTGCTTCTACTGCTTCTTCTTTATCATCTACTTACCATTCTTTGCGTTGTCGATTTTGCTTTTGATTTCAATTTCAATGTCTTTGTCCCAGTTCGATTTTATGTTTAAATTGGAAATGGTGCCACATGAGCTACATGAGCCACACACAAACCCACATCTAAGCCGGTTCCATAGAAGTGGACGACAGCCACATTTGTGCAGCCAGTCAAGTGTAAGAACAAAGTAACAGCTTTAGAATAGTATGCACCTGCAACAACACCTGTCCTTTGGCATACATACATGTACAGCTTAGATATAGATAAAATGGCTTAGTGATTGACAAATAACAAATATTGCACTTAGCCAAAAAGAAAGATAAAAAGCCAGATACATTGATTTGATTAACTTTTGTACAATTTATTTTACGAAATTGTTCTAGTCTGACACAATTTTGGTTTTATCTTGAATAGCTTTTTATTAAATAAGAGATGAAATGATGAGGAAACCTTTTAATTTAAAGTTTAGCACAGAGTTGGGCATACCTTTTCTACAATTCTGCCGCAGTGCAGTCTACACACGCATATGGTATAAATATTAAAGGTAACGACAGCAGCTGCACATGTACAGACAAAATAATGAGGAATAACTAAGTAGCACGTAAGTGTGATAGATAGAAAACATACTACATATTGTTAGCGAAATAGAGTTTATGTATGCTGCACATCGAAAATATATGAAAATGTTTATATTAAGTGTTTGCTTTTTGTATTAACTGTTCAAAACAGTAAGGACCATTCGATTTAAAAATCACATTATTCTTCAGCTTCACGTCTTCACGCGTCTACAAAATTCATTTGGCCTCAATATGAATAAAGCATATTAAAAAAATATAAACAACAGAATGTACATTTTCATGTGCATACGATATTTACGCATTTGAATTTCAACAATTTATTCTCGCATAGCAATTCAACAGCGATTTAACTTTGCATATTGTACCAAAATATATAAGATTGAATATTTTCTACAGTCGGAACCTTTAAAAATCACACCATGTTGCAAATCATGGTAAAAATATGTTAACTCTCTTACTCTTGATTCTCGCTCTCGCGCTCATTTGCACTCTGGCTGAATGCCCTCGTACCTCGTAGAATGAAATCGCTAACTCATGATACAATTATTACAGGTACCGACAGTAGCTTGTGTATGTTAGGACTAACTAAGTCTCATATGAGATAGAGTACAAAAAGGGTATAGCGAGGCTGCATGACGTAACAGGCAGACTTCCCAAAACGTTTTTTTAGGTTTTTTTTTCACCAATGCTACTTTACTCTTAAAGAGTTCAACAAACAAGAGTATATCGATAGAGTTGATTCAACTTTTCAGAATAATATTGAAACACAATTAGTTCGTTCAAAGAAGGAAAGGCCCTCTTCGTTCTTTTCAATGCAGTAAAAAGCAGAGTGAAGTCAAATCACCGACCTTTGGGATTAGAGGCGAGTACGCTTACGCTGCGCTACCGAGACCCAACAGCTCCATTTATACGCCGACGATATTAAGACCATACGGCTGCAATAAGCCACTGCGTTTTCTGTAATCGAAAAGAAGTCAGCGAAAGCGGGTTTTGCGAATGAAAAGGCAAGAAAATGTATATGCTGTCTATAAGCAGGGACAAATTGCGCTTAGTGTTGTCCTATATTGTGCTTATACTTCTGTCAAGGAATTCAGGTACTTCGGTACCGCCGTCACCGACAATAACATCAGCGTGGAGATTAGGTGAAGAATCACACTTGCCAATAGATGGTCTCAAAAAGCAAATGTGTAGCAGAGACCTCTCCTGATTAACAAAATTAACGCTCTACAAGACGCTCATCCTGCCCATGCTGTTATAAGTCGCAGAAGCATGGGTTGTGTCGCGGAACGAAGTAGCCGAGCTTGGAGTCGTCGAGACCTTGCGGTACCTTGCGGATTGGCGATGATTGTCGTATCCAAATGAACCATGAACTGTAGCCGCTTTACAACGGCATATATGTCGTCCAACTTATTATGGCACAACGTCTACTTCACTTCAGCAAGAAGTTGTTCGATACAAATTCCGGCGAAGACGAAGGCGTCGACCGTAGCTGAAATGGAAAGACCAAGTGAAAAAGGCCCAACCTTCGCTTAGGCTGACCAACTCGAGAAGGCGCGCGAAAATTTCTCTACGAACATCTATTAATAAAAATATCACCATATGGAACGAGTATTTTCAGATTTTTAAGGTGACACTGACCATAGAAAATTATTACTTGAAGTATAGATCTAAACAGGAACAATTTATTTTCAATGTATAAGTATTAGTTCCTGGTTATAAAAGGCTCTAGGGTACGAATGGTAATATTAAGCTTTTTGATTGTTGCGTCGACATGGTCTTTAAATATTAATTTTTTATCAAGTATGATACCCAGGTATTTGACGCTAGAATCCTACTTGACGTCTACGTTGGCCAGTTTAATATCTGCACGGGGAATGTAAATATTTTTCCGTTTTCGGGTGAAGTGTATCCCTTTGGTTTTTTCAGGGTTTACAAGTACAATATATTCCATTTGGAAAGTCAAAGGCGTTTTGTAAGTTTTCAGTGACATCAACAGCTAGTTTTTCCGAAGAGAGGATTATCAAAAAATCATTATGATAATCAGAATAAAAGAACCAGCATTTCCTTACATACTGTTTTTTTGAAAAAATAATTTTTCTAAGATTTAAGTGTAACTTTTTTAGATTTTGGGGTTAAATGTAGTGCAAAGAGAACCATCAATCATCTACCATCAATCAACTGCCATTAGTCAGCTACCAACAATCATCTACCAACAATCATCTATCATCAATCATCTATCATCTATCATCAATCGTCGACCTTCAATCATGTTTAACCCCATTTCCTTTGCCATAATTGACTTCAATAAAATATTTTTGCTCTAACGATTGAGTCATCGTTCGATTTGAATTCGAATACTTCAAGGACACCACCAAACATCTTCAGCAACAATCTCGTGACGTCACACGTGCCGCAGTCTATTACATAGTATATAATAAAAAAAAAACAACATCCAATTTCGTATTCTACTTTAAGCCGCGCATTTTTAGATAACTCAAGTGGTTTGTGTCTTTTCGAGTTTTGGGGATTCTACTTATGAAGGCAACATTTCAATATTGTTTGCTTGTTAAGCATGGAAAGCTACGAAAACTTTTCATACGGAACAAAATTTTCAATTTTTTGTTATTGTTTTTTCTTTTTCTCGCTCATTGCATATGCGTATCTGTGTGAGAGACAGCGTACACGTGTGTGTGTGTGTGTGTGAATGCTGTGTATTTGGCAGGAAGAAAATTCCCAGCGGCACAGTTGAGAGGGTGAAAAACTATAAGAGTTTGGGATACAAGAAAGTATCTGTGTGTCTGAGTATCTGTGTATTTGAGTGGGTGTGTGTTGCTGTTGGTGTGTGTGTGAGTGTATGTTTGGCATTGGGCACTTGAGAATAAACATAATTAAAAGTGGGATTTTGTTTTAAAAATTGTTTGCAGAGTTTTTTCACGAAAGGGGTAAGCTGATTACTGAGAATAAGGATAAGATGATGAGCAAAAGACAGTGCCTGAAAATGACTTGAATGTTTGTTTATATTGGTTTTGCTGTGGGTGTGTGCGTGTGTGTGTGTGCGTGTGTCAACATGTGAGCGTGTGTGGGTTAAGTTTGCTGATTGCATGCACTCAGTGCCGGATTAAGGTTGTGAGGGTATTATGGTCAAGTACAGCATGGAAGGATGCTTAATTGGAAATTAATTTTAATTAGATGCATTCAGAGATTATTTTGAAGGTATTTGCATGACATTGTCACAAAGACAATGAACTCAATAATGTTTCTTTCATTTTTGACTTTTCATAATCAAATATTGTAAACAAGAAATCAAAATTTTTTCTTAAGTTCTAAATGGTATTGAAGTGCTATCTTTTATAGCCAAACAGCGACATCCCATCAATACCCAACCAGTTAGAGACTTTTAAAAGTGAGGTATCACTTTTGAATTTGTTTTCGAATAATTTTACTCACAATCTATATTTCACACATAAAAAAATTGTAAAGCTTTTTATTTATTTATGGTTTCTTTCTCTTTCTAAAGAAATATTTTTTTAATTTAACAGTAATTGAAACATAAACACAAAATTTAGTTTCTAATTAACTTAGAAAAATATATTGAGTACAAGCGGCTTTTATGCGCGAAGGTACAAAAGAAAGGTACCAAAACTATGCAGATTTTAAAAGCCTAAAACAAAAACAACAACCGAATCATTTGCATAACATGTGTCCCATAAGAACAGTTTTCACTCCTTCTATTTTATTGAGTTCAAAAATGTATGCTTTCCGGAAAAAATTTAAAAATATTTCGTTTTTACGAAATTAAAATCAATAAATCGTTGTTAGCTCGATAAATCAATGAAAAAAATAGAATTCTCAATAAAATTTTTTTAAAGCTGAGGATTTCTGTTTCTATTTATGAAAAATCAACGAAATATATGAGATAACAATTTTTAGCGCTTTCGCGTTCTATTAGCTTAGCAAATTTCAAACTTGTTCGAAAGAGGTGCTTCTATCAGCTTCCTAATAATATTTTAAAATCAGTTGTTGCGGGCACGTCGCTATAGACAAAAGCCGCAACATAATACCACAATTAAAAGTCTAGAAGCGTTAAACTCGGAAGGAATTCCGACCGACCCCGATCCTAAAGTAAACTGCTCACCGACCTAGTCTCTTAATCGGGCCATTGTTTATTTTAATATGGGCCACCATATAATTGAACGCATAGTCATACCCTTCATTTTTGGGCAACAAAAAGTATGTATGCTTGCCATTCAAAGTAACAAAACGGCCAAAACGGCGTAAGATCTTAGTTGTTCTAAACAATTATAGCTAATCCTTTCCCCATACAAAACCTTTGTATGATTTTAAATCTGAAGAAACTATCTTAGCGGGTCTTTGGTTAAAGTGTATAGATGATCTTAGTACTGACCGACCCATCAAAAAAAGTAACACAAAATCAAAGTTTGTTTCCTAAATGATTGCAGAATATGTTTTTTTCCGCAAGAGCTCTTACTTTGGCTCATTGACACGAACGTACTTCTTAAAAAAATTTATTGAGGCTATTCCTTTCATGAAGCTCTACCATTTTGTAGTTCTTCTCTAACAATAACCGCCTCTTCAATTTCCTTTATAACAAAAGGTCTTTTGAATCTATTGCTTTTTTTATCTTAACTCATCTTGAGTTTCCATATTGAGCATACTTGATCAATTCTGCACTCTGAATCCCCCAATTGATCAATAGAGATCTCTGGACTACGTCTGTAAATGAATGTTTAAATTTTTATCTTACGTTCTATTACCATCTTTTATATCGTAAATATAAGTTATTAGCTAGCATCAAATGTGAAACGATGCATATCAATTAATACCAAGCATACTTGACTTCAAGGTCCATGAATCCCCTCCACTTGGTCAATGGAGGTCTTTGTGGATCTTTTGGTAAAGAATGTTTTAGTTTTAATTTAAACTGTTTTCATCTTTTATATTGTTAGTACAAGTTATTAGCCTACACCAGATAGGAAAGGATGCATATTTAAAAAAGTCCATCCATCAGACTCGAGAGGCGTATTTGTATTATAGTTGAACTATTCTTGCTTTATTCCAATATAAGCCTTTATTTGTATATTATTAAAATAAAAGGTCAACTAGACTTAATTAAATTAATAAATAAATAAATTAACCAAAAGTTTCATTTAATATATTTGAGATAATATCATGCCCTAGAATACAATCTATAAATGATAAAATCCCTATGCTGAATAGGTTGTCATTTTGGTTATAATTTGGTTGCTGTTCATAATTATGTATCAAGCGAATGGATATTTTAAATTCGTAACGAAAATTTGGAACTATTTCATTGTACTATTCATTTTAATATGAAATTTATATTGGCATAAAATCTTACAAATCTATTAAGCCGTTGGCAAAAGTCACTGCAGCTATTGGACCTAGCAGTTTCTTCTTAAACTAGTATGACTTCTTTCACAAGCATATGAAATCCTCAAAATAAAAAACAAAAAAGTACTTAAATATATTCAAAATCTCTTTATCTAAAAATGCCACAAATACTTACAAAGCTTACTGAAATTAACACGAAACTTATTCAAAAATAAATAAAAAAATTTAAAATATAGTTATTCCATTTTGCCCGACCTATTGTCGACGTCTAATCTCAATATCGATACATCATAATCTAAAATTTATTTTTTATATACAGAAAAAAAAGAATGATCCTATAAGTCTTACAATTTATCAACCAAGCCTCATAAGACTCTTATTTTTAACAATCAAAAATCAAAATGTACTTTTGAGTCGATCACTGTCTAGAGAGAACTCGGTAGCTTCAACTGAAAAGATAATCTGAAAGCTTACCAGCGTGTGCTTACTGACCAATGTTCTATGCGTAAACATTGTACGTGAGCCAATAAGGCATCCTTGACGACTTTGGTATGGTAGATCATGTAATCCATCTGAAGTGCCTGAATCCGGTCCTGCCTGCAGCATATTTGCAAGAGAGTTTGTGAAACTTTTCAAAGAAAATTGCCAAACAGACCGGAATCATAAAGTTTCACGCCGAAAATGAAAAAGTTTAACAAAAACTTTAATTTCCAACAAGTGGTCATATTTATCAACAATCGACAGCATAGTACATTTCCTACTTTGTGGCCTTTTGGGCATGATAACGAGCCGAAACATATTTTATCCAAATTGAAAATATGGCAATAATAAATCATAAAACTAATGGCAGTCATATGCTAGGCATAAAATTGTTGACAACCAAAAATCAAACCAAACGCACATTTACAGGAACTCACAAAAACAGGACAAACTATAATTGAAATTCAAACCGCATACAAAACTCACATGCGTGGGTTGGAGCCGAAATTGCTGGCATAGAAATTGGCAATTATCTCTGATGCCTGCACACGTTGTGCGCGTTGTAGGGTTCCAATTTTTTTGAACTTTGTATAAAGCCAAGGTCTTTGAAGTTTAACTGAGTTTTATATTGATTCAAAATTACTATAACTTAGATTTATCAATTGATTCATTGAACTTTTCTAGCTATAAAATGATTGTCTATACTTTTTTGGAGTACTACTACTCGGTCAACTCTTGCAGATTATCCCCTCACTTCCAATAACTTTCCTCGCAACCCTCGCATGTATTTAGTGCACACAACGCGCCCTATTAATGTTTGACTTTTCCACATATATAAACTCTTATATAGTGACCCATTGACCCTGCCAGGGAACTAGCAATTTATGTGCTTGATATGCGTAATTTATGGCAGCTTTTGCCCAAAAAAGTATGCCACACTTTTGGTGGTACAACAACAGCAATGAAAACAACAACAACAAACATACCAAAATGGAGAACCAGAAGGCAAAAAAAAGAAGTGCTATAAAATAAATTAATCTGCCACATAACACTTGTCAACTGGCAGCAAGTTTCAGCCAAGATGTGGGCGTAGCTGCTGGGCGGAGGCTGGCACTGGCTCAACGGAACTCTGGTTAGCGCTGCGCTCAGCTGTCTGGCTCATTTGGTAGCTGCCAGGAGCTGGCTCATCATCATCAAGACAGCTGCGACTTTGGCACAGTGTCGTCATTGTTGCCAACTTCCTGCCATTATTTTTTCATCTTGTTGTTACTGTTTCAATTGTTGTTGTTTGTAATACACTATAGTTGAATGGGTGTATGGACTATGAGAAGAGATTTGTCAAGGATTATGCAGCGACTCTAGAAAAACCATCAGTTCCTAATTGATTGAGGACGGCTTTTGCAGTAGGTTGAACAAGAAGCTGTATGCGCTCTACGACGGCATGGATGTCGTCCAGAGTAGTACAAGCTCGATGCACTATGGAAGTTGAATGGAACAGCCAGGACTCTGATCAAAGGACCAAGTGGTCGTGGTTTTTGTATTTCTAACATCAGTTGAGCTTTTTTAAAAGGCATCCAGAAAGCAGATCGTGCAGCATATTACAGGCAACATCAGCGTTTGCTGAAAGAAGGTATATGATGCAAAAGTTGGGTATGGAGTTGAATGGGACCATCAAGATTCCATTGAAAACTTCTTTGGGAAGTTTTCGCGGTCTTGGTTCACCAACTGGAAAAGTCGCTCGGAAAGCAGAGCCTCCAACGTATAATAAGACAGCATTGGCGCTTGCTTAAAGAAGGTATGCTATGCAAAAGTCCTCTTGGTGGTTAAACTGTCAAGCATGAGTCCGACAGACGCACTTAGAAAGCAGGACATCCATTGTATTGCAAAACAACGTCAACGCTTTTCTTTTTCTTTTTGATATGACAGTCGACTAGGGAAGTTGAATGGGACAAGCAAGACTTCGATGGAAAGACCATCTGTTTAGGATTAGGTGCAACCAACTGCTAAGCAGCTGCGCCTGCCATCTGAACACTTTCGACTTGAAAACTTCAAAAATTCCATTTTACAGCAGACACGAATAAATTTTCTTCAGACCCCAGGGTATCTCACTGTCGTACAACTTCGTGACTCTGTCATATTACTCTCGTCCTGAATTTGCTGATTGTTGTTGTTGCTGCTGTTGTTTTCTTTGGCTGTGATTGCTCCAAAGCCCATTGTTGTTTTTCTTGTTGTTGTTGATGTCGAGGCGGCGGCCATTGTTTCGCATGTTTCGACTGCGCTTGTGATTTTTCTTAGCCTCATTTTGTTTTCCCTTTGCATTCTCCTTGCGTCGCTCCATTCTGTACTCCTGTCGCCGTCTTCCTACTTACTTTTCACACCGAATGTGTTTACTTCTGCACCATTTATCTTGCTTTGGCGCCTGACAACAATGAGCTCTACTACTACTACTGCTCTCTGCTCTTCTGTTTTCTTAGCTCTTCTTCTATTCTTCTTCCTTTTTGCTTTTCATTCTTTTTTCGTTCTTAAAGCGAAAAGTCAGCACTGAAAAATCCACTGTCGTGGCTGAAGGACATTTTAATTTTTTTGGTAACATTTTTGTTGCATAGTTTTTGGCGCTCATGCGTTAAGTATTTAATGGGAAAATATAAATGAAAGAAAGTAAATTTATTTTTAATGCTTTTTTTATTGTTACAGTCGAAATAAAGAAATTAATTTCTTAAGTTAAGTAATATGAGAGGGTTGCTAGAACAATCGCTGGATGAGATCACGACGCATTCAGAAATAAACATATTCGGCTGACTATGGCCATCGCTTCACAGGCGAAGCATGAAGATATCTTAATTAATTAAACAGTTTGAAGGGTATAGGGACCTACAATTTATAGCCGAATCCAAACTGTGGTATCTTTAATTAATACATATGATCCTAGGTAAAACTAGGTATGCCAGTGCCAGACAAATGTGCCAGTGCTGCCTTCCGGGCTGATCATGGCAGGTACTCCCAGGAGCTCCCCCGTTTGATCTGGGGATCTGGTAAAATTTAACTAGACAGAAAATATGGCTGTGTGACGGCAACACAGATGGGATGACGAAGACCCACAAGCGCCAAGACTTCGCCACAAACAGGCCTGACTTTTGTTTTAGGCAACGGTCGGATTCTTCCTGACTGCCCATAGATCGCTGAACGCATTTCTGCACACAAGGTGCTCAAGCAACATAGTAGCATGCTTTGCGTTGCGAAGCTTCAGGACTGACAAGACTTGGTATTCACCAAGTGAGCGATAGATGGAGCGGTTCTGGAGTGCTGGAGAAACCGGAGAGGCTGCAGATGCTGACAACATTTGGCGTTGCCTTATTTATACGACGTCGGCGAATGACAGGACCAACGGAGCACTGATAACCTGGCTGATGGCTCTAAGGGACGCATTGAAATAGGCTAAATGTGTGCTACTTCGGTTGCATATTTGATCACCGTGGATTTAAGACAGCAATGTCACATGCCACGTTGAATAAACTGTGGATCTGATCCAGTTCGACTGATGCCGTCCGGTTAGAGGCGAGTACGCTACCATTACACTACAGAGTCCCAAGAGATCACGCAATAATGACTTTTAACACGATTGTTTATTGTTGTTCGATTATTAATTACAATAATTATGCATTTTTATGTATAGAGATATTATAATTGATCAGCAGGTTTTCAGCACATCCTTCCGATTCTAGATTTCGTCTCCAGAAATTGGCAGATCCTGGCTTGTGCTACAGAAAATCCTGTGTTGTAGGTGAAAAGATTGTCTTTACTCAGTTGCCAGAGCAAAGGAGTTACTACGTGTTGGTAAGGTTGACATTTGGATGGAAAGAGTCTGTATATTCCAGAAGTTTCAATACCAAGGACTATCAAAAGAAAAGTTCCCGATAGTGTTGGTAACGATTATATCCTTAAAACATTTCTTAAGAATTCTAAATGTTCGCAATTTTTAACTTCAAATATTAGTCATAACTTCAAAAGCCGATGGCAGACAACTTTTTAGACAATCGCAAAGGTTTTTGCTTCAAACACGGTCAATGGTGCATTGCATCAACGATGTTTCAATGGTGCACTACCTTTTGCTTGCTAAGAGAACTTCATGAGTTGAGAAAACCTTAGCAACTCACATTGTCAATAGATCGTTCATTGTATACTCTTTGTTTGCTGGACAATAACTTTTCCAATGTCCGTAAAGCATAAAACGCTTTTAA
The DNA here is from genome assembly GCA_035046065.1 of Chymomyza procnemis. Lineage (NCBI taxonomy): Eukaryota > Metazoa > Arthropoda > Insecta > Diptera > Drosophilidae > Chymomyza > Chymomyza procnemis. The sequence continues at coordinate 10,328,615 of JAWNOJ010000024.1, forward strand.
AAGTGTTTTTATCTACCCATAAATCCGTTATCAATATTATGCATGCATTATTATTTTTTACAACTCAAATATATCGAGCCACCCTCGCATGGGCTACTTGAGGCCGCATTTTATGACCAACTTAACTGATGCTTAAATATATAAGCCATAGAACTGTTTCATTTTAGTGTTGTACTTGCCTTTATAGGGAACGTATGTCATGCCTTCCGGCCGTACAACAACGAAATCAACTGCATTTTTATACCCTGTTTATGAACTGCTCTTGGCAATAACTACGCATAAGCTCAGGGATTGTGGCGCAGGATGTTCGGGATGTCCGGATGAGTGTCATGTGGCGCACCTAAAAGCCTGCTAGACAGGCAGACTACCCACAAGTTGTGCTAGTTTATTGACATGTTTTTACTTATAACGACAACTCATCAAATATCAAATGCTCGACTACAAAGTATGACAAGTATCCTTAATGTCCTGACAATAAAAAGTTAAGCATGCCATAAGTAGGCAATGCCTTTTAATTCCAACTAAGCAAACGCAATGCAACTTGAATGCATTATCTGCCCTGACATCAATCTGCTATCTATTGTCAATCAGTTGTTGCAAAACTAATTTGTTATTTCATGGCACTGCAGGGTTGGCAAACAAGCTGCAAAAAGCCTTGATATCCTTAGGACTGACTATAAACGAAGAAATTGACAAATTGCTGGGAAATTTACAACTTTTAAATGTGATCATAAATGGAAGTGAGTCAAAGAAAACGAAGTTTATGACAATGTTGGCGCAGTATCGAAGGGTAAGCCGCATTGCAGTCGAAAGTATCATCAACCGATTCACGTGCCATATATAAATCTGAAAAAGAATAAAATGGCAATGCTAGAACAGAGTACGTATGATGTGACCCTATATTACTTGTCCACGTTTGATTTGTTGGCACCGAAATCGTCAGAAAAGCAAAATCTGTTTTTGAAAAAAAAATTTTAGCCAGTTTTTTTAATAAAAACTTTAGTTTATATTCAGTACATTTATTTCGAATTGTACACAATACCTGAAGAGACTTAAGCCTTCCCGAAAGACGTATACAACATTCCAACATAAGAATTTTCGCTTTATACAATCCGATTTGTACCGAATTCAACAAATTCAATTCGTAAAACTGAAATACTTTTAAGAACCAATAATTTTTTGGTACAATTTGAAAATCAAAAGATATGGATCGAATTTTTCGCAAAAATCTACGTTTATAGTCGACAAAGTACTACCAAATAACAAAGTTGGCTGGGATATCATCAAAACAAAAAATAAAAAGTATTAGAACATAAAGTTTGTTAAAAATCAAATTTTTTCTATAGATTCGCAGCTATTTAATATTAAAATAACCATTTCTGATGCAATACAAATCAGTGCTTAGAAATTCCTACTTTTATTTATTGAATTTCGTCACGAATTCTTGAAAAAGAATCGTAATACGGGGTTTGTCCAAAAAACCCTTTTTAAAATATTTGCTCTTTGGGTGCTTTTTGATTTAGTTTCTCGTAGTAGATCAAATTCGAGAAAAGTAAGATATTTTAAGTAATGAATTTTGGGCAAGATATCGGAAAAAGTAAACTATATAAAATACATTTTGATCAGAAACGGAATTTTTGAACAATTTGCACTATGGCAGCTATATGATATAGTTAACCGATTAAGAAAACATTCAGCACAGTATTTAAAAATCTTAAACCGATTTGGTAATGAACTAAACCCATCTTTCAACTGAAACTTTTTCTTAACTTCATTACTCTTCATGACTGTGGGAATACCATTGCGAATATCTGTATTATTAGCTGTTCGCAGAGATAATTGAGCTATTACCAATTCCGAAGCGCTTTGTCTTTATTTATGAGAGATGTGCTAGGCAATAAAACTATTTTCGCTAGTGATGTCACTCCCATTCAAACGCACTGCTGGGAATCGAAACACAATCCTTCGACTTTGGAGGCAAGTATATTACCGATTCCTCATAATTGTCTACAACGAATTCATTCAAATAAATTGTATATTGCTGGTTTCTTTGATTTTCTAGTTTCAAGTAGAAAGACTTCACTTTTTTCATTATAACTTTCCAATATTTTGTTTATTAAAGAGCAAATTTAGATGATGCAATTTTAGTTTCTTAAAATATAATTTTATTCTATAGATACCATCGTCTCAGTTGAAAAATCACTACAATTTAAAAATGTTTCAATTGTTATGTTCAGTTAAAAAGATTAAGGTTGTTTCAAAAGTGAAATTAATTGTTTTGCTTTACAAATAAAAGTTACAAGAACTTTCTTTTTAAAAGCAAATGTGTATTCTGCGATAATAGGAAATGAATTTAATTTTGACATCTATTGTGACTTTTAGGCGGCATAAGAGGGTTCAAAATCAAATATTTTCAAAAACAAATCTTGCCAAATTCGAGAAATTTTTTACTCACATATACTCCGCAGGCCAAGGGTCAAATTTCTTGATATTCACTTAGATAAAGCGTACATTTTTTTGAATTTATTTTTTTGACAAAACTTTTTTCAACAGCTGACGCGGCTTATGCTATTTATTAATGTCAAAAATGTTCATTTTGGCCAATAATTTAGCCATGAATCGATTTAAAGACTAAGAGCTCTTCAAAATTATTGAATTTTATTATCATATTTGATGCGCTTTATGTTTCATTTCTCATTTCTCTAAAGCTTATTTATATTTCAAGAGCTACAGCTATATAATAATTTGCCATATTTTAACTGAACAGCATTGCAGGAACTGCCAATACATTCCAAAAAATTCACTGCCTTATGGGCCGGCAGTACCATTGACTCGCTCATTTCCAATTAAGGACGAAATGATTCACAATAGAATTTATTATTGTACAATGCTTACAAAAACCCGAAATGGAAGATCTCAACTTGGATATCATGTGGTTTCAATAAGTGTTACATTCCATACTGCACTCAAAGCAATGTGGACCCAATTATGAGACGAGGTTGTTCAGCAGCTAATATCTAGACCATCTGACTTAACGCCTCTAAACTATTCTCTGTAGGATATGTTAAGATTCAAGCCTGCAGTGACGGACTGAAATTGAGTATAGAAGAATTTATTTGTGACGAAATGATCGACATGTTGCAGAGACTATTCCCAATTGGTATTGAGTATTTGAAGAGTAGCCAAAGCCTACTTGAAATATTCCCAATTGGTATTGAGTATTTATAGATAAGCCACAAATATTCAAGTATATCGTGGGTTCCGGATGCATAAGCGATAGCATACTCGCATCTAAATCGAGAGGTAGGTGGTTCGATACCACCCAGCAGCACTGGTGCATTTGCCTAGCAGTGTTATGGCTATCAAATAGACGCTATTTATTTATTTAGGAAAGTCACTCTATGCTCCGCCTTTGGATCGATAAGCAGAGTCAAGGGAAATAATAATCAAAAAAAAAAACATTTAATATATCGATTATTCTACCAATTCAAATATCGATTTGATTTTTCTGAATTTTATGTATATTTTTTTAACTTATATCAATATGCAGACAAAAAATCACCCTTTATGTCCTCAAGCTCAAATAGGGTGAACTGGCCAAATTGCCTCATCCTGGACTATATATTGAAATTTCCACTAAGAATTTCAAGAAATCTAAATATTACATTTATGAGTAAAACAAGACTTCAGCATCTCAACAGAAATTAAGAGAAAATTTTGAAGATTGAGAAGAACTCAATTCCTATTATCAACTCAAATTTTTGAAAATGAATTTTTTGGAGTTGTTTTAACAAACAAAAAGTTCTTGATTTAAATAAGGAATGCAAATTTAACGTTTATTAAATTTTACTTGTTGATCAAATATTTTATAATATAATTCGAAAGGATTAAAATTGTAAAAATAACGTAGACTTTACCAAAAATCATTTTTATTAAAATCAGATTGCGTTTAAAATGCATCACACACTCTAGGAAGTAAACTTGAAGTATATTTTTATAACAATAAATTATATAAACGAAAACATTCACAATAGAGCCAAAGAAAAATAAATACATAAAATTATTGCAAGAAAGCCTTGAACCAAATCGCATATATTATTTTATGAAAATAAACTTGCAGCCCTGTTTGAAACTCTCCGCTTGCTTCCAAATAAGGAAAAAAAAAATAAACAACATATTTACCAATGTCAAAAATTGACTGTGTTGACGTTACATTGTTGCAGAGGCAGCAGCTGCCACTGACAGTGACATACTATGCAGTTCACTAACGCAACGTGGAGTCCAATAGACTGGCAACATTTATATTTATTAAGAGGAGAAATCACCAGCGGAGAAATCACCAAAGGACGACGAGTACGTATTTTTTTCCCTAACTGCTGCTAACAAGCAAAACAACAACTACTGACCAACTGACCGAGAACGGGACTGACCGTGCCCACAAATCTTACTTCAATCAGGCTAGAGGCGTTGCACGTGGCGCATCCATCAATGGAACCATCCCATGGTGTAAAATCGAAGCAGGCGCCTTCGTGGCGCCAATTAAGTGGCCATAAAAAACATTCAGTTTGAAAGTTTTATAATGGCTGGGGAAGAGTCCTTCAGCTGGTTGTTAGTTCGTTAGTTGATTGTCTCAACTGTAGCCAAGTCGAGGGACTACATGCTGCCTCCACACTTAACAGCAGCAGCAATCCCCTAAGGTCAGAGTTGGGAGGGTGTGTGTGTGTGTAAGAGTTGTTTGAGTGCTTTAGGAGCCCATTACTACTCCCTGGTCTGTCTAGTAAAAATGCTTACTTAGCATGACCAAAGTACTTGCCAAGTCGAGAGTAACATTTGCTCGCATGTGAGTATGTTTGCTTTGCGTGACAACTCTGGCTACATAGCTACATATTGTACAACAGAGTTGCCCACTTTTTGGCGTGTTATTTAGCAAATATTTGCAATGTGCACTCAAGCAGCTTAAAAAGTTGTTGCAATTTAAGGGCAAATGTGTTAACATTGCATGAAAAGGTGCCGATAGCAATGGGATGGCACAGATCTACGAGTCAAATTAAACAAACAACAAGAACTTAATCTAAAATAGTAGATTTAACACAAGCCGATTCGATCTAATTGCAACAACAAAGCGCTTAAATGTCACATGTGCGAAATAATTTTGATTTTAAGCACAGGAAATTAAATTAACTATGTAATTAATTTTTAATATATTATTTCTACCTATTATACTCAGCCAATAAACAGCCTATTAGATATAAAGGGTGATTTTTTCCAACATATTTTTTTCAATTGTCATGTTTTCGTGTCTTGTCTTACTAAGAATCGATAAAGTTCATATTATTATTAAGTCTTACTATCAAAATTCATGCTCGTTTGAGAACTGAGAACAAATTATAATACTGATTCTCCTCATAATAGGCAGTTAATAGACGGTCACTTACGTTTCTTGTATTACTTCGAAACGAGCCGAAAAAGTAATAAATTTATTTATTAAAAATCATGCTCATTTGAGAACTAAGAACAAATTATAATAATTTCAATTTATTAAAAAATATTTTTTAATTTTTTGTGATTTTCCTCAAAATATTCAGTTAATAGACGGTCTTATAAAGGGTAATTTTTTACATGTTTTTTATACTTGCATTTCTTTTATTACTCAGAGCTTAAAAAGTAATAAATATATTTATTACAATTCATACTCGGTTGGGAAGCGAGAACAAATTATAATTATTTCAATTAATTTAAAATGGTTCATGAGGTAATAGACGATAATAACATATATAAAGGGTGATTCTTTGGCAACAAATTTTTGACCACCAGCTTCTTGTGTTACAATTGAACATCGCTTACATTTCATTGAATTTTAACCAAATTCATGTTTGGTAATGAGAACAAATTATAATTATTTCAATTTATCAAAAAATCTTACATATTAATATGCTTCATCTTACGATACACAGCTTATAGACGATAATAACAGATATAGAGGGTAATATTTAGTAAACAATTTTTAGCCGGCAGTTTCTTGTCGTACTTACAAATTAAAAGCGCTTACCATCTATTGAATCCTATAAGCAAAATTCGGCTGAGACGTGAGAACAAATTATAATTATCTGAATTTATCAAAAAATATTATTTACTCATGTGAACTTCTTCTTTTGATACTCAGCCAAAACAGACAACAATATCAGATATAAAGGGTTGTTTTTTTACCATCAATTTTTTGCAAAGTCATTCCTTGTGTTACTTACAACTTACATATTTTTGAATCTTATTACAAAAATATAAGACCCTGCTCTATAACTCCGTCTTAAAACCAATCTAAAATAATGATTCCCAACTATGGGGGAAGTCATCCAAAGAGCCCAATCGAATCTATTGACAAATATCACCGGCGCACCGTGGAAAACATCCAAAGGAATTTTTTCATACTTCCGGTCAGAGATCAAATAGGAAAAAATTTAAAAAATATCGCATACCCTTGTGAAGGACTTAACACGGCTATCTGGCCGAACACGGCTACGTCGTATTGACATGCCGACCCAAAAATTTGGGCCTCATATCAGTTGCAATAGTGACTTTTAAGTTAATTTTTAAGTTTTGTAAACTTATTGTTAGTCTCATAATGAGAAGATCCAATAAAAAAAAAACAATATATAAAAAAAAATTATCAAAATTCATGATCAGTTGAGAAGTGAGAACAAATCATATTAATTTCTATTTATTAAACAAATTTGATATACTTTTATGTGCTTCTTGTTATAATAATCAGCAAATAGACGATCTAACAGATATAAAGGGTAATTTTTAAGCAACAAATTTTTGGGCCAGCAGTTTCCTGTGTTACAAGCAAATAGCGCTTATATATTATGTAATCTATCCAAAAAATTTCTGCGCGGTTGAGAAGCAAGAAGAAATTATAATTATTTCAATTTATTAAAAAAGATTTTTTATTTTTGTATATTTTTACTTATGCAATTCAGCCAATAGTATATATAAAAAAAATCTAACGGATATAAAGTGGTTTTTTAGTAATAAATTTGAACGTTATTGTGTTGATGTTTCTAGTGTTCGTAACAAACGAACAGTACTTACATAGTATTGATTCTTATTATCAAAATTATTTGAGAAGTGTTAATTTCTCAATAAAGTTAGGTTGGCAGAGGTAAAACAATCCAATTTCTATTTGATTAGATACATGATGGAACCAAAACCATTGAAAAAACAACAAATCTTTATTGTGAATGGCAAGCGCTTACAAACCTTATATTTCCTTTGGGCCCATCAATGGCATTGACTATAGAGGCAAACCTGAAACTATTGGGGCACTTAAAACCAATATTAGATTTATTTCTGAATTTTATGTTTTTTGGTTTGTCAAATCAAAGCTCTTAAAATATCACCAATTATTTAACAGCCATGCTGTACTAGGTGAGGCTTATCTGTTACATACATTCCCACGAACTTATTATTTTCTTGTTAAACTTTTTAACAGACTTAAAGAGAAGACATCTTTCCATGAAATCGATTTTTTTCTAATTTGTTGAAGTGTATTTCCGTTTGGCGGCCATTTGCGAAAACTTCAAGCTTGAATGCTCTTGAAAATTTTCAAAGTTTTGTTTACATAATAAAAATTATTGCCGCTATAAACCACAAAACAACGACTTGTGAAGCTTAAAAACTTAAAAAGAAAAGCCGCTTTCTGCAAAGCAGTATAACTTTTCCAGTAATTATCTTATTTAATATTAAAAACAAGCATTTTTCATTTGCTGTTCTGATTATTTTAAATGAATGCAGAAATTTAAAGTGATAAAAAACCATTTGCAGCAAAAAATATTTCCACATAATTTTACTTGATATTTATTAAAATTTGCATAATGGCAATATTAACAAAGTCTATCAAATGCATTCATTCAGCTGAAACATGTCATTGATGTGCTTATTCAGTTGAATTTAATTTTAAATAAAATGAGATTTTCCATACGAGTTTTTCTCTTTCAGGTGGCACTGCTTTTTTAAAGCTGCTTAAAATGAATTTTCCATAAAAATAATTTAGTGCAGTTATTATTTTGCGGAATTTGAGTATTACTTTAATATTAAATAAAATGCAGTAAATGTTTTATGTGGGCGCCGGGAACATATTCGCCTTGTAACCGTAAGATAGGTGGTTCGTTTCCACACTGCAGCACTAATGCATTAGCCTAGCACTAGCAAATCTAGCAAATAAATAGAACAAAATCTCTATTTAGTAAAGACAACTACGTTCCGATTCGACTATAAGCTGTTGGTCCCTATTCTATTTAAACAGCTTTTGATAGAGATAGCTCCATACTCCGACTTTGGAGGCATAACCAAGGGAAACAAATTTAAATATGTTTGATTTTTTTTTAAGCAAAAGAACTAGGGATTAAAATCTAATCAGAATCTGCCATTGCTAAGTACCGACAACAAAGGAGGTAACAAAATCATATATCTGATATATGATATTATTTTCGAGTAAGTGGTTGTTGTTTAACGACTTCACTCCTAATCATTAAAAAGGAAACTTAATCTGCAAATTCAGGTGGTTTTAGTTCTCTTAATTATAAGGACCAACTGATAATGAATTTGTTTCGCCAGCCAAACTTAAAACAATAAACGGATAAAGAAACTGATTCCGTCTGATTTTTAGTTCAGAGGTTTCACATAATGTTGAGATTTTTAAGCAGCACAAATGAAAGTCAACATTTCGCGGCATTTGATATACAAATATTTATAAACTGTTTTTATAAAAAAAGTGTACTTTTTAGAGGTATATTTAAAGTTCGTACAAAAACTGGCTGACGACTAAAACTTCTATATACAACTTTGTATTCTGGACTCTGTTGCTCAATGCTGCGCCGTCTCATTTTTCTTCCTTGATGACATACTTGTTTTATCGAAAATTGAGTTTTAAATATAAACCCTACACATTACTCTACTGATTTATCATCTCATCATGTTAATCTATTTAAACAATTTTGTTAGACAATGAAATGACACTGCTGTGAAAGCATTAAAGCTTTCCAAAAGAAGTCGACTAGCAAATGTTGAAAAATTACCTAAAAGAATACGTTTCGATCACTGTTTCCAAGCTCTTAGACACTAAAGGTATGTTTTTAAACTTCCATTTTGGGAGCACTGATTTTTAAAGCTCACGTGATTTTTATGCCTTTTGTTTCTTTTAAACCTTCATATACTTTTTACGCATGAACTAAAGTTTTAAATTTGACTTTTAATATTAATTTATTTTTTCGAAAAACTCATTTCATGAACAAGCCATATGGCTGCATTGAAAGTGAAGAGCAACCTGAAACATTGCAAGAACTACCAAAATAATAAGTTCTTTTCCATTGACTACGATTGCAATCGCTCCAAGGGCGGAGATTTCTAGCTGTTCGAAGAAAACATGTTTCGTCGAATCCGAACAACGAAAGTCAAATTTTTTGTTAAATTAACCGTCATTTTGCGTCAGCCATTTTGTTTGCATTGTTTTTTATACCAGATTTGGATTTATTGACGCAAATAACGCTGTACCAGTGATTGACGAGGAATTTCTGCTCACGAAACTATTTTTGGCCAGCAGATTAGGCTCTTGGGACCACTGTGTGATGCTGACTGTAATTAATAGGGATTTTCTCAAGCAAATATAACGTTTTTAGAGCTTTGATGGTGCTTAGTATAGGGTGTGTTTTTTCTAGACATAGAACTTTAAGTTGGTATTAATGTTCAAGATGGCGACCGATTTAACAGCTGTCAAGTGATTTATACTCAGTTTGTTTTGGAAATTCAAGAATTAAGGCCAAACGATCTTTAAGCAAGCCGTAGATTTGTCGAAAGCGGATTGTGTTTAGCGATGAAGCGCACTTCTAGTTGAATGGCTTCGTCAAAAATCAAAACTGCTGCATTTGGAGTGAAGCTAATCAAGTGTGGGTCGAAACACTGTAACATCTGAAAAACTGACTGTTTGGTGCGTTTTATGGGCTGGTGGAATCATTGGTCCGTACTTCTGCCAAAACGATGATGGCCAGAACGCTGTTGTTGTTGTAGCTGTTTCGGTGCAATATAGTTAGGTATAGTTTGGGCTTCCGAAACAGAGGGGGTTTGGCAGTCTTTGGGCAGGCCGGGGCCTGCGTCGATTCCGGTATGAAGGACCGACTGCCGTGGGAATCGGTGGCCAGAACGTTACAGTCAATGGTGATCGGTATAGAGCTTTAATTACTAACTTTTTCATTCCGAAATTGAACAACCATGATGTCCAGGAGCTTTGAATCCAACAAGACGGCGCAACATGTCACACAGCTCTTGTCACTATCGATTTATTGAAAGACACGTTTGGTGACCGCCTAATTTCACATACTGGACCTGTGAAATGGCCTCCAAGATCTTGTGATTTAACACCACTTAACTACTTTCTGTGGGGCTATTTAAACTCATTGGTCTATGCGAATAACCCGCAAACGCTTTACCATTTGGAGTACAACAATCGCCGTGTTATTGCCGACATACAGCCACAAATATTGGAAAAAGTAATCGAAAATTGGATTTGCAGATTGGACAACATCCGCGCCGGTCATATGCCAGAAAACATATTTAAAAATGTAATGCCACAAGATTTTTATTCGGATAAATAAAATGCATGTCAATAGAATAATCCATCGTTTTTTAAGTGCAATTTAAAGTTGTATACCTCTAAAAAAACACCCTTTAAACTTAACAGTGTTGCGATGGCGAATGGAACATCCGAACTTGGATTATATAGGCAAATACGACCCCCAATGCTTTGCTAAAAGAGTGACTTTTTAGTATATATTATGGGTTGTTCACATAGAGCCACTGTTTTAAAGATAACAAAGGCCGAAAGATTCTGAATTTCGACGGCGCTACTTCGTACGATTTTTAATCATTTTTTCCCAAATTGGTATAATCATTTATACGTAGATTTAGCAATCATGAAAGATTGTTACCCAATCGAGAGACGATTTCTTTGAGCAGTCTATGGTTATTGACTAATAATATGTTAAGGATACGTTGTGCCTATAACAACAAGTCCGCAAAGCTAAGCTACACTTCCAATACTATAGTACAATATTCGACAAGAGAATGCAGAACTTGAGTCGGGGGTACTTGGGGTGCAATTGCGTAATGCTTACATGAAATATCCTTTTAAAAATTTAATTATATACATGATTCTATCGTTCTTAAAAAAAAGTTATACTTTTTTCGAAAATCAATATGTTTTTGTTCAAATCATATTTGAACAATGAACAATGAACAAATATTCATTCAAAACATTTATTCGAAGGAATTTAATTTCTATTGCTTAAAATAGTAGATTTAAATATTGTTTACTAAAGTTAAAGACTTACAGCAAAAATTAATTCAAAGTTTAAACAAAAGTTGCAATGTTTAATTAAATGAAAACTTCAATTGAAGAAGAAGAATGTTGTAGAGCTTAACTCTTTAAAGGCAAACGTCCTTACAATGCAACCCCAAATGAGGTACAAATTATGCAAATGATACTTGCATGCATGAATGTATCCTGACACAGATACACACACACACACACACACATATCCTTAGCGCACAAATACATAGCTAATTAGCAAGTCATTTAAATTAACAGTAAACAGAACAGAATAGAAGCAGGAAACAACATCAAAAGAGCAAGAAGGAATTAGAAATAGAGAGAAACGCGAAACAATTGCACATTACAACAAATGCGAATATGATAATGCAGTAAAAACAGAATGTGCGAAAACGCGCAAAAAAGTTCGCAATGAATTATGTGCTCCGCTAATGTTCGCTAATAAAATGCGACAGCTGAGACGCCGGGAACTCATTACGCCAGCCCTGGACAATTGCTCTTCTAAAGGACTATCCTCCAAAGAAATATTGTAATACATTTTATATAAAAAATAAATAATCGCTACACGCAATTTGCAGGCTGGGCAATTTTTTTTTTATTTATATTTATTTTTTATTGTACTTTCCGCACATTGCGCGTGACTTGTAAATTAATAATTTATGTAAAAAAAAACTGCGTTAGCCTTTGTGTTATTTATAATTACGGCATTTATGCCAACAACCCTGAGGCAATGCAGCGTTTAAACACTGGCCAACAAATATGACCTTGATTCAAGGCTCTAGGCTCAAAAGCTCACGACTTTCCTGTAATGATAATATGTAATATTATGAAATACATTTATCTGGAAGCCTATTGGAATATTGGAATTAAAAAAAGTTCAGTTGTATTATTATAATTAAAATCTGACAGCTATTTCTCGATTTTTTGTAAAAATTTCTATTTAATCATGTAACAAATAATTTTATTTTTAAGCCAGAAATTAAGAAGTTGAAGTTGAAGATTTATTTCTGCCATTTTTATAAAATAGTATATCATCATCAGCATGGAATTCCACTAATTCCAGTTCTATGCTATGTTTTTATGCCCTAAATCTAGTTGCATGATTCTTTAGGATCTGTTTTTGGAGAATCGATCAAATTATTCATAACAACTGATATTTGCTATGAAACACATATTTGAAGAAGATATAGCGACTTTTGATACAACATTTTTTATAAAATTTTTGATACGAGGATTGCCTTCTATAATTCGCGATATTCTCTTACTATTTCAATGAAAATCGCTTTCTTGTTTTCCAAAATGCTCTCCAGGAATAATAAGAAGTCATTCGGTGCCAAGTCAGAACTCTATTTCAGATGACTTATCAAATCGATGTTTCGAGTGCTCAAAAATGCAGTTGTGTGAACCAATGTGTAACAACTAGCATTGGGGTGTTGAAGAGTGATCCATCTTCGGCGTTTAATTTTCCTGATTTCTTGGAAGAAAACTGACAAACAAATGGTTGTGTGCCACTCAGAATTGACGGTGCTGCGTTGTTCTAGTAATATGGTTACGACATGTCCAGTTTTTGAGAAAAACCAGGCAACCATTTGCTTGGCAGTGCTTTGTGACCGAACAACGTTTCTTGGATTTCGCTCTCCTTGACTTGTCAGTAATCGAAAAAGTACCATAGGTTAATACAAAATGCTTCGGATAGACGTAGACATGTGATATTAATTATTTTTCGAAAAATGGCGCAAGTTAAAAAAATAATTGTTTTTACCAATACCATTATTTTTTCCATGATTGATTTAATATAATGCTTTGTCTTTTCAGAGAATATTTATACACAGACTTATTGAAATATTTTTGAATTTTAATCTTGCTTTTAAATATAGTCAACGGCATCACAGACATCGATAAGAACACTTTCAGAGTTATAAACACGAATTTTAATTTCTCTAGTTGTGGGTTCTTTTTAAAGTGCTACATCTACATAAATACAATAGTTTTTCCGAAGTTGCTAAAGATTTCAGAAAATACATTCCAAATGTTTCACAATTAGTAACAAATTATTAATTATTAATAACTGTTCAAGGAAGTATTTCACATACGATTATAGTTTTATTTATTAAAATAAGCTATAAAAAATCGGGTTTCCCAAAATTCTGCCTAGTTCTTAAAAGATATAAAGTAAATATAAATTATAGCCGAATCCGCTTTAATTAATGGCGATTCTCCCAGGTAAATAGCGTCTTTTTATTTGCTAACCATTTCAGTGCTAGGCAAAGCAAAATGCATGCTACAGGGTGCAATCGAACCACTAACCTTTTGATTTAGAGGAGAGTGCTCTACTACTAGGCTACCGAAGCCCTCATTTAAATAATAATATGTCTTTTGTTAGGGTAGCTGATTTATGATTGAGTTATAGATGAAACTGATGAAGTTTGATTGTAACATATGGCCCATAAAATGCATTTGTCGTTAATAACAGTTTTGCCAAAAAAGGTTCTCATAAAAAATTACCCTTTATTAGTGTTAATTAGGGCATACAGGCCGCGCTGCAAATGTTCCCAACAATATTAATAATAGTTAAGGTAATCCGGTAAGGCTGAATTGAAAATTGCTTTATTGTTTTCCAAAATATTTTCCATTAAGATCCAAACACTTTTGCATGCGTTTGAGCCAATTGTCGAAGCACTTTTGCCACCATGAATGAGGTATCTTCTAAACATGCATTCGAGGCATCACCGCTTCTTCAGGTGTTGAAAAAGTTTATCTCTCTTTGTTTACGTACAGGAAGTCCTTCGGTGCCAAGTCAGCACTATATGGCGGACGACTTATCAAATCGATGATTTGAGTACTCAAAAATTCATTTGATTGATTCGAGTAAGATCTCGCATTGTCGTTGGGAAGAGTGATCCGGTTGGTTTTCCCGATTTCTTGGAAGTCAACTGGCAAACAAATGATTACTTACCACTTAGAATTGACTGTTCTGCGTTGTTCTAGTGGTACGGTAACATACAGATTTTGACGTAAAGTAGAAAAAATTAGGTTTCAGCTAATAAGGCTTAGTGTGTGCGTCGGTAGCGTACTCGCCGCTAAAACGGAAGATAGGTGATTTGATTTCACACTATAGCAGTGGTGCATTTGTCTAGCACTGACATAGCTAGCAAATAATTATACGATATTTACCTAGGATAATCTGTATCTGTATCTTTAATTAACACCGCCGTTCGGAATTGGATACATTTAAGATTCTGTTCTCTTTTAATATTTCATATTTTAATAGAGATATCTCCACGCTTCTGCGCCGTTAGATGATCATAGATGTGAGGGTGGCAGAGGCGACAAAGGCACCACCTCAGGCATTCAGGCTAAATATTCCCATTGTGCCATTTAAATGATCATAGTCAAAAGAAATAAACTTATATAAATAAAAAATATAATATAATTATTACAATATTATTGTGAATTTATTCTACTATCGTATTTCTTTACATTTTTGTTCTGCTTATTTCTGAACTAAATTTCATCGCCAGCAAAAGCCATTATTGTTTAAGAAATATAAGTTTACATAGTTAGGTGAAATGAAGTATAATGTTTCCGAAATCTTGAACTTAACTTATTAATGCTATCCAAATGCCATAGAAGCTAGTGCTATCCTTTTTTCCAACTAGGTTATATATTTACTATTATAATCTAGTGCTATATAATAATAATAATTATTATTGATGACATATTTAATATTTTTTTATTTTTCAAAATTTAAAACATTTTCTAATCAGAGATTACTTTGGAAAACGTCTTCCAATTGTCCCTATTTCTTGCTATTCCATGGAGTTCGCTTAGTGATTTATTTTCTGCCGCCACTGTCCTGCGCCAGGTCATTTTTAGTCTTCCTCAGCTCTGGAGCCTTGACGATTCCACTCCACTACTGCGTGGGGGATTTCTTCAGAACTTTTGTCGTACGGTATGACCCAACCATTCGTATTTGCGCAAAGCGATTTTTTCTTGAACAAACTTATTTTTTGTTCGCAAACTTCCTACAGTCGTTGGGCCAGTAGATACGTAATATGTTAAGCAAGCTACGATATATATTTGTACGATAATTGTTTGTAGTTCTTTAGTTGTTGCTAGAGTGGTGAGCTAGGTCTCAGGATAGATTTAATGCAAGCTTTCAAAATTTGAATTTTAGTCTTCTGATGGACTTAATTCACTCACCTTGGCTTTTCTTTCATTGATTCTTCTGTCAATATACACTACAGTTCCCACATTCTTCGTTAATTGGCTGGCAAGGTACTCGAATTGATCTATCTAACTTGATCAATTACACATTCATTAATTTTGTTATTTTGCTTTTAAAAGAAAACAACATTTTACCACATTCTTTGCGCTTTACAAATATTGTGTGTGGACGCAGCAATGCTTAAATATCCTTTGTCTTTTGGTCTATTTTCTACTCTAGGGTGCTATTAGTTACGTTGATATTTATAAAGTAAAACTTTCAAACTTGCAAGAAACTTTGCTTTTTTCATTATACTTGGCTCAAAGTTTTATTAAAGCAGGTTGCAAACTTTAGTACTAAAATGAAAGAAACGGACAAGAAATATACTTCCGGTAACTTTAAAAATGCGTAATTTTCATAAATCTTTAAGATCTGTTGCATGTTTTTAAATTTCACTTTACAGCGCTTACCATTGTTTGAAAGTTCCCAACTATGCTCACAACGCTTTAGACCCAAATACTTTGTTTGACAGTGTCAATTCCAACGTGGTAAAAAAAAACATCTAAATGAATATAGATTGAAGTTAAATGAATAATGAGCAAGCATTATTTGTTTATATTTTTTGTGATGCTCTGCTCTATATATAGAGTGTACTTTTTTCGGCTTATAGCTAACCCTATGCTGAGAGTCAGTACATGCTGTGTGCGTGTATTGTGTTGCCCCCATTGACTTGGCCACAATGTCGGAAGCCTAACCTAAGCCTATTGACCTTTTCACTGGTCGTACAACAATGCGGCATGCCTGCTGCTTTGATTTTGCTCGCAAAAAACTGCCAGCTTCCGGGGAGGGACTGACGGCATGGTGTGCAATCAGAGTGTACAACCAGGTGAGCCGTAATTCGCAAATTGACAGCCATTGAATTGGTTTGGATGCTGGAGACGGCAGGATAGCCACTGTTTAGCGTCTTGATGGAGCGTTGAAAGTTTTAAACTCTCTGCTGGCAGCTCGTTAAGCACAACAACAAGGCTGCATTAATGTTGGCCTAAAGCATGTCTCTCGCAGCAGTTGGAGTCCACAGGCGTTAAGTGACTTTCTATGGACTAGTTCTGTAACTAGTTACATTCGTTGACTGAGCTATCTTTTTCATTGCATACTTGCGGGCGTTGCTAATTTAACAACCTCATAAAATGGCGCGCATTACTTTAAGTGGCTCTGCATACAATGTTCCAAGTAAAATTTCACTTAAAGTTGTCCTGCCGGAGAGAGAGAAAGCTAAGTGAGCGAGTACGCACAGTGAGAGATAGAGAGAGAGAGAGCGCGGAGCATAAATCCATCAGTTCGCTCTTTATAGCAACTGCAGTCTGCTAGTCTCTCCGGCGCTGTTAATATCCGCCGCTCTCTGCTGCTGCTGCTGCTGGTACTGCTCTCTGTTACCCGGTAATTTCTGTGCAGCCAACATTTTGGGCAGCTGAGCTTAACCTGGCTAACAGCTAAACCATTCCGCTTAGCGTCATCTGTGTTATTTGTTCATTGGTTGACATATTGATTGAAACCAGGTCGACGCTGCCTGCAGCTGCTTAATCTTTGGCTTTAAGACAATACGTCTCCGTCTATGTTGAGATTTGGCGCAGCAGCTTACGCAAAGTTTATGCCACAAATCGTGGTGTCCTTAAGGCATATTTTAATCCTTTGATGCCTTGGCACGTGGCTGCAGCAATGGCTAAAATATTTACAGCACAACATCATATTCTGTTGGTTAACAGCTGCATTTTAGCAAGGATATGCACCAGCTTGATTGTTTATCCTGCAAAAAATATCGCATGAGATATCAAGGAGCAAATCCTGTTAATGCAAAATGAAATATGCTTTGTAGTAGCTTAACCTTCTCATATAGACCATTGACTGACTATCAATACGTCTGTCTCAAGGCAGATATATTTTCGGTGTTTTTCGAAGCTATAATTTTATTTCTAGAAAGAAGGTGTTTATGCATTTGGTTTCTCATCTTAGATCTTATTTTTGTAAGATATTGTGTTCGGGCTGGACAAAATTGGAAAATAATAGTAGATAGGCTAAGTTCTCAAAATAACGTGGTGTTATAATAATAACATGTCAATAATAATAAAAGTAAACTATGGGTTCTTAAAAGAAGCTACTTATGAAATTGTGGGCCTTGATTGCATAGTGGTATTGGATTCGTCTGTAAATCGGAAGGTTGGTGGTTCAATGGCTAGCACATAGACGCTATTTACCTAGCAAAAATTATATAAATATATAAATTGTATATTGTGTATAAATTGCTATAAATTGTAGGTACCTGTTCTGTTCGAACAGCTATAATAGAAATACCTCAACAATCCACCTTTGAAGCGATAACTATAGTCAAGGGACATAAATTAAATATATTTTTTTGTATTGTCTCTATCTTTTTATGAAGTATTTTTGAATCCTATATTATGGACTGTTTATATTTTTGCTTGTTTCATGCATCAGCGCTGGGTAAGCATCCAATTTATACTTCTTGGTTTCGTTATCAGCTATGCAGAATGATATTGGTTTTTATATGTCCTGTCCCATATGAGGTTATGAGCGCTTGAGTTGCAACGAAGTATATGGAGTAATTTTTCGCGGTATATCTGCAGTTCGCTTGTTAGCTCAAACGGTATCTGAAGATCGTCCACTGTTATTTTAAAACCAAGGTACACGTTTATAAGGACTATTGCTGAACTTAAAATCAATATACTACTCGAAATTGCAGCCATATCGGAAACTCCAAAAAAGACCACCACATGTTGTTCTGAAGGCCAAATATGGTCATCTATGCGGAATCTAATTCAAAGAGCTTAAATTTACAATTTACGCGTTATAAAGTTAAAAAAGTAGTGCTCTCACCCATACCCTTTCATTCTCGTGCTAGATGCAGTTAGGAAGAAACCAACCTGGACGCTCCGGACGGCGTGCAATGGCGCCCTCACCAAAAGCTTGGTGATCTGTACACACACTCTGCAGACTTGAGGAAAAATCAAAGTCTGTCAGCCTTACAACCAATATAAAGTAGGCAAATTTGATGACAGTGGAAATGTCGAATCAATTCCCTCTTACTATCGGTGAAGGTATGGACGACGTAGTTGTAGAGGATGTTGATGAATTTTGTTATCTTGGCTGGGATGGAGGCGCTGATGATGAGGAGTCTCAAATTAACAAAGCGAGAGTAGCTTTTTACAAATTGGCCAATGTGTTTCGATCAAGCGAACTCTCGCTAAACAAGCCTACACAGCCACATGTCTGAGTCAAACCAGTTCTTCTGTATGGGCCTGAGATGTGGATGATGACAAACTCAATCTGCAGACTACTGCAAACTTTTGCAAGCAAATGTCTACGCATACAAACGAAAAATTGCTGATACTCTCGAGAAGTGCTCCGACCAACACCGAAAACAAAACGAGAAAATGGACCTGGATTGGCCATACCCTCAGGAAGTCAGATGAAGATCCTTCCAATGGAATCCGCAGGGTACCCAGCGCCGAAGACGCCCTCCACAGAACTGGGTGAAAACGGTGCTTGCAGAAAGTCATGGAGTGAATTGCGTAGTATCGCCCATGATCGAAGGCGTTGGAAGAAGTAGTGTATCCGCCCTATGCTCCAAATAGGAACATCAAATTTAACTTCATTAGTTTTATCAAATTGTATTATTTTGCAGTATAATTTGACAAGGAATTAAAAAAAAATCGCATTGGAAATAAGATTGCATTGGAGATTCTTATGGTAACTATTATATTAGCAATGATGGGTTGGCCTCGGGTGTTTTTCCGGGTAGCTATGATAAGCGTAGTTATACTAAACATGGCATTGTTTAAAATACAATTTATAGTATAGTTGCTATCTTTACCTGTTAAATATACGGAAGCCATAGTTTTGGGCTCAAGCATCGGTGGATTGTTTGCATCGGTTATATCCATTCATCATCATTCAGCTCTACAACCCGGGGTGGGTTTTGGCTTTCTCAACAATTCTCCTCCATTCGTCTCTGTTGTTAGCAAGGCCGCGCCAGTTCCTTACTTCCATCTTCCGCATGTCATCGTCAATATTGTCAATTAGGCGCTTTCTTAGTCAACCCCTGCTTCTTGTGGAGAGTGGTGTGTATGCCAGCACAAGCTTTTGTGCTCTATTCTGGTCCATCCGTAGGACATGTCCTATCCACCTTAGCCTCTGGGATTTAATGAATTTAACTACATCTTCGCCATGGTTTAAGCATAACAATTCGACATTGTTCCGTGGGATGTAGTCACCGCGTTCATTTATCTTTGGTCCAAACGTTTTTCGCAGTATTTTTCTTTCAAAGATTCTTAGCGATTCTTCGTCTGCTGTCGTCATGGTCCAAACTTCTGCTCCATATGTGATTATTGGCCTTATGATTGAATTATAAATTCTTAGTTTGCATGTCCTCGATAGCAGCTTTGACCTGAATATTTTGTTGTGCGCGTAGTAGGTTTTATTAGCTGCTACAAGCCGATCTTGTAGGCAGTCCCTTGCGCTGTTGTCATTGCTTATCAACACACCCAAGTACTTAAAGTTGTCAACTCCTTCGAAGTGATAGTCACCTATGCTCAGGTTCCGTGGTGCTCTTCTCTCGACGTATCTAGTCAGTATCATATATTTAGTCTTAGATTGGTTGATTGCCAAACCAACTTCCTCTGCCTTTGCAGCTATATCTATGAGGGTCTCTTTCAAATACCGCTGGTTTCTCGCTAGGATGGCAATGTCATCTGCATACGCTATTAACACCCCAGACCTGTTGAAGACATTTCCAGAGATTGTGTGTTCTCTAATAGCGTAGTGCAGATATAAATTAAACAACTCTGTGGACAGACTGTCACCTTGCCTTACTCCTGCATTGATGTTAAAGAGTGCGCTGTATTCTTGCTGCAGTGCCACTTATCCTTTTGTGTTGCTTAGCGTTGCCATTGTCAAGCGGTCAGTTTCCTGTTGATGCAGAAATGTGCAAAAATCTTCGTCTGTGTGAACGTCTTTGTTAAATTCATAGCTTTTCTCTAGATTTTGCTTCAGCAAAAACACCTGATCTATTACGGATCTTCCAGGCCTAAATCCGCTTTGGTATTCTCCAAGTAAACTTTCTGCTATGTTGCTCAGTCTGATTGCGAGCATTGTTGAAAAAATTTTGTAACAAACACTTAGCAGTGTTATCCCTCGGTAGTTATATCCATTGTGAGCACATATTTGTTCAACTCGAAAAGAACAATCGCCATATATTTTGCCCTTTCACATGAATACTTTAGGCATTACGATATGCAATGTCGCAAAGATGATAATAAAATAGAGAGAAAGATGCAAACGAAAGTTCCTTACCGGCAAATATTTAAGAAGGCATCACCTCAACTATTTAATATATTTTCAATGTTTTTTGTAAAGTTTGTCAGTGTTTCCATCCGTACACTCAGACATTAAGCAGACTGATCGGAAGTTCATTTTAACTTCCGGATTAACTATCATAACTTGTTTCCTCACATGTAATTTATTTGCTATGCCGGGAAGTTTAACCACATCGTAGATACAATGGCCCAGCTGCAAGTATTTGGTAGTACCCGTAGTGCTGCGATAATTGTCAATTATCTGTCAAAAGATATTGGCAGAACCTTGCCAGTTTTCATATCCAATAGTGGGATTTATTGGATTATTACAAGGTCGTATACCTAGGGATACTTAAGTTCTATGGGCATGATGTATCCGGAGTTATGTTTTCATTCCTATGTTCACTTTTTGTACAAATATAATACAAAATGTTGCAAGTTGCCTCTAAAAAAACCAAAAAACTACATAAACTACATAGACAGATAAACGTTAAACAAATGTTCCCAAATTTCATGACAATCAACATTCATACCATTTCACACGCATTTAAAATACTAAGCTCGGAAAATTCGCCTTTAAGCAAGTTCCTAACTTGCATTTCCCAACTGCTTTTGCATAAATATTTTCCAACAAGTGACATGTGTGTCATGGCTCTGGTTTGTGAATGATTTCAAGACTCCTGCGTCATTTAATTTTCCACTTGACTACCCGAAGTTGGGCTGGCAACAACAAAAACCCGCTTGCCTATATAATTATTATAAAAAACATTATACTAATTTTTCATAGTCTTATGCCAGGCGCAATATTTGTCACACACGACACTTGCCACAGGAACACAACGAAAAAAAATTACAATCTTCTTATATGCATATAAGTTACATACTCATCGCATGTCTAAGGAGCGTAAAGGAGCAAGTACCAAGAAAAAATTGCTTACGTTAATGTGGGGCGGGAACGACTTTGAAATGAACTCATCGAAGTAGGCGGTTTCCGACAAAGCAATACACTGCTTACATTTTTGTCAAATAGAAAAGTTCGCAACTTAAGGGATATCATTTCAACAGATTTTCTTAAAATAGAAAAGAGGAAGAAAGTCTTTTCTGACACAAATATAGTTTCCGATTTTCCTTCATTTTTTCCTTTGGAATCACATCTTATAGTAAAATAAGACTAAATAAAATATTATTTTGTCATGAGTTTCCTAAACGTTTCGTATTTTAAAAAAATGGAAAAAAGTTGCATATAATCTATGCCTAGCGTACTATGTGTGTGAGCACTCCCACTATTCCCATTATAATGAATCCAATAGACAGATTTTGTAAAAATTATGATAGTTCTGTTGCGCGACCTTTACATTAGTTGCTGTCCGAAGATATGGCCAACTTTCTACCTTATTGTATTCCTAAGGAAATTAATACTTCCCATGTCCACAATAGGCCTGTTTCCTGACTGTACTTTAGAGTTTCGCACAACTAATGCTGTTGCGTCGTTAAGAGTAGCTCAATGTTACAAGATTATGATCTTTCGAATTTTAGTTCACCCGTAAATGTTCAGGAATCCAGTATAGAGTGATTCTCCATATGACATGACAGCAGTTTGAGCTCGATACATTTCGTAACCGTTCGTCGGAATCTTGAAATTGTAATAATTTTGGCAAACACCAGCCCAAACAGTTAGCTACTGGTCGTCAAAGATGTTTCGTAAATAATATGAGGATTATCTTTGCCCTAAAAGCGACAATTTTATTAGTTGACGGCACCACGTGCCACACAATAGGTCCAATTATAGCCATATGGCGAACAAAATTTGAATAATAATTTGGCATTTCGATTATGTCAATTGGCCATCGAGATCATTTGGTATTTTTTGGACTATTTTACGGGGTTACGCTAGATATCGATTCCACGCCGATAGTCCACAAGCTCATGAAAATTTGAATGACAATATTCGTGAAGTTATGGCCAGAATATCGTCCCAGATGTACCGCAAAGTCATCCGAAATAGCCGAGTTGAGGGTGAAGATCTGCGAGAAAGAACTAGGTGTTTATTTGAATGATGTTGTATTTCACACATAATTGCAATCGAAATTCGCATTCTGAGAGAGTTTTTTTTTTTCAATTTATCTTTGAAAGTTAAAAATGGAAAATGTATATCTTCGCTTTTTTCCCGAGTCATTCGCCTATGTTGCGCAATGCATTGACATTATATTGACTTATATGTTAGCGATACAAATTTTTGTAGATTTGACTAACTATTTCCATTCTTAGAAATATCGTTATTTGTCACGTCTATAACTTATTTCATTTTTCGGCTCATGCGCCAATATTATACATTATAACATTCTATTGTGTTGTCTTTGTCTATTCGTAAATATGTTTTCTCAATACGAAGAAACTTTAGAATTCACCAAAATAATGGTATTTTTCTCTCTATGGTACCAGTCGTATATACTTATTTTAATACGAAGAAACTTTAGAATTCACCAGAATAATGTGATTTTTCTCTCTATGGTACCAGTCGAACCGTATATGCTTATTTTTTTCCCGGGCCACTCCTCAATGTTGCGTATACGTAATGTCAATACAATATTGATTATATTTTCATTACAATCCTTTCGAGACGCTGATAATAAAACCATTGTTGTTTTTCACGTAACAAATCGAAAACATATTTGAATTGCGGCAATAAAAATTTCCTAAAGTTTTCTTAAGAGAAAGAGTCCCTTATCCAACTATGTAAATATTTGTAAGCGAAAAATACTCCGACTGCTTAAAATTCTTTGACTTATACGCTTTCCGAAGATTAACTTTCAGTTAAAACGTAACATTCAATTAGATGAACTCAATATACTCTTTCGTCTTTGACAAAGATGTACGTACAACAAAAATGGAGAGAGGGTAGTGTATGTTCCAAGCAGCTGTTGCTCATACGCAACGTGTACACCATCCAAATCTCAGACACTTTGTGAAGCTTTTTGCTGATTTTTGGCTTATAGCAAGTATTCCATGTGTGTGAGTATAGACGTAGCTGCCCACCGCAAGCTTTTGGGGTTTTTATTTTTACGGCATTTTAATTTAATGCTTGTTGACATTTGGTAATATCCCTTCTATGGCTGCTCAAACAAGCAAATGTCTCCAGCCGTGTGAGGCCGCCACAATCTTCGCTAAATTCTCATAGCATTTTTTTCCCCCACAACTTTATGCCTTATGAATGTTGTTGAACCAAATTTACCTGAAGATAAATTGTTTGGTTTCTTGTGCCACACACATTCGCTTTCAGCCAAGTTAAGAGTTTTGCGCTTATTAATGTTTTTTGGTATGCATGACAACAACTGTAAATTGAGTTGCTCCAACGACCGAAAAACCATGTAGCTCATTAGCTGGGGCATGTCTGAAGGGAGTCACACTAAAAGACCAAACTCATCATGAGCTATAAAGTTTTATACCACAAAAGGCAAATATGTTTGTTAATGAAGGGAAATCTTAACGGCTTTAAGGCGTATGGTATGCATAATATATGTCCGGTCACGTGGATATATGTGTTGATATTTATCTTATGGAAATATTTATAAGTTCCCTTGGGTATCCGCTTATTAGAAAGGGTTCACTTGCATGAGAACACATTTGGACTGAGAAATACAACAAAAGTGGGCAGTGAACTAATGTTTTTGGAAGAAGAAAAATTTTCTAGAACTTGAGTTTTCTTAACTGCTGTTATGGTGTGAAAAGTGTGTATCAAGAGGCAGCTCAAGCATTCTTGTCTTAAGATCTATAGTCCATAATATTTTTATTTCGCTATCCAAAGTGCTTAAGAAATCGTAGCCAAATTGCTTCTAAAATTATATATTTCATAGTATTCTTTCGAAAAGTATCTTGTATCAGTGGTTTTTGGATAAAGTTAAAATACGAAGTATCTCCGATGATTTAGAACTATACAACTGAGAAATTTATATATGTGTGAAGTACACATACTAAAATACATACAAATAACTAAACTCTGTAAATTACTTATAGTTCATTAGCTTAACAAATTGCTATTAATCATGGAAAAAGCAAAATATTAAGATATATATAACATTTGTCTAATACTTTCTTAACTTTAAAAATATTTCAATATTTCTTCAAACTTTGTCACAAGCTAAAATATTATTTAAGAAACTTCAGTTTACCACATAAAAAAGTTAGCCAAGTTTAACCAAAGTTAAAAGCTTTTGGAAATTTGACAATTGAACAAGAAAAATTCATTTGAAAATGTTTTTTTTTTATAATAAAATCAAATACTGGATTCATATTCAGACAAAGCCTAGAGCGGAAAACAAAAGTATGCAACAAAAAGTGAGGCATGCAGCAAATAAAACGAGTGCAACATGACATACTCCAGCTTTATTTGCATGCAAGGATTCTGCATGACGACGACAACAACAAAAAAAAGGACTTGCATATATTGAAACACAATATTCCAAAAGGCTATAACATAAAATCTAATTTAGAATACACAAAATTCTACAAGTTTGAGAACATGCCACATGCCACAACGCACACACACACACTCACGCACACTCTGGGCCACTTTTAGCTGCAACTTTGGGGCAACCCTCTGTTATCCACAAAATTGACTTAATTAATTACTTTAGATCACCTTTTGGCACAGAAAATCTGAGCAGACATGCCGAGCACAAGGGCCATAAAAATAATAAACCAACTTAAGCCAACGTGCGAGTTGGTGTCCACTAAGTCCTAAAGTCCTGGCAGCCTGCTCCTTACGAGCTGACTAAGCCATTTTAATTGATTTATATGCGTTTTAATGAAGCTGCAAAATGCCGAGCAACTTAATTTTAGCCATTTAGCTTTGTCGTCACTGCGTCAGTCATTCATTCAGTCAATCTGTCAACTGACTCAGCCAAGTTAGTCACGTGTTGGCCAAGTGAGTCAAGTCCGTGTGTTTGTTTTATAACAAAATTGCATTATTAGTGAATGCATAATTAATAGACGAATTATAGCTGTGAGCTCTGCGCTCAGTGTCCATCATGTTGTCCATCATATCGGTCACATTGGCACCTTGGCTCGTTAATCCATTGCCAGACAATTTACGCAACAATTTTAATTAAAGTGACATGACATGCCACAGGGCCACAAAATGTGTTGCATTGCCGGGGGGTGAAGCGTTGAAAAAATAATTGTTTGTAATGTTCGCTCTGCTATTTGTGCCACAATGCGACACAGACAATAAAAGCCAAACATGCATTTGCATGCACAACAGTTGGCAGTAACGTAGATAGGCATTTGTGTTGAGGGGGGTAATCGTTGGTTTAAAGGAAAAAATCTGAAATCTCTTTTGGCCCAAACACTTGTCGCATCACTTTCCTCACAGGTGTGATCTCAGCACTTCTTCATCAGATATTGCATTGCGGGGGTAATGTCATTGCTGAAACCCATTTGAAAATTTGTGGTTTTTATCAATTGCATATGGATATCCGAATTATAGTTCTGAACTGTCAGTCACACCGTCAGGTCTGTCGTATCATTCACATTGGCATCTTGGCTTATTAATCCCTTGTCATCGCTCAATGGGGATATCTCTATTAATAACTGTTTTAATAAAACAGGGACCTACAGTTTATAGCCGAATCCGAACGGCGTTTAATAAAGATTCTCCTAGTTGTAATTGTTCATAAACTGAAATGGATGGCCTTTTCTTACTCTAGAAGCACTCGAAAGTAATTAAAGTTCATCCATTTCGTGGGTTTGCGTAAAAAGCCTGATGATATACAATAGCACTTCAAATTTTCTGTATAAGGAATCTATCGCGATTGGTTCAAAATAAAACAATTCAATTTCAAATTGCAAAACTAGTGGTCGTCGGCGCAGTCCTGTAATTTAATTGCGATAAATGTGAATATATTTTTTAATTTTGAGCAATATCTAACCTCTTCAGTGTGAATTTGAAGAGAAAGAATATATTCGGAATTCTCAAATTAAAATCTGTAGTATAAAGTATGCAATTACAGTGGAATTAAAAAGTGTAGCGTCACTTCAAATAACTTAAAGGGAACTTCCAATAATTAAGTTAGGTTGGTATGACAAAGTATAATTTGCTTATTAAATTCTTATATGAAAATTTGTTTTTTACAAAAAAAATCAAATCAAATTCAGCAGAATAATAAAATCTTCCTTAAAGTTGAACCATCGATATAACTTAATGACTTCATGATATTTCATGCATATGGTTGGTGGCTATGCTGCAAATGGTTCATACGCAGAATTCGTTTTTCCAATATTGTCTTCCAATGGGCTCAATTCATTGCGGGCTCAACTATCATAAAATATAGTACAGAAGCAAAAGTCCCATGATCTACTCGAAGCCCATTCCGTCATTCGTCACAAGACTGACTTGCTCTCTTTTATTTTTTCTTTCAAGTGTTTTTTGTTTTGATTAACCTATGTTAACGACAGGGTGCTTAGGGTTACTAGGTATTCTCAAAATAGAGTTATTCGGGCTACTATAATTTGGTCATCCTAACAGTTAAAGATCTCATGATCCTGGCTAACGAACTCATCTCTCAATGCGATCTTTCTTTCGCTTACTCTAGGGCATGTGAAACCCACCATCTAGTTACAAAAACATATAATTATATTCGAGCTCTACCATGAACCAAGTTCATAGACATCGAACCGTTTATAACAAAATTATAGCCTTCGAAGTTTGGCCCAATTATGCAGCCTGCCCGCCATGCAAACAATGCCGAGTTTAAGATTGTATTGGAAGTTCTTGCAATGCTCTACTTGCTATTGAATCCAAACGCAGCAATTTTGTGTGTTTAGGTATTCATTCAAGCAGAAGAGAAATGAGAAGTGACATTTGCCTTATCGAGCATGCAATTTGATAAGAAAATAATTTTGAAGAGGAGTTTGCCTGTAAGTCGATTCAAACTGAAAGTGTTTGACAGTATCGTAAGGTGCGTAGGACCAAGACAACTGTTTCAAATAGTGTTTCCTTAAAATTTGTTGCTAAATAATCATGATACCGTTGAGATGCTCAATCGAATAACATCAGATAATGCGTGTTGCTTTGGAACATAGGATGGATGGCCTAATATAAAAGAGTAAAACAGTGATTCCAGCTACTACAAATACTCTACAACAGAGTATTTCCTGTAATATGCAATACCCTATGTAAATTGTGGCATCATTAAAGCCGGAGTGTTCCAAGACAGCGTTTAAGACCCAATAATATTTATTTTCTTACATAGCAGATATCCCCATTAACAGATAACTAACAATATCAATTTTTTTGACGACTCAGCTATCTAATGGATATCTAAGTCGTACTAAGTGCTCTTTGCAGGCGGCGGCGCAGCTTGCTCTTCATCTTGTAACCGTGGAAAAACGGCTATCGGACTAACGCTTCAAGTTTTAATAAAGAGTAATTACGCCCTGATACCTCTCACTAATACCGTAATTCCGAAATTAAATCAAGTAACATATCTCTGGGTAATGTATACCTCGACGGTCGTCTCACGCAGCACGGACATAATGCGGCCAAAAGAATGCACTTCAAGCCACATTTAAGTCTGCAACAAAGGGTTTTACTATACAATTTCGTCGTGGAACTATTTATACATCATTATAGATATCGCCAAAAACGGAAAGAGAATGTACAGCAAGAGCTAATAAAAAGGAATAAAAATATAAATGTTTTGCCCTGTACTATGCAGTTATCGCTACGAAGGCGGAGCAAGGACCTATAGCATCTTTTTGCTGGCTATAGAAATGCGAAAGTACTGCTGTGGGGAATCAAACCTCCGACCTTCAGTTCTTGAGGCGATTATGCAAATATTGCGTGGCCAATGGACAATATATACCATTTGTTACATCTTTAACACATATTTAGCACACATTTCTCTAAAATACTACAGCAAACTGGGAACACACCTCGTTCAAGGTCTAGCACGGCTATGTTACAGATCTCGCAGGAATCGTCAACCCGAGCAAGTAATATTAAGGACATTATAGGTTGGGTTAACCCGTTACGCCCGCTGGGAGGGGGTGGGGGGACTTCACATAGATCAGTATGATCTTTAGTCGAACCGGAGTTTGTCCGCCGTGAGTCATGGTCATGGATACATTAGAATATACGCGTGTGTTTCGCTAAAGCTAACAGTCTCTGCATTGGCCTCCGAGCTGCTTCTGCAAGCGAGTCAAACGTTGGCCTCCCTAGACATCTAGCTCTTGAAGGTGTTCCAGAGTTTCTTTGACACCTGGTTCCCTGCACTCTCTGTATACATCGTCGTCTGTGATGCCCAATCTTATGCAATAAACTGCGGTCATGCAGCCCAGCATATGCCTAGGAAGGTGCAGGATGTGTTTATAAGGATATTATAACTAATAATTAAAATAGTTTACCTATTAATTTTCAAACGAATGGTTAATTCTTTTTAATGAAGGTTCAAAGTTACATAAAAAATAAGTTAAGCATTCAAAAAATTTTAAAAATGGAAAAGAACTAAAGTCCTTACTGAAATACCTTTGGCTTCTACATTTTAATTAATTTACTTATTTGATCCCTCTCAAACATATACGAAATGTCCTACACTTCAGTGACCGAACCACATATCCTGGCATATTCTCAACAGAAAAAAATGTACTGTAACTTAAATCGATGAACTACGGCACGATTAAAATAGCTCCCGCCCATTGTCTGTATCGGATTCAAGGCATATTTTGTCCAATATGCCATATCATTTGATTTTCATATTTTTGTTTTCATTGAAAAGTTAGAAGAAAAATATTTTCAAACAAAAAGAGGTAACGTTCAAGCATCTAATATAATACAATCCCAACTATCATCACCATCTACGCCTCTGGCACGTGTCGATGAATATTCGAAATTCTATTGATTTGTTTGCAAATTTGCATTTAGTTTTTCGAATTTCCCACTGTACCAATTGAAATGAGCATTTTCATGTTCTCAGTTTGTCGGTTGAAAGCACGATTTGTTTACTGCCGGATTTTGTTCACTTTATTGACATATTGGTAATATTCGAGAACAAAAATAATTCCCATTAGCATTCGATAGGTTGTTGCAAGTGTAATCAAAATGTTGCACATTTGAACAGCTTAACTAGGAACATCAAAAACCAAGCTTTTGACAAATAGTATGTACCACGAGTACTACACAATTTGCATATTAAACAGATATGTATATATATAGATATGTTTTTGTAAATGTTAGTCTGGCCGACATGAGATATAAACTGCAGCACCAAAAAGTGCGCACACACACGCCTTGCTGCCAATAAAAAAAACTAAGAATTTTCGCCATTTTGTTTTTTCGCACAGTGGCCATTTTTTTTGTTGCAACACGAAAAAAAAGCGCAACAACATTTTGCAACTGTTGCAGTGCCAAAGCCAAAGAAATGTGAACAAGAGCAACAACAGCGCATTGCGTTAAATCGAAAAAAATACTAAAAACCACAAATTTGCAACCGCAAAGTCCGAGCGCCCGCACAAAGAGAGTGGAGCCCCCAAAAGGGCGAGCGAGAGAAAGATAAATGGAGAAGGATTCTCACACACGCATCCTGCAGACACAGATAAATGTACAGTGCCCACAATTAAATATTCACAGCGAATATTTTGTCTCCCTTTGCAACACTGCAAAAAAATGAAATGGAAAAAATTGTTCAAAAGTATTCTATGTGTCACACCGAACTGTAAATTCGCTATGATAAGAAATAAAATCAGTTTTATTTATTTCTTGAAAATTTGAAAACTTTGATAAGATTTTGTGAAAGTACAAAATTGCTACATTTTCGTTAGAAAACGATAATTTGGAAAGGGTTTTCGTAGACTCTGGCACGCATGACAGACATGTTTTCAAAACGCAATTATTAAATATATAAAAAAAAACTAAATCTTAAAGAAAACAACTCGTCTCTTAACACGAAGGTCGATGTTTCGATTTCAGTATGTGCCCAGCACTGGCATTTTTTTACCTTTGTTTTTCTACTTGGTAACTTAGGGCCTCTACAAAGGGTAGACAGCGGACTCTGTTTTGTGCCGTCGGTGTCAGAGCTGTGTCCCACGACGAGCTGATCTGACCTAGTTCTTGTAGAATGATTCGTCTTTAAGTTGGTTTTGGTCGTCCTCTTCGTCTGCTTTCTTGAGCGTTGCAGTCTATTGCCACTCGGACAATCCTTGGGTTACTTCTAAGACCATGCGCTATCCAGGTGCAGCAGCACTGGTAAAGCTAGCAAATAAATAGGCACTTTTGTTTTAGAAATTCTCCAAATTTTAAAGATAACACGTTCCGGATTCGGCTTTAAGCTGTCGGAGCCTCTGTAGGTTCTCTTCGAACAGCTACTAATAGATAATATATAGATTTCAACAATACACATTTGTTTTAGTTTATATTAAAAATTTTAGAAATCTCAAAAATTTTAAAATAAAGAAATGTTGCTTCTCTAAACAAAAACAAATTATTTCCCGCAAATATTGTAATAATTCAAATCAGAAAAAAGTCCGACATAACGTTCTAAATTTTCAACACCGAAGTGGTATTATTCCAAATGAACAAAAAATATTAAGGATAGAAAGTAAAAATATTTTCCTTAGAGTATTTGACAAAATTGTAATTTTTTATATTATAATTTGAGACAAGCATTCAAAACATTGTTGATACTAAAGATTACGCTGTGAATTCGGAAACTTTACAAAAATACTGGATTAGTTGGAATTTTTTTTAGTACAATCTAATGTAATATATTAAAGTTTGTATAATTGCAAAAAATATATAGATTACCAAAAAATATGTGACTCATAAGAAAGTAAAAATTAAAATAATAGAAAATAAGTCGATACAATCATCGATATTTATCGATATTTAAAAATAATTTTATAGTCGATCTACTGAAGCCAATTTGTCATTCTCTCTTCATATTGGCCTGTGAGGATAAAATTTATTATGAAATTACCTTCAATATGTCAATCGTTACGGTTCTGCGGCTCAGACATGATCCAGAACATAGTCCCATAAAATGGAATAAAAGGGGTTCAGAAAATTGTTAAAAATAAAATAAAATATAAAAAGGTCGATAGAACAATCGACTGGATTCAGTTTTAGAAATCAGTTCATTATATCGTTAGTTGCGGATGTGTCACTATAGATATGAGCCTGAATGTGGCTTCACAATAAATGAGTCGAAATGAGTTGAATCACATGATTTAGGCAGCCAATTGAAGGGCCCGAAAGATAAAATATACTCACGGAATATATATATATATATATATATATGTATGTTTATATGCATCGATCGGTAGCGCCGGTACACCGCAAAGAGTACCTTCTTTGGAATACATTGGTAGTTCTTGTAATGCTTGTGGTTACTTTGAAGTCCCATTGGTGTTCATTCAAAAAGAAATTACTATCCGAGAAATGGGAGATGAAAAATCCTGTAATTCTACGTATTCAAGTTTCTATTCAAGCGAAGTGGACTTGTTCGATTTCGGAACTTAGTTCATCGAACAAGAATTTTGATTATAAAGTTCAATACTATAAAGGTAACTGAAGGTTATTCTGCGCAATCATAAAACAGTGTTGCCAAAAAGTGAGCTCCTACGATATTTGCTCTGTTACATTAAGACTACTTTTCACATGTTTTTTTTTGTTTTATCACAGCTACAAATAGAATTAAAGCTCTTTCTCCAATTCATTAATTTCTGGATCTGGCTCTCTCTCTGGATTCTAGTTCTTTGTAGTTGTTTTACTGAATTTTTGTAGTTCTGTTAGCAAAAAATAAAGTTATAAAAGAAAAAAACGAATATTTTCGAGTTCTAGAATAAAGGTATATGGATGTCTTCTAGGAGAAAACTAAGTAATCAGTTATATATTAACATATTAATTACAATAAAAACGATTACAGTGACTCTCATGATTGCAAAAGTGACTTATTCCATGGAAATACCGCATAAATCTACCCTACCCCAGATCCATTACTTACAGAGTATTAAAAGTACAAACTTTTAGCCATCCAAAAAAGAAAACTCTATAAATGTTGTTTGTAAATACGCAAAACGGCGTAAACCGTGCAGCGAACGCGAAGTTAAAGCCCTCACGTAGACTGCAAGTTGGGGGGCTTGTAGATTGGTGGTAGTTTCGGTATGTCCTAAGGATGTGCTCAGGACAACTAATAAAGCGACTGCAACAAATACAAACAACGACCAAAGTTGCGTAGGACTTTTCAGTGTGCCCGTTTCAGTGCTCAACTCACATGTCGAACTCGCTGAGGCATTTCCTCATCCGGCATCATACAAATGTCAATGCAGCAACATCTATACAAATGTGCATCTATATGCGCACAAGTTTTGTATCAGAGCGTGTCCTGGTTATCAGCTGTTAGCATAACTCTGCGTGTAATGCTCCTGGTGTTAGTGTTATTGTTATTGTTGTTCTTGGTATTTGTGATCCGAACTTTTCCCATTTAGCTGCAACAACTTGCCGACCACAAAATTCTCTGCACTCGAATTCAAACTCAAACATAAGGATAGTTGTAAAGGACTTGAGCACTTGAGCTTGGTGCAAGTTGTTCCGTTTAGATGCCTTGCTGCTGCAAAATATTGCATTTCCTTCTTGGACATGATGGCAACAAAAGTAATAAAATGACATTTTGGTCTAACCAAAAGCTTGTTTTAAAAGTCAAAAGTATTTTAAGCCCAAGGGGAAATATTTAATAATCTTGATAATAAAAGTTATGCTTGGAATGAACTACAGTCAATGCTGTATTAGTTGAACAACCATTGTTGGTTTATATTCTTAATGAGGGGGACTTTTGGGGCGGTAAAGTGAAAGTTTTTATGAAAGTTTTATTTAGCAGTTTTAAGTAGTTTTTGTTCTATTATTATATTCCAGGGGAAGAGTTGCACCGCGACCTGTAGGTCTACTATATTGGGCACCTTTCTTTCATTTTAGAGCATATCTGTGAGTCCAATTATATCTATAAAGCTTAGTAGTGTGCTTATCTTTATACCGATAAGCTCACTCGCCATCTTGTATTAAATAAAAAATTATGATCCATGGTTTATGATGGTCCTTATATATATGGGTAACAGTTGCGTCACCCTCTTTGCAGAATATGCAAGTTTCGTTTGAGAATATTCCCAGTTTGCTTAGCTAATAGTTACTCCTATAGTAACCTCTCAGAAATCTTTCAACAATTCTCACACTATTTTCAGTTAGTTCATAAAATTTTAGATCGTTTTAGGATAAAAGTTCTTATAAGTTTTTGTATAAGTTCGGGTTGTCTCTCCTAGTACTTTTCTGTGCTTAACTTCAGGGAAATGTTTCCTGTGCCTAAGGCGCAAAAGAGTTCAGGGTCTAGAAGGGAAATCGCAGCTACCTTCCAAGCAAGCTTGTCTGCATTTTCATAACCTGTAATCCTCTGGCGTAGTACTCAGAGTAACGAACGCTGCTTGATATGGTTTAGCTTAATGTCCTGTATTATATGACAGTTTATGATCCTCCTTCTTTCATGCCACATCGCTGACATGCTTCCATTGTAGCCTCACAGTTTCGTCATCCTCTTTGCAGAATATGCAAATATCGTTTGAGATTATTTCCAGCTTGCTTAGGTAATAGTTGCTCGTATAGTAACCTCTCGAAGTCTTTCACCAATTCTCAAACTATTCTCAGTTAGTTCATAAAATTTTAGATCGCTTTAAAAGATAAGTTTTCATAAGCAATTTTGTATACGTCCGGATAGTCTTTCTCGGTTTTCTGTGTTCTGTGCCTAAACTGCATACAAGGGAAATCGCAGCTCCCTTCCTAGCTATTTTTAGGCCCCTGTCGTAGTAACCAAACATGATTGACATGGTTTAGCTCACTATCCTTTATTATATGACAGTTTATGATCCTCCTTCTGTAGTACAATAGCGCTGGTGGTGTTCCTATAAGGGGCTTACAGTTTCGTCACCCTCTTTGCAGAAGCTGCAATATTTGTTTCAGTATATTCTCGATTTGGCTAGGTTATACTACAGTAATCTGTTAGAATTCCTGTAATAATTCTCAGACTATTCTTGGTTGGTGCATACATTCTTTAAACCGATTTAAGTTATGAATTCCTAAGCAGTTCTAAGCCCAGTTTGGTTGTCTCAGTAGTTTTGTTTGTATCGTTACTCTTTTCTACCTAATATTATGAAAATGCTCCAAAGCCGCAAAATAGTTCTGGGTCTACAAGGGAAGTGTAGCTCCCATGCTACCAAGTTAGTCTGCATTTCGTGCACCAGCCTGAACTTATCTGACCAATGCTGCAATATTCATTCTGCGTTTAAAGTCCTCAATACCAACAGTATCAGGAAATGATTAAGTCTATTTAAAATCAATTTTCAATAATTACTTTTCAGGGTTTAAGTTAGGAATATTCGATTGCCGTCATATTCTTGTAGACTACGCCTAATAAGCTTTTACTCGGTTCTATTGACTCTATTCCACTCCTTAAAAAAATTACTTTTATCAATACGTCAAGAGTTACTCGTAATTTTCGACCTCAACATTACCATTTTGTAGATCTAATTATGTATTATACGATCCTTTTTGCCTCTTATGTATAAATTATAATAACCTCAACGATTTCCTATTCTATAATCGGTATATTCAATGCATTTCTTTCTCTATCTTAGGGTATTAAAATGTTAAACTTCATTCTATGGCATTATATAAAGTTGATTATTATGTTAATGATGTTAGGATAATATGCGACTGTACAATTTTATAGATATAATTCTTCTTATTATCAACTATAAAAACCTTTTATTTTCCTTGACTAGTTTTAGTTTGCCGAATCGAGAAACTTTAACCAACCGTGCACTAGCAATCCTCGCTTTGTCAATGCTACCTTTTGTTAAGAAATATTTATGCTTTTATGTAACTTCCCGTTTTTTACGATGTAAATCCAAGTTCCTAGCCAACCACTCAGATTTGGTGAATTCTATAAAAAACAATGTAAAGTTCATTTTGCTGCCCACTAGCGCCCAAGAGTTATACTTTTCTTCACAAAAAATTCGATTGCGAACAATTTTATTTAGTTTGTAGGACTTCTGGAATTCGAGATGAAAAGTGTAGGGTACACAAAGCGTTTTTTGTATACGCATGAAACTTGAGGTTCGAGCGGCACGTTAAGGTTAGATTAATTTGCCTATATAGATTGCCGGCAAAACGAAACACACTTTCAACTCATTTAGTATTCTCTGCACAACTGAGTTTATTGATTTTAGGCTAGGTATTCGGCTTGACATAAAAGCCTTACCGAGAGATTCGAGTGCATTTTGCATTTTTCTGTGTGCCAACAATCGAAACATCTTAGAAAGCGGATTAGAGCTATTTGCTTTTAGACTTGTTTAATTTTTGCCATTTGTGGCTTAAATCGGAATCCAAGTCGAGTAGGATTTGCTTTCTTAAGAACTGGCTATTTAATCCATCTCTTTCTCTATCTAAACTCAACTTAATTCGCCAAAATGAGAATCTTGGACCAATCACGAAGTATGAACCTGCAACTTGGTCAACGCTGATCTTTTCGCTTTTTTTTAGGAAATATTTTAACTTTAATGTTACTTTCTGTTTTCATCTTTTACATTGTAGGTTCAAGTTTCTAACCAGCCTCAGATGTGAGACAATGCATAACTATAAAAAATGCATCCATCAGGTGCCAATTGTCGTCAAACACAACAAAATCAAAATTCGATTTTAAAATGAGACAACTCGAAAGAAATTAGGATGCGAAACTTTAAAGGGCCTTAAATGTATATTAGAGTGACTTAGAGCTAAGAGAGCTTTTATCTGTGATCACTATTTTTAAACAATAATTGCCAATTATCGTTGGTCACGACGAAATCTGAATTCGATTGCAAAATGAGACAACTCGAATGAAATTATGATGCAAAACAACATAAATGCTTATCAGAGTCACTTAGAGCTAAGAGTGCTTTTATCTGAGATCACTATTTTCAATCTATAAATGCCAATTGTCGTCAGACTCAACAAAATCTGAATTCGATTGGAAAATGAGACATCTCGAAAGAAATTAAGATGTAAAACATTAGGGGGCCATAAACGCTTATCACAGATGTGATAAAGTATTATATATCTAAATAAATATTTCCCAATTATAAGTTCAACTGAACTTCCTTGTAGGCACAATCGTCTGAGCAACGAAACCAACCAATTCCACTCTTCACCCATAAAAAAATTGTAAGTTTCATGTAATCTTTATACAATGTTTCATAATTATAAATCCTCTCGCAATTATAATATCCTTTCGCACAATTGCCACAAATGAAAATGTTGCAATCCTTTAATGCCGCTTTAATATTTACTTTTAATTGCATCCTTTACTAATGCCTGTCGTAATTTTTTTATATAATGTTGAGCATATAGCATCATCCCCTTTATAACGTTATAAAATAGTAAACACTATTTTTTTATTTTTTGTTTGTTATTTACTCTGACAATGAGCGGGGGGGTTGGAAAACACACACACAAATACACAATTCTCACAAATACCAACGTGAAAAAGTAAAATAAAAACAAAACAAAATGAAAAAAAAAATCTACGGCGTGTCCAGCCTGGCGTATACTTAATTTGCATAACAATTGCAGCTAGCTGCTGACCAACCAAGCGCTCAAGTACTCTTACCCCTAGCTGCCAGTTGCACCAACCTTCAGCGCGGCGCATCTCCCCTGCTCAACTTCTCGGTGTTGTTGTGGCTTCAATGCTGCAAGGTGTATAATTTTGATAGAGCCCAGCACAAAGGAGCAACGCTTCAGCATCAACAACTTTGGCTGAGCTGCAATTTCAATTGAAATAACAATAATTGTTTACTGCTACCACACACAGTAACTCAGCACTCAGCACTATCCCATTCCTCGCCAGCAGTTCATCCATCTTGCGTTCGCCCCCCTACAGACAGCATTGTTGCGCACGTCGAGCTGCAGCTCGCGTGTAAATGGCACAGCGGATGTCGAGTGTCAGTGACTGGCAACGTTTCGTTTGGACGCACCCTTTCTGTGCTGTCCGGATCTGTCAAACCAACGTAACCGCCCAACCACTTAACTGTCCCCAACCGCTTGAGTGTTTTACATGCACACGAACTGCTTTGTGTGCGGCCACACAGCTGGCATGCATATTTATAAGCAATTAAATAGTTTAGCATAACTCAAGGTGCTCCCGCGCTCATCTCCAGAACACGCTACATAAACTGTTTTTTCTTACGCTCAACGTGATTTTCAATTATGAAACGCGACAGATGACACTTGGCATGAAAGTTGCACAGCAAGAAAAAAAATGTAGAGCAAAAAGGATGCTGAGTCCCTGCATTATTTCTCAAGTTACCTTCCAACCGTGCGAGAGCAACAAAAACAACAAAATATGGTACTGACTGAGTGGATAACTTTTCCGCATTAAAGTTTTACCTACCCCATAAGATTCGGAGGATTCGGGACCGCATTTTTATGTTGAAATATGTCAACAGCTGCGCCTTAGCTTACTTATAGGATAATCTTTGTAAGTTGGGTTTGGAACTACCTTTAAGCTGGCGTCAACTTCGCATAAAGGATAATACTAGGGTATCAAATTGAAGCAGCTGTATAGAGTACTAACCGTGATAATAAGACTTCATTTTGAAA
Source organism: Chymomyza procnemis (assembly GCA_035046065.1). NCBI lineage: Eukaryota > Metazoa > Arthropoda > Insecta > Diptera > Drosophilidae > Chymomyza > Chymomyza procnemis. Next base: position 10,367,242 of record JAWNOJ010000024.1, read on the forward strand.
TAAGGTATTTGTCGTTCTTATTAAGTATAACTAAAAATTTTTGAAATATTTAGAATGATGGGAAACTCTCAAAAATAAGGAATTGAACTTCTTTACAACAACCAGTTTTCTGTTAAAGAATTTCGTTGAATTTTTCCGTCTGACAGAATGTTCCACTCCAAACTTTTTTGGGTTGTCCACTAATTTGAAATACTTCTAATTTTGCTATGGACTTGAAGATCCAGGCTAGCGTCCCAAAGTCCTATAGGCTATCGATCTATCTTTCTAAAAAAATTCAGAATCTCTTCGAAAAAATTTTGAATTCTACCTAGAGTTTAAATTGTAACTTGAAGATTGAAAACCAAAAGAGTATTGATTACCATCTTCTTGAACGCTTAAATGTTGTCTCGCAAATATAACATTTATTTTTCAACTTTGCTTTAAAAATTTTTAAATATCATCTACTTAGCCTAGCCGAAAAATTTGGTTAAAATGTTGTCTTCACAGACAAGACCTCCGGTTCCACTATTCTGATTGTAGGGCAATGTACGGTCAGTAGTACCTCCGCAAAATAGAGAGCAAACTGCTTTTGCTTCGAATCTACAGACTTACTGTCTGCGGAGAAACATACATTTTATTTGGAAACTGTTGGTTCACAATGAAACAGTGACTAAGCAATATTACAATATTTTTCTAGTTTTTCTATATTCAATAATAAAAAATATTTATAAAAGTTAAGAAACTTGGGTAGGATTAAATATTTTTGAAAAAAAAGTCCCTTATATATGAACTCCTATCAACTAGTGCGTATCTCTTGATAAAGTGAATTCAAACTCGCGTACGTATACTTAATATTTTTAGTTAAAGTTAATAGACGCCACTCAATTCTATCAATAATTTTTGATCAATTATTTATTTTTTGATCTAAAATCATGCGTTATATCTTGAAAGCTATTTGTGAGACTAAAATTTTGCACAGCATATGATTGTATTGAACATATACATGCTTTTGGTATATCATTCACTTAATCTAATGGGACCTGGAAACGTTCTCGAAGCAATAGCTTGAACAGTTTGGTCAACCATTAATTAATAAATAAGTAGCAATATCTATTATAATCTTAGTTAATTTTATAAGAAAATGAATTGAAATAGCATACGAATATTATAAAAAAAAATTATGGTCTTTTCATATAGTATCGCTATAAAACATGACAATAAGAATTAATAATCCTTAGAAAAAAAAATCGCTAATAATGGAAGTAAATGTCCATTCATTTGATTTTATTATTTTTTGAATGATGCGGTAAGTGCGTCCTCCTTGAACATACATATGGGGTCTAGCCAGATACTAAGTTTTAAAAAAGCCATTGCAAGAGCATTGTCCCTATAGCATTACATTGCAAATATTGTTTAATAAAATGCATAGCTTAAGTTAATAGGGAAAAAGTTAATAAAGTTGCCGTAGTCATTTCCTACCAAGATCTGGTATCTAACTTTAGAGTGAAGACTATCTGTGTTTCAAGAACACATGAAGGAGACTTCTTTACATAAGTGAGGAGATTTTTTGTATAAAATACTGAGCGATCTTATTCTATGTGTTATTGTTTATAATGCAGCTAGGTGGCGTTGAAAAATTTTTGAATTGATACCAGAATTGTAAAGTGTTCACTGTGCGTATACGTAATTTATTAAGTATTTATTGAGTACTTTTAGTTATTTTGACTTGAGGATTTATAAATTTTTGATAAAGCTTAAGAAATCAAACTGAGTTTCGGGAAATGATATTTAGTTTTGCTTAGCCTATATGTTGATTTTGTTGCGACTTTAATCCGTTCGTCTTACCATATCGCCATAAGAAGAACGCGTATATTAATTGTACTTTTGGTTTAGGTAGTAAACGCTAATAATAGTAAGATATTTAGAGTGTTTGAGTAGTTTCCAATTTTGATCATCTAATTTTTTGTATGTACTGAAAACAGTGAAGATATGCTGCCATCAGCGAAAACTTTTAAAGAATAAAGTGTTTCCAATTTTAAATAAGCCGTAATAATTTGAATATTCCCTGAATGCAAAAAAAAAAACTCATATACGACCATGTAAACCAAATACAACTACATTTCCATACCCTTGCCATATTTTGTACCAAAAAGATATAGCCACTCTACCAGTGTGTTAAAATCTTTTACATAAAAACTTTTTAATTGCCATATGCTCTTGACGCAAAAAAAAAAAAAAGGATAGGAATATTTCAAAACTGTTGTACGCACATGCTCGAGGTGATTCTTTTGTAATTACTTGCCAGAGTTCAAGCTGAAATTGCATTTTCTTGCCACACTCAACATTTTTGGGGTGGCCGGCGAGGGCATGTACAAAATTATGCCTTAATGCTGCTCAGTTGGTGCATTCTAATTTACTATAATTAGCTAGAGACTTAAAAACTACTTAAATGTTTTTGATGGGTCAATTCCAGTGCACTGCACTGCACTCAACTTAGTTTGTCTTTCAATAAGCTAAACATTGGACAGCAGCTCCCAACAAGTTGCTGGTTGGGTTGCTTTTAGGCACTAAAAAAACTTGTCAACCGCAAAATGTTTAAAAAAAAATTTTTTTAAAACTTTTGCGAGATTTTTAAATGAAATAATGCAGCTGAAGTGCAGTAAGGAACGAAATGGCATGTGAGACAATGAATAACGAGACATTTTGAGTGCAATGAAACGCCGGCATTGGTACACTCAAAATTGAGTGAGTTCGCGCTTTGAGCGTGCTACGAATGTTAAGTGCAAGAATTGCAAAATGCACGACGTTCAACTTTTACCTCAATTGTCATTGTCATTGCGATAGTTACAGTCATTTTTTTTTGTTTTTGTTGTTTCTGGGTTGTTTCAGCTATTATTGTTATTGTTGTTCTTGCCAGTTTGATAAGCGTGACAATACTGTCAGAAATCGTGATTGATGCACAGGTTTTTGTGCACACAACTCTATTAATACAGTAAAGCCTGGCATATGTGTGTATGTGTGCGGTAAGCGGCAATGCTTTTGGGAAAATTTGCTGATATCACGTTCACTTGCAGTTCATCTAATTGTGCTTTGTGGGCACGTCTCCCTCTCTGTGTGTGTGTGCGTGTAGTTTGGGGAGGTTAGTGCGCCTTTATCATCTGCAATTGTCAACGCACTAACGGTAAATGATGTGCTCCCATGCAATTGACAGTCTCACACACACACACGCGGACACCCACACACACACTTAAATTTTTACACACACATATTCATTCACATGTAAACGTAGTCTTGAGCTGAGGTTTTTGACAGCTGCACTGGCACTAATGTCTTTTTCTTGCTCGTTTGTTTGTCACACTAGCACATACACCTACACACACTCTCACACACCCACGCACACACACTCTCACACACCCACGCACACACACAAAGATTTACACTTTGTCAATTGGCAAACAAAACGAATTGCATGACAGCATCTCCCTAACTGTGGTTCTCTGTAAGCCATTTTAGTTGAGCCTAGCCAACAAAGCTGCACAGTGGACGAATTTGACAAATTTTGATAAAGAAAATGTCGACTGGCTGCGCAGCACTGAGCGAAATCATTCTCTGCTTAATATGTACATGAAATGTTGCTATGCTTTTTTTAAGCTTTTTAATGTAACATTGCGTATACGTAATGTTGCTTAAAATTTTCACTTTTCTACTTACCTACTTAGGTGTCCATTACAACACATTATAGGGTTACAACAGATCTCACCAGCACTCGCCAGACTCCCCTGCTTTCAGCAAGTTTTTCTCAAATTGATTACTTCAGTTGCTTCACTTGCTCTTTGAATCTAAGCTTTGGTCGTTCGCTTCGTTTTGCTTGGTCAGCTTTTTCGCTGCAGCGTCTTCATCCATATGGAAATTTCGTTCCAATTATAATAATTATAACATTTGCATAAATTACAACAATCGATATTTATATAATGATAAAATATAAAGGATGCCATTTATATTTCGGGATCGGGCCACCCTAGTGTTGCATGCACTCTGGCCACTGAGAGCTCTCAATATTTTTCATTTTTGAGATTATACGTACTAAGCACGTTTTGACAAATGAGCGCTATTTGTGTTGTTCACACGAAGATTTCGGCCAAATAATGGAATTAAATCGCAATTTTCGTGCGATCATTTTTCACAACTTTCGACGTGGATCATCTCAATAACATTGCATGGATAAATATAATTCACTTTTCGCGATGGTACTCCATCAAGGACCAGTGCTTTTCGATGGTGAATTCAACCGAGCTCGTAGTTCACTCTAAGACGTATTTCATGGAAGTCGTCCAAAATCAGTTGTTGTTCCGGAAATCATTGATACTGTGTGCAAACTAATATAGCAAGATCGCCATGTGACTTATCGTGAGATTGAGACAATCTCAGACATTAGTGGGGACCAGCATACATTCAATATTGCATGAATAATTACTGGTCAAAAAAATTTGTTCGCGTTTAATCCCACATAATTGTGGGTTCGGGTGTTCGGTGTTCCGAAATACATCTAAGATATGGTGGCAGATGCTGAATCAAGGATTTATGCGTATGAGCCCAAAAGTAAATAGCAGTCGATATGTATATGTTGTGTGTGTGTTTCAAGCAGAGCCAATTCCAACAAAAATTGTTGGCTCACGAAGCACTTCGAATCAAATGGTAGCCTGTTTTTTTTTTGAAAAACTGGCCATATCCGTACCACTAGAACAGCACAGAACAGTCTATTCTGAGTGACACACAAATCGAATGCGAATTTAGTTGTAACATGAACAGTCCACGAAGCACCATATTGCCATTTCAGAATACACGTGTTTTATGCAAATAATTATTTTTTACTTAATAAATTACAAACTGTTTATATTGAACAATAAGTACGACAATTGGTACAAAGAGCTTCGAATTACAATGGCCCAGAATTTTATATTATTACTAGCGCACACCTGTACGCACTTCGTTGTGGACTTCCTTGATACGACGATGGTGATATACGTTACCAACATTGTTTACCGCATCTCGCAAAATAAATATATTTCTTCGAATATATTTCTTTTGATTAAATCTAATGACATTCAAGCGTTCGGTTTCTATTTTAGCATACATGTCAACATCATACTGATGAAATATGATTCTCTTTATTCGTCGCTTCATCAGACGATAGGAATAATATTTTATTGGCCTAATATTTTTATTTTTTTGCACCCTTAAAACCAAAAAAAAACATTCAAAAATTAAAATAAAATCTTTTACAATTGGAAAAATTATTCAAAAAACACTTACCGGTCAATCGATTTATTTTATTGATGTTACAATAGTAACCATCTTCATACGGCAACACAACCACTGATATTGCAGTCCATCATACCAAAAATGTATTTCACAAACTCTTTCCAATTTACTGTTTCTACAAGCTAAATCGATATCGCGAGCTTCAAATTCATCTCCAACTATAACGATTGCAACTTCAATTGTTGGAACATCGAAACGTCCAGGATGCTGACACACTGCTGTTTTAACTGCTCATCGGCATTCGATCAATAACAGTTTGAAAAAGCCGGAACCAATTCTTCAACAATTTCGCTCCTTACTTTTAATGAAATATCACAACGTCGATCAATTTTAACAGAGGAATTGGCCCCAAAATAAATTTGTAAAAATTGATAGCTTTCATCGGGGAAGGGCAATAGAGAACCAAGCTTGTGATAAACTTGGTCTTGAATCTGTTGAAAATCGATATCTACACAGTCACACATGTGAATTTCATCATTTTTAAAAATAAAATTTACCTTGTAAGTGGGCATTAATTTATCATATATTATGATAAGTCATTTGGAAACATGAATTATAATTTTGTATGTTTGCCAAAAAATAATTCGAATCCGGTGTTGCACCAAGAACCAAAGAACGTAAAGGCTCTGGCGTTGGCTCAAATTTAGGCAATTTCAACTGACGATTTATGCAACACAATCCAGGTGCTTCATTTTTAAATTTCAATGCATCACAATATTCACAAACAGCAGGCATTGAATCAATTAAAACCACATGGAGCGTATCATATTCCAGAGGGGGTCATACAAAAATGCAGCACGCTAGAGAATGATTATTAAAAGTTATGAAAATCCGTCTAGCGGTTTGCGAGATAACGCGTGACTCACAAAAACACAGCTCGCCATAAAAATATATATAGATATGACCTAGTTCTTGCTTGAAGTTCCATTCGAGGTAATTGTTTCATTTGTACATTTTTGTGATGTAGAAGTCGCAATGTGTTGTCTTTTTTATAGTTTCTACAACCGTTTCTACTTCGAATTTTATATCAAAAAGCTCTCACAGGAAAGAAACAATAGTAAAAAAGTTTACACCAAAAAAAAAATTTTTTTTTAATCATGACCAAATACGTAACTCTGAACTCTTTTTTTTTGTATCCAACACTGCACCAAGTTTCAAGACTTTAACTTTTGCCTTTTTTGCATTTAATTTTATACTATTTTTGTTCCCTCAAAAAAATTATTTAAACGTCAAATTCGCGTATTTTTTAAGTTCTTTTCACCCGCGAACATAAACACTAAAGAGACCTTAAATTGAATAGAATTTCAGGAAAAATATATACAAACTACTTGTAAAGTTACTATATAAAGTTATAAATATAAATAAAACGCAAGTCCACACAATATCTATATCATTTTACAGTAGATGAGCATATTGGTCCACTGTACCTACATTATAATGTATGTTCTTACGTCTGCTCGAGTAAAGGCTATTGTTTTGATTGCAAGCTGCGCTCACAGGAAAAAAAACCTCCAAACTACATAAACGACAACAACAACGACAAAGGACCAAGAGCCGGTGTGCATGCCTGCGCTTTTTTGTACCCTTCTAAAACTAGCCAAATAGGTCGACTAGGTTAAGGCAGCATGAATGTAGATGTCACACATATACAAACTGAAACAGAAACCTTAAAAAAAACATGCACGGAATGCTTACTACAGTAAAAGAAGTCCATAAATGTCACTTAGTAATATGATTGGATCAAAAAAATCAGAGGCATACCCCAAAGCAGAGATGAGCAGACTCTCAATTTTCATAGAATTGGCTGAGGGCATAAAGTTCTGCCACAGCGCAGTCAGTTCACGCACAGGTGTCAAACAGTTTCGCACGCATTTGCTTGATTGTCGCTCTCGCGCTCAATTGCGCTGCCTACTGAGTAAGGAAATGCTTGCTAGTATGAGCCATGCCCATCACTCTTCATGTGCTCTGACTATTTGTTAATGTTTTGGAAAATATATAGATAGTTACCAAAAGAAGCAGCAGACTCTTAAGTTGTTGAAACCAAAATGATATTCTTAACTTAAAATTGAGCCAGTCAGTCTGTTTGTATGAAGATCTTTATCTCGGAGACTTTCCGAGTTTAGTATACCAAACTTAAATAATTGATAAGCTTCTTTTAATCGGAAAATCAACTTTGTCCAATGACAAGATATTTTCGTGTTGCTCTGCAGTAGGTTTTTAATATTTAAGATTCTAAATCTCTGAAACTTTCAGAGCTTAAGATACCAAACTTAAATACCTGCTATGCTTTTTTTCAGCAGAAGATGAGCTTTTCTGAAACATACCACAATGTCTCCCTTTACTGCTGCAATAGATCTTCTACAGTTCTGAGCTAAAATGTTACACTTTTATAAAACACATACACTTGCTTCTTATATATTGCGAATTTCATCAAAATTTGTTAAATTGTACCGATTCTAAATCTTTTTTTGACACCAAGGCAAATATATAATCTTTATAAGAAATGGGTAGATATTATCTTTTATTTAAGAAGAAAACTCCTTATGCCTTTGCGCATTGCAGCGTGACGCAGCATTAACGCTGCTTGATTTTTTTTAACATCTTATTATGACTGCTTCTTGAGTCGAGTTTACTAATTCTTCCAAAACATTCATTATTCTGCTCGAATTCGCTTATGCTAGTCTTGAGTTGTGGATATGCCATCTCAGCGCTCTTCGGCAGTCATATCCCATTCATCACTTAGACACTTTTGATTTGATAGATCCTCGTATGCTTTCATCTATCTACGCTACGTTCGCGCAGTTGATCATTCTAGGGGTTGCCTTTGAACATAATAACACGCATATGTCTATGCTGGAGTGCCTCAGCAATAGTCTTTAGCAGAATCGGCCTCAAACATGTTTGCTTTCAATCTTTTAATCAAGCTTTATCTCACCTCATGTCATACTTCGCAATTTCATCTTAGGCACAGCCAACATATCATCATAATCTTTATACATCGAGCAACATTCAAGAGCGGTTCCTATCTGAAAATAAAATAATTCATATCTTCTTAACGCCAAATTTTAGTTAACAAAATTGTGGTCTGATGGTGAAAAATTGACCCCAGAGTCCCATTCAACATTATTCTTAAATGGGGGCCTGGCTTGAACCAAAAAGCTAGTACATATAATGAAGTGTTCGCTTTTGGAAGTCACCTAACATTTTAGAGCTTTAATAAAACGTTGACCATGCATAAAAAATATGTTGAAATTTTCTGTTTTTATGGGCAAACCTATCCGTCGTCGGCATAAACGTTATTATAATAAATCATCTTTATAAGAAGTGTACAGAAAAGAGAGATGCATCGAAGCAGCTTCTGCTTATTTTTGTAGACATCCATGTCACATCCACTTTATATTTAAAATTCAAAAACTCACAGCTAAAGAACATTTCCAGAAAAAACCAGAAAGTACTGGAACTGTATTCATATTCAATTGCTTAAAGCCTTGTCATCTTTCATTTTCATTCCGACCAACCATTCTCCAAACTTTTACAAGTATTCCGATATGATGGAAAAACTATTACAAAATCTTCGGCTTTCGCTATACAACCGAATCAGAGCCGTTTCCATAATTCATAGTTTTAATTAGAATAATTTCAGGTTCTAAATGAGACATTGGCAACAGCTGTATTCTGATACTTAAAAATAAAACAAGGCCTATAGTTCCGAAAGCGAAAATTCTACAAGCTTATTCACTTTAATAAAAAATAAAATTTTAAGAATCAGCCAGCAGTCGGAAACAGAGAGTATATTCTAGTCTGAAGGCGTCAAGCTATTGTAACCAACTGTTACCCGCTATTTTTGTGTTGGCATACTTCTAGGCTTCCTGTCGCACATGGAACTCTGTAAATGGGTATATGTGTCCGTTTATGAATATTTATGCAACACGCAGTGCCGCCGGCTCATGTACTAATGGTATTAGGAGGGTGTACCAAGGCTGCAAACTACAAGCGATTGATTGAAGGGGGGTTCGCTTCGATATGCTCCAAATAGCATCAAGGTAGGCATTGACTTTTTTAAATTTCAACTCGGCAGTCCTGCTTTAATTCTAAATGTATAAAAAAAACAACAAAGACCTTTAATTAGTTATTTTTTACAATGGCAAATAATATTGCACCTGCGCCCTGTAGTGGGGTTTTGAAACCATTGCCGCCGGTTTACCAAAAGCTTAAGATAGAAAATTTGACAGTCGTAAAGCCACCCATGCTTAAGGTTTACTATTGGGAGCACTTTGATATAAATGGGTAAGCGCGGTTTCCATAATGATAACCTGAGTTTTCACACTTCTGGTGCTTTAAGATTGAACAAAAAATTGGCCTCCAATAAGGCGGAGCATGAGCATGACATCAATATGCCATTGCGTCAGATACACAGTACACCTTTGAAAATAGTTTTCTGGATACGTAATCTTTCCGATAAACCGTTGGAACTCAAACTGAAGCGCATACAGAACTGTCAGTGCCAACAGCATCAGACGCGTGTGGGTTTCAATCAGTTTCGCAAATTGTACCATTGCCCACATCGTCGTCTAATACATGTACATCAGGAGCTGCTGCGCATGCAGCCCGGTGAACTTTTGGCTCTGACCGTAACTGCCTGGTTTTTTCTCTATGGTGAACACTATCTGTCCTATGATGTGACGTGCGTTACGCAGCTTTAGTGTTTTTTTTTTCTATTATTTACTTTTTTTTCTATATATACCTAGTACCAGCGACAATCGCAATTTTAAGTGGACCTTTTACTTGGAAATAACCGCCTTTGATCCCGAAAAGTGCATACTTACCAAAGAGTTAATACCCGTAAACCTTATGACTTTTCCGCGTACGGCGCAGCCAATTTGGATACAGAATATAACCATGACACATCTGACATTTAGCTTTAGCACACGTGATCGTGGACTCAAGTTACTCAACTCGAATTTGACTGTACCACGACAAAGCATTTGGCCTTTAATGGTGGAATATCGTCCACAGGATTATGATAATGAGGTATGTTTTTAAGAACTTGAATTCTTTATGTTAAGAGATATGCGATATATGAGATATATAGACATTTTTGGAATATTTTGAGTATTTTATTCAAATAGACTCCGGAACGCGAGTTTGCTTAAAAGCTTGAGAATTCCTTTCGAAGATTATCATTTAGATATTAACGAGAAATATGGTATACTCTGAAATTGGCTAAAGTAGGATTAGGGTGATCGGAATAGTTGAGAGATGATTAGAGCTAGAGCAAGAATCTTTTCAAAAACTACAAATTGGGGGAGCTTGGTTTAGTCGGGTTTATTTATATTGGGATATATTAATTTACATAGCTTTCATAGAGCAACTTTAACACAACCTCGAAAATAGATGGATAACTCTTGATGAATAATTTAGTTTTGTGTAAGGATATGGTTAGATTTTAATATTTCAAAGCTCTATGCCAAATTATTATGCCGATTATCGGTTGATTATATCATATAGTTGGGACAAATCGCATTTTTACAAAAATTGTTATATTTTTCGCAATTTTTTAAGTTAATGTGATCCAAACAATATTAAGATTTGCCAATTCGTTAAAAAAAACTTACATGGTTTGGCCCAAAAAAAAACTTTTTCACCAAATTGTTTTTTGCCGAAGATGTAACTAACTCAGAATAAAACAAGAATTGATTGATTTGATTGTTGAAATATAGGGCAGGGGTATAGCCTGTGTGCCATTTTTAATATTACTTTATAAGGGTTTAAAATGAGCTACGATCATTTATATAGATAGCGCTAGCGTATTGCTACGATATCGATTTAATTTACATAACAATCTTAGGATCGTTCTTTCAAACCTTTGAGAAGAGTGCAAGGATTGCTACTTTGGGCGCAAATGCTATTTATTTATTTGGTAAAATATTATTTATGATTGTCACTACTGAACAAAAAATTACCAACAATTTGTATCGAAAACTAACCTTCTGATCTCAAAGAAGCCTTAGAAGCGCTTTGGTCAAATCCACAGCAGCTTAATTTTGGTTCTGTTCTATAATTTTGATGCAAGTATTAGAACATTAGAGAAGAGAGTTTGAAAAGCATTCACGAAAAAACTAACATCTTCGGTTTAGGGATATGATAATACACTTAGAATAATGCGTCTTAGACCCCAAATCTTTTATATCAAAATGTTTGTCATAAACTCTGATAGTAATTGAGTCATGTCCGTCCGTATGAACACTTGTATCACTTGTAATATAGAAGTTATGGTCAGCAAACTACACCAACTCATGGAAATTTTTGCGCAGAAGGTGAAGTTTGTAGAATCATTACGATATCTTTCAGCGATCCCCGGCAGTAGCTCCGGTAAAGATTTTGCTTACAAACGCGGTGGTTCTACCCGATTGACGATTTATGATGCTCCAATTAACAACAAAATATTTCGATTTTAACGAATCAAGCCCCCAATAGATTTATAGCATTCCCACACACGCCCCTGAACAAAGACCATGCAAACTCATTATAATTACAGCCAATTACTTGCCTGAGGTGTATTTTGCATTTCAACAAACTCGATTGAATTTTATAGATCTTTTACATATATCTGTCATATTTCGCCTAACAGTTTAGAGTATTAGCTTGTCGGGAAAAGCAACTACTGTGTCACACATTATTTTGTTACATTATTCACTCGTAATGATACTTTCCAGATTGAGATTATTTTGGGCTATGAAAATATAACGGCAAATTATAAAATCAAGGCAAGAGGAGTGCTGTGCGATGAAAAAGAGACCACTGACATGCCGCTGAAAGACATTGATTGCGCCGACTATCTCTATGTGATCTATCCGAATCGTTTGAGTTTCGAAATGTGTTTGGAAGAACATCGTACTCGACTTGTCAATGTGCATAACTATGATCAGAATTGCATGGAATTCCGTTGGCAAAAGTAAGTAAGCGTAAAACTTATTGAACAAAACTATTTTTAAAACTATTTATAGCTATGTAATTTCGGAATTCTTTTCCATAACATTTGAGCCCTCTGTGTTTCGTCTAAAGCCGCATCACTCTAAGCTCTGCCAGATAAAGGTCGAAGTACTTACGCGTTTATTGCACTTTCGACGCATACCCATTGTCATGGAAGTGCACCGCATTTTGGATCAAGCCACACTTATTGCTCAAGCCGAGCTCTCCGAAATTGAGTCCATAGATGATCCCAAATATAAGCAAGACAGTTATGTGGGTCATGTCTTTCTACATCTTAACATATACACCACAATAAGTTCGGATACTGAACACGATTGTCCTTCAACAGAACCTATGGACGTGGGTGCAGCAGGTGATGCACCATGTTTTGTAGCTTGTGTGCCCTTTGTGCCAAATACAGGTGGATCTACGGACGATGTGCTGAAGACATCTGAAGCAATGCGAGAAGCGCTTGTGAAGCGTTTGTCTCGCAAACGCAAACTGACCTCCAATGAGATTATAGAACTTAGCATGGCCATTGATCAGCGAGTAACCATTTTCGAGAAGCTCTTCTGGAAATATCTATCAAAATCAAACTTTATGCACATTCCAACAAAATGCGATCGACGCTTACGTATGAAGTCCTACGATATGGTTATCTCTGGTGAAGACAATGCTGCGAACGTAACTCCTCCTCAGGAATTAGATCGCAAGTTAGCTTTTACTGATCTATATTATAATGAATATATTAATCATTTGTCCTTCTTTTCAGCACCATCATAAGCATAGTTAATCGCTTGATGGTGGAAGCCATAAACGATTTGGCCAACAACTGGAACTTCATACCTCCGCAATATTACGATCACGTTCCTTAATATGTTAAACGCTTAAATTTTAAATACATCCTCTTTAAGCCTTAATGAGAAATTACTCATTTTTGGGGGGTGTTCTTAACGTGCTTGTTATATTGAATTTATTAAGGCTTTTTTTCAGCTCAGCAATTACAAAGCCTCTACAATCTACCAATACAGCTTCAAAAGCCATCGTAACGCAGATGAGTCCAGCCAGCCTCCTGGAGGTTTACAGCATAAATAATCAGCAAAAGGCAGTCGTAAAACTAAGAAAATCGGTCATCAAGTAAGGATAGGATTCCTCAGCTCAGATAAACTCGATGGACTTAAGATGCAGCGAAATTAGCAGCAAGTTATGATGGAAATACAACATGCCTCTTAGTATATCCGAAATCTAATGAATGGGTGCCAGTACATGAGGGTCACTCAGGTAATGAGACTGCGGACACAAAGGCTAAGTCAGGGGCGGAAGTTCCGTTTGTACTCCAACAACAGACTCAAACCGGAAAGCAAGGCACTGGAACAATCTAAAGGGTCTCAGACATCCAAAAAGATTTGTGTGCCTGGATGCGGCAAGAGTCAAGGCAGCTTTATCCTTCAATAAAACACAGCTCAGGTCACTTTGTGGGTGCATTGACAGGCCACTTTCCCTGCAACGACCACTGACACAAAATGGACCTTGGCAGCAACAGAACTTGTGGACTCTGTGAGGAGGATGCCGAATCAATGGACCAACTAATCAGTAACTCCCCAGCGCTGGCACGATACTCGCCGTCATTTCATTATGACTCTCTCATAAAAGCCCCCGTTCCTATTGACAAAAAATTAAGACAGTCGATTTTCACAAACTTCTCGAAGCGATTTTTTAACCAGCAAAAAACAGGAACAGATGGTAATCACTTAGTGCCAAGTACGGAGTATAAGCTCCCGGAGCCTCTGGCGAGTCACTCTCCATTTGTGTGGCCTGGCTTTATCCTCATGGAATACAACTCCTCTCCTATGGGCTAAAGCTAGCCACTTTTGGGCGCTTGCTTCCTGCAGACAGTTCATTTATTGACAGAAAAATTCCGAGTTAAGAGTTTTGGCGTATGGGAGCAAGCTCACAGTAGATAATTCCCTGCCAATCCTACCATACACACAGCAAAACCTTACTGGCTGTCAATCTTGTTGAGATGCAGCAGAGATTGGCAGATGCAAATTCGGTTCAAGGTTTTTTTTTGTGTTAACTCCCATACATCGAGCTTCTTTTCGTATCTAGCCTTATCTCTTGGGCAAACGAAAAAGCGCTAACATGACGGTCGGACCTGACTATGTCCTTGATGCATCATTGAGATCAAAATTACCGGAACGGAATTAACGAAATCAAAATAGCGCTGCTATAGTAATAGGACAATAAACGGTATTCATATTACCAATCCATGAAAAGCTGCAAATTATAGTCTATTTTCTCTTTGCTATTATTAAACTTTGACCCGCACTTGAAAAATAGGGAAACGAGTTATAACTCCACAAAAAAACAGGAAAAATTTGATCAACTTTAATTTTTAATAATTAAGAAGCCTTTACATGTTAACGGTCTGAGGAGTTGTGAATTATAAGCGCTTAGTAATTTTATTTAGGATTTACGTAAACTATTTAGGCATTATCAGGTCTTTTGTAACATGATTAAATTGACTTATCTTAAGTGACAAAGCCCCATAGCATCTGTATATCCACCAAAGATAAAACTCATGGTAAATAAATCAAATTAACAAATTCAACAGAAGTAAGAAGCAGCAGAAAACTAGCTCTATCACAGTATACCTGCATATAGGGTTTCCATATGATAGGGGTTTTCTATGCGTTACAATTTCTTCGTACAAGCTTTTTAGCAAATAATCCTTATATTTTATTAAAGTTTCAAAATATATGAGAATCTTTATTGCCATTGGATATACACTAGCTTCATAGGCTACATAAATCTATTCGCTGAAGTGCTTGCGTTGTATATAATCCAACAAGACGCGCAGACATTTTGTGAATGTTATAAAGTAATCCGACTTCACATTGGCAATGCGTTCAAAGAATAATCTAATACAGATACGTCGATCCAATTTCGTTTCCCGACTTATGTCAAGTATAAATTTTATAGTCAAGCATTGCCATAAGACTCTACGCAAAATGTCCATTTGTTTTTTTACAAACAATTCCTCGGCGTAGCTGAACAAATATATAACAGCCTCGTCACAAATAAATTCAATATAACATTCCATAAATTGGGCACATGCTGAAACATCTGCAATCTGCGAGAAATGCTTCATACCTAAATCGTATTTTTTTGCAAAATCCTTAACGCGCTCATTTAAGTCATGGCTGGAATCCATTGCTGTCTATGTATATTTTTGTCTTCCTCTTGAAGCCTGAAGAATAATAATGATATATTAGTTAATAATCAATTAATAAGCTTCGCGAAATTTATAAAAATGCTACGTATATTTTCTTTTCGAATAGTACTTTTCGACCCTCACCTTGGATAGTTGGGCAACGTTTTATTGTTTTATTATGCACCGAAAAATTTGTATATTTATATTTGTTTTTTTTTTTTTCAATTTAAATTTATACAGAGTGTTGATGTTTTTCACGCGGATAACGTGTGTTTTATGTTTTGATATCCGAAAATAATGTCACTTTGAAATTTGTGGAGCAAATGTTCCAGCTTTCAAAATTGAAGAAGCAAGTAAAATATTTTCTTTTCGAATTTCTGCATTGCCAGTTGTGGGGGCATAAACTATTTTAGAAATTAGAAATTTAAATTAACACTTCTAAGACGACATTGCATTCGCTTTTCCAAGAAAATTTTGGCAGTTCATCTGAGAATGTCTACGCATTCTCTTAAAATGTGTCGCAGCCAATATTTTGAAAGTGAACCCAGCTAAACGGAGCTGGTTGTAAGAATTATAAAATATCTACCCTTATATGGCAAAAACTAAGTATCATTCCTTAGATAATTGCTCTGTTAAAGCCTTTATACTAAAATGTCGTCTTACCGACTCCAAGCAAAGTCAGCCAATTTCTAATCGATAATTCTCTGCGTCGTGTCAGTCTCAGACGTCTGCTAAATCCCTCTTCTTTTTGACGTTGTGAAAGAAGTCTGTAAGTAGGTGTCTCTCATCTCTAGTGAAAGTGGAATGAATTTATCAAAGAACCTTACTTGGGCAACAGTATTGCTGGTAAACTGGAGGAATGTGAAATACCACCAATTTCCCATACAAAATATATCGTATGTATGATATCTTATTCCTGGCCTGCTTACTTTTATGAATGTCTAGATTAAATTCTAGGAGTTTTCATTTTTATTTTGTAAGCAGACATTTGTACCATCTGCGCCAACAAAAAAAAATAATCTTGAAAATGATCTCACAAGTCCACAAAGTTCTGGGCCCAAGTAGTGATAAGCCAGCGCTAGTTACTCCGAGTAGCTGCGCAATCTCACTGATTGTGGTACTGCTGACCAAACTACTGGACAACAGCCAGATCATAAGGAGACTCTGAAAAAATTACTATCTTGAACTCTATGGAAAAGACAACATAAAATGGCTTAAACCCCAACCTCTACTCAGAAGTATTGATATATGATATCCGTTATATTTCAACCGCCAAGTATTTTTCAAGAAAATTGATCAATCCTTTCCAGCATAAGGCTATACATTCGAAAAGCGGATCTCCTGATTAAATGTATAGCGTGGCCTATAGTTGCTTATGTAGATCTTTATAAGTCGAAGATCTTTATAAGTCGAAGTCCTGCACCTAATAGCCACCGAATATGAGAAGGTATACTTTATGTGTTGTCATTAGAGTTGAGCGCATTCTTGGTATGGTTATCGCTTCAAACGATAGAATGTTGTGACGTATGAAAACGATTAAAATTAAAGCATATAATAATAAATTATTAAATAATATATATTTAAATTTGTATAACATATCAATGATATATATAACATATAAATGATCTCACAAGTCCACAAAGTTCTGGGCCCAAGTAGTGATAAGCCAGCGCTAGTTACTCCGAGTAGCTGCGCAATCTCACTGATTGTGGTACTGCTGACCAAACTACTGGACAACAGCCAGATCATAAGGAGACTCTGAAAAAATTACTATCTTGAACTCTATGGAAAAGACAACATAAAATTGCTTAAACCCCAACCTCTACTCAGAAGTATTGATATATGATATCCGTTATATTTCAACCGCCAAGTATTTTTCAAGAAAATTGATCAATCCTTTCCAGCATAAGGCTATACATTCGAAAAGCGGATCTCCTGATTAAATGTATAGCGTGGCCTATAGTTGCTTATGTAGATCTTTATAAGTCGAAGATCTTTATAAGTCGAAGTCCTGCACCTAATAGCTACCGAATATGAGAAGGTATACTTTATGTGTTGTCATTAGAGTTGAGCGCATTCTTGGTATGGTTATCGCTTCAAACGATAGAATGTTGTGACGTATGAAATCGATTAAAATTAAAGCATATAATAATAAATTATTAAATAATATATATTTAAATTTGTATAACATATAAAGAAGATTACCTTGTTTCCAAAAATATATTGGGTTGCCTAAAAAGTCATTGCGGATTTTTTAAAAGAAAGTAAATGCATTTTTAATAAAACTTAGAATGAACTTTAATCAAATATATAATATATAGAACTTCTGGCCTTGATCTGCAAAAAACTGAACCAAGTGCGATTTTATAGCCTCATCATTGCCGAAAGTTTTACCATTTAAGGAGTTCTGCAAAGATCGAAATAAATGGTAGTCTGATGGTGCAAGGTCAGTGCTATATGGTGGATGCATCAAAAGTTCCCAGCCAAGCTCACTCAGTTTTTGGCGAGTGACCAAAGATGTGTGCGGTCTAGCGTTGTCCTGGTGGAATATGACACCTTTACGATTGGCCAATTCTGGTCGCTTCTCCTTGATGGCTGTATTCAATTTGTCCAATTGTTGACAGTAAACATCCGAATTAATCGTTTGGTTCATTGGAAGCAGCTCAAAATATACCACACCCTTCCAATCCCAGCAAACAGACAGCATAACCTTCTTTTGGTGGATATCAGCCTTTGAAGTGGTTTGAGCTGGTTCACCATGCTTGGACCATGATCGGTTTCGACTAACGTTGTTGTAAACAATCCATTTTTCATCTCCAGTTATGATTCGTTTTAAAAACGGATCGAATTCATTGCGTTTAAGGTGCATATCACAAGCGTTGATTCGGTATGTTAAATGAATTTATTTCAATACATGTGGTACCCAAATATCAAGCTTCTTCACCAGTCCAAGACTTTTTATGTGATAATGAACGGTTAGATACACTGCAAATAGAACCAATAATATTTATATTGACCAATTTTTCAATTTCATTACAATAAAATAAATCAACTCAAAATAAAAAAGAAAGCATACTAGAAGTTAATTGAAAAAATAATACTGTATACAATAAATACATTTCCCGCTGGAATTAGCTGGTGCATACGGGACGCGTCCACAGGTTGCGGACAGTGGAACGGCCTGCAGATATGTAGGTGAGCTGCGAAGAGGAGAATATCAGTGAGATTTTCGGGTTGCGCCGAACTCCCAACAAATTTTGAGTGCCAATGATCCTTGGAGCGACATGGCAAGTTTTTGGCGCTATTATAATAACCAACTTCTACTTTCGGCGTCTGTTTTCCATGTGAGATGCGGCCGAACTGGACACCTTAAGAAAATTATTTTACCAGCACGTTTCTCCGCAAACATATATGCTGGTTGCGTTGGACGAGTAACCCGACCGTAATATCCCTCTACTCAAGACACGAATCACAAACGCCTCGGATCAAACAACTCCGATGCTCTACGTAGGAACGTCAAATTTAACTTCATTATTCTATAAGTTTTCGCGGAGCACGATCTATGACGTCATAACAGGTTATGAATCATGGATTTACACGTATGAGCCCGAAAGTAATCAGCAGTCTGTAATGATGTTTCAAGAAGAGCTAAATCCAACAAAAGTTGTTCGCGCGCGAAGCATTTCCAAGCAAATCGTCAAATAACGCAGACCAGTCAATTCTGAATGGAACAGAACCATGTGTTTGCCAGTTGTCTTCCAAGAAATCAGGAAACCAACCGCCGAAAACGGAACACTCGTCACCACAACAATGCCAGCACTCACACATCTGCTCAAACAACTGCATTTTTGAGCACTGAAAACATCGATTTGAAGAGTCGTCCACCATATAGTGCTGTCTTGGCACCGAATGACTTCTATTTATTCCCGAATGTAAAAAATAAAATAAGAGGTCAACGTTTTTCGACACCTTAAGCAGCGGTTGATGTTTGGAGATACCTCAATCAGAGTGACAAAAGTGCTTCGATCTTAGATCTTAATAGGGAATATTTCTAAAAACAATAAAGCAGTTTTCAATGATTTATATATATTTTTGTTCTCTCCGAAATATAAAAGGCAACCCTCGTACCAAAGACTATTGCTGCTTGTCAAGATATTTTATGGAATATCGGAAAAAGTGTTTAGATAAAAATTTTATGACAGCAAATTGGATACCGCCCGAAAAAGAAAATATATTTTTTTTTCAAGAACCTCTAGAGAAGGCACGAAATACATACTTTCATAGACCAACAAAGATTTACAACATTTAAACACATCATTTCATAGCTTTATTGAATAAATTGTTTTCATTTTTGTTTGTGTTTTTTTTTTACTTCGAGTTTTTTTTTTGTAAATTCTCAGATTAATCCATAATGAAGTATAATTGATTCTTAAGAAATCTTGCACACAGAGTATACGCATAAATATGCTATATAAATTTTCACATCTCGATTTAATATTTCATTTAAAGTTAAGTAATTTAATAAAACTTTGAAGAAAAAATGTTTTTTAAACTTTTATTAGAGGCAAATATGAGTTTTTGCTTAACTGCGCCTCTTTTTTTATGCGAATAAGTCCATAATTATAATTAATTATACTTAATATGCAATTGAATTAATTAATTAATTGAATAATTGCTGTTGTGTGTCTCATGATTAAGTTAAATATAAATATTTACTACTTTAATATGTTCCACCAATATTTTTCCTTTTTTTTACTAATTATGTTTTATATAACGACGAGAAAAAATGTTTGCATGATTTATAAGTTTATAATAATATAAGTTTATATAATTTATATATTCATATATATATATCTGGCATAATATTTGTCGCCAAACAATAGACAAAGAGAAATATTAAAACAAGTTGAATTAATTAATTATTGTTTATGTTTAAATTATGTTTATGTTGAGCTTCAAAGAAAACAATGCCACTAAATTTTTTTCGTTTTAATTTGAGATTTTCTTCGTTCGATATTTTTTTTTTTTGTTTTTTGGCTAATTTGTTTTATATATATATATATTCATTTTTTTTTTTGCTTTCATTCAACAATAGTGCTTAAAATTAGTACATTTCACTAGGTTCTTTTTTTCGACTAAGATTTGTTTTGTAATTTAATTTATAATATTTTCTTATATATTTTTAGTTGCTGCTTTTCAACATTTGTTGTAAACATATAGAGAGCATTAAACAATTTAAAGTTTATTTTTTCACTGTTGACATGCACTTGAATTGGAAATATTTATATAATTTTTTGTAAGACTTTTAAGTATTCACATTAATTTTCGAATAGTTTTCGGTGTATTTAGTTGCAGGATACGTGGAAAGAAAAATCAAATATGTTTATAGTTAGACAAAGTTAGTTAGTATTTTGTATTAAGTTGATAACTACTAAAAAAATCAAGTTTCTTTAAGTTGAGCAAAGTTTGGCCTAAGATGAAATAGACTTAACGAATAGCTAAGATATCATAATTAAGTTGCGTCTAAAGATTTGCAAAAGTTTAGAAGTAAAATTTGTTATGTATTTTAAAGTGAAATCGCGAGGTTCTGTTATGAAATTGGAACTCTGATCCACTGCTGATGTCTCCTAACATTTTTGGCGAGTCTGAATTTATTAAAAAATAAATTCCCTATAGAAAGTTTAGCAAGCGCAGTCCGAAAATCGCAATATACAGTTTACACAACAAGTATTCAAACACCTTGAATTTGTCACTTTGAAGCCCAATAACTTTTGATGCAGTTTTCGTAGAACAATCATATTTTTTATAAATGATAAATAATATAAATATTTCTCAACATTAAAAAAAAAAATAATAATATAATATCAAAAAATGCACATAAAATCCTAGAAACCTGCGATTATTATGCACAAAAAATTATTCAAATACTATATGACAACTTGAACAAATTCTGTTGGGATCGAGAGAGTTTATTAATACTTGGTAGGACCGTTAGTAGCCTTAACCCATTTTGGTTTGTTGGGAATTGTCCATTAATACGGCATTTAAAAATTTTTTGAAAGAAATCCTATGTAAGAGGATTCTTCTTCCAAGGAATTGCGCAATAGGACTAAGATCTAAAGACTAAGTAGAAGATTTGAGTTGTGCCAAATTAGCAACTTCTGCAAAAAGCATGATACATTTCTCTGCTCATTGTCTTGCTTGTCAATGAAGGACGTCAGCTTAACCTGATATTTTTAGTAATGGCCGATAGGACTTAGATCGGAACATGGAGTAGGCGCTATGAGGGGCTTACAGCTGGTTCTCTATTTATTATCTTGTAAGCAAAAAGTATGTTAATTTAAGCTTAAATTTGAGAAACGCAGAACATAATGTTTGAGTCCAAAACAAATTTGTTCCAGAGTTTTCATAATTTTGCGTCAAGTAATGCCGTATGTGCTGTTCCTTCTTGCACGCCTTCGGAGTATACTAAGTTTTCACCGCCATGGTAATTCAGTCAAATTTGTATCCTTTTGACTAAATGGCCTGTCTGAGTTCGGTATTGCTGTGAAGTTGATTTGACTTTGGAGAATAACAATTGCTCTGACAACGTGGGAAATGACCAGACAATTCCAACAATTCCTTATCGTGAAACCTCTTTAATTTCATAATGTCATGATTACTGCGGTAGGCTCTCTTTTTACAAGAGTATCCTGCTTTTTGCTTAGATCATTGATACCCATATTATTGATCGTTGTAAGCGAGAGATCCGGAGTCAGCGAAAGTGGGTGTGGCGGTTAAGCAGACGAGACAAAATATATGCTGTCTGCAAGCAAGGATGCACGGCGTCTATGCTCCGATTTTATAGCGGACGACTATAGTTTTGAATTTGGCAAGGAGGCTTCGTAACGCCATAAACGCCAACAGCAATGTAAGACACAAGATTAAGTAAAGATTCACACTTGCCATTGCATAATACAGATGTACAGCAGAGATCTCTCTAGATCGACAAAACTAACCCTCAGCAAGATGCTGAGTGAGGTATATGCGAGAGAGAAATTCTTAGCAAATACTCTAATCCCTTTTAGATTAGGGACGACTATCGTATCCGAATAAATCAGAAACAGCATGAACTCTACAACGACATAGATATCGTCAAACGTATTACGGCATAACGTCTGCATTGGCTCCGTCATGTCGTTTGTTTGGATGAATGCAACCCAGCAAAGAAGGTGTTCGATTTGAAAGTCGACAAAGCAAGATTAACTGAACGACCTAGACTTAGAAGCAAACAGCACATGAAGAAGGAAAGGTTCTGTCCTTGGAGTGATCAGTAGGCGGAAAACCGCGGCACCTGATGGGAACTAGTGCGGACGACTATAGCCCAATAGTGGGTTGTAATGGCCAACTAAAGTAAGTAAGTAATGACTTTGAGCCACTCCTTGAAAAGCTTTACGAAATCACTACACTGAGATCCGTGTATTATATTATTCCAATACGATGGTGGTTCATGCATTTTTTGCCTTTTAAATGTTTGGTTTTCGTCACACAAGTCTGAGAACATTTGATGTAGACCAAATTTTCTGTTTTTATATCACACATGCTGAATATACAATGGAAGTTGAATGAGAGATTAAATAACCTTGCCTACGCCGACGATATAGTTTTACTCTCGCAGAACCACAGTGAGATGCAAAGTATGATAAATTCCCTATCTGATGTTTCTCTTAAATCAGGCCTAAAGATAAATTGTGGTAAATCGAAAACCAAGAACGTTAACTCTCGTAATCAAACTCCACACTCTGTTGACAATCTCAACTTACAGTTAAGAGATAAGTTTGAATACCCAGGTAGTATGGGAACTTCGAATGGTGGTACCGTGCGTGCTGTACAGAAACGGCTACAAAAAGCTAATCGTATGAAGTAAGTATTTTTAAATCAAACACTTTCAGACCCTACATTTTTTGTTGTTTCCTGGTTCAATGTTGGGCCAAATAAGCGAACGAAAACGACATTTAACGATTACCTGGCTAGAATCCTATGTTTGGAACTATTCTACCTAAACATTGCCGCACATGCTCAATAGAACTCAGACTTGAACACTATGTAGGGATGTATTTGTCTGTTCCTTGTCATGCTTTGTAAATGCAGAATGTCGGATTAAGCTGAAAGAGTACAGCATTGGATTTTTTGAGTCCGAAATAATCTTTATTGGTCTTCGTCAATATTTTTTATGTATATCATAGATAGCAGTATTGATTTACAATAAACTAGGTCGCACCGTGTGCGTTGAAGATTGGAATAGTTTGAAGTTATGGCCAGATCATATTGCAAATACTTATCCGCAGTTGACAACTACCGCATACTAGATATTTTTAAATATATCTTATGAGACACCAAGAATACGGGGTCATGGGTTTCAAGCTTTGAAGAACCTACCAATTATTAATAAGCTTTTTGCAATCTCTAAATTGCAGTATTAGTTGAAGTTTTCAAGAAGTGTTTGAGTTTTTTTTGGTGCCGAAAAATCTTACTTTTATAGATTTTTTAGGTTCTTATGTATAATATTTAAAGTTCTTTTACTTCAGTTTTTTTATGTTGAGAATTGTTTATATTTTTATTAAAAAAAATAGCGTTCTACCAAGTCTGTGGAAAAAGTTATTAGGCTTCATTCAAAATGAAAATTGCTATGTTTCAATAATTTCAGAGAACTATAGATCTTATTATAGCAATAATGCAGGCTAGCTAATACTCGCTGCTTTGAAGTTTAGAATTGCATTCGATTATGAAGAAAATTTCGAAAAAGGCAACTTTCCCAAAACCTTCTTTCTTGAAAGATTTATACTCTATACTGCTTCTACTTATGCAAAAACCTTAGACGCATCTTGGGTATAGCACGACATACAACATATTCTTTTTTATAAATTTATTTTACAATTAATAAATTTGTATAGCGCATGTCTTAAATGTATAAATATTTTTCATACATCTAGATCAAAACTGTATGAATGCTCTTTCAAAATCTATGTGAATGTCTTTTATTTTTTTAATAACATTTAATTAAATATTTATTTTTTGTTTCTTTTTGTTTTTTAGTGAGTAATTAAGAGAGAGATAGTTAGATAGAGAGGGGGCTTAAGTGAGTGTGAGTGACAGAGACAAATATACACGTACATATATATAGAAAGAGCGCACTGCAGTGCCGTCCGTTATGTAATGTCTAACTGTTCCGTATAACGGTAAACGGCCCGCCTGCAGGCATTGCACAACCATTTTGGCTTAAAAACGCGAGTGTGCCTCGTCTCGTAAGAGCATCAACTAGGCGACCTTTTTGAACTTTTAGTTAGTCGCTAACTCTTTTTACATATATTTTAGTATTAATTGTAAATTTCTATTTTTTTTTGTTTTTACTATTATTATTAATTTATTTATTTTTATATATATTATATTTTGTGTAAAAGTATAAAAGTGTTTTTTTCAATTATTTGCCTGTTGTCTGCTCAATAACTTTTCGTATTTTTTTTCTTTTGTTTAAAATTTCTTGTTCTGCTTCATTTTTTGCTCTTTTCGTTTTTAAGATATGCGCTTTGTTTTTGTTGTTCTTTTGTTTAAATGTTAACATTCTTGCGTTTTTTTTTTATTGTAAAAAATGTTTAATGCAAAATTATAAGTTTTATTATTTTTAGTATAATTTTCATTTTTTGTTTTTTAGTCTTTTTACGCTTTAGTTTGCTTGCTTTGTTATAAATCCTTGCGGTACTCGTTTGTTCTTAGCCTTTTTATTAATTCATAATTTATTTAAAAATTGAATTTTTTTGTTCTTGGTTTTTTACGTATTTTTCGCTTGACTCTTTTTTTGTTTTATTTTCTTTTCTCATTTTTTTTGTATATTATTGTGCGGTGTTTTTGTTCGTTACCATACATTTAGTATATAATATGTATATATAATATATTTTTATTGTATATAGTACTCATGTATATATTTAAATTTTTTTTAAAATACTTTCTTGGTTTTGTTTTTTGTTTTTTCTTGCATTTTATAAAACATTTTCCTCTCTTAAAAAATGTATATACTCGATTGCTTTTTGTTGTTGTTCTGGTTTTTTTAATATTTTTTTTTTTACTTAATTGCATTACGCAGTTTCCCTTTGCCACCAGCGCACATACACCCCGGCACAAAAAAATTTGTGCCAGTTTTAGTGTCTGTATAAAAAAACTTTATTTTTTATATATAATTTTTTTGTTTGGTGTTCTTTTTTTTACTCAGTTTACTTGAATTTGCTTAGAGTTTGCTTGGAAGGTTTTTCTTGTTGATTTTTACTTATAGAGTATTTAAAAAGCAAGAATTTCTATTTAAATTCAGTCAAGCATTCGCACATGAGTATGGTAATCGTTCATAATGTGTGATCGTGTGATTGTGTTGTATTTAATTTAAGTTTAAAATACACTTGTTGTCTTTGGTTAAAAGAAGAAGAAACATTGATTACATTTTTAAATTGTTATCTGAGTGATTGAAAATTTTTCAAATTGCTGTAGGGTATCTCAACACTTTTCATAATTTTTTTTACGAAGTTTCGTTCATGCTATCAATTTATTTTTATTCTGAAATTACAAAATTCTTTAATCTAGAAATTACAAAAAAAAAATAAAAAAAAAACCTAAATTTTGTTTGCAGTAGTTCATTTTTTTTGTGAATCACAGGCGCTCTCGCAGACCACTAGCGGAATTTGATAATTTTTTTTTTTAATGAAAAGTATTAACAAGACAAAGGTTTTAAGCTAATTTTTTTTGTTAAGTGGTTCGTGAGTTATGAGCATTTGGAAAGAACCCGATTTTTTTTCACACGTATACGCATTTGAGCATACAAAGCGTTGTTTGAGAGAAGAGCGCGACTATATATACAGCTTAAGCTGTACTCTTTTTTATATTTCTTGCACATTTATTACTGTCTGCCAGCATGTTATTTATTATTATAATTAAATATCGTTTTTATAATAAAAATTTTTTATTGAAAAATCCTTTTAATATCAGAAAAAATAAAAATTTTTTATTAAAAAATTAAATATCTTTTATTTAAAAAAAAAATTTAACATTTTCATTTTAAATAAAATTAAAAAAAATAAATAAAAATTAAATATTTATTGTTTAAAAAAATTTAAGTATATTTTATTTGAAAGAAA
Organism: Chymomyza procnemis; assembly: GCA_035046065.1. Taxonomy (NCBI): domain Eukaryota; kingdom Metazoa; phylum Arthropoda; class Insecta; order Diptera; family Drosophilidae; genus Chymomyza; species Chymomyza procnemis. The sequence goes on from JAWNOJ010000024.1 coordinate 10,393,888, forward strand.
TTAAATATCTTTTATTTAAAAAACGTACAAAAAAAATTTTCCAGTCAAAAGATGTCAATAAATATTTTTAAAAATTAAATTAAATAAAAAATTTAATTTTTTTGCTAAATAATTTATTGTTATTATTTTTAAGTAAATAAATTTATTTAGCTTCAGCAACATCAATATAAAGACGTATATGCAGCATGATGCAAACTGATAGAGCAACTATGAAATGTCTTGGAATCCCATTGGAATTCTTAAAAAGCTTCAAAATCGGAAATATCGATTTCGAAATCGTCAATTCTTTAACCATTGATGTCAATCTATCTTAGTTTTTGGGTTGTGCTTACAAAAGCCAAAATGAATGTGTATTTTTTTTTAGTTTTTTGGGTTTTTTTTTTTTGTTTAACCTTAGAAAGCCAGTTGGCATCTACACACAGTACCTAATAGATAAGTAATACATAATAAATATTATTTTTCATTTTTTTTTTGTGTAATAAGTTTTAAATAGTTGCAATAAGTTTACTTGACGTATACGTATACATGAAAATGTTTTCTTAGATTCTCCTTTTTTTTTGTTTTCGTTTCTTGTAATGACTTCATTTTTAATATATATATAATTTTTGTTTTTTTTATGTATGTATATGTATATAAACATTTAAAATTTTTCAATACACAACATCAATATATTGTTAATCATATATAATTTAATTCATTTTTATTTCATGTTTATAAATAGTTATAGATTCATTTTTATATATGTAGATATATAGCATAGTTTGTAATAACTTTCGGGAGTTTCTTTTCTTTTTTTTTTTTTTGTAACATTTAGAGATTACGGGTGTAGCGTAAATTTAATATAAAAAAAATTTAAGAAAAATAATATAAATATTAGTACAAAAATTCAATATAAAATTAATATAGTAAGCAAAAAATGCAATCTTAGAAGTTTTAATTTAAAGCAGTAGATGTTAAAAATAAATATGAACATTAAAAAGTAATTATTATTAAGCATATTTAAAATTACATGAGAGTTTAAGAGATTTTTTGCTAGTCTAAATAATATTTTTTATACCAAAAACTTAAGAGCTAAGAAGTGCTAATGTGTTAGATCATTTTGATAGTTAGTAGTTTTAATTATAATAAATTTGAAGAATAAAATTTGAAGAATAATAAAATCTTTAATTTAAAACACAAAGGCTTGTAGTGGGAAAATCTAGAGGTATTACGAAAAATTTTAAAGATACTTTAAACTGTGGGAGTCATTAGCAAAGTGGTAGCGTACAATACCGTAAGTCGGTAAAGTTATCTTCGATCAGCTGTTTATGGAGAAGATATGCCCATGCTCTTTTTTTGAGCGAAGACAGCAGATTCAAGGGAAATAAATTTGAAAGCAATTATTCGAAATACTCATCAAAAGTCAAATAATTCTTATCCAAAGCCTTGTTTTCCCAACCAAAAATATTTTAATTTATGTCTACTTACTTCAGCTCGTACAAGGTAACAGGTAACTGGGGACCATGGAACAATGGAATCAGTACAGTCTCGTTCGAAATAACTATCAAACACTTAGACCGACTTGCCCCAAATATCCTTACCTTAGTTGGAAAGCATTATGAGATTTTTTTGTGCGCTTTTTGCCCAATAATCTTTAACTTAGTGATTAATTCGTCCTTAACTTTTTTTTTTTTTAAACAATAAAAAATTAGCAGTTTTCTCACTGATTACATTTTAAAGAACTTTTAGGCTATTATCTGTTGCTTTGAAGATACCAATTCATATATTTCGATAAGTTCTTAATGGCTTATAAAGGGTAATTTTTTTATTCACTTAATAAATTATTGAATTTTATTATTAATATTTTTCCACGGCAAGACAATGTTTCTTCATAGAATTCCAGTTATAAAAGGTGATTTTTAAGCAACTCATTTTTTGGCGGCACAAAATATTTTTAAAAGCCGAAATAGTTACGTGCTAAACGAGTAGGCTTAGAGCGAAGATAAACTTCATGTGTGATCAATTTTATTTTCCACCTTAATTGCCTGTCTATGAGGTAGGACCAGAAAGATTTCAGCGAACATGTTTACTTATTCTCGTTAATCATAACGAATTCTGAATTCTAAGCAAAAATATAGCCAATTGAAGAAAATGGTTTATTTTACACCCTCAAATCTTAAATGAGAATACTCAAACACGTTCAGTTTGTTCAATATGTAAACAATCAATCGTTTAACTAACGAACAGAGCTTACGTATTATCAAATTGTATTATCAATATTCATGATCGGTGAGGAAAATGTCATTTCGCTAATTGGAATAAAAATTGCCGCATCTGTTCAGATGTCTAAACAGAAGTATTGCAAGAACTACCATTACAAACCTAAAAAAAATCACTTTTTGAGTTGGACTTAATTTTTAAAAGTTGGCAGAAATCGAAACGGAATGGCGAGTGCTAACATACGATGCTTACAAGCTCTTGTAGTCCAACATAGAAGAGCTCGACTTTGTTGTCATGTTGTTGATTGCACATGACAACGAAGTCGAGATACTGTCAATACCTTACAGAAACCACAGCAATTAGAGTTGTGCTCGGTGAAAAGTTAATTTCCCATTGGCGTCTGCTATTTGCCGCTAGATACTGTGATTCAATGCCACTGGACTTGCTTTACATGACGATATTAAGTCTTGTGTCTATAGCGACAAGATCGCACCGATACACTGGAAACTATTTATTCCTAAGATACCGTCTGATATTTTGAAGAGAGAATACCAAAAATAAAGGCAACAATGTAAAGAGATTTTACAGCGCAGCTACGGCTAGCATTTTCTCTGAATTTTGTATGCTTTTCTAACTAACAAATTAGCAAGCACTTTAAAAATCACCCTTTACTTGCTTTCTTTTTCTGCGTTATGTTTTGAAGCTGTACTTTCCTTGTCGAAAATTTCACCAACTTAGCAGCACTATCAAAACTCGAATCAGTCTGAAACTTAAGGCAAGGCATTTGAATATTATTTAAAACAATCATCCTATGAAAGAGACTTTGGAGAACTAATAATTTCACATCTAGTAAACTTTGCTGTATTAGTAATATTGATTTTATGGCTACTCTCCAGCAGCAATAATCTGTGTTATTGAGAATTGAGTTACAATAAAAAAGTAGCAGACCTGCTGCTATGGGAACAATTAGAGAAGTTCTCACTAGTTGTGGGAACATAGAAAAATAGGCCGTATTTCTACATTAAATCGTTTAGAGTTTAGAATTTCTAAATTGAAATTGTGTTTTAAAAAATTAAACATTTTTAACAAATTGAAAAAAATTACTACTACTTTTATTTAATACCTTAGTTCTTAAAATGTTTTTTTAGCTTCTTACAATATAATTGTCTTTAAAGCGAAAAAAATTGATGACATCGATAATTTTTATGCGCACCTTCAATTTTTCACTTTTTTTCTCAACAAAGTCTGTGTGAAAAAGTCGGAAAATATAAACAACACTGTGTTGCTTAATTATTATTTAAGAACTTTAAAGATATTAATAATTAGCGGCAATTCAAAGTTTTCTACAGATTACGTAATATTATAATATTTTTACTAAAGATCGAACTTGGTGAGGCTTTACTTTAAGTATTTAAATAATTGCTTTATGTCAACTTAATGCAGAAAGAGGTATGGGTAGGTACAAAAAAGTATGGTTCTAAACTTTGAGGTGCACTTAAGATTAAAAACAATGCCTGCACTGAATAGTTCCAGCAGCCCATAACCTCCAGCTTCGGACAGTTGTCCCCCGTATAGCTTTGTGATAAACATCATGAAGTGAACTAGGTGGAAGGCAAACCTTTGCTATTGAAACAGAACGGTTTGCGTTGGGTAGGTAACCGGGCGGCAAAAAGTTATATAGTCGAAAAACGAAAGATTTGTCGACTTATAGTCCGACTTGAAGCGTTATTGTACAATGAAGAATAACCGTAGTTGTATCGAATAACATAATGTTCTAGGAAGCTTGGAACGTTATATTGTATAGTAGAATGAAGAATTCTTAATCGTAATTGTATCGAATAAAATAATGTCGTTCCAAAGTACTCTATGTGAAGAAGGATGAAAAAAGCATATATTTGTTATCAAAGAGACTGTCTAAAAGTTACGATAGTTTATAAATGAATAAATTGTAGTTTCTATCTGCTAACTTGCCACAAAATCGCGTAAAATTTCTCGAAAAAAAATAATAAGAAATTCTTTTTGTAACAATTTCTCAATAAAATATTTTATTTAAGGAAAATTATTGAAAAAGATAAATGGTATTTAATTTTGATAAAATACGTAAGCAATAAAAAATAAAGCAAAGAATAATAAATAATTATATAATATATAAAAAAGTAAATAATAACAAAGAAAAATATTTCGAAATTCAATGTTATGTCAAATTTTTCCATATATTTTTTATTGTTATTATTTACTTTAATATTATATAAATATTATATATTTAATTATTACATGCACTTTATTTTTTATTGCTTTTATATGTTATAAAAATTTAATACCATTTAACTTTTTGAAAAAATAGCTACTAAAAAAATTACCCTTTTCCAAAAGCATAGACTGCAAATAGAACTGATAATATTTTTAATAATATTCATGTTGACCAATTTTTCTGATTCTAAGAATTAAGTAAAATAAATAAATTCAAAATAAATAAATTAAAATTTAATTTAAAATATATATCTGCAAACAATTAAACAAATAATGAAGTATATTATTTAATATTATAAAACTAAAAATAACTCAAAAATAAATATCATTCTTTTAAATCTTACAAAATAAAAGCAAATCAAAAACGTACAAACTAGCTATCAATTTTGTATAATAAAATTTAATTTATATTAAAAAATAAAAAAAAAAACAACTTACGAACAAGCAATCCATTTTACATAATAAAAATAAATTATACATAAAAAATAAAACCAAATCTTAGAACTTCCACATAATCTGCGCATTTTGAATAATAAAATTTAATTAGATTTTTAAAAATCGAACTAAAGCAAAGAACTAACACAGAAGCTTAGCATTTTCAGTAAAAAAAAATATAATTATATTTAAAAAATAAAACCTAAGCAAGAAACTTACACACAAGCTATCCGTTTTCAATAATAATAAACTTAATTTAAAATTATAAAACCAAACCAAAGAACCTACACACAAGCTACCCATTTTTAGTAATAAAAATTTTGTTTAATTTTTTGTTTTGTTTTTAACTACATTTTGCAAGGAAATCGCTCAAGCACCATATTTTCATTTCCATTTTTATAGAACTTTTTCCGTGTCCTTTTTCTCTATAGATAATACGAAATTTATCAAATCGTTCTCAAAGTCAAGTGTTTTGCGTAATTATGTTTTTTTTGCAGATTTTTTAAATGCATTAAGTAGTTTTTGTTTTTTAATTTTCAACTACGACAACTTAAGTGTTTCAAGTCCAATGACTACATTTAAAACATTTATAGCACTAACATTTTTTTATGGTTTTTTTTTTAAATATTTACCAATTTCATAAACATGCATATATGATTTAATTATTTATTTTTTTATTTATATAATAGTATTTATTTTCGCTTTACCTCAGTTCGCATTGCTTTTGTTTCAGTTTCTTTTTGAAATTTTTCGCATTTTCTTTGTCTTCATTTTTTTGTATTCTTTATAGGTAATTTGGCATATTTGTTTTGCTTTAGTTGTTCTTTCGCACTTTGTTATTGCTGTTTTCGTTCGTTTCTTTTGTTAAATTTCTTTTTATTTAAACAAATTCGTTTTGCTGAAACGCGCTTGTTCGTATTTTTACATAGTATTTTTTGTTTCGCTTTCTAAAGGGAGGGACTTGGCTGCATTTTGTTTTTATTTTTCTGCTAAATTGTTTTATTTTTTTTAAAATTACGAAAAATTAAATATTGTTTGTTTACTATGTGTTATAACATTTATTTATGCATAAATGCTGTGTGTGTTTGTTTGTGAAATTTTGCTTAAAAATTTATTCGTTGTATTTGAAAAATTCTTGCAAGTTTGGTTTTGTTTTAGTTTATTTTGAGCATAAAAATAAATAGCTTGAAAATTGTTTGATTTACTATGTTTTGTTTTTTTAGGAGTTTCGTTTAAATAATAAAAAAACAAAAATATTTTTTAATACAAAATATATTTTATTTAAATTTTTTATACAGTAAATTTAAATATTTAAAACAAAAACATAAAATTGTTAAATCCGCAAATATATATATTCTTTTCTGTGTTCATACTTTTTCGCTTAAAGTTGTAACGTTTTTATTTTTAATTTAATTTTTTATAACGCATTTTCAGTTCTGTTGTACCTTTAATTTGCTTTTTTATATATATATTATATTATTTATTTTAAGACGTCTTAATTTTTTAAGCTTTTCGCTTATTTGCGGGCCAAGCTCAATATAAAATTGTTTTAGCCGCACAATTTGTTTTTATTATTATTAATTATTTAAGCTGCTTTTAAACTACTTAGTGGTTCATTTAAGCAAAATCTTAAATTAAATATTTTAATATATAGCAAGTTTTTTGCTCTTTACGAGTGGGACTAGATCGAGTTTTCTTTTTTTTCAAACAAAATATAATAAATTGCTAATATAGACAGTGTCGTTTAAAGTTTTGTATTTCATTAAAAATTAAAACTGTTTAGTTTGTGTTCACTAAAAATTATTCAATCGTTTATGGTTTTTAAGTAAATCAGCTAAAAGTTTTTAAAAGAAAACAAAAGTATTTAAATATTCATAAACAAAATAATAAATATTCAGCAAATATTTAAATGACAGCAAACTATTTTTACTTAAGTTTTAGTTGTTCATGTTGCGATTTTAAGCACAATTTTTTTTAAGAAAATTATGAGAGTTTAAATTTTAAAGAAATTTGTTTTAAACTTTTAAAGCAAATTATGAGATTTCAAATTTTAAAGAAAATAATAAGTTTTAAAATTTTAAAGAAAATTTAATTTTAAGCACAAATCATACAGACAAAATTGGAGTTGAACTTTTAAAGGGTATTATGGTTTTAAAAGTTTTTAAAAAATTTGTTTTACTATTTTTAAGAAAATTACGTTTTAAAATTTTTTTAACTTATACGAAGCATTTTTGAAGTTAAAAAAATTTATGATTTCAAGCATAAATTTAAAAAAAAAAATTATGAATTTACAATTTTGAAAAAATTTAGTAATGCAAATAAATTAACTTTAACTTAATTAAAAAATAAAATTAATAAATTAATTTAATTATTAATTTAAAAAATTGAAGTGATTATAAACAAAACGTAAATATTAACTTAAAGAAAAAGAAGGCGTTTTAACATTTAAAAAAAAATTGCTTTACAATTCTTTTTTTTAATTTTAATGCACCTTTATTTTAATTTAAAAAAAATAGTGATTTTAAGTACAAATTTTAAAGAAAATTATGAGAGATAAAATTAAAAATACAAATTATGAAATTTGAAATTTAAAAGAAAATTAAGTGTTTTATAATTTTAAAGAAAATTAAAAATTTTACAAATGAAATAACTCTACCTACATTTATTAAATTAAAAATTGAAAAATTGAAATCGTAAGCAAAATTTTAGGGTTTATCTTTTAAAGAAAAATTAGGAGTTATAAAATTTCTAAGAAAATTATGTTTTACAATATTTTTAAACTTAAATGTAGCTTTTTCTTAATTGTAAAATTAATGTAATTTTAAGCACAAATTTTAACGAAAATATTGAGAACTCAAATTATAAAGAATATTTGTTAACTTTAACTTAGCTTTCTTTAAGTACAAAAAATGAAGTGATCTGTAGCACAAAACGTAAAGAAAATACAATATTAGGAATCAACTATTAAAAAAAATGATGAGTTTTTAAACTTTGTTTTACAATATTTTTTAACTTAAACGTAGCTTTATAAGTTAAAAAAAATACGCAATGTCAAGCATAAATTTTTTAACAAAATTGAAAGTTTTACAATCTTTTTAACTTAGGTATAGCTGTTTTTAGATTAAAAAAATTTAACAAATTTTAAAGAAAATTATGTTTTAAATTTTTTAAGAATTTTATGTATTTCAAAAAATTACAAAAAAATATATGTTTTAAAATTTTAAAGAAAATGCAGTTAAATTTAGTTTTTTTTTAGGAAAAAAATTTAAGCAGAAGTCGTAAAGAAAATATTAGGATTCAACTTCTAAAGAAAATAAGTTTTAAAACTTTTTAAAAATTGTTTTATAATTTAACCTGATTTCAAGCATTTTTTTAAAAGAAAATAAAAAGTTTACAATCTTTTTGACGTAAGCATAGCTTTTTTAGTTTAAAAAAATGAGACCAATTTTATAGAAAATTGTGAGTTTTAAAATTTTTCAAAAATTGTTTTACAATACAATATATGGGTTCAACTTTTAAAGAAAATAAGTTTTGAAACTTGAAAGAAAATTGCCAGTTTAACATTCTCTTTGACGTAAAAGTAGCTTTTCTTAAGTTAAAAAAAATTCATAATTTCAAACACAAAATCTAAGGAAGATTGAAAGATTTACAATTTTTTTGACTTAAATGTAACTTTTTTTAGTTAAAAAAAATGTGACAAATTTTAAAGAAATTGTGAGTTAAAATTGAAAAGCAAATTATGAGTTTAAAAAATTAAAGATTACAAATTTAACAATCTCTTTAACGTGAAAATAGAGGGCTGATAAATAAAAAAAAATTTAATAATTTTAAACACAAGTTTAAAAAAAAAATGTAAATTTTTACAATTTTAAATAAGGCGATTTTAATAACAAATTTAAAGAAAATGCTAAACGTTATTTATAAATTTAAAATTTAATTATAATTTTAACAAAATAAGAAATAAAATTCAGAATTATTTTCACGTAATTGTTGCTGTGTTTGTTTTTGAATTTTAAAGCAAAAAAATTAACAAGTTAACAAACAAATATAATGCGTTTTAAATATTTAAACAAAATTTTAAGAGTGTTAATAGGAATAATAATTTACAATGCAAAAAACTTAAACGTTGCATTTTTTAAGTAAATAAACGAGATAACTTCAATATTTTAAATTTCATTTTTGTTTCAATTATAAAAGGTTTTAAAAAACTTGTAGCTGTTTCGGACAACGATTTCATTTGTTTAAAAGGTTACACTGCTTTTTTAAATAGATTGCAAAAATATGATTTTTTTTAAAAACTTTGCGTTTGGCAGCATTTAAAATGTAAACTTTTATGCAATTAATTTAAGTTTTCAGTAAAATAACGCCAAATGCTTTTAGCAAAAATCATTCAATTTTGCAGCGTTATAGCTTTTCGCTTCATTATAATTTATTGTTATTTTAAAACTTACTTCAATGTTTTTAAAAAAATTCAAATTTGAGCTTGCAATAAAGTTAAATTTTTAAACAAAACTTTTAAGCAACGAGTTTTGCTTAAAAGCCAAAAGCAGCATGTCGTTATTTCTTAACAAAACAAAACATAATCCGAAACAGACCTAACTGACCCACTGGCCAACATTTTAACATTTTCTACAATATTTCATATTTTCGTATTTCATACAATATTTCAAAAATGCATAAACAATTTAGGCCAACGTTTTGTGAAATGTTTTCAAAATTAAGGCTTACGTTGCCACACAAAGTTGTAGCTGCACTTTATGCTTAAAATTAAACTTAAGTAAATTTCATTTAAATTTTTAACAAAATAATAATGCGAACAACAAAAATTAAACGTGTCTGTTTTTTTAAACAATTTCAAAACATTTCAAAAACAAAAATGTTTGTTTTTTTTTAAAAGAACCAATTGGACCAAGAAGGCATATTGATGGATTGATAATTTGAGTTCTTGTTGTTGGCTCCAGTGCCGTTGGTGTTGCCTGCGCTTAGACCATGTCGTTGGCTGCCACTGGCAGATGTGTTGCCACTAGTGCCTGCCGCAGTGCTGCTACTGGGAGCAGCTGCTGCAGCTGCACTATTGGCCACATTGGTTAGAAACTGTGCAAACTCCTGCTGCAGCTGCAGCTGTTGTTGCAGCAGCTCAAAGTGATTCTGTGGCTTGTTATAGATGAATTTCGTTGAGGTTTTTAATATATTGCTGGAGCTTGAGGAGTTCGAGGATGTGCTGGCAGCAGCTGCATCAGAGTTGTTGCCATTTTGCAGTGACTTGTTCGTGTTGTTGTTGTTACTAGAAGAGCTCGTTCCTGCGGTGTTGTTGTTGCTGTTGTTGCTGTGGCTTGCTGTAGGTGGTTTATTTTGACGATTGTTTGTTGTTGTGGCTACGGCTGATGTTGTTGTTGTTGTAGCTGTGGTTTTATTAGGTGGTTGCGACATTGTTGTTTGTTGCTTACTATGATTGCTATTACTACTATTGTTGTCCAAATTTGTTGTTTTCTTGTTGTTGCTGTTGTTGTGCTGTCTGTTGTTTAGTTGCGGATTTATATACGAGTATTTGCCATAATTATAAGCGGCTAAAGTTGAATTGTTGTTACTGTTGTTGTTGTGGTGATGGTGGTGATGGTTGTTGCTATTACCATGATGCTTGAGCACCAAATTATTGGCAGCCAAAGCTGCAGCCGCCGCGTTGGCATTCACAACAGCAGCCAACTTCGTTAATAATTACGTTTGCTTCGATTTGTTAGTCTTGAAACTAACTTGTAGTACCCGATTGCCCAAGGTGTAGCCATTGAGTGATTGTATGGCCACAACTGCCTCCTCATAGTTGGTCATGGTGACAAAACCAAAGCCCTTGCATTTGCTGCTCTGCATGTCGCGTATGACCTGAACGATAAAATGGCAAATGTAGTATTATTACAGATTTGTACTTAAGACATTTTAAAAAATTTTAATTGTTTTTAAAATGCTTATAAATGTTGAAGTATGTCAAAAAGGCTATCACAAAGAGATGTCCCGAGAAAGCGTTATTTTCAAATTGTTATACTTCTTTAAGAAAACCCTTTTTGACTAAGAAGAATTCGTTGTTAAATATTTATGTATTAACTTCTTAAATTTGAAGTTATGTTATGTTTCTTTAAATGATTAAAATGTTTCGACTTAGGAATGAAAAAGCCGTACAAGACCAAAAAAATAATGTTTATATTATTTTTAAAGGCGACAATTTGGTTTTAATCTGAAACCAGTCAAGTAATTGGGTGATCAACCAAAAGACATTTACACACGATGATAAATATTTTTTAAAGGAAAATCTCGGATGAAAAAAGATGGCCGTGTTGGGCGATGAGTTGCTACATGCATGACAGCACAGCTGGGATCATGGAGACCGACACAGCCGTTACCCACTTATCTACTCCAGAAGCTGACTTTAGTTATAGTCAAGGAGTTGAATTCTCTCTGGCAGGCCACGGATCGCTGAACGCATTTTTGTGGACGACAACTGAACTGCTCCACTGATCTATCCCAGAAGCTGACTTTAGTTATAGTCAAGGAGTTGGATTCTCACTGGCAGGCCACGGATCGCTGAACGCATTTTTGTGGACGACAACTGAACTGCTCCACTGATCTACCCCAGAAACTGACTTTAGTTATAGTCAAGGAGTTGGATTCTCTCTTGCAGGCCACGGATCGCTGAACGCATTTTTGTGGACGACAACTGAACTGCTCCACTGATCTACCCCAGAAGCTGACTTTAGTTATAGTCAAGGAGTCGGTTACTCTCTGGCACGCCACGGATCGCTGAACGCATTTTTGTGGACGACAACTGAACTGCTTCACAAGCACTGAACACTTAGGAGAGGCTAAGGGTGCTGAAACCGTTTTCCAATGTAATATTGGTTATAACCAGTCCTGGAATTTCAAAATGGCACCCACCGAGCTACCCAAATAAATACCAAAGATAAACCAGCTTCGGTTGATGGTTCTGCGGAGTGTTACTCGGCATTTAAAACTAGACTCATCATGCAAAACGTGCACCCAGGTTACATTATTGAGCACCGTAGTTCAGAAACAACAAGAATGGCAAAACTCTGGAACGGATTTCGACTGTATAAGTTCGACTGTATAAGCTTGCTCGTTATCGTCACAGTAAGCTTTCTTGTTCGCTACTATCCGCAGATACTTAAATTTTACGTTTTCAAACTATTTATCTACACCAATAGAGCTAAAGGACTTGATCTTTCTGATTCTAAAAACTAATAGAAGAGAAATTCTGTCTTTTTTACGCTTTTTTCTCTTTATGATATTACATGATATTTTTAGAAAGCATTTTGTAAGGCTACAACATCATTGCTACCTAATCAATGAAAATATGGCATATTTCAGTTTCGTTCCGGATTAGTTTTAGGAAGTAGAACATGATTTTAAACAGCAAGACACAAAACACTGCCCGGACGCACTAGCTCACTTTAGTCCTGATGACATCATGAAAGCAAAGGATTTCCTTTTGACTATTCATCGCTCGAAAGATGGATTATGGAAATATCAATAAAAAGCTCTTTGATGAAAATAAGGCCCTACAATTTTTAGCCAAATCTAAACGGCGATGTCTATAATCATGTGAACCTATATTTATAGAGGTGATTCTATAGATGGCGATTACAAAGCCTCTACAAAGATATCGATATCGAAAAACTTTTACGTCTATTCGCTTAAATCAGAAAATTTAGTTTGTTTTAAGAAATTTTCAATGAAATTGAATGCAACCATTTCACTTTAAAAATGCGAAAAGAAGACTAACGAACATTACCAAAATGATTTCGCCAGCTTTGGTTTTTAAAGTTAGTGTAGCTATAATACCCCTTACCTTGTAGGTGAATAAGTAGACAACAAAACAACTGGCACAATAATTTACTTACCTTTACAGACTGTACTGCACCAAATGGACCAAACAGCTGCCACAAGACATTCTCCTCTGTCTCGGGTGCCAGATTATAGACAAAAATGCACCAACCAGAGCTGCCAATAGTATTACCTTGGATCATGCCATTGGTTATCAAGTCACTGGTCAGCGGCGAGTAGCGTGAGATAACCGAGCTGCAGAAAGTTTGAAGAAGATTAGACCCATAAGAGTTGCTATCATAGTCAACCACTTACCTATAACGTCCGGCTGCGCTGGGATGTATGGCAGCAGCGGCTGCCGCAGCAGCTGCACCAGCTGCAGCATTTGGTGGAAAAGCGCGTGCTCCACGGGTATTCTGAGGTGTTATATAAGCGGCCAGGGGCTGCATGCTATTCTTATTGCTGCTCGGATTATTGGCAAACTTAACGGTTATGGGTTCGGTGGAGTTTTTCGGTGTTGTGCCGTTCAGCTCCTTGATGGCACGATCTGCCTCGAAGCGTTGATCAAAGCGTATGAAGCCCACGCCTTTGGAGAGACCTGGTTTGGCAAAAATCATAAAGTGAAATGTTTTAGAATAAAATGGGGCTTATAGCAAAAGTTGTTTCAATGATAGAACTACAAAGTTGTGATAAGGCAATGCAAAAAGCGTTTACAAGATATAAATTTACAACAGCAGCCAAATGTCTAATGTTGCGCAGGCCTTAAAGCAAAACAACTACAAAACTTTAAAAATTTAAAAGGCAATTAAAAAAAAAAATCATAGCTTAGTTAAAAAAAAAGAAAGCATCAGCGTAAGTTGTGTTAGAAAAAGCAAAGCCGATTTAAAAAAAATTAAAAAAGTGAATCTTCATGCGGGAACTGTTCGAAATTAAATAGTGTTTCGAAATGAATGTTGCTGAAGTTAAAAATAATATAAACAAATGAAAAATGAAAAACGCATAAATAAAAATATTAAATTAGTTCTAAAAAGCAGCTGATTTTTAGCAAAAATTATGATCGATGAAACTTAATTGTATTGACAGATACATAAAGCCAACTGCTAAAAGAAAGATGAACTTAAACAATTCATGCAGTGAAGTCAAGATTGTCCATGGTTCTGATTAAAGACGATTCCTAATAGATAAAGAAATTGCTTAAAGCACTTCTGGCAAATCTATTTTGTGGGCACTCTGCATACTTAAAAAACATCTTTCCCAATGTGCAATCTGTAGATAAGCTGCATCATTAATATAAAATATCTTTGTGATTTCAACCGATTGCCTAGATCTGCTTCTCTTGTAGGGGGGTCTTTACCCACAGTCCGGTTTATTTTTTGTTGTTTCTTCTTGCACGAGTGCAAGAAAAAGATATCTATCCCTCATTGACTTTTCCATACATGGATCTAACGATAGTAGCCTTCATTGCGATTTCCAGCGATTGCTTAACTTCGTTGCTCTTGTAAGGGTTACTTTGCTCACAATCCTACATTTTTTGTTTCTTTTCGTAAATCCACAAAAATTCTTTCTATGTAAATATCAGAGTGCTAGAGTAAAAAGTTCTGGACCTAAAACTTGTTCCAAAAGTTTCTGCGAGTTCATATGAATATGAAAGAATATAAATCAAACTAAGATCTGGAAGAAAATCTTACACTGCATTGAACCCAAAAGTCACAAAGATCCTTTGATAAACAGAAAAATAGCTGTATTCAAATGGCCAGCAATGAGTTCATACCTAAATTTCATTAAGGAAATATGAGAGGAATCCTCTATTATCTGCAGATTATTTGCTACAGAATGTACATCACCTTAAATCTACCAGAATGGGCAAATATTAACACATTTTAGTCTTAGGTTATGAAAGAAGTGTGCAACACAAAGTGTGGAATCACGTGGAGCCTCACTAGACACCTTAAGGACTTGAACTATGCAGACAACATCTGTCTGACCTCTCACAGGCTCTGCGACAACCAGGGCAAAACTGATGACGTCGCCAGGCTAGCAAGCAAAGTCGGTCTTGAAATAAACGTAGCCAAAACCAAGGCAAAGCTGAACATTACCATCTATGGGAACACAATTGGTATCGTCACCAGTTTCCCATACCTTGGCACTGTCATCTCCAACAATGGCGGCGTGGATGATGACGTCACAAACCGACTTGTCAAAGCCCGATCAGCATTTGGGAGACTACCACATCTGTAGCAACAAACAAATAAGCAGACGAATAAAGCTCCGGATCTACCTACAGTGCGTGTGTAAAGTCCATACTGCTATATGAAAGTGAGATGTGGCTCACCACTAAAAAGATGACACAGAGAAAAGTAAGAAATGCTTGAGGATTATATGCGAGATATTCTGGCCAAACAGAATATCCAATGCAGAGACGTCTTGTGTCACAGGTGAACCTCCAATTAAGGAAGAAGAAATGAACGTGGAAAGGGCATGCTCTCAGCAGAACTCCAAGCAGTATTGTCAGGATGGCACTGCGATGGAATCCTTAAGGCAGCAGACGCATCGGAAGACCCAAGGCAATCTGGAGAAGGTCCATCCTTCAAGAATTGGCCCAGTCGAACACAAATTGAGACGAAGCTAAACAGACGGCACAAAACAGGGTTCGTTGGAAGGCTCCAGTAGAGGCCCTAAGTTCCCAAGCAGAATAACAAGCAGAAAAAAAATAGTTTTGTATTAGGTCCACGCGACTAAATTTAATTTAAAATGTTAACTAAGGCAGTATTACCTATTATTTCCGGTTAAACCCCAAAAGGAATTGAATTTCTATAAGCATGAACTTGACTTTGTCTTCAAGGGAAAAAAAAAATTAAATTTAAATAGCCACCAATTCTTGATTATTTTGAATAATCTGCTAATCCAGAGATATTTTTCATTTTATAAGGTTTTCTTTTTTGCAAAAACGCATCTATGCGGCCGACTTAAAAAAGTTAATGAAAAGACTCTCTCTGCTGAGTTCAGTTGAGTTCGTATCGAAGCGCAGGGAAATCCTCAACATAAGATAGATATAGAACTCATTTTATTAATTAATTTAATGAAGTTATATAAGGATTTCAGTCCTGGTCGTGTTTTGGAAAATATAAAAATCTAAAGGGTCTTATTTGCTTTTAAAAGTTGCTAGGGCTCGTAATAAGTGGACCGGGTTGACGGCAGATTCGGGACATTAGACAGTTTTCCTGGATAAAAGTCTAAGTTGTAGATTCATCTATATCAATGAACTCATATATAATTATTATCGAATTTTTAGAATATGCAAGATTCGTAGCATAATACACTTAGGGGCTTACAATACAATAGTATGATTTTAAAGCAATGACAACTCTGCTGTTGACTTAACAATTATCAATGCATCTCGTTATAGTTGTACATTATGGGCCGACAGCATTTTTGGGCGTTATTCTATCAAAGACCGGCAAAGTCACTGTGAATGGCGCTGACAAGCGCTACCGTACAATGCCTGTAAACTTATTTGTATCCCTTTCGTCTATATCATAAGAATTCGACACGGAAAATCAAAAGTATACCAATATTGAACCCAGCCTTTGTTCTATTTGCAATTCAGAGGAGAACAACATTTAAATGCATCTACCATATATTTAATCCAGTTTAAACTTTAATCACAAAATCATATCAATCTTCCTATTGACTCAAACAAAAGTCTAACATATTTTTATGAATTTTGTGCACTTTAAAAATCACCCTTTATAGTCAGAAGTAGCATTTAAATGACTTTCAATATATATATCAGCAATGTCGAGACACACAGTATTTGACATAAGACTAAAACGAGTTCCCAAGTACAGTATTTTCGAAAAGATATCGGAAAGAGTTAAGAGTTTTGCAGTATGACAATATGGCAACAATCGTTTCATGAAGTAATACCATAAAGACAACGATATCGACTAGAATTATGAGTTTTATTAGCATTATATGGTTAAATGAATTAGATATTTAATGGAAACACTTTAACTTTTAATCTATATGAAGTTAGGAAAGCGCACATTATTTATTCAAAGCAGCTGTTTTAAAAAAAATTAAGAAACTAAAATTAACATATATATATATATAGGAGATAGATAGCATGAAGTCAACACAGCCAGCAAAAGTTAAATAGAACTGCGAAAAATGATTGAGCTCTATACAGAACAAAATATCACAAACAATAAACCAAACCTACCCGACGCGTGCTCGTCTTTAGATTGTTTTTGTTTATCCAAATTACATGTAAAAATAAAATTGTAAATGTTCGATTAATTTTAATTTCAGTTCAAAAATAATACATATATAAAATAAACAATATATATAAATAAAAAATTAAATAATGTTTCTACAAATTGTGGAGCATCAGCAAAAATTTATTGCAAAACCGGTGAGGTTACTGCATATATTGTGGATTTAAGACTAAATAGATCTACGATTGTAACCACTATTTCGTTTAACAAAATCCAAAAACAAAACAAACTTTGTGTTTCAAAATCGCAATAGTGGAGCTAATTATAAATAAATATATTTAAGATTATTAAATTTACATGCTTATTTTATATATTATTGTTTTATATATTGCTAGAATGCTAAAAAGTTCTACTAACTTTATAGAATAATATTATTAATAAATATAAGTTTGTGTAGGACCCCTAAAAGCTATGCAGGATATGCCTTGGTTAAATAATTCTTAGTTAAAATAAAAACTATTTAAACCCAAAACGTTCGAATTATTATATTATTTGAGAATATTTTAAGATTACAAAAATTTGTTGTGTTGGATTAAAATTATTGATATGCCAAAGTTCATTTTCATTTTGCACGTTTAATTTGGATTCCCTACGCTACGGTAAGTAAAAATTTTGGTATTACTCCAACTACCTACCTAAAATACTTTTTGTTAAGTTCTTGCATAACTTTTCACGCTGCACTTACCCGTTATGTTATCACAAAGTATACGCGAAGTTATGATTTTGCCATAAGGACTGAAAAGCGATTCCAAATCGGATTGAGTCATATTTTTTGGAAGACCCGAGACGTACAAATTGGCGCCCTTAATGCTCTCAGAACTGGGGCGTGCAATGGATACCTTCAAAAAATAACAAAATTATTAAACAATTGCAATATCAGCAGTCTATATTACTTACTTTAATAGTCTTATTCTGCAAGCGTAGACCATTCAAGGAATTAATGGCCTTTTCTGCATCTTCCTGTTTGACATAGTTAACAAAGCCATAGCCTAGACTTTGACCTGAAAGTATTTAAAAATATATAATTAAAATAGGAAAAACTGAAAGATCAGCGAAATGTTGCCTATCGCTAATATGTATTGGGAAGTAGCACTAACTTGTAAGCATTGAGTGTTGCGGCAGACTATACTTTTTGGAAAGAAGTTAGGATGCAGTTAAGCACACCCACTAGATATTATGCGCTTAAGAACACATATTGAAACTTACAACTAACTGAAATATCATCCCTTCAAAGGCGGACTATCAATACATCTCAATTAATAGTTTATAGCCGAACCCGAATGGCGGTCCCTGTACTTAATAGAAATTTTCCTACTCAAATAGTGTCTATTTAATAGTTTTGCCAGTGTTGAGTAATATTTTCGCACTTAATATTTCCAAATGCCAAGTATTACTCGTTATAATTATAGAAATGCAAAAACGGTTCTAAGATATCTGATATTCCAAATTTGGCACTGTAAAAGTATTTAAAATTTTCAAAAAAACTCCCATTGTATATGGTTTCGAACGAAAAACATGCATTCATGATTGAAGTAAAAGCCTAGTTTGACATCTAAAAGAAAGGAATTTACTGATATATTATATATTATGATTATATATATGCAAATCGTTCCAAAAAAGGGTTTTATATATAAAATTCATTGTGATTTGTATTTGTATTTCAAGATAGCGACCTATGACGCACAGGATCAAAATTACTAGACTGTGACCTAAAGCTCCCTTAAGGCAAATCGGTAAATAAAGAGGATTTGCGTGCAAAATTTGTTTTGGCTTGTTTCTATTTTAGATAACATCCTAACCAAAATCGGTTCATAAAAGTATTTTAGTATACGAAAGAATTATTTTGAATTTGATAAAAATCCATCCATCACCATAGTATTTCTCATAAGTACCATATAGGCCAATCGCTCAAAAAATGGCTGGCTCTTACAAAATTACTTTATACTGACTGATTTCGGTATATAAAAATATTTTAGGCTTTCCAAGTATTGTATGTCAAACAACATTCACTACATCATCAAAGAAAAAATCGGCTAAAAACTTTATTTGAGCCACCCAATGAGTGCTTCAGGGTATTCCATCATCATTTTCCATCAAATTCGCGTCGGTCTTTACTTTTGTAGATTTACGAAACTAGTTAAGCAAGTTATTAACATTTTTAAGATCCTCTGCAAACTCTACTTCTAATTTTTTACTCTAGGCGTATTTTGTATACCAAAAGAAGCAACTAAGGATGGTCGACCATATAATATTTTGATATTATTCGGCCAAAAACTAGTTTTTATAAAGTTTTTTATTTCTAAATAAATCATATCAGAGCGCACCATTGTATGCTTAAGGAATAGCAAGCAATACTGAGTTGATTTCAGGTACAGGGTGTTCCAAAGGCATTTTCCATAAAATTCGCATTGGTCTTTACTTTTATAGCTTGACGGAAATGTTTAAAAAAGTATCAACATTTTTGGATGTTCTCCAAAAGCTTAATCTTTTTTTCAACTGTTTCAGGTAATTTCGCAGGCTTATTGTTTATAGCATAAAAAGGAAATAGGAATTGATCATTCACTTTATGAAGACAATGTGACGAACTAACAAGAAACAACATAGACCTGAACCACCAAGCTAGCCGAAGACGAGTTAGACCAGCAAACATCTTGAGTTAATTAGTAGAATCAAAAAGGCGATATGTGAAGCTAAATCGATGATATTATCGTTGGACAGATTCAAAAAGAGAAACTTCGTTGCGGCCATTTGTTCCTCCTTGAAGCATAATATAACCTTTGTTATATCTGTAACGCTAGTGTCTTAACTTCACTTCATCTTAGCGTCTTAGCCTGTTTTTTGTATTCTACCAATCACCTGTAGATATTTTCTGCTTTTTCTCGTCTTCGAAAAAATATAATAACTTTAGGAATTATATATTATTTACACCATCTATCCCACATTATTGCCTGCTTCTGCTCTTAGCCTTATCGGAGATAGGTAAAACTAACTGAGCAGACGCTGGTGGTCTCTAACCTCCTAACTTCGCTTCAGCTTAGCTTCACAGCGCGCATTTCTGATTCTACCAATCATCTGCACATCTTTTCTGCTTTTTCTCGTCTTCGAGAATATATAAATAACTTTAAATTATATATTATTTATACCATCTATCCCTTAATATTGCTTCCTTCTCCTCTTAGTCTTATTGGAGATAAATAAAATAAAATACTTTGTTTTCTATTTTGTGAATAACTGCGCAGACGTGGTGTCTCTAACCTCCTAACTTAGCTTCGCGCATTTCTGATTCTACCAATCATCTGCAGATGTTTTCTGCTTTTTCTCTTTAGGAATTATATTTTTATACCATCTAATCCTCATTATTGGCACCTGCTCCTCTTAGCCCATTGCAGATGAATGAAACTCGTATTCTACACTTTGTTGCCTATCCTGTTGGTAGCCAGCCAAGCAACCCTTGGGGATCTCTATCGATTTTTTTTGCAGGTTTTCCATACCAAAGTGTGCTCCAGTTGCTTACCTGTAACTTTGTCGCGTATTAGCTTGCAGCTTTCAACCTCACCGAAGCTGACAAACAAGGAGCGTATCTCATCCTGCGACATGGTCTGCGGCAAATAGTTAACAATCAAATTGGTTTTGGGATCTGGCTCATTATTGTTGTTATTGTTGTTGTTGTTTGTGGTAGCATTATTGTTATTGTTGTTGTTATTATTGCTGCTGTTGTTGTTGTTGTTAGCAGCGGCATTTGTGGTTGCTGCCGAGCTGCCACTTGAGCCTGTGACAGCTGCTGTCACAGCTGTTGCAGTGGCGCCACCATTTTGCTGAGCCTGGCTGCTGCCCACTGAACTGCTGCTGCTGCTGCCGGCACTGGCGGCACCGGAGCTCTGCTGCTGCTGTTGCTGCTGCGCCTGTGTCTGTCCCTCGACCATATTGTGGCTGCTGTTGCTGCTGTTGGTATTGTTGTTGTTGGTTGTTGCGTTGTTATTGTTGTTGTTGTTGTTGAGCGCAAGCATTGAAGAAGTAGCAAAAATGTGTGGCAAGTTATCGATTAGTAAATTCTTGAATACAATTAACTAGAAGTAAAAAATCTACAACTTGGTGCTAAGTTTGAACTCAGAACGAAAAATCGTAAAAGAAAAACAATATTCTCAAAAGTGCTTGAACTTGAACAAAGTATAGAAATTTACAGCTTTTATATAAAAATAACGTCTGTTATTCGTAAAAGAGTTTATAGAGAGCGTTGTTTTGTTGTTTAAGATAATACTGTTTGTTCGCGTTATGAAATCTGCAAAGAAGCAGAAAATATATTTGAGAAAATGTTTAATGAAATAATATATTTTTTACAAACCTTTACGCACGACGCACACGATGAGCAACCGAGGTAAATGAAATAATTTCAGATCGTTCCAATGCTAGAGTAAAACTTTTATAGAGTTTTTATGCATATAGCCTACTTATAAGCGCGCGCGGTATAAGACGAGTGCCCCAAAGTTAGTACTACTTATGTATTTGTATGTCCAAAGTTAACTGCAAAGAAAAACAAAAACAAAAATCAATTTTCATTTAATTCAATTTAAATTCAATGTGTGGCATAGCTTTAATGTGCAACATTTTCATTTGAGGTTTGGTTTTCGTGCTTGTACTTGCCACTTTGTGCCGTTGCTGTTCTTTTTTCCAGGAAACCCACAAGTACTACAAACGAGAGACACCCCCCCAAACACAAACAACACTATATATTTTAATGAAACCATAAAAATGTGGTGAACATTCTTGTTATTGGCATTAAGACTGAAGACTGAATTTTCAATTGGCATTGGAATAGATTTTAAAAAGAAAAATCGATCAAATTGAAAGGTTATATAACAACTTGGTTTAGTTATAAATAGGTCACGTAATGAGTACTTAAATAATGGAATAGTTACTGCATTGTATAAGCCAAAAAACGACAAAGGTTCATTGCAATACAAAATAGACAAATTTATAAAGGGTAACTTTTTAGCAACTTAGTTTTTGCCAGCACAGTTTTTTTTGTAGTTTGCTGTTACTGAGTGTCTTTAAAAACTTACTTAACTTAACTTAACTTTAAAAAAAGTTAATTTTTATGCGCTTTTCGCCTGCCATGCATATCACAAGCCTTTAAACTAACTTATGAGCCCTGCCCATGATGCATAGATGAGAAATGGTGAATAAACATCTTAAAATGCATAGATGAACGCATAAATAACAAATAATGGATAGACATTTAAAAATTTTGTTTCTTTTCCATGGAAGAGCCTAGGTAATCCTTGAACGCCAAGCACATTCAGCTGTGGCCATTTACTTTAAAGGTTATTCGCCATAAGTAGCATATTTATCCCAGAGCTCCGTGACCAGTTCGAATTCTTTCTTGTCATTGCCAAGCTACATAAGTGAGTATGAGCTTTTTTACGACTTGTACTCCCGCCGCATTGGTGCGTATAAAATTGGCATTATTCCTGACATGATCTAGACCAAATACAAAATTCTTCGTAATATATTCTCAAGCAGCAGACGCAGCATTGTCTGCTCGGTAAGCTTTGATTCATGCGAAACCTTGCCAAGGACCGTGAGTTGGCGCTCTTTAGCATGAAGAAACGCTTGGCCAGCTGATCCACAGCTGCATTTATGTGACCAGTGGTAGATGCAAGATAGGTTAGGTTAGGTTAGTCCGGCCGGCTCACATAGATCAGAATGATCCTTAGCGTTACCGGGTTAGATGCAAGATAATTCGTCGTTTTTTTCAAAACGCTTTGCACAGTAGATCTGCGCGCTTTTTGCTGTCATTGTCATGTATCATGCCTGCATAGCTCCAGGTGCTTAGCGGCAAGCCACGCCGCAGTTCCAGCAAATCGGCATAAAATTGCTTTTGATATATCTCATCTTTTTCATCTTCCTTTAAATTCTGATACACAATTACTGTCGAATATGATCAGTTTGATCTAAAATTGAATTGCAACCACACAGATCTTCTATACAACATTAAAAATTATTATTAAAATTAATGATCGGTAATTTACAGTTTGGAGCACATAATAGAACGACGACATCGTTTGGCCACACTTCAACAAAGCCGACGAAGGCCAAAATTGTATTATATAAGTCAAACTCACATCTCACAAACTTTAGATTGGAAATTCTCATATGACAGAAATATACGAAATCTAATCGAGTATTCACCATGTTGCTGCTTACACAGTTCTTATTCAGTCATTTGGATTTGCACAGCTGATTTATACAGTTGGTCATTCTTGTATTTTTAATTCGTATACAGTTGTTCTTTAATAGACTAATCCTTTACAGTTGTTTGTTTTTATGGCAAAACAGACAAATTTATAAAGGGTGATTTTTTAGAAACTTAATTTTTGACGGGCCTGGCTTTCAGTTGAACAGAGTAAAGCGGCTGGCTGCTGACAACCTGGCGAGGGATCAACTGGATCACTATTATAGCATGCACTAAATATTAACTAAGTTTTTGGAAACACTTTTTAACAACTCCAACGAAGCTCGTTTCTGGTTGAATAGATACTACCATTATAACATTTTGACTCAAGAGCAAACAGAAGCAGTGGTAAAACCAATACATCCCAAAGAAGTCAATTTTGGTCTGCCTTCGGCTTTACTTTTTCAAAGACGAGAAGATGCAGAACGTTATTGTGAATGGCGAACGTACAATGCTTAAAGTTATTTTTGTGCAAGAATGAAGAGCTGAACTTGGCCTATGTGCGGTTTCATCATGATAGTGCCACAAAATGGCAAGTAAAACAATGTTTCAATTAGCGGTGGGTTTGGTGCACAGTTTATTTCACGTTTAGGGCGTTCGATTTGCTGCCTAGATCATGTGATTTAGCGCATTCTAACTTTCTTTGCCGAATATTTTGGCACATGCCTATAGCGACAAGTTTGCATACGTTGATGCGCTTTAATAGGGAAAAATTTAAGTCGAAATTTCGAAGACCTAGCGAATGTACCTTTTGCACCGTAGTCGTGACTCACATTTATGCGAAATTATCTTCATATATTAAATTATATTGATCGTTCTATCAACAACTCAGCTATGTCAATGATGAGTTCATTTTTCTGAACTTTTTGGTTCTTTGAAAATCGAATAAATAAGCTCATTAAAAATCACCATTTGCATGCATTCTTTTGCTGACGAAGAGGTTGCTATTGTAAACTTATTTTCGAAAATTTTATCTAAATTGATAGCACCGTCAGAACTCGAATCAGCATTTTGATACCGTTCTCGTCAAAGCAAGTTACACTACTTCTGACAATCATTCTATAAAAAAGCCACATAAAAAGAGGCAGCTCATTCTATTCGAAAAATAATAATTTAACGTCTATTAAGCTTCGCTGAATTGGTTATATTGATTTTATAGATGATGACCTTCTGGATTGTAGTTTAATGCTATATGACTAGGACGCAGAGCTGTTACTATTGAAAGGACTGGTTCCAGATCTTACTGATCACATTTTTTACGGCACGGAAAAATATACATCTAACAATTCAATGTTTGTTTTTAAAGAGAAAAAAAATTAATAAATACAGAAATTTTTCTGGGCATCTGCATTCGGATTTTAGTTCCCACCGAAAACTGTGTAACATTTTTTGAAAATATATGATACATCTAAACAATAGTGTAATTGCTGAACTATTTTCGAACTTTAACTCAGAACTTTTAAGACAATAAGTCATTTAAGGGAAGTATTAGTTTATATAAATCGTAAGCAATACATAGAACATATACCTATGAGACACTGACAAGTTTTCTATAATATAATAAATGCAATAAATAAAAAATGAATTGCTCTATCGATTTATAAACAGATTTAATAAATATATGTGGATTTAAATCTTTTTCTACATCAAATTAGCAAGCTCCACAATAATCACCCTTTATTACGAATTCGCTATAAAATGATCAATCTCATTTCTTCTTAGACAAACTAATTTTCACTTTATATGGTTTCCAGCTTCAACGTGCATTCTCTAAAATCATTATAAAGATTTTATGGATTTTTTTATGAAACTAGCCATTTTATAAACAAAAAAAAATATTTTCAGTTTTATTACAACTAATTTTATCTTAAAAAAATGACAACACTTCGTTTTCCAAATGTACCAATATCAATACTATATATATATTTCATACAGACTATAAGACGGATGATATACAAATTAGTGTTTGGTAATCTTTGGCAGCTCATATCGAGCGTTACTACTTCTCATATTAATTCTGTTTATGCGAAAAATTCTTAAACTCCTATTTCGTATTCATGTATGAAATGTTAACGTTTATTAAGTAAATATCTTAATAGTAAAATGATTACAAAAAAAGTAGGAAAAATGTTTTTATTGCTTGAAGGCATGTGACGCTTTAAATAACTGCACTTAATGAAAGATTAAGTCTCTATACGAGTTCTAGACTGCAACCCTAAAGACAGCAGACGAACAGGACAACCAAAAGCAACTTAAAGACAAACCGAGAACCTACGAGAACTAGGTAAGATCAACTTGGCCGCTAAGCAGACGACATAAAACCGAATCCAATGGAAAGTCTTCCCCCTAAGTTCCCAAATGGAATAATAATAAAAAAAAATGCGAGTTCACAAAGCAGCCAAATCCCTAACAATGCTTACAGATTTTACGCGCATGCAGCTCTAACCTCAAAGAAGTTTCATAAATAAACTTCACTATTTTATAAAGTTCTTATAATGGAATTATAAAACCCTTAACAATTTTTTTCACTTAGGATCGGTCTATTCAATACATTTCTTTTCTCTATCTTAACTTATCTTGAGTCGAATCGTGCATCTTTCACCAATCGTATAGTAAGTTTAGAATCTCTCACTTGGTCAACGATGATCTTTTGGCAGCATTTATTACGAAATGCTAAAATTTTTAAGTTACATCCTGTTTCTAATTTTTTTATTGTAAATCCAAATTTCTAGACAGCCTCAGTTGTGAGACGGTGAAGATCTATAAGAAATTCTTCTATTAGGTTAGGTATGCGAATTAGTTTTATATCATATTTTATTCGTTCTTATTAAATATTTTCTAATTTTAGTATTGTTTGTATATAGGTCAACTGAAGTTAATTGTAACACTTTAGTTAATTAATAATTAAATTCATTTTTCAATTTTTAAAGACTTTTAAAGAGTTCAACGATAGTTGATTATAAAACTACACTATATATTTAAAAAAAAATGATATATGCGTAGTACTTATAATGCTACACGACTTAATCTACTTAGCACTCATAGAATGGTCCTATACACTCACAAACATCTGCACTCTCACATAAAGTGCTTAAATTCCGAACACCAGCAATACAAAATTGACATATGACAAGCAAATTACTATAAGTTCCATATAGAAAATACGAAATTCCCAAGTTTTACGCTGAGTTCCATTAAAGTTCCTGGTCTATATACAAAAATAACAACAATCCGCACGCATCTCATGACGCCTGCGCACTGAACGCCCTCCAACTATTTGAACTCAGCTGTTTTCGAACTTCTGCGTGATCTCTTATATTTACGAACTAAAGAGCATTTGCTGTCCGAAATAAGAGAACGCACATACTTCTCATTCGCTCAGTTGGAATTATAGTCTATATATAAACATCGGTACGTACATACATTCGCATTATGCGTACAAAAATATGTATTTATATAAGGAAAAGCAAATAAATAAAACAATATTATTTATGTTGGAAAAATGCGCAGAACTACAAAGGTGCAAAACATATTTATTATTGTTTTTATTGTACAAATAAATAGCCCATCATAATTATAGCATATGTTCAATTTTTGCGCAATAAAAATAAGTTTTTCGTTAAAATTATAATTGCAGGGGAAGTGAAATTTTAGGATTAGTATAAAATGCTGATTTAAAATGCCCAAAAATATATTCATTTTTTCATAACTACAAAGAAAATCCTGTCAGTCCTTGGCTAAAATACAACAATATTTTGCCTTATCCAAACTATAGACGTCTTTGTGATTTCGCGAAGCAACTTATAACAAACAATAGTTTTTTGTTTATAAAAATGAAATATCTAATAATCTGCATCTGAAATATGCAAAATCTTGTACCTAGCCAACAGTTAGTTTGCTTTAAAATTGTTTTGAAGTGTCCATATGGTAGAATTATATATATAAAAATTGAGTATTCACAATGGGATTGAAGTAAGATGTGATTTCATAACATCTATGTTATTATTATTTCCAAGTATGATCTTTATTAAGCAATTACTTCCGTTCAACAATCGCGAGCCTAACAACTAAGAAACTACGAATCCCACGACAGTCGCTCCTTCATACCGGAATCGACGCAGGCCCCGACCTGCCGAAGGACTGCCAAATACCCTTTGTTTTCGGAATACCAAACTATATATATTTTTAATTATCGTCCTTTAGTTACAGATCAAAAAAAATATGCGACTCTATGATAGTAGATGCCCCACTGGTTCATCTTTCCTGAATGAACACATAAAAACAAACTAGTAAAAACTTCTTAAGCGAATTCACTAAAAA
Organism: Chymomyza procnemis; assembly: GCA_035046065.1. Classification (NCBI taxonomy): domain Eukaryota; kingdom Metazoa; phylum Arthropoda; class Insecta; order Diptera; family Drosophilidae; genus Chymomyza; species Chymomyza procnemis. The sequence goes on from JAWNOJ010000024.1 coordinate 10,421,431, forward strand.
CTTAAGTTTATCTGCGTCGTTCGCTTGTGCCATATTCGTTCTTACCGTTCGATCTTAAACTATTCTTATATCGCCACATTCCTATATTATTTTTATACAGTTTTCGATCTTCGGCAGCTAATACAGTGTTGTTCTTATCCCATCTGTGCTGTTTCTTTTTTGTTTTAATGTGTCGTTATTTTAAATCATTATTGTTTTGAAGTAACTTATTATAGTAAATATGTTTGGGATTATTATCGCATAATCTGTAAGTAAACTAGAGATCCAGGAAGCAGCGATTTGTCGCAATTGCACTATTTTGTAGAAAAAAAGATGTGTTTCAAATCATGACCCAAAATTCACCTTAAAACATATTGAAAGATTGCATCGGTTTCTTGAGTTTTAATTCTTAAAACTAATTCCTAGTCAAGCAAAAAGGATTTCCCGAAGGGAAACAGTTTTTCCAACCGCATACGCAAAAGAAGAAACAAATCTATTGGGAAAAATGACAAATTGGCAATGCTGTTTCGAACGGTCCTTAAAACAAGATAAATTGAAGTATTTCATTTTTTTGAGATCAAAATCTATACAGCAACCTTCTGTAACCAAAACCAAAGCCTAGTTTTTAGGTTTTTAAGTTTTTTAACTCAAAACGTTTATTAACAAAAAAAAATATTTTCCCGAAATCTTTCCGTTTTAAGAAATGCTCCAAATTTGTATGTTGGAAAATATAAATAAACAAATTATGGAAATAATGTTATAATAGTTTTGTTTTTATCTTGTAAGATTCAAGGGGTATACTAGATTTGTGCAATTTATCTAACGGTAAGAAGGACGCATGGTACACCCCAATTCTTCTATACCAAAATAACCTCGTGTAAACTTGGAGCTAGCTTCACTTGAAGTGACTAACTGGAGAAGGCGCGCGCAAAGCAGGGGCGTCTGGCGAGCGTTAGTAAAATCGGCTATAACCCTATAACGGGTTGTGATGGCCAAACAAAGAAAGAAAGAAGAATCTTGCAGCTATGTATTATTGTTCGCCCATCCGTATGTTTCAGACCCTTAGATCTCATCATCATCATTCAGCTCTACAAGCCGGCGCAGGTTTTGGCTTTCTCAACAATTCTTCTCCATACGTCTTTGTTATTAGTAAAGACGCGCACTTAGTTCTTGAGTCACCAAATTATACGAACTAAAGCGAATTTTTCAGAGATGAAGTAATGAAATTATAATTATTAAATTATTAATTATAAACACGCTTTAGTATATTAAAAACAGAATAGAAGACCCGCTATATACATCAGCTATATTTCTTAGTATGATTTTGTGTATTTCAAACAGCTATACATTTTTAAACAGCTTTAAAAAAATTAGTGGAGATTGGTGAATTTCGAAAAAAAAAATTTCGAAGAAAATCGAAAATCTTTATCACCATGCGGTTCCTTTGGGTTCTGCAAGTCGCAGTTACATGTTGCGACCATCGAACTTGAATTAGTGTTTTTAAAAGTTATATCGAGGGTTTTTTCTGAATCATATTATTTCATAAGGAATTCAGTTGGTCTTATTTTCAATTTTTTTTTTTTGTTTAAGGGATACAATGAAGTCCAATTGATTTTATATTTAAACAATATTCGGAAATATTCAATTAGAGTAAGCAAAATTCGATATAACACTAATATACGTTCCTATCCTAAAGGGCGAATTTTGTATAGATCTGCCACAACTAAATCACATGACTTGCATATACTCTTTGTTCCTTTAAATACAGTAACAATTTTTCAAAAAGGTCTGTGCATTTTTGGAAAAAAACCTCAGATCAAAAAATGAAACAGTTTTTTTGAATAAGGCCAAAAAAATACCATTAACACTCAAAAACTCAAATGCGTATAAGAAATGTACGAAACGATCGACGTTGGCAATTTCGAATATACTATATACCTGGGATATAGTACTTGGCTCACATATTTGCATTCAGCAGGTCAATGTAAATCGTGGGAAAAACTAATATTTTAAAAATAAACAAACAACAAAGAGCACAAAAAATATCCAATAAGTGTGTGAGAAATAAAGAGTAAGAGAAACTACCGGCAAAACTTAAAAGCGCGAAAAAATTGTACTTTTTGAAAATATTTTTAAAACAACAAACACGTTGTCGCCGCAGAAGTCGGGGACGCCGAACGTCTCTTAGTTTTGAGGTTAAGTGGGCGCAAGTTGAGAAGAAACAAAAAAAGCGATATATTAAAATCATTTTTCATGCACTCGGCATAAAATTACATAAATGCAGTGAGAACTATATAGATATAGTTATATAGATATTTGTGTAAATGTGTAGATATTAAAGTATCTGTTTATCTATAGGTATATATAGGACTGTTGATATATATAAACATTTATACCAAGAATTACCTTTTGCTGCTTTTGCAATTATCATGAAAGTGTATAAAATAGACTTTTTGTTGTTGAATTTGTATGCGATTACGAAACACTTTTAACTTGGTTATAAATCTATGCAAATTTATTTTGTATTTATTTAAATAAACAAAAGAAAAGGCACAACAATTAAAACCAAAATCGAAGAGTTCTTTAGTATTGAAAAAAGCAATAATATTGTGTATATTTTTTTATAATTTTTTATTATAATTTTAGTGTATTGGCTTTTGTATTGTTAAAATAACAAAACGTTAAAAACAAAAAACCAAACCAAAAACCGAACCGAACGCGAAATAAATTTATAATAATAATAATAATAATAATAAGGAAATAAAATCGAACGGAAAGTAGAAAAAGAACACGTTCCTGCAACTCAACAGAACAGAAATAAACTGATTCGTCGAATGGCATGAAAATTATTTTTATGCGTCGGAAAATTAACGACAAACAGACGAGGGAATACACTCAACGTTGTGGGGAAAACGCTGCGAAGAGCTGGCGCGTCAGAGCCAAAGAGCACCAGGTTCGCCAGCACTATGCTCTGTAGAGTGGCGTCCAGAGAGCATGTACTAGACGATTGTAATTGGCGCCGGGGGAGGTGGGTTCGTTTAGAAAGATCATGGTTTCCATGCTGATGACACACTACGTAGAGAAAAAAAAACATTTGCAAGACGTTTTTGCTGTAATTGGATTATGGTTGGAATAGTAGACAGTGGGTTTTGGTTGCTTGGTTCTTGGTTCTTGGATTACACTCACGTGACAAACCGAAAGTGTATCAAAGCAAAACAACTTACTGTGCCCTACAATTCCAGCTGTTATACTTTGCAGTTATCAATGGAGTGCAAAACAATTGTGCAAGTGTCAAGTTTTATTTATCGTTACTGCGAGTTGAAGAAGAAGTAGGCTGATGATAAGAGTTAGGGTATTGCAGTTTGTGACGTAGACTTAATAAAACATCAATGGATATACGGCTAAGTGTGTGTAACCGGTTAATGAGAGCAGGACATGGTTATGCTGTCTTCAAACAGGGATGCACGGCGCCAGGGTTATCATGTTGAAGTGGACGGATATACTTTTGGTGTTCTCAAGAAATTCACGAAGCTTGCACCGCCGTGAGCAACAACAAAAATATCATTACGGAGATTAAGTTGAGAATCAAACTTGTCTGTGGGTATTACTATTATTTTAGTAAGCAGATGTGTAGCAGAGCTCTCTCCCGATCTGCAAAATTTTACGCTGTACAAGATGCATATCCCGAGCATGCTCTTATATGACAGGAGCATGGATTGTTTCGCAGACGGATGCAGCTGCACTTGGGGTTTTAGAGACGAACATTTTTGCCAAAGTCTTCGATTTCATTTGAATTGTGGATGATGATCGCATTGGAATGAAACATGAGCTGTATAAGCTCTGCGCTGTCGCAACACAATGTCTGTCGTATGAATGAAGACGCTCCAGAAAAAGAAGGATGAAGGAGACGTATTAGACTCAGATCGAAAGACTAAGTAGAGGGATGCAGCAGCGCTTGGGGTTTTCGAGACAAAAAACCATCGCAAAATCTTCGGTCCCTTCCAGACGAACATCTCTTACCTATGAACCACAGGCTTTATGAACTGAAGAACAACATAGATGTCGTCCAGCGTATTGTGAAACGTAAAACGTCTGCGCTGGCTTGCCTAAGTCATTTGTATGGTTAAAGACGCTCCAGCAAAGAGGGTGTTTGATGCGAAAGCCGACAAAGGAAGACGAATGGGATGTCTTAGACTCAGATGGATAGACCAAGTTGAAGCGTGCAGCTGCATTATGGAGTGTTCGAGAGATAAATTCTTCGCAAAATCTTCAGTCCCCTTCGCTGTACGAGGACATGCATGTAATCAAACGTCTTACAGCTCAACATTCGTGTTGACTCTGCTATATCGTTCATATGAATAAAGACGCTCCTGCAAAGAAGGTGTTCGATGCGAAAGCCGACAAGGAAAAACGAAGGGGGACATCAAGACTCAGATGGCAAGATCAAGTGGACGGGTGCTGCATTGGTACCTTTCGGATCCCATTCGGACCATCGCATCCGAATAAACCTTGAGTGGAACAAGGACATGCATGTCGCCCAACGTATGACGGCACAATGTCCATGCTGACACGGTAAACTCGCTCACATTATCAAAGACGCTCCAGCAAAGAACGTGTTCGATGCGAAAGTCGACAAAAGAAGACGAATGGGCGACCTAGACTCAGATGGAAAGAACAAGTGGAGGAGGACCTTTCTTCCCTTGACGTAACCAAAACGGGTTACAATTGTCACCAAAAGTAAGGTACAGTAAGTATTCAAACAAAAATGAGGAAATCAGAATCTCCTAAAATTAAATTTTAGAATGAAAAAAGAAGGCAATATCGGTGATGAGAACGACAGAACGAATTATTAGCAACGTATATTTTGACAGCTGACGCGGTCAAAAATAAAGACAAATTTATTCCCCCTTAACCATGCTGTCATAGCCTTAATGGCGAAGCATGGAGATATCTCTATAAAAAGCTGTTTGAAGAGAGCAGCGAGCTGCAGTTTATGGACGAATCCCAACGATATTATCGTCAATAGCAATTTTACTTAGGCAAATAGCGCCAATTTGGTAGTTACTAAGTAAAAGCCCTCAACCAAGAACATATGAAAATGTGTTTCTTCAATCTTGCCATTTATATTAAATGTTTGCTTCTTCTTAAAAGATTTCATAAAAACACTAATCTATTATTCACATATTGTTAAAAAAATTCACACTTCTATCAAATTTGAATAAAGTAATTAAAGCGACTTAAGTATGGGAAGTGGCCCTCGTAGCCTTAATGGGTCGCGCACTTGCCCACTACACACGAGGTCGTGTGTTCGAATCCTACCCATGGTAAGAGGCAAGACTACCTTAACGTTCCTCTTAAAAATGCTTTTCTACCTAATAAAAAGCATTTATTAATTACACAATGCCATTTAACAATTTCGGCAATGCTCCTTGCTTCATTCCTCACCCCCTCTACGCTAAAATGGTGGACTCAACATAGAACCAATCGCCATTCATCGCTTTTCTGCGTACAGCAACAAGTATGAACAGCAGCTATGAATGAGGCCAAAATCAAGACTGTATCGCCCTGCTTTTCCACGACTATCAATTCCACGTGTCATTTTACAGTAACACCAAAAACAATGGTAATCGTAGACGCCATTTCCAGCAAACGTCAGCTGGCAGCCCCACCACTGGGATAGGTCGCATCTGGCCAATCACCATTTTGATCGAAAACCCAACTGGTTACAGAAACTAGTACAAGAGAATTAAACAAACGGCTGCCCAAAACTCGTTGGCGACCATAGGGCACTTCAAAAACGGACACGAATACTACGATGGAACGCTAGAACCCCCATGGAACCACCTAGATTAGCACAGTTCGAGGAAGAAAAGCTAAACAGGCGACGCAAAACAGGGTTTTGAAGGAAGGCTCTAGTAGAGACCAAGCGGAATAACAAGTATGGAAAAACGTAGGTTCATAAATTTGTATAAATTTGTAAGGGATATTTTATGTACAGTTATTTTATAAAAAGTTTGTAGAAAAATTATACCACAATATTAAATTATAGACACATCATATACAACCGACATTCGCGCATTGCTTTTTACTTCTTTATGCACAACAATGCAGAATTCACCTTAACAAACATTAAAATTATTAAAAAAAAAACTCTAAAAGTTAATTTTTATCAACATTAGGTGTGGAACTCAATAATGCTATGATAATAATGATATAATTAAGAACTGACAAAACGGCAATTAAAAGAAATAAAGCTGGCAGATCTTTCACCTTATGAATGCGCACAAGTCAGTGTTCTGTGGTGTAAGCTTACACCTTCTGTAAACTTCTGTCCAAAGCGACAGTAGACAGCGGTAGGTAAACCTTCTTCGTTCACACGAAACTCTCTAACGGCTGCATAATAATTATTTTCCTTGATGTGTATATCAAAAGGGGAACTGCCTTATACAAATTTATTTATATCATTGGATGTTTATAAATGCTGTTCCCCTAGCTTCTATTATTTTAGTAATTGAACTCCAAGTCAGGATTCATAGTTTGTCTAGTACTTTGCTTTCGCCGGTTTCTTAATGCGTGTTTCTAGGCGTATTTATTAATCGATATAAATCGATTAAAAACGATGCACAACAATCAATGACACGCGTCTACATTATTGCATCAGAACATTTATGGATATCTGTTTGCATCATAGAATTGTTGATTGCAAATGTCAATTTTTAAGCCGATTTCACGCCAGTTACGGCAATGGTTGCTTTTCTTTAACAATTCTAAGACAAGTGCGGCTGTAGCTTATCGATTTTTCTTGAATACGTACGGCGAAGCTGCTTTTTGAGAAAGATCGTGTTGCGTGTGATTTCATCGCTTTAAGAATGATGGTTTTGATGTCAAAGACCTGTGAAAGACTACAGGTTGTCAAACATGTAGAATTGAAAGTCAAGTGCCAAAAGCAAGAGCAATTGCCAGATTTATTTCCAGGGATTCAGCAAGCCGCATCGAAAAGCCACGGCATCGATTTAAAAGAAAACACTGTGTTCAGAATGACTAGAAACCGAGTGATGTCGAACGGAAATTGTCTGCTACTCCAAAGGCAAAATCGTAAGGGCATACTTCTGCGCGACGAAAAATCTGTTATTACTTAAAATAGGTTAAGAAAGCCTTTAAACATTGTTTTAGTACCAATAACATAGCATGTTTATCAAACCGTTCCCTGATTTACAAATTGAACTCAAAGTATAATTGGATATGCAAATCCAAGAAGCTTTCAAATTACTTGCTTTCACAAGCAACGCAAAGTCATTAAATCCGCGCCAACGATTCTAGGCAAGTAGCGGAAATTTCCAAAGAAACTAAAAGTTACAATCTCTAATCAAATATAATTGCAAGCTCTTTGTTGACACGCCTAAGCAAAAAGGACTCAGCTGCACCCTAGCGATAAGCAAGCAAGCAATACGCCTGCCTGCACATCTCTTAAAAAAAATCCACCCAAAAATACCGAAACATCCTGCCGGTTATTTTCATTCATAAATTGTTGAAATTGTTTCCGTCAAATTGACGGCTGCTTGAAAAAGGATATGAAATATGCAAGTGCTGCACACACACACGCACACAAAGTGCATAAAATACAAGAACAAAACAAAAAAGTGACACACCTTGCAGCAGGCAGGCATTTAGGTGCAAGCGAGTAGAGTGGGACGTACAACTAGGCAAGCCAAAAAGCGGCAGAGAAGAGAGTTAAAATTTTTGTTAGTTTTTGGGTGCGGCAGACATTTTGTATGCAAAAAAACGAAAATAAAGAGCAAAAGAAAAATGCAACTGAGAGAGTGTAGGAGAGCGAGTAAAATAACTGCAATAAAAGTAATGTACCGTTGCCTACAGCTGTTGACAGCGGCTATGAGAGAAAGCCACATGAGAGAGTGCAAGAGAGAGAGAGAGAGACCGCTTGTGCTTTAAGCTGCAAGCTGCGCGCTGCAGTGTTTTTTTTTTAGGTTAAACGGCGACTGCAGCGCGCACAAACTGCGGCCGGCGCTGCACACATGCAGCTAGCGTGCCAGTGTGTGTGTGTGTGTATGTGTGTAGGCGGCATTTGTCATACATATAAACAGCAAAGTGTAGAGAAATGTGGCATGGTTTTGGGCGTGGGGGCATTTGAGCCAAGTTTATACAAGACATTGCCGTTGCCCGTTTTTACTATGGCCAAAGCTGCGGGCGCATTTCCTTTCATGTATACACACACACACACACGCACACATACAAGATGAAAAATCGACCATGGGTGTGGGCCAACAATGCATGTACAAGCAATTGCAACACAATTAAAGCAAACAACAACCACAACAACAACATAGTACAATTTATGGCTTACTTTAGTTATTAATGATTTCGTTTTGTTGTCTGCCAAAGCGCGCCTTGTTAAGTATGCTACACTTTTTTTTGTATTTCACACTAATTTAATTACTTTAATTTGTTTTCGTTGCAAATTAGTTTTGTAAAACGTTTCAAGTAAAAATTATGCACGCACACATACTAGCGTTTAATAGAGCTTAATTTATAAACCGATACATACATATATATACTTTTTGCATATGTGTGTGTGTGTGTGTGTATGCCCGTGCGTATCTATAGTGCTCACATATACGTATATGTATGCTAGATGCGTGTGTATGTGTGTGTATTATACCGATATACAACAATTTATAAACGACGACGACGATATACGACGATAATCAAAAAACACAACTTGCTGCCGGAGAGTGCAAGAACTAAATGATTAAAGTGTACAATTGCCGCCAGGATAAATGCAGCCAGGACATTCGATGACGTTGACAGCGACGCCAGCAGCGCAGCAACGTTTGAGCGCAGCGCTGCATTTGTGCAGCTAGATTCAGCTCCAGCTAGCTTTTTGGCGTACAGTTGGAGCCCAAAGGCACCCGCCCGCCCACATGATGTAGATGTGGGTATAACGGAACACAGCGGCACAGCACAAACTGCGTAGTTTTTTCGCCTTACACAGGCACAGTGGGTCAAACAATGCAATCAAAATTAATGTGATTTTTGAAATATTATTTGCTGGCGTCAGCATCTTGGTTAATTGATGGAAAACTAATAGTAGTAACAAAAATAATCTCTACTCTACTAGAGAGCTGTTAGGTTTAAATTGGGATCCATCTATCCAACTGCCGACAGACTTTGTCTTCTAAATCTACTTATGTTAACTAAAAGTTAAATCATGCACTTTGATACTAAACTACTACTTCTCTTACTTCATTTCTCTGATCCTCATAATAAAGTTACCTCAAGTGTAGCTTCTTCTCTGGACTATGCGGTCACGGAAAAATCTCTATTAATAGCTATTCGAAGATAACAGGGATCTACAGGGACCCATTCCAAGCAGCGGTCAATCTTAATAGAGATGCACTTAGGCAAATAGCATCTATTTATTATTATTGTTAGCTATGTCAGTGCTGCAGGGTGGAACCGACCCCCCAAACTTCAGATTTACAGGTGAGTACTCTACCAAGGCCCACTGTGTACTCCCTAGAGTAACTTGTGCTTTCTTACTATTAGCCCTATAATCAGATCTTGTTAATCATTACACAATCCTTTCTGTTACTACAAGAATTGCCTTTATAATTTTCTCTCCAGCGACCGGTTTATTCCATCAATCACTTCTTCACTTCTAAGTCATATTGACCAGCACCTAAGAACACCATTGGCCATTGGAGGTTAATGTATTCACCTCTTTTAATTCAATGCTGCACCTTAGGCTCCTTTTCAAATATCTACTAATGTAGCAGAAATTTCCAAAGAAATGGAGAGTTACAATCTCTAATTAAATATAATTGCAACCTCTCTGTTAACACTTCTAAGTAAAGCAAGCAAGCAACACGCCTGCTTGAACATCTCAAAAAGAGAAATATCTGTGCTGTTTATTATTTACATTCAAAAATTGTTGCAATAATTTTTTTATATTTTCTTCCCTTTTTTGTCTAATTGCAAATTTTAAACTTTGGCCAATCTTTGATGTGACTTGGTGCATGCAGGTGGCAAGTACACCCAACGGGCCGGTGAAGTATATTAGTTTATATGTCTCTCTTTCCTCGTTCTTTTTTTAACTTATTTTCATTGTTGTTTAACAATATCGCGACATTGTTTCAATTTTATTTAACAATTAAATAAATCATTTGCTTAAAAATACGTTGAGGGCGCAATTCTGACATGCACTGATACGTACAAAAAGTAAAAGGGTATGAAGAAGTTGGACTTAATATTACCAAAAAAAAAAATAAATAAATAAAATATATGAAAAAAACTAAGTAAACCACTTTTTTCACATAATTGAATGAGAATTTTTAAAATTCAAGACTTTCCTAACTTTTGTTTTTATCGAAATAATAGTAAATAAAAGTTATACTTTCTGTAACGAGGCCGTAAATCTTCTGATGCTGCCATTAATTTTAGTACAGTAAAAAAGAGACTGTTCAATAGAATAGATTTAACAAAATTACTAAATAAACTAAAATACGCGCTTTGAAATATGCTACGAAATTTATATTTAATATTGTTTATACACAAATTTGTTATTTAGTTAGGAATATTTTTGAATACTAGCTCTTATTCAGTTTAAACCTAAGACAGTATAATTATGGCGTGTACATGTTTGTATTTAAAGTTAATAAACGAAAAAGTTAATAAAAAAAATTCAAAATATGCTGTGTTGTTTTAGTGTTTTATTCATAATTAATTTATGTTATCACAACGAAAAATTGTTAATTGTATAAAAGTTAGTAAAAGCTATGATATATCATTTTTTTCTGACGAAACTTTCAAATACGCCTATGTTAGTTTTTCCAATTGTCTTATGTTGTAAACTTAATTGCCAAAAACTGATATTACAACATTTAGAGTACAATAAAAAATTTCATAATTCCTAAAAAATAATCCTTTGTGCAAGCTATACAAATACTAGATCAATCCAAAAACAAATAACTTACCGCCCACTGTATGTAAATAGAAATTACAAATATGCAAGCTGAAGAGGCAGCTGCTGCGGCTGCCGTTGCTTTGCTGCTTGTGCTGCTGCTTGTTGGCAATGCACAACAATAACAAATACGCAGCTAGAGTAAGTTGTTGAGGCACAAATACAAATATGAACAATAAAGCACACGGAGCGAGTAAGTGCTCGCTGCAACACATAACGGTACTGTTGCACGCTCTCTTGGAGCTTTAGACCAAGCTGGGCGCTCTCACACTTTCGTCGTTTAGCCGAATACCCTATATTTGGCACAAAACATAAACAAGGAAATGCAACAACGAAGACGATAGAGGACGACGAATGCAAAATACATTGCGGTAGGTTCTCTCACAAGCAACAGAGAGTGTGAGAGAGAGAGAGAAAGGGAGAGCGCGCAAAGAGCGTAAAAATGAAAGCCGGCCGCGTGAAAGCTAAGTCAGTCAGCCAAAAAGGCACCCAAACAAACAGTTAAGCAGCGACTGCAGCAGCAGCATCGTAGCGGCGGCAGCTGGCTGAGCAAATGAGCCGTGGAGCAGAGCAGCGCAGTGCAGTGGAGTGCAGTGGAGAGCAGTGCAGAGCCAACACCAGCACAAGCTCAACTTGACATCATTTGTGTCAAAAGACCATTGAACTCTCTGCAGCTGAAGTTGTTGTTTGCCTGCCGACCTCCCTGCCGTTCGAGCCAATACACACACACACACACACACACATACATATGCATATGAGTAAAAGCACGTTTCATGTAGTTGTTGTTGTTGTTTGCAATTTTGTTGTTTTGCAAATGATTACAATTGCCTCAGCAGCAAGTGTTTACATGCACCACACTTACAGACTTACATACACTCACACACACACACACACACACACACACACACACACACACACACACACACACACACACACACACACACACACACACACACACAATACGCACAGTTCAAAAAAGTGCCCCACCCTAAGAACATCAAAGACAAAACTCTAATCTCGAACTTTACGCTTGAGCAATGACTTTCAAACCTTTCTGCAGAAAGAGGAGCAAAAATTCGAGATGCTACAGTTTTGCAGCAACAATTAAGCAGCTCAAGCAATTATAAATGTTGCAGTAGCACTCAAACTGTAGCAGACAATAAAAAGGATTTAAGTTACAGAAACGCTTAATCGAATAGTTTTTTCTTCGATTTTAGAGTAGGAGTTAAGCTCCTAACATTTTGTATTTTTGTATTATCATAAAGAACACCATTATAGAATTTTTAAATGATTAATTTTTAGTGATTTTTAAACGATATAGACTTCGCAGCATAAAATTAAAGAGGATTTCATAGAAGGGATTTGTCATATTTGATGTTAATCTTTTAGTATTCGGTTAGGGGTTGCCCCCTTCGTTATACATATTTTTTCAAATGGTAGCTACGGAACGAGAACATTCACAGAGACCTAATAATCAAGTACATTATCGTTATAATAGCAGAGAACATATCGAAACATCTGACAAAGCTGGACTCGCATTGGAATCATTTTGCTAGAAAACTTATCAGTGCATACACCCTAAGTGGCACTGCAACGACCAACAAGCCCAGCGTTAAATCTGTTACCTATCTTTTAACGAACCGGTACACTTTTAAAATGTTGCGTTCAAATGGAGTTGGGCACCGTGATCCGAGAATAGTGTGCTCTACAAAAATAGACAGAATACTAAAAGATGATCTACTCTTCACATATCGAGCATAGGGGCGGAGTTGCGCCGGTTAAGGAATTAGAATTCATTTATAAAATATAAATAATTTCGCCAAAGTAGTGAAGTAACATCGAAAAAATCTTATCGATGTACCATGACGACTGGGATCTTTCTCAACGGCATGCACACGCTACAATCTGTTCATGCACATCTTGAGTTAAGAAACTTAAGATTGATATTAAGGAATCGCTGCGTGGCGCCATATATAGGCAAATACATGAACGCGTTGGAAATCTTAATCACGTTGATCAGACGTGGCGAGGTACATTACCAATCAAGTGACTATTCTTTTCTCATGAGTATGTCTGGAAGCAGTTCCATTGTAACGTCATGGCCATGATTAATATTACAATACAGGTGAATTTATCAGAAGTCTGATAATAACAAATGTTAACGGATGACTCTAACTCTATTGTTATACACGATTAGGTGGTGCTGCCGAATATAAGTCGAGCGAAGAGAACACCCTTTAAAATTTCCCTATTCTAAAATGGAAGCATAGTAGCAGTAACCAGTTTTTTCTCAAAAGACAGCAATCAGACACTGCCTGGGCCAATTACAAAATACTGCGAGAATAAGTTTCCCATTATACTTAGTTGCGTATTGCCAGCCTGGTAAGCCTGGAGCCCGATGAGCGAATGAAAGAAGATTTTGAATAGTTAATACTACTGTACTACTTCTTAACGAACTACATCATATACAGATGGGAACACTGCAAAACTTCATAGATAGTATTGGCTAAGAGATATTACCTAAAATGAATGAACTCAGATAAAAATATTTTGATAATCAAAAAAGCAAAACTGTCGCGTTAAAATTGAACTTTTTGGATATTGCTAAGGAATTACTCTCAAACAATAGAAATACACTAACGAAATGTGCCAAATGATGAATCATGATGATAATGACAATTGGGAACTACTGTGCATATCTCCAAAGGCTCACTACATGGGCCTGACCCTTGACAGACGACTAACCTGGCGTACCCACATGCTTATTCGCAAAATATACCAGCTGAAGACACATTGAGGCAATTACCACTCTAAGATAAAAACCAGAATCAAACTGCTGGCCTACAAAACTATTTTTAAACCAAAATGGACCTACGGAGTCCCGCTATGGGGTAGTGCAAGCATCACCAACCGTAGTGTCACAGAACGCCACATTAATAGCTTGAGAATGGTACCGGGTGACCTCCTATCCCATGACAACATGACAACAACAAGCTAGATGTTTCCTGAATCTAAAGAGTTATAAAGAAAGCTTACGTAGACACTCCGAGAATCTGGACAACAGCCAGAACAAACGAAGACTCCGAACTACACATTCCCTTGACCCTTGCTAATGTTCAGGCATAAAATACCGAATTTCAATTCCTCTACCCTGATCTTAAATATTAGAAAATATAATGGTTTCTTTCCAAAAAAATAAAAATTTGTGACCGATTTACACAACGCAATTTTTACGATTCCTTTTTTTATAATTCAAGTTCTTTTTTGAACTTACTCTCTTTAAAATATAACATAAAGGATGCCCACGAAAATCTTTATACCTAAAATTTATTATCCGCTCTCTTTAAAGTCGAGTTACAAAATATTTAAAATATTTATTTTTTATGGTATAACATCTGTGATAAATGGCTAAAAGTAAGAAGGAAGCAAAGAGTTAGTTAAAATCTTGTCTCCTAGCAACAGATGGACAAACTATGTTTGGATTGCCTTGTAACATTCGAACTTACTCAAAGAACTCCAAGTGCATTACAATGAGCAACAGAAAATCTTCTGTTATCCCAGCTCGCATTTGCATATTTTATGACATTCAACTCGAGATTGCTAGAAATCATTGTTCAGAACTAAAGATCAACACTTACCTTACCAATTATCGTGTACGGAAACAGAATTGTAATATTTCCATGCCAAATTGTCATAGCCAACGTCTTTCCACGTGGTTTGTTTGGTATTACTAATTGTCATCTGATTCCATCTGGTTGCCTTAGTTTTGGCAACGGTCAACTGATCCCAACAAGTAGCCTCGGTTTTGTTAAATGCCATTTGATTCCATCCGTTTGGTTTGGTATTATTAATGGTCATCTGATCCCAGGTGCTAGCACGGGTTTTGTTAATTGCCATCTGATTCCGTATGATTTGTGGCATATTTTTGTCGTGATCAGTATAAGACGGTGTTGCATTAGTTTGGAATGCATTTGCATCATGTATGCTCTGGTTTCCATTTGGTTGGTAGTTGGTATAACCATATCCTGAATTATTCGGCATATGTTGGTAGCTACGATTATGGCACTGTTGTGGCTGCGAAGAGTCGTGGCTCTTATTATTGTAAGGATGTGGCCTTGTTGATTGGTGTTGCGGCGAACATATTTGAGACTGTAAAAAGATCAAAGATAATGAAAAGACATTTCAAAGCATTTTTGGGATTTTGTGTTGATACAAACGAAAGACTGCTGGCTTGGATAGTTGTTCCTTTTTCGCGAATCACCAGAACCACGCATTGGATTATTCGTTGGCCTGTTTACAGGCCAAGTACTGGAAGTGGTTCGAATCATTCTTAAAAGCAAGGCACCTTGCCGCAGTTAGCCAATAAATAGTATTGCGGAGTTTTTAGAAATACTTGGAAACTGCAATTATAAGAAAATATTATTCAACAACTTTGAGTTAAGACTGAAAAACAAATTTTAAAACGAGGCTTTGAGAATTTAAAAACAGATTAGAACGCTTAATATTTATTTTGGACGCAGCCCGCAACTTCAAAAAACATATATTATTATTATACATATTCCTAATAAACCTTATAAGTTGGTTCAACCGTGCAAAACCGTATTTCGTAAAAAGTTTGAGTTTTAAGTTGTTGATTAGTTGAAAAGTGTAAACAAAATTGTAGAAATATTGTTTGTACTTCTAAAAGAAAAAAATAGAAACTGCAACGTAATCGGTGTAAAATCAAAGTCGGGTGAATACCCTGTACCACTTTGCAGCAAAAAGAATCTATTATATTGCTTAAGAAGTCCTAAACCAACAAAAATGTTTTTTTTAACGATTAGATCAATTGAGATCTGTTTTTTTTTTCAAACACAAAACTTTCAGAGTAGATTTGGTAAGTCCAATATTCAAAAAAACAAATAAAATATTGGGTGTATTAAAAATACATTATTTTCCCAATAGATGGCGTTATTTATCAGTAACTCGCGCTGTATATGTCTAATCGGATTCCGAAAGACGGCGTTAGAAAGATGATTTTGTATTAAAAAAGCTTCTCTGAAAGTTTTGGAATTGGTTGATTCAGCTTTGAGCTTGCGTCAAAGATGAACACTAGATAAGAAAAAATACGCTATATTTTGCACTCTTTCTTCGATAAGGGCGAACCCTCAAGCCAGGTGGCTAAAAATGTGAAAAGCGCTTATGGTCGTGATACTGTAACTGCCAATCAGGCGCAACTTTAGTTTCGTCGATTCGGTTCCGGTAATTTGGATGTCAAAGATGCACCACGGACTGGAAGACCAATTGTCGAAAATGTAAAAATCGTGGACATTGTCGAGTTCGACCGTCATGTAAGCGCTGTTTCGATTGCCCAAGAGCTAAAAATTGCACAAAACTCCGTTTGACACCATTTGAATACGAAAAGAAACCTCGTTGTATGGGTGCTATACAAGTTAACATGGTAAAACCTCAAGGACCGAATTTCCATCTGCGAATCACTGCTGAATCGCAACAAAATGGACCAATTTCTGCAGCGGCTTATGACTCGCGATGGAAAGCGCATCACTTACGACAACATCAAGCGTAAATGGTCGTAGTCGAAACGAGGTGAGCCGGCGGAAACAGTGGCCTAACCAGGATTTTGACGGCCAGTAAGGTTTTGCTATGTGTCTGGTAGGATTGGCAGGAAATTATCTATTATGAGCTGCTTCCATACAGCGAAACTCTACACGCAGAACTGTACTGTCAATCATCGGAAGCGAGGAATCGACGGCCAGTTTTGACCAATAGTAGAAGAATTGTGTTCCATCAGTAGAACGCCAGACAACACGCATCGATAGTGTATCGCCAGAAGCTACGGTAGCTTGGTTAAGAGGTTCTTATGCATCCACGTTATAGTGCGAACCTAGCACCAATTGATTACCATTTGTTTCTGTCCATGGCGAACAATTTTACTGGTGAAAAAATTCGCTTCAAGAGGAGTTTGTGAAAATTGACTTTTTGAATTTTCTGCCAATAGAAACTAGGACTTCTATGAGAGAGTTAGAATGAAATTAACTTTAAAAGGACAACATATTTGCTCATCAATCTAACTATAGTAAAACAATAATGTGCTTCTTGCAAAGTGAAGAGCCATTATAATTCCAAGCCCTCTATACCAAATATTTATTGGAACTGGAATGAAAAATTAAAAAAATTAACTATGGTAATTAAAACCTTCAATTTCATGCAAAAATAATGGATTAACTTAGTTATTATTCGAGTTTTTTTTGCCTATTTTTCTTGTTTATATATTATTAACTTTAATGTAAATAAACGTAATACATATAAAAATTTCTCAGTTGTAAAGTAAATTGTAAATAATTGTAAATTTCCACTAAGGATCGTACTGTTCTATGTGAGGCCCCGCCGGTGAACTTATTGGCTTAACCTAAAGTTGTTCACCAGCTTAAGAAATTGTTATAATCATGGAAAGATGGATTTTTTTCTACACCGAATATAAGGAGGTATTTTTTAATGGAATCATTTTTTGTTCTACCTATTCGTTTGTTTTTTTTTTACCTAAATGAAACTTTATAAACAATATAAAATTGTATATTGTGTAGAGGAAATATTTGAAAAAAACTTTTTTATAGACGGACTCGCTTTATGCGGGTTTTCCACATAAGAAAGTGTAAATCGATTTACGCGGTTTGTTCAGAAACATTGCTATCGCTTAAGCCGAGGTACAGTTGTACACAGCCTTTGCTATCATTTTCGAATTCTCAAGTTTTATGCAGTTTACGTTTGAAACAAAAAATTTTGTGCTTTTAACTTCAACAATTCGTATGTTTTGTGTATTTTATTGGTGACTGCTTTGTTGAAGGTGGATTTAAATCGGAAGGAAAGAAAAAAAAAATCGGAATCGTAAAAATAGAAGTGTAAGAAAGAAGTTACCACTTATCGCAATATTATGCGACAGTTGAATTTCCTTTAGTTATGGGTAGAGTATGAGTTGTAGTCGGCAACTTCCGTATGATAGCTAGTTTGTTGTAAATATACTGTCATGGTATTTAATGAGATTTTTCCTGACTTGGCTGATTTTAAAGTTGTGTCTAAATCGGGCTTACGAATATCTATTAATAACAGTTCGTAAAATACAGAGTTTTATATTTCTAGCCCTCTTTTTTCAGCGATGTGCCGAATTAAGAGAGCTTAAGTTACAGATATTCTATACTGATTCTATTCTTGAGCATATTTTCTTTTACATAAAACAAACTTTACTTCCAAAAAAAAGAGGGGACAGCGCAATATTTTTACCTACTAGAAAGACATATTTCTGGAACAGACGTAAAATAAATCGTGCTTAAAATAAAGTGGCAGCCTTAAAACAAAATATATATCGATATAATATATTTCGAGTCGAAGAAGTTTGATTTCATATGATAGCGCCAAACGAACACTTCATTCATATTTTATTGGACTCAACAGCATAGAAAATCGGTCCCTTTCAGGAGCAAGAAAAAATGACAAAATGGCCTTCTCCCTGGATTACCTTGTAATGATGAAAATCAGTACATTTATTTGGAATTACAGTAAGACTTTTTTTAAATCGGTTTTGAAATAACACGGTATGTCAAAAAGCCATTGTAACATTTTTTACACGTTTATTTTTATTTAACTCGATTTAAAAAAAATAAATTTTCAAAAAATATAGCTGGCGATGGGTTTGACAACCTGCAAACGGTTAATATCGATGAATTAAAGCAAGAAGTTTCTATTGATGATGACGATTTAATTGAAATTATGGCAATCAATGAGAATGAAGATATCGACGACAATGCAGACGAAGGTGAGGATGAATGTCAGTTTCAACGGCCAATTTGATCGCTGAGGGTTTGAAATTAGATACAAGTTTTTTCTTTTTTTAATATTTATTAATATGTAAGGGTACAACTCAGTCCAGTTGACAGAAGACTAGACAAGTTAAACATTCTAAAAATTATGAAATAATAAATGATAAAAAGGAAAAAATATAATAAACCTAATCCGTATTCCTAGCCTGATGGGTGAATTTTTTATAGATTTGCAACGTCTGCTTGCTTATGATCCTGACATTGAGCGTATGCTACAATTCCAACGTAAACTTAAATCTTGTGTTGCTGGATATCAAAAATTATATAAACAACTTGACAAACCGAAAAACCAACTTCTTATGACACAACTTATAACAAAAAATAAACCTATAGCGGCCGCTATAAATGAAGATAATTCTGCTTAAGAAGAAAGCGACACAGATATATTAGACATATCTTCTGATGACAGTGATATTTTAAATTCGATACATAACAAACGTAACCAATTGTTATCAACTGCCGTAGAGCTACTCTTATTTCCTAATTTTTATTTTTTATTTTTTTGTGAGCAAAAGCACCGTCTCAGTCTAAATAGCCCACTGTGCCATTTACTTTATTGTACATTGATTTTAAACTGTAAACTAAATTTGTTTTCTTGTTTTTCTAATGTAGTTTCAACTGTTTTCTAAGGAAATATTTGAAATTTTTGCATTTTACACGATTTTTTTAAGTTTGTGGAACGAATTCTCAAAATTCCATATGAAAAGTGTATTTTTACGCGGTTTTTTTACACGATTTTCTCAGGAGTGTACCTACCGTGCAAAAAAAGTTGTTGCTGTATACAATCACGCTGACATTGCCGTATCCTAAAGTTTTAGAAAACAAAAATAAAAATAATGTCCTTTATCTAGGACATTGAACACATTCGGGTTAAGTTCAAATTGAAACTTATTTGGCAGCACTATATAGGCAATAACGAACATTGCTGTATGGGCAGCACTTTTGCAATCATTTCTTAGAAATACATATATGCACGTACATGTGTGTGTGTGTGTGTGTGTTTATGTGTGTGCGTTTTAATGTGCTTATGTATTAGCTCTCTGTTTAAGGAACTGCAGCTGACAAACAGTTTGTAAGCCAAAGAAATTAAATCAAATTGATTTAAAGCAACAAATAAATTTGCGCAAAGGCTTCGGCTGCATGCAACACAAATACGCACGCACACAGCCAATCGCGCGCGCAAACACTCACACGCGCACATACATAGAGCTTTCTGCTGATTTTTTGTTGTACAGATCAAATGTTTTATGATTTTCATTACAAACTGCACTGCATAATGTTTATTTAATGTTTTGTTTATATTAAGTAAGTTTTGCAACAGCTTTCTATGCAGACAGACAGCCTAAACGAACACACACACACAGACACACGCTTAGGCAGACATTGGAGTTGAATTACTTACTGATCCGCGCAATTTGCATGCAAAAAAATATATAAAAATTGCTGTAGTTAAATACGAAATGCTTTAAATTTGTTTTATTTGAACCGGAGACAACAATTAGACTATTTACTTGTTATAAAAATAGAATAAGACTGCAAAACACTTAACAAAAAACAAATACGTTCTAAACGCGAGCTGTACGCGATCAAAGTAAACCAAATAAATTTTGCGCCCACTTTGCCTGCTCTTCTTCGTATAAACTTTGAGCTTGCCATATTGCTAAACGTGCACACATGCAAAAGCTGGCAGCTACACAGTGCAAAAGTACTAAAAATAAAAAAACACTAAATATTTAATTGTCTGCAGCAGCTATTAGTTTTGCCATAACAGTCTAGTTTATTTACTTTATATTTTAGTTAAGCCTTTAAAGTCATAAGCAATTACAACAGTTTGTATTTTGTGCATGCAAGTAATTAGTTACCAAAAGTCTGGCAGCGCAGCTAAAAAAATACCAACTAGACGCCGAAATTGCACAAGTTGGCAGCACAAGTTACGCTAAGAAAGCAGCTTGACATTGCTGCGCAGGCCAACTTTTTTGCCATTTTCGAGTCTAGTCAAAAAGCATAGAATTCTTTAATTAAATACGCTTTTTTTTAACTATTAGCGACATGTCAGAGTCGCGCACCGCTAATTACAATTACAAAACGCTGCTGTAAGTATTGGCATACCTTCAACACATTGTATATATGAAACTTACTTGCAAAACTTTAGCTGCACCAACATACCGGAGCTATTCCTGGACAAACATGTAGCACGCACGCATTTTGGGCGCTTTGGCAGTTTGGTCAATTTTGTGCTGCGTCCGCGTCGCATGACTTGTACGGTCAGTTATGGCAGCGAGGCTGAGGCAGCACAGGCTTTGCGTCTGGGCAGCATTTACAATGGGCACAAATTTGATATATGTTTTGCCGAAAACGAAACAACGCCGGCACAGCGAACTGAGGAATGGTTGGATGCGGATGTGCAAGCTGAGCTGAATGTCTTAAGCGGTGGTTTACGCACCGAGCCACTTGCCGTTGCCAAAAGTTCCAATGCCAGCATTCATTTGCCACAGCCCAAGCCGGCAATGCAGCAGCCAAAAACAGCTGCCACAACAGAGAGACAGCGTGCCACAGGGCTTAATGCTAAGCAGGAACTGGAGGCCATATTGCGCAAACCTGCTTTTACCACAGAGGAGAAATATCGTGTGCTGGAGGCACGTGATAAATTGCTGCGTCTGAATATGCGTCGTGCTACAGATATTAAAAGCGTCACCACCACGCAAGGTTACTGTCCGGATATGTGTCCCGAAAAAGAGCGCTTGTTACGTGAATTTCAACGTCAGGTTGCCGTTTATGAGCTGGAGTCGCCGCATGATGATGAAATAGCGCATCATTTGGCCATTAAGCAGTATTCACGCAGCAGCGCAGATCAAGAGACACCGCTGCCACATGAGTTACGCTCTGAGGAAGTGCTGCACATGACCATGGCCTATCTGATGCATGAAATAATGAACAAAGTTGATCAGGCGGGCATAGGCGATTGGTTTCATTTTCTCTGGGATCGCACACGTTCCATACGTAAGGAAATTACACAGCAGGAGTTGTGCTCACTGGGCGCTGTCAAGCTGGTGGAGCAATGTGCACGTTTTCACATACATTGTGCGGCGCGACTTGTGGCCGAGGATCCCAGCGTCTTTGACTCCAAAATAAATGCTGAGAATTTAACAAAATGTCTGCAAACGCTTAAGTACATGTACCATGATCTAAGGCTGAAGAACATCAGTTGTCCATGTGAGGCCGAATTTCGTGGCTATATAGTCTTGCTTAATCTGGCGGATGCCAACTTTTTATGGGATGTTGGCCAGCTGCCCGTAGAGCTGCAGAATTGTAAGGAAATCAAGCGCGGCATACAGTTCTATCTGTCACTGCAGGATACCAACTTTGTGCGCTTTTTCAAGCTATTACGTGAGCCGGATACTACATACCTCAGTGCCTGCATCTTAATCAGCTATTTTACACGCTTGCGTGTGCTGACACTACGCCGGCTGGTGCAATCTTATCGCGCGCCACGCAAAACCGAGGTCTCTTCACTGCCACTTGGCTATATACGTCAAATGCTGAGCTTTGCCAGCGATGAAGAGACCAAGGAATTTGTAAATTACCATGGTTTAACTGTAAACAGCGCGGAACGTGTGCTGCTAACACGCATGGAAACACCGGAGGCGGAGTATAAGCTACAACGCCAATACGAGGTAAGTCTGTAATAAGTTCACAATAAGCTACCAAATATGTACCATTCTGTCTTATTTAGCTGGTCGAATCCAAGCGCCTGCACAGCGTGGGCGAGGTCGTCTGTGGTGAGCCCTTGCCAGCCAAGTCGGTGTATCTTAAACATCAGCCACACAACAGCTTTAACCAGCAAGGCTTGCTGAAACACACAGCCTGGATGGCCAAAGATCAACTGCCTGGCCATGTGCCAGATGAGCCGCCTGTTACACTGCAGGAAGATGAACCTATGCGCAAGTCACCCACCGATATTCTTTTTAAAGTGCCCACCACATCGCCAACTTTTGCGCCCAAGCCCAAAGTCACAATGCTCAATAAGCAGGCAGCACCAGCAGCAACGCCTAGCATGCCCATTATCAGCAACTTAATGCCGCCAGCTGTGCCGCGCATGCAGCAGCCAAAGTCTACAAACACATTTGGCTCCAGCTCCATGTTAAACTTTATGAACGCCTTCAGCGAGAAGCCACATCTACAGCAAAGCTTTAGTGGAAACATATTTGAGGCCAAAACAAAACCTGCAGCAGCTGCCTTGAATATATTTAATTTAAAAGCGGCTGCCACTACTGCTGCGGCTGCACCATCTACTGCGGCTGCGCCCACTTTTGCGACTCCGACTACTGCTGCTGCCACTGCAAAGATATTGCCAATGATTGGCAACTTGCAGCAGCTACAAAAACCGCAGCCACATGTGCTTCAAATTGATAGTTTTTTGCAAAAGCAGGAAATGCTAGAACGGCAGCGCAAAGCTGACGAGGATGCAAAAGCTGCCGCCTTGCAGCAGTCTATACGCATGGCCAAACAGCGTGAAGCTAAGCTCTTGGCTGAGCGTGAACGCATCAAACGCGAAACGGAGCGACAAAAACAGCTTGAACTACAGAGGGAGCACGAGCTGCACAAGCACTGCAACAAAATTTTGAATACAATGCTGCAGAATGAAGTATTCGACATATGCCAGGAGGAAATCCGTACACATTGTATTGCCTTAGAAACCTACAACCAGTTGTTGTATGACTACATGGCAAAGCTGGTAGCTGAGGAGTTGGGCAAAGCCAACTATGAGCATGAACTGCAGCGCAAATATTGGATTAAATGGCGCACTTATCGTCGCATTAGACAACAAAAAAGTTTGCTCTTCTATGAGTTGCCCCTGAGCTTTGGGGCGCAGTCCACAAGCCAGCTGGTGGGCAGTGAAAACCACATGCTAACGCTGAGCATGGTGCGACGCTATCGCCTGGGACATGCATGTAATTTTACAGCTGTGCTGCAGGGTATTAACAATGAAGCCCAGCTGGTGCTGGATCTCTGGCAGTTGTTAAGCAAAGCGCTGCACAAGCCAACGGACATACCTGGTAGAAATAAGTACTACAAAATGTTGGTTTCACTGCCGGAAGGCAAGCCGGGCTTGGTTTATAAAACCGCCTTGGATGCTGGCTTGCTGTTGAAGCCGCTGCAGCATAATGCCAACAGCGCGCACAACGATAAGGCTTATATTAATGGCGTATGCCATGGCGTTGCATTGTGTGTGCGTCGCTTGATGGGTGTGGATTTATTTAATGAACGTGGATTGCCTGCCACAGCGCTGGAGCTGGCCCATGCAGATGGTCTGATCTGTTGCCTTAGCATGCAAGAGCTGGATGCAACACGTTTGCGTCTACAAAAGCTCGCACGTCACAATATAAGAAACATTTCATTTATTGTGATTGATGCACCGAAATATGCCCTAGACGAGAGTTGGCTCTGCAAGCAGCTACAGCTAAATACGTTGCAGCTGAAAAACTATAGGTTTTTCAATTGTTTCGATAGGCAGGCCGTTGCGCGTGAAAACATTATTGATAAATTCAACAATGCTGTCAAATTTTTGGCCAAACAACCCAATCCTAGTCGCAACGAACTCATGCAAATAGAGCTGCGCGAATGGCTACTAAGTAGTCTGGGCAATGAGCTCTTCAATCGGCTGCGCTATGTCATCAAGCATGATATGACTTTTGCCGAATACAGCCGCAAAACACCGCAGTTCACTGTATCCTTCTACAATGAAGCAGTGCGTCGCCTGCAGTTGGTTATTAGCGAAAATTTGGAAGCATATCCACAACTGCCGGAGGAGTTGCGTGATTTTGTAGAGCCACTAGCTGCGCATGCACCGCGTGGTAATCGGCTAGAGTATTTTATTGAGGGCTGGCAGCAAAACGCCAAGCGTCAGACAATTGTGGACATGTTGGAAAAAGCCAAACTACCTGAAATTCCAGAGCTGCGTTTGAGTAAGTTCACCAGTTTGAATGTGCAGCGCATATGCGAATGGATATTGAATTATGTAGAACTCTCGCAGGAGGATGAAAGCGTTGAGTTCATTGCCATGCGTGCCATGAATAGAGTGTCTTTGGATACGCCTACTCAAGTGCTGGACTTTACCGCGCTAATCGAAGTCTTTGCTACAGAAAGAATGCAATTTGTATTGCGCAAGTTAGCGTCACGGCTGCCCACGGCTGTGGTTTATAATAAGGCAACAAAGCACAAGTACTTTGATTCAAAATGGTACTACGATTGGCAGCAACCCGATACAGCAGTCAGCGCACGTGTGCTGGCAGATCAGCAGCCTAGTCCACATGACGAGAGCACTGCCAAACCAATTAGTAAACAGAGTGACTATGAAATCATGGCACATGCTCGAGCCTTGATAGAGAGATCACAAAAGCGTACCATTTTGAAGGAATTAAATTCAAAGCGTCGCACCAACCAGGAGACGCTGCCGGCAGATGGCAGCCTAGTCGAAAATGATGGGCCCATGCTGCCGCTGAAATACGCAAAAAACATGACGCCCACTTTCAAGAGAATGCGTCTGAACTAACGACGAAAGATTTTCATATTTGTCAAAGTTACTGAAAAAAAATAATTCCCTAAGTGAATGCAAAAATCAAAGTTCACGTCCATTAGACTTAAAATTCATTTTTACTCCTGCAAAAAATACGAATATTAACTTAGACTTAAATTGCATTTAATTTTAAAATTTAATTAAACATTAAGAGCTGTATTGTAAGTTTGTAACAGTTTTGTAAATGTTTGTTTGATTTTTTAAAAGTTGTGAATAGATTTTTTGAGTGAAGTAAAAAGAAATAAATTATTTTTCCAATAAATGGCCATCTTCATCTGTATCTCTAATAGGGTTCCGAAAGACGGCGTTAAAATATCTCACCTGAGCAAGCGATTCGCGCGAGAGGTCGTCTTCGCCAAAAGGAACAACCATGCCAGCGAATGCGGTTTTAGGGACGTTTAATCGCAGATCAGTTTGAGGAAAAACTGTTAACAAAACTATGTTATCTTTTTGAGCACCGGGAAAACTAACTAATGACCGATTATGTACAAGATTACAAAACTGCTTCCTCAGAACACACAATCTTATCTCTTCAGAAGAGTATTTTCAATAAGATGTAACACGAAAGCGTCATCAACGCTGGAGTTCCCCAAGGTAGCGTTCTGGGCTCCGTTCTCTACACCCCGTAAACAGCGGACATGCCTACAAACCAACAGCTCACAAACTCTACGTCTGCTGACGATCTATATGCCCAGTAAAGGCAACAGCACAAATGGCCTGTCATCTTACAATATTGGAAAGATGGTTCGCGGACTGGCCAATTCACAGGTCCAAAACATGAAATTAGGAGGCCGTTCTGGCCATCATCGGACCAATGATTCCCCGAGCCCATAAAGCGCAACAGTTAGTTTTTCTGGATGTATCGGTGTTTCGACATACACTTGAGGATAGCTCAGCATGGACTATATAACGCCGGTCAACAATTTCTGCAGAATGTCAACACTAATGGTATGGACCAAAACGCAACTAAAATCTTCACAGACGGATTCAAAAAGAATGCAGAAGTGGCAACATCGGACCACTGCAGCCTTTTTCAGGCGGAAGTTTTCGCAATAAAGAAAGCCGCAGCGGTCACACTTCACCAGCCCCAAGTCAACATATTCGTCGACAATCAGGCGATAGTCAAATCCCTGCAAGCCTATGCCATTAGCTCCAAATGTGTATTGGCAAGCAGGGTCTCAATAAATGCAGTTTTTGGTTTCCCAGCCATCAGGGCATTGACGGAAGCGAAATGACAGACATGTTAACTAAGAAGGATGCGGAATCGATAGGAACGAGGACTGATGACTTAGGGTCACCTCTAAGAGCTCAAAACATCAAATCGGAAGAGCTGCAGTCGCTTCCGACAAAAGGTGGCGCAACACGACAAACTGCAAAACATACCAACACCTCAGGAGAAGCTTATGCAAATCCAAAATAAATAAAAAATGTTTTTTGGAGAAGAAGCTGCAATATAATTTCTTGTACATTTTGTTGACCAATGAATGATACTTGATGTAATTCAATTGAACACTCTCGCTGGTAGTCATGAAGGAACACAAGTTCAAAACGGAAGTCAATTTTCCATATCCCAATGCATACCGCCAAAATTAACCTTCAGAACAAAAATCTATCACCCCAATGTTGATGCCAATGGAAAAGTTTGCTTGGGTAGCTTGTTTTCGTATAAAATGAAGACCACATCGTGCGCCAAATAGGTATTTCGGGCGTTGCCTAGATGCTTTGAAGACTCCAGAACCACATCCGATCTCGGCGAGCCGTATTTCTTGCGGTGCGAGCAGTGTATGGGCAGCAGCCAAGAATTTCTCCAAGCAACATGCTGCGAAGTGGCCGACTTAGGCTGCTGGTACCCATTCTGTGCTGAGCCCCTTCAATCAATGCTTCTTTGGATCGATTTTGGAGTATTTGTTATGTTAATAAAATTTATGAATTTAAGCCTCGGCCATCAAATAAAATTTGTTTAAGTTATTTGGAATTCGAAAGCTGTGCAACATTTTTTGTATACAATTCATTTTGTAAAATTTTCTTTTAGAAATAATTGATTAGTATCTAAATGGGTTGTTGTTTAAAACAGAACAATAAAATGTTAAATATTTAATAATCGATATAAAGCATATTTTTATTTTGTTTACAATTTGCGATTAGTTTCGATAAAATGTAATCGATCAATAAATCTAATGAGATTTATCAAAAAACTAAGAAAACTTTGCATGAAACTGCTGCTCTTTTTTACTTGAGCTACCAGGAGAACAGAATCTTGCAGCAAGCAGCTACAGTAAAAATTGTCGCAAAAATTCTTCACTAAAACTATGCTACACTTTTGCAAAAATTTCAAATTTGCAACGATTAAAATTTTGTGGCAAATTTTGATGGCATACTTTTTGGCATCAATTTTAAGCTGTTTTCTGCAAATTTCTGTGCGCCTGGTGCTGCGGCTTGTGGGTAGTTCAATTTTGCCCTAGTTTTGGGGAGGCCTGGTTAAAAAAAATTGTTTAAAAGATAACAACTATTATGAATGTCTTGTACAGAGAAATTTTGATGCAAAATAGTAAATAAAGTCTCGCCTTAAAAAAACTTAAGTATTTTTTCCAGAGCTCCTTGCAGTCTCCCTTATATTGCGTCCCCTCTAAGCGCCACATTAAAAAAATCCGAATTTTACGTCTACTTTTTAATTAATCGAATTCTCTTTATAATTAAATAAATTAAAATATTTATTACAATTGGAAAATCTATAAGAATGTAATCTTACTGATGATGGAAGCGGTATTAAAAAATTGTTCGCAGCTCGTAAAGAAAGTTTTCTTTACAAATATTACATAGAAATAATATGCAATTTATTTATATATATATTATATATATTTATTTATTTATTAATATCTAAGGGTACAACTAAGTCCAGTTGACCTTAAGATTAGACAAGTTAAACATTCTAAAATTATGAAATAATAAATGATAACGAGGAAAAAATATAATAAAACTAATCCGTATACCTAGCCTGATGGGTGAATTTTTATAGATATGCACCGCCTCACATCTGGGGCTAGCCAGGAACTTGGATTTACAATGTAAAAGATTAAAACCGAAAGTAGCATATAATCTTAAACATTTTTTCCAAATAGAAGCCAAAGAACAACGTTGACCAAGTTGGGATTTTATAGTTCATGATTGGTCAAAGAAGCTCGATTTGGGGAATCAAGATAAGATAGAATAGATCAAGAAATGGATTGGATAGACCGTTCAAAGGAGACGAAATCATAGAGGTTATTATAATTTACGCAAAGGACACGAAAAGGATCGTGTAACGCATAATTCGTTCTACGAAAAGTTAATGCTTGAGGTCGAAAATTACGAGTTACTTGTGAAGGAATGATGAAAGAAATATATAAATATAGAAATGTATAAATATAAAAATATATAAATATATAAAAATATAAATATATAATATATACATATATAAATAAAAAAATAAATATAAAACTTTCTTTCCGCACTGCAAACAATTTTTTAATTTTGCCTTTATTATCTGCACGATAACATTCTTATAGATTTTTCAATTGTCATCGATTCTCAAACGAGTATATGAGCGATCTTCTGATCTATTGTAAAATATAACTTTATACAAAAATAAGTAAACTTAAATATTAAATTTTTCTCAGTCAATCTTCTTTTGTCCACGATCGCTGAAGTTCGGTTTACTTACTTTAGGTGACCTTCATCGATATAGCCCAGCGTGTAGCCCCAGCTTCCCCACGTAGCTTTTCCTAACGTCCCAAATCAGTTGAAATTCTAGTTCGGTTGTCATCCCTTTTGCACAAGATAGATTGTGCATTGATTTGGTATTGTTTTTGAAAAAAATTGATAATAATTGTTCATATACAGTTTGTCAAGAAAGTGTTTACACATTGAAAAAAATTTGTATTTTTTTTCTTTCAATGTAAATATGAAAGGCTTTTGTTTAAATTCATGCAATTTTTGTGATGTACATCAATTTGTTTCTATGTTTTTTATTAATATGTAAAAAAATAATTACAAAATTATGCACACTTAGCTAGAAAATCAACAAAATCTTATTTATCATAGATGCGCTGTTGTCAAGAAAGTGTTTACACTTTTGCTTTGTCCATTCTCTTTTGTTGCTATACCAACAAATATCGACAAGCTAACGGTACATTGTCGGCATGTACGCTTTATGCGTTGTTTGTGTGGCTGATTTTTTGCGCATTTGATTTCGTTTTGTTGTGAAATTAGTTAAAGTGAGCATGTTTATGCAAGTTTTAAGATATTGAAAAAATGCTTGTCAAGAGATTAAGTTTAAAAGTCGTCCAGTTGATGTAATTTCATCACCATTTGGACAAATCTGGCGCGGAACTATCAGAAATGTTCTCCGCATCGCGTAAGATTATTTATGATGTCAAAAATCTCGCAGAAAATCGAGGGCAGATTGGAGATAATTAGTGTAACAGGATGTAAAAGCAAAATTTGCAACCGTACAGACCGATTTATTCTGAGAAAAATAGATTAAAATCCCCAAATTTTGATAAGAACAGTTGCTAAGGAGGTTAAGGAAGAGTGTGATCTGGATGTGTCACTCAAATCAGTGTGCCAGGCCATACTACGGCATAAGTCCCACTCACTAGTAGTAGAAAGCAAACCGATGCGTTCGGCAATCAATATTGAAAAGCAGTTTACTTTCGCTACTAGGATGCAAAATGAGCCAGGAGATTACTGGGATCCCGTTATTTTCTGGTAGAAAACCAAAATAATGTTGTATTACAACGCTAAATTCGCTGGAATACCGCAGCATCATACCGACAGTAAAATCTGCCAAATTGTTAGTTATTATTTGGAGGTGCAAATAGAGCCGAAGGAGTTGGAGATTTGGAATTTTTAGAAAATACTATAAAAGTAGCACAATAATTAGTGATTTTTAAATTGAATTTAAGAACGAGGACCCAAAAATTTGGCTTGTATAGCAACAATAAGCTTGATTTCAATTTTTATCAAGACAATGACCCTAAGCTTATAGCGATTAATTGGAGGAACGGGCTCCAGCAAGGTCATCAATACACCACCTCAGAGCCCTGACTTGAACCCAATTGAAAATTTGTAGGCCCGCAAAGAAAAAAAGTGGCAGAAAGGTCGCTAAATAACCGAGCAGCACTGAAAGCTGCTATTCTAAAAGAGTGCCGCAAAGTCCCAGAGGAATTTTTTTTTTTTTTTTTTTTTTTTCCTTATTATTCCACTTGGGAACTTAAGGCCTCTACAAGAGCCATCCATCGAACCCTAATTTTTCGCCTGGGTCAGTTGTTGGAGGATGGATCTTCTCCAGGTCGCCTTGGGTCTGCCGATCCGTCTATTGCCTTATGGATGGATGCCAGCTATCTGCAGTTTTCTCCATTTCCTCCTCGAACTGTGCTAATCTTGATGGATCCTTTAGGGTTCTAACGGTCCATTGTCCTATTCGTGTCCGTTTTTTGAAAATGCCTTTGGACGTCATCGAACTTGGGGAGCCGTTTATGTATTCTCTTGTGTAGGTTTCTGTAATCTGTTGAGTTTTTCGGTCGAACTGGTGATTGGCCAGATGCGACTTATCCCAGTGGTGGGCTGCCACCTGACGCCTTCTGGGAGTAGCGTCTGCGGTTGGCTGCGCGGAAAGGCTGGGCGATACAGTCTTTTTATTGTTGGCATCATTCTAGCTGGTGTTGTTGCTGTACGCCGAAAAGCTATGAATGGCGCTTGGTTCTATGGTATACCCTCCATTTAGCGTGGGGGGTGAGGAGTGGGGCAAGGGGGGATGCCAGAAATTATTGAATTTTTGTGCAAATGGAGAAAAGCTTTCTATTAGGTAGAGAAGCAATTTTTAAGAGGGACGTTGGAGTGGTCATGCCTCTTGCCATGAGTGGGATTCGAACCCACGACCCCGCGATTAGAAGGCAAGTGTATTACCCACTAAGCTACGAGTCCCCACAAGAGGAATATGACCTTAAAAAGCTACGCCCACAATGTGTTGTTAAACCTAAGGAAGGGCATGCAATATATTAAATTTACAAAAATTATTCAGTATTTGTTATAAACATTACTTTTAAGATAGCTTAAGTATTTTGTGTAAACACTTTATTGACAGCATCAAACATATGATAAATTAGATTTTGTTGATTTTCTCGATAACTGTACATCATTTTGTAATTATTTTTGTACATATTAATAAAAAACATATAAACAAATAGATGTACATAAAAAAAATTGCATGAATTTAAACAAAAGCCTTTCATATGTACATTGAAAATAAAAAAATACAATGTGTAAACACTTTCTTGACAAACTGTATTTGGTGGGGTGAAGTTGTATGGCTGAGTAGATTGGTTAATTTTTTTTATTTTTGTTAAATATACATTAAATATTGATAAGGCATCAACAACTTCACCCCGCGATAATTATGCTATTCAGCATTTTTATAAAATATGTATAAAAAATTTAATGTAAAAAAGTTATATACTTCACAACATTTATTGAATAGATCCGCATCATGTGTTGAAAAACCGACCCGAAATTAGTTCAATTTTGCAAATTCCCAGTAAAGATTGCATGCTTATTAACGGGCCGCTGCCTAAACGCAGTTCATGCCAAAAGGCTGGGCAACACTGACGACAGGAAGTGCAGGGAATCAGAAGTGAAAGAAACCCTGGAACGCCTTTTATGCAACTGACCTGCCCGTTGTAACTCACGAACTAATTCTTGTTAAAACCACAGATGCTGGACATCATGGTTGTTCAATTCAGGAATGAAAAAGTAATCATGGCTCTATACCGAGCATGATTGACTGTAACGTTCTGGCCATCATCGGACCAATGATTCCACCAGGCCATAAAGCGCCACAGTTAGTTTTTCTGGATGTATCGGTGTTTCGACATACACTTGAGGATAGCTCAGCATGGACTATATAACACCGGTCAACAATTTCTGCAGAATGTCAACACTAATGGGACCAGAAGATTGATAAATCGGTATGGACCAAAACGCAACTAAAATCTGCACAGACGGATTCAAAAAGAATGCAGAAGTGGCAACATCGGACCACTGCAGCCTTTTTCAGGCGGAAGTTTTCGCAATAAAGAAAGCGGCAGCGGTCACACTACACCAGCCCCAAGTCAACATATTCGTCGACAGTCAGGCGAAAGTCAAATTCCTGCAAGCCTATGCCATTAGCTCCAAATGTGTATTGGCAAACAGGGTCTCAATAAATGCGCTAAGCACCCGCAAGAGGCTGCTTAGTTTTTGGGTTCCCAGGAGTTGACTCGCTTGCAGAGGCAGCCCGAAGGTCACGCCAGAGATAGTTAGCTTTCGCGAAGCACACGCGTATATTGGACGTTGAACTCATCTATGACCACGACTCACGGCTGACAAACTAAGGATCACTCTGATCTACGTAAGGTGCCTCCCTTCGCTGTGGGATTGCCGGTTTAACCTAAACTAGTTCTTACATGAGTAGATTCAACAAATAATAGCAAATAATAAAAAAAAAACATTGTTGTCTAAGTATCAAATATTACATGAGAATACATATTTACAGACACGAAAGTAATAGGCAAGCAGAAAAATGCGCAAAAATTGCAATGCGAAAAAATTTTGGCGCCAAAAAACAGATTTTCATACAACAACAAATTGCTGCTTTTGAGAACTGCCAACTTGTTTAAGTGCAAAGTGAACAAAAGCTCGCTGCTACACGCCAACTTAGTGTTGCAAAATGTAAACAATTTGCGCGCGCTTTTAAATTTTTTATTGTTACTTACAATTAAATAAAAAAAGGCATTTTTTAAATAGTACAATTTGGTTTTTTTATTTTTATTTTTTTTTTGATTTATCAACTACTGTTACTGTAATTGCATATTAAATTGTTTTGTTTGTTTTTGCTTTGACGTTTTGTTGCTTAAACTTTAATAAGTGTACTTGGTTTTTTGCTGCTGCTGCGCTTTTTACTTATTTTTTTTTGTTCTCTTGTTACTTGTCATTAATTATATTTGTACAAAATATATATATATATATATGTGTGTATATATATGATCATCTCCATTGCCTTTACACTAATGTTAATGAACAAGTTCGTTTTTAGATCATGTTTTGGTTTTCAATATTTTACGTTTTTGTTTTTTTTTCTGTTTTGTTTGCTTAATATTAATAATAAACCAACTGCAGCTTATGCTACGTACTTAGTTTTGCACTACAATAACGCTTAACAAAATATAATTATTAACTATATCTTAATTAAGTTGCTAAACGCATTTCGTTTGTTGTTGTTACTGTTGGATTCAATTTGTTTTTTAATTTTATTGCAATTGTTTTGCATGTTGTTATCGTCGTTTTTTTTTTTTGAAAAAATTTAACTATAATTTAATGTTATTTAGTTTGTATATATAAAAATATATATATATATATAATGTAAGTGTGTGTGAGTGACTGTGTTTTAGTTGTAGGCGTGTGTAGCTTGTTTGCAAGTGTGACTGTTTCTTTTTTTTTATATACTTTTCTTTACTATATACAAAGTGTAAATGTTAACAATATAATAATATACTATATATATATATATATATGACTTAAAAGTTTAATAATAATTACACTTAGTTGCTCTTGTTCATCTAGCTTTAATTGCACATAATTGCGCGCTACCTTTACTTATTTCTTTTTATTTTAAATTTAGTTATGCAATTTTATTTGATAACTTAAAATTTGTCTATAAGTAAACTTTATGTAAGTTAATGCTTTGTTTCCCCAGAACCATTTTTTATTTTAATAACTATTTTTAATTTTCTTACTTTGTTGCTTTTGCTTAATACGTTGCTTTGTTTTTGTTTTTCGTTTGATTTTTTGTTTTTTTTTTTTGACTTTGGCCAAATTTCAATGAGAAAAATTAGTAAAAAAAATAATAATAATTTAAATCTTTATAGCGCAAGTTAGCTAGTTGTTCATACTCTTCAGGTACAAACTTAATTTTATTGCAAAATAAAAACAATAATAATAACTTGCGTCTGTCTGTTAGTTGGGCCCATAAGCATTTAGCAGTTATATTGCTTTTTGTTTATGTTTATTATTTTAATAAAAAAGCAACTGCGCGACTACTTGAAGAGTATATTTGTTTTTGTTTGCAAGTCTTGGCCTGTTTTTGTTTAGTTTCTGTTTAGTTACAAAATTTAAGTAGCATAAGCACAGTATTTTAGCTGCTCTAGCAGTTGTCGGTTTGCTTTTATTGTTTAAGAACTCAAGTTGTGAAGCCTGCTTAAAAATTAAGTTAAGCTTCATTTACTATGCTAAAATTTTTTTTTGTTGTTTTACTTTTGGCATATTAAAAAATATATGTACGTTTGCGCTTGTATAGTTGCTATATACAATATAATTAAGTGTCTGCTGCAAGTCTATTTCATTTGTTTATTAAATAGTATTAAGTATTTTGCTTTACTTTTTTTTATTAAAACTACTAATGCACTATTTGTTGTTGTTGTTGTTGTTGCGTTTTGCGTGTGTTTTATGTTTGCACCCAAAAAGTTAAAAACCAAAAAGAAATAAATAAATAAAAATTTTGTTTATGTTATATTTTTGCATATATTTTTCTGCTGTATTTTGTTCTAAAAAAAGTTGTGATTGCTTTTTATATATAAAATTAATTTAAAATCAAAAAATATTACAATATTTTTGTATGTATAGTATATATGTATAAACAAAATTCATTATCAAATATTAGCAGCAATTAATAACTATTTTGTATAATTTTTATATATATTTTCTTTTTTTTCGTAAACAATTTTAAACTTAAAATAAACCAACTTTTTGTTTTGCTCTTTGATAAATAACGCACATTTGCTTACAATTATTAGAATATTTTCTTTTTAACAAAATTGTTTTTTTTTAGCATTTAAATATAGTGTATATATATTTGTTAAATTATATTTAAAAAAAATTATGCATATATTGTAGCCCAAGTATCACTAGCTTGAAAATATTTGCTAAAGTTGTGGCTGCTTTTTTGTTGCTGCTTCCAATATATATATATATATTTTTTTTATACAAAATTGTGTATGTTGCATATTTTAAATAAAAAAATTACAAAATTAACTAACTTAACAAAGTAGAAAAAAGCCTTTGTATATAAACAAAATTCAACTAATAGTTTAGCGTGCACGCAGTTTTTAAGCATTTAAAATTTGTTTTTTAAACTGTAGCTGAGTGTAGCCGCTTAAATATTTAATATATATTTATATATATATATAATGTTTTTAATTGTATAAATATTTTTTATTTTATTGTTGCAATGCTTGATTGAATATCAATTTTAAAAAATAATTAAACATAAATATAAAGCTTAAAATGCTTAGCGTACAAAACCAAAATAGCTGATTATTGAGCATAAGGAAATAAATTTAAAAACTAAATTAAAAATTAACAACAAATTTTGCTTTACGACTAATGTGTTTGTGTTTGTGTGTGTGTGTGTATATTATAGCTTGATTCTTTTACTTTTCTTTTTTTTCAAATTGGAAGTTGTAAACGCTTAAAACTTGAACTAAAAATTATTAATTATTAGTAAATATTTGTTGTATATATATATAATATACATATATATATATATAATTATAGTAGTAGTAGCTAATTTGGCCTGACTTTTTAGACACGTTTGGTGCTGCGCTGATTCTGCTTCTAATTCGTTTCCGTTTCCGTTTCCTGCGTCTGCTGCTTCTGCCGCCGCTTTTGGCTTAAAAAAATGCAAAACTTATCAAGGCAAATGGTCGCTACTGCGTCTGCTGTTTTGGCAGCGTTGGATGTGAGACAGCATCGCGTAGCGTCTTGAGACCGGCTTGTACATAATGAAACACCTCATGCATGGTGCTATGCAACGTAAGCGGTCCATTCTCATGATCCAGCTCGCGGAAGAAGTCTGCAAAGTCAAGTCGTTAATTTTGGCAAACTTTTTATTGACTTGCGCAAAAAATAAAACTCACCGATATGATTGCCTGAGCGCACCAATCTATCGGCTAGATCCCATAGCTCATGAGCACTATTTAAATAAGCAAAATATTCATTTTGCTTGTATAACTGTTGGTGTATATCCTGAGGCACTATTTTTCCGGGTGGTGTATTTGAACCGGAGCCCTGTAATTATTTTTCGAATCGTTTTATCGTCTTTATAAAGCTTAGAGTGCAGCAGACTTACCTGTGAGCCCACTGAGTTCGACGGTGATATGGATGACGGCGTATTTCCATTGACAATATTACTTCTGCCATTTTTAAAGAAATCCGTGCAACTTGCGATAATATTTCGACAAGTCACACGTTTCAGTTTATAAAGCTTAAGGGATATCAAAGATTGGCAGCGTAGGCTGTAAGTTAAAAATGGAAAAAAATTGTGTTAAATATTTATCTATTTTAAAATGCTCCATTTTTATCAGAAGAGCTAATACCAATTTAGAAGCGTTTATTTAATTTTAAAACGATTTGTTAAGAACAGCTCCAAGATCAGTTATTTTATGTATTGGGTAAACATTTTCGGTTCCTTTTGGCTTGGAAACAACTTTCGCAAGCAAGTGAAACATGAATTTAATGAGCTCTAAAACGACATAGATGTGCTCCAGCCTATAAAGCAAGACGTAGAATTCGACCTACAATCAGACGTAAAGACCAAGTGGATGAGCACACATCTTGCTTTGGAGTGATCAAGTGAAGATGGCACGTTTGGTGACATCTGGTGAGATGGGCTGTAACCATGCGAAAATGCTGCGATATATGGTTGCGGAATGCCAAATGCAGCTTAGGCCCTTGTTAACTCGATATCAAAGACCATTTCAGTGTTTCAGTTATCTATCGCTTTAAGCCGCTGACCATCAGCTGTAAAATATAGTTACAAGGACTCCATACTTGAGACTTAGAAACATTGATGTTAAGACCAATTGACCACTGAAAACTTCACTTGGCGAATTTTTGCTGCGAACCAAATCCTTTTTTCAACACTAATCAAAGCGGAGAAGAGCAATCCTTATATGTTGTATCGACACCCATTAAAGTTCTATAATTTTTCCTAAAAAAAAAGCTATTTCTGCTATAACTTCGAAAGCACTTATACAGTTGTCAACTGGGTTCACATGTTTTCTGTTTTTAGCAACTTGAAAGATTGTATGACTAGTTCAGAGCCCACGAAGATGTAGTCAAATTCATTAAATCCCAGAGGCTAAGATGCATAGGACATATTCTATGGATGAACCAGAACATGACATACACACAACTCTCCACAAGAAACAGTGGCCTACCAAGAAAGCGACTAATTGACAATCTTGACATTGACATACGGAAGTAAGGAACTTGTGCGCCCAAAAACGAATGGAGGATTGTTGGGAAAGCCGAAACCCCACCCGGGGTTGTAGAGCTGAATAATGATGATGAAAGCCGAAACCCTACCCGGTTTGTAGAGCTGAATAATGATGATGATGATGACTAGTTCAGAATACATAAGGGCTTACAAAGCATCGTTTCTTGACGACTTAGTCGTTATTACATTGCCGGATGGCCCTTCTCTACAGCGCAGAGCTGACCAAACGGAACTCACTCACAGTTTGCACTATTAAGCGATTTAAAATCCATAAACAGAAACTCCACACTCTGAACATGTTTAAATGGGCTGCAGACGAAAATCCACCTCGGAAACCAGCTCGATGTTCCCCTATAGTTATTTCAAGATGTTCCTTAAATCGACTGAGCGTAACTCAAGCGATAATCTTGGCTATCGCTGGAAGCACAGCATAGTCAAGGTGAATAAATTCTTTTAAATGCTCAACTGAGCATTATACTCTAGGATACCAGTGGATCTACATGTTTTGCAGATTAGAGCAACACCAACGAACCGAATACTTATTGCTATTGGTGCTGGAAGTCTGCAGTTTTCATTTTTTGGTACAAGAGATCTAAGATCGTATTGCACGCAGCTGAGTCAGTAATATTGCTTAAGTACTCCCAAAAATCGATTAATTGAATTGGTGACATAACACCGACCTATTTTGTGAGAAAACAAGATTTAGTTGACACATTTATCATATGGGAGCTATAGAATAACGTCCACTAGATTTCGATCAATTTAGAGACCCCTATCGCAGCTATAATCGATATGATAACCGATTATTTATATATGTAAATTGCAATAGCCCTGACCACCTCAGCATCTACATCAATCATCAATCACAAGTGCACAATATTGCTGAAGCTTACTCAACCAAATCGGAACACTTTTCAATGGATATTATCATATTTTTAGTACCAAATAGCCAAGCGCATTATTAGTAGCAGTCGTAAATTAGCTCTTCCAAAATTCGAAATAATTTGCTTATGCTCATATTATTTACAGACATTTAGTTGTTACTTAGATTCGAGGGATGCTACTCACCTGAGTATGGCCACTTTGTTGTGCGTTTCATGCTGTCCATTCTCGGACTCTTGCAGTGGTCGAAACTTTGAGGAAATGAATCTAAAGCAAAGTAAGTAAAACAAATGAGTTGATATCCTTGGGTAGCAGGTGTGTGTGATTGTGTTTTGTACTCTCAATTGCGCACACTTTACTCACTTAATAAGCGACAATGTGTCCTTGTACATGGTCCAGGTAGCCTGTTCCGAGCTGCAACGTTCCATGGCCGCACCAGTTAAGAGAAAGTAAACAACTGCCTCTAAATACAATGTAACCTGATTGAAGGAATCGCGCTCCGTATCGGCAGCATGTTTGCGTTTGATGGCCTGCTGCAGGAACATGTTATTTTTTCTAAAAAAAAAAAAAAATGGCAAACGAGTTAGCAGGAATTTGGCAATGGAAAGTTATATGATGACTGCTTACCTGATATCATCGCTTTGAGGTTCTTCCTCGCGATCAAAGTACGAACGATATATAATACGTGCAACTTGTGGTGCGGGCGGTGCCAGTGGTTGCGGTGGCGTTGTTTGCACCGCTTCACTGCAAGTACTTGGTGGCGGCGGCAATGGAGATACTGCCAATAGTTTCGATGCAGCGGAAAGCGGACTACCATGCGCCGTATTCGCTGCACCTTTCAATTCATGCAACAATTGCATTTTGTCAGCCGATAATCGCTCATGATTGGTGGGCAGCAGGGGTATTAACTCTTTGGGCGCAGCCACAATTAGCTCACCCTTGGTCTCGGCGTTTAAGATCTTTTCCTTTTTTCGCTTCTTCTCTTTGTATGGACTGGAGCTAGAGCTGGAACTGCGTTTGCGCCGGCGCGTTGTATTGGAATCGAGCGCCCCAGTTGCAGAGCTGGGCGAATCGGCTGTACCACTATTGTGCGAGGCCAGCTGCTCTTGTTTTAGCATAAACTCTTGCTTAACGCTGGGCTTATATTTGGCCTCATAGCCGGCGTCCAGCTCCGGCTCGGGTTTGACGCCGCTTAGCAGCTTGATGCTGGCAGGTGAGCGTGTCGCAG
Source organism: Chymomyza procnemis (assembly GCA_035046065.1). Taxonomy (NCBI): domain Eukaryota; kingdom Metazoa; phylum Arthropoda; class Insecta; order Diptera; family Drosophilidae; genus Chymomyza; species Chymomyza procnemis. Next base: position 10,461,298 of record JAWNOJ010000024.1, read on the forward strand.
CTGTCGGCGCATAACCATTTGGTGTTAAGTGCGCTGGATAGCCAGCGGAGGAGAGGTCTTTGGGCGTGCAAGCACCGTCCGCAGAACGACTACTGAGATGACCATTCTGCAAATGATTGAGTTCATTTAGATTCTCACGCGAACGTGATCTGTCTCGTTCCCGTTCCCGTTCCCGCTCATTGCTCATCTTCAGTCTCATGTGCGCTGTTGCTGCTGCTGCAGTTGCCTGCAGGTCAGCATTGAGTATCGTCTCATGATCATAGACAGGCGTGCTTATGCGTGCACTGTCCCCAGCACGCTCATACAGCCTATAGCTATTATTATGCCATTCAGCGGGCACACGCGAAAGCTTGCTGAGATCTATCTTGCAGATCAGAGCGGTGAGATGCGGCGTAGTAGTGCGCGCTGGTGATGCAGTGCTCAGTAGCGAGGCGAAGCTTGCTTGCTGCAGCAATTGTTGCGTTGTGGGTGTAGGCGTGCGTGTGGGCGGCGTACGTGCGGGCGTCTTAAGGCGTGGGGTAAGGCGTGGTGATTGTGATGAGCTCAGACTTTGATTACTTTTAGGCGGCTGAGCCGGAGCCAAGGGCGCTTGGGAGTTACTACTAACTGTTGCTGTTGCAGCTTGAGGTATTTGCTCTTTGGCCTGCAACTCCTCGGATTGATCAATAATGACCACCTGACCCTGTTTCTTGGCTCCACCCTCTTTGGGATTGAATATGCGTGAAAGTGTATTTATTTTGTTTTTGTCACTCTTGCGCTTCTTTTCACGCGGCTGCTCATCGCTGGACGCGCTAGAGGATTCTGACGTAGACAGCTGACTATGGCAGGAGTTGGCCACCGCTCCAGAACCGCCGCTCTTAAAGGGTGACTGATTATGCGCGCTAAGACGTCCAGCTGTTGCCTCCGCCGTATTTCCTGGAAGTGACGATGTTGCATGATTATCATCTTCATCATAATCTTCGCTGCTATTGCTACTACTGCCTGAACTTGAGGTATTGGGAAAGCGTGGTTGCGGTGCCGCACCCTTGTTAATTTTGACAATACGTCGATGCGCTGCTTGCTCACCTCGTTTGTCCGTATCCGTATCACTGCTGCTTGAGCTCGACTTGGACAAGCCGCCGCTGCTACTGCTGCTGCTACTACTACTGCTGGAGCTATCATCATCCGAGGACCTGCCACTGTTTGGCTTTTGACTTATTGTCTGCGCTGCAGCTTGAGGTGGCGGCTTAAGAGTTGCCACCAAGGTTTGATAGTTATTATTATTGGGTTTCTTTGTTGGCGTACTGTTGGTGGAAGAGTTGCTGGAGTTTTCGCGTTTTCGTGCTGCTGCTGTATTTGTTGTTTTTGCCAATAGCTTTTTGGCTGTCAGTGTTGGTCCCTTGGCCTGCGAGGAGGTTGAGGCTGAGCTTAGGTTTCCACTTTGTGGCGTACGATGTGGCGCTATTGTGGTCGCTGCGTTTACGGCCGGCTGTTGATGTTGTTTGCGCGGACGACCACGACCCTTTTTGGGCGCTGGTGCGGCTGTTGCGTTTGTATTGGCTGCGTTCGCCGCCGTCATATTGCTAAGCTCTAAGGCATTATCACGGTAGGCCTGTTTGACCTGCTTTGGCTTCTGCTGTTCATCCTCATCGCTGGAATCTGGTGGAATAACTGTGGCCGCTGAAACTTTCTTTTTACGTGGTCGCTTTTGGCGCACCTTGGACGTGGCCGACAATGGCTCAATTGGCGTAACAGTCAGACTATTTATAGCTGTCTTGTGCACGGGCTGCGAAACTGGTTCACGCTGCTTGGACACTGATACAGCTGTAATGGCTGCTGGCACGCCGGGTATTTGTAGGGTGCCGCCAGGTCCTGGCATGGGCACCTTGGAATTATCACTGGTGCTGTCTGAACTGCTGGCCGAGTTGGAATCCGATAGCCGCGACAGACCCTCGGCGCGTCGCTGCTCCTCGATCAGCGAGGATTCACGTTTTATTTGGTTTTTTGGTATGGCCACGCAATCCTGAGCATTGAGCTGAGGCTGTGTTGAGGAACCCAAGGCCTGCTTTTGCTCCGGCACTTCCATTTTTATGTTAACTGGCGTTACACTCAGTCCAGAACCATAACGTAAGCCGCTGATGGTCTGAGCGCTGGCAGTTGACGCTACATCATCGTCATCATCATCATCGTCGTCCTCATCATCGTCGTCATGATTGTCCGGCAGCTTTTCGTTTTTAACTATGGCCGAGGTAACATCTATAGACTCAGGTATTATTTGCGCGCCTCCAGGCAGTATACCCGGCACTTTCATGCTAACATTGCTCATGGCATTGGCCACAGCTGTGCTGACATGGCCGCCAGTGCTGCCGGGTGAGACGCTCTCTGAATCTGGCTGCTTGGCGGGCTTGTTAAAGAAGCGACTGAGGGTCCATTTGTTGCTGTCTGTTGGCGAGGGTGTTTTATTGGAGTTTGATGAGCTGCTTAATGCTGAGTTGTTTGAACCTCCACCGCCGCCACTGTTTCCTGCTGCTGCCGCGGCTGAAGTGAGTAGACCGCTGATGGTATTGCCACCGCTGGCTATGATAGTTTGGCTGTATTTTTTTGGCTTATTACCATTAGCGGATACGGAATTTAATTGTCGTTGTTGTAGCAATTGCATTTGTTGCAGTTGTTTTTGATGCTGCAGTTGCTCCTGCTGTTTCTGCTGCAAATGTTGTTCACCTTTGGTCGACTCTTCGCTGCCCGATTCGCTAGAATCCGACTCGGAGCTGTTGCTCGAGCGACTGAAATTGAGACATTAGCAAAATGCTTGAGCGTTAAGTAACGAAGGAACTTACCTATCCTTTTTGCGTTCATCATCCGAATCCGAAAGTTGCAAATCGATTGCAAGGCTATAAAAAAGTTAAAAAAAAACGCAATGAGTTCCATTTCTTGCAAAATCCTAGAGCTCCAAGCTATGGAGCCTTTACATACCAAGAGTCCTGCTTTTCCAGTGTATGGCTGCCGCTCTTTTCAGATTTTAATGGCTTGAGCACTGGTGCCGTCGAGGGCGGAGATGACTTAGCAGATGGCTGTTGTACTGCCGCCATCAATTGACTAGCCTGTGGAGGCGTCGTCAGCGGTGCTATAGGCGATGTTATAGGCGCTATCGGCGCCAACAGCGATGATGGCGGTTCCATAACGCTGCTTGCCGAGGGCGGTGAGCCTAGTGGACCAATGGGATCAACAATGGCATTAAATGCATACTTAAATTTATTGGGCCCATTGAGGTTGTAGTTTTCGCGCGTTGGCGCATGCGGTGTGGCGGCAATGGGATTAAGTGGTGTGACGCCAAATTTGTTATTTATTTCACTGATCATCAAGCTGATGTCCTTCTGCAATAAAAGAAGGTATATCATTGGTCAATATGCTGAAATTGAAGCAGCTGATTAGCTATGTAACTCACCTCTTGCGGCGAGGGCAGCAAACCAGTGGGTCGTTTGCTAGCAGTAGGCGGAAGAAAACAACCACCATTATGCATAGCAGAGTTTACGGGCGCTGGTGGACCTAATAATGACTTATCCGACGATCGACCATTGGGCATTTGCATGCTAGTGGGTGGACCTAACAGCTGTGCCACTGATGTGGCTTGTGCCGTGGCATTATTTGTGGCGCTGGACGTGCTATTATTGCTGTTGCTATTATTGGATCTAGGTGGACCACGCGGTGGCGCCATGCCACTACTCGAGGGTATATCATTTTTCATGGGCTGACCGGGATAGCCACCACGTCCATTATATGGTGGCTTATTGTCCGCCTGCTTTAAGAAGGTGGGCGCACGCTGTGGGTAAGGAAGTGATTGCTGCTGTGCTGGCTGTGGAAACGCTGAATTTGGTGCATTCGCAGCGTTAACCTTGGGCGGCTGCAGCCGCATATTGGCAGCGCTGTTACTATTCGCACTCAGCCCGGTTCTACTAATGCCCACCGTTGAGGAGTATATAAAACCGCGCACATCACGGAATTCTCCCAACGCAGCAGTAATCTCCGCATCGCTCTCTGAAGGATTAAGGCGACGCGGCTCGGAGAATAGACTAGTCTCGCGGTCATCGCTCTGTGCGCCCTGCTGACGTTCATTTTTTTCACGTTCCCTTCGCGCCCTTCTGCTGCGTTCGTATTCATCCATGCTAAAAGGAAGAGAAAGAAGAAAGCACGTGTAAAGTTTACCGTAAGTTAAGCAAACAGTGGGTTATAGACGTCGTATCCATTGACAGGTCGAACAACAACAACAACAACATTAACATCAACAAACAAGAACAACATTAACAACAAACAACAAGTATTAGAACAACATAACAACACATTGAACAAGTTATACAAATGACCCGACCGTTTGACATGCGTTGAGCATGCAGACTATGCAAACAGTTTGACATGCGTTGAGCATGAAGACTATGCAAACAGTTTGACATGCGTTGCGCTGCAAACACCTACAACACGCCGCTTTAGAAATTCATCGCGCTTATATTTCGTGAACGCCTCTCGATTATATTTAAAAGGCTGAACAGTATTTGGTAGTGAATTATGAATATTTACCGTATAACAATTTTTATATAACACTTCATGTTGAAAATAGTAGTCATCTTAGTCTTTAAATTAAAATCCGTTTAAACAATCTTATATTTTGGACTGAATTCAAATTTTCTTATAAACTTCAACAAAAAGTTATTTTCTTTTTTCGATGTCTGACTTCTTTGTTGCAAACAAACATTTACTCTGACAGATATTCGTCAAAGTGAGTGACTTGTCAACTCAACATTAATTTTTCGGCAGTGGCAACGCCAAATCATAAATTTCATGGCCTACATATTTATCGTATTTTGCTTAAAATTATACTCATATTCGATTATTATTCTACAAAAGATATGATTGGAAGATTCGGTTTTATCTTGCAATCTCTTGTGTTTATCTTTTTTGATCATTTGAAATAGAAAGTTGTTAGAAAGAAATACTCTTTTACGTATACATAATCTCCCATTGAACGCCACTTTTTCGATAGTCATTCGGTGGGAATGAAGATGAATTAATAAACTTTTGAAAGTAGCCTAACTCTAAAACGCATTATATTTTACAATGAAGTACAACAGGGATCTATTAAAATAAATATTGATTACACTTAAAAACACGCAAGATTCACAAATATATTTTCTCAGATGATTCCGAGAATGATACAAAAGTGTTAAACACTAAATAATAATTTAATTTTTCTATTTATTTAAATATATGATTAAAAACGATTAAAAAAAAAATTTATTATAGAAAAACCAAGATAATAAGTTTAAGTTTTAATAATTTGAAGTTTCAAAAAAGTCAGATACGCTCTCAAGTTATAGAAATTAATGAACCGGCCTAGAACTCAATGGCTGAGAAAAGAAATCTTTTTATTCTAGCGGATGCCAGTCTATTTTTTTTTTTTCGATATCGGCGATAGACAACCGATACCGGCAATAGGGTCTATTAAGTTTAGTGACGAAAATGTATGTAACATCGAGTAGAAAAAGTCAGAGACAGCCCAAATCGATCGAAAAACTCGCTTTTGCCAATAAATTCCTTAGATTTCGTTTGGTTCTTGACTTATGCTTATAAAAATCGAGATATGCTTGGAGAACTTTTGTTAACCATGTAGCATGCAGTATTCTAAATTGAATTGTAGCAAGCAGAAATGATAAAACAAAAAATCTATTCGAATTTGATAGAAGTCGGATGACTGTATGCTGTATGAGCAAAGAGGAACGTTTTAAGTGTTTTAAGTGTTGTTGACTATTTCAAATTGGGCCCCGGTAGCGTACTTGCCTCTAAAGCGGAAGTTCGGTGTTCCGCTTCCACCCTGCAGCACTAGTGCATTTGCCTACCACTGGCAAAGCTAGCAAATAGGCGCTATTTGCCTAATTAAATCTCTATCAATTGAAGACATCGCCGTTTGCATTCGGCAGTAGAGTATAGGTCTCTACTCTCTACGGACAGTGATAACTCCATGCTTCAGCTTTGGAGCAATAACCAAAGTCATTCTTCCCTTTGACTTAACTTTCTTTATTTATATCAAATTGAGTAATTCGGACTAAAAATATATATGATTGTTTTCAAGTAAAGTGGTGTAGGGTGACCCAATGTCACCAATGCATGTCTGACTTTAGCTTGCGTCATTTTATTTAATAAGTTTTGTGCTTTAACGATGTTCAAATTAAAGTTTTCAGTTTTTCTCAATAAAATGCATGTTACAATATTTGTTTCTACAAAGTACGCCATCTGATTCGGGAATAGAAAACTCGCATGACCTTATGAATTTTTTGGCATAATTTTGCGAAACATATATCAGTTACATATATTAGTTTGTAACTACATATAATCAAAAATGTACTTTTAAACTGGATTAGTGCATACATATAGAAATCTAATAGCCCACCTTTTATTTTTTGTTACACGGATTTTTTATTTGGTCGTATTTCTAATCCAAGTTAATACTTTAAACTATATTTGACTTGTATCTTAGTAGATATTACTTTTTTTTAATCAAACTTGCGCAAGATAAAAAGATTGAAAATAATTTCAGATTATTGCTTGTTCTAACAAAACGCTCCGAAAGAATGGATAATGTCTGTGGCAACGAGAATGTACGATAATTTTCATTAAAATCGAATTGCGCATAGATTTTTATTTAAAAGTTTTATAAGTTATTAATTAACTTATTCGCCCACTGTGCAAGCATGCTATAGTTTTGACAAGCAGCGTGCTTCATATTACAGTTTGAAGAATGCATCACCAAGTAACTGCACTCCAATACTATTGTAGTAAACGATATGTGTGTTTACATGTATTTGTAAATAATGGCTGACACAAGTTAACACATACATGAATATTAATGACAAATTGTCTGTGTGTGTGTGTGTGCAAACATCTAACGTATATTGTGTGTGTGTGTGTGTGTGTATGCAATGTCTACATACATACAAGTGCTTTGAAGGAGTACTCGAACACACACACACACATGTTCAGTCAAGTGACTCTAAAACTTACGTAAAATTTGGGTTGTATAAATCGTAATTGTATTGCGATTGCGATTGTTGTTCTTGTTGTTGTTGATGCTGCTGCTGCTGTAGTGCCTGCTGTTGTTGTTGTTGTTGTGCCATAACGCGCGCTTATTACAAAAACAACAAGTTAGTTGGCAGCTACAATGACATGTTCTATACACGCACACGACGCACACACACATGCGCACACAACTCAAAACAATAAATAAATTGTGTTTCGCGTACGCCACACACACACACACACACAAGTTTAACAAAAACAACAAAAAATAAAAATAAAAAAAAATAAAACTTTACTGTGTGCGTTCGTTCTTGCTTTCACTCTCTCTCTTTCTTGTCTTTTTGTGCTCTCTTTGCAGTGTGTGTGTGTTTTTCTTTCTGCTCTTTTTGCTGCTTTGCTGTGTGCCACTTTGCCTTATGTTATTGTTGTTATTTTGTTGCTGCTTCTCGCACTTCTTTGGCAATGACAACAGCAGAAGCAGTAATAGTTGTTTTTGTCTTGCTGATAATTTGTTGTTGTCGTTGATGCTGCTGCTGCTTGTTTGGACCAGGACATTTTTGCCGCCATTTGTTGCCGCTTCCAAACGTGTTACTTCCGCTGTCTCACACGTACACAACTCACGCGCTCTTAATCGCTCCCTTTCTCTCTCTCTATCACGCTGTTAAGTATCAAGCCATTGCATTTGCGCTGCTAGTAAAATGGCTTACAGTTTTAAAGGCTTTGACTTTTGCTATTTTCTTCACTTAAAACTAATCGGCACTTTATCATTATTATTATTATTATAATTATTGAGTGTAGTTTGATGTTGTACAGCCTTTTGCTTTTTAGAATTTTATACACTTTTTTTTGTTAATTATTAATTTTTGATTCAAATTATTGAGTTTAGTTTTCGGCATATGTTTGTACAAAGTCTTTAATTGCTTTTACTAATTGTAACTTAAGGTATGGCGGTGTGTGTGCATTTTTATGCATTTAGCAGTGTGTGTGTGTGTCTATGTATTTTGGCTGTGGACAAATGGAAAGTTGTTGTACCTGCAAGAGAAGAAGAGAAGACAAAAATTAGTGCATGCTTTTAGGCGTCAGCACATATGAGATATTAAGATTAGAATTACTTAAAAAATATTAAGCCAAAAACGTTTAAATTTGACTAGATATTTTAATAAATTGTAATATATAGTCATGATATTATATAAATTTAAGTTAAAAACTATTGTATTTTTAAAGCTAAACAAGTTAAAATTGTTAAGTTCTGGAACTATATCGTTTTGAATAATAGTCGTTTACTCGCTTTTTGAACTCAATTTGTTTGGTTTATTGTTATTGTATAAAAAGGATATATGCGGTGTATAAGGTGTTTCATGCAAAACCGACGAAGTTAGACAAAGGTACGACCCAGCTGCGATGGAAAGACCAAGTAGAGATAAGTTCGAAAGTGTCAAACAGCGTTTATTTTTTGCTTATAAACAGCTTCTCAAAAGGCAAAATCGTGTGGGTTTTCTGCTTAGCATCTTGGTACGAAAAATGGCTTCAGTGCGGTAATCCGAAGCGCAGTGAGTCTTGGGGAAAGCACGGACATGCTTATCCATAGAGAACCAAAATTTATGCTGCCAAAATCATGCTATGTGTGATATATTATGAGCTGCGGCAGCCAAGTCCAACTATCACAGGGGATCAATATCAAATAAAGTCAAGTGAAACGACCACAATACAAGGAAAGACTTGACAAAGTCATTCTCCAGCAAAAGTGGTGAAAACATAGTTTGAAGTTATAGTAGATCTTAGCCGATTTGTTTTTGTTATTGGTATGAAATATTGAAAGTTTCTTAGTTAACAAAGATGCTACATGAAAGTTCTCAAAATGAAGACTTCTTCTAAAGCACTAAAATTCCGCAGAAAACAGGCTGGAATATGTTTTTCCACAAAGTTATCAACCCAATATTACCCTGTCATAGGGTTTGGTGGTTTTCGGTATATAACACCATAACCAACAGCCCATTTCCATCGCATTCTCGATGTCAGCTTCGATTTAAATACAATTTAGTATAAAAAAGTACCATTTTAGCCAACAAACTATAGGTAGTTACATGAAGATAGTTGTGCAGTAGCCAGACTACACTCATGCTAGATTATGCAACCTACATATAGACAAAGTCAGCCAAACACGCACAAATATACAATGACTTTAGTTATATAGTAGTAGACAAAGTCAGACAGACAAACGGCCAGACTGCTAGACTGTCTGACGGCCTGCTACTCATTATGCAGTGGCATCTGCTCCAGACAGTTGGACACCCACACGTACTGGCAGATACATATACATATATATGTATGTATGTGGCATGTATCTACATGGATATACACCCACTCGCGTTGTGTTGGTGTTGTTGTTGTTGTTACTCGTTGAGATTATGTGCCTTCGTCGCGTTGTTGGCAATGGCGACACTTGCAACAACATTTCAACGACTACCACAATAACAATAAAAACAACAACAACAACAACAACAACTTACCGCGTCTGTGTCGCTTTTGAGTGCAACGACGCTCACTTAGATTCACATTCACTTAGCTTGTGTGTAGCATACAACACAGACGATACGGCAGGGTTTACTTTTTCTACATCTTCGGCTCATCTCAAGTTGAGACGCTCTTTTGGTTCTTCTAGAGGTCGAGACTTGAATGAAATGAGACAGCAGCTAGTGTGTGTGTGCAGCAGTTGCAAAAAATTGTTGTTCTAAAGACTGATAAACCGACATTTATGTGCTGCTACATGCAACAAAACTGATTTATACCCCCGATTTTGAGGATTTGGGTATTTTTCAAAAATATCTGTGTGTAAATAGTGAAAATTTAGGATTAAAGAGCTGTGTATGTTTAGAAATGAAATTATGGATGTCAAAACAATTGTGGTTTATTCTTAACTAGCCTAAAATGAGCTTTGAGTCTTTTTAAAATAGTCCTGCAACTATGTATTTGTTAGAAATCTCAAGCAAAGTATCAAAACTATGCAACTTTTAAACTAAATTGCGTATACGCAACGTGGACTCTCGAAGAGACAGCAATGGGTGAACTGCAGCTGCATCGTTAATAAATTGGAAACAATTTATACGTATAAGATATCTTTACCGTATTTTGGCATCTTATCTGAACAAAATTAGATTAGAGCCTCGTTAAAAACAATTGTCTATTTATTTAAATGATTCAGCAGCTTATTTAACATATAAATACTACTATCAAAATTACCCAACTATTACGTATACGCGACATGGCCATTGCGTGATATATGTACGTATAAGAAAACTTTAGAATTTCGGTTTATTCTTAACTATAAAAAATAAGGTTTCAATTGTATATTCATTCAAATAATGCTGGAAATCTAACTTAACAATATTAAGCACACTATCATATAACTACGCGGCTATTAAACTAAATTAAGTATACGCAATGTGTGCCCATTAAGAAACATCATTGGGTTAAGTGCAGCTGCAATGCTTAAAAATTGTTTAAAAAATATATCACTTGACATTTTTTCAGCATTTAAACAATAAGTCTAATGCGCCATTACAATAAAAAGAGCCATTACAATAAAGACCACTAAAAAAGTAAATTAAAGATAAGCTTAGATTGTTTTCTATAGAGATCAAAGCTCAATTTTAGAGCAAAACCGTAAGAGAGCAAAAACAGAGTAATGTTTTATGTAAAACACGTTTTGAAAATATAGTTATTGCTCATGCCGACCTCAAAAGATGTCATTTTTTTTACAAATGTGCATTTTATCAACTAGATGGCGCCAGCAGTAAGGCGGCCTATTTCATCTAAACGCTAATTTAGTGTAAAATTTTTGTGTTCAAAGCTAATAGAAATAAATTCCTATTCAGCCATTCTGATAACCAAATAAATAAAAGATGGATAGTTAGTTTATGTACAATTACTTGCAGAAATCACTTTTTTTTTGTGGGCATAATTTTGTAACAATAAAGTTTTTGTTGAGTTTTTGTAAGTAACTTTTATTTGAGTTGGTTTCGCTGCTGTAATACATTTAAATTAATGTTTTAAAGTTAACTAATAATTTAGTTACGTGTGTTTTTTAGTTGTTGCTTTCAGCATCTATTCAAAAGTAGTTGTTGCATATCAAAAAGTTTTACATTTTGAGGCTCAGCTGTCAATTGCACCAAAGGCCTGACTCCTTGGAGTATGCAACAATTTTATTTATGACTACAACTTTATTTACTTCGGGGGGGGAGGCGTAAATTTACTTTTGGCTTGCATGTTAGTTAAATTAATTTTCTGGTCAGTTGGTATACTGAAACTAAATGCTCAACCCTTTGCTTTGCTTTACAGAGATAGAGAGAGAGACGCGGCAAAAAGTGCCGCCTGCTAAAATTTATTTGTCTTATACTAAATTTTGCATTTTTTTTTTGCTAGTTACAACTCAACTGTTCCTGCTTTTGACAAACGCACACATAAAAATAATTTTATTTCGTTTCAAGTTTTTGTTCGGCATTTACAGTGCTTACAAATAGTTTATGCAACTGGTTCAAAAAAAAAAAACACAGAATGAAAAGCAAAACAACTGGACAAATAAACAAGAACAACTACTATAAGAACACAAAACTTTTTTCCTTAATGTTTTCAGTTTACTGTAGACTGTTGCTTAATTTATATTTATATATAGGACACAATTCCTGCTCATTCTGTGTCTGAGCTTCTTCCGCAACTTGCTTGCTCTGACTGCCTCTAACCCAAACTTAATCCGAACCCATTTAATTTGCAACCACAATAATTTGTCTTTTAGTCTGCGTATTTGCATTTGGCATACCCAACTTTTCTCTTAAGGTTTGGGCGACGGTTTTAAGGATTTAGGCATTGAGGCTCTCAAGGGTAGCTACAAAATATAACAATTGTTTTTAATGTTGTTTAAAATAAACACATTTTGTTTCAAAGTTTTCCCTCAAATTAACATTAAAATGTAGGAAATTAAAAAACGATAAGTGAAAGAAAATTGTGATTTTATGAAAAGTTAAATCTAAATGACTAAATTCATTTAAAAAAATCTTTTGAGTTTCCCGGGGTGGTGTTAAAATGCTTAACCTTGTGGTCTGTCTCTGGTGCGCTGTGTTGGCAACATTGGGCAAGACTATTGGAACTTTTGCTTTACGAAGCCTTAAAGTTGCTTTTAGAACTTTCAAACTTTGGCAGGCTAAACACAAATAAGTAACTTTGATTCCTTAATAAAGACATCGTACCGGCTCACAGTGGTTTCAGGTTCGATTATCGATTTTCATGATTAGTATATGCTTGTTTTATACAGAAGTTCCTCGCGCATACGGATACGGAAACGTCAGCTCAAAATATCGGGTTGCCGACATTGCACGAGTTATCTGAGTTTTTCGCATTTCTACTCAAGAAACGATTTTTGGGAGCTTCTTAGACTCTTAAGACCACTGTGCGGCTTCAGCTGCATAATTGTTACCAAGAGTTGGTAGTTTTAAAGGAAAACGAAGATCCAGTAGTTGACCGAGGGGTTTCAGTTTTTTAAAACCGTTTTGGAATATAGTTGTTTTTATCACCACAAAATCACCTCTTTAAGCCTGTACTCGCTTATGCTCTTAGCCATTTGAAGATACAGTCTTAACTGTCCTACATCTTTGGCATAAGTTTACATATCTCAAACTTTCTGGCTAGTAAAATGGCGCAGAAAATATCTGACAGTCACCCAAACACCACCTGCTGCAATCTGGAAAATCAAAATTCTGGAAGTAAAGCAAGAATTCTGTAATCAAAGTTCAACAAAACGCATTCTGCAAATTGAATTGAAAGACGTAGCCCTATATGTTGTTGTTGCTTATGCAAATTGATGAGGCTGCACAGGATGCTGAGCTAAGTGTACTTTTCAACAACGCGCCACAGTGGCACCCATGCATCTAAACACCATCAGCCAAGAACATTTGATGGATACATTGCAAACCAATGCCGCAGTGCCAATTATGTTGACCAAGGCCTGCCTGCCTGCCTTCCTACTGGTACTGAAGAAGGCTGCCAAGGTCGTTGAGTGTCAATCCATAGGCATACATCATGCCGTTGTTACAAATATGAGTGCAAAATTGTATCCCATAAAGGCCAATATCGATGGTGATATGTATCCAAACCGTATATCAATAGTTGCACTCAATGCCGCCACCAAATCAATGAGTACTGACCTCTACGTTGACATGAAATTCTTTGTGGGAGCTTGTAACCAGGTTGGAATGGGGTGGTGGTAGTCAAGCATCAATGGATGTGAAAACGAGTCCACACAAATTGTGAAAACAATTTATGGTTTTAATGAGAACCACAATGAAGGGTTTTATCGTATAGAGCTAAGCTGGCTAAGCTTCTGGCTAACGATGAGTGAAAGGAGAGATGAGAAAAAGATGATGAAAGCTTGCTGCCAACAGACTTCCAAACGAGCTTTAGGTATATGCATATTTAGTATATGAATGGATTTAATAAGTCGATATCGAAATCTGTTTCACAGTAATTCAGAGAACCACAGAACTGGCGTTTGCAGCAGATGGTGGTATTATTTTTGTTAAGGGGTTAGTAAAAATTAACTATGTTCAGTAAACAGTTCAATTGCGGGATGGCGACAAAAAATATTTGAATAAGATTTTAGTGAGTAGATGGAAAAACTTCCTAGTGGAATTCCGATTGGCATTATAGGGAATAATTTCATGCATTGCTAAATCAAAGACAACCGCATGGGAAAATCATTTTAAGTTCATTTAATATAAACAAACTTATTATATAGACTGTAAGCTAATAGTTTTTATTTTGTACTCTAATCAGCACATAATCTTCTCTTAAAATCCATACTGAAGTGTTGAACCAATATCGCAGACCGTAATATATATTAAAATAAGTCGCGTATAAATTTCCGTACTGTGAAATCGGCTGCTTTTGGAATAAAGCTCCAATTGGTTTTATTTGTGGCCAAACAACAAGCTTTGCCAATTCCATTGGCGTAATCTGCATATAAATATATATAATTTTTTGCAGCTTGTTTTTTAAAGTGAATAACGATACAATCAAAAGTTTTCATTCAGAGTGGTCAAGAGTTTAACCAATGAATCACCTTACATTTCGGCTATTGCCAAATAATGCGAAGAAAAATAGTTAAAAATTATAGAATTACAATTTCTTATAAAAATTTGTTCATTGTTTTATTTATCATTCTTGGATGGATGAAAATCCAAAATCACCGCATTTAGACTGGAAATCAATGAAAAGCTTAGAGGAATTACCATAGCATCCTCAAGAAGTATCTTTTTTGTGTGAGTTATGGGCGACTTTATTGGGTCGCACTTTTTCAACGAAAGCAAAGCCCATAATGTTATTGTGAATTTCCAGCGGTAGCATATTATACTTAAAAACTTATTTTTCCCAAATCGAATTGGCTAATATGTGGTTATGACAAGCTGGGGTGCCACATGCTACACAGCACTAAATACAATGCAATTATTGACAGGTAAGTTCGCCAAGCAGTTTATTTTGCATTTCGAGCCTGTGACCATGACTATCAAGACCAAGTAATTAAAGCCTCAAGACTTGAGGCTTAAGTCAAGGTTTATGTGTATAGCCAGCCACCACATGTGATTATTGACAAAATTTTTGAATTGAAGATGAATTGAGTTATTGAGGAATGTGTTACGTGAGTAAATGCCAATTTGTAGGTGTGAGTATGCCCCGACTTTTTGCAGCGCATTATCTTTACACATTTTATTTTGTAGTTCTCACAATCGATTCAAATATTTTTTTTAAACAATAATTTTGAAAGCTCTTAAAAAGTCGCCCTTTATTTTAAGTAGTGACTGTTTCAAGATACTTCCACAAGGAGGACCCTGCCTGATGATGCATTATGTTAAATATTTTTTCATTCATCTTTCTCAAGCCTCCCATAGTTATTTTAAAAGTTCATCATTATATCTTGATGATATGGGTAGTAGGAAGAACAACTAAGATTCAATAGCTCAACATATTCCCATTGGCTGTATATACTCTTCTAATTAACTCAATCCCATAGGTAGAATTTGAGTATGGCATGTTAGAATATTAAAAAATTCTACCTCATAGATATATAATGAGAGCTTTCGTTTAAAAGTATACAAATTTTTGTAAGCCCGCCAAATTAATTTTTAAAAATGCAAGATAATCTGTTTCCATATATTTTTTCGCATTGCTTATAATAAAATCCTGTACTGCTTGGCTGGCTAACGGCAACCACAACCAAAAAATCAGTTAAGATTTACTTGCCGCGACGCCTATTTTCTTAAACTTTTGCATAAAGTTTCCGAAAAAGCTGCAAACAACAACAAGTCAACCAAGAATATTTACATAAAATTCATAACATATGCAAACACACACAGATACTCGCACACTCGCACACACACTGAGACACTCCCGGACAGAAAGAAGGGAACACACAGCCTTGCTATCCTATCAGCAGTCAACGTCCTCCTGTACGCCCGTAAGTAGGCAACGGTAAACAAGAGGGCTGCGTCGACATATTTGCCGTAAAACGAAAAACACAACACACGCAAAGTCAATAAATAGACATGTGTGAAGAAGACAAGAGAAGAGAATCGAGAGTCGGGCATGCATGGAGTGGGGAGAGAATGTACATAGAAAAATTGAAAAGGCTTCAAGGCAAAGAAAACACAACGAATTGGGTAACTTTAACAAAAGTTTTTTTCTTTTTTAATGTATTTTTTTTTTTCGATTTTATAATAGCGAAAAAATGACAGAATAATACAATGTTAAAAACAAGATATAAAATTTTAAAACAAACAAAATAAATTTTGTTGAAGTTCAAGAGCTAAAGTTGCTCTTATTACTTAGAGCACTGATTAAACAGTAATCCCTAAAGCCATTAATGAATCAGGAAACAATTTCTTTTTAGGATACCAAAATTTCGAGTGCTACTAAGTTTTCAATGTACAACAATGGCACAAAATTCGAAAACTATAGACTATTCTTAAATTTTCTGATATACTGAAGTCATCTTAAAAAAGTTCCAAGTGAACCAGTAACCTATAAAACTTTCATTGAAGAGGACTGGTAGAAGAGTATAAATAGGTGTTACCTTCAAAGAGTTGGATGCGGTTATTACTGGACACAACAGATGTACATCTAAAAAGCGAACCTTCATCTCCAGCCGGATTTTTGGTTATGACATTTGTCTTTGACTTTATATCTCGATTTCTATTAATGAAAAGTACTTTCAAGGTGAAAATTTTAAGCATTAAATTTAAATTTAGCTCTCTCTAGCGGCCAAAGGATTATCAATCTTTTGAACAAAATTTAAATTTATTAAAATTATTTTTGTTAGAAATTTTTTTAAGTCTTTTATTTTGATAGTAAATGATTTTTAGAGAAATAAGAATCGTTAAACTAGATTTAGATACTACTAGATTTTTTTGTAATATTACATGTTAAAAATAGAGATATACTTCAAAAAGGCTGCATACGTAAACAGCAAGTTGTGGCTTTTGCAAAAGTATTTATATATCTAAAAAGCTTAAAAGTTCTAGAAGTTTCATCATACTTGCATAACTTGAGGACGATACAACAAAGTATTTAGCTTACTAGAAAAGTAAGCGGGAAACAAAACCATAATTAGGCATAATGAGCTCTGAGCTGTCATTAGGAACATTCTCAAATGGGTAGTTACAGAAAACACTTCAAACACACTTGCCTTATTGGCTTCTGTATTTACAAGAAGTTATGATGTAGAATGACAATCCTAACTTAAGTGCAGACATGGCCGTTTTCCAAACGTTTCGGCTATGAACGGATATCTTCGAACAGCTATTAATAGAGATGTCTCCATGCTCTTTGGAGACTAAAGCTAAGGAATTAGCAGTACAAAATATAGGACATTCCGCTAACAACTGCAGCTGCACATAGGAGCTTTAGAAACAAAAGTTGAATAGACTGCTCAATTCACGATTTAGATCATCCAAAAACCTTTTAGGGCTAGTAAGAAATTAGTAATGCGAATTATGGCCATTCCTTACACAATTCCGAGAGCATCAAGGAACTTTAGAAACAAAAGTTGAATATTAAAATTACTCGGAACCCTACTAACACTAATAAAAATTGAAAATGCGAAATATAGAACATTCCTTAAACAATTTCGGGAGTATGTAAGAACTTATAAAGCAAAAATTTAAAAGACTGTCCAATTCGCGATTTAGATTACCCAGAGCCCTAAGCCCTAAGCCCGAATTCCCCTAAGGCTCATAAGAAATTTGAAATACTCTAGAAACAAAAGGTCGATCTTGGGTAGCTACCCAATTTGAGATTTAGATCTCATAATTATTAGACCTCCTAAGGCTAAGAAGAAATTAAATATGCGAAATCTATGTTAGATCTGCTAGACATCTTCAAAGGCTAATAATAAATTAGATACGCGAATAATGAAACATCGCTTATACTCTTGCAGGAATATGAAACTTTATAGGCAAATTGTCTATAAGCTGATTAATTCACAATTTAGACCTTCTAAGGTTAATAATTAATTAGCAATGTTGCAAATATGAGACATCCCTTAAACAATTTCAAGAACATCCAGATGCTTAAGAAGCGAAAGGCCTACAGGCTGCTTAATTCACGATTTAGACTTTCTAAGGGTGATAGAAAATTTTATACGTATTGCAGGAATATCTGGGAACTGTAATTAAAAGCAAACGGTTTATAGTCAGATTATTTTGCGATTTAGACCTTCTAAGGCTATCAAATAATTAGAAATGTTGGAAATATGGGATATACCTTAAACAATTGCAAGAACATCGAGATACTTAAGAAGCAAAAGGCCTATAGGCTGCTTGATTTGGACCTTCTAAGGCTGATAAGAAATTAGATATGTGAAATATGGAACATTCTTTAAACTATTGCAGGAATACCTTGAAACTTAAATTAAAAGCAAACGGTTTATAGTCAGATTAATTTACGATTTAGACCTTCTAAGGCTAATAATTAGAAATGTTGGAAATATGGGTCATCCCTTAAACAATTGCAAGAACATCGATATAATTAAGGATCTACTTAAACTTTAAAAGCAAACGCTTTATAGGCTGCTTAATTCAAAATTTACATCACCCAGAGACCTTCAAAGGCTAATAAGGAAATAGAAATGAAACATGGGATATTCCTTACATGGGACATCACGTAAACAAATGCAGTAACAGCTAGAAAGAACTTAAAAAGTTCGTTGCTTAGCGATTTAGCAGAAAAAAAAAACAGAAAACGGAAACACTTGTAAGAAGTAAGCGGAACATAAACAATAGTCCCACATTCTTCAATAACTCCACAATATTGTAAGAGACTTCTTCTAGTTAGAAGTATGCTGCGAAACACACTTCAAAGTGTTGATAGCGTTTTTAATTCTGCAAAAGGCACATATCCAAGCACCCCAATATTATCATTTAAATCGCTGCTATGTTTTACAACACTTAAAACCTTGACGTAGCCCCGCAAAGGAGAGAAGAATAATATATAAATTGTTTCGCTTTCGATTTGCAACATTATACATACCCACACAACCAGGTTCAATTTGTTACTTCTTGCTGGTTTTTTATACTTTATTTATACATATCTTTTTCTTTTCTCTCTTTTGTTATGAATCATTTAACATGCATACATTAAATTACGCATGGAATCCTTTTTGCCACAAAGCCCAAAGTCCCCTCAAGCCACAGGCTAAGCGCTGCTATACAAAATTCAATTCAATTCAAAAAGCAAGAAGCGTCGCTCACTAAGCTCTTGCCGGAGCAAAGGAGCTGCTGGGAGGGCTAGACCCCCCCCCCCCACAAAAAAAAAAAAAAAAAAAAAAACACATGCGACTAATTTCATATTCATATGCATATTTAGACTAACTATAAGGCGGCGCAGGTTATAGAAAAACCAAAGGATGCTATGTTATGGAGCGAGCAGTAACTGTCTCGAGGATATGGAGCATTTACTGTGTTACTACAGACGAGCTGACAGTTGTAAGGTCTGTCCGTGGGTCGGTCGGTCGGTCGGTCGTTCGGGCGTACGGCAAGTGCACATTGGCACGCCTAATTTATAACACAAAAGTCTACTTAACTCCCTTTTGCCAGGACGAAGGTCTAAGCCAAATAGTGCCAAAGGGAGTGCGAGTGTGAGTGTGAGAGTGTTGTAGCATTTGTGAGGGGCATGACTGAGGGGCGCAAAGCGGCAGTGCATAAACAAAAGCAAAGACACACTCGTATGTGTGAACACACACACACACTCGCTCTCTCCATGTGCGTGTGTGTGTGTCTCTAGCTCCATGTGTATCTCTCGGTATATATGTGTGTTAGACATGGACAGGATTTATTATCCAATGGGCGCCATAGACTAACGACACGAAAACCTCTAGTTGCAATTTCAAGACCCCTACCAGCAGCCAGCAGTTTACTGCGCTGCAGAGTTCTGGTCTTGTTGCTGGCTGGCGCTTACCAAGTTACTTTTTTGCCAACGTGGTTGAGGCAAGGTAGCAGCAAGAGAGTCAACAAATTTTATGGCACTCATTAAACTTTCTTTCACCAGTAAAAAGGAAAGCAAAGAGCAGGAAGGCGGCAAGTACCAGACTCGTGCTGCTCCTTCTCCTCCTCGCCATGCCATGGCAGTAGTTTCAGTTCCAACTTGCTTGTTTGTTAATTTATTTCTAGTATAAGCGTGGCCAGCAGTTATAGAGACACGGCAGTGGCAGAGAGACACGGTGGCCGGCTGCAGTGTGCAAGTGGTGGTAGCAAGGAAACATCCAAGTGCCACAACACTGCTTCTTCTCCTCTCAGTTGTATATAAAACCTGCCACACTTGGCTGCTTTTGCGTTTTGCTTTTTTGCGTTCTTCACTGCCGCCACCGCGCTCTGCTTGCTTGCAACTGCTGCTGCCGTTGCTGTTGCTGTTGCAACAACGGAGTGAAATTTATTTAATTAATTTGTGCAGTTTAGTGTTGAGTTAGTGTAAAATCAATCTGCTTGCATTTCACTTGTTGTTTCTCTCTGTATCTGAGTCCCACCAACCAACCGACCGACCAACCGACCCTGAGCTTAAATAGCAATTTAGACCACTTTGATTAGGGCAGTGCTGGGCTTGTTTGTGGCCGTTGAGCATTTCTCTATCTACTCTAATTATTCTTGTAGTTATTACAATTATAGTGTTGCATAGTGTTCTTTATTTTTTTAAAGACCATTTAAAGTCAGTGCTTGCGCAGCTTATGGCCATTTGGAAAGTAATGCCAGTAATGCAAATCTTGTTAAAGCTTTTTCTTATTGCATACTTATAGGGGTGGTGGGCAAGCGTCTTTATGGCTTATTATATAAACTGTCGTCTTTTGTGCCTTGGGGCAGTATTTAACTTGAAATACAATGGCTTTCACAGTATTTACGTTATGCAACACTACTGTAGATATTATGCATCATGTGCGATTTTAAAGTTAAGGAATTATGTTGGTGTCAAAGCTTTAAAGGAAACTTAGTCATATTTATTTTCAGCTACTTTGAGAGGTTGCTGTAGTTGAAAGAAGTGGGTTTAATCTCAGGTACTGCTTTGATTGCTGTACCTAAGTTTTAGCATATATTTGCCGAATATGTACAGTCTAAGCGTGCTAACTTTACGTTAAGCTGGCTTTAAAATGCAATTTATGTGTTTATATAAAACTAATTTGATACTACTTACTCTTCGCAGTCGAACATTTACTACTTAACCTTATTCACATTTATTGCATTTCATTTTGTGGCCAGGCAGTTCTAACAAAAAACATACT
Source organism: Chymomyza procnemis (assembly GCA_035046065.1). NCBI lineage: Eukaryota > Metazoa > Arthropoda > Insecta > Diptera > Drosophilidae > Chymomyza > Chymomyza procnemis. The sequence goes on from JAWNOJ010000024.1 coordinate 10,482,152, forward strand.
CCATTGATTTCAGTCCCTTGCAAAAAGAAATTGAAATCTTTAAAGAAAGAACCTGCAAGAAGCTAAACTCTCAACTGCCAGTTAATAATTTACTTTTACTTGGGTAAACGAATCGCATATCATACGCATACCTCTCATAATCGAAGCTAATAGTAAGCTCTGTTATCACATAGATTTCGCGAAATAACAGCTATTTATTTGGAGTTTTATATATAGCTCCCAGTTGCTTCATTTAAAGGGTTTAGTTATCTACACAATTGTAGAATGAATTCTATATATTATTCTTGTATCTGGTAATTGAAATATTTCCCTGTAGCGAGGGGCGTATCCCCAACTAAGCAGAGGTTATGATGTCCAATAAAAAAATCATAAGCCGTGATATAGGGCCAACATTGCATCCGCGTCTCTTAGAACCCTCAAATAACCAGAGGTTATCATATACCATACAAGCTCGTAAGCACTGATATACTGGATCTGCGCAGAGTTTATGATATCGCAAAAAAGTTCGTAAGCCCTGATATAACGCAAAATATCTCTTATGCCAACACAGGATCCGTGCCGCCTCAAATCCCCAAATGAACAGAGTTTATGATATAGTGCAGAACCCCTCTTATGCCCACACCGGTGTCGCGTCTGTCCAAAATTACCAAAAGCTAGGTCGTACTGTGGGTCGTACACTTGGATTGAAATAAGCAACCGAATAGAAGTCGCAAGCTAACTAAATGTAAAGTGTGTTTCAACATTCTTACGTTCCAAAGAGGATAAGATGTGTAATCCTATCTGAACCTTGCAGCTTTCTTGAATCGCGACTTAGCTAAGCACTTTGGCATGCTCCAATAGCTTCCACATACGACTGTTCGTAAACAGCTGAAAAGCTAAGCCTATGCTTAGAAATTAAAGAATTATCTTTACAGTAAAAGAATAACTTCCTGCTATAGGGGTCTCAGCGGCTTATACGAGTTTTTTCTGCATTCACACCTTTCTAATGGAATACGTAACCTCATACCTCATTCATAAATACTTGTAAAGCTAAGCAAGTAGAAACTGAAGTAGTGATCTTTAATGTAAAACAAATGCTTTATCGTATTCGGGATTATATCTGCTTTTCCTAGTTCTTTTCGAACTTACATCATTTTAATCGAATGCGTTATCCACCATCGTCACTCTTTCCTTATCAACAAGTAGCTTCAGCCACTCACACCACAAATTGGTACAAAAACTTTATCAAGGGATGTTGCTTGAATCGCATTCTGACCGATTTACCACCACACCGAACTTTTATGAGAATGTGGCCGTCGGTAGCGAGGTGGGAGCGTACACACCTCTAAAGCCGAAGGTCGATGCGACTGCACGCAGCAGCATTGATGCATTTACCGCCATCTTTCGGAAACGACTCTAAGCAGTACCTGTTCCCTCGAACAGAAATTAATAGAGACATCTCAAGGCTCCGTTTTAGAAGCAATGGCAGGATAGTCACCATACAAATGACGGAAGTATGTATGTTATACGGATCTGAAACATAGCAGCTCTATAAATCATCTATAAGAACATCTTCAAAAAAAACAAGCATAGAAAGGTACGAAAATAAGCATAACTATTGTCACTGACCCCTGTCAACCTCTAAACAAACAAAATCACACGCCATGAAAGCCGGTTTTCATAGCAATGACAGTCGGAGAATGGAGGAGGAACTGCCAAAATGTTTTCTAAATAAAAAGTTAAAACAGGCCATAAATAAGAAAGCTTAAAACTTTTGGCTTCTGCGATGGAAACTGATTTCATGGATATATCTTCATTATATACAAAATCGCAGGACACAAGACTTCCTAGTTAGTTGAAAAATAACTGCCTGTCTTTTAGTAAAAATTCGCAGTAGAAGTAGTGTTCTCGTACATCTAGGTATGTATAAATAGAGATAGAAGAAACAATCCTTTGAGGTTTTGATGACTTTCTTGCCGTGCTCTGTATATTGAGAATCTGTCTATGTCTTCTTTTAAGCAAACTTTCCGATAGGTAATGCTGACAGCGACGTCACCCCATTTCATGCATGAGTTTGACGTCATCCCACGCCATGCGAATACCACTTCACATATTATTTCAGACGCCTACTATAATCCATACCACCAACACTATAAGTCCTTGTTGTTAATTTCACACATCTATTGCCACACATCCAATGATTTCCACACTATTCTGCTTAGTTTACCTACGCTTATCTGCCGTATTCTATGCCGCTTATCGCAGTTTCGCTCAACTGGAGCAACTTTAAGCTGCAACAAATACAAACACTGCGCCTGTCCAAGTAGGCAGGCAGCTAGCTGGAAGCTTTGGAAACTTGACTTCTACTGCGCCAACATGATTTCAATGCATACATAACATCATGACGCACCCAGCCATCTATCCCAGCCAGCTACATATTGATGCTGACGCATATTTCCTGCTTCATTAACGAGTAGGAGGATGCCATAAAGTATGCTACAGAACGACCATGTCTAAGCTGTTGAGCAGCATGAGAAAAGAAAATTTCACTGCGTTTTTCACACCGTTTTTCATTTCTCATATTTGCTCCTGGTCCCTCTCATTTCTTTTTTTTTCCTGGCACCCTGGCACCCTGCTCACTCTGCCTTGTCCAACTCTTGAAGTTTACGCTGCGTTTGCTTTTAACGAGCCGTCGTCGTCATGTCGACGCGTCTGCCTAGTTAACGTCGTCAGTTGGTCTTCAGGGCTGTTGGTCCTTCTAGGGATATGGAAGGTTTCCATTTTTTTTTTCTTTCACTTCCACCTGTTCGCACTGTCAAGCTTGTCATGGCTTGGCAAGTTGAGTTCAGGTCCAGTGCTTGGTTATTTTACTTGGGATACCAAAAGTTAACTTGTTGGCACTTTAGACATTTTTACACACTGTAGAGTCGAGGCTGACAGTGGTTGACGGAGAACATTTTCATTTTACTCAAAATGTATTTTGCGTTAAATTACAAAGTATATACAATATATATTTATTTTTATCAACTATCGAAGCATATGGTTATTGATGCATTGAGTTAAGAGACATGGTCGGATGTATCTTAACACAAAGAAAGTAATTTGTTGTCAATCTTAAGCTAACTCTGGTAGGTTTAACTTTGGAAATAATTTTGAGTGTATTTGGATAATGGTACCATGTGTCTTCTAAGCAGCAACTTAGACAATTACTATATTTTTGATCCCCCATCAAGTCACAAAAAACATTAACTTCCCAACTTGACTATTTGTAGGTAAAAACTTACGTATGCCACTCCTCGTGAACGCCAACGTCCTCAAACAATATTATGCCAATCTTGAATTCTTTGAAAAACGATAATTTTTTTTTTATTTTTATAGCCTCGTTTACATGGAGCTGTCAGCTTTCAAGTACAACTCCATAGTTTCTTCCTGTTAAATTAAAAAAAAAAAAAATAAATATATTCTCAATAACTTCGCTGTTGTCGCATGAAGACATCGCTAATAATAGCTTTCTGAACAGAACAGGGATCTGCAGTTTATAGCCACATTAGAATGGCAATGTCTTTTGCTAGCACTGCCAGTGCTAGGCAATTGTAGTATTGCAGCAGGCTGGAAGTAACACACCGATCTTTGGTTCTAGGGATGAGTACGCTAACACAACTCTACCTAGGTCCATAAAATTGAAATTTTCTTAAATTTTAAGCGCCCAGCATAATATACCTACTTCTTTCTACTGTATTCTACAGTGTAGTAGACGTTTCCATGAGAATTCTTAATATTACCATAACAGATCGCTTGTTGAAATAAAAAACAAATTAATATAATACCTCAGTTGACAACTCGATATCTATATGTCTGAATGACTAAACGGATATTAATGACTTTTAAAAGTTAAAGATTTGAACTTTTATCGAGGGTTGCTAAGAAAAGTCATCCCAATTATAGATATTTGCACCCATGCATTCGTAAGATAGTTTTCATATTCATACCAAACTTTTATTTTCTGGAAATTTTGAAATTTCTATAAAAGTCAGAACGGAGTAAAAGTCAAATATGAATATCTTGAACAAAAAGACTCGCGAGAGAGAGTTTTGAAAATAAATTTTCTTTCATTGGTTTTATTTTCTCAACGATTGTCGATTTCATAGTGGCTATCGTTAGGGTTTTGAAAATAAGTTTTACCCATTGGTTTTTTTTTCGCAATGATTGTAGATTTCGTCATGGCTTTCGAGAACCAATAATCATTTTAACCAGTGGCCTACGAGTACAAAAGCAATTCTCATTCATAGTTGAAAAAAGTTACCACAGATGATGCTTACTTTTTCTCTTAGTCGCTTTGCTGACATCTTAGTCTTAAAAATAAATTTCCATTGATCGGTTTTATAATTGCATCGAACTTGGTGTTTATTGTGACTTACGGGAATCAGTAAGCATGCTAAGATCTACTGGTTTAGTAGCTATTGGTATTCAGAGTAAAAAAACAGAGAGTAATCTCTATTTTCGGTTTAAGCTTCTCCATCTAGAATTTATGGCCACTTAAATTTTGAAGATTAATTTCCTTCGATTGGTTTAATTTAAGCATTGAATTCAGATTTCCTTGTATCTAATGAGAATCAGTAATCATTTGGAGAATCTATTGGCATTCAAAGTTGAAATACAGATTAATTTATTTTCACTTTCTTTACGATTTATGGGCACTTCAATTTTGAGAATTCTATCGGTTTTATTTTTGCATCGACTTTAGATTTCGTCGTGTCCGATACAAATCAATAAGAATGTATTTTGGAGATGCTCAGCTTTAGAAGCTGCTGGCATTCAAAGTTCAAACAAAATTATCACAGATGAAGCTTATTTTTGCGTTAATTCATCAATAGTTTAGAATTTATGGTTTCAAAAATAATTCTCTTCAATTGGCTTTATTTTTGCATTGAAATCAGTTTTCGTCGTGTCTAACAAGAATTTATGTAGCTGTCATCCGACCGAAGGACACCGAATTGCCGAAGAATCTAATCTTTAATAATTTTGACTTTTAGTGGAACTCAAAGCCTACTTGAAGCGTGAAATACAATCTAATCTTAATCTATTTTATTTTCGAATGGCGAAATATTTTTAATTTGCAAAACAGTTGTTTTGCTGTTCCCTTCAATTGCTCTAAGCACACTAACAGGTTTTCCTAAGCTTTCTACAAAAATAAATCCTATTTCTATAATCTTTTTGTAAGATTTAAATAAAAATTAAAAAAGCTTAAGATTTAATAAGCTGAATTAAAGAATAATTTAGATTTTTTGCAGTCTACAAATAAGTCCTTCAAAACATTTTAATTCAAATCTGCCACTTGTTTAAAGCTCTCTCCCTCTCTTTCCCTACCCAAGGCATACCTTTGGTGCTACATAATCTTTCGCCAGCAATTTTTCTGCAAAACTTATGTAGAGTAGCGTCCTCCAAAGTCCAGTTTTCGCCCCCCTTTTCGAAAATAAGACCTGCTCCTTGACTTATTTTTTGTTCATTCCATTTTTGTGTGCATCCTTTTTTTTTACTACTTTTCGTCCTGCTTACTGTTTTTTATGCTTGCTTGTTTGTGTCTTTCTCATTTCCTGTGGCATGCTTTTGCTTCTCTTTGCACTTTTTATTTTGTCGTCTTTCATACTTGGCTGTACTTTTGCTCCTTTTTGCTCCTTTTTGCTGTATTCCTGCGTGTATTGCGCTCAACTTTACTTCCGTCGAGCAGTACTCGCCTTTGCTGCTGCTGCTGTTGCTTGCGGCTTGATTTGATTAAAATGATAATAGTTTTTGGGATTTAACTTAAATTGATGTGGGTTAAAAAGCAATCCCCCATACACCCACGCCCACCCCCAACAAAATCAACCCTTTCTTTTTTTTTTGGTTTAATGTATACCAAGTACTTGGTATACTTAATATTGTACTACCAAAGCTTGCAAACCTAAATGCTTTTAGCCGAAAATTTCAAAAACTGCAATATAAAAATTCCATTAATAAAATTGCATAAAATTTACAACCGCACTTCAGTTATCCGACCCGTTTTGTGGGTCATACAGTCAGTTACTGGCTTTTTAAAAGGATTTGAGTCAGCGCCCAAAATGAAACTCTAACCGGCTGCATGTCCTTGAGCAGGCGGCTGTAACTAAATACAGTTTACTTGGCTAACAGCTACTTCTGAACAAATGGCTGAATTGCAACCACGTGGCAGCTTGGCTATTAAAGGGTAGCAAGTAGCAAGCAGCTTCAAGCTACGTGGCAACGCTTTTTACACTGCCTGCAACATTTGCTGCCACCTCCCTCCCCACACACACACACACACAATTCCGGCGCCACAACTTAGCCATGTGGTTAGCCGCTGTTTTGTTTTGTAATGTTGCTGCCGTTGGCCAGGTAGAAGTGCCGAGGGATTGTTACTCCGGCTGTCAGCTACTGTTGCCCGATGAAGTGCAAATTCATAAAATAATCATTTTTAAGGCCAAGACGGACTTTGCAGCCATTTAGAACTTGACAGCAACAACAATAAATATCACAAACTTGGCCAAAAAAGGCCAAAAAGGTTAAGTGCAAGACAAAGCACAATTAAACTGAGCCGCTTAGAAAACTTTAAATATAACTTGCGGTGCATACAAGAGACATTAAGCTAAAAATGGCGATAACTTTGAATTTTGTCTTCAAGATGATAATAGTTTTTATTTTAAGGATATACCAAACCAGCCAAGTGCATTTTTATAGAAGACTTCAACACGTTTCTTATGTCAACTTTTCCGCATCGTTTCTGCCTGCTTTAGGAATATTTTTAATAATCTTGAAAATCGATTTATTTAAAGGCAATATACATTTACGGCAAACTTAGCCTCGAAATGTTCATCAAATAAGTAAATTATTTTAAAGATATGCAAAAGAACAACTTTTTATAAAACACTTCGGAGCAATTCTTCTGCCAAAGTCGTAAACGTAATACGCTCAATAATCTTTAAAATCGATTTATCTCAAGAAGTTTTACTGTTGCAGTAATCGAAGCAGGATGTTTCCGTCTAAGTATATTATTTCCAAGATAAACTATAGAAACTCGAAACAACTTTTTATAGAAGACTTCAAAACGTGTTTTCAGCCAATGTCTCATTGAGAAAATGCTCCATAATCTTGATAAAACAACGTTTTTCTAAAAGTTACGGATTTCACTGAAATCGAAGCTAGAAATTTCTATCAACTTACTAATTTATTTAAAATTTATACAATATAAGTCGAAATAAACTTTTTTATGAACCCCTTTAAGCAATTCTTCTGCCAAAGTCGTATCAGCAATACGCTTAATAATCTTTTTAATTCGATTTATCTCAAGAAGTTAATAGCTTTTTAGTCATCGAAGCTAGAAATTTCCATTAACTTATTATTAAAATTAATTACAATTTTAATTTATTTGAAATATCTGTGAAAATTCCATAAATTTGTTTTTTCACGATCCATTCAACCAGAAATAAGCTAACGAAGATTAAGATAGACTTGACGAAGTTTTCTAAAAAACTTCAATAATATTTTGGCGTTGCTTATTTTTAAGTTGGTTGAACGCATAAATCGCCTCACCTGTTAAATATCGAAGAGAGTAAGAATTGTTGTCAAAAAAGGCGAAAAAAATCACCCTTTATAAGCATTTAAGATATTAAAAATCAGTGGTAAAGTAATAAAAAGACATCCATTATTTTTCCAAAAGATGGCGTTATTTAACTGTATCTCACGTTGTATAAGTCCAATTGGGTGCTGAGGGATGGCGTTAGAAGGATGAATTTGTATTACAAAAAGCCCTATGAAAGGGTTACGAAAGATGATATTTCGTATCAAAAATGCTTTTTTGACAGTTTTGTGATCAAAGATGACCACAAACAAAGAGATTTAGGGACTCGCTGCCAAAGGCAGATAATTAAACCAAATTATACATTTCATTTAATTTCTGCTAAACTCTGAACTACTATTTAACGCAAATTTATAAGTTATCCAACACTGGGTTAAATTTAGCAATTAAAAAATGTGCAGCTTGTTTAGAAACTTTTAACAATGCTTGTCAAACTGTACAGTTGCCGTAACTGTTGTATTTTTTTCAGTTTTTGTTTCTGTTCTCTGCAATTGCCCTAAACAAAAGCATTTATAGTTGAGTGCACAAATATTTATGCAACAAAAAAAAAAACAAATACAAATTTTATATACCAAAGCAAGCACAACAACAAATGCAACAGTAAAGCTACAAAATGAACAAGAACAGAGCAGCCACGGCTTTGTTGCATTTTGTTGTTTGCTTCAAAATAATTGTTATACTTGCTCTGCCTCTTGAATTGAAATTTCACTATAATATGTAATATTTGTTCTTTGTTTTTATTTGAAAATAAAATTTTGCATTTGCCAACACTGTGAGCACGGCGAAACGTGTTAGTGCTTGTCGCTATCTTAAGAGCGCATCTTTTGCGGTTGAGCAACTTTTTTGTGGTTTTCCAAAACGCAGGCAACATGTTGATGGCTCTCTCTCACTCTCTCTCCAACGCATTGTTTATAACTTTTCAACATGTTGCTAATTGTTATTAAAACTGTATTTTAGCAAGCTTGTTGTATGGGAATTAAATTAAAGTTTTAAATTGTTTATTTGTTTGGGGGTTTTGCTTATTAATGTAGCAAATATTTAGCAATTGAAGTTCTAAACTTTTGAATTGGATTAAAGTTGATCGAAATATAACAAAGCTAAGTAGTTCTTGCTTGATGGTTAAGATAGAAAAATAATTTACTTAGTTAATGAAAACTACCAGCTGCAGCTTTAATTAATAAAACAATTCAACTATTTATTTTTGAAGAGGATTGAGTGTAGCACTGATTGCCTTAGGCAGAAGAAAAGTTTTGAAATGGTCTATAAACATGTTGTGCTTCAAGAACTTGCAAAGCATCTCGAAAAAGTTAAATCAGCAGTTACATTGCGCTAGACTTTTTTAAAGTCGGCGAAAGCCAGCACGTTATTGTGAATGGTGAGAGCTGCTGTCGCTGAAAAAACGTTACCAGCCAATTTGGCCTTTACCAATCACTTGATCTTGGGTTTCTTGGCCTACAGCCAAATATGACATCAGGGGAAGATATGGGGTAAAAAGTAAATATAACAAATAAATTTTAAACGTATTTTGTAATGTGAAACAAAAAAGTATTATTGTTTTTATTCTGCCGAAATTGAAAAAGGTTGCACATTAAAGCAAGTATAAAAAAGCACCCTTTATTTGTACAGAATAAAAATATTTGTTGTCGAATTTCACTTAAAAGATCGAAATAAGTTTTGTTCGCTTTTTTCTGCTGAAATTGAAAAAAGGTTTCCACCTTAAAACATATTTAGAAAAAAACTTCACCCTTTATTTGCATAGAAACAAAATTGTTGTAAAATTTCACTAAAGCGATCGAAATTTGAACAAGTTTTGCTTGCATTTTCTGCAGAAATTTAAAAAAGGTTGCCACCACATATAATGTTTACCAAAAAAATTACCCTTTATTTGTGCGGAAACAAAATATTTGTTGTCAAATTTCACTAAAAAGATCGTAATTTTAACTTAATGAAAGCAATTGCACAACAACAAAATATTTCTTGTCAGTTTTTTTTAAGACATCGAAATTTGAATTCAAAGAAACAAAATATTTATTGTCAGATCTTCCTACAAATCTTGAAATTTTTACATAATGCATGTTTATTGCACTCGCTACGAGTGCCTGATCTGTTATAATTGTAAATTTCAAAGGGTACTGTTCTATAAATCATATTCATAAATTCTTAAATTATTAATTTTCGGGGAAAATTCGGAAATTTCAAAACTCGAATTCCAAATCAAGAAATTGATTAAAATTCTTGTCCTCACAAATTTTCACTGTAAACTTATTAAAAACAGCGCGAACATGCACATTACAAATCTTAATTCGAAATAATAATATTATTAACACAAAATTCTGAGATCTAATATAAAATAACATACTTTTAATGCACTTTTGCTTTGCAATTTATTTTTTTGGTCAAATAAGTTAATTCCAATTAGTGCCAATTTCTGGCATTGTTGTCCAAAGTTTTGTTCAATTTTTATTGTTAAAAAAAAAAGAAGTTATGCAAGTTTAATGTAAATTTTTACTACTATAGTTGGTCGATTTCTGTTCCACTCTTTCTCTCTCTGTCTCTCTCTTTCTGTCTGTCTATACTGACAGTTATCCAGCGCGCTGCCAACTCATGCCAACTTTTTCATAGACTTGCCAAGCGACATTTCACTTGCTGTACGAACTCAAATGCGTGAATACCCCCGCTGGAGTGTGTGTATGATTGTGGCTGTCGCTCTCTGCGTGTGTTTCCAACATTGGAAATAAATGTATCCAAAGTTTAGCTTGAGTTTTATTCTTTTATCTACTGCTACTATAACGTTGGCATATATAACGTTGCACGTTTCCTGCTCTCGTTGCGTGCCCCCCTACCCACTGTGTGTGTGTGTGCGTGTGTGTAATCTGTATAATATGTTATACCCTTTGCTGCGCGCTCTCGACCGCAAAAGTTCACTTTGATAGTTGGAAAATATTTTTTAGCGCTTTGGGTTGTGCGCCATGTTGTTTTTGTTATCCTTGCTGCCGCCGCTGCTGCCGCCGCTGCTGTTGCTTTTGCTTCAGTCGCTGTTTTTGACAACTTACTCGTATGCTGACTTGCCAGCTGTTGTTGTAACTAGTTGTCGTTGTTGTTGTTGCTGCCTTTTGAGTTTTGCTTTGTTGCAAGAGGGGGCTCGCAGAGAGCAACATATCATATCCAACACGTATACGCCCCATCAGCCAGCCAGCCATATGTATTAAAGTATGCACGTGCGTTGGCTCTTTAAATGTTTTTTATTTATATTTTTTGTAGCATACTTTTTCGGTGGTATTGTAGTATTGATTGATATTAGCCGACTCAAGTTTATTTTACAACTTTGCTGTGCCGGCAACCAACACTGAAAGGGTTAAGCAGCAGCACTTCAATCTTGAGATTGTCTGTCTGTATGTATGTTTGCATGTAAGTTTTATGTATTTGTGTTTGCCAGCAAGTCAAATCAATTAAGTTAATGAAAACTGTTTAGTTATGCGAAACAAGGTTGTAGCAACAAGAACTTGCGACAAAAACGAGACGTAGCACATCAATAAACAGGCCTCAGCCCGTCAATTTTAGCCCAAAACAAACCTAAGTACCTACTAACCCAACCATTTTGGGCAAATTCCCTTCAGTCGCGTCATGTGCAAGTAGTGGGTATCTCTTTTGAGCTACTTTTTTGCTCCCGACACATAGCATATTGAATGTTTCATAAATAATTAACGCAAAATCCTTCAAGTAGCTTTTGATACTAACAACTTGCAAACAAATACACATTTTCCCACACTTCTTGGAATATGTGCAAAAACTAGGGCTGCAATATATGCTATTTAATGAGCTTGTTAAGGATATTTCGGAGCCCACGTGAGTTATTGTTGCAAATATAATTAGAATCGATAAGCTTATTACTACTGTGGATGCGCTGCGTTGGTTGCTGCAAAATAATAATGCAGCATTGACCAATAGGTTCACAATTAGTAAATTATTAAAGCGTAGTATTTCCAGGAATTGGCCATTTATTTTTTATAAATATTATTTTGAATATACTTTTCGAAAATGGTGTAATTCGTTTTTGCGCTTTTCAACTATTTGTTTTGAGAACTTATAAAGACAAAATTACTTTTGTCACTCCAACCAGAGTAATTGATTAATCTCAAACATTAATAATTCGCTTTGACGTTGCAGTCATCGCTTCAAGTACTTAGTATGCAGGTATCTTCTATTAATAGCTGTTCGAAAATAACCGGTACGAACAGATTATAGCCGATGTCAAACGGCGAAAAAAGTTTTAAAAAGCTGAAATAAAAATAAATTTATTCTGCTTGCCTATGTTCATCGCTCCAAAGGCGGAGCATGGAGATATCACTATTAACAGCTGCTTGTAGGTTACAGGAAACTACTGCTTATTGCCGAAATCCAACTGCGGTGTCTTTCATTAATAGAGAGTTTCCTAGTTAAATGCATCTATATATTTGCTAGCTATGCCACTGCTAGGCAAATGCACCATTGCTGCTGGGTGGCATCAAATCACCGACCCTTGGGCTTAATGGCAAGTACATTACCACTACGCTACCGAGGCCCAGAAATAAGATTAACTTTGTCAAAAAACGTTGCTAGCTCTGCTAGTGCTAGGCGAAATGCGAGAAATTAGATCTAACGACCGACTTTCGGTTTAAGAAACGAGTAGGCAATCACCTACTCTACAGAGGTCCACATCCGCTCCGGACCGGTCCGATTTTCAAGTCAATCATTTTAAAGATCTTATTAGGCTTAGCACAACTATAATAATATTTAATATTCATTTCTTATATTTTAACGCATCTTTACTTGCACACAGCCTATCCTTGACCCACATTTGGTCAACGTAGAACGGTGAATAGCTATCAACTTTTTAATTTTGTATTAACTTGAAAAATAAAAATTTTCAAAGTCAGTTTTCAAAAGCGAAGATGTACCTAATTGACTGTCACTTTGAAAATGTAATTTTTCTTGTTTCGATTGACTGTTCACGACCTATAAGTCGTTTACGCTTTTCCGTACCAAAAATTAAAGTTTTATTGAATATAAAACAATAATTCGGAATCGGAACCTTTTTAATTTTTTTTTTTAATTAAAAACATTTGTCTGTATTAGAACGAAAGATTGATATAGTCAATAGATTTGAATCAAAAAGAGACAGAAATTTTTAAAGACGCGCAAAAAAAAATCCAAATCGCGACGCAGAACTATAGGCGCTATTTGGCGCGAAGATTTGTTCGATTGGAAAGTTTAAGACGCCCAATAAATCTTTGATTTTTAAATCGATTAAGACTAGTTTTAGTTTTTAGTTTAAGTTTACTAATAAGAGGGCATTTACTCTCAAAATGAGTTCTAATGCAGTCAATTTTATATCGATTTTTCAAAACAAATAATTGCAGCTACTTTGAGTGAACAAAGCAACCTTCTTAAAGCAGCAACTATTTTCTGACCGAAATGTTATTAAAGCTCTGTTGTCATACAATCTGATAGTATATTGTTCTTAATTAGTTTCTCATAATTTTCTAAAGAAACCCAACTATTCATTTCTAACATTTAAAGAAGAGGTCCCGCATCTTTAAAAGAAATACCACTTAAACAACAATATTTTATTCAGTCTGACCAAACAAGTAAATAATCTTAGGTTACAATACTTCTTTAAATTTTTGCGACTTTCAACGAAAAAACGTAATACATTCAAAAAATAAAATATTTTATCGCCATAATGCGTTAAACTGTTTCTGTTGCGCAAAAATGCACATATATCTATGGCAATAGTTTGGTGAATCTGGGGATACCTACCACGAGACAGAAGGTTAACCGCATACAGATACTTCAAAGAGTATTGTTCTTATTTGGCATGCCTGTCTCTCTTCAAGCACAGAAATGCGTTTCTTGCTAATATAGTAGAGCTAGGCCAAATAGCAATCGCATTGGATATTTTTAATCTTGGACGAAAGAGTATCATGCAGGTTATGAATGCTGTTTAGAAGCTTTTTATACCAGCTTGTTTTTATTCTGGGTATCAGCTTCTGTTGTAGCGCATCGATTGCTATAGTTTGGCGAATCTAGGTGTTATAGTCTCCAAGAAGTACGTGGTCATACGGACAGATAGACTAGAGTATAATAAGCATTTTAGTACAAAGGTCTTTTGGGGTCCGCCATGCATCACATGCGAAATTTTATACTTTATAGGCATTGTAGGCATTATATAATTAGTGTTACGTTGGAAACCTATCCCTACTACCCCTACCCCTAATGCAATTCATGGACAGACTAAATATACAAAAGAGTGTACTGTCCAACGTTCAATAATTATGAAAAATGTTGCGTACACTGTAGGAATCATTCATGACAACCAGTACCGTGCTAGTCTTTGAGCTACTACGTTGTGCCTATAAGGAAGTGTTCATTGATTTTAGTTCGACTACAAACTTGCTCATTATGTGTCCTTGTGCTCAATATTAATTAGCTCAGTGTCAAATGCTACATATAAACATACCCAGATTCCTGACAACAGAGGAATCACAATTACAGAAGAACACATACTTAAAAGTAAATAATACTCAATTAAAAATTACTTGTCAAGTGTCAAAATAAGCTTTACATAAAGGCACCTGGACACAATTCGATTTTATTTTTGTTACATTTTTTTTTTTTGGGGCCAATTATTCAAACCCCCACAGAATGCACACCCAATAAAAGTTTAACGACCAAACAAAATAAATGAAGTGAACCGCAACAAATGAATCCGCTTAGAACGGCAACAAAAGCTTGCATCCCTGGCGCTTGAAAAACCCACAAAGCTTTTCAAGGGTTTTTCGCTTGCCGTTTGTTGGTTATATAAATATATAATGACATTTATTAAACAACTTTTAGCAATTTACTTTGCATTTACAATTTAAATGCTAAATGTCAATGGGAAAACACGCTAAATGCCCGTAGGCGGGGGCTAACACGGTTTGGCACAGCAACAACTTGGCCGCAACAAATGGACGCGATATGTACGACTTCAGAAATTAAGACAATTTGTCAGGACATTTCATTTCAAGGGTTCACACTTAATTACAAAAAAAAAAGCCCAAATGAAGTTGGAACAAATCACAGCAAAAACAAAAATAAACCAAGAGCAGGGCTGAAAAGCTGCAAAATAGCCAAGTCAACCAACGTTGGCCCAAAGCCATAATAAATTATCGCGCAATTTGCTTGGGAAAAACTATTTCGCTTTTCCGTCGCGTTCAACAGAAACTTTCAACAAGTCCGTAGAATGGACTGCGTCGACAGCTCCAAGCAGAGCAGCAGCAACAATAAAAATTGTTTCAACATTAATCAATTAATTTCAATTAAATTGTGAAAAATCACAAAAATGTGTGAAAAAGCAAATATTCCGAATGTTTTTTTCAAGAATACAACAAAGGCAAAGTAAATAATATAAGGAAACAGTTGATAAAGACATGACAGACGGAAAAATAACAAATGGCATAAAAAGAGCTAACAAAACAAAAAAAAATATATATATAAATCAAAATATGTTAGCAAAATATGTTAAATCAAGAAAAATGCACAAATAAGATTCTTTCTTATGTGCGAAACATAAACAAACAAAGGAATTTTGCACAAAATAAGCGAATCTTGAGTGCTTCATACATGTCGAGATTTATTTCGCCCCATAAAGCGTAGGCATATATTATTTCACTTGGTTGAGTTATAAAACATTTGTATGAAAAAAGGAAAATAATTTATTAGCTCAATAAATTCAGGTAAACCAGGCTAAGTGACATCGACAATGATTTTGACATTTTCCTTACGATTGATTTAAATGCAAAAGCGTCAAGGGATTTCGATGACGTCTTGCAGAAAAGTCTTTTGAGGACAGAGCAAGAGTCATCTTCTTGTGTGGAATAGCTGTTCCGTAAATGACAAAAAGCTTGTTAGGCTACTTGATCCAAGCCCAATAGGAAGCTAGTGATGTCAAACAACAGAGACAATTGGTTACAGGAATTTTGAACAAAAGTGGGTAAAGGACAGAACTGCTCTTCTTGCTTCCCTACTAAAGGCAGTCCGAATAGCAGGCTAGTGATACCTTCAAAGAGACAGGAAGTTATCGCTATGATAGTAGGATAGTAATGTTTTGGTTTGGAATAGCTGTTTTGTAAAGTATGGAAGTTCTGTTCTTGCTAGGAAGATCCAGGCCCAATAGGGAGTGACTAGCTAGTGACGGTTACCAACAGATACAGGAGGTGAAAGGAATTTTGCAAAGGAGAGGTTGTCTGTCTTTAAAGGACAGAACTGCTCTTCTTGCTTCCCTACTAGAGCCAGTCCGAATAGCAGGCTAGTGATACCTTCAAAGAGACAGGAAGTTATCGCTATGATAGTAGGATAGTAATGTTTTGGTTTGGAATAGCTGTTTTGTAAAGTATGGAAATTCAGTTCTTGCTAGGAAGATCCAGGCCCAATTCGGTTACCAACAGATACAGGAGGTGGAAGGAATTTTTCAAAGGATAGGTTTAAAAATAATATTCTTGTCTCGAACAGCTGTCTTGTAAAGGACAGAACTGCTCTTCTTGCTTCCCTACTACAGCCTAGCGGGCTAGTGAATACCTACCAAGAGACTGGAGGTTATTGGACTCTTGCAATACTCTTGCGTAGAACAGCTCTCTGGAAAATGACGGAAATGCTCTTCTTGCTAACCTACGGGATTCAGGCACAATAGGGAGCTAGTGATGCTTACAATTAGAAGAATAAGAGAAGAACAAGAATTGTGCAAAGGAGACCCAATAAGGGGCTAGTGATACATATCAAGGAATTTTGCCATGAAGCTCTCTTAATGTTTTTATTTGGAATCCTGTCTTGTCGAATTACGATTCTTGCTAAACTAGAAGAGTCAGGTACAATGCGAATAATTGGATATCTCTAATTTAGGACGAAATAGAGTCATGTTTGAATCTGAATGCTGTTAAGGGCTTTTTATCCTAGTTGTTTGTTTTTATTTTGGGTATTAGCTGATCAATATAGGCGGCATTCGAGTTAACCATAAGACTCATAAAAATTTCCAATGTTTTATGAAAAGAACTCTTTTTCTTTTGTTAAATCGGTATTATTCTGTTGTTGTTCACGATTTGAAAGCCTTCAGGAACACATTGAGATTTGCAATGTTTTTTGGAGAAACATTTTTTTCTAACTCACCACTTTAAAAATATTGGCTATTTATTCTATTTTAAGTTTAATCAAAATCCAAAAAGCGTTTGTCAACTTACCTGCAAAAGAAAGACAGAAATAAATTTAATTAGTTATAATTTACACAATTCTACTTAATCATTTAAAAAAGTTTATGCACGAATGAGTCGTACAAAAGGTATAAGACAAACTGAGTTAAGTGAAATATATTAATAAAAAGTAAAACAGATAAATATAAAACAAATTGGTTAGAGTAAAAAATGAGCATTTTAACAAAAAGCAACAAGTTCAATGAACGAAGTACGGTGCGTTGGCCGAGAGACAGCAGCAATGAATATTGGCAAAAATTAAAGATATAATATAACTTTTTTTTTTAAGTTAATTAATCGAGCAACTCTTGAGACGAGTTTTGAATTTTTCTCAAAAATACAAAGGTCGCTGCAATTTTTGAGCGAATGGAAGGAAGCATTTTTTTAATAAATTTTAATGCAAAGTAATATTTTACATGAAGAAATATGTACCGGGTCATTATTGGATAACATCTGACTTTATTTTTTGGCAACGAGCTTTTGTTCAAAATACCAGCTTATTTCAAACTCATTTCAATTCAATTTTATTTTAATTATATTAAGTCAATAACTAACTTGACGTAAACAATAACTGCGAAATATTATGATATATTGTGATATGACGCGAGAAGTAAAATGGGATTATCTAAGTTTTTCGGCTTGTATTTGATAAAACTTATTTACCTTGAATCTTAAACTAACAATTGGAAGCTGACATAATGCCAATATCAATTTTTCATGTCTCTCCCTAAAAATGTTTATATACATTGAAGATAAGAGAGTAAAAATTAAAAGCATTCATTCCCATATGATCAAATAATTAAAAGATATTTGCAGATTTCTCTCCAAAAGAGCGATGCTTAACTCTTACAAGCAAAAATTTTGTTGTATGAGTAATATGCGCAGTCATCAAAACCGAAATTGAGCGCGAGAGCGACAATTAAATAAATGCATGTGAGAGAGTTGCCATATTTGCACTAAAAGAAAAATATTGCGCCTTAAGCATAAATGCTATCTTTTTTACCGCCTGTTAACTTAGTTATTTTACATTACTTAACAAATACTAGGTTAGGTAATACTTATTTCTCATTTGCTTCTAAAAATAGAGCATAGGCTGGCTCAAAGAATGTACAACAAATATGAGACTATGGTCAACGCCTTCATGGACAAAAATACGGCTGTGCCCTTCTGCTAAACATAAAACAAACTTTTGACAGAGTCTAGCACTCTGGGCAGCTGCAACGCGCTACAACGATTCTACGCAGGATATACCAGTTGAGTAGCAGTAAAGCAAATGCATCCATTAAATACATCAATGCCGCAGTGCCGCAAGGCAACACGCTAAGCCGTATCTTGTACACGTCCTACACAGCTGACCAATTATACCACTCGACTGGCCATAATAATAAGCCATCGCCACCTATGCCAATGATACTGCGCTTTCATTGCAACCACCTACTCATCCAATGACGACTCTGTGCACCTACAGATGCAGCTGGATGCCAACGAAGCTTGGCTACACAAAAGGAACATTACTGCTAATAAGGATAAATCCACATAATGCACATATTATCTGCGTGAGAGAAACTGCCCAACCGTCACCCACAACGAAATCGCAATTCCCAATACCGAAATATCTGGGCGTGACACTGGACAAGCCGCTAACCAGGCGTGCCTATGTCGAAGTGAGTGTGAGGCAATACCGTTGGCGCTCAAAGCTGAAAACTAGTATCAAGCTGCTAGTGTGAAACCCCCATTATTAGACCTATATGGACCTACATAATTCTGCTATGGGGTATTGCAAGCCCCAGTGTCATTTAGCGTCGCCAATGAAAACCTTGAAAATGATCTCAGGCACTCATATTATGACGACGTAGCTTTTTACAATGAGCTGGTTATCGCTGGTATTCGCTGGATCGAAGAAGTGCTACGAATAGCCATTATTTACAGACGGCTGGGTGTTCCCTAGATCCATGAAGTAATAAGACACCTATACCTATAGCTTGACAATTTAGCTCTTTACAATGTTCATTGCATCCAAGAAGTCATAAGAAAAGCCACCTATACCATGATAACGTGACTACTTACAATGAGTTGGGTGTTCCAAGATGTTATAAAATAAAGCAATGCTAGATACGCCACAAATATGCACAACCACCCAAATATATTCGCAATAAATGTGCTGGACAAGAAGACTTCGAAGAACATACCTCCATAACTTGCTTATGAATATGCATTAATTTCGGAAGAATTAATTCCATTAAAATTTCAACCGAAGTCTTCGAAACAAAATTTATTTGCTGCACAAAAAGGACAGTTCTCAAATAAGAGATAGAATAAAGATTTGTTATGATGAGTATAAAGTAGAAAAATGGGAAGTTTTGATAGAATGAAGACAAAAGCTATTCCACATTGTTATGGGCTTAAGTAGGAATTCGAGAAAACATATCCTTTATAAGCGAAATAAGTAGCAAGAAATTCATGACTTTGCTATGATTAGACATAAAGTTTCTTACAATCCCAATAAAATGTATTGCCCAGAAAGTGTAGATATAAGAAACAATAATCTTTGAAATATAGCCCAATTAAAGCCACTTGCCTTCAAGTCTTCAAATTTCCCGAAATTCGCTTTGCTTTTTCGCTTAGCCATAGAAAAGTTGAACCAGTTTTACGACAAAGCACACAGCTTTGGGACACCTTTCGCTAAACACTTGGCATCACGGTTATTACCTCGCATACAATTCAAATTAGCTACAATCGCAGAACTCAACTCGTTAAGTCCACAAAAATAATGCAATCGCAATTCAACAATTTAAGCTACCGAGCGCGCGCTTTTATGCAATTTCAAAATCGCTGCACAAACACGAAGGAGAACCAAACCAATTAATATGACTACGATAGCAGTGTTGGGGCGGTGTGAAAGTGGGCGGACACCTATACGCAATCAAACCAAACTGAAGCGTACCGAGCTGCAAGCTCTAACCATCAATTCCCGCGTCCATACTTCACCCGGAACTGCGTCGAATGGAAAGTGCAATAACCGGCGCCAGACCAACAACTATGCAGACAGAGGAGCAGCATAATTTCATTACCCATTTGAAGTTTTTGCTATTTGCAGTTTTCATTCATAGTCAGAGTGCTGATAGTGTTGCTTTTGGTCCTTTGGTTTGTTATGTTTTTTTCTTTTTTTTTTTTGATGCAAGGGGTTTGTTTTATGCTTAATTATCATTGTCTGTTGTAGGGGGACGGACAGTGGCGTAGATGTTGTAGCAGAGAGTTGTGGTTATAATGGTATATCGATTTGCTAGCTATGTCAGTGCTAGGCAGCAGTGTTGCAGTGCTGGAATCGAATTACCGGATTGTGGATTTAGAAGGGAGTACGTTATTACTACCCTACTAAGGCTCACTTGCAAAAGCATGGTTTTATTCATGCATACCTAGTGGAGAAGGACGACATTCGTGTACTTGTTTAATCTTCATTGATTGTTCGTCGAACCACCGACCTCTGGGTTTAGAAGGGAGTACGCTAACATTATGCTACCGAGCTTCTCTTTTACAAGCCAAATTTGTTTTGGAAAATTTTGCGTGTAGTTGTTTGACAAGCGAGCCTAGTAGAGAATATTGTAAGTTTGCTAAATCTATATATTTGCCTACAAAATTTCTGAATTTTTACTTTAAAAAAAAGACCAATTTTTCTTATAATATTATTGCACTAGGGGGCTCGCCCTGTGCTCGCTTCGCTTGCCAACTCTCACCCCTCCTACGATAAATGTAAATTTGTCCAAATTGTGAATTTTTTGACTCGAGAGATGTTATTGCTTTTACAAGAGCTTCATCTACAATTCTCATAGAATATAAACCCCAATCTTTTAATTCCACATTTTAGGCATTCAAAGCCGCAAAAGCCAACTTACTGGTTTAAATTCATTTATTTTTTCTGAAGTGTTTATTTCTTCATTTTCCTATATCATTTTTTTTTAATAATTCTGTATAATTATCTTGAGCCGTATAATTTTTCCTTGATGACTGCAGTAGTGTTTTGAATGCGATATTTCATTTTCGAAAGTTGACATTCTTTCTTCATATCTCCTATATCCAATTAATCTATTGTTTCCCTACTTCATATAATCCTAGAATCAACTTCTTTTCGTATTTTACTTTACTGTTGTATTTCACATTTTTGTACGAATCCAACGCATGCTTTCTGTTTTTGACAATTTGTTCTCCCTTCAAGTGTCTATTTCTCAATCATTTTTTCGCTTTTTCAAAAGCTGATTTTTGTCAAAATTTAACACACAAGCATTTTCTTTTAACTTTTTTCTCAACAATTTCTCTCGATTTTTCATTTTTCATTTTCTTAATTGACATTTTCTCTGGATTTTTAATTTCACGCATACTTGTCTGTTTGCGAATTTGAATTTTTCGTTCTTCAGAAATATTCAACTATTTTCTAGCCATTATATTTGAAGTATATCTTATATATTGTATAAAACGTGACCGATGTCAAAATCTTTTTTATATAACAGAGGAAAAACCTAAAGCTCTCTAAGACAAGTGTTATCTTATTTCGTAAAAAAACAAAATTATCACAATTTCACAGATATTTTATATAATAAACTAAGTTTCGATGTTGGTAAAAGTATAAACTTCCTGAGATGAATCGATTTTAAAAGATTATGTAGCATATTGTTACTGATATGACTCTGACAGAAGTTGATGGATATTGCTTTCTTAATAAACTTAACTTATAAACTTCTTGAGATGAATCGATTTTAAAAGATTATGGCGCCTATTATTACTGATATGACTTTGACATAAGCATTTCTCCAAACTATCTATCTTCTTCTATCTTCTATCTTTAAAATTTTTTAATTTCTAATTGTTGAAGTCAACATTATTATACTTGACAACAGTTCCCAACACCTCTTCCGACGCCACTGTTTCGGAATTTTTGCGCAAAAGTGTTTAAATGAAGCCAACGAGCTGCCGCTAGATGGCGACAGTAATGCCAGCCCATAACATTTGGTAAAACGCCTACAACCAACAATAAAGAGCAATAGCCCTAACGGCCACGCCCCCGCCCACACTCGCACACACACACACACACACATTTAGCCTTTTATTACACACGGTTTTAACTGTTTTTGTTGCCATTATTGCTGTTGTTGGTCCAGTTGTTGTTTTTGCTGCTCTCATTGTTGTTGCCTTGTGTCGAGTGTCATGTGGCTGACTGGCGCCAAAACGCCCGCATAACTTGGTTTAAATGTAACCTTGTTAGGGTCGTCGTCACCACACTGCCACCTTCTCTCCGCTGGCTCATAACCTTATGGCATGCTCTCTAAAATGCCTCCCCCCCCTCTACGCCCCGCTGCTTAACTTACGCCTCACTGCACGGCCATTGTTCAGAGACATATAGGTGGCAAGGGAGCGAGTAGAGAGAGCGAGATTGAGAGGGAGAGATCTCTATACAACAGGTCGGCAGCTTATAATTGTATCAAAAACCAATAACAAGCCATTTATTGCTGTTTTTGTTGCTTCTGTTGTTGTTGGTGCTCTTGTTAGCTTTGCTTAGGTCAACAACATTTTGTGGCAAGCAAATTTGATTACTCATACGCAACGTTTTCAAACATTTATTTATTATGAGTTTAAATAGCATTATTGTACACGTTGCGTGCCCCACCAAAAATCAATCATTGGGTTTATAAATTTTTTCCTTTTTTGTTTGTAAAATTTCCACTAATTGCATTTATTAGAATTTTGTTTGGGGAGTAAATAGCTACCACTTTGGCTGGAGCAAGGTAGTGCTAGATATTGGCAAAACATAGAAATTTTAATTATTTGTGCGAAATGATATAAAATCGGGGAAAAAATTGTATTTAAGTTCTATATGCTGATCGATTGAAAATCGGTCGTGGTGGAAGGGAAAAGTTTTTTGAAAATGCAGCATTGGAACCATTACTTGGCAAGAGATATTACAAATGCTCCAGCATGACATGTCCAAATTCCGCCAAGCCACGAAAATCATTCAGCAGCAAGTGCACTGGAAGATCGATCAGCAGCTCGGAATGCAGCTTCAGACGTGCAGAATTGTTTAAGACTAGCTGCGCTGGGAACTAATAGGCAGCCTATCGGCTTCTCTGCAAAATGCGGCTAGCAGCAGGCATGCCCAACGTTTGGAATTCTAGGCTCCGTTGTCCAGCACTATCGCAGATATGCGCAAACATCCGGGAGTCAGTCGTACTTTTGTGAAAGAATGAAGTCGTATGTCAAAACACTGATCGGATTTTTTTATGCGGCCTCAGATCTGCAAAATTGTTGTAGACTAGCAACGCTGTGAACTCATAGGGTGCTTCATGCATTAGTTCTTCTGCAAAATATGGCTAGCAGGAAGCATGTCCGACAATAGGAATTTCAGTGACGTTTGAGGAATTTCGGTGTACGACAATATGCTCAAACTACCTGGGAGTCAGCCTAACTACCATATCATATAACGTCCTCTGTATTCTGTATAATTTTGGATCTTATCAGTGTGGTTTCAGCGCTGCAAGATCTATGTAAAGCATTTTCCCTTCCGGTCAGCGAACAGACCTCCTTCGAAATGAGGAAAATTATGAAATAGGGCAAAATCGTAATCGTTCTTAGTCCTTTATTATCGAGACCTCTGTCGACGGCACAACCGAGAAGCTATCTGATCATGCACTCGTTGCTGGTATCGATAGATATCCAAGCAAGGTGACCAAGAAATCGGCAAGAACAAGAAGTCCAAAATCAAGTCGTTCGGCATTTTGCGTCTGAACAGATTCTGAACAGCAGCTGTAATGGATTTCTTTATCGCATTCAACCCATTACGATAATCCGAAACGCAGAAACTCTTGGGGAAAGCCCAAATATTTTAGAGCAGAACCAAAAGAAAAACGGCCACAATATAAGGATAGATATGACAATGTCGCTGTCCAGCATAACAGATATCTCATCACGTCACAAAAGTGGTCAAAAATTACTAAGACACATTGCAGTCGAAGATCTTACCTCACCCGCCATACTGGCGTTCAAAGAGAACTGGCGCAGCTATCAAATCGCTCTTCAACATAACAGATATCTCATCACGTCGCAAAAGTAGTCCAAAAATGCTTGGAAACGTTGCAGTCGGAGATCTTATCCCACGCGCCGTACTCGCGTTCAAAGAGAACAGGCGCACCTACCAAATCCGAAAGGCGGTATCTTTAATGCATAGGTAAGTAGCATCTATTTGCTAGCTAAGCCAGTGCTAGCCAGAACTCCAATAATAGACACAATAGAGACGATTTCTATGCACAAACTTATATATCACAATTCAGAGTATTTCAAAATCGTTGCTAACGCCGCCAAAAATAGCAACTATTTATTTGTTATTCTCGCTGTACCCGCAAGTTCTCGCAGTCAACACGTGCTAAGCATATTGGCGTCTATGTCTACATAATGTGATAATGAGTGCCAATCGGTATAGTCGTATCTGTCAGAACGCCCAGCCTTATCTGTTGTTAGCTACTTGCGGCCATCTAGTCGTCGCGCACCAAGGCAAGTTCACATTTTCAGTGTTTATAATATATATAGGTCTGTCTCTGTGTGTTTGTGTGTCTGTTGCTATCTAAAAGCTAGAAAAAATATTTTCTCATACTAAAAACCACAAAACCAAACCAAAAAAAAAATGAGTACGTTCAACAAGCTGCAAAAAAAAGGCAACTAAAAGCAAAACAAAACAGAATAAAAACAAAAAAAATATCACGTATACGTATATAACGTATACGCCATATGGCAAAAAATGCTCTCTATGTTACGCTCTCTATGTCGCACTCTCAATTTCGCTCGCTCGCTCTCCTCTCTCTCGGAAATGGCTACTTTTTTATACACTTGTTTTTGAGTGCCAAAGATAGCCACATTTTTTTGCATATTTTACTTTGCGTTTCTTTCTCTCTTCTTCCATTTTGTGCTGATTTTTATCGCACATTTTTTTTTTTTTTTTTTTGTTTCATTTATTTGCGCAAATAATTTGCATGCAGGCTCATATAAGTTTTTTATTTGTTTTAATTTTTTTTAGCTTATTGTATAGTTTTATTGTTTTTATATTTATTTATTTTTGTGTTACGAAAAAAGCTGCACAAAGAAATGAACTTTATGTTTGACATATGGAATTTAAATATTTAAACATTTTGCTATTGCGTTTTTTTTTTTTATTTAATAGCTTCATTAAAAGGCATTGTGTTTAAGGTTTGTTTTTAATTTAAATATTCTTCTTTGCAAACTATAAACATTTTGTTTTATTTTTGAGGCTATTTTTTGTGAATTTATGCAATATTTTGTAGAATTTTATATAAATATTTTAGCTAGTTTTAATTTGGTTTTCTTAAAATTGCCCATAACTAGCAGCTCTTTATTTAATATCAATTGATTTTTTGATTATGCGGTTTTTGACATAATACTTAGCTAGAGGGGCACCATAGACCCTTAGAGGTGTTACAGTGTTGAAAGACGTAGACGCATCCTATTTCATACATTGACATAATACTCAGCTCATTAACTGATTTTACAGGGTGAGCCATTTAGAGTTTAAAGAATTTAATGAGGCTTATACAGCCAAACTGCTGTATGTTTCGCTTATGCGTCAAATTCTGCAATATTGGTCTTGCGTTTGGAGCTCTCAATACCAAATTTATCATAAGGTGATTGAATGCGTTCAAAAACAATTTGAAATATTTGCTCTTTGCGGTTGAAATTTGGTTGCCAACATTCCATTCCATTCCATTATAAAATTTCCTTCTCTTAATTATCGTAAAAAATAATACATTGTTTTATTTTTCATAAGCTTTTACTCGGGCCCAATGACGCCAATACACTCCTAAACATAATTTTTTTTGCCATTCCGTCCAGAGTAATTTTCGACTTCTAGCATTAATATTTTTAAGATCTTATTATATATATTACACGATCCTTCTCGTGCCTTACGCGCAATTTTAATAACTTCTACGATTTCCTATCCTTATACGCGAAATATTCAATCTTACGCGCAATTTTAATAACTTCTACGATTTCCTATCCTTATACGCGAAATATTCAATCTTTTTCTTTCTCTAACTTAACTCGCCAAATCGAGTATCTTTGCCCAATGACGAACTATGATTATCCAACTTCCTCAACGTCAATCTTTTTGCTTCTTTCTTTGCTAAGAAATTTTTTATCTTTTATGTTACTTTCGATTTTCATCTTTTATTTTGTAAATCCAAGTTCCTAGCCTGACCCCAGATGCGAAACGGTAGTTTTATATTATACTTTTCTCATTATTTTTTAATATTTCTTAATTTCAACATTTTAAGTGTTTAATATTAAGATCAACTGGACTTAGTTGTACCCCTAAATTAATAATAAATAAATTTAAGCTTACTATAAAAAAAAGAATTAATTTCCCTTGACTCTGCTATCTCTCCAAAGTGGAAACATAAAGAAATCTTTATTAATGATTTTTCCAAGAGAGCAGCGACTTACAGCTTATAGGCGAATCCGTCGTTGTGCTAACTATGTCAGTGCTAGGCAAATGAAAATTATTATATTTTTAAAAACTTGTAGTCTTTCGTAAATCTTTAAAAAGGGCGTGTTCATAATAATGTCAAATTTGACAGCAAAATCAACGCAACTGTTGCATCGGCAGCTGAGAAAAACGGCAAGTCATCACGCCGCGTTACAAAAAAGCTTATAAACCCACAATGCACCATTTGGTGCAGCTTTTCTCTCCTGACCTTTTTTTCTTTGTAAATAAAATTCCATTGTTTACAACTCAGTACATTGTGTAAATTGTTGTTAAATTAATTGCTTTTTCATGAAATTTTAACGCTTTACTATTATTATTAAAACCTATATAAATTATAAAGGGCGATTTTTTATGCAACTTATTTTTTGGCAACACTGATTCTTCGAAGAGAACAGCGACTTACAGCTTTGTTTTATTATCAAACATTTTCAGTTTAGTTTATAATTCAAGGATCAGTGATTGATGGAAAGTAAAGTATTTTATTGAAACCTTGCGTTCAACCATAGAGCTAATTTCAGGTTGAATTAATACTTAAATAAGCATCTGCACTTACGGCAAATTAGCAACTTCCAATGCATAACAAGAATGTCACTGTATGGCGTTTATTATCTTTAAGAATTTATTTTTAAAGAAGTCAACGATATTTATGACTTATTGTAAAGCTCGTCTTGATTATCAAGTTGTTTTGACAAGATAATACCACATTTTATAGATCAGGCGAAATAACAACCCAAATGAGAGACAAATTCAATTAAGAGTATATTTTGCGAGGATATATTAACACTACTGTCTTTATTAAAAAACCTACAACGAATGCGCACAATTTATTCATGAGATATCGGACGTCCAACATTTATATGACATTTTACTTCCGCATTACCAATAGATCGATTTGTGTTATTATTTGTTTAGAAATCAATATTTGCTTGCTTCTTAAAAAACACCCTTTATTGAATTGGTATTCATGTATCCAACTGCCTCTTGTTTCTGATAGACTATCTGATCCTACTGATCCTACTAATGCTAATCAAATTAAATGGCCGTAGAACATGCCAAAGGAAACTGTCCGCAATTGGACCGTCTGAAGGAAGTAAACGACCTGAAGCGCCAAAGCTTTGGCCCGTAGCAGAGGAATTGTGTGCCACTACTGCAACGCTAGGTCAAACACATCGATAGTGACTCGGCAGAAGCTACGAGAGCTTGGTTGGGAGATTCTTATGCAGTCCGGATTACCATCTGTTCCTGTCCTTGGCGAATCATTTTGATGATGAAAAATTCGCTACACGACAGGTTTGTGCAAATCAACTGTCTTAATTTGTTATAAATTGCAAAGAGGGCCTTTATGAGAGAGCCATTATGCAATTACCTTTAAAATACCAACAAGTTATCGAAAAACAAAACGGCGCAAATTGGGCCTACAAAATCGGATCGATTCTAACTATGGTAATTAATATAAACCTACGCGTACTTAAACAGTTTTTAAATGATTAAAATAGCTTATACCGCAACTAATCGATACAGAATGGTATGTATTTTATCTCTTTACTTTGTATATAATTGTTGTACACTGCGTGTACTTAATATATTTCAAACATTTGCTGCTACACTGTTTACTCTTGCCGGCTTCCATCGTTCTACCAATCGGCTTATCTCAGACACCTTCAAGGCCAACACACACACACAAACACACTCAATGGCACACAGCAGACGACTCTGTTTATATAGGTATTAGTATATATTTACCAGTTTATACAAATGGCAAACTAAAACAAAAGAGTACCACACCTCTCTCTCCGCTGCTGTCACTACTAAGCTATAGCTTACACTTTTTGCCCAGTGTGCACGCACACACACCCTCTTTCTTCTTCCAATGCATTTTTCCGTTTCCCTTCATTTAATTCTGCTCGTTTCCGTTTTAATTATGTTAAATAAGTATAATGAATACTTTTTTAATGTTTCCTCGTTATATATGTATCTGTGGTATTTATATTTATCTATTAGTTTATTTACTTGATTTAAGCTCAGCAGCGGCAGCGGCAGCAGCAAAAACAACAATAATAAAGTTCAAATAAAAAACGCAATAAAAAACTTTTGAATTGCAACAGCAAAACTTTTAACAGGTTTATGTTGGCTAACAGTGGTTAGATAACAGAATGCTGTTTACAGACTTACTCGTTGCACAGTGGGTCTGTTGCCTTTTTTTGGGGGGTTTTTTTGTAAGCGGATGTTGGTTTTTATTTTTCGTAGAGTATAGAAAACGGAAATGCACTATAAACGTGATTTAGATTTTTAATTGTAAGTTGTCTGTAACCTGTAGTTGACATCATCTGTTTTATAATAAAGGGTGATTTTTTTAAGCGCTTTGTATTTATACTGTGACGATTATTTTATGACATTTTTTTAATTGAATAAAATGTTTCAGTTGCTTTAAGCAACTTTCTGGTAGAGGTGTGTGCCTGCAAATTTTTCGCACTAATTTTTGTTAGTTCAAGATCTCATACTACGAATAACGTTCTTTTTTCTCTTTTTGTACACAAAGTATTGAAAATGATTGGCTTCACTGTTTTCAAGACATCATTAATAACGTGTATTAATAATAGTGTAACGATTTTAATGCATTTTTGTACATTGAATAAAATATTCGCTTTCAGCTGCTACGAAGCGTTTTTTGAAAATAAATGTGAATGCAATTTTTACAAACTTTTTTGAATGCTCACGAATGCATGCCTCAAAAATGCCATGTGGTGCACAATTTATTGAAGATTATTGGTTACACTGCTCTCAAGCCCGAAATATTAGTGTAATAAATATTCGTTTTCATGTGCTATGAAGCTCATTTTTGGAAGAAATCCGACTGCAATTTGTACAAGCTTGAATTTTTTTAGCTCTAAAAATGTTCTTTTCTACCTGTTGCTAAATGTCTCAATGCATTTTAGTAAATTAAATAAAATGCATGTTTTGAAGTTTCTTTTTCAGTTGATCTTGACTGCACATTTATGAATTAACTGCGGAAATCATACTTCAAAAAGTTTTAAATATACAAATTATTGAAGATTATTCATTATATTGCTTTCAAGACTTTAATAAGACGTTCTCACAAATTAAGTATGTATTAAAGGGTGATTTTTTAGCAATTGCTTTTTTTGGTAACACTGTTTTAAGCAGTTGATGCGTGACACGTGAGTGACTGTTCAGCTTGGTCTATAATTTAATCAAGTATCAACCTCGACCGTATAGCGCTTACAAATTTAAAAAAAATATTACAAAAATTTATATTTTTGTGTTAAATCAAAAAAGCAAATCTTAAAAAATTACCCTTTAATATCAAATTATTTAAGTGACAGAGTTTTGGGCTTACTTTTTACTTATACTCGCTATGAGAAAATTTAATTTCAAATTTAGAGAAAACAATTTATATTGACGCTGAGACAAAAGCGATTTCATTTTAACAATGAGATCATGAGAACTCACGCTCAATTGATTTTTATTCTTTGATTATTGATTATGTGGGGAGCTTCTCAACGATAATAGCATTAATTTTTCACAAGCATGCAAATGAAATGTTGCATAGCATATAACCTTGTAGTTTATTACGCATCAGAGATGACATTAAAATATTGCCCCGAAAAAATTGTTGTAAATTATTGTGTTTATTTTTGTAAGCAAACGCATCGACAATAGTCGAATGTAATAATCATCTATATGCTAGGCACGTTTCATTCACGTGATGCCTTAATTAAGCATATTAAAAGAAAAACAAAAATATAATCAAATTAACTAAAAATAAATAAGGTACACAAGCGGCACAACGAAATTCGTAATGTTCATCTGTGAGTTTTTGTTTTGTGCTTCTTGAGGCTTATAAATATTAATTAGACTCAAGTAAAATTAAGCACAAAGCTGTCTGTCTATTAATGTATCTATGGAGGAGATTTGGTTTCTGTATGAGCAACTGTATCAAAGCATAAGAATTCGTGATTAGCAGGTTCATATCAGTTGCAAGAGCTCAAGAAGAAGTTCAACACGTGCTTGTGCTTGAATATGTGAATAACTGTCGATTACTTATTTGAGTTGAACGTGGCTTCATCTTGGATTTCATGATAACTTTTATTTTATTTATGAAGCAAGTATTAGAAGTTCTTGCAATTTATGCAGTTTTACTTAATTTTTCTTTTCTTGAGCTTCTCTTTGGCGGTTTTAGTGAAGAAACATAAAGAAATACGATAGTTTATTGCGGCTTAAGTGTGAAAGCACCTAACTTTAATCGAAAAAGCGGTTATCGAATTCGGCTGCAATATTTTCTTAAACAAATTTTTTGGTGTAGGTACTAATTTAATATAGTTTGGTATCGATTGGATTATAGAAGGTCTCTTAAGTAGATTCTGTTTTCGGACTTTGGAGTCAACCTACACATTTTTATTATTTTCTCTGTAGTTTTTATTTCCAGGTGCAAATTCATATCGATATTGGTTTGGTTTTGTAATTCAAAATTAGAGTTTATGCTGCTCGGATCCAAATAGTAGGATTTAAGTACTCAGAGTTAACTTGGAAATTTGCACAAAATCTCGGAGGTCTTTTTTTCTTTGTATAAAAACGCCGATTTCAAGCTGTTCTTGAAAAAAATGTAAGGATGAGTAAGAGTATTACAGAATTTTTAAATTTAATTTGAATATACTTTCTTTAAATGAAGATGAAAATAATGATGTCGCTTAGCTAGTATTTGCTTTAAGACTTTTATAGATATAAGAAGAATGAAACCGAATACGTTTTACATTGGAAATCAATAATGGGGATTTTGCTCAGCGGTTCCACGGAGCAAGAGTTTTTCTTTTAAGAATCTATAAAGTTAAAGGGTTTTTTCATTGATCGTTTCCAAGGCAAACTTCAAGACGGCTTGAAGACTACTTAATGAAGACAGCTTATGTATTTTAAGCTTATGAATTTAAATCTAGAAAACTTCAGTAAATTGGCTTAAAATTGTATCCCACATTTCTATCTATATATCAACGTGGCATAGCTCTTAAAAATCACTTTTCATAGAAGAAGTGTGCTGCCACGCAGTATTCAAAGCTGGTTTAGCAGTCATCCATTGCCTTAAAAACTTGGGGATATGGGAGTTGATCTACAGTCGTATATTTTGTTACTTTAAACAGCAATACCTTTACAAAAAAAAAAATTAAGCGTCTGCAAATTTAAGGCTAAAAATGTTACTTTCAGAACTAGCTTGACAGATACTACAAATATTGTAAATAAACTAGAAATCAAGCTGGGAATTTTTTTCAATTCAAAATGGGAACAGCTTGAAATCTTTCTCGGATTTCATGCAGAAAATTACTTTGCTCAACAGCTTTAGCTAATAAAGTAAAGTTAGGTAAGCCACTATATGATTTATTTTTTATAAAACTTGAATAAAGTATATTTACTAAAAATTTGTTGTTTTTTTTTTTTTTAAAATAATTTTTATAAAAATTGCTTATAAAGTGGTAAAAAATCCAGGAATTCGCAGTTTTTCTACTACAAAAGTTCGAGACAAAATCGAAATCACACATTGCAAGTAGTGCGCCCCAAGAGTTCTTCTATTCAAAAATTAACATAAAATACATAATTTACAATCTAATTTTTATTTATATATATATAATTTTGCCCTTTCCCATTAACAATTCTTTCTTAAGCAACAGAGTCGTGACCTTGTGGTAACTTACACAAATACTTAACCTTGGAACCACTGTACATTGCAATTTACGGCCTTAGTTGACTTCAACCAACCGTTAATTACACGCCCATTTTGTGGCCATGAAAATGGACAACGTCCAGTCTGGTGGTTACAAGGGGATGAAGTGTAAAAGCAGGAAGAGAATACTAAGAAATTAAGTGTCAAAGTGCAGCTAAATAAATAAACAAGGCTGCGGACTGTGAGCTGTGAAAATGCTTAAGAACCATACCAGCGAGAGAGACAGAGAGAGAGAGAGTCAGGTGGAAACGTCGAGAGAACTGGAATGGGTTTTAAATTTTAAATGAAAATGGATTGGGTAATGTTTTTCATTTGTCATGAGACCCCACCTATTTGATTAACTTCCATTGTAATACCAGATGTACTTAATAGCTGTATAAATTATATCAAGGGGGCGGTTTAATAATATGGATTCTATCTAGTAAAGCGACATGTGCTTTGTTAATTAATTATTAATTTTAGTTAGGGAATCTAACAGCACTGAAATAACAGTAGTTGGTTTGAAGTAATTCTAAGAATATAATTCAATCCGAATCATCCATGAGTCTGTCTTGGCAAAGTTCTTTGTTTAATAGAACCAGCGCACTTAGTGTTGCATTTTTAGATGACATTCTTATCAATCAAGTACATTGTTTTGAGACCCAACAGCACTGACAGCTGGTCACTCTTTTCCACGAATTTTGAAAAGTTTTGCGTCATGTCGTAATAAAGCAATTTGTCTGACCTGGAGCTCAAAGAGTCTGAGGTTGTTAAACTTCAAGTAGGGAAGAAGCACTCTTCCTTTGAGAAAGTCAAGAAAAGTTGCCGGAGAACGGCGGCATAGTTCTATTTTTAGTAAAAGATTGCGACAGCTTGCCTCAGCTAGACGCCTGTCTATGACGTCATTGCTTACCTTAAGCGCGAACAATCTTATCTAGCATAATAAGTGCTTCGGGTAGTTAACAAGAGTTATAAATAATATCATACTTTTGAAGTTATCAAGTTTATAGTTAGTAGAATAAATGTTAAGGAATGTGCAAACTGACTGACGGTATTTAAATGCTGCTAGGGGAATTAAGATAATTCGCATTAAATTAAATTATCGCTCTATTTAGAGCAGTGGCCATCATCTCATAGTATGAGTAAGAATGGCAGTCAGCACGAAAGCGACAATCAAGCAAAAATGCGTGCGAGAGATCAGAATTATGCGCTACCTATGCTACATGGTATAATTATTGAAGGTAGCGACAATACAAATATCGCTCATATGCCTCTCTTGCCTATATTCGTTCAGTATGCAAGTTAATGATATATATAAGCATTTATAAATTTATTATAAGCTCTGACTTATACAAACACATAATCCTACATTTTTCCATAGATAAATCGCTTTATTTGCATAATTCATATTGAGACAAAATGTGAATACATTTTGGAGACATATGTCTAGAAAATTCTTGTTATTAAAGCGATAGCATAATGTAGTAATGTACTTGCTTGTAAAACCTAAAGATGTTGCTTCAATTCAGTGCTGCAGCACTGGTGCATTTTGCCTAGCACTGCCACAACTAGCAAAAACAGTAATTTATAGAGATTAATTATTATTAATTTACATGATTATAATAAATAAATAAAATAATAGTAACACAATAATGAATTAAATCTAATTTGTCTTAGCTATTAGAAGATATGTAATACTTTGCATTTCAATTTAAATTAAATTTCCTATAGCAAAGAAATCCTGCCAAATATTTAACAAAAAAAACAATTAAAAATTTAAAATAATCTTGTTTTGTTTTTATTTAGCATCATCAACCAGTCGCTAGTCTTAGAGACTTACAGCATTTAATTTAATGTCAAGTATTTTACTAAATAAAATAAAAAATGATTTTCGGAAAGACTTTTAAGTTTTTAAAAGTCTAATAATCTTTATTTGCCTAGCGCTGACACAGCTAGCAAAAATACGCTTTTTGCCCAAGTAAAGCGCTCGAATTAGGCTATAAACCGCAGGTTTGAGATGAATGGGAATTCATTTATTTTAAATCAAAAAGTCTTCTCTCTTTTATCAGTTTTACAAATAGCAAATCTTGAGTAAAAATCGCAACAATGCATTTTATATATTTATTTGCATTCATCTAAAATACTCTCTCACTACTAACAGCAATGCAGTGTTTCTTCTGTTCAATGCTCACATGCCACTTATTTATTCTACATTTTCTTCTTCCAACTACAAGCTACTGTCGGTACCCTTACGAATTATACCATGGACCTGTATACAGGTTCACAAACATAAAAATCGACTTATTTGTATCACGCAGCATACATTGGGCCTCTACTCAAAAATGTTGCAGCTTATCGAAAATCAGCTGTTTATGCAGAAATAGATATAGTTTGGATTTGCAAAATACACCAAATATAATTCCTAAGACAGTGCTATGGTAGATTGCAAGGGAAGACGCCATATGCACCAATAAGAGATAAAGGAAATAATATATATAATATATTATATTATATATATAAAAAACTTTCCGTTTTGAACACACGCTCAAACAAAACTGCAGCGACCAATCATAAATCGTTCAGAAAAGCTATTTTTAGATTTGAGATTGAAGAACGATAATGAGAACCGCACATTCTTGATGTAGATTATTAGTTATGTAAAGACAATCTAATCGAAATATTCAATCTTTGAGCCCCCGATCGGATATATACAACGCAAGATACAGATAAATAACGAGGAAGATTTTTAATGTGCGCATCTGAGAAATCCTATACAATAAATTCGATTGTAGAAATAAAATGCGAACCACGCATACCTTGCTGTAGATTACAAGTTAAGTCAAGACAAACTAATGGAAACTTCAGTCTCCGAGCCCAATCAATATTTTTTAAAACTTTTCGACCGTTTTAATTTTATATGTGGGTATCATTCATGCTGATCGGAAAAAATTTTCTCAGTTAAACAAATCTTATAAAAGATACAGGTAAATAACGTCATTCGATTTCAACAAATTTCGAAAGCTTATAGATTAGGTGCAGACTTACGACTTTATCAGTAATAAAGCTTTGGTCGTTGATAGCAGACATACAGGATTAATATCAACATTAACTTTTATTTTCTTTCACAGCGCAAAAGTTGTCAACTTCTGATCTACAATAGTTGTCATCATCATCTGCAGTTTAAACATTTATCCCATAAAATCAAACACGTTTTAACACTTATCCCAACTTTAAAGCCAATTTCAGCTAACAATCAAATGCCAACAAAACTTTAAGCTCACAATCAAGTAACAAATTGCCGTATTTTTCGCTTTTGCCAGTTTTAATAATTTTCATTTAATAATCACTTTTTTTTCAAACAAAATCTAGCAAATTGGCTAAAAAATTTGCATCTAGTTCGCAATATTTATGCAAAAATTGGTTTCAAAAGCGTACAATAAATTTGCATAAAATCGTTGTATAAAATATTTTCATATCGAGTATGCAAAAATCAATTAACTAATTATTTAAGCGGCTTACTAAAAACGCCACAAAAAAAAACAACAACAAAAGCGAAGCTCCCCTCGACAAAAAACGCACAGCCCATAGAGCCCGGACAGCAACAAACAGCTGATTAGTTTGTTGACAAATTGGGGGCGCGCTATAGCATTTCAAGAGGTTTCCGAGAGTCGAACAGGAAACCAAGCTGACCAAATATGCGACAATAATAAATTACAATAAAATAATATTATGATGTACATATAAGTAAATATATATAACTATATATATACACATATAAAGACGTAATGTACATATGTGTTTTTGTATAGTCAAATAAACATAAGTGCGACACGCCTCATTAATTTAAACGTAGCAGGCGGTTGGCTCCCCCCCACGGGGTCGGAGTCGGCTCTTTGTCGATAGAGCTGCCTTTTTTGCCTTATATGACAGTGCGAAATGTTATTGTATGGTATGTGGGTGTGCGGGTGTGCGTGTGTGTGTGTCGGCTTAAACACATTAGTATGTGTAACCATAACTGGCAAAACACAAAATATGAAAATCATTTCGCAAAATCGTCTGTCGTTTGTCTGACTCCGCACACAGAGAGAAACTCATAGAAGTTTTCGTCTGGCCTGCCAAAAGCAAAAGCAAAAGCAAAAAAAAAACCTAAAGCTAAACCAAGTGGCTGACTGGCATATTGAGTGGAGGACTCCTCCATAACTGAAATGGCAGGGATATTTGCGGGGTGCACGTTGCGGGCATACGTGCGTGTTGGACATAACTTCCCGTTACAGTGCCACACCACACACCACACGCACACAATGGGAATTTCAAATATGGCAAATATACAATATTGGCAACAAGCAGAAAAATCCGTAAAACCTTATGAACAGAGTTGGCATACTCTAACGCAGCACGACAGTATGGATGTTGTTGTTGCGTTGGGTAATTAAGTATGTTTTTGGGGTGGGGTGGGGGGGGGGGGGATTGGAACACCTGCTTGCTTCGTCGAGTCGGGAAATCACAAATATGCATTAGAAGTGAGTGTCGATAAAAATAAATTAATGGATGATGCAGAAAGAGTTTTGGTAGAGGGAGGGAGTTTCGAGGAAAAGCCACAATCAAATCTTTGCTTGTAGCTGAATCTCGATAGTTCAGAACGAGCTAGCTGCTAGCTGCTACAACTCTGCTGCTAGTTTATTATTGAAGTTCAAACAGCCCAACTTTACTATAAAATCTAAAATTTCTAAAGTTATTACCGAAATAAACTATCTTGTCTACCAACAGGCACAGAAGATACAACGAATTTTACAAGAGAAGCGGAAAAAATAAAAGTTCTTGTTTGCAACAGCTGACGAAACTGCTCTTCTTGCTTATCTACTAGAATCAGGCCCAATAGTGATATCTACCAAAAGACAGAAGCTTAAGGAATTTGGCAAACGAGAGGGGTAATGTTATTGTTTGGGAAAACTTTCTTGTAAAGAACGGTATTGCTCTGATTGCCGAGCTATTTGAGTCAGATCCAAAACGGCTACACTGATAACAGACCTCAAATCTTCAAATCTTGGAGGAAAGAGAGTGTTGTATCCGGCTTACTTGTAAGATATCACCATAGATACCACAAGTGAAATAACATGTAATAATTTTGATGAGACGCGATGTAATTGGGGTAAACTACTAGAAGTGCTACTGTACTCTTCCGGTAAGAACGGCTAGAAGCAGGCCCATTATAAAATCATGTCTCTGACGAATGCTGACGAATTCTAGTCGGTTGGAAGGAACACTCTTGAAAATTACCCCAACCTAAGTTTAGATTGGATAGTTTTTAATATCAATGACATTCCAACGCTAGACGAAATTACATAAGAATAAAATAAGTTTGATCGGCACTAAAGTCGCACAGATCAACTTTCACTAGACGATAGCCGCTTCAGCGGTGTTCTCTAGATGAACCCTTAGAAGCAAACTGAGCAGAGCTCAGGTACAAAACCCGTGTATTGTCCAAATAAATATTTTGTCAGTAGCGAATACACCGAGTTGCTCTCGATAGAACTCATAGCTGCAACCAGTTGTTTCCCAGGGAACGATCTTGAGGTAGTGAATTAAAAATTCTTGTATAATACTGCGTGAAGTTGCCTCTTATACTGGGAGCCGACTCAAACGTGCACAACGAAGGCAGATTACGAATTGTCACATAAAACAAGATAATAAACTCTATCGCATGAAGATAAGCATACCACTAAACTTTATACATGGCATTGGACATTGGATCTTTTACTAAGTCTCATCAATCTATTTATAGCTCTTGCAACCCTCAATGAACCATTAGATTTATGCGATGGATTTGATACTGGAGTGAAGTCAAAACGAAATTAGCTTTCGCCAATGACCATACCACGCTGCACACAACGGTTCTCGTCCGATCACCGAAATTAGGCAGCGTCAGGCGCAATACACAAAAAACCTAAAAAACGCTACTCAAATCGCTACCACCAATAATAACATACAAGCCGTTTGCTTTTCTTTTGATATTACCGAAACTCCGGGTTCACATATGCAATATTTGCAAAAAAAAAAAAACTCATCTTTGGAAATATTTTTTAAGAACGCTAACTTCTCAGATTCGAACGTTTGAAATCATAATTGTCGCGGACGCTGTGTATAAATTTGCTTACTTTAATTAATGGTAGGGAAAGACTTAATCAACTTCTTGGAAGCTTATTACTGTATTTTTGGAAGCTCAATATATGTATATATTTAAGAAGAGCCTTGAACATTTGAGAATGTTCTACATCTATTGGTCCAGGCTACTTGTGTCATGACTGCAAGCGTAATTGGGATCTACCTAACAACTCTGCTGCTTATAGCGCCTCATCTCTTTCGCTTTCGCTGTTCCATACCCGACATTAAATGACATCATAGGGCTTCGGGAGTATTACGACTAACCTTGATAAGAAATCCTATGAGCATTACAGCAAAGATTTGTCAGAAATTCTTCATTATATTACAACCCTGCTGCTCAGAGCGCCTGCTTTTCATCGTTTACTACCTCCTACCCGATATAAATTTTTTTATATTTTGTCTCTGATACCTTATGAGCATTCCAGCAAAGATTTATCAGAAATCTTTTGTAAGATTAAACCCCACTCTAGGATTCTTGTTTGCCGTACTTCCTCCCTAAGCGTATGTACCCTGCATTAGAGTATCATTTTTATTGTGTATTTTTAAACAACAACTATGCGCCGCTATTG
Organism: Chymomyza procnemis; assembly: GCA_035046065.1. Lineage (NCBI taxonomy): Eukaryota > Metazoa > Arthropoda > Insecta > Diptera > Drosophilidae > Chymomyza > Chymomyza procnemis. The sequence continues at coordinate 10,521,006 of JAWNOJ010000024.1, forward strand.
ACAATACAATCAACTTGGCCCAGAGAGTCTGCTCTCCATAGACGACAGCATGGGCATGTATGGATGGGGATATATATATATACGCTGCTGGGTGGGCCGAGCTGGGCATGCCCTATTGAAATGCATTGACCAGATGCTACTGTCCGCCTGCGTTCACATTGTCATGGTCTCCCCAATCTCTATATATCTCGTAGTCGCTCTGGCTTTCTCTCTCTATCTCCCCCATAGCCTCTTCTATTATCCACAAGTTGCTGTCATTTGTTGTAGTTGTTGTTCTTGTTGTTGTTGTTGCTATTGTCTACATGCTTATACAGTTATGCGCTTGGTTAACTCGTTGCGTTTGTCGTTGTATCAGCTTGAGGTCGGTCGGTGGGTCGGTCGTTGGGTCCGTCTGTCTGTCTGTCTGTCTCTTTTGTCTCTCGTTGGTACACTTCATACGTCTCACGTTCGTTTCGAGTCACTCGGTCTGCCATACATGGAAGCTTTGGTTTTTGGTTAAAATGTCATCTTCTCGCTTCGTGTGCGCGTCTCTCTCGCTGCCGGAAATGCTCTTAAATGAAATTGTTTTTGTCAAAATTAATGTGCACGACAAACTGACAGAAAGGACCTACGGTTGGAGAGACAGTGAGATGTTGTCGTTAAGTGTGTGTGTGTGTGGGTGTCTGTGTGTTTGGCAGCCATATAGTACGTGGCAGATTTTGATGAAATTTTGACAGCAAAAGGAAATGAGCTTAGCTGGTGTGTATGTGCATGTGTGTGTTCCTGGGGAGTTCTACTTGTGGCCTAGCACTTTACTCACTTTGACAGCACTGACTTTAAGTTGCTATCAATTAGGCACGAAAAAAATGTGATAATCAAAGGATGTTGTCAGGCTAAATAATAAAGGTTGCCGAATGTGCTACTTATTGGCATTCTTATATTTTGTTACCGTAGCGATAAGCATATAAAAGGATGTGATTACAATGTTTATGACGAAATAATTAGCTTCAACTTGGGCAACTGTTGTAAGCCTGTAAATACAAAAGCCTAAATCTAATAGAGCCAAAAGGCGTCATGGACTTGCAATCAGAAGAACTTTCTAGCAATAAGTTTATAGTTTCTAATTAAATTAAAGTGCTCTTTGTGCATAAATCGTAATTATTATATCAGACTCACCATATACAAATAAAGTTGTCGTAATCATACTTAGTACATATTTGGTTTTGACTGTGAACTCACCTGTAACAAAGAAAATTGTATTAGTTTAGTTTGCCAGCATAAAATATAAAATATATGTACTAAATTATGCCACTTATCTCAATCTCTAACAAATCTCTGAAATTCTTAGACAATTGTTTCCGAGTTAGTATAAACGGAATGCAGCATGCGCTTTACTTAGAACTGCATATTTGATATCAGAGGCTTATTATGTAGTAATACAATGCATGTTATGACAAGAAGTAGCTGTGCCAGGGCCCAAGTCCTTCATACCAAAATGCTTTTCATAATCTCGAGTGGCGAATGAGTCATCTCCGTCTTTTCGTCCGTATGACTACTTAGAACTCGAAGACTATAAGAGCTAGAGACATGAAACTTTATCAACTGCCACATATAGCGCTTAATATGTGCCATCGAAGCTCATTCGAAAACTTTTTGCTCAAAGCGTGTTTTAAATTCCATGAAAATCGACTGGCATGTACCAATGTTTATGCACCTAACAACAAACTACATTAATTTTAACCAAAATATTTTTCATCTCGTATAGGGATTGAGCCATAAATAGCATTTGTTCGCAAGAGTTTGTTTAACTATATTTACCAAATCTGTATTTAGATTTAAGCAAAGCCTCCACTCAACATATTCCTTTGAACTCGTCTGTATATTTTTTGCTCAAAGTGTAAATATAATTATCATCTCATATAGCGATAGAGCCATGTCCTACTGATCGTTCGTATGATCACCGGGCTTCAGTAAAATATAAGAGTTAGAGGCACAAAACTTCACCATCTGGTTGAGAGCATTTGTACGCAGAAATTTGTTTGACTCTAACTACCAAATCTGCATTTATATTTAAGCGATGCGTAGAGACCCACACAACTCAACTTAACAAATGCATTGAAACTCATCCGTAAACTTTTTGCTTCAAGTGTGTTTCAAATTTTCTCAAAATTGATTAAAATTTAACGATCTTTAAGTTGTATCTTTCGTTATGTGCCTGAACAACAAAAATCCAATTGTAGGAAAAGCCAGTATTGCTATTTTAAATACAAAGAAACATACTGTTGGGCTCTTTCTGCCCTATGCCCTACTTAGGAGCGATATGTGTTCGAATTGTACTTTTTTCAAGATGCCGCCGCAATTACAACAGCTCCGAAACTTTTTGCTTACGTGTAATAAATAGTAGATAGGGAAATCTTGCAGTGACAAAAGAGCTAATCTCTTCAATGCCTTACGTTGGGTTTTTGAGGAAGTCGTTAAGATAATGAAAAATAAAAAAAATTATTATAAAGATCAAGGAAGGAATGGCTGAAATCGGGACTAAAAACAAAACTGATTTCAAGAATTATGTCAAGAATTCCTATTCCTAGATAGGGAAATTTTTCAGTGAAAATATAGGTGATCTTTTCAATGTCTTACGCGTTGGGTTTTTGAGGAAGTCTTAAAGATGATTTCAAGAATTATGTCAAGAATTCCTCTTCCTAGATAGGAGAATTTTTCAGTGAAAGTATAGCTAATCGTTCCAATGACTTACGCGTTGAATTTTTGGGGAAATCTAAGAGTGCATCAAAAATTTGCGTTAAAAATTGGAAAATAATTTTAAGAGTCAATGAAGGAACAACTTAAAGCTGAACTAAAAACAAAGCTGATTTCAAGGAGGATATTTTTCAGTAAAAATATAGCTGATCTTTTCAATGTCTTACGAGTTGGGTTTTTGAGGTAGTCTTAAAGATGACAAAAAATTAAAAAAAGTATTTTAAAGATCAATGAAGCGGGACTAAAAACAAAGCTGATTTCACAAATTAAGTCAAGAATTCCTCTTCCTATATACGGAAATTTTGCAGTGAAAATATAGCTAATCGCTCCAATGTCTTTTGCGTTTGGTTTTTGGGGCAATCTTAAAGATAATCAATAATTTGGCTTAAAAACTGAAGAAGCATTCTAAGATCAATGAAGGAACCACATAAAGCGGAACTAAAAACCCAGAATTGAAGAATAAAGTTATGAATTCCACTTCCTTTCCTCTTTAAGTGAAAATGAAGCTAAACTTTCCAATGTCTAACGAGTTGAGTTTTTGAGGAAGCCTTAAAGACAACCAAAAATGTGGCTAAAAAATTTGAGCAGAATTTTAAGTATCAATGAGGGAACGACTTGTAGGAATTAAAAACAAAGCTGATTTCAAGAATTAAGTCAAGAATCTTGCGTTTTGCCCTTATAAACAGAGTTTTAATATAAAACTTCTGAGCTTTTCGCGCCGCAATACTAATTAAGTATATATTTATATGTATTATAATATATTATGAGAATTTTAGAAAGCACTTCAAATACATCCAAAAGCCATATCACACATTATAATACAACAATTTGCATTATTTGTACGCTTCAGAATAACACAAAGCCAAACAAAAACCAAACAGATTCCGCTCTATGCAGAGCAAAAAACATAGCATTATTATCGATTCTACCCCATACCAGAGCAAATCTTTTTCCAACCACTTGTAAGAAATCAAAAGTTTCCAATTATGAGCTGACCAAGTTTTGTGGTCAACCCAATTCCAAGTGTCAAAATATATAACCCTGCGACAACTTAGTTGTTCGTAAGTACACTTCAACAATAAGTTCCAGAGGCTAAGAATTTTACTGCATTGTAAGCCACAGGATCGCAATTAATGGCCAAACAGCTAGAGTCCATGCACATAGATGTGGGCCATGTTTATGGCTACGGAGACTAATAAAAACAATGCTCCTCCAATGGGGGGCTAGGTAGGTAGGTAAGCAGTGCGTGCTCTCTGGTAGGCGGCAACAACGTATAACGGACAAAAGCCAGTAGACGGTAACAGACGGCTATTCTAATAAAAATGTCTATATATATGTAATATGCAATGTACTTACTTGTATATATGTATATGAAGACTATATATATATATATATATATATGGCAGACTATACTAACTAAGACTTGGCACATTTGTGGGCATATATTTATGACATAGCATAAAATGAACACAAAAGCAACAAAATCAAAGCTACCAAAAAGCACACACAACAGACAGAAGAGACAAAAAGGTAAAAGAGGCAAAACATGAAAACGCATTTGATGGGATGAACAGCAAAAATGGTAAAAGGGCCTGGCCAGCGACAGAAGAATAACAAAAACAATACAAGTAGGGCGTTTAGAGTTGCCAAAAACATAACGACTAATGTATACACTGCAAACTTTTCAAACAGAAGAACTTTGTGAGTAGTGCGTGTATAGGAGCATAATGTTTCGAAAAAAGTGTAGAAATGTCAATGATTCATTATAAAGTTTATTTTTATGAAAGTGTGGTACATACTAAACCGAAATATGAAAATGAATGATGAAAAAGACTACGATCGTATTCATAATTGCAAACTAAAACATTATCTTTAGGATCTCGGCTAGTAAAGCCTGAAAACCCTAACAAAAGCATACACAGATGTGCACTTTTTTCAGACGCTTTACAACAAAACGTTGGTCAATTGTCACAATAGATTTGTTATTTATTATTATTATTTATTAATATGTGTAAGGGTACAACTAAGTCCAGTTGAACTTAAGATTAGACAAGTTAAACATTCTAAAATTATGAAATAAATGATAACGAAAAAAAAATATAATAAATCTAATTCGAATTCCTAGCCTGATGGGTGAATTTTTTATAGATGTGCACCGTCTCACATCTGGGGCTAGTCAGGAACTTGGATTTACAATGTAAAAGATTAAAACAGAAAGTAGCATATAAATTTAAACATTTTTTCCAAATAGAAGCCAAAGAGCAGTGTTGACCTAGATGGGATTTTTATGGTTCATGATTGGTCAAAAAAGCTCGATTTGGGGAATCAAGATAAGATAGAATAGATCAAGAAATGGATTGGATAGACCGTTCAAAGCAGACGAAATCATAGAGATTATTATAATAATAATAAGACACGAAAAGGATCGTGTAACGCATAATTAGTTCTACAAAAAGTTAATGCTAGAGGTCTAAAATTACGAGTTACTCTGGAAGGAATGGTGAAAGAAATTTTATTAAGGAGTGTGTTAGGGTCCCTGAGACCGAGTGAAAGCTTATGCAAAAATAGCAAGCCGTGGCATGTTCTACGATCACTTAGAGAAGGTCATTTTATAAGGCGAAGTCTGCACGTATAGGATGGCAAACGAATGTTGGGATCCCAGTTTAATCCCCGAAGAGCAAATATTAAAAATTGTTTTTGAACGGACTCAATCAACTTTTGATAGTGTTGGTATTGAGGGTTCCAAATGCAGGAGCAGTATTGTAATATAAGCAGTATTGTAATATAAGCAGTATTGTAATATAAGAGCATCACTTTTGCAGTAAGCTCCCGTTTCCCAAAATACTCTTTAGCAAAATATAATCAAACAAAATGCTTCATCCAATCGATATACTCTTTAAACGTTTGACTGCAGCGTATAACTACATCAGTAAGCGTAGTGGACAAATGACATGGGGGAGCACCCCCCTCCACACTGCTAGCTTGACCGGTTGACTTCATGCCACAACATAAGTTTGCACCAGAGAGCGTTAGAATTATGGCACAAAGCCGCATAAATCTTGTTGACGATAAAAAATTGCAAAAATAGACAGTGAGTGAAATGAAAACAGAGGCGGCACAGCAGCGGCAGCAGCTACAGCAACAACAACAAAAACAACTTGCAACAAGAGCTCAGTGGCAAGTGGCAAGTGTAGAAAACGTTGCGAGCCAAGCTAAGCAAAAGGCAATAAGGGAAAGTATGTTAGGGGCAGTCAAGAGACTTGCAACAAAATAGAAAAAAGAAACCAAACCGTTTAGACATGGGTCAGGTGGCTCTGCCTGCCTGCCTGCCTGGACGGACGTGTGTATGTGTTTAACGAGTCTCAGACCCAGCCTAGGCAATTTAGCTGCTGCTTCTTCTATTTGACTTTTTTTTCCAATGCCACTAACTGTTGTCTGCCACTGCAAATGATTTAGAGCCATGAAGCAGCATTGAAAACTTGATGGAATATTGCTTGCGCATAGAAAGAAAAAAAAAATTGCACTTGACGGCCCTGAATCAGAGCTACTAATTGAAAAAGCCAAAAAAAAAGTTAATAAACTTTTTAGTTATGTATGGCTGGGCAATTGGCCAAGAATTTCAGCCAAAATGTGGCAGCATATTGAGCAATTGGCAAGCAAATGGTTTACGCGAATTTTTAAATTATGAACGTCTAGCACAAAATGGCGGCCATCGATAAAATCGCAAAACTTTGGCGTGAAAAACTTTGTTGTCTTTTTTCGTGGCGGCAAACTTTGCATACGCCACACGAATTGAGTGAAAAAAACTTGATGCACTTTCAATGGCCAACTAAAGTTACGACCTACGCTTTTGTTTTCGCATTTTTATAAACTCATAAAAAAAAAATGATTGCCGAAATAAAATGTTGTGCATTTTGTAGTTTCTGTTTCTGTTGAAAGCGAATCTTAAGCAATAAATAAATAAATTGAATTTATTTGAAATATATTGTGGTGTCTTACAAGCTGCAAATTGTAAAAAGTGACAGACTTGGGGTTTTGTGTTAAATACAAACAATTTTATGCAAATTGAATACAATTTTTATTAAATTTAGTTTAACTTGCATATCAAGCTCTCTCTTCGATTTAAATTTACAATTCCATGTCCTAAAATTTTACCTCATTTTTTAGCAATGAATCAACAAACCAAACCTTAAGACAATTATGTAAACGTTTGTTAGTAATTAATGATTTATTACCTAAAAATAAGCTTACAGTGGTTTATAAAAAAGGAAGAGGGCCTGACGCAAGAATTAAAACTTTCTTAGAAAATAATTGTTAAGAGTAATTTTTCCATAACAAGTTTACACTTTGATAATCACTAAAAATACCACAATATTGTCTGTTTCTTTTTCTAATTACTTGTCAAATTTTAGTGTAAAATAATACAACAAAGTTATAAAATAATGAAGTTAAATTTGACGCTGCTATGTGAAGCATAGGGCGGACACAAATTCCTTCCAGCGACTTCTGTTTTGGGCGATACTACGAAATTCTTTCCACGACGCTGTCTACTAAATTTCTGCAAGCACAGTTCTCACCCAAGCCAGTCGAGGGCGTTCCCGGCGCCGGGTACAACAATTTTACTTTACTTTTAATTTTTAATCAAGTTATTCGTAATTATTAATCCGATTTTGGCTTTTAGAGAGCTTTATCAAGCTATAACTCTTAAACGAATGCAGCTATGGTTTGAAATTTTTATTTTAAGTGGCATTAAAACGAATTATCGTAAGATTGAATATTTTTTAATACAGTTTCTACAATACATCGGATTTTTTCAAATCTTTGCTTTTGTATCATATCTCAATTTCATTTAAAATTTCAGTCCTAATTATTTGCACTCATTTTAACCATTTTTCTAAACATACATTTTTTTTATTCTCATTACCTTTTTTAATCTCTTAAACTGCTTCACCAGCTGAAGAATAATTCTAAAATTGTAATTCCTTTTAATCACGATAGTAATAATATAATTTAATATTCAAATAAAAATTGGTGATCTTAAAACCAAAAAAAACTAGTGTAAAGTTATGGATAACTTGATGAATACTCTAAAATAAAATTATGAAAGCATTTTTTGTGTTCTCAAGACCTATGGTAAGTAATCTTATGTTAGAAAATAAAAATGAAACTGCATACATTTATTAATAAACAAATACCTCTTGGTAAAGTTGCTATTTTTTAGTAAAACTGTTGTACTGTCTTAAGTTTTTAAAATATGATTTGCATTAGAGCATTAAAAAAACAAATTTAATTATCAATATGCAATCAAAAAACTTTAAAACAATAATCTTTTTGCAGCTAAGAATAGTATATTATTAAAATACAATAATAGTACATAAATTACTTCACTTTTCCACTTGTAACGTAGAAAAGCAGACATTGAGTAAACTTCACCAAGACCGCCTTATGGTCGAGAAAAGCAACTGTCTTTTCCCAACACAAAACCTATCCCAACATCATCATACATAATTCCAAATGAAACTACGCTCTAATTAAAATAAAAAAGAAAAACAACCCAGCAAACTAGACTAGTTGAACACAGACTCAGCTGCTCTTAATTAAAATGCGCAAAACTTTCCACCAAGTAGACGCTGAAAAACTTTACGACAGAAAAAAAAGCTACTCCAAAAATTGTAGCATACATTTGAGCGTTATGTATTTGCGCATATTACGTATACGACACATTGACACACATTGTGTAGAACAGACAACATATGCATGCAACATGCTGCTGCCGGTGCTGCCGCCACTGCCGCTGCATGCCACAAAAGTGCGTATAGTGATATACCACACAGACAAATCCAAGTCCAAGGTGTATGCAGAATTTTGGACAACCCACTGGCATAGCACTGGCCGACTAAGCCACGGCAAGGCAGGCAAGGCACACACACTTTCACAGAAGACAAAGTACCCGTCTGTTGTCAGTCGTAGTCGTAGTTGCCCGTCGCCGTCGCCATCATCATCATCATCCACATGCACAACCAAGGCCTGCCCCAAAGTCATGAAACAAAGGACATTTGTAGTGGGTGTGGTGACGACCAAAACCAAAACTAGTTCAGTCGGTTCAGTCCGCTTGTATAACCCTTAAAACATGTCACGTTCACAATGCTGTCCAAGTGTTTGGGCTGGCCGGTCGAGGGCATAAAATTAGTATGACAAGTTGGCCATGTTGCAGACAAGAGGCCACAACTACAATAGCAACAACAGCAACAACAACAACAGCAACTCAAACTGGTCATCATAACGAGCGCAATTACCAAATGTCTGACAGCATAGTTTAGAGCAAGCAAGCGTACACATTGCGTATACGTTACGAATCTACACAAATGTATGGGAATGTTGCGTATACGCAATGTGTTGATGTCTGTAAGTGTGGTGAGTGTGTAAGTGAATGTCTATATGATCGAGTGAGACAGCTGCTGTGAAAAGAAGTTGCCAAAAGTCACTTAAAACCGTAAAATGTTAACTATTATTGTTTTTTTTTTGCCTTTTTTTTGCAAGTTTTTGAGATTCTTTCAGCAAGTGTCTGGATACTCTTGTAAGAAGAATATGTGAGAGTTGCAGAATCTATTGAACATCTGCAGGAAACTGTGGAAAGTCTAAAGTAATATTCAGGTAGTAGGGCGTAAATACGTCGGTTTAAATAGCTGGAACTTGAATTATTGTCGGTTCAATGACATAGACTGGGACGTACAAGCGATTTAATTCTTATGAGGCAGCGTTTTGTGAAATACTGTAGTAATTTTAGCTACAGTATCCTTTTTGACATAATATCATTATCTTGGGATTACTGGGTAGGATAATCAAACGACGTCTAGCTGATTTTGGCTGGTACTATCACTTTTTCGGTGGAAAAAATTGCAAAGTACACTTCTAATTTACAAGAAAACAGCCGCGTTTCAAGACGAAAAAATAAAACCAAAACTGAAAATGGCAAACATAATTTTGCGTGAAATTATTTTTACTCTCGCCATCTACATATATCTGATTCTTAGCCGAAGTAGATCAATAGGGACAATTGTTAGATGTTTTCCAAGGTAATCGCTCATTGGACAATTTTTTTAATTTTTTTAAATAACAAACATGTTATTAATAATAATTCTTAGCAGTTTATGTCGAAATTTTTCTACCAAATTTTCGGAAATCAATCGAGTTGAACAATATTAATCGAACTGTGTTTGCTGTACTCAGGAAAACTGTCGATTTCTATAAGAAACATTTTTCACATTTGTGGAGCACGGAATGTATAAAGTTTATGCGTTTTGGTTCACAAAATTGGTACAATTTTTCAACCTTCAAAGTAATTCGTATGGCAATATTCGTTTTTAAAACAAAAGCGAATAAAATATTAAAATAGCTTTTCTGAAGCACGGAAATTAGTTCAAAAATGCGTACTAAAGAGAATTGTATGAGTACTACTTGATAAAGCTGTTTCCGGTAAATTCGAAACAATAAAACTGGATGATTTTCAACTCTGACCTATTGGAAGAGTGTGTACAAGGTGCTGCCTAAGAATCTTACTCAAAAAGTGTACACTGCCAAAAATTCCAGCTCTAAAATGTAATCATTTCACAAATAGCTTTAAAATCCCATAAAAATGTTCAATAGAGTAATTTATAGTCGCTATATGTCGCAGCCAATTTTATTAGTTTTTTTTTTTAGTATTGCTATTGGGTTGCCATTATTGAGTGGGTATTGGGCCAGTCAAAGTATAATTCAACTTTCGACGATCGGGTTTTGTTGGTTGCCTTCGATACGATTTAGTTTGGTTCGTTGGTTGCGCGCTGGAATCGATTACTTTGTGTGTGGTGCGGGTGTGGATTTTGCTTAACCAGACAATGAGTTTGTGTTATTTCGATTTTGGCAAAGGATTTCAAGTGCAGTTTATTGAGCTTCAAAAGTTATGTAGAGACTAAAAAGCAATCAAAAAATGTTTGTTTTCCATTTTTTTCTGCTCAAAAGCGCAGCAGACTGTGTCAAGTATTTTCACTAAATTTAAAACTTATTACGTGTACAAAAAAAAAAGCATCCACCATTTATAATGCTACTGATGTCACTTTAATACATCCTGCAAATGTTTCAACGATTTCAACTGATACGCTTTGTATCATATAAAAAAAAAGAAATAAAATACGAGATGAGACGCTGGCAAACTGAAATAAAAACTTCACATTCCGAAATCATATTTGAAAACCCATTTTATTTTCATTTTGTGCCGCTGATGCGCTGCTGACTACCTCATGTTGCGCTCTGTGCTCCTTTTTTTTTCGTACATATATATACATTCATCCTATCCATCCATCTGCTTGCTTCCACTGCTTGCAACTCTGCCAAACAAAAACTCCTTTTCATTGTCCGATTTCATATTGTAATAGAGAATTGTTTGCATTGCATACAGCAAGTGTAGGCGCTGGAGCTGCAGCTGCCGGGAGACATGCAACAGCGGCAACTGACTGAGTCTAGCAAATAGCTCACAACGGAGACCCAATTCAAAGCGGTGGTGGCATTTTACACTGTGGGAAATCGTTGGTTGTCACATTTAAAATTCACTTTTAATTCGTGTCTTTCTTAAAACTTTAGTAATTTAATTTTTTGTCTGAAAAGACTTGCAGCTGAATGCCACTAAGTGTTACGATTCTTTAATGAAAAATTGTTTTAAGATTATTTCAGTTCTTAGTACCAGACTATTTCACATATCCTTCAAACAGTCATAAGGCAATTCTTTTGTAAAAAAAAGTTAAAAGTTCAGCTTGGAAGCTCTAAATCTAAATCCGTTTAAGATCTGATTTATATCAAATTATAAAAAATTTAATTTTTCAAAACTATTTTCTCATATTTCTAAAAAACTGTCCGGAACAAAATAGTTCCTGAAAAATGTATTTTTCAAAATTTATAACCAAATTGGACAGTCAGAAATTATTTTGAGGTCAAACTTACTTAAAATATATACGAGTCTACAGCACAAGGGGAAACTTTAAGGAGTATCGCTTTCTTTGGTATATCTTCCCGATACTTTGGCAATTATGTTTTAAACAAAATTTCAGAATACATATAGAATACCAAACCCATTTCCAAAGAGAGAAAGAGAGATTTATGCCTTGTTGGACGCGGAATTCTTTTCTGCTACTTTTAAGGTGACTGCAAAAATTATCAATAAATGTAAGAAAAATAAGAATGAGTTGTTTTCTGTATTTAAGCAGGTTTGGAACTAGTTAGAACAGCTAAACTTCTAAAGATCAAGCTATAAAGCATCGCCTTTTGTTTTTTGGATTTTTGCTGTGATTCTTGAAGAAATCTCTTACAATACTTTTTAACAGTTGTTGGGATTAGGGCCAGCAAACTTTGTAAATCAATTTTGAGCGTTTACGTGTAGAGCATTAAAGTAAATCTTCAAGTTATTTGTTAGCAAGTTTAATTATAACAATCGAAGTAATCTTAGAAAGTTCCTCAAAATAACTCACATGCTAAAAGTTCCAAAACTTTCAAACTTCTGGCTAGCTCTAATTGTTTACACAAGACTAGAATTCCGGTAAAAGATAACATCATACTGCTTCAATATTTATCTTAGAAAATTTCCCATTATAGCTTATAGTCTTCGTATGCTTAAAGTATGAAGTCTTTCGGAGTCTACTCAAAAGCTCTAAATTATTATTGGAGGCCATAGATAAAGTATATTGTCACAAACGCTACTAATTTGGCTGTTCATATTAACAATACGGTTTTCATCGAAATGTATTCATAAAATATTTTAGGATTCCCTTAAATTCCTTGCCTAAAAATTCCAAAACTGAGATTTCTCTTGGAAACTAATTATTTATCGAAGCAGTAGATTTAAAATTGGACTTTGCAAAGATCAAGCTATAAAGCTCTGGTACTTTGTAGATTATTCTAGAAATTTATAATTGTTAACAGAGATAGTTGAAAACTAGCAGAAATAAAAGTTAATGCCATCGCTACTGCTATAACATGGCCCCCATAGGTCCTATTTGATACAAAAAACTATATTGTTGCTTGACAGAGATTGTCTGCAGTCTCTCCAGTATATTGCTTTTGTTGATTCTTCAAGGAAAGGAAAAAAGTTACTATTCTTTAAGTAAAAAAGCTTTATTGCCTTTACGTCTTTAAAATTGAAGGTTGACTTAATAATTTAGTGAATTGCTACCCAAGTCACTTTCCGTAAGAAGCCTATTTCATGCAATTCGTCCGTGATTTCACCACGGAACCCATTTTTAAGCACTTTTTCGTGAGTCTTCCAACTCATTTTCCGTGTACCATTGGCATTATCAGACGTTAATAACCAGCGATCCACCGTAGCACCACAATTCTTAGTTCTAGAGACACAATTTAAAGCCTGAACTTCCGTTAGATTCCAACTCGTTAATTCTTTAATAAAACTTCTTACTAATGATAGCACCACAACTAGCCAACTTTTAGGAGTTCTTGACAGTGTACAAGCTTATCAGTTTGCCTTCCAAACAAGCCATTAGCCTGCAAACACCAATCCTAATTATAAAAAAATCCATTCGTTGCTCTCCTTTTTTTTACTCTGATACTCCTCAGTTGCAACTCGGGAAATTACCAGGCTTTGGCGTGCGGTGTATTTAATGGCAAAGTTTATTGCCAGAGTTGTTGTTTTTGTTGTTAGCTAAATGAGTTGGGGCCTTATCTACGTCTGTGTCTCTATCTCTATGTCGCTCTCTGTATACATATATACCTAGTCCCCTAGTCCTGCCTGCACGAGCACAATGCTCATTGCAAGTGCTCCTTTTTTTAGTTCTTTCTGCTATTTGTTGCAGCATTTTGCAGATTGACGAAGCGCCAACCAGAACAATGCAACTTTTACCTAAAACATCCACTATGAGAGCTGCATCCCTGCTCCTTCATCAGCCGGAAACAGAAAGCACATCAATGAAAGCGAAAAAAAAGTACAACAAAAATATGTAAGCCGTAAAGAAAGGACATTTTTTCTGTAGTAAACACATTTTAAATACTCTTGTAAAGTTCTGTTGAACTAGGCTTTTTGAAAGGACATTAGAAGGTAATTTAAAATTGTATTGTTGTGTATAAGCCTACAAAATGAAGTTGCTATAGGGATAAAGGGTGACTTTTTGGAAATTAGTTTTTGGCAAAACTGCTTTTAGCAGCTGACGCAGTTACGTGACTTGTATTACTATCAAACACATTCAGTTTTGTGCATAATTAAACCATGAATCGACTTACAAACGAACAGATCTAACGATTTATTTAATTTTGTTATTAATATTCATGCTTCATATGAGGCAAGGGTAATTTCTCATTTAGCTTAGTTCTTGCAAGCTCATTTCTGTTTTATTGAATACATGAATGAGCAAAATTGCTGCATTAGGACTGAAGTCTCATCAGAAGCTTTCGCAAGCCACTATTAATGCATCCCGACAAGTCCGTGTCATATAAGGGTGGCGGCATCATTAGGACGTACGTATTTATATTACTTTTCGAGTTAGTTTAACTCCGGGGCTATGTTAGGACTAATATCTCTCATGCATCGCTTCGCGTCCAAGAAGGTGAAGCAGATATTGGTCGATTTTGAACCATAATTAGACCCAAATTACATCTATAGTTCTAGCGACTGAATTAAGAACTATTATTTAACTATTTATTAGAGCAATAAGCTGAGGTTATAATCATATTTTAGGGAAACATGTCAAGTCCAATGATATAATATATTATAAAATCCGCAAGAGTCACTGTTTGGTATCACTGTTTTATGTATTATGGGCTGCCGGCGTCGTTTTGCCGTAATTTAAGAGAGAAAAAAGACAAAGTCCGAACGGTATTGTGAATGGCAAGCACTACCATACCATGCTTAGGCTTTTTTAACCTAAGTAAAAGATTTCGATTTGACAAATATGTAGTTTCAGCATGAGGCATGTTTCATATATATCTTACGACATGCGAAACAAAGGCCAAATTGGTAGGCGAATTCGGCAAGCAGTTTGTGACCGCAAATATCGAAAATTGTTTGTTGGAATTGTTACGGCTGTGTCTATTGATATAAGCCCACGACAATTACTCTACTGGAAGTTAATATTAAAGAGTTCTTTAAACAATTTATTTTATGGGGCTGGGAAATAATTCGCCAATACGATATAAAGTGATACGTGTGATATTGAATAGAATTTTCGTGTGATATCGGCTGCTCGGTATGACAGAGTACATACCATAATTGGACCCAGTGGAGGAAACTTGCGTGACAAACCAAAAAAATGTTATTATTTTATTGTTGTTCCATCGACATAACTTAATATTTTATACTTTTAGTTTTTTTTAAAAATCAAGCTCTTAAAAAATCACCCCATAAATTTTGGTATCAAATCATTTACAGCTTAGATCATGTATCTAAGCGCCTCTAGAGTGTTTTGTTGAGGTTGTATGAAGACGCATGCACAAAGTGACAAGAAGGGAACGAATGGCGCACCAAAAACTAATATTGAAGATTTTATTCGTGAGATTCCGTACGATTCGCCTACCGTGCCCCAGATATGACACGTTGCATATCTATAAAAAAAAATCGACAACATATTATATTTTCCACGCTTTAAATTAATATTTCTTAATTTTGAAATTGTCTATTTCTAAGTTCAACTGGACTTCGAAATATTAATAAAATAAATAAAATGCAGAGGTTTTGTCACAACACGGACACAGCGTAGGTATTATTTGCAGCAATTCCAAGGCAAACATTCATCACATGATCCTTTATTTAACATAAAAATATGATGTACATCGATCTGTTGATACAGGAAAAGGTTTCATTTTACATTTATTGATTTATCTATTGTATTTATCAAATTAGCAATCTCTTAAAAAAATAAAAAATTAAAATTCAGGAGCCTTGTGTTTTTAATCGCCTCTAGACAATATTGTTGAGGTTGAGTTAAGGCTTCTGTCTAAAGCGGCAAAAGCGAACCACTGAAAGCCAATATGGAAGAACTTATTCGTGAGATAGTGATCGATGTGGTAGATTGTTATAGAATTGCAACCGGAGTAGGAACTATTTGCAGCATCGGCGAGGCTAAAAGTTACACGAAGTTATATTTGACTCTTAAGTCAAAATATTTTACAGAATTTTAAGTTGCTTTTGTTACACTAAAAATGTTGGTACCAAGTATTTTGCAGCCTAGTACAAGTGATTAAACGTCTCAAGACAGACATAGAAGAAGTTGCAGTAAGGCACATGCCTAGAGCGCCGCCAATATTGAAGAAGTTATTCGAGAAACACAGACCGATATGTTGTAGAGGGCTTGCTAAAAATGGATTGCAAACATAAAATGCTATCTATTGTTCAAGCGACTTACGGATTTAAATTTTCTTTTTCACTATTTAGTTTTTTTGTTTGTCAGCTCCTAAAAAATCACCCTTTATAGGAGTATTTTCAATTTGCCTTTAAATAATTCCTTAACCAAGCATTTTTACTTAAATATTACCAACATTATTACCATATAAATGTGCATGTAAGTAAAGAGTATCCCAAAACGTTACACTGATAGGGCTTACGAATAAAAAAAAACAAGGGGAATGGGACGGCTGTAAGCGAGAACTGGGGAATTTTCGTGTTTTGTTTTACAAGTCATTGCTGATTTTATGTTTGTTGTTGTTATTGCTATGAAGCTGTTGCTGCCGCGTTTTTATTACAGTTTTTTTATTATTATTACACACAACTTGTGTCTGTGTGTGTGTGTACACACATGTATGTATCTGTATGTAGGATATTATTATTTTATTCAGTGTGTTGAGCTGAGCTGCCGTACTTCCGCGTCCTCGTCACCAGCTCCTGATGCTGTTGCTGCTGCTGCTTTCTGTGTTATTACGAGTATTTGTATTTGAATGCCAAACAAATCCACTCTATGACACACGCACACACAGAGAGGGAGAAAAAGTGAGCGAATCCTGGAGTTATCCCTGAGCCTGCTCCTTCCATCACATTCGATACGTTTCGATTGTAGCAGCCAGTGCGTGGCGTCGGCCTGTGTATTTTCTCTGCTACTTCGGCATCTTTTTTTTATATTATTTATTTTTACTTTTTTTTCGTTTGAGTTATTTGCGCTTTTTTTATGTGCATTTTAGCCTCTCCGACAGCTTTTGTTATATTTTCTCTCTCTTTTTTTGTTTTTTATATGATTTTGCGGCGCTACTGAGATTTATTATTGTTTTCGGCCGCGCGCTCGCTGTGCCCTCACTCTTCTTACACTATCCCATGAAAGTTTGCCTGCTTATGTGAGTGTGTGATTTTTTTTGGCATATGTACACACATATATACGCACATATGTATATATATACATATATATAATGTGCATGTAGTAGTAACTGCCTTTTGCAGCTTTTTCGCAAATCCGCCTGTGGATTGAAGTTTATCAGCCAAGTCAATGCACAGTGGTTTAAGAACGCGTTTTATAGCTTTAATTAGCTTAAAGTAATCAAAGTGCATATGATAAAATTTACATTTGACAATTCTTCACTGCAATCACCATAAAAAAGTAACACAATTTTTTAATAAAAAGCATAAATTTTTTAATGAGAGCTAACAATTTTCTAAGAATATGAAAAACTTTCTGCTGAGAAGCCATACTTTATATCAACTGTTTAATGTTTTAATTAAATATATATATTTTTTTTTACAACTTTAGTATTTTTTTAAATCAATATTTATATTATACAAGTATTTCTTGTTATTCTGCTATTTTAAGACATATTCCAAAGTTAAATTTTGGATAGAAACACACACATAGCCGTTTATTTATTGTTTATATAAGCGATTTTTATTAAAAAACTATATCAACTAGCATAAACTGTGATGTAAGAAATAGGTATAGTCTAAAAAGCTGAGAAAGATCAACTTTGGGCAAAACTCACACAAGCATACATTACATGGTAGCAGTGCAGTCAGCAGGAGCGCAATTGAGTGCGAGAATGAACAAGCAAGTGCGTTTGAGAAAGCATTTTGACATATACATGGCTTAATAATTATATGGTAACGATAGTAGAAAAAACTATTTATACCCAGAAATTAAAAAAAAATATGCTAACGCTACCGATGAGCATTTTCCTTTTGCATTATTTTATACGCTATTTTACAGTTTTATTAGCTAAATATTTTTATTGAAGGGTACTACCAAAGGCCCGAAAATACCAATCAGCCTTAATCAAACAATAATCAATTTTTCTTGTAAAAAGTTAGCTAAATTTTGTGGTGCTTATAACAAATATATTATTAGTCATATGGTATTATATGAGTTCAATGTTTATCACTCTACTAAGAATCATGCTGATCTATGTGAGGTCCTCCCACTGGGGGCCTACAGGCTTAACCTAACCTAATATTTATCACGCGACCATCATTTTTTTTGAGCAAGAGCTAAAATTTGTAGTTTTTGAAAAAAAATAATTTTAATTATTTGTATATTATATAATAAATCTATTTAAGAAGTTTACTATATTATATATCAAACATCAATAAAAATAAACATTTAATTTATTTGTAATATTATATTAATAATAAATCTATTTAAAAAGTTTACTATGTTATATATGAAACATCAATAAAAATACAAAAGAAAAACGGTGATGAATGTCACCGATACATTTCGTAAATCTGTTTCGTAAGTTACAAGTCTTGAACTGTTATTCATTCCAAATAAAAACTGTTTTTCAGAATTTGTTCTTGAAAACAAATTGTTGTTCTAGCTAAAAATTAGAGAGAATTTTGATGTTTGCTTTTGAATCTTTAGAGCAGACGGAGATGCTATAATTTCTAATTTTTTTACTTAAAAAAAAATAACTCGCGCAAATCTGTTACGTGCGTCCAAATGCTAGCATTCTTATAGCTGCAATATAAGAACTATATATTTATGTACAAAGTAATATGCAACACTTCTTTAAACAAAAACTTGTTTTTGTAATCTAAATATTAAATAAGAACTCAAAGCACGTTTTTGAGTGCTTTTATTTTTGTTGAATTAAAATTTGCAGCAAATCGGCTTTTATCGTATATAATTTTTCATAAAATCACTTCCCAAATTCAAAATCCACCCAAGTTAATAGTTGAAATCCACTAAAACATTACAAACTCATAACTTAATTTTATTGACATTAGTGTGACATCTCGTCCACTGTCAGTTGATGACAACGTCATCATCATCATCATCGTAGCACCGCGTGTGTGCAAAGCTACTCGACTTTGTACCAACAATTGCTGCTCCCGCGTCCACCTCTCTCTCCCTCTCGCTCATTCCCTCTTTCTGACACAATGTCCATTCGGTTATATATGTTTTATATTTGTATCTATGTGCTCGCATCGGTATCTGTGCATGTGCTTGTGTGTGTGTGCGTCTTACTTGACGCAGTTTAATGCACTCTCTCCCAGTTGGTCGTTCGCCCTGTACATTCGTTGATTCTAGCATTCACTCGCCTTTTCCTCCAAAACACACACCCTATACCCAGCAACACGCCTACTATCCCACTCAGCCGCCTTCAAACACTTCAACGTCTCTTTGTTGGCATATGTCAGTTTTGCTATTTTGTTCTGATACTCTTTTTTTATTTTTTATTCATCGTTTTTTATCGTTTTGGTTACTTGTTGTTTTAAAGGATCTACGCTCTTGCCTTTGCCATTTGTTGCAAACATTTGTGGCACAACCCGCCCTTAGTTGGCTGTGCTGCTGCCTCCAGTTGCAACCCCTTGGCTTTTTGCACTGTTAGTTGGCCTCTTACAAGACCGCATTTTCAATGGCTCGTTTTGTTACCCAACAGTTTGGATTGTTTTCTAAGCTTTCTAGTTGGGGACTTCAAGTACACTAATGCTGTTCTTTGTGGTCCTATATCAACAAACTACTAGATGGAGCGCAACTTGGTAAAGGCAACTCTGTGGGAGATATGTTTTCATGAAATCGGGTTTCAGTTTATGCAACGAGAGAGAGAGAGAGCGCAACACTTAACCGAAGCGATTGCTGCTTTATTGGAATTCATTTTCGACTTATAAATATTAAATTTATTTTTCATTATCTCATATTACTTTCTTTTTGTTCTTTCGCAGATATTGACTTAAAGCAAAAACTATACATTTTTGACTAAAAAATAATGAAATCTGATCGAGTCTGACAATTATTTGCTATTTTTGGCTTTCAATTCGCCCAGAATTGGTACCTGCGGAAATTACGATTCAGGATCACCTTCTTTGCTTAAAAAGTAGCTGCTATTATAAACCATCATGCATCTTAATTTGAGCCTATAGTCAATTGATTCAGAGCCCACAATGGCAGAAGAGAATAGAGATAATCCCTTAGTTTTTGATTACAGTTTGGTTTCTGACCAATTAACAAATATATACAAAATGTCCATCAATGGGTTTCAGCATAGTTATAATAAGGTCTTTCAACCGGTTAATAAGCGTCATTCCAATACTCATAAACTAGGGTAGTTCAGTTTAGTTCAGTTCAGTTCTGCAATAGAATTCGCTGTTGTCGGTGGTTTTATTTTGTGCCCCTTTATTTCTGATTTTCAAATAATCACAAAAAAATAGGTAATCAGACACCATTATTAATTTCGAAACAAGCTCCTAAAACAAGATAGTGTAGGTGTTGTGACACATGCGGCTCCGACTATACTAAAAATGGATAGATGTAACTGGAACCTACATCCAAAAATAGTATATCATACTACACGGAAAGGTTCCCTTAAACAAGAAGCTGGAGCTGGCGTAGTAGCAGCGGTAAAAAGATACTCGCAACCTCTGGCGTGTTCTTCACCCAACTTTCAAGCAGAAATATATGCTTACTTTAAAGTTAAACGCTACTCGTCATAACCAGAAAGTAGCCATACTAACTGATAGCCAAGCAGCCATCATGGCAATTAACTCACAGTAGATAATATCAAACTGTCGTATATCATTCAATATGTAATATTCAGTTAAAGATAAGTTAACAATCCAACGAATTAGACGGTAAATGGGTAACTTATCGAGTTAATACAAAATATATTCATAAAAATTCGTTGGGGTCGACTACGCCCGACCATTTTTTCTTTTATTTTACTAGAGGAGTTTACCCCTGCTCGCAGCAAGTCCATATTACTTTTAGTTACTCTCGGTACCGATTACATTTGGATTGCGCTTAACGAAACTGCATATAAATTAATAAGAGAGCTGCGAAGAGCCACTTGTAGACGCAGATCCTTTTTGCTTACTAGGCACAGCAAACATTGCCCTGATTTTAAAGTGAATAGACAGAGGTAGCCGTAAGTTTTGACCAACCACCTGCTTTGTAATAGTTACTCATCCTATAAAATTTACTTTTTAATAATGTAAATGACACATTTCTAAAAATTTCCATAAAAAAAAAACAAAGCGACATTGCTAGCTGTGCAGAAACAGCAAGTGCTGTTTGAATCAGTTGTGAATCAGAATCACAATTTTTTAAGTTTTGTTATCTTTTTATGCATACTATTTGAAGTTCTATAGATTTTGATTTTTCTTATTAACGTTTAGAATTAATTAATTCTAGTACTTTTTTTTAATATTTCTATTTTGGATATCTGGCAGAACATGGATCTGGATTGGCCACACCTTCAGTTAGTCAGATGAAGACATCGCCAAGACGTCTTTCTAATGGAATACGCAGGGTACTCGGTGCAGAGAACGCCCTCGACAAATTTGAGTGAGAACAGTGCTTGCAGAAAGTCAGGAGAGAGCGTCATGGAATGAATTGCGTATTGTCGCCCAAGATAAAAGGCACCAGCGGGAGTTTGTGCCCGCCCTATGCTCTACATAGCAGCGTTAACTTAACTTCATTATTGTATTACTTTGTTATATTATTTTGTAGTATAATTTGACAAGGAATAAAAAAAATATGGATTTAAAAAAAAAACGATTGCTCTACCACGTGTGCGCTCCAATACATATGTTCCGAAATTTGCATATACCCCTACATTAGGGAGTGGGAACACCATAACAAAGTCTCCCTTAACTTAAAATTTAACAATACAAGTCGATGCGATCGATTCCATTTATTATAGTTAAATGGTGGGTCAACATTATGTTAATATTAGCAAAAAGTTCTAAAGTCGAAAAAGTGGAACATTTGAAGCTGTGTTGTTTTACAATAATCAAGACAGAGATCAACTTCAGGCCAGATATCGAAAAACCCTAAATGGGTTGCACTAAACTGTTTGCTTCTAACAAAAACGATATATTTTTCTTAATATAAAATAATAATTTTTATAATTAATATTCTTGGGCGCAGTTTAGCAGCTGTAGGTCTATTGGTCACAATATTCACGTTTAGAAAGCTGTCTCGGTTCAGCATTCTTGGGAATTTTCTAGTTTGCAAAATAAATTTAACTTCCACATTGACTAACACTCGATAGACACTAAATTCCACAAAAAAATTCTTACGCTACTCACCAATTAACAGTTTGGTATTTATTTACAACTTTATCCACATAATTGCACTCTTTCAACTCACCTGCAAAGATAGATAAACACAATAAATTGTAAGTAAAAGCGTAAGTGTATACGAATTCGTTGTTACAAATTAAAAGAAAATAAATAAATAAAAGCGAATCAAGTTGACAGAACAACTTAAGCGCTATAATGGACGACAGACACAACCGAGTTAAAAACGTAAGCAAAACAGAGTACGAAGTGTAAAGTAAATGAAAACGCAAAATGAAATAACAAAATAGAGTAAAAAAAAACAACAACAAAAAGAATTTAGCAAATTGAGAGAGAGGAAAAAAAAATAGCCAAGTGCACAGAACGAAGCCCATGGCGTTGGCAGAGTAATAACAAAAACAAATAGTCAAAAGCAGCGATGTCGCGCACAGTGGTACAACAACAGCAAAAAATACAGTAAATAAATTAAAAGTAAAAAAATATTTGAAACAACAGCATTGGCTGCAGTAATTCGCTAAACTCAAATAAATATAAATTTTAAACAATTCTTGTTTAAACTTTTTAATAAAATTATTATAATTTTTAATTGCGCTAAATTTTGCGAACTTATGTCACACTGTGCCGCAACGCACGTTGAGCTAGAGCGGGGGCGAGCTACTGACGCAAAAGCTAATAAATACAGCAGAGAGAGAGATGGAGCGTGTGACAAAAACAGCAACAATGACAACGTGACGAAAGCAACAACAAAGTTAAGCAGATGCCAAAAGAAGACAGCGGCATATTGTTGTTGCTTTCGCTATGCTTATCGTTATTTGTTGTTGTTGTCGTTGTTGTCCATTGATTGTCAAATAAGTTTTTGACAATCGTCAAAGCTGCTGAAAGAGAAGACTACGACGTTGACGCTTTTGGCGCTCATTAAAAAATAAAGAGCGAATCAAGAGCGCGTGCTTGGTGGGCGCTTCACAAAAAAAAGTACATGAATCTTATAAATGAACTTGGGGCAAAGTTTATAGACCAACCGTGATTAATTTATACCTTGAAAAACTTTGAGTAATAAAAATAAAAAGGCATCAAAAAAAAAATGGGGTTGCACAAAAAAAATGTTAACGTGGAAATCTATTTCGAAGTTTTGAAGTTTTCACAGTAAAAAACTCGCAGACTCTTTATTGAGTGTAGCTGCATAATTTTTTCAACCTATAAAAAGAATTTTTTTTTAAGAAGTTAAGTTTTTTTTCAAGTTAGTTTTTGAAAAGCTAAAGCGACTGAAAAATTAGTGATCTCTGATATTTGTATGAAGCTTTACTAGTGTACTTTTTTTAATCATATAATTTCTAAAAACACTAAAATTGAATGCAAAAACAAAATATTGTACTAAAAAATAAATAAATTTATTCCCTTGACTACCGATCCATATTTTAAAGCCCGAATAGCGGCATCTTTAGTAAGAACCGAGTACGCCTACACTACTTTACCAAGATGCATAATTTTGCAAAATTTTAATTATTATTTTATTGCAAAGTTTGCGGCAAAAACTTAATTGCTTATTTTTGAAGTCGTGCATTAAAATTTTGTATTTAAAAGCTGTTTGTATAAATGTATTATATTTTTAATAATAAATGCTTAGGATCTAAAAAAAAAGAGTTTTTAATTATTGTTTAAGAAAAAAACTTGGTGCAGTTTTCTATTTGCCAACTGAAATTGTTAATTATTATTAATGAAATGTGAAAAATATTTGTGGTTTTTTTTTAATTTGTAAATAAAAACTTTAATGTGTATAGCTCTATCTGTGCGAAGAGATGTGCAATAATTTATTAATGTTCTTCAACTTGTGTATTATGGCAAATCTTCATTGCAATTCACACAAATAACGATTGTTGTTTTTATTCTATTTTTATAAATAAATAGATTTATTTTTTATTAAAATGTATTTGTTGTACAAATAATTTTTTGTTTATGTCTTCAATATGAAATATTCAATTAAATATATAATTAAAAATGTAAAAACAATTCAAAAATGATCACTTAAGTTTGAAAACAGCAAGCAATACGGATTTTGATCTAGTTTTTTTATTGTTGACTGATAAATTAAAGTGTTGAAAATTTTCTTAAAAATTTTAAACGTTTTAAGAAACTATCCCTTTTTCCTAATTTCTTTTTTTATTATATTTTTTTTTATAAAAAACTTATTTTTATTATATTTTTTTTCTAAAAAACTTATTTATATTATATTTTTTTTCTAAAAAACTTATTTATATTACATTTTTTAAAAAAAAAATGTTTATATTTTTTTATTATTATTTTTATTTATATTATTTTTATTTTATTTATTTATTTTTATGTTAATAATTTTTTTCTTCAATATGCAAAGTTCAGTTGTAGATATAGTACAGTGATCAATTATTTAATCAATATTTCTCATTTTTTTTTTAATTTGCACTTTTTCTTTAATTAAACAAAAAACCAATTTTATGTTAAATTTTAAAATTGTTAAAAAAATTTTTTTTACCATTATTTTGTTGTTTACATCTTTAAAATATAATATTGTTCAAAATAAAGTAAAAAATGGTTCATAAGAAATCAAAAATTATTTCATACGCTTTAAAAATCCAACTGAAATTTTTATCTACAAGTGATATAGTGTCAATTTTCATATTTTTTTAAGTTGAAATAAATTTTACTAATTTTTCAATTAACATCTTAAAAATTCTAATACAAATAGCCTATTCAAAACCTAGCCAACCAGCTAATATAATCGATAACCCAAATCTGTTTTACGAAGACATCCCATAATTTAATGAAGCAGCTCAGATATAAAAAATAATATTTTGATTGCCGTTAAGGCTTTTTAAATAAAACCCATAAAAAGTTTATGATATGAAATATGAAAATGGTAGTTGTACAAAAATAGCACAAGTTTTAGGTTAAAACAAACTATCGCGTGTTAATTGTCAGGACACGTGCCAGCTCGACAAAGATAGAGTATGACCTGCGGTACATTGAACTCCGTAGAGACATAAGCTTTTTCTACATGAAGCGATTAACCTAAATCAACGATTCCAGGAGTGGACAAATGTTATACATCACTACCGAGCGACAATTACTTAAAACACTAAGCATAGTGCTCCCACAACACGACAGCAGTTAGGAGACGCATTGACCATGCTAATGGGATGTCCTGCCGCCAACAAAGCGTAGAGTAGATCCCTACGAAATAGAAAAAATTTTACTAAATTGTCACCGTACAGCCTGGAGCTAACCAACCAAGCGACCAGACAACCACATGGCCTGCGTGTTGGGTTCGTGGTTTAGGACAACATATATACCTATGGGTTGAGGCAGGATGTGTTTGCATAGACTGCTGGCTTGTGTCCTTAGTATGTGTGTGTTTGTGAGGTGTAGGTTCCAAACCTCTGCTAAGCTCTCATAGGCCACGCATTTTTGCGTACGATTTTTTTTTTGCTTTTATTTGAAAGCCGTCATGCTATGAACATGTGTCCTGCTGCCTTGGCAGGTTGTTGTCCCTGCAACGTGTTGCACGTAACGGACTCCACTGGCAGTTGCTTTAATTGCACACGCATGACAGTTTTTTCGTGTTTGTGGGTGACAACTCTTTTTTTTCCTTGCTCTCCCTCTCTGTGGTAACTCGCTTAACATGGCTTTTTGTGCAAATTGTTGGGAATTTTTTAAATGATTAAAAGAAAAATTTTTTAATTACTGCTTTGTTAAGGATAAAAAAATCTAAGGAAAATAGGCACTACCGTATTTCGTTTATTTTTCATCAAAGTATCTTCCCAAACATTGTGATGAATCCGATAAAAATCGGTTGACTATATCATATAGCTTCCATGGAAGAATTCAGCCGAAAAATTATTGATTTGCAGTAAATGCATTGAATTTTATGTTTTTTAACTTATGCTCCCCAAATGAACTATAGTAATATATGGGTATTTCCAATCCACGTCAAGGCGGTGATCATAATTAGTTGAGTGCAGTGAAACCTGCTTTAGAGCAAATCGGACAAGAACTGCCGTTTTTCGTTTGTGAATATATTATGACCAATTCCGCCGCTCTGAACTCTAAAACCAAAGCAATATCATCAGGCTTCCTCAGGGCAAGTCGATCACAAAATTTGAATTTGCATTATTTGGGTTGAGTGATCTTTTAACTGATTCTAAAAAAATTCGGATTTTCAAAATATTTTAGTATATATACTAAATACATAGAAATTGACTAAAATCAGTTGGAAATATCATAGTTGTCAAAAAATTAGTGGTCAAATTGGTAAAAAAATAACAAAGATAAAAAGACCCAAACAATTTTAGAGAACAAATACGATATAATATGTTTTATAAACTTTAGTTTCTGACACGCTAAACATGGCACTTGTTGTTAATACAAAGTTTATGCGCAGAGGCCGACGTATTTCTTCTGAAAGCAGATAAAAATTGAATATCATAATAGGTTCTGTTTTACGTCGATCCTATAGATTTAGTTTAACAAAACTTAAAACAGTTTTGTCTACAGGAGTAAGTTTGGGCTTGGAAGACAATTAAAAAGTAGAGCCATATTTCAAAGAAAGAGAACGATCTCGAAAGTACACTCATTTTTACTCTTGCAATTTGTGTGGCGGTGACAAAATACGATGGTTGGACAATATCTTAAAGAAGAATAAAGTCCACTTAGAAGAGATTTTGAGCTCTCTCCGGCAGCTTGGCTAGTAATCGTGTCTTAACAAAAGATGAAGTCAAGCTAGAAGAGGTTTTAAGCTCGCTACGGTCGAACATTAGAAGTGAGTTTGGGCTTGGAAGACAATTAAAGTGTAGAGCAATATTTCAAAGAGAACGATCTCCAAAGAAAGCTCATATTTACTCGTGCTTTTGTGTGGCGATGACAAAATACGATGGTTGGATCATATTTTAAAGAAAAATAAAGTGCACTTTAAAGATGTTTTAAGCTCTTTTTGAACTCTCTCCAGCGATTGCTGGGATCATGCCTAAGAAAGAATAAAGTCCAGCTAGTACAATTTTTGAGCTCACTGGAGAATCTTGTTTTTAGAAAGTATAAAGTGCAGTTACGGTTTAAGTTCTTTCCAACAGCTACGCTGATAGGATCATATTATAAGAAAGCATGAACACGGCCCACCTTAAAGAAAGTACCAAACGACGAAGTCATCCACGAAGCAGATCTCACTGACGCAGAAAAAGCCAAATGGTATACAATCTGTCTAGCTTGGTGCTCATATATATACGTCAGACCATTTAAGGAAAAAAATAACATCATTATTTTTCTGCGCCGTGAAACAATTTGCAAAAATCAAACACAGATTTATGAAGTCCAATAAACTGTTTGTAGTATGATATTATCATGGAGACTACAGCGTGGGTGGTTTGAATATATAATTGTTAGATAATTAGTTTAGATTAAGACGGCAGGCTCCCAGAGATGGAAGGAAGGAAGTGAGGCCCTCACATAGATCAGTGTGATCCTTAGTGGAACCGGAGCTTGTCGGCCGTGAGTCGTGTTCATTGATGCGTTTAATCGTCCAATAAACGCGTGTGTTTCGCGAAAACTAACAGTCTCTAGAGTTTGGATAATTAAATTCATTATAATATATGCCAACAGCTCATAAAGCAAACGTTTCGAAGCAAAAAAAGAAAAAAACGAACTTTCAAGAACTTCATAACTACAAAATTCTCTCTTAACCTCACAAAGACCAAAGTAAAACAAACATTTGGTGTCCCCATTTCTATCTTATATCTTGTTTTATGACCCATAAACATTAAAAAAAAAAAACACAAAATATTTAAACACAAACAGCGCTAAGTCTCGTATAATCCAATTCAAATAAAATAATTATAAAAATAAATATATATAGAAATAAAATCTCAACACCCGCCGCCGTTGCCAAGTGAGTCAATAAGCCAAAACGGCAGCATACAAGACTCACTCACTCGCTCAGTCAGTCGGTCGGTCGGTCGGTCGTTGGTTCAGTTAGTACATCCCACATTCTGCACACTAATAAAATCTTGGAAGGTGTGTTCACGGTCCAACTTTGGCAAACAGCCGGCAATGCCGGCCCCTCCAAACGCGTCGAGAGACAGACTGTGAGCAGAGCAGAGCGCAATGTCTCGGTTTGCATTTATTTTCAAGGACAGTCTCTCTCAGTTGATTTGCATAATTCTGTTGTTGTTTCTGATGACGATGACTGTCGGCTACCAGCCCGGCGGGGCGAACCAGATCTATTCGGGGGGTTCTGCGGCTGGTTGGCATTGTGAAAAAAGCACATTTTTATAACGAATTTGTTTAGCTTATATTTTTCTCTATTTGTGGTTTGGTTTTTTGTTTGTTTAACTTTTTGCGTGAATAAAACTTTGTATTTTATTTTTGCATTTATTGAAATTGCAGTGGCGGCAATGATGATGATGAGTATACCCAAAGTTTTCTGCTCAACATTTTGCAATTATTTGCAAAAATATGAATGTTTAAGAACTCAAATGTTCGACATTGTTCATAACAATCAAAAATGATGTTGTACATTTGCGTGTAATAGGCATTTTTTCAAATGAAAAACATTTTATAAAGAAGGCGCTCTATGTGCTCAACTAAATTCAAATAATATTTTTTACAAATAATTGAATATCTCAATCATAGACCGATTACACCCAATCGAGTATATATTTGGTAACTAACCCGTCAAATTTATAACTAAATTATACGTTGCGAAGTATTGCTTCTAAGTTCAACATTTAATTGAAAATCTCACAAACGATGCTGTTTCACAATTTTGATATTGTTTTCAAATCAAAATCGAAAAATAAATAAATCAAATTAAAATATGGAATTATAAAGGAAATGTGATAGTGATAGTTTCTTGCAGAAATAATAAATCAAAAATGTAATTTCGAATATTGAAGCGTAAATAAAGGGTGTTTCTTTTTCGAGGCATAGAACTTTAAATTGGCATTATAATTGTTCAAGATGGCGACCGATTTCACAGATTTTAAGTGATTTCTTCGCAGTTTGGTTTGGCAATTCATCATGAATAGATTCACGCCTGAACAACGCATGCAAATAGTGCAATATTACTACGAAAATAATATACCGCACTACGTTCCTTTTATTGTCGACTTTTTCTGTTATTGATAACTCGCATCCCCAGAGACGCCGTAGGGTGCGTACAGAAGAAGCTTTTGCTGCTGTAGAGCGAAGCATTGGGGAAAACCCGAATGAGTCCATCCGCCATCGACCACAGGAAGTGGTTCTTTATGGAAAATTTTGTGGAAGAATCTTGGTTTGCGTGCTTACAAAATCCCACTCGTGCAACAATTGAAGCCAAACGATCATCAAGCAAGGTGTAGATTCGTCGAATGGTTCCAAAGCAAGATTGCCCTTGTTTCCGATTTTCATAAGCGAATTTTGATAAGCGATGAAGCGCACTTCTGATTGAATGGCTACGTCAAAAAACAAAACTGACGCATTTGAAGTGAAGCTAATGCTCAAGTGTATGTCGAGACACCGATACATCCAGAAAAACTGCCTGTTTGGTGGGCTTTTTGGGCTGGTGGAATCATTGGTCCGTACTTCTTCAAAAACGATGATGGCCAAATCGTTACAGTCCATGGTGATCGGAATAAAGCCGTGATTACTAACTTTTTCACTCCTGAATTGAACAAGCGTGATGTTCAGGAGCTGTGATTCCAAAAGACGACGCAACATGCCACACAGCTCGTGCCACAATCTATTTATTGAAACACCCGTTTGGTGACCGTCTAATTTCGCGTTTTGGACCTATGAATTGCCCTCCAAGATCTTGTGATTTTACACCGTTTGACTACTTTCTATAGGAATATGTAGTCTTTGGTCTTAACCATTTGAAAAATAAACCATTTGCCGTGTTATTGCCGATAAACGGGCACAAATGTTGGAAAAAGTTATGGAAAATTGGACGTCTAGTTTGGACTACATCCGAACCAGCCGTGGCGTACAGCCGTGGATGCCAGATCATATTTAAAATGTAATGTCACAAGATTATCTTTCGGATAAAAAAATTCACGTCAATCGAGTAAGCCATCGTTGCTTTATTGCAATTTAAAGTGCTATACCTCTAAAAAAAAAACACCCTTTATAATTGATATAATCAAGGATCATTTTAATGGGTTTAATTGGGCAACTCAAATTTAATACGAAAAAGTAATATTTCTCTTTATAAATAAATAATAAAATAAACAGTTTATATTAAAAAAGTTTTATTCAATAACTATTGACTAAACTAAATGTAGTTATTTTAAGTCAATATTTACTTTCAGCTCAGTGTTTCTACATACAGTGTTTTAATAAGCCTTTTTTTTTAATTAAAACTGCTCAAAATTAACGTAATTATTGTTAATTAAATAATACCTAAAAGTGCAACAACAAAAGATTAAAACTGTTCAAATTTGTCGTTAATGACCTTTTTTTGTAAAAAAAAAACACACACACACACACACAATACCAAAACAATATCAATTAATATTTATAAATGTATAAAATGAGTGCAAGCTGTAATATTCGATTGTATTCGATTAATATGTAATACTCATTATATTGTTGCCATATGAATATAAAACGTGTTGTATGCCGCTCGTTACGCTCGGCTGCATTTTAATTAGTTACCTTGCAATTTTTATTTATATTTTTGTTGCCACTTTTGTTGTTGTTGTTATTGATGCACTTAATTTTAAATAATTAATTTTCCGCATTTGTAATTAAGCAATATGCATGTGCATAAATTTTGTTGCGGAGGCGGTATATAGGGCTAAATGGCCAGATCCAAAGCCGGCACAGGTGCAATGCTTACAACAAAAGCAGATGTATATATAGATTTTTTTCTATATAATATATACACATAAAATATAAACTTGAGTCACTCTCGACATAAAGTTAATGACTTCATAAAAATTTATTTTATAACCTAGAAAAAAAAACAGAGGCAAACTAACCAACCAACAAGTCGTCTCGAATGAAATCCAAACCATGTTGTGCTGGCTCCACCTCTCTTTTGCTCTAATGAGCTCATTTTATGTGAAAATATTTCGAAATTTTATGTTCACTTTTTTTTTTTGAATGCCTAAGCTAAAAATAATATTTAAAAAAATGTTTGCTGCAGCACGCAAGACAAAAATATAAATAATAGCAAAATCATTAATATTAACTACGCATAAAGATCGGAAATTACTGATAAATGACGCCCAAAGACTTAAGAAGTTAATAGCCAGCAAAGTAATGGAAACCTTAAAAGCCATTTATAAGTCTCATTGTTGTCTAAGCTCGTTCGACTTAATCATTATCACTTCAATAATAATTTGACCTTTTAAGCCAAAAAAAATTGTACACAGGTCAACAAGTTGACGATAGAAATTTGTATTTTGATTTCATTTATTGTGATAGAATGTTGTGCAATTTATTTTGTTTAGGGAAGCCTTAAGTTTTTGGAGTTGATTTTAAAAAATGTTAATCAAAATGCTAAGTAGATTGAAACAACTAAACTCGCACAATTAATTAAAAAAATGACGGGCAGATGAAATCTATGCTTTGACGAAATCTGCCCCATAATTTTAGATGAAAGCACATTATTATAAAGTTATTACTTGAAATTAATAGTTTGAAATCTCTAAATTGATTCATTAATTTTAAACTCACAACAAAGTCGATGGGCTGGTTATATTATATTATTATTAAAAATGAGCAATTTTTACTATGCATATTACAAATCCACTTTTTGAAACATTCGAGCATATAACCTCATAATGCTTAATACCTTATTTTTCATATATCTGTAGAATATTGATTTTATTCCATTAAAAATATTTATTTGACTAGACAAAAAATACTCATACAGAAAGTAATGAGAATGCCAGAATTGAATTATTTTTACAGAAGAGCAACTAATAAATCTTTCGCTGAAAGAGTTATTGTAGTTAGAAAGTTAAGCTTTCAATATGAGTATTCCTGAGAAGGACATAAACTTCTCCAAGTTCTGGTGAATATCAGCAGCACCTTGATTTTCCACATACCCCTGTTCTATCCCATAACCTTGCTCTATTTCACGCAATTTGTTTAATTTTAATTTCGTTTATTTTTAACATATTCTGGAAACATTTTTGCATATTTTTAAAAACGATCCCAATTTATTCATTTTCAACATGTCACTATATACATTGACATATATTAGATATTCGAAGAAGTACTTGAGAAAAATTTTAAAGGAGTCTGTGTGTTATTTAAATGTATAATATGGTTTCGGTTCTTAAGTTAGTTTAAAACGAAAAAAAAATACTCTGACGGAGTATTTTCGAAGTAATAAGCTTAAAAATTAAAATCGTTTTTCCGGGAAAAAATAGAGCTTATATATGAATAGGGCAAAATAGACAATAGATACTCATAATGCCGAAGGGCATATGCCCACCCTCGTTCATATATTACATATAATATATATGAATACATGCCACTCCTTAATATTTTAAAGAATGCATATAAATCCGGATTTTAGTTATTTTAAAATAATTTATTTTATAAAGCATGAAAGAAGTTCCCAAAAAGTTAAAAAATTGTTTGTAATAAGATTAGAAACTGTAATATCCATCAAATGCATTTCTAAACATAAACAGACATATTGATCACTAGAGAATATTGTTCTATCGAGCCTTAAAGTGGAATAATAAAGGACAATAGAGCAAAAGATTGTCGCCGTGGCAGTAACGACTTTAATGGTCATGAATCAATTACAAGAAATTAAGAGTTTCAAAGCAAAGATGGAAACAACCGAGAAAAGCTAAGATTTCCTTGTATGAGTAAGTAAGCAGTGCAGTCAGCTAGAGCGAAAATGAGCGCGAGAGCATTTCGTCCAAAAACTTCGGCTTCAGGCAAGATGTTAAAAATTAGACTATCTACTTTTGAGCAGCAGATTCAGAGTCTAAAATAATAATATGCAAAGGAAAGGGTCATTGTAATTCGAAGCCCTCTACTTTATTGTTATTGTGAACAGATTGTAATGGATTACGTTAAGATTTAGAGATTTTCAAGGTTGTAAGCCCCAAGTTCAAGGAACCGCTAATACAACTGAACTGCTGTATGTTTCTCAAGTCCGACCTCGATACAACCACTTAGGAATTAATTGAGTCTGAACGAAAAATAAAATTGTTTAATTCACGCTCTTCGGAGTTAAAATTGGAATCAACTAACTGCCGTTCTGTTTTAATAGACTTCGCCTTAAAAAAATACCTTCCCTATATAATCGTAAAACATGCCGCGGCGTGTTATTTCTGTGAATACTCTTACTCATTGACTCAAACGCTTTTTTTAACATTTATTTCTGTGAATACTCTTACTCATTGACTCAAACGCTTTTTTTAACATTTATCATACCATACCGATTAATCCGAAATTTGCGATCTCTAGATCCGATTATGCTTAGGACGATACTTTTCCCATCTTCAGCTCCCTCTATAATAAATTTTACAACGGTTTTTAAATCCATATAAATATAAATAATTAGTAGTAATTAGTAATTAGCAGTAGATCTGCTCTTACTTTAATAATTTTTAGATTTATCTGTCTAACGAACTGTCTATTCCATCCATCTATTTCTCAATCGAGACTCATTTTGATTTACCAAATCTTTGAATCTTTCATCATATTTGAACAAGTAAGAACTATGCAACCCTGACTTGGTTTATGCTGAACTTTTGGCATCTTTCATTAGAAGTATTAAAACTTTACTCCTTGTTTCCAACTTCTATATTGTAAGTTCAAGTTTTTAGCCAGCCCAGCTGTGAGACGGTGCATAGCTATACAAATTTGACGCATCAGGCTAGGTGGGCGGATTATTTATATATGATATTTTCTTCGCTCTTATTTAAAATTTTCCAATTTTAATACTGCTTAAGTGTTAGGACAACTGAACTTAGTTGTATCTCTTAAATTAATAAACAAATAAAAATAGAGGAAGAGTGTCTTAGACCCTAATAATTATAACTCCAAAAATGCTGCTGTCTAGTGTAAATTTGAGAAATAGTATTACTCAATAAATGCCACATTTTTGTGCTACAATTGTAAATGAATATTCAGATTATCGCTAAAGTCTATTCATTTAATCGAGCTTATTCACAGTTCAAGCTCGCTGACGTCGATACCCCATATAGATGGTTCTCTGGTATATATATATAAAGTATCTATACAAACAAATGTAATATTGTCACATTTTTTTGTCTGACATGCGCCTGCAATTTATTTATTTATTTATTTAACGACTATTTTTATACGCGTACTACTAAGGGCATTATTTTTTTCCCTCTTTCTTTTGTCTGATTTTATTTCGGTCGATTTGTTTGTGTTTTGCTTAAAATAGACATGTAAAATATTGCAATGATGTATCTGATAGATACATATGTACGCCGTTGTTTGCATGAAGCGATATGATAAATGAATTATGGTTTATAAACCAATAACAGCCACAATTGTTAATGAAAAAATATGTTGCAAAAAAAAAACATTTAAACATAAACCAAGAAGTAAATTTATTAATAGCTACAAAAGACCCAGCAAACCAAACAAATTTCAAAGGCCATTAACAAGCAACAAAATAATAATAATAATGTATTATTGATAGAAACAACAACATAAATAAACAGCAATAAATACAACAACAAAACACAATAAAACAAATGTATAAATAAATGTTAAAAAAAGCAAGGAGAAAAATAAACTAAAGCCGCAATGCCAACAAAGAGATAAGAGAGTAAAAGAGAATTTTTGCGCTAATTTTGGGCTAATTTTTTATATTCACGCGGCACGCGAATTTTTGCGATTTTGTTATATTTGTTTAATTATAGTTCGCAAAAAAAACAGCATATAATCAATTAAGAGTTCATAAAGCTAATAATAATAATAACTATCAACTAAATGTGCGATAATGTTGTGTTTTATGCAAGTGGTTGGTCTAGTTAGAGAGTTACTCATGCGTTCTTGATAGAGTTCCGCGAAAACACAATCAATAATGGAAGCTATTAAACTTATATATTTTCTATTTATAACTCTCTATTAGAAATTACATCAAAGAATTACTCACACTACAATTGTTAGACAATTGCTTGAAAGATTGGAATTTCTTCTAAAATTAAAAGCAGAAAGTAAGAGCCGCGAGTATTACTTCCTAACAGTCTTGCTATATCGCAGTAACGCCTAAATTGTTTTGTTTTGAATCAGTAGACGTCAAAGGTGTTTCTATAATTTTATACTATGACACTTCGAAACGAAATCTGTAGACTTGATCCCTGTATAGGATTTAAAGCAAAAAACTGGAAAAAATTATAACCATTTAAGCAATATTTAAGTTCTATCCCCTGAGCTGCACTTAAGCGGAAAGCTTTCCGATCGCCTTGCATTTGGTCAATGCCAGAAGCAATTCTTCTGCAGCATAGATCTAGTTTAAGAGAACTAACGCTGAACTATATGTTGGCAATGTCTTGTTCTTTTTATAAGGATCTGTTTGAAAATGTAGATCTGCAAAACTTTTGGAACGATCTCTAAAACTTTTTATTTATAAATAATCAATCTTCAAAATATCAAAGAAGTAATTCCAACAATTACTGTTATACAATATGACGTGTCCAACATTTGTAACTTCAATGTAAGGTATTTTCATTTCTATTCATTTCTCAATCAGTTTTTCTAAAAAAAATCTACAATCGCAAAGCTATAGGAGGAAGAGTGAGGTTGGTGAGCGCAGCTAGCAGCCGGCAAAGTCCCTTATCTTTATTAAAAAAATAGAAAAAAAAACGCTTTTGGGAAAACAAAATAATAAAACGCTCCAGAGGCTTTCTTGTTAAATTCGATACAGTCATCAAAATCGACAGCTTGGACAGCATAGAGAAAAACTTTAATTTTTAAAAGTTTTTCCTAAAAATTCACTTTATATTCAATCGACAGCTGTTTTTGTACGTGCTGACTTAAAAATTTATAATTTTATTTCTTCAAAAAACAAGAGCAAAATTTTGAGTATTGCAAAAATGCTTTATTTTTACTTTTTTCAAATTTCCTTTTTTTTTTATTGCAAAAATTCCTAACATGCGTAAATTATTTGATTTACAAAATGAGAGCTGTACCTTTCACTTCACGCGACCTTCAAATATTTACCTTTACCTTTGCTGATTAGCCAGCCACTTTCACCTGCAACACTTTCTAATGAAGCCTCCAAGATTCAAATATTTACGCCAATTTGTACAGCAAAAAAAAACAAAGCCAACAATTTCACATATTGTTCCTTAACCCTCCAACCAAAAACCAATTTTCTACAGCGCGCAAGCCTTCCCACACCAGCCATGTCGTGCAGCAAAAAAATTCCAAACTTCAGAAAAAAATTCCCAAACTAAAACTTCTAAACTTTGTTTACTTTGCACATGAAGTGTTGTTAGTAAGCCCCCAACTCCCGGCGCTCTTTGCGATTGTTTCGCACTCTCCCACCCATCCACTCTCTCTCACTTGAGAAATAAAATAGTAATTTTGACAGTGCAAAGCGAAAACAAAACAGAGAGCGAGAGAGAACAAAAAAAAAAAACGCACAAAATTAATTTGCAATGCAAATTACTTTTAATAAATTTTATAACATTTTTCTACAAAACGACGGGTGGGCAGCTGTTGGTTTACTTTATGCGCTCACTGTACGAAAGGGGGGGCAGCTGACGGGCGGCAGGCAGCAGCAGCCGGTTTGGGGGAAGTATTGCTCTTGCAACTCCGTTAAATGAGCTTGGGAGGAGGACGCAAATTAAGCGGCAACGTGCGGCTTTATGGATTGCAGACAGAGCGGGGTCTGGAAGACTGGCAGGACCCAAACCGATGACAGGCCGGAAAATTTATGCGCCACTTGAGAAGAAAGGGACGCAAAACTTATAACGTCAAAGTCGAAAATAAAAACGAAAGTTTTAACAAAGCGCAGATACTTAAGTGGAAATACCTGTAACTCCTGTACACTATGTTCCATAAAGGTTTTAAGAAGCTGTGAAATCCTCAAAAAAAGGAAAACTGACTAAGCAGAGAACCATCAAGTTAACCGACAAGTTCCCCAACGCCTTTGCCCTTAACTAACTTAAACTTCGTTTGCTTTCGAAAGCTTCACTATAAAGTGATATAAATTCACTACATTTTGCCGAAATTGTATATCGAGTCTTAAATGCAATTTGAATAAATTTTACACCCAAAAAGCGTAAAGCCGTATATAGTGCACTAAAAAATTCATAGGCAGTACAAGTCATTCAGTCGGTTAGTCATTCTGTCAGTTTTTGGCCAAAACATATGCCATTGAAGGGTAGACGTCAGACAAACAAATAATATTGGCCATGTTTTATTTGGTTTTATATTTTATTTGCATGTCATAGAAACGTAATAAAAGTTTGCCTTGTTTCTATATATTTTATATGCATAAATATTTAAGTTCCCTATATGTACATACATTTTTTTTGGTAATAGGATCGCTGCAACAAATTGGATAAGTGCGATGGCACTGAAAACACACACAAACACACAACCAACAAAATTGTCTAAAATGTTGCAGGTAAAAACCCTGTAAACCCAAAACTACTTCGATAAAACATAACGACTATCCTATATACTAGCTTTAGGAAAATTATATATGTTGGTCTAAACTTTAGGCAATCACGGCAAACATCTTCATTTTAACAATTTCCCACAGGAGATGCTGAGGAAGACAGCTAAAAACACAATTTAAGAAAGTGTGGAAAATGATATTGGTATACAATTATATTCCGAATAAAGCTTCGAAGTATGGAAACCAGTGGGGCTTTATCTTTTGCAGTCTTTTATCCTAAAGCTAATGTAGATAATGGGTGATTTTTTTTGCAAGCTTGTGTGTTACTGTCAAGCAGATACAGTTTCGATTATACAATGATCTACAACAAACAGCGCTTACTCATGATTAAATCTTATTAAAATTAATGCTCTATAATACAAGTTTAGTTTTGCTTATTTCTAGCTGGAACCAATAGCAGCCAAAAGCGTTGGAAGATCTAGAAATATGTATGGTCGGTTAAACAAGTTATGTTTGGGCAATAATTTTTGCTATCAAAACTTAGGCTCGTCTAGGAAAGTTTCATATTAGGCTTATTTATGGTTGGACCAGAAAGAAGCCTTACAAGAACTATCATTGCATTCCGTAAAAATCGCTAACTGGTGTGCAGTACAAGACGGAAGTTATTGTGAATGGCGTGTGATACAAACTGGATTTGGTTCCAATGGTGCCAATAAAAATACCTTGAGCATTCTGCCATAGCTCCTACGGCGTTGGATAAGGATGCTCTAAAAAAACAGGAACAGTTAAGAGCTGACTTCGACTGGCGGAGAGGAGACTTTAATTAATAAAGCATACTTTGCCAAATAGTTAACAATGCCAGTGATATGCATATGCACCAGTGCTGCGACGGGTAAACGAATGATGTCGGTTTTAGAGACAAGTAAAAAATCACACTTTATATAAACTGGAAGCGTCTTGAAAAACTCTGAAGACACTATTTTCTAGTTGCGTGCCGCTTTGGTCTACAAGAAGTAAGCGTATCTATTTTAGTGCCAAGTAAAAATCACCCTTTATATTCATTAAATAAGAGTTTTGGTTTTCAACATTCGTGAAGTTATGGCCGAGATAAAGTCCCCGATGTGCCGTAATGTCTTCGAAAATTGTCCGTTTCGAATCAAGGACACATAGGTCTACCCTAGGTGGTCATTTGATAAATGTTGTATTTCATACATAAGAGCATAAACCAAACTTTATTTTGAAATAAAATTTCAATTGAAATTCGCATTCTGAGTGTGTTTTATTTAAAAATGGAAAACCTTATATTATATAAGTGAAGTGGAAACCGTCTTCTAAAACTTTATCCCAGTGTTTCTAGGCAGTTGGATCTTTAAGAAGTTGTTCGGTACTCCACAAAATCGGCATAGCACCTTTAGTGTACGCAACATTCCTTGCCAACAACAACATGTACCCATCATTCACGAATTAAAGTGTATCAAAAAAAACAATTTGAACGGTGTATTAGATGGTTTGAGGCAATACTATGGAAAAAGCGTGCCAATTTATTGTGCATATGTTTGTTGTAATTGTTTTTTTGTTGTTGTTGCAGCTTACACTAAAATCGCAATTCATGCAACATAAATTGATGTGTTATGTCATCCATGAGTTTTGTATCTATCTATCTGTCTGTCTGTCTGTGTTTTAGCCATTGTTTGATATTTGCATTTTATATAGACAAACGAAAATATTTTTGTAATTTAGTTTTTATCGATATTCGCCGAACGATATTTTTTTTATTTGTTTTTTTTTCTCGATTTGTTGATTTTGAAATGGCACGTGTTTATTTATTTATTTATTTAGTTATATATATATATTTTTTAATGCATTTAAACGGCTTGGCAGGCATGCAAACGTTAAAAGTTTATTTCAATATTTATTACTTTTGCAGTTTTTGTGATTTGAAGCCACTAAAAAAACTTGCATTTTGGCTAATATTTTAGGAGATATTAGAAAACTGTTTTTAGTGTTAAAGAGACAATCTAAAGTTGAAGGAAATTTACGAGTTCGTTAGATCTATCATGTTTTCGAGATTTCTCATAAGTGTTGGTACTTGCCATTGCAGGCAACGGTCTGCTTCAAAGCCAAAGAAGACCCTGCCTGTTATTGAAGCATTTAGACCGCCCAGAGCCGTATGACCGCATTCTTTGGTTTCCGACACACACACACACTCAACGCCAGCCAAGTGTTTTCATTAAGGCTGCTAATGAACAGATGAGGAGGTATTGCGGTGATCTTGGCCATGTTATTACAACGTAATTGAAATTTTACTTCACGTCTTTGAGTAAATAATTATGGTTGCATATTAACTTGGTTTTGGGAGTGTAGCGGAGTAAGCTGATGGCGTCATTAAGCGAATTTATAGTGAGTATTAAGAATTTTAATTCTCGAACTAATGAATTAATTGAAAACGCTTAATGATCATTGCAAAATCAGTAGATAAACCTACTGACAATTA
The DNA here is from genome assembly GCA_035046065.1 of Chymomyza procnemis. NCBI lineage: Eukaryota > Metazoa > Arthropoda > Insecta > Diptera > Drosophilidae > Chymomyza > Chymomyza procnemis. Next base: position 10,561,278 of record JAWNOJ010000024.1, read on the forward strand.
TTACCAAAGCCACCAGTTAAAATTCGGTACTGTACATAGGTTTCTAAGACGATTGATTAATTTGCAAATGGCTTCTTCTGTTTTTACTGCGCTAAACTAAACACAAAAGAGTCGCCCAAGTCGCCCAGAAAGAGCTTCAAAAAAATAGTTTAAAAAAGAAACATAAAAACAGCACCACTTTTTGTACTTTTAACAATATTGAGTTTCAATAAATATCTTCAATGAAAATAAGTTTCCAACATCAACTTCTAAAATTTCTTCCTGAATTTATCTTATGTATGTTCAATTTGAAGGTAAAAATTAACTAAGTTGACCCGGAAAAGCCTAAAAACAATACTTTAAATAAAAAAACAATTCAGCACGATTTTGATATCTTTATACTCCAAATAAAATCCTTTGACACCCATATCTACTAAAATTTCGTCCTGTACATATTTGTTTTGATGCAGTATTACTTGGCAAATGGTTTCTTTAGATTTTGCTACCTTAAAATGGTCAACTCTACCAGACCACAAAAACTACACCACATTTTTCTTTCTTTTTGTTTCCTTACAATTTTAAAGCGCAAATACCACCAATTAAAGTCCATTAACTACATCATCTATTACAATGTTGTCCAGTACTCTTGCGTATGAATAATTCTTACGTAATTCATAATTCAGTTTCTAGATCTTGTTTCTGCTGCATCAAAGAGACCATATGCTTCATTATTATTCGGCTGACTAAAAACCAGATCAACGGCAATATGCAGCTGCAGAATGGTTGACAATTCAAACAATGGCTAACTTAATTAACAGGGTAGTCCATCTAGAGTTTAGTATTTGAGTTTAGTACTGCGATTCGATGTTCAAAAATGCAAATATTTTGACTAAAACGAAATAGGTATTGGAACATTTACGAAATAGCACACAATACGCTTGAAGAAATCGGAACCGATAATACTGATTTTATTGCAACTTAAGCAAAAAAAAAAACTATTTTCGGACAAAGTTCATTTTCACTTCGACGGTTAGATAGAAATAAAATAGACAGATATAATATACAGATAAACCGAAGACAAGCTCTTGCGCAAAGCAGGAAGAAGTGTTTAGTACAGCATTTACTCTGACGGCATCATCAGTCCGTTTTTCCGCGAAAATAAAAACCGGGCTCTAAATCGGCAATCCTGAGTGCTTTGAAGCAAAGGTGTATGATTTTTTCTTCAACTCGAGTGAAAAGAAATACTTTGACAACAGTTCGTTTGCAAAATCTGCGAGAACGGTAATTGTGAATTGGTATCCGACTAAACGCAATTTACAATATTTTCTTTGATGATCGACTAAATATTAATATTCAGCTATGAAGTTAGAATGCCAGTTCCAGACTCTCAAAACTGTATACCAGTCTAGCACAAGTCTCGCTTGTTTCATCCATCTTTAAAAATTATTTAATAGTTTTAAGTTAACTAAGTTTTTACTTGCGGCATTTGTAAGGAAAGTCTTTAAAAAAGATTAAAAAATCGATCGAAGATCGAATATAAGAAACCTATAACATCCTTGAAATGCCACAGAAATTCGGAAATTAATCTTTTTATAGGCAGGTAGTGGAATTGGCAGAGTAAACTAAATAGAATTCGTTAATCTTCCATACTAACAAAAAAATTTTTCAAAACTGTTCAAAATCCAAAATAATAAAAATGCTGCCCTTTAATTCAATTGGTAGATTCTCTTTAAGATTTTTAATAATTTGTATAATACACACTCCTATAGATTTTACAGTCTTAAGAAATCTTTGTTTCAGAACATGTAAAAACTTAGCTCAAAAAATCTTGCAGTACTTTCGAGCTTTTGTAATTTATGTTTTTTATAATTTTTTTCTGACTTACCACATATAAAAAATGTAATAACTTTTATTTTGGGACAACATTTTGTTTTCATTCAAAAGTTAAAGATTTTAACTTACCTAAAAAGAGAAAAAGAAGTGTTGAAATTAGTAATATTCCAAAAGAAATGTACTTAACTGCAGGCTATCGATCATAGCAATAATAATTAACTTAATTAATTTATTATTTAATTTATTAATTAATTAAATAAAGATTAAATATTTGTTCTCCTTTATATTTAAATGTAGCTTTTTTTTAGGGTAAACAGAGCTTGTCGGTATTTGAGCTCTGTTTTATAAATATTTTTTTAACCAAGGAAAACGATTTAAAAATTGCTTTAATAAAAAACTTAAGATTTGCCAGCAAAGTTTTAATTAAACAAAAAAGATTTGTTTTTCACGTTGTTATATAAACTATTTAAATTAAATTTTATCGACACGATAAATAACTTTACTTCATTTTTTAAGAACTAATACATTTTAATTTAAAAAATTCCACAAAAAACCATTTTTAAACTATTAAAATATTAAAATTTACAAAATTTTAAGATATCAGTCAATTGCAATTCAAGTTGCAGTTAGTTGACTCCGAAAAGGAGCGAACAAGAGTTGCGAGAAACTAACTGCTTTCGTGATAACTAGGGGGCTTTGCCACCTGTTAACTTCAAAGGCTGTCAGATTATAATTAGTAGCGGAAGAATAATAATTTTTGCCGATAGCGTATTCGCCTTTAAACCGAAAAGTCGGTGGTTCGATTGAACACGGCAGCAAATAAATTGAAGCTATTTACCTAGGGAAATCTCTAATAATAAAAAACACTACTATTCGGATTCGGCTGTAAGCTGTAGCTGCTTCTTCACTTCGAACAGCTAATAATAAGAGATATATCCATGGACTTTAGTAGGGATGACCATCGTCAAGGCGAAGAAAATTATTAATATAATTTTCAAATCGATTTCAAATATGATCGCTTCGCACGCCAACCTACTATAGTAAGTATTTTTAAATTTTATTAAAGACAATGCAATAATAGAATGTTTTTCAAGCAGAATATTAAGAAGATCCAAAAATTAACACTCTGATTAACAAGAACTTAATTTTAGTTCATTTTCAATGCACTTTTTCTTTTCTTTTTAATTTCTGCCAAAGAATACCCAGCTTTGAGTTAATCCTAAAACAACACAAAACCGTCTGTATTATTAACAATATTTTAAGCATCTTTTCATACTTTACTTTGAGTTCAAAAGAAGTTGTTTTTTTTTTCTTTGGGTTACCAAAGCCAAAGCCCAAGCCCACATTTACGAAATTGCTTGAAAATTAAACAAACGTAGAGCTGCAATTACCAAACTATGGTGGTATGCATCTGGTCCGCCCCACTCCCAACAAAACCGTTCCAACTTCAGCCTCAAAAACGCCAAACTACAATCAACGGCAAAAGAAAAATCAACAAACTCAACTGGCAGGCAGTAAAAACCTTAAAACAGCAAACAATTAACGTCTATTGAACACAGAGAGTGAGCTCCTCCACCAGCGGCAACCAGTTTTTGGGCCAGGTTTGTCAGTTTGGGTGGGGGGTGGGGGGGAGATACACATCGCATCGTTCAGTAAGTCAATCATTTGGCTGAATGCCTAACCAAAGTCATAGGCAAAAATGGCATTTGGCTTCATTTCATGCCAATGCGGCGGCAAACGCGTGCTTCATTCTCGCAATAATCACAGCTCATATAATCATAATTATGCTTCCTGCCACAACCCCCACACCCCATACCGCCCTACCCCCTGTCATTGCTGCCACAAACATATTTCTAGTCCTTTGGTAGCGGCAATAGCTCGCTGTAGCTGCAACGCAGTCAACGCGTGCAACGTGGCGTATGAGCAATTTGCTCAAAGTGAAAAACCTCTCCGAACGCATTTTCACTTGCCAAGCAAAGCATATGCCGGCTGGCGGGCTGGCTGGCTGGTTGGATGGCAGGCAGCTGCTCCTCCGCATACTTCCTGCTACTCCTACTTTGCTGCACTACTTTTTTCCACTAATTTTTTTTTTTTTGTTTTGGTTTTTTCTTTTCGAGTTTGCGTAAGCTCAGTGCTCATTATGAAATTATGCAGAGATATTTTTTGTGTTTGAGCAAAGCGTGTGGAAAAAAATAGATTTCCACGCAGCAGGCAGTTCCAGCAGCAGCGGCTTCTTTTGCTTAATTAAATGCTCTTGGGAGAAACTTCGCGAACTTAATAAAGAACAGGTGGCGGTGGTGCCTTGGGTATGATAGGCATTGATTTTTCTGATAACAACGTAGCACAAGCCTGTAACAATTTTAAGCAATTTATTATTATTTAATTATTAATGAACCGAAATTAATGAAGGTTTTTTTTTGGAGTGTTTGAATTGAAGTTTTATCTTTAAATTATAGGGAAAACTGAAGTAAAAAAGTTGCAGAAACATGTGGCATTACTTCAATTTGGAAAACAATATCTTCAATAATTGGAATTCCAATTATCTAATTTAAGGCCTATTGATGATAATAAAACGCAACTAACAGGATAAGAGAGTCATTCAAGATGTAAATATTGAGTGAAGAGAATTTAGTCAACTTATGAGGGGTTCCGGAATATGGCAGTGGTGTCAATTGCTAAAGGACCGTATGATGAAATCGACAATGGAAGTATATTTAAGTATTAAGCATAACAAAGCGCTAAATTAATTTTTATTATTTTGCATTAAAAATAATTTCGAATTGACCGTTTGCTTTAGAAAAGCACTGAGAAAACCGAACTAAATTAAAGAGTTTTTCACTTGAACCGAGGACTTGCAGCATCGAAAAAGTTTTTAAAATAATATTTTTTAACTTAAAATAAATTAAAACATCTTGTTAGAAGAATTCTTTAATAGTACTTTACGACTATTGAATGTGTTCATGACACACTAGGGATCTATAGGGGTTTTAAAAATAAAAAATAAATGTACTCCCCTTAACTATGCTGTCATCGCGTCAAAAGTGGAGCAATGAGATATTACTATTGAGAGTTTTTCAGAAAGCCGAATTTAAATGACGGTGTCTTTGATCAATAGAGATTTAGTGAGAGAAATAGCGCCCATTTGCTAGCTATACTAGCGCTAGGCAAATGCACCAGTGCTGCAATAATATATTGCGGCTAACGAGGGCAAGACAACGTATATGCTGTCTACAAATAGGCTCTCTAGGCTTCCATCTTATAGCGGACGGTTATATTATTGTAAATGTCATGGAATTCACGTACCTTCGCACCATCATAAACCCCTTCAATATTATTAGCTTAGGGATTAGGTGCAAAATCACCCTTGGCAAATGTTACTATGATCTTAGTAAGCAAATGTGTAGCAGAGACCTTTCTCGATCGTCAAAATTAACCCTTACAAGACGCTCATCCTGTCCGTGTTGTTACATGGCGCGGAAGCATGGGTTGTGTCGTGGATGGATGCAGCCGCGCTTGGAGTGTTTGAGAGAAAAATTCTCGATGCGAAAACCGACGTAGGAAAAAGAAAGAGACAACCAAAGCTCAAAAAGAAAGACCAGGTGGGATGGCACCTAAATTCCTGGAGAGACCAGCTGAAGAAGGCGTAAAGGAGCGTCTAGCTAGAGCAGGTGTTGTACGAAAATGGGTTGAAATTGAATTGAACCACTAGCTCTACAACGACATATATGTCGTCTAGCTTGCTACAGCGCAACGGAGGAAGACGCTCTAACGAAGAGAGTTATCGATGCGAAAGTCCAGGAAGGAAGCGGAATGGGACGACCTGAGCTCAGATGGAAAGACTAAGTGAAGGAGCACCCATCTTTCCTTGGAGAAACCAGCTGGTCGAATGTAAACCGATAACGGGTTGTGATGAGTAAATTAAAGTTATTTTAATATATATCAGGTTACGTATTGGTTCCACACTTGAGTGTGTCTTTAAAGATAAAGAATATGTGGGAAAGGGAAAACGCGAATGAGAGTTTAACGAACTCTATTATAGTCTTCTTAAACAGTTTTTTACATTAAAATAACCTAAAGAGATCATTCCAAATACGATTAAGAGATCGTTCCCAACATATTATTATTTATTATTAAAAAAATAAAAGAATTTCTTTCAATTCCTTCAACCTCTAACCCTTTAATTACCTTCGTAAGTCTAAAGAAATTGGCGATAAAAATTACGGCAACAAATATCATTCCATTTCTAAAACTTTGCAAACTTTTTGCAAACCAACTTAGTTATACGAAATACTTAAAATTTTAAACAATTACCCATGCGTTGCGCGCTCAAAACCAATTAACATAGCTCACACTTTTGCAATTTTCTTGGAAATTTTGAAAATTTCTTAAACAACGCACACGGTCAGTTTCGTTTAAATTGTCTAGAACTGCATTGCGTTGTTTCGGGGTTTTTCGCTGTGTTTACTCAAGTATTTACTTGACGTTTGTGTGCGTTTATGTAAATGTATTAATTGTTTATTTACGAAAATCGCAACGCCAACTAAAATCAGGTGTGGCGGCCGGCTACCGTACGAGCTACAAAAGACAACCTTGCGAATCTCTGCAATTTCATTACGATGACCTCCAATCGCATTGATTTTGTTTGCATTTTTTTAGCTTTTACTGTCTTTACGCGGTATTCGTTGCTTTCAGAATATTAATAAATTCCAAGAAACTTGTGACGTTCATGCGATATTGCAGTCGCTGTTGTTGTCGATGTTGTTGTTCTTGCAACAAAATGTTGCAATTCATAGAAGCTACGTGACCGCATAAATATGAAATGGTTATATATATATATATATACTGTATGATACATTCTCAACTAAGACCTAAAGAGAAAATAAAGCAAAAACGACGTTAATAGAAAATGTGAAAAAATGCAACAAGCCAAAAAGCAGCAGTAAACAGTAAGGCGGCAAAATATCGACTAAAATGGAATAAAAGCCGAAATACTAAAAAAAAAAGAAAACAAGAAAAAATAGAGAAGCTATAAAAAGGACAGCAAACTCATATTTCAACAATAATCTTATCAGCTTTTCAATGCTGAATTTATGACCCAAATGGAAGAAGCAGATGATATAAGCAACGATATGAGCTATAGAGTCAGTGGAAAAACGAAGTATGTATATGTTATATATAGAGACAACGGCAATGCAATTCCGTTCATTGGTTTTTCCCGAACCAGATCAGCTACATTTTTGTTGGTATTTGTATTCACTTTAAATAATCGATTCTTTTACTTTACGCAGCAGAATCGTTTGGTTTTTAGATCTGAATAGTTCCGGAAAAAAAGCTAACAATTTGAAATTTTTGCATAACAATAAGTACTTACTTAAAACGAGTCACGTTTCGAAACTGTCTGCAAACGTTTCCATAAACCAGAAACAACCCTTCTTTTGACTGAATTTTGGCAACATTTCATTTCATTCCTGTAGTTCAAAAGTGATCTAGTTCAAAAGCAATTTCAAATTCTTGAGCCACCATTGTTTCCTGTTACGCAGCAGAGTGGAATGCTTTCCAAATGTGAAAAATACTTAGTTTTTCGCAAATATTTAAAATTATTACAAAAAAAAATTTGATAAATCTTTTCTTGCACCAAGTCATTGACTTGCAACTGCCTGTTAACGCTTTTATAAATCTAATTTGAAGATTTTAAAAAGAGCCACGCTGACTTCTTTGGGTTCTTCGAACATTAGATATAGAAATATCACTAATAGGACGTAGATTTGCTATTGAAACCAGCATTTAAAGTTCCCAAGAACGAAGAATTTTAATATTAATTTCTAAGCTCCTTAGACCAATTTTTTAGTTTTACATTTTCACCATATGACTTTTTACCGGATTTGTGCAGTGTATATATTGAAGAGGAGTCATACCACACCGTCGTCGTTTATGCCAAAATGATTCTGATAACCTCGGGTAGCCATTGTACGTTGCACATCTATTCGTCTATATGAACACTTTGATTTTGGAGACTATAAAATCTGCATATACTTAGTTTTACTATCTGATCCGCATACTCGCTCAGAAGATGAAGTTTATTGAATTATGTCAATATTTTTTCCCGTTCCACCGCTATAGACTTCAGAGGTGGCTGGCTACATTGCTTAACATTCTGATTTCTTGGTGAGACGATAATTTGCATCGGAATTTAAAAAATGCATACAAACGGGCCAATTCAACAAAAGTTATTTTTAAAAATACAAAATATTATAGCTCGCAAATAAATTGCTGCAAATTTAGCATTCAGCGACCTAGCATTACCAAATTTGATATGATGATTCAAAAAATGTACACCCTGCTTTCAGAGATTCCTTGACTTGTTTTTGTAAATTTCGTATATCCGTAATGGCGTCCATAGATCTATATTTTGAACACCACAGACCTAAAGTTACCAAACTCTATTATTCGGCAGATGATACAGATTTTTAAGTCATGTAAATTCCCAGTTTCTCGGCAGTAATTTCAAATATTTTTTTTAAACAACAAACTATGCCATCTGTTACGTACTAGACCTCTAAAGATGATAATAATAATAATCTAAAGATGATAATAATAGTTCGAAAAAAATAAGAAACTTCAACATGAAAATTGATAAAAATTTACGCATCTTATAAATATATCTACCATTATGGACCAAAATGGAATGGAATTATGGAACAAAGGCATACTCGAATTAGGTATCCTAATAAGAAACGTTCAAAAATGGGTGATTTTTTTGAAACTTAATTTTTCGCAATACTCTTTTTAGACAGATTTAAAGTTGTTACTTTTATTGATTGCAAACTGGAACCATAACTTGTGGAAATAAATGATGCGAAATAGTAGAAACATTGTCATGGCGATTTTTTGTAAGACTTCAGAACAGTTCTCTTTGGGCATGACTGTTGCTTAAACTCCACTACAAATAAATATAATTAAATTCTGAAAAAAAAAAAATCGAAACAAACAAATTTACTTGTAAGTAAGAGATATACTAATATGATTTCCTCTATACATTTTTGACGAAAAAAATTAAATCTAAAACCAATCGTAACTCAGTATTGTCTATTGGCGTAGATATGATGACAAGACGGTACTACTAGAATTCAAGACGTCATTAAAAACCAATTGTGGGAATAAACTTCCACTTACGAAAAACTTGGATCTTGAAACTGAACTACTTTTGAAGTAATCATCAAAAAAGCGTTTGCTTTATTTCAATTTAACAAAAGAAATTTCCAAAAAAAAATAACACATTTCTATAATATTTGCTCAACGAAATTTTAAACAAAAAAAAAATACCCTTTTGACCAATATAAGGCACAACATAAAGTGTTCCACCAAGAGAAGCGCAGCACAATTTATTGCATAGCAAAACAAATCCTTGCCATCATTAATCCTTTTTAGCTGCTATCCGCATGCTCTTTATTCATTTTGATTTCTCTATTTTAGATATGAAAAATAGAGCAAATTTTTTTATTATAGTTGATATGTATATATCTGTAAATGTTAGTAGTGCGTCTCTTCGCGTTCCCTCCGCTCGTCGTCGTCGTGCTCTACTGCAACTCCCGTCCCGACTCTCCGTGCGTATTTTCATGCATTTTTCCACCAAATTTGTTTTATTGCCAAGTGCTCAGTCGTTCTAGTCGAGGTTGCATATGTGTAAGTGCCACAACAGTTCCCATCGTCTGTTGTGCAAACAAAACGTTGAAGCAGTGCCCCCTTGCTGGCTGGCCTCCCCACGGAGCACAGCACTCTCTCTCCCCAATCAGCCCCCAAACCCCAAAAACAACACTCTCAACACAACAGTTGAAAAATATAAATTTGCATGCAGCTGCTGCCTTCTTCTGCTGCTGCTGCTCTGTGGCAGGCTGGCGACGGCGGCAAGCCAACAATTGTTGCGGCAATGTCCTGCTCCGGCACAAAACGACAACTACAACAAGTGCAACAATAAAGTGAATGGCAACGCTTTTTTGGGCACCCTCCGGCAGTAACGACTATGGCGGCGGGGAGCCAAGAGAACCATCAATGTCTCTTCGCCTCGCACTCTTCTCTCAAACGCTCTTCCGTTCACTCCTTTCATTGAGTTGGTTGCAAAATTTACGAGCAAAAGCATTTTCAAGAGTTTTATGCACATTGCTCGTTTTAGGGCAGCAAGGACTAGCAGTGGGTGTTGGGTCGAGCGAGCATAGTGAGTGCAGATCGTTGGCAGGACTAAAATTTTACTTAAAACCAAAAAAAAAAAAAAAAACAAATTCTTGAAAGACTAAGAAATGGGTTTGTTCCCAGTTTAGCTTGTGTGGTATTTTACTTGGCAGGTTTATGGAAAGACAAGCAGTGTGAGAAGCAGGATTTGCCACAAGTGCTAAGAAGTAGAGCCTTGGATAGTTGAAGCAGCTTCTTTGAAGAACTATTGTGAGAAGGCGAATCTTTTCCTGCCGCGTTGAGTTTATAACCCGCCCGCAATATCATAAATACTCAAGATACCACCCTATGCTCCGACTAATAGCGATATTTTGCACCATGGAGTATAAAATTCTGTTTTTTATCGTAAATATAATCTGGAATGAAATAATGTTTTGTTCGAGAGCCAAGGAATATAGAACAAAATCTAAGTAATAATATGATCTATATGTAAGTTTTGCAGGATCTTTAAATATCTTAATGAATATCCCCACTAAATTGTACATTTAGCAGGGGTACGTGTACAGCAGAAATCTCTAAAAGTTTAGGTATATGACTTATAACTTTCGAAATTTAGAGTTATTGAAAAGCCAAATCTATAATTATGCACATACTATCCAATTCTGTATTTTAAAAACCTTGGTTTTGCTTGTTAATCGCATTAGCGGGGTTATTTCGGCTCTTGAAATTTCGCTTAAAAACTTTGATACATGACACTTTGAGAAGCTAAAATCTCCCAAGGTCGAAATTTAAGCGTTCGTCGGCAGATATCTTCGCCGCATACTAACCCATAACCCAACTCCGATCGATTCTTATAAGCGATTCAATATATATATAACCGATATTCCAAATCATTTTAGGAAATGTCAATGGGGCTGCATTGTGCACACTTTACGAAAATTTTCACTTAAAGCCCGATGACAAGCCTTTTCCTAAAAGCTCTCTAGGGAAGATAGAAACGCTAGCGAAAAAAAGATTCAGAAAATTTTCAAGTGAAGCTAACCGGGTCAAAACAGTTCATGATGATCAATGCCATATGATCTTTAAAGAGTTAAAGAAAACCAAATTCTCCACATCTTTGAATTGCTAGATATCATGATATCAATATATCCAACTTAAAAAAAATACAAATCTAACCCAACGAACAAAGTGAACAATAGAAAGAAATGATGAAAAATGCAGCTCATCCTAGCCAACCTACTAACTTATGTTACTTTCAGCCAAAAACTATTAAATATTGACAAACTGATGGACATTGACGCTTTTTATAAATATTTATGAGACGTTTAAAGTAGACTTGCGTTCAGCATAATTCGCATTTGAATTCTCCGCTAACAGTTTTAAATTTGGGATTTCAAAAGTCGACAACTACAAAACAAGAAAATTAAATTGAAAAAATCCCAGACTGTTGCACTTACTGGGTTACCTACAAACGGAATGCCTCCCAAAATAGCTTTAAATCAATTTTGGAAGTTTAATCTCGGGTTTCAGAACAGGCCTCTGGGACTAGCAATAACTTTGTCTCTACATAGTAGTAGATACAACAGCTATGTTTGTGTGTGTGTGTGTGTGCGTATGTTGCTTGGCTTGTCTAGGCCCAGGCGCGCATTTCATTTGAGTTCTCTACAAGCCCGTAAAACCCTTTGGCTTTTCTCTCATTTCAGTTTTTTTTTTTTTTTTGTTCTCTTTAGTTTTTTACATTGCATTTCGCAGTCAGTCACTCAGTCAGTCAGGAAGTAGAAAATTTTCCGGTTTTACTGTGCGCGCTCGTGCTGCCAGGAAATCGTTCTAGCGGCATTGCTACCGCCGTTGTGCCTAAAAAGTAGTTTTCCCCCTTTGCGTCATCATCGTCAACGCCGCCGCCGCCGCCGCCGCCGCCATCATCATCATCATCGTCCTCAGCAGCGTCCCTCAGGTCCTACATAGTGGCACTGGGTTACGCTTGGAAATGTATAAAATGAAAAGCGCGCTTGTCGGTCGGTTGGTTGGTTATTTGGTCGTACGTCGCGTCCATTTGGTTGAGTTGGTTCAAAGCATTTGGCAATTGGGTTGGCGGGCGCGATGCAATTTTTCCCCATTTTTTTTTCGTTTGGAATGTGCCAACGCGAAATGGAGCATTTATTGAACTTTTGGTTAAAGATATATTTCAACATTTGGTAAATGGGTTAAAAAGCCTTGGCAAAAAAACTAGGACATTTCATTTAAATTTAATACCAACAGGGATTACAGTTTGATGATCATGTGTGGTGGCAGGACGGCAATGCTTATTGACTGCAATTTGCCAGCTATACAGTTTGAAAGCAATTGAGCTGAGGCTAAGCTTAATGTGGGCTAAGTTGAAAAAGCATTGCTTTCTGAGAGCATTCAGCGCGCGTTTCACTCAGCGAAGCTTAGCAAACTGAGTGTCTAAGTTGAGCGGAGTTGAGTTGCAGTTGATGAACTTAGCCAGCTGTTGTGATTTATTCTAATGACGTTTACGTCAAGTTGTCTTTTATTTTTACCAATTTTATTTATTGCAATTAATAAACGTCTCATCCGTCATATTTGAAATGCACTGCATAGAATTTTCCAGAAAATTGAATTTGTACTATTTATTATAGTCATTATTATCTACTTAGGCACATTTCTATATGTCAGAGAATATTGAAAAAAATTATATGGGTGTACAACTTTGCTTCCATTATTTTTCAGTAGGTATCTTGAGGAGTAAGTGCTGATCGATATAACTAGATCGTACACCATACACAATTATCGTAGACACTCATTGTGGTTATCTATTTCCATTATTAATTAGTTGTCGATTTAAAATATCCGTTTTGAGCCGAATTCGTGTTATTTGCTCCCAAGTGTCGCTTTTCTATAACAAATCAAAGAAAAGTGCGGCTGCAGCTCATCGATTGCTCTGGTATACGTACGACTAGTTCACACTTAGTGAAAGAACGTGTCGCGAGTGGTTTCAATGCTACAAAAATAGGAATAGTGATTTTGACACCGTAGACTGGAATGATGGTAGAAAGAAAAGGTTTTCTAAAATGCAAAATTGTAAGCGTTACTTGAGCAGGACGCGTTCCAAACGACGAGGCTGCTCTTAGTGATAGAACTTGTTCCCTGGGTATTCAAGGCATCAAGAATAGTGATTTTGACATCGAGGACTGATGGTAGAAGGAAAAGATTTTTACTTGGCCAAGACGCATTCGAAATGCAAGAGGAATTGGCAGATTCGTTGCAAGTGACTCAGCAAGCTGTATCAAAACTTTTCAAAGGCTTAGGAATGTATTAGAAGCAAAGACATTGAGTTGCGTAGAACATGAACTGAAAGATATCGAACAACGATTATTTGCTGGCAAATAGCTTCTAAGAAAGGCAAAATCGTAAGCAATTTGGCGGTAAAAAATAGGTGTTCTACGATAATCCGAAATGCAGAAAGAAAACTCCGACATGCCGCTACGTCCACAGCAAAACACAAAATTCAAGGCGCCAAAGGCGAAATTCTATAGTGACATAAGCTAAATATATGAATGGGCTGCTGAAGCCAAGTGAAACTGTCCGAGGAGGTCGATACCGAACTCAGTTAATACTTATGGACCGAAAACGAGAAGGCAAATGGGCACAATAAAAAGAAAGCCATGGCAAAGTCAGTATCGAGTAAAAGAATACTCGACCTCACTTCGTAAAAGTGGTGAAAAAAACATTAGGAAATGTTGAAATGGTAGATCTTAATTCACCCACTATACTCTCCATACATTGTAGGTAGTATGTTCCGATCTATGCCATAAGATCTAACTAGGAAGTACTTTCGTTTATATGAACAAGTCAAAAATTGGATTGATACTTGGAAAAACTGCAAAGATGAGCACTTTTCCGTCGCGTAACCTGCATATTGCCTAAAAGATTAGTGAAAGTATTAAATGAAAACAGTATTTTGAAGAGTATCTAGCTATATTTTTGCAAAAAAGTCTTAAATTAACAACAAAAAGTTGTACAGATAAAAATAATCAATCACATAATAAAATGTGACGACCCAAAGAATCATTTGCCGTGCTGAGAATTTTACAGCTCGCAAAATACATTTGAAAAAACTTAGTAGAACAAAATTCAACAAATATTCTTCCGCTACTCACCAATTAATTGTTTTATTTTTATTTACATCTTAATCCACATAATTTCATCATTCAACTCACCTGCAAAGATAGAAAAACACAAAAAATATAAGTAAAATGTTAGTGTATAGAAATTCGAAGTTACAAATCTTAATATTATATAAAAAAATTGTTTTTTGACGTTTCCAATAAATATATTTTCAAATTTGGATAGCAAAATGTTTAATGTTACTGAAGAACGTGAATTGGGCTGCTGGAAATCGCTAAGGCATCGGAGAGGTGGTGGAGGTTAAAAAATGAAGCGAGCAGGGGGCGGAGCTATCTAGTTAAAATAAAGCAAATAAATCGAAGCCATAGGAATTCGACGTTACATTTATAAATATAAAGTATTCTCAAATAAGATTACAAAACAGTTCAATGTTACTGAAGAACATGAAGTGGGCGCCCTGAGATCACCAAGCAATAGGGGAAGCGATGCGGTGTGGAGAGCGTAGCGAGTAGGGTTAATAAAAAATAAATGAATTAGTCATAAAATTTTGATTGCTACTTGGATCACCTCGAAAGATGAGCAAATTTTCGTCTTGGAATCCATATGCTCCCAGATAGATGGACGAAGTGGTAGATTTATATGTATTTTCCATTTTTTACAAGAAAGCTACAAATTAAACCCAAAAATTAATAAACCCGCAAAATTACAAAATGTAATTTCCAAGTTTAAGGATGTAAGCTCGCAGTGGTAGTTTCCTTCTTTACTTTTTAGTATCTATCAATAATTTAAAGGCAATTTTCTGGTAAATATCAATTAAGAGAGCTGTGTGCACATATTTAAGTATGTTGTCTCTTCTGTATATTGCTGTTTCAATGTGTATCTGACAACATCAACCAAAGGAATGAACGGCACTCGAGAATAATTATTTCCGCACATTTTTTCCACAGGTGACAAATGAAAATGAGTACAAAAAAAATACGAAATAAAAAAATATACATACAATATTTTCCTATATGTAATTGGCAAAAGGTGAGCCATGGCGTCAACACGCACACAAAGTTCAACGTAAATTCTTATTAAAAAAAAAAGCACACAAAATACATTAACAAAAAGCGAAGAAAAAAGTTAAATGTTAAAACAACAATTCAGTTGCCTGGACGCCGCCTGGGACGGCACCGCTCTGGGGGAATTTCCTACGAATTGCCTCAGAATAAATATTTTATTTACTTATTTTCACTGACAATTTACGACGCGCGTCGAGAGTCAACGGTGACGCGACCGCTGCTTAAGTTTTTGCATTGCAAAGAAAAAAAAAAAAAAATTTGCTCAGAGAGCGTGCAAAATGTTTACGATTCGCATATTGAGAGAATCGAATGATGAATATGGTGAGCAAAGCTAGTGCCCAGTGAGAAATTCAATGAGCATTTGTTTGTATCGATCGGTGATTGTGTCTCTATTATTGCATTGTTCACAGAGAAACCACATTCTTACCATACAACGTAAGCTTTGTGCAATGATAAAAAAATAAGAATTTTTATTATTTTTCTCAAAACGAAGTACTTGAAAAATCGATTGTGTTAAACTTTAACACACTAATCGACAATTTTTTTTCACAAATTTTAATAGTAAAATCACTTCAATTTAGCAAGGTTTAATTCAATTTTAAAATAAATAAATTTTAAGTTTAACAAAAACGTGTGTTCTTTCATTGTCGAATAAACCCATGTATGAAGATTCGTAATATGAGCTACATTAATGATAAAATTTGTATTATATATTCTGTAATAAATAGTTCAGCAAACCACTTCCATACTAAGTCCTCATATACACTCTCGTAAAATTATGTAAATATTAATAAAAAATCTATACTTTAATACTGATGCAATTTTTATTACAACAAATAATAAAAGAAAAATAGGGCTGTCATACAATTTGTTGCGTTTTAAATAAAAGTTCTTGTTGCTCGAGTAACAACATCAATAATCATAATTAATTAACTTATTTGTAAGTCAAATTTAATGGAAGATAACAAATCCTATTGTGTTTTGAAAGCTGATGGTAATTCGAGCTTAAACCTAAGTGTGAAACTTTTAAAAGCTGCTAATATTATGCATTTAAATTCAAATGTGTTCGGATATGATCCTATAAAATGGGACAAGTTGTTCGATGCGAAAGCCATAGAAGGTTCAACTAGAAAGACCAAATGCAGTGAGGCCTATATACTCTAGGAGCGACCAATTGGAGAAAGAAAGGGGCGCCTAGACACAGCAGTTGAGGTTGGCTGCAGTTCGATAATGACTTGTAGTGGCCACCTAAAGAAGAGTAACTATGCGGGATACATTCTTTAAAAACAAAATCAACTGCTTACAAGACTAAACTTTGCCATCACACAAATCGTAAATGTCATTTGTTCCAGTCATTTTGCGCATTAAATTGGCAACTGGGCATGTGAGAGTGCGACCGTAAGCTTAAGCTTGTAACGGGCAGAGCCCAATTGTTGTTGCTGTTCTCTGTTTGTTTTTGTTGCTTTTCGTTCGCTTTTGGAGGTCGAACTTGTTTCGAAATCAAGTCACAAGTATATAAATTGTATGTGTATTTGTGTGCGTCTGTGCGATTGTGTGTGCGTATGTGCACATGAGCGGTTTATTTGTTGTTTGTTCGTTTGTTTGTTTGCCTGTTTGTTTGTTTGTCGCTGGCTGTCACATTGAAATGCGTGCCCGCATTTAAAGCTATTTTTCATAGCTCAAGCCAAGCGCTGCTTGCAGCTGTTGCTATTGTAATTGTTAATGTTGTTGTTGTTGTTGCTGCTGCTGGTGCTTTCGTTCCTGCAATTTCATTGTAAACGATTTTTCATTTTTAGTGTCCAATTTGGAAACCAAAAGTGGTTCTTGCGTTGTTTTTTTGGCATTAGAGTTCAATGCTGCGTCAATTTATTGCCAATGTCCTAAGCGATTGCTTTCCAAAATGGTATTTTTTGCTTAAAATTCACTTAAAATCAAAGTTATCGGACAGTGAACGTACCTAACTGCATCTTTATCAGTATCAAGTGCGCATGCAAAAAGCATCTTTGAAACTCATCGATTTTTATAAGTCGGAAAAACTGCCTATAACTCATGTAGGTCTACAAACTGTAAGAGGGTAACTTTTTGCATTTCGCAAATAACAATAACTTCGCAATAGTCAAACCATTTTTAAGTTTTTATATATTATATTATTATCATTATTGTGAAAGTCTGAAACAGTGGTACGACTTTTGCAACAACTCTCTCCTCACAAATTAAAATGCAACATTATGACGTTTTATCATTACTCTTTATAGTCTCTTACTTTGTAACGCATACAAAGTGTCTCTAAGCTTGATGTTTTGTTTAATCACAAACCTAAATTTAACAATTGCATTTACAAAATTATAAATAAAGATAGACAGATTCTTAAGTTTATGCAAAGAACTTAATGGTACCAAGCTGCTGTTTGACTAGTTCGTCAATCAATCATCAATACCTCCACTACCAGGAATTGGTTGAGTACGTAGACTTTGCCCTATAACCAACTGAGAGTTTTCAGTAGCGCATTTATTTTAGAAAAAGTTTAAACAATGAAAAATCTTATTAAAATTGCCTCGTGTATAAAACTAACCATAAGGCTTAAATCTCATTATTGTCTAATTGCTTGACCTTGTATAATAAATAAGTAATAGTAATTAAAATATTTGTAACTAATTAAAGCCCGATTATTTTTGAAAAATTATAGCAAACAATTTGTTGTTGAAAACTGATTGTGCTGCTAAGCTTATTTCATATTCTATACATTTATTTATATTTAGCTTTTTCCATGATTAATAACAATTTCTTAAGCTAGTGAACTATAAGTACTACTTTACAACTGCGACATTTATATACAGTTTGTCAAGAAAGTGTTTACACATTGAAAAAAATTTGTATTTTTTGACTTTCAATGTAAATATAAAAGACTTTTGTTTAAATTCATGAAATTTTTTTGATGCACATTTATTTTTTTATATGTTTTTTATTAATATGTAAAAAAATAATTACAAAATTATTTACCCTTATCGAGAAAATCAACAAAATCTAATTTATCATAGATGCGCTGCTGTCAGGAAAGTGTTTACACTTTTGCTTTGTCTGATCTCTTTTGTTGCTATACCAACAAATATCGACAAGCTAACGGTACATTGTCGGCATGTATGCCCTATGCGTTCTTTGTGTACCTGATTTTTGCGCATTTGATTTCGTTTTGTTGTGAAATTAGTTAAAGTGAGCATGTTTATGCAAGTTTAAAGATATTCAAAAATGCTTGGCAAGAGATTAAGTTTTAAAGTCGTCCAGTTGAAGTATTATAATAACCATTTGGGCAAATCTGTCGCGGAACTATCAGAAATGTGTTCCGCATCGCGTAAGACTATTTATAACATCAAAAATCGCGCAGAAAACGAGGGATGATTGGAGTTAATAATTGTAACATCATGTAAAAGCTAAATTTGCAACCGTACAAACCGATTTACCCTGGGAAAAATATATTGAAATCCCCAAATTTTGTTAAGAACAGTTGCTAAGGAGGTTAATGAAGAGTGTGATCTGGATGTGCCACTCGAAACAGTGCGCCAGGCCATACTCCGGCATAGGTCCCACTCACTAGTAGCAGGAAGCAAACCGATGCGTTTGGCAATCAATATTGAAAAGCCGTTTACTTTCGCTACTAGGATGCAAAATGAGCCAGGAGATTACTGGGATCCCGTTATTTGCTGCTATTAAACCAAAATAATGTTGTATTACAACGATGGACCCAACAAGGTGTGGCGAAAGGCGATAAATTCACTGGAATACCGCAGCATCATACCGACAGTAAAATCTGCCAAATTGTTGGTTATTATTTGGAGGTGCAAATAGAGCCGAAGGAGTTGGAGATTTGAAATTTTTAGAAAATACTATAAAAGTAGCAGAATATTTAGTGTTTTTAAAATTGAATTTAAGATCGAGGCCCCAAAAATTTGGATCTTATAGCAAAATTAAGCTTGATTTCAATTTTTATCAAGACAATGACCCTACGCATATGGCGTTGAATTGGAGGAACTGGTTCCTTTACAAGTGCAGCAAGGTCATCACTACACCACCTCAGAGCCCTGACTTGAACCCAATTGAAAATTTGTAGGCCCGCAAAGAAAAAAGTGGCAAAAAGGTCGCTTAATAACCGAACCGCACTGAAAGCTGCTGTTCTAAAAGAGTGCCGCAAAGCCCCAGAGGAATATGACCTTAAAAAGCAATTTTTTTTAATAGAAAAACGCCCACAATGTGTTGTTAAACCTAAGGGAGGGCATGCAATATATTAAATTTACATAAATTAATCAATATTTGTTATAAACATTAATTTTAAGATAGCTTAAGTATTTTGTGTAAACACTTTCTTGACAGCAGCGCATCTATAATAAATTAGATTTTGTTGATTTTCTCGATAAGTGTAAATAATTTTGTAATTATTTTTTTACATATTAATAAGAAACATATAAACAAATAGATGTGCATCAAAAAAATTGCATGAATTTAAACAAAAGGCTTTAATATTTACATTGAAAGTCAAAAAATACAAATTTTTTTCAATGTGTAAACACTTTCTTGACAAACTGTACCTGTTAAGTTCAAATATTTACATTAAATTTAATAAGGAAAATAGGATGAAAAAAAAAAAATTAATAATAATATATTTCATATTCAAAATTATTTAATTTTGCTGCCAACGCCCAAGTAATCTAATGCCAACCCTCGCACAACAAAAATTGCAAATTCTGTTTTTTTTCTATTCAAAGTTACAAAGTCTGAGCGCAGACGAGAGTGCATAACCCCCCAACGATCGCGCGTTTGCTCTCTTGTTTTTGCCCAATTGCATTTGTATTGCAACTGTAAAACAATAACAACAATGAACTGCAATGCGCGTCTCTCTCTCTCTTGGTTTTCCGAGCCATAGAGAGAGTGTGAGAGAGAGCAACTTCTTTTACATAACAGTATTGGGCTTGCCTGTCTGGCGTCTCTACTACCTGAGCTCATCCGCAAAATCAAGCTTTTCCTTCCGCATGCATTTCACTTTTTCGCGCTTTGCTTTTAGCATTTTGTTTTTCTTTCTTTTTGCTTTTTGTTATCTCTTTGTACGTTTTTTATTACATTTTAATATGTACACACATACACAAACATATGCCGGTATTGTGTACATGTGTGTAAGTTTCTTTGTGTGCGTATTTATGTATTTCGTTTAACTGTCTCTTTTTGTTGTTATTGTTGCTGTTGTTGTTGCTTTGCATTTCCGTCGCGCTTATCATGCAACAAACGGCAACGTTAAGCATTATAAAATGATATGGAAAAACTATGGTAAAAGACGGAAGAAAAATAATATATAAACCTATATACGAAATATGTGATAGTGTGTGTGTGTGTTTATATAGAAAAGTGTTTCAAACGTGTGACACATAAAGCTGCAAATTCTGCGCTGCGCTGACATTTGTGGGCAACAAAATGACGCAGGGGGCTAGCCAAGCAACGGTTACAAAAGTTTAGATGTAACATTATTGTTGTTGTCGTTTTTGTTGCTGCCACAACCAGTGAGTGATTGTTATGCGGCAACTACATAAAGTTGTTGTTGTCATTGTTTCTGTTGTTGTTGCTCCCGTTGATAATGTGGTTGTTGCTATTATTGTTGTTGTTGCTGTTGCATCTTTCTCTTTTACTTAACAGATGCAACAGTCAAAATGAAATGCAGCAGCCTCCTACGCTTCATCCATAAAAAAACACAGTGCCGCAGAAAAGTCAACGCATAAGCCTTCGTTTAGCTTGAAAGTTCTGACAGCAACGTTACGGTTTGTTCCTACACAGAGTCTTTCCAGGCGGCAATTTTGTTTTGGCTTCTCAAAAGAGAAGGCAAGGTAATTCTCATTACAGGTGCCAACGGCATATGTAGATATTATCTGATAAATTTTAGTTTTTTGCAACCTTTGGAAGAAAGACTAAAATATGACGTAAATATATCGGACCGTAGTATCCGCCGCAAACCTAAAAATGATCTTAAATTCCAGTTCTAACAAATTACACTTAAGCAAGCAAAGCATGGGCTTCGTTTGGCCGAAAGTGGTAAATTTCCGAACATTGTGTTTTCTGACGATAACATTTTTGCAATGGAGCAATTCGTAAACTCTCGAAACAATTGGATTTACTTCTCTAACGAGAATTTAAGTCATCAAGTCACTCGCCACATCGGGCCTAACGTCAAGTTAAATGCGCAATATTATCGGGTAAGTATGCTGTAAGTGGCTTTGAAGCCGTGGGCAGCAGACAAACACTTCGTTGGCAAACCAAAAACATTTGATAAGTACTCGTACGTCATCTTATAAACCGAGTAAACCAGGAATGGTTGGCAACAATATTCCAAACTTCGTAACACTTACATAATACGTTTCAGACTCGAATACGATGGATTATACGCACAACAAGCACCAAACTAAAAGATACATCAATCTCGAGGCGCTGAATAAAGCCATTGTCCGTCAGTGGGCCAAAATACCTCCAGACATATTCGGGCAGCCTGCCCAGTCACAACAAGGCTATAGTCAAGGCAATGGATGATCATTTCGCGCAAACTGTTTCAAAATTTAGATTTTTTTTTTTAAATATTTCGATTCCTCTTTCTTGAATAGAAGTAATTTTCAAGGCTGAATTTATGGTCCTTTTAAACGCATACACTTCGAGTGACAGGCCCTATATGCTGTTTTTTTGACCCAATAGTGATTTAAAAAGATTCAGAAATCCTAAGCAAATACTAGACAAAGCGAGACAGGGGCGAAAAAGTCACTCCCCGTTTCCAACACTGGCTCTTACTGCCGAAGTCATTATGGAGCGCATTAGGCTCAATTAAGCCTGTTAAGCTCGTCCCTCATTTTTTCAATAATATTTCTCATTCCTTACTACAGCTTAAATTGGAGAATCGTTACAGCAACATCTTATACTTTTCATTTAAGTTACAAAATGTTATCTTGCTAATTACTTGTATGGATTCTCAGCCTACAACATACAAAATTCCATATTCTAAAAAAAATAATTAATTAATAAAGAAAAATGTCTGACCAAATTCGTAAACTTTTGCGCCTCACTGTCTGCCAGTCTCTTCCAGTCACAGTCTTACTCTTCAGCACTCTCCCACACTTCGCTGATGTCGCTTGTGCGTCTTGCGGTCGTTCATCTAACAACCTAAATAAGTTTCGCTGGCTTTTTTCTCTTATTTTTCTTATGGTAATGGAGCGAGAGCGACCAACTGACTCACTGTATGAAGAAAAAAAAAAAAAAGGCCTAGCCCAAAATAAAAGGCAAGCGAAAATGTTGTTGACAGGCTAAGAGACGGGTAAAGCGGGGCCCGGGTGTCGTTTTAATATATGTATGTGACGTATTACTTTGTCACCACCAACACCACTGTGACTCAGTGCGCCCTAGGACCGGGTCCGTGTTTGGGATTATATCAACTGCATTTGCAATATTGGCGCGACTTGCTTTCAATCATTTTATTTTCCAGGAATTATGGAACCTTGTGAAGTGTATGATGATAAGAGAATTTATTACGGTGGAATCGTGTACAATCGTGCTGTGTTGTCTCGTCATAAACTAAAGAATTTATCGGTTTCGGAAATAAAGAAATATGGTATAGCATTATCTTTGCCTGCATATGGAGAATTTTTCGATAAGCTGGGGTTTAAGTTAGAAGAATTGAAAACTACAGAGAAGCATGTGGAATGGGGGTATCCACATAAAATGTATGACAGGAACAAGCTTTCAACAGTTTTCCTTAAACGTCTTAAAAATTGCATCGTCGGAACTTGAATGCCAATATAAGCTTTTTAGCTGGGTTGTACATAAGTCGTCTTTGAACATGACAATACAATCGCATTTGACATTATTTAAGCGCCTCAGAGATGGTCTTGACTCACTTTTAACTTGAAAGAACTATATTTTAAATAAACTGATACTCTTCTAAAGTATATTAATCCTTTTATGCCTGTGAGTAGCGAAGAATCATAAAAATCGTGAAAAAATTAAAAAGCAAAAAGATGTCAAAAAATGTTTGACCA
This sequence comes from Chymomyza procnemis, assembly GCA_035046065.1. Taxonomy (NCBI): domain Eukaryota; kingdom Metazoa; phylum Arthropoda; class Insecta; order Diptera; family Drosophilidae; genus Chymomyza; species Chymomyza procnemis. The sequence goes on from JAWNOJ010000024.1 coordinate 10,584,502, forward strand.
AAATTTCAGGAAGTTGATTCTTCAAGACCCCCACTTATTTTAAACTTTACTGGTTACAGAATCTGACAACTATTAGACGCATACGCAACTCTCTTCAATTAGCTTAATTCAAAACATATGCTAAAGCCATACAAGTAATAGTTATTGTTTAAAAACTTAATCCTTTTCAACACGCTTATAATTCATCATGACTATTAAATTCCTTTAATGTTTGGCACATCTAAAAGCTTTTTTACTGCTCGACACGGGATTACTCTTAACAACTTGGGACGGACTTCTTTTAAACTTTTCTAATTAGTAGTCATAGTTTGTTCACTTTCAACTTGTTTGTGGTTGTTGTATTTTCATTTTGCTCTCCCCGAGCGTGTGTATGTGTGTTTGGAATATGTAAGCCCCAAATTCATCAAGTAAACAAGCTAACCTAAAAACCTAGACCGACTATGACCGGCTTAATATTTACCTCAGCCAAATGCCGCTTGTGTAACATCGAGCAAAAAATACTAAATGAAAAAAAAAGAAGAGAGATGATAAAATAGGGGAGCAGCAAAAAGGATTACAAACAACTGACGAAAAAAATGAAATCCCTGGCTGATAAACAAATCCACGTCTACCGACTTTGACAAAGTTTTTTACTTTGTGTTTTTTAAAAAAATTTTGTGTGCATACACTGACTTGTGCCTTGGGCGCAAGTGTACTTGGAGCTGCAAGAGACCTTATGTTTCCAAATTTCGGTTAGAGTTGCAACCTTTGTGACTATTTCATAGAAAACATCAGATTTAAGAATGCAAAATTGGTAAAGGAGATTAAAAGGTAGGCGTGCAGTGGTAATCAGAAACAAGCCATTTGATCAAAAATAATGTCTGGTGCCGGCCCATAGAAATACCCTGTCTTCTGTCGTGTTTTGTAAGTAGTGCAGTTGGAAAACCCTGCGACAGAAATTAATGTTGGTGAACCCCAGTCAACGTCGTAGATTTAAGAACAGTATTTCAATATCCTAAGTCGTCTCTCGTCGAATAAGTGCTCGGGAGAACTAATATTCCACTATCGTTCTGCATAAAGTTGCAAGCCTCCAACTTATCCTGATCCATTATTATGAGCAACCATATCAAAGAAATCGTAGAATTTAGGCTCTAGTTTCTACAAAATCTTTGGTAGAACTTATACAGTATCCCAATGTCATTCAGCATACAGTTGCAATCAAGAGCATAACCTTCCCAATGTTTCTTGATACATCATCAAGAGCTACCAGATCGCAAGGAAAATTAATTTTCAAGCTGATTTTCGCGTCAAGTTGTACTTTCTACTAAATACTAGGAACTAATATAGTTTATGCAGTTCCACCTTCCCTACATTTTGTGATCTATCATTAAGAGCAATCAGAATAAAAGGTTGTTATTTTTAATGCTGAAGTTCGCATTAGATCGTAGTTTCTACAAGATACTAGGCAGAAGTAATAGAAGAAGTGTACCAAGACTAAACCTTCCCAATACTTCTTAATCCATTAAATTGATTAACCAGATCACAAGAATCACGGTAAGTTCTTTGGATATGTTTTCTACAAAATGATCTAGAGAATTATCACAGTGTCCCACAGTTATTCTACATAAGGCTGCAATCAGAGCATTACCTTTCCAACTTATACTCTTCCATAATTTTGGACTACCAGCAAGAATCATAGTATGTTTCGTTCCATGCTGAACTTCGCTTTAGGATGCAGTTTCCATAGAATATTAGCAATAATTTATACAATTTTCCACTGCCGTTCAGCATGAAATTGCAATCAAAGCAAACCATACCCAAGGTTTCTTGATCCATTTTAAAAACAACCAGAACTCAAGAATCGTTGGATATCCGTTTTCATGCTAAGTTGTAATTTCGACAAAATACACGGGAGAACTAACTGTCTTTCTACTACTACTACTCTCTTTCTGTGTGGAATTGTAATCAAAGCGTTAACTAACCCAACGTATCTTGATCCATCATTATGAGGAACCAGATCATAGGAACTATAGAATGTTCCTTTTTTTTTTAATCTAATAGTATTTATTTGTCGGGACTCTGCCTTCCCTTACAAGTAGCTCCACTCTTTAACTCCCTCATTTTCCCCAGAGACCACTCCTATACCCTAAACACTTTCTCACAGTACATACTGCTAGAGCTCATAGAATTCGTCTCTTCAGCACTACCCACCCTAAGCAACTTCCATTCAACTTGGCTGGCTGGCTTGCTTGCAGTGTATCCCATCGTCGTCCGACATCATACCGTCTGATTTACATTTTTGCTCCAACACTTTTTAAGTTTTATAATTGCAAGTTCGTTTGCCAGGGTTGCCAAATGTTTTCCTAGCAGTTTTTTTCCAGCACTTAGTTTTTTTTCTCCTTTTTCTTTGGTGCTAATTTTAGACAGGGTTTCGCTTCTTTCATTTTTATTTTTGTCTGATGGAAGGGTTTCGCTTACAAGTCAAGACAAGCTAAGTAAATATAACCTGCATTTGCGCGCCACGTGACGCGTCACGGCAATTTGTGTGCTTTACCATGGGCCTGATCTGTTTCCGTTTGCTGTTTCGTGGGGTTCCTCTATGTTACTTGGTGACTCTTGGCTGTGGCTAAAATGGGTAATCCTTGGTCGTCGAAAGTCGTTGCCTACCTTTGACAATTTCAGTGCCAAGCAACGCTGTCGTTGATGTTGGCGACATTTGAACTGCAAAAGTTTTATGTCAACCTGTTTTTCCAACCTGACAACGCCTCTTGGCTAGCCAAATTTCTTCTACCTTACGCCTTGCACCACTTACCACTGCACCTATGCGTCTGGCCCACCTGTGTCTAAAAATATATCTATAAAAAAGCCTCAGTCAGCCGCATCGTAGCACTCGTTCGTCGTCTTCTACTCACCTTCAATCCGTATCCGACTCAATTACTTTGGCAAATGCAATGGCGCGGCGCTTCAATTTCCATCCAACCCTTCCCGATTCCCTGCCTATCTTTTGAAAGTACAAAAAACAAAAAACAGAAAACAAAAAAAAAAGAAGCTTCCTTGCTTTTAACTTTGTGCTTTCGTTTCATTCCGTCGCTCGTTTCATGTTTTGTTGTAATTGACATTTCAATTGATTTAAGTTGACATTAAACGACACACATTGAATGCAATCAACCAGCAGGTAAGCTAGCTCCAACAACAACTACAACAACGAAAAAACAAAAAATGGGGAAAAGTTGTGGAAGCTCTCCCCCAATGGAAGTACGGGAATTATGTGCCAAGTTATGTAAACAATCTGAATGCGCAGCAATGGGCCCATGTTAATGTCAAGGTATTATTAAAATTTAATCAATTACCGTTGTTTGTCCCATAAAAAGAAAGAACCACCAGGAGAGAGAGTCTTACGAAAGAGATTTAGAATACATTTTAGTGCACAGCTCACAACATTATTGTAGCATTTGCGTTACAATAATGCATTTATCATGAAGTTCAATTAAATTTGATTACATGTAATTGAATGTATACACCACACACAATGAAGCTTGGTATAGGGGGTCATGCCCCCTGCAGAGAGTGTAGGACAAGTGTGGAACTTGGGAAAATTTTGAAGGTGGTTCTATAAAAAGTTACAAAGACAATGTGTGTGCTTTTGATTACAAAGTGTGGAAAGATGGGCTTATTTTTTAGACAAGCAACACAGATGATTAGATATTAGATAATCAAAATCTTGTAATTTAAGTTCGCATTTTTATCGATTGAAGAAAACATGATTAAATGTCAAGGGCAAGATAAAATAGCTTATTAACTTAACTTATTTGACGAAAGTGCAACAGAAGAATAACCAAGGAATACCCATTTCCGTGTAGTGTCCGGGAAAAAATCTAACTGCTCTTCGAACATATCAAGGACTTCATACTTATATAGTAACAATTGGTTTACGATAAGGAATAATTTTATTTATTTTATCAGAAGTATTATTTTTTGTAAGTTTTTTTTTGAGCTTTTTTTCATAGAAGATTATCTAAATGTTCCTCTTTTGAACTAGGGCAGCATTGTGAGGAGAAATAAGAATAACCGTGGTCGGTATTTCGTTTCTCTTCTTCAATATGTCTCGCTTTCATGTGAGTCGGGACTTGTCTTGTCTTCTACAATAATTTGGATTGTATGTCTCGAAGGTTTTATCTTGGTGTTCGTAACATATTACATTTTGTCTTTGCTGACCTGGGACCTCAGTAAAGAATTTATTCGACAGATATAGGCTCTTTCTAGAATATGAAATTGGAAATAGTAGAGATAGTATTCTATGATTTTTAAAGTTATGTAGGCCTTTGAATTATGTTCTAAGTTCTTATTAACTGTCGATGGACAGAGCCAAAACAAAAGAGGGTAGGGTATTAAGTGACTGCGGATTACATAAAAAGAGCAAAATCCAAGATTCTGAGAGCCACCAGCGGCGCAACGTGGTACGCTCGTAATGAAAACATCTAGAGGGATTTAGTTATACTTCTGCTCAGAGTTTGAATAGCACAACAAATGGAAAAATATCGCAGCAAATTAACTGCCCAAGCGAATAGCCTTGCGAGGGACTTAAAACGGGTATCTAGTCGAACTCAACTGCGTCGTATTGATATGCCAACCCAAAGTTATTAGGGCTTGAAAACTCATATCACTGTTAGGCAAATTTTTAAGATTTCTCAACTTATTGTTACTCTCATATGGAGAAGATTCAATAAATAAAACAACGCTTTAAAAAACGCATCAACTGTGTCCAACGCACTGGCAACATTGTCGCTCTCGCGCTCATTTGCGCTTTTGCCAGCTGCGCTGCTTACTGAAACAACAACTCTGCTCTAAAAAACGTTTTAAAATGCATTTTAAATACATTTAAAATGGTTTTATTATTGACCCAATGGAACCACATTACAGAAATTGTATCAGAGACACCCTAACAAGCCGTACCAAAGTTATCGTAGTAAAAAAAATATATATATACATAACTTCATGCTAATAATATTTAATATTGAAATCAAATCGAATTTTTACGCTTTTTTTATTTTATCATCACAGTTTTCGTTGCGCTCCATTCATGGTTTGTTTGTTTCTGAGTTTTGCTATTTGTTGTTAGTTTATTTTAACTTTATTTTTATGGAACTCTATAATGTTTCGGATTTTTCATATTATTTTTTTGTACCAGCTATGTTTCACGCTCAAGTTGCGTTGGAAATTATATGTTGGCTTTACTTTTTTTTGTATTTTTAATATTGGGATTCAATTTGTTGCCACAGAAATTGTTTTGCACTTTGCTGTTTGTTTGTTAACTGAGTCAATTTAAGGCTAAAATATAAATTGGCCATATAATTTTATGGTTTTTTGTTGTTGTTTTTTGTGGGTGGGCTTAACTTGCATTATGAACGTGTACGTATGTTTGCCAAATGAGTTGTTTAATTACTTGTATTAAATATATAAAAAATAAAGAGTTAAAAAATATATATATAATACACAAATGCATGTGTTGCATGTTGAGTTGTTTAATTCGTGTTAATGAATTGTGTTCAACTTGGCATGCAACATATTAAGTGACTGCGGATTAATGGATGGTTTGCCGACGTAATATATACTTAATACAAATTGACAGCAGACTTTAATGCTTAAATCATTTGGGATCAGATTGTTGGAGTGAAAACAGCAAAAGCAAGGCCCGCCGTGGCTTTAAGTAGCTTGAGAGTGAAGAGATTTGCGTAAAACCATTGTTGATGGGCTTTCTATGTGCTTGAAAAGACCATATTAAAAATTAATGCGAGTGGAATGTTTTTCGTTCGGGAATCTACTTATGGAATGCACTAAAGTTGGTATTTTTGGAAAAAAAAATATTCTCATTTCACTGCTGATCGATTTCTAAGTAAATAGCTTAATGTAGCTTAACTTGTAAGCTCTTTTAATTTATAATCTTACAAAAGAAAAGCTCATATAAGCAAACATTCTCTTTATTTGAGTAAGAAGTGTACTCAGCAAGAGCGCAGAAGAGTGCGAGAGCGACAATCAAGCAAATAGAGAAATTGAGCGCACTAAGTCATGGTACGATTATTAAAGGTAACGACATTAGCAAATATTGTATATTCTCACAGCCTTCTGCAGTAAGGCATGGTACAATTATTAAAGGTAAAAGAATTTTCACAGCATTCTTGCAGCCCAAAATAATCATTTTTCGAGTAATTTATTTCTTTATTATTAATTAAGGCGTAGAACTAAGTTCAAATGACCTTTTAATTCAAAAATATTGAAAAAAAATAAAATAAATTTATTCCCCTTGATAATGGTCATAGCACCAAAGGAGCATGGGGATATTTCTATTATTAGCTGTTCGAAGGCAGCTACAGTTTATAGCAGAATACGAACGGCTATGTCTTTAATTCATAGAGCTTTTCCTATGTAAATAGCGCAAATTTATTTTACAAATTGCTAGACAATGTGCTGCTGGGTGGAATGGAACACCGGCCTTCCGATTTAAAGGCGCTCCTACTCTTCCATGGAGGCCCAAAATTGTATGCCCTTAGCCATGGTATAATTATTAAAGGCAACTACCGTTTGCTTACAGCTTTCTTGCAGCCAAAATATTTTGTTTTTAGCTTTATTTATATATAATAATTATACTTAAAAAATAATAAATTAGGGATAGGAAAATATAGTATAAAAGTGATCTTTGTCCCTATCCTGATTGGTAAATTTGGTTATAGAAATGCAGTCTTCACATTTGGGGCTGGCGAGAAACTTGAAATTACAATGAAAAAGTTGGAAGTAACATAAAAGTTTTGATATTTCTGAATAAAAGCTGTTAAGACTCAAAAAGCACGATTTAGCTAATCAAGAAGGGTAGAAAGAAATCGTTTGAATAGAGGCTTCGTAAGATAGGAAATCGTAAACAAAAAACAGAAAATTAGTTAAAGCACAAAAATGTAGAAAAGTAAAATATTAAAAAGCATCTATCCAATCATGGATTAAAATTAATCTTGTTTTCAGCTAAAACTGAATTATATGCCCTAAGCCATGGTATAATTATTAAAGGTAACGAGAGTAGCAAATATGACTTTTTTGCAGCCAAATTATTGCCTTTTTCGATTTAGAACCCAAAAAATGTCTAAATTTATTTAATCACAGATAAAAAATACTGTTGCTTTCAGATAAAAAACAGTTTTGTTTTTAGCACTTATTTTATTTTATTAAAGATCTTAGCTGCTGATTTCGTAAGTTTTCGCTTAAAACTGTCACGCAACTTTAGCGTGAGAAAGTTATATAAAATCAAGGTATTGTTTTTATTTTTTGTAATAAACAGTTTATTGTCTATTATTGCATTTACATGCTTCGCTTCAGCTATGTACTATAAATAGACAATTTCTTGTCATTAATCAAGGCTCGGGATTAGACAGACACAATTGCAAAGCAGAACAAAAACTTATACAGAAGTTTTATTTGCTATTGGGATTGTGCTGAATATCTTTACTAATTATAATTACAAAACGTTTAAACTTTAGCAAATAAATGAAAGAAAAGTATATTTTATAACATTCAAAAAAGATGAACTGTCTTCCAATGCCGCAACATAGGGGCATTTATCCGACGTCTATTAAAGCAACGCTCAAACATGAGCATTGCATTGAAAAGCTGATTCCGAACGATAAACTCGTCAACATCTACAACTTTGCTTTCATTAAAAATGGCAAGCTGAATTATTTTTTTAAATAATTAATTGAAATCAGTGAAAATCATTTTTGAGTTCACCAAAACAGTGCCAAAAACTTCGAATCCCATCTGCCGCTGCGGCCAGCCTTCTTTCTACATGATTAATTAAGAACGTCAAAGTTAAGTTTTTGTTTTCTCTCTCAAGTTAAAGTTATTTTGAAAAAGCTAAAATATCAAGCAAGAGAAATTTTTTAATCGATGGTGACGCTTTCAAAAAAAAAGGTTTTTTTTCCAAAATAGAATATTTGACCATTTGAGTTGGTGCCACACAGCATGTGAAACTGTGCTTCTATTTAGAGGCAATATTATTAACATATTAAGCTCTTTTTCCCCAAGTTCGAAGAGCTCGATTTGACGAATTTGTGTGGTTTCAAGAAGAAGTTGTCACATGCCATACAATATCTCCAATTGAGATATCTCCAATTCAGTCCTAGATCATGTGATTCAACGCCTCCAGACTAATTTGGGGTCTTTTTTAAAGCCTATATCTATAGCGAGGATGAACGCACTAGAAGCTCATACGAAGAGCATAGTATGCCCCAATTGAAGATAACGCTCTGAAAGCTAAATTCGAAGAGTTTGTTCAAAATTTTGAATAGTATTTCCAAATTGGACCTAGCCAATATAGAAGAGTTCATTTGATATGTTAGATAGTATGCACAACATAATGCACTGGAAGACAACATCGAAGAGTTTAACCGATATGTTAGATTGTATGTTCAAATTGGACATAACGCACTGGAAGCCAATATCGAAATGTGTAGCCGAAATTTTGGATAGATAGTATTCCGAATTTGCACCAAACACACTGAAAGCCAATATCGAAGAATTTACTGGGATAATAATATATTGTATAGTTGGACCTAATGCACTGGAAGCTAACGTCGAAAAGTTTATTAAATGTTTCATATTATGCACAAATTGGAGCTAACGCACTGGAAACCAATATCGAAAAGTGTAGCCGATATGTTAGATTGTATGTTCCAATTGAACATAACGCACTGGAAGCTAATATCGAAAAGTGTAGCCGATATGTTAGATATCAATATCGAAGAGTTTACTTATAATAATATGTTGAAAGTTGGACGTAATGGGATGGAAGTCAATATCGAAAAGTTTAGTCGATAGTACAGTAGGCCCAACTGGAATTCGTAATGCAAGCAATATCAAATCGGAATAGCCAGCACATAAAAAATCGCCCTTTTCACAAAAATTTCCGTTTGCCCAAAAAGTCGTTAAATAATATTCCCAAGTATGGCCTCCTCATATACATGTGTTATAATTATCGTAAATAATCTTTAATTTCCATGCCTCTTATAATGTTCTTCAAGTAAAAGTCCAGTGGTAAATATCTTGCATAGCTTGCGGAATCCAGAACCAGCCGCTACTTAATATAATATGTACATAAATATATAGTGTATGTATGTAGCTATGTGCATAAGTTTCTTGGTACTATACCAAGACCTGGTATAAATATAGAAACCCATGTCAATTAAGTCGAACAAAAACAAAAAATAAAATAAAAAAAAAAAACGAGACACAGACCCAGAGAGCGGTCAATAATATTTCACACTCATCCATGGCAAACATCATTAAGAAAAGACAGACAAGTACGAGAGCAGTGGGGGTGAGGGTCGGCTGGACACAAAGCGCAGAAAAATGTTGTGGGAGGCGTCTGGGACGTGCAGCGAGAGAGAGAGAGAAAGATTGTGGGCCCCACTCCAAGAAGAAAGGGGCTGACTGCTGAGACAATTGACACAAATGTTTATGACATGTAAAATGTTTGGCTAATTATAAACGAGGCGAGAGAGCGAAAAGGCGAAAAATAATGAGTGTCCAACATTTTGGGTCAATATTTTTGAATAATGGCATTTCCGAAAAAAGGATAAGCAAAGCAAAATATACAAAACATATACAAATACGAAGCAGAGCGTAAAGAGAGACAAAGTAAATGTAACATGTTGTTGTTGCTGCTGTTACTTCCACGCCCAAAAATGTCAGGCGACAAAATTTATTTTCATTTATTTGGCTCTGCAACTTTTAATACCAAAAAAAAAAACAAAAAAAAATGAAAGAAAATGAAGAAAAATTTGTAAAACTGTAAAGAGCGAAATGTAAAAGAAAGCAACAGCAACAGCAACAACAAAAACAACAAGAAACACTTGAGCCAAATAGAGCGCACACAACAAAGTGAAAAGCAAAACATAGCCAAAGCAACAACAGCAATAATAACAGCAAACACAGCAACATAAGAGAAGACGAAAAAAAACAAAAACAACGCAAAAGACTACGTCAGCAGAGTGAAGTGTGTCTGAGCAGTAGAGATATGCCACAGTGGTACAAAGTTCATTTGCAAGCAATGCACCGCCTTTCGGATTCAACTATAAAATAAAGGTCCTTGTTCTCGTCGAACAACTATTCATTTTTTCGCGAGTGCCGTCATTATGAGAGCTAGGTGATTGTTAAAGGATATCGAAGGCCGTGAAGCTCTCAACCGATCATCAGCCACAAACTTTCCTTTACAAGATGCGTATATTTGCGTCCGACAACATTGCTACCAGTACCAGAATCGAAATACTTTTTGCGTCAATTGAAAGAGTTCAAAAAAAAAAACACTGGAGAAATTATTTCTTCGAAACATGTCAACGAAACTTCCATAAAGAAGTTCAAGAAAAACACTGGTGAAATTGTGTGCCTACAACAGGTGGGCGGAACTTCCGCATCAAGATCAAGAACTGCCTCGCGAGTACCATGATTTGACTATCGGTGTTGCCGTAACACAATAGTACAGTGATTTGGGTGCACGTCTTCATGCTCGTGCTCACTCCATTTATATCATCAAGGTGGAGGCGATTCGTGCTGCTAAGCAGCTTCACGATCCCAAGATCAAGTTTTCATTGGTTGCACGTGTGCACGACAAGTGCAACAGAATTGTGTTTCCTTCCAGAAAACCTATAACTTCCTTCCAGTAAGGCTCACATCGAAGACTGAGAAATCGGTAGCCACAAATGCACTACGTGAGTAGGCCTCTGATTCAAAAATCGTAGTTTCAAGTCCAACAAAAAATTACGATCACCACATTCCGCCTTTGAAGTGCTGACAGGTAAGGACAAATACATGTTTTTATTATAGTTTCATAATTTATCAATAAATGTTACTTTTGGAACATCCTACACAATTTTTTTTTGTAATTTGAACACACTTGTAAGTTAATTTCTGTCCCAATTTGGCCGAAACAATCTGATGTTACTTTATGGTAACCATGTACGAAAATTCTCATGTTTTAAATTTTCATACTTGTGGTTTAAATGTAAAGTTTGTATTACTTCTTCTAGTATATAATATAGATCATAATGAGAAGATCCAATTAAAACTTCTCGCAGAACTCAAGATTTACGATTAAACAGTGCTGGCAGTGATATAAAATTAGTGATCTAATTTTTGCTTTTATTATTTCGTAATTTTAAACTCAAAACATAAATGATGTTTCAGTACGAATTCTTGTCCTTTATACAATCATTAATTATTACTATTATTGTTTTCTACCCAAAAGTTGAACTACTATCATAAGTATAAATAGTTTTTAATATGAATTTCTTAAATATTTATAACTATCATATACCAACTTCAATTACAGAACCATTTGCTTAAATCCGTAAAATGTAATACACTCATGAGCAAAATCATAAATTAAAATTTGTACCCAAATATACTGTTATTTCTGATACTATTCACAAAGACAAAAATGAAGTAATGAACTTTTTCTGGTGATAAAACCGAGAGTTGAATTCTGTCACAATAAAAACCTTTATCAAGGCTATAAACTATAGGTCCCTCTTCTCTTCGAACACGTAATATATCTTTTTAAATTTCCATGTTTGCAGGTGAAATGTAGTCTGTTTGACTTCTTCCTCTAGAATACAAGATTCTTGATATTGCTCTAACATCGATGATCTAGTTTTTGCTTTATTATTAACCAATTTAAAATCCAATGCATCGATAATTTTCCAGTTCAAATTCTTGTCTCACAAACCAAATTCCTACTTCAATTAGTTTTCTATCTGAGAGTTCAACTACAATAAACTTCAAAAACGATTCCATTATGAATTCGTAAAATATTTCTATCATAATAATTACAAGTCTATTTCCAAAAATATAAAAACTATAAGAGGATTCTCATAGAGTAAACATAAGAAAAAGAAATAAATAATTGAATTATCGAATGCACTAAAGTGATGTGAATTTGAAGAATTTTGACAATATTGTCTAGCGTCTATTGCAGTAAATATTGTATTGTATAAAGTAAATAATGTCTCAATTGCAATGCTTTTTTAAATTTTTAGCTATTTATTCCAAATTCGTCATAAAAAGAAAAAGCTTACACGGAATACTAATTTAAATACAAAAGAGAAATAAATTATTCAATGTATCAAAAGACGATTAAGATAAAGATTTTTCAACTTCCACAATTGTCAAATTGAAAAGTTATTACTAAACGCTTAGACATTTACTTCATTTATGCGAGCTGCGTCCCACTGTGCATGAAGATACCGCGTAAAGGGGTGCCTGGGAAAAAGAGGCGAAGCAGGCCAAAACGTATCAACCTGAAATGAAACAAGCTTTGCCAACAAGCGCCAACCAAGCAGACGAAATTTTGCTGCCGGCTAGTAGCAACAACAACAACAACAACAAATAACAAGAAAAAAACATCAACAACAACTACAACATTTTTAAGCAACAGCCTCACCCGCCTCTACAGCCCAACTTCACTTCAACCAAATGCAATGAACGCCACAACAGCAACTTTTCTGAGAGCCAAATGGAGAGCGACATAAAGGGCAGAGCCATACGGTATGGTAGAGTTTGGAAGGTGACGACCCACTCCCTCCCAGACATTGCATATAAGGTCGTCGTCGTCGTCGTAGTCAACGTTTGCCAAATGTTCTGTGAGTTGTATGCCCATGTTTTGGCCCTCCCGCTAAATATGCGCCTCTTTCGCTTCTATCGCCTTTCGGCAGCTTTTCCGCTTTTTAGGGGAGCAAAAACAAAGCGCCTTGCATTGGTAGTTGTTGTTGGCGTTCCCAGACTCCCGTGACACTTTGGTTAGCCAAATGGGAAGTTCTATTTGAACATTTGATGAGTTTTTAATTGGCTTTTTTTTCGCCCCCCATAGTATATTTTATAAATAGCCGTAAAAAACACTTGATGAAGCGTATTTTTCGACTAAACCATTGAGTGCTAACCTGATTTTGAGAACAAGCTAGCTCTAGCAAAGTGGTCGCTGATTAGTACAACGTTGTTTTTAAAATTTGATTGGCTTTACGTGGCGGGAAACAATTGTGTAGCGTCAGGTGTACAGCTTTGCTTCGAGTACCTTCGACCAACTTACTGCTAGTTTTGCGGATTTCGCGAAGAAAAACTACTCAACTTTCAAGGTGATTCAAGTATCAACTTGATTTTAGACTTCTTCATATGAATGAAAGTGCTCGTTACCTTGTTCGTGTTTTATCGAGTAGAACAGTTGGTAGTCAGATGCAAATGGAACAAAGTCTGCAGAGTGTGGCTGCTGTAGTAAGATCTCCCAATTGAGCGTTTCTGAGCATTTTTTGAGCACTTTGCACCGTGGGGTCGATCACTATCATGCCGGAAAATGATTTTGTCATCTCCTTCTATTGGGAACGTTTTTATTGTAGTTCTTGGCTCAAACACTTTCGTTAGCGATCCCCTGCAATAGTTGTCAGTAGCTCATAAGATTTTACACTTACAGCATGAATTTGCCACCATGAATATTGGATTTCGCTGCAAAAATAGTGGAGGCATGATCGAGCATGCCCCCAAAACTTTCTGCGCTTCGGATTATCATAATAAACCCACTTTTTGTTGGTTTTAGGGTTTTAACTTTGTAGAAACTGTTTACAAGCAAAGAAACACGGCGTGCTTGCTTCTGAAGCGTTCCCGTGGCTGTAAAGACGAATGCTGAGCTACTTGGAATCAATCTGCCCATTACTCTTGTGTGAATAATGCTTTCGAATATACATCTTCGCCTAAACTTTTCCCTTCCACCACCACGCTGGTCTTCGATGTCAAAATCACCATTCTTGAGGCATTAAAACCACTCGCACTTTCATTAAGAGCAGCCTTGCCGTACGTTTTCAAGAGCTATCGATAAGCATGTATCGATAAAAATTGTAAAAGTAAAGCAACAGTTTCTGTAAAAAACACAAATTTGGCTCAAAAACTGATATTTTCAATCAACAAACAGATATCCAAACAAATCATAATGTTTACGGATATCTACGATTATTGTATATCAGTCTGCATCGATTACTATCGAACAACATTTATCCCTAGACACAAACATTGGAAAACAACGAAAGCAAAGTTCTAACAGTTGCGCGGTCAAGTCTACTTACAAGCCAAAAATTTTAGCAATATTTGGGATATAGTTTTTTTTTTTTTTGTTGTGAAGAGAACTGCAGCTTGGTGCATCAACTTAAACACATTGCTACAAGTATTTTGCTTCATGAACACTAACAGCAAAGGCAAAATTTTACCCATTTTATTTTCATTTGCTTCTTGCTTCAAGTCAAACAAATGTTTAAGGAAAAAAAATCATTGCAAAGACATTGGCAACAATTTCGCAAAAAAAAAAAGTTCTTGCCAACAGCTGTTGAAGTCAGAACGCAAAAGTACCCAAAAAAAAAACCCCCGACCCCATCCCTAACACTCTTTCTACTGCCCAGTTTTGACTTTTCAACTTCTTTAACCACTTAAACTCATCAACTTGTTTTGCACTCTTGGAGACTTCTTCTTTTACTCTCTTTTAACTGGCATTGCTGCTACTTTTATGTTGCCGTTGCCGTACGTGGCTGCTTTTTTTTATATTTTGTTTTATGTGTATTTGCTACAATTTTTCCTCTCTCTCTCTCTCTCGTGCTTTGTTGCTTTAGACGGCGGCAAGTGGCAAAACTTCTACGTGCCACTTTAATTTGCACACAACTTACAGGAGAAGCAACAAACAACAACAACGAATGCAACAAAATCCGTAACTGTTTCGAGTGTGCTGTGTGTTGTTCTAACAAGACTTTACAGTTTTGCAACAACTGCTTGAAACATTGAGCTAGCTGCTTCTTTGAAAAATCTAACACAGCATGCAACCAAATGTGGCATCTATATAAATGTTCGGAGAAGAAACTACCTTCAGCAAATGCGATTTAGAGTTCCCAAGACAAATGAGTCTATCAAAAGTTTATAAAACACGTAAGAGTAAACGAGCTATTAGGCATTGACAAACCAGTAAGAGCTTCATCGAAATTAACACAGTTCACGCAAAAATTATGCGTACATTATTTATCAGTAGGGCAAGCGATCTGTCAACCCCTGTAGTTGTGTAGATAATTCTTGCTTCACTCGATAGACATTGAAATAAATTTATTTTCCAAAGTATAACATGTGTCAAAATTTCGGATTTCAAATGGGGAACGATTTACATTTAAAATTGTTTGTTGTTTAGAAAGAAATCTTTCAGTAATTTGGTTATATACCAAAAAAAAAAAAAACAAGGGTAGTTGCCTATTTTGCATGAAAACATCAAAAAATCACAAATTATGAAGTTATTACAAGAAAAAGCTGTATTGCTGACCTCTTGGTCTAGGAATGAGCAACACGCGAGCCGTTGCATTTTGTTAAAATTGTTATGAGTATTTCTAATATTGAAACATGTATCCGGCGGTGCTACGCAAGAACAACAATGTGAGGAGTGCATGCATGCACTTTTTCTAACGAAGATCTGTCGTGTTCGCACGTTTGCAAGCCCTGCAACTATAATCCCCATGGCTCTTTTGATGATGGTATTTGCGAATCGGTTAATAATTCTTAGAATGCGTAGAGGTAGGTACTTGCCACAGAAAACATAATCTTTAGGGATCGAAAAGCGCAACGGCTGCGGGGCCTGTTTTTGGCATCATAACTTTGGCTGTAATATGTATGCGGGAGAGTGTACCCGTAAGCTTTTGGTCACTGGCAAGATTGATATTATTATATTGACTTTCTTCCATCAATTCATGAAGAATATCCCAGGACGATAAATATAAGTTAACTAAAGACTGCAGAATTGGCCAGAAAAGCAGAGATTAAGTTTGCCAAATGTAGCATATCTAGCTAATCAATTTCAATGTCAAAATCACTTCAAAACATACTACAAAAATAAATATTAATCATTGCAAATAGTTGTATTGTTTTTCAAAATATTTCCCATTAAGATCTATACACTTTTGCATGCTTTTGAACTAAATTCCGTAGCACGCTTGCAGCTCTGATTGAGGTATCTCTAAAACATGCATTGGCCTCTCATTTTAATTTTTACGTACAGAAATAAAAATAAATCATTCTGTGCCAAGTCGTAAAGAGGACTAAGCCTAAACTTGTTGGATAGATCCGAGCTGCGTATAGTAGATATTAAGTTATTTGAAAGATGCAGTTCGCCAAGTGTTAGGCAAAACTTACAAAGATCGCAAAACAAAGTCTATAATAATATACAATCTATCCTCTCATTTTTCTACTTTCCAACTTCACGAATTTGCATGATTAATGGAAAAAAAGTAAGGCTACTACTAAAGTTAATACTAAAAACGGAAACGAAACACTTTCTTTTTCTAAATATTTAGTGTGTTTTCTTTCATGGTTCTTTTTTGATTAACATTTTGTTTCTTCATTCATAACCTGCTAAATAGAACCATATACACAACAAAATTTTGTGATATCTTAATTGTAAAAGGCTCATCGCAATAATATTTTAAGCAGCTAATTCAATAACAAAATTCTCTAGAATAAAGAATTTTATTGAAAAAAACTAGTTTAAATAATATATAAATCAAATATAACACTATGAAAGGTTTCAAGCAATATACTTCATAGCATTTAAAAATCAGTTAAGAAAGTTCATTGTTGGGAAAGTTTCGCACAACGACCTATACTGACCGCTGGGGTTTTATAAGGTAATTGCTTCCATATACTCCATTCTAAACAATATAAACACTGAGCTTAGACTCCTTGACATATCTTTCCTTCTGTTCATTAACTGCACACTCAAAGCCACTATTTATTCATTCCTCCTTGTCATTTATATTAAATATAACCAAGTGAGGCCAGACAGCTACGACGAAGTCGCAATTTTGCACCCAAAAGACTCTCATAGAAATATTGCACTGTAACACATATTTTTTCACCCAATTTAAAATATTTTTTAGCGCCAACACCCCCACACGGCATGAAAACGAAAAAGTTGAGAAATAAAAAAAGAAAAATTTAATGTATACAAATACAAATAGCCCACTGTCTCGCACGTTTGGCATGCCAAAGCAGCGACGCCTGCTGCGGCACGTCAACTCAACATACCAGCAGCAACAACAACTACAAGACGAGTTGGTGCTCGTGTTTTTTGGCGTTTCCACGCTCATTCGCTGCTTGGCTCGTTTTGTGATTCACTTTTCTTTTTTTTTTTTGTTGCTTTTTTCGGCTGCCCCCAAAAGCTGCCTCGTTGCTGCTGCTGCTGCTTCTTCTTTACTGTTTTGACAAATGACCAAATGAAGGCGACAGCAGCGCGAGAGCAGCGGCGGCTTGCTGCCAATGTCTGTTGCTGCTGCTGCTGCCCGCCTGCTGCCAACCAGCCTGCTGCTGTTGACACTGATGACAGTTTGCCGTAAATAACATTAAAAACAACAAAAAGACAACAATATGCGCTGACTCTCTCATGTTGTTGTTGCTGTGATACACAACTGGCACACAATTAAGTAAACACACACACACACACAAGCTTTATGTATCGAAAAGTTTTGTTCTTTGCTGCGTGCCTAATGCGCGTTTAATGATAACTTATCGATAACATTGACAAGCATCAAAGCGCAGCCCTCTTCACTGCAAACACTTTTTTTTAAACACTGCAAACTGGTTTTAAAATACATAGCATCAAATACGGTTGTTTTTAAGCTAAATCAATTATTCAAACAAATAAAACTTGCCATTCATGCAGAGTTGCCATACAAACCGGACATTTTGCAAGCAAACAAAAATGTGCATGGTAACTCTATAATTATCGATAAAGTTAGAGACAAGCAGCTGTTTTTGAATAGTTCAATTACATTAATTTACAAATTATTTGGAGTCATATTGGCAATTAACCTACCAAAGTCAGATTAGCGAATACTTGATATAAAGAATTTTAACAATAACTTTGTATGGACTACTCCATTTGGTTTTTTTTTTCTCACTAGAGAGCTACGCTCGTCACCTCCACCCCTTATACGAGCGCTTCGAGACATTTCATTTTCGTAAGTAGGAGCTTTAAAATATTGATGCCTTTTCTTCATATATTCTATATTCACATGTTCTACTTTTTTTCCTGCTTCATCCAATCCTAACATCCAACTTCTGCTTTTTGGACTTTACATTTGCATACGAATCCAACGCACGCTACGTCTTTTTGTCAATTAATTTTCCCTTCAAAATACTCTCTTCTTTTTCAAAAGTTTATGTACGTCTACATTTCTACGCGAGCATTTTTCTTGAACTTCTCCTTTTTCACAATTGACATTTTCGGAATTTTAATTGCGAATTCTTACCTATTCGCGAATTCTAACTTTATGATTTTCTTTAAATGCATTTTACACTTTTCCTCCTATTATATTACAAGTTCATCAAGCACATGTGATTGACGTCAAAAAACTTTCTATCTATAATGTAATAAAGTTTTTATTTTTCGTCATGGCATTTATTTTTCTTTTCGTCATGACATTTAAAGTTTTATTTTTCGGTGCACACAGATTTATATGTAAGAGAGTCAAACATGGGTAGAGAGTAGTTGAATTTAACAGACGTAAAAAGAAAAGAACGTCGTGGTTTGCAGGTTTTGAAATCGAGTAAAAAGAAACACGAATTAAATAAAAATCGCATATAACATTACAAAAAAAAAAATCGTTTGAATCAAATAAAGCGAAGATAATACGAAATGCTTTGGAAAATTATGAAAAAAAATAAAGCACAAAAATCAAAAGCAACCAGAGTATATTATCAAAGAGAACGTGGACGTTTGCAGGTTTTGAGGCGTGGGGGTTAATGAGCGAAGCGAGCAGGGGCAAAGCCCCTAGTTTTATAAAATATAGGAATAATTTAAGCACTTTACTTTGAGACTCTTCAGATAGACTTATTTCAAATTTTACAAAATTTGCTAAAAAACTTTGTATATTTTTTTGCGACTCTTTTTCTTCTTTGAATTGAAACTAAATCTTTGTTTTTCAAATAATTAAGTCCGCATGATTGTATGTGGATTTGCCTTTTTCGAGCTCCCATTTCTGCATTTATAAGCAATAATTTCATTTGTGTTGTGGTAAATATTCCTCAATACAACGTTAAATTCTCAATTGGTTTATTCAGTTGACGGCAAAGGAAAGTTTAGAAACTTGCAAACGCTTGTTTAATTTCTATATAGATCATATGATTTGATAAAAAAATATTTTGTAAGGGCTATTTATATGCTGCTCTAACTTTCAAGAACTTTCTTTGTTTTGATTTTAACATTAATTAAAATAGTAATAATCAATACAAATAACGTTTTTTTTTTTAATTTCTTGTCAAATTATAATATAAAAGGAGAAAATGGAGAAAGGAAGTAAGATGAAGACATAGTGAAGAGATCTTGCCAATGTAAACCGCAGGGTACGGTGTGCCGACGACGACCTCGACAGACTTGAGTGAGAACGGTGTTTGTAAAAAGTCAGGAGACTTGCGTAGTGTCGCCCAAGTGAGAAGCCTTTATTTTAACAAGATTGTATTATTTTCTCCTATTATTTTGTAGTAATACAAATATATTATTTTTCATTTATTTCGCGCACTTTATTAGCTGTGCAATTTTGTAAAAAAAAAAGTATTAATAGTTTTTTTGTTTTCTCTTTCCCTTTAAATGCTAATAAGCTCTTAACTGCGATTCGATAACTTTGTGTACACACTGTTTTACCGATAAACAAAGATCAACTATTGCGCAAACAAAATGAAATTCCGAACTTTGGCAACACTCAAAAATTTGAAGAATTTGAGTGTCTGTCTATCGGGTAATCTTGATGTTGATAACATATTGCAAGAAGACTGCGCATTGTTGAAGTGTTTTTTGTTTGTTTTTTAATTATGTATGGGAAACTTTTGTTAAATGCCACAAGAAAATTTAACGTAGCTCAAATTAATAGATGCGCAGACAATACTTATTTTTTTTAGTTTTATTGCATAAAGCATCATTTTTTTTTGTTTTATTCTCATTTGTTACGCATAATAAACTAATGTAAAATATTTTCATTGCAAAAAAATCAATTTGCTCTAAAGCATCATCAAAGTTATTAAAATCCTTGACCTTATTATGCGCAAACATTAGACAAAAACAACAAAAAAAAGCAGCGCATAAAAGATAATCAACTCGATAAGTATTTTCTTTTTTGCCTTCTTTTCTTTCTCTTTTTGCTGTCTATTTTCCAGTCATATACACAAAAACGGTAAAAAAAAAAGAAAGAAAATACAGAAGAGAATCAGCTAAATGAGCTGCGCCAAGGCAGCAGCAGCCAACAGCAACAACAAAGCGTCGTGTAATGGAGAAATTTGTTTGTATTGCTTGCTCACTCATACGTCGTTAGCTCTCTTTCTGGCGCACGCCGCGCATATGGCAAAAGGCAATAACCTTGAGGCAGGTTTTTCACATGACGACAATGTACGACGACGGCAGCGCAGCAGCAACAAAAGCAGACATCACAACAACAACAGCAACAATAACTAAAACGTAGCACAAAAAATACGCTTAATATTATTAAAGAAAAAAAACTCAAAGCTGAGCTTGTTTCGAGCACACGGAGCACTTTTGTATAAGGTCAAGCGGCTCAAGGTTTTTCCCAAAAAAAAAAATGTGGGAAAACTCTGTTTTTACAAATCAATAAAGTGCCACAATTAGACAGATAGGGTATATAACTTAGCTTCTGCCCTAGTTTTTGGTTTAATTGAAGGCTTAAGCATAAAGTAATGCTTACATCCAATCTAGTGAAAATAACTGAACATTGCTATCTACTACCTCCGAAAAATTGTTCATTTTGCGATTTCTTCATATGAATGTAAGTACACGTAAGCTAGAACGTGTGCCATCGATCAGAACAATCAGCAGAGTTCGGAGCAACCCTATAGATGGCATTTATTGACTATTAGAAAGCTTTCGACGCCCTGCAAAGGGAGGTTATATGGGCAGCCCTCGAAGCCAGCGGTATCCCAGAAAAGCTTATTAATGTCATTAAGTGTTCGTATGTCGGCGCCACTAGCAAGGTTCTGCACGCAGGACATACGATTTCGTTCCATCAAATTTAGAAACTTCATATGAATGGAAGTGCGCGTTGACTAGATCGTGTGCCATCCATCGGAACAGGTAGCAATCAGTTAAGGCAATGTCTGGAGAATATGGCGGGTATGCCAATTTCAACGTTTCCAAGTACTTTTAGACCACTTTTGCAACACGCAGTCGAGCATTTTCATGTCATGTCCTTAGCTTTCGGCTCAATTGTGTTCGGTATCGATGGGATAATTTCACTTGCCTTCACCTAACACCTAACTCGTACCATCAAATGCAGAGCATGACTTTAGCGCCTTGAATATTGGCTTTCGCTGTGGACTTGGGAGTATGTTCTGGCTTTCTTTAAGACTTTCTGCGCTTAGGATTATCACTATGGACCTATTTTTCGTCGCCACCTTTGTAGAAGCTGGCGTTTGATATCTCTTGGTTTCAAGTTAAACGGAATCCAATATCTTTGCTGCTGAATCATTTTCATGACTTGGTGAGTCACTTGAAATAATTCTGACAATTCCTCTTGCATTTGAAAAGCGTCTTGGTAAAGTGATTCTTCCAGGTTTGCATCTTCGAAAACCTTTTTCTTTTCACCACCATGCCGGTTTTCGACATCACAGTCACCATTCTTAAAGCATTGTCACTCGCTGCACTAAGAGCAGTCTCGCCATTCTTATTCCAGAGAAATCGACGAGTTTCAGTTTTCTATTTTCCTCGATTGGTAAAGCAAAAGCATTACTTTCTGCGACAATGAATTCTTGTTGCAAACCGATATCCACAAAAGTTCTAACGCAATATTATTGCCGTATGTCTACGATTATTGTATATCACTTTCAATCGATAAATATCGCCCAGCACCTATCGAAAAACGACGCAGACAAAGTTGTACGACTTAAATAAAAATATTAACAAAAAAAGTTGCTTTAATTACTGCATAGCAGCTGGCACGAATCTTTAGCTTTTTTACAAAAAAAAGTAAGTTCGTTTCTGGGTCACTGGCAACAGAAAGAAATGCCCACAAATTTTCAAGCACACCTACTTGCTGCTGTTGTTGTTGCTGTCACAGCTGTCATTAATCATTGCCAGTTAAACAATAACAAGCAAAAGCAACAAAACAAAAAAAAATACAAAAAACAACAAAAAGCACAGCTCAAGTGCGTGCAAAGAAAAGTGAAACTCAATGACTGTCAAACTGTGTCATTGAGCGAGTGAACGAAAAACAACGAGATGAGCACAAGTGCGAATGTCAAAGCATTGTAAAGACAGTGGGCAAAATTTGCTGTTTTTGTGGTAAAATGGTAGTCTTTATGGCATTTCGTGCGTAAGACAGCGTTTTGCTTACAATAGTCAGTGAATCAGAAATAAACTGGGTTCTGTGGTCCAGTTTACAAAAGTAATAGAATTTGAATTAAATGGCATAATCTTGTACCAGTTATATATTATATTATGTTACCAAATATATATATTTTGTACATAATAAAGAATGATGACAATACTGTCATCGTTCCAAAGGCGATGCAGGTCTTTGAAAAGGTTTTCGAACAGAAAGGAGACCAACAGCTCTTAGCCGAATTTCAACAAGAAACTACTATAGGCAAATAGCGTCTATGCCAGTGAATTGGCACAGCATACAATGATCCCATCGAGAATTTACAATGAAAGCATATACCGATATTTTTTTCCGATATGACTCAGTTATATACCGATAATGAGTACAGTTTATTAACAATGTAATCTTTTGCAGAATAAAATGTACAGCATAAATAAAACAGAACTTCTACCAGCACAGATCATCCTCGCTTTCATTGCCCTCGTAGTTGCATATCTGGGATCATTTTGCTGACCATGGTTGGCACTGCGCCTGCGGATCTTCATACAAGAACATCTGCAGCAGGTCAAAGATGGGAAATCGATAGAAAACCGAGCAGCCTCCAGTCGCTCGTAAAACCCAATTGAATATACGCTCCAAACTTGAATCCTTGCCGGTCCAATGATGAAGCAATCTAAAAACGAGTGCAAGGCGGGTAATCCACGAAAAACCAGATAACATAGTTGCGATGAATGACAATTAAAAGACACATTGTTCATAAGCTGTTGAAGCACATACGAGACCAAGTTGCAGCCACCAATTAGCATGCAATACCTTTTGAGACAACTAGGAAGATATTTGAGCATGAATATTTTGGGCATAAGATGTGAAGCGCAGATGCCCAAAACGATGCCAGTCAGATAATAAAATGCGCTATTCTTCACCAAGCGTGTGGCACTCCACAAATTGAATCCACAAACTGCACACAGCGAAAGATCAACTGCCAAATGCTTAGGTGTGCCTCTATAGGGCTACTTGGTCAACACACCTACGCTCCAATGTGCGACAGCTGTACGTGGGGCTATGCCTTTGCGAATATAGCGTAATACTAAACTGTGGACGTTGCTCCTGGTAATGCTATGAAACTCTCTGCGGCGTTGGTCCATCGTGTCCAGTATATTTCTGTCAAAACGTATTTACAGCGACATTTCAATGGTCTCAAGCTCGAGCAAGAAATGCGTCTTTCCAAAATAGCAAGATGTGCGCTATTTATTTTGGCTAAATTGAGTTGCCAATACTACAATAGGAACGCCGGCCTTCAAACAATCTGAATCCTCTGCTGGCATTAGCTGCTTAGCGGGGAACCCAGGCGACGCTATAAGAAGATGAACCCATTGGCTGCAGCTTACGAACATCTTTGGGTCACATGCCTGCCTGAATGCAGGACACAAATCAACTTCAGTATAATTTTGAACATTTTGCAATTTTAAATATTTTTACAGAATTCAAAATTTTGAAATATTTTACCAGAACTTGTTACCGAAACCAAACTAACTTAAATCGTTTTGAAATAAAACCTTATTGACATAAAACCAAGGCTACTTTGTCAAAACATTTAGAATTTTGTTTGTAATTTTAAATATTTATACAGAACTTGTTACTTCGAGAGACGAAACGAAACTGAACTAAATTGTATTGAAACGAAGCATTATGGCAATAAATCCATTTGGAAATAAAAAGCAAGGCTACTTTGCCAAAACTTTTAGAATTGCTTAGGAATATTTATATTTAAATTAATTTCAAAACGACTTGCTTTGTTATTTTTTTACTTAAAATTTTTGCTGTTTGTAGCTTAAATTGGTATTGTTACAAGCGACTGCCGTCCAACGCTTGTAGACTTCGCCTTAGAAAATTGCATTCCCTTAATGAACGTGGAACGTACCACCATGTCTGTCTTCTGCATAAGGTGTTGCTCGGATTTATTGACATGAATACAATGGTTTTTTTTTGTGATTCCAGCCAAAGGAATTTATTATTTTCGATTCTCCGCTGCACCATTTTGTAAGTCTAGTTTTGCCCTGCAAAATCCCTTTCGTGTTTTATGTCCTGCACAATCTTATTCGTGTCTTATGCTCTATTTAGTTTTAATAACCCTTTCGATTTCCTCCCTTCGAACGGTCTATTCAATTCAGCTCCTACTTTAACTCAACTTATCGTGATTTGCCAAATGGAGCATATTTTACCAATCATGCTTTTCCACAAGGTCAACAATAATCTTTTGGCAACTTTTGTTAGGAAAAGACTTAACTTTTATCTTGCTTTCTGTTCCCAATCGAAGTTTCTAGCCAGCACCAGATATGAGACGATGCATACCTATAAATTAAAAAATAATCCATGAGGCTATGGAGTAAAATTAAAATTGTTTAATTATAAGGTCGACTATCCTTAGATGTACCCCTTGTATTGATGTACCCGAAATTCCATTGCCTTTGCTGTCAAAACAAAATTGTATTCCTGTTTTTCACAATTTCGGCCCACTGTACGTAGCAAAAATAGCAACCAGCTTAAGTGTTGGAAACAAGTCAAAGTTGATGACACAAATTGTTTATGCACCCCATGACTAAGGAAACAGATTGACACTGACTGGACCATAGACCGGAAAGCCTGCTAAACAGTTCATCAAATGCGTCAGCATAGAAACATCATAATCTCCGCCCATCGTCATCATCGCTTTGCTTCCACTACAAGCCGAAGCTTGACCTTTTTTAATAAGCGGCCCTCAGTCAGTTTAAAAGCAAAGTCGTAAAACGTCATCAAACATTTTTCACTCGTAAACCTGACAACTTTCCGTCATTGTCTGTGCGCGGGTGAAAGTGAAATTTGCAACAGCTCCGTTTTTGACGCCCCACCAAAAGCTGACATTCAGCAATTTTCATTACAGCTAAAAAAAAAAAAAAAAAAAAGTACTCCCAAAAAATACGAAAGTTTATGACACAAAGGACAGCGCTGGGATCTAGGCCGTAAGCACAAATGCTCTCATTTTATGCATCCCTCGTAAAGATGGTGCACATTCTAAAGTTGTTAAATATTTTAATTTTCCAGGCATTTCAAAAGGGTGTGTTATGTGGATTGTGATTTTTCGTAAGCTTTACTTTTGTTCAAATTTTAAATGGTTTTTACATTTTTGTTGAAGACTAAAGTGAGATATATGCATAATGTGGAAAAAAGCAAATAACTATGCTCAGTGGAGTTATTTTAATGAGCCGTGCGCCTAATGCGGATAGAGTATTTTTCAAGTAAGAGATGCATATGCCATGACTAATGTCGGGCGTTACAATGCTGACCGCAGAACTTATGTACGTCATATGTAATTCTATTGTAGATAACTTACGTTACCAAGCCTAAATCGTGTCTATTGTTTAATGTATGCAGCTTGTGACTCACCTGCAAATAAAAGAGAGAAAAATTGTTTAAAAATAAGATTTGATGATTCCATATTTTCTTATAATTAACTCTAAAAGTTTCATGGGTTTTTCACACAAAGTGCAGAAAGTCAATAAAGCACCAACTAATCTTTTATGATTTTCCAATACGAAAAACTGCTTAACCCAAAAGGCGGATGCTTGAAATCAAAGATATACTGGCAATTCCAAACTATCAGTTTCATTTAAATTTTTCCCAACTAAACCGGAACACTTAAGACTACAACAGTAAAGCCGCCAATCTTTATAGCCGCAACCTTTATAAGATAAGACAACGCGTACAATTTCTTAGGAAACACTTAACACAAATTTGCTCAGCAATAAAGCGACTGCAAAGCTATTTAGCATGGCATTGTCTTGCCAACTGTTTCTACACATATATAGAAAAAATTTAAATAATCCATACAATTCACTGACGTATTTATTATAGTTTAAACAAAGTAACGTTGTCAGTTTTAACAAACTTTTTATTTTAATTAGGCTTCCCTCAGCGTCTTTTCAGATCTAATCAGGCAAACAAACATACCTATTATATACGAAGCTTATCACTTGTGGCTTATCAAAAGTTTAGCAACCACAAATGTTATGCAACGTTGCCATTTTTCACTGATATCAATTAATTGTATACTCTGGCATTGTTTACTTTTCTTATAAAACCTACAAAATATGACCCAAAAATAAAACATTGTGGCCGAATATTTTTTCTTGGTGCCTTACAGCAAAGTCCATTGCAATATGTCTGAAATATATAGTATATGGTAGGTAGGTGGGTAGTATGTACAATATGTGCTATAAGTCAGTTTTCGGTGTTGTATTTGTTTGCTTTGCTTGCGCTGATAAGTTGACATAGATTGTATAATAGCGAAACAGTAAAAGGCAACCATTTGCCTTTACTTATCACTTAAGTCAATTTTGTGGTTTACATACAATAAATAGGTACATATACTTATGCGAGGGCAGCTTTGAACATTTTGATTTGTTGAAATCAAATGATTGCTTAATTAAAGCTACTCTTTTCAATAGAAAGTTGTGGAAACACTTAAAGATTAGTCAAAGCTTAATGTCGGCAATTATAATTTGAACTCCCATAGTGATTTTTATGTAATATTGCGTTTCTTAATCTGGCTTATGCATATTAAGCGATCTTCAAAGAGTTGAATGACCCTTACATCACGAAATCTCTCTACATGTCTCTCTTCGGCACAATTTTTGAATAGCGTTTGGAGCTCTTAACTCCGCAGTACAGAACAGTATTGAAAAATTTAAATTGGGCTATATCTAGCCGACTGCCTCCTAATGTTAATAGACAATAGAAGAAGAGAAGAGCTCAAAGTTAAGTTTTTGTAAACAACACAGAAATATGACCAAAATCTTTGCAAAAAAAAATAAAAAAAATACACTTCTGCCTCCAAATTGCCTTCTAAGACGCAATATCTCTAAATTCGTGTTATGTTCTCTGTATCAACTTTTTATACAAGTTGCTATAAATATTTCGGTGTTTTGGAAGAGAGATTAAAAATGTGAGAATTTAGTTATTCGATTGCATATGTTCTACTCTCTATCATCTCTTAATTTAAGTAATTATTATTGTTACAT
Organism: Chymomyza procnemis; assembly: GCA_035046065.1. NCBI lineage: Eukaryota > Metazoa > Arthropoda > Insecta > Diptera > Drosophilidae > Chymomyza > Chymomyza procnemis. The sequence goes on from JAWNOJ010000024.1 coordinate 10,611,962, forward strand.
TTTCTTAGATGTTTAATGTGTATTAATGCTGGATTTTAGATACTCGACTACCTGGTTTGAACTGGAACCCATCTACCCAAGTATTTTGTTAAACTTCGCCTTCTAAATAACCGCAGAACTTATCATGGGGCACAACTTCTACATCAACTACTATTTCGCAAAATTAGTTCTTCTGATCTTCTTAATAAAGTTAGTTTTTGTGTACATTCTAAAGTAACAGCATATTGTTCTATTAGCCCCACAATTTTCTATATTAAATGATGTTACGCCTTATCCTTTCCGTTTCTTATGCGCTAATTATGATAGCCCTTTAGATCTTCTCACTTTCAAACGTTTCATTCAATCCATAACTTCTTCAATTTTCAGTCATCTCGGCTAGAGAAGCATTATTGATTTATTTATTCCATTATAATTTTTTTGTTTGAATGAAGCTTTTTTGAATCTTTTTCTAACAAATTGATTCAATCATGTAATATTTCCTTTCCATTTCCATCTTGAGTATTTGACAGTTCTTCCCAAATTTTTGATATGATATACCCATAAAGAGTTTACCCAGCCGACCGAAGACGCATTATAGTTTATAACTATAATTTTCCTCACTTTATATATTTAAGAATTAATCTGATATTACATCAAAATTCAATCACGCCTTGTTGTTCCAAAAAAATAAATTAATATGTAATTAAAAATCAAAAAAATAAATAGAAGTGATATTTTAATATTACGAGCTGTTCATGAAATAAGAGTTATTCCCAAACTAAGCTATTAAGCAAACACAGAGCAGATGTCTGTCATTATATTATTTCGCATTAATCGCTTTAAATGTGAGTTTGTTGGATAGACAGTTCTCTAAATGTTTATAAGGAGATATTTATATGATTTAGAATGTTAAAAGCTTACTCCTTAAATGCTGAATTTTTACTAAATTTAATTATTAGAAAATATCTTCAGCTTGAAATAGACCATTTTTACTTTCTTCCAAAATGTAATCAATGAAAGATTTGCTACCTTAGCCAGTAAATCTTAAAAATCGCGATTAACGAAGTGGCATGTTTTCGCTAATGGCTTGAAATATATCAATTATATGTCAAGACTTTAACTTTTCGATTCCAGGTAAATATTCGACACTCGTAACGCTTTAAAGAAGTACATACAACACTGTTTACGTTTTCTGTAAATTCAGAAACTTTGAGAGCAGCCCTCGTAAAATACGTTTAGCAAAAAAAAAATACACAAAGAATTTTGCAATTAAATAAAATTTTAATTTACTTTTGGTTAACCGCAAGCCATTGCATATGCATTGTTTTTCACACATAAAAACATAAATAAATTATATGAAAACTTCAAAGCAGATGTTGACAGCAAAATGTCATAAGCTTAACTCGCTCGCTCTCTCTCTCTCGCTCTCTCTCTCTCGCTCTCTCTCTCTCTCTCTCTCTCTCTCTCATTTCTCTGCACTCTCACTTTGAGAAAGTCATGCACTTCAATTTGGGAGACAGCAACGCAATGAGGTAATAATAAATTCCCTTGACTTACTTGTCAGCAGCTTTTGTTTAATTGCCAGCCGCCCACTCTTTTGCCTTCCTTCCGCTAGCCTCGTTTCTCTGAAACTCACTCATTTAAATTTGCATTTGAGTGACTTTTGAGTTGAGTTTTAATTAAAGTGACTTAAATAATCTCGACTTTAGTGACATATTTTACTAAATATTTAAAATTATATATATTGTCAATCTGTCTAATTCTGTCTAATATACAACTCGATTTAATCAGTTTTATTTTTTATCTTGAAATTGTAAATCAAATCACTAACTTTCAGTTTGTACTGATTAGAATAAAAGTTCGAGGTTAATGGTAAAGCTTTTTTGGAAATAATAAATTCTGGGGCCATCATATAGAGTGAGTCGACGCATTTTCGAGGACTTCTATATCCTCATAGCTCTTGGTTAGGCTAAGATATGTTTGTTAAAAAAAATTACTACCGATTTTAAATGGCCTAACTTTTCATTGCTTTAAAGGTTTTCACGACTATTTGAAAACGCTTAACCTATTTCATTTTCTCCGTTTCAAACTAAACAATTTGTTCTTTGCTCGGACTTCAATTTTTCGGTCAATAAAGAACCGCTGTGACATAGACCACTTAACATTTGTAGGTCCTTGATTTTAATCGCATAGACCGTCCCTGGACAACCAATAGGTCGCCGCGTCACCAGAAAAATACATTTTCAGCGACTATGAGTGGTACACAACCATTTGTTTGGTAGTTGTCTTCCAAGAAAGTAAGAAATCCAACCGCCGATAACGGATCGCTCTTCACTACGACAATGCGAGCTCTCACACATCGACTCAAATAACTGAATTTTTGAGCACTCAAAACATCGAATTGATGAGTCATCCGCCATATAGACCTGACTTCTTTTTATTGCTGTACGTAAAAAATAAAATAATAGGTCATCGTTTTTCGGCACCTGAAGAAGCGCTTGATGCATTCAGAATGCATGTTTTGGAGATACCTCAATCAGAGTGGCAAAATTGCTTCGGCAATTGCTTCAAACACATGCAAAAGTGTATAGATATTAATGGGGAATATTTTAAAAAACCACCGAAACGATTTTCATCATGCAAAAGATTATAGATCTTAATGGGATATTACTTTAAAAAAAAAAACACCGAAGCGATTTTCAATCATTAATATTAATCTATACATTGAAGGTGATTATTATGATCAACGTCTGACGGACCAACCAACTTTTCAGTTTCATTTTTTTTTAGTAACTTTAAAGAGAACCTGTGATTATTTTGTTGGGATGCCACTTTTAGCGATTTGCAGTAAAGATTTACAAGGCATCAGTGCAAGATTTGCCTTTTTAACAAATGTTAAGAAATCTATAAAACTTAGCGCAGATTCAGAAAATGTTGATGATTATGAAGTTTTCACCTTTAAGATAGAAATACGCAACTTCTTTTGAACAGCAAGCAAGAAATCCATAAACGGAAATTTTCGCAAAAAATATTCACAAAACCAAAACGAACTTTAGCACGAAAAACACGACCAGATATGGAACATGGAACATTAGAAAAATAAACAAGACCTGGAGTGAAAAAAAGAGATCGACGCAAGACAAAAGAAAATGAAGGAGCTTTGTGAGTAGAAATTAAGAAACTATCGTCAATAACTTTTATTGTAATTTATCATTAATTACTTAGAATATAGTTCCCAAAGAAATGCTGAAATAATATAAAGAAGCACATGTTTGAAGGTTTTTAAAATGGCGCGTCCGCTTTTGCTGTGCGTTTTGGGATAAGAGCTGCGATACGCAAAATTTGGCTCTTGACATGGTTTTGCATCTGCAGCGGCCTTGAGGTGATCGACGAGGTCACAGTGGCAAATTTAGTTCATGAAACACACGAGGCACTTTTGCTGCCTCAAGGAACCATAGGCCATATAAGCCATATTCATCTTAGGGTAACACTTTGGCTGTCGTCCTCTTTCCAATAAAAATCTTGTAACTTTTTTAAAATTATCTCAAAACATTTATAATCCATTCAAATACCACATAAAACAAACCACACCTATAATCGACTAACAAATCTGATATATTTAAGATATGCCACAATTAACGAAGCAGACATTTAACCAAGTTAGACCACAATCAGCCAGCATTTTAACAGCTGCCAGCAGCAAAAATTCATTTGACCAAAAGTTTGCAGAAACTCAACATTTTGAGCCAAAGCACGCTGCAGCCTGAAACCAGTTCCAATACGAATATCCGGCTATTTTGACCGCAAATCAAACCAAACACTTTCAGATTCTGTCACTTTGATGCCACAATGCTGCACTGGAGCAGTCTGCTTTTCCACACTCCCCCTTTTACTAATCATTTAAATTTCACAACCCTTTGGGTAAACCTTGAGCTGTGGGCGGGCTGGCGGGCGTTTGGTTCTTGGCCAACTTGAACAGACTTGCTCTAATTTTAAATTTTTTTATCGATCAAACTGCTGCGTGTTAAATAAATTTACTAACTGAAATGGAAAGGCAATAACTGAAGTAACACAAGTTATACAAACTCTTCTGCTCTTCGCTCTTCTCACGCAAACTGATACACACGCACACTTACTCACACACACGCACATATACAGACGAATCGCATAAATCAAAAAGAAAGAAAAAAATAAATGAATAAATGTAAAAAGAAAACAAAAACAAAAACTTGGTAGAAAGTCGCTGCTGGCTTTGTTTATAGCCAAGTCGATGATGGCCAACATTTTATATGCTTTTTATACTTATTTTTTTTTTTACTTAGTAATTCATTGTTGTTGCTTTTGCTACTTAATTTACTTGTTGTGTTTGCCTCTTGCATTTTATTTAAATATTTTTCAATGTGCCGCCACCGCCACCGCCGCCGCGCACAAAAACGCTTTCACACTCTCTTCGAGCTGCATTTGGCCTTGTTTTTATTTTTATTCTCACTCAACTCCCGCTCTATCTCTAGTCTCCCTTCTCGTTCGAGTTTTGCCAATTTTTTATAAACGCATAAAAAATATTGTATTATTTGTGTGTGTGTGTGTGTTGGCCAAAACGAATTCTTGGCATATTTGCGAATGCCATTTCTATACACTTTATTTTTAGAGCAAATAAGTACGTTGAGTTTATCAGAAAAGCTGCAGTAGCGACAAACCAGACCTTCTTGATTTTTTACCTAACGCTTTCTTATGATCTTTCTGAAGTCTGGGTAGGCGATCTGAGCATTGAAAATATTAAGTATACGACATGTGGTGCGCTTAGAAATTAAAGCTGCAAAGAAAAGAAACTATTTATTGAAGATTCCAAAAATAATAAATAAAACTGAAGCAACATTATATATGGTTTTTTGCAAAGCCATTTTCTAATTTTTATCAGCTTTATTTTCGAAAAGAGGCATTCTATGAAGTTGAATATTTGTTCAATGAAAAAAGACTTCTTCCAAAGACTTTTGTACTTCTTTGCGGATTCGCATAAGGGTTTTGGCACTTATGTGTGGATTTGATTTTCTTTTACACTGATGGAGGTCTTCAGCACCGGTAGACAATCGTTCTACTCTGCTAATTTTCTTTAATATTAATTTATCAAAAAACCATTGTATCGACTTATGAAACATGGCTTTCTATAAAGCAAAAAATTTGTTTGATGAAAGTCGACTTCTTCATCGGTTTCAACTTATAAAACATGGCATTCTATAAAGAAAAAAAATTGTATGATGGAAGTCGTCCGCTTTTTTTTACTCCTTAGCCGATTCTTTGAAAATTATTTGAAAAGCTTAAGGTTTTTGACACCCGTGTATTAAAATTTTTAATAATTAACTTTCCTTTTTTATGAGCATTCTGGTTACCAATCGCTTACATAGATCTTTAAGGTATTAAGGATGTATCTTAGGCTCAATAAGATGTAAAGCTAGCCTGCATATAACCAGTTCTCTTTTAGCAGACTCTTGGATTTTTTTTTCAAAATTTCTATGCAGATTTCCAACACTTATAACAGAAGTTGTCTTGTACTATACAATTTTGTGGTAAACTTGAAAGATAATTGTAGATTCGCAATAATCACAAGAGATTGCTTGGCTTGCGTTTTATGTGTAACGAAAATTTTCTATAAATAATGTTGTTGCTCCCTTAAAAAATTAACAAAACTTTCTTAAAACTTTAACAAAATGTGCTCATGTTTCGATATAACCGATCTCAATTCATGTTCAATAACTTAAAGATTCCCAAAAATGTTAATACAAATTTTTTTATAATTTTCAATTTTCTTGCAATTATTAGCAGCTTATAAAGGGTGATTTTTTAGCAACAAGATCTATAATTTAATCACGAATCGATTTGCAATCGAACAGCGAATAGAAAATGTTTAATCTCATTATCAATATTCATTCGAAGTAAGGCAAGTGCCATCTCTCTCAAATCTCGCAAAAATGTACATGCATTTGGTAAGGGCGGCATCACTGAGCCCTACTTTGTTGTTGTTGTTGTAGCTATTTCGGTGCACCAGGTATAGTTTGGGCTTCCGAGGCGGATTGGCAGTCCCTGGCCAGCCCGGAATGGAGCCCTACTTTGTTAAAGACGGCGATGTGCGGGTGGTTATTGTGAATGATGCTTACAAACTTTTTTTTTGCCAAAATATGGAGCTTTATTGGACTATGTGGTTTCAGCAAAATGCGAGTTTGTGGCCTGTCAATTGGCCAATTAGAATTTGTCACTTAACGCCTCTGGACAATTTTGCATGGGGAAGAGTTAATGGAAATTGACGAACTGGATGCCAAAATTGAACAAATATTAAAACACTTATAGTGTCTTTTAAATATTAGGTAAAAAATCTGTATTGTTGCTTATACTCAAGATGTGTTTTCTTTGGAAAATAAAAATTTTTCAATGGACTTTGCGACGTGTTTAACATTTAACATTGATTCATGGTATTAATGGGTATTTTAGGAATGTCTCTTCGTTAGTAAGTTTAAAAAAAAGTATCATCTTAATATTTTTGCAAAAGAGTATACACAATTCGGTTAACGATAAATATTACGCGTAACGGGATTATATCAAAACTCGGTCACAGCTGATTAACCAAAACCAAACCAAGCTAGTTCTGCAAATCAAACATCTTTTGAGCTTTTACATTTTTGCATATATTTTTTGTTAACAAATCAAAGTGTAACTAAAAAACGAAAACGCCAACATAGCAAAAAAAAAAAAAAATTGTTTAAACAATGTGTAAGCGCGTAAAGAACAACAATCAACACACACTCACACAACAATAACAAGCTCCAAAAACAAATTTAGGCCAAAGACAAACAAATGGCTTACCAAATTGCATTAGCCATCAAATCACAGCAGAAACTTTTGAAGCATGAAATGAACCCAACAAAGAGCAGAGCACAGCAGAGCGGAGAATGCAAAATAAAGCAAAAGCAAAAAAGCAAAAGAAATGTAAAAAAAAGAAAGCAAATGACAGAAGAAGCAATAGAGCAAACAAAATAAAATAAAAGCTTAAAGAAACTTGGCCAATAAAACGAGAAATAACAACATAAACTAAATAAAACAACCTTGACAACAATTAACACATACAGACACACACATACTCACTCACACACATACTAACTGCTGCTCTGACGAACACACACACACACATACACAATCGCACACACACTCACACACACACTCCTCACTCTTTACGCGCGCGTGCAAAATCGCAACAAAAGTCGCGCCTTCGAGGTAATCAATCAATGTAAGCGTTTTTAAACAACGCTCAATAGTCCACCAAATGAGTGGGCCATAGAGTGCGAGGGGCGGGGTGGGTAGGTGAGGAGCGTGGCTCATGCACTAGGTTCGAGTGGGCAGAGTTTTGACACAGTTTAACATTACCTGATGGCAGATTAAATTGACTTGGACATGGAAAACTGGAAAATTTGGACTGGGTGCGTCATTTAATTTGCAAAACAAGTATCCAGCGAAGCGCGCCGATGAGGCGGCAGGCCCCTCAGGTTTTATGTGCGTCACTACGAAAGCTTCTTGGTTCCTAGAGTAACATCGAATGCATTAAGTCGTTATCTGTTTACGTTTAACTTTATAGACTTGAGCGTGATAATTATATCCGTCTGTTTGGGAACAGAGAGCATGCAAACAGCGATAAAACAATACGATCGCCACACGAACACAATAGACGTCACTACGAGAGACTAAGATCTTTAAGTAATATCAAATGCATTAAGTCGGTATCTGCTTCTATAAAACTTAAAAGTCTTAAACGTTATATTCACACATATCTCTTAGGGACAGATAACGAAAATAGCTATTAAACAGGTTATCCAATATGGTCGGCACACGAAGTCACTATGAAAGCTTTTTGGATCTTAGGGTAACATCAAGTGGTATCTGCTTCTATAAAACTTAGAAGTCTCAAACGATATTGATACGTATCTCTTAGGACCAGATAACGAATATAACTATTAAACAGGTTATCCAATATGGTCGGCACATGAAGTCAATATGAAAGCTTTTTGAATCTTAGAATAACTTCAAATGGTATCTGCTTCTATAAAACTTAAAAGTCTTAAACGCTATATTCATACGTATCTCTTGGGGACAGATAACGAAAAAGACTAATCAAAAGGTTATCCAATATGGTCGGCACACGAAGTCACTATAAAAGCTTTTCGAATCTTAAGGTAACATCAAGTGGTATCTGCTTCTATAAAACTTAAAAGTCTTAAACGCTATATTCATACGTATCTATTGGGAACAGATAACGAAAAAGACTATTCAAAAGGTTATCCAACATGGTCGGCACACGAAGTCACTATAAAAGCTTTTCGAATCTTAGGGTAACATCAAGTATAAAACTTAAAAGCCTTAAACGTTGTATTCATACGGGGACCAGATAATGAAATTAACTACTAAACAGGTTATCCAATACGATTGGCACACGAACAAAATAGACATTATGCCCGTATTGGCTCCCGTAAAACTTTGTATTCAACGCAATATTTATAGATATATGTTAGGAGCAGAGCATCCAAATAATTATTAAACAGGTTATTCAATACAGTTGGCACACAAACAAAACGGGAAAAAATAAATCCCAAAACAAACATCCTTCAACACTTTATAATTCCTGTTTTCGATTCGTGTAACTGTATATATAACAATTCTTACTCAATAAAATTTACCTCCAAACACTCAATGAGGCCCACCGAAAAACTTTTTTCATGTGATATGTCTGCCTACTGTGCTTTACTTCGAGCTTTAAAATTAGTGACTTCGGCACAAGTTATAATTACTAAAGTTTCCGACGATCTATATATAGTTTTCTTGTACATTTCAGTTCAGCGTAAATAGAAATGCTCAGGATTATTTGTAATCTGTTGTTTTTCTGCAGTCTTTACTGATAAGACAATCGCCGTTGTCTTCGGCCTTGTTGCTGTATAAATGAACTAACGTGAGACGCTTAAATACCTAAAGGATTTGACGTTAATAGTAATCGTCAGCGTATTGATTGCGAAAGTGGAATTGCCATACACTTCTTAAAAGCGATTACAATATATCCAAGTAGGCAATATTTTGGAATCCTATCATCAGAGTTGGAAGGCCATGTAATATCTTAAGAACTTCCGCTGAAGCGTAAATGCAGGCTCTGGGTTAACTTGAATTAAATTGAGATAGCCCAATTAAAGACGCGTTATCTCCTTTAGGAGATAAAGAAAATCGTCTCACATCATCAATAAAAAATAATAAAAATGTAATAAAAAAAAAGACCGAATACTTTGTCAGAAGTTTAAAAAAAAAATATTTTGGTCTGTTGCAAGTTTAATTATCCAAAAATCAAGAGTTCAACACATACAAGAAGTTCACACAGTGTTTTCATATGCATTTCTGATCTTACTATGTAATAGACCTAACACTCCTAATACTTTAACCCCTACCCTGAAACATTAAAAATGATAAATAATAACCATTCCAAATGCAACTGCAAAGCCTTTTTAAAAATAATTTTATAATTGAACAAGATTGACAGATCTAAGGTAAGAGTTACAAAAAGAGTTTGTCAACCGAAAAAAAGCAAGGTTAAGTGGAAACGACATTATCTTGTTTATTTTCAAGATTCAATTTTTCAGCAGAGTTCTAAATAAATATACAATAAGCTGTATTTGGTATACATTTTTTGGCTGTCGAGTTGCGAAGTTCGTTGCCTCTGGAATTCAAACTCCAATAGTTATATTTGTGGCCAAATAAGATAATGCGAATTTTTTGGCTGTCGTGCTTTAAAAAGTCTTTTTCCATACGTAACTAAACCGATATTTGGCTTAAATACAGCCAAGCTTTGTGTCCCATGCATATATTCCCCCATTATCTAAAACTTATAAGGCAGCAAAGTAGATTCTTTTACAAATTTGTAATCCTCACATTACTAATACGCCCCGTTGCTAATTTAAAGACTTCAAACAATTTGGAGAGTATCCCTGCGCCCACAGAGCTGCCGTAAAGTTATGCCATCCTCTCCACAAGCTCAATTAAAGCTTAAATAAAAAGGAGAAGAAGAAAAAACATTGCAAGCAGCTGCCGCCAATGAGCTATAAAGTATCAGCAATGCCCATTGCATATAAACACAACTTCAAAGGACTCGCTGCCATTGGGTAACAGAGCGCGTTGCAAGCAAGTCCGCAGAGAAGAAGAATCAGAGGCAGCAGCAGCAACTGCCACTCGAAACGAGAAAAAAACAAAAGGCGTTGCAACAACAACAATGGAATGTACTAGCAGACCAAGGACCGAGGACAACTTTAGGACTCGACTCGACTCTGCTAGGAGGATAGCACATGAACGACGATATGGCAACGTTGGCGGCAACTCGGTAACAAACTCAAAAGCAATGATGATTTATGTACGAGGCCAACAGAGTTGAGAGAATGTGGCAGGAATAGTAGCAGAGTAAGTGATGCGATGCTACGAGCGCAAGGAGGTGAAGTACACGCGGTGCCTTAGTCTCTCATAGAGTAGGAAGCACTTGAGTATTCATGCAATTTCTGGGTTATAGCCGCCATTAAACTTGCCCCAACTAAGCGCAACACAACGAGCCAGATGAAAGAGAGACACATCAACATGCAACAAACGCATATATGCAACTAGACAAACAAACACACGCACAGACACACACACTCACACACAGAGGGAGAGAGGCACGCTTTGATAGAGTAACAAGAGTCGTTGCCGCCCCATTGACGTAGGCCCCACGGTTGCATTTGAAAATTGCATGCAAAATGCAACGCTTGACGGCAAAAGAAGCCTCCCAGAGGCGGCTTCGAAAAGGCGCAGGGCGCTGGGACAACAAGCAACATACCAGTGGACAGTTCAATGTTGCATTTCAAAGTAAAACGATGTGTCGTCATGTCTACCATGTACTCCCCGCACCCAACCCACTGTTATTATTGTGGGTCTCGTTTTAGCAGCGTTTTAGGCGCTAGGCGTCTGGCTTGGTCTGCTGGTCTTAGGACATATCAAAAGTTAATAGTAGAACTGAGCAGAAGGATGGATGTGCTATAAACCAGCCAAACGACTTTTAGTTAGTTGAAAAATAAATGAAATGGATAAAGAAGCAGTACAACTGGGTGCGGCAATAGATTTCTATATTTGGAATTGCAACTGGACATGGAGTTACGTTATGAGGTGTTCCACATGATTATGACACTTGTGTTATGGATAAATGTAAAATATAGTCCAAGGTGTGGAAAGTTATAACGTTTTATGTGTCTGTCGACTAGTTAAATGGAATTGTGCAGAAAATTAAACCTTATGAAATGTGACATTGCTCTAAAACGTGCTGCTCTCTCGCGCTCATTTGCGCTGTTGCTGACTGCATAAAATCTTTATTAACTCTCTTTACTTTGGTTTATTTTAATTTAGCCTCAAGAATAGTGTGATCAAAAAAAAAGTCGTGTGTCTTTGCTACTTCTTGGAACAAGCCCAGTATTCTTCAGTTAATATTAAATATGATTATCTTAAAAGTGCTTCTTTGCTTCGTATTCTTGAGAGGCTTTTACCTTAGAACTGATTTATGCCAAATTCCAAGATTTGCGCGGAATTTGCGATTACTGTTTCAGAACCATAAACGGTATTCACTTGCGTCGGCGCCCTTATCGAAGTAAAGCTCTTAAATATATCATATATTCTCATTGCTGGTGTCTATCTTGGACGCACACTCCGACAAAACTAAATCAAAATGGCCAGAAGAGCTTTTTTAGTACGAAATGTCATCTCTCTAACGCCGTCTTTCGGTACCCGATAGGAATTATATCTATTCACAAAATAATGTATTTTTTTTACTACGCTCCAAATTTTGTTAATGCGCCCAATTTTGAAATACTGCTTCAACGCTTTAACCCCTCGATACCACGTTTTTAGAACAATATTTAATATAAAACTCTTAATTTTTACGCTTCGAGTCTTTAACTGGGGGATGCAAATATGGTCTTTTCTGATAAACATTCATTCACAAAATTATCTTTTCCAAGTAATTGTAGAGTATGCCCAGGTGTATTATGGTATTTCTGCATATCTCTTATGGACTCCAACACAAAGTTACTTCTATCATTTTGACCTATTTTGCATATATCCAATTATGCTTTAAATGAACTCTTACGTGTCTTATGCTCTCAAAAGGGTGATTTTTTGGTACCTTTATTTGATTAAAAAAAAAAACTGAGAAAGCTATACTAATACAAGACACGGAAAGAATTGTACAAAGCTTAATTAGATGTCGAAAACTGTAGTGCCAATGAAACAAAACTCTGAATTACTCTAGAAGCTGCTCTAAAAGTAACTTTTCTAAATAGTTCCGAAGAATCAATTAAACCGATTAGTTACTTATGCCGACATTAATACCCCATGGCATGTTCTTCAGTTTTTTAAAGTGGAGAACTTAAGGCGAAGTCTTTTAAAAAAAGGATAGCTGTATCCCAATTCAAATTTCACTGCGAAGAGAAGAAACTGTAAACAACAAAGCTGCGCTCCTTTAAAAAATAAACCGCAATGTGTTTCCTATTTTAAGGGTTAACATTTTTAACTTGACAATAAAGTTCAAACTCCAGCAAAATGGAGAGCTACTACAATTTTCCTATTTCTTGTGTAAAATAATTAAATAATTTCGTTAAAATTAGTATAAAAATTTGGTAGATCTTAGTTACTTTGTAATACAATAAGTAGTATCGATTATGCTGCGTTTTCAAGACACAATATTATATATAATGTGTATCTTTGACATTTAGTATTGGATATAAGGATTGCCTTAAACTCACCTTAATCTAAGCTTTAATCCAATCGAATATATAAGAAAAAATAATTAAACAGAACGCACTTATCATGATTCTTCTGCAAAGCATAATCTTCTAAATGCAATAAAATAATGTTATATTTTTTTAATCAAGTCTATTTCTTCCCTAACACTTAACGGAATTTTATAAGCAACATAAGCTCTCGTTCCACAAACTAGCCAACTTGCACAATATTATTCTTATTATTTATCAATAACTTGACCGATAAGCGGCATTTCCATTTAGCAATTTTATTATCGATACCGGATACGATTACATCACTGATAGAGTGCTGATGATGTCGCTGCTAAGCACCTACAAAACCACTTCTTTCCCAACTACTGTCCAACACGCCTACTCCGTTAAGCCCTATCCCCAGCCATCCCATACCATCTCCCACACCCTTTTTCACACAATTGCTGTCTCATATTTCACATTCATAGCATTCGGTTTGGCAATTGCATGTAAACGTAAGTTGAGCAACTCACCGATACATATTGCTATCGCAGAGTAATACATTTGTATGCGATTCCTTCATACGACAAACTGTTACAGTTTTCCAACGATAGCAAGTGTATTCCTTGATATACCTACCTATATATGTACATACATATATATTTATTGACAAGCACGTGCAGTCTGTTCGTCTGTCCCCTACCCCAATAGACAGTCCATCAGTTATTCAGTCACTCAATGCAGGCCAAAAACTTTACCAAACACGCATGGACGACAGGTGAGCAGCACAGCAGTTTGGTTCAGTTCAGTTCAGTTCAGTTCATATATGTATTTGTATATAATATGTACTAAACCTTTGACCCGCCCGCCCCCACTTTGAGTTCTATAGACAGTGTCTGCCTGCAGTGTTGGGAGGCCACGACTTTGGCATTTTATTAAATTACGTGCCTCGTGTTTTGTAAAGCTAACTTTGTTACACTCTGAGCAAGTAAGGAGCTTGAGAGTCGGTGGCACTGTGCGCGTTGAAAAGAAATGAAAATGTATGTTGGTTTCATTGGTTTTGGTATCCAGGGATGAAATGCTTTTAGCAGGCAAAATAAGTTCCACTGCCAACAGACTGACTGACGTATCGATGCATAATTTGTAAATGCTTAAAATTCATTGGAAAGTGATAATGCTTTAAGCATTAGAAATTCATGAGCAACTTGGAACTAGTTCGCGTGAACTACAACTGTTGCACTTTAAGAAGTTGTTTCATAGTAAGAGGCGTTTATTTTTTAATAATTAATTTTTGTAGTTGTCGGAAAAATTACGTACTAAGGCGTTATAATCGCTTAGGAGTGTAAGTTAGCACAAATTGGTGACGTTCGTCAAAAACTGTCACAAATCAAACATCGAATGTGGCGAGTGCTAGCCAGCTAATTGGACAGCAAATCGGATAGCTTTTATTGGCATCTAGTAGACTGTTCAATATAAAATATTTTTATATAATTTCCATTTATGCGTTTGAAGCATCAGAATTAATTGGAAGAAATTAGTTTTTAGGTCGAAAAAGTGCTCTTTCGACTTATCGCAAAAATATCCGGTTTAGAAATTAGCTGTGCTATTCTCGGCAAAAAAGTGGCGGGTTTGCCTCAATACATAATCACAAATCAAAACAATCTCATTATTAAAATAACACAAATCGTAGAGAACTTTTCTTTTGATTTACAATCAATAAACCCATAAAGAGAAATCAATAAACGCAAAAAGGGAAAGGGAAAGAAACAGGCAAAGTGAAAGAAACGGGCAAGGGGAAAGAAACGGGCAAAGGGAAAGAAACGGGTAAAGGAAAACAAACAGGGTAAAGGAAAACAAACAGGGTAAGGGGAAAGAAACGGGTAAAAGAAAACAAACAGGCTAAGGGGAAACCTTCGGTCAAAGGGAAAGAAACGGGCAAAGGGAAAGAAACGGGCAAAGAGAAAGAAACGGGAAAAGGGAAAGAAACGGGCAAAGGGAAAGAAACGGGAAAAAGGAAAGAAACGGGCAAAGGGAAAGAAACGGGCAAAGGGAAACAAACAGGGTAAGGGGAAACAATCGGGGAAAGCGTAAGGAACGGGAAACGGAGAAAAACCAACGATTGGGAAAGTAATGGACTTCTTCGATGCATTCAATACCGTTCGAGGTTTCGAACAAGGCGACAATATATCATGCAAGTCTTATGTACATAGTACTGGCACTATCCAGCTCCTGGCAAACGCTGATTATATTGATATCATTGGGCGTTGCAAGTGAAATGTGACCGCAATCGAAAGGTGTCAGCGAAAGTGGGCCTTGAGAAGGCAAGACAAAGTCTATACTATCCTACAAACAGGTACGCATGGCGCCTATTTTTCCATGTCGTAACGGACGGCTGTACGTTTGAAGTTGTCAAGGGATGCAGATAACTTGACTCCGCCGTGAAAATCGACAACAATATAAGCCTGGAGCACATCTGTGCTAAGACAGATTAGGAAGGGCATACTGCACTATTTTTGCAAAAAATCTCTAAGCTATGTCTAGGATCGGAACTGAACTGAACTTACTTAAATGAAATAGTCTTTTTATATTCCTTGACAGAGAGATCTAGAGAAGTCAAAACTAAAAACCATTATCTCATTTGAGACAATCAGGATTAAATTTAGAATTTAACATTCTACGGTACGAAATATAGTCACTAGTCGCGAGCATGGGTTGGTAACAAGAGTTCTTTAATGTCAGCGGCTAATCGCCTTTATTCATTCCAGCTGGCAATGGAATGACTCTCATTGTCGATTGGGAGCTTTCAGGTTGAACGTCCTGACTGTCACGAGTAGTCCACTGAATAACTATTTTTGCAATGTTGTTATCGTCTCCACGTGGTCTAGATAGGTTTTAACTGTGCTGCTTTATTTCTGATTTGATAGAATTGCTCTTGGTGATCAAAAGTAATTATTCATTAGAGATTGTTCTTGAACTACACCTTTTTTTATAGATATTTTAAGTTGTCAGCATATGCCATCTACAACAAACTCTCAGAGTTATACAGAAGTAATGTCTTCATGCTGGTGTTTCTAAGCTTTGTCTTCAAAGATGAAAGCGACAACGCCACAGTCGGTAATACGTGCTGCGACATCCGTTTCTGTTGCGCCAACTTCTGCGATTACCTCTGGAGATGATCGCAAGAGCAGCGATGTTTGTTGTTTAGTTCAAAATAGTCAGACATAACTCAAAAATGAATAATTGCCGGAAAATAGTTTTAGTTCTCTAGACGATGTCAAGTCAAAATTTGTGGCGATTTTACAAAACAGCTGTTGCAGCTTTTTACACCAACTACAAATGCTAATGACTATGCGACAAATTACAATATTCGAAACAAGTGCTTTATCGTTATAATTTCGTTAAAAACTTGAGGATTTGTTTTAAAAAAAAACCAGCTGGGCCAATGGTGGAACCAGCACTTAAATGACGCTCAGCCCCTGTTATAGGAGAATGCAGTGAAATGAATTTGCTTGCTTGGAAATGATGTGCGGTTCAGTACGGTTCAAGTAGTCGACATACAAATGGAAATAAATGGAGGAAGAATAAACAGCTGTTCAACTTCGGCTCCTTGTGGTAGACAAGAACGCGCTTGTCATAATTCAATTAGAAGCATTATAAACCACACGCATGCACAGCCTTCAAAAGCCAACACACAGCTGGGAGTGTGCTGAAGAACACCAG
Organism: Chymomyza procnemis; assembly: GCA_035046065.1. Lineage (NCBI taxonomy): Eukaryota > Metazoa > Arthropoda > Insecta > Diptera > Drosophilidae > Chymomyza > Chymomyza procnemis. The sequence goes on from JAWNOJ010000024.1 coordinate 10,628,467, forward strand.
TACGATTTGCTGCAGAATTTCTTACAGGCATTCCAAAATGCTGAGCAAGTGGCAGCGCAGACGTTTTTTCCAATAGGGCCTACGATTGTTGTTAAAGTTGAAAATTCGAGGCAAGCGATTGCTGGCACAACACTTCCTGTTTTCTGAAGCGTGTGCAAAATGTTGAGCAACGCAGCCAGCAAGACAAGCGACAAGCAGAGAGATAAAGCGTGACCAAGTAGCAATGACGACATTGATAAAGCGCACTGACAAAAGACGAACAACTGACGGGCAGTACGACGACGTACGGACCACAGACAGACCACGCCTTGCCACAGACTTGAGCAATAACTGCGTGTAAATAGTTGCAGCCGTAAAGCACAAAAAATTAAATAAAAAATTGTTTAATGCAAAACGTGCAAAAATGTTTGCTAAATTGCAAAATCACAAAAAAATAATTTCTTATCAAAATGCCGTACGTCAAGCAAGTAGCAGCTATAGCGCACGAATCGAATCTTATCTTTCAAAATGCGAAAATGCTTATCAAAACGCCAGCTCGCTCTACTAGCTCGCTCAACTTGCGTCTAGAGTTCTTCTCAAAAGTATGCCAAATTAATCAATGACACTTGGCCGAAAAAAGTTTAGCGCTTAACTCAGCTACTTAACTTGGCTTATGAACTTTCTCAACTTTAATGCCATATTAGTTGGTTGGCCCAGCTTGTGCTTGTTGTTGCTATCGCTGTTGGCGTTGGTCAAGCTAACAAATAAAATAATGGATCAAACTTGATTTCAATTCAATGGCTTTGATAAAAGTTTCAAAAGCCTTAGGTTATCTACTTTATTGTTGAATTTGCTCGCTGATAACAGCCTGACGTAATGCCAAAAAGTTGCGATATAGTTGGAAAGCCCCCAGAGAAATTATCGAAGTGCATATTAAGTATACGACATGCGGTACGCGTAAAGTTTAGATTAAAGCTAAAAACAAAGTGCGCGATTTCAGTAAACAAACAAAAAAAAAATTATAATAAAATATCGTTTATTTGTGCGATTATTGGTTTTTCGTATAAACCATTTTCTAGGGAAGTTTAGTTTCTTAAACTCTTAAAAGTTGGCATTCTATTAAGATAAATATTTGTTTGCTGAAAGTAGACGTTCTAAACTCCTATTTGGATTCGCTGCACAACTTTTGAAAAATTTGAGTACTTCGCTACTTGTACGTGGATCTGCTTCATTAAGAACTTTTCTACTACAGCGGCGTTGGCCTCCAGAACCAATAGACAATCATTCCATTCTATTATCATGCTTTCATAGTAGTATTTCATATAAAGCAGAAAGTTTAGAGGCTTTAACTTTAGAAAGATAGCATTTTATGATGATAATTGCTTTTTTTTAAGAAATCAGACTTATCCCAAAGTCCTTTGAACTTCTATTTGGATTCGCGTCAGAATTTTTGAAAAAGTTAAGGCCTTTGGTACTTGTGCATGGATATATTGTATTAAAAACATTTCCATTTAGTATATCGTATTAACCATTTTTTGATTTTTAAATAATAGTGCTCTATGCGCAAAGATATTTGTTTCATAAAAGTAGAGTTCTTCTACTGTACACTTTTATACTGCAAATCGGCTTAGTTGAAAACCTTTCGAAAATAATGCAATCTTTGGCGCTTCTGTTGAGGATAGACCTACTTTTAAGCTCTCCATAACCGGTAGACAATCGTTCTATTCTAGTAATATGCGCTTATGTTATATCGAAAATAAAAACATTTTCTAGGAAAGTTTAACGTATTTACTTTCTAAAAGATGACATTTTATAGAGTTAAATAATTGTTGAATGAGAGAAGAATTATTTTCAAGTCCTCTTTTTCGAATTTGTGGTGGTCCCCAGAATCGACTATCGTATTTACTTATTTTTGGAAGATAACTAAGGTGCTAAGATTGTGCCTCAGGTTCAATATGAAGGTTATTGTTCTACATGAAGTTATAGTTCTCTGTAAGAGTATCGTTTTATATGAAGGTATCGATCTATATAAAGGTGAGAAATACACTAAAAGATCTTTAAGGTGCTAAAGATTTGCCTCAGATTCAATATGAAGGTGTCGTACTATATGAATGTATTGATACGAAGGTATCATTCTATGTGAGAGTATTCACAAGCTTTTGAAAGATCTTTGTAACACTGAATTTGTGGTTCAAGATGATAGTAAAGTTGGCTATACCTTACTATACGAAGGTATCATTCTATGTGAGAGTATTCACAAATTTTTGAAAGATCTTTATAAAACTGAAATTGTGGTTCAAGATGATGGTAAAGTTGGCTATATGTGTTTTTTCCTCCTGTAATCTCTCTTATGTCATACAGAGCATACCGTTACGCCAGATTCTTTACCACTTTACAAAGCGCTACAAATATCATCTTTGAAGAAAAAAAAACGACGTAGTCATCATCATCAAGTTCTCAGCGCCTTGAATACCTATAAGTTCTTCCCCGAAGCATTCACTTCGAAATCTATATGTTTTGCAAAGTTATGCCAATCTGAAGCTTTAAAGGTTTACAACTCCTAAACAAAAGAACTTTAAACGATAATATTTAGGAATACTTTTTGGCAATTGTAACCACAGCTTGCAGTTCGCATTGCTCGTCTGCTTAAACGAAAGTAGAACCGTGCAAAGTCTTACGGCAAACATATTGAGTATACAGATTAAGATATTTGTTTGCTATATAGGCTGAAACTCCTCATGTTTTCTACAGATGCTCTTGAATGCGGATAATTTTTTTCTTTGAATCAAATCGCAATTGTACAGATTAAGATCTCTGTTTTTTATATAGATTGAGCGCCATAATACGAGCGAACACCAGACTCTGGCTGATACTTTTTCTTAATGTTACACGTTGCCTTTTTTATATATCTAATTTTGACATCGTTCTTACCACATAAAAAAATAATAATTCTTATTTCGACATAATTGTTATCCTCATTCAGAAATTTTATGTTCAAACTCACCTAAAAAAAAAGAGAAAAAAAAAATAATTAGTGATATTCGAGAAAAAGAAATAAAATAGTTTTGATTATTTACATATTTTAATTTAATGCATGACTTGGGAAGATTTAGAATGATTAATATTTTTAAGCTAGCTTGAGCAGGTATTTTATAATCTTATTGTTATAAACGTATTTCTGTAAATATGCAATTTATTTTTGAAAAAATACTATTGAAGTTTAGAGACGGAATTTTTATTTTTAAATAAAGAATTAATTTTATACTATTTCGATATTTTCAAAATATCGCAAAGTATATTTATTACCTTTTTATATAAACTAAATATAATAAAAGCTATTTTCAACTTGAATCCGAATTACACTTTTGCAAAAAAAAAAAAAAAAAAAAAAAAATTCTAGACGAATCACAGCATCAAGATGCTTGAAGGCCATTTTTGTAATCAATCACAAACAAGTTCCTAATTGATTTTTTGCGTTTTTGGTACATCTAACAGAAAAAAAAGTAGATACACTCGCAGAGGTACAACAAACATAAAATTGACCTAAAATTCGATTTCGTGCCACTTTTATTTCTTAGACAACTATGCATTTTTTCTAAATATCTGTTGACGTTGACATTGATTCGCTGCCTGCTGGCTGGCATGTCCAAATGCTATGGACAACGACAAGCGCTGCCAACTCAATTTAAAAAGCAAATTTTTCATGCACGGCCAATTAACAGTTAGGCAAAACTCGCAAAGAAAATTGCAAGCAAATAAATTAGCAAACGTCTAAGGGCAAATGAATGAAAAATGCGCCAATGACAACAGCGACAACAACAACAACTAACGCAACTTGTAACAAACAAAAAACAAACAACAACAACAACAAACAAAAAGCGGCAGAAAACCGCAATAAAGAAGAATTTTAAAAATAAATTGCAACAACAATCAGAGTCAGGCCAAGATAGAGGCAATTATAAGGCCATAAATTGCGCCAAGAAAATTATTTTTAAATGTGTTGGCAGTAGAAGGAGGGGGGTTAGAGCGCCGTGCGGTGTGTGCAAGCGATAACAATTGAGCAGAATGTAGAGAAGTACAACAAAGTAAGTAACACACCTGATGCTAATTTAGCGCAAAAGGCAGCAAGTACAATTACAATTTTTTACAGGTATACACACTCCCAGTGGAGCGGAGAACGATATTGTGGTTGAACTTTGCAAGACCCCGAAATGAAAAGCAGAAGATTTGTCGTATATATTTTTTTATGAACCTCAGACGTCTAAGGAAGGCTTAACTCATCAACTCGATAGAGTGTAGCGTATCGGAGTGAAGGTAGTTTTAACCACAAGAGGGTCTACTGTAAGTTATTTTTTGCTGAAGAATATCTGCTTATTTTTGAAGCCATATTTACTTATAAGAAAACCCTTATGAAGTTTTAATAAACGCGTATACTAAACTCTACGTTTTCCTATGCTTAAGAACGTTCTATGCAATTTATCTCTTTCTCTAACTTAACTCAACTTGGTTGACCAAATCGCGCAGCTTTGACGAACCGCGAACTATGAAAACTTCACTTGCTCAACGCTGATCCTTTGACTTCTTTGCCAAGAAATGTTTAAACTTCCCGTTTTCAGCTTTTACATTGTAAATCCAAGTTTCTAGTCAGCCTCACATCAAAAAACTGCTAGGTACACGCATTAGTTTTATATTATATTTTGCTCGTTATTATTTAATATTTCTTAATTTTAAAATTGTCTAATTATATAGTCAACTGTACTTAATTGTACCCTTCTAATAATAATAGGTTAGAGCGGTTGCCAAAGGGAGTATCCCCTTGGCACACTTAGGCCGAGCACGGCCCATTGTGATTTCTAATAATAATAAATAAATAAATAAATAAATAAACTCACGAATTCGCTATGGAACACAAAGCTTTATCTCTAATATTTAAATAATAGTTCATGCCAATAATTTTGGGATCCTAATCACGATGCAGTAAAGCTATCCAAACTCATTTACTAAAAGCGCGAAAATAATTAATAAAATAAATTTTAAACAATAGGAACATAATTTTTAAGCAGCTACTAGTCGAATAATAATTAGTTTATCCGATATTTTTCAAGCAATATTTATTTATAAGAAATATAACATTTCGAGTTTTTATTATATTTTCAAAACTCTCAAGTCCCAAATGAAAAATAGTGCCTCGTCTTCATTGTCGATTATAAAAGTTATTATCAATCATTTTGACAGCTTAATCATACAGTAGCTATCCAGAATCATTTACTCGTCAAGAGTACGAAGTTAAGGAAATCATTATAATTTACTCGTCAAAAGCAGGAAGATAGGGTGTAGTTTAACTTTTCTTATAGAAATCAATTTTAAACAATAATAATATGGTATTTTCGCAAATTTTTCAAGCATATATACTTATAAGAAAAACTCTAGAGTTTTAGTAATATTCCCAAATCTCTCTATGGGAGACAGAGCCTAGTCTTCATTGTCTAAGAGTAAATGACAATAATTTCAACAACTTAATCATAATACAGTGAAGCTATATAGAATCATTTGCTCATCAAAATCAAGAAGGTAATCATTATCAATTACTCGTCAAAAGCACAAAGGTTGGCCTAGTGTGACTTTTTTTTATTGAAATCAAGTTATAATGATGAGAAAATGTTGTTAACTTAGAAAGTTACTGGTTGAATACTGTTTTGCTGTTATTGTTCAAGCCATATTTACTTATACGAAGTGTCTTCAGTTCAACTGCGAATCTCTCCAATTCTCTATGAAATATAGGTAGTCTTTATACATATTTGTTATTAATTTAGGGGTACAAAAATTAAGCAATATTAAAATAAAACGAGAAAAATATAATACATAACTAATCCGTATTCCTAGCCTGATGGCCGAATTTTTAATAGACATGCACCGGCGCACATCTGAGGCAGGCTAGAAACTTGGCTTTGCAATCTAAAATATGAAAACTGGAAACATTTCTTAACAATGGAAAATAAAAATGTTCGATTTGGCGAATCAAGATGAGTTAAGATAGAAAATGAGTTGACTTGAGCGTTTATACGATAAAAAATCGTAAAGAATCGTGCAATATATTATTGTATGCACAAAGTGGTAGTACTAGAGGCAGAGAATTTCGACTTGTCCTGCATGGAAAAATATGAAACCTTTTTTTTTTAATCTCAATGCCTCTTAATACCAACAATTCTGTCATCTCATAAAACGTCATCTTGTAAAACTAATCAGACTTCTATTGCTTACAACCGATTGTTCGAAACTCTTCAAAGTTTTTACAACATATTTTTTAAGGCGTGCCAAGAGTCAAAATGCAATACCATATATCAAGTGAATTGAGTGCAGAGTAACCCCATTGTCAAGTTGCCTGAAGTGTGTACGTACATCGCACTTATTTTATAATGGCAAATAAAATTGTACGAGTCGTTAACGAATGGCGGCATCTGGAGAGCGGCAGCCATATGGCAAATTGGCACACGCTCGCTCCTCATACTCATAAGCATGTTGCTTGTCTTACCAACGATTATTCGATATTTATCGCATTTAAAGTGATTCATTTGTACGATGCCGACACCTAATTAAAGAAAGAAACAAAATAAATGTGTACATAAAAAGCAGCAACAGCAAATTTAATTGCAAAGCACTATATGGCCTTTAAAATGAAAAGTGGCAACAACGAGAAAAACATGAGCGAGCACAGCAACTGTGCCAAGTCGCCACGATACCATACAATGGGAAAAATAAGAAATTTGCAGTGCAAGTTCAACAATATGCACTTCTTATTGATTGTATTGACTGTATAAAAGTCTTCATTTATCTTGTCTATGGTTTAATATGATTATAATAGATTAAATTTAAAGTTTCGCATAAATACGAATTCCCAAGTTAAACTAATATAAAGTATAAACATTCGATTATCTGAGTGAAATTTAATTTGACACAAGATTTGCACGATTCAGAATATACATAAAAATAAATTCACTTTTTTATTATAATTTTCTTAATTTTCATTTGATTAAATGTGTTTTCTTTTACAAAGTTTTAACTTAGATAGAACTTTTTAACATTTACATTTTTTATTTTTCTACAATTAAGTCCATCATATTGAACGTTTGATTGCTTGCTCAGGTATATCTTTCAACCAACTTTGTGATAAAGTTCGTTCCAAAATCGAAACTTTTTACCGATTTTCATGGGAACTATAAGCTTCGCTCATCAAATTCGATTGTTTGAATGTACATAAATAATCCAAATTTTGTTGCAAAAAGTTGGAGAACAAACGAAATACAATGAATTCAGTGCCATAATCCAAATTTTCTACCGATTTGCTATACGATAATCATATACTATGCTATACGATATTCATAAACCATATATGACATATCAACGCATTTATGGAGAATGCTAGTATACTTGTATAATCGAAATTTGGTTACTATAAAATGAAAAATATACAACAATTAATGAATTAAGTAAATAAACCTAATATTTCCACCGGTGTGCCTGCCCAATGGAAGCTAAATGATATAGTCAACCGATTTTGCATTAATTCGACGCATTGCTGAAGAATACGTAAATACTTCCAAAATCTAAATTGATTTAGCAAAATAAGCATATAATGATTAAGTAAATAAACCTGATATTTTTACCGAAGTGCCTGCCCAATAGGAGCTATACAACTACGATACTATGATATAGTCAACCGATTTTGCACAAATTCGTCAAAGTTTTTGAAAGCACTGAGAATGCCGAAATTCATAAATCTTTAGAAACAAAAAAAAACACATTTTAACATTTATTTATGTATTTTTAATATAGGGTACAACCAAGTTTAGTTAACCTTAAGATTAAACAATTTTAAAATGTGAAAATTAAAAAATATGAAAGAATAACGAAGAAAATATAATATAAAACTAAACTCCTAGCCTGATCAAACACAAACAAACAAATTATTTATTCCAAACAACGATATTTTTTTGAGGTAGTGCGAAACACGAAAAAACTAAAATAAACGGATTGTTTTTAAAAGTTGGTCCCTGTAGTTCTTACCAAATCTGAGCTATGCGCTATACACTGATTTACTTTAGGTAACTTTGGAGTGCCTCCGACATTTGCTTACATACACTTGCGGCTTGCACCAAACGCATATACACTTTCTACCACACAGTATAGAGTATTTAAAGCCAAACAAAGTACAACACGCGCTCAGCGCACCAAGTTTTCGCTCTCTCCCTCAAACGTTGTGTCAATACTGTTGGTATGAGCTGCTCGGTGGCGTTTATTTTTATAACAAAAAACAAAACAGCGTCTAAATTTATAACATTTTATTTTTGCGCCTGCTTGTTTTTGTTTTTGTTGTTATTTTACCGATTGCTATTTTTTTCTTCCAGCCGCTTTCCAATGACTGTAAGTGGGCGCAACCATAGATAGATAGCCAGACGAACCGAACCATTGAAACTAAGAATGCCTTGTTGGAAATTGTGGCAATAGCTAAGTTTTTTTTTTCAATTTTTTTCTTTGAAAATTTTGCAATTGACTTGAGCGGGGAGCAGCAGACGACAAGGACATGTGGCGACAGAACATTATACGAAAGGCCGTTGGCTGGCAGTTTCTTAATGATTACTTCGCCCAAGCCATTATATGAAACATGCAATCATTAAAGAAGAACAGCAACCAAGACTACAACACCAAATAATGGCATCATAATCGCAACAGCAGCAGCGGCAGCGGCAGAGGCAGAGGCAACTACTACTAACGGCGCCAACATGCAAGCGAGCAATTGCAAATGCCGCCGCCGCCGCCTAGAAATATCAACAATAATAATATAAATACAGTGAAATGTGGAACGAGACGACCGCAGCTATTTTAGTGCAAAATATGAAAGAATTTTCGATATTTTAAATTATAGAATATTTAAGTTATTCAGTTTTCACTACTTTCACTCTTACAGTTCACTTACAGTGAGTACAACTATTACTCACACACCTCGAATTTCTCTCAAAGGTACAATTATTTTAGGCGCAGACATGCTAGAGGAAACATTTTATAATCAATCATAAAGAGTAAAAAATAACAAAAACAACCCTAACAAATGTGCATAAATAGCTAAATAATCTAAGAAATACACAAAGAGTTAACCACAGCTATATTTTAACAACATTTTGCGTAATATTTTAATGCAATTTTTAAATTTGTGGCAGTATTTCGAGAATATTTGAGATCAGTAAGCACAGTTTCGCTCTGATACAACAATTATTAAAATACCTTGAGTTTTACACTTTGAAGCCCAACCTTTTTGATCTACACATAATAAATAATCGAAAATAACAACATTTCTTCACTAAGGATCACACTGATCTATGTGAAGTCCCCCTATTCACTGGCGGCCTGCCGGCTTAACCTAACAAACATTATCCGCAAACCCTAAACATAAACAAGGAGGCGACAACAGTTATTGTTTCACATTTTAGTTAAAATTATGTGAAAATATTCCAACTTATTACAATATATCAAAAGACAATGATAACTACTTAGGCTCTAACTTCTACTATTTATTGTAGAAAATAATGCCATTTAAAAACTAAACTAAAAAAATTTTTAGATTTTCTGAGTTTTCAAAACTAACTTTATTAGAGAGCTCTGGTCAATTAGATTAAAACTTAAAATTGTTTTGTTGCTTTTTAGTGACCTCAAACTTGACTAGCTCTTAGTGCATACCATTTCTTAATGCTGTTTATTATATATTTTCTTGTTAAAAATTTATTTCAATAAAAAAAGTTTCACAAGCCCTAACTTCGTGCTTTGAACAATAATAATTTCAACACAAAAAAGTCACACAAAGCCCTACCTAACCTATTTAAATCTCTTGATTTCATTATTAATTAGGGATTAAAATTGAAGCAATAGAAAAAAGTTATGTTTTTGTCTAATTAAAAAACAGTTGTAATTTTAAAAGTTTGTATTTAATATTGTTTATTAATTATACAAGTAAATTAAACACAGCCTTTTTTTGTGAAGTTCTCACCACGTCTTAGTGGTATTTGTATCAAGTAAATAAGTTAGGAATGTAGTAAGAAAATAATAACATCAAATATTTAAGAAAAATAGAAATCGATTTTTATAAAAAATATAAAAGTAAATATACTAAGGGAACGGAGTGCGAAAAACCCAAGTTAGTTACCAGTGCTGGCAACATATGAGGCGAGACCTTTTTAGAAATTAAAACTCTAGTTGCATTGTTCGATTAAAAGCTAAAAAGAAGTCTTCGTTAGAAGAATAAGTTGCATGAAGCTATGATAATGTTTAAATGTTCATTGACAAAAAGTATTATTGTGCCAACATATTCTTTGGGCTTCAAAGTGCAAAATTCAAAGTGTTTGAATACTTTTTGTGTTCACTTTATATTACCGCTTAATAACGTAAAATACTGCGCTACCAATAAATTCGTCATATCGATTGTACACTGTAAATGTAAACTATAACACTCCCAAGCAAAAAAAAAAAATACATTACACATACGCACAGTTGCACCCGTTGGTTTTGCTTATAAAAAATTATGTTTATAACGTTTTAATGCTTTGGCAAGCAGGCACCGCACTTAAAGCTAATGCGCATAATGCAAAAAACATGTGAAAACGTTTAAAAATAAATAAAATTAAAACAAAAAAAACATAAATACAAACATAAGTATTTACACGGAAATGCAAAAACAAAAGCTATAAAAATGAAATCACGCATACGACGAGCGTACACACTCACACACACACACACATACAGAAAACTATGAGCCATTAGAAGAGCAATAGAAAAGGGAAGCAGCGAGTGAAAGAGACTGCAAGCAACAAGAGCTAAACTAATGCGGCATATTATGTTAGCTGCCAGTCGCTCTCTCAGTTCGTTCCTCAGGCAACAACACAACAACAACAAACTGCTCTGCTGGCACCAGCAGCTTGGACAGTGAGGGGATCGGTCTACACTATCTATGGCTGGCTCACTTGCTCTTTTGCTTGATGGACTGTGGTTGCTGCGTGTGTGTGTTGTTGTGCGTTGACATTCATGGCAAATGCATTGACACGTTTTTCGCATTCCTCCAGCTATTGTGATTGTTGTTGCCAGTACTCTCTCTCTCTCTATACTCTCTACTGCTTGCTGCTGCTCTTAATCTCGCTCACCGCCTGCCACCTACGTTGTGATTGGAAGTTTTTGCATGCAAATGAAGTGTTAATCAGCATGTTGCGTTGCACTATGCAGCAGCAGGGGCAGCAGCAAAGCTCGACGAGTAACTAACTCCGGGCAAAAGGAAGTTAAGCATGTACAGCATTTTAGTGAGTTTTTGTGTACTTAAGCATTTCTGCTGGAAGCGTAAGCATATATGAAGGAAGTAAAATGTTAAAGCTTCAAAAAAAAAAAAACAAAACTCTTATCAACACATGCACAAAAGCTAAAAATGTTAGCAAAAAATATTTTTTAAAAATGCTTCCCTTCTCACTAACGTTACTTCCGACTGTAGCTTTTTCTTAAAGCCAAAAATCAGTAATTTGCTTAAATAGTATGACGAAATAAATGATATGACGGTACTTAATCGAGAATTTTTCTATTTTAAATTATAATTCGTTTCTGTCAACATAGTGAATCGAAAAAGTAAATTTTTTACGTTTGTTATGTTTGTAAGGTATTTTAGAAGTATATCCTAAAAAAAAATTTGTCCTCTGAGCTAAGTCAATTCACAATACTACTTGCTTGCTTTCAAACATTATAACGATTTGGAAATAGACCCACACAGCCGCAAAGATGTTGCAAATATAGAAATCTTCAAATTTCGCTATAAATGTCTAGAACAGATTAAGAAATTCTCAAGGAACAAAATAATTCAAATTGTAATTCATTTGGATAGGTAGGTAATTTGCTAAATTAGCTCAAAACTGAGTAAAATACGAAAAACTACACATATTCAGAATGCAGGGTTCGGCACTCCAAGTTTAATTTTGAATATCAGACTCACGCAGCTAACACAGAGTCATTCGCTTTTTGAGTTAGCTAAATGAGAGTTCAGGATGTTTGTTCGAGCAGAATAACTTAAGCAAGATTCTTATTAAATTTAATGCAAGTGAGGTTGAACTACTTATTGAAAGTGTGCTACGTGCGCTCTTCACCATAGTTGAAGCATTTATGTAAACCGAGCTCTATTCAGAAAAAATATTTTGTCATTATGTCAATAGAAACTGAACTATCAAACGCTACGAACGTAGTTACCAATTAAATCCTTAAGTGGAGTCAGTCAGTATTGTTTACAAGCGCAATAGTATGATTGCATTATATATGGCTGGAAAATTCCAAACAGCGATTGGAGGTCTTAAGCTCAAATACCTTAAAGTGCATAAAGTTTACGTTGATCGCACCAAAAGTCGTTACAAGGATACTAGTAGCATCGCAAAACGTCATGGAGGTGCTCATCATAAGACTGGAAGGTTCAAAAAGTGAAGATGCGACTTGAGCAAAATCCCCGATGAAGTGTCAATAAAATGATGAAAGAACTGAAGATATATGAGCGTAGCATCCGTAGCATACTTAAAAATGATGTCAAGGCCAAGCTTTACAAGATTCAAAAGGCACATAATCTCTCACACCTAAGCCGTAACCAGTCAGACTTGATTGAGCGAAGGAGCTGCTTCGCGTGACCGAAAGCGGAAATTTTGCAATGGAGCAATTCGTCATTCCGCAAAACAATAGGGTTTAGTTGACGCATACGACAATTTGAGTCATCAATTGGTCACCAAGAGGCAGCAACCGCCATAGATAATGGTTTGAGGCGCTGTAAGCGTAGATGAAAGCTCCCAAACTCCAATCGTTTTCATTGAGTCTGAATTCAAGTTAAATGTCGGGGTAGATATTGTGGAGCTTGTTTTGTAGCCGTGGGCAGACAAACATTTCGGTGGCAGTTCATGGAGATTTAAACAGGGCGCAGCACCGTTTCAGAAAACTCGACCAAGAATGACTGAAAAACAATATTTTGCACTTCAAAACATTCACACAACGGGCGTCAATTTCACCAGACGCAAATCCGATGGAATATTCTAAAGTTTTGAGCCAATGAAAATAAATGTTGTTTACGAGTGGGTCTGCAAGTCACATTCGGCCAGCTTGTGATTCATGACCATATCAAGGTCACAGGTCAAGGCAAATTTTGGCCATAACGAGCCAAAGTGAATTTTATCAGAATTTTCATTTGACACATTTTGTACTTTGCATGAAGTAAAAGTAAAATGCAATAAGAATTTGTGAACTTTTTAAGTGGCTTCCAGTGCCGGACCCTGTAGTCTATGTGACTTAGACAGATTCAAAACAGTTCGAATCCACAGAGGTCTTACAGTAACAGACATACAATTGTATCTATAAAGTTTAGTATAAATCATATAGTTATTAATATTCTCTACCAATAAATTCAAGTTGCAGAGTAAATACGTCTAAAATCAGTCCTCCGCACAAACACATCATCATTACCATCACACTGTACATTTTCGAAGAAAAGTTCTGTACTGCAGCTCCGGTTAATTCAATCAATATGACCGATGACCGACAACCAGTGTTTTTTTGCCGCATTTACATTAAAAACACTTTAAATACATCTGATGTGCATACAACAAACCTAAATATTTCATTTAAAAAAGCATATAAAATGTACTTCCAGCCATTTTTATTTCAATTGCTTGAGCATATTTGGTTAAAATCAAACCAACCCAAAAAAAAACTGAAAGTTTTCAATTGACCAAGAAAGAAAAAAAATTACATTCCCATCAAATTCAATGCAATAAAAGAATTTTACTCACTCCATAAAAAAAAATATATAAAATAAACATTCATATAACCATTTTATTCCCAATTACACATACACAGCCGAACACACACAGTCGCACATACTATGCAGGCCACAAAACCAGGGGAAACCCCCAACAACTACAAGAGCAACAACAATAACAACAACATTGTAAGCAATCAATATACATTACAACAACAACAACATGTAGCAATGAAATGAAAAAAAAATCAACTAAAAGCTACTCAACTAATAAAATAAACAAAATGAGACGATGCGTGGCACCACAAACTGAGCGAACACAACAGAGAGCAAGCAGCGCAAGAGAGCTATCAAATGTGAGAGAAAGAGTTGGCAGACGGCGGCAAGAGCGCACCATTGAGGCATTTTGTGTGTTTACAAAATACCAGCAGCGGCAGCAAAGAACTTACAATGTAATCCAGACGCACACGCACACATACTCAGACACACACAGCAGGAAACGCACAATAAGCAGCAGCGGCAGCAGCGGCAGCAGCAACTCAACAACAACAACTGCGGCACATTTTATCGATCGTTAGACAAACAACAAATAAACACATACAAACACACAATTATACACACATACACACACGCGCACGCACACATGCACAGTTACAAACAAAGCGCACACACACATGTGCGGCTAGCTAACAGCCCGTGCGCGTGTATAAGACTGGATTGAAGGGACAATCGGGTTTGTTCCGGATTTCTGCTACATGCAAAAACATTTAAAGTTGGAAGTTAGTCCACAAGCTACTTAGGATTTTGAAACTTAAAAAAAAATAAGTTAGGGTTTTTCCGTTAAAATTTGATTTAGTGTAACATTTTTGAGCGCTTTCAGGATATCATCCTCATACAACATTGTAGTATTGAGTCGAATGAAAAAATTATGATTTTTAATATGACGCATCTTCTAGACTTTAATTTAGAGTAAGTAAATTAAAATGCAGTCTTACAAATTAAACCCACTTATTGTTGATACGGTTGCAATACTTTTGATAATATTGTTATAAAGAATAAGTTATCTAAATTCTACAGCATTTGAAACTTTCATTTTAACAAACTTCTACTTTTTAGAATTAAGCGTAACTATATTGGTTTTATAACGTCTATCAATTTGTTAGCCATACCACTAGTACCTTCCGATTTAGATGCTATTTACCTAGCAAAATCACCCTATGCACCGCCTTTGGCGGAGCTATGATCATAGGGGAATTTAGTATTTTGTTTTGAATTTTATATTGTTATCAACATGTGAGCAAATTTTCAATATATGCCATTTCAGTGTCAAAATAGCAGTAGATCTTGCTGCGATAAAAATGTTGCCTTCAGTGTTTTTCAAATCAACGTTTGTTTTATAACAAAAAAAAAATAACATATGTATTTCATTAAAGTTTCTGTTTGAAATTAACTGCATTATATATTCCTAAAAATTAGGCTAATGATGCAAAATTGCAGACATATTTGTTTATTTTAAAATATTAATTTTTATTTCAGCGTTTGCTAAAAAAAAATTGACCAAATGACAAAATAATTGTAGATCTTGCATCGATTAAAGGTCAAAGCAATTGAAATGTGTTAATATCTTGTGTTTGGTAAAGAAATTTTTTATTGCCAAATTTGTTTTTCTATCGCTGCATTAAATTTAATGCATTAAGTTAAAAGGTAAGCCCATAAATATTCTATATTATTAAGTTATTTATATTTTTGTAATTTTGTTAAATTTTTTATGTATCCCTAAATGCAAAACTAAAACATAAAACAATTTCTATGAAAACCAAAACTGAAACTTTAGATTGCTTTCGAAATGTAGAAGGCGCAACATTTCTTGGCAAAATGTATTTCTTCTCAAAAAAAATCCTTGTTTTTCACTAATTTTAATAGGTTTGAGACATTAGCAAGCAATCGCCTATTTTTGTGTCGATTTTTGCTGGAACCAATGTCAAAACAAAAATGTGCTTAAGTATTCGTCGTAGGTTCGCTTCTTTTATGCACTTTTAGTTGTAAGAAGCATTTATTATAGTAACTTTTATACATGTATAGAATTTTAGAAAAAAAAAACAATATTTTAGTTCTCTATTTGTAGCTTACAGACGGCATCACCGCTTTGAGAACGACAATTGTAAAAAAGAAAGGCTTTATGCACTTCTAATCGAATTTACGCCAACTTTCGCTTAAAAACTTTACAAACTCACTTCGCATGCTAAACACAGCACACAAATTCTACTCAACCTCCACTGAAAACCAGAACAATCCTGTCCAGCTAGCAGAGAGGGAGCGAGCATCGGTAGTAAAAGACCAAGAGATGGAGAGTAATGGCAATAGCGAAAAGCGACAAGTAAAAAGCACTTACTCATACAAATGCATATAAATAATAAATACCAAAACACTCTCCCACACACACACACACGCGCGCGCATACACGCGCTCACACATACATATGAATATTCCATTGCATAAATATTTCAACTAGCGTTGCGCTTTGTCTCATCCGTTGCACTAGACTCGTTGGTGTTGTTGCTGCTGCCATGATTATTGTTGTTGCTGCTGCTACAACAAACACAACACAAAACAACTATTAAAACTGTGTTGAGCAAAATGTCATATTAACACCTAATTGTGGTAAACAAGCAGCGGGTTGGGGTGTGCAGGTTGTTGTGGCGTTGGGGTTGCATATTCATTGGCTTTAATTTTGGTTTGCTGCAACATCTTTCAAATTGCATTTTGAGAAGCAACATCAACATCAACATCAAAAACTATGAAAACAACAAAAAAAAAAATTTCCAACAACCAACAATCCAGATGGCAAGCCTCAAGTGCAACCAATTGTGGCAAACAACAAATACTAAAAGCATTGTGCCAGCTGCTTGCCGCTCTCTCTCTCTCTCTCTCTCTCTAAGCTTTCTCTGTGTGTGTGAGTGTGTGAGAGTCTTTAAGAGAGCAAATGAAATAAATGCTGCAACAACAAATGTAAGGAATGTGAAATGTTCTGAATTTCGTATAAGATGAATGAAATTCATTTCTAGAAAATGCTTATTCAGTTTATCTACATAGTTAAGGAACTTGACAAAAGACAAGTGTCTCCATTGGGACAAGATGATTTCATTTTATATACTTGTTTTATTTTGATTAATATTGGAATGTACTTGGCTGCATATTTTTAAAGTACCTTTGGCTTTTTGTGAGATTAATCTTGATTTTGTTTACAAAACCTTAGTAGGGCTTGTTGAGGAAGTTGATGTTTTGCATTTTATTGAAAATATTTAATATTTCCCCTTTTGTAATACTGTTCACCTACAGATTCAATTTTAATAAAAAAAAGTGTATGTGCCCATGATTTTTCAGTTATTAAATCTGTTGCAAGTTTTTTTTCCGATAGAACAAACAAAATAACGCGCAAGCTCAAAACCTATGCCAGAAATCTTCTAAATTCATCAAGCGAATGTTATAAATTAAATTGAGTCTGAAAGAAAAATGTTAAGGCTTTAAATTGAGCGTGATATCTGAGATGTGTCTACAAAATATGACTGTGTGGCCAGTGCTACGTTTGCCTTTTATTGACCTGGGTTTCTGCATTACTACAAGGGTTACAGCCAAAGGTATCAAGGGTAGAGCATGATTATAGAGTAGGTAAAAAAAAACACCCTGCGTCGCAATGCACCCGAATTCCATAAAACAAAGTGCACACAATGTCTTATAAGATCGATTCGAAGCAACCTACAATACATCTAGAATCATTGTGTCGCTCTTAAGTTACGATGGAAATCAAATCAGGAACTTGGTTTAAATTAGTACTCCAATTGGGACAGTATGTCCGTAGGTTGAGTAAGTTACTAATTGTTCTGTGGGAAGTTTACAAAAAAAATGAGGAATGTCTGCGAGAAAATTTCACAAGTTAAACATAATTTAGGCATTCCTTGATATTCAGAGAACTAAGCATTACGAAAATATCACAATTGAAAAAGGAATTCCTTCTTATATAAAGAACTTAGGAAGTAGTTGTAAAAGCTTTAAGAAAATTGCATAATTGAAACAGCATTATGGAAATTCCTCCTTCATATTCACGGAACTTAGCAAGTACCTATATCTAGAAGTTCTAGAGATCCAAGGAGGAATAAATTAGGGGAATACAACTCTTTAGAAATCCCAAGAAGAAGTAAAATGAAGATGCAGAGTTTCTGGATTGAATTGAATAAGAAGCTCAAAAAAGGGTTCACAATAGATCAACAGAAGTGCAGCTATTCAATCTACATTCTTAAGTGGATTTCCAGCTTAAGTAAGCGCTGATTTTGGATGGCACAAATACTGTAACTACTTTTATTTAACGGAAAAAAGCGCATATACTCTACTTATAGTGCACAACCGTTTTATTTTTTAAAAAAATTCCAACTCAGCGCAGTTCAGCTAACAAAGTAACTCACTTATTTTTAATTAGGTATCGATATATGAATTAGTGATACTTTCGTATTCCGGGAACTTAGCAATAAACTTTGGGGGACCACTCAGAAGACTGTCATTGTGTACGTAGAGTTACGATGTAGTTGTAGCTCAAAGTTGCATTCACAATAGTGCAAAAGAGATCACTTTACACTCTTAACTCAATCTATAGCTTAGATGTTCGATGTTCGGATATCAAAGAGTAAATTAAGCTATACAATCTTAATTCTTTACTGCATTTATGGCTTATAGATGCTTACATTGTGAACAAAGCATAAAGTTTCTATACAGCAGAAAAATAGTTCATTCGATTAATGCAGTCCCCTCTTATTTCACTAAAACTCCAACTCAGCACAAAAACTCCAATTCAGTCAACAAAGTAACCCACTTATTTTTTATTATGTATCAAAATATGTATTAGGTTTGCATTCTAACCACTTGAGCCGGTTTACTGGTACGTTGTACATTAAGCAAGGGTTCAAACACATCAGCGTTTTCTTTTTTTTTCTCATGGTTGGTTAAGGGCAGGCAGAAAGAAGGGAAGGCAGAAAAATTTACATAGTTAGTATGACAATTTTATAGTGAATTTGACAGGGTCTCTCAACGTTGCGTGACTGAATGAATAAATGACCGAATGAGCGGTGTATGATGGGCGCTTATGTTGACATTCAGTTTAGCTTATTATGGCAAATGCTATATATATAAGGGGGTAAATGTTTCGTTACAATTACAGGGCGAAAAAGCATAGTAAGCGGAACTGCAGAGAACATTATAAGGTTTGTAGGAACGCAACGAAAGAAAAAAAAAAAAAGAATCCAATAAGACCACAGTGGTGTACATTTTATTGGCTAATTTAAAATTCTAGAATTGATTTAACGTGACGTGAATTTCAATTATGCTATTAGACTTTAATTTTGAGCATTGCTTTCCACTAATCACTAGTTGGCTGATGTCTAGGCAGCATTGTAGCGGGACACTAGGTTTCGGTTCCTCGTTTGACTAGAAGTGTCTTTACGTTGAGCCGCTTAAACATCTAGTGCTTCTTTTCTCTCAAAAAATAATTTTTCACTCTGTAACAACAGGCAACCACAGCAAGTACAGCAACTTAAACATTTAATACTATTCCTAGAATTTCAGCATCACACTCTTTTATGTCCTGTAATTACCTACATTTCCTAGAATTGTACTACGTTTCGCTCTTAATTAAAATACTCAATGCCAAAATATACGGAAGTTTCATTTAGTGAGTAAACATTTGCCAAATAATACCCGAACCGGCTTTTATGCTCAATATATGTAGGGAATATTGCGTACTGTTGGACACCTCAACTCTTCAATAAATTCTTTACATGCGTGTGCTCTCTCTCGCTCTGTCTCTCTCTCTCTATGTGTCTCTCCCCTTTACATTTCTCACGTTCTCACACTGCAAGAGTTGCCATCTCAAAAACCCAAACTCATTAAAAAGTCCTTCAATAAAGCTTCAGGTTACATTTTTCAACCACAGCCATTGACATAGCGACAAAATGGACAGACAATTGGGACCAAAACCAAAACCAAGACGACAGGAAGACAGGAACAGGCAACGCACTTATCCCTGCACCGGAAGTGCTCAAGAGCAAAGCTAAGATGGCTAGCGGTGTTGTGCCTGTATCGAGGCACAGGGGCGTGTGCATTAAGCACAAAAACAAACAAGCTGGCGACCCCAAAAGGGTTGTCACCCTCGCTCCTCTCTCCCCCACCCAGCCACCACACATCTTTGGCTAGCGCCAATGTTGTCGTGGTCGTCGTCGTCGTCGACGTCGCTTTAGTCCACATCCACGTCCTCGTCGCTTTGCTGTCAATATTAATAACAGAAAAAAGTCAACTGCAAATAAATGGCAAATAAGTTTTTGTTTTTATTTTCAACAGGCGGCAACAAAGCAGCAAAGCCAAAGGACATGGGGTGGCGGCAGCCAGTTAGACGGGCAGTTCTCTTGCCCACTGTCAGCGGAAGAGTGCAACTTATTTACTGTTTCCGCGTCTCTTACTCTCCCGCTCTTGTTTGTTATATCTCTTTGGCAATCTGCGACTAAGACGGGGATGATGATGACGGGGAAAACAATGCAAGGCAAAAACTAAATGCCAAACGTTGTGGCGCAGTAGACTTGGCAGCAGCAGCAGCCATTACTGTTGCTGTTGCAGCTGGCTTAAAGTGGCAACACTTATGTGTGTGTGTGTGTGTGTGAGTGTGAATGGCAGCATGTGCGTTTGTGTGAGACGCCGCGACTTGAAAGTGGCACACACACACACACACACACACACACTCATCAACAACAAGAACTCATGGACAGTGTTGCCTTGTGGCATGCAATGCGCCATCAAGGCGTCGTTGTCCTTCAGTTAAACTGCAACCGTATATGGGCGTGGCATGCAACGCCTCTTTACGCGCTCAAAACTGCGCAACAGTTAATTATTAAGTTAGTGCAACAGCAAAACAAACGTCTTAGGCGAAACCTTAGAATAAGGCCATTTAAGAGGATTCCATGCTGTTTGAATTTGCTTCAATGCTCGAGATTCCCTGCACTTCTTTGCGAACAACAAAATTTTACTGGAAATGACATTACGATTGACACTTTTCTTAGCATATTTATTATTTTTAGAAGACATTTGAGTAGAGGCTGGCAGTGCTGTTTGATGATTAATCGAAGTTGGCAATGCTTAATATGCAGTTCAGCTGCGAAAGACAACATCAAACCGAACAATTTTATAAGCTTTCGGTATTTTGCGTATTTCAGCATTCATCAGGATTTAAGGACTAGAAATGAATCCATGTTCCTTGTGCATTGTGAGCAAAGCTTTATAACTTTTCAGGGAAATTTTAATTGACTATGGCTATTTCTATTGTTATACATAGAAATTTTGGTTAGCAGTTTAAAAAAAGTAAATACCATATGTAGATAAAGCCCACGACAGCTTGAAATTTGTTCGATAAGTTCTATGAAAGATCCATTACTTATCAAATTTGGATACTTGGAAGTTAAGAACAGCTGCGTAATGACAAAGTTTATTACGATTTGCTTATGCACAAACGAAGTTTTATAGATTTCTTCCAAGAGTTAAGTACCTATTTCATTGTTTATCAGCACAAACTATGGCAACGAAACTTTTCGATTCGGTTCCTAAATCTAGGCAAAGTTTACTTTCGATTTTGCGTATCTTAATTATGTTAAACAGCTCTCTTATTGGTATTGGAGAAGACCAGGATTTAATTGATTTATATTGCCAATTCGTTTCAACCATTCGAAGTTTAGTTTGTAAACGAACCTGGGTACACATATTAAACTTGAGCTTTACGACCATAAAAATATTTCAAAGATGATTATATGCGAATAGTTTGCAGGTCTGGACACCAACGTTGGTGATTAAGGAATGTCCGAATACAGTCAAAAACATTCTCATTGTAGGTAGTCGCGTTTTTTTTTCGATTTTGAATATCGTAATTATTTATGTAGCTCTGCTAAGGGTAGGCTATTTGAAGGGTAGGTACTTCATGCAGTACATTATTTTAGTTTACCAATTCACTTTTTTTTAAATATAAAAGTTGGTTTTTTACGAGCATTTTTTTGAAGTTCAGCATGGAAATTAGATTTTTCATATGTCAATTTATGCGATTGGTTAATGGGTCTGAAGACTATGGCTGGTAAAAAAAAGAAATATTTATAATAAAAAATCTGCACAATGCCAATTACATCTCTTTTATTCAAATGAAAACCAAGCTTCGGTATGCTTGCCGATTAATCCATAAGCAAACCTCAGATACTCCATAAACGACCAAAAGCGAAGACCACAATGGTTTCCAAATCGAATTCGGTAATGACTGCACGTCGCTCCCAGGAGTACTGGGATCTATATGAGGTAAAAGCTGTACAAAAAGAACAATAAGCTTTAGTTTATAGCCTAGTGCATGTATGTTTTGAAGTATTATATTTAGTTGGTCGAGTAAATTTGACCAAGAGCATCACCGTCTACTATATTAAAAGCTGTGCCATGAGAATAGGACGAAATCCGTTGTTAAAAATAACTTTCAGGAATATTGGAATATATATTTAGACCTACTACAGTTTATAACCGAAACCGATGCTATAATGATAGTTGTTTTTCCTAAACCTCCGTTCCTGCCAGTGTTCGGCATTGCTTCAAAACAAACTCGAATACATGCTCAAAAACCGATTATAGTAGCTAGCTGCTCTCCAAAAAGCTTTTGCCAACAGAACTTCAATTTATTGCTTTAAAGTATTCCCCGTTTAATTCATTACAAATACATTGCTTATGTTACCAATTAATTTTAATTTAAGCTTAATATTTTAAGCCATTTCGAGCGCTTTCACAACGTACACATTATCATTACGGCGCTTACGGCGGCCTGGGGGCCTTTCTTTTGAGGCCAGTCGTCGTCTGGACCAACCCACCCACTCAATGCCATCATCCACTTAAACTATTGACCTATAGTATACCTAATTGTTATGCCGCACGTATAGTCAACAATCAAAGAGCCCAAAAGCCGTGCTGCTGCTGTTCGACGAATCGTTTTGGACTCGGAACGTTACTCGTTGCTTGAAATCTCTCAAGGGGATATAATTTTTTATGTCGAAATTATACATTTTATTATGTCATTTTAATGCTACCAAAGGCAGGCGGCAGGCGGCTGGTGGCGGTGGCAGTGGCTGGCACAGAGACACGTTGCAGCAAGCATTGGTAACTCCGTGTGCCCTACTGGTAATCTAAACAGCCAAGAACTCCTACCGAGAGAAAGCTATAAATCAGCAACAGTTAGACGCTGGGCACTTGGTATGCAAAGGCTGCAGAGAGACAGAGAAAGAAGGAGATGAAGGCATGCAGAGCGAACTGGGCGGCACAAGTTTTATGGGCAATGTTGGCGGTAACTGAAGCTGTGTCTCTGCCTGGATGCGGTGCAAAACGTTTTGGCTTTCATTGCTGCCAAGTAAGTTGGCCAGGCGCATATGTAATTTTCATACCTTATATATATACAACAACAACAAAAACAACGAAAATAAAGTATTTCAAGAACAAAAGCGAGGACGACGACGTCGACGACACACATTCGAAAGGATTTTTGCTGCCTTTTTTCCCATTTTTACAAAAGGACTCTCAAAGCGGCCGCCATGACAGATGTTCCCTGCTTGTTGCCGCATTCTGGGATTTATTTTGTGCAACGAGCACATTGCGGCAGGCAACTGGGGTGGGGTTGGGGGTAGTAAGTATAAATGGTTAGCAACAGTCAAACAGAGAAACTTCATTTTCAACCGAATGCAACTCGGTGAGTGCTAGAGTAAACGACAGTAAGGTAAATAAGCAGCGCGGGAACGAGTGCGTCAGAGCGCGCAGAGCAGAGAACGGAGCTGGTCAAATTGTTTTATGTCCTTCGATAAAGTAAATCACTTCTGCTTCTTTCTCCCTTTTTATTTTTGGGTTGTTTGCAAATAATTCGCTGTACTTTTACAAGGGTCCCCTGCGATAGACCATCATTTGGGTGTGTTGATGTGAGAGTGTATGCGTGTGTGCGAGTGAGTGTGTGTATCTGGACGAGCATGTGCACATATTGGTAACAGTATCTGTGTTTTAGCTGTCTATTTATTTAATGACTTGGCCATGTTTATTGGTTTGTTTGATGCCACACCAAATCTGAGTGACAATTGACAAGAGTTGGCCCTTTTTGGGTTTGCTTTTCTCCTCAACTTTTTGTCGTAGGAAAATGGTAGTCCCTTAAAACAAACACAATCGGAACATTGACATGCAACAGAAATTGAAATTGTTTCATTAAATAAAACTCTATCAAATTAGCATCATGAAGATTTTTATCAGACAAATTTATGTTGTAAGCAGACACAAGTGTGTGATTCAATGAATCATTTGTTCATTCTTTTGCATGTAAAATGAATGCATTCATTTGGGCGAGCGTGTTCATCATGCAAGCTCGTAGTTTATGGAAAATGTAATATAAAATGTGTGCGAATTTTTGAATTTTGAATTTAAGTTTTTAGTGTACTTGGAATTTATTATTTGAGGCATATTTTAACTCAATAAGCAAGCGAAATATGGCTAGATAAAGTTAAGACTTCTAGCAGTGCTTAAGTAATCATACTTTAGACTTTGCCGATTTCTGCTCTGGCAGCTTAGTGAAAACCTCCTACATAATTGTCATATTTTTCTCAAGAAGGCGTTCGACTCAGTAAACAGAGCGGCGATAAGGAGAGCACTTGCAAGGAAAGGAGTACCAACAAACATCATAAGTATAATCAAGTCGTTGTACGCTGATGCCAATTTGACGGTACTGCACAACGGGAAAACAAGTACGCCTTTTCAGACGAATACTGCAATTCGGCAAGGAAGCCCATTATCGCCGCTACTAATGGAATAACGTGGAGCTTCACCAGACACCTTGAGGATTTTTAGACAACATCTGTCTGATTTCTCACAGGTTCTGCGACATGAACATGCTCTCAGAAAGAACCCAAGCATTATTGCCAGAATGTCACTGAAGTGGAATCCACAAGCCAGCAGACGGAACGCAAGACCCAAGGCAACCTGGAGAAGATTTATCCCCCAAGAATTGGCTCAGTCGAACACAACATGTTACAGAGCTAAACATACAGCGCAAAATAGAGTTCGTTGGAAGGCTCTAGTAGAGGCCTCAAGTTCCCAAGCCGAATAACGAAGAAAAAAAAAATCCAGTTGTACACATGCAGCTAAATAATTAATCTTGTCTGTACAATTTAAAACACTAAAACTACATAATTTTAATTCAAAGACAAGGTAGTAATTAAAATACGTAAGAAATGCAATTTCTCGAATTGAATTCGTTTAATCTCAATGCTCCCCAAATGAAAAGCCAGTCTTACTTGACATATTTCTTGGCAGCAAACGACAAACAAGTGTCAGAAAAGTCATACAAAATGCATATTACCCCAAAAACAATTCAATATCAGCCTAGAAATTCAATTTGCTACGGCTTTATTACATAATGATGTAGTTGCCAGTAACTGCAATGAAATAATGCGAATGCTTGAATACTCTTTCAAAAAGTGATTAAGCACAATGCATGCACTCAATGTGAGTTAGCTATGCCCTTACACTCCCACCTGCCTTTGCATGTTGGCAAAGACCCTAATGCTGGGGGACTTAAAAGCTGTCAAGCTGCTGTTGCTGCTGGTTGCTGCCTGCTGCTGCTGCACTTGCAGTTCGAATAGTCACACTCATACTGATATTCGTATGCGTACTTAGGTATTCATACCTGTCACACCCACAATTTAAATAATTCAACATGCAGCATAACGAAATTCGCTTTTTACCAAACGACAAGAGCAGCAGCAGCAGCAGCAGCAATTCCCCAGAGACAAAACGAAAGAGAGAGAGAGAGAGCAGAGAGAGAAGCGTACAAAAAGAGAACAAGTGAGCTACGTTCGCATTAGCAAAATGACAACTAAGTGGAACAGCAGCCAGCCAGCAATGTGCAACAAGGGCAACAAATGGAGCCCACAAAACCAAAAACTTGTAGGGAGCGTCGTGTGTGTTGCATGCAGCAAACAAAGTTGGAGTGGGAGTGGAAACGGCAGCAGGGTAAGCTGCTGCAATGTAAGTGCGACCAACACACACACTCACACATTAAAATTTCAATTTTAGAGAAATTAAAATTTTATCAGCTTTTGAGTGTGTCGTTTCGTTTCGACTCATAAACGCGGCGCTAAGGCTGCCCGCTTCTTGGCGCCACATGCTCAGAGCCAACTATTATGATAGTAGCCGCAGCAGGCAGGCAGAGAGCGCAAGTCTGGCGCAAAATAATGCTATGCTTGGTTGACTTTGTGGCTAACTTGCGGCATGGCTTGTCTGGTGGTGGTGGTCGGCCTAGCCTAGTTGTGCCTTCTCTCACTGCTTAAGCAGTGCGCCCCACTAACAACCCAACCATTATAGTATATATGTTAGCCATATAATATAGCCAACTTGCTGTGGTCGTGTGTCAGCGTAAAATTCACCAAGAAATGCTGCTGCTGGTAACTCAAGGCCCCCCCCCCAAACCCTGCTAAAAAGAAATCTGTTATGGTTAAAGTTTTGTGCAAAACTTTTCGACAAATTGCAGTGAAAAGTGCACAATGGGTTAGCCATGGGGAAACAGTGCGTGGCGACGCTGCTGCCAACCACACACACACACACACACACACTCACGCACACAAACATCTTAAAGAAAAGCGTAAAAAACACACAGACACACGCATATACACTATATACGGCAAATATAAGAAAAATCCAAGTTTTTTTTTATTTCCATTCTAGCCCAAGGTGGGCCAGCAGCAACTACAACCAAGAAATTACCACAAACTTTGGTTTTTGGAGAGCGCGCCTTCTGATGCTTCTGCTGCTGCTGTTTATTGCTTGCCACTAAAAGCAACCGGGGACAATTTGCTCGCTGCAAGCGAGGGTGCAAAATACGCTTGTAGCTGCAACAGATCTGGCTCGCTCAGCAATACTTTGCTCTCCTACCTTATACTTTTTTTAATTATACTTTGTAGGCACCCCAGCTAGTAGCTATATAATCCCAAGTAATGGCTGACAATTAGTGCATGTAGCACGATTTTTTTTTGTCGTAACCCTCTTTTCCAGTTTTATGTGGAAAAAAATATAGATTTTGCTGTCTGATAAATGAGAGCATTTATCTAGGAAATCGCAGAGTAAGTAGTATCAAAAAGCGAGTGTACATGAGAGCTATGACAAATCAAATATTCATTCTGCGATTTGCTCGATTTTGGGAAATACTTCAGCCTTTTAGGGGCACATAAATTTTGTGCATTTCTTTAATATAAATATTTCAAGCTAGCAGAGGGTACGCTTTGAACTGTATGCAAATGCACCAGTGCTGCAGAGTGGACCTTCGAATTAAGGGGCAAGTACGCTACCATACGCTATCAAGGTCCACGAAGCAATATCCTATAGGGCATACAATTGTTTTTGCTTAAATGAACGCTTATATTTGATAATAAAGATTTTCAGTTTTTATCGTTATGACTCGGTTATATACCGATAATGAGTACAGTTTATTAACAATGTATCTAGTATCTTTTGCAGAATAATATGTACAGCAGAAATAACAGAACTTCCTCCAGCACAGATCATCCGCGCTCTCATCGCATATCTGGGATCATTTTGCTGAGCAAGGTTGGTTAGGTTTAGTTTACTGGCACTGCGCCATCCATGATGATGGATCCCACGCGTTCAGGCCAAGGATGGAACATCGATAGAAAACCGAGCAGCCTCCAGTCGCTCGTAAAACCCAATTGAATATACGCTCCTAACTTGAATCCTTGCCGGTCCAAAGATGAAGCAATCTAAAAACGAGTGCAAGGCGGGTAATCCACGAAAAACCAGATAACATAGTTGCGATGAATGACAATTAAAGGACACATTGTTCATACGCTGTTGAAGCACATACGAGACCAAATTGCAGCCACCAATTGGCATGCAATACCTTTTGAGACAACTAGGAAGATATTTGAGCATGAATATTTTGGGCATAAGATGTGAAGCGCAGATGCCCAAAACGATGCCAGTCAGATAATAAAATGCGCTATTCTTCACCAAGCGTGTGGCACTCCACAAACTGCACACGGCGAAAGATCAACTGCCAAATGCTTAGGTGTGCCTCTATAGGGCTACTTGGTCAACACACCTACGCTCCAATGTGTGACAGCTGTACGTGGGGCTATGCCTTTGCGAATATAGCGTAATACTAAACTGTGGACGTTGCTCCTGGTAATGCTATGAAACTCTCTGCGGCGTTGGTCCATCGCGTCCAGTATATTTCTGTCAAAACGTATTTACAGCGACATTTCAATGGTCTCAAGCTCGAGCAAGAAATGCGTCTTTCCAAAATAGCAATATGTGCGCTATTTATTTTGGCTAAATTTAATTGCCAATACTACAATAGGAACGCCGGCCTTAAAACAATCTGAATCCTCTGCTGGCATTAGCTGCTTAGCGGGGAACTCGGGCGACGCTATAAGAAGATGAACCCATTGGCTGCAGCTTACGAACATCTTTGGGTCACATGCCTGCCTGAATGCAGGACACAAATCAACTTCAGCATAATTTTGAACATTTTGCAATTTTGAATATTTTTACAGAATTCAAAATTTTGAAATATTTTACCAGAACTTGTTACTTCGAGAGACGAAACCAAACTAACTTAAATCGTATTAAAATAGAGCTTCTAGGAATATAAGCATTTTGACATTAAAAGCAGGGTTACTTTGTTAAAACTTTTAGAATTTTGATTAATATTGTTTTTTTTTTAATAAATTTGACTGCAACTATTTTTTGTATTATTTTTTACTCGTATTTTTTTTTAGCTGTTTGTAGAGTTGAAAATTTTCACAGCATTTTAAATTTTGATTATTTTTATAGAACTTATTACTTTGAGTGACAAAACAATAATAACTTAACTGTATGAAAATGAAACCTTATTGAAATTTAAGCTTAATGACATAAAAAGCAGAGCTACTTTGTCCAAACTATTGGCATTTTTTTAGGAAATAAATATACTGCAACATGGACGATTTTATGTATAAATTTTTTTACTCTTTTTACAGATTTTCATATAAAAATGCATGTGTTCCTATGAACTAGAAAAAGATATGGGAAAAACTTGTTCTTAACGCGGAAAATCTAGATGCCCGTAGTATTTCTAAAACTGAATTTGTATTAACGACTTTTAGCCGTCAAAATTTTAGTATTTCAGAAAGGAAATTGTGCGAAACCGACGCTAACTTCTCTTCAGCAGAATTTACCAAATGTAGCAATCAAGCTAAATAATTTTATAATTTCGTGTTACTAAAGTATTCTCGATAGTTTTGGAAACTGAATATGGCGATAAACGTTTTTAAAGCCAAAATACATTGGGCAAGCAGAGAAGAGTAGACAACTTAGAGTTAATAATGTAATGTATGAACGAGGGTGCAACTACGCCCTTCGAAACTACGACCCCCACGGGTCTATTGTGCCCTAGAAATAAAGAGTATATAACTAGTAGAAAACACCCGAGCAGCATTGTCCAAAAGACACTAAATTAAAACACACCAGGTAGCAAACGAGCAGAACGACCAAAAGCAACTTGAAGACGAACCGTTCTTCAAGAACTAACCGAGATCAGCTCGTCGTGGGGCACCGCTAGGCAGTCTGCACAAAATAGAATACTATGGAAATCGTACGTAGAGTCCCTAAGTTCCCAAGTGAAATAATAAAGGAAAAACAAGAAATATAAAAATGTTCAGTTATGAATCAACTTCAGTTCAACAAGTAGTGACGCCGCCTATGTCCAAACAAAACTTGTCAGTCACACTTCAAAGCGATGATAAGAGCATAGCTTATCACAACTTACTTTCTCATGCTTATTTCGATCTCTGCTACTTTCGGCGCTTACCTTAATTTAAGTTAGAGTTAGTTCTCAAGGCATATCCAGTGTATGAAGTCGAGTCAACGCAAACCCACGCAGCGGAATGGCCTTTCCAACTAACAAAGTTCAAGTCGCCAAAATTCGTTTTTATAAAAATAATTAACTATTTAATTTAAGAAGATGCCTGCTATACCTTATTATACAACCATTATATGCAGCTACATGCTATACCTCATTTTAATTACAAAGAACGCAAAAAATTGAGTATCTTAGCGACATGACACAACATACATCATTTGTACCATAATATGTAATCCAAAAATTTTCACAAGTTAATGTAAACAAAACTTTTTGACAATTTTGAGCACAGAAAAAACAATCCAAGTAGCCACATGTGAAATTGTCAAATGTGTAATACCCAAAACAAGCTACGACTAGTTTCATTATCAAACTACACCTCATACAGTACACACACTAAAATATACTCTCTGCAGCAGTTCCGATCCGAGTAAGTTTAAGAAAAAAAAGTGAAAAAATAATAATATAAAAATTAAAGCAAAAAAATTTGTAGAAAAAAAAAATTTAAGCAAAAAAAATGTTTAGAAGAAAAATTTAAGAAAAAAAATTTTTTTAGAAAAAAAATATTTTTACAAAATAAAAATTTTTCAGAAAATTTCGGATATACTCGCAACTATGGAGTCTTGTTCCAGTACCTAAACATCATCGATTTCACCAACCTCGTAGTTATCTGGAACTATTTTGCTCTAAACGGTGATTGGCTAGATTACTGGGCGCGTGGACAATACTACTACTTCATCCAGAGTACTCCAGCGAATTCGTGCAGCCGACTTGCAAAGTTCCACTGACTGCACTGTGGCGACCGAGTTTGATCTGAACTTGGATGCTTAACGGTCCAATGTTAAGGCAAGCCAAAAACCAAATCAAGCCAGTTATCAAAAATTACCAGATGATATAGTTGCGATAGATGGCATTTACAAGACCAGAAATGTACAAAAGGCTGCTACAGCCACCGATTTGCATACGATACAACAGGAGAATTTCGGCAACAATATTGGGTATGAGAAGTGAAGCGCAAATACCTAACAACGATGCCAGCCAGATACTAAAAGGCGTAACTTCATCATGTCGGCTGTACTCCAACAACAAGCTGTACCCCCACAATCGGAGATCAAAATATTGCAATATTGCATAAGTGTGACTCTATAGGGCTGATCGATTTGCACACCTATGCAATGTTGCAGATGTGTGGTTACGCCTCTATGGAATTTACGTTATACTAAACATTGGGCTTTACTCCTGGTAACTCTGTGCAATTTCCTGCGGCGTACATTCATCCTGCTCAGTATATTCCGTCAACACGTATATACACTTCCATTTCAATTGTCTCAAGCTACGCAATTGATGCGTCTTGCTATTATAGCAATATGTGCATTAATTATTTTAGCTAAACTTCCATTATTATAATGGAGCGGCCGACTTTAAAACAATCGATATTCAACTGTGGCAGTAGCTGCTTTCTTGTAAACGGCGACGCCATAAGGAAGATCCTATTAGCAGCAGCTTACAAACATGTTGGGCCATAAAGCTGCCCAGGTGCAGGACACAGAAATTTGTAACAAAATTAACATTGAAATAAACCAATTTTAATTGTCAAAACTTGTAGAATTTATTTATTTTACGACTTGCATCCTCACGAGCGAAAGTGCTCGTGTAGGTTGATCGTGTGCCAGATGGGACCACGTTTGGATATTGTGATTGGTGAAGTTGGTTCCCCCATATAAGCGATTTATATTGAATCACATTGCCATGGCTATTGATCCCCTGCGCTTCAACAGCTGGACGTGGCGGCGTGCCTGTGTATTCCGCCAGTAACGATGCGATAAAGATATCCTTTCGTGTGTAATGCATCGTAGGATCGCAATTTTTTTTGAACCGTAAAAGAAAAGCATATAGAATGATGCGAATTCGGCTCAAAAACTAATATTTGCAATCGGCAACAAATTTTTGCTACAGATGTTCCGTCATAATATTTACGATTGTTTTATATCGTTTTTAGTCGATTAATATCGCTCACCTAGCGGCGGAAACAAAATTGTACCTACCAGACGAGTACGCACTTGCGGCAAGTACCTACATAGCATACGAGTACTTTCTGTTGGTTTTCACTCGTACTCTGGCGAGTACTTCAACTTTATTTCAAGTAAATTATAGCGTTTCCACTATAATGTCAATTGCACAAAACAAAACAATGCAATAAAATATCAAAAAATTATTCTATTCCGCTTGAGTATGCTCTCAACGCTTCAAATGCGCAGCATGACAATATTTTAATCCCTGTTCGAAGACAATAGAGAACTATGTACCGACGGTGTCTTTATGTAATACAGAGTTACTTAACTAAGACCAGCGTTTAAGCATTGCTTCAGAACTTTACCAAATATTTTGACCATAGATTTGTTTTTAATCGTTTTTAAACATGAATTATTTATGCACTTCAATTGAATTTGTCGTGGTATTTTTTTGTAAAAGCAAACTAATGCTTATCTTGATATATATATTGTATTCCCAATGTGATCATCTAAAGCTAGCTCATCGAAACAAAACCTTAACCTCTGTTTTGTGATATTACACATGAAATGATCAACTCTTAGATATTCACTTAGACCCAGAACTTTTAATACTGCAACTTTCGTCAATATGTGTTTTTTAGCATTCTCCGAGAGCAACTAACTCTAGAAACTTATCTAAGAGCAATTAGTAACATGTGTTTGGGGAACTGATAATGTCTATATAATTCCAGCTTACGCAAACAGCAATACTATGTGATCAACTGAATCATGTCCAAGACTTTTCCTTTGATTACAATTAGGAAAGATTTTGTCTTAAAGATGGCAAAGTTATATGGCTCCAGAACCAAGAAATAATGCGTTGATACCCTACGTTATCCTGTTGTATCTGTATAGACGAGTAGCTATATAGACGAGAAGCTATATAGACGAGTAGCAACATAGACGAGTTCAGTAGCTATTGGCATTCAAAGTTAAAAAATGCGTACATAGATGCAGATTATTTCGGTCTTATGTACAAGTACCTACGTAGACGAGTACTAAGAAGTTCATACACGAGTAACTTCTTATAAGTGAATTCCTATAAAGACGAGTACCCGCACAGACGAGTACTTCCATAGACAAGTACCAAATTAGACGAGTCACTACTTAAACGAGTAGTTTTTGACGCTCCTCAGTCCCAATTTTATAACAAAGCTTCAAATCCCAATAAGTGTAGAAGCTACTGGCATTCAAAGTTGAAAAAAGAAAACATGCTTATTGATGCCTATTTCGCTTCAGTCTCTAAATAGACAATACCTGCATTGATGAGTACCAAAAAAGACGAGTACCCACACAGACGAGTATTTGCATAGACAAGCACCAAATGAGACGAGTAACTACTTAAACGAGTACATTTTAACGCTCCTTATCTCTAACGAACACTTTTTTCATCTCTATATAGGTACTCGCATATAGAAGTGAATTCCTATATAAGTAACTAGATGAGTACTTCTATAGAGAAGTACCAAATTAGACGAATAACTACTAAAAAGTATCTTTGGACGCTCCTTACTTTTAACCAGTACTTTGCACCTCTCTCGCTATTAACTGCAGTCCCAATTTTATAACAAAACTTCAAAACCAAACAAGTGTAATTAAATTCGCACAAAACGTTTTATTTTAATTAATTTAATATATTTACAAAAAAAAAAAACAAAAAACAAAAAATAGAAGAAAATTTCAAGGTCTCTGCGTTGTATCCTTTATAATCCTTTCTATAGATAAAAACGAAAAACTTTTTTATATTTTTGGTACTTACCGTGGTTTCGTTAATTTTTTCATATGTATATCCATGTCCCGTTGTAATCCCCTACATGGGTGTAGCTATGCAAATTCCTTTTGCGGAGGGGATTAAGGATGTTGACTGCTGCTGCTGCTGCGGAGGCGGCGACGGCTTACAATTCACTTGGCGTATTTGACTCCAAGGAGCTTTTTGGTTATGATTTAGGCTAAAGTTGGCGATGTTGATTTTGCACCGCATTAGTTGGTGTTGTTGTTGTTGTTGTGGTTGCTTTTGGCAGGTTGCTGGCTTTGTGGTTGTTTTTGTTGGTGTTGTAGATTTTTTTTATTATTTTAAGTAGTTTAGTTAACATTTACATTTAAGAGTAGAATATATATATATTTATATATAGAATTTTAATATTGCTCGATTCGCTGTGTTTGTTGAGGTTTTGTTGTTTATTTAAAATTTTTTGTTTTTTTTTTAAATTTATTTTGTTTACATTGTATTTGTTGTTATTGTGTTGGTTGTCTCTGTTACACTTGGCGTGTTGGTGTGGCTTGTGTTTGCTTGTAAATGTTCTTGTTGTTGTTGTTGTTGATTAAGCACTTGGGGCGCATTAAAAATTTTTAATTTTATTTTTTTTTTGTTGTAAGTTGAGGCTTTGTTACTTAACCTAAGAAATATATGCGTTAAAGTATAATTTAATATATATACTTATTGCACTTGTTTGAAAATTTTTTTTTGAAATTTTTCTTTTCTTTAAATTTAATGATTTAATTTTAAAGTAATTTCTCTAAAGTAATTGCGTTGATTTTTTTCTTTGTTTTATATTAGCAAGCCACTAAAACGTTAAGTTGTAAAAATGTTTTTTTTATTTAATTTTAATAGAAATATTCATATATTTACGATTATAGTATGTATATAGGCTATATATAGGCGCTTGTTTATACAATTTGTATATACTATTTGATTTGTTTTGTTTTATATTTTTTTGTTTCTTGTTTTTAAGTGTACTTTGATTGCACCGTTAGTATTAATGCACTTTTTAATTAAATATTTATTAAATTTTAATAGATACTCCTATATAAACAGAAAATGTTGATTTTTTTCTTTTTGTTGTTACTGTGCCTTGTTGGTTTTTTTGTTTTAAATTTTTTAATTTGTTGATTTTTGTATACAAGTCTATTAGTATATAACTATTGGAAGGCGTATTTTGTAGGCTTTTTTTTTTGTTTTTTTTTTTGTGTTAGAAATTGTTACGCGTTTTGTAAAGCTAATTCTACGATTTTAATGTGTATATAAACGTTTACTATGTTTAACTTCTGTTTTTTTATTTTTTTTGTTTTTAATTATTTTTTTGTGTAATTTATTGCTTTTTGTTGTATTCGTTATATATATCGCTAAGTATATATATATATGAGGCGCTTTATGTGTTTGTTAGGTTGATTTGATATATTTTACAATTTTATTTTGTTTTAAATTGGCTTAGTCCTGAAACAGGTAAATTATGTTATTAGTTTTTATTTCAATTTAAACATGTATACGCATTAATTTAACAAAACTGCCCGCTTAATTGTTCAAGAAACACGTAAACAAGCTAGGAAGCTGCCAGGCCATGCTACATTGGTAAAGAAAGCACAGTGGGACAAATAAGTAAAATTCGCATTTTGCACAGTAAATTATAAACTAACAAAATGGAAAACTGTATCAGCCTGGGGACAAAATTAACGCTCTACAAGACTACTAATCCTGGCCATGCTACTGCAGGAGCAGTGGTTTGTGTCTCGGAAGGATGGCGCTGCGCATGCAGTGTTCGAGAGAAAAATTCTTCGCAAAAGCTTCGTTCCCTTTCGATTTGGGGACGACTAACGCGTCCGAGTGAAACGAAATGCGAGAAAGGAAGACGGTGGGGACAATCGAAGCTCAGATGGAAAGACCAAGTGAAGACGGACCTCTCATCACTTCGTGTGACCAATGAGAGTGAGTTAGATCGGCTGTAACCCGATAACGAGTTGTCACGGTCAAGTAAAGTAAAGTAAATCATAAACAATTTATTGGTGTAAAATTATGTAATGATTTATAAGAATCAAATTTAAAAAAAATATGCTCCCTGAATTCGCAATCAGAGCTTTTAAGGCGGAGCTCTTTCCCTCTCTCTATTAATAGCTGTTCGAAGAGAAACAATAGCTAGGCAAATAGCTAGCTATCTTCTAGCTTTGCTAGTGTTAGGCAAATGCTGCTTTGGGAAATTGAAACAGCGATCTTCAGTTTTAAA
Source organism: Chymomyza procnemis (assembly GCA_035046065.1). Classification (NCBI taxonomy): domain Eukaryota; kingdom Metazoa; phylum Arthropoda; class Insecta; order Diptera; family Drosophilidae; genus Chymomyza; species Chymomyza procnemis. The sequence goes on from JAWNOJ010000024.1 coordinate 10,664,299, forward strand.
GGCGCGTATGCTGCCATTGCGCTTTTCAACAGCCACAATATCGGTTAAATTTTTAAAATATAAATTGCTTGTATTCAAATGAGTCAATTTTTTAACTATTTTGGCCAAATACAGTAGTGCTGCAGGCTGGAAACAAGCCACCGATCTTCGGGTTCAGAAGCTAGTACGCTACCGAAGTACATTACAAGCATTGATACAAAAACAAAACTAACTGGATTTCCACCGCCAAGACCCAAGCGTCGCAGTATTAAGTGATACTTTAAAGAACTATTTTTAATAAAGTGGAATATAAGGCTGCAAATGGTACAAATTTAAGGAAATATAATGCACTATTGCAAACGCATTGGGTAAGAAATAATGCCCACTTTAAGTAGCAAACTATTTGCAGACAGAATTATTTATTTATAATAATTAAGAACATTTTTATGTTTCCCTTTAAGGATACAAAATTTTTACCATTGAAATGTAATACATTTGAGGCTATGCAGAACTGCGTCAAATAAAAGTTATTTAGATACAATAATTTATAATCCTTTTAAAAATCTATTAGTTTCCACTTTAAGCTTAATTTAATTTATAATCCTTTTAAAAATCTATTAGTTTCCACTTTAAGCTTAATTTAATTTTCCGCCTAATTACTTAATTTCGACCCACTGTGCTAAGACAAGGACACTGACATCTCAAAATGTGCGCTTACGCTTTACGACTTTGCTCTCTCACACTCTCTGCTCTCACATACGCACACACACACACACACACACTCACACCCGGCTATGTGCTCGCTTGCTCACTCACGCGCTCGCGCCCTTACGACGACACCAACCAACAGCTGTTGATCACAGTTCTATGAAAAAGTCTTGCCACATGTGCCGCGCATAGTGGTGGCTGGCAACCTCGAAAACAAGCGCCAAAGAGAGGCGCAAATGGTAATTGCAGCCAAAGTGGAAGTGGCGGGCTGCGTTTTGTGGCAACTGTGGCAGCGAATGTTGTGGCTGCGCTTGCGACGTGATGATGGAAAAACAGCAGGTGTTAAATAAAAATCAAAAACGAACATATCATAAAAGCAACAACAACGACAACAACAGCAACAGAGGCAACAAGAAGATGAACTGCTAAAAGGTGAGGCAACAATAACAGCAACAGCCGTCGCACAGCTTGTAATGAGCATGGGATGATGTTTGTACAGTGGGAGCAAAAAGAATTATGACTCACTAAAGCATAAGTAGAAAATGAAAAAGTTGAAGTAGCAAAACTAATACCTAAAGAGTTGTATTTAGTTTTGCGAATGTTTATTTATGTATTAATATGAACGAATTAATAATAATAATAATGCAAAGCATCATTATATTCATATAATGGTAATGATAGACTTCAAAAGTGTAGGTCACTATGGATAGAATAATCAAAGAAAGTTTGTTAAGAAGTCAATGAGACCGAAATAATGCGCCGTAGCATAGTCTACGATCATAAAGGGAAGGCAATTTAAAAATGCGAAGCCTACAAGCATTGGTCTACAATATAATAACAATATTAAAATAAAACAATATTAAGCACAAGTTATATTTCGAAAAGCTTTAAATTAAAAACGAAATGTAACAGAAAAAAATATATATTCCCACTGACTGTGCTGTTGTTGCTTTATAGCCGAAACATAATCTAGCATAAAGATATCTGTATTAATAGCCGTTGAAGGAGCTACAATTTATAGTCGAATACGTACGATGGTGTTATTATTTAATACAGATTTACTTAGGCAAAAAACAGTTTTTTATAACGCCAGTCTTTTTGCTAGCCATATAAATTTTAGACAAACTCAGCAGTGCTTTCGAAGCTAGATGCTGTGTTAAAACTTATTGAACACATGGTATGTTGGTAGGAAATCGCCAGTAGAAAAAAAAAAGATTTTTAAAAATGTTTTGCAATTAGCGGCATAATTACAATGTTTCTTAACATAAAAAAAGTAAAGAATTGTGCATTTGTGTTTGATTGATAAAACAGCAAGTATTCCTTTTGGTTTATAGAGTTTATCAGATTGCTGAGTAGTAAATCAGCACAACAGCATTTTTACAAGTCTGAACCAAATCATAACTTTTGTTACAAGACAAAAATGTGGCAAATTTCTTAGTAAATAAGAAAAATTTTCAGCTTCCAAGTTTTTATTTGTAGCACAAATATTTAATATTGACTTGATGTTATGAAGTGTTGTGGCACGCCCACAACTATTTTTTTTAAATTAGTATATGTGCCAATATAAGTTGTCTAGAAAATAATACGCATGTCGTGTGATCGGCCATAACAAACGGCTGAAGAAGACGCTTTTGAAAAGGTTTATAAGAGCAGTAAAAACATGTACATTTGGATTTTATTTCTAAAACATCATGTGATCCTTTGGTTTCTGGAATTGAGTTTAGCAGATTTCTGAGTAGTAAATAAGGAAAGCTCTATTTTTCCCCAAGTCTAGATCGAAAAATTAAAGTATTAATATCAGGTTTATTGCAATTAAGTTGATTTCTTAATAAATAAGAAAAATTTGCTGAGAGTTGTTGGTTTGCTCAGCAGGCGAGTTTTGAAGATAGACGCTGTGTGAAGACTTATTGGACACATTGTATGTTTGGAAGGAAATTGCCTTTGGGGGCTATCCGAACTGCAGTTGTTGTTGCTGTGATTGTTGTTGCTTTTATAGTAATTCATTCATTAGTCTGTTTTATGCGCTGCATGCATTGCTTTTGTTTTTGTAAAAATCCCAACTAAAGGGCAACGCACGCATTACCGTTTTTTATGCGCCTCTCCTTTTCTTTTCTTTCGGTTTAGTGTTGTTGTTGATTTTTTTCGAGTGTTGTGGCCATCTCAGTCACACGCACAGCAAGTAAGACAGGCTAAGCAAGCGTTTAAAACAACAATAAAAACGGCTGTTTGCGCTTAGGCCAGTTCCGTTACATGACATGAGCAGAGCGAGTGCGAGCGCGAGTGCAAATGAGCGCGCAAGCGAGCAAAAGTGAGCATGCCAAACGAGCGAGCGACCGCAAGAGGCGAAGAAGCGAGCGAGCGTGCGAGCGTGAGAGAGTGTCTATTTTTTTATTTGAAAAATTGACAAAATTTCAAAAAAAATATAAAACTTAAAAAAAAAAACACACACACATACAAGTCAATGCGCATTTCACTTTTGCTGCTGCGCCGTTTTTATTTAATTTTACGTTTTTTTTTGCAAATGCGAAAGCGAAATTTGTGACGCGTTTGTTGTTTTTGTTGTCGAACTATTGTTGCTTTAATTAATTTGCATAACTTTGGCAAGCGCGCTTAAGACTAGACGACAAACGCGCGCGCGAGTGTGTGCCCGCGACACATGCTGCTGCGACATTAACTGCGGCGAAATTTGCAATAATTTAGAAAAAAAAAATTAACAATATCAAACGACGAGCGCGGGGGCAACAATGCGACGGCGTGTGCCACTTACGACGGCGCACTCTATGTGTGCAACACTTTGTTGCATATTTCCAACAAAAAAAAAAAACTTATTAATTATTTTGCATTTATTTAAACTTTTGGCATAATATTTGCTGCTTTATAAATTTTTGCTATTTGCTACTTGAACTTTGCACTAGCGGCAAAGAGAGCAGACAGCGGCACGCACACTAATGCATTGGCGTATATTAAATACTCACACACACACACACTCACACTATGATAGCACTTAATTAATTTTGCCTTTTAAAGCAATACACTTTGCACTTTATATTTTTTCAATTATTTATATTTATAAATAATTTAATTTTTATTTATTTTTGTAATTATTACGTTTTGCGTGGCGGCAGCGCGTACACAATATTTTTCTCGCTTTTACATTTTACACGACGCGCGACAGCGGCGCGGCGACAACACGAATTGAATGATTGAATGAATGATTTCTGTTGCTGTTGTTTTTTTATTTTTTTGGATTTGGCTGTTGATAATGTTAGACCAGTGTGTACATATCCAGCGTAAAGTCAATAATTTTACTATTGCCCTCTCAGCTATTTAACAGCAATGTGTTAGGTCGACTGCTCGCACTTATGCGTAGTAGTGATGTTAAATAACAGCAGTTGAGCAAAAAAAAGAGCGCTAAATGTTATGATGCTCAGTTAATGTTGAAAATTGTGAATGAATATTGAGAGAGAGAGGGCGAGAGAGCGAGAGCGCGCGCTAGAGACAAATTCGCTGCTGTTTGTTGTTACTTTTGCTTGCCGTGTTGTTGTTTTTGTTGTTGCTGCATTGTAAGTGTTGCCAATGCATTGGAATTTGAAACCCCAACGTGTGAACAACAAAATACAACAAACAAACAACATTGATTCGTTGTTGTTATTGTTGCAGGCGGCGTATACTACGAAGGAATTCAACTACTTAACATACATATACATATATACACGATATACCTATACATATATGTTTTTAATTGTATTGTGTGTGTGCGTGTGTGTGTGTGCGCGCTTGGGACTGTTTGCAGCTTTTGTTTGTTGCTTTGAAATTTGAGTTCATGAATCAATTTTTAATAAACATTTTTACCTCTGAGCAATACGCAAATTGGTTGCTTTACTTGAGTTTTGTCGTGTTTGTCAGCATATGTCAGCGGTTTAAGTTTATGATTAATATTAACTTGAGAACTAAATAAAATATATTAAATATTAGTCATTTCGTTAAATTTGTATAGTTATCAAAAGTTCAACAAGCCTCTAAGCTTCAAAATTACATCAAATGCACAGAATGGTTCTCAGGCTTTAAAGGCTTTCTATGTAGGGTTTTTTTTAATAATTAATAAAATTTTATTTTAAATTAACTCAGTTTGTAAATTTTATGCACTTAATAGTCAATCAGACAAGTTGCAGCTTTCGTTTCCAAAACCTTATCTATTACCTGCCTACTTTCACGGGAGATTGCTCTTTTACCGGGGAGCTCTGGAGTCCGATCCAGCTCTGGAGTTATCTAAATTGTTTCTTCTAGTAGATACTTGAATCAGTGGGAATTCAGCAGACACGAATGCTAGGTCCTATCTTGTTCGGAATTAGATTGGTCTAGTGGGCATCCGATCCTATCTGAGAATTTTCTGAGTATTGCGGACATTTGAAATTGAGTGTTTGATCGCCATTGTACCTTCTGTGTAAAACAGGGATTGCCGCGGAAAGGTACAGATTGACATTTGCTCAAGAGAGGCTATTGATGACGCCTCAAGAGCCCTGGGGATTGCGATTCCGCGTATTTTGTATTTTGTTCAGACATCTAGATCACGTGCGAAATTAGCTTCAAAATTGTGAGCGATTTTTAAGATTTTTCAAAAATAGTATTCAAACTCGAAATGTTGCGTTTTTAATAGCGAATGTCTATCGACGAACGCTGGTCACAGCTCTGACAGAACTTATCAAGGGCTATCGAAGAACGCTCTCATAATTAAAACTCTATAAGAACTTATCAAGTGTTTGAGGGATGTTTGAGTTTTTATCATCAATACTATATTCCAATGAAAGGATTTTTTTCTAAATTTCATTCAAAATTTTGTAGGAATTGATTTTTTTTTTTAATTAATAAAATTTTTCTTTCTTAATAGTAATTTTGCTCGAAATGTTTCGTTTTTAACATCAAACAGGCCTCAGCCATCAAAATTACTAATCAAAATGACTGCGAAAGTACGCTAGGGTTGCATAAGGTTGCACAGGCGAACGTCAAGGGTTTGGGCGATATTTGGCTTTTTATCATCAAAGTGCCAAACCAAAGTAGGTATGTTTCTCGAAATGTGTTCTTCACCACTAAAAATTTCATAGAAATTGTTCATATTTTGAATGTTTTCTTTTTTAAACTTATAAAGGGTGATTTTTAGCAATATTTTTTGCCAACGTTGATCATAACCGTGCATTTTTTCGAAATTGTTTGTTTTTACCATCGAAGAGGCCTTAGCGCTGAAGTACATAATCAAAATCGGTCGCATAACCACGTTTCTGGACAAGACACCTTTCCAACAAAAACATTCAGATAAACAATGAATTAATTCAATGGGCGATATATCAAATATCTGGGACTTTACCATGCCATAGCATTATCGATAAAGTCAATGAAAGTTTATATATAGAAAGCTTATATATAGAAAGTCAAATTTATCAATTTAAAAAAATATTTTTGCCACTTTTGTGTATAGATGGAAAATTTGGGGTGGTGCTATTACGTGCCATAGGCAAGTCTTACAAAAAGTCAACTCTTATTAGCAGATTAGACAGCTAATCAAAAAATCACCCTTTAACAGCCTATAATTTCAAGAATAATATTTTCATCTTTTTACCAATTCTTGCCGTGGGAAAAATTGAATGAGCTACCGCACACTACCCCTCGAGGAAAATACAACACTCGCCAAAGACAAGTTCTAGTAATAAACAATATATGGTCGCAGCAGGGACACACACACTCACCTTCTACACATCGTAATCAGCAATTTCTATCGGGTCCCTAGAAGTTTTGGGCAAGCCGCAACGCATTAAAAATTTTCAGTAAAAAAATACATGTGTTGCCTAAGTGTTATTTCAAATCTCGAGAATACTATCTTGGCGATCAGCCAAATGAGATTTGAAGTACAAGGAGATCGTGTTAAATCATGCTCCATTGATGTTTATTGTATTTTTATGGATTATACATGCGACGCTCAACTTTAGAAGAAAACATTTCTCGCCAACATGCAGATTAAATGTTGCATAGAATATTAGCTTTTTGTGGTTTATTTCGCTTCAGAGATGGCATTAGAATATTACACGAAATTGTGAATTAAATGTGATTTTTGTAAGCAACGAGGGGAGTCTATTCTACCTAAAACTTATTAAAATATATATTGAAAAAAATCTCATTCAAGAATCTGTTGCAGAATACTACAAGTACTAGCCAAACCTATATTGGTATTAAGCATAAAGAGAATGTGAAGCTCCGTTTTCTACTTTAACTTTGCAAATAAGAATTAATTTACCATAATTTCAGATTTTTGCAAATAGCAACTTAGCTTTGCCAATCGAAAGTTTTTGAACAATGTGTTTTCGAGCCAACTTTTATAATTGAGCAGTTCGTGAATTCCGAAATCGTTGGGGTTACGGCAGGCAACACGCGCCACAGTTAATTGTTTGGATCGTTGCAATCGCAGATTGGCGCTCTCCAATCGTTTTTATCGGGACAATGCGCAATATTATTGTGAGGGTATTCGGGAGGTTACTTGAAACCGTGGGTAGACAAATATTTCAGCGACAAATGTCTCGGACACGGCACCATCTCATTAAGCTCGAATAAACCAGAATAAGGTTCACAAAATGGCTCGCGAATTTACCAGAAGCGCATCGGTTGGATTATTCTCTTTGTAACATTTGAGAGAACATGTTCCATACTACAAAATACAGTCTCGAGGCGTAAATACCATTGTCCGAGAGTGGGTCAAAATACGTTTTTCCGAATCATTTCCAAACGTTTTTGGATCGCCATAAGTCAAAACTATAGTCAAGGCATAATGTGGTCTAAGCGAGTGAAAGTGAATCGCTGCCGAATTCGGTATTATTTTTACATATTTTGTACTTTGCATTGAGTAAAAGTTATTTTCTTATCTAAATCTTTGGCATTTTTAATAAGAACTTCGAGTGCCGGACCCTTGCGATAATCTTTGCAAATTATACATCTAAATATGCCAAATGTAACTAACACCAGCAGAATTCAAAAGCTTTTTGATTAAGCAAATTCGGAAATAATTAATTAATTCCTATATCTTTTCTGCCCATATCATATTTTTCTACTATCCTGCTCTTCCAATGGGGATTGGGAGCTCTATCATTCTCTTTTTATATAGTATTTTATCGCAAAATTTTTCGTTTTTAACATCAAATGAGAAGATAAAAGAGCGAATGTTTAACGAAGAACGCTGAGTTCGCCTAATCGCAGCTCTGAAGAAGCACAAGCAAAACTATAAAGGGCTTATCAAGGGTTTGAGAGATGTTTGAATATTTATCAACAATTTTACAACCCAATGAAAGGATTTATCTCAAAAAGTACTTTTTCTTATTTTTGTGGAGCAAAATAGCCACATGGAGGTCTCAGTGCTGAAGGGCATAGACCCACCCTCGATTATAAAGTTCATACATTCTTATATTTCTACCATTCTTGTCTTCCAATGGGGTTCGGGACCTCTACCATTCTCTTTTTCCGAGCTCTATACTGGGATGTTTGGATTAAAGCTTTGGTTGTACAATTGCAGCTTTTTCTAAACAGACAATTCAGAGAGTTTAGGATATATACGTAAATTTCCTAATAGCTTTGCCTAGAGCTAATTATCCAACTTTTTGCATCAAATTTAACTATTCCTAGATATATATACATTGTAAAAGCTTCAAAGTATTTCCTAAGATACTCAAAGAAATTCGGTTTCCAATATATTCTTTTTTTTTGTAATGCTTCCAGAGAAATATAGTGCTTCGACCGCGGTTTGTTTTCGCATAGATCTTCAAAATGCTTGTACCAGCTGTCGTTACAGGTAGATTTTATATTTGGGAGTAGAAATTATTGTACATTGTTGTATCTTGCTATGCTAAAACATTTGAAGAACTACAGTTCCCGACTACCGTGAGCCGAAATACCTGTCGTTGCTAAATTTATGGCCTTTTTTTATTTGGTTACACTTCGACGCCGGACCCCGTAAACAGTCGCATGGATGCGTTCTGTGCAAAGAAGATAAGTTGTTTGTATCCAACAAAAGTTCGTTGTTTCTGAGTTTTGCATTATTTTTAGGCATATTGTACTTTCGATTGAGTAAAAGTAATTCTACAAACTGAATATATGGAAATCTATAACCGAGTTTCGAAAACTCTAGACGATTTGGTGAGTTCTTTGCAAAAAAAGGTCTGCTATACAAAAGCAAAAGTTTGTCGCATCTGGCCAATCACCAGTTCGATCGAAAAACTCAACAGATTACAGAAACCAACACAAGAGAATTAAACATAAAACGGCTGCCCAAATTCGATAACGTCCAAAGGCATTTTCAAAAACGAACACGAATAGGACAATGGAACGTTAGAACCCTAAAGGAACCATCAAGATTAGCACAGTTCGAGGAAGAAATGGAGAAACTGCAGATAGCGATAGCTGGCATCCATCCACAAGGCAGTAGACGGATCGGCAGACCCAACGCGACCTGGAGAAGATCCATCTTCCAAGAACTGACCCAGGCGAACACAACATGGAACAGAGCTAAACAGACGGCGCAAATTAGGGTTCGATGGATGGCTCTTGTAGAGGCCCTAAGTTCCCAAGCGGAATAAATAGGAAAAAAAAAAAAAAATACAAAAGTGAATTGTTTCTTAATTTTTTTAACTGAAATTATGTTGACCTTTTTGAAAGTTTGCACTTCCGTGTGTCGAGACCCTATAAACAGACGAATCAGTGAGTACTTCGCAAAGAAGGCCTGGCCCTCCTGAAAGCTGGTCATATCGAATGGTTTCTAAATTTTGTACTTTTAATACTTGAAATTTTATAAAGGTAATGTCCCTACTTCGAGTGCCGTACGCTGTAGCATAAAGTCCGCTATTGGAATGTCGCCCTAAATGCAGGCAGCAATTAAATCTTATCAGACAGCGCTTGCTTTACTTTTTTTTATTTTATTTTGTATATATAAATATATATATATATACTAAATGCTGTATAGGTACCGCGGGCTAGCTAATCAAATATCAGCGCTAAAAACAATAAATAATAAACGATTTTTTTTGTTTTAGCAAAACTCAAATAGTTTGCAGATAAAAATTGAGACAAAAACAAAAAAAAATATCAAATATACAATGTGAATGCGTGTGTGAGAGAGAGCGCGCGCCGCTGTGTGTTTGTGTGTGTGCGTGTGTGTGTTTGTGTTGGTGAGAGCGCAAAACAACTTGTCTTGTTTTTGTGCTTTGCGCATTCACAATAGGCGCGCGCGAATTCGCTGCGCAAAGCAAATTAAAATTAACAAAAAAAAATGAGCGCATAATAATGAAAATTTAATTTTTTTTTATTTTAAGTAAATAAGAGCGCGCAGCGGCAGCGACAGCAGACGTGCGCAACAAGAGACAAACTTTTGACACAATTGCGGGCAGTTTTGTTTATAACAAATTAAGTTACATTGTCAAGTCTTACCTTTTGCTGGTGTATAAACGGCGTTGCTGCGTTGTCGTTGCTGGCTTTAATTATTATAATAATTATAAGTAAATTATTTAAGTGCAGTTGGCATAGATGTATGTTGGTTGTTGATTGGTTGGTTGGTTGGTTACTTGGAGTAGGTTTTGGCTGGCGCCTAAAGTAAATGTTTAAACATTATTTAACACAAATACAGCTGCAATTTACGCACGCATACAAACATAAACTAAGACGAGACGACGGCAGCACGCATACCACGAGACGTAACGTAACGTAAATACATAGACGACAAGCTGCTTAGACTTTTTGCATTTTTTGTTGTTTGTCGTTATTTTTTTTTTTTGGCATTCAGCTTAGTATTATTAACAAATTTTCAGCTGCTGCTGCGCTTGTTGTTGTTGCTGTTGTTGGCGGCGACATAAATATGTGTGCCAAGTTGTTGTTGTTGTTGTGTAGTTTTCGCTATGGCCGCCTTTGAAGCGCTAAACATGTTTATCAGCTACAATATATTTGATTTATATTTTTTTGTAATTTTATGCTTAGTTACTTGCGCTTGTGTGCATTTAATTACCGTCACATTTATTACATTTTAATCAACAAATAAACACAACACACACATACACATACACAAAAAAAACAACTTAAACTGCAGTCAAAGTCACACGCACACACTCACATAGGAGTAGGCATAGCGGGGTAAAGCAGCGGTGAAACGAAATGTAACGCGCACGCACACACACACACACACATAACATACATCTATACAGCAACTAGTAATTCTACGCGTACGCGACAACATTTAACGCGCAAAACACTTACGCACGCAACACAGCAGCACTTGTGTTTTATTTGTTTTTAATTTTAATTAATTAATGTTATTCATTTGTTGTGTTTTGCATGGTGTTTGTTAATTTTTCTGACACATTTTTGCTTTGTTTGTGTGTTGGCTGCTGCTGCTGCTGCTGCTGGTTGGCTCAAGCTGTTGGCACTTTTAGCACATAATTTATTTTTCTGCAAATGGTGTACACACTGTGCGACAATTATCGATAACCGCGTTTATCGTTAGCTGTCATAAGCCAAACAGCTGTTTGCACTTTGCACAAGTTGGCAGTTTGCTGCAGCTGTTTTGCACAAGTGGGCAGCGCTGCTGCTAAGCAACAGCTGTTTGTAGCTGTTAAATAATAACAAAAACTTGTAATTTAAACAAAATATTTTAGTTAAAGCAAAGCAAACACTTTGTTTATTGTTACGCTGTCTAAAGCTTGTCTAGCTTGTTATAAAAGAAATTAAAAAAAATTACAGTCATGCTGCGCACACGCAAATTGCTTAAATGCTGCCTAAGCTCAATCGCTCCTAAGCGTGCCCAGCATATAACGCGCGCTCAGCTCTATCAGGTAAGTCGCTGCAGCAATTTGGCTTAAATATTTTAACACTACCGCACCCCGCATTTGCAGCAATGCTATCGCATACTCGGCGTACACGAAGCAGCCGATCAGAACACTGTGCGTCAAGCCTATTTGGATCTGGTTAAGCGCGTGCATCCCGATGCCGACACAGCTGAAGCTTCCGTTGAGCGCTTTCGCCAAGTCGACGAAGCCTTTAAGCTTTTGCAAGAGAAATTTGCCAAAAATCGTCGCAATATCTACGATGACGAAGAGGAAGCCAAGGAGTTTGATATAGAACACACTGCGCCACAGCATCGTCAATATTTATCCAACGAGGGCATTGGGCTGGGCACACCCTTTCAGCGTCAGAAGCAGTACCAACAAGTGCGCGCCATGAAGGCGCAACAGCACGTGCTTGAGCATCGTATTGAAAAAGCTGCAGCTGGTGAACATGCGCTCATGCGTAAGGGTGGCAACTACTATGGCAAGCATGCCATTAAGACCAAATATGGCATTGAGCGTGTTGTGGAAGATCTCATACAGGAGGCCATGTCCAAGGGTGATTTTAACAATCTCAATGGTGCCGGCAAGCCGCTCTCCTCAGCACAAACACAAAATCCATATCTAGACTTTACCACACACAAGTTAAACAAAATAATGCTGGACAATGGCTTCACGCCGGAATGGATAACGCTTAGTCGCGATATACGTGATGCTGCCTGCAAGCTAAAGCAGGATTTGCGTGCGGAGCGCATCTATTATGGCAACTGGCCATTGAAAGGCAACGAGCGTGCCAGCTGGCAAAGTTTTTTGGCGCAGCACAATGCAGATACACAGCAGTTGAATAAAATCATAGACAAGTACAATTTGATAGTGCCAATATTGGAGAATCAGTTCTTTCGCATAGATTTGGAAAGACTGAGCGAGAGCATATTTGAGCAACCTGAGCTGCAACGTAATGTGCCGCGACCGCCGGCTGTTGCTGCAACTAAGATAACTGATACCTCCTCCGATAAAGGCGCCGTGGGAAGCATTTTTTCCCTCTTTGGCAGCTTCTTGTAATCCAAAGCTACAACTGCGATACGTATTTTAAGCAACAATTGGTGATAATAGTTTATAGTTAAAAGTTGTTAATTATTGTTAAAAATAAATTTTTTAAATGTTTCCTCCAAGTGCAAGCACTTTCTAGTTGTACCCATTGAAGTGCACAAGTTATTAAGAAGCCCCGAGGAAAGCAAGAACTTAAATAAGTAAAACTTTTTCCTAGACTTCACTATCTCCATCACCAGAAGGTACAGCCTCAATTTCCATATTTCAGTTCTAGTTGGTATTAAGGCTGCAAGTGGGTTTTATTAGATTTTCAGACGTAGCAGGTGTACTCTGTGACCAATTCTCAGTGTGATCTTGAATAGGCGCACTCGGAAATCCTAGTAATCTTGATTGGTTAAGCAATGAGTGTTTTCTGGTCGCTGCTTATATGACATATAGCTCTCCTGACTCTATGCCATCATATTTGAAGTTAAGACGAAGTATCACCATAAGTCAAAGTTAATTCCTGCGCCGAACCGCCACGTCTTTTATTTCCCATGTTCTTTGCGCCCTAATTTGGCGCAAGTCCAAAATCAGCGACTTCTTTGTAAATCTTAAAAGGCATTTACATATCCTTGGACCCAGCAACTTTAAATGCTTGAGCGTGGAAGGAAACCACAGCGTTATTTAAGGGAGAAATCTTCATGTGATGCAGGTGGAATCAGGGAAAAGAAGGCGTCTAAACTATGTGAGAACATACCGAGGACGAAGCACAATGCTTGACTGGGATAATAATCGCAGAAGAAAAAGATGATGCTGTTAGTTATATCGAGGCACTACAATTTTTGAGCAAAAGAATGACGGCAGAAATGTAGATTCTATTAGAAACGGATTTTTTTTAAGTTGTGGCCGCTGGCGGATCTCTGGTAATATTTTAAAAGTATTACAAAATGTATATATGGAGACAGTTACAATTTTATGCGGGTAAAATTGGCTTTTTTTGTAATAAGGGTTCAAAACGAAATATCCCAATCTTTTGAAACTAGCTCTGGAGTAAGGCAAGGAGACAGCCTAAGCACAGAACTCTTCATTCTTACGGTGGAGCAAATAGTAAGAAACGCTGGACTTCGAACCTCCGAACCAATATGGGGGACTTCATGGCAACTTCTTGCATATGCAGATGACAAAGATATAATCGGTAGATCAGTGGTATCCATGAAAGAAGCTTTTGTGAAAATAGAAAAGGAAGCAAAAGAGGCTGGATTGTTAATAAATGAATCCAAAACAAAAATCCTTTTAGCTGGAAATTCGCACTGGGTGAGGCGGTTTGGACAAAATATAACCGTTGACGATTATAACTTATAATATAACTTATAATATCTTGGGTCATACATTAATGCTACTAATGACTGTCTTAATGATATCAGGGAAAGAATTAAAGCTGCGAACTCCACTTTCATCTCGCTCTCTACTCACTTGAAGTCGCGTCTTATTAACAGGAATCTTTAGATCCGACTATATAAAACAATGGTCCGTCCTATATTAACATACGGATGCGAGGCATGGACTCTGAAAAAGTCGGATGTGTATCTCCGATGCAAATTTATCCGCCTATATCAAGTCGCAAAGGCTAAGATGGGCTGGCCATGTCGCGAGAACACGCAACCCGATTCTTAAGAGAACGTGCTTTAACCGACCGGATGGAAGAAGAGTAGTTGGGCGACCGCGATCACGTTGGATAAATGAGTTGAAGCAGATTTACAGAAACTAAACGTCGAAAATTTGGAAGAAGCGGCGAAGGATAGAAACTATTGGAGAGAAATTGTTCGAAAGGCCAAAACTGAACTGTAGCTGTAGCGCCAAGGATGATGATGATAAAATTGGCTTTTGGGCAACAACCTTTGAAAAATAAGATATAGAAATAATTAATTTGTTTCTTTGTTTTTTAGATGCAAATTGGCTCATAAGCAAAGCTAGCATTTCTTAAGAAATGCCTGTACATAATCCTGAACACACATGTTCATCTGTTTCGAAAAAGCTGCAATTGTAAAACCAAAAAACTTCAACTCAAACGTCTCATAATAGAGTTCGGAGAAAGAGTATAATCGACGTCTTATCTTAAGTGGAAGTCAAGGATAGCAGAAAAATAAGATATAAAATATTTAAGAATAAATTATTTTCAAAATCGCTGTTTGTACAAGTTTCTGAGTTTAGCTATGAAGCCCATATGAAGCAATTGCAGGATCTTAGGTAGTACTTTGGACTTCTTTGCTGATTTGATAAGTAAAGATGATAAATTCATTGATCTTTTATGTGGATTTGAGCCAGCACTCAAAAACGAAAGAGCTTTCGGAGATATTGAATTCGGTTGTATCTTTAGAGGGCTGTGCGCTTCGGCACTGCGACCCCCATGGGTCTAATGTTCCCCACTGACACGTGTAAGCAAAGGTCCACGCACTGATAACAAATCACTACAGAATGTCTCCACGAGCACAACTGTAGGGCAATGGGTTGGTTCACAATACAGAGCTGCTCTCCTTGTTGCTTATGTGTTCAAGGCAGAATCGCTTGGCATTATCTAAGATTTTGTCCAGAAAAAACCCCATTTGATTCTTCAAAATCTTTGTCGAAGACAATCACTGAAGTGGATTGTAGCTTGGCGCAAGAAAAATGAACGCATCTACATAAGTACTACTACCTACTAACTTTTGGACGGTGCAAAGCATCTTTGGTCGCTGTGCCCAATCCTAAACTACAGTCAAGATACAACGATTATGACTTAACCTTGCTTGACACACCAGATCAAACCAGTTTTTTCAAAGATCAAGAATATTTTATTAAACAGTTACTTATGTTGTAAAGATTCCCAGTTGCAATTTGCTACAAGCCAATCTTGTCAAGCGTTAGAGCTAAATATCGCCGGAGGTAAGCAAACCCAAGGCACGCGGATATGCCCAATGCTCTGCTACATGAATGCGTTGAGTAAGTGTATCTACATCATCTCCTGTTAGTATAGGCACCGCAGCCTGCACTATGATAGCACCCGTATCAACGCCCTCATCAACAAAGTGCACAGTGCAGCCGGTCTCGCGTTCACCCGCCTCCAAGGCCTTGCGCTGCACCTGCAGTCCCGGAAACTTGGGCAACAGCGAAGGATGTATATTTATGAGTCGTCCACGCCACTCGCTGACAAAGCTGGCACTCAACAGGCGCATAAATCCGGCTAGGCAGACAAGCTGCACGCCCGCAGCCTGCAAATGACGCGTCAGCTCCGCATCATACGCTTCACGCGACACATAATCCTGATGGGGTATCACCAGTGACGGTATGCCCGCTCGTGCTGCACGCTGTAGACCCAGCACACCCGCTTTGTTTGAGATGACCAGTACGATTTCTGCATGTACGCCACGTGCGCTCTCCCTAGTTGCGTCTATTAACGCCTGAAGATTACTACCCGTGCCTGAGATTAACACAGCAACGCGCTTGCGCGGCAACGACGCCAGCTTTTGACTGCGCTGTAGTGACTCTTCGAAGTTCTCTACAAGCACCTGCGGCGCTTTGCTGGAGCTACGTGCAACAACTTCGCCCACCACCAGCGCACGCTGTGTATAGCGCAGCTGGGATAAGACGGACTCTACTTGCTTGGGACTCACCACAAGTATTAGACCTAGTCCACAGTTAAAAGTACGCTGCAGCTCACTCGTTGTTATGTTACCCGCTGCAGCCAGCCAGCCAAATACGGAGGGAATGTGGAATTTGTTGGCATCAAGGCGCACGGCCAAGTCTGGACGTAGTACACGTGGTATATTATCCGTCAGGCCACCGCCTGTGATATGTGCCAAAGCTTTGATGCCATGTTTGCTGCGCGACAAAAGCGCACCCAAAGCCTGCACATAGATCTTGGTAGGCGATAGCAGTTCCTCGCCCAGCGTGCGCAGACTAAACGGCGCCTTATCCTCAAAAGTTAGGCCGGCGCGCTTGAGCACAGCGTGAACCAGACTGAAGCCATTGCTGTGCACGCCACTGGAAGGCAGACCTATTAATACATCACCCACGGCAATGTCTGCTAGGCGTGGCAATATGCCATCATGTTCCGCTATGCCCATGGCAAACCCAGCGAGATCGTAGACTTGTGGAGCATAGAGTAAGGGCACTGAGGCATTGTGGGTGACTGCAGCAAAAGATTTGTGAATAAGTTAGCTGTGCTCTCAGCTGCAGCGGAAAACTTACCTATCAAGCTGCTGTTGGCCTGTTGTGTGCCCTCCATAACACCTGCTGTCACCTGTTGAGCTAGTTGCTCTTGCCACTGGCCGCAGGCGTAGTAGCTGGAAAAGCTAAAGGGCTCGGCGCCATTGCATAATATATCGTTGACACACATGGCAACCAAATCAATGCCCACACTGCCATTGCGTCCGGTTTGTTGTGCAATTTTCAACTTTGTGCCCACGCCATCTGTACCCAAAATGAGCACGGCATCCTTGTAATGTGTGGGCAGCCTTGTTACCCTACGACCCGCCGCATTTTCTAGGCATTCCGCGCGCATGGGTGTGTTGCTATCCGGCAATTTCATAAGCTCCGAACTTAAACTCTTGCTGCCCAGTCCGCCATATGCTGTGGCTAGTTTCTCCAGCTGCTCATCGAAATTGCGCACTTGTATTTTGCACGCATTGGTGCAACGCTGCAGAACACCCAACACCTTGGCACCGGGTAGCTGCTTGCGCCAGATTAAACTATGCTTGGGCAGCACCAAGACCATGCCAATACCACAATTTTGCTGCTCCAGCAGTGCTTCAGCGCTAAGTTGCATATGTCCAGCCATCCAACCAAAAATGGCTGGCACAGGCACATCGCCAAAGTCCAAAATTACTTCAAATTCTTGGCTTAGTATGCGTCGCACATCCTGCAAAAGTCCATGGGTAACATGTGCCACTGCCTTCACATGACCGGCTTGCAAATGCGGCAGCAGCTGCTGCGCATAAATGCGTGTGGGTGTGGACAGCACTTGAGCCAGCGTTATACCTGGCTTAGCCCAAGGCGCGTTGGTCTGCAAGTCTATGCCAGCGGCAGCTAATTGAGTAAGCAGCGCATTGTAGCCGGCGCAATGCAAACCAGTGCTGGGCAGACCCACTAACAAATCACCCTCCTGGTAAAGTTCAAAACGTGGCAGCAGTCGTTGCTCCTCCACCAGCCCTACGCAATAGCCCGCTATGTCATATTGTCCAGCTGCATAGACCGCTGGCATTTCAGCCGTCTCGCCGCCTGCAATAAAATTGAAAGTTGCTGTAATTCAGCAGCCAGAGATCTGTTAATGTTGCGCTCAACTCACCCACCAAGGCGCAGCGTGCATCTCGACAACCATCGGCAATGCCTTTAACCAGCTGTGCAGCCAGCGGCACCTGCAGCTTGCCACAGGCTATATAATCCAAAAAGGCCATGGGTTCGGCGCCTAGCTCCAATAGATCATTTGCGCACATGGCAAACAGATCGTAACCAATATTCTCGTATAGCTGATGCTGCAGAGCCAGCTGTATCTTAGCGCCTACGCCTTGTACCGCCTCGCATATGAGGGGCTGCTTATAGCCCACCTCCTTCAAACGAAAGAGTCCACCAAAGCCACCAAGACCACCCATCACACCAGGTCGCTGTGTGCCGCGTGAAAGAGGCTTTATGCGTTGTACCAAGGCATCCCCGGCATCGATATCCACACCGCTGTCCTTGTAGCTAAGCGAACTCGTGCTAAGTTGTAGAATCGAGAGGAAATAAAGGATGTGAAAAGGTAGTCTTATATAGAATACATAAAGTTGTAATAATAGATGGACGATTTAGGAAACAAAAATATCGTTTTTTTGTAAAGTTTGTAAAGAGATATTTTGTATTTATTTTTCGGATTTCCAAAATTGTGAATATGATAATTTGTGGATATGGTAATTTCTAAATCTTAAATTTGCTACCAATAATGGATAAAGCTCGACTTTGGTTCGGCACTCGTTGGTTATAAGGTATTCCCAAACACTGTGCCGATTTTAGCAATATGAAATGTGCTTCCATTTAATAAATCGGTAAAAAAAATTTGTTTTCTTCCAAAGATTTTTCGGATCGTAAATTCATCAAAAGGAGTGAAGTAATCCTAATAACTAATAGGGCAATAAATACAGCTATTTTAATTCCAAGGACGCGGTGCAGGATGCCTTAACCTTATTTTGAATTATTGTAGAAGAATTCTTCGACGGAAGCACACGCATTAGGGCGCAAGAAATACCAAACGAAATATTTTTTTAAGTTCTTGTTTAAGATTTTTAAGCCCAAATTTTTATTAAAAAAATTGACTCTTAAATATATAACATTTTAATATATTTTTCTTATAAAAAAGTTAGGCCGTTCTTGTAAATTATTTGAGTTATGAATTTAAAAAAAAAAAGAAAATCTTCAGTTCGGATGGAATCATATGGCAAAAATAGCAAAAGCGCAATGATGGCGAGAAACAAAATAATAGACTTTTCGTTTTTAAAAATTGTTTTCAGCTCGAAATTTGTAGATTAGAACTAGCTAAATAATACTCGAAACCATTTTTTATTTAAAAAATTAAACCAAAAACTAGACATTTAAAAAATGTTTTAAGATTCTACCTTTTATCATAAAAAATGTAAAAACTATAAAACTGCACATAATATGTTACATCTACAGTGTCTTCATATCATGTGCTGATCAAAGTAATTTTAGAAATACTTTGTCTAAAATAATTTATTTTATAATTTCCACAAAGAAGCCGTTTTTTTCATGTGAAGGTTCACTTGATTTCCCTAAAAATTGTGAGCTGGTGTTATTACATTTCGCTATAAGTAAAAATTTCACATTTTTTCGAATATTTTAGTTAATTAATTTTTCGTATCTTATAAAGAACTTTAGTTATTCCAAAAATATCAAATTATCTTTATTTGATATAAAATCGCTAAAATATTTATTCCTTAAGTTTCAAAACGGGACGAAAGACCTTCAAATAGAAGTAAAATATATTAATCTTTCAAAATAAACTTAATAGATTAATATTTATAAAATATATTTATTTCTACGAAATATATTCTAAGACAAAAACTTGTACGAATTAAACTAAGTAAGTTCTAAAGTACCAAGGAGGAACAAAAGGAAGCAGAAAATTACTATTGGGTTTAAACTTTAGGACTTGCAGTTTATACGAAATATACTTTCAGTCCCAAAGTTTTTTCGAATTATACCCTAAGTCGTAACGTTTATACGAAATAGATTCTAAGTCCTAAAGCTTATACGAAATATACTCCAAGTTGCAAAGTTTATTCGAAACATTCTCGAAGTCGTAAAGTTTATACGAAATGCACTTTAAGTCGTAAAGATTATTCGAAATATTCAGGAAGTCCTTTAGTTCCAAGGGGAAACAAAGGGAAGCAGAAACTTGCTACTGGATTTAAACTTTAGGGTTTTGGGTTTATACGAATTAAACTCTAAGTTCCAAAGTACCAAGGAGGAACAAAGGGAAGCAGAAAATTACTATTGGGTTTAAACTTTAGGACTTACAGTTTGTACGAAATGTACATTCAGTCCTAAAGTTTTTTCGAATTATACCCTAAGTCGTAACGCTTATACGAAATATACTCCAAGTTGCAAAGTTTATTCGAAATATTCTTTAAGTCGTGAAGCTTATTCGATATATTGTCGAAGTCCTACAGTTCAAAGGGGAAGCAGAAATTTACTATTTGGTTTAAACTTTAGGGCTTTGGGCTTATTCGAAATATACTTTCAGTCCTAAAGCTTATACGAAATATACTCCAAGTTGCAAAGTTTATTCGAAATATTCTCGAAGTCGTAAAGTTTATACGAAATGTACTTTAAGTCGTAAAGATTATTCGAAATATTCTGGAAGTCCTTCAGTTCCAAAGGGAAACAAAGGGAAGCAGAAACTTTCTATTGGGTTTAAACTTTAGGGTTTTGGGTTTATACGAATTAAACTCTAAGTTCCAAAGTACCAAGGAGGAACAAAGGGAAGCAGAAAATTACTATTGGGTTTAAACTTTAGGACTTACAGTTTGTACGAAATATACATTCAGTCCTAAAGTTTTTTCGAATTATACCCTAAGTCGTAACGTTTATACGAAATATACTCCAAGTTGCAAAGTTTATTCGAAATATTCTTTAAGTCGTGAAGCTTATTCGATATATTGTCGAAGTCCTACAGTTCAAAGGGGAAGCAGAAATTTACTATTTGGTTTATATTATAGATTATACGAAATATACTCTAAGTTGTAAAGTTTATAAGAACTATTAATTACTCTGTATGTACGAATTAATCATTAGTTCCAAGGAGGAACAAGGGGAAGCGGAAAATTACTATTAAGCTCAAATTTTTGGAGTTACAGTTTATACGAAATATACTGTAAGTTCTTAAATATAAACGAAATATGCGCCAAGTCGTAAAGTTTGTATGAAATAAATTCTAAGTTCCACAATTCCAAGGAAGAACAAGCGGAAGCAACAAGTTAACGTTGGACTTAATTTTCCGAAAATTAAAAAAAGTTTCGAAAAATTTATGCTTCACTATAATCATACTCAAATATCATACTATATATTACTATAAACTCTGACACGCGTGACAAATTAAGTAAAAATAAACATCGGCTTAAGCAGCTCGTGACAGTGGCGCCTGCTCACGCGTCCATCTTTAGCCCATCCAATAACTTGTGATTAAGTTTAAAAACAAGCGCTTAAAATTTGTAATTTAATAACTCACAAATATGCAAAATATTCGAGAACATTCTCAACAAAACGAATATTTATGGCAACCGCAAATAATAATCTGAAAATAATTTTTTTAATTATGTTATGTAGTGGCGAAATCCCTGAATTAAAATAATTTAAGCATGATGAATATTATTAAAATATGCATTGTTTTTTAAATTTATTTTTTAATAAATTTATTTTAAGCATTTAATGCTTTTTAATATAGCCACCTTTGGAAATTTTGTTTGGGATAAACCGAAAATATGGCAAAACCCAATTAAAATTTGTCAAATATTTTTTAAAATTCCCACATTGAGCTTTCTAATAATAAATTTGTGCAAAAAAACTCGTTTACAATTTGCAAAAAAATGTACTAATAAAAATATACTATAATTCTAATATTTTTATAATGAATTAATTTGTCTGCAATAAAAATAAATTTGCGTAATAAATATTTGAAGTTACAATTTGTTGTTAAAATAATTATGCGTGAAAATAAGTAAAGTTGCTTAATTTACAGATCAGTCGCTTTGTTTAAAATGATTTTTACATTATTGAAATCGTAAATTTTTCTTCGATTAGAAATGTCAAATGAAAATATTTTATAATTTTCTAATAATTTACATAATTGCGTTGCGGCAAAATCTTGAGAGTAATATAGAAATTTTTTAATATTTATAATTTGCCAAGGGTCGGTCGATCTGATTAAGGTAATGGAAACTGCATCTAGAGATTATAATGAAGTATTAGCCTTTTTCAGATTTTCAGCTTAACGCATTACGGGCTAATTATGAATATATTTTCGTTTATTTTTTTAATTTAGGCTAAACTACATAAATTTTTTTGACATTTTTTTTTAGTTTAAGCTCTAAAAATGTATTTTTAACCAGACAATTTTCATATCTTAAGTGATATAAAATCATTTTTTATTTTAGTTCTTTTTTAAGCGCTTCATACACAATTTTTTTTAACCAATTTATTTTCTTAAACAACATATTAAGTCGTCTATTTAGGTTTATTTATATTTTAATATGATCAACGCTTATACTTTGGCTTCTTTGTTAATAATTATTTTTTTAAGTTACTTTCTGTTTTCATCTTTATAGTTATCTTTTATCTTTGTACCTTTTATCGTTGTACATCCAAGTTCCTAGCCAGCCTCAGATGCATATCTATAAAAATTCACCCGTCTAGGGATACGGATTAGTTTTATATTATGTTTTTCTATTTTATTATAAAGCCGACTGGACTTAGTTGTCCTCCTAAATTAATAATAAAAATAAAATAATAAATAGTAATGATCTTAATCCTGCTTTATGTTTTTAGTTGTGCTTTTAGTTAATAAATAAAATCATTTTAAATAAATAAATTGAATAAGATATAATTACATTCATTTGGAATAAATGTAAAAAATCGACTTTAATAATAATAATATATATATAATATTGTTTTTTAAAAAAATTCTTTTAAAAATTTATGTTGTCCAATAGATATAAAAAAATTAAATATATATAATTTATATAAAAAACACTTAGGATCATTCTGATCTATGTGAGGCCACTTCGGGGGCCGGCCGGACTAACCTAATTTATATAAAAAAATTATTTTCGCCAAAAGAATTTCAAATAAGCAAATAAAATGAATATAAAATGTTTATATGAAATTCGAAATAACATAAAAATATCAAAAATATATAAAAAGTAATACAAAAAACCGGTGTTAATTTTTTAATAGTTTTGAGTTTTGAGAATTTTGTGGATAAAGCATTTGAATATAAGAATATTAAAAATATATAACAAATAATACAAAAAATAAGGTGTTAATTTTTTTTAATGTGTGGAAGCTTGGATAACTTTATTGACGAAGCAATTGAAAGTCATTCATTAAAAATTATTTAAAAAATATTTGCACAAATGGTCTCTATAGGATTCTAAATAAACGCAAAATGTAAAAAACTGTATAACTATAAATTTTTATTTTACACGGAGTTGTGAGAACTTTGTGCATGGAACATTAGAGAAAGCAATTCTTGACAAATTTAAAAAATATATTCCAAATACTTTCAATAGTTCTACAAGTTAATATGGGCTGCGTGGAGTCCGAATTCTAGCCCATAAAGTCTTGAAAATTTGCAATTTCGAGCCTTTGTCAAATCAAAATGAACTAGTTAATTCAAAATTCGAGGAATACTAGAGATATGGACATCAAATTATTGCCAACGCTGTTCATAATCGCAAAAATAATAAAAGTCCTGAAATTCATGCAACGATTCTCATGCCCGATTCTACACTGCAAATTTCTGAAGATTTCAGTTTTGATTTTTTTTCGGAGTTGCTGATAGGAAAGTGTCTCCAAACCATTTAAAATGTTTTATAGGGAAAATTAGATATTAAATAAAAGTCGAATTACACTCGTTTTCAAAATACCAAATTTTAGCTAAGTTAGTGATTCCACTAAGGTTCACACTGATCTTTGTGGGGACCTGCCGGCTTGACCTAACCAAAGTCAGTGCTGTGCAACACGCAAACAAGCAACAAATCGTTGTATATGTAAGCAGCGCAGTCAACAAAAGCGCCAATGAGTGCGAGAGCGACAGTGAGAGAGTTGACACTTATTCACGGTGCTGACTGCACTGCGGCAGAGTTACATGTTGTCAGCCAGCATGCCACTAAATTGAGAGTCTGCTCAACTTCTTAAAACACGAAAAGAATATCAAACTTGGATCCCACATAGATAAGCACAATGCATTTCGCATTAAATGTCAAAGTTCGACAATGTGTTCGCTTTTAATGTTACAGGTCAAAAATTTGATGAACAAAGGATTAAAATATTTTTGATGCATGTATGTTGTGAACAAGCAAAATTCTGGACAGGATTCAACAAAAATGCATTACTATTTACATTTTGAAAGCCTTGTGTGCAATGTCCGTGCGATACTGCGCTCCTGTGCCGGCAAAGCTTATGCTGGCAGCCAATTTGGTTGCCTGTGCAGCGGCCAACTGCAGGCTGGCATCCAAAGCAACTGCTATAAGCACGCGTCCGCCATTGGTTAAAGCTTCCCCTTGCTTATTGACAGACAAACCGCTGTGGAATATTAGCTGCTTATCCGTATTCGACTTGGGCAAACCTACAAGCAAAGATTTTCAATTTTTGTTTTTTTTTTTTAATACCAAGTACGCCAAGTCTAACCTGTTATAAGGCAATCCTTTGTAGAGGTCTCTGGATAGCCCGCGCTGGCTAGCACCACACCTACAGCACTCAAGCCGCTATGCCATTGCAACTTCAGTTGCGACAACTTGCCACTGCAACAGGCCTGCATAACCTCGTATAGATCTGACTGCAGCAGTGGCAGTATGACCTGAGTTTCTGGATCTCCAAAACGGCAATTAAATTCCAGCACTCTAGCGCCATCTTTAGTCAACATTAGACCCGCATAGAGCACACCCTGATAGGGTATTTTCTCTTTAGCCAAACCAGCAACAGCGCGTTCCAACACCTCGCGTTGCACCAGCTGCAAGCTCTCGGCGCTTATAAGCGGGCAGGGACAATAGGCACCCATGCCGCCAGTATTGGGCCCCGCATCACCATTACCCAAACGCTTATGATCTTGTGCGGGCAGCATAGCCTGCACAGTGCGTCCATCCGTAAATGCTAGCACAGAAACCTCCTCACCTTCCAGCAGCTCTTCTATAACCAGCGTAGCGCCTGCCTCACCATACTTCAGATTGCCCAGAATTTCATCTACTGCTGCACAGGCCTCATCTGCATTGGCAGCTACCACAACGCCCTTGCCAGCGGCCAGTCCTGCTGCCTTTACCACCAAGGCCTTATAGGGTGCGCTGTTTGGAAGTACACAGTACAGCTGGGTATTATTGCTGCTTACAGCTTTGTGGTTATTAGACCTTACCTCTTGATAAACTGCTTGGCTTTGGCGGTATCCGTAAAGCTCTCATAACGCGCAGTGGGTATCTTGTGACGCAGCATAAAATCCTTTGCCCATTTCTTGTTCGCTTCGATTTGTGCGCCCTGCTTGCCAGGTCCAAAGCAGGCTATGCCTGCCTTATGCAGCACATCAGCCAGTCCTAAAGCTAAAGGATCCTCTGGTCCCACTACAACAAGCGTTATTTGCTGCGACTTTGCCCATTTGGCTATGCCCTAGAAACAGTTTAGAAGCAGTTTAGCTTAAGCGCAAAATGAATCCATAAATGCAGCTGCGCTGAGTAAATCAAAATGCGAGCAAAAAAACAGAAAAACCCAAAAAACCAGTTACAACAGTTTATTAAATTCCTTCGTAATTGTTTTGCCATTAAACTGCTGACATCTACGTTCTGGGTGCATTGTATCATCATGTGTCGAAATGCGCTCGAAATAAACTGACTCAGGCGCCAGCTATGCCAAGTCAATAACATTGCAAGTTAATCCGGTTTCCCTGCCATACGGAACGTTTAAACGCTTCTAATCGAATTGGCGCCAAGACGTTTTGTCTTGCACCGCACCAATAATCTCGGCTATGGAGCGTTCCCCTGGCTCTAATTTGTATGCCCACAAACGAAAGTCAAGTGCGTTGCGCATCCATTAACAGCTCCATATATCGCCGCTAACGCTACCAGCCAGCTAATCGGTCAAGGTAATTTGGAAAGCCCTCTCTATGCGATATATAGTCAAGTTCAAGAACGTTCATATGACGCCAAAATAAATTTATGTGCTGACAAAATTTCAGAAATTTAATAACTTAAGTCGCACCATGACGTCTTTATCGAGCTATGTATGCAAAGCTGCTCCATTAGGAAACTCGCAAATGTTTTTAATTTCCCGTAACGAAGCTTGAACTCAAGCGCAACGAGAGCGCGCATCTGTGAGTGCCCCCACAGTGGCCACAGTTCAATGAAAGCGAAAGGCAACAACAGTGACCACAGTGACCACAGTGACCACAGTGACCACAATGATTAATAGAAGACATATGCGCTCTCGCTTGTATGACGCGCCTGACAGCTATATGGAAGTTATATTTACGGAGCGTATACGTATTCCGTGGCGTTTACGTTTTGTCGTTCTCAAACCACTTCCGAATTAGGTTAGAACGATTTTATTTTTGTTTTTTTTTGCTTTTGTTTTATTGATTGTCTTTATGTTTTGAAACAGTGTGATTTGGTGATTTACGTTATTGTATGCAAATCAATTGGGGGAAGCATGCATTGAAAAGAATGTGTCCAAATTTGTGAAGAAGACTCGCTTCAATGTTAGATACGCTAACTATTTTTAGCTAAGATTCTCTTTAGTTTTTGGGAACTAGGCGCAACTGTGTACAACGCGTTGGTTTACATTGTTTCTCGTTTTTTTTTTTTTTGGAGTATGGCAAAAGCGTCAAGCTCTGTTTCAAAAATAAATGTTAATGAAATAAATGATTTTTAAGGCCAGGGCCCCGGCATGCGTTTTGTTATTGTCCGTCCAATCAAGCACAGCATTTTATTCATAATAAAAATTGTAGCCATAAGTTAATGGTGCATTAATTTTTGCAATTAAAAATATCGAAATAAAGGTCGTTGTTTGCGACTAGTAAGAGTCACTTGTTTTGATATAAGTCACTTGCCATTGAGTTTTCTCAACGATTGTGGGCACATCTTTGAGAGCATACGCACGTTTCCAAAGATAATTTTTGAAACTCCAAAGCGGACCAGTTTTTGTTTATTTTGAATATTTAGCATGGTTTTGATCTAGTTTTCGTCAAGTATCTCTTGACAAACTAGTTAAGCTTAACTTTTAATAATCAATTATATTTTGCAGCATTTTTGCTATAAATATCAAACAAAGAGTTTACTTTATGCGAAATATTTTGGAAAACTAAGCTAAAAAAAGTACTTCAAACAATTTTAGAATTTACATAGCATAATTGTTGCTTAAACGATGTGAATGCTTCAAATATTTCGAAATTCAACACCAAAATAAACACAGATTAAGTATTATAAAACACCAACTGCATATTTTTTCCAAGATTTCATAATATCTTAAGGTTCTTATGACACAACTCCACATAAAACGGACTTTGATCAACAAGGTACGCAGATGAAATTGATAAAGTCATCACCTCAATTCAACACTCAACTTCAAAAGATATTTTAGCACATATGAGCAGCAAAAGCGAATGGATGGAGATCCATCTTATGAATAGCAAAGGCAATTGGAAAAACGCGTAATTTTTTTTAAACGATTTAATAGAAAAATGAATGGAGATCCATCTTATGAATAGTAAAGGCAATTGGAAGAACGCGTTAATTTTTTTTTAACCGATTTAATAAAAAAACACGAATACATAAATATATCCAATACAACAAGACATCCATCCTATGGTGGCAATGGCACATGGACTATCTTAAAGAGGTCCATTCTACATATAGCAAAAGCTGGATCACCTTCAAGAAGATCCATCCCATGAGCGGCAAAAGGATCACGTTACAGCAGATACTTTCAATAAGTAGCAAAAGCAAATGGAGCATTTTGAAGAAGATACGTCTTAGCTGATTTATCCCCTCAGTAGTTATAACAAATGGAGCATTTTGAAGGAGATAGATACGTCTTAGCTGATTTATCCTATCAGTAGCAATAGCAAATGGAGCTCCCTAAAAGTGATTCATCCGAAAAGTAGAAGAAGCAAATCGAGCACCTTTAAGCAGATAGATTCTATGAGCAAAAGAAGATGGAATACTTCAAAGCAGATCTATCCTATGTGTAGCAAAAGGAAATGGATCAGCTTAACGGAGACCTATCCTATGAAGCAATGGCAAATGGACCACCTTCAAGCAGATAGATTCTATGAGCAAAAGTAGATCAACCATCTTAAAGCAGATCTATCCTATGAGTACAAAATCAAGTGGACCACCTTTAAAGAGATCCGTTCTATGAGAAGCAAATGCGAATGCCATAATTAAATAGTATAAAAGCAAAGTGACGAGAAGAAGGTGTGCAGTAAGGTCTGTACAACTGTACAGACATAAACCTATCCAAACATTTAAAATATATTAAAAAAAGGGCCAAAAGAGTACGATGGAATGAAAAGATGACAATGATATAAAATCGGTCAATGATCTTCACAGGAGCTTCTTGAACAGCTAATTTAGAAGAGAAAATTATAAACGCTTTTATGTTTTTGCACAAAAAACGCGAAGTGGATCGTATTTGGATCTAGAAAATTATAGCTGAAAGGAAAAATAACTTTATAAAGAAGATCAAAAGAATCAATTAAGCCGAGTGGTATTTTTTTTTTCCTTATTATTCCGCTTTGGGAACTTAGGGCCTCTACAAGAGCCATCCATCGAACCCTAATTTATGCCGTCTGTTTAGCTCTGTCCCATGTTGTGTTCGGCCTGGGTCAGTTCTTGGAGGATGGATCTTCTCCAGGTCGCCTTGGGTCTGCCGATCCGTCTATTGCCTTGTGGATGGATGCCAGCTATCGCTATCTGCAGTTTCTCCATTTCTTCCTCGAACTGTGCTAATGTTGATGGTTCCTTTAGGGTTCTAACGGTCCATTGTCCTATTCGTGTCCGTTTTTTTGAAAATGCCTTTGGACGTCATCGAATTTGGGGAGCCGTTTATGTTTAATTTTCTTGTGTTGGTTTCTGTAATCTGAGTTTTTCGATCGAACTGGTGATTGGCCAGATGCCGAGTGGTATGGTATGCAGCAATTGCATACGTTGGCATGTTCTAAGGTATTTGACATGGGTAAATTTAGAATGCAAAGATTATCAGAATAAGCAGGCAGTCGAATCAATGTGTGCCAATTCAGACCAGGCGGTCGGATGTCTATGGTAAGGCAGTCGGATATCAAAGGCAGTCGCATACATAAGCTTATAAATCTGACAACTAATAATATGAAATTATTATAATAACTTAAAATAAAGAGCCAGTCGAGATTTGAACATTTTTAATCTGTCTTCCAAGAATCTGAAATATTTATAAAAACTTGTATTAAAAGATGATAAGGAGAACATAACAGGAAAAAAAAACTTGGAGTCAGAAGTGAGTATTATGCAGCTCGGAGTGCATTTTTTCAAAGAATTCTATTGCTCATATTTTTTTTTATCTTATAGTACAGTTGATATTGTTAAAAAAATTATTAAGAAATTTCACGTTAAATTCTTAAGAAATTTCGGAAAGCAATTTTTAATTTCAAATTTAATGGCTTGACTGAGTTGTATTGTAAGCTTGTCATTCAAAAATTTTGGAACAAGTAACTGACGACATTTAGCACAAAGAAGTTAACGATTTTATTTGTATTTTTTTGACTTAATTGCAAGCAATTAAATGCATTCCCATTTTAAATCTACATGCTTTCAACAGACAACATTTTTAAACATTTCAACGCAGTTTGAAACAAAGCCAGTTCCCCTAAGCTAAAGAATTAATATTAAAAGTGCTAAATGTTATAAGGATTAACAAATAACTTAATAAATTTTAACTGCTCCCGTTGAAATGTGTTCAGCTCTGGGGTTTTTTGGTTTTTTTTTTTATTGGCAACCCACATTTTGAAACAATTGCAGCTTCTACTTTATATTGATGATAAATAAAATTAAATATATAATATATTTATAAAGCAAAATCATTTTATTTATGACTTTTTTTTTTCAAGACGCGCCAAGAGCGAACAAGACGCTGACTGGAAACGTCGTCAACGTCTCCGTATCGGTATTGGGTTGACGATTTTATTTTGGTTGTCTTCGCTGAGACAAAAAATGTCAAAATGCCTTAAATAAAGCAGAAAAGTATATATATATATATATATATATATAATTCACGGTGAGCGGTTGGATATAAAAACGAAAGCATGCCAAAAGCAGCCAAACAGTCGTTGCTGATGCGCTGAAGCGCTAGAACCTACAGACTACAACCAACCAACCAACCAACCAAAGAAGACGAAAAACAAGCTCAAATATGCGGCTGAACCTTGTAAGCCAATCTCAACGCCCACACACACATAGACATATATGCATACCGCATAGCTGGATCATGGATCATGGGATTATAATACAAAAATGTTCTACTTCTTTCTCTAGGCAACTGTAATTGTGCTGCTTGGCTGGCTGTGCTTGGCCAGCGCACTCAACGATTATTTACCCAATTCGGATAGGGATAAGCATACCATACGCAACGATCTAGAGCTGAAAATTGATGGCAACTATCAATACGCCTACGAAACATCCAATGGTATCACCGCTAACCAGCAAGGTCTGGGTGGTGTAGCTGTGCAGGGTGGCTCCAGCTATACTGCACCCGATGGCAGCATCATAAGCACTAAATATGTAGCCGATGAGACGGGCTATCATCCTGTGGGCGATCATATACCCAAAGTACCCGACTATATATTACGCGCGCTGGAATATATACGCAATCATCCTTACCAGGTGCGTGACTACTATACCGGCCAGCTGAAGACTGTCTCGCATGATAATGAGGCCTTCAAGGTCTACACAAGGGATATTTCGGATGCAACTACACCGTTACCACGCGCACGCAGCACACCAAAGACCATCTATCTGACACATCCACCTGCCAAGGCACGCGATGCTGCTGCAGCGCCAACCACAGCTTCAACTAATTGGAGCAGACTTTAGCTTTAGTTTGGCGTTCTTAGCACATTGCGGGGTAAAGGGGTCGTCATCACAGACGACACAAACTGTGAAAATCATTAAAACAAGTATTTAAGCTTTATTTTTTAATGTTTCTAATTTATATTTATATAAAAAAAAAATATATATATATTGATTTTTTAAATTAATTGTTGATAATTGCATAATAATTAAACAAGGGGAACAAGTCAATTAAGAAACAAATATTTAATTTTTCAAAAGTATTATACGAAAATGTCAACAGCCAATTGTGCAATTCTGGCATCAACTTAAGGTCATTGTTCTTAGTAGAATGTAACTGTTTATCAAATTTATTGGAGCAAAATCGCGTAGAAATTAATCAAAAAAGAAAAAATTAGCGATCAGTAATTTTTATATTATATATATCATAATTTTATGATGATTTTAATTCTCAAGTAAATTCTATAAATTTCAGAGCTAACGAATTGTTAAATTGCAAGAATGTTCTTATCAGAAAACACATTCTTGGGAAAATGGCAACAATTTTGTTATCCTCTTTGCAGAATCTGCAAGTTTTCTTTGGGAATATTCCCAATTGTGGTAGTTAATAGTTGAACACAAAGTGATCTGTTAGAATTTCTGTAACAATTCTTCAAAACGATGTAGGTAATAGTTTGGGTAGGTTAACCCAATAATTTTCTGTCTATAGTTCTTCTATTTTCCCTCGGCTTCCCGGAATTTTACATTCGCAAGTAGAGAGACTGCTTCAGAATTTAGAAAAATGGACACAACTCTTAAATCTTTCGCTTTTACTCACATTTACTCTTCAATGTCAACTACAGATATTATTGTATCTTAAAGATACTTTCTACAGCTACAAGCCACTACCATCCGGCAATAGTGGAAGAAGGTATCACAACTTCTAAATTTTTCGCTTTTTCTACTAAGTTTGCAGATACATTTGCTTCTGTAAGGCACATGCAAGCGTCAGATAATATGGCAAGAGCTTCTTCAAGATATTCCTCAATGGACACAGATCCAACAGCTTTCCCTGTAACTTCCATATTTACCGACTGTCAGCTGCAGCTACATTTGTATCTAAAATTTCCATTCTATTGTAAGAAAGTACTGAATCTTTCGCATTATCTAAAAAATGCACCCAATGTCAGCTGAAATACTCGTAGTAATTAAACAAGGGGAACAAGTCAATTAAGAAACAAATATTAAATTTTTAAGAAATATTACACGAAAATGTCAACAGCCAATTGTGCAATCAACTTAAGGTCATTGTTCTTAGTAGAATGTAACTGTTTATCAAATTTATTGGAGCAAAATCGCGTAGAAATTAAAATTAATCCAAATATAAAATTAAACGATCAGAAATTTTTACAGCTACTGCAGTAAAATGGATTAAAATTCAAAGTACTTAAAATAATCTAGATTTTTTGTATTAAACAGCACTGAGGCGTCTGAAGCAGTAGGGTAAGTTTAAAAACAAAGGGATGACATCCTGTATATAGGTGTCCAATACGCAGCAAGGACAACGAGCCGATCAAACCAAGCCAGCGGCCAACTCTCTAAAATTTAAACAAAATCTTACTTTATGAACTTTTTTCTTCAATTGGCATTATGTATCACATTCAATTCAAATATTTTCAAACAAGCTTTTATTTATAAGATATAGAGAAAACTTTTCTGCGTGGTTGCACTTTAAGTCGATTTTTAAATTAAGATATTATAAAGTCAAAAGAGTAGACAGTAAGAGCAGTAATGAGCGCGAGAGTAACAATTAAGCAAATGTGTGTGATGAGAGAGAGCTGATACACTGATACTGATGCACTGCGGCTGAATTTGTGCCTACAGTACGCTGCCTATAAGACCTGCTCCAAGAAGGTTATCTAGATACATATCTTGGAGCATATGTTTATTATTATTGGGGGACCTGTAGCATCGCGAATTCCATCTAGTGTGCCCGCTTCTTTTACAAATTATTTATCTCCTAGTGCGATGCTTAGTTGTTTAGTCGCTTATGCAGTAGATTGTGCGTATTTTTATGTGGCATCTAGTACTATTTGGGGCAAAAACTAGATCTATTCTTCAAAGAAAATTATATTCTTAAATACCTCTAAACAAAAATACCTAATAACCCCTCACAACAAGCTTCTACGCCCATGACATTTCTTAGAACTAAATATTTCAATCAGAACATTATCTAATTTCCCATCTTTGTTTTATTTATTTGTTGCATTGACTAATTAGCATTTAAATAAGCTCCAACGAAATATTCAAGAATTATAGTGCAAATAACATTTGTGTGCAAATACTTTATTTTGGCAATTGACTTTTTATGGTGGATTGACCATTTCAAAAGTCGGACATGGCCCATTTTTTGAAAACTGGAATTTCTCTTCTATCTCTCTCTGAAGAGTTGAATTTGTTTTATTTTTTTCCACGCAAATAGATATTAAGTACAGATAGAACCTATGCATATTTTTGTATTTAACTCTTTGAATGAATACTTAAGATGAAATTGGTAAACTTTAATAATATATATTTGTGATTTTCAAAAATTTCCACTTTGTAATTGAGCTTTGACTGAAATTTGTATAATTTAGAGCTTATCTGTGCATTATTATCAGTTTATTTATACAATTTGTAAATATATGTAATATTGGGGCTTTGCACGACAATCTCCATGAGTTCTTATTTATACATTTACTATCATTGTCATGATGCGAAGAATACCTACATTTGAGCTTACAAGACTTAGGGAAATTTCTATTAAATTGCTCTAGTGAACTTTGGGAGTTTGACATTTTTTTTGAATTTGTTTCAGCGTTCAGATATAAAAACATTATATGTTAATGATATTCGGATATAATCTATAGAGTTATTCTAAAACTATACAAAAATAATCAAAAAACTTTTATAGAATCTTTATAACAATACACTGCATAAGACAAAATCATTTAATAAGTATTTTCCACTTAGGACAAATAACAAACAATTTCGCCCGACACCTCTTGAAATTTGTTGTTACTATAAGTTAGAAAGATAAAAGATTTTTGTTAAAAAAATTCTCCCACAAATCTTCAGATCGACAAATGTAGAGCAATGTAGGTTTTACGATGAAGCTGGCAGACACTTTCTTCTCATCTTTGTAAATCGGTATTGATTTAGGTCGGTAAGGTTATAAGGGACTTTCGGTAAAATATCCACTTACAAATTAAAAGAGTTTGTCGTTCTTTGGAGCATTGTACGTTGGCCAAGTTAATCAATTACATAACGAAAAAGTAGTTTTCTTCTCACAGGTGAGAATGCTTAAACCCTTTGCAACTTTGGGAAGAGAATTCAGAGAAGAGTTTTGTAGATTCAAGAGCATTTATTAGCAGGCATTAATAGCACTGTCATAATTTTATTTATTTGTATAAGAATACATCTCTTAACTAAAGACACCGCCGTTCCGATTCGGCTATCAGCCTGTGGTCTTCACAAATCTTTTAACAGAGATATCCCCAAGTTCCGCCTTTGAGACGATGACAGCAAAGTCAAGCCAAATAAATTTATTTATTTATTAAACTGGAACGACTGTAGAGGTATTAAGAAATTATATTTACAAACAACCGTTTGTAAAGAATATATCAAAAATATACGTTGGCAAAATATTTCTACAACTACGCCCAGAGTATAAAGTGTGGGTGTCAGCTATTAAGTTTCCATTAGGGGCATAGATATTACCATGAATCAAATAACTTTGCCCTAAGTATGAGTAATTTTTTGTCGTATAAGGCCTTTTTTTCGCCGTTTTATGATGGATTTGCATGTTTTATTTGCACGCAAAAGAATTTGAGTATAGATGCCAGACAATGCCAGAGTCAGTGGCAAATTGTATCTGCTCCGTGGTAATAGTTATCTATCTGCTGCCAGAATTTTCAGATGAAAGCTAAGTAAATAATGTAAAAGTTATTTAAGCTTACTAAATTAAGAAAGCTAAAGTTTTTTTTATAAACCTTAATTATATTCTGTTAAGGGCAATTTAAAGTCAGCAGCAGTAGAAGTGTGGAGACATGTGTTCAACGTATAGTATAACTTATTTTTTTTTTACTATAATTTTAACAATTTTTCTTCTTTTTCAGGAAGACTTTCATTTTTTTACTGTTAGCCTAATACATAATAGCACACAAATTTTTTTATTTCGTTTGCCATCCTATATATGCAGACTTCGCCTTATAAAATGACCTTCTCTAAGTGATTGTAGAACATGCCACGGCGTGCTATTTTTGCCTAAGCTTTTACTCGGTCTCATTGACTCCAACGCTCTCCTGAATAAAATTTCTTTCATCATTCCTTCCAGAGTAACTCGTAATTTTCAACCTCTAGCATTAACTTTTTGTAGAACTAATTATGCGTTACACGACCCTTTTCGTGTCCTATGCGTGAATTATAATAACCTCTATGATTTCGTCTCCTTTGAACGGTCTATCCAATCCATTTCTTTATCTATCCTATCATGAACTATAAAAACCCATCTTTGTCAACGCTGTTCTTTGGCTTCTATTTGAAAAAATTGTTTAAATTTCTAAGCTACTTTCTGTTTCAATATTTTACATTGTAAATCCAAGTTCCTGGCTAGCCCCAAATGTGAGACGGTGCACATCTATAAAAAATTCACCCATCAGGCTAGGAATACGGATTAGTTTTATTATATTTTTTCCGCGTTATCATATTTCATAATTTTTAGAATGTTTAACTTGTCTAATCTTAAGGTCAACTGGTCTTAGTTGTACCCTTACATATTAATAAATAAATAAATAAATAAAAATGAAATTATAAGAGGTGGGCCATGCCGGGTTAATAATTAAGTATAATATGTAAATATGTAAAAATTTTCAATATATTTCAAAAATGGTTTTTTGTAATCAATGTCACCTCTTTACAATAGCTTTGAGCTATTTCCGAAAAACGACATCGACCAAATGACACCCTTTATTACAATTACAAAAGCGGGCGATTTTGTTTTTGGCGTTTTCCATCACATTCAGTATCTCGGGCGGTAAAGCTGCACATTGTCTTATTACTCGACTTTCCTATTGACCCGATTCAGTAGACGCACCCTGTATATATTTTATTTAATGAAATGCTGATTTGTAAAGTCAAACGCAGCAGACTGCAGTAGTTCAAGAGCAGGACTGTATCCGGCACATATTATGCAGATAATATGATGATCTAAAAAGAAGCGCCATCGACTAGAACCCCCAAGGCAGTCAAAGACGAGGAAGACCAGCTAGCACCTAGAGACGATTGCCAAAATCGGAATCGCCTAAAATGTCAAAACGTTCCTCCAAAATGTCAAACCTTACGATAGAACTGTCAATTGCCAGATTACAAAACACTAGGGTTGCCCAATTCCAAAATTTAAAGGCAACCCTAGTAATGGCAGCAACCAGCACTATAGCATAGCTCTAGACGTCAAGCTGAAATGCTTTCAAATTCATTCGACTATTTGTACAGATAGGTTGTGTACTTTAAAATAAAATTGAAGGCAAAAAAAAAAAAATTAAATTTATAAAATTTTCGACGTCAACGTAATTAGCAGCGATACGTCGTGTTTCAAACGTTAACTATGGAGGCAGCCACAAATTTGAGCGGGGAGGCACAGTTGCCAATAGCAGCGGAACTACCGGGATTCAATGCTAGTGGTGGCGGCGGCGGAGGCAGCACCAGCACCAGTGGCACTCAAATCAATGTTGCAGCTGATGTGGATACCAATATAAGTGACTGGCTACAGGAGCAATTCGATGCGCAGCAAGAGTATTGTCGCCGTGGCACTGCAGCTGGAGCATTGAACCCAACGGCCGTTACCTATATGGACGATGCAAATGTGCAGCCTAATTCAGTGGCCTCTGCAGCAGAGAACCCGGTAAATGGGCCGCAGATTGATGATTCGGTTTATGAATGTAATATTTGCTGGGATACCGCTATGAATGCTGTAGTTAGTATGTGTGGCCATTTATTTTGCTGGCCCTGCTTGCGTGAGTGGCTAAAGACTCGTCGCTCTCGTAAGCTGTGCCCCGTCTGCAAGTCGAGAATTAATAAAGATAAGGTTATACCGATTTATGGACGCAATTCTACACAGGAGGATCCACGTATAAGCCTGGCACGTACAGCAGCTCCACGTGGTATCATTGAAACAATCACATCATGGATAGAAGAGTATACTGAGCAAGGTAAAATTTTTTTCTACCTTACCATGGTATACATTGTCTGGATGTATTATTGTTAGCAACTTCTGGACACAGCAACATTTGGAAGACTGTGACGCCAGCCATACAATAATAGCCATTCCTTGATGCACACACACACACACACACACAAACAAACACAAGATGCCACTGCTCCTGCCTGATTGCAACTGTAAGACTTTCTGCATATGTATAGATACCACTGCTACTGTTTGTAACCGCAAGTCTATAAATATATATATATATATATATATATATATATACATGTATATTAAAGTATAATATATAATATACATATATATATATATATATATATAATAACACAATTTTTTATGTTTATTACAATTTTTTTGTAATTGGCACAAATTTCTATAATTTTGTTTTAAAACAAAAAAGATCAGGTAAAGGACAATGGGGAACAAACCAATTTTCTTCTATTTTTCACAATTTCTTTATAACTATATTTTTATTGCTTTGCAAAAGCAGATGTATCGAACTCATAGGTTTTCTAAGTTTTAGAACAAAACAGCTGTAGTTGAAGTAAACACGTAAAATTTTTTTAGTTTTTGACTAATTCTTTATATTAATACAAATTTGTATTGGAAAAGCAAAGTTTTAAAGTTTTAGTAAAGATAAATGTTAAAAAGCGAGCTTAAGATATTAATTTTGTTATGGAGATCTTAGGGTTCCTTACGGCTTCTGCTGTCTACTTTCTACTATCTACTTAGTACTTTTTAATTAAAGTAGCTCCAGCCATCTATGGCATTTAAGGGCTTACATTTATCTGCTAACTTCTGATGTCTAAGTCATTAGCGTAAATCATGTCACGATTAACTTTTTAAGTTATTCTACTGCCTTGAAAGCCATGTAGTGCTAAATTCGCTCCTCAGCTCAATAAAAATTAAGCAGAAAAAACCAAACTCATTTACTGCGAAGCCTTAAAAATGTTTACAGCGTATTGAAAATGCCAAAACAACCAAATCAATCCGCAGTTACTCAGCTGGTTGTCTCTGCCGTTTCACTGCGCTGCGTAACTTGTAACTTTAGGCGCTGCACGAAGGTTAATTGAAGGACGTACACACAGCCTCCACAGCGTGCACTGCTCCCTCTAAGCACTTACCTCGAAATCCTTTGCATTCAAAACACCGCAGAGATTCTCGCACTTGTCCAGCTGTGCAATGCCAAAGCTGCCGGGCAGAGCAAAGATTTTGGCTACTTGACTTGATTGCGATAGCTTCCAGCAGAGCGCATGCTCCCGTCCGCCACTACCAATAACCAGCACGCGATGCGACATTGTATTGTTTTATTTTTTTTATAACTTTAAAATTTTATTTGCAAACTATAAAAAAATACACAAGCTCACGTTTTTTTATTTTTTATTGTTATTGTTGTTGAGCTTAAAATATGAATTAATATCAATTTGTTTGGCGGCGAACAACGGGCTTGCACCCACGTGTTGACAACTGCGCGAGCGTAAACGAACAGAGGCACAGTAGAGGCGCGCTCTCCCAAACACAAAAGAAAAACACGCAACTAAGCAACGCGAGCGTGCGTGAGTATGTGAGATTGAGAGCGTAAGCTTTTGGCGTGGGTAAACTTCTTGTATGGGTTTATTTTTTTTCTCTATTTTTTATGTATTATGCTTCGCCTGAAGTTCAATTGAAGAAAATTAAACCGTTCGCTACGAGACGTAAACTGAATGTGAATGTTACGCGTAGCGAAGCCAAATGCTAAACCTAGAAACGGTTCGCAATTCAATCGTAACGTAAGCAGCGCTGCGCTGCGTCGCGCAGCGTCTTGCCGGCAGAGCTACTGATTACAACGACGTAGTCAAGTGGGTTTGCATATTAAATGTTTTCCATATGGTGTTGCTGGAGCTAACTCCATGGGGTTACTGCCTCCTGCTAGCTACGCCTTTGTCTGATTTTGTTTTGCTTGTGCAGCGATATTGCTGATAACAGTTGCGGCTCTCAGTGAAGCGACGACGTCTTTAACTTTTGACAAAAACAATAATCGAATTTTGAGAAAATCAAGTTTAAAATTTTATATACACTTAAGTGAAATTTCTAGTGGTGTAGTATAACTTCTCAACCCGTAGGCTATTTACTGAATATTAAAAAGAATTATACTTAAGCTGCCCATTGCTCATCAGAGTAAAAGTTATGCCCTCAACTAGTAATCGATGTAAACTGTTTAAAATTGTGGTGTAGAGTGTATAACTCCCGAACTTAAAGATAACCTACAGGCTCTCAATAAAAGACTCTAGATTACTTCCTTTATTAAGCTTCCCATTGGTTATCATCTCTCTATACTTTAAACCTTTGCGATGAACGCTTGTTATCGTGCTAAAATGCGTCAAAAGTATAATATAATAATAAT
The DNA here is from genome assembly GCA_035046065.1 of Chymomyza procnemis. Taxonomy (NCBI): domain Eukaryota; kingdom Metazoa; phylum Arthropoda; class Insecta; order Diptera; family Drosophilidae; genus Chymomyza; species Chymomyza procnemis. The sequence continues at coordinate 10,703,809 of JAWNOJ010000024.1, forward strand.
AATATAATATAATAAAATAATAATTGTGGCTTTTTCTTAAACTTCCCATTGATTACAATCTCTCAATCATTCTCGGCTGTAAAGTAAAAGTTAAGGCCCAACTAGAAACCATGTAAACTGTTAAAAATTGTAATGTAGAGTGGTATTACTCCTCAATTTACAGGCTATTTACTGGCTATAGAGAAAAATTGACTTTTTGGTTTATTAAGCTTGATCACCATCTCTAATTTCTCCATTTACTTCTGCTAAGCCCGCTTAGGGTTCTTGTGCACGAATTGTCTCCTGTCAACTGTCAATCTCAACCTTTCCGTGGTATCCCGTGTTCTTCATTAATAAGGCACTGGCGAGCGAGTGCGCAGCGGAATATCTGAACCCTTACAGGGAAAAGACTGCAGGAAGTTCGGGCAAGTTCAGAGGCCTGATCTCAATTAAATACTTAAGAGAAAGCAGCAGCCCTGCTACCGAACTAGGACGCTCTGATTTAATCTACTATTGCGTTTGAAAAATTTTACAATTCGTGTATTCACAAAATTAGCCTCGGATAACAACAACAACAATCTGATGACAAACGAAAAAGGATGCCCGCTGCTATGCTCTCTTTTTATATTGCTAAAATTCGGCAGGAATGTAAAAGTTATGGCTTCAGCTAGAAAACGATGCTTGTTTAAAATTTTGGCTTCTTGGTTTATTAACCTTCCCCTTGATTACCATCTCTAAATCCTTTTTTTAACTTCTTGTATGCAAGTGATGATTTTAGCGAGAAAACAATACAACCTGTTTGAAACTATGGTATAGTAGTAGAACTTCCCAACTTGTGGGCTATCTACAGCCTCTTAAAAGTATTATGCTTTATGGTTTGTTAAGCTTCCCATTGATCAACATATCTCTCTGTTTTAAATTGTGATGTAGAGTGGTATAACTTCTTAACTTATAGGTCAAAAACAATTCGATTTATTTATTGGTTTATTAAGCTCTTCTTCATTGATCACCATCCTTAAACATTTGTTTGATTTATGCTATAATCGCACAACCTTTAAGTATTACTTCCTAGGTTCGGTTGGACAAGTGGAATGATATTCAATTTTTAAGCCCAGAGGAAACTCCAAAGGAGACTTTGGCTTAACTTAAGTCAGTATAAAAAACATCATATTGCTTTTGTTGTTCGTTGTTGACAAGAAAGTTCTTAAATGTTAGTAGAAGTGGAGTGGATTGATAAGAACGAAATCATAGAACTACAGTAGTAGTACAGGGCAAAGAAATAATATTCTTCAAGTTTAGGGGGAACAAAGAGAGCGTAGCAATTTGAAAAAATGGAAATCATATTCATTCCAGATAGTCGAAAAAAAACAATTTTTAAGTGAAGTTTTGTATATTAAACATAAATTACGAACAGAAAGGGTAATTTTATGAACAACTTAGGCTTGGTTTGTTAAGTGAATAATTTTTAAAACTATAATTTTCCTCCTTCTACTACGCATTGTTGTCTCAAGAAATAAATAATAAGTACGCAGTCGTCATATGGATTCGGTAGGTGCCTACTCTTCGGGTATCTCTTAAAAGATATTTCGCTATGAAGGGACTGACTAAAATGTTAAGTGAAATTATTATATTGACAAAGTGCAAGCAGCAGTTGCTTCAAAACTTTCTTAGATCTATTTTTAAAAGTTATCTCTCACAAAATAATTCAAGACTTACAGTGTGATTCACATTGATACAGCTTGATTACCAATATAACTCAATATAAATAATTCTTTAAAAATCTACTAATAATTTCTTAATTCTAATAGACTCCCTATATAGAAGATTTCAGAGAATTTATTTTAAGCGCCCATTGCACTTATTTTTGCATGTAAATTGTGCAAATAACAAAAACACTTTGATAAACTTTAACCCTACACAGAGCGGGGGTAAAAATTGCAATAAAATGATGTTGTCAGGGTCTGTTTGTTGGTATCAGTAAAAAAAATATACATATATATTTTTTTGTAACAATAAGATTTTTAAATGTAATAAATGTTAAGCTCGAAAATTGTATTGGAAGAATGCTTTCAACACATTTTGTAAAATCGTTTTTATTAGTAAGTTTGTGTTTGTGGGTGTGTGTAAATTTACAATATAACTACCATAATCCGTCATAATTTTTTATATATATGCAATTTTCTGGCCAGCATTATGCTGGCTCTTCAAATCATATTCCGTTTCATGTATTTTCAAAAATAAAACAATATCGTCGCTTTAGTAGAAATTATGATGCAACAGAACAATCCCAATTGTGTTTAGAAAATTGCTGAGAACTGTTACCGGCGCATCTGAAAGCCCAGCGAACCATTTGGACAGGGTCCGCGTGGCAAGCGCAATACACTATCGTTATAGGGATTCGACTGCGATGGTGCTGCTACTGGATGATGATGATGGTGATGCTGCTGTTGCTGCCGCAGCAGAGCGGCCGAGACACTACCACCAACCACGGGTGACCAACTTTGCTGTGGATTCGGTACTTGTGGCGCAGCAGTATATGGAGGTGGTGGCATACACTGACTATAGTGCGGTGGTGGTAGTTGCGATTGTGGCGTCATAGGACCGGCACCCTGGTAGAAATAGTTTATGTGTGGCGCTTGGAAGTAGTTGTTGTACATATTATAGCCTTGTGGATTTGGATTCATCTTGGGCGCCGATATGGAGCGATGCATGCCAGAAGTGTTGATATTGTTGCCGATAGTGTTATTGTTGTAGCTAGTCACCGTAGTTGCAATATGAGCGATTGGCGATGTCGTTGTGCTGTTGTTGATTGAGCTAGTTGTCGTCTCGCTAAGAAATACGATATTCAATAAACATAGACATATATTTTTAAGCAAATAAAAAGAAACCAGACTGGCGACAAGCAATGATTGTTTGTTTTTGTTTTAGAAATATGAGTGATCTGGCCGCCAGTATAAAATCTTTTTTCCTTTTTTTTTTTGAAACTTACGGCTTGTCGTCATCAGGATTTTTAGCCGCGCCCAGTATACGTAGTCGAGCTTTTGCATACTCCTGCTCACGCTGTTTAAGCGACTTGATTGGTTGCTTAGGACGCATGCCATTCGGATCACGCCTTTCATCAGCCTGAGCAGGTCTACGCAAAATCTTAACCGTTTGATTACTTATGGGCGTAGCATAATTGGCCGCATCATATTCGCTAGCAGATTTGTGCAACACCATTAAGACAGGCGGCTGTGCATCGCTGCCATCAAATTCAGGGCTTGATTGTGGTTTTTTGGCAATGGTAATTTGCTTGGGCGAAGTTGCAGTTGCCACTCCTCCAGTTGCATCTGGCAACGATTGTGGACGCTGTAGTACCTTCATTTTGCCAACAGCTGCTGGCTTACTATTGTTGGCAACTGGGGCAGCAGACTTGTTGCTGGCAATTTTCACTGTTTGGCTAGCTGCGGCTTCCGTTTGAAGTTTCGTTTTCAGTGTCATGCAAAGCTGTAAAAAAAATTTGGCAATTATGTTTAAAAGAGTCTCAGTTATAAATGTGGCAGCAATATGTACTTACGCCTTCCTCGTCGAATTCTTCCCAGTTTTCTAGCACATCGTCACCATTGGACATTGCTTTGCCAATTGTTTTATCGCACTCGCAAGACACTCACACATTCACAGGGGGAACACGTTGCGTTGTGTAAAATTCTGTATATTTTGTTTTACAATTCCTCGTTGCTAACTTTGCTGTTCACTTTCTTCGCTTCCGCCTGCTGCTGCAGCTGCTATTGTGGCTGCTTGCACTACAACTGATACCGCATAATTTCTTTGCACTTTTATCAGACATAAGTTCTACATATGTTTTCTTGTGTACCTAATTGATTTAATTATAATTTTTTTTATTTTTTCTGAATAATTGTTAACAAAACTGAGCAATTTTGCATGGCAACAAATTGTAGTGTTGCTCAGCGATAACACGAAAAAATTTATCGAAAGTGCAGAGCTATGATAATTTTTGTGCCCCAATTAAGCTGCAAGTTGTTGCAACTGACGAGAAGTAAAACAAATCTTTTGTTGAACAACTTTTCAATTCAATATTAATTTTTCCTTGCGTTATTTAGTGCACTAAATAGGCACAAAATGTGTCTACAAGACACTGTCACGGCTGTATTGCCTAACAAGTATTGTGTGATTGGTATTTTAGCAAGAGGAAGAAAACTATTGACATTCACTTAAAAAAATTACAACAGATGGACAGCACTATTTTGGACTGCCGATTAATTACGAAATTCGAGATAAAATAGTTTAAAAAATGCAATAAACATTAGTAAGTAGCAAAACATATGCGGAAATTTTGCAATCGGGGTATTTGCAGCAGCTTAAAGCAAGCGAAAAGTTAATGTATAGCTGCACAAAGCTCAGCACCTATAAACAAATACCAGCTGAACTTTGACCCAATGCATTGCCAATAAATTCGCATCACATGTAAAATACATTGATTACAGGTAGGTAGCGTTCCAATCAACCGTTTTTAAAATTCGCCAAACACGCACTGATAACCCGTTTTCGTATCACTCTCACGCTCGCTTGCTACGACTCCATAACAATTCAGTTAATGCTGCGTACTGCTGCGAGCAACAGGTTACTCCATACAGCTGTTCCAATTACTTGCTGCTGCGCCACGCCAACGATAATTTCAAGCTTGTTCAGTTTCGCTCTTTAGGTGAGTCTGTATTAGCTTTAATAAAAATTAAAAGCTATCAATTGCTTGCTAACTGCAGCTGCTCTCTGGGTTATGCACAAGACAAGGTCATATAGTTATGTCGTAACAGACTTAAGTTTATTTTGTCTGGGCGGCTTATCTCTTGGTTCAATAGCCTACATATAATTCATAGATTAGGCTATGCTAATTTACGATTTTGGCGTGTAAAGTGCAAATTCCACTTGAACAGGTTGCCAGCCAGCTTATATTTTGAAACCGATAACAGCCGTTTACTAAACTTCTTCAACTTTTCCATAGGCATAACCATAATTTAAACCAAAACCATGGCGACAGCTGAAATACTGCCGGTTGAACGTAAAGCTAACCCAGTTAAATCATTTATCACAGGCGGTTTTGGCGGCATTTGCAATGTACTTTCCGGCCATCCTTTGGACACTATTAAGGTAGGTGTTTCATAATTCACTATAAACAAATAATTAATGTGAACATATTAAGGTGCGCCTACAAACCATGCCACGTCCAGCACCTGGTCAGCAACCATTATATAGCGGCACTTTTGATTGCGCTGCAAAGACCATAAGGAATGAGGGCGTTCGTGGTCTTTACAAAGGCATGTCCGCACCGTTAACTGGTGTTGCACCTATTTTTGCAATGTGTTTTGCGGGTTATGCACTGGGCAAACGATTGCAGCAACGTGGAGAGGATGCAAAACTAACGTATTCGCAGATTTTTGTTGCTGGCTCATTTTCGGGTCTATTCTCTACGTTTATTATGGCACCCGGAGAACGCATCAAAGTGCTGCTGCAGACCCAGGGAACTGGTGGTGAGCGTAAATATACTGGTATGATTGATTGTGCCACCAAGCTGTATAAGGAGGGCGGTCTACGCAGCGTTTTCAAAGGCAGTTGTGCCACGATGTTGAGAGGTTAGTACAGCGTTTGAAATTTTACAAAAGTCGGAGTTTGTGCATCATGAGCTGCTCATAGTTAAAGTCTGTGCTTTTGTCTATGTAGCATATGCTTATCTGTGCTACCAGCACATTGATTCGTCATTTCTAACTTTGCGATGCTGTCAACTGGGGTCACCCATTCCAAAGTATCCACAGTCATATCAGTCTAAAATAATCGCTTTATTTTGTATACGCTAAACTATCATACATTATTTCTATTTTTAAACTAATTATGTCTCTGTGTATGAGCGTGCGTGTGCGTGTGTGTGTGTGTATGTTTGTGTGAGAGAGTAACTCTGTCTATTAGATTTCATTGGACAACTCCAAGTCCGGCAATCTTGACACTTCCTGTTGCTCTTGCCTTAGCAAAAATCCTAAACTATTTCGTTTTAATTGTTGCAACTTGGGCTTTTTTGTATGCTTTTGTTTTTTTTGGCGCTGCTGCTGCTGCTGCTGATGTTGCTCCACCTTAAGCCAATGTGGTAAGCCGCGTGTACTACCCGCTCTACTTGTCGCGGCCAGTGCCTGTCGCAGAACTCTGGTGCCGCCACAATGTAATTGCTTGCGCAGCACATAAAACACACTACGTTCATTGTAGTTATTGCAACGCGGTGCTAGGCTTCTGTCCATGTCGAAACTTTCAACACGATGACATGATATTTGCTGTCCTGTCATGGCATCAGTAACACATTGCTCCACACTTGCACCACGTGCAACATTGGTAATACGCGGCAGCCAGTTGCTCATATCACAGCTGCATTGCCAGGGATTGTCATTTAGACGCGCCACACGTAGACGTGGCTGCAAAAAGAAACTGGTGGGCAGTGTGCGCAACTGATTGCCTTCTAAGTAGATATCCTGTAATTCTAATTGATCATCCAAAAGACCAGGTGGAAAGTATGTTAGATTGTTGTGCGATAAGTTGAGCAGCTGTAGACGTTTACAGCCCATAAACGCATCCATGGATATGTCTTTCAGACCACACCTGCTCATATCCAATTCGCGCAGCTGTGCAAGACCCGCAAAAGCATCAAACTCCAGACTGCGTACATCACCGCGTATGGTCAAGATTTCCAAGGAATTCAGACCCTAGAAAACCGAATAAGTTATGATCCATAACTAAAACATTGCTCCAAATATTGATTGTTACCTTAAAAACTCCCTGCTCCAAGCTGCCAATTGAAACATTGGCCAGCTGCAAGTTACGCAGTTTATGCAGTGAATCAAATGGCTGATTATTCCACAGCTCCAGCGCTACTTCAGAGCTGCCAAATTTCAGCTCCTTTGTATCATTCATAACCCAAAATGTGGCTGGGAATATGTAGCGCAAAGGATTTTGACGAAAGTCGGCACGATTTAGCTTGGGCAGCGGCGGAAAACTTAATTCACTCAAACGCTCCAGACGATTATCGCTCAAGTTGAGCGTTTCCAATTCCAGCAATCCCGCCAAGGCCAAATAATGCAAACGCTGCAGTGAATTGTGTGCCAGCGATAAGCTCTTAATATGTAATGCGCCAAAAAGTGCGAAAGGCGGCAGTGTTTCGATATCGTTACGCTCCAGGGATAAATGTCTTAAAGATGTCAAACTATCAAACATTTGCCAATGCAGCTCGCTAAGCTGACAATCATGCACACGTAACACCTCCAAATGTGTCCAACCATAGAAGCAGGGCATGCGCGTTTGCTTAATTATCTGCACATATTGCTCGTATGGTAGTATTTCAAGCTCAACCTGTTCCGCATCGGCTTCGAATTCCAGCTGATATTTAAAGCCGCTGGCATTTTGGCCAGTTGCAGCGGATTCACTTGTATCCAAAAAGATTTCGCTGCGCGGCTTGTAATCATAGTTATCGCTGGGCAGCTCTGAGTATTTGGGACGCTGTAGCTTGTCGCTGCCCAGCAGCGTTAAATGCTCAAAATTGGCATGCTGCAGGAAATCCAAGGGTTCATCTATGATTAAGCGTAAGGCGCCGGCGTCACCTGCGCCGCGTATTTCCAGCGTTGTTAGCTGATTCAGCTGCTTCAAGCTGCTGGTGTTGACTAAAATATAAGATGAGCTAGTGATACAAATTGCTGCAGTTTAGCTGCTTGTGGAGTGCACACTTACCTGTGAGCTCGCTGCCCACGCCGGTATAGAGTAGTATCAAGGCCTGCAAATCCATGGGCAGCGAATTGAGCAGTGTCAATGCCTCGCTTTGGGCCTGCAACAAACAGGTTGCTAGCTTGGTGTAGCTTTGCCCAAAAAAATTATCATCCAACTCGTCCACATAGTCACTAGTCATGTGATTAACCCAGCGTGCAATGGGCAGCTCATTAAATGCGGCATATTGGCATACGCAGCTTTGTGGGCAGCTAAGCACATCCAGCTCAATCTCTGCAGCAAAGGCTCGACTGCTGGGGCAATGCAACTTTAAGTGGGCGTGGTTTTAGTATAGCTTTACTTAAAATTTTTAAACAAATGTGACTAAACTCACTAACAAAAGCAGCAGCCCAAAGTGCAGCAACATATTCCTGGAGCAGACACTGTCATGCATTACGTAGTTTGACAAGCACTGGGTCCTACAATTTTTGCACCTCACTGTAAGAATTTGATTTTTTTCTTGTTTTTCGAATTTTCACACGTTACGCGTCACTTTTCAACTGGCGCTTGGTTTGAATTCCATCCATGCACTAAATAAATAAGTCGCAATGCGACTGCGATATACATAAAAAATATATAATTAAACACTACACGTTTTATATATATATATTTTTATGTAAAAATTAAACTCCACATATTTTGTGCTTCAGCCAATGAGCTGAATGAGCTAGGCGGCCGTCTGAATGGCATTTGCTCGCTTTGTTTCATTTGTACTTTTGAATACATTTTCATTAAAGGAAATGGTCTTTACTGATATGCCACATCCTCCCTTAGGCTATATGATAAGCGTACAAAACTTGTGATATATACATCTGTACAATGTGTTTTATATATGATTCCAAATTGTGGGGAGGTTGTCTTGAAAAGTTTCTTTAGATGCGGCACAAGGTCGCTGCTTTTGAAAATGCAGAAATTATACAAACGACCCTGGGCGCTGGCACAGTGGAGAGGCTACGAATGGATTAAAAAATTACAAAAGGTGTTGTGTTTGGGACGCTGTAGTTTATCGTATTGCAAATGGTAGAAAAGAAAAGATTCATTTGAAAACTCATAAGCTTATGCTAACACTATAAATATATATGAGTTTCTTCCTACATATGAGTTCCGTCTTACATAGAGTTCCATTAGCTGTTATAGGAGAATTTGTAAGGCGCTAAACTTTATTCTCTAGTTTGGTGACAGGCCGACAGTAGCATGAGATCAGACGTCTGGGACTATAGCACGAGATTAGATGTCTACTTGTGGAATAAAGGGTTTCCAGTAAGGTCCCAGGACCGAAGCGCCTTAAAACAGGTCATGGCCAAAGCCACCGAACCGATTCACTAATCGCCGAAACCACTGAACAAATTCATTGCATCGCCGAATCCATCGAACCAATTCCCTAATCACCGAAACCCCTAATCCGATTTATTGAAACGCAAAGCCATCGAACCAATTCATTGAATCGCCGAATCCATCGAACCAATTCATTGAACCGCCGAATCCACCGAACCGATTTATTGAATCGCCGAATCCAACGAACCAATTCACTAATCACCGAAACCCCTAATCCGATTCATTGAAGCGCCGAATCTATCAAACCAATTCATTGAATCGCCGAATCCACCGAACTGTTTCACTAATCACCGAAAGCACTAAGCCGATTCATTGAATCGTCGAATTCATCGACGATTCACTGTTCACCGAAACCACCGAACAAATTCATTGAATCGCTAAATCTACCGAACCTATTCACAAATCACCGCATCCATTAAATCAACGAATGCTCCGAACCGATTCATTTTGGAATCCACTAATCCGATTCACTGAATTGCCGAATTTACAAACCGATTCACTAAATAACCGCTTTGTTCGCCGTTGAGATCTACAGACACAATCATTAGGCCTATGATTGTGCAGTGCTCACGATTACCTACTGTGCTTAATACAGAAAATATTGCTCAGGTTATGTTGGCACGTAGTCCTTTTGGGAGGATAAGAGTCGGGTTAACAACCCAAATGCTGAAAAGGGTTTAGTAAAACTTTTTTAAAAATGGTTTAATTTCAGTGCTTTTGAAGATTATAACTTGCATATTGTAAAAAAAAGTTTTAAAATGCGGCTATAATTTTAGAAAATAATGGTTTAAGTCGACTTTCGATTTTAATCAGTTTTTTTTTTAATTATAGCTTAAGTGAATTCTCTGATTTTAATTTATTTTAAATTCGGCTTAGAGCTATCTAGGAGCAATTTGTTGGACTTCTCTTTGAACAACAGTATTTGTCAAAATTTATAAGAGAGAGAGAGATTATTTTTTCAAATTTTTCATTCTTTCTAAACAAGCATTTGTGTGCGAAATCTCTGAAAAGATATTAATTGCGAAATTTAAGATAATGGTGAGAATGGAAGTCGTTTTATAATGTATAATATATATTTCATTAATTTGCTAAACTTCTACGACTTTTTGGATTTTATTTTCTATTTTCAATTTGGTATAGAGTTAGCAGTGAGTAGCGAGCACTTTCTCGAACTTGTCTTTGCCATCATATTAGGTCAACTTTTTTGAACATTCTGCAGCAATTTTATGTGAAATCTCTTAGAAAATATTTGTGAAATTGTATATCAGTAAGTAGTTAAAATCAATGTTTTTACATAATGGTTTCTTTGATCTTAATTTAAAACTACCTAAAAGTAGCAACTAAGAACTTTCAAACACATTTGAAAAACTTTTTTTGAAAGCTACATCACAGTTTTTCAAAGCACTTGTGGTCGAAATTTAGTAATTATAATATTTGCGAATTTTAAGATCATAACCAACTGTTCAGAATGACGTTTTTTTATGTGTTTAAAATTATAGGATTTATCTTGCTGAGAATAGTAACTAATATGAAGACAACGTTTTCCTGAAATTTAAAAACTTCTCTTAAGAACAATTTTGTTTTTGATTTCAAAGCTTGTAAAGTTCATAAAAACGATATATATTTTTTCAAAAGAAAGAAGATTTTGCGTAGATGGTATCTGCGTTAGAGTTCGTCGTAATATTTTATATTTTTTGCAATTTATTTGGTTATAATTTCTTAAATTTAATTCTGTAGCACAACAGTTTTATCCACTGTGCCCCATGACCGTTGGCTGCTGTTTATGTTTATACTCTCAAAAAACAAAAAAAAAAAAGATATACATATAGAAATTATGTATTTAAGGCATAAATTTCTGATACAACTTATGGTTCGCTTGGACTTACTATTTTACTATAAACAAGATATGCAAGACGTTGACGACAAAGTCGAAGAAGTCGGCGTTGGTTTTTTTGTTTGAAGTGTGCAAGTGTTGGTGCTCCATATATATATATATATATATATATATATGATATATATATATATATATCATTGCTTATCATTATGTTGTGTTTATAATATCGGCGCTCAAGCAAGTCATATAAGAGAAAAAGAATTTTTGAGAAGTTTTAAGAAATGCCAAAAGGCTGCCAAAGCTTAGAAGTGCAAAGAGCTTGAACTGTGAGTATTGTTTTCTCATCATCACACAGATTTTACGTGCTTTTTGTGCTTAGTTGGAAATGCTATTTGGAACTCTTAACTTTTACATTGACTGTTTTTTAGATTTGCCCGCCAATGGTTTGTATTTCTTGGTCTACGAGTATCTGCAGGATTTGGCCAAGTCAAAGTCGGAAAGTGGCAAAATAAGCACTGCGTCTACCATCTTTGCTGGTGGCGCCGCCGGCATGGCCTATTGGATATTGGGCATGCCCGCTGATGTGCTTAAGAGTCGACTGCAATCAGGTAAGTTTTTGTTAGTTTTTAAACTTATTTTTCGTGTTACAAGCATTCAAATCTAAACTTTATAATTTTTAGCGCCCGAGGGCACTTACAAGCACGGTGTGCGTAGTGTGTTTAAGGATCTTATTGTCAAGGATGGTCCACTCGCCTTGTATCGTGGTGTGACACCAATTATGATACGTGCCTTCCCAGCGAATGCAGCCTGTTTCTTTGGCATTGAGCTGGCCAACAGTTTCTTTAATCTTGTAGCACCAAGTTTCTAATTAAAGCAATCTTTCAATTTTAGCTAGGAGCCTAACGAATTTTCTGCATGTTACCACAGTTTAAGTCTAAAGTCTTGTTAAATAAATGACTATTTTTTATAAATATAAAATGTATATTGTTTTAAATGGTTGTCGCTGCCGTAATGTTTTATGAATTAATGTAATTTTATCAAAAGTTTGTTAATTTCTAAGAAATGTTTGTTCAACAAAAACATAATGACTTGATTGGTCATACAAGTCTTGTCAAAGATGAAATAAGCAAAACTTCGCTAAAATACGTAGAGTGTCTCTCCCAACATGAAAACGTACTGGAAGATAATCTATTATACAAAAGTGTGGATGTAAAACGTCTTAAAAGACTTTACATTCTGTATTTTTCTGATTCATCTTTCGTACACTTTTTGTTTCGTTTAACATATCAAATTTGCAGATTGTCCTCAGACAAATTGCAATTTAAATGGATAATGAAATATTATGACATGATTCTTATATAATATGATTGCAATGATTGCATATGATTTTCCCTTAATCTTATTTTTCATATTCTCCCATTTTTTGAAAATTTTTTTAACTAAATATATAATTATTATATTTCATTTAATTATTATGTATAATGATTTACCCATTATCTTATTTTCCATATTCTCGCATTTTTTGAAATTTTTTTAAAGTAAATATATAATTATTATATTTAATTTAATTATTATGTATAATGATTTACCCATTATCTTATTTTTCATATTTTCGCATTTTTTGAAAAATTTTTAAAGTAAATGTATAATTATTATATTTAATTTAATTATTATGTATAATGATTTACCCATCTTATTTTTCATATTCTCGCATTTTTTGAAAACTTTTCAAAGTAATTATATAATTATTATATTTCAAATATATAAAAAGGATTTAATGGACCTAAAAAAAACAAAAAAAAAATGTGCTGATTCCCTTATAGAAATTGAAATTTAAAAAGATAAGAAAAAATGTTAAAAAAGCGTTTCTATCAAATGATTTTTATCCTATAAAATTATAAACATCATAGCTTCACTTATTTTATATATTCTCGCCATCTATTATTTACATATTTAAAAAAAATTTATTGAATTTTTTGATAATCTTACAAATTCTAATTCAAATCGATTTAAAAAAATTGTTTAAAGGGTTATTGGCAATTGATTGTTATCTTATCAAATAAGTAGAATCATAAAAATTATCGATTCACGCACCTCTTTTATATAGTTTTGTTGTATTATGTATTTCTTATATTATTATCTTATATTATATATTTTTTATTTGAATCATTTAAAATCGCAAACCTACATTCATGCCTGAAACAACTAATGCATATATATGATAGATATATACGCTCAATGCTTTTTTTGTGCGATTATTGTTTCTGCCACTAATCGCGTAAAACAAAAATCGCGTAAAAATGCTTAATTTTCCAGTATTTACTGACAAATTGGTTCCGAATATATAAAATATTGCGTATAACAAAATATACACGCAAAAAAATATTCAAAAACAATACAATAGGTTTTCAGAATTTTCAAAATAAAAAACAAAAAAAAAGAGAAGAAAATAGAAAAGAAAATCTACCTCTTTGAAAAAACGGTTGAATGCTGTTTCATCACTGTCATTATCTTTTGTGGAAATTATTCTTAGCCGCTTATTTTGATATCACTAGAATTTGTATCAGAATCAATAGATTAGAAGAACTACGGATAGATGCTCTGATTGACTTAGCGTCTCCGACTGAGTTTGCACCATAAATTCAGTTAGTTTTGTTTGAATGCTTCTTTTTGGACCCAATAAATTCCGATGTAGTTCTTTATATCTTAACATGCAGAGACTCACTCAATTATTATTAAAAAATTCGTACACGTTCGGCATCAGCATCATTTGCTACAAAATAATTTTCCAAAACTGCTGCAATCGATGCTATCTCGATGTCGCTGCCATTTTCCGATTCGATTACTTCCGTAGCTATTTCAATCAAATAGTCAACATCGAGCTCCCGGTCTAGAAGAATCTCGTCAATATCTTCTCTCGTCATATCTGCAAGAATTTCTCCTCCCGCAGAACGTGCAAAATCATTAGACAAGTTAAACATTCCAAAAATTATGAAATAGTAAATGATAACGAGGAAAAAGAATATAATAAAACTAATCCGTATTCCTAGCCTGATGGGTGAATTTTTTATAGATGTACACCGTCTCACATCTGGGGCTAGCCAGGAACTTGGATTTACAATGTAAAAGATGAAAACAGAAAGTAGCATATAAATTTAAACATTTATTCCAAATAGAAGCCAAATAACAGCGTTGACCAAGATAGGTTTTTAGAGTTCATGATTGCTCAAAGAAGCTCGACTTGGGGAATCAAGAAAAGATAGGATAGATAAAGAAATGGATTGGATAGACCGTTCAAAGGAGGCGAAATCATAGAGGTCATTATAATTCACGCATAGAACACGAAAAGGATCAAAAAGTTGCTCTGGAAGGAATGATAAAAGAAATTTTATTAAGGAAAGCGTTAGAGTCAATGAGACCGAGTAAAAGCTTATGCAAAAATAGCACGCCGAGGCATGTTCTACGATCACTTAGAGAAGGTAAATTGATAAGGCGAAGTCTGCATGTATAGGATGGCAAACGAATGTTGGGATCCCAGTTTAATCCCCGAAGAGCAAATATTAAAAATTGTTTTTGAATCAAACAGATGCCTTACCTAGTATAAACTTGGAAAAACTGGGTGTACCCTGCGTTCAAGAAGTAAAAACGAAAGCCATCGTTAGATAAAACCAGAAACTGAACCATGATAAATGATGTGCATCTGGCCAATCACCAGTTCGATCGAAAAACTCAACAGATTACAGAAACAAACACAAGAGAATTAAACATAAACGGCTCCCCAAATTCGATGACGTCCAAAGGCATTTTGGCAGACCTAAGGCGACCTGGAGAAGATCCATCCTCCAAGAACTGACCCAGGCGAACACAACATGGGACAGAGCTAAACAAACGGCGCAAATTAGGGGTCGATGGATGGCTCTTGTAGAGGCCCTAAGTTCCCAAGCGGAATAAGGAAAAAGAAAAAAACTTCAATTTCAACCGCGAAGTCTATTTAAAAAAAAAATTATTTTAAAAAATATTTAAAAAAAATGTAATACTCTAGCAAAACGAACAAAACTTGGAATAGAAAACGCAATTTTATACCCAAAAAAAACTTGTTCAAGCATGAGTAGCTTAAAAATCACCCTTTACAAACGAAATTTCAACAAATTTGGCTGCAAAATGTGTAAATTAAATGAAATGAACTGAATAGTTATAACAGCAAATATGCGCTAATTCGATAAGTCGAATATAGATCGAATGCACTCGATTTTATTGTTAAAAAATAAAATTATTCTGCCGAATCGTGCCTCAAATCTGTTATATTTGCAAAAGATGCCACTTCCAACTGTGCTACAGTTTGAGAGCACTTAAGTGCACAGTTTGTTGTTAACTGTGCGCTACTAAGCTGGTTTTAGAACAACTGTGCGCTGCTATTTTGTAACTGTGCTACAGCTCGGTCCGTATAACAGTTGCACATGCACCCGCAGTTGGAGCCAACTCTGACCAGTGACATTCCCTACAATTTCCATTGCCTTTGCCTTTTCTTAACATTTTTTTTAATTATTCCAAAAAGCCGCTTTGCTAATTGGTCCATGGCGCAATATCTTTAATCGATGTAATCGATTGAGTAATAGCTTCAAGTCGATTTAATTGTATAATTGCTGGCCACTTTATGAGATTAAGTAACGCGTAATATGTGGTTATCCATGACTGGGTACTGCGTTGCTGCGCTAATCCTAGCGATTATTAACGTTTGTGAATTACCGATTTCAGATGTACCTGGCAATGGGTGTTACTTCCTTTGTTATGAGGCATTGTCCGAAGCCTATAAACATTATTTCAATCGGCCCAATGTGGATTTAGTTGCGGCAATTGCAGCTGGTGGTTGTGCGGGCATTTTCTACTGGCTCCCAGCAATGCCGGCCGATGTGCTTAAAAATCGTTTGCAATCAGGTAAGGAATAAGTTGATTTTCATAAAACGTTAGAAACTCTTTAAGAGATTGTTCTTTTTGGGGTAAGTAAGTGTTTGAAGCGCGCCTTTGGGAGTGCATCTAAAGGGCGGCAACAAAATCTTTATTCTTTTGTTTGCAACAAAGCTCTGGAAGGAATAACTCAGTGTTGTCTAGCATTCTAGACGCAACAAATTTACATTCTGCTTGCCTTGAGACCGTGACGCGGTTACTGGCCAGAACTACGTCCTGGCGGACATCCGCCAACGTAGTGTTCTATATGGCTCACTCCCGCTATTGCCATGGGTCGATCGCAGCGTGTCATTGTGTCTTTTCGGGATGGATGGGATAACTCAGTGTTTTCCAGCATTTACAACGAATTTGTATTCGTTGAGCCACTCGTGTCTGCTTCCCTTGAGACCGTGACGCGGTTACTGAGCAGAACTACATTCTGCCTGACATCCACCAACGTAGTGTCCTGCCCTGGTTCGATCGAAGTGTGTTATTGCGTTTTTTCGCAACGGATGGGATACTAATATTCGCTGAGTTCCTGTGATAAATAATGAACATTGTCGTCTGCTTAACACAAACAATATCTTACTTTGAGACCACGCTGGGTCGTCGGTATTCATTGTCCACTTTTTGGTAATTCCTGATGCGCTCACTGACCAGACGTTTTCTCTGCCACCAGTTGAGCCACTCGTGTCTGCTTCCCTTGAGATCGTGACGCGGTAACTGGCCAGAACTACATTCTGCCTGACATCCACCAACGTAGTGTCCTGCAACGGATGGGATACTAATATTCGCTGAGTTACTGTGATAAATAATGAACGTTGTCGTCTTCTTAATTCAAATAATACCTTACTTTGAGACCGCGCTGTCTTGCCGTTCTCCTAGTGTTCGCTTCTCGGTAATCCTTGACGCGCTCATTGGCCAGACAGTTGTCTCTGCCATCGGTTGAGCCACACTGTCTGCTTCATTTGCGGCCGTGACGTGCTGACTGAGCAGATCTTCGTGCTGTCTGAAATCCGCCAACCTCGTCTTCCATATTGCTCACTCCCGTTACTGGCCTGGGTCGACTTGATCGTGCGTCCTTTTGCGCTACTGCCCATTGCCCAGTGTCCGAGTGCTAACACAAATACCAACGCTGCTTGCCATACCTGGCAGACGTATACTCCACCAGCAACTGAGCCGGCTCCTGTGAATCCGTGATGGTTCAACGGCTCCGCGCCAACGTCGCCTGCATATTGCATTGTTCTCATACCCTTTCCTAAGTGTGTGGCGATAGTTTTTCCCTGTACACCGATTCAACTATTCACTCTGTCCACTCACTAAACGTTCTTACTCCTCTCACTGAAATAACTTCGTTGGTGGATCAACTGATCGACTCATTGACTGAATACACTCATTGATTGACTCATCTGCTGATTGACTGATTGATTGACTACACGGCAACATGACTGAATACCGCTTGGGTTGCCTGGTTTGTACTGACAGCGAGACCCAACGCCTACCTCGTCGTTACCGCTTCCCGACTGATTGACTCATCTGCTGAATTACTGATTGATTTCATGGGTTGCCGCACTGCATTATATAGGGCTCAGAGCGACGCCAAATCGTGGAATTTCCAATCAATGACATAATATGTTAAACGGCACGGTACTTTGCTTATCTGCCTATCCTATCTAGGCCATCTGACAGAGTCCATCGTCTGCTACGTTTCCGAAGCAATTTGTGCGGTTTCGCTGAGATCGTTACTGTGTGAATGTAGTATGAAGAGTGCCAAAAGGCGGCGATTGTCTCCACGCGCTTACTCACCGCATAACCAATTGCGTTCCTTGGAAACAGCGTGGTGGGTTGGTAATTCATCTCCTCTGTATCCGTATCTGTTTATTTACAATCTGTCCCTTTAAGAAAATAAAGTTTTTAACATAATCTTTGCAGTTGAAATTGAAATGGTAATGGATTGATAGGGGTTAGCGTACCAGAAATTTTTTATGAAGTCAAGGAGTTAAAATTAATATTTCCTCTCCAAAAAAACTGCATTTCTATTATTGTATATAGGGTAGGGCATAAAGAAATCCATTCTTTTTGCGATTTTTTGTGAGAATTATGCGATTTAGTTCCAATATGCACCGTTTTGTTCGACATCTTGTTGTAATTTTAAAGGTTATTTCACTATGCGTTCTCATAGAATACCTTGTTCCTTTTAACAGAAATTTTAGAAAGTCGATTTTCACAAGCCTCTCTTGAGGCGAATTTGAACAGCGCCATGAACAGCAACAGATAGTAATCACATGGTGCCAAGTCCGGACTATACGGTGGTTGCAGAAGAACTTCCAGAGCTTCCAAGCTTCCAGAGCTTCTAGCGGGTTATTATCAATGTATCTGCCCTGGCGTTGTTCTGATGAATCAACCAATCACAAAACTGTCTGAAAAGCTTTCTAATTTTTAGTACAAAATGTCATCTTTCTAACGTAATCTTACGAAAACCCTTCGAACTTATACCACAAGAGATAATTTTCTTTTACTTCATGCAACATATTAAAATTTATTTTATAAACAAATTACAAGGAGCAACAGCAGGCCTGCAGTGTTCGTGTGTGTGCGTGTGTGTGTGTGTGTGCGTCAATGGATTGTTGTTGTTGTTGTTGCATTTGGGATGTTATGGTTTTTCAAGTGTCTCAGTATCCAGCAGTTGCTGCTAGCCATAAAATAGGCAGACAATGCAAAGAAGGCCAAGATAAAGTAAAATTATTAAAAGTAATTGCTCAGCATTATAATGTGCATTGCGACGATCGGCGGGAGCTGGTCGTGCTCTGGCATTGGTAAGCCAGGATGTGAGGAGTTCAACGGGAAAACCGCCTGTACCATAAGTCAAGTGTAGCCACTCATTTTCAGAGAGTACTACTGTACGTGGTGTTGGGATTTTACGTGGATCCTTCTGTGCAGAATTGCGTCCATAAATCGGTATCACTTTATTTTTATCAATTGCCGATCGGCAGATAGGGCACAGATTGCGAGAGGGATGAGTCTGTAGCCACTGATGCAAGCAGGGCCAGCAAAACAAGTGGCCACACAGGCTTACTACAGCATTATTTGCGGTTTCCAAGCAAATACTACATTCATAAACCGAATCTTCAATCTGCTGCTCATTTTCCTGGTTATCTGTTGCAGAGGCCACTGAATTAGGCTCCACATTAGCGTCTTCCATATTGGCAACGGCCGTTGTGCTCAATGCTCCAGCTGCAGTGCCATGGCGGCGAAACTCTTGCTGCGCATTGCGTTGCTCCTGTAGCCAGTCGATAATATTGGTATCCACATCAGCTGCAGCATTTATTTGAGTGCCACTGGTGCTGCTGCCGCCGTCATTTGCATTGGATGCCGGTAGCTCCGCTGCTATTGGCAGCTGTGCCTCCCCGCTCAAATTTGCGTTGCCCTCCATAGTTAACGTTTAAAACACAGCGTACCGCTAATAATTACGTCGAAATCAGAATTTATATAAATTTTTTAGTTTGCTTCAATTTTATTTTTAAATGCACAATCTATTTTTGAAAATTATCGAATCATTTTGAATAGATTTTACTTTGACGTCTAGAGCTGTGCTATAGAGATGTCTAGGTGCTATAACCTTAACTTTGCTTCAGCTTAGCTTCATAGCGCGTGTTACGTATTCTAGCCATCATCTTCAAGTGTTAGTTGAACTTTCTCGTTTTCGGCTGCCTCAGCAGTTCCATCATTCTCCTTGAAGTAATAAAGTCTTTTTGACTTCTATTATTCTACTCCAAAGGCCACCGAATAATCTACTATAAGTTGCTCCCATACGGCAAAACTTTTTACCCGAAACTGTCAACAAATCGAAGGTCTGAAGGAAGCAATCGCCCAGAACGGCCAGCTTTGGCCAATAGGAGAGGCACTGTGCTCCGTCAGGACAACGCTGTCAGGCCAGACACATTGTTAGTGACCCGCCAAAAGCTCCGGGTGCTTGGTTGGAAGGTTCTAATGCATGCAACTTATAGTCCGTACCATTTGTTCTTGTCCATGACGATAAATTTTGCAGGTGTAAAATTTGCTTTAAGAGAAGAGGCTTGTGAAAATCGACACTGCATTTTTTGCCAATTGGAACAAGGCCTTCTTGGACAGAAATACCTTTAAAATGACAACTAGGCATCGAACAAAATGGCGCATATTTGACCTAAATCGCACCATTCTGACTATGCAAAAAACTACACCCAGTATTTCTCAATTCAGCTGAAGCACAGGGACCAAAATTACGCTTCTTCTGATCTTCTAACTCTACGCTTGATGGTAGGGATTCCGGCGCATTCAGCATTAGTTTGGCACGAAACCGCACAAAATGCGCCATAGGCAGCGGTTTTTTAAGAATTGCATTCGCTTGTTCAATGCAATTGTTGGCTTCCACGTCTTCAGCCGCACAGCAGAACAGATTGCAAGTTAAAATTGAATTTTTTGTAGGTTTAGAAGAACATCTTTCAATGACACCAGCAGGGAGAGAGTTTGCGTGTTCGAGCCACTTTTTGCAATATTTGATATAGCTTATTGACAGCAAATTCAATTTCCGCAGCCGATTTCTGTATACTTTGTGGGTTGTAAGGCTTATTTATGCTAAGTTGGGTAACACGCCGGCCTAGGGCTTAGGGATGCAGTCAGCTTGTGTACATGTGTTAATGTATGAACTCTCTCTTCTCACACGCATTTGTATAAGTGCTGCTCTCGCGCTCTTTTTGACTGGTGTTTACTTTTCTCTGGCATAACAACATCTACGTAGCTTATAGTTCTATATGGTACATAATAAATAAATTATCCAACATTATTATCCATTTCAACATAGGACTTCCATCTGTCCCTAACCCTAGTAATTGCTTAAAGCTCCTTAAATAATTTTCCAGTTACTTTTTGAACCGTGCTTCTCCAAGTTGTTTGGGTCGAAAGCGTCGTCTTGTAAGTTGTGCTAGCGTTTCTACTTGGTAGACGTTCCGCTTGGCAAAACGAGTCCTTGTACGTAAGCCATTATTCGTCATCAAAAAGGGGCTCCGGTTTGTTTCTCTTGTTAAAGTGTTGAGTTCATTTTTGACGTTTATCCTGGAGACAATGCTGCTGTTAATGCCTTTTTTCGCTGGGTGTTCGGCCTCCAGGTTTGCCGAGCGGACTTGGTATGTTGCCGTAGTCATTTCCTACCACAATCTGTTGTTAATACGGTTATTCCACCACAAACTCGTTCGCCATTTCCTTATCTGTGAAAACAGCATGCACCAAGGGAAGATCTTGGGGTTGGCATTTGGGTCGCAGAGGCTATACATGACGCGTGCGTGACCCCTTACATCCCACGGTATATAATACCCGGTATTCTATGAAGAAATTCTACTTTTGAGCTATTGCTAAAAGTAGTCGTACTTTTGTAATTGAAACATTTTATTTTAGTAAATATTTCTAAATAATCTAATTGTTAAATTGCATTTAATTTCTTCAGCACCCGAAGGCACGTACAAGCATGGTATACGCAGCGTTTTTATAGATCTTATCAAATCCGATGGTCCCTTGACCCTATATCGCGGAATTACTCCGGTTATGCTGCGAGCATTTCCAGCAAATGCTGCATGCTTCTTCGGCATAGAATTGGCCAATGCATTCTTTCGCACGGTGGCTCCAAATTTTTAGTGTTCCAAAACATTTCTGGCCTCGATTTTATACTGTGATAGAAAAAGACTGTAAATTTAAATAGTTTTAATTTACAATTAATAAATTTAATATTTTCTCTTAAATACAATTTTTTTTTTTTTTGGTTTTTTTTTAAGCAAAAGTAAGATAGCAAAAGCTCTTAAATTTAATTACAAATTTTTGCAAACTAAAACTAGTACAAAATATATTGTGATCGTATAACAATTTATAAAAAATAAATGGAATATAATTTCAAAAAAAATATACATATATTTATAATTTTTAAGCCAGCTTAAAGTGTTAACGTTTTAAATAAAAAGCAATCAGATCTTCAGGCAGATCTTGCCACAAAGAAAGCGCTACCATGTTTTTAGGCAATTTTGCGATCATGATTATCGAAATTAAACAACTGACGCTTCATATTTTCCTGCTTGGATAAGGTATAGGGCGATAGTATTGTGGGCAATGTATTGAGCGCCTTTAGTTCTGGTAAACGTATATTGAGTAGATTATTCTTGGGCTGTTGAGCGGCACCGCCTTGATTGCTCCAGATGGGATCGATCCAGAAGGGCAGTTTCTGTAGCACAAGTGTACGATTGTTTGGAAAATAAATTTCAATTTCACTGTTTTACTGCACTTACCTCGCTAGGTGGCGTATCGGGTTTAGGTGGCTCAAAGATGGAGCTAATGGGCGCCATATTGCAGCTGACCAGATCATACAAATCCGTTGTGGAGCTGTTCAGCACAACTGGCAGCGGTTGTGTTTGTTGTTGCTGCTGTTGCTGCTGCTGCTGATTAAAGCTAGCCTGACGACGCTGAAACAACTTGGAGGAATTGCCATAAGGTGTCGCTGTAATGCCTGTACTTGAGGCTATGCCCAGGTCACCGCTCAGACTGCCATTAAGCTCACTGGAGGAGTTAAATGAAGAGTTGAAAAACTGCATCGAATTGTTCATTGAGTTCTCCTTGTTGCAGCTGCTGCACAAGCTCATATCAGGCGCCGAATTGGAGCTATTAAGCATGCTGGATGACAGAATTGAGGAATTGGCGCTTGGTTGCAACTTGCCGCAGGCATTGGCAAATGGTGGTGAACACTTCTGTGGCATGCCAGCGAAATGTTCCTGATAGGCTTGGAAATTATGCGTGGCATTGACCTGCGGCTTATAGGCTGCCGCATTGCCGCCTCCATTGACATTGGCACTGCTCACATACTCATTGGCAATGGCACGTGTTTTGTGCGGTGGTGGTGCCTGTGTGGGTGGCGGACGATTGTGCTCACCCAGCGGTGTGCGTGCACAGCGTGCCTTGTGCTTGGCATAGGGCAGCTTTAAAGATCCAAACAAATGGTGACCACCGCCGGAGCTAGTGCGCACTGCAAGTAGAGTAGGAGGTGAGCGGAGTGTTGAATTTGTTTTTTCCAACAAACAGTAGGGATATGCTGAGTTGTGAGACGCAAAGTTAGGGAGTTATATCATTTTTAAGGATATAACTATTATGGTATTTTTATGGTCATACATTTTCTGTATATTATAAAATATAAACAGTGTCTATATTTAACATAAATATGGTTTGGTGCGAGCAGGTGGCTACAGTAAAAATAATGCTTTTTTTCAAATGCGATTTTCATTAAGAATTCCTTGAAAAATAAGCTCTATCATTCGGTCTATAGTCCCCTATAGTCTCTGTTAAGGTTGATGTCCGTCAAAACCGTCCGCATTTGTTTGTTAAAGAAGAGATCTTTTATTTTCTTCCAGATTTCTTAGATAGTCTTCTCCTCTTTCCATAGTCTACAACATGCCAAAATCGTTCCAATATAAAACGATTAGTACAGAAACGCAGGAAGCTAGGCTCTTCAAAATATTTTACAATTAGGATAACTGCGAAAGGAGTGGTTGGAACAACTTGGGTTTCAAAAATTATAAAAATTATGCAATAAGTTCATGATATTCTTTACTTATAAGTTTGTTTCCTTTAACTTTTATTGCTCCAAAGGCGGAGCTTGGGCATATGTTTAATAAGAGCAGTTTCAATAGAATAGGGACCTATAATTAGGTCTAGGTGTCTATAATTATTAGAGATTTAACTAGGCAAGTAGTGTCCATTTGCCAAATTTCCAGTGCAAGCTAAATTCACCAGTGCCGTAGGATGGAAACGAATCACCGAACTTTGGGCTTAGAGGTGAGTACGGGAATACAACGCTAACAAGATCAACATATCTAAAGGATGTTACGATTAAAAATTGTGGAATTCTTTGAATCGCCAATTAATGAAATGCAGTGCCGCCAGTACGGGTAAAAAAAGCTGGTCTAAATTAAAAATTTTTTCACTTGAACAAAAATTTTGCAGGACTATCTAAAAAATGAAAATTACTTAAGTTACGAAAAAATGTACCGAAGCCAAAAGAAATCGTTGAAACAGAAGTACTTTAAATTGGGTTGACATAATACATCTTAGGAATTTCGGTGTCGCATAGAAGTCAAGTTCGGATTTCCTAGTTTTAAGCAGTAGTACCAGGCTTGATTTTTTGTTTTAGTGGTTTTGAATCTAAATTAACTATTAACACAGATTATCGAAATACATTTAGAGCAAAGATGAAGATCTGCTTTTCTGTAATACTATTATCAGCGGCATTTAAAAAGCTATTTTGAATAAAGTTTTGTGAGAAAAGGAGTGTTTGGGTAAAAAATCGCGTGCTATGTTGTAGGTGTTTAATACTAGGCAGCAAAAGAGGATTGTTATAACTAACTCAGCTGTCAAAGACAGCTATAGCTCTTAGGAGACGACTCTACAAACCGGTCGCTTTAAACGGAACTCCAAAACACAACAATTTTCAAAACTTTTTCACTTAATATTACCAAAACTTACATTCACAATTGACATTAAGCGAAACATCGGAACGCTCCTGAGATGGCCCATTGTTCAAGGTAAAAAGATCCTCATGAGCTGAAATAACCGAGTACAAGTTGGGAAATCCGAATTCAAAAGTGGTTGAAATGTTGCACTCTAGAGCAGTCTTCAGTTCATGCATATACATGCTTGGTCGTTGTTCCAGCTGACGCACAATTGATAATAGGAAACGTGTAAAGCTGGTTAGACGCAGGCACTGCTCATCGCCTTCCTCATAGATCTATCAAAAGAAACAATTTTAAAAAATACAATCATCATAAGTGAGCTCCGAACCTACCTCAATGGCATGACGCATGGCCTTCAGCGCGGATTCCGTCAATTGCTTCTTATGCTTGGCATTAAAGTCGCGCAAAAATTGCGCCTTGGTTGCAGCTGCAACCGTTGACTTCGGCTGCTCGGGAGTCGTTGACTTGCTAGCTTTGGGGCTCTCACGTTGTAGCAACTGCTTGCAAGCGCGATAACAGAGGTGACGAAATTCCACATCATCATTGTGGCATATAATCCAGGTGGCTTGCTCCTTCTGCACAACTTCTACATAGGGCAGCAGCTCAATGCCAGTGGCTATGTCAGAGACACCCAAAGTTTGTGGCAGCATTTGATAACCATACTTTTTCTTATGTAGTTTCAGCACTTGCTCCAGTTTCATGCAATTGGTGGAATTACCCGTAACATTACGTATCAGATCCGCACACTGCTCGGCAAAGACACGTCGTGCCACCTTGGGCGAAAGATAGATTTTTCTATCCTCCTCGTTGTTCATTTCCAGTTCCACAACGCCCTGTATGGCATCCATAAGATCGGCCAGCTTTAGGAAACCATAATCACTTAAGCGACACTGATAGGCAAAGTGATAGTGATAGGAGCGCACAAACTTCTGAAAGAGTATGCTATACTGCAAGGCATTCTGGAACAACTCCACCATTTCGCCGGCAAATACACAGGTTTTCTCCAGCTCATTGTTGGTCTGCTTACGCTTGGGTATGGAAATCAATATATCCTTGCCTTGTTGCACGCTGCTCATTTCCACAATATTAGAGTTAACCAAACCGTCCAATATATCCACAATATTACAAACACCATAATCGGTTACATCAAAGTTGCGATTCTGTGTTTGTGCAAAGATACCAGGCAGCTGGGAGAGCAATACGGAATTGTTACCATTGGCGCGCAGCACACGCAGTAGATCCGAAGTAAATCTACGTATTTGTGTGCGATGCGTTAGCGTTATTTGACGATTCTCGCCATCTCCCATAATCTGCACAGAGGATAGAGCTTCGAAGAGCTCGATTAACTTGGTATACCCATAGTCGGCTACGCGGCATTGCTTGCCAAAATGATTGTGATAGGCTGGTATGAAGCGACTAAATTTCATAGTCGACTTGGGTGACATTTTAACCAGCTCGATGACCTCACGTGAGATTTGATAGAGTGGATCGGCCATGGAGTTCTTAAAGTAGCCACCACAACCAACACCACTGCTGCCACCGTTGCCGCGCTCGCTGGCATTCAGCGTAGCGTTAATACTATGAGTGCTGCCAGTATTGCTGGCTGCAGCATCCTTGTTCAACTCCAGCCAGCCCAAAATCTTAATGCCAAAGTTGTTCACCTGTATTTGTATGCCCTGCACACAGCAAACCAAGTGCTCCAGATTAACACCATTGTCGTTGGCGGTAATCTGCACTTTAAGCTGGCCCTCAATGCAGTGCACCAATGTGGCCACAGGTATATCGCCAGGATGATGCTTAAGCAAGGGATAGATCAACTGTTGTATCTCTGCAATAGTCATGCAAACATTAGGCAAAGGTTCGATTTCCTGCTCTGCCCAGCCCTTGTGCTGTTCACGCTTAAAATGCACCGGACAATACGGCACACTGTGCTGCAGTCCCTCCATAAGTGGTGAACTCTCCAGTGTATTTACCACCTCCGGTTGCAAGCTTATTAACTTATCCTCGTTGTTGTCCGAGTGTATGGTGCAGATATCTTGCATTTTGTACAAATCCAAGACACTGATGGAGGTTTTAAAGCGCGACTGAAAGAGCTCACGGAACTTATACATGGGCAGTGTATAATACGGAACATCCTGAAAATGTGCAGTTGTCAGTGGGACTCTTAAGCATTAAATCTCAGATGATAAGCTTACTTTAAGTAGTCCGGCAACCTGGCAGCGCAATGTATTAACCTCAGTTAGGGAGGAGTCTCTGGTGTAGCTGACCAACATGCGCTTGTGGCCAATCTTCTTGCGATGTAAATTGGAGACCACTTGCTTGGCGAACTTATGTAAGAAATACACGAAAAAATATGGAATAGTGCTTGTAAAAATTGTGGGGGAAATAATGGAAATTCTTTGAGTACACGGCAGCCTTAATCTTGTCGAAAAACTTACTAAGCGGATGCATTCTTTTCTCTGAGAAAGATTTAAAGATCTCCTTGGATCTCTTAAGTGTTTAATAATTCACAAACACATTGGACTTTGAAGTAGGAGCTTTCTACTGTCACCTTATAGAGAAGAAAAACAGGATTCTTCTACTCCCTTTTGAAGATCGTCAAAAGGTTTACTGTAACCTTATAGAGAAGAAAAAATGGATTCTTCTAACTTTTATTGTAGTTCCTGTACAACCTGAATTATCAGTCTTTTCAATGAAACCGAACTTAAGTTCCAAGTCTCTAATTCGTCTTGAGCACAACTTAACCGTATAGAGAAAAAAAAGGATTTCCATAAGGGGAATTTGCGATTTGTTAAGATATTGAATGCGGTTTCTGGACATTATTAATTATAAATTCATAAGCCCTTTTCATGTAACTTAACTTGCGCGTGCCTACGTCTCGAAATACAAAGTCTTTAATGTTTCTGCAACAAATTGCAGGAAATAAATTAGGTAGATAACATATGTTTTGCACTTCTTCACCAAAAGAATGGAAAGGGAAGCAAATTGATTCTTATTCTCGGCCTTATCCCATATAAACTAACATAACCATGTCTGCGTGCCTATAATTAATCTTCCTGCAATGACTTGTAGGAATTGGTAGAGAACTTCTTCTGTTCTGCATTTTTTAAGCGTATTCAGAAAGAAGAAAGAGTTATTCTTCCCCATTTGTAAATCGTCAAACATTAAATACACCTTCTGGGTAAGCTAAATTAGAAAAACATTCAGTCTAAAGTTCCTAACCTCCCAAACCTTGCTTCGTATGTGCTAGGTGAATCATGAACTCTATGGCAACATCAGGCAAAGACAAAGCAAGCTTCTCCTAAACCAAACCTGCTTCTCCACAAATTTTGGAACTTTACCTTTCCATGTAACTTAAGTTTGATTGATTGTAACATATTCTGTGTATCGGAAATTTTGAAACCTCTGTCTAATTGTTGAGGGAGATTTGCACCACGAACTGTAGATCAATACTACAATTTATCCCTATAAAGTATACTACATTTTTTTATTTAACAAAGCCAAATAATGGCTTCGGAGCTTTGGGAAAGCTCTAAGTTTCTAAAGAGTGAATTAATTTGGTATAGATCCTTTTCATTCAACTATGAAAACTTCTTTTAAACGAATAAAATTTTTAAATAGTGCATAACCCACACTTACATAAAGATCTGGCACAGTGACCTTGGCATAGGAGCTACCCTCAAAAATTAACGACACGACCGGCGTGATCGGTTTTAATTGATTCATCAAAAAGCTACGCAAGCTTGACTCATCCAGCGAGTAGTCCAAGTTTGTAATCTGCAAGGTTACCGCATCGCTAGCATCTGTGACGCTGGCATAGGCATGAACGGCACTGGCTGGTACCACTGGAGCTGTTCCAACATTATAAGTAAAGCTGAGATCAGCTACGCTGCTACAGCTGCTGCTTGGTATGGTGCTATTCGCTGAGCTGCCACAATAACTGGGTGCCATGGTATTGATCAATCCATTAGCGTAGGCATAGTCCGTCACCGTAGCCGAGGAACTATTGCTGCTGCTGTGCGCTAGGCTCACAATGGGCATACCTGCCGCAGCGCTGCTTACACAGGCGCTGACAGTAGGCAGCGCAGCTGACGTTGGTAAAGTTGCCTGCATGCCGGACATGCTGGTCTGCTGATAGATGGGTGCGTACGATTGATAATTATAGCCAGCAGCACTGGAGGCTGCCATGCTGATGGCTGCAACTGGTTGATGGCCCACAATAGGATGCCCAGTAACGGCGGCTACGGCAGCGGCCGCAGCACAAGCACGATTGTGATTATACGGCATATAGCGATTGCGATTGAAGCAGGAGGCGCTACCATTGGCATGCGCATATTGACAGATCTCCAAAGGAGTTGGAGTGGTAGCACCATAGCTGCAATTATTTGTCGCATATTTGGGTGGCATCATGCCAGGTGGAACTGCATAATTGGGCATGCCCAAAACACTACCACCGCCGCCGCCGCCGCCATTAAAGTAACGCAAGCCACTGGTGCCACCACCACCCGCATTGTTGTTAAAATCCGGACAAAGCCCATTTGGCGGCATTGCGCCTGGTGGTACATACAGCTGCTGCGATTGTTGTTGTTGCAATTGAGCATTGTAGTAGGCCTTCTCGGCGACATCGTAGGGCCAGCTGTGGAATGGGGAGTTTAATTAGAGTTGGAATAGAGATACTTATGTAACAAATAAAACAAAGTTATTCCACTCTTTCGAAATGAATGGGATGTTAAGATTATTTATATATAAAAATTGTTAATATTTTTTATTTATTTCTTTTTTTTTGGGAATTCTAGGCATAAGCTAAAAATCAAAAAATAAATTTTTATCATGCATAAGAATAATATTAAAACAATTTTTGAGCCAAATCTCACGAAATATGTACGGATTTTTTTAACAAAAATAATATTGTTGCTATTCGTCATTTAAAAAGCCAAATGGAGAATTATTTGCATTAGTGAAATTCAATCAAAAAAATCTGTAAACATTAGAATTCGTAAAATATTTTTAAAGTTTGCGTCGAAGAGAACATAAAAACTTTTTAACTTTTTTAAATATGCTTATGTCTATAATATCAAGTTCTAAGAAGTGTTTTTAAAAGTTTTTAAAAAACAATCTTAATAAGAAACTCCGGCTTAGTTCATAACATCAGTTGATAAATTGTGGATAAAAAATTGGTTACATCAATGGGCATCCCACTTACAACATTTTTCTCAAAAGTGTGTAGTATTCATAGATTTTTTCCGTTTAGCAAACGTGGCCCACCGTGCACATTATATTATAACCTTAAACTTCACATCAAGAAAGTTAAGGTTCTTATCCATTTAAAATTTGGGAATAGTTTAAGATCGATTCGACCCTAAGGCCTCTATTGCTTAGGGGATAAAATGCACCAGCTATCATGAGGGAAACTTTGGAAGGAACCAGCTACTAGATGGTTCGATTGGTTTTGTTTCCTAATATTGTGCAGAAACTAGGTAATGGGATAAGAAACTGTAAATCGGATGCTAGATGTGGGCGGCAAACCGTAAATACTTGACGTAGTGTTTGGGAATACTAAAATGCTTTTATATACTGCATCTTCTTAAGGAAGTTAAAATCTTAATATAACGAACTTAGAGCAAAAATCTTATCAAGTTCGAAGTAGTAATTAAAACGACTGAAATATTTCGATATTCGTATCCCTACGGATCCTATACGCGGAAAAATATGCGAGATACTAAAAATTTTGTGCAAACATGGAATCGTTTAATAAATTTGTACTATGGCAACTATAAGATATAGTCAACTGTAAAAAGACTAAAATACTTTTGTAAACCTAATTTGGAGTAAGCTTAAGGAAATAAAACGTTTGTACCGATTTGCACCATGGGAGCTATATTATATAATCATCAATTTGAATTAAATAGAACGTAGTTCTTGGGTACAGTAAAATACTTTTATAAACCAAACTTCGTTAGCATAAGTTAAAGAAGAAACGAAGTAGAACGCTTTTGGTAATATTCAAATTGCATGACCGACTTGCCCGTTGTATACAGTTAACCGATTTCATCAAATACAATATAGCGCTTCGCAGACGTGACTGCCGAGTTTGGATAAGTCGAGTCTGAATAAACCAGAATATTCTTCCAAATTTCTACATTTTTCGCAGTTATAACATACATACCCATATCAAATAACTATAATAAACTTGTGTTTCATCGGATAACAAGTTTTTTTTTTTAAATATTACTTGCTCTAATTGCTACCACCTCTGCGACCTAGCAGTTCATACAGACGAACAGCCCTCTAGACACCCTGAATATAACTTTTATAACTTTTACCTTCCCAGTGTTATATACTTTTTCGGCTTGCATAAATCTAATATATACTTTGTACTATATAGTAAAGCGTATAAAACTAGAGAAACTTTGTCTATAGTAATTGATTGATGATTTGTAATTGAAAAACAATTTAAATTCCATATTGACAAATTAATATCTATAATTTGTTATTATAACTAAAAACATTTGTAACTTACCTGTATAAACGTTCTGCCATTTTATCTACCAGATTATGTTGCTCTTCAATTTTCTGCCAGTCACTGCCTGACACTTATGGAAAACTTGCGGTTTCTCTGAAATGCATATATAGTTTATTTTCTTTTTTGAATTCTAGAAATTCCCAACCACGGAATATTTTGATCATGTTTATATTGTTTGCCATATTAGTTTATGCAATAATTGCCTTAGTTTCTATTAACATGAAACGATTTGCATGAAAATATTTAATTAAAACAACGCACAGTAAATAAATAAATTAAGTTTAAGTTGCTAAACAGTTTACATGCAAGTAACTAACAAACTGATTGTTGATTATTTCTTGTCAACAGACACGATACAAAGAAATCGAGAAGACAGAGAGAGACACTGAGAGAGAGAGATAGATAATTCACCAGAGATATCAACAACTGAAAGAGAGCAAACTAGATCACAATAATAACAACAATAATTGCCATGCATTGACATGAACTTCCCGCGCGAATGAATTAATTAAAATAGAACTTGGAGTGACATTTTGCATGCCGTTTAACTTATTGCTGAGAGTGTAACTGTTAATTGCCGTTACACGGGCACAGTGGTTTGATGCCTGTTTAAATTTCGAAATAGTTTCAATCAGTGCAATGCGATAATGCCACTTCCTGAAATAAATAGTTTTTTTTAAATTGGTGAAGTGTTTACTCGCAGGTATATTTCCAATACAGTTGGTATTTTTCCAATAAGGTTTGTATTTTTCCAATCTTAATTGGGCTTTAGTTAATAAGCCTACTGGGGGAGCTGCATACGACCTAATTTGGTAGATCTAGCTAATATGTATATTAACTTATTTGCATATACTCGCAGTCTAGGGCAATTTGTCACACTTTGTTTGCTGGTAGTAACTTTAGATTAAGCATTGGTAGAGAGTAATATAATTAGTATAAAATTATTTATGCAAAGCTTGCACACAAGTCGCTGATTTGAACTGCATTTATAAACTTTCATTCATAAAACTAAAAAAAATGTGTATTGCAGCTATATTTTGCTTAAAAATAATTACAAATCACTTTGCGAAAATTTAGCATGGTTGTTCCCCTCAAACGGTTGTTTATGAAGATATCTCTTCATCTTTGGAGTGAAGACAGTATAGGCAAGAGGTCAAGCTAGTTAGAATCTTAAAAACTGTTTCAATATATTATTTTTAAAAAAATTGTAGTGCTATACTTTGTTCATCTTTTTTTAAAAATCTTGCGTTAATTTGCGTGTAAATTATGAACTATTTACTTATTAATTTAAGTGCTACAACTAAGTTGTTCTAATATTTAAACAAAATTAAAATAAGAAAATATTAATTTACAGTAATGAAAATGTAATATAAAACTTAAGCGTCCCTAGATTCATTATCATCATCATCATTCAGCTCTACAACCCGGGGTGGGGTTTGACTTTCTAGATTGATGGGTACATTTTTTATGGTTGTTATATTCATCTTAGTAACATAAACTCGTTGAAGTCGTTGTTCCTTAATCCGCATTCCTAGCTTGAAAGATGTTTTTTGTTATAGAACTATTTTGAATCAATAACCATATTAAATGTTGGATCTAAGAAACAGTGATCCTATTTTTCATTTTATAAAGAATTTTGAATGTTAAAAATTATGATTAATCTAAATTCCATTTTGCTACTTTCCAACGCCACGAAAAAACCTCCTTGAATATTTAAAATAAATTTAGATCAAGAATCAGTAACAGTTGATTAAATTTTTGGAATATTTAAAGCCAAGCTATAAACCTACTCAAGAGATTAGAATCGAGAAGTCGGATTACCAAAAAGAATTCATACTCAATCGTTTCCTTCATTGCTTTTATCGATAACAAAACTATAAAAAATATTTTGAGTTCGGGGCCTAAAGTCGATGGAGGGTTATATTTGATTTTGAAATGCATATTATTGCAATATCCCAATATTTTGTTATTTTCCTAATCTTAGAAATTATAATCAGATTTTTTTTGGTGTGGATGTATAATCATTGAACGTTAGTCTAAGATAAATATCGCATATTTAATTTTAGTATTTTATTTATTATTTGAACTAGATTGCTTTGGTCTCTGCTCGCTTTGCTCGTTAAGCCTCACTTCTCCTTTAGCCGCAAGCGACCTCAGGTGGCCCCTTTTCATAATTTTCCAAAGCTTTTCATATTATCTTCGTTTTATTTAATTGAAACGATTTTTTTTTCATATAATATGCGACTTTTATTTGATTCACATTTCTTTTTATTTGATTTCCAAACTTGCAAGCAACGATGTTCTTCTCTTTCTTCGTCTGTCAATTCTACCCATGTTTGACCTCTTACACATAAATGCTAGTGCCCCGAAAATAAACTTTAAATGTCATGACGACAAAAAGAATTTCTTGATAAAAAAAAATTTTTTTATATGTTATAGATAGATAATTTTACAAGGAATAATTTTTTAATTATTATTTTATATTATAATTATATCAACAATCGTCACTATAGTTTAATCAATCTTTCATTGGCGCAGAGAGTCTCAAATCATAATACCTAAAATGCTATTATTTTAAGTTGTATCAACATAAATCTAATTCGCACTTCCATAATAAATTAACAAAATATTTGTATTAAATTGATTTTTATTGAAAATATACTTATACATTTATTTATGATTTTAAGTTCCTTTAAAGTTAAAGTGTGGGTGCTATTTAGATGCCTAAAAAAGGAAATATTTTGTTTCATTTTAACAATTTTTACGATCTTTTCTAAATATAAATATATGACGAAGTAGCTACATAAGCAAACTAAAAACAAAATAAAATTTGCAAAAATGCATATACTATTATAAATATTTGGAATTCAAATGCGAGTCAACAAAAAAATTTTGCTTAATTTAATAGTTTTTTTTTTGTTAAGCGCAATGATAATAGAACAACATTTTGAAGAAGCTAGGCAAGCCCACTTTTTTTGATAAGTCAATTAAATATATATTATATAAGTTGTATATGTTTAATATATATGCTTTTATATAAATATTTATGAATATCAAAGGTAAAAAT
Organism: Chymomyza procnemis; assembly: GCA_035046065.1. Lineage (NCBI taxonomy): Eukaryota > Metazoa > Arthropoda > Insecta > Diptera > Drosophilidae > Chymomyza > Chymomyza procnemis. Next base: position 10,737,801 of record JAWNOJ010000024.1, read on the forward strand.
AGCATAAAATGTCAACAATATTTAAGAATGCAAATATATAAGAATAACCTATAAAAATTTATCAATTTCAAAGTATTTGACGCTCAAAATGTGGGACTTTGAAAAAGATGTGCATTAATATGCGATTATTTGTGCACAAACTCATTTTAAATAAAATATACAATTTTCGCAAAATTTTTAAATTCCATAATGAATAAAAAAAATTGAATGCTTTTAAAATTCTGTTTATTTTTTGAGTGCGTAATATTATAGTTAATAATATAAAACTAGTTTATGTACTCTTCAAGTTTAGTAATGGATTCGTAGAAAACCATTTGGATATAAATTAGTTTAAAAAATAAAAAGTTTTCGATAGTTTCTATAATATATAAATTTCTTCCACTTGACTATGCTGTTATCGCTTCAAAGGCGGAGCATGGAGAGCTGTTTGAAGAGAACACTAAACTTCGCTGCTTCTTTGTAACGCTAAATAACCAACTATTTTAAGCCTTCTTTCGGACAATTTTATCTTAAAGCAAGTCTTTGATAAGTAGACACAAAAGAGAGTGAGAAACTATACGTAGAGACGAGATGATGAGATGATGGTTTTGTTTTTCCAGGGTGTAGATTTCGGAAACTAAAGCTTTTTTTTGGTAAAACTCATCCAAAAGTAAGTTTTGAAGTGTGAAATGGTTGAGCAACAAAAAAAAGTATACTTAAAAGGCAGTGAGCAAGTGCTAGTGCTTACCATATACGAAGAGAAGAGATGTGGCATTAATTTTTTTTAAGAAGTGAAGAGATTTCGGTAATTTAAGCTCTTTTCGGTAAAATGCATAAAAGTTTATGAAATTTTAAAATATTAAGAGATAATTAAAGGAGGCTCAAAATGGACTGAGAGTTCTTATACGAAGAGAAGAGATTGTTGCACTGATTTTTTTAAGGATTGAAATTTAAGCTCTTTTCGATTAAATTCATCCAAGTCTATGAAAAAAAAGGTTATACGATAATAAAAGAAGACTCAAAAGAGATTGAGCAAGTAAGAGTACTTATACGATAAGAACAGATATTGCATTAATTTTTTTAAGGATTGAAATGATTTCGAAAATTTTAGCTGTTTTCGCAAAAATTCCCCCAAAAGTAAGTTTATGAAGTTTGGAAAGATTAAGCAATAAATAAAGAAGACTCAAAAGGGTCTGAGCAAGTGAGAGTACTTATGAAGAGGAGAGATGATGCATTGATTTTTTAATGAGTTTAGAGATTCCGGAAACTTATGCTCTTTTTGGTAAAATTCAGCCAAGTTTATGACCATAAAGGTTAAGCGATAATAAAAGAAGACACAAAAGAGAGTGAGCACGTGAGAGTACTTTTACGAAGAGAAGAGATGATGCAATAGTTTTTTTTTACAGAGTGTAGAGATGTCGGGAACTTATCAAAATTTGTTGTTGTTTTTTTGATTTAAATGAATTTAATAAATTATATTATATACTTTACGCCAATCAGCATAGGCACATGTTTTTTGCAACTACACCAAATATAGTTGGACCCACTGTGTGTTTGTTTTAATATTTTAATTTTCATATACTCACGTGTAAGCGCCTTGGGTTCGATTTAATCGACAAAATCAAATGCCGTGTATTTTGTTGCAATTTTTGTAAAAAAAAACAACAAAAAAGCGCGCCAAGTTCTATGTTCTTAATAAATTTTATTAATTTAGAACAAAATTAAGTCACGTTTAATTAAGCAAATTAATTTGAGTATAAATTTATGTATAGACAAGTACAAATAAAATGAAATTTCATTAATTCTGCGTAGTTTAATGAAAAACGCGTAAACTTTTAAAATAGGTAAATTTATAATATTTTAAAATTATATTATTATTAACAAATGTTGTAAGCCGCGTTGTATAATAACTTTCTTTATCTTGCAATTTTCTTTGCACAAAATATTCTCCATAAAACACTGAAGACAAACAATAGAATTAAATTTTATGCTTAAACTTTCACGGCTAATTGTTCCATGTGTGAGCTTGAAACAAAGGCAACTGAGATCAGGTCACCTTTGGCGCCAACCTTGGCGTTGTGTAGAGTGGGCAGCATCAGCATCTGTTGTTGAAGACTGGAAGGAAGCGTTATTAGAGCGTTGCCGGATTTGTATTCCCAAAAAATTGGCACTTGCATATGCTACAGTTTATCGAATAGCGGCTGACCTTGGCAGCGTGTGGACGGAATGTTTATCGGTAACATGATCTCATGAAATTGGTTGCATGCTGATTTCCTTAATTAAGGGCCACACTTTAGCTGGCGTGATGATTTAGTTATTTCAAGAAGTCAGTGGATCAAAAAAATGCCTTTTACTTTTTTTTGCGATGACGTAGATGGGAGAAGAAGAAGCCCTGCAACAATGCATAGGAACAAAAAACTGTTTGCGGAAGCGAATTTGAATTCCAGTTTCAGTACCTTCACTGAGAGCATATCAACTTAATAATACAATATGCGTTGTTGTTATGGGAATTTATTTATTTTGAATTTTTTGCAAAAATAATGCTTCTATTATATAAAAACAATTTATTTAAAAATGTAGTAAAAACCAAGGAATATTTCGGTGCTATTTTTATAAATTTTAATTTTGCGCGTTACAGTAAATGATTTCTGTGATGAATAAAAGTTATTTTATTATAAAAACTAAGCAAATAATCGGCTCATCGTTGGAAACAAATTAAAATTATTGATTTATTTAAAAAAAAAAACATATTTTCAATTGGACCAAGATAAAAAGGAGTATATTTTGACGAAATTGCAAAGACTGAACACCTTTACAAATATTTCTTATATCTATGAATATTATTTATTTACATTAATATCTTGAAAAATTTGACCAATCCCAATAAAACCCAATGAATCCTCCACTAGAACTCCAATTTTTTTGGATGATATTTTTTTTTCTTCTGTAATTAATCATTCTATTTTTTTATAATTCACATAATTCTATTTTTGTTCAACTTTTTTTATTAATCTTAAATTTTAATGTATAATAATTATTATTTAATAATAATTGAAATTAAAAATGTTTGAATTAAAAAAAAATAAGTTTTTTACCTCTTATTAAAAAACTTTTTTTTTAACAAAGTAGTGAAAAATTTGAACCAGAAAAAGCTTCAAAAGCTGTTAATACGAGACAATATATTTGAGTAGATGGCGCCACACCATAAATAAATTTTGCGTAATACGCTAACACAAGTCAAAATTGAATTGGTATATTCTTTCCGAAACGTGGCTGTGTTTTAGTTTTTTTGTTTTTCAAGTCTCTTGGAATGCCTTTAAGTAATCAAATTATTTTTTGATTGAGTTTCGACTTAGCAAAAGGTTTTTAAGAATTTAAAACCTCAAAAAAACATTAAATACCCGATTAAGTATAGTATTATAATAAGCCAAAGAACTGATTGCAAAATTAATATATTTTCTGATTTTCTAAAAAATACAATTAAAATTACAGTAAAGAATGCTCAAAAACTTAAAAAAGCTAATTTACTTGAATCTAGTTATCCGGGGCCAAGCCCCTCCAATAGATCTCAAATTTTTTTGGATGATATTTATTTTTCTTTAAGCCAGTTCAACGTCCATCGCATGCGTGCCAATTTAAGTCCATTGAAATAACGCTCCAAATCTGTTCAGTCGTCTAGAGCATAACATTTGACATTATTTGTTTTTGTTTTATGGGTATTTTTTAAAGTAACCCGCATTTTTGATGCCCAGCCAACATTAAAGACATAATACAGCATTCATTGCCGATAAGATAAGTGCCATTGACTCTTGGGAAATGCTATCAGGTCAACGTCTCTAAATCCATATGTCTGCTAGTGAATAAAATTACATTGACATTGCTAAAAGTGATAAACCATTTCAGAGATATACTATGTGGGTCGTATTAGCGAAATGCACATGATGTTGGTGAAGCTTGAAAATAAATTTTATTAAGTTGTTGGTATAAGTTTGGCATAAGTTATCTATGCAATACTTCGGAAGTTATGCCACAAATCCAATGTGCCGTAGTCTTGAACTTGGGTTAAGTGACTCCAAATTCTTAAATTATAAAGGGTGATTTTTTGGAGTTTGCTAATTTGATTTTAAAAAATTACATGTAGGTGAAATCTTTGTTGAACCACGACTGTGCTTCGTTGGGGGCTTGTCGACATGTCCCTAAAAAAGAATCTAGGGAGGAATTAGGCGGGTAATTAAACTGGCCTAAACTGCTCAACGAACTTGCCTCTCAGTTGGGCCACTGTTTCCCATGCTGTGTGGCATGTGGCACAATTTTTTTGAAACCACATTTTCTTTCATTTTGGTAGGCCTTGTACAGTGTTCCTGCCTGCGCCATACGGCCCAAAAATTTCGCCGACCCATATCATTGACTTTTTCGGGATGCATTGGTGTTTCTTGCAATATTTCTGGTTGCTCTATTTTTAATCATTCAACGAGCAATAGGTTTAAGAGTTAAGAGAAGTTCTCAGACTGAAAGTTTTTGATGGTAATCAAAGTGGCGTGAAGCGCGTCAACCGCGCCCTTAACTGTGACCTTTTCCAGATGCATGGGTACTTCTTGAAATACTTCTGGTTGCTCTTCAGCTCAAATTGGAAAATTATATATATAAATATTTAACAAGGAATAGGCTAACGAGAAAAGAGAAATTACCGGACTGAAAGTGTGTGGCAGTAACCAAAGCAATATAGATCGCGTCACTTTTACAGTTAAAAATAAAAAAAACTGTTAAAAAATCACCCTTTAGTAAGTATTCCAGTAAAACTGGAAGCAAATACCCAAAGCTTCCAATATGCTTTCACACAAAGCTTCCATGCGTTCCAGGTGGCTGGAAACTACTAAAGTTTATCGATTGTCAGAAGTACAGCGCATTTTATAGTCGTTATTGCTGCTAATTGAGTTCGCCCTTTTGTTTTTGTTCTTATTGTTAGCAAATTGGCCTACAAGGGCAGGTTATTGTGATGACGATGAAACAAGCAGCTTCTGGAAGCTCTTGTTATTGCAATATGCTTCCAATGCAAACCGTATGCACTGTGTACCCCTTCACTTTGGTCAGCTAGCTGTATGTATCATTTGCGTCACTTGGATACTCGTCTTAATAATTTTTAATTATAGCTTATACCCTTGCTTAATTTGCCTTAATTAATGCCTTGGCTTAGTCTATGGCTATTTGTATATTTTATAATAGGTGTTTTTATTTATATAACAAAAACACTACAACTTAAAAGTAGGAAAAAATGTATGCAAAAAATGTGATATGTGTCGGGTATGCATAGTGAAAAGTCAGTTTTAAACACATTGCAATTTTAATACGTGCTAATGAACCCCCCAACTGATCGTTAACTATAGTAAATACCAGCACAAATCTAATTAAAGTCGATCTATTAAGTAAGGGGCGTTTTGGTTTGTATAGAACCCGCTCCTAAACTGACTTGAAGATTTACAGAATGATTTCTATTTTTTTTGTTGTATATATTATTGTCGCCGCTAAGCATGTGTTAATAATAATAAAATATTATAAACAAAATTACATATTAGCTGTAGCTGAAGTTGTTTGATAGTGCTTGGTGCGGTTTATCAGTCCAACTTGGAGACCAACTAGTACTTCTGCTAGCTGGCATCCGTTTGCTAGTTGGTTACTGATAGCGTTCGTTTACCATAATAAGGGTATATGCCATTTTGGCATATGGCAAAGTGTATATCAATTATGCTTATAAAGAAGCTTGGTTTCTTATAGCATCCTTAGTAAGATCGTTCACCTATAACGAATAGATACTTAGCTAGTTATTAAGTTATGTCGATAACTTATAAATAATATAAACTTTGTAATTTTTATATTGCGTCATTTTAATATAATAGCATTTGCGGAATTTCTATGCCGTGAAATTAAAATTTATCTGATTCTTTCGGGCAGTAGTTTGTGGCATTTCTGTTCCGTAAGTTTAAAAAAAAAAAAAGTAAATTGACAGTACTTTGCGTCAAATTCTTGAAATTACAAGTTACCTAATTTTATAATTGCATATTATTGATTACCCATGTTTACAACTGTTTGCATTGACGCTTAAAATTGTATACAATTATAATCGTATGTAAGAATCTTTGATCTAATTGTATACGCCAAGGATTGCCATGTACTTATTAAAAATATAATTTTCTAAGCTTGTGTAACTTTGTTAATTCCGAGCACTTATAACTTATAGTTTGATTGCGGGAGTTTTTTGTGACGACTTTAAAGTTAATTTTGGGTTTTATTTGGATTTGGATAATATGAAATGTTTATCAATATTTCAACTCTATAGTTGATTTTAAACATTATTACGGGAGTTTATTTGTAATGTAGGATTCTCTATATCAAAGATTTATAGCTATTTCGACTGTAAGGCAGATTTTCAGAAACTTTTTCAGGGCAACTTAAGACTAAATCGACGCAATTTTTTTTTCCCAAAATATTTATTTTAATAATTTTGAGTAATTTTTTTTTTACATGATATTATACACAATTTGATTTAATTAATTTTTTACTTTTACTTGAGGCTTGGTTAATACTCGTAACTCTAAGCAATTTCGTCAGGAATATTTTATAATTTTCCGGTTTTGCTTGTAAATATTTATTTTTAGCTCTGGGTATTTTTTTAGTATGAGTATGAGATTTTAGCGTTCGTTGGCTATTTTGTAGCAAAAAGATTTATTTCCAACAAACTGTTTAAAGTTTAAAATTTAAGGCTTTTATGAGAATTTGTATTAGCTTCTATAAAAGGACAACAATATATTTCTATTACGAGTTAATGATTATATTTTTACTAAATATGAACCGTCTTACTTTGCGCGATAAGTCAGCAGTTATGAACCCAAGCAACATTCAGGAAAGTGTTGGCAGGTCGCTCATCAGGATTTTGAGAAGACTTCAATAAGATACAAGATTACGTTTAAAGTAAATCTGCAAAAATTTCTAGTCATAATTGAAGAGATAGAAATGGAAGAGTATATAATTTGGAAATTAAAGTAAATTGATTCAAATATTTATGGAATATAATGAAGAAATTTTTGCAAAACAAATATTTCATAAACCCTTGTCTAAATTTGTAAGTACACGGGTACCCCTTACTTCGATATAGTAATATATCTTTTTAAAGATTTGGAAGAAAACCTTTATTTACTCACATGGGGAGACTGCTTGTAACTCATATATCTTTATAACGTCTTGAAATTGTAAAAATCACTTCAAAGCCGTTTTTTTAAACATAGATTATGATGAGTTTGTGCCTATTCTCACTGTTCCATAAAAGTTATTGCATTTTTTAATATAAAAGCATAACAAGTTTTAAAATTAATGAAAAATTGTCTCCAAATGTGAAATTATGTTTGCAGATTTTTACAACTTCGTTTCAATCCTCGTTCTCACTGTTCCAGAAAAATTATTGTAGTTTTTATATATAAAACGTAAAACAAGTTAAGAAAAAATTGTCTATATTTTGTATTTGTTTTTTTAGATTTTTAACAAATTTGTTCAAATTTTCGCTGTTTCAGCATTAATATTGCATTTTTTGAAAGCATAAGATATTTTAAAATTAAGAAAAATTTGTCTTAAAATGTGGAATTTTTTTTGCAGATTTTCAGGGCTTTGTTCATATTCTTGTTTCAGAAAAACTAATGCTTTTTTTAAATATAAAACAACAACAAGTTTTAGTTAAGTAATTGTCTAAATTTTGTATTTGTTTTTGTTTCTACAGCTTTGTTCCAATTTTCGCTGTTCCAGTGCATTTTTTCAATATAAAACGTATAACAAGTTTTAAAGTTAAGAAATAGTTGTCTCCAAGTGTTTTAAGTCGTTTATTCCAATTATCGCTATTCCAGAAAAGATAATTTTTATAAAATTATATTTTGGTAAAATGCATATATAGTTTTAATTATAAGTCCTCACACTTAAAGTTACTCTTTAAAGTGCATACAAACGTCTACTTGCTTTAGTGGTTTTTCTTCAGCAGTTTCAGTTCTTAGATTTAGTGACTTTGCTTTACATAAAATATTTTGTACTCTCCAATACTACAAAAAAAAAAGATTTCTAGGCAAGCTCACATGGTTCTCCCACTCTACAACATTATTTCTTTTTCGATCTCCGCTATGGGAGCGCCCTCTGCAGCTGTTCCAGCTACTGTTGCTGCTGCTGCGGACTCTGAGCGGATTTCTTTTCCTTTTGTCATATGCTGCTGCCAACGTCGCCGTCGTCATCGCCGCCGTAGTCGTCGTCGTACAACGACTTCTTTATTTTACTGGACATTCGTACTAATTTCGATATATATGTAATTTTAGTTACATATAAACATTTCTTTGGACAACAGTTGATGTTAGTTGGTTTTCGACGGCGAGAAGCCCCGACAAGAAATACAATAAACTAAAATAAAATATAACAACGAACTAGGAAAACGCTAGCACTGTGCGTGTGTATTAAATATTGTTATAATAAATAAGAAATAAATATTTATATAGGAAAATCAATATTAAAAACGAGTTCATGGCTCAAGCTAATTTGTCATTAATTGTCACGTTGTTCATTCACACTATCGTTGCTGTGCTCATAGGGGAAGAAAATAAGAAATACAACAACACTTTAAAAGTGCATTGAGCTGATTAATCATATAACTATAAAAGTGACCCACTTTGGGAGCTCCACAAATGGTATATATGGCTCCTGATATAAAAGTAGACAACAGCCAAAGGGGAATTGGCTAAAACGCCTAAAACAGCTGTTTTTCTATTTCGTTTTTATTTTCTAAGTGCGCAGGCACTACGAACTACCTTTACCTAGGTCTGGTCACACTTTTATGTCTGTCTGCTTGTCTGTCGTACCCTCCGTGCGTCCAATTGTCTATCATTTGACTAGGCTCTTCGCTGTTTTTGTTTGCCCTGATAAGCTCAGTGAATTTTCTATATGTAATGCATTTACATACAGCTCTATGTACTGTTTTTGTTACAAAAAAATAAAATAAAAAATTTTAAATAAATTTTTAATTATATTTTTCTTATAAACGTTCAGTCGGAAATCAATTCATTCGTTCGCTGTAAGCCGTAACTTAAGCAAGTACGTAACGTAAAAACGTTTTAAAAAATCGAGTGTGTTGCAGTTTTTTAATAAAATATTTATAAACAAAACAATTGTGTGCATGCAGCATTAACGGATTTTCAAAATAAGCATACGGAAATTTTTGGATTAACACGATTAACAACTCAACAAAGAAGTTATGTTTCAAAGATCAAGACGTAAGTGCATTTTGATAATACATTATTGTTAGGCTGAAACGTTGGGAAAATTATTAACAAATTTCTATAAGACCTTCTCTAACGTAGTCTGAAGTATGATTTTCAAAATTTTTTAAAATGTTCGTTTCTAAAATTTGAGCAGAAAATTCCTATGTTATTAAAAAATTTTGTTCTGCGCTTAAAATCTTAAGTCTAAATGTAGTTCGGAATTATTTAATCAAAACATATTTGTTTTGTACTGAAACATAAATAATTTTTTTTGATGATGAATGAATTTATTTTCTAAATGCGATTGATAATTACGAACCTTTTTTGCATACTTTTGTTTTCTTAATACTTTACAAACAACCCAAACTGTTTCAACTTATAAAAATAAAAGTTCTTCATAAAAAATAAATAAATTAAAAAAAATCAATTTTTTATTTCTTAAGTTAAGGTAGTGTATACATTAATCGTGGTGTTACGATTGTGCACTTTTTACTTGTGCACTGAAATTGAAAAGGTTTGTTTGGTTTTTTTTTGCCAACGCAAACAAATAACCCAAATAACCTAGGGATTCAAGTAGAGATTAGCAATTTTTTAACTATAATAATATATAAATTAAAAAAATTTTATACAAACTAATTTGTTTCTAACTATTGCGTTTTTAAAGTTCTGCATTCAGTGGGAAGCTAAGTAAAGCGTAGGCATAGAGTAAAGTCTTATTGCCATTATTTAGACATATAAATAATTTATAAAAAATCTGATAAACTTAAATTGATAATCAAATCTGTAGCGTGTTTAAGCAATAAATATTAAATCCCGCATATGAAAATTTAGAAATTCTCTTCTTTGGTACTGTAGATGTAAAATTTCAATTGCAGACAGAATTTAATGAGGAAATTCTTTTAAATCTGTAAAAATTTTTTGCAGACATGACTTCTGGTGAAACATAAATACATTTCTCCAATTTTCAGATAATTTTTATGCAAAAACATATATAGGGGCAGGATGTTTTTTACTTTTGTAATATGAGGCCCTGTTATTAGAGTTCAAAAAACTTTCAGGAGAAAGGATGTAGTTAAGACAACTCAAGAAATACTTTCAAGAAATCTGAAGAGCCAAAAAGCTCTTTTGTTTGCCTTAAATTATACGAACGATTTAATTTTGAATGATTAATAATATTTTTTAAACTTAAGCTTAATATTTATGGACTTAAACTTTAGTGACTTAAACTTCGTAATTTTGAAAGGTCGATATGCGCTGGGCGTGTACGCAGTGTGAACTAGTATACGTTGATTGGACTGAACGCATCGCCTAAAATTAAAAATTTTAATATATTTTAAGGATATTATTTTGTAAATATAAATAATTCGCAATAATGTACGAAATCTTTATTTGAGTCAATTAAACGATTGTGATAACTTAATTTTTAAATAGATTATCATTTAAATTCGTCCGTGACGGCTCTACAAATAGTCTAAAAGCTGGCTTCAATTTTGAATGGTATTTGTGTCAATCGCAGCGTTCTTGTCGCTAAGGAAATAATCATAGTTCCAGAAAATATAGTCCAGTCTAGGCGTTATATCATATTCAAGGGGCCCGTCCCAAAACTACAATAAGCTGTTTACCGAACTCACAACTTTTGTGCATGCTATGTGGCGATGAGTCTATCGAGCTCTTCTCTTTTTAAGCCAAAAAAAAATGTTAACATCGAACGGTAGCATTCGCCATTTACAAAAATGTTTCGACCTTTGCGGTCTTAGGAAAGTTCGGTTCAATAATTGCCGCCGGAACGTAAGGCACAGAAAACTGAGACTTTTGCTGATGTTTTCATATGTTTTTCTGATTTACTTTCTAGTTGTTCTTCAGACCAAATGCTGTAATTCTGTTTATTCACTTGTCTATATGACACTTGTCTTTACCGAATATGAAGGTTTATAACACAATTAAATAATTTCTAAGCACTACTTTTTTGGAAACCAGTCAAAAACACATTGTTTTTTAAAATATAAAACTCTCAATTTATAAAAAGCCAGCATATTACTATTACATGTATTGTTAAGAAATAATATAACTTAAATTATAATCCATTTTATTACAAATAATTTCAAACAATAATTTTATTTTTAATAATAAATATTATTAATGACAAATTCTTGTTATTTATTAGCATATAAATATAAACAGCTGACAGTTAGAAGTACTTCACACATTTTCTGCAGTGTTTTGTAGAAATTTTGTCTCCCAACTTGTAAACAATAGCCTAACACGTGGCACATATCTTTAATGACCTTGAGTATATGGCTTTTACATAATTAAATTCAAATTTTAACATAGTTACAACAAATTATATCATAGCTTTCTAACTCTCGAAAAATCCCCTGCTGTTTACTCACAAATTAGCCGGTCCAGTCCAAGACCTAAAACAGGTTGCGCTCGATTCATTTATAATTCTTAATACATAATAATTTGCACCCTTTGCTTTAACGTTGCCTTAATTCTTGTATTCTCTAGCTTAGAAAACAACTTATTTTATAATAGCTTAATATTTAAATGAGGGATTTTCCTATACCGGCTATAGCCATGCCCCCGTACCTAATATTATGCCAAAAAATTCCCAAAACTAGTAACTAATATTTGGAATATTTTTGTTTTTTATGTTTTGGGATCCCACCCTGTTAAGCTGAAAACTTTCGTTTAAAATTGCAATTTAGAAGATTACTATCAGTACATTGATCTTTTGTAATCTGTGAGTTTGTAATTCAATTCGTTGTATAATGCAGCTTAAACGGAAATCTGAAATGTTGACCTATATGCTCCCAAAAAAAAAGATGATATGTATATGTGTGTGCATGTGGCATAAAATGATTGATGTAGCTTTTCAAGATGCATTCGCGATTTTTACAAAAACAAATTTTGAGATTGTCTGGCGCACTTATTTACAAACATAAACTGTATTTTTCTATTTATATAAGTTTTGTGCAATTATACGCTAGAGGGTTCAAAGTTTTATGAGAACCTAACGAAATTTATTTTTTGTTCAATCAAAAAATTAAAACAAGTTTCAAGCATTTATATTGTTTAATTTAATTTTTAGTAAAAAAATACAAACAGATATTTTGAGGTTTTTCTAAAATATTTATTAAAAAGTAAAATAAAAGTTTATTTTTATGGTTTATTTCTGTGCTTACCCAATGCAAATTTCACTATTGAAGATCTTAAGTTATTATTACATTGTTCAACGAGCCTGAAATACATAATAATAGTAGGAGATAAGTTATTATTATCTTGTTCATAATAATACATAATGATAATAAGAGTTAGTACTTGGATATATGCATACTTAAAGTAATTTTATAATTTAAATAACAAAACAACTTCAATAAATGGCACGAAAATTGTTCTGTTCAAAAAATTATAATTTTCTTTTGCATGAAAGTGGACAATTAGTTAAAAATAAAAAGTTAATCAAAAATTGTGAAAAGTCGTGTTTAATTGTACCAAATCAGTTTCGGCTCAATATATCAATTGTTAGTCTCATTATGTTATTTATTTTTATAGAAAAATAATATTTTAAAACACATCCAAAGTTTTATGAGAACCTAACGAAATTTTTTTTTTGTTCAATCAGAAAAATTAAAACAAGTTTCAAGCATTTATATTGTTTTCATTTTTTTTTTTTTAGAAACAGTTCCTGCTTCATTTGCTTTCTTATACAAATAGTTTGTTCTTAATATGAAAATTAGTTTCTTTGAAATATTTAGTGTTTTTCAAGTAGCTGTGTGTGAAAGATGTGCTTGGAAAATATTTTGTTTAAGTGTTATTGCTCCTGCGTTTGTAGCCCTCAACACGACCACATTCAGAAATTAATTAAGTCAAAATCAATTTTTAATTTATGATTGAATTGGCATTCTGCCTTTCAATTCTTGTAGACTTTAATTTTCGACTTAATATTACTGCAAAAGCTTTTACTTGGTCTGTTTATCTCCACGACACTTCTTGGGGAAGTTAGTTTTGTTATTCCATCCAGCGTAGCTCTTTAGTTTCGACCTTTACACCTGCTGCTACTACTATTTTGCAGATCCGAATATACTTCACATGATTCTTTCACGATTTATGCTCTAACTTTTACAATTTCCTCTCTTTCCTCCAAGAACTGTCACTACATGGGGCAGAGCTAAACAGACGGCACAAAACAGGGTTCGTTGGAAGGCTCTGGTAGAGGCCCTAAGTTCCCAAGTGGATTAACAAGGAAAAAAATCTATGCAAATTCTTCTTAACTCATTTGGATTATGAATCCTCAACTTTATTGACGATGATCTTTTGGCACATTTTCTAAAATAAAATTTAAATTTTTGTATAGCTTCATGTTTGCAACTTTTATATTAAAAACCCAAGATGATGCTTGTGCAAATTACGGTTTCAGAACTGGGACAAGCACTCTTTTGCAATTTATTATTTTGCACGACCGTATCTTTCTTAGACTCGATTTGGTAGCAGTAATTTAATTGTTAATTTTCCTGTAGTTAAATTTTTTATTGTTATGACTGCTTAAAACTGTGAATTTATAATTTTTTAATTATTATAAATTTTTCTAATCTCAAGATAAATATGTAATGTTTGATTATTATTGATAACTAATGTTTGCAAGAAGTTTTGTTTTTGCTGTCTCCCAACAAATTTTTAATAACTATTACAAATTGCTTAAGTTTTCCCATATAATCAATCATGTAGGTATTTATGCAAATATTTGCTTAAGTTGTAATACGCCTACAAACGTGATGCACATGTTTGACATCATATATTCAAGTCAAATTTAATTAACTTTGTAATCAATATAAGTTAATTAATAATAATTTTATTTTTTGTAATTTACTTGTTGTGCACTTAGTGCAAACAGCTGATGCAAAAGTTTACTACAGTGTGCAACACTGCAACAATTGCGAGAATCAGTGAATACCCTTTCTATTTGAATTAAATGCTTGCATTTTTAAATACATTTGCAAATCAAGAACTAAGCTACCAGAAATAGTTTCATCTTAAAAGCTTATTGCCAACATTTTTACTTAGACAGAGTTCTGATACCATCTAAGATGACAAGCGATGTCTAGTAAACCTGAAAATTGTCGTTTATTAGAAGCAGACATGAAGGCAAACGGGCTTGTTCGTCTCGCCTTAACGATAAGTAATTCATCATATATATAAAAAAAAAAATACTATAATGCTTAGGCGTCTTGCTGTTTTGTTTTATTAAATATTTAAACCCTTTTTCAAAGGTATAATAAAATATTCAAATCTGAACTTTGTGAATTCACTCTCACAACGTAATACCAACCATTAATGTGGAAGTAATCAGCTAGCAAACAAAAGGGTTCCCGCATGAACACTTTTATAATTCAAAATTGTTTTTTTTTTGTTATTACAATTTTTGTGCGTTACAATTTAAATCGTAAACATTACAAAACTCGTTATCTACGTAAGCAAATTACATGTAAAAGACGTCTGCTTGACTTTTTTCTGTGCAAAATGACAAAGCAGGCCCGAGTACGTGCCTAGAATCAGGAAATTAGATTTTCAAAATAATGTTTTTCTTGTTTTTTTCTCAAAAAATACGTTAAAGTTAAGTTAAATGCTTTGACGAAATTCCCATAAGTCACGCGATATAAATTAAGTCCTATGCTGATTTGGAGTATAAAAGTAGTTGAATAGTACACAAATCGTCTAGACATTGAAAATAGTAAAGTAATGGTGAGTAAACTCATTCAGATTTTGAAAAGTGTTTACACTAAAAGACTTTATATTGATGTGAATATTATTATTGATATTTATACTGAAACGGATGCACCCGCTTAAATATATTAGTATTTATGCGTCTTTATCATAGATTACCATCGTTCTCTTGACCAACTGCTTCATCGTTTTATTCTGATTTTTCCAAACAGTATTATTCTTGATGGGTAGTTCTTGGCTGCTCTTATTATGTGTTCTATCCATTCCATTCCTTAATTTCTTTCACTATGCTGTGATTTTTATATATTCTTTTGAGCTCGTCTAAGACATATCTTCTACAGTTACCATACTCGCATAATTCTACAAATATAGTTTGAAGTTCTTTCTTTTTTTTCTTTTCTGCGTTATTCTACTTCCATATTTCACTGCCATACATTAAAACGGCAAAAATAAGCGATTTTTGTTTATTTTTTCTTAATTTTTCGATTGTTTTTCAGGAATTTTATTTCCACAGCTAAAGTCCTTGTATCTATATATCTATTTATCGCTGTGAATATTTATGCCCAGGTACGTAAAGTCTTTCCCGACTTCAAAGTTGTATTCACAGATAATGAGGTATTAGCTTAGTATTTGCATAATTATGTTGTAGATAATCTCAATTTCGTCTTTTTATGATTAATAGGACACTATCTTTGCCAAATCTTTGTAAAGAAAGCTTATATCTAAATCGCTGGTATAAGCTTATGTCTTTACCGACTTAAAAAAAAACAACTTATGTTTGGGGGTAAAAAAATGCAAAATGCAAAACGCAAAATTTGAAATTTTGGTTTTCCTGGAATACAACTGGCAAACAAATGGTTGTGTACCACTCAAATTTGCTTGCTCTGCGTTTTTCTAGTGGTACGGTTGCGACATGTCCAGTTTTTCCGAAAAACTGCCAACAATTTGCTTGAAAGTGCTTCTTCGTGCATGAACAACTATTGTTGGATTTGGCTCGTCTTGAAACATTCAAATCATCTATAAACACTGGTCCTTATTGGGGCTTCATAGCCAAAAATTAAATTAAGTTTATACATGCACTATTGTTGAGGTGATCCATGTCGAAAGTTATAAAAAATAATCGCACGAAAATGTTCAGGATTAAATTCCATTTTTTCGCCGAGATAAATCTTTAAGATCGTGTAAACAACAACAAATAGCACTCATATGTCGAAACTTTCTGAGTACGTAAAACCTCAAAAATGTCAAACATTACGATAGAGTTGTCAAATGCCGGATTGCAGCACTAGAGTTTCCCAATCCCAAAATATAAAAGGCAACCCTTGTACAATGTAAAAGATGAAAACAGAAAGTAACATAAAAGTTTAAACATTTCTTAACAAATAAGCTAAAAGATCAGCGTTGAAAGTACATATATGCAAGTTTGTTCTTTATTTTTGATACCAGAAAACCTGAAAAGAAACCCAAAAGTTCTAAACCATCGAATAATCGATAATTTTTGCAGCTAAGCAAATTAACAAAAAAAAACAAAACCAGCGCCCGTTAAATTAATCTAGAGTTGTCTTCAAACTTTTCACAACGCCCTGAACAAGTTATTTATGTTAGTCAATATTGAATAACCGATATTTAAAATCTTGCCCAGAGCTGATCACACACGCCTTCCACATAATTCAAACAAGTTTTTTTTTTGTTTTTATGATTTTTATGAACGCTATACAAGTAAATGTCTTCATTATGTTGAAAATTTTCATTTTCTGACTTGATTGTTTTTGTTGTTCTTGCTTTTATTTAATAACAATTTGCGGTTATAATAATTTTATTTTATGACTTTTTAAACGCCTGCTAATTATATATTGCGTATAAAATATATTTTTGATTGTTGCCATAATTGATTAAGTATGCTGTAAGTCTATCCGCCTTACAATTGTATACTTGAGATATTTATATGCCGAACTTGAACTTGCGCGCGTTTCTATACCATTAAATATACACTACTTATATAAGTACTTATAGCGTATATAGTAAGTCGCATGTGTTGATAGTAAGTAACTCGACCAATATCAGGCAATGTGCCCATGTAGTGTATTTGTAGTCCATATAAAAGTATATGGGGGAAAAAAAAAATAAAAGTATTACAAGGTCCAACGAGCCTGACATACATATAATTGGGTCTCACACTCGATTGCCCTCCTATGAAGCTGTGCCATATAATAATACGACTATATATTATATATTGGTGTTTTGTTTTCTTACTTTGTAATAATTTTTATCACAAGAAAAACAAGTGAAACTCTTTGCTGGGTTGCCAGGCCAAGCATATTTACTTTGCGTTGAACCGAAATTAAATATTTCATAAATTTTGGTATTAATACGACTAAAAAAAAAACTACAAAAACCAGTAGCCTGTATTTATTTTTTATAAAACACTCTTGGTGGGAACCATTTAAGATATACACATTTTTTTTTTGTAAACTTTTGTGCAAATTCATGATTAGCGAACGAAAAACAGAACCACAACAAAGAACCACTTTATAAAACTTAAAAAATGCGTAGTTTGTTTACGGGTTTTTACACACTTTCTTCAAGGAGTATAGTGGACTTAATAGCAGTATATGTAAGGGTGTTTGGGTTAAGAAATTAGAGGAAAAACAAGCGAGCCAACTTTGAAAGTTAGTACCTTAACGATAGTTGCACCATTTTTTCGAGTTATAAATAACTGACTTTCCTTAAAGTTATAAGCATAATATACTTTATTTTTGAGTTTTTAAAAGGTTTTCGTAATTTGTGACTGAATTCATTATTTCTTCAAGTATAGTGTATAGTATAGTGAGTATAGTGGATTTAATAGCCGTATATGCTAGAGTGCCAACTATGAAAGTCAATTACTTCTATAAAGGATTTTCGAGGTTTCCAGAACTCGTTACTGAATTCGTATTTACAAACTTTCTTCAAGGAGTATAGTGGATTTAATAGCCGTATATGTAAGAGTTTTAGGAGTAAGAAATTAAAGGGACAAAACGTGAGCCCAATATAGTATAGAAATTAGGGGAAAAACAAGCGAGCCAACTTTAAAAGTTAGTTGCTTTTGTAAAGGATTTTCGAGTTTTTCAAATGTTTTTACAACTTGTGACTGAATTCCTTTTTACATACTTTCTTCAAGAAGTAGATTTTAGATACATTAAAGTTTTCGGAGTAAGAAATTAGAGGGACAAAACGAGAGCTTCTAAAAAGGATTTTCGAGTTTAGATATATTAAAGTTTTCGGAGTAAGAAATTAGAGAGACAAAAAATGAAAGTTAGTTGCTTCTGTAAAGGATTTTCGAGTTTTTGAAATGTTTTCACAATTTGTGACTGAACTATTCTGAATAATAATGAAATTGTTTCATCTAATTCGTTTCGATAGGCACGAAATAACCGTGATATTTTGCAGCTACCAATGGTTCTAATATCATCAGGGACAGAAAAGCTATAGTATAACCCAGTTTTTCGCAAAAATTTGCTGCTTTGTAACTGGATATGAATCTTGATTGATTGGATAGTTCTTGATATCCGAATAACAGCCGACTAATTTGTAATTTTTTCCAATCAATTGTAGTTCAAGATAATAATAGCAAAACCGCAAGTCGCTTTGGCTTAATTATCATATATCTAGCGTGGGTAGAAAAAAATTATGTGCAAAGTTAAGGTTGTTTAAGCACAATGGTATTGGTTTACAATTCTATTACAAACACTTCTTTGATTCTTTTCGCAATCGTTTTAGCTTCTACTGAGGGGTAACCGATGTTAACTTTTTTTTTGGCATGCATTCAATAATATATTTTATTTTCAATTCTATTTAAATAATTTAAATTTTGGATTTTAAAGAATAACCCAATAATGCGGGCGGTCCATAAAACACATCATTTTGGAATGTATTGATATTTCTTGCAGTGCTTCCGATTGCTCTTCAATCCAAATGCGGCAATATATTCTTATATCAAGAAATGAGCAATTCTACTTGCCTTATCGAGCATTAATTTTCATAATAAAATTTAATAACTAGTAAGCTCTGTTCGTTTATAAGTCGTTTCATAGTAATATTATGTACCAAACTTTGACAGTAACTCGAGTCACTTGCAGAGCGTTTCTTTTAAAAACAGTGCTGCCAAAAAATAAATTACTAAAAAATCGCCCTTTATGTTCAATTGATATGTAACAACCGACAGCAATCGAATCGTATGATTTTATTTATCCAAACTTTATCAACGATTTCTTAAAGTTAAAAAAAGAACGAATCATTTAATTGCTATCGGTTTCTTATCTAACAATCGATTGCAAAAGAATCGAATCTATCAATTTCAATAATTATTGTAACAATGACAATATTGTAACAAACTAAATATTAATTACTTTAATTAAATACATTTCACAACAATCACAAGCAATACGACATGATATTTATTGCAAGTTCAGATTCAAATACAATTTGCTATATATTTCTTTGTAATATTAATTTTTTAAAGTAAAAGAAAATTAATTTATTGCCCTATACTATGCTGTCATTGCTCCGACGCGATATCTCTACTATTAGCTGTTCAAAGAGAACTGGAAGCTGCAGTTAATACCCGAATTCGAATGGCGGAATAGCCATTATTTGCTAGCCATGCTAGTGCTAGGCACCTGCACCTGCGATGCGGGAAATCGAACTGCCGAACTTCACGCTTACTTCGAGCACTTAGTCTACTTAGCCCAAAAAAATTACTTGCAGCCCCTACGAAATCAAGGCTTATACACTGCTAATCCTATGCTAAAAATTAACAAATACTTTTTTATTATTGTAGTATATATATTTAAGCACATTTAAAGACGATTTATACATTATATTATTTAAGAGCATCATAATGCCGACTAATACCTCGAGCGTCTCTTAACATTGCCACACGTATCTTAATTTGTTCTGGCCATAAGTCATAGTTCCCAGCACAAGTTAAATGTTTTTTTAATAGACGTAAAAAATACTTTAGAGACGGCGCGTCGCGGCATTTTATTGGCTGCTCAAAGAAAATGCTGACTCAGTCTAACCAAAAAAAAATAACGAAAAAAAATTAATTTTAAAATGATGCTGTCGACGCCCGCCATGATGAGATTTCTGGATAACAAGTTTCATTAAACTCTCAGATTTGGCTTATATTGTGAAATATATTTTTAGATTTTTTTCTCCTTTTTTTATTATTTAATTAATTTTGCAAAAATGCTAAACATTTAGTTGAATATTCATAAATTCTTAAGCCATAACAAGATTTTTACTTTGTTTTTATTAGAAATTTTAATTTATATTTTGTTGTTGATGGTAAATTTTTTGTCGTATTTTTTTTGTCATTTTGTATTTTTCCTGTCTGGATTCTTGTGCGCCGGCATGACTTGACAGAATTTGTTACTTTAAAGTTTTAAAGTTATAAAGACTTTAATGTGTGGCTAGACCTTGCCGCAGGGCACGTGACGAGACTAACTAATTGCACTGGCCACAGTGGGGAGGTTGTCTCTCACTTCAGAGACCACTCCCACACACGCACGCCACGAGACAGCAGCAGCTGAGTGGTCCCAACGTGATGTGATATCTCGCAGACTAGAAGCGACTAACCGGAACAACTATGTAACCAGACAACTACGGTATTATTATTATATTGTTGGGAATGACAATTAACTGAACGACGACATAGTAGTTGTTGTTGTGCACTTCAAGAAATCAAATCAATACTGAGACATTATTAATTGATAATTGAAATGGGGCGCTAAAGGGCAGCAGCTCTAGCATATTGAGTTGGATGACATACACGTGTGGGTTGAAAGTGCAAATGGCAAGGGCTGCAATTGGAGTCCAACTCTTTGGGATATCATACTTGCGATAAAACTTTTGCTCAAATGTACTATAGCTATAAAACCATAGTATTCGCTATTATATCGGTGACTAAAGTTGCACCTAGTTGCAATTAGCGGTGTAGATTTATGGCTATGATTATCAATCATCCCAAACAAACAGCCTAGAAACAAGTTGCCTGACTCATAAGTTTAGTAGCTGTGCATGGATCAAGCTAATCTAATTGCTTTATAACGATAATTCCTATTGAAACATAGTAGCTAAGGCTTGTACTGATTGTTTGTTGTAATAGGTATTAACTGCGCGTGGGTCATTCTGCCAAGAAATGGGGGGAATTTTTAAAAACAACATTTTATTGCAGTTAATTTGTTTTGTAAATATCCTGCACATTTATGGTGTTGCCATATGACGCTGTGCTGTCATGACTAATGTGGCAACCTTGGCAATAAACTTGCTTGGATATCTATCACACAATTAAACGCTCAGCTATTACGGACAAGATGTAATTTGTAATATATGTACATAAGTCTGGGTCACTGAATCCCTAACAAACCGAGTAAAAGTACAAAGATTATGGCACTGCGCTGTACGTTTTAAAGGGCGATTTTTTAAGTGCTTGATAATTTGATATTTAAAAACAAATATGCTTGGAAAAATGGCTGAATACTCTATTTGGACGATAATCAATCGATTATATCAATCGGTATCCCACGGTCAAATCCTGTAATGCCTTCCATGCGTCAATAGTTTTAGGCCTATCGCTTCAGACATAAGCTTTGACGTAGCCCCACAAAAAATAAGTCTAGAGACGGCAAAACACATGTTCTAGTCGACCCCAAATGCAAAATAAGTTGCTCAACGAACTTAATTGGGCCAGTTTTTCACTTATGGCATGAACATGTTAGCCAACTGGAGCTCTTTTATTTTGCATGTTGAACATATAACGCAACGCGCTTGCAATTCACAATAACCATCTGTTATTGACTGTTGAAACAAGAACATTAAGCGGCCAATAATGCACATCAAGCAGTGCCTTTCCGGTATTTATTGGTTGTTATTGCGCTTCAGTTCAAAGGTAGAAATTGTGGATCGTATTGCATCCATTGAGCTTGCGGGAAATGAGAGAAATGATAACTAATCTTACGGATCAGGAATTTTAATAATAAAACAGACTGGTCGTCCAGACAGACGGACATGCGTATATCAATATATATAGTTCTTTTTATAATATTTTTGCTATATTTCTATGCTCCGTCTTTGGAGCAAAGAAAGAAAGATTATAGTCATCTCTGCATAAAGGTGTTCAGACAGACAGACAGATAATCAAGAATTTACTTTCGGTAACTTGGGGGTCTCTGAACATTTCTTCTGGTTGTTTCATATATTTTTGTATGGTACAGCGTACAATAGAGACATCCGCATGTGCCGCTTTTGGAGCGACGACAGTATAGTGCAGGGAAATAAAAAAAATTAATTTACTCCCCTTGATTATGGTAATCGATACAAAGGCGGAGCAAGGAGATTCCACTTAGTAATAAATGTTTGAAGCTAAGCATATCGAAACACTTGGGGTTTAGAGGTTTCCTCACAAGTCAAGGGGGGAATACAAAATAACAATAAATAAAGAAAATTGCGAACCTTCGTCTCTACAACGACGAAATGGCTCTATATTTTATCTGTATTATACATGTTTACAACTCGATAAATCGATACTTTTCAGCTACATCCTACACACATTCCCATTCTACAAATCTTAATGAAAACTCTGAACTGGAAAGCTTAACCAGTTCTGGTTCTTAGTAGAGATACTATTATAGAACAAAGAAAATACTATATATGTTTTGCTGTAAGGATATGCTTCCTTTTTAAGTTGCGCACCTGCAAGAACATAGCGGGCAAATACGCATAATTGCTTTTTCAAAGTTCAATTTCTATAAACCAAAAAAACAAAAAAAAAAAAAAAATTATTTATGCCAATGAAACTATGGAATTTTTGGGTTAAGTCTTTGGGCGTGCAACCTTTTGGGCAGGGAATAAATATTGTTGCTTTAGTTTTTGAAACGTGCTTTAACTATTTGTCTGTTTTATGGACATTGTTCCAAATCGAAATGAACTTTTGTCTATTATTGTCTAATCGTTGTGCCCAATACTCATGCTAATTTCTAATTTTTGTTGTGAATTTTTTGTTTTTTATTTTTCGGATACCTTTACCTGCTCTACCTAAGGCAGCTAATGAAATAAGCATGGCAAACTATTGAACACCATTAGACAAATTAAATGCCACATGGCAGAGTGCTATGCAATTAATAAAACATGAGCTGATCGTAATTTGGGCGTATACTTGATATCAAATAAAATAAAATTCTAGGGCTGACGTAGATGACGTCACGTAGGCCAATACGAACTATAGAACATTAATGTTTAAAAATGCAATACTTAAATTATACGACAAATAATATCCCGTGACCCCGAATGGCACCTTTTGCTGATGCAGTTTGCCAATTTAGCGAGTTGTTTTAGCCAAATGGCGTAAACGCTACAACGTAGGTACTAGCCGTAATTAATGTTTAATCAAATTAAAGGCTGCGATTAAAAACGTGCGAATTAGCCAACAAAGTGCACTAATTAAGACGGCACTTAGTCAAGTACTCGATATATAAGCAATCTTATCTTATGAAAAGCTAACTACATTTCGACCGGACTGTACCAAAATGACTATACGGATATTTTGTAAAAGCTTATGACATTGCATACTATGGCTAATACGGCTGATTTGAACGGGCCAATTAACGCCAACTCATATCAATAACACATTTCTATTTCTACTCATTTCTCTATTCAATAATACTTAGATCAATTCAATATATTGCTCACACTAATGATTGTATATAGTTATTAATTTAGTTAGTACAGGGCGGCAGTATGTAGCAAATTGCGGCAATTTGTAAAACAATTCTAGGAAATACATATGTAGATTTTTTTTTTTATAAACCATTAAATAATAAAAATAATATCACGTTTGTACACTTTCGGAATGACGTTAGCAAAGTCAAGTTCAAGAAGTATAAAATTCTTATGCAAGAGTTTGCAAAGAATTGGTTACTATGGCTACTAGCGATCTTGTGTGAGCTGGGTTTTTTTTAACGTAATGTTTCATTATATTTTATTAAAAAACAATTTAAAAATTTTGAATTATTAGACCGTAAGCCGCTTAATCTCTAATTTGGTAACACTCTAATATAATTCGATACATGTTTGTCAAAACAGGAATGCTCTTTGCCCTATGCCAAGTTTATAACTATTCAATTTATAATAATAAAAACATAATAAACTATTTTTGAAAACTATCCTAAATCGGATTTGAATACCTCGAAAAAGCCAGTAGTCTGAAGAAGAGAGTTCTGAAATATAAGCGCTGGAGACTTCCCATTTGGTATTTTTAGGTAATTTGGAGGATACAGCCACATGTAACCCAGCATTCTCATTGTGTGGCCAGTTTTCATGCAGTTCATGGCTCAAAGACATAAGTTGCATTCCTATTTTTTGTTTTTTTTTTGAAAAGTAGATATGTTTATTTTTCATCGATCTATATCTATATATAAGTCTACACTTAGATGCCACGGATTCACTGAGCTTACTTTTCGTCCTTGAATTATCTTAGTATATCCTACGGTGACACGGTGCATTCCAACTTTCAAAAAGTAGTTCGGAAGTGAAAAATTGCTTTTTAACATCTCTCGACTTTCGCCTTACTTTTGAATAAAGCCCAATTGTTTTTACCGAGAGGAAATTGCTTGCTGAATCACTAGATCAATGATTCTGCAAGTCTGACTCCATTTTGTCATCTCATTCAGCCTGACCAGGACGCTTTTACCATTAACGATGATTTCAACTCCTTCGATACGTCGAAACCACTCTTAGCAAAACTTATCCTTGGCAGCAGATTCAGCATAAAGTCTCATAAGCATAAAGTCCATAAAGGCATTGGCTTCAGCTGCCTTTTTCTTTCCATTAAAACAAAAAGTTCAAACTTTTTGAAAAGCCAAAAACCAATGTTGTCCAAAACAGTCGCTGATGATCACAGATTATTAACGGAAAATATCAAAACTTTACAATGAAATAGGGTATCGCTTTGTATATCGCTCATAACTTGCAAGTGAAGGCATCTTTTGAAAACGAACTGAACTTAATTTCACTTTAAATGCTTTTCTTCTTTTTATTTAGGATTTTTTTTTCCAAAGAGGAACCAGATTTGCAGCAATTGTACTCTCTCCTTACATATAACAAATTACAAATTATGTACGTGACTGTACTTTTTGTACCTTTTTTTATTTCATACAGATATTGTACAATTGATTGACAGAACAGAGCTAATTAGAGATCCTTCCGGTTTACTCATAATACTATATATTTGGTCACTTTAATTCAAAGGAATATAAACGAAATCTCAAGTATTTTGTAAGTTAAAAATTTTAACAAAAATAAGAACTTCCGCAGTGTACGTACACACCATATACAATAATAATAATAAATACGTATGACCATATCGCTTTCAGCTTATTTCGCTTGACAACTATTGTGTATGTTTTGTTGAATTTTTGTTTTCACGCAATTCTTAGTTTTTTTATAAACAATTTTACAAGAATTTATAGTAATTTTTTTTTATGTTATTTTGATATGTATGTATATAATTCTTTAGCTGACCTTTCTGTTATTTTGTGTACATGTCATTTTGAAGTACGAGCTTTTCTGCTCAGTCGCATTTAGTAAAAATTGTCGCGACTAAGAGTTCAGTCTCGGATTGTGAACTAAAAGAAAAGATTGTCACTTGCAATAATATTAAAATAGTATTCAATAGTAATAATTAAGAAATAATGCGAAATACCTCGGCATTTCTTAACCAAACCATTAAAAAGTTATTTTAACTGCATCGAAAAACATAAAAATTTGTAACATTCGGTTTTTCTAAAGAAATATGTTTTATGCGCTTACTTCCATAAATAAAAGCAAACAGTATTCGAATTTTGGTTGTACCTAAAGTTAACAATAAAAAAATAAAATGGAATTGAAATCTAGAATACCGTGTAAGTCGTGTCGTGATTTAAGATTCAAGGACTATTCGAAAGAAGATATAATAATATTAAAAAATTGTATGGACTTTATACGCTGTCTTTGTGAACAAAAAGGTTTCGAGAGCACAAACTTTTTTCAAAATACAGTAAAGTCTTGAATATTATGAAAAAATTGATAGTGAGGGTGATTTTATGAGTGCTTGCTTATTTGGTTAAAAAAAAACATAAAATTCAGAAAAATGCAAGGACATCTCCACTTAGGTCGATCGAAAAATTAAAGATAATTTCATGTTAATATGGGCCGCGGCTGCGTTGCAAATAGTCCATACGCTGACATACTGTACCTAAAATATAAAATCAATATTGGCTGCTAGTGCGATAATCGTAGCTGTACTGACGTGACACTAAATATTTCGCCCAGAAAAACCGTCTAGAGGCGATAGATCACATGACCTAGGCCAAAAACCCAAAATAAACTGCTTACCAAACTCGCTTCTTAATTGGGCCATTGGTTTGCGTGCTTCTTGTAACAACATTTGAGCCAAGTCGAGCTTTTCCACTTTGAGCAATAAAAATAGTCCATACACTGACATACTGTCCCCAAAATATAAATTCAATATTGGCTGCCAGATAATCGTAGCGGTATTGATGTGACACTTAATATTTCCCCAGGAAAAATAGTTTGATGGCGTTAGATCACATGACCAAGTCTTTCAATTGAATGGTCAGAACGTGAATTAAACTGCTTACCATACTCGCTTCTTAATTGGACCATTGTTAAGTCGTGCTTTTCCACTTTGGGCAAAAAAGTTTGTAGACAACGTTCGAAAGAGCGCGTCATTCACAATAAAGTTCTGGCCTTGAGACATACCCTACGAACATGGGTTTTGGGCATACAATTCAATAATTTCCAAGCATCGTTCGTTTGCAAGTTCATACTCAGTTTACCACGTCAAGTGGTAAAAAACAGTTTTGCAAAAAAATCAGTTACAAAAACATGACCCATTATCACATATATCAAAACAAGAAGTTCTTGTTAAAACAGCCTTTGTATTTACATCTTTAACTGTATGACTGTCTAGAACTCAAAAATGGTAAGAGCAAAACTTTCGGATCAGGAAAGACAGGAAAGACAGATATATATAGTATGATTGAAATACGGTTTATATTACTTTGATGCATTTGTTTCTTAGAGCATTTATAAAGAAAAACTAGTTTTGAATGGCTCAACGTCATATTGTATGTTTGTAAAGGAAATATCCTAAGACTCTGACATATTTCAGCAAAATCGGTTGATTATTTCAAAAATACGCCTTCGGGGCAATTGGTCAAAAAAAAAAAAAAAAAAATCGTTGCGCCTTGTTTTAAATATTATCATTTATATTATATGTATGAATTAATCATATACAACAAATATTTACTCATTTAGTTCCTCAAGGAGCAGCAGCTGTTTTTATACCATTTATAGTTTTAAAGAGAGGAAATCTTTGAACTTCAATATACTATTTTTACTTCTGCTTGTTTCTTCGGTGACTCTCCTTTTGTATTCACCATGTCATCTCCAGATAAAAGCGATGTACACTATAATAGTGATTATGTTGTTTATAAAATATATCATATATTATCCTTATTCTCCTTCAAAAATTCTACGAACCTTTTAAAATCGATTATTTTTATTTTCATATTTCCCTTGACTGTACAGCTTTATTCAGATGTCCTCAGAGTAAAATAGCAATATTAACAATCTTTACGCACCAAAAGCCCAACTAGTCTTGATTCTAAGCGGTGTACGAATAATTTACACGCCTACTGTAAATCAAGCAGTAAAAATTGTATTACAATAAAACAGCAATCACTCAATACCCGAAGTCTTCTTGTTAACTTGTCAAGTTACTTTATGTAAATAAGTTCTAACGTTAATGTTGTTAATAATAATTACATACAAGAATCATCTCGATCGACAAATTTTGATCTATGCGGCACTCGCGGCATGATAGTGTCCAATGGCAACAATAATAAATATCTCAATTTTTTTAATTTGTTAAATATTTCTAGATTTTTATTCTTTACCTTTTTTTAATTTTAAATTTATTTTGGATGCTTTGAGTTCAATAGCCAATAGGAAGGTCAGCTACTTATGTGCTCATGTTTTACATATATACAAAAAAAAAGCTTGACATCTCTTAAAGCCAGATTAAAAAAAATAACAAAAACAACAACAAAACTTAACTTGGGCATATTTGTTGTTGTAGTTGTTAGTGTATTTGTTGTAGTGATTGTTGCCAATGCAGACGGAGGGGCAACAGAGTAAATAAAATGTCAACGCGGAACTACACATATTGATTAAATGCCAATACATAAAATTCGCAAATTTATTTTTTCTAAATCAAAATCGATATAAAAATTAAAAATAATATAATAGCATTAATTACCTGGATTTTTATTTTAACATCAGTCAAGTTCAATGGCAAATTTGCATGCAATGTAAAAATTCTTTACAGTTGCATTAATTAAATACGTATTATTTGCATAATATTTAAGTATTTAATTTGTTAACATTTTGAGTTGTAGAATATTTGCAATATCTATTTTAAGGCCTATTTGAGTGTTTTTAAATTGACTTGTTTGACAACCTGGTACAAGTTTAACTAACTAGTAAATGTTAAAAAAAAATGTATTTTATTTATTTTTTTTCTAAATGTATTTGCAATGCAAAATGATGAGCAAGTCTTTCGATTTTGTTAGTTATAGTTATGAGTTGTAATATTATAAAGTGTAATCGATGGGGCATTTTTTTTAAATGGCGGGTTTTTAAAAACATATTAAGCTTATCGAACTATAAAATAATAATGTACAAAAAATGTGGATTATGTACGACAGAAGCTAACACTTTTGATTTTTATTTTTTTTAATACGTTATTAAATACATTATTATATTCGATATGAAGTGTCTATCGTAAATACGTTACTATGTTGCGCGCATAATATACCAATTCCCCTAAGGTCACTCTTATTAACCCCTTTGTTGTTGTAGGGCCTCCATAACGTAGTGGTGCCGTACTCACCTCTAAATCGAAAGGTCAGTGGTACCTGCAACACTGATACATTCCAAGAAGTCGACTGTTTAGAATATCTTGTTGGCATAGCTAGCAAATAAATACAGGCTCTTTACCTAGCTAAATCTGTATAAAATGTAGGTTCCTCCTTTCTTTGAACAACATTAAGACATCTTCATGCTTTGCCTTTGGATCGATGACCATAGTTGTCAAGGGGAATAAATTTTATTTTATAAAGTTCCTCATACATTTTTAACATTACGCAATATTGTACCAGAATTTCAAATACACTTTATCTCTACAGTTAACCTGGCCACAAAAATATCGTCTTTCTTGCATGAGAACCCTACACTACCCTACATTCTGAATATTTTGCAATAAAAATATCGAATTGCTTAATAAGAATGCTTTAACCTCTACATCCATTTAATTACACAAATTTTTAAACGTTTGAACATTTTAACGCACTTCCTCATCTATATCGTTTAGCTCTAGTACATGGTGTGGTATTTGGCTTTATTAATAATATTACTGCATTTGTTTGGATTTTGGGCAAAGCTTCCCGAAGCTATTATAACGTATTTACTCACATCATCTATTTTTCAATCAAAACCCTTACGCTTAGAGAATGTTCCCTTATTTAACATTGTCATTGGCCATATTTCGGAGCAGAAGATGGTTATTGGTCACATTATGGTTTTGTATATTATAAGATTGTATTGAGATTGTATTATAACTGGGATCTTAGTTGTCTGAAGTGATACCCCATGCTTCTGCGGTTTCGTACTATGCTATAATATGTGTATATCCATATATATCATACTCGTAGCACTTCTATAGATTTTTTAGAATACGAACACTCGGTACATCCCTGATCTGCAAGGCGTAAAACTACTTTGGTAATCTCCTAGAAGTAGACAGATAGTTTTCGTATAGAGACTATTCTTCCCCTTGACCACGCAAATTGTAGCATTTTTTCTCTCGATATTTAAATGATTATGTCAAGCAATATATCTTTATCTACTTATCAGTTATGGCGGAGAGGATAAGATACTAAGTACCTTCTGATATTTAAATATATTTACCTAGTGTTGGTTCTGATTCCCATGTGTCGTATTATTTTTAATTAGCTGTTGGATGCTGAATGCAATCTGTCCTTTAGAATACAAAAAAGTATTCGCCCCATCTCTGGAGTATTCCTTTCATTCCGTTACCATATCATCGGAAATAAACAAAAATGGTTTGTTGTCCATATTTGATTAATATCCAATAACTTTTGCTTCTAAATGCCTAAACATAACTCGCTACTAAGATTGGCATTCTAAATATCGTTTATAGCTATAACCTTTTTATTGAGTGCTGCTGATAGCTTTCGAGTTATGATTGAAAACTGTTTTTTGTTTGACAAACCATTACATGACAATAATAAATATAGGTTTCCATATCCAAAAAATATAGTTTATTTCATTAATTTCTTCAAATCGTCTGAGAGGTAATAATCTAAAAAACTCTATTGTTCATTTGACAAATTTACAAACATAGCAACATGTCCTCGCTTTATAATATTTTGTAATATTAACTTTTAATTTTGTAAAACTTTGTTTTGGAATACTTTATGTTGGGTTTTTACAGCTTGATCGTTTAATTAAGTTTTAATGTTAATTAAATATTTTCTCCATTATTCGGTATTAAAATATATCAGTTCTTTCTATGCATTTTTTACGGGCTAAGTAAGCCTTTTCTGCTTGAATTAATTTACGATAGGCTAGAACATAGTATAACTCTATATAGTGTGCTAGAAGAGCAAGCATACTTCGACCCAGAATGAGTCGTTCTAAAACCATTTATATATATTTCATATCCCATATTTTTGAATCTGTTAATAAAATAAAATGTCCCATTGCTGTACTGCACTACAACTTGCAATTCTCCTAGCTTATGAAAGAAAAAATTTCGCTGAAAATTCTTAAGATTATTATAAAACAAAACAGTTTTTTTAATTATTGATTAACAATTAAACTATATTAGAACAAACTTATAATGTATAAAGTGGACTGAAATAACGTCCTTCAATTATAGATAAATAATTTACAATTAAAAAAATAAAGACAAAGAAAGATTTACAAGAAATTTATTTTAAAAAAATGACGACTTCTCTCGTCATGTGCATGTTGTCGTTTAAGGCATCTTCTTGATAACCGGCTATGTCAACGGTTCGCGTGATGACCATTTACATTATTCAGCAAGTCACTCACCACAGGGATTCCAAGATCCTTGTGAAAATTACGGTTTCGCACATATTACATATTTTGCTTGATTTGAGCCGCCCAGGCCTTCATATCATAACACCAAGTAAGCAATTAAGTGATATTGACTGCTTCCGCCAAGTAATGACACAAGAATAATTGTAAAATAAATGTTATTAAAAATAAAACAAACAAGCAAAGAAAGTAAGCAATGAAAGGCTTTAGCTCTGTTCTACATATTTATGAATAAATATTGGTTTTTGTAACTTCGAATATTTTTTATTAAATTTAGTTTTGCATATTTAACCCCTTTTTGTGTAAAACTCTATCCACTTGTGCGTATTTATTTCACACGTTTTTCGATGCTGTTACAATTTACGTTTTAATTTAATTGAATGTGTGAAAATGTTTTGCGTATGGGGAAACCGTGATAGCAGCGTTAATTATATCATATTTTTGACAACAAACAATTTGAGCTGTTCGGTATTCGTTTTTTACAATCAGTTGACAATAAACAGGTTTACAAAAAGAGTTTACATTAATAAATATTTTAATGAATTTTGATAAATCTAAAAATAAACAATACAGTAAAATAATTTACGCTTAAATTTGAACTATCAATGCGGAGTATATGATATTGTGATTATTGGCATTCAATTAATATTTCGTATGTTTTGCTGCGTTTAAGTTATAAGAAAAACACTAAAAGAATGCCAAAAATTCAAGCAGCCCAAGTTAATAACGCCAAGTCTAAAGGGGTTTCCTAATCAAACAACAGTCAAGTGGCTTTTGTCCTCGATAAGACGGCTTTGCTAAATTTGTCAAAAAAATTTAATCAGCTGTTCAATGATCAGAACCTGTTTGGAACAGCTTTTAAGTCAAATTGGTGGTCAAAATCTTGCAGCAACGGTTTATTCGCGAAATTTCTAAACCGCATAAATTGGCCGGCAAAAAACGTATAAAAACGCAAAAATTAAAAAAAGTCAACCCAAAGTAGACGCTGAATTTTTTTCCATTTATTTATTTATGTTTTTTTCTCGTTTTTTGTTGTTTTTTTTTTGGTAGATATCGTCTGCTTGCAAAACTGAAGGTGATTGAGTTTTTATTGGACAGTAATTATTGTAGTATACAAATAACTGACAATAAGAATCACAATTTACAGCAATAAAACTTAAACGTAATTGCGTATTTAGATGATGTTTATACATAAAATCAGCAACTTTAAAGTTTTCCGCTGTACCATGCTGCGTATGAGTAATGAGAATATTTAACAAAATTTAACAGCCCATGGTATTTCCCCAAAAAAATAAAAAAAAAACAATATTAGCAACGTTGACAACGTGTTGCAAACTGGTTTACAACTTTTTGGCCAATACAAATACAAAATCAAATTGTATACAAATCAAAACTGCAAAAGCAGAAAAAACAAAAATACTATACAGAAGCTGGCCAACAACAACCGGCCATAACAAAGCTCAGCTGTAAAGCGGCAACAGCTGAGCCATAAACGTCTCTAACGTCTCACAGGCTACGTCACGTCACGTAAGGCGCAACGTAATGCCATAATGACGCAGTGAAGCTAGTGGGCAGACAAACAACGCGACCGGCTCATGTGCGAATTTAACACACATACAAGCACAACCTAGCCCCACAAGACACGCATACAAGGCAGTCCCTAGCACTGAGCTAGTATAGCAAGTAGTATGTCTGTCTTATAGATACAGAGCAGCGACGCAGCTGCCTCGTAAAAGCTCATACTAAAACTGAGACTGAAACTAAAACCGTAACTTACTTGTCTACTCGCCACACGTCCGGGTTTTCATTCATAAGTGAGCAACGCTAGCGAACGGACGTATTCGCGCTTAAAACCAGACAGATCAGACAGCTAACTAGATATACAGAGAAAGATTATCATTTATAGAAAGATAGATTTATAAGTAAATAAACATTTGCGCAAAGAGTTAACAAACAAAAAAGAGAAAAAAAAGGAGCAAGTAGCTAAAACCAATTTATACAAGTTTTTAAGTGTTCCAAAAAGCAAAAGTGCTAAACTGTGTTAAATATTATATAAATTTTTATGTCTTCATTAAAAGTGTAAAAGTTGCCACAAATAATTTATTAAAATGAAGGACTTTGGCAAATTCTTTACGCGACGTTATAGTGCCGTTTGTAATAACGATGAGGAGGCGCAGCAACAGTTTGCTCAGCAGCAGCAGCAACAGTTGCAGACGCAATCCTTTAATGAGACAGCGGCATATCCTGCTAATTCGAGGCGCAAAAGTTTGAAGGCCAATCGTAAAATGAAGCCCATGGACATATTGGGTACATTTTTCAATGAGCGCAGTAGCAAGCAACATGCACGTGTGCCCACACGTAAGTACACACAGCAAGGATAATTGCAATTTGTGTTAAGAAATGTGTTCTTAGTGATATTGTGTGAGATTTATTTAAAAGTGATTCTAGCTGTGAGCTGTGTTTTTTTTTTAAACTTTAATTTCCGCGCGTTTTGTTTTTATATTTGTTTGTAGAAAAATGTTAAATGAAAAAATATTGTGCTAAATATTGACAAACTTCGCGTAAAATGTATTATTTTTGAAAGTTTTGTTTTTTAATATTTAAAAATTGCCTAAGTAATGCGCCTATACTTAATTTCTGCGACGATTTTTTATGCTGATTTTTTTATATTCAACAATTTTCAGTAAAAAATCTAAGCTACCTCTTTTTGATTTTTGATAAAAAATGTGCAAACAACTAGCAACATTTTTGAGAACGAAATTTTCTGTAAAAAAGTGTGTTTCTTATTGCATTACCAAAAAATTGTTCAAATAACAAGCCGCGCAATTTCGAAAGCAAAATTTCTTGTAAAAAAATATATGTTTATTTCTTTTGCAAAATATTGTTTAAATATCTAGCAGCATTTCTAGCTGCATAAATAATACTTTGAAAATTTTAAATAAATTTAAAAGAAATCAAAATAAACAATCATTATATAATTGTTTTTAACTAATTTTTTTTGTTGAAATTAATTTTCAATTTGGCATAAATTTAAATTAAGCGAAAAAATTTTAAATAAATATAATTAATTTCAAATGAATCAATTAAATTAAAAATAAAATAAATTAAAAATAAAAAGAAACGATATGCATAAATTTTTTGGAAAATTAAATTGTTTATGTTTCATATATTTTACAAATCTCGTGCAATCTTTGCTGCTTTCACGCAATAAAAGTTGTATAAAATAAAAGAATTAAATTAAATAAAATGGCTATTAAGTACTACTCCATTTTGTAGAGTATGTATGGCCGCCATTTTGCGCCTGCTGACATTGATAATGAAAAATACTAAATGACATTTGAAAAAAATGCAATCGAAAGTATTATCGATTAATTGCTACTCCATTTTGTAAGGCATTGACGGCCGCCATTTTGCGCCTGTTGACATTGAGAAAGGAAAATGTGAAATGACATAAACAAACATGTTGCCAAAGCAACAACAACAACATAGTACATTTAACATTAAATTCAAATACAATGTCATTTGCTGTTAACTGCACACTAATGATTGCAATAATGTTAAAAGCAAATAAGTGCATAATGTTAATAGAATGTTAGAACAGCTGACTTTAACAGAGTTTCCTGCTAGATGCTTTATATTTCAACTCCTAGCGTTTATTTTTTCCAGAAAACTGCTGAAAGCTGCTTTTGATGCTCAAAAAACGCAACTTAATTAATTAAAGACATTTTGCCGTTTTGTATTTAAATAAACCGCTCTTTGACTACAATTTGCATGCGGAACCGCATATAAAAAAGAGAATATAAATTATTAAACTTAGCGGCTGTTTAGCATAGCACTGTATGTTGGCTTGTATATTTCTTGCATGTTTATTTCTTTTATTTTTTAAGCAATTTGACACTGACACAGTTTGGTTTAAAGTCTTCTCGAACTATCTATGCAGACTGTCATGTTAAAATTAAATTCAAACAAAAATTTGAGATGAAAAAAAATCAAGCAAAGAAACTCAAGCAAAAGCAAAATAATGAAGTAAAAATGGCGCCAATTTGCTGCGCCGCGTTTTTTTTTTTTTTTTTTGTTTTGTGTGTGTGTAACCAAAGGCGGCCAACGTTAACCCTGAACTTGACCAGAAAAAGCTTAAACACAAACGTGTTTTTTTGTTGCTGCTGCTTTTGTTGCTGTCGCGTGTCGCAGGCTCAATACAAAGTCAACAATGCAATGCAGCTCAAATCAATTGCAACAATTGCTTTGCTTTAAAATTGTTCAGCTTATAGACGTATGGCTTGACAACAGTGTGCGCTAAAAGTATGCTTTAGGTGTTTGTGTAAATTAGTTGCATTGTGCGACCTTTTAAAATTTTGTCACTGCCCTCACTGTCATTAACACCTTAGACAATTATATAAAAAATTTAAGTTTGTGTCGAGTTTCTTGGCCAATGCCTTTTGAAAAATCCAAAATAACACGCAGCTTGCACATTTTCTTTGGGCCACCAAATAAAATACATAAAAGTTGTAGCAAAATAAAAGAAAACATTTATTAGCACAAAGATCTTTTGTAAAATTAAAAGTTAAAAGCCATGTGCGTTCGATGGTTATTTTTTTTTTTTTTGTGTTTTGTTTATTTATTTAAATTTTGGCACATCTCGTCAAAAAAGCAAAAAGTGAAAAATAACAAACAATTTATTAATAAAGAAGCAAAATAAATAATAAAATGCTTGAAAAGAGTTTTGTGCAAGCTGTCTACAAAAAGCAGACCGCAATTAGCTATTTCAAGTACTTCCTTATACATCACAGCGATATACCTAAGCTACCTAATCAAATTATGAAGCAATTGTTGAAATTCAAATATCACTCTTAAATATAGATGGGCAGTTAATGATTTGTATGGCATATAATGTACAATACATAAGTGAATGGCTTTTTGGTATATAACGATATAATATTGTGTAGAATTATGTCAAGTTTAGAATGTTTTTTTTTGGATTCTTGCGGGCACTTACCTTGTGCGGCTTAAGATAAATATAAAATAAAACTGCTTAAATCATAAATAGTTTTACAATAAAGAGCAGTGCTAATTTTTAAAGAGTTTGCGCATAAATATTAATAAGACTAAACTAGCAGCATATTGTTAATCAAAAAAAATTTATTATAACGAAAATTAAAAATAAATTTAATTAGCCGATTGCGAAACATAAGTCAAAGCAATCAGTTTAGGCCACAAATTATTTAAAACCTGCTGTCAAAAATATTTTGTTTCGGACCTAACAGGGGGCCTGTTTCATTTATGATTATAATTTTAATTAAGTCGATTTCTGTTATTAATAACTCTGATTTATTATAAAATAATTTGTTTATACTTTTGTATAAAATGTAAATCAGCTTAGCCGTTCAATTTCAAAGCAATTATTATTAAGTTACGTTTATTAAAAAAAATTAACAAAATATATGTAGCGTTTAAAAATAATAAAAAGTTTTTTTTGTGTTTTTATGAGTTTTGAATTGATTTCTTGTTTGTTTTAATTAAATATAAATAATTAAATATTTATAATTGTTGTAAAGCTGCATAAAAAAGAGCAAGTCTTCAATTAGTTCAATTGGCTTAAAATTTTTATTTTTAAAAAGGGATTTATTTAATTCATTAAAAAATAATATAGATATTGATAAATATTCTTGATAAAAGTTTAAAATTTTTATTTTGACAAATAAACATATAAACTTTTAATAAAAACTAACTTGCATTTATAATAATCGATTTAAATATGCATTAAAATCTAACTCAGTTGTGGATTTTTTATCAATAATATTACTCATTTTTAACAAACGATTTGATTTTAATTTGTTTATTCAAAATTAAATATTGTAGAAAAGAGAAATCTACATAAAATTCCTTTTAAGAATTTATAGTTTTGATAAAAAAATAACTTGCATTTTTTATAGTCAATTTAAACGTGCATTAAAATCTTACTCAAATATTTAAAATCTTAATCAGAAACATTTCTTAAAAAAATATAAGCAAAACTTCACTTATTTACACATTTAAATATCACACAATTATCATATTCCGAAAAATAATATAGAAGACTGACTCGTTACTAGACTCTAAAAAATTATTCATTAAATTTTGTATAAAATGTACTAAATTCTTATTTTTATTTTTTAACTTTTTTAACTTCTTAATTTTAATCTATATAAAAAAACGTGAATATTAATGAAAATGTTTTAAATTCGTATATTATATGAAATTTTGTTTAGAAATATTACAATAAAAATTTTTTTTAAAGTAATATTTTATAAATTTCAGTTATTATTCATATCGTAGGGGATTTTTGATATTGTAGCACATGAAATTTACTTTTTCTAGACGCATTTTTTTTACAATTATTCTTGATTTTAGTAAAAATACTAAAATTATTTAGCGGTTTCCATAAAATTCCATTTTATAAAACAATTTTATATTGCCAAGCCAATAAATTGGAATACCGCTGCGAATGATTTATAGCTTTCTTACTTGTTTTCTACTAATAAACTCAATTAAATATCAAGCCTTGTTTGTGTCTTAAGGCATTGTAATTATTTACTCAATTAGACTCTGATCAAAGCGTTTAACTTTAAATAATTGATCTTCTTAGCACTAAGCCGCATTAACTTTTTCCCAACATTTTATAGCCAATTTCAATAAAAACATTGCCATAAAATTTTTCAAAACAAAGTTCTACTCAGATATTTTACTTGGAAATGGATGGCAAGATTCTAAGGTCGATTTGGCAGCGTAATAAAAATTTCCGTTCTAGACAACGATTTTGTGTTTTGAAGTTCTTGCCAGTAATGTTGTTATGTAATACAAAACACAATTGTCTTGTTTCGCATATAACCAATTACATTTATAAGCAACAACTATTTGTTATATGTTTATTAAAAAATGTTTACATTTTTATAGTACATTATGTTTTTTTAATGCTAGAAGTAATAAACAAATTTATAGGAAATGCTGGGCCATGTAATTAACAATTTGTTCTTATCATGATTGCTATTGAAGTTGAAGCTACGGTTTTTATATATTAAGCAATAATTTTGTACAAAAGCAGCAACTTATAATTAAATAAAATAGCATGTTTAGAAAGTTTATTTTTTTTATTTTTTTAAATTGTTAGATAGATATGTTTATATGCATGAAAGCCTTAGACGCATTGCATAGAAACGGCTTTGAATTTTTGATTGAATAATTTTTCAATTTAAATATAATTGCATCTTGATATAAATCAATGAAAGTTGTTAAAACTTGCATTTAATAGAAGTTAAAAAAACATATTTGGCATTTCCGGAAAAAATATTGTATGATCTATTGGGCTAATTACTTAGTAATTTACTTTGAATGATAATTGTCCTTATTTATTTTAAGCTTCTCATTTAAATATTTCGTACCATCCAACACCAGAATTTTCAGTATATTATTCTTTTTAAGAGCATTTATGGGCTTTTTTTTATAAACATCTTAAACAAATTTATAAATTAAAAAATCGCACCATATGTCACGCACTGAACCTGCCTATAAAGTTGAAGAAATGCATATAAAGGGTGATTTTTATGAGCTTGCAAAATTTAATTTTTAAAAATTTCACATACATATAATTTTGAAAAATTTATAGTCTTTATTTGCATCGATGAAACGATATACCATGATCTTTTTATTAAACTATTTTTCGAAAGTTGACTTTGCTCTCAATTCTCCACGCTAGCATTTTCTTTTATCTAATCTTTTTTCTCAATTTACATTTTTTCTCGATTTTCTATTTTTCTCACATTTTTGGCTGTTTGCGAATTCGAACTTTTCGTGCTTCTTCAGAGATATTCAACGTCTTTCTATGCCTTTTATTTCAAGTATATCATATATATAGAACGTAAAAAAAATTTTTTTGTTATAATAGTGGAATATGATTACAATTTTGATCAAAAAAAAGGAAAAAAAATAATTTAAATATCAATTTAGGTATAAAAAAAACACAAAGCAAAACTATAATATTCCATTGAAGTTATTTCACTTCAAAATTTTTATATTTAAAATTTTTTCACATTTTTGTAGATGTTGTCAAGAATTATTTTTATTGCGTATTAAATCACTGATTTGTTCAGTGATTTAACATACTGTCATATAAAGGGTTTCAAAAATATAAACCAACAAATATAAATATAACTTTTTTTAACTTTTTAAATTTAAAATTAAAACTGGTTAACTTTTTAATAACACTTATGGAAATAGTAAAGTATAAACTCTATCTATTGGAAAGCTAACTACGTACTTACGAATCTCGTTTCGTTTTCAGCAGTTTCAGTCGATTTTCGATTCGAGTTTCGGTTTCGAAATAAACTAAAAAAAAATGTGCACACTGGCTTAAATTTAAACTTCTACAACATATACAGATTTTGGAAAAATAAACTACTTCTCTTAGTCGATTATCGATAATTGCCATTAGTTGCTGTACTCTTTGCATTTTTAAGCGCCACAAATCCATTCCAATATTCCAAAGCATTAACAAACCATTAACTATTTAATAATATATCGTTTTTTCCATAATTAAAAACCATACCATAAATAATGATGCCATCACGTTGAGGTACTTAATGTTATGAATCAACTATGCAGCTCAAAGATCTTCAACATTAATATTCTCTACGAAAGATTTCAATAACACATCCTTAATTGGCTTTTATGTCATAAACTTATTAGTCACCAGTAGCTACCAGATATAGAATTTAGAGTACATACTAATTGAACTGGGGTTTCGTTGTAGCCCAAGGCCTAGTTTAGACAGACGCGTGTAGGGGAATCACTCAGCGTGAACAGCTCAATGAGAGAAAGTGACAACTATTTGTCTATTTATGCAAATACTCTTTACAATGACTTGGCAATTATTGAACTAACATTAGAAACACGAAAAACTCTTAACATTGTTGAGCTATGACGAAAGTTATTGCGTTTATATGTTTTATGCACAACTACCTTCATATTGACCAAGTTCATTGTCTTCAATAAATTTGCTGATGAGGCCAATTCAAATATACGAAATAGCGATCTAGAGAAGCCCCCATGAATCACGTTTGTATACAATATACGGCACGCTTCAGGTGCCACCATACTTGAGCAGCTTGTGCTGGACAAACGCATAGAGCTATCGTATCATAAATTTGGATTTACATTTTTCGTAGAACTTCCTAATGGTTGGGGAACTTATACTGGACAACTATAAAACTGTTGAAATTTGGTTTGATGACAAACTAGCAGTTTAATTTGAAATTCTATTTTGAAAAAAAAAAACATTGCATGATCGTATGACAACCATAAATTTTGTACCAATTCTAATACTAAATTAGTAACATTTATAACAATTTATTTTTTTTTTAAATCTCCAGTCACTGCAAGTTAAGCTATAAATTGCCAAAACTGTGAATTTTGATAACCAAACAGGAATGGCTTAAGCGCTAAATATATACACACAAACGAAATGCGGCTGATATTGTTAGTATAGACAATTTGACAATAAAATTAAAGAAAAAAAAAAATACAAAAAATTATTTATGCATAAAAGCAGAAAGCAGTCGAAACATGCCAATAAAACAACTCAAAGATGCTGACAACTACGAAGATAAGATGAACGAAAGCAACATTCTATAAGCTTGATTGGTTTATATCAAAAATATAAAAATAAAAAAAAAAAACTTGAACCAAAAGCCAAACAGTTTAAAATTAATGAAGCAAACCGCTTGGCGCAGACAGTGCGGAGCGCTGTATAGGAAAGCCGACAAATCAATGATTATTGTAAACGAGACTTGGCCTTTTGTTCGTTATAAAAATGGCCCCCAGGCCACCCAAGAGTGGATTGTTTTTTTCAGCAAAGTGCCAAAACAAGTTTAAGGCATAATTTCTGAATTTTCAAATCGCAAATTCTAGTTCGCAATTTGATGATGATAGGTTATGATCATTGTATATTGGCTAATTGGTTAGACAAATGGCGCAAATGCGAAATTTTGATTTTTTGCGCAATGCCATAAAGTTTTTTTTTGCTGTTGTGGCAAGTGACTTGCAACACGCGGCGATAACAACAACAGCACTAAAGTGGGCGGCTTTGTAGCTCTCCGCATGCTGACAAGTGCTGAATTTTCTTTTTGACGTCTGCATCAACAAAAAAAAAGTCAATCAAAAAATTTTAACATTGACCGTTGGTGTGATACACTTGTTTTTACAAAGAAATGTTTAGCTTGCAATGCCAAGTAGATTCGAGCCGATTTTATAGTCAAAATTAATATTTATTTATTTGTTTACAGAAATATGCGATATTTTTTCTATCGCCATCTAGCCTAAACAATAGACTGCGCCATCTAGCGGCTAAAATAAGCTTGTTTGTCTTAAATACAAAGGTTTTTATACTTTTCTTTGTGGATAAAAGCAAATCATGGTAATATTCTTGCCAAAGCTATAGTTATACACTTGATAGGTTAAAAGTAATATTTTCGAAACAAGATTTTAAACTATATTTTAAATAGCCACGGCCAAATCGCGGTATGTACCACCTTTGAAGCTACGACCACAGTCAAGGGAAATAATTTCAATCATTTTTTTTCACTTTTTTGAGTAATTTTCAGTTTATCCTTTAATCTTTAGCATTATGAATTTTAAGTTTAAGTAAAGAAAATTTTTAATATAGTGCGCTAATTTTACTGATTAAAAGACGACAAGCATTTAAAATTCATATAAAATATATAAATTTTACAAAATATTCCTTATATTTATGCGTAAACATACAACTAACATCGCAAAACAAACGATTAAAAAAAATGCGAATTTCTAAAATATTTCAATCGCTACTGCAAACAAACCTAATATACCCAGCAAAGTTAGAGTATTTTTGTAAAAATATATAAGTATGTTTTTTTTTGTGCACAAAAAAAATCGCCAAATAAAACTCATTAAAAATTATAGCCATAGACTTTGCCGCTGTATGTTTTGGCAACATATTGTAAAGTTGTAAGCAACCAGCAACATGTTGCAATTACCTAATTGCTCATATGCCTGAGCTTTCCAACTGTGCAATCAATTTACGTCAGACTTTGTTTACTTTAGTCAACATTCCATAAGGTCCAATAGAAGCAAAAGTCAAAGCTGCTGCTGCTGCTGCGGCTGCGGCTGCGCCTTGTGCGCCGATTTATGGCGGGTAAATCCCTCTTAAGCCGGCCACAAAATAATGCCAAATCATGCCGAGCAAACAAAATTGTTAGCTTACGCGTCGTATACTTAATATGAAAGTGATTCATTTAAGCGATAAGTACTTGTTGGTCTCGATTATTGACAGCTATTGGTTAGTAAGTCAATTGAAGTAAACATGACTTTGGTAAAAAGCAGTTTGTTCGCTTTAATGATTTATGCCGATTATTGATTAACAAACAAAGCCGTTCTTAGAGCAGCACTTGAATTCATAGGAAGACTTTATGCACATGATAGGCAATATAAATGTTAAACTTGCTTTAAAATATTCTTTAAAGTAAAGTTGGCGGCAGCAACTGACGTCATAAGAAAACAACAGTTAGCAGCCGGTTTGTAGAAGATAAAACCAACAAAAATTAAATAAAATAAATAAATAATCAAACTTGAAAAAGTATGGGGTATGGTCATAAATTAAAAACAACCTAATCGGCTTAAGAGTATTACCTATTTTAACAATGCTTTGAGTTTTTAATAATATACAACAAAATTCTAGGCATTTAGCAATTGCGCTTAAATTTGAAAAGATAATGTTTAATAAATATAAAAAATATAGGAATAGTATAGAGTTTAAAAATAAAGTAATGAAGAAAATCGCGAAACCAAATTAGTTCTGAAAAGTTGAAATTCTTGGCTTTGACTAGATTTTTTTGGGGATTAACGCTATGGTGAAAATTTTGAAAATCTTTTAAAGGTTTGTCAAGAGCTTCAGTCAGACACAGTAGAAAAACTTACTACTGCTGCTGAATAATTAATAAATTGTGGAATGAGTTCTGCTGCTTATAAAAAGAGCATAACAAGAGATTCTTATTTGAACAACTAGAAGTATATCAATTGTTACATTTTTGCAGCTATAATGAATTACAACAAGCCTGTTTCTTATTAAAACTTAACAGTACTGTAAATATTAAATTGTTTAAAATTAAAAATATATCGATACATTTTGCTCGAATTAAACGAAATCAAAAAAATGAACAGTGTGTACAAATGCAATCAAAGTGAAATTTATCGACATTTTTTTGATTATCTTTCTTATACTCGAAAACATTTTCAACTTATTTGTTTATAAAATGAAGCGCACATTAGTTAGCAATTAAAGATATGTTTTTATAAAAAATTAAAATATAAATAATGCGATTGGGACTGCCTAACTTTTTGTTAAAAAAAAAAAAAAAAAAAAAAACAGTAAAAGCTAGAATGGCGCACAAACAGGGCATATGTTGAACCCCTATGTGTTGGGCAGAGTAGACAGCGGCCGATTTTTCAAGATAAATATATGATCTTGTTGGTTTTAAATTAGTATTATAACAGAATTTTGTGCATTACTTGCAAATTTTTAAGTTTTCATCTAATAATACTCTATTTCGCTTGCATAAATGTCGTGCTTACTTAAGTCATATGGGGTCATATTTTTTTGTTTTTAATTTCGCAGACCTCTATTGCGTGCTGAGTATGCTACTTAAGAGAAAATAGCAGTTTTGCATTCATTAGAATAATATTTTCTATCATAATTTTTAGGCCACAACCATTATTTTTTATTAATTTAAATTTAGTCTAGAAATTTATTGGTATTGCGTAGGTTCATATCAATTATAGTAGACAACAAAGATTACATTGTTGCTTGATAATTTACTACTTAAAACAATTAATACCATTTACGTAAATATTCAGCCTACTTCGATCCCTATAATTGAAGTCAATTATTTAACCAACGACTGGTTCAAGTCATTAACCTGCTGCGCGCTTTATGTAAAGTTCAAAAGAGCCCGAACAAATGTTGTTTTTTATAATAGCATACTACTACGTACTATAGAACAAATAGAAAAACTTCCAGGCAAAAGTCAAAACAATTAAATAAAACCTGTAAATAGAAACTTTAAAAGCTTGTTTTCCAATTTTTGCTTATCAATACTTTCAATAATGTAATGCCCACAAATACGTTGTGCTCACTTCAAACAAAAGACTTAAGACACGAACTTGGCCGTGTGCCTATGGAATCGATTACTTTTATATTGTTGTTATTCTAGTTGCTGTCATAAAAACATAATCGCAGTTGGCGTGCTTCGTTTGTAAATGAAGTTCCCACGTTTAGAGGTATCAGACAAAACACTGGATTTTGGGCTGTCAGCTGGGTGGGCTTAAACCACGTGCCTGAAATGCTTAAAGCCAGTGCCAGAAATATACTTGGATCAGCGCAAACAAAAAACAACTATAAACAAATATAATAAAAAACAAACCGAAAA
Organism: Chymomyza procnemis; assembly: GCA_035046065.1. Taxonomy (NCBI): domain Eukaryota; kingdom Metazoa; phylum Arthropoda; class Insecta; order Diptera; family Drosophilidae; genus Chymomyza; species Chymomyza procnemis. The sequence goes on from JAWNOJ010000024.1 coordinate 10,782,523, forward strand.
AATCAAAAATAAAACGCTCCCAACATAATTTGCATTTTTGGCCCCCCCACAAATGTACAACGTAGTTATTTTAGCTTTCGATTATGTACAATCAATTTTTGGCCATTTAAACAATTAAGATTCCATATTTAAATTTAGCAACTTTATTGTTTTTGTATTCTTTGTTTCATCAATTTGTTTTGATTTTTTACTTTGTAGCTGTATTATATACGTTATACCTATACTGCATATATAAGAGTAAAAAATACAGAAAAAAAATATATTAACAATTTCAAAACAAAAAGCTATACGATACAATGCATACGAAATGCTTAATTATAGCAGCTAATAATTTAATGGATGCAACCGAAAGTATCCGGACCCGTTGACTTTAAGCTGTCAACAAACATTTTTTGATTTTAGTTTTATTTTGAGTAGCGGCAGGTGCTTTGTGTGTCGGTTCGTGTCAAAAATATGACAGTTGTACGGCGTCGTTTGCGTCGCAATTCTTTGAAGGATTTCTTGGGTTCCTTCTACAAGCGACGCTTCTCATTCGAAAAATTGCGACACTATCAAGAAGCACGCAATCGTCGACAGCTAATATGTAAGCAAATTTTTTGTAGTGCTCCAACGTGGTAAATTTGTTTTAGTTTAGATTTGCGGTTAGTTGCAAGAACTTCAATGGGTTTGATTCCATATATGATTTGAACATGTAACATTTGCGGTTAAGTAGCAGTGTTTATGTGCAATTAATACTTTTATATTTATGGGCGCATAAATTATATAGTATGCAGTTAAAACAAGACAAAGTACCATAAAAGGGGAATGCTAAAGAAATGCATTATCAAAGGAAAAAACCCTACAAACTGGTTACACATAGAAGCAGCAGGACGCAAAACAAGTTCAAAGACAAAATCACATGACCAAAACCTGTGTAAGAATTGGCTAGCAGAAAGTTAACTATTACCTAGCAAAATTGTTATAACAAATTTGAAATGCTCTTACAGAAATGTTTGTAACTCAAACAGCTTAGCATGCTTCCACAACTGCAAACATGACAAATGTTATAATAATTTAACAAAAATTTGTCAATGAATTTTGCCAACAAAGTGATATTTATACAAATTATTAGCCCAATGGCTATAAAAACAAAACAATGCATTAATAATACGATGAAATAAGGTGGTACATTTAAGCAAATAAAGTGATGCGATCTAATCGGGATTTATAAGTTGGGAGAAACCTGACAATATATGGGCTTATGAGTATATTTTTGCACGCTTTCTCGCAAGCGCAGTAGAAATGTCAACTCGGTTTGTTCTTCGTTTTGGCTCATTGTTATCGATAAGCTATGATCGTTATTTAAAATTGTTTATCGTTTTGGATCTATGGTTAGCGCAGCTTAAGTTTCTAAAGCAATTCTTAAACAATTTTCTTGTTTGCTATACATTCGCACATTTCTGAACCAAGTTAATATGCTCACATAAAAGGCATTCTAAACAGGAATGCTAACGACCCTACAACATACAGAGATCCTGCATATAAACAACACAAAGAAGTTACCTTCGAGAACATTTGAACAGCTGGTTCAATCATCTTGTCCGGCCTTGAACCAATCTTCTAGTGCATGAAAAAGATGAAGAAACGTGTCATTAAAATCACTGAGCCGGCAAATACAATTCCACGCTTAGTCATTTTTATGATAGCATCCATAAAAAAAAAAACCAAACACACACACAAGCTCATTTAATATAAATAGAAGCCATGCAACTTATACAATATTCCAACTTAAGATTGACCAGACCCATTATGTCTGCAAAGAAAAGCAAAAGTTGCCAGGCAATAAAATGTATACAGCCTGAAAGTTAATCGTGATAAGAGTTACAGAACTGGTTCTCAGATCTGGTGTCATCTGTGTACCCATCACATGGCGCACTTTATTCACGTGTCTGTGCCACGCACGATCAGCATAAACTCAAAATGCTGAAATGGCAAATAATAGAGTGCGACAAGTTCTTGACCACTGCAACTTGGACAACGGGAAAAACTAGTTACCTTGAGACTGCATCTATATGTATTTAAAATATATGTAGATACATTACGATTGCTGCTACTGCTCATATTGTTGTTGTTAAGTTAATCAAGACATTTATATGCACGCATTAATAGATATACTAGAATGGGCGGCAACGATATGCCGGCATCGTGACTTATATGCCATAAAATTGCTAATAACTTACACTTCGTATTACTTTAAGCTATATGTAAAAAGAAGCTTAACTTAAGTAATGCCACAAAAGATTAGATACACTAGCAAAGGCAGCTGCAGTTTAGAGAGCAAGCTAATATTTTTTTTTTGTTTTTGTGAGTCATTTGCTCAAAAAGGCAGAATGAAGGTTAATTGACATTGAAAGCAGGAAGCCAATTTTGCAGTGATGTGCAGTTGCTTTAAAAAAAAAATATGGTCACACTGGAATATAGCGGTAAAAGAGGTGCCATCTGTCAAATTTCCATGTAGCAGCCATTTTCTACGCTAGTGTTGGTAAACGTTTGAGAAACACTAAAATTCAAACAATTTTAAATACAAAGCTGCTTATACTAATCTCAGCAACCAACAAATATGCCCTTGTCGAGAGTATGTCAACGACAACAATAGCAAAATACATACACTATACATTTACTACACTCCGGTTCAACACACTCAATAATTTAAATGACAGCCAGTTGACAGTGCTGCAAGTTACGCCGCTCGGTCAGCTGTCTACGATTGTAACACTTATAGACTCGCTGACTATGCCAAGTACTGCTCATAATTGCTGACACGTCATTAACATAATTAATATGGCATGATCATTTTGTGTCAGGAAGCGATATTACAAATGCTGCATGACCAACCCCAACAGTAGACAGAGTTCAAGGTCAATTGTTGAGCATCGCTATATAAAAATAGTTTTCAGCTATAACAATTGACGTAGTTGCCAAAATACAGGATGAAAAGTTGTTTGTTTGTCACCGCATTGGCAACGTTTAGTGGCAGATTATCGCACACACGCGCTCCATGAATTTATTTTCTTTTTTTCCCCATTTTGATCGATTTTTTAATAACTCATATATATATTTTTGGCTAGCACGTGCGTTTCTTTTTATGCATAATTTATTGTATTTTAATTAACGTAATGAAGTTATTTGTATGTAGGAATTGGTTTTAATTCAAACAATTTGTTCATTTAATTTTTTTTTTTTGTATTTACAGGCGCCTTTTTGCTTTTGGCCATTGGCTTTTTGGCCATAACAACAGCAGCATTGTTGAAAATATTTCAACCCTATGATTTGATATTCAGATGGGTAAGTTCAATTTAATTGCATGACTAACGGCCAACCTTAGCCTTTGCAAGTAGCCAAATGCTTGCATTCCATGGTCTTCTCTATAAACACAATTATCTATAGTTATATTGGAATTTTTGATGGTGACCTCTCTTATAAGCACGTAGAGCTCGCATTTTATGGTGCAAGCAGTTAATGCATTTGCTGAAGATGGGCAGCATTTAAGGTCTCATTCTGTGATAGTTTTTAAGTTTATCAAATTGACAAGCTATCATTGAATTAGTTTTTATAGCATAGTTAGAATTTGGGAAAAAATGCATTAGTACAAATTATGTTTATTTCCAAGGTTATTTTAACAATTAAGCAGGGGGTTGAGATCTGCGAAAGAGTGCTCTAGTGCTCTGCATAGATAGACAAGCACTAGATGATGATCTACTGTAAGAATGTCTGGCAGTGCAATGACGTGCAGTGATTTGTGTGTGATCTATACGCAGATGTAGAGAAGTAGTACAAAATATTATTGTGAAATACTACTAATGAAATATTAATACATTTAAACAATACTATTAATCATAATAATGCATATTTTTCACCTTATTAATAGCTGAATTAGATATTTCCAAGCTAGTTTTGTATTATTTAACTAAAATTATTTATTAGTATGTTGTACAATTCTTTAATTATTAAACAGAAGTTTAACATTCTGCTCTGTTCTACAGAAATTGACTATGGCCGAAAATGGTGAAATATTCAAACTTTGGGCTACCCCACCAGTTGATTTGTATATCAAAATATATTTATTTAATATAACCAATGCAGAGGCATTCTTAGAAGGTCGTGAAAACCTAAAAGTGGAGCAAGTTGGTCCATATGTATACAAGTAAGTAAAAGTTGCACAAAGTTGCTCAAGTAACACTTCACAAGAGGCAGTCACTAACTTTGTAATCTTTTTTTGCAACTTGCAGGGAAATTATGACGCATGAAAATATCACATTTAATGAGAACAATACAATGTCCACAACACCAAGTCATCCATTGGTTTGGCAGGAACATATGTCCGAAGGTCATCACGAAGATGATCCAGTCATCATGCTGAATATTGCCATGTTGGTAAGTAACCTTGCCATAGTATTATGGAAGAACGTTTATTTAATAATATCAAAATTACACAATGTAACATGCAATCAATAAATTATTATCGGGAGACTCGTCGAACCGCCCAATTTACATATGTAAATTAACGTAAACCCATAGGGTTGGGTGTATATGCGATGTGTGTGTATGTGTGCAAGTGGGTGTGATTGACATTAAACACTGTTATTCACACAATAAAAAAGAAAAAAAAACAATCGCGTGCTGTGCACATGTTGCAAAAAAATAAATACAAATTTAAGCTGTGAAAAAAAAATAAACAAACAGACCCCAAGCACGTTTAGGTCAATAAACGTTACACATAACGCGGCTACAATAACAATAACAGTAAAAAATTATTACATACAAACATTAAGCACAACAACAATAAGTTAAAAAAAAGGCAACTAGCGTTAAAAAAATGTTCAGCATATTTAACTAAATGGCCAGCAATTAATTTATAAACAAATAAACAGCTGACAGCAGGAAGAGTCAGCACACTGACACTGACAGCGCCGGAAAGAGAGAGAGAGAGGGAGAGTGAGTGAGTGATATTGGGCAGACGGAAAGAGAAAGCAAGCACATACATATACAAATGTCAATTGGCAGAACGCTATAAATTTTGCCGTTATTTATGGTGTCAACTAACTGTCTCACTCGCACGTACAAGTTTGTTGCCTCAGTCTTTTGTTTATTAATTTTTTACACCCTCTGACATTTAAATAGGCCTAAAATTTAATTATCACTTTGAGTGAACAATAAAATAGATTAAAAAATGTGCAGCTCAAATATTGACAATTTATTAGAAACAAGTGTAGCAGAATATTTTGTAAAATAAACGTTTTAAAAAAATGTGCAGCACAAATTTTAAAAATTTGTAAAAAAAAAGTTTTATCTGTATTTTACAAAGGAATTAAGCAAAAAACTAAAACTTAAGCTGTTCTTGTTTTTCATATATATATATATGCAATATTTACTAAAATAAAGGCTACTCTACATTTTATACTTATTTCGAAAGATCATTTTAAGTTCTCTTCTATGTAAAAAAACTGTTTGTATAGAATATAATAAAAATCTCGTCTATTTCTTCCTTTGATGCATATATTCTTCTCTTTAAAATCCACACTGAACCAATAATGTAGCCCGAAATATATATAACGATCAACTGCAAACAAAATGCCGGCTTGCTAAATTGACTGCTTTTGGAATTCGAAGTACAATTATTTTATTTGTGGCCGAACAACAACTAAAAGTGTAAAAATTGACCCTAGACAATCGTTGTAGTACTTTGAAATGCAAATTTTTATGGTTTTTGCCAATTTGATTATATTGATTGCATGAGATTCATAAAACTTATTATTATTGACCCAACAATATTTGCTGACACTTGATTTTTTTTTCAAGATGGCGATTGTTACAAAAATTAAGCAGTAGCTGCAGTATTTCTTTATTTGATTTTAATCTTTTTATATTTTTATAGATTGTGAAATATTTGTTACTTAAATTGAAACACAAGGGAATTAAATAAAAATAAATATATGCATGCCACTTGACTATACTAACATCGCTCAAAAGGCGAAGCATGTAGATAGCTCTAATAATAGCTGTTCTAAGAGATCAGGGACCCATAGTTAGTTGAATATAGCCGAATCCAAATGGTAGGGTTTTTAAATGATAGAGAATAAGATGAAACTTACCTACAAGTTTAATTCCAAAGTTTTTAAAATTAAATTAACTAAAAATTGTAATTGATTTAGTAATAAAAATAATTGTAGAGTTGCTACATGATTCAAAGCTTTTTAGACAACTTTAATATAAAGATACAGAGATTAAATTAATATAAAGTAAAAAAAAAGAGATAAAAAATAACAAGTGATTATTTTTTTCTTTAAATCATAGAACTCTTTTATTACTGAACAAATACTTTTTATTTCACAAGTGCCTGTCTCCCACAAAGCAAACTCTGAGCTGCATTACACAAGTGGCCTGCGGTATAATTATATTTAAGATTATTTTTGCACATTTGCGACTAATAAGTAGCCATTAAAAATTTGTGTTTGTGCGTTTTTGTGGGCGTATTTGTTGTTGGCAAATGATTTAATGGCATTTTCACTGATTAATGAACTTTATTTTTTTATTTTCGTCTCGCAATTACAAATTTAATATTGTAAACAAATCGAGTTAGCCATATTAAAGCTAATGCATATGCATTAAATATTGACTTCCAATTAATTGTGCATTTTATGATATTTCAATTAAAAGCATTTAAAAAATTTGCATTATACGCCGCTGTCGTCAGCCAAAGGTCTATTTATACATAGTAAAACAACAAAATGAAAATATAAAAATTGTAATTATAATTTTGTGTGCCCTTTAATTTGCAAACAACACAAAGCAGCAAAAGAAGCAGTTGCACATATTTTGCAAATTGATCGATTTTTAATTGTAGCGAATTCCACCAAAATCATGAATAATGCAATAGCCAATCGTTGTGCAGTTTGTCAAATAGTAATTCAACTGGTTAGTTAGTTATTGATATTACAGCAAGAAAGCACCGGAAATTTGTCATTATGATTAATTAAATGTAATAATTCTTGACTGTCAGAGAACAACAAAACACGCAAACTTAGCTAACGCTAGCTAAACTTGGTTTATAATCTATGACAAAATATCTTCAATTATATGCTACTATTCTATATTGCAGGCCATATCCCATCTAACAGCGAATCGGCCATTTTTAGTACGCATGGCATTGAAAACATTGTTTAAGGGCACAAAATCGGAGCCAATTGTACGCACAACTGCCAAGGAGTTTATGTTTGGTTATCCCTCTGCGCTGGCCACCTTGGGCAACACATTCTTGCCAAATTGGATCTCGTTCGAAAAAGTTGGACTAATAGATCGTATGTATGATTTCTCAACTGACTTTGAGACCTTCTATACGGGCGTAGCCAATCCAGCCATATCCGGCTTATATGCAACATATCGCGGTGAAACAACTTTGCCACAATGGCAAGGGGATCATTGTAGTAATATTGAGTATGCATCGGATGGCACCAAGTTCAAAAGTTTTATTGAACCCAATGAGACAATCAAGTTCTTCAGAAAAAGCATGTGCAGGCCCATTAACCTGGTAAGTTTTATTGACTGCAATTCAAAATAAACAAGTTTGTAATGCCTGCTTTTGTTTATATTTTATAGTATCGTGATGGCGAGGAGCGTACCTTTGGCAGTCTTAAAGGCTATAACTATGTTTTCGAGGCCAATGCCTTCGATAATGGTGCCATTAATGAAGCAAACAAATGTTTTTGTCGCAATGGTAAGAGTTTATGCTGCTAATTTGGAAAAAACAAAAAATTAAACTTTGTTTTATAGCTTTTATAGATGTAGAGACTAGGCCTAGACAAGATATCAGCGTAGCCTAACAATTGTCTGAAATTTATGGGCAAAATCAACTTGCCATTTAATTGCACAGTACTAAGCGCAAAAATTCTTGTTTGTCATGCGAGTTTAAAGATTTTATTCTGGTAGTTTCTATTTGCTGTTGACAAAGCGTTTAATTGCAAATCAAGTGTAAAAATCTTTTATGGAAAGTTTATCAAAAGTTTATGCTCGGCATACAATACAAAAACAAACCACAATTTTTATGTCTTATTTTTTTGGAGTTGTTTACTGTGACGTAAATTCAAGTTTGCGTGTCGTAATTTCAGTAGCATTTTATTGTAATTTTTAAACGAACTCAACGAAGTTGTTGCAGCCTGCTGATGACGACAAAAGTGGGCGTTCAGCTTGTTAAGAACAGGCAAAAGCCACAACAATGCGGCTTTAAACGCAATGACATGTTATTTAGTTCAGCATTTATATTATTTTTTGCAAAAACTTTTCCACTTTATGTACTGCATTTTATAAACTGTTGAGTCATTGCATGTATATAAACCGTACGTTTCTTTTTTATTTTTTTTTTTTTTTTGAACAGGCGACTGCCAGCCGGTTGGTCTTATTGACGTCACTGATTGTTATTACGGCTTCCCCATATCGCTAAGCTTTCCACATTTTATTGGCGGCGATATTGGACTGCAAGAGAATATAACCGGCATGCAGCCTGATCCTGCAAAGCATTCGTCAGCTTTTGTCATACAACCGGTAAGTCTTGACCTTGCCTAAACGGGGGAAAATTGCCTTCGTTTTGTTTTTGTTGTTTGTTTTTTTGTTGATTGACTAGCGGCAACTTTCAATGTGTCAATCAACACTGCAATCACAGCATACGCCTAGTTAAACGTTTTAAATTGCTTATTTTTTGGTTTAAATGTAGAGAATATTGTATTAGCTAAATGCTTATAAGTGTGTTACTAATAACTGGCAAACAAAAATGTAAGTTATGCATGCCAGCTGCTGTTTAGTGGCTGTCAGCAGTTGCAACTGCTGCTGCGTCTTCGCGCTGAAAACTCCCTGTTCGTGTGGAAGTAATTTGAGCGGGCGCAAGGCATTGCTTGTCAGTTTCAGAATTATTTAATATTTACATTTCCGGCTAATTAAGTTAACCGTAAAACTACAACTAGTCACGATAAAGCTACTTTTCTTTTCGATAAAATATATAACAGGAAATAAATGTAGCATAGTTTAAGTTGTTTTTTCGCAAATACTTAAGGCGGCAAAAAGTTTATGTAAAGTTTACTTTTATCTTTGTGATAATTAAAATATTGCCCCTGAATACTTTGTTTATGCGCTTTTAATATGTATTTATTGGAAAAATTTATTTGTTGTTTTACCTTGTGTGTCGGCAAACTGCTGTTTGTTTCTAAAAACAAAAGCGAAATGATTCTTGAACCTTACAGCTTGTCAACAAGGCAGTGTAAACATAGCATAACACCCACAAATTTGCAACATTAACCAACACTTCTGGCTTATAGCTAGCTTTTAATATTTTGCAACACTATTGCTATACCGTTTGCTGCTGCATCTTGATAATTGTTATTTAGCATTTAAGCAAATCAAAACTAAAGCTTGACTCAAATTGTCATTTGTTCAATCAATCAATCAGTCAATAGCAATTTCGCTCAAGTACTACCGGTTTACAAAAAATGCAAGGTATATATTTAAAAAAAAAAAAAAACAAATACCATTGCAATGCAATGCGAAATACGCGAAAAAGTCTATAACTCACTAAGGACGACAACTCGCACAACTGTCGCTACCGGGGCAGTGCAAGTAAATGACCAGGCCTATATTTAAGCGTAATTAAAAAGGCGGCCAACCAAAATTAGGCCAAGTGCAGCCGAATTGGTGTCGTACTTGAGGCGGAAAGGCAAAGTCGCGCTTAACTTGCGCTTATTGTGTGTGTAAACAACAACAACAACAGCTGATGACACTACTGTGCCATATAATTCATAAATTAATTGTATTTATTCATTTTAGGAATCTGGTCTACCGCTATCGCTATCTGTAAAAGTGCAAATCAACATGCATTTCAAGGATCTGAGCAATTTCCCACAGGTCTCCAGATTTAGCCATTTGACCCCGCCTATGTTATGGTTCGAAATTGTAAGTATTCTGCTCACTTAACAATAAAAGCAAAATTTAATGTAAAAAAAAAACTTTTTGTTTAACTTAGATGATGCCCAAATTGCCTGATGCGCTGGACTCACGTTTTAACTTTTATTTAAACATTTTGCCCTATGTAAATCCTTTGGGCTTCTGGGCTGCACTTATTTTGGGTGTAGGCTTAGTAGTCTATGCCATAACACGCGCTACACTGCACATGTCTAGCTATGCACGTCAAACTGCCAATGTTTCCGATGGCAAATATGCTAGAGTAAATCTGCTGCAAAACTTGGGCAGCAACGGCAATGCTAGTCATCAGGTTTACAGTCCTTGTGAACTGAAACTAATTGATGACAAACACGATGCCAAGAATCATGTTATTATACGCGATGCTGAGAACGAGCTGCCCTATCAGGAACGTCGCCAATCATCGTATGCACTGGAGCTGGAACCTGCATTATCCGGCTCGGAAAGCAGCGATGAGGGCAACGATAGCGATACTGTTACATTAAGCCGCAACTCCACCACGTCCAGCTCATGCATGGAAGTCGAGCACTGTGATGACGATGACATTTGCACACGGTGCTTTGATGACAAAGACATAGACGCGGTGAGCAGCACCAGCAGCTCGCAGCTGGCGGCAGGCGCTAAGCAACAGGTGAGAGCGCCCGTCAAATAAACTAGCAAAGCATAGTTATGTCATTATAAGTAGCAGTAGCCTCATAACAACTCGCACGGCTGATAGAGCGAGTTGATCTAGAGCGCTAACACCGTGTAAGGAAAGCTCAGTCACAATCGTACAACGCGCCAAGCTGTCTAACGTGTCTGCGGCGGGCGTTGATTACGTTTATGTTATTTTTCATTTTTTTTTTTTTTGCAATTAGTTGTTGTTGCTTTTCCAGCCATTTCTTGGCTGCTTTTAATAGCCAAAATTTACGGGCGCGCTAATAGATTTTTTTTTCTCTCAACATGTCAGTCAGCAACAGACAAATAAACTCGTTTTCTCACAAATTTGTCAAATACCACGCACGTGCAGTTTGAGTATAATCAAAGAATCTTTCAACAACGATTTGCATATAATTAGTTGATTTTTGATATGCTAATTAATAATATTCGCTTTCTTTTATTGCTTACAGTTGGCCGTCAGCTTTGCCAGCAGTGGTTTTGCCTCTACACCAAACTCAGCCACCAGTTCCAGTTTACAAGTGGATATGGCTTCGGACAGCACTAGCAATAGTAGCAACAGCACAAAAAGTTGGCAGACATATGCGCATCCCTCACAGCAAGCAAGCGGGACACAGACCACAAAACATCTTTAGAATTATAGCTTTAAAAGCGCCACTAGTTAGTTTAGGCTAGGTTGTCGGTGTTTACTATAGATATACGTATGTATATGTACATTGTACACCTTAGTATAGTATTTTGGGCTTATTGGGCATACGTACACTACTTTGGTTTTATCTAGTTTCCGGAGAGTTTTAGTATAATAATGAAACCAAATGCTGGTTTTTTACTGTGATAGCTTTAAAAAAATTTTAAAAAATCGAAACAAAAAAATAACATAAAAAAGAAACAATAACAAATTGTACTTGTCCAAAACACCCTAAAATTTAATATATATGTAAAAACTTTGTAAATAGCTACCATTAATTTTATTTTTTATCAGAACTAACACTTGTGTGGCCTTATTTATAAAGAATTATTTTTAAGCAGAGAGTTCGTTCGCCTTACGTAGTTTACTGTTACCTCCATGAGGTTCGTTGACCAAAACGATTTAATTTGAATTTAAAATATGAATTAAAGCAAATTACATACACCTAATGAAATTAATAAGAAAATTACAATAATTGTCATTGAAGTTTGTAATCTATGCTAAGAATTGCTGTGATTTTGTATTGAAACTTGGCACACAGAGCGGCCAAAAACTTATTTATGAGTAATCGCTTAATGTTTTACAGTGAAATAAAAGCGTTTGCACTTAATATTATTTAACTATGTGTTAGTTTATAAATAAAAGCTTTTATTTTTTAATAAATGCAATATATTTAAAAAACGTTGTTTGCTTTACTACAACCGCAGACATTCAAATTGCGCGCTTTACATTTCTTAGTTGTGCTAAAAGGTGGCAACGCTGACGCAACAGGTTGATAGCTGCTGTACTATTGGCAACCCTATAAACAGCTGTTGATCAGAGCAGACGAATTTTTATAAATTTTGTATCGGTAGAGTTATGTGTTTGTAATGTGACATTTAACAAATATGAAGTTTTAAAACAAAAACAAATTTTTTTTTACTTAAACAAAATTTAAATTGTTTAAAATACATAAAATGAATTTTGGCTGATTTTTACCAAAAAAGCGCAACACAAATGCTGTTTTAGCACTGGTTGAAAGTTAAACGAAAAGTTATCTAAACTTTGGACTTTGCGGTGCACTGCACATATCAGTACCCCGAACGGCCTAAGTGAGTGTGCTTATAAAATGTTCCCAGCGAACAGCAGTTGTGCTCTCGCAGCATTCACTCTCAACATTTAGGCAACACAAACAAGCTGCCAGCTTTAAACGAGCCTCCCAAACAAGAGCGGTCAAAACGAAACCGGTCGTTGCTGATAGCAGAACAACTCGTTCCCAACTTACTGCATTTCTGTCTACGTGGAATCGTAACCGCTGATAGCTGCTTTTGTTTTTAATTGGCAAATACCGCCCAGTTTCAGTGCTCTGCATCCAGCAAGTAGTACGTAGAGCTTAACGCTTTGATTATCTCGCCCAAAAACTTGATTATGTACAAAATTCAAAGGTGAAACTTGCAGACACTTTATGTGAATTTACACGGACTATTTACTGAACTACCTTTGAACCGTATTACGAAAATTGTTTTATATTTTTTGCAGCGCATTAACTAATAGCACTGTTCAAGCAACAAGCGTCGACATGAAAACCATAAAACAAGGACGTATCATCTGGAATTTGGTGTGTTTACTGTTACTCTTTGGCTATATTGTTAAATTAATTAAACTTGTTTCAATTTAAGACGAAAAGCACTGTTGGCTACCAGATTCCCAATGTGGCTGCCAAGTTTCAACCTGCTGCCTATTTTAGCGACAAACCCGCTGATTCTGATAGCTGTGCTCAGAAGCAAAATCTCTTAAGCTACCATGTGCTACCCTTGAATGAAACGCTTGATCGCTTTCTAAAAACGGTGCATCCACTGTTAACACCAGACGAATTCAACGAACAAGTGGAAATTAATAAGGAGTTTGCTGATAATGAGGGCAAGATACTGCAGTGCGTGCTGGAGGACGTTGGCAAAAATGAAAAAAACTGGTTGGCAGATCGGTGGTTGAAGGCTGCCTATTTAGAATATCGCGATCCCGTTACCGTATACGTTAGTCCTGCCATGACATTTCCCATGCAATGCTTTAAGGATGAGGAAGCCTATATAGATTATACCTCTAAGGTCATCTATGGACTAGGCGAATTTAAAAATATTGTCGATGCTGGCAAAATACCTATTGTGAAAATGGGAAAATATGAATTGGATAACTCACAGTTCGGCAAGGTCTTTGGTACATGCCGCATTCCTTGCCGTTTCACGGATGAACTTGTCTATAATCCGGAATCCAAGCACATAGTCGTGCTTTACAAGAACTATGTAAGTGTATCTTAAATACCTTGACTATTTTGCCTATTATACATAGCTTTTTTGCGCAGTTCTATAAAGTCGACTTGTTTAACGAACAAGGAAAACTGGTGAATTCCTGTGGTATTGCCCAGCAGCTTACTGAGATTCTTAAGGCTGAACGCAAATCACCCATGGGACCAGCTTTAGGTTTGTTGACAACAGACACTCGTGACAACTGGGCAGAGGCTTATGAAATTATGTCGAAAAAATCTTCCAACTGCGATAACTTTAAAATAATTCAGAGCGCATTATTTACTGTCTCACTGGATCAGTGTATTACACCCAAACCCGGTGACGAAACCAATCAACTTGCGCTGCAACTAATACATGGTGGCGGTAGCAAAATCAACAGTGGCAACCGTTGGATGGACAAAACCATACAACTTGTTGTTAATCCTAACGGCATGACCGGCTTCACTTATGAACATTCACCAGCCGAAGGTCAACCAATAGCTATGATGATGGATTATGTGGTTAAAAAAATGTGAGTAAATGTCAAATCTAACATCTTATTTAATGCTAAATATGTTTACTGCAGGGCGGAAGATGAGAACTTTGGTACAGAAGGCGAAACAGATTGCAAGCCTCTACAAAAATTGGTATTTGAAGCAGCAGATCAATGCACTCAGAACTTGATTCGTATGGCCGCAATTAATATTGATAAACTAGTATATAATCTGCAAATGCAGGTACTCCAATTCAAAGGCTATGGCAAAGATTTTATCAAAAAGCAACGCTTGGGGCCCGATAGTTATGTGCAAATGGCACTACAATTGGCCTTCTTTAAGTAAGTGAAACATTTGGAATGCATAAATACCCTGATTATGACTGATTAATTTACAGAATGCACAAAGTTCCTGCTGCCCAATATGAGTCTGCACATTTGCGCATCTTTGAAAATGGGCGCACTGAAACAATCCGTTCTTGCTCATCGGAATCTTTAGCTTTCTGTCAAGCCATGACATCCAAATCGTGTACTGATCAGCAGCGTATTGAATTTCTACGCAAAGCAGTCGATAGTCATCAAAGCTACACAAAGCAGGCGCTTCTAGGTCGTGGTGTTGATAGGCATTTATTGGGCCTAAAGCTGATGGCTTTGGAAAATAGCCTGCCTGTGCCAAAATTCTTCTCATCGAAGGGTTATGTAAAGTCCACGCATTTCCGCATGTCTACTTCGCAAGTAGCCACTATGTATAATGCTTTTATGGGCTATGGCCCAGCCACAAACGATGGCTACGCCTGCTGTTATAATCCAAGAGAATGCGATATTATATTGGCAATATCCTGCTGGCGCAACAATCTAGAAACAGACCATTTGAAATTTGCCAAAACCTTGGAAACCACTTTCCTTGAAATGCAACAATTACTGGATAGCTGTTCTGCACCAGAAGGCACCAAAAAGTCCAAATTATAGAGCTAGAACTACTACATTTAAAAACATTTATAACTGAAAAAAATTAACCAGTGAGATTCAAGACCTTGTTAAATTAAAGTATTTCATGTTGAGCATAATTTATTTTAGTCTTATTTTAATCATTTTAACTAATTTGTTTATATAATTTAACCCAAATGACATAGGTAATTCTGCTGTTCTTGGTCATGTTCTAAATTGCCCTACTTAAAAATCTTTCTTTTGGTTATAGTCGAAGTGACTTAGCAGTTTATGTTAAATAAACCCCGTCGTATTTTATTTAATATTCTACAAAATTCTAACGTGCTCTGTTCCAAAAGCAGATTGGATATGCAACCAGCCGTAAGAAGTAATTTAAACCCGATCCTAAATATTTTTAATTGTTGCAGGCATTTCTTTGTATAAGAGGGGTAATAGGTGAGGGAATTCGAATGCATTCCGAAAAACGCTAAAATCGCATACCTACACTTTGGCAGGATATTTGGTGGAGCGCGCATAAGACACTAGAAGTCTTTTGATAAAAAGTTGCGTGCTGCATAGAATCTAAAGTATATACTAAACTATGCCGTGGCACGCTCGAAACAGTTAATATATAGAACTTGTAACTTAAAAGTTGCAGATAATGAGTGGTTAGTATAGATTACGTGCAAACAGTGCTCTATAAGAAATCTCATCAGTGGGTCGGCGTTTACACAAATGCGTTGGCATTACCATGTCCAAATGTGAAGAATCCCGCCAAATGGGCTAAATTCATAGAAGTTAAAAAAGCTGAGAAGGACAAAAACATCGATAATACGTGGATTGGCCCATTAACAAATTTAAAAACATAATCTGTCAAGGATGCTATTACGCAGGCTCTGTATGCCCGCCGACGCTCGCAAAAATCACAAACGCACATTTTAAGAACAGTGTGGGGGAGTCCGGATGGTAATAAGCCAACGACAATACGGTTGAGACTGAAATCACTTTGCCTGCAACAATCAAAACGTTTCGGATACCACTGAGCTGGCCTTGTTGCACTGGACAAGAAAGTCAAGGCAAATTGAGATCAGGTACTGGCAGAACATGCAACAGGTGGCGGATAGAAAGTTGCAATTAATAATTATTCCCAATGAAATAGCTGACGTTTGCTGCATGCAATTGCTGATTTCCAAGCGCTATACTGGTAGATATTAAACAGAAACAAAAAGCAGCAGTAGCCTGGGAAGAAGAAACAGGATCAAACTACTTGCTACATTAGGTTTATTTCCCCCATTTTTTTCTCTTGAAAAAATCAAAAATTTATGATAATTTTAACTTTAATTTAATAATTTAAACTTTAAAGGCTTAAATCCTCAAATAGGCAATCATATGTGATTGTAAGCATTTGGAGCCCTCGCTTTTGAGCCATATAACAAATGTACGGCTTTTCACTAAAATTCAGTCTGAGTAGGGATACTTACAAACAATTGACGTAATTTCCCTCATAAAAAGAATCAGGGCACTTGGGAATCCTTGATAGCTTACGTTTTAAAGCTGCAAGCTTTACATCTCCAAAAACGGCGACGTTTTGAGACGGCCATCATTGCATTTAGTAAGTACAGTGTGGGATGCTTATCAAAGGCTATGGACAGTCTTCAGTAGGTCACGAACCCAGAGCTATTATGTCATGATATAGACCGACATTTGATTCGTGAAAATCACTTACCATTATTCGATTTCTTTTTAATCAAGCAATTTGAAATTTATTCATTATCCTACCGCACATGTAACTACCAGCTATGAATAGTTTATGGGCACTTTGTCTATATGGCATCGACCGTTGCTATAATTCTTGGCAATCTGATGTCAATTTTTGACAATGATCTTTTTCCCAAATGCATGCGTTATTTAAACAAATGCAAAAGCTAATTGTGAACACTATGAAAGTACACAAGATGGCAAACACATAATAAAGCAGGGATGCAGCCTGACTTGGATTCTACTTGCATATTTTATTTTTTGCAGCTAATGAAAAATCAAAGTAAAGTGGCTCAGGCATTAATTTTAACAATTTTAAACTCGTATTTAGTCCTTTTTGCAATGATAGCAACTGCAGGATACAGCGCTTTTAAAGGTTACATTTCTCATACCTTCAATGCAGAGCACGCGGCGTTGTATCTATAGAATAATTATTGAATTAAAAGAATATTTCCATCAACAAAACAATATGCGAACGTACCTCCTCCGATTTCATCATATTGCAGCATTGCCCAACAGATACCACAGGTTTTGGTTGCTTAAAGATTCCACCCACTATCGTGCTACCCCAGGGCACTGATGGTACCGCATAAGACTCGCAAAATCCACGACAAGCGTTGGTCGTTATGGTAAACTCTACACAATCCGGTATAGATATTTTTCGCGTATTGCCCACTTTATGGCAGCCAGGTCTAAGCCAGACATCCTTGCTCAATATGCACTCGGCTTCCAAGCAGCAGAGTAGCAGCAGCAACACTGGCAACAGAGGCAACAGCTTGGAAGTCATGATGCGCTTGCCAAGACACTTTGTTGATGACTGTTGGACTCGGCTTGATGTGCGCCTGTTTTTATGCTATAACTTTTGGCGCCTGCGTAGAACACACTGCAAGTGCGCCTTATGGAGGAGCAATGGGCTGCACTTAATGTGTGCTCGTTTATGCCTGGTGGGTGCGGAATTTTTAAGCAGCTTTTAATATTCATGTTTAAGGTTTGAATTTAGGAAAGGGCGCAACAAAGAAAAAAAATTTAAGAAAAAAAAATCCATAAATAGGCCAGAGAAACAGATGAGCTCTAAATTGATGGCTAAATTAAGAAAAGAGAATTGTATTTCAAAAACGCCATTAAGATGCGATTTTGTTACGCTGGGGAAGATATACTATGTGAATGTTAACCTAGCAACTTTTTAAACTAAAAAAGTAAAAAATAAGAGGCTAAGGAGTATTTGAAGAAGCAGACAGAAATTTTCCTATTATCCTAAAAAAAAACGCAAGAATAAGAGGTCGACACACATCATCTCTTTGTTGATTAGAAAGTTGCATTCAAGAAACCAATAAGGGAACACATATTTGTCATCCTGTCTGAGATTGGTGTTCATTCTAAGTTGATTCAAATTTGTAGAACTACATAGAGCAACACCGTTAGCTCTCTCAAGGTAGGAAATAACCTTTCTAAACCCTTCAGAAAAACGTTGAATATCGTACGTCAACATAGATCCTACGATTGGTCAATAAAGCATAAAAATAATAAAAGTAAATAAATTTAAATTAAACATTGTTAAATATTGCCAAATTCCGGGTTCACATCAAGTTCACGTACTGTTGTCTAGATCTGAGAAATATTGCTCTATTGGAGATATACTCAAGCAATTTCTGCCGTGTCGCCAATCTAACCGAAATTTCGTCTTTGAAATTCAATCCGAAAATCCAGCTACTTTTTCTTGAATTTGGGAAAAAGAAAGTCTACCAGTCGTTCAAAGCAAACAGGAAGCACAACCCCTAATCAGTATTTTAAAGTATTATAAAAGGTGGCAAATTTTTTTTAGTTGCAGCGTTTTATTTATATATGTAACAAGTAATGCTTTAAATTTTGGGGTATTCGTAATGAATTCTTCGAATTTTGATATTTGTGCTGTTTTTCGTTAAGAAAACTTAAATTTCATGGAACTTTGGGCCGAAAATCAAAATGACAAATTGGTTTATGAGTTGCTAGTGCTACCAAGTTGATCCGGAAAGCTTGCAGAACATATCTTGCTGTAAACCAATTTGTCCCGGAAAAAAGTGTGTAAACCGAAATGTTTTGTGAGTTTTGCATGTCCAAATAAAATTTCATCGGACGTGGGCTGTCGCTGCTTAATGGTCTCATAAAAAATACCTCTTGCCCACGCTAACGCTTCATCTAGTGATTGCCGCTCATTCTTGGGAACTTGTGAAGAAATTGAGTGCTGGGGAAAGTCAGGTTAGCTAAATTGTTATAATCTAGACGCGTCGACGAATCTCGTGGTTTGAGCCAAGCCGCTGAATACGCAGCTGCACGCGAAGACGCCGAACATTGTCGGCTGCGCGCTCCTCAGCAAGACGATTGACTGCTGCCCCAGCTTCGGGAGCTGGGGCGGCAAGCTGGGGCAATGCCAAAGCCAATGGTCCAACTGGGTTTTGGGCCTGCTGCTGTTGCGGTTGGCCTTGTAGATTAAGCCATTCTTCTTCATTGGGACTTTCGTAGTCATCCATGGCTACAATATTATTTGCCAAAATTTGGCGTGGATGATTTATATGTTCCAAGTCATCACGTGCCATAGCTGAGGCCATTAAACGCTGACGTCGTTCCTCCATTAAGCGATCGCGCTCTTTGTGTATGTAATCACGTTTGTTGGGCAGCCCAGCCACATTGTTAGCCGATAGAGCTGAGCGCACTACGTTCATATCAGTGGCCTCCATCCACTCATCTGACTCGGCTACATAGCATTCTGTATGAGATATGGTGGACACGCCATTAAAGCCGCCAATGGCAAATATCATGTCATCAATAATTTCCAAGCCAAAGTTACTTCTTGAATGATTCATTTCGTGTATAAATTGCCATGTCTGCGTTTGTGGATTAAAACGTTCGCCAGAAGACAAGCGAGCAGTGCCGTTAAACCCACCAATGACATATAAAAGCCCACGGAAGGCTACACATGAAACACCGGAGCGTCGATGAATCATATTTGGTATGCGAGTCCATACATTAGTTTGAGGATCATAGAATTCGGCACTGTCTAAACATTCTTGCCCATTAAATCCGCCCGTGGCATAGATACGATCATTCAGCGTACAAGCACTGGCATCAGATCTCTGCATGTTCATGGGCGGTATAATGGTCCATTGATTTGTTGTGGGATTATAGCGCTCCACGGTGTTCAGTCGATTGTGACCATCATAACCACCAATGGCATAGATCATGCCGTTTAGCTCAGCAACGCTGACATAACAACGTCGACAATGCATAGGCGCAATCTCAGTCCAAGTCTTTTGCACCGCATCAAAGACCCGGCAAGTATTAAAGTATTCTACGCCATCGTAGCCCCCAATGGAGTATATCTTAAAACCCAGTACGGCAGTGCCATGATAGGCACGTGGTCCTGCCGGATCCTCTGCATTAATGGTGACCCAGCGATCGGCGCGTGTATCGTAGGTTTCAACGCAACCCTTGGAGGTGCCACCACTCCAACCGCCTATGGCAAAGATGACCTCATGCGGAAGTCGTGGCATGGCAAGCGCCGGTGTAGTTATCTGAAATAGATTTCATTGAGCAAAGAATTGGCATTAATATAACAGCATTACCTCTTCATCTTGAGGATTCAAAAAGTCCAGATCGTACATGAACTTGAATGTATCCACAATTAAAGGCTTTGCCTCTTCACACTGTACTACATATGGATGCTCTTTGACTTCCTCCATAAAGCACTGCGATTATAATTAACAATGGATTATTTTGTTAGCTTTTGGCGACTATTACTTTTGCCTACCTTTGGAGTCATCAAGCCAAGTCGCACACCAGTCATTAGGTGCGCAACAAATTGTTTACGTTTCTCTGGATCTCTATCAATCCACTTGACGCATAGTTTCCACACATAGTCTTCCTCGCGTGTATTAAGTTCGTCATCGCTTATTATGTCATAAAAGTCCTTTACGTTCATGTCCAATATGTCTGTGTTACGAGTAGAAACCTCTGTAAAGTACCTCAACGTATAGTTACGCGCTTTTATGTACAGGTCCTCCAAAAATCGAAAACTGCAGACACACAAAGCAAATCCAATCAATTAAAAAGGAATTAGCGCATAAGGCACACAACTAATTAAGCTATAATTACCGTGCAAATCCCATGATGCTGACACAGTTCTCTGGATTCAATGTGCGGCTAAGATAGTCCTTGCACTGTTTGACTAGCCCCACCATGCCCACATAGTCTGCGGATATGAGCAGCTCGTGCACATTGTCATCGGTTATGTTAGCCCTGCGCAAATATGCATAATCTATGAGGCAACTCATGATTTCCACATTGATACCAGGTATATGTACAATGCGGTTTTCCTCACCATCCCGGGTGCAGCAACCTAAGCCCGTGAAATGTGCTCTGTGAAAATACACGCAAGTATGGGGGTGAGTTCTATCGGTTTGTATGACAAGTGTACTTACTTAAAGTAAGAGCTGCAGGAGCACATGATGGCTCTGTGCACATTGAAGCATTGATTTCCCACAGAGATTTGTGCATCGCATAACAAATTCGCTTCACGTAACTCGTTAAGCGTTTTAAGCGCCTGGTCACTAACAACGCCTGTCAATGATTTGGTGCAGGGATTTAGACCTAGCTCGTCACCTCCTTGACTGCTCTCCATGGAACACGGTTGTTCCTGGCCAGCTTCATTCGCACTGTGCAAATAATTTGCGTTATAATTGCGATTCATTACCTCAGAAGTTCGGCACAAGATTAAGCGGGGTAGGCAGCCCGTCCTTTGTCTAGAAAGGAGCACAACAACAAAAAACCTTTCGCGTTTAAAAAGCTTTGCCCAAGTCGAACGTTACATTGCCAAACGAAACGTTTTATTTTTTATTTGTATTTTTTTATTATATAAATATATATATATATTAAGGACTGCTTTAAAACTTGTGCAACTGCAAACAGACAGAACTCAAAACGAACAAAACAGAACTAATAGGTTTTGATTAATATTTCAATGTAATATCTTTTCATAAAAATAACTTAATGTCCTTCATTTGATAAAGTTGTCTGGGATTGAATAATCTGATCTGAAATTTAGGCAAAGAAACGGTAGATGCAATAACACAGCTCTACAAATCCCAGTGTCGTGTAACTTGATGGAAAACTATCATTCCAATCATTCAATTTAGAAGTTTAAGTGAACGCAGTTTTATTTACAGATTTGTGCATTCGGATTCTGTAGGTCCCTGTTCTAGCCCAGCAACAATTACTAGAGATTTCCATAATCTGGCTTAAGACTGCTAAAAAAGGTCATTATTTTATCTAAGAGAAACTGCTAGAAAAAAATGCCTACGGGTGCTCTCTTTATTAGGAATGTCTTCAGTTGAAATCAAAAATTCTGTTGTGTGCTTTTAGGCACTTGTCAATTCTGTGCCTACAAAATTTTAAAGCCATACATTGTTTATAACGCCCAAACATTAAGTAAAAACTAATATTTAGACACACAAATAATTATTTTAGACTTAAATTAAAGCACCATATTTTCATACTTACTTTTGTTGCGGTTTTTTCGAAGAAATATTTCATGAATGTGAAAAACCCTAACACTAGATGTTTTTGGTGTTGGTTAAAATTAAACAGAAAAAAATGAACTAATGCAAATAAACAACAAAACAAGAAAATCAAAGCAATAACGATAACGAATTTAAACAATCAAATTTTTTATGTGAGTATAAAATATATATTAAATTACAAAAAAAAATAAAATGTTGAACGTTAAAGTTGAACCACAATGTTGCACTATTTGCGTTACATTTTTTTAAACAAAATATTTATTTATTTATCGATTAATCAAATATGTGCTGTATGATATATTTGTCCATAGATTTTGAAAATAATTTAACTTTGACATCTTCACAATTCCTTACTTTAACCGCTTTTTATCGGAATAGCCTTAGAACTAAATTTTTTCTATTAAACCATCTGATGCTCCTGGGAGCAAGGGGCCCAGTTAATATTCAAGTATTTTTTTTAACTGCTGTTTTTTATAGGGTGGCAAAAATTATTCCCCTTGATTATGGTCATCGCTCCAAAGGCATCGCATGGAGATATCTCTATAAATAGCTGTTCGAAGAGAACGGGTGTCCTATAGTTTAGATCCGAATCCGAAAGGCGGTTTCTTATGCCCACACTCCAGAGGAAGCAAAAGGAAATCCGAAAAAGCACTGGGAAGGACTTGCAAAAAGAAGTCAAAGGCCTCCGGAAACACAAGAAAGCCCCATGATATACCTCTACATGAGTGTAAAATAGACATTCTAACAACATGTACAACATCTTTTATTTAAAAATTCTAAGTCATTTTTTATGTTTTAGTTTTTCTTTTTTTTTTGTTAGGCGAACAATTAATTATAGGATTTTCTGTCAATCTCCATTAAATGTCCGAAGTCCATTGCAAAGCGGCATCCATTGGGTATCCGATTAGTTTCCAGTTTCTTTTTCTGCATAATTACAGTCTTGCCGTTTCAAAAGCACCTATAAATACGTGTTCTTCATTTCACTTGTAGTTGTTTTCATTTTCTCATTACTTCCCTTGACCCAATGGAAGGGTAAAGTATATAATTCGCTTATGCAATTCCTAAGGCGTGGGCCCTTCCGCCCTATTTGCTCGGCATTTCGTTCCTAGATCAAGTTATCGCTGGGCAGTACAATTTACTTTTGAATTTGCTTTTACAGCAGTATGCACTGATCGTTGCAAGATCATTGAGGTATTAAATGATGATAAGGTTGCCTGTATCCGCCTAGTTTGTGCCTTAGAGATTACCGTGGTGGTAGATTCTTTACCGAATGTCAGACGAGAAAAAATTATATTACTATGAACCTCGAAAGATAAGAAACCGCTATTCGGATTCGGCTATAAACTGTAACCTCTTCAAACAGCTACTCGTTATGATATTTCCATGATCCGCCTTTGGAGTAATGACAGCATAATCAAGGAGAATACATTTTTTTTCCTCTCTCTGGCGTTTTAAATGTCATATTCTCGCGCCTTGTGGTAGTTTTTTTTTGGATGTTAACCAATATATTACTTTAAAAATAGTTTAGATTTCGTAAATTGTTCAAAACGTAGGAATATTAATTTGTTTAAACAATTCTGTCGACATTGTAAAAGCAAAAGCATTCCGCGCTTAAAATAAAATATTAGGGCCTAAATTGTCATTCTCCTAATTCAGTTTTATAATCTAACTTAGAGTAAGACTGTTAACTGCAAGGGGATAAAAACAGCTGCGTTAATCATTACAGGGTCACCGTCAACCATTTAGAATATTCCACTTTTTCTTTATTTACGTATAAACCTATTAAAAGCAGACTTTTTCTAAGTTTAGCCAGAATAGCAATTTACATTTATTTATGTTTTTATTCTATGCGTCAATCGTAAAATTTGAATTCAAATTGGTAACGGGTAAAATTTCCAAATTGAATATGCAAAACTCATACAATTGGAAAAAAAATATATTTTTAGGCCAGCAAAGTAATAATAGGCAAAGAGAGTAAGAGAAAAGAGAGAACGTGCTTAAGAGAGTCCTTCGCTAAGTGGAGTACAAAAGGATATAAATACCGCGTACAGTCTGTAGCAACAAGTCATAATCAGTCAAACAGTGCAGCGTGCAGTTATACGCGCAGTATAACTATACATTACATCTGACTTGAAGCAATTCCAGAGCGCATCAGTTATAATGAGTCTGTAGGTATCAAAGGCAAAGAATTTTCAGCTTAATTATACAATAAGGTTTTTTAAAATTTATTAAAACAAAAAAATATAAAAAAATTATTAGTGCATTTTTGTTACTTTCAAAGAGAGGCACGCCAAACGTTGGGCAGTTACATTTTAAAATCATTTTTTTGCACCTAAGCTTCAGATTTGATTCCGAAATCTCTATCAATCTTGTTTTTAAATATTTCTTTAAGAACGTGGTTTGTGATGTTAAAACAAACATTTTTTGAATTAGTTTTGAAATGAGCCAATGTTTTTACGCGAGTCTACTTGGAAAGATCCAAAATAGTTTAATAAAATATATTAATTTCTCTTGCAGGCTGTGCGCCATTTTTTTGTTAATTTGCCTGAGTTCACCTCTTATTGAAGCAACGGGAACTCAGCTTGTAGAGCTGCAACCCATTAGCAGCGGACCAACTGTTGCTCCACTAGGTTGTCATAAGCGCGTGTATTCATACAAGGTAACCCAATCCGATGTGCAGGGACGCGAGTGTTGGGACTATGTCAGCGTGTGGTCTTGCTGGGGGCGCTGCGACTCAAGCGAAATATCTGACTGGAAATTTCCTTATAAACGTTCGTTTCATCCAGTATGTGTGCATGCACAGCGGCAGCCGGCAGTGGCCATACTTAAGAACTGTCATCCCGAAGCTGACGAGAGCATAAGCAAATATCATTATATGGAGGCAGTTAATTGCCACTGTCATACATGTTCTTCGCTGGATACAAGCTGCGAGGCACCAGCCAATAATGTGCTGGATGAAAAGTCGGGCGTCAAGGTTTTGGCTTTAACTGGTGCCGACTCTGAGGGCTTAGACTATTAAACGTTTAAGTTGAGCTGTATGTACATAAACGTGTTTGTATTTTTAGTTAAAGTGTAAAGGCGCAACAAAAACTTATATACATATATTAATACCAAGGCAAGTTGCAATTAAAGCATTAATAAAAAAACGGTATTCGTGTTTTAAATCCATTATATTTACTCATTTTGAGTAGTGTTTGCACTGGTGATATTAAACAACAAAAATTTTGGTATTATTAAGGCCTACTGCTGGTACTAATTTGGCTTGCAATTTGCAGCAAATTCGTACGCAAATATATATAATTAGTTGGCTAGTAACTTAAAAGAAAGCTTATGCGTCCAATAAATCTACGTGTAATTAAATTATATATAAAACAAAACTTTATGTCATTGTTAAGCGTATCAATGCGATTACACACAATTGTGTAGACCAATGCGCCACAATTAAAATGGCTGTTTGAATTGATATTGAACGCTTAGCCACATAGTTTACAGGAATTTTGGACTTGAGTCTGTGCTGCTTTCTTGAGCCAGCAGGTATAAGCAGTAGATTGAAGACACTCCCAGGCCAATAGCCCCGCCAAGAGCACATTTTCGCAGGCCCGCTGTGATTAAAATCAATTTTATTTCAGTTAAAATTAATAATAATTGATAAATGACACAAACCTGTTGATTTGTATAGAAGTCCAGTAGCTGTACCAGCAAGCACTGTGTTTATGTTATCATCTTCACCTCGCATGAACTGTAACAGCACTCCACACGCCGAATAGAGCACAGCCAGCGTGCCTAATGTATTAGCCGTACCCGAACCTTGCTTCATGATATGATTAATTAGCCTGGAGAATGCAAAAGCAATAAGTAAGCATTTTGATTGTCTTAGTCGATGTTATCAACATACTGAGTACGCCGCAGTTTGCCCGATTGGTTTAACGCATTCGTTACTTTGAAGCCATTGTAAATTCCCGCCAAACCGCCAATACCACCGCCAATCATAACAGATGTACCAATCTGTGAGAAGGCAAGCTCAAATCGCCCGCGTTGTTTACTTGCTCCTTCGGGAAATATGAACTCCGGCTGAGCTTGCTGCAGGAATCGTGAATCATAGTTCAGGTATGGTGACAAAGGCGCATTGCCAAATGTGCTGGAAGCCGATGTGTAGTTTGTTGTTCCAGGCTGTGGCTCATCCACTGCAAGTTATTTATTTAAATAGAACAGTTTTTAATACAACACTGCATGTGTAACTGAAAGACAAATTGCGTAATGCGCGTATGGGCTGCTTACCGGCTGGTGCGGGCGCCAATGAAAATGGTTTTCTTAAATAATCATCACTCATTTTGGAATTTGCTCTCTGTTATGGCCAGGTATTGAACTAATTTATCTCTATGCCAAATCAATTGAATAACCAAAACAAAGGGGAACTATTACTGCCCGTGCCTTGTATTGTTACACGAACTCTTTTTTTTTTTCTAATATATAATTTTTGCTGTCAGCGTGACATTATAGACCCCACACGCGTGATAAGCAACACTACATTTATTCCAAATTTTGTGTTTTACAACACTGAGGTGCAGCTGTAAGTATATCGATAACAAAGGCGCAATGATAACGATTTTTGCAGCAACATTGCAATAAAGTTGTCAGCTGTGTTGTGTTCTTCACTGTCTCTGCTAAGTTTCTCAAAAGTTTTCATTGGTTGAGGTTGGTTGAGGTTGCTTGTTATTTGCTGATTGGTATATTAAGGACAAAAGTAGCCTTATTGCAATAGAGAAAATATTGAAAAACATAACAAAGTGCAGCTAAATAACACATTGGTATTTTAAAATATATAACGTTTAAAAAAAAAGCTAACAAATAACGTCAACAATAATAAAGCCAAAAAAGCACGGTTTAACAAATATACAGCAGGCATTGTTGGAAGTGGGAGCAAAGGTAGCCGGCGTATAGTGTGAGTTTAATAAATTACTGTGGCTGGTTGCTGTAATCCAATGTCGTCAACTGAAGCAAAATTATCGCGTCTGCTGGGACTAGCCCAAAAATTTAATAATTTCTATCTGACAGGTGAGTAATTGTGCTATGTAAAGTGCGTGTTTATAACTCCTACTGACTGGCTGCTGGCCATGAAAATGGGTTTGGCCACTAAAAATGCTGTATATGTGTACATATGTATGACATCGAGTACGTGTATGTGTGAGAGTGTCCATGTTTATGCTGTGTTTTGGCCTAGGACAGTAACGGGAGGCTGGGGGACAATGTTATGGGTGCAGCCATTTACTGCAATTGCAATGTATTCTTACTACTTAACTAAATTATAATTTACGTTAAAACGCGAGCAATAACTAAACTCTTAATCTTTTTTTATTAATTAACGGACTTTGCTTAGCTAAAAATGGTTATAAATTTATTGCATTTTGTGCACTCGGCAAGTATCGTGTTTAAAAAAGAGCATCGAAAATATAACAAAACAGTACCTACTTTTCTCACTTCTTTGAGGTAATCCGCAATTTCGCCCCTCTTTTTCTGCCAGCCTTCTGTAAATTATTTTTCGTTTAACAAGTAACTTTTTGATCTTTTATAATTAAGATCATTGTATAAAAAAAGAACTTGAAATAAATTATTTGTTGTCTGTATTTATTTTACTAGGTTACTAAGTTTCAAGATTCAACTAAAGCATTTAAAGTTTAACACAAGTTTTAATTTAAATATTTATGTACGCCTTTAAAGTTCAGAAAATATTTCGATATACTGCTTTTTGGTTGTTATTACGCTTGCCAAATTTAAATCCTTGTTTGGCAGGACTTCACTGCAATATATGCTTATATTGTGACATTGACCTTTCTATTTCTGCAATTATCCAAATGCCAGACAATGTGGTGCCTCTACGTCATCTTTTTAGCAAGATAATTTAAACTTGAAGCTATTTAGCTTGATAAATACACGTAAGTGAACCTGTTGCTTTTGTTGTTGACATACTTGAATTATGAACTTAGTCATAAAGTTTATGATAAGCTGTATGCCGTTCATTTTTCATATTAAAAGCTTTTAAAAAGAATATGAAATATTAAAAAAGAAAACAATAAACAACTGTTGAAAAAGATTTTCCAAAAATTAAATATAATATGAATTGCTTTTGCAAATTTATATTAAAACACCTGTCACTGCAGGAATTTTATTTGCAATGACTTTATTAAATTCTTGTTGATATTGTAATTTAAGTATTTAATTCTCGTATGAACAAATTTCAATAATAAATAAACAAGCTGACGCGCTTATGCAAGAACATTTTATCAGGCAATCGCGTCATCAATGCACTTATATACAACAATATTTATAAATATGCGCAAAGATTTATGTTAACAAGAAAAAATCGTAAGAGAATTATCAAATTACGGCATTGAAGAATAAATACCCTAAAGGAAACAAACATCAATTCTTTTATTTTTGCGCTTCGGATAATACTTTTATACAAGTACCCAACCATATTATGAAAAGATAAACTCTGAATAAAACAATTTCAACGATTTCAATTTTGCGTGCTTAGAATTTTAGCTGGCGCCATCTACAACAATTTCTCTTGCTCACAGCCTAACACTTTTGGGCAAAATTTCTCACGCCAATGCTATACTTTTAACAATAAAGCTTTGTTTATGAAATAAACTAAGCAATACATGTACATTATTTTATGCAAAAGACGTACTTTATTAAATTATTTTTTGGTCAATAGATGCTAAGCGCGTACGAACCTAGTTAAAATGATTACTGATTCTCGTTAGTTACCACCAAATCTGAATTCGTTGCAGCAGTAAAATCAATTGAAGGAAATCAATTTTCATATCTGTATGTGGCTATAAATCCCAAACGAAACCAAAAGAACATTTATCTGTGATGTTATGTTAATTTTGCATTGACTAGAATCATTTTTATTTACAACTATTTATATTATGCAACTTAAAGCTCGAATAAATGTAAGCTAGAGCATATTTTAAGATAATTAAAGTAAAATTTGTACACGCTTATAAACTTATTTGGACGATATTTCATATTTTCGGAAGCACCAATATTTTAAAGACAATAAAGTGTTATGTTTGTACTTTCTAAGCTTATTTTGACGAAATGTTTTAATTCCGCTTGCGACAAAAGATACGTTTTAAATCCATATGCTGTCGAATTGGTGACAATGATAGCTTTTATAAACTTACTTTGGCGATATTTCTAAATTCCGCTTACAACAGAACATGTGTTTCAACACATGCAAACCTCGTATCGAGGACAATGAATGCATCAATATTTTTAAAAAAAATAATCTCTAATGTTTGTGCTTTCTAAGCTTATATGGACAAAATTTCTTAATTCCGAAAGCAACAATATTTTGAAAAAAATGTATGTACAATGTTTATGGTTTTATAGTTATTTTGGCCATAGGCTTTAACTCCTTTTACAATAAATCATATTGGTGACAATGCAATAATGATTTTAATTCGCATAAATTGGCCGGAAAAGCGTTCTCTAACACGATTGACCAAAATGTTTTAAATGTGATTTTTCCTTTAACGCAAATTTTCGTTTTTTTAGGCAATTTCAAAAAAGCAACTATCAATAATTATTATTTATTTATTCAATTTCTTTAATATATACTTTTTTGTTATTGTTTTTGGTCTATAAAAATTATAGGGATTAGCTCAACAATCAATTATTTCAATTTTGTTCTAGCCAGCAAACTTAGAGTCCCTCATTAAGGCAAACTTTTTGTATGCGAAACTTTAACTTTTGTTTATAAACAGTTCCTACTGTAACTTTATTTACTTCGTACTATGCGCTGATTGATTAAATCGTTAAGCTTTAAGAATTGAAAAAAACAAAGTTTATTGAATTTCAAATGATTTTCGAACATTCTAGCACATAAGCTGTATCCAATGCAAGAGTATATTGAAACTGTGCTACGAAAGTGTTCTGCAAATATATGTAAATAAAAGAGATTACTTGGCCATAGCTTGAACATACGATATCTTTATGTTACTTAATATTTATACTGGCCTAAATAAGTTCAATATTTTGCATTACAGCAAAATTAGTTTATAATGTTTTTAGTTGCTGCTGTTGCTGGCTATAATGAGCTTGAAGATTTTAATCACATCACCTTGAACGAGGGTGACACCAAGAGCAGAAAACTATATACATGCGCTAATATCTAGATACATGAACATTTATACTATGACAAGCAACAGCTGAGAAATATTTTAGAGATAGGCACGAGCACACAGAACATATAGAAATATATGCATAATATATATAGATATATACAGATATGTTTATATAAATAATATCTTGTAGATACATCTACAGTTAGGTATGCATTATTCATACACTTCCCTTTCTTGTCTTCGTTTTGTTTTAATCGGCTTGTGACGTGCCAAGTGCGAAAATGTTTCGGGTTTTTTGTTTTATAAAATTTATTGTATATATATTGTATATATATTTTTTTTTTTGCCATTCAGAACACTTTTCGCTCTCGCAGTTTTTTGCTGATAAGCCTTACAGGCGGTTAGCACTCATACGCCTATACTATATATTGTATCTCTGTATCTGCTCTTTGTCATGATTTGTTTTGCTCGTTGTCTTTCAAGTTTATTTGTTTCGATTTGTTTTTAATGCGAATTCGGTGTTTGTTTTCTTTTTGTTTCAATTAAACGTTTGTGTATTTCCTCTTTATGTTTTATTTACTTATTTAATGATGCAATATGGCTTATTTGACAAAAATAAACAAATAAACATACAATTTAAAAATTCAAGGCACAGACGTGCAAGCATAGTTGTAGCCGGTTATAAATTTATTGAAATCAATGTCTTCTTCATAAGATCTTTTATTTCTCGTATAATCTTTGTAAGTTCTTGTAGTTCTGTATTACCCGACTTGTGTATATATGAAATATATTCAGAAACTATATCGTCCAACAACATTTTAATTTCATTTAAAAATTCAGTTTAATCACTTTTTTAGCAGTTGTAGCCGGTTAGAGGTTTTTTTGAATGTCTTAATAATATGTTTCGTATGTTTAATCTTTCTAAGTTTCTGTACTTCTGTAGTCAAGAAACTAATCGTCCCACAATATTTTAATTTTATTTAAAAATTCAGTTTAATCACTTTTTTAGCAGTTGTAGCTGGTTATAGGTTTTTTTGAATGTCTTAATAAAAAAATGTTTCATATGTTTAATTTTTCTAAGATTCTGTACTTCTACTTAACTCAATTTATGTATATATATAATATATTCCAGAAACTAAAACGCCTCACAATATTTAAAATTCATTTGAAAATTTAGTTTGATCATCGTCTTAGCAGTTGTAGCTTGTTATAGATTTATTGGAAATCAATATCTTCAGAACATGTTTTATTTCTTCTTTCTAAGCTCCTATACTTCTATATTATCCAACTTATGTGTATATAAATTTTCTAGAAACTAACATAAAATGTCCCAAAGTTTTATTTTCGTTTGAAAATTAGTTTTAATCATTTAGGCTGTTATAGCCAGTTATGGATTCTTCGGAAATCTATGTCTTCATAAGATTTTATTCCTTGTTTAATCTTTCTAAGTTCCTATACTTCTATATAAGCCAACATATGTTTATGTAAAATATATTGAAGAAACTAAAATTTCCCACAATATTTTATTTTCATTTGTAAATTAAGTTTAATCGTTTAGCAGTTTATTTTTTATAGACTTTTTGAATAACAGTGTCTTGATAGAATATATTTTATTTCTTGTTTAATCTTTTTAAGTTCCTGTACTTTTTTTCAAATTCTTATATAAAATGTATCACTTTTTGTTTGTTTGAAATGTAGTTAAATCATCGCCATGATTATAAAATGTCAAAAAGAAGAAAGGTTGTTTCAGGTATCTTAAGCCCCTCACCTACAAAATTAAAAATTATTTAAAAAAAATATAATTAATTTTTGTTTCAAAAAAGTAATACATTAGCTGTACACTCTACTCTCCTATAAATAGAAAATCAACGCTGTCAGTTGCAAATAAATTGATATTAAAGACCATTTTTGTACCAATAAAAATATATATCTATACAGTTGGGGCGACATTTGCAGAGATATAAACTAAAATACTACAAATTCAACAAAACTTTTTAAAATGTTTATGTTATCTTCATACTTTTACAAGGTGACTGGTGTTCAGTATATAATGCTCATCATTAATTCTTGTAAATATTCAGTTTTTAGTTTTTAATTGAAGGTTTCCCATAATTTGTAGTCTTATTCATTTAGTGTTTACCCTAATATTTGTCCATATTGACAT
Organism: Chymomyza procnemis; assembly: GCA_035046065.1. NCBI lineage: Eukaryota > Metazoa > Arthropoda > Insecta > Diptera > Drosophilidae > Chymomyza > Chymomyza procnemis. The sequence goes on from JAWNOJ010000024.1 coordinate 10,815,160, forward strand.
AATTAAAAAAGTTTTGTTCAAAGCTTCTAAATTCTGTATACCTATAATTCTAGTTATTAACTATTGTGAATACTTTTATATTAAGAGGAAATAAAGCACGTATGCAATGGAATGAAATATGGTTTATCTGCGTTGCTATTTATAAGCATGGCGTACAATTTTAAAAATGGCGGACTGCAATGGCCGCCATAACAATTATTTATCTCATAATTCTAGTTGGGGTATGTAATTATGTGGTTATGGTGTGGATGATGACAAACATGTCCGTGTATTGGTGGAAAACTATATATATGAAATGCAAAAGTAATACAGTCGAGACGGTGCTCAACAGTGGAACGTACCTGTCTCGATTTTTTTTGTTTAAATTTCTACCTGTTTCTGGAAATAAATACACAATTGAATTTTGTTTATCTTTATGCCTATGATGGATTTTGATGAAATTTGAACATATGCGTATACGTGGTGATTTTTATGATGATACATCCATTTCCAACGGTAGATAACTTACATTGCTAAATTTAAAATGTGGACTTGTTTATTGGAGTCACAAATATTATTTGAGTAATTTGTTTGCCTAGCCATTTGGTTTTATAACTACGCAAAGTCAAATATTGAGAAGTTTTTAAAGGTGGATATTCTATAGTTCATTTTGGTGTACCTTGTAGATGAGCTGGTAAATTTTGTTGCATTGGCACTACATTTTTAATTTTTCGTAGAACCTAGTAGCGTACTTGCCTGTATAACTGAAGATAGGTGAGCACTGCTGCATTTGACTAGCAAGCAAAATATGCGATTTGCCTAAGTCTTAATAATTAAGTCAACCGAATAAAATCAATTTAAGGTCGTGACTTTTTTGCTAGCTATTCTGCTACTAGGTAAACGCACCAATGCTCGATTCACTGATCTTTCATTTTAGAGAGCAAAAATTTGTAGCAGATGATGTAGTTTGGTGTTTGTAGCTTTTATAGTCTCCGAGTTGTAGATGTTCGTACGAATTTAATAGCGTGCATATCGGAATGGATATTCCAGCTTATAATAAGCATTTTGGCATTAATTATTTAGAAAGGGCCATGCCTCCCTTTTGTCATTTCACAAATGTAGTACCGTACAACAAATTATCTTGTTAAAAATTAAATTTAAATAAAATGCAGTTAATTAGAGCAGAGTTTGTTGATGAACAATCTAAAAAAAAAATGGTAGTCATTGAAATGAACGAACTGCATAAGTTCGTTTTTCACTTTTTGCTTGTGCCTTCTTCTGAAAGCTGTTAAGCAGCTAATCGTTCTCCTTTTATGCAGTCATTCGTTGTTAAACTGTTCTTTTGCAGTTATTTATTCTTATACAGTTGTTAGCTCATGTAAACTGTTCTTATACAGTTACTCCTTTTTCAGTCTGCTTAAATAGTTATTTTTGTCTTATACCAATTACTCTATATATACAGCTTATATTATTCTTTAATGTTTATATTTATCCTTAATTCATTTTTTGTGTTTGTCGAAGTATTTCTTAGGATGGTGAAACGGTTATATTTCTTATTGCGCTCAAAATTTGCATGACAGAAGTAAGATAACTTGATTACCTTAAAAAGCAGTAGAATTTCTTAATTCGCAGGCAACAAGATCAAATGGGAATGAACTAGACGACTTAGTGCATTGACGAAACAAAAATGATTGAACTTTTTTATGCATTTAACTTACATTCAAATAATTTAAACATATTTAAAGAAATATTTTGTACAGACAGCATCGTTGGATAATTTTGAAGCATCTTAAACTTTATCAATATAATAATTTCACTTGATTTTGTTGTCAGACGTTTATCTTTTAAAAGGTGCTCAGCGAGATTCAAGACCTACCGAATCCTTATGACAACAGTTTACATTTTATTTATTTATTGGAACAACATTGAGCAGATGACGGTAGCTTACGTTAAAGTAATAAACTTTAACTTTTTATCAATATCCACCAGCTCACATTAAATATTGGCCAAAAACTAAGATTTATAACAGGCAAGACGAAATAGCCAAAGTAAAACAATTGAAATATATGAGAAAAAGCACCAAAACAGAATCTGGTTACAATGGCTTAGAATTAAAGAAGTGATAGATTAAATGGACCATTTGGTAGAACGAATAATTCGTTAGCATTCCCTATTCTTTTTGATTTATTTATTAACTAAAAGTGAGTTGAAAAAGTGCAAATTGAATGGACCGTGTGGAAGAACGAATCATTGATAGAATTGTCTGTTCTTTTTGATTTGTTTATTAATTTAAGGGGAATTTAAGTCATTGAAGATAGAGTGAATGAACGAATCATTAGATAGAATTATTTATTCTTTTTGATTTGTTTATTAATTGAAGGGGTACAACTCATCCCAGCTGACCTTAAATTAATATAATATTAACATCAGGAGCGAGGCAGATGTAATATGAAAATTAATTCGCTGCTAAGACGGCCTGAGGGCATGACCTAAGCTCAAATGGAAAGACCAAGTGGTGGAGGACCTGTCTTCAATTGTAGTGATCAGCAGCGGCGCTTGGCGAGAGATACTTAGTATCTCTGTAACCCGATAACGGGTTGTCATGGCCAAATAAAGTAAGGGAAGCCTGATGTATGAATAAAATATGAAAGTTAAAAATTAAAGCTTAACCATTTCTTAAGAGAGAATGCCAAAAGATCACCGTCAGCCAAGTTGGTGATCATTATTGGTCAAAGTCGCTCGATTTGGCAAATGAAGATGAGTTAAGATTGACAAAGAGATGGATGGAATAGTACGTTCGTAAGAGATGAAAGATTATTATTTTTGAGAAGCGAAAAGGATGGTGCAAAGCATAATTATATCTACAATATGGTAGGGTTAGAGGTCAAGTTAGGAGTTACGCTCGATGGAATGAGCGAATACAATATTTGTATAGAAGTATGTTAGAGTTAATGAGCACGAGCATGGGGTCATGCAGAAATAACACGCCGTGGCATGATCTAGCATCATATAGATCATATACTCGCTTTCAAAGGAAATCCTAATAAATTTTTCGAATTCGAGCGCTGCCGAATGTCATAATTTAAAAAAATAAACTTAATATAAACTTCTACTATTTTTTTCTTTTTAAATCGAATCGAATTGGTAATGCTAGTACAATAACTAATTCGGCATTACTAAATAATTTACTATGTATGTTATTATGTTCAAATTTGTGCAAACGACAAATCGTTTTTAATTGTCGAATTGCGATAAAATTAAAATAAAAGTACTTAAGGCCGTTAATTAGAATTTCTTCTATCTAATCAACAGGCAGGCGCGTGCTGATTAAGCGTAATTGAACTTTTAAAAGTATTTTGTTTATGTATTTTATTATGTGTTTGCTGTTTGATTTTTTTGTTAAATGTTTTTTTGTATATTTTGCTTTCGCTAATCATCAAATTATATAATTGTATAAAAATAAATAATAAATAAATATTTTATGTATGGTATACAATTCCGAGTTAAAAGCAAAACAAGCTGAAACTGTCTGGGAAATGTTGATAAAGACAGCTTGTCTGACCCAAATTAAATGTCAGAACTAAAAAGAGTGCATAAAAAATGTTCCCGTACCGACGTGTGCATACTCTTCATATTTGAGACCCATAGGCATATACACATTTAGCTTATGTGGTCCAACCTAATTGCATAAAATCAAGTACCTTAAGATTATTACACATCACAAAGCAAAGCGTTAAATAACAACCCTATGCAATATTTCTACATTTGGCCCAGGCTTTCAAAAAGGCGACATACGTCCATTTCTTGTCGAAGGTCAACAAGTTGGTCTCATTAAATCGGATGTTTTCAAGCAGCTGCTTAAGTATCCCGAAGTGTTTTGCATACGTGATTGTGAATACACAAAGCAGGTGAGTCCAATTGTCTATTAATAAATCAAAGAGCTAATATTTATTATTTTTACCATATATTTCCAGGGCCTAGTTGAGCTAAATCCGGCATTCCGCGACTATAATGAACGCACCGCACAATTGGAGAAAGTATTACGAAATTTACGCACTGATGGCACATTTTCAGCATTGCAAGGCTGGCGCGATGAGTATTTTGAGGTAAAGTCGGAGTACAAGGGTCTGCTTAAGATGGAACGTGCTGCCACACCACTATTTGGCGTACGCAAATATGGTGTGGATATTAATGGCTATGTGCAGCATCCGCAACATGGCCTGTGCATTTGGCTGCAGCAGCGTTCAAACACCAAAGAGACCTGGCCAGGCAAGTGGGACAACATGGTAGGTGGTGGTCTATCGGTAGGCTATGGCATTAAGGAGACGGCCATTAAGGAGGCGGCCGAGGAGGCATCCATTCCAAGTGATCTCGTCAAGAATCTGGTATCGGCTGGTTGTGTTTCGTTCTTTTTTGAGAGTGATCAGGGCTTGTTTCCCAATACGGAATATGTATTTGATTTGGAACTGCCAGTGGACTTTGTGCCACACAACGCAGATGGAGAGGTGCAGGCTTTTGAGCTGCTGCCGGCTAACGAGTGTGTGGAGCGCGTCTTTACGCCTGATTTCAAGACAACCTCGGCACCGGTAGTGATTGATTTTTTGATAAGGCATGGCTATATAACGGCAGAGAATGGTAAGGGCATGCGCCTATAATGGCAGTAATTACTAATTAATTTGTTTCTTGTAGAGCTGAACTTTACTCAAATTGTGGAGCTGCTGCATGTGCCACTGCAAGCGCTGTATACGTACAAAACTCGACTGGAACAAAAGCAAAAGCAGCAGCAGGTTATATCCGGCGAAGATATTTGCAACTGTAGCTCAGGATCTGCTGTAAGGCCTTTAGAAAATGGTCATAACAAGGCTAACGCCTAGGCATAACACGGCCAGCACTAAATGCGCATCAACATGAACAACGAATAGGCCTGATTGAAGCATGTAAAAGATCGTTAGAATTGAATGCATTGAGAAGCTGACGAAACTAGTTCGAGAGACTGCTATTGTAATGCGGATTTTAAATCCAAGACAACAGCCAATAATATTATAAAGACAAAAGTTTAAAAAGACATTGAACGCAGAAACCAATCAACCAACCAAACCAATACATATAAAAATTATTACTAAATTAATTTTAATATTACGTCAAAAGTTTAAAAGTATGTTTGTATCGGATTTAAATAGTTTATGTACGCGATAAATTCAGTCAAAGTTTGTGCTGTTTGATATACTTGTGTATGTCGGTATACATATATATATATAAATATATTTATGAAATTATTTACAATATTTATTATAAACGTAACACATACATAAGCTATATACTTGTATATATACTTATATATATATATACTCCCTTATGTATTGATGCCTATATGACTTAATTAGTTTTGTGCTTTGATATTCCAATTAATTGCAAAACCAAATAACGCCACATTCTTAAAAACAAATAAAATTAAACCAACAATTTGTGAAAAACAACGGACAAGTTATATAAGCATATATAACAAACACATTTATATACATAGTTTAACTAAAAATTATATACAATATTATTTACATTTTATGATATTTAAATGACATTTACTATTATGTGTGTGTGTGTACCAAAGTGCTCAAAACTTAAAACAAAAGCAAAACTTAATATTAATTAGTTTTCTGTTGAATTTGTAAAACTTTTTTAAACCTAATAAAGTGAAATGCCTAAAAGTTAACGCACACGTTTTGATACATTACAATAAAAATTAGCTATTTATATTTATTTATGTTAAGATGTAGCACGTTAATGCAAAATTATACATTAAACTAATTTTTCAAATTCAATTCTTGACTATTCTTACAAATTATAATGCTCTCTGACGCTTTTTTTCTATAATATTAGATTGATTAGTAAAAAGAATAATTTTTACGTGCCAAACACACGAGTACAAACTGCAAGTAGGCACAAATTTTCCTAAAAACAAGCCACTGATTCAATAAACAAGTATAAATGCACATTCAGCGAATTTCTCTATTTGACGGACGATTCAAACTTTTCCAAATCGATTAAACGAAAAAACTAACAAACGTATCGATAACAATTTAGGTTTACCATGCAACGATATATATTCAGTGCAAGCGTGCAAATGTCAAACTTAACATGGTGTGGCAACGCCATGCAGGTAGCCATCTTTCTTTCTTTCCCCAACTTCACGACCGCGTGGACGTCAATACGTAAAAGGTTAGCAAAATAAGTGATAAAATGCACTAAAACATAAATAAAATGCATTTAAATAACATGCTAATATGTGCGTGCTTTGCATAGCATACATACGTTTCGTGAACTGTTGTTAAAAGTGTATTTATTTTGCAGGGAACTACAGCCAACAAAATGACCAACTCAAAGGGTTATCGTCGCGGTACCAGAGACATGTTCTCTCGCCCCTTCCGCAAGCATGGTGTCATTCCACTGTCCACATATATGCGCGTCTTCAAGAACGGCGATATTGTTGACATTAAGGGAAACGGTGCTGTGCAAAAGGGTTTGCCATACAAGGCATACCACGGCAAAACCGGCCGTATTTTCAATGTAACGCAACATGCCGTTGGTGTCATTATAAACAAACGCGTGCGCGGCAAGATCCTAGCTAAGCGTGTCAACGTACGCATTGAACATGTCCACCACTCTAAGTGCCGTGAGGATTTCCTGCGTCGCGTGAAGGAAAACGAGCGCCTGCTGAAGGAGGCCAAGGAGAAGGGCACCTATGTTAACCTGAAACGTCAGCCCGAACAGCCAAAGAAGGCGCATTTCGTTAAGAAGCTCGAGGAACCCATTGCGCTGGCACCAATTCCATATGAATTCATTGCCTAAAGCGTTTTTAGGTATTTACAAAAAACAAAAAATATGTTTGCTTACATTTGTAATTGTATAGAGCTGTTGATTCTAAAAATACCATAAAAGAATTGATTGCTCTCAATATAAAAGCAGTAAACAATTATTTTATTAATCTTATTATGTTCTTTTTGTTGGGGGACATCGAATTTGGTCCAAGATTTCCAATTTTCTTTATTTATCGAATTCCAAGTGTGATCGCTATCGCTCTCCATGGATTTATCGAGTTACTCAGCTGGTTTTGTACCAGCTAGTCGCAGAATGTTTATGAAAATGCAGTCTTTTTGCGCTAAAAACATTTGTAAAACTTGTGGAAAAGAATTTTCAAAGCCCGCACTATTGATTCGTCATGAAGTTGTGCACTCTAAGCAAAAACCACATGCAGTAAGCCAGAACATGACTATTTAAAGCATATCAAATAAAACTTCAATATTTGCAGTGCGTCAAATGTGCAAGCCACTTTTCGCAGTTAAGTTCTTTGCAGCGACACTTGAAACAAAAACACGCGACTGAGGCGTCAATTGGTGTTTCTGCATCAGCTACCGTCACAGATGAAGTCGAACATGTGGAGGTAGTGGCACGCAATGCGCTTGCCGCACTTATTAATTTACAAAGTGGCATGGAAACCACACGAAGCTCACTGCAAAAGACACAAAAAAATATTAGTTTGCAGTCAACGCTTGAAGAACAACCACCCTGCCAAATAGTGCAATTAAGTGATAGATTGTATCCTACAGGACAACCAAAAACAATAGCCACGCAACTGGTACAACGCCAGTTCAAACGCTGTTATTATGTTTGCGAATTCTGTGCAAAGGAGTTTTCCAAAACTTATGATTTAATAAGGTAATTAAGTCAGATTGCTATTGCCTGCTCACTGTAATCACAGGTTTTTTAATAGACATCGACGAGTGCATACAAAGGAACTACCATACTTATGCAGCCTCTGCATGAAAGGCTTTACAACACGCACAAAACTCAATGAGCATCACAAACGTCTTCATGCTAAATTAAAGCGGCACAATTGTAGTTATTGCTATGCTGGTTTTGGCTCTAGCCGTTTGTTGAATTCTCATCTGGCTAAACATCACAGCAACTTAATACACGAGTGTAGCGACTGTAAGCGCACATTTCGGTCCAGAGCTGCATATGCTGCTCATAAGAAACGCGAAGCTGACAAAGATTTATTGAGCATCCAAGCATTGCTACCCAATCCACTTGAGCAGTCACACCTCACACAAAGAAGTTATAAATGCATATACTGCAGCCGCGTATTTTCACGTAAATTTAACTGTCGTCTACACATGCTAACTCATATACGACGCTTGCTGGACCAAAAACCAAATGAAGCTGCCGTAAGTCGCGGCAAAACAAATGTTTTCAAACTAGTAAACATAACCAAGTCAGCTATGTCTGCAAGCATAGACTATGAACTAAGACTGTTGCCCTCCAAGTGCTGCGAACATTGTGGTAAACATTTTCTAAAGCCCAGCGATCTACTACGCCATTTGGGCACCCACAGTGGTATTAAGCCGCATAAGTGCAGGATTTGTCAGAAACATTTTGCCTTAAAATTGACATTGCAACGACACTTAAACACACATCAAACAGTCCGCTCGAGTGTTAGTTGTCAGGTTTGTGGCAAGTCGTATGCGTCCAAGTCTGCGCTGCAGTTGCATCTGCGTTTGCATACCGGAGAGCGTCCGTTTAAGTGTGAAATTTGTCAAGCATCATTTCGCACGTCAGGTCACAAAATTGACCATATGCGTGTGGGCAGGCATAAAAATAATGTTAGTTTAATGAGTTAATGCTGGACGTTATGCGCAACAAAAATCAGAAGATATTACCAATGACCTTAAAGAAAAATTTCGTACAAAAGTGTAAATTAAAAGTAAATTATATAAAGCTTTCCGTTTATATAAATTGCAAAAGAATGTTATAATATTAAAGAAACTATTTTAATATTTAGGAACCCAATTACGTGTTTTGAAACCCTGGAGAGGTGCCATAATGGAATTGCCGGTCGAACTCTTGGCTTTTGGAAAGCTCAATTTTTTGTCGCTTGTCTGATCGTAGAAAATCATCCTCTTCGAGCATTTCCGAGTCACCACGCTTACGGCGCATAAATTCAATAGCATCATCCACTTTTTCATCCATCTCGTGCATTTTGTAGACGAGATATTTGGGCTCAATATATACATTGGATCTGTAAGAAATGTTTGATTTTAAGCTTTTATAATATAAAAAAAATCGTTTAAATTCTACTTACAATTTTAACATATACGGATCGAATGGAAAGAAAGTCTCAAGTGTTTCATCGGGCATAACATTTTCATGGGTAAAAACTGTTGCTAGCTTTCGTCGTGCATTGCGTTCCAGCACTGTATGACAATACGCCAATTGATGCGTACGTGTCACACCAGCAAAAGCTGTAGCCAATGTCGAAAGACAATAACGTAAAGGATTTAAATGGCACATGGCCAATCTCGACAGCTGCAAACTTTGCAGGAATAATAAATCTAAGAAAGAAAAATGGTTAAAAGGGAAAAAGTTATGCATATTTAATAGACATACCCTTTGGATTAGCGGTAAGATCACGCGCACGAAAAGTTATTAAATAAAATATGGCTTGGCAGACGGAGAAGAATACCATATTGACGCGGAGTGAAGCAGCTTGATCATATGCGTCCCAATCATCTAGATATCTGTGTGCATACTTGCAGAACTCCTTGAGATAGGCCATAATGGTTCTAAAAAGCAAAAGCATTGTATACTTTGAATAAAAACAATTGCACTCAAGCTTACCTAAGCGGCAAAAACTTTGCCCTAGCCAAAAAACTGGCTAAATAGCACATAGCTGTGTGTCGTACGACTGCCGAAATTGATGGATTTCTTACTTTTTCCCACATTCTTTTGAGAAACTCAAGCGCATAAAACTGATCTAAGCTGCATGCATAGAATATCACAAATTGTACATGATGTGTATTATGGATGGGCAATAGCACCTCTTCGAATTTGTCAACTAAAGTTTTGAAAAATCCACTATTGCAACTTGGGCGGCATTTGGCATTAATTAAATCATAAAGCTTCAGCAGGCAGATATCTAGCGATTGTCCAATAGGATGTTCCACCGACTTTTGTGGCTTAGGTTGAACGGCTGGCATATCATCCATTTGAAATATTGCGTCCCCATCCATGCCGTCATCTTCATCGTCGGTTTCTTCACTAAGTTCAGCAATTTCATCACGTGGCGCATGGACATCCAGCTTAGCCAGTCTTAAAATATTTATGGTTTATATTTTAATGTACATATTAATGAAGTGTAAAATATAGCAACTCACTTAACCAATACTAGTCCCAATATCATATCCTCAAAGATTGGCATGTATTCCATAAACAAAAGCACATTATGCAAATATCCGGCTGTTACATGAGCAGGCTTTTTATAGTATGGAAACTTTGCTTGTATTGTTTCTATCACAACATCGAAAGCCAATGGCACTGCATTCAATATGCGATTAAGTATTTGATGCACAATGCTTAAGTCGTTACGAATGCGTTCCGAGGGGCTGCCATTTATCCATTCTGTTGCCTCTTGATCACTTGGTATCCAATGAACTATTAACTTTGATATTCCTTTATGTATATAAGAGTTGTGTGCTATCATTACATCTACGCTAAATTCTGAATAGGCTTGCAAGGCGGCTGTGCTACGTTTTTTCCAAGATACGGATAGCAACGCATCAACAAGCTCAGAAAAAGATGGGTTAAGTTCATGCACTAGTTTACGGGCGTCTTGCATAATGGTAACGACTTCTTCATCCTGCCAAGGCAAATTTTAAAGGTATACTTATTAAATAACTTATATGTTTACTCACACTGAGATCTGCCTCGTTCAGATAGAACGTAAACTCCCTGACCAAGTGAAAATCATTGCCATCTAGGGCTGTGCGTATTGAATTTATAAGGCCCTTCTCTTTTGGGGTCACAAAGCGTACACGGTTTAGTGCCGCAGTCTTTGCACGCTCCCGGTCAGCAGTGGAAAATGGCTTTAATATGGATGAAACACCCGTTTTCATAGTATAAATAGACATTGTAGTTTTAATAGTTTTAAACTATTTCCCAATAATGCGCAATTGTGTTTAAACGCCAGCTGTTGCTTATGCTGCTCTAGTGGAATTCAATTATGTTTTATGAATTAAATAGCGTTTTATATCTTTTAAGCAGTTTGTATTTAAAATATTGCTCATTATCTACAATAAATTACTTTACAGTTTATTCAACAAATTTCTAAACTGGCAGAGATCACAACACGTTGTGCGCTGTCAATTCTAGGCTAGTGTTGAACAAGGTTAAAAATTAAAACATTTCCAGCACTGCTCGAGTTTATACAGCCATTTACAACACTGTGCCAAAAGACGCCGCATGTGCACATTTTTTTGTTGCTTAATTTAAGTGTTTGCATTAAAAGCAACAAAATGTCTTCGATGTTTATGTTAGATGCTGCGGGTGATCAGCAACTTCTTGATGAACAGTCTCAAAAACCACGCATTTTATATGGCGGTTCATTAAAAGTGCAGCCGCACCTTCATGAACGTGTGAACATCAATGCAACCACTGAAAGTGATGAGAACGAAACTGATGCCGTAGAATTTTTTGGTAACTATAAAAGTGCAATTTTAAAAATTGTTGCTGTAACAATATTTTTGTACCCGAAGGTGTTAAACTAAAATGTAAAGACCTCAGCGAAGGCATTTCCAAGGCAATAAATAATCGTATTAAAAGTGCGCCATCAAAAGTTGCTTCCGCAATGGCTGCTGTCGATGAAAAATTAACCGAGGCTGTGGAAAACGCTGGCACACGCCCTGTGACGAAACGTCAGAGGATTATACATTTAGACACAAGTGAAATCAATCCCCAAACTGGAAAGTCAGATATTGACTTTGAACTGCAGAGGACAAATGTTGACAAGGAAATGCAAAAAACCGTGCTAGTACCAGGATTTGAACAAGTCAAAGGATTACCTGAAGTTTCTTTAAAACGTCAGCGTGCACTTAGCAAAGTAAGTTTTTTTTTTTATTGTGCTTGCTTTGCTATTAATTTGTGATGAAATATTCGACAACCGAAGCTCTGCTTGATGCAGGGTAAGCGCGTGGCGCATGCTGCTTGAAACAACTGCTGCGGCACGACTCAGCCTAGACAATAACAAACATAGTTTCGTCCGTTGTAATCTTAGCAAGCGATTTTAAGCTTATGCGCTTTCTGTAAGGCCAGCGGAACAGCATTGCCCGTGGAACTAGACTATTGTCTGCATCAAAGTCAAAGCCGACAATTTAGACTTGGGCGCACATTTTTTTTTTTTTAATGAAACGTTCATTGTTATTGTCGCAAAAAGCAGCAGATGTTGAGGCATGCGTCGTTGCCACATTGATGACATCTTTAGTAATCTGAGCAGCACATAAACTTAACCTGCTGAAATTAAATTTTATTTGTTACTTAAATTTCAATTCGTACCTTTTTAGGCCGAGCGCGAGAAGACCAAAGGCAGTGGCTGGTTTAACTTGCCAGCTACAGAAATCACAGAGGAAAAGCTAAATGAGCTTAAAATTATACAAATGCGTTCAGTTTTGGATCCTAAACATTTCTATAAAAAGAATGACTTGAAAGTTTTACCGAAATATTTCCAAATTGGCACCGTGCAACACTCGCCTTTGGATCATTACAGTGAAAGACACACGCGTAAGACTAAAAAGTCGTTGGTCGATGAATTGCTACAAGATGAAGCTTTCCAAAAGTTCAACAAGCGCAAATATAACGAAGTTATTGCGCGCACTGACAAATATGCACATCGCAAAGCTATGAAAAAAATGAAAAAATTGAAGAAAAACAAAAAATAAAAATGGATTGTTTTAAAACATTTTGTATTATTTCGATTAAGCTGCTAAAAACTACGCTTTAGTTGAAATAGCGTTAGATTTCATATTCTCTAGCGCGGCTGAAATTTTTTCGGCTAACTTTTGAAAGCATTGCGCATATTCACTTTCGGGATGCTTAATAACAATAGGTACGCCAGACTCGCAACACTCGGCAATGTGTGCATCCAAGGGCAACGATATAATTCTTTCAGGAAGCTCTTTTGGATATGTTTTATCAGTATCCTTATAAAGCTCTATACGATGCTGGCAATTATTACAGGTGGAGTAACGCATATTTTCAACAAGTCCAAGCAAGGGTACATTTAACTTTTTATACATTTGTGCGCCGCGCACTGTCACCTCTAATGAAGCGGCATGCGGCGTGCTTACTAATACAACACCGTCTATGGGTACTTGTTGTGTCAGTGAAAGATGCACATCTCCTGTTCCTGGAGGTGTATCCACAACCAGCACATCCAAGGGGCTCCAATCGGCGCCCTTAAGCAGCCGTTGTATGGCCGACATAACAAGAGGGCCACGCCAAATAATAGCACTATCCGGCGGTGTAAGCATTCCCATTGACAGACACTTAATATTGTAGTTCTGTGGTGGCAGCATCATATTGTGATTATTTAGCTCAGGCTCGCTACGCAAATTCATCATAAGCGGTATTGTGGGGCCAAAAATATCGCCATCCAGCAAGCCAACGCGTTTTCCCAGTTTAGCAAGGCTGACAGCAAAATTAACTGGAAGAGATTGACAAAGTAATGGAAATTGTTTTTTTCATTACAGCTCTTGCCTGCCACTGTGCTTTTGCCGACGCCTCCTTTGCCGGAGGCTACAACAATTATATTCTGTACACCCTTAAGCGGTTCTCTTTTGGGCAAGCCGCGTGCCATTAGAGCAGCCTGATGTTGGTTGACTTTTGTTGCAAAAGTTCGCACTGACAATAATGCACATTTTTGCATTGTGATACAATTGATTCAAGTTGCATCAACAGAAATTATTTTGGACCCAGGCAGCAGCTGATAGTGTTGCACAATGTACTCAGTTGTTTACCAGAAAATCAGCTGTTAGTGTTCGATAATGCGGCGGAAATTTTTAAATTGTTTTGTTTGCATTGCACAAAATGAACGATGTTAAATTGAATACACAATTCGAGGAGTTGGATAAATTGAACGACTTTGCTGCTGCGAGCCACAGCGATAAAATAACGTGCGATGACGAGGATGCGCTTTGGTCTATTGACGATGATAGCTTGTTTCAACCACGCGGACTTGCCAGCCATAGCAATGGTGCGGACAAATCAGTGTTTGTCACTTGGAATGAGTACTATTTACTTAATTTTCGCTTTAAGAAATCGAAGCGTAAAAAGAACGTTGAAATGACCAAAGTGCGTATACCATTACCAACAGTAGGCAGCACCTATATGCGCAGCATACATATGTTGGATTACAACACGCTATTGCTCATGTCGGATGGTCATATTTATTGCTTTGGGTCAATCAAATCCCTGCATATTATTAGCTGGTTAACTGGTGTACGTTGTTTTGCACGTAGCGATGGCGGTTTTAGTGTAATACGGCATGATGAAACAAATCGCCGACTATTGCTGGAAGTTTATAAGGATATGCCCAGTCTGGACAAAAGCAGTAGTACTCTGGAACATAGCTATGATATAACATGCGACGAACAAAACGTTTTTCACTGCGATTGGCAGCAAGACCCATATACCTTGCAAACAATCAGCGTAAAATCCGAAGAACTGAATTTTATGCAGAAACTATTTGGCGCCGAAGCTACAACCCAACAAATCCATATTTTTAGCATTGCCGGGCACGTCTATGTTTTGCTACCGATGGAGCAGTCAGAGGAAGAGCCTAAATACCATGTAGAGCTGCTATGCATTTATGCCTCTGCTGTTACTTTTATACGCGTATTGCCTCAGCTAAATCTCTGCTTGGTCTTTCTCAGCTGTGGCACTGTGGATATTTTGTATGTTTCCAAGTTGGGCATAAAAATGCATGAGTTATACCACACCGGTGCGAAGTGGCTGGACTACGATGCTAGAAGCGATAATGGTGATTTATACTACACTGATGGCGAACAGCTTGTTCGTCTGAGGTTTATGTACCAAAATGAATATGACGACTGCAAAGTTGAGAAAAATATCAAATCTATACCGGGCATGCTCGCCTGCACGTGGGTGAGCCATATTGAGCAACTGGTATGTCTCAGCGAGAACAATATATTTCATCGCATTTCATTTAGTCTAAACGATAGCGAATCAGAAGAAGATAAAGGCATCTTAAAGGACCTAACAACAGAGAGTATTGAACGCCTGCGCTTAGATGCACAAGTTTTGGCACAGTACGAAAATCAACCTGTCAAATTACAGGCTGATTGTGATTGTGAATATGAAAAGCAACAGTTACTGGCCATGGCTCGTAATGCGAAGTGGCATATGCCCAGTATGGAGGCCAGAATCAGATACTACCGCCAGCTGCCAGAATTTACACCCGATGCATTGCTTCTTTTCAGCGCACGGCAGTCGCTGCTGCATTGTTGTGGTGTCTTCGTGGTCTTGGAATTTTTAGTGCATAAAAGAGGCGGCCTGCTGCATAGCAAATATTGGCAATTAGTTATATACCATGAGCAAAATGCTCATATGCACTGCTTGCCCACAGAGCTACTGCTGAGTCGCAAATGCTTTTTTATTATACCATTTAAAAAGTTGCCCAACAAATGTTTTCCTGAAGTCACCTTTAAATTAGTCTCATTTGTAGAGTTGGACAAAGAGATTAGCGCGGTGCTGCTTACTTTGCCGGTAATTGAGTATAGTGAAACTTATAGCGCGCTTTTCGCTGCTCAACTCGCTGCTATTAACACGTTTAATGAGCCACAAGTCAAAGATATCTTACAAACTGCAAAACAAACCGTAAAACCCAAAATTGTACAAAAAATTAAAGTTGCGAATGCAAATCTTAATCAAATTGCTAAGCTCTGCAATGTGCCATCTACGATCGGGGAGAATATGATAGAGCTGTATTTTGTTAATAGTAAATTCAGTATTGTCGCAGATACAAATTTTGTATTGACAATTGAAAGTGAAGACACTTCTGCTCTCTTTTATTTAAAACAACACTTGCAACTAAATATGCATAAATTAATGGAAATAAAGGAAGCAGAAGAATTGGAGAATGCAAATGATCACGCATTAATGCAGCAGATTATGGTAACATCAATAATGGTTTCCATTATGTTTGTTTTGCCATTTTAATAAATAAACTTAAAATTATTTCAGAAACTTCAATGCGAGTCTGAGCAACTTTATGGCACACTACCAAATGAGAATGATGAACTTCAACGAAATGCTCAAATGCACTTGGAATCACTAGAAAAACTTTATGAAAGAATACGCAACATAATTTATAGTTTTTAAGTCAGAAAAATAAAGTTAATGTACTATTCTTACCGCTTTTGAAGGCCTAAGACTAAAGCAAATCTTTTCGTAAGCATTTCTATGTCTGTAACGTGATGAAAGGAACTGCCACTCTGCATTTGTTTTATTGTTATAAACTAGATTGCACTTTATTTTTATAACTGCTACATTAATTTGAATTGAAAGTGTCTCGAAAATTGTCTTAGTGTATATTATGCGTTGTGCTCTGTGTCTTATTAACTTCAATGTACCATCATTTTCAAGTTTTAAATTTGAAAGTTTGGCAAATTTGAGTCAAAATATGTTACATCGATAACTGCGCGCGAATGTCGATTAATTTTGACAGCGCCATCTATATTTCATTTCAATACCAATTAAGTTAAGTTGGCTGCGGCTAGGCGAGCCGTCAAATGCAACCCTGTTAGTTGTCAAACTGTCACCATCTTCCTTTTTCTTTTTCACCTACGTGTGAAGACATCGCGTATTTTGCGTCGGTGTTCGGTTTTCATTAAAAAGTGAAAAATGGTGAGTGTAAACAACGATAGTAAACACTAAAAACATACTTAAACATATGCACATGCAAAATACTGCAATAGTTCGACAAAAAAAGTGCTGATGCACTTGTGGGCAACTGATTAATATTGTGTGATTAACTGGCCAATTACAATTTATAACTTGTTTTACTTCTGCCACTCGCAGGGTTTCGTCAAGGTAGTCAAGAACAAGCAGTACTTCAAGCGGTACCAAGTTAAATTCCGCAGGCGTCGCGAGGGCAAGACCGACTACTATGCCAGAAAACGCTTGACTTTCCAGGACAAGAATAAGTACAATACTCCCAAGTATCGTTTGATTGTGCGCTTGTCCAACAAGGACATTACCGTGCAAATTGCCTACGCACGCATTGAGGGAGATCGCGTTGTCTGCGCCGCTTATTCCCATGAACTGCCCAAGTATGGCGTCAAGGTATGTAAATTGTTTATGCGTGCATTTTATGCAAAAAAAAAATTAATTTTTTTTTATATTATTGTGCTACACTTTATAGGTCGGTTTGACCAACTATGCTGCTGCCTATTGCACTGGTCTGTTGGTGGCACGCCGCTTGCTGAACAAGCTGGGCTTGGACTCGCTCTATGCTGGCTGCACTGAGGTTACTGGTGAGGAATACAATGTTGAGCCAGTCAATGAGGGACCAGGTGCCTTCCGTTGCTACTTGGATGTCGGTTTGGCACGTACCACCACCGGTGCTCGTGTTTTCGGTGCCATGAAGGGTGCCGTCGATGGTGGTCTTAACATCCCACACTCGGTGAAACGCTTCCCCGGCTATTCCGCTGAAACCAAGAGTTTCAATGCTGATGTGCATCGCGCTCACATTTTCGGTCAGCATGTTGCTGACTACATGCGCACCTTGGAGGAAGAAGATGAGGAAGCCTTCAAGCGCCAGTTCAGCCGTTACATCAAGCTGGGCATACGTGCCGATGATGTAAGTATTGTAAATTACAATTGATGACGTCCATTTTCAAAATTACCGCTGCGTTTTGTTGCCATAACGCTGGCTGTGCCAAAAGTGGACCACATAAAATTTTCAGCAACCTGTGTTCGATATTCAACTCTCCATATGGGTTGCGTTCTCTGTTATGGTTGCACACTTGCACTTTTCCAACAAAAACCAATCGTGTGACTAATTTTACAATGCTTTCTGTTATTGCAGATTGAAGATATCTATAAGAAGGCTCACCAGGCCATACGCAACGATCCTGGTCACACCAAGCCAGCTGAGAAGAAGTCTGCTGGCACAAAGAAGAGATGGACCGCTAAGAAACTTACAAATGAACAGCGCAAGGCTAAGATTGCCGCACACAAGGCTGCCTATGTGGCCAAGCTGCAGTCTGAGACTGACGCTTAAGTGGATTTTTTTAATTACAACAGTTGCCGTTTGTATTGGTGATTAAGAAAATAAATATTGAAAACAATTGTAAAATGGACAATTGCCAATATAAATCGTAAGTTTCTTTGGTTAATGCGCGAGGTGTTTTTATTTGGCAGCTAAAGAGAGCAGTTCTCTATCCAAATGCGAGCTGTATGTTCAGTGGAGCAGTTTTTAAAACCAAGAACTTCAAGTAAGGTTAATTTTGTTCATTTAAAACGCGAAAAATTTGTGTTGACGTCGAAAAAATAACTTGAAAGGCGAAGACCACGTTTTTTTACACACACACACACAAGCATCTATTGTTTTGGCGGTACAGCAATAATTTTTAATCTTCGTTGAAAAAATATTGAAAATAGAAACTTAAAGCAAGAACTAACCATAAGAAATTTTGGTTTAAACTTGTTAGAAATCAAATTTATTGATGAAGGATATGCGTATTTAGGATAAGGCTTGAGATCTTGTAGATAAGGCAGAGATGGTGTGTAAGCAAGCGTACGTCCAATTAGTTTAAATTCCAATCATCTACCTATGCTCTTTGAAGGGAAATGCCATACATAATTGTGTAAAAGCCTTTCTGAAGATAAAATTCTTTAAATCCCAAGTTATCCGCGTTTTTTTTTCAATGCATACTTTTAGTTGTTGCAAAATATACAATTTTTAGCTTTCAATTAACGACGAGCTAGCTAGGCATTACATTAAAACAAAAAAAATAGTTAATTTTTTTAAAAACGCTGCTTAGATTGCTTTTATTTGTCTTTAAATAACGCATCAAAGCGAATACTTAGCCTGAACATTTTTGAATTAAATTAATATTTAATATAAGTGTCAATAAATTAATATACTTTGTTTATGTTTGTTATAATTAAAGCTTAATGCTACACAAATAAAAAAGGACACAAAGCATGCAAAGACACGTAAATGGTGGTATATAGTAGTAAAACATCGAATACACAGTATGGTACAATTTTATGTTTGATTTGTCATTTGTTAGGATTTATATGTCTATAGAAATCATTTGTTAGTTAGACATCTTCTGTGCCCTTTTGCTGGCAGACACCACAGTATTCGTCTATAAAACGTCCGGGCACACAGATTTCGTGATAGATGTGACCACAATTGAAGGTTATGAGTCCACCACGCGGCACAATTTCTTTTCTTAGCACAGGTTGACGGCATTTGCTGCAAACTTGGTCATAGCTTATGCAACGGCCGCTACGCTGTGCGGAAATTAGCTCCGAATGTGCATTGAAGTAATCTTCATGTTGCGTTTCTTGTGCCGAGTTTAAGAGCTCAACTTGTAAATTATAATGCCACAGCATGCTCACAACGGATTCGCGTAAATGTGGTATAACTTGGCCCAGTTTTATTTTGTTTACAACTAGCTCGGGGCTTAAATAATCTGCAAGTAAACAGTTTACATTGATGCTTCAATTTGACACTAATTAAGGCAGTAACCTACCACCAACAATGCCATTTAGTACTTTGGTAACAATTTCTGGCTGCGCTGCAGATTCATCTATAAGAACATTCCACAAATCCAAGTCGTTGTGCTCCTTGCAAAATTCAATAGCTAACTCAATGTCTTTCATCTAAAAACGAAAAAATGGGTAAGGCAATTTTAAAAAAGGGCATAAACTCTTAGTTTACGAAAACAAGAACTAACCTTATGTATAATAATATTTAAAGCCTTTACGGCCTCATCACCGCCCATGCAGCCCAATAAGTAGACCATTTCGGGGAAAAAGTCTTGACTCGTGCATATGGCAAGTGCATCCTGTATGGCATATGAGCGAGAACGACGTAGAAAGGGTAGCAGCTTGTCTCGATCGTACTTGGCATACAAGCCTACCAATTTAAAATGGAATGTCGCACAGCTACGACTATCTACCTTGTTCAAAGCATCTAAATACTAGAAGTAAGACAGTAAAGTTATAGCAAAGTATGTAGTATTATAGTTGCAGAATTTACTTACCCAATATAAATACTCTTGATTCTGCTCCAGTTGATGCACTACTATTTCTGGATTTATTCTATCTTTATCGAGCAAAACCTTAAAGGCACGTTCACGGTCCAATTGTATAAGTGGAATGATAAGTTTTGATATGACGCCATATAAATCATAGCGACGTATAAGCTCAAAAACATCCTTATTCTGTAATCTAAGAAAATTATTTAAAAAAAGACTTAAACAAGTTAAATAATTCTACCTACTTCAAGTACATGCGCAGCGCATTCTCATATTCAGCTATGTAGGAGTAAAGAAGCGCCAGCGATTCTAGCAGTTCATTGGCATTCGGCTTACGGAAGTTATCATGTATAGCATTTATTACAGCACGTGCATCGTACAATTGTGGAGGCCATTCTTTGATTAGGTTAAGGAATCCACATGCATCAAGCTTAAGGAATTCATACAACACCATCTCGTAAACATGTGGATCTAGCTTGCAGTCTTCTGATGTGGGCAGATAAGCGCTAACAGAACGTAATTGTTGGCATTTGACGAACTTGAAGACTTCCTCCTCCCAAAGCGATTTATTGTTTCCTAGTACACGTAGGCATAGCTTGGCAGCAGCTTCGTATTGCTTGAGCGATAGTAGGTAATTAATATATAATCTGTAAATGATTAATTATTATCTTTTTGGTCGTTCTATATGTATCTTATAAACATACTTTGCCACAGAAAGCAGAGGTAAACTGCCGCCATGTAATGATATGACCTCCATGGCTTCTTCGTATTTGCTGAAATAAGCAAAATGTATGTTGGTATTATAAAAAAGTGCAAAAGTTTTTACAAATAGAGATACATTTTTGTCTTAATTGGTTTTGTAGTTTTCGTATTTGGCTATTTTCATCTTTTTTCTTGGATGCAATAATTCAATTTAAAATTTAAGGCGCCTTGTGCGTTTCAAATTTAATGAAGAATCGTGATGTTATCGATTTTCGTCAAAACATTTAGTAATTAGAATATTTATACTATCGATAAGTTCACAATATATGTGACGTGTTTTTAATGATAACTGTTTTTAATGATAAACGCTTTTTATACGCTTGACAAAAATTTTAAATCGTATATAAATAACAAAAACTGCGGTTTTTAGGGATTCTGTTTTGTCAATACAAACAAATTCGTTTTTGCACTCAATGTAGTTTGTTATCGATGACTCATGTGGGTACACTTTTTAATCGAAATGCGCACAGCTGATTGTTTGCATTTCGCTTCATTAATATTTTCGCCGGCTTAAAAATTGTGCAAAATGCGTCGCATGAACAACCTAATCACGCTTTTTACTGCAATAAGCGCATTTTTCTTTGGTTGTTTCATTACACGTATCCTAACCACAGTGGAAAAATGCCCAGCGCAACGGAGCGGCGTGCCAAAACTTGAGCCACATCCAGACCTCTTTCTGATGATTCTTGTGCTAAGTGCCCCTCGAAATATTGAACAACGTGATGCTATGCGTGAAACGTGGCTGCGCCTTGGACAACCTCTGCAGCAGCCGTACTTTCCAGAAGAAAACATCTATTTGCCTGCTTATACAGCGTCTGGACATTTGGAAATGGAAACCGTTGCCTCGCAAGCGAATCGCCTACGATTGTACATGAAATGGCAAGAGCAATTACCTGCTATGGGCGCGCCCAAAACACATCGTAATATTAAAGTGAAGCACTTCTTTGCCATTGGCACTCAACAAATGACTGGGTCAATACGTTCGGAAATAATGCGAGAACAAAATAAGCATAATGATTTGTTATTACTTCCTCGTTTGCATGATGCGTATGCCAATCTTACGGAGAAACTGCTACAATCCCTGGATGCTATAACACACCATTATGAGTTTTCGTATCTTATAAAAGTGGACGACGATACATATGTTAAGCTGGATAGTTTTCTTAACGAGTTGATCTCCTACGATCGCAAACTTTTGCGTAAGAGGGTCGACTACGGCCAGGAGCCCCTGCCAGAACTTTACTGGGGTTTCTTTAATGGACGTGCTGTTATTGAAAGCAAAGGACAGTGGCGGGAACCAAACTATCATTTGAGTAAACACTATATAACCTATGCGTTAGGCGGCGGCTATGTCATATCGCGTAAACTTTGTGAGTTCGTAGTCAACAATTCACAGCATTTGTCTGCATTTGTATCTGAAGATGTGTCCATGGGCACCTGGTTGGCGCCTTTGCGAAATGTCTATCGCTGGCATGATCCACGTTTTGATACTTCATACATGCCGCGCAAATGCCGCTCGCAGCATTTGGTTTTACATAAACGAACGGAAATTGTAATGCGTGATCTCTTTGAAGGCAAGCTGTGCAGCTTTGAAATAATTGGTGGGCGTTTTGTGCCGGAATACTACTACGATTGGTCAAAGCCAGCTGACAAATGCTGCGACAGTTTAGTTGTATAAGTAAAACTTACCAGTGTGCAATAAGCCATTGTACACGATCGTCTGTATCAATAAGGCTGGCTACCACAATATCCTTAGGCGCCACAATGTAATAATGATTCTCTTCAATAAGACAGCCCAAACTATAATCATTTACGGTGTATTCCTCGAAACCGCGTAGCGATAAGCTATCAGTGCATATAGCTTCACTGGTATCCGTCTTGTACTCCATGACACAAAGCACTGGCCTTAGTGCTTTGTAGGAGGCACTGCGCTCCTTAGGATATCCCAGCACAACCAATTGATTGGCAGTGAGAGGCGCCAAGCCGCATATGTAGAATGTAGTTTGAAACGTGGAGACTGTTTAGTAAATAATATATATGTATGTATTGTATGATTTATAAAATGTTTATTTCCGCAACTTACCAGGATCAACTATTAATCTGGGTAAATTACTGGAAGCCGCCTCTATAACATTTCGTTTGCGTATCACACAAATATTTATCGTATCCACCCAGCCAATAAGCAATGTTGTTGAATTGGACCAACGCATATTACAGCGAAAGTTTTCCAGTCGAGTCTGTGGTGGCGCCTTCCATTTCATCAGGCCCAGTGAGCATTTTTCGTTTAGGTCGTAAACACGTACGCCCAAATGACTGGCCCAAGCAACAAAGGTGCCATTCCAACAAATAGACATAACACTGCCCTCCGCATTCCACAAGGTAATAGGTTTGATTTTCTTTAGAAATGTGCGTTCGTATAGAGTCAGTTTATCATCGCCTAAATCAAGAAAGGTAATTAAAATAAATATAAAATTCAAGTATTACTCAAACTGTTAATGCAAAAAAAAATTATTTATATATATGCATGATTGTACATTACCGACTATAAAACGTCTGACACCATTGGATTTCATGTCGGGATCGAGTGCTACGGCTTTAATAAATTTGCCATAGCTTAGATTTTGATTATTTTCGCAGCTAAAGAGCCCGGTTATGTTTACCTGAAAATGTCTAATGTATTGCATTTCTGTGTTATACGAAACCACCATGACTCACTTTGCCATCATCGGAGCATGTGGCCACATACTCGCCCTTTGGATCCACATCAATGTGATTTACAGCCACGGTGTGGGTATGTTGGTCACTATTGCTTAAGTTACTATCTACCGAGTTGCCCTGATGGTCCAACAGATGAACGCGCCCTCGAAATGTGCCAAATATGAGAAACTATAAAAGTAAGCGATTGCTTATTTGTGCGTAGAGTAGTGTTTCATAGAAACAAACCTTGGGATGCACTGCACTGCATGTAACCACATCTGTATTGAGTATATTTTTCAAATCATTTTCTATGCGTTTGTATTTAAATTTTGGTTCCACTTCCTCTTCCTCGACACTTTCTGTATCCTAGTTTTATAAGAATTGTTTAAAAATATCGGCTTTGTTAATATTAAGTGCACACTTACGCTATTTGTATCCGAGGTTTCTGCCATTTTGAAAAATATTTTAAATTCAAGTAAAATGTTTTTGTCACAATTAGTTTCTTATCTGAAAGTTGTATCAGCTGTTGGTTGTGCCATTCACAGCAATGCGTATTTACATTGCTTGCCATTCACAAGTCAAACAATTAATTGCAGCTGGCAGTGCCGTCAGCAAATTTGGCGCTGAATGGCCGCACTAAACAGATTTAAATTTAAACGCCAGAAAATTAAACAGTTTTTTTATTTGTTATATATGTATATATATTTCTAATTTTTTATTGGTGTTCATATAAATGCGCTTAATTATTGTTTGCTTTGTATGCATTTTATACTTTACATGGTGAGTGCAACTTATACACAAACAAAAATAATACCTTGAAAGCCAAAATAAATACGTGTTTTTAATATCTTTTTTTTTTTTGCTTGCAAAATATACACATGTTTATTTAATAATCAATTAAACTTCTAATTAAAAACACTTAAACAGTTTAAAATATACGTATGTGTTTGAAAAAATAAACTCGAAAAAAAAAAACAAAACATTGTGGGAACCGTAAACGGTTTGAAAATTTAAATTTCGAATAGCTTTCCGCGACGTTAGTTTCATGCATGTCACTTACTCTTTTTACTTAATGACCACGTGTACATATGTGTATAGAATATATAAATAAATTAAGGCCTATATATAATAGCGCTAAATTACATAATACAAATAACTACTAAAAGGTGGCGTTACAACTTAAACACCCCACACAGCTACGATTCATCTGCTGAAATCGCCGCAGCACCCATTGTCAACGTTGCCCATAGTCCAGTAGTGGTCCAATATATCCTCACTGGTAAAACGCACATCGGGATCTGATTGCAACATGTTTGCAATTAAATCACGCACGCCCTCACCAATGCCCGACCAGTAAGGATCGGGAAACTCATAGACGCCTGTAATAATGGCATCAAAAAGTGGCTCTTGTTGATTATCAGGCGAAACGAATGGCGGAAAACCACATAGCAATATATACAGTATAATACCAGCTGCCCAGACATCAATCTAGTAAGAGAAGAAAAATGGACTATATATTTGAAATAAAGATTCAAACAAGTTTAGCCTTACTTTTAAGCCGTAGCCCACTTCAAGCAAAATCTCTGGCGCTACATAGGTTGGTGTGCCGCAGACGGCAAAGAGCGGTTCAGTAACTTCACATGCCAAACCGAAATCGGCCAGTTTCAATTCAATAACATTGCCAAACTCATCAAGCTCAACCTGTAAGCAAAACATTTGCATAATCTGCAATTTTTTCACTATTTTGCAACTTACTAAAAGATTTTCGGGTTTTATGTCTCTATGTACAATGCCCATGGAATGTAAATATGACATCGCTGAACCGAGATGTCTTATCATAATGCGCGCCTGGGTTTCTGAGAAGCGCGTAACCTGCGTAATGGCATCAAACAAATCGCCACCTGAAAGCAAGGCAGCAAATATATCATTAGTCAAGTTCATCATAAATCTCAATTTTAGTTCGCATCACTTACCACTAACATACTCCAGCACCAGATACATGTTCAACTGTTGATCAACATCCATGATGAGTGATATGATATGGGGATGTTGCAGTTTCTTCATAACACGCACCTCTGCATCAATATAGTGCTCTTTGCCCTTGCATTTGCTTTTGTCAATAATTTTTAAAGCATACGGCAAACCCGTTTGTCGTTCCTTGATCTTAAGCACAATAGCAAAATTACCATCGCCTATGATTTGCCCTAAAGCATAGTTTTCCCGTATAGCAACAGGTAGTTCACCCATTTCAACGCCAGTGCTTTGCAGAAATGCCGCTTCCTCGTCGTCGGCCAGCACATTGCTGTTATCACATTCGCCCGGAACATTAGGCGCAGCCGGAAATACTTTTTTGCTTTTAACTGGCATCTTGGGTTTGGGTCCCTTACAAGCGGTGCCTGCAGTACGCAGCGTCTTGCGTATGGCATTTATGGCACGCTGCTCATCCGCCTCCAACTTGAAGTCTTCCGCAGTGTTCACACGCTCGGTGCCATAGGCGAAGAACACATCCTCTTTTCCAAAGAAATCTGCCAACTGGAGCACAGACACACCCGACAAGGTAAACATCTTACGCACATAGCCCGTGTCTAGTTTAACCACCTGAGTTATGGCAGTTAACACATGTTCAAAACTTGGACTATTGCGTTTATTAAGTAGCAAGCGCATGATGCGGCGTGGCTTAGTGCCATTGCGTATAAGTGTGACAATGCGTGGATGCACCACGCTGTCACGTTCGCTGAAGCGGGAGCTATTCAGTGGACTTCCATTGGTGCCTGCGTTTGCAGCGGGGGCACTGCACACCATGGCGCCGTTCTTAAGCGGCGAGGCAGGACGATGCGTTTTTGAGATGCGCTGATTGGCGCGATTGTTGGCCAGTGTTAAATTGGCTAATGGCTGTGAGGTGGTATTGTATTCGACCTTTTTGAAATTTTCATTATTGCAGGAACAAACGTAACTTTGACCGTCCTCCAACTCGTCCAAGGCGCTAATCTGTAAAGCACCATAAACAAAAATTTTTAATTAAAAATATGTTAATGTATTTAATTAATTGCAGATTATAAAAAATAGTTTTTTCCCAATATAATGGAGCGAGAAGCTGCGAGATGAGTGTGCCAAAAGATAGAAATTTTTGGATCACACTCAAATTAGATGAACGATTTTAATTACAACAAAAATTTAATTGTATTAAATTAAATTACTTTAATTAGGTTGGAGAAAAAAAATTGCGACTAGCGACAGATAACACTCATACAGATTCCACATTATGCTTGTAAAATTATGGTTGATATACAATAAATGCATTTAAGGATTACTACTGTTCTTTCGTCGACTACCTTATTACATGATATACTTCAAGAATGTTTTGTCATTTATATTGTTCAATATAATCTATGTTTTATAAGTTAAAATTGGAATTTATTTTTTAAAACGCCAATTTTTGCGATTATACAAAATGACCAGTGTGAAAAAAATATATTTTTTAGGGGTAAATTCCAAACTTTCATTAAACTATTTAAAATATACACTAATCTGTGTGCTTGAAAATGAATTTTTTTAAATTTGTTCAAGTTGTAAAACAAAACGGTGTTGCCATTATTTGAGCAAGCAGTGCTCTAAGTGTTATCGATTTTTATTTTAATCGACGCTTATCGATATTCTGTCTATCGTTTAATGATTATCAACACAAGACACTCGGCGACTTTTTGTTAAGTTTAAACGCTGATCGGTGTTATTTTTTGAAATAGCTTATACGATTCTCTGGTGCTCTTGGAGTTCTACTCACCTTTTTGCCAACCATGTTGTATATGGTACGCACAGCACCAGGTATTTTTACATTCTCCTCGAGCAAGCGGGTCAGATCCTCAAATAAACTTTCAAATGAACGATAACGCTCATTGGATACGGGTATGGTGATGCCGGGATAAAATCTATCACCATTTCTATAAAACTTAATGCGATGTGCCTTACGCGTGGGTGTGCGACTGCTTGAGATGCGTTTTTTAACGTGTGCCGCACCGGCTACACCCAGAGCCACTGAAGCGCTACCTGCACCATTTGTGGTGCTTACTGTATTGGTAGCAGCTGTGGGCGGCGCTGATGTAGTCGACGAGGCGCCACTCAGTGAGCCATTTGATTTGCATACGCTTCCACTTGTCATTGATCCATTCAAATCCAGTTCATGCAATTCTTTATCCAACTCCGAGTTTGAGCTGGCCGGACTGTCGCAACGGCTATTATTGCCAGCTTGTGCTGTTGCGGCCAATGCTGCATACTTTACTGCCTGTTGCTTGGCAAGTTCCTCAAAAAGTGCTGCCTCCGCTGAATGCTGTTGTTGTTGTGCAACAACTGCTGCTGCAGCAGCAGCGGCAACTGCACTTTTCTTGGGTGTACTTGTGGCACTGCTATTGTTGGATTGCAGCGAGGAAAGCAAGGAGGCGGTGCTATGCAGATTGTTGACCGTGTGAACTTCCATTCTGTAAGATAGGAAAAGATATTTATATATGAAAATTAGTCAGCCCAGAGTAGGTTAAGACGCGGCTCAGACGGCCAAAGTAATTTACATGATGGCCATTTTAGGCAACTTTCAAGACCCGCTTGTGGGTCAATTACTGCTGCTATTGCTGATGGCTGGCAAGTGCTACCACTGTTCGTGGTTTATTTAGTTATTGCTGCTGTTGCTGTTTAGATAGAAAGGTTTACCAACAAGTAGCGCATTTAACTTTTTCCGCTATATATTTATATATGTTATAAGTATTTTAATAATTTTTTGTTTGTTTAGGCCTTGTGTGTGTATTGTATATACAACAATTATAATAAAACTTATATTTCAGTTGAAAAAAATATACGAGCACAAGTCATCGATTCATAAACATCACTGACATTTAAAGCTAAGACTAAAGAATTGGAAAAAAAACCTGTTCAGCTTGCTTACTGACTGACTGACTGACTGACTGAGTTAAGTGTTGACGCTTGGCTAGAAAGTATCTAACAGATACAAGCCACAAATTCCAACTGTAATTGCGCTAATTTACGTAAATTATTTGCAGCTAATAATTTTACTTGCAACAAAGACCGCTTTGTGCACTAGATTCCAAAGACGCGAAAGCGACCATTTAGCCACCGCTTGAGCTGGTACTGTTTAGCCAAAGCATTGACTGACGCAGGTATCGCCATTTTTATTTATTTTTTTTTCGTGATGACGCCATTTTGTGGCTCACCAAAAGGCACACCCGTGTGACAGCGTGTCCTAATTTAGCCAGCCCCTAACCTGGCCTGGCCTGGCCTGGCCTAGCCTAGCCTAGACCAGCCAGCGCCTATTCTAGTTTTAACCTTCTTGATGCATAAACAAATAGGCAGTCATGCCAAAGTAGCAGTTTGCTCGTTTTCCCAGGCCTTATATATAATCATTATCATCGATCAATAAACTGCGTTATATTAGTCATATTCATAGGCACGGCAAACCGGTTTCCTTTTTCTCAAGAGATTTTGCAAGGACATGCATGTGGCGAAACAAAAAACTTTGAAATCTGCATAAATTAAAGTAAAAAATACAAAGAAATGCTGGGATAGAAGAATATTTATGCCTTATCAAAGATTATGGTAAATTTTTATAGCTGCACTTTGATTTGCATGGAAGATTTACTGTTGTATCATGTATCTTTTCGAGGTTCTCAGCAACAACATGCTGTTGTGAAATATTATTTTTTGGTAACAAATTTTTATTTTTTCTTATGTGTATTCAAGATCCGTATTTTTCCGACAATAATTTAATTTCTTAAATGTTTGCATTTTTGAGAAGATGACGCGTTTTCTTGTAAACTCTTCAATCTGCTGATGGAAAGCATATAAGAAATATATGTGTCCAGTTCTTTGGATACACTGATGGTTTTAAGATCCTTGGTCGAAACAAGAGTCAGGTGTCTATTGCTCTATATTGCTCTACTCGCAAAAGCTGCTGCGTACTCGCTCTTAATGTGGACAAGACAAACTTCATGGTACCCTTCTGCAGATATTCACGGTATCTTCAACTACGCACAACTACAGCTTTTTGTTTATTCTATCAAGAAGTTTATTTACTTTTGCTTTGTCGTGAACCACAGTTAGCGTTGAAAAAGAGAAAAGTCGGCTGTAATCTGCTAACGATAATGACCATTTAAAGCAAAGTAATACGTGCCAAGTGCTACTTTGGGCTTATTTAGCAGTAGAGTTTTCTCTCGACACCTTAACAAGATGTTAATTTTTTCGATGCAACTAAAAAGTGCGGAATTTTGTATGATCAGACAATCGAATGGAATTAGACTTGGAGTTTTGTTCAAGAGAAACTTTTCTAAAATTTGTACTTCTGTTGTCAAAGCCTATCGTGAAGCAAGGAATCAAGGTTGAATGCCCAGTTACGGATGGAAGAACATACCGCAGTTCGCAAGGAATTTAATGGGGTAGGAAGATGCGCACAAGTCATAAACGTATGGAGGTAAGCTGTGCATTAGACTATAACCCAATATTGTTTAATTATTTCCCTTAACTTTGCTCATCGCTCTAAAAGCGGTGCATAGGGTGACTTTCCTAGATAAATAGCGTCTATTTGCTAGCCATATCACAGCTAGGCAAATGCACCAATGCAACTCGATGGAATCGAACCACCGGCTTTAGAGCCGAGTACGCTATAACTCACGCGTTGAGGCCCACATAACCCAAAATAAAATATATTACTTTATAATAATAAAAAAATGACTAAGAGCGAAAGTTTTCTGCCAAAAACAAGAATATTGAAGAATATTTCATAGCAATATCAATTAAAATAAAGTACGGTTGACGAAAAAATCGAACACTTATTCTGCAGGGGCAAACTCTCCAAGAACATAATCCAGGAAGTTTAGTATTTAGTCAACAATAACAAATCTTGCTGCGAATTATTAAAAGACTTAACATCGAACAAAATATATTAACTTTGGAATAAGCATGAATCCTGATAAAATTAATGAGCATGAAAAACGATCACGAGAGTAATCAAAAAAATGTTCTACAGTCGAGGCGAGGTGTTCAACCGCCGAAAACCTTGTATATTTTTGTTACAGATTTCTACAAACTTTTTGCAACAAGTTAACAGTATCATATAAGTTCTGCACAACTTAAAGTCGTTTTATGTGATTGTTTATAGATATCAATTACAGACAACTGTTTTCGTGTAAAGTGAAAAACTGTTTTTCATATGCAAATGACTACCCACTCTGATCGTACGAGGAATGACTGCATTTACAAAAGTTTGTAGACTTTTAGAAATTTTGTACAAAACAGAGTTTAGCAGGCTTTATCATATCGCATATGATACATTTTTGAGCTAGAAGGAAAGAGGCATATCACCTATTAGCTCCTGGGTTTTTGCGAATCGATTATCAGTAAAATTTTAGAGTATTTATTTTTTTTTGGCAGCCTGCAGGGACACAATAAACGCAGCTGCAAATAAAAACTTTCTTAATTTGCGAAATTTAAGTAAAAGTATGAAATAACTTTTGCCTGGTGTAAAGCCTGAGCCGTTCGTTCTGTGAACTGAAATAAATAGGACAATTTGGCAAGTGTAAATACAAGAGACAAGTTCAAATATGAACTTTTGTAAATATGAACTTTTGAAATATTGTACCAAATGACACTGCGGCTAAATAGGATTGGCTTAAACGCTGGATCACTCCCAGACTCCAAGTATTATAGACATTTCCTCGAAAATTCTATCGAAACTTTTGTTGACCTTTTCTGGCATAATAATAATACCTTTAAACTTACGAAATAATTCTAAATGATAATAAAATAATCATATTATATTTTAATGCATTTATCAATTACAAAGCAAAAACGAAAAGCCATTTAAAAAATAATTTTAAAGAAACACTGTTTAATGTACAGTAACTAAGAAGCTTTTCTGCATCGTTCTTTTCAGAATTTGCCACACACTAACAGCTTTGATTAAAAGATAATACCCATACAGATTGAATAAGAAAACATTGCGATCTTTTGTACTCAATTGAAAACATTTTTTCCCAGAATACATAAGGTTTAAATTCGAATCAAGTTGGTATTGTGTGCAGCTGTCAAGATAAGAATACCCTATATCAACCGATAACCAAGTTTCAGCATTTCTTCGAATAATATAATATAAAAAAAAATTGCTTGTTTACATATTATATCTGCAAAGAATGATAAAGCCGCATATATTATTATGGCCGATTACCATATTTTTACTGACGCTAAACATCTCTGCCTATAAATAGTGTTTTGCATTGTATTCGGAGACCTCGTGTATATTCTTGACGCATAAAATGTAATCTGTTTAATCAAAAATCCTTAGAACTAGGTCTAACAGAGGCTTAGAAAGTTTTGATACTAATATTTTTTTTCGACCCCTTATTATTGTTAGACACGTTTAGTTAATCTTTTATTTGGATTGAGTTATCTACATATAAGCAAACGCCGCTTACGAAATATTGAATATTATTGTTTTTATTATTAGCGTAGATTCGATACTAGAACAAAAAGTCGGAAAATCGATTCCTTGCAGCAACACTGTTGCCTTTGAACTAGCTAGTAAAATGATGCTATGAGACATAGTTCTTCTTTGCTAATTATAGACCACTCCCTTGGGATTCGGCTATAAACTGTAGGCAGCATATTCAAAAGCAATAAACTTTATCTTTTTAAGTGATTTTTCAATTATATCGATTCTACTATCGACTCAACTAAAGATTGCGTGCACTATCTTGAATCGATTTGTTATGCATTTTTTTAAATCACAAATGCAAGCTCTTTAAAAGTCAATTTTCGTAAGTATAAGAAACAATTTTTTTCATTTAAGTCGGTTCGAAGCCGAAAACTTCAACATAAGAATCTCACGCATAATTTAGCAATTTAAAACCTGTCGTTATAATTATAACTTACAGTTCAAGTTTCGCTGCATATAAAAATCTAATAGTGCTTAAATTAAAGTGTATTCCGTAATCGGTATGCCTTATTTATTCAAAATACACTTGTTCTTCTGCTTTTTTTGCAATCATCTGCCACAAATAATATTTTAATTGCGTCCATTTAGCAATGATTGCCAGCCAATTGAATTTCAACTACTCTTGAATTCCAAAAGCGATGCCGATGTCTTATGTATATGCAGTCACATAACAATTGCATGAGTCAGCTACAATCTTGGTATAGATTCAGTTTATTTATGTATTGGAACCTTGCTACATAATCAGCGCGCGCGTTATGTCAGTTGAAAGTCTGAAGCGGATTGTTGTTGCTTTTCAAGCGTTCCCTAATGATTTTTATACATTTTTCATCATTTTTATTATTACCACTGGCACGTTTCATTCCGTCCATTCAGTGGCTGTCGTGATTGTGACTGACTCTCTTTCTTCAGACTCGTATATTGTTACTCTTAACTTGGTCTTGTGTATGTGTTTTATCTGTTTTACTTCACTTTTTGTATGGCCTTTTGTTTTTAAAAAAAACCTACGTAGCGGCCCGCTCTCCACGCAAGCCCTACAAATAACCAACCACATAACAAGCTTACAGCCTGATCGACACACTGTCTGCAAGGTTTTGCGTGCCTGGCCATAAATTTAAATTACACATTGGATGTGGGGTTACGCCAAACACACAAACGCTTACGATATAGACGATAGATAGTGTTAGATACATTTACGAGATACAACGAGTTGGCCTGCTTTTAGCTTTTTTTCCATACTTTATTGTAATGATAATTTATGTGTAAAGTTATAACTCCATTACAGTAGTAAAAGTGGTGAGCTTTAAGAGTTTTTCTAATTAAATCGCAGTTAAATACACTTAAAGGAACAACATTAGGCAAGACATAAAAGACGTTTTCTCTAGACTTATGCAACCAACATTTAAACTTATTTATTCAAATTTAAACAAAGCAATTATGCAAAATTAGCGAACTTGGCACTCTCGAAAGTCAGCAAAAGAAATTTGATGCATTATTTGTTCAACAGCTGTTTGTTTTTAAAGTAAAATTCGGTCACATTAAACACGTTTGCCGATAATTTTTGCATGTTTTCCGCCTTAGTGTGATTTTATGTTCATAAGACTCGACTTAAAAGACAAACAAAAACCTTTTTAACCCAACAGATCAATTGCTTTATTGTTTTATTTTCCTAACAGCTATTTGTTTATAAAATAAAATACGGTCACATTAATCGCGGCTGCCGATAACTTTTGCACGTTTGCCGACTGAGTGTAACTTAATATTTATAAAACGCGACTTAAGAGATAAACAAATTCTGTTTAACCCAATCAATCAATTGTTTTTTAATCTAAAATGGTTTTATTCCGTTTGGACTCAAGCCACGATTAGTATATAGTGTCAGTAACTTTTAAAGATTTAAGGTCATTAGTCAGCTAACGAAGGTCAATGATCGAAGGCGAAAATGCAATTTTTATTAAGAAACTGGTATAGTTTGGTTTAATATTATGATGAGTGATCCATTAAAATGCGATTAATTGACGATTTGAGATATCAAAGATAATTTTCAATGAACTTATAGCAAAATTTGGCTGGTCTTCGTTGAAAACCTCTTCGTCAATAATTGTTTTTATTTTGTTTGTTTTCAGTTAAGTTTTTGGTTGTTGTATTTTTTTTTAAGTTAGTTATGATCCCGCAAAAATTTAAAGCAAAAAATGTTTACATTAGTTATGAATAATTTTGATTAGTTAAGTGCTCACGATAATTTTTAAACGATTACATCACTCGTTGACAGAGTTACAGAATAAGTAATCAACACCTTAGACTTGTTATAATTACAAAGATTGGCAGTGGTATCAATTAACGAAACTTTGGCTGTAATAATACTTTGTTTGATAGATAATCTCCTGTAATTAAAGATAGAAAATTAAGCAGTCAGAAAACTCTAAACTAAGCTCTTATAAAGTTTCCAAATTTCGATCTTAGGAGAATTGTCACAGGAACTAATGCTATTTTCGATGCTCCTCTGAAATTTTTTCGGAAGATAAGAAAACAACAAGTTTGTGATTGGGGAACGACGCTACAGATACTTTATATCCATTAGCATTCCGCATTTTACTTTTTTTGTATACAGGCACTTTATGTTAGGGTTGCTCTTAAACATGCTATGGCTTAATTACCCGTGGTTTTAGACAAATACTCTGTGTATGGTGGCTCAATATTTTACCAAATCAACGAAAGATTCTCTATTGATCCAGTAGCAATAGTAAAAAAACGCAACAAATCTGTCGACAATTCCTTGACTCGAATACCCAAGTGAGTAAAAGATCAAAGGACAGCTGGAGACGTTTAAGTCATAAGTAGATCGTTGATGGACATATAAGTATTCTTCATAAACTACTAAAACGACAATCAAGACCATTTCGATTATAATCAAGGAAGTATAAAAAATGTATTTATGAGAACTACCACACCTTTTCCATAGAAGACACACAGGCGCAAAATTTATACAATGGCACATACAAATGCTTCATAATTACGCCGAAGTTGGGGTCGTATAAAACTACCCATTAAATTTATGATAACACTGATTTTATAAAGATAGCATTGTTTATTTAATTTGTTCGGTTTTTTTTTTAAATTATGATAAGTAAGCAAAAATTCAATGAAAAATAAGTTTACATTAGATATGAATAATTATTTTACTCAGCTGAAGCGCTTGGACTAAAGGTCACCCAATTCAAGTACATGAAATTTTGTTTTAAGCCGATGCATAAGTTTCCGAAAAAACATATACTTTTTATGAAAATAACTAAGAAAATATGACTCCGAAAAGCTACTTTGACACTTGAATTAAATCTATTTTTAACGGAGCTACAATATTACGAGAGAGAATACTATGTT
Source organism: Chymomyza procnemis (assembly GCA_035046065.1). Taxonomy (NCBI): domain Eukaryota; kingdom Metazoa; phylum Arthropoda; class Insecta; order Diptera; family Drosophilidae; genus Chymomyza; species Chymomyza procnemis. The sequence goes on from JAWNOJ010000024.1 coordinate 10,850,581, forward strand.
TAAGCAAGTCACTTAAAGTTGCCTAGATTATTGTCGTAAAATTTGGAATTTCTGAGGGATCAAACAATCAGTTTAACGATAATATTGCAAAATGTAAAGTATATTAGATATGCATTTTAGAAATATTTTCTGAGCTCGAAAAGTCAATGATCTCGTAATCTGTGCAAATATTTACATATTAAATTACTGCCAAGCAAAATAATAATTTATTATCAAGTATTTGCATAAAATATAATGAAGCTGATGAATATAAAATATTTATTTTATATTGAAACATTGAAAAAGTTGCAAATATTATCTTATCAGCTAATTTAATTATCAATTTTACCGGAACTTCATTACTCTTTGAAACTTGAGGACTAATATAAATCATTTTATGTTATAAATATTAAAACCAAATAAAATCAAATACCAAAATAACATGGGACATCATGATTGGAAAATGTTGTTGAAGAATTTCTTATTAATTATTACTTTTTATATTTTTGCGATTTTGGGTTAGCAGAAGCAGTAAGTAAGGATTATTTGTACAACCTATTTTTTGGCAACACTGTACTATTTGTTGTGCCTTATCTTACAGTTGTACACGTGCAGTTTGATCCAATATTTATGTTTACCAGGAATCGACCCACTAATCATTGAATTTTAGAATCAAATTTCATGCTCGATAATGTATCGAAATCAACAATATAGATAATCGAATAAATAAAATTGCACTTGGACTGAAGAGCAAACAGAAGCTTTGAAAAATTATCAATGCATCTCGAAAAAGTCACGATTGGAACGATTGACTGGAAGCAATATTTAAGAATTTATTCGTTAGATGCCGGCCGTTATGATTTAAAAAAAAAATTAAAATCTAGACTCAGGCTCTTTGCGACATTGAATTATATGGATTTTTCTATCGACTTTAATAAAGTTTTTATATAATTTTAAGAATTTTACATCTTTTAGTCACTTTTTGTAAGTGAAACCATAAAAAATCAATCTCCGAAATACAGAGCAATTTAGCAATAAGCAAGTTCATTGCATATAGCGAGTATAAATAGCTGGTATTCCTCAAAAAAACTTTAATAACATTTTTTTCTCAAAGTTTTGATTAAAACATTGCTAGGTAAAAATATTTGTCATAAAATTAAAAATTGTCTTCTATTTGATCGAAGAATGTTTACTCGAGAATGTATAATCACTAGCGAGTTGGAACTCTTACGCTTAATTGGAACTGGTTGAATGATCAAATGAAATACTACAACTAGAAAGAAAAAATTTAATATATACAAAATATATCCCATTTCCTCAGATCATGCGTACCGTCTTCAAAATAGTTACTGCTCCGTCTGTGCGCATATCGATCAGATGTTGATCCTGATTAATAAAAAGATTCGTCACGCATTAGTACCTCTCCATATACAGCTTTGGTTTAATTTAAATACAAAAAAAAAAATAGCTGCATTTGCAGTAATTTTTCATTATTTCTGAGAATTCGTTGACAATCGCAACATATTTATGATCGATTAAAAATGTAATCGAACAATTAAACTCACAAACATAAACAATCGATTGACAACAGCTAACTGACTGCCATTTTTTTTGTTGAACAAGCAATTATTTTTTTTTTCTCTTGCAAATGCAGTAAAATCATTAAACACGTACGTACGTCTTATAGCCACGTTAACAACTTTTCCAACTTGAGTCATATTTATAGCTGTGGGTGCAAAAGACTGACACAAACTGACACATACACACACCTTAACTGCAGCAACGCCTACAACGATGTTGACTAAGTCTAGGAGTACATATATCACTCCCCATGTGTCTATCTCATTCTCAAAAGTAATTAACTTAATTATCGCTGAGACGACGCCTTAAAGTTCATTAACTTATTCTTTTACCATATTCATTATTTTTTTTCTTTTATTTTTTTTGCGTGTTTTCAGTTGCCAAACCCACATCGACCGTATTGGCGTCATCAGCGCGTGCCACCAAAGCGTTCCTCTTTTTCTGTTTTTCTTTGGGTTTTAAATTATATTTTTCTTTCTAGTAACAAACTTTTGGCCTAATGGAAATTTGCTGCTTATTGCCAAGTGGGTCAAAGTGTTGGATGCCAAGTGCAACATCTCGTCTGCATGTAGCTACCACATTTTCTCTTTTTTTGTTTTTTTTTGTTGTGTTATTGACCGACTCTTGCTTAACTATTACCATTGAGCATGACTTTTGGCATTCTGTTAAGCGCTCTGCAACCTACTGGGGGGGCACCTCCACCGTTGCTTAGACAACAGCTACAACATCAACAAAAAAATAAAAATGATGACATCAAAAAACAATTTGACCTTTTTTACGTACTAAATTTGCGGCTTCGATGACATTTGGAAATGCAATCCAAAACTATGAAAAATTCACACGAAATTATTAGGGGTATTCACGAGTGCATAAACTATTGTACCGTGAGCTTCAAAATTATTTATATTTATAATTTTATGTTCTAGCCGCTTTGTTTTGCTTTTAAGTGTTTTCTTTTTTTATAGTTCTACTACCTAAAATCGTTGACTTCTAAGTAACGAAAATTTTGTGCAGAATAAAATACAATTTTGTATCTTCCAAGCTCTATGCGAAAAATGAAACTATTTTGCAATGACGCAGATGCTAATTAAATCACTACAAAGACCACGGCTTCGAAACCCATGAATGCTCTAATTGTAAGACGTTTCTTACTAAGCTCAAGAGAGATTTTTTCAACATTAGAATTGGATTAAACTTTGTAATTCATTTTACTCTTCAAATGTTATTTTTTTGTACGTTCACAAAGTTGTTCCGACGTTCTCTTTAACCTTATTATATGTCTGTTGAAGTAAAAAATATGTAATACACTCGAACGTACAACCCGATTTATTATTGATAAAAAATATATTTCGGTCAATTATTTCAAGAATTGTTATTATTGTTCCTTAGGCGGACAACAATAAAGACACTCGAAAGATCGATAAATTTCAGTTGATTTTAATGAAACTCGAAGAGAATTGTGAGGATGAATTTCAAAATTCTATGTTAAGTTTTGTGGCGCAGATCGATAAATTTCAGTCGATTTTCATGAAACTCGAAAAATATTTTTAGGACAAATTTCCAAATCCGGTGTTCAGTTGTGTGGCGAAGATGCTGACTAGATCGCCGCAAAGAGAATAACTTCAAAGGAAAGACACTTATTGGTAGGGGTTGCCTCAAAGTGAAAATTTTAGAATTGGATGAAACTTGTTCATATGACTGAACAAGTTAAAAAGTTAAAGAAAGATTTTACTTTTTTAATCACGGCAATAGAAGTACATATCTTCGACACAGAATACCATTACTTTTGTTTTCAAAAAAAGTAAATTTTGAACATTACTTATAATTTTTCTTTAGCCATCCATAAATTTGATTTTCATATTAACCAATTTCAGTAAAATTCGAAACATTGACGTGTGTTGGAATGAGTTAAAACTATTTTCAGGGGTGTGAAAGGAAACATCGTAATTCTTTTACGGGCATTGCTGGCTTATATTAAATAAATGTATTAGATTTGTGTATTGGAGACCCGTTAATCATTAATTGCTTAATTTAAGGCTACTTGGTTGTAGTATTACGTATATCAAATATGAAATATTTGACTAACACTTCCCTTGTACCTGCCTGAGTTAGTCAAGATAGACGCAGATAGACGTCACGCACGACTCTATTAAGTTTCAATATATTTGATTTCCATTACTTCAAGGCAAAATATTAATCGATGTGGTTGTAAGGTACGAAATGCTACTACGCGGGAACGGGGAAGAATATCGACATGATTCGGCAAACTTCACATTCTGCGGCTTAATATTATATATATGAAACGAGAAGTCATAAGTTCATTTTATTCCAAAGTTTTTAATAATAAGGAAGACGGTATTATCTTTTAAAATTAAGAGTCCTTTCACTTAATCCCAAAAAAAACTTAAAGTGACTGGCAACAACATAAAATTGCAGATAATATTTATTATGAATATAAACTTAATTTTTTTAAGTTACAAAAAAAGTAAATTTTAATTTACTAATTTTTTATTTTTTAAAATTTCACTAATGAAAATATATAAAATTCCGTAATATATTTGAGGAAATTTGCAGTATTTTTTATTTTGTAAAAATGGAAAGCACATATTGCAATATTTAAGTTAAATTTTTTTTGAAATAAGTTAAAGTATTGAATTTTGTATAATTATTCATTTGTAACAGTTGTTTGATAAGTGAGTGTTGTTTTCTTTAATTTAAGCGCGAACTTTGGACTAAACTTAGCACCTAATAATTATTTTTTAACACTTAACAAGTATTTTTTTTCAAAGATATTTTTTAGCACTTTTTTTTTGCAATTTGTAATTAATATTTGCAATGCAATTTTAAACTGGCCACAATTAGCTCTGTTCTGCTTTATTTTTAGTATTTGAATTCTAAGAACTTTCGCTTATTGTTGTTAAAAAGAAAACAAAATTTGCAAACAACAATATTATTTACTAGAAAAAAAACCATATAATTTATAAGAAAAAAAATTAATTAATAATATTATTTTTTTTAATAGGAAGCAAACTCTTAATTGGATTTGGAACCCCGTGTTTAGTATTCAAAATATGATTAATTTTTAATTAAAATGATTTACAAGACTAAAAAAATAACATTTGCAAGCAGAACAATAGAATACTAAATAAATAACAAAAACAAATAACAATTTTATTTATGATTTATAAAGCTCTTTCTTGGTACCCTAATCTGTGCTTAGAAATTAAAAAATTATTTTTTATTGTCGCTTTGTTTAGTCTTTTGAACGAGCTAAGTATAAGCATGAAGATTCAAAAGAGACCTAACATAGATTTATACTTAGCTGTTAAAGTTATAATGCAAATTATTTTTAAAACAATAGTAAAACGCCAAACGGTCAAAAACAATAACAAACCAGCAGTTGATAAATCAATCATATAACTTACTTCATGTTTACATTTATTGTTAAAAATATAAAAAATTATTAAAAAGCAAAGAAATTTCAAGTTATGCTTCAACCAATTTTTTAATTAAGTTTTTTGCTTGAGTGCCTTGGCAAAAAAAAAAAAATGAAAACAAAACAACACCAAATTTAGTTAATATTTATATGGAAGAATAAATTATTGTAGCGAGAGGTTTGCATTATTCTTATCTGCATTTGAATAAATATTAATGATCTTTGTCATTTGTGTTTGTGAATTTCTAAAAACAAAAACCTGTCCAAATACAGAAGTTCACATTGTGCTTAGTTATTTGTACTATACATTGTTGATTTTAAACACTCTAACTTAAGATATTCAATGGCTTTAAACTAAAATTAACAAATATATTATATAATATTTGTTAAATTGGCAAGCATTACAAGGTCAGATGCTCTTTAGTTCGTTAATCTTTTTTTACTATAATAAAAACTCAAGCTATACTACGACTTAATGCCAATAGTGAGTTCAAAAATCTTGAAAATAGCTAGAGAAATTAGTAAACTGCGGTTTGCTGAAGGATGTCTTACGAGGGTATCCATAGTTTGCTTCTAATTTTACTTTGCTTAAAGTAAAGCATTATAAATCTATAACTTTTAAAAAAAAAAATAAAAACTTGTACATTTTTTCAGATTTATTTCAGTATAATTTAAGTGCGCTTCTTCAAACGCCTTGAGCACCCCTTGTAAGAATTGCTGCTACGTCAAACAAGAAATCGATAACTCATCGAAATCATATCTGCTGCGTTGGCACACAGGAAATTTTGCGTTGGCATGCTTGGTGATACTTGGTAATACTACCAGTAGTTGCTGTTTTTGCCATTTTATATTTTTTTTTATTATATCAGCCGGTTGTGAATCCCACACAGACACACAGATACTAGACAAACAGACGTTACTGCCATTTAAGTATAATTGATTTTTCACTTGTTAACAATATAAATATTTAAATAAATTGCCATCAATGCCCATAGTTGCACACAAGCATTGAAAAAAAAAGTCTGAATTGTTTGAATTTTGTACAGGTGGCAGTGCATCGTCTGGGCCATTGAACAGATGAGACACGCCCAATTGTCGGCGGGTTATTGTACCCAAGCACCATGAGAATTGTCGTTAGCAATTTTTCGTACATCTTAAAAATTGTTAATTAAGATTTATACGCACTCATGCGTCAATTTAATGGCTATATGAATGGAAAATCGCTATTTTATATGAAAATTGTATGCATGTTGGCATGGGGCCTGGCCACATTACTTCAACGACAATTTAATCAATATTTGGCTTTTGGAAAGAAAAAGGCAAGAAGCAACAAAGCAAATAAAGAGAAAAAAATACAATGAAAACCGGTAATATATGGGCTTTTGCCTGTGAGCGCTCTTCCATTGAAAGCGCAAAGTAGATGGAAAAGAGATTTTAAAGATGGGCTACAGCTGTGGCTAGTACAGCCAGGTAATTTTCATGAAAATTTCAAAAGCTGTAAAATATTGTAAAACAAATTTAAACAAAAGTTTTGCCTTTGGGTAACTAAGCAAAGTATTTGAGCTTCGGCTGGAGTTTAGTAACTTCTTTATGCCTTTACTATAGATATAGACTATAGATAATCCCTTTCGATTCTGTTTGGAACAATATTCAATAACATATTTTTACCACTCTTTCTGACAAGTAACAAGCTTTTTGAAGGAAATTTATTAAAATCTAAATTCAACTTATTTGATGAAAAGATCTAGTTTTGCGACCGATTTTAGCTACTAGAACTTCATAAGTATTGAAAATATCTAGTTTTGCTACCAATTTTATCCAAGAGAGCTCCATTATATATGTACTTTTGATAAAATTTTACGATTGGGAATACTGTAACATTTGTTTATTACGAGTTTGGTTAGGATAACTTAAAAAACAAACGAAATACAACGAATTAAGGAAAAAGGCTAATACTTCAAACGATTCATGCTATGGGATATACATGATATAGTCAAACGATTTCGATTAAGTCTAATTTATGGGATATACATGATATTGTCAAACGATTTTGATTAAGTTAGACACAGCCTGGAAATAAAAAATAAAATATATATAACATACATTTTTAACCCGAATTTGGATAGGATTTCTTGAAAAGCTACTATGGAACAAACAAAACTTAACGAAATTAATCTATTTTTCCACCTTTTGCCTTACGGAAGCTTAATGATATTGGTAGGTTTTAACATCTTATATATATTATCATTATTATATATCCACATCATAAAACTAAAGTAAATTTTCATTCACTGGAAAAACAAGTTGTTCACGAAAAGTTGTTTGCTCTAGTTTTTCCCCAACTCTGAGATTATGCATTTCCGATTTTTTCTTCATACAATTACGGTCTGCACAAACCTAATTTCCACTTTGTGAAATAATATTTAAAGAGAAGCAAAAACGTGATTTACCATTTAAATATATCTAAACTGTTAAAATATCTTACGATTGTTTTGTTTAGATACTCGGAATCAGTTAAAACTTGTTACCATAAAGATAAGCGTATTGAAAGGTTATTGAACGTATACTTGGAGTTCGGACTGCATCGGTTTGCCAATTTTTCCCCAAATCTTTCTTTTAAAGATTGTTAAGCAAATAACGCCAGCTTTATACATCTTCTGATTAGTATTACTGCAGATGAACTTAGAATTTAAGAAATTTATAAATAAAAAGCGTTTGATTACAGGTTCTTACAAAACTTTGCAAAAATTGTCTTTAAGCTAATATATCCGCAGGTTAAGGTATTAGGCCGCGTGGCCTTAAGTTAGGCGCAAAGCCGCAAACGTGTTTAGTTTGTTGATTAGGCCATAAAAACGTTTTAGCGCATATACCAAACCAAGAAAACCAACAACAGCAAGAGGAACGCGGGGAACCAACCAACAATGCGGCTGAAAGTACAACGTGACAGTTGCTTGAAACTGCCCTTGGCAACGCAGCCTAGAAACAACAGAAATGTGCCCAAGGGAGCCACTCAACTGTGTGGGAGGGACAAGTGCAAAGAGTGAGCGACCGAGGGAGGGTTGCCGGCCACCCGGCGCTGGGCTAGACAGTTGTCAGCTGCTTGTTTGGAGTTCGAACAAGGGATATTCCTATGCCGGCAATGTGTTCGAGTGCCGGCGACAACACTTCAACTTCCAACTTTTCTGAGTAAAATGCGGAACTGCCTACGGGGAAAAACAAAACGCAAATTGCGGAAATACTTGGCTCCATTACAGCTACAAAATACAAAAGACGCAACATTTGGCTGCAAGGCGGCGCACTGATTGCGTTTGCCGCCCATCTACACCTTTCACTTGTGCAACTGAGCAACCCGGCTCAGCAAGATTTATGGACGTCGTGCAAGTTTAATGAAGATTCAAAAGCACCAGCTAAAAACAACAACTACGGCGACAACAACAGCAAATAGCAACAAACAAAGACAACAGAGCAAGCAACCCTCGCTGTCTGGGATTGCGTCTTATGGCCAAGGGTTAAAAGTTAAAAGCTAAAAAGAGAAAAAAACAAAATTGTTTCGGAATGTGACTTTTGTTAAGATACTCTTTCTATGGTAATAAGGCACTTATGACAACTCATCGTTCTGAAATCCCTATTGGAACCAATAAGATATTCCTTACATGGTAAAAGGCACGCTTGAAAGGCTTATAAACATTATCGTTCCAAATTTCATAATGGAACTAATAAAACTTTTACAATATTAGTAACACTTCTAACGTCTTGTGCTTCATAGAAAAATTTTATATTGGCTTAGAAAGCAAGACAAATTGCATTTAAATTATTACAATAAGACCCTTACTTATCTACTTTCAGGTATTCTGTGGTTAATAGTTCAAATGCATTTAGGAAAGCATTTTCACTAATAATTTTTCCGGTTAAGAAATCGACTAAGCTGATCTTAATATTATATGCTATCGAAAAAAATGTTGATCATAGTGACCTATGTTAAGTATATTTTCCAATACTTAAGCAATCGAAAATGGTTTTCTTACTTTCATGACTTAGTTTCCATACATTCATATCTCATCTCTGCAGAACCTTAACTTTAATTAAGTTTAAAAAGTATTTGTTCACAGCTCATAATCACAATTATCTACATGCTTCAAAATTAATTTACTTCTTTGTTGTTACTTGCGTGCTTTTTATATAATCAATATTACTTAAAATATATTTGTTAGTTATGTGTGATATCTGTGATGATATGGAATAGAAAGGGAATTGTCTACCGAAATATGTTGGTATCGCATAGCTCAAATGTAAAAAAGGTAATTCCGACAAGTTATAAACCAGCGATTGAGAAAATATTGGTTTTTATGATAGCTGTAATGGAAAACAGTTTAAAGGCTAAGAGCTCTAGCGTTGTATTCCATTATTTCTGGGTCCCTGTTAGGCACGTTGAAACAAACATCATAAGAATTACTTCCCTAACTTAACTGTCAAACAAGTGCTAGTATTAAATAAACACAATTTCAGCAAGAATTTTTAACTACACTTTACATTTAAAAAAAAAAATAAAGGGTGATTTTTAGCAAATTATTTTTTGTCAACACAATTTTTTAATAACTGACGTCGTTTGCTTACTTTATGTTCAGTGAAGTCTATAATTTAAACGTGAATTATACAAAGGCGGTGACGGCCAAAACGTTATTGTGAATAAACGAGCTGCTTGTGGCTGCATTGGGTAATACTTTTTTGAAAAGATAAGACTGCAACAAAAGGCTACTGAAATAATTTTTTGTCGTTTTATGATAAAGCTAATTTTTTCCCAATTATTTGTTATATTTTTACTTTTTAGTAGTGCTATACTTTTTAGTAATGCAATATACAAATTTTTATACCACTCCCTCATTGTTTTATGTTACCAAAAAATAAACAGGAAGTAAAAGTGGAAGTGACGTCAGCAAAACAAGTAATGTAGCATTAGAAAATACGGGCTAGCCAAAATGCGATGAAAAAAAGAGACAACTATTAATGTGAGTTGAATAAGTTTACAACATTTTGTAAAAGTTCAAAGACCTTTAAAGTTTATGCAAAGATTAAATTCTGAATTGAATATTAGGCAAAAGCAGCGTATAGCATGGCTTAAACGATAAACTCGACAACGTTTGTCGGCGCCTTAGCTCTGACTCTGGCTTAAGTACACACATTTTGTCACGAAGTCTCCCTCTCCATACTAACTCTTGTTGGCATTTCTTGTAAAAAAAAAGAAAAGAAAAAGTAAAAGTTTTTTAGACCAAAACATGTGACAGTTTTCACTTGCTAACAACAAAAAGCAGAAAGAAAATTAAAACTTGACGTCATTGTCCATGTTGGCGTCTTAAATGCGCCTACAACGAATGCAAACACACACACACACGCACACCCTGCGCAAACCGACACAAGCTTACACACACACACAGACACAACTTGTATTACGCTGTAAAATGTCCTTGAACTTTTTATAAAGTGGAAATGCCGGTTTTTACTTTTTTTTTTTTTTAATTTCACAATGTTTTCAACATTTATGTGCATGTTGCTGGCAACAAACTTTAGCAACATGTTGCAAGGCCACCAAACAAATGGCCAATTAAGGCTGCCAAAAAAAACTATTAATTAAATATGCAACATAGTGCGTGTAAGTGAACTGTGCTCTCATAATATAATAAAAAAAATAAAATAAATTGCCAAATACAACTTTCTTATAAGTTGCTTTTAGCTAAGCATTGCAGCAAGGTCGTCGTCAAAATGGCCACAACATCAAATCGCTTATTTAACGTCAAACGTGTCGCCTGATTTGGGGCACTTCACTTTGATTACTTTTTTTTTTGCATACACTTACTGATAGTACGCATATTGCTTGACGCAGTTTGTGAATTTACATTTTATACTCTTTCTCTGTCATGCTATAATCGACTTCAACATAAATTGAACATGTTTAAATTTGTGTTTTTCTGTGTAGCGAGATTACTTAAATTTCTTAGAATATTACAATTGTTTCAAGCTCTTACAAGTACAGCCCATATTCCTTATACAAAAAAAAAAAAAAAAAAAAAAAAAAAAAAAACTAGTTTTTTTTTAAAATAAGCAAAAAAATATTCGGTTGTGCTTTAAAATACCAATAATGAACTTCGTATGATTATCTTAATTTATGCATATAATTTAGGGGTACAACTAAGTCCAGTTGAGCTTAAGATTAAACAATTTCAAAATGTTAAAATTAAGAGTTATTAAATGATAACGAGGAAAATATAATATAAAACTATTCCGTATCCCTAGCCTGCTGGGTGAATTTTTTATAGATATGCAACCTCTCACATCTGGAAACTTGGATTTACAGTGTAAAAGATGAAAACAGAAAGTAACATAAAAGTTTAAAAATAAATAAAGCAGTGATTGGTCAAAGCTGCTGGATTAGGCGAATTAAGTTAAGTTAAGATTAACAAAGAAATAGATTGAAAAGAACGTTCATAGGATAGAAAATCGTAGAGGCTATTATAGTTTGCGCATAAGATGCAAAAAGGATTGTGTAATGCATAATTAGATCTACAAAATGGTAATGCTAAAGTTCGAAAAATATATATATATATATATATAAAAATAAATAAAAATATAAATAATAAATAAACATATAAATAATAAATAAACACATAAATAATAAATAAAAACATAAATAATAAATTTAAAAATTTAAATAAAAACAATCTTGAAACATGATATTATGAATTATTTCAAAATAATGAAAGCTACCAACAAAACAGTCGAATAAAACTACATGAAATTGGCAGCACAAAGTTACAATGTTAGCCGCAAAAATCATGTGGATGCGGATATGGAAACATGGCTGATTCATTTAAAAAAAAAAAGCGTGATCCTAATTGAATTTTTGTTGATCTGTTTGACGCTTCCCATATGCAAGCCAGCGCTGCCGCTTTCGGGGCTTACTTTAATTTAAGTTAGAATTTATACTCACAGCATACCCGGTGTATGAAGTCGAAAAGAAAGAATATTTTATATATATTACACAAAATACATTATTTACTTATTATAATAAATTATATAATTTTCCAACTATCCTTACAGCAAAATTACTAATACATTATCTATTTATTCTTTTATTATTATAAAAATTACTGAAATAATTAAAGGTCCCCTCCGAATAATAAACGAAAGTAAATACCTTTACGAAATAATCAGCCTGTAGCTCTTTTTTTGAAAAAAATTAATTTCGGTGTACTGTTTACAATAACTATTCAAGGCCGGATTTATTTCTGATTATTATGACGTATTTCTAAAGATTGTAATGAAAGAATCAAGATTTTACTGAAAAAAAATAGTTTTAAGTGAATATGCTGGCAAATGTGGGAGACAAGATGGCAAATCTAATATCATATTGTCAACAAAATAAATATTAATATTAAATATTTATTTGTGTTAACTAAAAGCTTACCATATTTTAATAATACTAGGATATATATATTCTATTGCAAAATATATCTCAAATTGATTTTAAAATGTAAAAGATAACTTTGGAAAGAGTGCGCCTAGATTAAAAGATTAGTTTTAAGTTAACAATTATAAACTTGTTTGGACTGGATTATTAATGAAAACAATAAAGTACCATAAACCATAAAAACTTTTTCGGAACATAGATTAGAAGACTTATCAGCATGATAAGCACAAAACTTGAAAAATACAGGGTCCATTTGTATTACCCTAAATCACAATAATGAAACGAAAAAGTGCCGCTAGAACTAAATCATAGACTTTAGATCTAAGAATGAAGCACCAAATAATACTCTTTCTGTTACAAGAAAAACCGAAGTTATTCACACTTTATTACTTCCATTGTACGTAAGTTAGAAAATATTTAGTACGAAGTGTGGTAGGTGATCCAATCAATGTAAGCGGAGACGCGTGTAAAAACGGATGGTAAATTTCCGTAGCCACAGGGAACATAACCCCAGGAAACAATGCCAATAAGCTTGTCACGGACAACCAATGGACCACCAGAATCACCATTGCAAGCGGACTTGTGTGCTTCCATTGCGTCTGTGCACAAGTTGGTCTCATACAGGGGAGCGTCCGCTGGTAAAATGTCACGGCACTGTTCCCACTTAACCACACGTGTGTCCAATGTCTGCAAAGTGTTCGAAACAAACGGCAACCAATTGCGATCTCGACCCCAGCCGTATAGACGGGTATCACCTTCATAGAGTTCTGAGCTCACGGGTAGCTCAGCTGGACGTACATAGTCACTAAACTCGAAGGGTTCCAAAACGTGCAACAAAGCAATATCGTAAGGTCCTACACCGCCAGCAAATTTCTCGTGCACATGTCCAAAATCAATTATACGAGATTGCGTCTTTTCATCAATCTCGCTCAGCTTATGCAGACCAGCTATGGCGCCCATACCCCCAATTGGTGCAATGATGCAGTGAGCAGCAGTAACAATCCAATCCATTCTGATAATGGTACCACCACAGATATGTTCATGCTTGGTCGTCTTGCTCAGCGAGACAATGAAGGGTGCCGAATATGGAATAGCATCTTCACCATTGACGATAAAGGGTGTAGCAAAGGCGGGCATAATCTTGCCCAGAATATTATCCAACTTGGCAGCATGCACGCTGACAGCGAGCACAACAAGAAGCGCTGCAGCAAGTTCTTTCATTATGGTTGATTGTAAGTTATGGAACTAATTGCGGTCAATACCAAAACGGCTATTTATAGGTGTAGTGCCTAATCTAGATTAGTCACATGATTTTAGATTTTAGATTTCAAAAGCGATCAATGTTGATAATAGTCCAATATTTAACATGTATGCAGAGGAGAGAGATTGACAAGGTCGATATCAAAGTGAACTATGCAACTTTATATAGTACCCGTTTTACCCGCGTTTCTGTCTGAAGTAAGAGCTGGCAATCCTAACTTAACCATCTTAAAACTATTTGGATAACTGAGTAATACGTGGCCACTCGTTTAGGAGAGAGGTAATATTTGCACATTTAAATGACATCTACATTGGGCTGTAGAAAATTACAATATACCGACTTCGGCTGATGGTATACCTTTTTCACAAGAAAGAGATAAATCAGAAACATTTATTGCTTTAGAAAATTATATATAGCACTTTTTTTTAAATGGAGATTAATAGCCTGTTGCAAATTTTCGAATTAAAGAAAACCCAAGGAAACTTAAACTCAACTTTATTCCACTCAAATGTTTAAATTTGTTGCCTCTAGTTCTTCCAGACTACCTCTAGGTAGAGACTAATAGAAAAACGAGCTGATGTTTATGACAAACATTTTGGTATTAAGAAACTACGCCACGCCACGAACTATACTATGTTGGCAGTTGTTTGATTTCCACATTCTATAGTGTAGCCACAATTCGATAGCAATGAAAAAGCAGAATCTTCATCAATTTCATAACAAACAAATAAATGTAGATTAGTTGGTATGTGGTTTCCTTCTGGCGATAAGTTTGATTAAATGGAGCATATTATCTGCTACAATATTGGGCCAGAGAGAAGAACTGTTGGAAAGTTAATGGCAAAATAAAGCTATATGCGACTATATGCGACTTTATTAGAAAATGTCAGCGTAGCTTAATTATGCAAACAACAAATTATAAATGCTATCTATGTGAAGATGTGTGTGTATGTATGTAAATGCAAATTTATATTTGCACACATCTGTTTGTGTGTATGCGTGTGTGTGTGTTTGGCAATTTGAATTGACATTTGCATAGGGAGCAAGCAGCAAGTGGCATTGCTCCGCAGCGGCAGACGCTGCAAGCGTCGCAGTCAACGCAAATGGCGGCGCTTTGTTTATCAGTCGCCAACAAACAAAACAAAAACCAACAAACAAAGAGCAGCTTATGGTGGGCGGGATCGCGGCTAAACGTAACGTCTGCCGGTTTTTTGTGTCTACGTCAATGCTCCCCGTTAGCGAGGGCAGTTAGAAAAGTAAGCAAAAACACGGTAATTCACGTAGTACGGCTGTTAAGTATAAAGGATTTTCAATGCTAAAAAGTGTGTCCTATGGTAGTGTGGCAACATACGTCCGTACTTTTACTAAGACATCCTAGGTCGGTGGATTGTGGATGCCGAGCCATGCTGTACGGTGTTTACAAACTTACAATTGAGAGGCCAATACTTTGGGCAGTTTTTATCACATTCGATGCCGTAAATACTGGAGAGAGTGTACCGAAATTGTACCCTGCGTCTGCGCTGATTGCAGCTAGCCGTGGCCAACATTTTCATGAAATCTATCGAAATATTTTCGATAGCTTCAGATTTCATATTTTTGTAAATTTTCTTTTTAAATAAAATATACAAGCTATTAACAAATCACTCTTTATGACATGCCTTAAGCGACTTATTGTATTAATTGCTTCTTGAAAGCTTGGGACATAAAAAAAAAATCAGATCCAAAACTGATTTGGCATGTTTCTTCCTTACATTTTGCTCGGTCTCTAGGAATTGTTTTTATTAATATAACGCAAGAATATAACTATTACAAATTTATAAGTAAAATTTGCTACTGTGGAACATTGTATTTGTTTCCGTTTTATTGTATATGAAATTATCTTAAAACATTAAGTTATATGGATTGTTCTATTAACAGTTAACAAGAAAGTTCAAGTTAGCAATGAAATATCAGGAAAACCACTTGATTGCAAATGTACATACTACCCTACTTTTAGGCCTGGATTATAAGATTTTTTTTAATAATGTTATAGCGCAGTATAAACTTTATACATGTCTTAGTATTTCACAAAATTTAAATTGAAATTGACATTTTACGGGGATTTTCGAATTTTTTCTTAATCAAATAAGCAAGTTCTTAAAATTATTCACTATTTAGAGTCTTTTATCAGCCGAAATATTTTATGTTTTTGTGTTAAATCGAGTAACGTAGACACATCATTACAAAAAAAAAACACCGTTCAAACTAAAAGCTAGTAATCTACATTGGCTTCTTAGTATACGTTCTTCGCTAAGACTCAAAAATACAAGATCCTACTCTATAACTCTGTATTGAAACTGATCTGGACTATTAGTTTCCAACTAAGGGAGAACGTCAGTTGTTGAAGTCATGCAAAGAGCCCAATGGAAGATCCTGAGAACCATCACCGGCGCACCGTGGTACGTTGGTAATGAAAACAGCCAGAGCGAGTTATTCATACTTTCCGTCAGAGATGAAGTAGCAGAACAAATGGAAAACTATCGCAGCAAATTACGTGCCCAACTGTATAGTCTTGTGAGGGACTTAAAACGGCAATGTGCTCAGCTGCGTCATACTGAAACATCAACTCAACGTTAATATTACGGCCTGATAAACTCATATCAGTTGCAATTGTAACTATTAGTTTTTTGAGATTTGTAAACTTTTTGTTTTTGAAGATGCCATAAATAAGTGCAATGTATCAAAAAAAAAAAATCAAGTAGCAAGCACTAAAAGTTTCCCTTTTTAAAGTGTTTTAATTGGCCCTGGAAGACGTACTTACAGTTTTTTTTAGATGATATGTTCTTGAAAAAATTCTGCAATTACATTTAGAAACTTATTTGATCAACATTTTAAGGAATCAATACAATCAGCCGAAGCATAAGCTCACTGTGATACCACCGTGTTTGAAGTATCCCCTACCTTTCCCATTTAAGATATACTCTAACTTGTTTAAAGTTAAGTAGTGAATAAACCTTAAGGCGCCTTTACGAGTTGGAATACGTCAACCAGAAAGTGTGACTTTATGAATAAGAGTTGCTTCCTACACAGTGCAGCTGCTGTCTACCGTCTAACTCTTCCTCGTCGACACCAAAGTCCGTGGGTGCTAGTGAGCGTTAAGTCTTACTGCATAGATTCAGGCCATCTAGCATATGGTGATTACTAGATAACATGAAAGCATTAAGCTACATTTAGGGCAGCAAAATTATGGATACTGGTAGTTCCTTGTCTAGCGAAAGCCATATTGAAATCGGAACTCAAAAATAGTAATGGATCCGTTATCCTCTTCTTAAAAAATGATTCTATACGATTTTAAGCTTAAGATATTCATCATTTAAATAGAAAAGCAAATTTTTACAAATACGTTTTGGAACAAAATCTCATAGAAACAAATGCGCAAATGAGCCCGGAGAGAGATCTTGCTCTTTGGATTATTTCCAATGTATGCAATTGCATTTTTGTTGTTCAACAATTGTTTCGAATATAAGGTATTGGGAAATCAGAAAAAATAGTTATCGGGCGATAGGGGGAATGGACAGCAATTTGATGTGACTAAATATATAGAAAGCTTTAAAGAAAAAGGTCTACTAAACTTTATATCAAATATAGTGGCACAAAAACCACATTATAACTTATAGAAGTTTGTAAACAACTTTCCGAGAGCAGTTTTCTGAAGCAAGTGAATTACGTACATAACTTACATCAAAAAAGCGCCTGAATGTTAAACTAGCTTTAAGTTCTTCTTGCTATAAGCGTGCACTATAATTTAGCACTAATCATAAATAATTAAATAAATTACATAGTGTGGCCTCCTGGGCTAACGTGTACAAAAATGTACTAATATGATTCTGTCACCTGACATCATGGAAGTATTTTGCCTTGAAAAAACAACACAATTCAAAGCGCGAAAAATTTGATTCGACTATACGATGAGTTTTTCTAGTATTTAAAACTTTCCCATTCACTCTTAAACAATTTTGTTCTGCAATTAAAAACAACTTTGGTTTAGAACAAGATATGTATTATGAGACAAAACAAGCAGCTACTGCATTGCAAACTACTAATTATTTGTAAGTAAAAGATACTTTTTAGATCTCTGCTAACTATTAATTTGACACACACTTATGCAGCGGCATCTACCATCTAGCTATGATTAGTACCAAGAATAAAATATAGCTTTTGGTATTAGGCTTTGAATTGAAGAAGATTAAAACTTTTTTTTTAGCTAATTATTTTAATATTTACAGCCAAAAATATTTTATATAACAATTCATTATCTCTTTCGTCACTTTTGTCAAACTATTTTTACATACAGCTCTTACCGTTTGATTGACTTATCAACCAGATAAACCTATATTCCATTCTTTTTTTTTGTTCTGTGATATAGAGTATTATGAACGACAAATAAAAACAACGAGACAATATTTGGAATAATTTGAGATACCGCTCCTTGTCGGAGCATTGGTAGTTAACACAAGTACTCCAACGATCTATTTTATTTAGGAGGAAAATTTCACGCCTCTACGTTAATTTCGAATTTGATTCTTGAATTGCTGTTGGTGATCTTCTGAATAAGAGAGCGTCCTTGGCCAGAAAATACGAAATATAATGTTTGTTTCTGTTTAATCGCCGGTGTTCAGTTATGAACTGAACCTAGCACAGAAACGACTGCGCGCCCATGTCGAAGCGATGTTAACAGCAGAAGACATGCCAAGAGAAGTTGTTATCACTTATCACAACTCACTCATGCATGCTTATGTTAATCTCTTTGTCGCTTCGGATCTCTTGTCGCCTCATCTGCGGGCAAAAGCTGCCACTATCGGCGCTCACTGTAATGTAAGCTTCAATTCTCGGTGCACATCCGACACTTCCTGACGAGTCAACGCAACTCCCGGCCATTCAAGCTAACGTAGCTTAAATCGCCGAAAATCTAAATAAACATTATTAATTAGTTAAAATTAAATTATTCTTTTAATTACAGCCAACGAAAAACAACAGTCGACATAAGCGGTCTACATCAAGCCAGGTCTCAGAACTGTACAGAAAAACATACTTCAGGCTGGTGTAAAAAATTCATAGATTTATCTTGAAAGAAAGTTGACGTGTGCGCCACACTCGGTTTTTAGCTTGCAAAACGTGCTTCGACATCTTACTCTGCGCCGCCATCTTTTGTGCTGTTGCTTTCAAGATCATCCACAAGCATGATGATGCCACTGGAGGTGATGTCTTTTTAGTTTACCTCCAGAGGCATCGTTGTTTGTACTCGCAAGATTATATCATTTTGCTAAAACATAACTATGATTGCTAGGTCTCAGAAGTAATAGGGTAAGTTTGCGTTAGAAACGCCGAGCATCTGCTTAACCTCAAAAATTCATGAATTAATCTACTGGACAATAGGGCAGCCAAAAGTATATTGCGAAGAACGCTGCTCTTTAATCTTGCTAAAGAATAGGCTTACAATTCCAGAGACTTCAGCCGCTGCTCTGATGCAATGATAAATTATATTCAATTTAATTTCAAACGCGACGTCTTTTTTTTTTTAAATAATCCAAAAAGGTAAGATTTTAAAAGAAGCAACAAAGATTTGTAACCAAAACACATTCTAATTCACCAGAAAAAAATTAAGTTTGCCAAATGTCGCAGTACCAATAATTAAAATAATCAATCTTGCGCATGAAATGTTTATTTAAAGAATTCCTGAAAAATCTAGAAACTAAATCATCATTTTGATCATTTTGCACTATGATTGGACAATTTCTCTAGTTTTCTTGCCGCTGCGCGCATGGACCTTCAGCTGCAAGACTGCATCATTGTTATCATCAGAGGCTTCCAGTGCATCCTTAATTGTGATGTGCAATTGGCAAAGGCAGCAAGACGTATTAAATCATGTTGGCCCATTATGTTACAATGCTGGCCATTTGGATTATGGCGTATACACGCCACTAAGCCGATGATGGAGAAACGATGGCGATTGATAGCTATGATACAACCTGCAAGCTAATTGCTTAAGGAGACCAAGGTGCAACCAGTCGCTTGTAAATCCAAATTGATATGCTGTGAGCGTGGATTCCATGTCGGTTATCAGAAAATATCAGATGGCTTAATAGTGACAAATATCGATTATACAATGACCGCATTGCAGCCACCAATTAGCAAGCCATACGTTATGGAGCAACTGAGGAGTTATATGGGACATGAATGTTTTGGGCATAAGATGTGAAGCACATATGCCCAAAACAATGCCAGTGTGGTACTCCAAACGAAAGTAATTCCTGTCACCACCTGCACACACAGCCAGAGATCAACTGGCAAAAGCTTAGTTGTGGCTCTATAGGGATCTTCTATAAGCACACCTACGCATTGTCGCCCCAATGGTCACAGCATTACCTAATTATGGTTCTGCGAATAAAGCGTAGTACTAAACTGTGAACATTGCTCCTGCTATGAAATTTCCTGTGGCATGGGCTCATCATGCCTAGTATAATCGTCATTACGTTTTTGCAGCAACATCAGAATGATCTGAAGGTGGAGCAAGAAACGCGTCTTCCAAAAATTGCAATAAGTGCGCTATTTATTTTGGCTAAATTCAGTTGCCACCATGATAATAGGATCGGCGGCCTTCAAGTAGTCTTTATTCTCTACTGGAATTAGTTGCGATCTCTGTCTCAAATGATTCCATGTTGACACACAGCCTCCACGCCAAGCATCCGCTAAATAGCAAGCAAATGTGTTCAGCGACTCCTCCGGACTATAAACGGCTGTGCGAGGGATTGGTTCCCGCCTCGTAAATAATCTTGCAACGAATATCAAAACTAAAGCCTCGGATATGATTACAGAACAAATTAGTGAATATAACATATATTATCCCTCGCGGGACTCAGTAGTGTGGTATTCGCGAATTTGCTTTTAAGCCCAAAGTTCGGGGGTTGGATGCCATTGTGCAGCACTTCAAAAAGTTAATATAAACAAAGCTAATTGACACTTCCAGCACAGAAAACACAATCCAAGTAGCCACATGTGAAATAATCAAATGTGTACTACCCAAATTCAGCTTCGATTAGTCTCATTCTCAAACAACACCTCACACAGTACACACACAAAAATATATACTAAAATAAACAACGAAAGCCCAGCAATCTGTAAGTTAAAAAAAAACATTTTTAACATTTTTAGAAAAAACAAAAAATTTCCAGAAATTTCGTATTTATTCACATTTATATACTTTGGTTCCAGTTCACCCGCATCCTTCATGTCATCGTATTCGTAGTTTAATGGTTTCGTGTATGATTGGATTGATTTCTCCTGCTTTGTAGCCTGTGGACAATAATACATGGCCTGCAGCATTACATCAACCAAATTCTCAATTATCCGTACTCTTCGTGCATTGTCAAAGGCAGCAATACGTTCTGGATCACGCAGGCGATGAAGACTGATATAGACGACGTCGCCTATTGGCTTGGTGCAGCATAGAGATCATAGAGTACAGCACAAAGCTAACGATCAACCGCCCAAAAGCCGCCAGCCGTTTTTATACTCCAATTGCTGTAATGTGGGCATGGATGCTTGGGCGGTCCAATGATTAAGCAAATGGAAAACGGAATCAGGCTGGTAATCCGATGGCATAGTTGCGATTGAGACTGAATTATTCATAAAACGAGCACACGCACACCAGATTCGGCCACAAATTAGCACGCTATACATCAGGAAACGACTAGAGAAACAATTTTGGCAACAATATTGGGTATGAGAAGTGAAGCGCAAATGCCCAACAACGTTGCCAGCCAGATAATAAAAGGCGAAATTTTTCATCATGCAGGCTGCATTCCAAAAGTGCAAAATGTCTGCCACTAGGGGTCAAAATGGCATAAGTGTGACTCTATAGGGTTAAATTAAGCACACCTAAGTTATGTTGCTCTTGTGGTAATACTTGCACGCTTGGTTATGCTTGCGCATGAAAATAACGTAACGCTAAAAAGTGCGAGTTGCTCCTGGTAAAGCTGTGCAATTTTCTGCGGCGTGCTTTCATCGTGCTCAGTATATTCGGTCATTACGTATATACAGCAGGATTTTAATGGTCTCTTAAGCAACGGATGCGACTTACTAAAATAGAAATAGGTGCTTTAATTATTTTAGCTAAACTGTCTGTATAATGATAGAATCGCCGGCTTTCAAATACTATATATTCCTTTCTGGCACTAACTGCTTAGTGGTAGAAGACGACGACGCTATAAAAAAAAATTAACCTATTAGCAGCAGCTTATAAGCACTTCGGCCCATACGCCGGCCTGGGTGCAGTTCATAAAAGAACAATTACAACAAATAAAATCGAAAAAATTAAATTTGATACATATTTCAACGTTGTATCCTTTGCCCATCCCCTTTGGTTTCGTTGTATATTTAATCCACAAAATCTGGCATTTGATTTAAAGTGGCTGTGGTTCCAATGAGTAGCACAAAGGGACCAGAGCACCGGCGGTACTGCCTGAACCCAGCATCTTTACAACACCATATATGAATGTTGGATTAAAATCGGCAAAGAGTCCTCGCCATTTTTGCCTATGAGGAGCCAAAGGACACATGGCTCTGGCGACCGAGGACGGACGGTACAACCGTCGTGTACCATTGATCGAAACAGAGGGGTACCCAGATCTATTTCGGCGTTTAAGCATTTCTTGATCTCTTACGACGTGGGGTCGAGTGGTAGTGACCTTTTCATATTTTTCCTTGTATTGTAGCCGTTTTTCTTTTAATTCTTTGCTCAAACGCATCAGCTGCGGTCGGCATCGATCCCAAATTATAGTTTCACTAGTTTCACATCAAGCTGGTGCCACAGCAAACTACCGGAGAATCAGTCTAATCGGTAAAAGGCTGAAGCCGTATGCTAAACGCTGAATGATAAAAAGATGCACACCATCTACTTGACGATTATAAAGCTATTTTAGTTAGTTCGATAAGGGAACGTATACAGTGTCTAAGTTCGGCATTTCTGCAAGGTTAATTCAATTTGTCAGAACGACATTGAGCTGCACAATTAGCTCTGTAGAAGTGGAAAAGTACCTCTTCCAACCCTTCAAAGCCGTTCGAGGTTTCTATCGTGCGATTTCTTCAATTTCATAGTGGAAAGAGTACTGCAGAAGGCCGGTGACCATCGCACTGGCACTGATTTCTACAAAGAGGCGTACATGATATTGAGATTATGAGGTCTTGATGTTACTGCCGCGTTTTCCGTTAGCGAAAGGAGTCAGCGAAAATGTATCTTGCGTCTCTATAGTGGGATACACAGCGTCTAGGAATCTTCAATGTTGTAACGTACGGCCATAATTTTGAAGTTGTCAACAAAATTAACACCCAGTAATGCTTCCAAATCTACGTCTACGAACACATTTTCGCTACTACCAAATTCACCTATCTTCAACGTGAATAACACCATCCTTGCAGCTTTGGAACCACTACGTTATTTCACTAAGAACAGCTTTTTATCTGAATTGTAAAAGATCAGTACTTGCCGCAAATAACGCAAATTCGGCTCAAAAAATGACATTTTCAATCAATAATGAATTTATGAGACAAAAAGATATCCACAAATGTTATGTAATACTGTAGAAGAATGCCTGATCACCGCTTATCCTCGAGAGATACCTATTGGAATACGGTGAATGCAACATCTTATTTATTATTTCATTACTTTTTCTTTGAAAGTAAAGAGAAGTTAAAAAAATTGACTCAACTAAAAATGGCTGCACTTAATATTGCGAAACGAAATGAAACGCTTATTTTAAGATTAAACAAAGCTTTCAAACTGCCCTCACATAACATTCATAAATTAAAAAATTCGCTTAAGCTTGCCAAATTAGCATGAACACCATAAATTCTGCAAAAGTAAAATTAAAAACTTTCTAAACTATAAAAACGAATTTAATTAAGTTGCGGAATCACGAAAAATGTACCGAAAACGCGATACATTTGAGAGCGAATCTAGTGAAAGCATTTATAGCATTATCGAAGCTCTACTGTACTTTGCAATTTCTCAAACAAAGTTCATTGAAATTTGAAGCTTTGCTTGTTGTTCTTTATGTAAGAAAGAAACAGATATATATACAAATGGATTGCAATAGAATGTATGCAAAACAGAGACAGGGAGAAGAAGCAGCTTTTATATGGCGCGCCAGTCATTCGCAGTAAAAACAAAACAATGATTTCAAAAGAAAACAAAATAAATATAAAATAAAATGACGTCTCATATTGCATGGTTTTACTTGTTGTTTAATGCAAAGTTTAAGCTTAAGGGTATTGGGTGTGTGTGTGTTTTTTTTTTTTTGGTTTCCACTGTTAAGGGCTTGAGCGGTCAGTGACGTCAGCTTTAAGTCTTGTCACAAAGAGAACCATTAAGCTGACGGCAAACGATACGTTAATACAGTAAAGACACTTCAAAAAGAAAAAAATTGGGATAAAAATGTCTAAAAGTTCTTGGTTCTACACGGCTTTATTTGCTATACGTTTAGGGGAGACTTATTTTAATGATAAATAGCTTTTATACCAAAAATTAATTTGGCTAATTTATAGGATAGCCGAAATTAATTTAATGTTCGAATTCGTGCTGAAGACATGCGTTCACTTAGATGTTGCTTTTATTTATATTCTTTTCTTTTTACTATTTACATAAAGTAGTTTGTTTTATATTGCTTGTTTCTTTTCGTCGAAATTGCTCTTTGTATGACTTACCGGTAAGGGTACATTCCCCAAAAGCTTCCAAAACCATTCATTCGATAGGCAACATCGGCACTTTTCTTTTCCTTAAGACAGAAAATCAAAGCTTTCTTTTTAATTTACTTTTCAGAGTAGGGTATTTCACTTTAGGTATATCTGAAATCTGAAATCTTCAATTTCAAGTGATTAAAAAAAATAATGCTATGTTGTTATCGCTCCAAAGGAGGAGCATAGACTGTTCGAATAGAACAGGGACCCACAGTTTATAGCCGATTGGAACAACGCCTTTAATTTGCAGACGTTTACTTAGGCTAATAGCGCGATTTTGCTAATTATGCCAGTGCTAGGCAAAAATTCTTATAAAAGTTAAAATTCATAAAAATTAAGAAATTTTATTTATTAAACCAGCTCAAAGCAAAACTATTATAGTTTATATATTAATTAATACTATTTTGCTAACAATTAACATTAAAATTGTTAAAAACTTGCGCAATATACATTTTGAAGCTTTCAATAAAAGTTTCGCTTAAAGCAAAATTCTTGATTAATTATACCGAGTAAAATGATATGGTCTCCAAGAATGGCTTATTTCAATAAAAGAGCTATTGCAGTAAATAAAAGTAAAGTTTATTTATTAATTCTATTTTTCTTAAGATTTACACTAAAGATTATTGCAAAAATGCGTAACACTCAATGCGGTTATTCAAACAAAATGTTGGCTTATGAGCGTAAAATTACAAATTTTTTATTCCAGGGAAAATGCTTTACATATTCAGTGTAACTTTGAGAGTGCGCTGTTTCACAACGTTTACAATAATACGGAATTTTGATAGAGATTTTTCTAGGAATGTTGGTCCATATTCCAAAGGAAAATATTGTTTTTATTTAAGAATTTACATTAAAGATTGTTGGAAAATTGCCTAATAGTCATGGTCATTGGGTTTTTAAAACAAAGAGTTGGCTTAATGGAAGATATATAAATTTTTTAGCTCAGAGAAAATACTAGTCTTTACAATAAAAAAATAAAAAAAGCATTTTCGATATTGGTTTTTGACTTGTCTCAAAGTAGCGTCCAACACAGTCTTCACTGTAGTTTACATGTTGTGCTTTCTTTTTTTTATTGATTTACGTTTGTTTTCCAACGCCTCACACATAATTGCGTGCCTTATTTCATACAACACCTATAGCTACTTTTTTGGAGCTTGAGCTGACGTGTAACTCAATCCAATGCATTGCATATCAACTATACGAAATCCCTCAGACTTCACTCCAACGCATTGGCAAATTACCAGGCTATGAAATAACTTTTAATATTATGTTGTCATGAAATGGTGATTAATTGCTGATTACGATCACTTAGTCCGAAACATGTTGCAGAAACATGCTGCCATGATACCAAAATACTTTACGCTTTTGGCAAGTTGCCCATCGATGGGCGCGCGTCAATGACGTCACACACACACAGATTGAAGAGCGGCGTTGGTGTGTTTACAAACACATATTTTCAATTAAGTGATTTTTGGCAAATAAACAACAACAGCTTATTATTATTTTCACTTTTATTTGGCGGATTTGGTTTATTAAATCAGATTTGTGTGTATTTTTTGATTGAGTGTTTGGCATATTGTATGAACCCATTCAATACGTAGGTAGGCATGATGCTGGCCAATTGGCAAGCAATTTATCTATTGAATTCATCTCAATGCCAAAAGAAATTAGCTTAAGTGAAAGTTTATAAAAGTTCATTGGCATAGCGAAAACAACAACAAAAAGAGCAAAAATTGTGTATATAAATTGGGTGTGACCGAATTATTTTGAGTGGGCGTCCGACAATGGAATACTCTGCACATAGTTGCTAAAACATATTGATGTTAGGAGTTTAAGGCACAGCTTCAATGTTAGTTAGACTCTGACACATACAGCATAATATTCTCTCACACGGATTTCTTTAATTGTCACTCTCCCGCTCATTAGCGTTGTAGCTGACGCCACGCTAAACTCTCTTTTTAATGGCACTAGGACACATAAGCATTTACATGGATTTATGGTGTTGTTAGTTTAAACTATTGAGGTAGAATTACATAAAAATCATTATTATTTGGTATCTCTCGATATTAAGGAGTATAGTAATTCATATTCTCAACAACAATATTTCTCTTATAAATTTTTACTATATGGTCTATAGCTAATACTATGGTCTATAGCTAATATGACGACTGAGTTCAATGAGCCAAACTTTTAAAGGTTTTAAAGTATAATAATTAATGTTGGAAAAGATTTTAGATTATTGCTTAGTGCTATCAATTAAGTTTAATCGTGTGCGCATCTTTACATAATATAGTTCGCTTTTCAGAATATTATTAAAGGAAAACAAACTTTTCTCTTGCTTGCATCAGCATTGGTCATCCTCCAAATTATGCTTCGCAATTTTGACATACTCTTTGCATAATCTGCATGTTATATTTGAGATCATTCGCTGTTTAGTTAGGTAACACTACAATCTACAATGACCTCATAGAATTACTGTACCAATTCTTCAACAGTTCCTCGTAAGTTGTATACATTCTTCTAAGCGCTGTACGTTGTAAGGACCTCTAAGCAGTTAGCAGTGTATAAGTTCGGCGGTTCTATCTGTTGTTCTTGGCAATTGTTCTCTGTACCTACAACGCACATAAAGTAAGTGCAAGCCATGCTTTAAAGGCTGGTGAAGTTTAAGCTGGTTTCCTGATAAGGTTAAAATTTAACTTGCTTAAAGTAATTTTAAAGATAACCACTAGCCCCCTTTTCTTCAAACAGCACCAAACTGCTAAGTATTGCGTTCGCCATATAAAAACTCAATGATCAATAATCGTTTTGGTTTTGCATACAATGGACCTGCCAAAGTGTGGCGCAGAGTTAATAATGCCACGAATAAAAAAATAAATACATAAATGAGCCATGAACAAGTTACCAAGGCGGTGGCAAAAGCATATACATATATAAGTGCTGCAGATGCCGAAAATAAGGCATCTTATTTTCTAATCATTTATTTCGACTTCGTTTATTTACCAGCAAGAAAACTTCAAAAACATTGTAAAACATTCAATTTGTGAATAAACAATTAGAGAAGAAGAAAAATACAAGTATGACAAGGATGTGATTTATTATTGCTGCATTTTAACACCGTATTGAATATATTTTAGAACGTCTCAAGACCCTTAAGCGGTATAACCTGCCTGCTGGGTCAAATATTTAATGCAGTACTGTAATCTTTTGGCTTAGTAAATCTTTAAATGCCTTTCTCGATATTCAGACTTAAGTCCTATTAAGCAAGCCAATTCTTTGAAAAAGCATTTCAGAAGCATAGTATTTCTTCCAAGCAGTAATTATTACGCTTAAATTATCTAATATTGCACCAGGAGACACCTAAAAAAAAATCTTTAAAAGTCGTATAAATGCTTAAATGACGTAATAGTGGACCAGCAGGCGCCAAAAATATAGAGCCGTGGGTTACAAGAAGAAATTAAGACCACAGGCTGACCCAACCAAGGTTCAAGCATTAAAAGTTAAATTTTTCATTTAAAGCGTTCGAATAATTGTTGTGCGTAAAACTGAAATTTTTTTGTAATTTGTTAAAGGAATTGAATATTTGTTGTTGTTATACTTTTAATTATGTTTAGAAATTACGATATTTTCTTTTATAAAATAAAATTATTGTTCTCTCCAAAGTTTTTGGGCTTCAAAGTTAAAAATTGGAAGTTTTTGTTGTGTACACTGTACATGCAATTGTATCTTTAACAATTCGTTCTTAAAATGTATTTTTTGTTTCATTTTCTTTTCGAGACATATTTCGTTAAAATTCTAATATGCACCTGCACACTTGAAGTTTTAAGGGTATTTTTATAAACACTGCACACTCACACTCACTCACACACACACACAGTGTCTTGTTGCAGTAAGACAATGCGGCCAAAGCTGAAAAAGAATTCTGAGCAAGTAAAAGTGCATGACAGTGGCAGCAGCTGGCAGGCGGCAGCATTAGGCAAGCTTTTACTTCACGCAATGTACATACGCGCATACATACATATAAACACTCATACACACACACACAACTGTATGCATGTGTTACGTACACAGCTGTGTACAGTTAAAAGGCGAAGCAACAACGATAAGCATGAAAACCGTTATGAATCATCATTATGTACAACACACGCTGGCTAATATTCAATTTTTCATGGCCTAAAAACAAAACAAAAAAAATAAGTATTTTAAGCCGAACAAAATGTTGTATTCATTAAGCTGGACATATGTGCATGTAATTAAAAATGACATTAAGCAACAATACATACAAATGTACATAATTCCAAAGAGCAGCGCGCAAGAGAAAGACTCACTTTTGCTCTCTCGTCAAAGAGAAATTACAAAACAAAAACTTCCAATGTTTACTTGCGATAAGTTTGCAAAAACAACAACAAAAAATGTATAAATGAACACATCCACAGCCACAGCAACAAAAAAGGCTTTGGGTAGATAGCTTAAATAAATTAATTAATATTTTTTGTTGTTTGGCAATGCTGTGCGCATTATTAAGGCAATAACAAGTTAGTTAGAACAGCGTGACAACCGCCCTAACTCATACAAGCACAAGAAATTAATATAAAAAGTATCTGCACAGTGCTTCAAAAAGGTTGACGCACATGTTTATAATTTGAATGAGACGGTTTCAGCTAACTCATTGTTTATTTGGCGTATAAACAAACAAAATTCCAAACAACGTACACACAGACGTTGCATTCTGTTATGCAATCTGTCGGGTAAACAGCATTTTTTATTTTAAAATTTTTTTATTTTTTATAAAACAAATAATCAACAAAACAAAAAAAATTAAACTTTATCGACTTCATTTTTTTTGTCGATTTGTTATAGAAACAGAATATTTTCAACAACAATACATATAGGCGGGGCAAATAATCGATTTTGTAAAAAGATTCAAAAGTTATACAATACGAAATTTTGTATATAATATGAAGTTTTTAAAATGATGATATAAAATGAAATAAAATATAAAACATTTTGGAATATTTGCATACAAAATAAACACATTAGACAAAACATGAGCAAATTCGAAAAATCGCAAATGAGGGTTTAAAATAAATCAAATTATTATTATAGACCCGACTTAAGGTGTTTCAAGAAAGTCTAGGAATTTTAGAAACAAAATAGTAAATCCAGAATTTTAGAACCAAATATTTCGCATTATATGTAGTATTTATATTAAATATATGACGGACAATGGCAATTTTTGAATGTTTGCAACCAAAATAAACTAGCAAACTAACATGAGCGAAATGGAATTTACGTAAAAGAGGGTTTGAAATATAAAAGATTTTGTTTAGAAAAAGGTAGTATTTTTGTTTGATCGACTTCAGGTATATCAAGAAAGGTCAAGAAATTCAAATCACAAGCACAATATTTAGCAACAAAATTTTGTAATATATATTTCGTATTATATATACAAATTACATAAATTATACAAAATGCACACTTTTGAATATATGCAGCTAAAATAAAAATCTTACAAATTTTATTTATATATAAAAATATATTATTTGTTAGTTAATTATGTTACAAATTTTCCACAAAATGGAGGTTAGAAGGAGGAGTGATAGAAACTATAACGTAATGTTAATAAACTTAAAGCCCACAAAATAAATCTAGAATTTTATTTGTACATAAAAGTATGTTGCATTTATCACACTAAGACAAGAGAAGCCATCTGTCTTGTGGTATAGTTAAAAATATCTTTGACATGATTATTTTTATGTTATAATAAATGAAAACTTAATTTACGATAATAATTCATGTTTCAAAATATAAGAAAATAATTGCATCTATTTGTTGTGCAACAATTAAATTGTTGGCTCAACTTTTTTTGGACTCACTGTAGACAGCATATGTATGCAAATAACTGGGACTTGGAAGACCTGGCACAGACCAGTTTAAGCCGGCCTGTTAATTTTTGGGCAAGCATTATGAATTCATGACGTGTGCAAACTTGACACAGCAAAAATTCCAACCACTCGATATGCTAATTACTAGACTAAATGAAGTTTTTCTTAGACTTTAAAGCGCGTACCCAAATTTAGGAACGTAGAAAACACACACACGCACTAACTCGTCTTATCAAAAGCAACAAAAATGCAGCAAAAAGACTTATCTGGTTATGTTGGCAACAATGTTGCGTCAATGTCAAGTCAGAACATTTTTTTGATTTATAAACGAAAAAACACACATAAAATAAAGATTACCTTTTTTTTAACAACAAACAACAGGAAATCCGCTAAAGCCAACAGGGCAGTTTAAAGTTTGTTGTCGTTGTCAGATTGATTTTACTTTTTATTTTCAGTTGCTCCTTGGCCACAACTGCGGGCAAACACTTGGCCGTGTTTGAAGTCGTTGTGGTTTGTCGTTGTCGTTGTTGTTGCTGCTACGTGCCGCGCGCCTTGTTGTTGCCGCTTTATATACTATGTACATATATGAATTTGTTTTACATGGAGAAAAAACAACTTGCAACTTCGTTTTGGCTTTAAGCGCTGCAAACACGTAAGAAAAATAGCATGCAAAATTTGCAATAATTTGAATTTTAAAACACACACAGCAACACAATATATAGTAAAAATTAAACTTTAATATATTTTAATACAAATAACGCGCAAGATAACAAACAAAAAGAAAAACCAATTACAAATGACATGTTTTTGTATTTTTTTTTGTTTTCACTTTATTTTTTTTAAACGCTTGCAAATACACGTAGCAGCGTAAATAAGTTAAGCATTGCGAAAGCGATTTGAAATTTGTAACCATTTAATATTTAAAATTTCACTTAATTGAAGGCAACATAATTTTCTTTTTTTGCTTTTTGCCCAATTTACATTGCTTGCGCTTTGCTCAGCCTGCGTCACGCCTACTTCAATCAAAGGCTGTTAATAAACTCTTTTTTGAAATCACTACACAGGGCAATGCAGGTTTTTTTATTATATTATAGCATAATTAATTAACTCTTTAGCATTTTTTACTCAATTCAATTTGCAATAATTTTAAGCTGAGTTAAAATTAAAGCAAAGCAATTCACCGCAACAACAACCGTTCCACAACACCGACACTAGTTTTGTTGATACGAGACCATTGCAACTTATATCGATGTATGCATTAAAAGTTTTCGATAACCAGATATGGTATTGGAGTGCGATAGGTGCGTGAGTAACATCGATAGTTTGTGCATGTAGTCTTTTTTATCGATTGTAAGTTTAAATTATTATTATTGTTATACAATTTTTTTCATTTATATCCATTATTAATTAGGTTAACAATAAGCAGATTAGCTTAACAATTAGTAATTGCTGTAGAGAGCTAGCTATTGCAATGGGTTTTCCCTTTACAAGTGTACATTATTGTTTTCATATTTTAGCTTTAGTATGTAACTTATTTATATATATATTTATATGTTACACAGCTTATTAATAAACTTAAGTATGATTTTATATTAATACTTGAGCTAATTCTGTTGGATTTTGAGTATAAGTCGTCTTGGTTGCAGTTACAGATTTCGCGTTGTGCTTGCATCTAATTTGTTTTTTTTTTTAATCTTTATGCCCCTTGACTATGTTGCCATTGTTCCAAAGCAGGAGATAACAGGGACCTATAGTTTATATAGGTTTAATAATTTAATAATTAATTTATATAGGATTAATAGAAATTTACATAGGCAAAAAGCAATTGCTTGTAATGCGTGCTAGCTATGCGTGCAACTGCTGTTTCCGTTACCGTTTTTAAACCAAGATCGTGGTGAATATCATTATTCCGTATTTACCAGTCTCCATTTGTCACTGTAAAAACAAAATAATCCAAAAAATTACACACAGCCTTTTTTAAACAGTTCTCAAGTGTTTCAACCTAATTGTTAAAATGTATTAAATGCTTTTGTGGTAGATTGAAAACCTAACTAAAAAATTTGCAAAATTGTTTACAAATATGTTAAAAAATGAAAGTTTTTTTTTTATAAAAAATATGAGTTTAAATAAATTGAGGATAATAAATAAAAGGGGTAGCTGTGCTTGCTAGTATTTAGAACAAACTGTAAGTTTTATGTAAGAACTCAT
Organism: Chymomyza procnemis; assembly: GCA_035046065.1. Taxonomy (NCBI): domain Eukaryota; kingdom Metazoa; phylum Arthropoda; class Insecta; order Diptera; family Drosophilidae; genus Chymomyza; species Chymomyza procnemis. Next base: position 10,883,163 of record JAWNOJ010000024.1, read on the forward strand.
AATATTAAACTATTCTTTCACTTCATCTTTTTTTGGGTGTGTCGATTAGTAATAATTATTTTTATAAACTTATTATTTAATAAACAAAATATTTATACATCCAAACTATTTTGTTTGGCGCGAAATTATTTATTCTCAAACAAACACCTATTTTATTATAAACTTGAAGATATTGAAATAAAAATCATTTTGGCAAACATATATCCAGTGTATATATAAAATGAACTTTAAATGCTGACAAATGCAGAGAAGGTTTTTTATTATGTTACAATATACTTTTTTTTTATCATGCGCTCTCCAGATTTACTTTTTTAATCACAGCTAATAAAAACAAAAATCTTTCGAAGTAGCTTTTAAAGGCAAATCAATAACAAAATATATTTATTCACTTTTATTGGAATAGTCGATATTTCCCACACTTATTAATCGATGTGCTCAAGCTACAATCTGAGGTGTTGCCAGCTGGTAATTCAACGTCAAAATGCGGTCTATTTAAATTGTCACCTAAAATAAAACACAAAAACTTAATTTCGTTATCGTATCGTTTTTATTTTTCTCGCATTACATTTTTTTTGTTTTATTTTTACATTTTGTGGTAATATCTCAAGCATTTCTTTATATTTGTTAGCCTTAAAAAAGTGTTTGTATATAATATGCCATTTTGTTTTAAAAAATCATACAATATACATGAACGTTTTGAAATACATTTTAACAATAGCATTACAAGCACAATAGCGATATCGCACTTGTTACAAGACAAAAAATAATCTGCTAAATATAAATAATTAAATCAACATTTAGCGTATAAATACAGCTGTAAATAACTGAAACTTAATGCTACCTTATAAAAAAGCGCTATATATTTTTTTTGTTTTTGCTTTTGTACAGTTTTTACTTGCACCATTTCGTATTTGTTGGTTTTTGAACTTCATGCATACATACACACACAAATTATAGCGTACAAAAAAATAATTAAACATAGATAAATACATAAGTAGATTACACAAAGCATAATCCTTGCAAATTAACTAACTTCATTCATGTTTTGTATGTTTTTCTTTTATTTTAAATTTAATTTTAATTCGAATTTAAGACTATTAATTTCGCTCTCGACGATAATATGAAACAATAAATTTAAATTTTTAAACTGAATTTCAGGGTTTTAGACCCGTTGAACAAGATGCTAAAACCCTTTTAATTCAATTTTAGATGCACCGTGACTAAATTTCGATTTGCTAAAAGGCAAGCAGTTGGGGTTAGAAGAGACAGGATATAAAATACACAATTGTGGCTATTACTAAGCAACCAAGTGGCATTGCAAATCGTATTATAAATGATTGTCCATGACCCGGCTTTTGCTTGATAAGCATTGACATTTCAGTACGTAATTTCCTATTTAAACTTTCTGATTTTTCTAGTAGTTCCTTGTACACAATCAGCTCCTCTTCGCGTTTCACTTGCTCATTATTCATTGTGGCCAAATCTTCGTCCACCTCCTGCTCAAAGTCCCTGCTACGGCTGGTAGTTTCTGCTTGCTGCTGCTCCTCCTTATTGGTTTCATTTTCCTCCGATTTTTGCTGCAGTAGTAACTTCAATTCTGCAACTTGATCTTGAAGCGTAGCAACATTACTTTCCAGCGTAGCGCTCTTATCTTTATAAAACTCATATTCCTCTTGTAGCATTTCCATCGTTTGATCTGGCGGCAGTTCCGCTAAACTTGTATTGCTATTTTCCGTATCGCACACAAGCGTAGCCTGAGTTTGTAATTTCGACTGCTGTTGTTCTTGTTCCCGTTCACTGCTACCATTTAGTTGTCCATTGAAAAATTCATCGTTGGCATTGTATGCATCGCTTTCACCATCTGCATCACTATCAGCTTCATTACTTTCATCAGGCTGTGACACACCAGCGCCCGCACGGTTATCACAACTATCCATTATCGAGTCATCTTCGTCCTGTTCTCCGCTTGAGTCTTCATCATTGAATATGGCCTCGAGAACTCCTTTGCTAGCTTCTCCTTGATTAAGATTCGAGTTTTTCAGCAACTTCATGACAGTCGATTTGCGCACCTTTTGATTTGGGTTCAACACAAATCGTTTGCCCTAAAAATATTCAATTACGTTTTATAAATTTATATTCTTATCATATTTGATTGATGGTTTCAATTTCAAGTGTAGTCGGCAAAATTTTTGCTAAATCAAAGTAAAACGTATTAAGTTTGATTACCTTTTTCTTTTTTATTGATTTACTGTTGCTGGTAGTGTCCGGTTCGACATCAAGTTGCTTGCTTTCATCTTGCATGCCAAGCATCTCGCTAATCAAGGAGGTAGCAGTCTCACTCTGATTTCCGTCTGCATCATGTGTATTATCATCGTCATTTTCATCATCATCGTCGTCATCGTCAATATCACCTATAACAGCATCGAGTCCAGCCAGCACCTTTTGCTCCTGTAAATGCTGCTCCCGATCGTGCTCGGCAATTGTCTGTTGCAGCTTTGACACTTGCATACGTAATTCACTTGTCTCACGTTCGTAGGTGCCCAATTGCGTCTTGAGTTGCTGCAGACGCAACTCCTCTTGCTCTTTAGCCTCTTCTTGCTGACGCACTGTGCCCTGTTTATAATCCATATACTCCGTTTGCAGCTGATCCATGCGCACATTGAAATCATGCAGATTCTGTTTAGTTAATTGTATTTCCGTACGCAATATTGTGCATTCACTTTCGGATGTTGCATATGCCATTTCCATTTTAGATAACAATTGAAGCGCATCGCAACGCTCCTGGTAAACTTTGCGCAATGCTTCTTTGGCAGTTAACTGATATGAGTTCTTCTCCTCCAGCATTTTAACAACCTATAAATACAAAAAACAAATATGTAACAATATTTTTATATACAATATAAAGTATGCGGTTTAATAGAAGCTTACCTCATTTCTAAGCGCATTTTCGGGCACATTTTTCTCAATAACTTGCAGTTTCTTTTCCAGCAAGTTTATCTTGTGCAGCAGTTGGTCTTCTGTTATCATTGATTGCCAACACATAGCCGAGTTCTTACGCGTTGTATCAAGAACACTTTGCAAACTATTTAGTTTAGCTTTGAGTAACTTTTCGCGCTGCGACGCCTCATGCATAAATGTATTTATCTTTTGTATTTCATCAAAAGATATACGATTCGGCCCAGCAAGTTGCAAGAGATCCGCGTCAATTGAGATAGCCTCACGACCATCGGGCAAATAGAGATTAACGCGTGCTATGATACACCCGTGCACCTCTTGTCGTGAATTTTCAATCACTTCAACGCCAAACTTCACCGTGTCGCCAAAATGCAATTGCGCCGCCTCCAAACCAAGTTTGTTATCATTTATGAATGTGCCATTGGACGATCTTGTGTCTTTAACCCAAAATTTGCCATCTGTCGTATACCAAAGCACAGCATGGTTGCGTGATAGTACTTTGCAATCAAATATGGCATTGCCTTCGCTTGCTTTGCTTTTGGCTATCAAACGCCCAACCTTACAATCCTGATTAGGCATCAAATGTATAGTACGTGTTTCGAATTTGTGGGACTTAGGCTCGCAATGCAGCACGATCTTTGCCTCGCCGTTCGTATCAATATTGCTGGTGTTTAGCAACATTTCCGCAGGCGTTTGTTTTTGGACAATAATCGTGCTGACATTGCTGGAGCTAAGCGATTCTTGTGACACTGGAAGCTGCTGTTGCTGTTGTAAGGCCCCATTATTAAGGCTGGACATATTCAGAGAAGCAAACAATTTGTTGGCCGCAGCATTAACTGGCGCTGAAATGTTAAGTAAATTATTCAAAGGTGGACTTGTAATGCCACTATATGTCATTTGACGATCCAGATTTTGTAGTGTATTCGTATTCGAATCGCAGACACTGTGCAGGCCATTTGTATCGGACAGGTTTAAGGTGCGCTGTGTGAATTCCTCAATATTATTGTTCTCCATCTCCAAATTAGAGATGGCCGCCGCCGGACTTATTGGCGTGGTCGTGTTCATTTCTCCATCAATGGCTTCGTTTTGCTCGCGAGTTTCATTTTCATGTTTTTCCGGCGCACTACTGTCTACCATATTATCGTCGTTTGCTTTTATCGTATCCATTTTTAATTTTTTTGCCTTGGCGCGTTGTCGTTTGGAGCTTTTATTGGATGAGGGTGCCTCAACTATTGCTGCTTCAATTTGTACTGCACCCAATGCATCGAGTGCAACAATCGGTTTATTGCTGTGTGAATTGTTTGCAGTGGTCGCTTGTAGCAGCTGGGCGTTGGATTCCCCTTCGGACGAACCAATATCGTCTATCGTCGTTGCAGACTTGTCATCCTTGTCAGTCGCCCATTTGCTGCTCCCCAAGACCATCACTGGATATACGAATCGTGAAACGACACAATGGTTAAAAAAAATGAAATTGGCAATTTAAGTACAAAGATAATTTTTCTTTTATGTCTGCTTTTTGACTATTGTATTTTGTAAGACTTTCAAACGTATAAACAAGGCCAAGGCTTTTTTTGTTTTAAATTCCTTGGCTTTGATACATTTTGAATTGACTATATGAAGTTTTGTGTTAAATAAAAAAATTGTTGACAATTATTTTAGATCAATGTTTCAAAACTTATTAAAAGTTCTAAAGCCAACTTGGATCTAAAATGCAACGAGCCGCTATCGCTTATTAAGATTTTGTAGGCTTCCAAAATTTAATTTAAAAAGCTAAACAAAAAGTTGTGATTAAATGTGCTCGAAGCGCTACATATGCTTAGTTTAACCTGTAAAAGAATTATTACGTTGTAATTGAAGAATCTTAATATGTTCAAGCTCAGGTGAGAGTTGATTCAAAGTATTAAGAGTTTATCACTGTATGAATTAGGTGTAAATTTGGATTAGAGCACGCAACAATGTCATTAGATTCGAATTTTCATAAATACTAACAGACGCTGTGATACGTTGAAACACAAATTTCGGAATACATTGGAAAACAATGAAATTAAAGTAGTAGAATTAAGGCAAGTATAAGCGCACAATAGAGTAAGAGGTTGTGTTGCAAATCTCTTCATACAATGATAGTCAGGCAATCTGTAAACCCTATTCTTCAACTATATGCATAAGTGCTTCAAACATATTTTAAATTAGGAAAATATAACCTTTGGTATAGTGCATATCGGGACTTATCTCTATTGTATTATGAACGAAGAGACGTCCTATGGCAAGGTAACAATCTCATGGTAATGTAGTTTAAAACCAAGCAAAATACTCAAACAATTGTGTTCCGTTGAGCTCTTGGCTACGAGCCATAGTCATGAAAATACACTCTTTGAGAAGTAAACAATCTGAAAGCAATGCAGATGAAGAAAATTCTACAACAATTGCGCAACGCTGGACTTTTAGAGTTCGTAACCATAAATTGGCTTCAGTAGATGCAATTGTCTCACATGAAGAAACTTTCTATAACATTCGCTAGCAAAGAATCTCATGGCAACATAGGTCTCTCGCCATATAAATTAGTTACCTAAAGACCAAGCCAAATACTGTAACTATTGCGTTCCGTTGAGCCTTTAGCTCAATAGATACAATTGGCTTGATGGAAAAATTTCGTACAACATTCGCTAGCAAAAAAAAAAAGAATTTCAAGGCAATCCTGTTCTCTGTGCGTATAAATTTGTTACCTAAAGACCAAGCTGTAACAATTGCAGAGAGTGGAACTCTATGGCAGGCTCGTAGCTATATAAAGAATCTTAAGTATAGCCAATTGGGTCACACTGCTACACTTTATAACCATTATTATTAAGGGAACATAATGCAACAAAAAAAAGTTTCCCAATTGTGTTCGTGAGGTGTGCAGAAAAAAATCTGGCCCCATTGCTATATTTATCTAGCATTAGAGTTCCCTAAAGGAGCACAAATAAGATGCATCATATTGAGCCTAAAGTGTGGTTGTTTGGTTACCGGAACTGGACGTTTGTCTCCAGTTGAAAGATTTTCATGGCACAATGGTCTATTTAGCCTGAGTGTCTCAGGCGGGGCCTTTGCCACCCTTACATCTATCTATCTAATAAAGATTTGCACTGAGATCAGTAGGTCTATTGTGCCCCTAAAGCGCCTAAAATCATTTCTGATCTGCATAAGCAATTCCGAAAAGTGTTAAGGGTGTGGGCGTATGTATGTATATTTTAAAATAAATTTAGAGATATGCTTTTTAGTTAAGCTACAATTGGCTCGGTTATTATTAAGCAAAAAAAAAAACATTGTTTCAGACTTAATAACAAGATCAAACGCCTCAATTCGGTTCTCCCTACCAAATATTATAACATTATTACTCGACTTCTACAAAAGATCAAATTATATTACACCACATCTTTTTATGCATTTTGATTTTACACAAAATTATTTGTACTAAAAAAAAAAAATAACAAAAACAAAGTTATGATATTAACTTATTATTATTTTATGATACGATATGAAAATCTTATTTTCGAATGTTAAGGATCTTAAATATTTTGTGCTTTTAGATTAGAGCATAATATGCGCACTATAGGAGACTGTGTGGAACTGGTCTATAGAGTTTTGTATTTATCCAACGCCAGCTATTTGGCAAACAGACTCTACCTTCTTGACGCAATTGTCAGCAAAATCATAAAAAGTGGGCTTAAATGTTCAGAAAAAATAAACCGGCATAATATACACAATATTTTTTCGAACACAAAAAAAAAAAAACTTCAGTGCATGCAAAATAATGTTGAGAGTATATAAATAGATTATTTTCAAAAATAATTGAACGCGCAATACATGGCAGCAACCAAAGTGTGTGTGTGTGTGTGAGTGCGTGAGTAAAATAAAATTATGACTGTCTGTATGTTGGTCGCTGCTGAAATACCCTGCAATCCACTTTTACATTATGAGCATACTTTTGCAGAGTGTAGAAAGCTCTATGAAGCAAGTTGAAATCTTAAGGAAATAAGTTGTTTTTTCATGCTCTTTGAGGATATCTTAGAAACAAAGTGCTGCCACACATTTTCTAAAAAATACAAGCAATATAGCAATTGTAGATTGTAAAAAAAATATAAGTGCTTGACTATGCTCTCATCGCTCCAAAGCGATAGCTCTACTCAAAGCTGTTCGCAGACAATAGGAACCTACAGTTATAAGACAAGTCAGTACAATGAAGTCTTTATTTAATAGAAATTTAATTCGACATGCAGCATTATCACCGCTAGCAATAGCATTCCACCAGACAGCAGCGGGGAGTCGAACCAAGTAACCTTGATTTTGGTGACAAGAACGCCAAAACTACGCTACCGTTGGCCATGATGAGAATATGCCTACTTTTCTTAATTGGGCTAAATCGAGTTTACTTGTTTAGCTTGACGAATCCAGTTTAATGATCAATATAATATTTAACCTTATTATACTGAATCGCAGCGTTCTCCTCAAGATAGTCGCATCCTCAAGATAGTCGCATGAAAGGGAGACCAGCCCATATATGCTAGCGACAAGTGTAAGCAGAAGCGCAAATATAAGATCATTCTTGTAGACAAATCAAATTCCCAGCTTAAAATCAATTGTATTATTATGTATTTATTAAGGCGCTGTATTCTTAGTAATATTGATTATATCTATTTAATCAGAAATACAGAATTGAGGTGTAACACGCAACAAGCCTCAATCGGCGGAAAATTCAAAGGCGAAGTTGATATTGACTTGGACTGATGGAGGATTTAGCACGCACAGTACCAGAGTACAAACCACTAGTAGTGGTAAAAGTCGCGCTAAAATCATCTTAGTACGTCAACTAAACAACGTTGCAGAATCGACTGAATCTTCAATAACACAAACGATTAGTTTAGGATTGTTGCAAATTCTCTGCTAGGAGCCTAGGGAAAACGTATATATTCTGTCAGGCATAAATGCACGAATATAATTTTCTGGAATAAGAGGCAAGTTTGTTACGCTGATCATATAGTTATGAATCAAAAACTCGACATGGGTGTTCAACGTTGCTTTGGTTCATAAAAAGGTTGGATCGCTTGAGTCCCACGACTTATTTTGGTTTCTCTAACTGTTTTGCTTTCGTAGTACTGCAGCGTCCGACACTTATAAACTAACAAACTTCAAACTAAGTTAACTAAATGGCAGTTCCAAGTATTGTTTACAAGCGCACGAAAACTTTGTGCCGAGAATGCAACCGGAAAAATAAATCAGTAGTAAATTTCAAGTGTAATAGTGTGATTGCTAGAATCTCACAACCAGCGATTGTTCGTGAGCTCAAACACCTTAAAGTGAATAAAAATTCTTGTTTATTGCATCATGAATCATTACAATAACATCGTCATGGAGGTGATCATTAAAAACACAACACCTGAGATGGTTCAAAATGTGTAGTAGCAACTTGAGCGAAATCCCCGACAAAGTGTCAATCAAATGCCGATCTTACAAGATCCAAAATAGAGCATGATCTTCCACCGACGTCAGACTTGAGAGAGAAAAGCAGTACCTTCGTTCGGTCGAAAGTAGTAAAGTTTAACTGCAGACGGACGCACTCTGATCGTCCTTCTCATACAACTCCAGTGAACCAAGCATGGCTGACAAACAACCTTCCAAACTTTATAACGTCCAAACAATGGCTCTCACGTTACAACAGACGCGAATACATTGGATTATTCTCTTTGGGCCAAAACTAACTTAGATACACCAGTCCCGAGGCGCCAAAGAAATGTGTTCTGCGCGAGTTAGCCAAGAATGACTGCAAGAAACTAGCTCTCGAATTCACTAGACGCGATTCCGCTTTGGGCCATTTTGGCTTAAACTAACTAAATGATGCACTAGTCTTGATGCGCTGCAAAAAGCCGTTTTCCGGTGGGAGGCTCAAAATGCGCACAAGTTACATTTTGTGCAGTTTGCGATCTGTTTTTAGAGACACTAGACTTATTGGTTACACTTCGAATGGTTACACTTATGGATTGCTGCAGCAATCGATAGTACTCTTGACCCTATGCGCTAGCAGTGTATATAGAGACGCATGCTGAGCAGGAAGTAAATTCAATGAAGCTATTCCAACATGGGCGTCTGTGTCTGTTGCTCCACTTTTAGATTTTTTTTTTAGGCGCTCATCAAGCTGTTGTGTTTTGGTTTTTTTTTTGGTAGTTTTGGTGCGGTATTAAATAATAGTGCAATAAACTTTTAAAAGGCGCACTGTCACTGCCCGCTCGACCCCCCCTCTAGACGACAATATCAAGTGTATGTGCGTGCTGATGTGTGTGCGTTTGCTTGCGTGCTTGCGTGAGTGCGAGAGACCAACAACCCTTGGCGCTGATGGGCTTCGGTTCCATGCCCCTTACCTTGTGTGATAGTAAATGCTCATGCTCATGCCCCAGCCCCAGTTAAGCAATGAATACGCGAATGCTAAGACTAGCTAGCTACTGGTTGTTGTGGCACTAGCTGTCGCTGCTGCTGCTGCTCCGTTGACTCTAGTGCTGTTGTTGGGCCTGTGGGGCAGTGGGTGTGTGCTGTTGTTGTTGCCGTCGTCGTTGTTGTTATTGTTGTTGTTGCATGGGGAACAATGCAAAAGTTTTGTTGATTGGCATGGAGCGAGCAAACACAAATACTACATATGTATGTATGATCACAATACACACACTCTGCTCCCCGTTGTCAGCCACAAGGAGCTACAAATATATACATGTGTGTATATGCATGTACGTACATATGTATATACACAAAAACACATACAATTTTAGCTATTTATGCACAATAAGTCGGTCGTACATTGTTGTTCTTGTTGTTGTTGTTATTACGGCTGCAGTGCAACCAAAGGGCATGTGTGTGGGGGGCGCGGGTGTGCTAGACAACTGCTTGTTGAAGTCGAGTTGTAACGCGAGCCCGTGATATTTGCATTCCACTATATTTTTAGCACTTTATGCACTTGCTGCTGTTTCCAGTTTGCTATTGATTCACAAATTAACTTCTTTCAACTTTGCTTAATTGAATTTAATTATTTTGTGTGTCGTTGACGTTTGTCTTGCGCTGTGGGCTGGCTTACAGTATTTACTGTTTGCTTATTTTCAGGCTCATAATTTGATTTTATTTCTTTGCACTTCACACAAATTATGTGTTGTAATTAGTAAGTACCACATTTGTTGTAGCACAACGCGTTTAGCACTCACCTTGATTTTATTTTATTTTATTAGAGTATTAGTCTTTTGCAAGCAGGCTTGGCAAAATTGACTTTATATATTTTTCGTTGAATGCTACTTTTCTCAACAAAAAAAAAACTCTTCACATTCGCTGGTGGACTAGACACGCTGCGACAAGCTATTGTGAGTTGTCAAATATTTTTTTTACAGTAATTTGGATATAAAAATATATTTCATTGTTTTAAAATGAAATTATTGTGAAAATGCAATGCAAATTTTGTTTGTTTGTGTATATTTAGTTTAAAAAAATCGAAAAACAATTGCAAAATGTTACACAAAAATCAGCTGCAGTGTTGTATCGTGTATTTGGCCTTTGCTTATTACAGTGTTGATTTTTATGAAGCGCCATCTATTGTCACTACAAAGAGGCTGCAACGTATACGAGGGCTGCATTTTCTATTTCGAGTTTGGGCAACGCTAGTGTTGCATTCTGGCAACTCTAGCGTAAGTTTTGATATTTTTGAACGCTATTTGTGTTATTTTCACGAACTTGAAACATTTATCTCGGCCAAAAAATGAATTTAAATCGTAAACATTTTCGTGTGTGTATTTACAACTTTCGATAACAGTAAGTTAATTTTTGACGATGAAGCTCCATCAAGGACCAGTGTTTATCGATGGCATGGTGAATTCTAGTTCGAGTTGTTGTTTCGGAAACCATTGATGAATATTGCAAGATCGTCCTGTGACCTAACGTAATATTCAGACAACATTGACTGTTAAGTAAATTGCTTCGCGTTGGTTTGCCAAACAATTTGTCAATAGCTCAAAATAAAGGCTCGTGTCTATTGGTCGAATGAAATGCTTAAAAAAATACAATCGCAGTGCTGCGCATCACGTCAATGACATCGCGATAGCTGAGGAATCATGGATTTAAAATAAACAGCAGTCGACTGTATGGATGTTTTAAGTAGAGCCATATCCAACAGAAGTTGTTCACGCACGAAGCACTTCCAAGCAAATGCTCGCCTCTTTTTTCTAACCCTGAGACCATTGGGTTAGTCAATAGCTCTTTGCTAGATTTAGCTTCCAATGCTATCCAATTTAATGATGAAAATAAAATAACAAGTGCAGAGGTAGCGTACATCCTAAATGACTTAAACGCAAAAAAGTCTATTGGGCCTGATGGATTACCAAATATATGCCTTAAAAACTTACCCCTGAATGCTGTTAAGTTTCTCACTTCATTTTTCAACGACTGCCTATCAATTGGTTTTTTTCCCTCAAATTGGAAAACAGCAAAAATAATACCGATGCTAAAACCCGAAAAACCATGTGATCGTCCCGAGAGCTATAGACCTATTAGCCTACTTCCATGTCTATCCAAAGTTTTTGAGAAACTCATTAAGTTGCGTCTTACGAATCATATTGAGGCCCACAACATATTGCCCATCCAACAACATGGATTTCGAACTGGTGTCAGCAGCATAGATGCACTAATAAAACTTAAAAACTACATAAACGATCGCTTAAAAAATAAATATTCTGTTGGTATGGTTACTCTCGATATTGAGGCAGCCTTCGATACAGTCTGGCATGATGGTTTCATAAGCTAAAAGTGATTGAGACGGCCATGTACTTAATAAGAATTATTAAAAGTTTTATTAGTCAGAGATCTTTCTATGTTGAAATAGATAGCGTTAAATCCAGTAAACGAAATATCTGCGCAGGTGTCCCCCAAGGATCCGTGTTAGGCCCCATTCTGTACAATGTATACACTAACGATTTACCCAATCGGGCTAATACCAGTCTCTCCATGTATGCTGACGACACGGCAATATATTGTTCAGATCCATTTTTAAAACCAGTTGAAAATCGTCTGCAAGACGCATTAATGGATCTAGAACAATATTACCATAACCATTAATAATCTTCCAATAAAATGGGTTGACAACATTAAATACTTAGGAATCATTTTCGATAAAAAACTAACTTTTGGTCAACTTACATCATCAATAATCAATAAAATAAATAAAACAATCCGTATACTATATCGACTTATTAACAGAAAATCAAAATTATCTAACAACAATAAAATTATTCTAATGAAAACAATTTTTATACCAATTATGGCATATGGGTCCACAGTTTGGAAACACTGTGCCCTAACCCATTAAAATAAACTTCAAATATGCCAAAATAAACTGTTAAAGCTTCTATTAAATCTACCTTGGCACACCAACACAAAATATCTCCATAAGCAGGCAGGCATACCCATATTACTTAAAAAATTAGTTTCAAATAATTTCCTCTAGAAGAGCTTTCCTAGTAGTTATAGTTATTAAGGTTTTTCTTCCTATTTTCCTTGTTTATATATTATTAACTTGAATGTAAATATTTATACTTAAGGCAATTTAAATTTTTCAGTTGTAAATAACTAAACTCTGTAAATTACTTATTGTTCACTAGCTTAAGAAATTGTAATAGTCTTGGAAAAAGCAAATACATAATACAATAATACAAATAAACAGCAGTCGACTGTATGGATGTTTTAAGAAGAGCCATATCCAACAGAAGTTTTACACGCACGAAGCACTTCCAAGCAAATGCTCGCCTCTTTTTTCTAAAAAAAAAAAAGTAAAAATCGCAATCGCATATCACTATAACAACGCAGAAGAGTCAATTCTGAGTCGTACACAACCATTTGCTTGCCAGTTGTCTGATTTCTAGAATCAGGAAAACCAACAGTCACCTCGACAAAGAACTGCATTTTTAAGCACTCAAAACATCGATTTGATGAGTCCAGCCGCCAGGACTATTCCTGACTTGGCAACGAATTAATGCTTTTTATTGCTGTACGGAAAAATATATAATGAGAGGTCAACGTTTTGCGACACCTGAAGAAGCGGTTGATGCTTTCAGAATGCATGTTTCAGAGATAGCTCAATCAGAGCGGCAAAGATCTTAATGGGGAATATTTCACATAACAATAAAGCTATTTTCAATTATTATTATTTCATTTTTGTTCTCTAATCCCGAAATATAAAAGGCAACTCTCGTATGCAGCAACATGTTACAAAATGCAAGAGTTACAGACTCAACTATCATATTTCTGCTTTAATTTACTTAAATATTTATTTATTCAATTTATTTAATATATAGAAATTTGGTATTGTGTTTGGTATATAAAAAATATTAGAGATTGCCTCTTTAAATAAAAACATAAATGAAATATTTGGGCACTTTGCTTAAGTTGGCTTTTACAAGCCACTATCGTTACAGCCCATCTCTGATGACCACACCAGGCGTCCCTGTTTTCCAGCTGTTCACTTCAAGGGGAAGAAAGTTCCTCCACCACTCCCCTTCGCAGTTAAGTTACAATCCACAAAATCCCCTAGCACTATTATATTTAAAGGCATAGTTAGTTCTTCCCGCGGCTCCTATGAGTAGCAAACGGCCACAAAAGTCTCTGGCGACTGAGCACAGACGGTACAGCCTGAATACGGCTTCTTTCCAACATCATAAAGATAAATGTTCGGTTAAAATCAGCAAAAAAAAAAGCTCGCATTATTTACCTTAAAAGCATAGTAAGTTCCTATAACTGCTATGGGAAGCCAAATGAAACATGTCTCAGGCGACCCAGCACAGGCGGTACAACCTGAACTCCTTTCTTCACAAGCTTTTTAGTTAGAAAGAAATTTTGCTTAAAAGTAATCGACTTTTGGAAAATTTCGACCCATTAATTTGCACAACTTTTTAGATTGTCTTTACGTTCGAAAATAAAATTATTTAAGAACTTTCAAAATTGGTTCAAAAATACCCTTGTAGGACTGGAGGTTCTGGTAAAGTTCAAATAAACCAACTAAACTGATTCAAGGCAAAAGATCTTCAATAAGATTTTGTGCATCATACTTTTATTTGCTGCATTTAGCGCGCAGTTTTCATGAAGTGCGCCAATAATGCCAAAGTATGATTTTGGACACATTTTAATATCTTTAATATCTTTCTTTTTTAAATTACTTCCGTGGCTTTGAGGCGTTTTGACACGGCTTACAAAGTTCCTAGCAATGAATTTGCTAATTCGTCATGGATTTGGAACGCGTCTTGGTCAAGTAATGCTTCCAACATTTACTCTCACCACCATGCTGATCTACGACGTCGAAATTAACATTTTTAAAGCATTGAAATAATAGAGCATTATTGAGACATTTATTCGTAGAATTCAATGTAATTGTAAACTTTTAAACTTATCGAAATTGTAAAATCCAGCACGTACTTGTCGCCCACCAAAAAATCTGCCATTAAGATCGACAACAGCTGAAAAGCACAAAAATTATTAAGCGCTTGAAACATTTGGAAGACTACAAACTTTACCTTTTATGGCGCTTTCTATGCGTTTAAACTCGACATAAATTTTAACAGCATCTTCGGGTGTTGTGCCAAAGGCTTCATGTATTATAACGCTGTTCACGTCACCATATTTCTGATTGCATTCATCTTTTACTTCAGGTTCAAGTTCCTCATCAACATCACCGGGTCCTACCATATTTCTTAGCAGCACTACTTTGCTAGGATCCTTCATGATTTCTGTAATGCTTGGCTCAGGCTCATTTGCTACTGCTGCTGCTACTGGTGCCGGCGGTGGAGGCATAACTGCTGCCGCATGACCAGGGCTGGAGACTGTCGCACTGACAGCAGTTGGCGGCGGTGATGATGATGTATTTGGTGGTGGTGGTAGAAAGACGTCTTTTTCGTGTATTATGCGACCCCCACGTTTCGAAGTCTTTTCCACCTGCAAAGCAACTGACATGCCTTGCTCTGATTTACCCAAACCTTGGCCATCTTTAAAACCATATTTGGCCATTATCTTTGCCGCCACTGAACTAGCCGAATACGGTATGGTAACATTTGATGCGCCATCGCCATTATCTATAGATATCTCTTGTAGCGAGGGCGGTGGCGCAATAGCAGCACCGCCACCTTTACTCGTGCCAGCTCCAGCTGGTGGCGGACTATATTTGTCTTCGTCACTTTGTCGTTGTCCAAAACCACTAAACTTCATAGGCGGCGAGCTTTCATGACTGTGTGAATTGCGACCACCTCTACTACGTTTGCGTCCACGATCTCTGTCATCCCTATGTGCGTTTCCTGCAGCATTACTACTACTTGAATTACGTGATTTTTCGCTGCTCTTGTTTTTTTCTTTCAGTTTCTCATATTCGTTCGGCCACTGTGGATCATATTCATCGACAAAGTCCCAATCATCTTTTTTAATGCTTGCCAAAACAGGTGGTGGCAATGTTGTGGTAATAATCTGTTTAGGTTGAATTGCCGCTGTGGGTGTAGGTAAATAAGAGTTAGCTTCTTTGTCTGTTGTGCGTTTGGCGCGTAGATTAACCACTGGCGTCATAAGCTATAAAGATTTATTTAATTGAATATCAAACAATGCATATATATGTACACATATATGGCAATCACACACCGGTTTCTTTATTTGCTCCTTTGCCTTGGGCAGCTGGGCTTTTTTAACTGCCAGCTGTGTTTGTAGCATTTTGATACCCGACGACCAGCCATCTATTTGACTGGTGCGCGGCTTTGTGTCTATATCATCATATAAATCCATTTTCAATACAATTTAATGCTATTAAACAATATTTTACACTTCTAGCACAAGCAAAACAATAATTTCCTCTGCAGCACTACTCTGCTTCTTTGCTTAAAATCATTCACAACGGTACGTAAACATTAGTTCATTATTTAAGCGAATGCCCAAAGGCAGAGTTTCGGTAAATGGCAAAGTGAAAAGAGCAAGAGCGGTCATTAGTTTTTCGGTTTGATTTCATTATGGGAAATGAAAACAGTAGATTAAAAGGATTGATAATTGATAAAAATGCAGTTGAAGTAAATGATTTCTGGGCGCTATACAATGCAGAATCACCAACGACATCCAATGAAGAAGGGCGCCAGCTGCTGTCAATATTTCAGGGCGAGCCTATTGTTAAAGGACAGTTGTGGGTGGCTCAAGGGCCTATGGAGCGTGCCATCAAGGTAAATTGGCTTCAATTACCTTGATATATGGCTAGTGCATTTAGTTTACATTTTTCTTTATAGAACCTAATGATATATCGACACCCCTATATACTCAAATACGTCACAACCTGGGAACAATCAGGTCAAAAGCATTTGGCTACAGAGCGTGTACGTTCTCTCAATGATGTGCTGCATCAGCAAACCGATATACAAATATGTCTCGGTCTGCGCACTATATTGTGCAGCTTAATATTTCTTATTGAAAAAGCCATGGCACGGCATCTAAACATATGCAATCAATCTATATATGTTACCGACAATGGCAGCTGGCGTTTAGCTGGCTTTGAGTATGTTTGGAAAGCCAAGGATGTCAACAAGCAGTTATTAGATCTAGCATACTCTTTTCGCAATCAGGCTGCCATTGATGAATCAAATAAGGAGCAGCTTGATGCATTCGAACAATTTGCCTTTGCCACACTCTGCGAGCAGATCTTGGAAACGTGCTGCAAACGCGCCGAAGGCTCTGCAGAAGCAGGAACGCCGCATGTTCAAGAATTTCGTGCCTACTGCAGTACCCACCTAAAGCATAGTAATACTGACTTGCGTCCCAAGCTGTCAGCCGTGCTCTTACATCCTTACTTTAATCACGAATTTGTACTCATACATTCCTTCCTCTTCGAATTACCTCTAAAATCTGTACAGGAGCGACAACAATTTTTTACCACATTAATTGATCGCTTACGCTATTTTGATGAGGAGGTCGTAGCTGCACAGCTAACCAACGACTTACTGTCCCGTATGGTGCTGCTGGATCCCACGGCACAGGTTTGCGTTACGCCGTATGTTTTGCGCACCAAGTCGGAAAATGGCGCTGCAGCGCTCTTCTCACAGCAAACATATGTGCAATATCTACTACCGCCAATACTCAAGATGTTTCGTTTGCGTGATGCACAAATACGTCTTATATTGTTGGAATACTTTATGGAGTATGTGCGATTGCTGAGTGACGAACAGCTACAACGTGATATATTACCACATCTTTTGATTGGCATGAATGATACCAACGATGTGTTAGTGGCCAAAACACTGCGCTCTCTAGCAGATTTAGTGCCTATATTGGGCGCAGCTACAGTTATTGGTGGAGAGCGCAGTCGCTTCTTTTCTGATGGACGTCCACATGCAGCGGTTTCAACTGACAGCAATGGAAATTGGAGCGAGCATCGTTCCATTACGCCCGTAATGAACGGCAGTGCAGTAGATGTAGATGATTATATGGTATCTGGAAGTCCGCTTCCAGCCGAAACCATTCCGCCCTTACCGCTGCAGCTACGCTTAAGCCCGGATGGCGGTGAAGACGAAAAGAGTGTTAACAACATGAATGATTCATTGCACCACAAATCTCTTGAGCTAAGTCGCGAGAACAGCGATAGCAGCAGTACAATTAGTGCAATACATGAACAAACGTTGGTTAATGATAGCAACACAGTGCTTGATGAAGAGGAAGCCTGGTCGGATTGGGATACAACCGACGAACTACAACGCTTGCATGTTAAGCAATTAGAGAATAGCACAGCAAACAGCCATACAGATGAAGTAACACTTAATTTGGAAACCAACAGCAGTTCTTCTTCGCATGCTACACAGGGCACTCAGCTATCTCTCAGTGATTCCTATCGCACAGCTTCCTCGACGCTGTCTACATCTAAACCTGCATCTAAGACAAATATGGCCAAAACTCCGGTAGTAAAAAAACTTATAGACGATTTAAGCGCCTTGGATATACAAGTGCAGGCAACATGTAAGCCGTGCGAAACTGAGGCACGTGAATTCGATTTCTTTAAGGACATGGAACCGGTAATAGAGCACCAGCAGATGCAAGCGCAAACACAGCCGCAGTCCAGTGAGCCGGAATCAATACAAGTGGACGCCAGTCGCTTTGCTGCAATTGGGCAAGCGTCAAGTGGGCATGAACTAGATGAGGAGGCGGACTCGGGCTGGGGCATACATGACGCCGACGAGGATGATATTGATATCGTGTGGGGCGTCAACAACATTGCCGAGAACCCTAACAGCGTTGTAGACTCAACTTAGTTTAACTTTGACCATTCCCTTTTACTTTTTGTGTTATAAAATTGTCTTGTTAGATTCTTTCAATGTATTTTGGTTTGATTTGTTTTCCAAGTTAAAAAGTTATAAAATTGACTCTAGAATAAAGTTGATGTCCATTTATGAATAAGATGAAAGGAAGCGTTTGTGTTGTGTACATTGTGCACCTTAATGACACCAATGATAAGTAAAAACACAGGGTCTACGTAGTGCCAAGATGACTAACCGTCAAAAGAAATTCAAATATACCAGGACCACTCATCATACGATGTGCTTCGTTGCCATAAATTACCTTATGAATTTTTGGAAAGATATAACATCGTCAAGCAGTTCTAACTAAGAAGAATTCTGCTCACCATTATTTAATTTTCGCGTCATGTAAGTATTATCGTAGATTGTATTTTAAGAACTTGGTCTGTATGAACGTCTTGTTCTTTTCTTATTTTGTCATCAAACTCATTCCAAGTCCATGCATATTTACGCATTTTCTAAAGCGCGATACCGATAAAATCACTCGGAAACGCAATAATTGCTTAAAGCAGACATCGATTCTTTTTATCCGAGTTAAAATCTAGAACGTGCACGAACTACCGTTCGTAATTCTATATATTTTTTAGTTATATATCCTAGAAATTTTTCCGCTGTGTATTAATATTGTTGGCAGTGTTTTGTATTCAAAAATATTGCTCTTCCGATTGAATCTGCGCAAAAGCAATCTTTAAATATTGCTTTTCGTGGTTCTTGCAGGCTTCACCTTATAATCTTTCCTTCCCGAAATTATCGTAGCACATGGCGTGTTACTTATGCGTAAGCTCTTACTCTGGCTTATTGACTTTAGAGCAATTCTTAACCAACACCGTTACTTTAGTCATTCAATCCAGAGTGACTCGTAGTTTTGGACCTCTAGCACTACCATTATTATCATTTTCGCGTGTTATGCCCTAAAAATATTAACCTTTACGATATAATCTCTTACGAACGCTCTATTCAATGCATCTTTCTATATCTTAACTCATTTACTAAATCGAGTATTTTTTTGTCGATCATAGTCAACGGTGACTTTGGCACCGTTTTAGCACACTAAAACCGAGTTCCTAGCCAGCCCCCATTTAATAAATACAAATAATAAACCATTTTGGTAATTCCAAAATAAGAATATAAATGCTTGCAGTTGCACTAACCGCTAGGAAACTAGGAATTGCCAGCTCACAACATATAGTCAATATTTCATTACTTTGTTTTTGTCATTTTCTTGAAATAATTGCATATTTTTATGGCTGTACAATAAAGTCGTACACAGCGGCATTTAATTATTTCTTGTATGTATGTATATTTTTATGCATTTTTTTTCATAATTTTTAAAATGGTTTTTTTATTTCTTTCATTTTTTTCTTTTTGTTTTCTGCATGCATTTTTAAAACTATTTTGTAAAATTTTTAAATATTTCGTTTCGTATTCTGTAGCAAAAATGCTATTTACGCAAAAACATTCTAAAATGCATTTGTTTTTAATTTTTCATTTCATTTTTCTATGATTAACATTAAATACTTTGCTGTGTTCGCTCAACGTTTTAAAAAGTTAAGTTTTATATTTTTATATTTGCATTATTATTATAATTAAATGTAATATGTGTGTGTGTGTGGGCTTTGAATAAATTAAATGCAAATTAGGCAGCGACCAATATAGTGTTTAAAACCAAAAACCATAAATAAAATAAATACACTTAAAACAAATTTCAACTATTTACTCATTTTATTTTTTTCTTACATTAAAAAAGTTTGTTTTTTTTTTTTTTTTTAGGCATAAAATTTGTTGTTTGTTTGCCTTGCAGCAGTAATCATCATGCTCAACTTAATCATGATCTTAGTAATCATAGTAATTACATCAAAATTAAATTTATATAAGATCAGCTGAAGTGTTTGTTTGTTTTACGATTAAACATATTTGTATTATGTATTTAGTTTAGATTTTATATAAACAAACGAAACCGCATTAAAATCGGTGCGTGCTACTTTGCTTAATAAAACTTTAAATTATCTCCTTATTTTTGTTTTGTTTTTTAGTTTTTAAATGTGTCTGCGCTTTTTATACAACATGCATGGGTAGAATCGATTTTGGAACTAACATTGCAAAATGGAAAGACGCTAAGCGAATTGGCGGCGTGTGGTTTGTGTAGCATAATTACAAAAAAAAAATAAATGTTTAAATATATTGTATATTTAGGGATTTGAAATTTCTTAATGATTTTGAGTTGATATCATGTTTATGTGCAATTCTTATTTAATAAACTGTTGTATTTTTTTTTTTTTATTATGCTTTGCTTCTCATAGGAAATAATTCTTAAAAAAAATGTAATGTAATAATAAACAATGAAACATTTATAAAAAAAAGCATATGTTTACACGCAATTTCGAACAAGTACTTCATATTTCCTTTTTTAACTTATGCTTACGGCATGTTGCTGGTTTTTGTATCGTTTCTTTTACAATGATCGCTTTTGTGGTTTTCATTCTGTTTTCCTCTTTTTTTTTGTTTTGTTTATTTATATTTTTCTCTTTTTGTATGGTATTTATTCTGTTTTTTAGTTTATTGTATTTATGTTGACAGCAGCGCAATGACAGTTACGGACGATGTTGCAGCATTCAATTCAGCTCCTTGTCTTCTAAGTACTTGTATTCAAAGGTGAAGCCCTCCTTTTTGCGCTGACTCCATTTCTCATAATCAAAATAGATATACGTACCCTGAAAAGAAAGCGATATTAATATCCTATTAATTAATCTTTAAACCTATATTTTTTTAAGATTTTACAGCTAAAGCATTTTGCGAACGATAATAAATATTTTTCCTTACAAGAATTTCTACTTAATTGTTCGATTTATAAAGGTGCCGGAGCAGCAGTATTAGGGTCTAGAAAACTTGTAGATTCTGCAAAGACGATGACGAAACTGCCCAGCGCCGATACAATTAAGATTATGAACCGTCATATAATTCATTATAAAGAACTACAATATATCACATAAAGAGGAGCATACTACAATCCGGTTCACTATTCAAGCTGCATCGTGTTTTCGAGCCGGAATTATCCGTATCTCTCTATAGTTGCTTTTGACAATATACACCAATTGTGCTGATCTCTTTTTCAATTACAATAATTCATTGATTTTCATCATTCGCAAATTCAGAGCTCGGACTAAAATACGTACCCTGAACATTTACAACCATAAAAAAATAATTTTAAGAAATTAGTAATGGCTTAAAAACTTAAACCAATTTGGCAAGCGCGCCATAACATTTCAAAAATTAATAATGCTATAGCAGCTGCATGATAGTCGCAAGACTTTTTCTTTACCAGCCAAAATGTAAAATAATAAATGAGAATCAAGAAGCAGAATCCTTATACCCAAATAATCCTGCAACATTTCTTCGAAATATTAACATTACCTGTTCGTAATCATCGTTGATAATTTTTGGCTCCTCGTGACGTTGAAACCACATCATGTATTTAGTGTGAAAACGCCAACTTTGTTTCTTTAATGCCTTAGCAGCCAAATATTGCGCCTTCGAGCCCTCCATATAGTAAAATACAAAGAACAAGGTTTCGGTAGACAGGCGCTGATAAAATTCAACGGTATCGTATATGGGCAGCTGTGCCTTGTCAAATATGAAAATTAATTGTTAAATTCCTAAAACAATAAAAAAAAAAAAAATTTGCAATTCACCTGTGGATAGTGTGAAGGTGTTTGAACAGGAGAGCGATGGAAATATGTCTGCAGCTTCTCCGTATCGATCGGCTGTGGCAGGTGATAAAATGCGGCATCCATCATTTGGCTTTGTAATTGATGTTCCTTTTGCAATGGTGATGGACCCAGAGGCGTAACGCCGAGCAGTGGTGGAATATGTGCTTCGGTTGTTGGAATTTGTTGTTGCTGCTGTCCGCCTAGAGGCTTGGCGTTGTTAACTACAACTGAGCCGCTACCGCCACTATTCGGCTGACCGGCAGCGTTTGCTAAATTCATAAGTCCACTGCCAGTGGTTGGGCCGTTTGTGGTAGCTGCAACTGCTGCTGCTGCGGCTGCCGCTGCTGCAGCTACCATGCCAGCATTCTGTTGTTGCTGCTGTTGCGCGGCTTGTTGTTGTGCCGCCGCTGCTTGTTGTTGTTGTTGTTGCTGGTTGGCAGTTGTTTCTGTATTAAAATGCTGTTGCAGTACTGACTGTGCCTGTTGCTGCTGCTGCTGCTGTTGTTGTTGCTGTCTTGTGTCTATGTTGCTCGTTTGCTGGTTTAAGGAATTTGTATCGATCACGGATCGATTGATAGCTTCCTGTGCAATGGTTTTTAATGATATTGCATCTACTGCGTTATTATTGTTGTTGTTGTTGTTGAGAGTGACGGGCAGACCTGTAAAAATTATTTAATTAAATTCGTACAATTGCTGCGGCCCATTGGTAGGCTTACCGTTTTGTATGTGTGAGGAATTCGTTTGAAGATTGGATAATTGCGCGGCTTGTTGCTGCTGTTGCTGGGCCTGTGCGCTGGCTCCCACAATAGATGCCACCGTCGGCGCTGTCGCTTGTTGTTGCAGCACTGGTCCGTTTTCCAGAAGTGCTTTTATAGAAAAATAATTTTATATATATATTTTTTTTTAAAGCAGACTAGCAGAAATAGCCTATGCTGTGCTCAGCAATTGAACTACTAATAATAATTACTAGACTCTCTACTGTTGACTTAAATATAATTTGTGTTTATCGTCTATGACAGAATACTACTATGCTACTTAGTTACGGAATATATTCTGCCTATCAAAAAAATATAAGACCAATATTTTTTGAATACATACATGTATTGTGTTTTGCCACCGCCGCAAATGCAATTGTTGGTGTCGCTTGAATCACAGATTGGCCTTGAATGTTGCTGCTGTTGCTTGCCGCTGCTGAGTTGCCGGATACTGCAGCTGCTACTGTTGCGCTTGTTGCATTCAAACTAGGCGTCGGTGCGTGCGGCTGCACGGCAGGATTGTGACCACTGGCTGTGACAGCTAATAATAAGTCAATTGCGTTACTGCTATTACCACTGCTGCTATTGCTCTGACCAGTTGTGCTGGCTGCTACGACAGCTGCTGCTGTTGACAATTGTTGATTTTTGCTAGGCGTTGAACTGACAATCTTATTGACTTGAGCTACAATGAAGCAATGAAATAAAATGTATGAGTTACTAGGTTTTGTTTATTGTAAAAATTTGAAATACTCACTATCACTACCCGCTGGCGCTTTGGCCGTAGCGCGCACTGCAATGGGTTTGATGGGCTGCTGAGGTTGCTGCAAATGCACACTCGTCTTTAGTTAGTAATTTTTGGAAGCTTACACTGATTTTTACCTTTGCTTTACTGTTGGCATTGCTGTCGCTGGTTTTGTTGCGTTTGCTTTCGCCCGCTGGTGCCCCACTGGCTGCATCTGTGGACGTTGTCGCCGAGGATGAAGCTGCGCTGGTGTCGCTTGCATATCCCACATTGTTGCCATTCGATTGTTGTTGCTGGTATTGATTGGCGCTACCTGTACTACTACTGCCGCTGCTGTGAGACTGTGCTGTGCTTGATTGCGTTGAGGGCAGCACCTGTTGCACTGTGACAGGTGATTGAGATGGACTGCCGCCGGATGTAACGCTGCTGGGCGACCCGCTAGTTTCGTTGCTGTTGTTACTGTCTGTTGTGGCTATAAATTGCAATATATATATTCAGTTCATATATGCTAACAACTGGTATACAATTTGAACTTACCCGTGCCGCTCAGCTCCACTTCATCAAGACCAATTATATCGTCATAGATAAACTCATTCTCCTCAAAGTCAGGATCCTGTGATGAATCTATATAATATTCCACATCATCCTTGATTTTGTTAACCTGCTCCGCCTCGACACCATCATTGTCCAATAATCGCAGCAATGTTTCCAGCTTTGTTATATGGAATTTATGACGATCTAGTTTTGAGCGCCAATCATCCATGCGCTCTTGTTTATCCCTATCCAGCCGTTTCTTTTTACCTGCCAGCAGCGATTCAATTTCACTTTCATACTGATCTATTTGTATTTGCAGTGAACTAATTGAGCTGGTTAACCAATTTCTAGCATCATCCCTAATACGCTGCGCTGGATCCATTTTTTGTGCGGCACCCAGACCCTCCTTGGAATACGCTTTTGTTTTCGTTTCCCGCTCCACTACTTTGAAGCGTTCCATTTGCTAAAATGTGTTTAAATGTTTTAAATTAGATAACTTGCAAATGGCGTTAATTTATATTTGGAACGTCAATTGAGCAATACAGCTGTTAATTTATAATTAAAGTATTTTAGTTAAACTATGCAGTTTATTGCTGTTATTGTGTGCAATGAAACTTAACTGCCCACTAAACGCAGCAAAAATGTTTGCTTACCGTCTCAATAAGCCGCCTATTTTCGAGCAGCGCGCTCTTATCCTTAATCTCTGCAGATGCAATCCATGATTTTATCTGATCGCGTAATCTTTGCAGTTTTTTAATTTCTTTTTTAAGATCCGCCTCATACTTTTCTTGCAGATGTTTTTGCTGAAAAGAAATATACAACATTTTTGATTATACTACAACAATTTTTAAAGAGTCAAGGCATTGAGTACATACGCTTATTTTCTGGCTGGTATTCGTGGCATTGTGCACCTTCTTCCATATATCTTCAAAGGTTTCGACACCCTCAGCTACCTTTTTTAAACATCGATCAATTTCGCCTGCAACAAAATAATATGTATTTTTAGAATAATTTCTATTATTTTGGAAACATTAAATGCACAAACAGCAACATAATATATACCATATAAATTGTACACTTTGTTATGTGTATGTGTCAATAGAACAATTTTGCTTACCTTGCAGTTTTCTCGTCGCAGCCATGGCGCTATGTGTGCTCTTGTTGGTTTTGTTGACGCAAATAGTCAGACATAGTCCGCTGGGGGCTGTGGCGTTTGTTAGTTATATCACTGCCGCACAATACAATACAACAGAGAACTCGGTTTGGCTGTTGGTAACTGCAATGGGTACGACTCCGTAAAACAACAACGTCGGGCAGTAAACGCGAAGGAGTCTGTAAACATAACACAACAGATCAATGAGAAGCGCATTAATTTGTGCTTGTTGTTGGATTGTCAGTTGCTTGCTTGCGCACGCATACAAATGCGCAACATTTTGGTATGGGGTCGCAGCGGCGGCAACGTTTTGGGTAAATGTGTCAATTGTTGTTTGGGGTGGCCAAAAAAGCGCCATGGCCAGCGCATTTTGGGGGCAACGCATTCTTATAGCTCACGACTGCGGCGCCCATAACATGCAATCCAACTTGCACAGATTTATTTACCTTTAGTTGAATGTTTTATGTGAACTGCAGCTCATGGGTAAAAGGCTACGCAACTTAAAATGAATGAAACTTTTCTTCTATGCTGCTTTTGCTGCTGCTTCTTCTTATTATTATTTGCTTCACTGTGATACCTCAAACGTCGTCGCACTCCGCGAGATTTCGATTTTTTTGCTCAGCGTTTTTGGCAAACACAACGTGACGCTGTGTTTAAGATTCGCTTATTTTGATTTCTACGGCAATTAATGATTTCTTAGTCTTAAAATAGTTAATTATTTACTGGCTAAATATATTTAAATAATACAATTTAAAGATTTTTTCCTCTTGTAGTGCTTTTTGTTCTCTTACATTCCAAGATGGCGACTGTCCTGAGCGAGGGATGCATAAAAGTCAATGTTGCAAACGATTAATTTGCCAGCCCTGGCACACCAAATATAGCAAGCAGCTTTTGTCAAAAATTAAAAGCATTGTTTTGAAATTCAAATCTTTACTTTTTATTTTGTGCAATGAATATATACTTATTGTTGTTATTCTTGAAGTTGTAGTAGTAATTTCAAAAAAATATATATAATTAGTAACTCTTAAATTCGTTTCTACTTTAAAGCCCAAGCAATGCTCTGCATTGTACCATTGCATATAATTTAACTTATATGTTTTGTTTACAAATTATAGTTTTGAACGGTGCATTGACAAATACTAAGAGTTAAGAATAATTTGCACGATTGCAGTTAGTATAAATAACTATCACATGCGTTAATTAAACGCATTTTGTGAATATAAATAAGCATTACTAATCATATTTAGTACTGCATTCGGCCTGCTCCACGCCGTTTATTGAGTTGGGACTTGTAGATGTTGTGGCAACTGATGTCGCCCATTTAGGCATTGCCATGCAATTGTGTATAAAGTTAGATACACATTGCACGTACTGCGTTGGATATTTTGTATAAATCTTAACATGCTCTGCATCCTCAAAGCAAACAGAGGAAACATCAATGCCCTGATCACGACGCAGCCTTATAAACTTTTCCACATCCTTATACGGTATGACCACATCACCTTTGGAGTACAGAAACAGCTGAGGGTGTGGATTGGTCTCGTTTTTTAAATCGCAAAATGGACTGGCATGTACTGTTGCTGATTTGCTAAACAGACTTTTAAAAGCGGCAAAAGATTCCTGCGAAAATATGCAATTTTATTTTGGCAATTATAAACAAATAAGGAACTTCTCTATTTACCTCTAGAAACCATATGATGCTTAGTGCCAATGTTATAGCCAGTGCGGTCAAACAATTACAACGCCTCTCTCGACCATAAATGGCCGTGATGGCGCGGTACAAGCCCAACAGACGTCGCTCTCCGGGTGCAGAATCAAAGATAACGCCACGTACTTGTAATGGTGACTTGTGCTTATGCACGGCCAAATTGATATGCTGATACAAATATGCACCGCCATTTGAAAAAATATGAAATATAAGTGGATGTGCATCAAAGTTCATATCCTGTATAAGCTTTAAAATTTTCTCGCCAATTGGCACCATTTCCTTGCGTTTCCAAAAGAGTGTATTAACCGGCGCAGTATATCGCACGGTTATAAGACTGAAAAAGCAGAAGGATATAAATGTAGAAAACGAATAAGTAATTAGTCTACAATTTTTATTTTATATTTAAGAATCCTGCAACTAAACTCACCCGCGTTCCTCATAGATCTTAGAGTACTTCATAAGATAGCGATCCTGACAGCCGGCCCAGCCCAAAAGCATAACTATAGGTACATTTTTCTCCTCATTAATAAACACAAAATTTGATTCATCCACAGTGGGTTTCGGAAACTTAATAAAATATTCCAGCGTATCTTCTTTCGATTGCATAGCTGACTTGACCTGTCCAACTTGACGCTTTTGTTGCGGTGCAGCGCTATTTAGACGCTGACTTACGGACGTTGTGGGCACTATAGTGGCTCCATACTGACTGCCAATATCATCGGGCGCTGGATTTAATCCGAATGAATGTGACATTTTCGTGTTGTTTAACAATTTGAGCTGTAACTTTTAATTTATTATAACTCTGGAAATTGTAACGTCTTGATTCTGGATTACGCAAGGCCTACTACACCGTGTTATTGATTTTATGTACAATTGATTAATTGAGAAAAATTGTCAACGTGTTTTTTCCTTTTTTTTTGCTAAGGATATTTGCCAGCTCATTGATTTTTCAGTTGGCGCTGCAGACAACGTTTGCCGGAACGCCCACGCGGCAAACTAATACACAAAAAAAAATATACTTGACCTTCTGGGCCAGCTTTAAAAAGTCTTTAAAAATACGTTTCCCAGTTGCTTTCGCTTTTAAGCATTGCTCTTCGACTGTGCTTCCGTGCGCTTCCCGGTGCTGCAACAATGCGACATTGGTTGACGACAAAATAGTCGTCCTTAGAGCCATGCCGCATCTTAGTTCCATGTTCCAATGCGGCGAGACTTCCAGTAGGCGCGCAGATGTTGGTGTTTGGCAGCTGGCTTCACTATGGTAATGGGTTGGACATGCGCAGTGGCTGCCACCAACAAAGCAAAAAAAGACCGCACAACGTGTAGTAGGGATTCACAAGTTAGGGAATTTGAATTTTGGTTCGGAATAATCTAGTTTGGTTCGTGAACGCATATTTAACAAAAAAAAAGTAAAAAAAATTATTTTTCTTGGACAGCGCAGCATGAGTTGTGCTTTTATTTATATCCTTTGTAAAGTATTTAGTGATTTTGTGATAATTGCTTTTGTTTAATTTCGTTTATATCCTGTACATATACATAAAGAGACATTAATGCGATGTTTTTACTATATACATATATGAGCTCCACAACTACATAAATGTTGTTGTCTCGGCCATTTCGTGTGTACGGATGAAGACGCTCCAGTAAAAATGGCGTTCAATGCGAAACGCGACGAAGGACAACAAGTTTCGATAGAAAGACCAAGGTGAGGAGCATCTTTCATCTCTTCAAGTAACCAACTGGAGAAGGCGCGCGTAAAGCTGGGACGCCTGGCGAGAGAGTGACCCGATAACGAGTTGTAACGACCAAATAAATGTAAATAGATCTGATTAATTGCAGGGCCAATGGAGGCAAATATTGAATTACCAAGATGGCTAGCTTGAGGTATCGCAGACGACATTATCTACTTGCTGCCTTTAAAAACTGGTTGTTGCAGTCAGTTTAATAAACAGGAATGATACAAATTTAGAAGGAAACATTTTCCTAATATTATTAAGAAGAGAAAAACAACATAGAGATAAATACTAGGAGTTTTTAACCTACAGCGGTTAATATAATAAACTGACAAGAAACAGTTCAAGAGTTGTTACAAAAATTAAAAGAAATGAAAAGAGGAAAACCGCAAGGCATTAGCTGCGAACCTGCTAAGCGCTGAAAGAAGACACATAATGTGTTATAATATCATATAATACAGGATAAGGAACTTTATTATATATATAAAAAAAAACATTTTATTTCAAATTTGACAATAACCAACCTAATGACTTCCTAAAATTTCACCACTTAATATTTAAAGCCGTGTTAAGCTTTTCCACCGCATGGTAGCTTGTGTGCAACAATTCCCGTGACTTATCTGTTTGAGTGCCATCCAGAAATTCATTATAGATTTGATTAGTTTGGCTATTCTCAGGTATTGATGGTGGCAATTGCTTATACAGTGCCTCCAATTGCTGTGTCAACTCGCGCACATGTTGTCCCGTGCTGGGACGCACTTGAGCGCCTCCATTAATGCAGCCAGATGGACAAGCCATTATTTCCACATAGTGATACGGTGCTTTGCCACGTTTCAGCTTTTGCACCAAATTTTGTATATTGCGAAAGCCATTAGCAATGGCAAACTTAAGCAGCGTCTTATCATCTTTATCCAGACTTATTTCAAGAAAATCGCGATTTCTACAATTAAAGCATAATAATAAGCATGCGTACCTCTCATAGCTTTACATGTTACCTGCCTTAATTGCTTAAATTCCAGTTCATTGGGTGTGCTTTCGTTAAAAAGTTCCTTCGCTGCATATTTGTATATATGCTCTGCGTAGCCTCCAGATGCGCTAGCCTCGTGTGCATAAACTGTAGCCTCTGGTTTTTGGTCCGTCCACGGCCAGTCCAGTTCCGCGGGTTCAAACGACTGCAAACTTTTTTCCTCAGTTTGCAGCATTTGTTCAATTTCAACTGAAAGCATAAATAAAAGTGTTTGGTAAATCAATTTTAATGAACCACACATTACATGTGCATTTATAAGAAGGCTACCTTTTCAGCTATTTAATTTTTGTGAAACAAAGTAGTTCAAAATTCTTACATCAAAAGAAAAATAGGTGACTTAAATTATTTAAATTCCTTTAGTTTACAAACAAGTAACGTTTCTCAATATGGATGCAGCAAAAAAAGCTCTGTGCTCTTCCAGAAACAAAATTGATAAACAGCAAGATTTAGAATTCTATCAAAAAGTGCAAAAATATTGGTGCAATGTGCCTGCGACTACAAATGGCATGCTTGGAGGCATGGAATATCTTAACTCCATTGATATACAAGGCTCGTACAATTTTCTGCGTGATTTAAAAGTGTCCAACACTCAATATGCGCTAGATTGTGGTGCCGGCATAGGACGTGTTGCGCTATCCGTCTTATTCCCGTTCTTTAATAAAGTGGATCTTGTGGAACAAAATGCCACCTTTTTAGAAAAGGCACGTGCGCTTTGCAAAGCAGATGCGTTTTGTCACAATCGATTGGGTGAATTCTATAATGTTGGATTACAAGACTTTAAGCCTGTGCGTAAATACGACCTAGTCTGGAGTCAATGGGTATTGAGTAATCTAACAAATGCTGATGTAGTCGCATTTTTTCAACGTATAAGCAGCCATTTGACAAAGGATGGTTATTTTGTTATAAAGGAAAATTTCAGCGCAACAAAGGATACAATTATCGATCCCACTGATTCGTCCGTAACGCGACCAATTCAAGTATACCGGAGTTTTCTCAAAGATGCAGGTTTTAACATAGTGTGTGAGGTGCCTCAAGCCCATTTTCCAGAGCATCTACTACCTATATATATAATTGCATGTAAGCCTCTTGTCTATGCAAGCGAATAATTTGGTAAATAAATATGACTTAACTTACTTGATGTTATAACACAATCGACATCACGAGAATCATTTACTTCGCTGTAGAAATCTTCCCGAGAAGCCTCTAGTTTTTTATCGTAGCAGGGCATGACAGTAACATGATAAATACGCGAGTCACTAAGGCCTAATTTTTCGGCCAGAAACTGCTTAACTAGCACGCCCATTATTTGTTGTGGTGAACGAGTTGTCGATATATGTGGCAATATAAAACTGCCATGTGTCTTCTCTGCATAGCATACCCAGCCGGGACAGGAAGAAGATAACATGGTTACTTCTGGATTATCACGAAATCGTTCTACAAACTCCTGCCGGCTTTCAAGCAGTGCCAAATCATCAGCAATTTTGGTGCACATCACATAGTCCGCACCCAACTGGCGAAAGTAGCCGGCCAAATGACGCGCTGCATCCTCGACACTAAGTTGGTAGCGATGTGCCAGACTTAAAAGTGGTTGCACAGCAATGGTAAAGACAATCAGCTTTTGCTGTGCATTGCCACCTGTTGCTTTAAGTGTTTGATTCTCGTTGAGTACCTTAAGTAATTCCTCTTGGCTTTGTTGTGTTATGAGCACACCTTCAGCCGATGTTATGCATCCTGAACAGGCCAGACAATCCTGCAAGGTGATTTCTACTTTTTGCAGTTTTTGTTTGCCACTCTATAAAATTTGTATAGTTAATAGATTGTTATTGAATAAAAGATAAAGAGCACTCACCTCGGACTCCTCATAGTAACCATCCGCTTGTACAGTAATTTTTGCGCCAGTTTTAGACTTTGTCTTATCTATGGTTACTGGCTTTATGCATTCCTAAGAAGATTGTGAAATCTATGTATTGTAGTTTATGGTTTAACAAAACAAGATGTTAAGCATGTTGACTGATTCTTTAAAGTTACCTGCGATGGCGTAATGAAATCATCCAAGTCTGTAAGTTGCAGCGCACCGCTAAAACGCGACATAATAGTAAAATATGTGCGTTAATCTTGTAAAAATTGCAACATAAAACTAATGTAAGCAGCACATTAAATCCACTAGAAATGCTTATGTAGCGCAAACATATGTTTTGAACTACGTATACGTGTGAATGGCAATGTAAGCTTTCTGGTTGAACGGCTTTGATTTTAATGTTTTTATTAAAACAGAAAAAATAAAAGCTTAATAAAAAAAAAATACCGGAATGTTGGGTCACTAACACAACAGCCATACATTTAAAAGGAAAAACTTAAACTACAACATCTTGCACACATATAAATTGGCTACAGCAACCCTAGTGCACGCAACTGGGCGAATGTCAGTTTGTTCATGTGCTAAAATTGCAAAGCAACGCGTTCAGGTCAGTCATAAAAAGAAAAGAGAAATTTAGAATATATTTTATAATGGGGCGCAGCAAATTTGTTGGCGCTACGCCTAAAAAGGTAATTAATACAAATTGTTAGCATTTGGCCAAAAACAAGGGATACATTACAGTGTTTTGTTTGCACATCAGGTGATGCCGTACGCTGATTTAATGGATCGCCTACGCAAAACATTCTACTATGGCGCTGGAGCTGACGACTCTGAAATGGAAGTATCCAGCCCACTGGCTGAATACGCTGCCGATTTATTCTCGCAACCGCATTATGGTCATTCATTGAATCGCTTGACATGTGTTGCGGCAGGCAAAATGCATGCTACTCCTTGTTCACTCATAATGGCACTTATATATTTGGATCGTCTGAATATACTAGATCCAGGCTATGCCAGACGTGTTACACCACAGGAACTCTTCGTGCTGTCACTGGTAAGTGCTCTGCTTATCTCTAAAATGTTGCAAAACAAATGAAACCTGTTGATAGATAAGATGCTTCAAGCAATAACACACACATAGATACATACACGCACACTCTGACCCGCTTGAAATTCTAAGCGCGAGCTTTGTGTTTTTTTTTGTTTTTTGCTTTGCTATTATTGTAGTTGTTGATCTTGCTGTGTGCCTATAAAATAGGAACATTTGATGATTAATATCATTTAAAAATAATGAGGCCAGTCGCAAAGCAACAACAATATCAGAACAGCTGCATTGCTAGCAAAAAACATACAATGAACTGCATTTTTTTTTGCATTAAAAAAACTGCTTAAATTTACATAATCAAAAGTTATTTATAGCGTGTGTTTGTAATACACTTAAACAATACGCTAAAGCCATGACATCATTGCTTTAAATGCGTAATTTGTTGTCTTGTTTTTGTAATTCAATATATAAAAATGTTTTGTTACAGATGATTTCGGCTAAATACTATGCCGGCCATGATGAGCGTTTCTATCTGGAAGATTGGGCCAAAGAGGGTAATATGAGCGAGGATAAAATAAAAGAAATGGAACTGGAGTTTCTGACGACTATTGTAAGTGTTGATTATGACTCAACTGTGTGCTCAGTTATTCCTGTTTACCAGCGGTGTTGTTTGAGGTTGTATTGAGGTCGTTATGCTGATCCTATATGAGTTCTTATAGTGACCTGCATATATTCCAGTATTAGAAGTCCTACAGGCAACTGAACTATTCCTGCTTACCAGCGGTGTTATTTGAGATTGGAATTTTGTGCAGATGGAGCACTACAATTCTGCAAGAGCAGCTTATTTTCTGTATATATTCCATCACTAGCCGTCCTACACGCTTACTATTTCTGTTTAGCAACGGTATTGCTTGAGATTGTATTTAGCCATACGGCGCACAATATATAGCGAGCCTGCCCACAGCTGATGCACGAAAGCTGAAAGATTATGCACTGTCATAATATAGGATAAAGACAGACACACTATAATGATAGCCCCAGAGATATTCTCTAAGATAAAAATAGGGAGCACAATACACCTGCATGTCGCGATCCAATCTCCCTTACAACACTAATAGTAATAATAATAATGGTGTGAACTTGGGTTCCGCTCCCTTCATCATACTTAAAATTTTTAATAGTTCTTAGATGATTGACGTTTAAATTATTTTTCCGAAGGAATGTAAGACATAAGCGACATAAATTCGCATCCTTTGCAGATCAATACACAACAATGATTTCTAAATTTTGTGAATTTCG
The DNA here is from genome assembly GCA_035046065.1 of Chymomyza procnemis. Classification (NCBI taxonomy): domain Eukaryota; kingdom Metazoa; phylum Arthropoda; class Insecta; order Diptera; family Drosophilidae; genus Chymomyza; species Chymomyza procnemis. The sequence continues at coordinate 10,917,029 of JAWNOJ010000024.1, forward strand.
AAATTAAGTAGTTTTAATAATGCCACCAGACCAATATCCATACCAAGTCACACATTGTAGGGTTGTTAGTGCAGTTTTATTAACAAAATTACCGAGGTTGAAATAAGCTTCGTCGGCACAGATGATTTTTCCGTAAATTTCAGCACTTTATACTTGGTAGACAGGAAATATAGTGTTCATTCCTTGATAAGTGTCTTTCATCAAAAATTTGTGGGGCTACCGAATTACCTTGTAGGATTTTTTCGTAAAATTCGGCAATCTCTCCGATAGAGAGAAGGTTCATTCCTTAATAAGAAACTGGCATATATGTATACATCATTATTTCATAAAATAAACAATACATAAGTATTTACCAATCTTTACAGGACTGGGACATATACATATCCAAAGAGCAATTTTTCGATAAATTAAGCAGCGTCGAACGCATACTGGCCAAACGTGAGGGCTTGAAACGTGGTTGGCTTACCTACAGTGAATTGATGCAGTTGTTACCTTCATTTACACTAATGAAATTTATGCTAAACAATATTGCTGTACTGGCCTTAAGCTATGCGGCAAGCGTTATTACCATTGCTGGAGCCTTTTTTATAGCCAGTCAAGTACCAGGCACATTCTTGTATCGCAAACCAGCAACAAATATGACAGCAGCTACTGCAACAACCAGCACTTTGCTAGAAACTCCGGTCACGAATACAAACGCTACACAAGGTGCTCCTGTCTATGAGGGCGTAACTGACAATTCACCCATCATTGGTGGCAACTCGAAGCCAAATGAAAGCTGCAACGCTTTAAATGTTGAAGCTGAACTTTTGAAACTGGAGCAACAATACTGCGACGAGGCAAGACTGAATGAGCTAAATCAAGCGCGTCGTTTGGACCTGGATACAACCCGTTACCTTCCAATGCCGCATAATTATCGCGAACCTTCCCATGTACAGCAGGATATGGCACAGCATTGGCTTAACATCAAATCCGAATATAGCGATGACAATCCGAATCTTTTCTTATTTGGTCAACAAAATGCTCAAAACGTATCGATTTTCTGGCAACTTTTAAGCGATATGATGCAACAATCGTTCCTTTTGCGCTGGCCGGAACAATTATGGCCTAAACTAATTTAGTTAAATAGTAAAGTTTTTATTCTTAATATTTTATAAATATTTAGATTCAATACGTTTTCGAAAACTTGAATTAAAAATTGCTGTAATTTTGTTAATTTACAAAATATAAATAAAAATTCTCTATTTTTCCATTAAAAATACAGATTTGACTATTTTGAAGCTAATTTGATTTATTTTTGTTTTTCATTGTTCATGCATTTGATAAGCTCTCTACATTTTGGACTTTTAACATTATACATTTTTGTTTAATTGTTTCAACATTATATATATTTTTTTATTTATATTTATAGAACTCTATGAAAATGCGAGATAGGGCATAAGTTATTAATAGTAGCAGTTATAGGCACTTTACAGTGAAGTTAGTGTAGCTGGGCAAGTGATTTTGTAACAATTTTTTATAACAAACTAGTGTGGGAAACCTAACTTAGCTTCTAAATAAATATGGTTTGTTTTGGTTTAAGCCAATTCTCGAGTATTAGATATTTAAATTATACTAGTTATTTTTAATTTGCTTAAAATATAATTACATATAGTTAAGAGTTAGTTACTTTTTAAACATAAATATACGGAAACCATGTTATTCAAATTGCAGCCCAGGACAGGGATTTTAGGGAACCAGCCCTACAATATGTAGTATATTTGCCAGTAATCCAATATTATGCACATTAGTTCGTTATCTGTACGAAAAAAGGTAACATTTGGTACTGCGAAATTTGACATTTGCTGTCTAAGGTCTCTCGGAGATATAGTTTAATTACAAATATGCTGAGCTTCTACAAATAGCAAAAATCTTCAAATTATTTGTGTTTGGTTAAGACAGACGATTTTTTAAATCGATTTGTTTAATGCCGAAATCTATTTTTGTAAAATATTTACTATGTAAAACTTTAAAAGCAAACAGTTCCATGAGATGGTCTATTTATAGGTTTCGTTCATTTCTTTTCCGCTTTCATTAATACATACATTTTCGCGATAAACGCAAAACAAGCAAAAACGTGGAAAATAAAATAAAGACCGTACTTTAAAGCAGAACACAGAATACTACAAAAATTATTAATGACTATAATACAATACAGTCACAAATAAAATCTTGGAAAAGACCCACGGAAAACAGATCTAGACGTATTATCTCTTTGGCGCTTATGAAGCTGTATTCGATAGCCCGATAGGGGAATGTTTGTATGCCATTCAGTACGATTTCGGTATTATGTGATGTTGATTGACTTTGCAGCAACGTTGAGACCACCTCGCTCTTGAATATGCCGATAATATTGATATTTTGTAACTCCTGCGTTTTCCGTAGTTGAAAATAAGTCAGCGTAAGAAGTCAGGAAAAAGTACTGTCTACAAAGAGGGATGCACGGCGCCTAGGCTCTTACTTGCAGCGTACGTCTATACATTTAAAGTTTTTAAGGAATTGACGTACATTAGTACAGTCTAAACCCCAATAGCAATATCAGAATTGCGATTAACCGAAGAATCACACTTGTCAATAGATGTTACTATGGTCTTAGCAAAAATATGTAAAACAGAGCAGCTGCGGTTGGGGTGTTCGAGATAAAAACTCTTAGCAAAATCTTCTGATCCTATCGATTTGGGAAAAACTATCACCTCTGAATTAACCATGAACTGTGTGAGCTCTACAACGACATAGATGTCGTCCAGCGTATTACGTCACAACGTCTGCGTAAGCTCAACCATGTCGTTCATATAGATGAGGTTTCTGCAGCGTAGACCTATTACATGAACCGTGTGACTGTGTCTATAAGTTAACCATGAGTCGCCTACAGATGAACTGGGGTTTCAAATTGAGTTTTACTTTCAGATTTCACAATAAAGCAAGTGCCATTTTTCATTTGCGGATAGAAACGTCAAAAAGCAAAATTGTCGCACTAAAGAATAGCCGGCAACATTGTAAGAACTACCAATGCATTCCGAAAAAGTCATTGTTTAGTGTGCTTGACGGGACGGCGACAACACGCAACTTTATTGTGAATGGCGGACTCTACCGCACAATGCTTATGACTTATATTGTTCAAAACAAGATGGAGCCACTTTCCACACCACTTCGAACAATAAACCAATTAAAAGGCGAGTTCCTTGAACTATTTACTTCACGTTTGTGATCGGTCATTTGAATTATATCGATCGTTCTGTCATCTTAAAGATTACATACATTTTCTTTTAATAAATCATCCTTACCAATTATTGTGGTTCTTTGGTTAAGGGAAGTCTCACTTCTCGAAAGTTGATTGCTAATTTCATACAATTAATTATAGCACTCGAAACCATGCACATCAAATTTTCCACAGTTCATTAATACAAAATTTTAAATTTTGGATGGATCGGGCCATATACTGAAATATATTACACGCTAATGCTTGACCTAACTTTCTCAACAAATGTCAATCTACATTCTGTGCCTGCATAACCTGTGAAACCTTACCATAAGGCTTACCTAGAACTGATCTATAATGTTTTCTTTTCATAAAATACATAATAAATTTTAATAAGCGTTAAATAAATCAAATACTGTTTAGAATTTTCAAACCTTATTCATTTAATTGGAAAACGATTGTAATGAGTAATGTAATATTTACGAACCACAAGCCCATATGAAGATAGAGGAAATGATATGTATTCATATTAAAAGCATTGTTTAGACGGTTCTTGTTTGTTTGGTTTTATTTCTTCGAGGCGTTAGCAAATGGCAAGTTTAATTGATTAATCCATTCTGCTTTTAGCCAATTTGTTTTATATGCACAGATTAAATTTTTTAGCGTTAATTTTTCTCTAAAAAATTGTCTAAGCTGATTTTGATTTAGACAGTTACATTGGACCAGTTTGCAACTACTTTAGTTTACTAAAATTTCAACATTTTTATATATAATAATAATATCTTTATATATGTATATATTGTTCTACTATAAACCTTTGCTTTATGCCTATTAGAATCTAAAGATACGAAGTTCATGCGAGCTAAAATAATATAATCATTGCTTAGGTTTAGTAGGGCTACGTGAGCTTTTAATAGTTATAGGTACTTTGAGTGTCACATTAATTCGTTTTAATGGCGAGCAAGTCAAGAAATCGTTTAAGTTAAACCGTTGAAATAATTCGATAAAAACGTATTAAATTATTAAAATAAAATATATGTATATAGAAAATATTATGATTCCAAAACAAACAAAAACTAAGCTAGTTAAGTACAAGTGATGCATAATTAAAGCTTAGATCCCAATTAGTTGTAAGAAGTAGCCAATACTTCTTGCGTTGCGATTTCTTCCTTATTTAAGAACCATAGCGGTGACATGCCAAGCAAACAACCCACAGTAATTCCTATGATGCGACCCTGAAAAAAAAAGCAAAAGAAATGTGAAATTAAGAAAAATGGTTGACATCTTGCAATTTAAAAAAAAAAATTGTGCAGTAACAACTTTGGTATAAACATTGAAATTATTACCTTATTAATCAATATCATATTTCATTGAAAGTTGTATTATCTTCAATAAATTTTTCCTAGAAAACTTTTGGTATTCTTTGAGTTCTAAAATACCTCCATGGACGTTATATTACATATACAGTAGCTCTTACCATATAGAAGATTTAAACGTTCATAAAGAAGAGGAACGTTCGTGGTAATTTGAGCTTTTTAGTTACCATGAAATTATTTTTGAAGATATATTGTTTTTTTTTTTTTTATATTACAACATTAAATGCATTTTCGTCTGGCACAAGTTTCAACAGGATAATAAATAAAAAAAAAAACAGCCTTAAGGCAGTAAGATAAGGGTTCTCACAACACGTTGCGATGTAAGTTTACTACGGTAATGCTTAAGGCTCGTTTAGCAAAGCATTACTCTTTAATATATTATTTATTTATCATTCTTCTAATTTATTAGTCTCACACCCATAGTGTTGTAAGCTTGTTTAAAAATCATCAATTTATATGCATTAACAGATATAAGGATTGTATTGTTTCCTACCAAATAAAAGGCATATCAATTTATTATTTCATAACTTAATTAAAATTTAAAAAAGTTGGCCATAATCAGAAATGTTTTTAGTTCATTTTCCTTTTGGAAAGCATTATTACTTTTAAATTTGGTTTGCATTTGCAGAATCGCCTTATTGTGCATAATAGGTAGTGCACTATATCTTTTGAATTCTGCAACTTACTTTTTCGGGAACGTATCAATCGTTAAGACACATTTTTTAATAGTTATTATGAGCACATGAAAAATCTGACTACTTTATTTTTGACTTAATCACTGCGAGTACGTTACCACTCACTCTACCGAGAGAACTATTTAATTTAAAATTGTATTACCGTAGTCCAGCTAAGTTTCTGCTAGTACATCCGGCTTTGCTATGACAAAAAAAAAGTTAAAAAGCTTTTAGAAGACAAAGGGTAATTTTTTAGCAACTCATTTAAGACGGCACTGTGAAACAGTGGTCTTTAATTGAACCGTAAAGGAACAATCAAAAAAAAAAAAAAAACAGCGCTTAAAAATTATTGCATTTTACTGAAGAAGTCACTGTTATGGACAACATTGCCTCGAAATATGTTATTGTGAATGGCAAACTTTAGCATATATTGCTCAAACAGAAAAATGTGTTTTCAAATACATGGTTTCACAGGCCACATGAGCACTCGAAACAATATCCAAATTAAGTGGTGAATTGATTATTTTATTTTGAACGTTAAATTAAAATATATCGATCGTGCATTAAACATCACACATTTCTCTGAATTTTATGTTTTTATTTAAAAATCAAAATGGCAAATCTATTAATAAAACACTATAAGTCTAAGCATTTGTCTATTTGGAAAAAGTATTTATCTAGATTGTCATATTATTCTGCATATTACATATTTTTTCGCTTAAAATCCACACTGAAGTGGTATCGCAACTAAAGTGCCGAACTGCGATGTTGATTTATTTTTGGGAATACGAAAAATCCAATTTTTTTAATATTTATTTTTGGCCAAACAGTATCTTTGAAAAAAACCGAAAATGTGTTCTGTTTTAAGCATTGTTTGTATTATAAATATATATAAACTAAATATTCAAAATTATATTCTGACCGAGATCACAAAAGTCCGTTTGTCAAATTTTAATGTACTTAAAATACAAAAGACGTACACCCGCTTTTATGTAAAAAGCTGCTGCAGTTCTAACTATGATGCAAATGCTATGAGCTACACTTTTTATAATTTAAAATAAAATTAAAATGAATAAAATACTAAAATAGCTGGTAAATATAAGGATAGGCTTTATAAACACCCATTTCTATAAACTTTCACGAAATTCAAATTTTTATTACTTCTTTTAAAAAATGTATATATCCTCTTCAGCTCCTCTTAGGGCATTTTATAAAGCTTTTCTTTTTGTACTACTTTAGAATAATACTAATTTTTTACTTACCCAACTTGATGCACGTTTGCTGGATTTTAATTCAAATTGCGCAGGTGTTAGCTTGGGTTGCCTAAGTCCCAAATAGTGACAACCATTCTCTACGTAAGTGGCCATGGCTATGCCCATAACGTCGCTAATTGTATTGCCCAAACCAGCGGCTGCCATTGTCGATAATGTTATCAAGTGACCCAAATAGAATTCAATATACTCGCCCTGTGAATTTATTAAAATAGCAATCGTGTAAACTTTGACGTATCCAAATCTAAGTGCTGCTCACTTACCGCTATAATCATAATAAAGTTATCCAAGAATCCAAAAGCCACAAAGGGCACGGCATTCACAATAAAAACTAAAGAAAAGTTAAAAATACCAATTAGCTCAAAATTGCATTTTTTGCAAACTTTACTTACTGAAGCACAATTCGTTTGCAGTGGGAGGATAGGCGTTTTCCACTGTTTGAGACAGAAAAGAAAGAAGAGTATAAATTATGTTAAATGCTGTTTAATGAAATAACGAATTTATTTGCAAGTCATGTTTTAACTAGTTTAGTTGTTGGTCGCATTGCAGTTTTAAATGCTTCTGTTAGTAAACTTTTTTTTTGTATATATTGTATATTTTTTACCCAATTTCTTTTTCAGCCATTCATCGGACACGGCACAAAACGTGCCTGTTGGATCCACTTGATTAAGTGCTGGCTTAGAGCTCAGACGTCCGAAACGCGTTCTCCAACTACCAACGGCCAGTTGGCCTTTAAGGTTGTCAAACAAAATGTTGTTGTTGTTGTTGCAACAAATTGCAATGTGTAGGAAGGCGGGTGTAGAGGAATTGTGTAGTTGTTTGTGTTGTGGTTCCGTAGAGTGTTTACGTGTGCAACGGTTGAATGAGTTGTTTATTTTAAATATCAAAACGTATATGAAAAAAAGAAAAAGCATAAAGTTATGTAAGTAAATATGTTTATATATAAATAAAGATAAACTTAATAGGTACTTATGAGTTAATTAAAAATTTATAAATACTTAATGAACACAAAACTTAGTATATTTTTGAGTGAGTTTATGTATAACTGATTGTTTATATTAAACAAAATTTGTAGGTTTGTTTGACGTCTTCATTGAATACGATAACATAAACTCTTAAAATTAAAAAAAAATTGTATGCATTTTTCATGGGCAAGTTGCAATCAATTTCTGTTATGATTTTTAAACGGTGATTTTTGAGTAAAATATTTTTTGTGACAGTTCTGTGTTTTAACCTACTTTAAAGTATTATAGTCAGAACAGCCAGTAGATTTAGTCTCGAGATAAATGCAGACAAGACAAAAGCAATGCGCTTCAATCACCCCAATCAAGGAAACATCACCATAATGTGAAACGAAATCGAATTCGTGAACAACTTCCCTTACCAAGGCACCGGTTTCTCTAATAATGGTGGAGTAGATGATAATGTCTCGAGCCGGCTTCTGAAAGCTCGTGTAGCATTCGGGAGACTGCACCGCATATGGAGAAGCAAACAGTTAAGACGAAACTCTGTATCTTCAATGCGTGTGTTAAATCTATCCTACTATATGGTAGTGAGACATGGCTCACCACAAAAAAAAATAGCTCAAAAACTACAAGCTAACAGCAACAAATGACAATGAATAATATGCCTAATATTCCGACCAAGTCAGGAAGCGAAAATGGACTTGGATAGGGCATACTCTCAGAAAGACAGAAATAACCCAGGCAGCATTGCCCAAATGGCACTAGACTGGAACCATCAAGGAAGCAGACGAGCAGAACGACCATAAACAACTTGGAGACGAACCGTTCTTCAAGAATCATCCCAGATCAGCTCGTCGTGGGACACCACTAAGCAGACGGCACAAAACAGAGTCTGATGGAAAGCCTGCGTAGAGGTTCTTAGTTCCCAAAGCAGAAAAATACAAGAAGAAAATATTATATTAAATGCGTACAGTTCGTTGTATAATAAATGCTCGTGACGGTGGCTCTTTGTTTCTCCTTGGAATTTCTAAACTTATAATGGTTGTAACAAAAAGAAATTCATTCTTTTTTTAAAAGATGATGTTATTTATCTGTATTCCGCGTTATAAGTACGATTGTGTGCCGAAAGATGAAAGAAAAATCTTTTGTCTTTTCTACTTGGTTGTTTTCAGTTTTCTTATAATCCGAACCTGGCACCAAGTCATTCCCATCTGTTCTTATTCATGGCAAACAATTTTAGTGGTAAAAAATTTGCTTCAAGCGAGGTTAGACTGTCTTAATTATTTGCCAAAAGAAGAGAGAGGCATTATAAAATTGCATTGGCAAAAGGTTATCGAGCAAAACGGCGTGTATTTGATCATATCGGTTCATTCTAAGGTAATTAAAGCTTTAATTTTATACAAAAGCAGTTAATTTCTTTTAAAACCAATGTAAGGTCTTTATTTACTTTCGATTTTTCTCGTTGAAACGGCGAAACTAATACCTGAATGAGCACAAAATTGCAAAAATGCTTCCTGAAAGTTTTAAAAAAAGCATACATTTTCAAACCTATTGTGAATGAGAGCGCTGCTGTACGACGCTTTAAAACTATTTTTTGCCGTAAAATGAAAAATGTCAATAACTAGTTTTAACAAGAAGATGATGCCACATACCACACAGCACCCAATGAGCAGTTCATTTCGCGTTTAGGTCTAAATATCTAGAGCATAAAAATCTAGATGATAATGAAAACAATGTGCATTGGCAAAAGGGAATACCAATAATTACTCATTGTTATTCCAAACAGATTCAAATTTATAAAAACATAATACCAAAAATTTATACATTTCTCGCAAGAGTTCAAATACCAAAACAATATTAAGTAAATACGTTTAAATAGCCAACACCAAAAACGCGTAAGGCGTCAACCCCAACTGTGGCAACTTATCAAGTAACGAAAAGTCATCTTTTTCGACTCTTTAGTGTAGAACATCTACGAACACCCCAACTACATGTTGCCGCGTTACGTTGCATCAATATCAAATACGGTCACACTGCGCTCTAGCGCTGCCATTTTGCTTTCATGGCTCTAATTGAAAAACAGAATTTGAAAGCTGCATTATGTGCATTGTCGCTTGCCTTTATATACACAACGCGTTTAAAATTGCATACACACACGCACATACACACACACACAAAGGTCGCTTGTTTATGTATTTGTGCAGTAGCGTGTAAATACACTGTAAACTTAGGTTCAAGGGTGTAACAGGTTTATTTATGTACTGCATGTGACAAGAAGAGTCCATAAGCAACAAGGAGAAAGAGTTCATAAGCTCTTTATGGCAACATGATTAGTATTTAATAGTAATTGATAGATCTCATTTGGAGAAAGATTACTCTCTAATATTCTATCGCCCTACACTAAGTCTGACCAAAGTAAAACAAAAGTCCTTTACAGGGGGATATATATATTATTTTTAAACCGTACTTTATATTTGAGATAGGAGACTAGCAATGTGAATAAACTCCCTTAGTTGTGATAACTTCATGCGGGTATCTGCGCCAAATACAGAGTTACAATTTATAGAGTCAAGTAGTTGCATCATTAATCGCATCTGCAGAAAAATGATTCGACAGTTACATTTTATCACTCGAGCCTTAAAATTCCCTTTTTTAATGCATCAAATCCGCTAACGTTGTAAAGTAGCTAGTAAAGCTAAAGGATTGACTGTAAGGGAAGCTAGCTTAGTAGTATAGTTTAAAAAATGCTAATATGACACCTGTCATATTACTTTGTGATCTAAGAATTATTGATATTGGAAAATTTTATTTTAAATTAATTAATTTTGCAATTTCAAGTGGTTACTTGGATATAGTTTGTCGTGATTATAAATAACTACATCTGGTTAAGTTTTTTTTTTATATTTTACCAAATAATAATAAGTAAACATTGCTTCTTAAGAAGCGTATAATCAATAATGAAAACAATTAAGACTTGAGTGTAGTTTTGAGACGACTAAGAAAATTGAGACTCAGGACTTTTACAAAACCAACCAAAACATCTATTTTCTTTTTATTAAGCTTTATAGTAGCATCCGACTGTCGTTTTACTCTTGTAGACTTCGCCTAATAAAATTGTCTCTCCTATAATTATTATAGAACATGCCACGGCCTGGTATTTCAGCATGAGCGTGTCACGGGCTCAATGATTCTAACGCAGTTCCTAACAAACTTTCTTTTGTCATTCCATACAGAGTAACTCGTAGTTTTCGACCTTTAATTCTACCATTTTGTAAATCTAAATACGATTTGTACGACCAAATATCGCGTGTTATGCTTCAGCTAGAATAACCTTAGCTAAACATTTCCTCACGAACGATTAGTTCATTTCTTTCTCTATTCTAACTCAACGTTCCAGAGCAACAGTCTTTTTGTTGCCAAAAATGGAAGAGCTCGACTTGAATAACATTTGTTTTCAAAAGATGAAGCGCCATGCATTTATTTTCTGAATTACTGGCGGTCAGCCTACTATTCAATAGCCAGACTACAAGAAGATTCCGAATCACACATTCCATTGAACTTACTAACAAATAAGCATAAATAAAATTCCTACTACTTCAATCTCTACCCTAAAGCAATAATAATCAACCATTTCAACTTCCAACGCAGTTAATATAAAAAAAAAAATTGAAAACCTTTTCAAAAAATTTAAATTAACATGCGCTTAAAACATCATCCTTTACAACGTAACTTAAATACATTTTTATCCTTGTCATTACAGCATTGAATTTTTTCTGGATGCCTTTTTAAATGCATCAAAAGCCAGCTGTATATTTTTAAAATTTTTTTGCAAAGACCAGTGCTTTTCCCGAGCTAATTTTCTTTATAACTTTGCATTTCAAAACTGACTTTCGACATTGAGATTGTAAATTTAATTCAAAAACACTGAAGACGATGAAGTACCTCCAAATATAGTATTCAATTTTCGAAACCTGCCTCGACCACCGCATTTCCTTTTTTTGTTTGTATAAACTTCTTATGAATTGTAAGCACGGAAGGTCTTCAATTCACCTCCTCTCTATCTTAATACCTTTGTTAAGGCAATTCAAAACTTTTATATTACTTCATGTTGACATTTACATACCAAATCCAATTGCTAGCCAGCATAAAATTACCTAATTTTAATATTGTTTAAATAAAATTTCAATTAGACCTTTTATATGAATAATAATCTTCAATGTAAAAATTACGTTATTTATAATAAACTTTTTTCGGAACGTTTTGCAGTGTATTCCGTGTTCAACCTGTTTCACATATTCGCAAAACTATGGTAGCTGCAGTCATAGTACCTACGTGAATACCCAAAACTCAATTAAGTTTTGCACTTTGTGGCATAATATAATTTATTTTTTGTTGCATACTTTCACGCGCAGCGTTTTTACAGCGCATCCAGGTGTGCATGAGTGTGCATGTGTGTGAGTGAAAGTCAGTGAAAGTGAGTAAATGTTGCATGTATGTGAGTGAATGCAGGAGACTTTTTGAATGTGTGAGTGCAAGCGAGTAACTGTTGTATTTACCGTCATTTTAATGCTGTTGGTGCACACGAGACTGAACACCTTAATGCCAAGGTGTCCAAACTGTAATTGCCAAGCCAAGAAGTGAAAACGAATATTGTTTTTAAGTTTCTGCTACAAAAGCAGTTAAAACGTTCAACACGTCGTAAGCGATTATATTTAAGCGCTTTGCAAATACGTTCCAATCAAATTAAGGACACTGCTCTTATTGCAAAACACAAACACAAGACAGAGGAAGCTGCCAATAATGCCAAAGCTACAATAGTTGACTGGCTTGAAGATGCTAAAATAGAATTGGCTGCGCATAAGACGGAGGAAGTCCTCATAACAAGTAGAAAGAAATTGGACGTATATAATGGCTAAGGCGTTTATAAGATCTAAAAGTTGCATAAAGTAACTGAGCTTTTGCGAGCAAAAAAGCCGAGACTAGGCAGCCTGCTCTGGCACGTATGTTTCCAAATATTGGCGACCCCAAAGCATAGAAACGCCTACTGCTCGCTAGAGTAGTAAAGCCCATTCTCCTCTAAGTAGCACGGAGGCAGGCCTCATAACAAGAAAAAAGAAACTTGAAACCACAACGCCTAGAATTGCAAAGGTAATTCAAATCTAATCGTTTCATAAAGTCCTTAGGAGAAAACTAAGCTGTTGACCACGAATGAGTGGAAAAAAATCGCGACTAGGCAGGCTTGCTCTGATTCGTTTGTTGCTTAACATTGGCGATCCCTCGCTAGATTGCTAAAGTAAATTCTCCTCTATGCAGTACTAGGGCAGCGAAGCTACAAATTCCAAATAGTTGGCGCCCATATCGGTTCAGTGCAGCGTGCGTCATCTCATGGTTCAGGACCATCTCCTAATATGCCGCCTTGGGTTAGCGAGCAATATTTCTACCACAGTCGTACAGCATATCTGGAGCTTAGAGAATCCGGTAAGATGCCAAGTGATTTATCAAAGACGGAACATATCTACAAGGGTACGATGGACATACCAAAACTAAAGAAGCGGGTGAACAGTTATTTGACTTTCATAAACTATCACCTGAAAGTTTTTTATGAAAAGTCACAGCGGATACAGGGAAATCTATCTCTGTCTGTTCTATCTTTGGAGGACTTCATGAGGCACATAATTGTAGATACATATGGCAAAGCATAAGTCATATAGTCATATGCCGTCTAAGGATATCTAAGGCATTGCGAGAGACTGCAACGTGATATCTTAAAGTGCAGTAAAAGATTGGGACACATGGAGTGATACCCAGTTCATGGAGGCAACCAGAAGGATTTGAAATGTTGCAGAAGAGACGTGATACCTCGAAACAAGTACGAAGCATGGAGTGATACTTCATGGAGGCATCCAAAAGGAACTAAGATAATGTGAGGGAGAGCTGTAGCGCCTTAAATACGTTGGATTATGCGGGTGTCACCTGCACACGTATTTAAGCGCTGTGTGGGGTGAAGTTTAGTACGTGTGTATAGGTGTATCGTCGCGCTGCGAATCGTGCATGCTTGTGTCAGAAACTTACCACACCCCATTGTGAATCAAAGAAAAAAAAACCTTTTGTTGTACGTGTTGGAAGTCAAAGGTTAACCCTTATATGCAGTAAGTGCAGTTTTTCTTTCAATTTAATCTAGTAAGGTTATAAAGACATAAGATACAGATATTATAAAATTTATGCGGGTTCGTATTGATTGCCTGTTCCTGAAAGGTTAATAATTGGAGCATAAATAAAATTAGACTAGATATTAGATTCATGGGAAGTTTCCACTTTAAGGACCAAACTATTAAATTGACTCTTAATTGTTATTATTCTCAAAATAATTTAAAGCCTTTAAAGTCTTCAACTTTAAGAACTAAACTATTAAAGTGACTCTTAATTGTTATTATTCTCAAAATAATTTAAAGCAATTACTTCTCCTCGTAGTTTTTATGGTCATGATTCCTAAAAAGTTAACGAGCAGAAATGCCAAGACGTAAAATTTATTCTCAACAGACAAGATTGCCCTTCAAATAATACTGCACTTTCAAAATTATATTAAGTAACGTATCTACATATTCTCCTTGATAGACGGCTCACATGTCGCAGACACATCGAAGCAAAAAGAACCCATCGCCCTTTAAAAGTTAGTAATCTACATGGGATTCGTAGTGTTCGGTCTCCCCTAAGACTGGAATATAAGATACTGGTCTATAGCTCCAGCTTAAAACCAATCTGGCCTTATGATTACGAACTATGGGGGGAACGCCAGTAACAGCAGTTAGAAGTCCTCCAATGAGCCCAATCGAAGATTCTAAGAAACATCACCGGTGCATCGTAGTGAAAACATCAAGAGGGACTTATTCATGAGATGAAATAGCTCAATAAATGAAAAAATATCACAGTAAATTACATAGGAAAAGCCTTGCGAAGACCTTAACGCGAGTATCTAGCCAAATTGCGTGCCAACTCAAAGTTAAATTTTACGGCCTCACAAACTCATATCACTTGCAATAGGGACTATTAGTTGAGAACACTTTTTGAAGATTTGTTACCTTATTGTTCGTCTCATAATCTTATTAAGGAACATAAATAATTCTTAAATTCAATGATACGAAGATAAGAAATCTACTTTTATACTTTTACCTATCGTTCAATACTTTTAATGCAAATTACTATTTTGTTTTAACTATTTTATCTTAAGAATTTCGCTTAAACCATATAATATTAAGTAATTTTATTTGAAAATTAAATCAGTTAAAACGTTCAACACGTCGTAAGCGATTATATTTAAGCGCTTTGCAAATACGTTCCAATCAAATTAAGGACACTGCTCTTATTGCAAAACACAAACACAAGACAGAGGAAGCTGCCAATAATGCCAAAGCTACAATAGTTGACTGGCTTGAAGATGCTAAAATAGAATTGGCTGCGCATAAGACGGAGGAAGTCCTCATAACAAGTAGAAAGAAATTGGACGTATATAATGGCTAAGGCGTTTATAAGATCTAAAAGTTGCATAAAGTAACTGAGCTTTTGCGAGCAAAAAAGCCGAGACTAGGCAGCCTGCTCTGGCACGTATGTTTCCAAATATTGGCGACCCCAAAGCATAGAAACGCCTACTGCTCGCTAGAGTAGTAAAGCCCATTCTCCTCTAAGTAGCACGGAGGCAGGCCTCATAACAAGAAAAAAGAAACTTGAAACCACAACGCCTAGAATTGCAAAGGTAATTCAAATCTAATCGTTTCATAAAGTCCTTAGGAGAAAACTAAGCTGTTGACCACGAATGAGTGGAAAAAAATCGCGACTAGGCAGGCTTGCTCTGATTCGTTTGTTGCTTAACATTGGCGATCCCTCGCTAGATTGCTAAAGTAAATTCTCCTCTATGCAGTACTAGGGCAGCGAAGCTACAAATTCCAAATAGTTGGCGCCCATATCGGTTCAGTGCAGCGTGCGTCATCTCATGGTTCAGGACCATCTCCTAATATGCCGCCTTGGGTTAGCGAGCAATATTTCTACCACAGTCGTACAGCATATCTGGAGCTTAGAGAATCCGGTAAGATGCCAAGTGATTTATCAAAGACGGAACATATCTACAAGGGTACGATGGACATACCAAAACTAAAGAAGCGGGTGAACAGTTATTTGACTTTCATAAACTATCACCTGAAAGTTTTTTATGAAAAGTCACAGCGGATACAGGGAAATCTATCTCTGTCTGTTCTATCTTTGGAGGACTTCATGAGGCACATAATTGTAGATACATATGGCAAAGCATAAGTCATATAGTCATATGCCGTCTAAGGATATCTAAGGCATTGCGAGAGACTGCAACGTGATATCTTAAAGTGCAGTAAAAGATTGGGACACATGGAGTGATACCCAGTTCATGGAGGCAACCAGAAGGATTTGAAATGTTGCAGAAGAGACGTGATACCTCGAAACAAGTACGAAGCATGGAGTGATACTTCATGGAGGCATCCAAAAGGAACTAAGATAATGTGAGGGAGAGCTGTAGCGCCTTAAATACGTTGGATTATGCGGGTGTCACCTGCACACGTATTTAAGCGCTGTGTGGGGTGAAGTTTAGTACGTGTGTATAGGTGTATCGTCGCGCTGCGAATCGTGCATGCTTGTGTCAGAAACTTACCACACCCCATTGTGAATCAAAGAAAAAAAAACCTTTTGTTGTACGTGTTGGAAGTCAAAGGTTAACCCTTATATGCAGTAAGTGCAGTTTTTCTTTCAATTTAATCTAGTAAGGTTATAAAGACATAAGATACAGATATTATAAAATTTATGCGGGTTCGTATTGATTGCCTGTTCCTGAAAGGTTAATAATTGGAGCATAAATAAAATTAGACTAGATATTAGATTCATGGGAAGTTTCCACTTTAAGGACCAAACTATTAAATTGACTCTTAATTGTTATTATTCTCAAAATAATTTAAAGCCTTTAAAGTCTTCAACTTTAAGAACTAAACTATTAAAGTGACTCTTAATTGTTATTATTCTCAAAATAATTTAAAGCAATTACTTCTCCTCGTAGTTTTTATGGTCATGATTCCTAAAAAGTTAACGAGCAGAAATGCCAAGACGTAAAATTTATTCTCAACAGACAAGATTGCCCTTCAAATAATACTGCACTTTCAAAATTATATTAAGTAACGTATCTACATATTCTCCTTGATAGACGGCTCACATGTCGCAGACACATCGAAGCAAAAAGAACCCATCGCCCTTTAAAAGTTAGTAATCTACATGGGATTCGTAGTGTTCGGTCTCCCCTAAGACTGGAATATAAGATACTGGTCTATAGCTCCAGCTTAAAACCAATCTGGCCTTATGATTACGAACTATGGGGGGAACGCCAGTAACAGCAGTTAGAAGTCCTCCAATGAGCCCAATCGAAGATTCTAAGAAACATCACCGGTGCATCGTAGTGAAAACATCAAGAGGGACTTATTCATGAGATGAAATAGCTCAATAAATGAAAAAATATCACAGTAAATTACATAGGAAAAGCCTTGCGAAGACCTTAACGCGAGTATCTAGCCAAATTGCGTGCCAACTCAAAGTTAAATTTTACGGCCTCACAAACTCATATCACTTGCAATAGGGACTATTAGTTGAGAACACTTTTTGAAGATTTGTTACCTTATTGTTCGTCTCATAATCTTATTAAGGAACATAAATAATTCTTAAATTCAATGATACGAAGATAAGAAATCTACTTTTATACTTTTACCTATCGTTCAATACTTTTAATGCAAATTACTATTTTGTTTTAACTATTTTATCTTAAGAATTTCGCTTAAACCATATAATATTAAGTAATTTTATTTGTATAAAATAAGTAAATATAGAGTATGTTGCAAAATGTAGTTCTCCAAAAGCCACGATTTCTTGATGCCCAAAACCACTTTTACGGCAAAAATAGCATCATAAACTGCTTATTCTAAGCTGCAAATCCCAACAAAATGCTAGTACATTGACTCGGATAAACATGCGACAATCGAACGTGCTTGCCATGTAATCTCCACAATGGCGTACAAAAAAATGTATATTATTGTTTTAAAATTGTCTTGCACGTATTTTCAGCATCAGACTGCATGTGTTTAGTGGGACTTTGGTTAAACTTCCTGTTCTTTTAGGACACGCACACAACTTTATAAGTTCTTCTTTTACAAAAGAGCTTTGATTGTATGATGCAACACGTGCAATGCCGAGTAAAAAGTTATTGAAAGTGCAGTGCACTAAGTTAAATGGACACAGGTGTAGTAGCTTAAGTTGCGCTAAACATGCCACAAACTTTGAGCCAAAGAAAAAAGAAAACTGATCAAGAAACTGGCGCACAACGCAGCTTGAAGTTGTCATGCTTATGCCAAATAAATAAAGTACAATAGTTAACTGCCGCATACAACAACTAAGTTACTTTTCTTATGAGGAGACTACTGAGCTGGTGAAAATTTGTTAACTCAATAATACAGGCAATTAAACGCACAATATATATGCTGAAATGTGGGCCAAGTGGTCAAACTTAGAGGTCACAGCAGACTCTTATGCTAATTGGCAACATGCACATAGTATACAAGCAGCACACACTGCGTATACTTAACGCAAAATTATTTTTACATTTTAAGACTGAATTTGTTTAATGGGCGCCTTTTGCTTACACTGCGTATACTTAATGTAACTAAATTTTTACTTTTGAAGGCACTTTTGCCATTGTTGTCAACTGTCTTCAATTGGCAGTGTGAACATTTTATAAACGCTAAAAATTCTTGTAAAAGAAATAAACTTAATTAAACAACGGCAGCTATATTTAAACGCTACAAAAAGTTTAATCTTCAATCAAACGTAGTTGTTTCAGAGGAAAACAGGAAATTAGTCGTACAATAAATATACACCCGTATGAGGAATGCGGGCGAACAAATGATAAGCCCACATAAAATTCATTTAATTAAGCTGTATGTACGTACGGATACTCCTTGTATGCTGGAGGCAATCACAGCAGCTCTTACATAGAGATTTGTTACCTACTTGTAGGCATGTCTGCAAATTAACATAAATAAAATAACTTGCACAAGGGCGCACTTTGTCAGTTACATTCGGCTCTCCGTCAGAACGCAGGCCATACCATGGTTGTACTTGTTGTTGTCACGTAGCAGCCATATGTACATAGATAAACATCAACAGGCAAACATATACAAAAAACAAAAACATGCCCATAAAAGCGTAGGCATCTGTTCGTATATGGAACACCATTGTGGCCCATTAGGGGACCCGTAGGCCGTGGTCGCGCTTGTTTGTGGCAGACCCATCTGTACTGGGCTGCTGTAGCATAATTTGGTGGATAATTAAACCATTTAGTAGCAGTCAAGTGTTACATAAAAGCCACTTGATTCGCGCCTTTGTACCATGTCAGTGTCATAAAAATATCATAGCATACCCCTGAGCGGCACTTTCAGCATTTGGCTATGGCTAAGTGCACACTGGTACACGGTGTGGCAATGTGTATATTCCGTGGTACTAAGTAAAATTGGTTTTGTTTTGAAATGATGTACATTTTGGTACAGAAGTTTGCTTCATTGTGGAAGGCACCGCTGAGATGTAGCACGTCGGTAGGTTTGGATTGAATGGACAGGGAATCCCGTGTATTGCGGAGATACTTTCAAAAGATATTTCAAAGTTGTGCGGCTGAATTTTTGAATGGATATGCAATTTGCCAGACCCCAAATACAAGTATTAAGTAAATAAGCTGCGGATTAAAAATTGGTAAATGAATGAATTCCTATTCCGTGATCGTTTCAGTGTGGAACATGGAAATGTCTCTTCTAAGGAAATAGGGACCTGCAATTTAAAGCCTAATGTGAGTGACAATATTTTAATTAATAGAGATTTATCTAGACAAATAGCGTCTAGTTTCCAGTGCTGCTGCGAGGAAGTGAATCCACGACCATCGGCTTTAGACAGTCACAAGAGAGAGATCAGAATTATCGAATATTAAAACATTGGTTTTGATGTGCTGGTGCCGGAAATTGGACCCACGACGTCTGGTTTAAGACAGCCACAAGATAGAATTAACAAATGTTTGATATTTTTTTTGTAATTAAAAATTTCATCTGTTTTTGGAACAAAAATTATTTAAAATAATTAGCCCATGAGTTTAAGTTTGATTTAAATAATGAAATTAGAAAATCTTCATAAGATACCTTTTGAAGTATATATCAAATAAAATATATTACAAGGTTTATTTTAAACAACGTCATTTATGAGAAGAAACTGTATTTTGTTTAGTTTTTTTTATTTCAAAATCTTGCCTACCAAATTTTCGGCATTTTAAATTAAAGTTCTTGGTAAATAAGACAAAATCGACAAAATTATCGCTGGCTGAAATACTTTTTCTCAAGCTACTTTACGAACTTAATTTCATCGGATTGGATAGCTTTACACTTGACGATTTCTTAAAACTAAAAATGTATCGATTGATAAAGCTGAAGAAAAAGTCGCTTTCGGAGCATGGATGCCTTAGTCTTAAAATAAAAAATAATTTACTGCATGGGGCAATGAGAACGTACGACGCCATATTTCGAATATTGAGTGTGTAGACGTGGATTATGAACCATCTCAATTCTAATATCTTGGTTCTCAATTGATCAAAGATACGATTTCGAAATTTTTAACATCGATATTGATATAAAAGTCGATTATGAACAATTCCAGTAATAGCCGTTTGATACATAGAACATAGATACGATATCGCAATCCTTAAGCTCGATATGGAGCCAAATACGATCATTTTTTTGACAATTGGCGTTCGCAGCGTAAGAAAAACAATATCGTTGTCGAAAATGGCCTCTACTTTTTAAATTGCACCAGCTAAGCAGGTACAGAAAAAAATCAATGACGATTGTTTCGATATTGAAAATGATAATGAATTCAGTCAGAATCAAATTGTTATTGCACTTGAACGTAGGTCTATTATTGAATTAAATCGGTATTAATTTGTTTGGTAAAATACCGCTTTTGACTTCAAACGATTCCGCACATGATCGGCCAATGATAACGTATTCGGATTCTACACAAAAAAAAATACTTTGAAAATCCCCCAAATACTAGCGATGAGCATAGCTCATACAAGCGAAATTTGTATGAGTAAGCAATGCAGAGCATGGGTCGACCACATCACTAATGAGGAAGTCCTAAGAAGAGTTAATAAAAGCAGGGAACTTCTTAAAACCATCAAACGCAGAAAAGCAGCATATTTTGGTCATGTAATGCGTGGCCCCAAATATCAACTACTTCAACTCATTATGGAAGGAAAAATTGAGGGCAGACGCGGCATTGGTAGGAAGCAACTTTCTTGGCTACGCAACATCAGAGAATGGACTGGAATAAGAAGAGCTGAAGATCTTGTTCACCTCACTACCAAAAGAGAGGAGTACTTCAACTTAGTTGCAAGCATTAATTAAAAAAAAAAAAAATGTATTTTTGATTTTAAATAAATTTCTTTTGATCGCTTACATCCTGTATAGGATCGCAGATTAGAAAGAAAAAAGAAGAAGCAGTGCAGCCAGCAAGAACAGAACTAAGAGCGAAAGCGATGATCTCACAAATACGTTTTAGAGAGTTGAGATATATGCAACATACGCTCGGGTGCTATTTAAATAGAGAGTCTAACGCCTATGAATTAGGCTATATAATATATAAAAATATAATAGCGCAGATCTTGCTGACTGCACTGCTTACACATACGAAAAAATTTTTGTTTTGAAGGCTAAGGAAGACTTTCGCAGTAATTTTTGTGTAAAAGCATAAAGGTTCAAATGTTATTTGTGGACTGTTTTCGCCAGTGTTACTATAATTTTCAAGTTGAAGAGATATTATAAAGTTTCTACTTAACATCAAGTTCTGTGGCATATAAGTATATGCCAAACAATTTTTATCATGTTACATCAATTCTGGTCTTAAATTAGCTTTAGCTTTCTCACAATGGTAATTATTAATATTTATTATTACTACAATTTTAACCATGTAATTTCCAAGTTCAAGAGATCATGTATAACTTTTTAACCGTCGAGTTATGAGCTCCATAAGTATCGTATTCTGACCCAAATTTAGCTTTAGCTTTCCCACAACTAATATGATCACGGTATTTATGTTTAAAATTACTATTTTAATTTTTTAATGGCCAAGTAAGTATATCCCAACAATATCTGACGTGATAGGTCTATTCTGACCTCGTCTTATCTTTAGCTTTCACACAACTAACACGCTAGATTTTTATTTATTTTAAAATTCCTACCTTAGTCATAGATTTCTCTGAGAATAAAATAAGAAACTTAATAAAAAAAACGGAAGATTTTACGTTAATTTTGATTAATAAAACTTAACAATAGTGTATCTTGAGTTCCATGGCGCAAGTGCACTTTCATCATTATTTTTTAAATTAATAACCCATAAAGCAAAATTTTACAACCGGCCATGGTTACTTATTTATTTCGTACCCTGGTGTAATAATTTTATCATAAATTCGAGGTACGAGAAAAAAAAAAATTCCAACGAACTGCGGAAATGATTATGAATGTCTGCCATGGGAGAACTGATGGTTTATCATCGAAATTTCTTTACTCTGCGAATCATGTCGTATCGTAACGTAGTATAAACACAATATAAATTGTACAGCTCGACCTTGCTTATACAGCACG
This sequence comes from Chymomyza procnemis, assembly GCA_035046065.1. NCBI lineage: Eukaryota > Metazoa > Arthropoda > Insecta > Diptera > Drosophilidae > Chymomyza > Chymomyza procnemis. The sequence goes on from JAWNOJ010000024.1 coordinate 10,939,288, forward strand.
GTTTTTTGGGCGTGAGTCTGCGCAAAGTCTGTGTCATATGTACACGCGCGCTTGTACGGCCGTACCTCTTATATCTACACGCTACCAACATTCATATATATGATATATATAGTATGTATATATATATATGTATAACTTAATTTGCTGCAGATTGTCAGGGCATATATGCAAATATACAACTGGGATGCCTTTAAGTAAGCGACTGCAAATTGAAAAAGCACTTAGCCGGGCTAAGACTTAAGTTGACTAACACTCGACTACATGCATTACATATATCTTTTATGGCTTATACAACAGGCTATATGCAAAACAATTTTGGCCATTTACATTTGCTGGAGCATGAGTGAGAGTGAGAATGAAAGTGAGAGTACCAGTATCGCTCATGCTCCGTCCTCGACTAGGTCACTAAGAAGCGCAACAGGAAGCTTTGTCATGTGCGAAGAAGCTAAATACATACACAGATGCGGATATGGAAACGCACACACACACCAACAGTTGTGTGTGATGGCTTTTGTGCTTTGTTCCCTGCCGCACGTAGCACATTTGGACTGCTCAAGGTAGGTCGCATAAAAACGCAAACTGGCTAATATAAATATATATACAAACAATAATGGCCAAAATAATAGCAACACCGCAAACCTATTCGTTTAAGCTTCTCCAATGTTTCAGCTTTACTAAATCTGGCAAAAGATTATCTAGAGCTTACTTACTTCAAACTCCGTAGTAATTTTTTTCGTACTTCTACAGGTTTTAATTTCAACTTAAATTTTTCGCTGTATATAGAAACATTCAGAAAAAATCATTTAATTAAGCTTATATCCATAAATTGAGAAATATTTTTCTTTGCTAAATTTTATAGGTCCCTGTTATTTTCGTTTAGCTAGAGAGATATAGATATATTCCTATGCATTTGCATTAGAGTTTAGACGCCACAATCGGAGGCAATCCGTTTTGTGTCATTCAAGATTTTTTTTAAATGCACTTAAATCGTTGTATCGTTTAAGTTAGAGGGACTTTACAAAAAGTGAAAGATGAAAAATATATTAATTTGATAATTTCTGGTACAAGAAACACTATACAATACACTATAGATTTCAATGTTTCTTTAAGGATTTAGTGTGTTTTAGAGGATAAGCTTCAATATTTTTTTTTAAAACTTATAAATCGCTGTATCGCTAATGTTAGGGAGACTTCACAATAAGTCTAACGAGCAAAATACATAAATTGAAACAGTTTTGATAAAAGAAACAAGATAAAAATACAACTGCCTTAATTTTTTTTGTGTGGCTTTGACGATAACCTTTGGTAACGCTTCCTTAGGGTATACCTACTATAAGAACGATTTTTCTTCTGCCATAACATTATACAACAATTTTGACGACAATTCAGATATTTGTTACTTCGGGTTATCATCTTTTACATTAGAAATCCAAGTTCCTAGCTTTCTTTATGTTACAAATTATTATTTACGTATCCCTTTTACGCGAGTATTCTTCCTCCCAATATCCAAACTGAACTAGGAAGTTAACTGATATATATATATTCGAATTCTTATATTCATCAACAAACATAGAGTATAATACAGCTAATTCATTTTTAGAATTTATCTACTTGAGCATTTTAATTTTGATAAATTAAATGAATGTTAAAAATGGTAAATTCGGAAATTTCTGATATAAGAAACACCTTACAAATACTAGAGCTTTAACGGATTTTTTTTTTAAATTTGCAGAAGTTCTGAAGATAACCTTTGAAAGTTTTTTGTATTATAATTAAATTGCTGTTTCGTTAAGATAAGGGAAACTAGCAAAAACATACTTGAAGTACTTTTTACAATCTACTTCTAAAACTACGACTTGAAATCAGCTATCTTAAAAGTTTACATTAGAATAGTAAACATACAAAAAGTACTCAAACTTTCAAAGACGCCAAATAAGTATTCTTAAAAGCTTAAGCAAGAAAAGGATGCCTTAACGAAAGTAATTAGTGACTTAAGACCTTTGAACCATCGAAGGGTACCCTAAAGAAACTGCTGTTCTATTGACCTGAAGATCGCGCAGAAATAATCAGCAGTGCACCGAGCTATCAGCAAACGAGTCCACAATGAAGCTCGAAGAGCTCGAAGAGCTTTATTGTATAAAAGATTTAAATAAGTTTAACTATTGTCACGTTTCTTTTTTATGTTGCTGGAATAATTTCAAGTTTTTTAATTGCATTTTTATTTCAATAGACAATTTATGTTCTCCCATCTTTCGGCCTTTCCCCTTTTATTAATTTCATTTTCTTATATAAAAGCTCGTGAATGTGATGCCATTGTGAAACAAAGAATGAATGGAAGAGTTTATGCATTCGATAAAAAGTAAGAAATTCACAGCAACTTACTCATGCTTAAGTGGCCGCATAATCAGTTCAAGGATGGCAGAAACGCCATAAAAATGTAATACAAAGCCATAGCTTTTATCAAATGTGTCCTTGGCTGTGCTTTTTATTTAACGCCGTCATCAAAATATTAACCTCTAGGGAAAAAATGAACAAAATTTTCCAAAGGAGGACAATTTTAAATATGAGCTTAATTCTAAAGTGTTAAGCGACTCCGCTTTTTGTGCATAGTTCATCAATCCACTGGACAGAGCAGCATAAAAAGCGCTAAGGAAATCAATAAAATGCTGCGCTGTCTTTTGGGACTTAAGTAAGAAGTTTAAATTTTCTCCAAAAATGTTATAGTAAGTTTTGCGACTGACTTGCATAATAAATAAGCAAGGAAGCTAACTTTTTAGGAAGCAAAGTTTTAGCTACCTAACATCTTTTAGCTTTAAACTTGTAGTAGGAAAAAAAATTCTGAAAAGAGGAAGAAAAAAGTTGAGAGGCGTTTTAAAAATGCTTATACAAAGGCAAAACTGTTTTTAAGTTTTTGAACTTAATTTTTGTATTAAAATAAATTATATGAAATTCAAAAATGGTAAACGTCTCATAAGGCAAACATAAACTTTGATTTTCAGTGCGCTTTTCGTAAAATCAATATTGAATCTTAGTAATTATTAATCTTAAATTCCAACTGAAACAAATGGACCAATCTAGAGGCGAATCCGATAAACAGGTTCTTTCATATTTGAAATCGTATCAGACTATTATTCTGGACCAGTTTTTGTGGGGTTAAAACTAATCTTAGTCCGCAAGCATTGATGCACTAGAAGCTATAATTGGAGAGGGTCTGTTACAATTGGACCCAGCATATGAAGTATTTGCCGCGCCCAACAATTACGTGGAATATTAATTATATTGCAAGCTCCGCTTACGTCGGAGATATCTCTTTTAATAGCTATTGAAAGAGTACAGGGATCTAGAGCTTAAAGTCAAATCTGAACGGCGGTTTTTGCTAGACAAATGTACTAGCACTGCCTGATAGAATTTTGTGTAGGCGAGCACGCCACCATTGCCCTACCGAGGCCTTAAAATTCACCCTTTATAATTAATTCTTTTCAATTATCATATATTTTGAATATATGTATGGAATGGGTGAAAGATTGGGGTAGGTGTCTACAAGCAGGGATTTATAGACAATAAACTAAGAGAAAGACTGACAACGACACCCTTCTCTATTTTTACCTTTATTTTAGCTCTATTTTTGCATTGCGCTTAAAAATACGCAAATATCCGATTACAGATCAATACGATTCAAATCATTGCTCTCAATCACCAATAGATGGGCAAATACTCCTCGATGTAAGAACTTCATTGAACAACTTTTAAATGTTTTCACTCAATATGCATAGTATATCAAATCCTATTTAAAATTGCTTTAATTCATTTTCTACTTCCGCACAAACTTTGTTGGATTTTGCGGTTGACCAAAGTTTTTAAATGTAAATCAAAACATTTTATGCAACATGTACTAATATTTTGACCGCAACTGTGCATGCATATGCATGTAAATGTATTTTGTGCGATGTGTATGCTGTGCAAGTGTCGGTGTGTTGGGAAGGGGATTTTGCCACATAATATGTTTGGCTATTTACATAACATTTACTTGTACTTATTGGTTGGCTTACTGCTTAGCATTCAAATTGGTTCTTTCTTATTTTGGTTAACACTTTTCCCAAAAAAGAAAACGAAACGAATTTCCAGCTACAAAGTTGTTCAAAAGAAAAACCAACAAAAAATTAAGAACACATAAAAAGCACTTTGCGGCTTTAATTATAATGAGCTTTTCATTTATTTTCGTTTTTTTTTATTTTGCGGTCTAATAAAATGAGGTAATTTCCTGACCAAAATTGCACCATAATGCTGCCAAAAAGTTTAGCCTTTTTGTAAGACATTCAACATCAATACCCTGCTGCTTGGAATGTAGTACGCCCGATTGCTGTGTAACTTTATGTATCTGCCAAACCCAGGTAACTGAAAGCTTAAATGTGCTGAAGTTTTCAATTTATTTCATCCATAGTGGGTTGGTTTCTGGCTGGCTACGCACACTTTGTGTGGCAACAACTTGTTTCATATTGTGACTATTTTGAGGGTGTATACACCAAATTCACTCAAACAGCCACACGCAGCTGTTGCTTCTGGTACTAAGGGTGAGTTTATGGTGTTTAAGATGTGTGCACACCATGGAATTTGGCGCATAAGAATAAGTATCAAATATTTGTATCTTATAATTGAGCAAATCCTACCGTTTCCTTGCTCTATTAAAGTTTACTTCAAAAAAGTCTGTTTTTGCTTTACAAAATCGTTTTTTTTTATCAGATTTGCACAGTGCAAAATAAGTATTATTTCAGTGTAGCAGCTGCTACATATTTAGATAGTAGACCTGCTGACGGGAAAGCTTTATGCAAGTTTTGCTCAAAGATGGAATTTACTTCTCTTATTACAATATATTGTGATTTGAACAGAACGTAAGTAAAGGGGGCGCTATTTCTTAAAAAAAAAACCAATTTCTGAATAGTATTTTCATCAATTTGATCCTTTGCAATTAATCCAACTAAACTTTGAATAAAACATCAATCAAGTGGCCGCCTTTATTGGGCACAGCAAAATATGCCCTTTTTGAGGCGTTTTCCATTAACTTGTCGAGCATCTTGGTTGGTATAGCAATGATTTTGGCACGAATATTTTCCTTCAACTCTTCAATGGGCTGTGGCTTGCTGGCGTACACTTTGCTTTTCAAATAACCTCATAAAAGGAAGTCCGTTGGTTTAAATCCGGAGATTTGTCACACGGTGTCTGTTTGCCATGATACTTTCGACGGTATGCGTGTTGAGTTAAGATAATTGAATGACTTTTTTCAATGCATAAAGTAACTAAAGTAACGTTTAAAATTGTACTAAACTGACGTTTTCAAAACATGTGAAGTCAATCGGTTGATCAATATTGAAATACCGACAGAAGAAATGGCGCAGCCTGTACTATATTAATAACTAGGAGAGTAGCCCCATGCACGTTTCGTTTGCCAATCAGCGATTAAACATGATTATATAAAGCTGGACATAATAAAATACATAAAATAATACAATATGTCTAAATAAACGCTTTTTAAGGAAGACACTGCCACGGCAGATACTACCAAGGGAGACACTACCATAGGAGCTATTGCCAAGCAAGATACTACCAAGGATATGCTATCAAGCACATCACGCGGTTTCAATTTATGTAACTAGCAGCTGACTATTTCCAAAAGTTAAAGGTCGTTCTTCTAGAGACCAGATTTAAACTAGTAGAAATTCAACACAAATGAATAACTTACCAAAGCAAACCAACTAAGCGTAAAGCTATATAAAGTGCCAAATAAACTGCAATAAGTTTTTGAAAATAAAATGCAAAATCATAAGTGCAGCAAGTATCTGTTCTCAGCAGAAAAAAAAACAATCATACTAAAATAAATCACAACGTTTGCACGCAGCTTTAGTAACATTTGATGTGAAATATAAAGTTTTTATAGCATGCTTTAAGGCGTGTACGCTTCTTAGCGCCATTAGCACATGGTTGGAAGCTTTAAACTTAATCAAACGTAATAGTCCGTAGCGAAATTTATGGGCTATACTTGATATCCACAATTTTGTAGCGTTTATTGAAGTTTTTTCAATTAATTTCGATATTTGAGACTTTTATTTTTTGTTTTTACCAAGCACAGCTTGATTTAAGGCCAACAATTCGTAAGATATACAAAAAAAACACAAATAAATGTAGCTAATACTTATAAGCGCCTGACACACATTGCGTATGCGTATTATATTACTCATACGCCTCGTTGACGTTAGCTTCTTGGCACATTTTCAATATTTGCTTTAATAAATGATGCATACCTCACTGTGTTTGTTTATCTTGTGTATTTGTGTGCACGTTGGTATGTGTGTGAGTGTGTGTGTGTATGTGTGTGTGTGTGCGTGTGTCAGTGTTGGTAATTGCCACAAATTGCTTTTGTATGCATAAAAAAGCAAATGGCTTGCGCAGAAAACTCGTTTAAAGCAAGCATTTTCTTTTTTTGCACCGAATTTTTATTGTGACTTTTGTGTTTGCACTTAATATTTTGCCTTTTTTTATTTAGGGTTTCCTACTTTTTTTTTTTTGCTTCGCCCGGGGTCATTGCATACGCAATTTGTGCGCTTCGTTGGATGCTGCTGCCCTAGCCCCAAGGGCGTAAATGAGGTCAACTTAGTTTAAATACAATGTACATACAATCTCACAGCGCTAGAGATACGCAGGGCACATAGATACAAGCAGCCAGCTGCTTCATGACTTTTGCATAATACAATGAGCATTACTTAATGTGGGAGCCGACACGCGCTTAAGCTGTAGGACCCAGCCAGCGCAATGAGCAAGCGGGAGGTTGCGCCACATTGGTTGCCCCTAATGGCAAACAAATTGACGGGGACCGTAAATGCCAGATACAATCTTGCCAAAGATTAGGAAGTGCCTTCGTTGAAATTACTGATGTAACAATGCGAAAGGCGATATGACAACGGAACAGCTATTTACGTACGGAATGCTGCACTTGGGCGGCTTAAATTATTGGAAATTACAGGCAAGGGTTACTGGCTTTTGAGCTTTGAAACAAAGTTAAACCAATGAATCTATATAGGTATCACTAGCGAAATTAGGATCTGATAACTGTGAGGTTGAAAGCATATCAAAATGTTAACCCCTTTTTCGCGTGGAACTCGGAACAGCCATATATCTGCATAATTATACGGCTGTATAGAGTTTGATTTTGTCAAAGCTAAAAACACAACAAAATGTTGACAAAAAAGTGTTATTATCCGTGCACAGGTGAGGTTTATAATTTAATTAATATTTACAACAATCTTTCAGCCGCTGGCACTTTGGGCATAATTAATTTGAATGAATATTGTATACTTGCCAGCGCCGTCCGGACTGATTATGGGTTTATGCGTTTAAGTAAATAGGGTCAAGCTAGGCTGAAAGTCTATAGAAAGTTGTACGCCATGCACTTCATAATTCGTTTGACGGTAGAATAAGTAATGCAGGGCTGTTTTGTATCTTAAATGACACAACTTTGAGGGCTTAAAAGTAGTTGAGCTGTTCTTCAGACTTATTTTATTAGTTTCAATTAGCTAGTTTTTGGTAAAGTTTACTGCATATACGTTGGAAAAATATTTTATGATTTGTGTATATATGACTCAGTACTTGGGGCTATTTTGCGGACAACAGTGAGCAATTCTACCAAAAATTGAGAACATATCAAAAAAGTTAAGTAAACGATACAAGTTATGTTAATATCGATGTCGGTAGCAAAGTCAAATGAACATATGGCTTCGGTTTTGGAGGTAAGTGGGCTGTCATCTAAGCTACCGAGCTCCACAAACGATTATTTTTTGGGATAAAATTGCAATGCCCTAACGAGGAAGACATTTGAATATGTTTTGTGAAGACCCAACCTAAAGGGACGAACAGCTTCAGGAGTTAATGTGGCAAGGTAACACAATAAATACACTATAGTTGTATATAAGGATTTGTTCTACCAAACAAAAAGAGTTCGTTTAAATATTTCAAGGAATTTGTACATATAGAAAAGGGGCGCAGCTAAATCATCTCTAAAAACTCATTCTGTGAAATATATCGCAAACAGCTTTTGTCTGAAAAAAAAATTTCTGTCGCTTAAGGTTATCCATAAATCCATTCAATATTTTTGGCTTTCCCTTTATGAGCAAAAGTTTGATTAGGTTCTATATCCGTTGTCATCAATAGAAGTAAGTAAAAGTCAGAAAAGCAGATGCTAGGAGAGTATGGTGGATGGTGCGGAATGTTCTATTACAATGTTTACAGGCTTGTTTTCATGATCTTGAAAACAGCTGGCCGAGTGTGTTGGCATGCAGCAATCTTATCTTGATGTGTCTTTTCGAGCATTGCCTTAATGCTTAACTTAAACGTATTAGTCGTGTTTGATAAAGGGTGCCTACAGTGGTTTCGCCTAGTAACAAGAGTTCATAGTACACTTCACTGAGCTCAATAGCTGCGAGTGGGAATGTTTATTGTTATGTAATTGCTTTTTAAATCAAAAATCTTACTGAAGGCGAAGAAAATCCAAAGTGGCGAATATACCAAAATTTAAAAACAAATCTTATCATCAAAAAGATGCCGGCTTTTCAATTAATACAGATTGTCTTGAATGCTACTCATTTCATTCAAATTTTTGTTAAAAAATTTCACTTGACATACGAAATTCAATTTGACAGATGACTTGCATTAAGACAACAGTCCTGATTTTGATGCTTTGACTTCAGACGAATGTCCGCAGTGAATCTCTTCAAGAGATAAGACAAATTGCAATCAGCTTGATGAATTCCAAGGCCATTGTGCCATGACAGTGCCAACGAGCACATAAGACTAACTAGCATTGTAGTCTTGCTTTAATGATTCAAAGGGAAAATGCTAACTTATTGCTACTGATAAGCTGCACATAAATCTTATCTAATCCAATTTGGCAAAGCCAGTCACAGTCACAATGCCGCGTAGGCTAGTGCACCTGGCCGAAATTTTAATGAAAACCATTTGGTTGACATTTATGTGGTAAGTGAAACACAAAGCTCTGGATAAACCTGGAAAGTCCTCTTCTGAGAGCCTTGAATACGTAAAGGTAGATTTTCTAGTCATTCGAAGGAAAGAAATGTTTCACTAATAAGGAATTAAAATATACCCATTATTTATTATTCGAAACAATGATTTAGAATGACAGAACTTAAATTTCCTGTTTTTAAGACTTAATTTGTCAATCGTTATCGGAAGTATGGCAAGAAAAACCAATGCAACTTGAGAAAGTCACATTATTGGGCTGTACTTTTAAAGGCGGTAAAGGTGGGAAAGCTATTGTGAATAGCGAGTGCCATTTTTTAAAGACTATTTTCCTAAAGGGCTTTGTTAAGAATTATATCTATTATAAAAAGCCCACAACGATAGGCGCACTGAATGCTAAAGTTGAAAGTTAATCCGTGAGATAATTGGTCGATACTTTACGAGGGATTATTCCATGGACTATTTGCAGCGTAGCCGCTGCCAGCATTTACATAAAATTAACTTTGAACAATCAGTTACAACGATAATTGTATCATATAAAGATTTTATACCAATTTTTTTTTAATCAGATAAGCTCTTCAAAATTTATAAAAATCCTTGTTAAATATTACAATATGCCGCAGCACATTTCTGCGAATAGTTTTCGAAATTAAGCAAGAGTCTTAAAAAAGTTAATGCCAACACATTTAAGATAGATAAGGTATTTCGATATCTACAATATATATCTAGTCTCGATCAAAATCGCAGCGAAAACCTTTTAGATAATGAAATATTTATGAGCATTTGTTGATGGGCAATGGATTTGAGATTTTTCAGCTTTACAATGACCAAGATAACAAGTATTTGAACCTTTTACTTAAGCTAAGCGTATAGTTGTTAAGATAACTTGGGAGTTCATGCAAATTATGCATACTTTTTGCTCCATCTAGAAGCCTTGGGAAACTATATATATAGTATTATATACTTTCATTTAGTTCAATTCACGTAAAAAAATAGATAGCAATACATCCCCTTAAATGGTCTAGCCAGCAAGCATCAAGGAAACTAATTTAACCAGCAACGAATTGACATAGTCAAATAAATTATATCCTTCAGGTACCCGCTGTGCTTTTTTGCATAAAGCGGAGTAATCTCCAGGGAGCACTTTAGACACCTTTGCTGGCATGGAGTGAAGATTAATTGTATAAAGAAAGAATGCGTCTTTAGGGACATTCCAATGCAAACAGCGGTAAAGAGTATTCATGAATATAAAAAAAATTACCAACCAAGTACCACATTTATTAAATTCTCGTTTTATTCCAAGAAGAAAACTTGACTAAGGCAGCTGCATCCAAATAAAAAATTCAATTAAAGTTTTACAATAATATTGCGTCTATGCAAACCAATTTGGCTTTTACAAGTTTAATTTCTAGTTTGGGGATTTACAATTGAAACTATTAAACTACAACTACTTTGCAAATATTTTTGATTGTTTTGCCAAAAAGCTCTCAAGTTCTACCAGAAGTGTTCAAGTACTGCCACCAACTGCCCTTTAACTTTTGCTATTTGGCTTAATCTTTCAGCAGCATAACTTGGCCAACAACTTTTGCTTTAACTGGTTTGCGGAATTTTTTTATGACCCTACTCGAACATCGTCACTGCTATCAGGAACTTTGTAGTCAAACATATTTATCACATTGTTGTCCAGCTTAATCAGTGTCTATGTCTTATCACAACAACGTCGTGTACTGAGTGTACGTGAGTACACAAGTGCATTTGCTGATTGTAACCCTTCCTACAGTCGCGTCTAAGCGTTTTAGAGAACTTTACGCATTTTCGAGAAACGTAAATTTGACGCTGACAAGAAATGTGCGAAAACTAATCAAAAACTTTTTCTCAAGTTTGGCAAATAGCAGAAAAAAAATCTTGCTTTGAGTAAATCGGACGCACTTTCAGTTTTGATTGCAGCAGCATACGCACGTAGTAGTACCTTCAACGATGAGTTGCTTTGGGGCCCAAAGCAGTTTCCACAAGTTTTAACCAGCGCCAAGCGCCAAACACTGCGTGGTGCTGTGGTTATACCCGGAAAGTTGTTCTTGTTTTTTTTTTTTTGGCTGTTGAAATTTTAATGAGCAAACGAAAACAAAACGAAATGCTTTGCCATGTGCTTTGTATACATAAATACAAATATACAATAAGTTGGAACGATAATATCTTAACTATTGGATACGCTGTATCATATACTTAGGGTAGATTACTGATAAGCCTGATAAGTGGCGGCTTACATGGAGAGCATACTAAAAGAACTATATAAATATTGTACCATAAATGAATAAAGTTTGTTAAACCGATTATAGTATAGACTATCTGAAAAGAGTTCAAGTTTAGTTAGTAGAATCTAAAAATATTTTTTAATGTGTGTCACACAGAAAAAAATTAAGATTTTTCATTAAATTTCTTTGCTCAGATCAGAAAAAGCGTAAGCGAATTCACAAACGCTTAAAGAAGGGTTTGCAAGAAGAAAGTTGAAAAATTTTGGGTTATAATCATAACCTGGCTGAGCGGCGCAATAAATATTGAGGTATCGTGGCTCCAGTCAGATATATACCAGAGCTCTGGACTGATTTGCAATAAAATTCTTTCATATAACAAAAAATGGTTAAAAGAATTGGTTTCGCGGATTGGAAAAATCCTTAGCATAAGTACACTTGGAAGTGGACAAAGTAGTTCAAAATGATTAAATAAGTACTTTTTGATTTATAACAATTTCATATTAGTTTTTGATGCCTACTTCTGGCTTTCACTGGGTTTTCAAAAGGTACAAACAACTTACACTTCAAATAAGTCATTAATTTTACAGCGTTCATAAACTTTTTTTTATATAATAGGATGAAGGTTGGGTTTTTTTTCTTTAGTTTCACAACGGATTTTCACAATTTAATAAATAATGTATCTTGAAAGGCACTTGACGGTCAGATGGTTATAGGCTAGACAACGTTTAACTGCTGAACCTTAGAGGACAAGGCATGAAGAACTTTGTTAATGTTAATTTTTTTCTTGCTTTCTGTTTTGAAATATTTTTTTTGCATCGATAGATACGTTACATGTTGGAAATTATAGCTTTAGGTGGCATACGAGAAAGAGTAAAAAATTTACAAAATCGCTGCCTTCAGATATTCTATTAAGCGAAATATATTGTTCATAATAAACCTAATAAAAATTTCAGAAATTCTTGTTGCTTGCATGAAGATAAATGCTTCGAGTTAGTTTGTACTACCTGTCGTATACTTATTATTTGGTCAGAAATTAATTCTCAATCTCTCATTGCTTTAAATTATTATGAGAATCTCATAGAATACGTACATAATACAGTATTCTAAATTATTTTGGTGATATTTTTTTAAAAAAAAGTTGTTTTCGTTTAATTTTGAATGCCTAGCTCATAAAATACATCTACTTTTATTTTATATAAAATACTTTCTGATAAGGAAAACAAAAACTGATCTTGAGAAATGGTGAACTCTAGTTTACACTGTTGCAAATTCAAACTGCTTTTTACGAAACACTTTCCCATAGCCCAGATACTCTACCAAAATATATAGCACAAAGCGGCAGAGTATATTAAAGTAAATGCATGAGCGAATATGCAAAGGGTCTTTATGATAAACAGCCGTAAGAAAAAAAGGCGGTTCAAAGGTACATCGGCAACATGTTGTCAAGTACGCGTACGAAAAAAATGATTTAGCCAATTTGAAATCCTAAATAAATGATGCCTTATTGATTTTGGCAAAATGAGAAATGGCCTCAAAGACTCGCAGCTAAACCAGAGACCGTTGAGCAAGTGCTGAAATAATGCAGGCATGGACGTGATTTGATGCCATGTTTGATGGTCCTGCATGTTGGTCACGTACCTAACGTGGCGGAATGTTCAATTTGAGAGTAACCCAAAAGGTGCTAAACATCAACTTGAGGCACATATTGATCAAGTCATCTGTGTCTGGCTATACGTCGTTTGGGTCAATCACGTGCCATTGAGCTTTGGCCTTTGCCACTAGTTGGTAGGTGTATGTGGCATGATGTCAACGCTAAATGACATAATGCCGCCGCTGTATCAATGGCTACGGATTTAAGTTATTTACTTAGACAATGCTTAACTTGTAGCTAATTATACTACTTAGCATAAAAATTAATTGCTGTTTTCGACCTATATGTAATTGTTGTGCTAAATGCGCTAGCTCTGTAATTTCACAGCTCAGAGATTTCCAGCTGTTGCTATAAAAGCAACATGACCTGACCCAAAGAGCCAGCAGACAGCAACAGTCAGTCAATTCAATTAGTACACTTCAAAATGGCACGTTTTGCATTAACCATTTTACTGTTGGCCATTTGTGGCGCAGCCTTAATCGATGCCGACAAGGATGCCATGATTGCCAAATTCATGGAGGCAGCCGAAGCTTGCAAAGGAGAAGTAGGTGCTGCACAAAGCGATATTGATGATATGGTTAAAAAGCAGCCAGCCAGCACAAAGGAAGGTAACTGCCTGCGTGCTTGTGTAATGAAGAAAATGGGCGTTATGGATGCCAATGGCAAGCTAGATTTGGCCGCAGCCAAGGAAAAGGCAAAGCAATATACTGGCAACGATCCGGCTAAAATGAAGATTGCCGAAGAGATGGGTGCAGTTTGTGGTGGCATCAGTGTGTCAGATGATCATTGTGTTGCTGCTGGACAATATGGCGATTGTTTCCATGCCGAAGCTATCAAACATGGCGTAATGGATGATTAGTTGGGCAATATAAATGGCAAATTAAGCTGAAAACTTGTGAATGTATCAAAAGTTGAGCATTTTATCTTAATGTTTATTAAAGAGCAAATTTTAAAAATGTACTCACTCTCGTATTGCTTGCGCTCTTTGTCAGCTTCTAGCTTCCACATGGCATCGCGCAAATTATGGCGTTCCTGCTCGTCTAGACTGCATACCAGCTCAAGTGCGCGTTCCGTGCTTAGATGCGTGCTAAACTTGGAGTAATCCTTGGAGAGTCTCGGACTTATGCTGTATTGATGCAACAGCTTTTTTTTCTTATTGTGGTTGTGTTCTTGACTTGTATGTTGACTTGTGGCAGCTGCATAGCCATGCATTAGCCGTCGGCAGAATTGTGGTTGCTGCTGTTGCTGGCAGTGACGTAGCACCAATTGCCTTAAGGCGACCAGACACTGTTGTCTCATTGCAGCTTCTATTTATAAACATCCAACAATGATATTGAGTATTATTCACACGTTATGACGTCACTGTGAGCGTACACGGAGCACATGTGCTAAAACACTTTATATATATAATAGTTATGATTGTACGAAATTTTACGAAAATATTTCGCATCAACAAAAACACAAACACGCACCTTTGCCACGAAAACTGAATTTGTGCGACCCGCACACCACTAACACTGTTGCGTTCGCAACTTACTAAATCGAAATGAGCAGGACTTTATGTAGTTGAGTACTTTTCACTTGGGTCGACTTTTCCACCGACATTCCGCTCTCGGGTTAGCTTTATTATACTTAACAATTTTGTATACAGAGTTGGTCAAAACAAGAGAGGGAAACAAAAACAGCTGATTGCAGAAATTTAGTGTTGCCACATATGGCGACTTTGGTGTTGCCACAATGTTAATAAAGTTGGTACAACAAATTTTTTATTTAATGTATATAATTTTGAAATGAGATTATAACAAACAAAAATGATTTGTGAGGCATAGCTGTCAGATTTACAACTCTTTTTTTTTTTTTTTGAATTTTATTTGAGTTTTTCCACGCCACAGCGAAACTCAATACTCATGGCGCCAAAGTTATGGTCTGTATTTGGTGGTACCAGCTGGTTGTAATTATTATTAGCTGTTGAAGCCAAGTGAATATTTCATATCACATGCGATCGTTACCGAACACAGATTATGGGATCAAGTCGTGAACTTAAAAAAAAAAACGGCTCAATAGACGTTGCCTCATAAGACTACCACCTGTTTTCATCGATGGAACACGGTCTAACTAACGAGTTTTTCCGTTCATGTAAAGTGCTCAAAAATTGAAGTGATACTTAGATAACTTCGAAAGATAGGGCGTTCTTTCACATGTGGCAGTATAAGTCAGTGTCATCAGCATCACTATGCATTGAAATATCATGAGTAATGATGTTATAAAAATCAGGTTCTAAAACAGAACCCTGCGCGTATAAGTTTACAACTTGAATTGGCACCATTCATGTCTACCCTAAAATATATTTGCGTTGAGAAGCTTTTAATGATGCGAAGAAGATGCAAGGTCGTATCAATATTTTGTAACTTATACCGAACTGTGTCTAACACTATCAAACACAACATCACACCCCCCACCCCAAGCAAAAAAAAGGTTTATTTTTAAAAATACATTTTAATGGCGAAAATCTTGAGAACAGATTTGACAATATTATATTCATACAAATATTGGCACTTAATGGTAGCTATTTATATCTTCATACTATGTGCAGTCGTTAGCACGTTGCCCAGGTATGCCGCGCAGCTCCTGGTTAAGCGTTCGCAACAGCGGATGTTTACCACAGCCGCAGCGACCACGGAAATCATCCAAGTCTAAAGCCCAAACCATGCCGCCGCCCAAGCGCAAGCTACGCACAAATTGCGATTTGCGACGTATATCGGCCACATCATCATAAGAAACCCATTGATTGCCACTATACGCATATGGTCCAATGCGCCCCTCTGCGTCACGTATTACTGTCCAGCCACCATTGCTTACTTTTTCGCAAATCTCATAGTAGGCTAAAAAGCCGCCGGCACGTGTATAGGTGCCTGCCTGACCAGGACCAATGGATTTATCATTTAAGCCGCGCTGCTTTTGATCTGCCAGTGAGAAGGATTGGCCATATAGCGGCATGCCCATAATCAGCTTGTTAGCCGGTGCACCCTTGTCCAGCCAATAGTGTATAGTATAGTTGGCATTGAAGTATTCATTCGTATCACCGTCGACATAATACAGAGGTGCTACATGGCCAGTCTGTTTGTCCCAGTGGCCATGGAAATCATAGGTCATGACCGCAATCCAGTCGAAGTAACGCGCCAATGTGGGCACATCATAGCCGGCATCGATGACCACTTTACTAGGTGAGACAGCCGCCGAGAGTAGTAGACCGCGCGGCTTAAACGCTGCGGATAGTTCTCGTACTAAGGCAGCAAATGCTTGTTTCTCTTCTGGCGAACCCTTGGCACAGTCAACCTGCCAGCATACTGGATATTCCCAATCCAGATCGAAACCCTCGAAGCCGTACTTTTCAATGAAAGTCAGCACGCTTTCGATGAATTTGGCGCGTGCTTGGGGATCCAGCACTAGGCGTGCATATTTGCTACCCAATGAATCATTCCAGCCGCCAATGGCCACGGTTACACGTATACCCTTCTCCTTGTAGGCCACCACACGCTCATAGAAACGATTGTCAATATCTGCCCAGGAGTCATGTGTTTTTATGGTCAGCGAGTTGCTGTTGAGCACGGCAAAACCATAGACAATATGTGTGCATAGATTCTCATCGATATCCTCGGGTACAAACTTGCCCTGACCTGGTCTATACCATGCCCAGTTTGTAAAGTAGCAAACAACTTTGTATTCCTCATTGCTACCCAGTGGAGGTGCTGGTGGTGGTTTAGGCCGTGAAATGGGTTTCTTGTTGGGTGGCGTAGAAGGTTTTTTGGTAGGTTTTGTGGGACTGGGTTTTGTGGTTGTAGGTTTGGGACGATGTACAATCGGTGGTTGAGTAGTTTGATCAGCACGAACTGCGCACTGAGCATTGTTGGGCCAATCGCAATAATTTTCGTTCCAATGTAAGCCAGCGGGGCAGCTATAAGTATTGTTATGCGGATTAGTTAAGGGTTAGAGAACTACTTGAAATCGGTTACCCACCGCTGCTCGATGAGCTCTCCATATTGACAAATGTAGTACTTGTTGCAGTCGCGTTCATGTGGCACATAGTTGCGGCCATCGCAATCCTGTTTCTGAACGGGTTCACGTGTTACAGTTGAAGGCGTAGGCGCTGCGGTATTCACGGTGGGATTTGGTGAAGATGTGGTACCTCTTTCACCGGCAACTATAAATTTGAAAAAACATTGTTTAGCTACATTTACTTGAAATTTTAAAATTTTACTTACTCATTGTTTTTTCGCTCTTCTCCAGCATACACTTAGGATGTGGTCCGGCATAACCACGCAGTACACGATTTATAGTTTTCAAAAGCGGATAGGACTCACAGCCGCAGTCATTCTTAAAGTCGTCCAAATCTAATGCCCATATCATTGCACCACCCAAACCCATGGCGCGTACATATTCACTCTTGTGCCTAATCATGGGCGCGTCATCAAAGGACACCCACTGATCGCGTGAGTACGCATAAGGTCCCATGCGACCACGAGTGTCTCGCACTACATTCCAATTTCGTTGACGTATGTAGGAGCAGATTTCATAATAAGCAAGGAAACCACGTGCTCGCGTGGCCTCCCCCGCTTCACCGCCACCGTACGTAGGCGCATTAAGTTCATGATCGCTAGCCTGGGCCAGAGAGAATGACTGACCGTACATGGGCATGCCCATAATAATCTTCTTACGTGGTGCACCGCTATGTAACCAATAGTTGATAGAGAAGTTGGCATTAAAGGTTTCTGTACCGTAAGGATGATCGTACATCGGTGCCACATGACCAGTCTTTTTATCCCATTGACCATGGAAATCATAGGTCATCACAGCAATCCAGTCAAAGTAGCGTGATAATTGTGGTACATCGTAACCTGCATCAATAACCTTCTTGTTGGGTGACACTGCTGAAGAGAGCAGCAGTCCCTTAGGCTTAAATGCATGAGACAATTCGCGTACCAGATTGGTAAATCCATCCTTTTCATCGGCTGTGCCCTTTTTGCAATCCACTTGCCAGCAAACTGGATATTCCCAATCCAAATCCAAGCCATCAAAGCCATATTTTTCTATAAAGTCCACAACATGACGAATAAAACGCGCACGTGCAGCTGCACTGCGTACCAGACGAGCGTATTTGTCGCCGGCAGAGTCATTCCAACCGCCAATGGCAACTGTCACCTTAACGCCCTTCTTTTTGAATTCCACGACACGTTCGTAGAACTTATTGTCAATGTCGGCCCAGGAGTCATGCGGTTGAATAGTAAGCTGTTCGCGATTAAGAACTGCAAAGCCGTATACAATGTGGGTGCAGAGATCTGGATCAATATTTTCGGGTAGAAATTTGCCACCGCCTTGGCGATACCATGCCCAGTTGGTGAAGTAACAAACGACCTTAAAGTCCTCGTCGAAGATTTCCATGCCTGATGTTGGAAATTGTGGTTCGACGCCAGTTTCAATGTCAGCTATTTCTACATCTTCATTCGGATCGACTTCGTTTTCTTGCGAAGTTGCGACCTCATTACTGCCGCTATTATTTTCTTGAGATGTTGCAGGGTTTTCCTCAGCCTCAGGTTCAGCCTCTGCTTCAGCATCAGCTCCAGTTTCTTCTGGTTTCATTACGGTTATGGTGTCCTCTTCTTCCTCCTCCTCTTCTTCGCCACCAGCGCCAGTATCCTCTTCATCCTCACCGTCCTCTTCATTATTTTCAGAGCTTTGAGTCGGTTCCTGTGCAGCTTGATCGGTTTCATTTTCCATAGAAGCACCAGTTTCTTCAGATGCACCTTGCTCTTCCACAGATTCTGCCTCAACTGGCGTAAGTCCAGCTTCAAGAAGTTAATTTTGAGTAATCATGTAGGGAATAGTAATATATCTGATACTTACGTGCAGGTTCATATCCTGTTGGTGGATCTTTCAGCACATCATGTATTTGCGTAAGCAATGGATGCACGCCATCCCCACAGCGATTACGGAAATCATCCAAGTCCAAAGCCCATACCATACCACCACCCAAGTTGAGTGCACGCACCAGCTGCGATTTCTTTCGTATCATGTTCTGATCATCATAGGATACCCATTGAGTGCCCTTGCGTGCATAAGGCCCCATGCGACCGCGTTCATCTTGCACCACTTCCCAACCTTGATTCTTTACGCGATCGCAGATCTTAGACAGACAATAAGAGTTAGATGGAAAATTATGCCAAAAATGACTTTGAAGTTACCTCATAGTAGGCCAAAAAGCCAGCTGCTCTGGTGAATTCACCCGCTTGACCTGGACCCGGCGCCTTGGCGTTCAAACCATTATTGCTGGCATTTTCCAAAGTAAATGATTGTCCATAAAGTGGCATGCCCATAACAATTTTGCGTGAAGGAGCGCCCTGCTCGATCCAGTAATTCAAGGAGAAGTTCTGTAAGATATTTGTGATTTACATAAAGATGTATTATTATTCTTAAAAAAGAAGCTATCAAACACTAACCGCATTGAAGTAGTCAAACTCATCGTCGGGGTGGTAGTAAAGTGGTGCCACATGTCCAGTTCGCTTATCCCATTGACCATGGAAATCGTAAGTCATTACAGCAATCCAATCAAAGTAGCGTGACAGTTCGGGAACATTGTAACCAGCATCAATAATCTTCTTGCTGGGCGATACAGCCGTAGATAACAAAAGACCACGAGGCTTGAATGCCTCGGACAGTTCTCGTACCCAGGCCGTAAATCCTTCCTTTTCATCAGCAAAGCCTTTGTTACACTCGGTCTGCCAGCATACAGGGTACTCCCAATCCAAGTCAAGACCCTCAAAGCCGTATTTTTCAATGAACTCCAAGGCATGCCTGATGAACTTGGCACGCGATGAGGGATTGCGTACCAAGCGACTATATTTGTCACCTTGAGAATCGTTCCAGCCACCCAGCGCCAAACTCACTTTGACGCCCTTGCTGCGCAATCCACTGACACGCGTATAGAAGTTGTTGTCTATGTCAGCCCAGGAATCATGTGTACGCAGTGTTAGCTCCGAGTAGTCCAGCACGGCAAAGCCATATACGACATGTGTACAGAGATCAGTATTAATATCGTCGGGCGTGTAACGTCCCAGACCCTTGCGATACCAGGCCCAATTGGTAAAGTAACAAACCACCTTGTAATAGCCATCCAATGGCTGAAGATCGGGCTTGTCTGTGGGATATGTTGGTCTTGGTGTGGTGCTTGGTTTCTTGGTGGTTGGTGCTGGTTTGGCTGCCGCAGTAGGCTTGGGACCTGAGATCTCACCACTATTGCCACCATCACTTTTGCAATTAGCTGCCGCTGGCCAATCGCAGTTACCTATTGCTTCATTAAAGTGCAAGCCTGGTGGGCAGTCGGCGGCTTGCATACGATTCCATAGACAGAACAAGTACTTGGAGCATTGACCCGGATAGGCGACACGTTCTTCACCATTGCAAGGATCTTCCGGATTTGTTCTAACTTTAACTAGGCGCAAATATTTCTTTGTGGTCACGCACTGAACATTTTCTGGCCAATCGCAAATCTTATTTATTGCATCCCAATGCAGGTTTCCACCGCAGCTATTCGGTACCAAGGCGCCATTAATGCATATGAAATACTGACCACAGGTGCGATGTGTATAGTATTCACCTTCATTACAACGTGCTGTCGTTGGACGTGGACGCTTTGTAGTACGATGAGGTGGCCTTATGGTGGATGATTGTAACTGTGCGGATGGCTTTGTGGGTTTAGGCTTACGACTGGGCTTTACCGTGGTTGTCTTTCGTTTAATGGGTTTCTTGGTGGTACTTGGTGGAGCAGCTGTATAGGCGGTTGTTGGACGCGCCGTTGGTCTTGGCGTAGGTCTAGCAGTTGGACGTGCTGAGACCTGCTGTTTTTTCTCTGTACATTGTGCCGAGGCTGGCCAATCACAGCCCTTTATCTCAGCATTCCAATGCAGACCACCGGGGCAGTATTGCTGATGTAGTTCACCAGGTACAACACAGTGATAATAGGCATTGCAGTTGCTAGTATCGGGGTAAAACTCTCCAGCTTCACAGTCGGATGGTTGCACCACTGGATAAACCAATGCCGGCACTGGTATAGTGGTGTGTGGACGACGTGTGGTGGTTTTTGTTGGCCGCGGTGTAGTTCTGGTGGTGGGTCGCTCGGTGGTAGTCGGTTTTTGTGTAGGTCTCCTCGTTGTGGTAGTTGTGGTTGTGCGTCTGGTGGTGGTCGTTCGTTTCGTTGTGGTTGTGGAAGTCCACCAAGCTGGAGTTGTGGTTGTGCTGCTGGTTGTTGGTCTCGGTCGTACGGTTGTGCTGCTTGTTGCATCCCACGATGGCCAGGATGTAGTGTGCTGATGCTGTCCACTTGAAGATCCATCACTACTTACGGTAGTCATTTGTGGTGGTACTGGCGTAACCGGTGCTGGTGGACGCTGGCAGTTGGTACGTGTTGGTGGCTCAGAGTCAATGCGTCCCAAAGCCCGATTTATAGCTTTAAGTAGTGGGTAGGCTTCGCTACAGCAGCGATTCTGGAAATCATCCAAGTCAACGGTCCAAGCAGCCACGCCGCCAAAGTCATTGTTTACTGCATAGCGCGCCTTAATCTCAACAGAAGCGGCATCTTCATAGCCCACCCATTGATCTCGCAACATGGCATAAGGTCCGGATTTGTGTTCTGCATCCCGACCCGTTTGCCATTTCTGCTTGCGTATACGCTGACAAATCTCGTAATAAGCAAGCATACCCGGCTGTTTGGTGAATTCGCCAGCTTCACCAGGACCATTGGTGGCTATGCCTTCGCCTACAAGGCGACTACTGCTCTTCTCAAGCGTAAAGGTCTGACCATAGAAGGGTATGCTCATTATAAGCTTCTCTCGGCGTGCACCCATTTTGACCAGCAGTTGCATGGTGTAGTCGGTATTGTATTGCGGATACTTGTCGCTCTGACGACCGTAGAGTGGACTCACATGCCCTGTTTGACGTTCCCAAGCACCGTGATAGTCATAACTCATGACAGTCATATAGTCGACAATCTCAGATAAGGCAGGTAACTCATAAGCTTCCGTGATGATTTCTTTGTAACCAGAGATGGCAACGCCTAACTTGAGCTTCTTGTCCACGCGATTAAATTCCGAACGCACTTCACGAAGTAGTTTCGTAAGATTTGGTCTATCTGTAGAAGGACCTTTCGAGCAATCGCTCTGCCAGCACTTAGGATAATTCCAATCCATGTGCAAGCCACTGAAGCCATAGCGTTTTAGAAAACCAGCAACGCTGGAAGCGAAAACTTTGCGCTTAATGTCATCACCCGCCAGGCGTGAGTATTTATCACCTGTTGAATCTGTCCAGCCACCCAGCGCAATCAAAACTGGTACATTAAGTGACATAACGCGTTGATAGAATTTATTTTCAATATCTACCCAAGGATCGAATTCGCGTATAGTCAACTGATCGGGATCTAACGAGGCGAACGAATAAACGATGGTTGTGCAAAGAGAACCATCAATTTGCTCGGGCACAAAGTGTCCCTCGTCCTTGCGGTAAAAAGCCCAATTGGACATGTAACATAGCACATTGGGTGACATATTAAAGTTCTTCTTCGATTGTGTTGCCTTGCCTGCCGACTTAAGTTGAGCCAGCGCTCCATATGCAGGGCCAACTTCTTCAGTATGAGAGTGGGCCAAAGCACCATAGGATTCAGGCTCCTTGTAGCGATCAACTTCATCAATATGCTCAAGTTGTTCAATATCCACAGCTTTAAGCAATACCTGATGTGGTGACTCAGCACGATACGGTTGCGGCTTGTATGCATCAGACGCACCAGGTGCTATAAATGCGGCATACTTGTCCGATACCGTCCAAGGGTCTGGCTCTACCAACCCAGTTAATTTTTCAGGTCGTGCCTCACTTGAGTCATCAACAGTGCGTACATAATTGCCATATACGGATGAAATTTCCTCATCTTCTGTGTCATCATCATCACTGGGTGGAGCTTCCACTGAATCGCGCACAAAGGAACGCAATGGCGAAGATTCACGTAGCTGAGCAATGCTGCGTACATTGACTGTTGGTACACTCTCGACGGCACTGCGTAGTGGCAAAAAGATGTCTCCAAAGGCGGGACGCATGCTAAAACGACTCAATGTGCCACCTTCTAATAATGCTTCAATAGACTCATCCTCCTGCGGCATACTCTCTACGGCTGAGCGAACGAATGCCGGCTTATTGCTGGGTGCAAAATGCACCTCGGGCGCTTCAATGCGTATATGCGCCTCTGCTGTTGCCCATAGGAAGAGCAACTAGAGAAGATAGAAATAAGTCTTGGTTACATTTCAGAGTTAGAGTTATGTGATGGTCACTCACCAGCAGCCTGCATTGCGTAGTTGGCCTACGCATTTTGAAGGCACTCTTGGCTGTCGATTTCCGGTGTTGCTATTATCGATAATCTGAAGAAGAAAAAATGTTTAAATTTGTTTGTTTCGATTTAAAAAGACAATGTATCTTTGCTGGGTATCTGTGTAATGTCTAGAAGTTCCTTTAAAAGTTACTGAAATTTGGATAATCTTTGCTTTTCTATAGAAGACTCCCTGCTTGTTGTCCTGCTTTAAATTGAAACTTCAAATTAGAGCTTATACAGATATTTTTTGAGAGCACTGTAATATAGAGAGAAAATCTATATAGACTAGGAATGGTTTATGAGAGATATGAAAAAGATTTCAAACAAAAGCAAGCTGGTGCAAACATTTTTTTATAAGCGATGAGTCTACGAATGCGCATGAGCATCTTAAAATCTTTAAGAAATTGTGAATTAAATTCACGATTAATGGTAACTGAATCGTTTTTAATATTATCTTCCTGTAAATAGTAATATGCTGGAAGTTTAAAATATTATTATAATTATTTAGTTGTTTATTCGCATATAATTGTTGGCAGTTTCAGCGATACGTTCATTAAAGTTCGTAGTGGCTTAAATTGATCAATAATCGATTAATTATACAATGGAATTATCGATATGTATCTGTCTTGGAAACCCATCATTTTTGTTTGTTTTTAAACAATATTCAATATTGAATAAACAATTAGAGCAGTTTTGTTATTACAAAGTATGCATTTGCAAATCTAAATAATCAGTCCATTTATTCAGCGTAATTGGCTAACAAAATCAACAACACAATTTATTTTAATAAGTCAACAAAGTAATTAAATTAAATTTACATTAAAATAATTAATGCATTTTTCGATTGTGTACCTCATTTTGTAAATGTTGATTTCATTTTTTAATTGCCAGCAATTTTGTAATTTGAATGCTTTAACTTTTTTATAACTTAAAATATGTAATAAAATTCGATGTCCAAATTTCGAACTTTTCAGAGATATAAAAAATTAAGTAGAAATTCAATGATTAATGGCTGATAAAATATTTTTATAAGCTCTAATTTTGGCCTTAATAGAATGGCCTACAGCAATTTATCTTTAAATAGTTTGCCGCATAAGCTAAACATTTTTAAGAATAATGAAATCTATAAATTTGTTGTTTATGATTTGCATAATTATGGGTGTAAAATATAGAATATGGTAAAATTGATAACAAAATATTTTAATTATATGGATATACGAAAATTCTGGAAAAAATATATATAAAGAATAAATATGCAGTTTTGTTATTAAGACAAAATATTTTAGAGATGAGCTCTTTTGCAGCTATACAAAAAAGATATATTTTATATATATATTAAATATATTAATTAAAGCTTGGTCTGTTCGGATTCATCTTAAATTTATAGAGCGCTGTTCTTATTAAACAGCTATTAATAGAGATATAAAATAATTCTAAACAATTTGTAAATTAAAGCTTAAAGATAAAATTATACGAAAGTAATTCTTTAATTTTTTTTTCAAAAATGTCGTAAAAATAAGAAAACGTTCAGAATAAAAAAAAATTAAATGATTTCGTTGAAAATGAAAACAAAATAAAAATGACAGCAGTTAGCTCAATGATTCTACTTCTAAAAACAAAAGAAATGTGAATATATCCTCTATGATTTCCTATCTTATAAGCGGTCTACCTAGTTCAACTCTTGATGTATCCATCTTAACATACGAGCAATGACGAACTATGAAAACCAAACTTGGTCAATGTTCATCTTTTTTTTTTCTTTATTAAGTAATGCTTAAACTTTTAGATTATTCCTGCTTTTATCTATTACATCGTAAATCCAAGTAACTATTCAGTCTCAGATATGAGACAGTTCGTATCTATAAAAAATTCACTTATCACGCTAGGTATACGGATTAGTTTTATATTAAATTTTCCTCGTTATTATTTAATATTTCTTAACTTTAACATTTTCAAAATATTTAATCATAAGTGCAACTGGACTTAGATATACCCCCAAATTAATAAATAATAATAATAATATTTGACAAAATTGGAGTTCTGAAGACACTGAAGCCTGCATTTTGGGTATTTACTTGCAGCAAGAACAAAATACATCTAGAATTTTATATGTTTGCGTTTTGTTCTGGCAATTTATTGTGGGTATGGTCTTTTACATCGGTCAGCGATTACATGCTACAATTTTGTTTGCTATTCCGCTAAAAATATAATAATACCGAATAATACGAAAATGACATTTACAAATATTAAAGAACTAAAATAAAGAAAAATTTATGTATGAATAAAATGTCCATTTCAAAAATTTTCTATGGAAAGCGATCTACATAAAAATTACGTATACGACATGTTGCTTAATATAGTATATTACGTTTTAATACAAAAAGTGTAAAGATATATTTATTTATAATATGAGAAGAATGAAAGATTGTAAATTAATAACTATAAATAATAATATAAATCAGTAAGCATTGTTTGTCAATATATCATTGATATGCACACTTCAAAAAGACAATTGGCACTGACAACAAGATGCAACTTCGAAGATACACAGATATCTGATATCATATCATGCTGATCATGCATGAACACCATGTAAAGTCTCATTTTTTTTTTACCAGCTACAATTTAATTCTTAAAAAATATACTAATTGGTTTATATTACATGATTTTTTCAATGTTTTTTTAGTTTCCGCTCCACTGTGCAAAGCAACCACCCTTTGGGCTTTTGTTTTCGGGTGCGACGTGACGTTCGTGGCACAGTGACTCGAAAGTTGAACAAGTTTTTAGAGGGATTTTTTTCCCCTTCTAAAGTTGAAAAATATTTCTAAATCTATATTATGTTTTTTTTTTTGCATATTTTCGAATACCTGAGTAACTTTATTTAGAACATCTGAACAGAGCAACCGAAGCTCCAGGAACCTACAAGTGCGCAATGCCAGGAAAATCGGTGGATAATGCTATTTGTAGTGAATTTATGGCTAACATTTTTTAAAAATAACATTTTTTTAGGCTCAACTGGTCAAAGAAGGGATTCAGTCTGTTATTCAGTCTGCAAATATGTAAATTCTGGTCACACTAACCAAAAGTTGTAAAGCAAGAATCAGTTTGTCATTCAGTCTGATAATAAAGTATTTCTGGTCACACTAACCAAAAGTCAGAAGCGGCCGCTTAAAGGATCCGGCCCTGTAAAAAGCATACATTTATATGATTTATTCATCCATAAACTACACGTTTTTGTTGTCCTCATATTACGTGCATGTGGTTTTGCCTACAGCTCGTCCATATTAATGAGTTTGGGTTAATTTTGGCTGATGAATTGGGAAGTAATTATTCAATTATTTTTATTTGTGCGGAACTTATTGAAAGGTCAGTGCTATGTGTAAGTAACAATGTCTAGAGGCTATGGAATTACATAGAATCAATGCGAATAGCTTAAAATATATCTATTTAATTATTTCACTAATATAAATTGAAATCAGCATAATTTCGAGCAGCTGATACTTAATTTTAGAACAACTGCACAGCAGTTCCTGTTCAAGTCTGATTTTTTTTGATAAACTTGCTTGCATTCCCACCGTTTGTCAATTGTTATAAATTTGTTCAAAATTTAAACTTGTTTTTAACGCTTGACAGTTCAGTAAATTTTGATAATGGAACCACAATTGATTTGTTTTTATAAAATGCTTTGTTTATCTAAAATAAATTTTATTAAATCAATAAAAAATGCCGCTGCAATATAAATTTAATTAAATGACAAAAACTGGCTTTATTGCTAACAAATAAATAAGCCAAATGACTGGAGTAGTTGCCGCTCAAAAAAGAAAAAAAGTTTTTTTTTAACTCTTTAATTCCTGAACTTAATCTGTGGCCAAAACTGTGTCAATGTTTGCATAAAAGATTGCCAATATTTTCACCTTCTAAACAACGTTCTTCTTATTTACTTCTTATCTTTGCTTTTGACATTAATAGTCTTACAAAAAGATTTGCATATTATCTGCTTACTGTTGAGCCTCAAACGCCAACAGCTGTCATTTTTGATTTAAATATTATGCTCCGTTTTGACCATTTCTTTTCGGCCAATATGTAAATCATATAGAATTGGGTTAACAGCTTAATGATTTTGACCGGTTTTCATTGTTCTTAAGTGTGGGCGCAGACTTTAATGTTGTTGTTGTTGACTTTGTATTGTTTTTGTAGTCATTAGTCTTGGTCGGTCAATAAACGATAATGAAACGTAACATCGCTGATTTTATGGTAATTAAAGATATATAACCCAGAAGGCGGCGGTAGGCCGCGGTGGCTTGGAAAAAAGATGTTGAGCAACTTTTGCAATTAAGCAGTGTGGCATCTGATCTGGTTGGTTTTCTTCTTGCTGCGGAGTTCATTGAACGCCAGCGCACATTGGTTGGCTCAGATCCTTTTTGCATATTCATGATGTGGCAAGTGTTTGGCATACTGTAGCCGGTTCTGCATTTTAACAGGCGCATAATTTGGTATAAGGTGAAAGCTGCTTCATGGAATTTTTATTTGTTAAGTTCAAGATTCTAATCGAGAACTTGGTGATAATAATATTGTTAATGGCTTTGACTAAAGCTGAAAAGGCTTTGGGGATGTCTTTGAAGCGCATTTAAATGGTTGCAGCTTACAGTCTTTAAGGAATTGGCTAAATCCAAACCGCTTGCAGTATCAAAAATGCATGATACTAAGAATAAAAATAAGTCTTTTTAGTTTGTTTTCGACGAAAATCTCTGCATTAAAAATATTCTTAATTATTTTGTACACATTAAATTTATTTTTTGTATTTGAATAACGAAACGTCTTTTAAATCGCTTATCACATCAATAAATCATGAAGTTACTTCTTTGGAAAGACTAGCTGTGTGGCAGAGATTCTAATCGGGAACTTGTTGATTTTGTCATTAAGAACTTTTTCAGCTAAAACTGGCAATGCATTGGTTTTCTAGAATAAGTTTGGTGGCGAAGGGATTTCAGCAATTGCTAGGTTAGGATCTTAAACATAACAGCTTTTGAAATCTAACTTGGAGAATCTACCAAAGATCAGCGCATGCAAATTGTCATCTGGGACTTGAGATCGGTTCGTCGGTTTAAAAAACAGACTTCCTGTTAAAATATATTCATGGACCAGTGACAAAAATCTTACAAATAGGTCTCAGCGTTGACTTGATCCAGAATCTGAGTGCCTGCCGTAGAACGATAGGATCACATATCCAACCCTCGCGTGGTGTAAAAGTGATTTGAAGTAACGTCGTTTTTTTTTTAACTGGTCATTTGGTCAAAATTTAAACTTAAAAAAGCAGTATGGGAATCAAATTTTTTGTAAAAAACAATGCTTTGTTTTGCCTACGAATTCTGGCCATAGGTAGAGCACTGATAGTGTACTCGTTTCTAAAACAAAAAGCAAACCCACTGGTGCATTTGCGTAACTCCGGAATAGCATCAAAAGGATACTATTTGTCAAAGTAAATCTATATAAAGTAAGGACACCGTCTTTCGTATTCGTATATTAACTGTAGACTCCTGTTCTTTTTGAACAACTATAAATAGAGATCTCTCCATGCTGCGCCTTTAGAACAATAACAAGAGTCACGTCAAGCGCAATAAATGTGCTTAGTTTTTACTCCGATTTATAAAAATGTTAAAGTGCTTTCAAGTCTCCTCAACAATTGCTACCGAGCTCAATTTACGCGGGGTAGAGGGTTCCTTTTTCTTAACAAGTATCCTATTTAAATTCTTAATAGCTTTCTTACAACTTTTACGTAACGTCGTGCAAACTACTATTGGAGTTTTTCTGGGTTACACTTTTTTATTGTCTTTTGCTGCTTTGCTCTTAAAACTCAGTTTTTTCAAACCTTATTTTTAGTACAGTTCAATATTGAAACTTAACAACTGTGTGATTCTTCAGGATCTATTTTATGAAACCAGTTTTTCAATACTACCAAATGCACACAACACTTATTTTTGGCACTATTAAAAACTCATAAACTTGGCTATGAGTTTGAGGCAGCTCGTAATGCAGCGTCTGGAATTCTTTAGAACTCGATTTGATTTCATATGCACTACACGTAGGCGCGCTAAACACTCAACAAAATTCATAAAACACCAGGCAAAACTCTATATATTATATATACACTTATATTATGTACTCTTTTTTTTTTTTTAAAGGCGACACCATTTTACTCTACAAAGAAAGTGTACACAGTGACCCCATATTGTGGCTCAAACACTTTTCACTCACACGTTCTAAAATAGTTATTCCAATGGGGGAACAGCACCAAAAATTTCTTAACACTTTTTCACTTTATTTTGAACGCGACGAGAACTAAGCGCATGCGCGGCGCTACCAAAACTGTTGGATTTCGCGCTGAAGAAGCTTCTATTTATACGAAATCCAGTCGCAGTTGCGTTGGAAAAAAAATATGCTAAAAAGCGCATA
The DNA here is from genome assembly GCA_035046065.1 of Chymomyza procnemis. Lineage (NCBI taxonomy): Eukaryota > Metazoa > Arthropoda > Insecta > Diptera > Drosophilidae > Chymomyza > Chymomyza procnemis. Next base: position 10,969,073 of record JAWNOJ010000024.1, read on the forward strand.
TAAAAGAGTTCTAAAGTTCGTTGCGAAAGTAAAAAGAGCAAAGAAAAGAAAAGAGTAAAAAAAAAAAATACTGATAAAACAAATCAAAACAAAAACGTTAACCGATTTTTTGCTCGTTTTGGCCTGGCTAACGTTCGTTGTAAATTTTATGCGCGAATATTGAAATAAAAACAAAAAAACGCGTTAAAATTAACCGGCAAGCGGCAAGCCAAGTTCAATGCAGCAGCTAAAGTCAACGCCCACCGACGTCTTCAGAACTGGTCCAGTTCTTTTAGGCGTTAAGTGTATCGCAGCTAATAAGCTTTGTCTTCTCAACGCTTTGGCCAAGTGATTTGCATAATTGGACGTGTATATATTCTTGGTAATATTTATTTTCAATTCTTTTGCTTTGTTGCGACAAATTGACAGCTTTGTTGATAGTTTGGTTAGCATAAAATGAGTAATTGGTTTCTTTCTTTGTTGTTCTCATGAAAAGAAAGTTTTTAATCTTATTAATGGTAAATTCTTCTGAGGTCTTTTTGTTGCTGTTAAAGTTGAAAAGTAACAAGATTTGAGCATAAAAGGGAGAAGTTTTATATAATGGTGCTTTCGCTAGAAGACTTAAGCTATTTATAATGATTAGTTGAAATTGGAATAGTTGGCACAGTATGAGTGCACGGCCAGCGGGCTCGACACACTTAGTCTTAGGTTACGTCGGAAATCGATTTCCGTCATTCGTTTTATTTTTTGCGTCTTCTCGGAAAAGTTAAGGCTGCATGACTTATCACGGCTGCATATTTTCTACATTCTACAAAGGCTCTGGGAGCAAAGGGAAGTTACAGATGACCAGGTTGGTTCCTTTGTAGAGCAGGCACTGGCAGTTATATCTGCGATCTGAATAGCATTTCTCTTATCTTCACTTTTTGTATGTAGTGTTCACAGGGAGACCTTCCTATAAATTGCTATGTAGACTTTGTGTTCCTTTTTTTGTTGTATATACAATGAAAATCGGTTTACTATATCAAAAATCTGTGTGGTATCTGAAAAAGATTCAAGCATAATAAAACATATTTGTAAAAGGGCTCCTGCTAGCGATGATATGATCCAGGATCGAAATGCCTGTTGAAGAACGCTAACATCACATATCCATACCGTAGAAGGAGTTTAAGCGAATTCGAAAAAGAAACACCCAAAAGGTTGGGGGACAAACATCATTTGATTTAATGGGGCAAATCGATAAAAATACCTAAATTTTTGCACTTATATTAACGAAATTCGGTATTTTATATATATATAAAATATAGAATATATAAAAGTTCAAATCAAATGGGGCAAATCGATAAAAATACCTAAATTTTTGCACTTATATTAACGAAATTCGGTATTTTATATATATATAAAATATAGAATATATAAAAGTTCAAATCGGCTCAAAAACATTTTTTTTAAATGCAGTGTTTTGTCTTGTTTTTTAAATATATAAAATTAAAAGGTATCAAAACGCTCTGTTGAATTCAATTATAAGCGGTAGGTTGATAGTTTCCATGCGTAAATAAAAAAAAATATTACTTTTTCACCTCTTTTATTTCTACAAAAAATGTATAACTGAGTATCAAACGTATCTATTATTACCACAAATAATTGCAGAAAAGTTGTACATCTTATACCAGACGTTCTCATATTCCGAAAATGCATGCAGTTTTGTCTGTCTGCTTTGTGGGCTGCATCTTAAGCTTATCCAGTGCAACTGTAGGATTTTTAAAATTGTCTCACAACGTAGGAGTCTCCTGAGTCCAAGCAGTAATGAGGAAGCCAACGCTAGACACACAGCACACCAGCAAAATGTACTGGCGATCAATGTGCTGGACCACTTCAGAAAACACACAGCCTTGATCTTGGCAGCAATTCTTAATTTCCCAACCCCTACCCTGAAGCAATAATAGATGACAATTATTTAAGTTCCAATTGCAATGTTTTTTTAAAAATAACATTTTAAGATTGCCCAAAAAGGACTTATCTTTAATAAATTAAATTAAAATTCGAGCTTTCCGTAGAAACATACTGCGAGCTTTGCTCAATATTTATTCTTAAATAATGAAAAAAACTAATTATAAAAACAATCTTCATTTTCATAACTTAATGTATTAAATTTGTATGCATTACATAAAAGTTATAAGCATAATCGAAAAAGGTTAAAGTGTTTAAACTATAACACATAATCGCTTATGATACATAGATCTAGTTAAAAACTACTATTAAATTGTTGCGTCTTCTAGTCATTTACTGTACAAAATAAGAAAACTTAGAACTATTAAGTCTGACTTTCAACAAATTTGAGTGCTCTTCCACAGTTTCGGCGTTTAGTGTTAATTATATGCATTTATCGTTTTTTATGAATAACTAAAAAAGTCTTTGCAAAACCCTTACAAAAATTAATGTCTCAAACGGAGCAGAAGTTTTGATCGTTTGTTCACTTTTAATACTTCGATGCTTGTCACTTGACACTTTTAATACAAATCGAAGATTGTTTAATACAATGTTTTTTTTTTTAAATAACATACAATGATTTTTTTACTTATAGTTTGCTCACAATTAATCATAGTTGTAACAAATTGACAATGTCTGAAATAGCTATAAATAAGAACAATATTAAATGTTTAAAACTAACAAATGCAATGAACTGGAATCTAGACGTAATTCACAAGTTCTACCAAAATATCTGTTCAATTGAACTTGTTCTGAACCACGCGGCGAAGCTCCAGTTCAAAACTGATTTAAAACTTAAATTTTGGTTGCTACTGCGTTTTTGTGAGTTTATAAAAATAAAATAAAATAAAACAAACCTTAGCAAGAGAGTTATGAGTATTAAATAAGCTGATTTTCAATAAGAACAATATGCAACGTAATTGCATTGTATTGCCTTATGTTGCCATAGTAAGCAATTCAAAAATTAAAACATTTTTGTAGTTAAAATCAGAAAAACAATATAAAGGCAAAAATTTATGGTATCAGTGTAAATTGCATTCGAACGAATAACTGAATATACAAATCTATTCTGATTTATATGTGTAAATGTCTGTTTTTCTCAAGATTTTTATGTTCTCAGAAGGCCAAATCTCAGATACGTTTTTAAATTCGGATTGCCAAAAACAATCTGTAATTTTTAGCGGTTTTAAGATTTTTATGGGTATGGATTGGTAACACTTTGCGAAAGCTACCACTTGATGTTTGTTGCCATTGGAATCGAGGAAGGCGGAGCGCAGCACAACGACAAATCATATTGATTATCAGAGTCTCAGCAAATATAAATTCATTGGGACAAGAATCGTGGATAACATAAGTCCGGCTCTGAAGCAGTTTCAACTGGCCGGTGCTTGGCCTTACAATTTTTTTGTCGGTAAATGATTTGGCGTCAATCAAAGTGAAGTCAGAGTTGCAAAAATTAGACTTAAAGGCAACAAAGCAACCGGTGCTGATAGACTGCCTACAGAGTTGTTTAAGGCCGATGCGACAAGCTGATAAGGTGCATGCATCAGTTCCTTCGCAAAATAAAGCTAGCAGAAAGCATGGAAATAACAGAAATCTCAGTATCCTTTGTGCTGTTTTGAAGAATGACGACCCGGAGATATGCGCAAATTACCGGAGAATTACTCTGTAAAAGACTGAAGCCATATGCCAGCACACTCATCGTAGCTTATCAGTGCGACTTCTGACCTGTTAAATCCATCTTAGACCAGATCTTCACCAAATAACGGAAAAGACCCACACTCCATGTCTTTATCGATTATAAAGCTGAATTGGATAGCCTGAAAAGTGAGCGCCACATGGTCTTAGTACGGTATTCCTGCGAAGTTAGTTCGACTTTACAGAATAACAATGAGCAACACAATTAGCTTTGTCAAGGTGACTTCTCCAGAACCCTTCAATACATTCCGAGCTTTTAGACAAGGCAACTCTCTATCGTGCCGCCTCTTCAGTTTCATAATGGATACGGATGACTGGTATACATTGTACTGGCACAAAAGTGTTGAGCTCCTTGTATGCTTTCATAGCACTGGTAATCCGAGTTGTAATCGCTGCATTTTTCGCCATCGGGAATATGGTTAAGCAAGACTTGGGCAAGCCAACTACATGCTGCTTACAAATAGGAAAGCACGGCACCTCGGCTGCCATGTTGCAGCGCACGGCTATACTTTGGAAGCCGTCAAGAAATTCACCTTCCCTGGCAGCGCCGTGAACAACGACAGCAATATTTGTGTTTCTGAGGTAGAGTTGATGTAGCAGTCCTTGGGCAGGCTTTGGCCTGCGTCGGTTCCGGTTTGTAGAACCGACTGCCATGAGAACCGTAAGAAGTGGGCATCCTACCTGTCAGCCTGGAGATTAAGCGAAGAATCACCCTTGGCAATAGGTGCTGCTATGTTCTTAGTAAGCAGATGTGATGACTAACGAGTGGAGTGGATCGAGAAAACTAATTCTTCAAAACGCTGTGCCTGTGCTTTTATATGGCGCAGAAACATGGGGTGAGTCGCGGACGGATGCAGCTGCGCTTGTGGTGTTTAAAAATAAAGTTAATCGCAAATTCTGTAGTTTCCTAAGGATTGGGTACTACTATGCCAACCAATTGAACCACGAGCTGTATAAGCTCTAAAACGACATAGTTGTCGTTCAATGTATTGCCACGCAACGTCTGCGTTGGCTCGGCCATGTTGTATGCATGCATGAAGACGCTCCAACGACGAAGTTGTTCGAAGCGAAAGCCCACGACGGAAAACGAAGTGGAAGACCAAAGCTTATGGTATGATCACGTGGTGGAGGACCTTTCCTTGGAGTGACTAACCGGAAAAGGCGCGCGCAAAGGAGGGACGCCTGACGCGAGAGCTAGTGAAGTCGGCTGTAATCCAATAACAAATTGTAATATCCAACTAAGGTAAAGAAAGTAAGGTCATTGGCGATACAATTAACCTCTAGCGTTCGATTTTATTGTACAAACTGCATTTGCGGATTCCAATGTTGTATGCATTATTTAAATTAAATATCTATGGAGTTAAGAATTTACTTAAATTTCATATTTGTTTGTTGACAAAACACGATACCCAAGACAGCTGTTTGACAGCATCGATACTTGTAAAATTCAAGCAGTTGCCACATCATTGGAAATAGAACATTGTTTACATTCATTGTGTATTTGTTAAGCTGGCAACCTGCAATAAATAAACAGAAACGGCCACACTGTTGGCAGTCATTCGAAGCCAAAGGTTGTATGTTTGTAAATTTTGTCATAAAAAACAGTGGCGCATTTTCCAAGTTTTGTGATAAACACAAAATAAATAACAACGACAGCAACCGTAACCACCGCTTAATAGCTTAAGGAAACAATTTACGTAGCGCAGAGTAACGCGTACAGCTGCAAACGCCAAGTGCAGCTGTTTATTTATAGTCGCCAAACAACGAGTGTTGGGCAGGAGCGTTGACGGGCAACCACCCACCGAACGCAGCATTTCGTGTAGTGGTGGTGGGTGTAGCAGGCGCAGCAGGTGTGGGCGTTATTGGCAGAGCCGCAAGGGCAAGGATACGCGATACTGATAGCCTGCCACCCCATTCAAAGTCAAGGTGAGCGCGAGCCCAGCCGCAATGTGTGACGTATTTGTGACATTTGCGTGTGTTATGAAATTACTAGCTGCTGGTCATTAGTTGGAAACTTATTTTAAAATAGTTTGTTTTTAGTGCAAAGTGACGATTACGGATATGGAGCCCACCGCAGCTGCAGCTAATATAGCGCCGGCTACCTCAAATACCAAGCGTGGCACGCAGCAAGGACGCAAAAAATCCGGTCCCAAGTTCGAGCTGACGGAGGCACAAAAATCTGATATAAAGGAAGCATTTGATTTATTTGACAACGATAGTACGGGCTTTATAGAGGTCAAAGAGTTGAAAGTGGCTATACGTGCTTTGGGCTTTGAGCCCAAAAAGGAGGAAATCAAACGTATGATAGCAGAAATCGATAAAGACGGCACTGGACGCATAGCCTTCAATGATTTCCTGTATTTGATGACCATGAAAATGGCCGAGAAGGATACAAAAGAGGAAATCTTAAAAGCTTTTCGCCTGTTTGACGACGATGAGACGGGCAAAATATCATTTAAGAATCTCAAACGTGTTGCACGCGAACTGGGTGAAACACTGACAGACGAGGAGCTGCGTGAAATGATTGATGAGGCTGATTTGGACAACGATGGCGAGGTCAATCAAGAGGAGTTTTTGCGCATTATGAAAAAAACCAGCTTGTATTAGGAGTTTCACAATTCCGCATTGTTCGTAGTTTAAGCTGCATTCCTTAGTTGTAAGTTATATTTGAAGGAAACGTATAAGTTGCTTAAAAATACGCTTCATTTGTTTATAAACGAAATAATCGCGCTCGTTGTATGTTCTAGGATATTTTGTAATATTTATGTTCCTTACTATTTTGTGTTCCAATTTAATTATGTTTATATAATAATCCATGTTTAAGCAAAGCATATGCACAGGCTGTATTTTTGCACCAAAAATGTCAATAAATATATGTAAAATATAAAGGATTGTAAGGACTGCGTGTTTGGTTTAAGAACTTGGATTGAACAGCAAAGATGTCGTCCAGCGTATTAGGGCTCAACGTCTGCGTTTGTTCAGCCATGTCGTTCGCATGGATAAAGATAGTGCAGCGAAGAAAGTGTGCAATGCAAAGGAAGACGAAGAGGACGACTAAAGCTTAGATGGAAAAGGACTTGAGGTGCTCAATAGAGACAAGGGGTTCGCAGTGCAGAAGGGCGTAGGCCCACATTACATAAATTTAGAATAGAGTGATGACAAATTGGAGAAGGCGAGCGCAAAGCAGGGGCGTCTGACAAGCGCTATTGAGATGGGCTGCAATCCGATAATAGATTGTAATAGACAAGTAGAGTAGATAGTGCTCAGAAGGGAAGAACTGAAGTGACCTATATTCGAATGGAGTGACCAATGCAAGAAGGTTGGGGACGCAGGCGGGAGCTATTAAGTTCGGCTTTAGTCCGATAATGGCCAACTAAAGAAGCTAGTAGTGCCAAGTGCTAAGATAAGGTGTATCTACTATGTTTAAGGTAAACATGGCCTATGTGCAAGTCCCAGCAGCTTGGGAATCAGTTGGAGTAATATGCATTCAAAGTCAAATTCCAGTTTTACCAGGTATCCTTTTGCTGGAATAAAACTGGCAGGAAAATGTAATACACAAGTTATTCGTAACCCTAGCCCGATGGATGTTTTTTTTTATAGATATGCAGCATCTCACAAGTGGCTAGGAACTTGGATTTTCAATCCAAAAGATGTCACATTTTTAAACAAAGTAGCCAAAAGATCAGCCTTGGCCAAGTTGGGTTTTCATAGTTCGTGATTGCTTCAAGATGCTCAAGTGTATTCATTTCTTTTGAAGTATATTCAACTATATTTAGGTCTATTCAATAATAATAATAATATTAAAGAGATTATCACTTATGCAACTGTACAACAAAGATGTAGCTATGTCCCGATACTGTTTGTATTCATAAAGCTATCAATTAAGAAAAAAAGTTAATAAAAAAAACCCCTTAAGAAGTTAAAATAGACAAACTTTATTATTTATGTTTTTCTCTATTAAATAAATTAGTAGCGCTAGCCAAAAATATAGAAGCATCGTGTTTCGAACCACGGCTGACTTCTCTTATTCTCTTTAAGAAAGACTGGAACTGGTAACTGATTACAAAGTTGGACAGCAAAGTAAAGGAATCCTAAATAAAAAAACTTTTTCAAATGTTAACTTTCAGCAAATTCAGTTTTTTATTAGCATCTTTCTAGAATTCTAGAATGTTTAAATAAACTTATCAGTTGCAAAATCAAAAAACTCCTTTCGGAATATCAATTTTTCAATAGGACTTCTTTCTGTTCGCCGGACAGTTTCAAACCGAAATGGCAGCTTTATTTAGATATTTGATAGCTACTTTCTGCATTTTCGAATATTCTGAAATGTTAAAATAGATGGTCAGTTGCAAATGCAAAAAACTCCAATCGGAAATTGAATCTTTGCATTTGGCCTGCTGAAGGGATTTCTGCTTGTCTGGTAACTTCAAACTAAAATGGCAGCTTTTGTTGGTATTTGAATCGAAAATTTCAACTATTTTTTTTTAAGTTAGTAGCGGTCGACCAGTTTCGTGCATAAAATCGATGGTGCTCTTGGCTTCAGATACCAGGCGAACAGAAAACTGCAGAAAGCACATTTAATTTTGGGACTAAAACTATGCTACACTTTTAAAACAATTTTAGTAAAAATCAATCGACCAAAAGGTGTAGCATACTTTTAGTGACGACTTTTTAGCAAATTTTAAACTTACACCAACTCGTTGAGGATACTGTACGCCTGGTAATTTGAAACCAAAATTGACAATTTCAAGTGAGTAAATTTGACATTATTTTTTTTAACGGAAAATCTATTTTAAACTTTGACTTGCTGTTCGCAGAATAAAATCATAGAAATCAATCATCTAATCTAGACGGCAAATTTGTTGATAAAAGGTAACTTTTTGAAAGATTGTTTTTTGATTTTCAATTTGACATTATTTTTCAACGGAAAATCTATTTTAAACTTTGAATTGCTATTCGCAGAATAATATCATAGATCATCTAATCTAGACGGCAAATTTTTTGATAACTTTGGTAACTTTTTGAAAGATTTTTATTCGAAATTCCAAATAAACAAATTTCACGAGTCGATAGAACATTGTAATTTAATGTTTTGTGCTCTAAATTAGTTAAATATGTATCACTACAAATACTCTATGAGCTGTTTCCGATTTTGTCATACTTTCTCTTCAACATATAGTGCGGCATCTAACATGGGAATTAATATAATATATGCTTTCAGATGCCAAATTAAGCGACCCCAAACGTGAAAAAAGCTGTCAGCACTGAACCACTGAACCGCTGAACCGCCGCTCAATTGGGTCCTTGTTTTGCGTGCTTTAGGACATCTGGTGCCGCCGATTTGTTATATTTTTATAAGATTGTGAGCATTGCCCAGTAGTGCCCATCAAAAGTGAGATGTTTTCGGATTACATTGGTAGTTCTTGGAACACTTCTGATTGCTCTTCAGTACGAGTGCAGACATTTTCTTCATTCCGGTATTCAAACAGAGTAAGCTTGCGGCAATCGCACTTAAAACTGGGCTTATCGTGAATAATTTTTGATAGCATGAAAAATAATTTTTAAGCGTTGTGGGCTCATAGGTTCTTCGATTCGTGGAAAAATGATGCACCAAACTATTCGAGTGCTTGCGAACTGCCGCAGTTGTGAAAAACAGTTTTGCCAAAAATTAAGTTGCTAAAAAATCACCCTTTATGCTCACTCTCTTTTGCAGCAACTCAAAAAGAAAATAATAATCCATTCAACCCAAAAAATCATCTAGTTTTTCGTTTTTAATTTTAAATTTCTTTTACTCATATGTAAATTCTCTAAACATTTTAATACTTGTTAGCTAAGAACTAAACAAAAACTCATTCACTTTGAAACGAACACAATAAAAAACTTAAATTCGTTAAACACATTAAAACAAATACAAGGATACTACTGCTTATATGAATAGTGTGTAGTTCGTTGTAAGGATCTCTAAACAAATGGACCGGAAAAGTAAATTTTGCGTTTGCTAGGCAAGGGTTTGGTGCTCAGTCCGGAACCTTCGATGAATTTCTCAAAGCTGGCCAAATTATTCTCCATTTTATTGCCATTGTTTTTGCTCTTCTCTGCTGCCTCCAATTGCTGTTCCCTCAGAGCTTCCAGTTGCTGCTCTGGTTTGTGATGCTCGTGCTGCTCATGTTCGGCATGCAAATTGAATTCCTCATCCAAATTGTACTCATCGGCTGCTGCAATTAGACATTCATTATCCTCGCTTATTTCTGCCAACATGCCCTCGCCAGTTTTTGTATTCTCGGCCAGCGCCGTCTTGCCATACTCCGCATCCAAGTTATACCAATCGAATTCGGCCTGCAGCGGCAAAATTGGTGAGGATTCATTCAGCTGCTGCAGTGACTTGGATTTGTTTGCAGTGGGCAAGGGTAACGTCGATGACTTGGATTTGGGTGTTGTTGGTGTTGTAGGCGAGTTGGGCAAGCTCATGCGTTTGTTTATCTCGGCCAATATATTGGGCACATGCTTGCGCTTGTACTGCGATTGTTGTACCTGCTGCGGGCTGGACTGCGGCGTAGTGCTGACATTCAGCTGCAGACGCAAACCGGCTGCATCCAAACGACCTGGTTTGGTTAAATTCTTGGGTGTCATTGCCATATAATCTGTAGTAGACTGCTGCTTGCTCTGTTTGGGCACTATAATGGCCGCCACATTGGGTAGCTTTGGTATATCAGCGAAAATCTCTTCGATTTCTTCAGTCTTTTGCGAGGCGGCCATAAAGGTATCATCGGATGCAACAGTTGAAACCTCCAATTCTAGTTCAGAGGGTGTTGGTGCCTTGTGTATGTCGGCAACAATTTGCACGCTAGTCACACCAACTTCGGATATAGAGCAATAGTCAGGCTCGGTTGCTGTAGTGGTTGAAGCAGCACAGTCGCCGCTCTCATCTGCCACCTCCTCCAGCTGCTGTAGTGACTTTTTGAACTTCAGCAAATTGGCCGGCTTAGGTGGCAGCGCGGGTGGCAATTTAGCCGGCTTAGGTGTGCTGCCATTTCCATCGCTAGCCATTGCTTTGTTATTGGATTCCATGTCTACATACAAGTTGGAGGCACGCTCCGAGCCAATTGGTTCATATTCATTGCTATAGATGCTCTCATAGTTGAGCGTTTCGTTGACTTGTGTAGTTGTGGTAGTCGTTGTAATAGTTTCCGTAGCCGTTGCAGCTTTAGCTGCCATGGGATGATAGTGTGAGATCATTTCGTTTTCCATGTCATCATCCTCATCATCGTGCCGTGGCACATGCACCATGCTGTTTTTAGTAGAGAAATGCACACGTTTGCGTCCATTGGAGACACAGGTAAGCGCTGCATTAGCACCGCGTCCGCTCAGCGAACTGCGTCTGGGCAAGCTAGCTGTTTCAAGTTTGGGTGCCAAGGCGGACTTTGGTGTTAGCTGCGTCTGTGACAGCGACTTGGCTGATTCGCTAACTGTCTCTTCCATGGACTGCTGCAGCAGTATTTGGTTGACACATTCCAGCACGGGATTGACAGCGCCTTGGCCGTAAGATTTACCCGCTATATTAGCTGCACTCAGCTCCTCCTGATCCGATGCACTGGCATACCAGTCATCGGTAGAAGTCTCATAGATTTGCTTGGGCGAAGCTTCCGAAAACTCGGTGCAACGTCGCTGCACAATTTTAATAGCACCACGTGATAAAAGCTGTTCCTCCTCGTCTAGCTCATCGAAATCCTCATCATCTTGGGTTGGCGAGAAAATGCCATCATCTTCCTCCAGCTGTGCCGCTGCTGTAGTCTTGCTGCTGCGACTGCTGCTCGAGCTTTTGTGACTTGCACGCGAGCTGCTGCGTCGCTGCTGCTGCTGCTGCTGGCACAGCTCCAAGCTACTCTGCTCCGAGTAGTCACCCGCTTCTAGCGGCTTTACACCATGCATGCGCTCCATGGCGCGCGCATAATTATGCAGCTGCTCATAGCTGGTCTGCGAATCCTCGCGACTTATGCTGCTGGTGTTCTCCTCCGATTGCTGCTCCAAGGCTGCATCATCAATGTTCATCGCACGCGAACGCATATAGTCACGAAAGGTGCCAGCCGTGCGTTTGCTGGTATAGCGCACGCTGCGTCGTGCTCCATAGAACGACGATGAGACGGTGTCATCACTCGAAGAGCAGTGCTCCACTGTAAATAAATGGGCATTATTTTCAGCAAGAGTTTATACAAATTCGCTTACTTACCGTTGCGTCCGCCTTCTTTGTGACCAATTCCATCCTTGCTCATCTGCGTGCTGCTTGCTCTCAAATCAATGTCATAGAATTGCTTGCGGCAATTGTTGCATTGCAAGGCCTCCAGCACCAGACACTCGGCCATATCCTCGGCCACATCTTGATCGGCTACCATGCCTTCATCTCGATTATATTCGGCGCTCTCCAAGCGCTTGCGCAGTGCACGATTCTGTCGCACCAGACGGCATATTTCCACATCCTTCTCGATTAGACGCTGATTTACCGCTTTCATATCGTTCTTCAGCTTGGACTCAAAACACAGCAGTGACTTGACCACACAGGCTAGCTCTTCAGTGCGGCGACGCTTCTCCTTGGCCAGCTCTCGTTGCAGCTGCTTGTTTTGCTGATCATAGTTAGAGATCATTTGCAGCAAACGCCGTCGCTGCAGGCGCTCCGGCGTGGCATGTGTGGCAACCAGATTGTTGTCATAGCCGCCGGATGAGGAGCCCGATGAGCTGCGCTGCACCTCACTACCACTGGATTTTTGCATGCAGCTGCTACGCGTTGTGGTGCTGGTAGAATGTGATGATTGAGAGTTGTCCGAATTCTGAAAGAATGCAAAAGCATATTCAGTTAAATTTGCTAAATGCAGCAACAGATTGGGGCATGCAACCTTTAAATGCATCAAGCCGTGGAAGTGGCTGCTGAAACCCCAATGGCCCAGAACCATTTTGTGTGCAATCCTAACGTAGCAACCTCGCAAATACAACTGACAAAACTTCGAAAAACAATTCAACATGATAACAAATTGACACCCTCTCGTGTCATAAAGTGGCTAAAAGGGTATATTAAGTTGTCCAAAATGGTTTGTTACCATAGAAAAAGGGGGTTGATTTATTTGAATTTGTGATTCATTCAACTTTGGTTTCAACGTATTGGTAAAGGACATACAAGAAATGTAATCCTTAGGAACGTTCAAAAGCTATATGTATTGTAAAAGTTGAACAATTTTATTTTTAATTTCAAATGGAATTGACGGAGCTTGTAATGTTTTTAGAATAATTATTTCGAATAATAATTCAGCATGATTTAAAAAGAAGGAATGCGTATGGCTTTTATTAAATATAAAATTTTGTCTGGTTTTCTAAAAGAATTGCTAATGTCCCAATAATAATTTAATTTTAGAAAAATTTGAAATTTTCTCTAAAAAGGGATCTTGAATAAACGTAAATTGTTGAAAAATTACACTAAGTAGGACGTTTTCGGTGAAAAATGGCTATGAACAGACTTCGAGAAAAAGTTGCAAGATAATTTATAGTCACTATAATGCTAAGAGTAAGCTACGATTTTGGTTAACGTTGATAATATTATTGTTTTGCGTATTCTATATTTGTGCTAGTAAGCTGGACTTAGGAGAAAGGCTTATAAATATATTAGTTGAATCGCTCTGTTATTCTCTTTAGGTTTTATTAAGGTCTCAGTCCCAAAGTTACTCTTCTAAGTGAGGAGTGCAATATTCTTAATGTTCTTATTCATCTTAGATGAATCAATTTTGTAGTATTTATCGTCGTTATAGGTATGCTTATGCAAGATTCAGTTTTGGGAGATTATCTAAAAAAAGGGGCTTTTTTTAATTAAAAGTGGGTTATGAAACAGAGACACACCACTAAAGATTCTAATGGACTCCTATCCACAGAACTATACAGTTATAGGTAAATACAATGTTACGAGGATTGTCGGCAGCTAAGGGCATCTAATTAGTTTGGTAAATGCAGATAAACTTGGAAAATTGATGAACTTGCAAAAAAAGTTCCAAAAGTAGCAGTACAACTTCAAATTACTTTTGATCTCATCAAAAACGTCAGGAGGAATGCATTCTACTGTATGAAACGACATCCTATGCTAGACTACTGAAAAGGCCTTCAAAGTAAGAGCTTTGCTAAGATTCACTTGGAACAAGAATGTCTGTATTCCTGGAGTGTGCAGGTGTGCAAACATAATCAGGACATACAGAAAAAGGGACACCCTTTCTGATAGTCAGATTGCGATAATGACATAAATGATAATGATAAATTTGATTTCAAAATAAAATCCAGGATATTACATAAAATCTATTTACCACATTTAGATAGGCCCCAGGACAATAGAACATACGAGGGAAATAATTAGCTTGCAGTCGTAAAAGTTATTAAAATACTAAATAGGGCCTGAACATTTATGTGGTATTGGAAGAAGATATAAAACAGCTACTGAGAACGTAGTAGCAATCCGAATGAAGCAGCTATTTTGCACCAATATAAATAGCTCCTCACGACCTTTTACAGTTGGAAGATCAGTAGATTACTTCATCTACAGTTTTAGTCTTTACCTAAATAAGTCCCGTCTTATTACATACTTTTGGGTTCTGTGAGCTAAGAAAAGGATCAACGCAAAACATAACCAAAGAGCGAGGTAGACTTGCCAGTAGAAAAGAAAAGCTTTCTTTCGGCAATCTTACGATAAAAGTGACTGCTTATGAGAATCTGTAGACTCAGAAATAATCCAGATAAGATGGGTATAACGTAGTCTAAAAACTGTGAGCTGAAGAAAGAGACCTGTCAACAACTTACAGAGAGCGATGCACTTGTGAGAAGAAGACCTTACTTCTGCGATATTAAGATCATCGTGGTACATATCACCAAATTATAAACATTAAATGTAACGGTATGTATCTCTGCGGCAGGCCTGGAGAATGATATTTAGGGAAAGATGGGAGCATAATAGTTTCTTAAGGATCGCAGTGTATTATGTATCCAAACAAAGCAATATAATTTATTGTTGCCCCCAAAATGTTTGTTTACTTTGACCAATGATCGGTCCACTAAGGATCACATTGATCTATGTGAGGTCCCCACTCCCTAACCTAACCAATGATCAGTTCACTGTCTGTGGTCTGTGGTTTTACGTATAGTTACGTAAAATGAAGTACAACATGGGCATTATTTCGATTATTTTTCAAGTTATTGTTAAAGGAATATTGTGATACATTTTTTAATAAAACTGGATTCTTTCAATATATTAAAGTTATCTATTTAAAGAATCTGCAATTATATATTTTATGTATATAGAAAGTATTCAGAAATTTAATAACTCTTTAAGCATTTTTAAGCTGAATCGTGGACAATCTCAACTTGCCCTTTTTGGCTATAAATTCTGTACTATAAAAAATTCGGCTTAAAAGAACATTATTTAAAGGCTTTCATTCTTAATGCACTTTAATATACTCAAAATATGCCGATAGTGTATCCTAACTTCGTATTTGCATTCAACTTTATTTTACCAACTGTACGCTTTTCGCACTCCGACTACCTAATCTACATAATCGTTGTCAGCTTATCATATGCATCCCCCCAAATATATAATCAAATTTTATCAATTATTTACAACTTTGTTTTGTACATTTTGTGACCCCAGTTCAAGTCATTATCAATAGGTAATACCTAACTAACATCATTATTATCATCTGCAGAAGGCCAAAAAACATTCAGTCAGTTAATGTTGGCATGATGTGGCAACTATCTGTGGCAGTTATTCAAGTGCTTTTTGGCTTTGCATTGGCAACACGTACTTGCAGATACTTAGCTTCAACAGTTCTGCGCGTACCACAATCTACAGCGAGTGCAATGTGAAACATTCAAAAAATAAAGTTAACAAAACAAAAGAAAACAAAAATAAAATAAAATTGGCTCAAATCAAAGTTGCGCTACTTTTGGGAACAATTCGGGCCAAGGTAAATGGGCTCGTTGATGAGTTTATTACCAAAGAAAAAAAGGTCTTATCAGTGCAGTCAATTAGAAAGCCAAGAAAGCTAATCAAGGGCATCTATTTGCTTAGCTAATTCGCTGATAAGCAAATATGTAAACACGTGCTCGTATCTTGAAAATACAAAATTCGTCAGCGCTGTTGTCATTTGATAGCACGCGCCATGCATGCGCTTTCGACAAATGTCACGACATTAGCTAACGCTTGCAGCTGTAGAATGTATCTTAAAGATACAAACGAGGATGATATGGCACAAGTCTCTGAAGCTGAGTCAATTGGTTACAAGCTTGAAGACCTATCCCACACTTGCAGCTGACATTGGAAGTATTGGGCAGCCAAAGGGAAAGATTTTGGAGCTGTGTCAACTGACTACCTCATATTTTCCGTTTACTTAAGGCTTCAAGTTGTAGAATGCAACTTTGTACCTTACAAATGTTATTTCAGCTGACATTGGGGCATGTGTTAGATAACGTGGAAGATTTAGTACTTTCCAACAATAGAATGGATATTTTAGTTACAAATGTAGCTGCAGCTGACAGTCGGTAAATATGGAAGTTACAGCGTAAGATGTTGGAGCTGTGTCAATTGAGGAAAATCTTGGAGCTTGGAGCATATTATCTTATGTTTGCAGCTGCATGTCTTTTAAAGAAACAAATGAATCTGCAAACTAAGGCGATAAAGTGAAAGATTTGGAAGCTGCGAAATGCTCTTCCCCTATTGCCAGTTATTAATGACTTGCAGATGTAGAAAGTACCTTTAAAATACAAATCTAACTGCAGCTGACATTGAAGCGTAAATGTGTGTGAAAGCAAACGATTTAGGAGCTGCATCCATTTTTCTAAATCTTGGAGCACTCTTTCCAATTGCAACACCGCTTTTAGGCCGAGAACCATTTTGCGGTTTAGGCGCAGGATTCATTTTACTGACAATAAGGAGAGAAGAATAACGATGGAGAGTACAATACTGAGTTAACCTATACGGACTTATACACTCCATGAAGAATGAAGAATAGTTTAAGAATTGTTACAAGAATTCTAACAGGTAACTTTAGATTGAACTATCGCCTTACTCGACTAAGAATAGACCCAAACATAAATTGTAGATTCTGCAAAGAGGATATCGAAACTGCGAGGTATATATTGGAAGCAAGCCTACGCTGGTGCAAGGAAGTAGGAGGATCATGAACGGTCATATAATACAAAATAAGGAACTACACCATATTGAAACATTTTTATCTAACACTACTCTAAACTTTTTAGCTAGAATTGGACTCAGGCATATACTCTAAGATAAAAGAAGGTGTAGAAATGACCATCAGATAGCATCCCCAGCATACTGAAAAATTATCTTAAGCATGTCTTACAAAATCCAAGAGGCGCATGTTCTCACATCGAAGCAGCAATAAGTTCTAAAGAGGGAAGCAGTTGTTTGGGTTTGCCGAAAATGGTCAATTGCCGAAACTTGTGTTGTTCGAGGAGACCATTTCGATAAGGTTTACTTGCCGGACCGTTCATACAGGCCACAGATAGTGGCATAGGTCGCTATAACTCTCCAATCCTTTCCATCGAGCCTTGTGTCAAGATAAGGGCGCAAAATTATCGGGAATGTATTCTTTGGGGGGCCTCGTAGCTTAGTGGGTAATACACTTGCCTTTTAAACGCGGGGTCGTGGGTTCGAATCCCACCCATGGCAAGAGGCATGACCACTCCAACGTGCCTCTTCAAAATTGCTTCTCTACTTAATAGAAAGCTTTTCTTCATTTGCACAAAGCCTTTCAACAATTTTTGGCAACCCCCCATGCTCCACTCTTCACCCCCCCCCCCCCCCCCCACGCTAAATGGAGGGTACAACATAGAACCAAGCGCCATTCATAGCTTTTCGGCGTACAGCAACAACACCAGCTAGAATGATGCCAACAATTAAAAGACTGTATCGCCCAGCCTTTCCGCGCAGCCAAGCGCAGACGCCACTCCCAGAAGGCGTCAGGTGGCAGCCCCACCACTGGGATAAGTCGCATCTGGCCAATCACCAGTTCGATCGAAAAACTCAACAGATTACAGAAACCAACACAAGAGAATTAAACATAAACGGCTCCCCAAATTCGATGACGTCAAAAGGCATTTTCAAAAACGAACACGAATAGGACAATGGAACGTTAGAACCCTAAAGGAACCATCAAGATTAGCACAGTTCGAGGAAGAAATGGAGAAACTGCAGATAGCGATAGCTGGCATCCATCCACAAGGCAATAGACGGATCGGCAGACCCAAGGCGACCTGGAGAAGATCCATCCTCCAAGAACTGACCCAGGCGAACACAACATGGGACAGAGCTAAACAGGCGGCGCAAATTAGGGTTCGGGATGGCTCTTGTAGAGGCCCTAAGTTCTCAAGCGGAATAATAAGGAAAAAAAAAAGAAAAAAAAGTGGGTAGACAAACACTTTGGTGGCAGACGTTACAATAGGAGTCGGCACTATGTCACGAAGCTCGAGTTCACCGCCGTGAAACCGATGAATTATTTATTTATTTTGAAGAGCAAGGTCCAAACTAAAAGGTACATCAATCTCGAGCCACTGAAAAATTCGATATCCAAAATACCCACAAAAGCTTGTAAATAGTTTTTTTTTATTGTATATTGCAAAAAATTGGGAAACTGTGAGCACTAAGAAGCACCCCCTGTCTTTGATCGTCAATTGTAAAGTTTAACTTTAAGATGATGAAATATCTGCTACATGGAAATGTTTATAAACTACTTCCATTGTTTAAAATGTTTGCCTCTGTAATGCATCTTTGGAGAAAATCCAAAGCATTCAAAAGTATGTTGCCAGCTTTCAACTCTCTTCAAAGGAAACCCCCTGACGACCCACCACTGACTACAGCATTCTCCCCCAAAAATCCCTCTCCCGCGCTACTTACATTGTGTTCGGCGCCCTGCTTGGACAATCGTGCGCCAAAGCTAAGCTTTTTGTAGGACGGCGTATGACCAGCTGCCTGTGTATTATACTCGGATGTGAGGCTTTGTTCCGGCAACTTCTGATAGTTTTGCAGCGTGGGACTGGATGCTGCGGCCAGCAGATGCTTGGAACGTATTGTCATCTCGTTGCTTGTTGTTGACGTTGTTGGTGTTGTTGGTATTGTTGGAATAGTTGTCGTTGTCGTTGTTGATGTTGTTGTTTGCTTGACCTGCACCGCCTCATAGAATTCACCGTCACAGTTGCTGCGATAGCTGCCTTGTAGACAATTGAAACCCCCCCAATCTGTCTGTAGATTGCTATAGAGTGGACTGCTAGCAGCGTGCTGTGCTTTCTCCGCCGGTGTCTTGCTGTGGGATCTCAAGCTGTCGTAACCGTTGAGTAGTTCGTTTTTGATGAACTTTTCGATGAAAGTGCTGGGTGATTTGGCCGTAAGTGTGGCAAAGAAATTGCCACCCGTATCGGATAGACTGCTGGTGGAGCGACGATGTTGCTGCTGTTGCGTGGGAGTCGTCTTATTGTGATTCTTATGTGGCAAGCTATTGCTCTTCTTTTGGCTATCGTCGGCGTTTGGCTCGGTTGTTTGCTGTAAGCCATAGATCTGCGAGCTGCTCAACAGACTAAACATATTGGGCTGGGCCTGTGGAGTTTGGTGGCGTTGTAATCGCTTAGGCGCTAGGCAAGATCAGCGGCAATGGCATGCTTGTATTTAACTGGTTCAGAGAGCGCTGTAAGTAAGAAAAGATAAGGAGTTATTAGTATAATGGCTTGGGGCAATAATTGTAAAGGTATGGGGCAGGTGTTGGGAACAGTTGTGGCCTTTGAAGAGCTTACATTTATTAATAGTTTCAAGGTTTAAGTTTCCTGGCTACGAGAATCAAATTTGCTGCAATTTAAATTTACCAACCTATTAACCTTAACTCTACAGTTGCTTAGGCTGGCCAAAAACCTTGTGGAACTAAAAAGTTATTTGCATGAAAACAAACCACCTGCTTAACGTTCCAACATCATTCATTAAATTTGCCATTTTATCAATGGTCTTAGCCCAATAAATCGCAAACAAATTGCCTTTTATTATGGTCTTAAATCAGATTTTATTTGAAAGTTGCTTTCAATTGTTTTTATTTGTTATTTAAATATGTAACTTATATACATATAGCCATCACATAATAGCCTTTTATGTATGCCAATTAGCCATGTGTAATATGTCACAATTAGCCATGTTGCAATCGCTAATTTGTCATACCAATTTGACTTATTAGCTTGTGGCAGTTTCGGTTGCATATAAAAGCCATTCGATGACGATTGCCTGAAAAGACTTTTAACTATTTAACTGATTAGATTGTGTGTTAGCCCTTTTTTGAATAGTAGCTGGGTTTGGTCACAAGCTGTATATGCCATAGTTAATTTAAATCGCTTTAACATTGAAGATTTCTATAATGATACGAAATGCAGACTTGCTCACAACGATTTATTATACCCTGCAACCCAAGAGGTCAAGGGTACTTAAGGCTTGTGCAATGTGTATGCAATAGGCTGAGGGAGGCGTGGTGCGGTACGAAATGAGGTTTACATATATCAAAATTTTTAACTCGTTTGCTGATGCGCAGTCAGGTGTGTCTAAAATATGAAAATCCTATAGATCATAAGCTGGTTGCGGGATAAATTGTTGGCAGTTAAGTCAGCTATTTCTTAATTTTTATTTAGTTTATCTTAAATTAAGTGTTATTTTTGTGGCTTTTTAGATACTTTTAATCTGCTGCTTTCTGTTAATTTAATCATAATAATAAAATTCTAATCTGCCGATGTTTTGATCAACTCGCGTAATAAGAAGTATAACAACTTAAAAAAAAAAATGATTAAATGTTATCTAAAAACAAAAATTATGTGTTTATATTTTTGTTTTCAATTATGAAATTAATTTTAAGCATCTAAAACTGTATAAAAATAAACGAACAGTAGGAAAATATATAAAATGCAGCTTATTTTTTTAATAATAAAATGAAAATATAATTTTGTAGAAAAGTAGTAAAAAATAATCATATTTAATTTAATTTATTTTTTTTTATTTAATTAACTAGGAAACAAGAACAACGTGAAATTAATTAATTTTGATAAAAATTAATTTTTAATAATAATTAATAAATAAATATTTTTTATTCGTCAATAGCACGTTAAAAAAGTAAAATTAAAATTGAAAAAATTTTCCAAGTGACATAAAAATTAAATTTATATAAAAATATTTTTTTTTAATTAAAAATATTATTATTTTTTTTAAATTTATAAAATTTCAGATTTAATTTAATTTCAAAACTTAAAATTTTTACAAAATAACTAATTTTATATAATGTTTGGAGAGAAGAAAAAGTTTAGTTTTCAGAATTTATAATTTAATATTTTCTAAAAAAAAAAAAAAAAATTTATTTTGGGGAAAGATACAATTATTTTTGTTTTAATCAAATTGTTGTAAAAAAAATTATTTTCAGAAATAATAACAATAATAATAATTTGATGATTGGTAAAAAAAGAAAGAAAAAAATTAAGTGTTGCATTTAAATATATTCTTGTATTCATAAAGTTGTCATAAAATTTATTTCTAAAAAAATATAATAATAATTATTAAATATTTTGTAAAGAGGAAAGGAAAAAAAAGACAAAAATTAATTTTTATATTTTATAAGCAAAGATAAAAATAATAATAATAATTACTAATAATAATTAATAAAATAGTTGCAACAAAATTTCAAAGAAAATTATAAATTTATATATAAATATATTATAAAAACTCTAAAATGAATTATATTATATTATATATTAAATGCATTTTTGTTTTATAATTTATAAAAGTTTTAAGAATTCTGTTTTTTGAGTTTATAAATAAATTATATATATATTATGTTTGCCATATGAAAAAAACTCTCCTGCTAATTAAAAAAAAATTAAACTGATTTTATGTAAATATTTTATTTTTAATATAAATATTAAAAACTTTTGATCTTTATTTTTATTATTGTATTTATTTATTTCATATTTGTAAAATCTTAAAGGTGTAACTTTCATAAAACTTTACACAAATACCAAAAATAAATAAATATATTTAATAAATAATAATTGAATTTAATGTAAATATATAATTTTAGAAGTAAATGCAAATACTTAGTTTTTGATTGCACATAGATTACAAAGTACTAAATGGTATTAGTTTTATTTTTTTGTATATAATTTATAAGTTCGTAAATACTCATAAAATGTTTCAAACTTTACAGTAGTAAAAAAAATACCTATTTTGAATATTATTTTTTGCACTTTGAAGAACAATAAAAAAGCTTATTAAAGAGTTACTCGAATATCATAAATAAGTTCCAAATGGAAACCGAACACTGAAAAGTCTCATGCTATATATGACTGCGGGCTTTTTTATGGTCTTGCTTAAAAACTTAGATTAAAAATAAAAAAAGCAACAAACAATTTAAGATTCATTCAATCCCATGGCTATTATGATTTTAACTCAGTGATCAAAAGCTAGCTCGGCACTCTAAACTCTAAAGAATACCTAAGACTTTAATATACGAACGCCTTAAGGCCTCTCAGAGTTATTAAAAAAAATCAACTTAAGTTTTGAAACGAAGTTTCATTTAGCGGAAGTTATGTGTATCAATATAAGTTTTCCCTTCGCAGACGGGAAGTAGGCGTTACCAGCACACAATAATACATAATTAACTTGTATAATTATAGGGTATACAGCGTTCGCACTAAGCACACTACTAATTTCAATATTTTCATTTTCTGTTGCATTTTTCTTATCAGTTTTTATTGGTAATACCATTTTTTGTTGTTGCTTGTCTCGTTGTTGGCTCCGTTGTTGTGTCAAGTCATCTTAACACATTTTTCAATATTAATTTTCAACAATGGCTCATTTATTTATTAATTTACAAACAAGCCGAAAATTGTTACCGCCTTCAACGAACTTGCTTTTGGTAGTAGTAGTTGTTGTTGCTGTTAGCCCTTTGTTTGCCCTACGCCCATGCGGGAATTTCTTGAGGCTGTCTGTCCAAACTTTAACTGCTTTTGTTGTAATCATGTTTTTTTTATTGCTGCTGCTGTTGTTGTTGTTGCAGCCTAACATAACCTTGAAAAACGCTTGGTAAAATAATTACATAGCCTGCCCCCACAAGGTTCTTGTTGTTATGTTTTATGGCCCCTTTTGTTTATTTTGAATATTGCTTGTAATTTGATTTGTAATAAATTGAAAATAAAAAAAATTTATGTTCACCCAATTCTTGGGCTAGCTTTTATCACGTAATATTTATGAGAATAGATGGAGATAAGCTAACGGTATTGTTATAGCATGCGGTGTCTGAGGTAATCATGTTCTGGACACCCCAACTCTCCATATTTTGAGTATATTTTTGACTATACGGAACGGAACGTTCCAAGGTAGTAAAAGTTTAACTTTTGCGCCTTTTGGGCAATAAATTTATGGTCTGTAAAGCAACAATTAAAAATGTAAAGAAAATGTGCAACTGCGACGCAAGCAGCGACGTGAACGATGCCGCCGACGCAGACGCTGCGCATGCGCAGTCATTGAAATGTAGCCACATTTCTGCTAGAGATGAGAGCGTGCCTAATAGCTGGAAGCCATAGCTATCATGAACGAACGCTAATGCAATGTATCACATGAATATATTAAAAATAATGACTTTTGTACAATTTTTAATTTCAAATTAAATATATTTTCCTTGATTATGCAGTCTTCGCTCCAAAGACGGGTTATTGGGATATCTCTATTTATAGCTGTTGAAAGTAAACAGGGACGTAGCGCCTATACCTGAAACCTAAGGTCGTCCATTTGCTAGCGATGTCAGTGTAAATGCGAGTATGCTATCACTACTCTACTGATGGCCGCATAGTTATTGTTTAAAAAAATGAAATTGATAAAACTAGATAGACCAAGGAACGATTGTTATTTATTTAACCATTTATGCCAAATATATTTTTGTAAATTAATTAAGGTTTTAATCTGCTTCGAGATACACTATACGCAATAATATAAATCAGAACTATGGTTCGTTGCCACAAAAAGGTAGCCAACATATGTAGTACATAATCGGTCTAGCACTGAATTCATATTCGGATTTTGAAGCACCTTGTTTTTTTTTTTGCTCAAAGCAGTTATATAATTGCACTTTTCAAAGTCAAAGTAAGAGCTCATTTAGAAGATGATATATTCTTTCTTTGAAAAGCTGGCATAACTTCATCTTTTTTGTTTACCCTTAAGTTTTTTAATTATCCTTATAAACTGTTAGTATGGGAAAGGACTTTAGAAACTTTAACAATAAACGTAGAAAAATATTAATATCATAATATTTCCTTTAAAAAACAGGCATAATTTTATCTATTTTACTAACTTTTAAAATTTTTGTGTGTCATTTTTATTAATCTGTTACTATGGAAAAGAACTTTAGAAACTTTCACTTTTTGTAAAAAAAGAGTAATTCGTTAATAAAAACGATCAATCCATTCATTTTAATAAATTTATTCGTTGTAAATTATTTATCGAGCTAAATAAACACTGCAAAAATAAGATAAATAAGATTCTTTCTATTATGTGATATTCATTCGAACTCTTTCATAGTAGAAGCGCAGTTGCAGAAATAAACTGCGCTTCTTTGCTTAAGCAACAGTCACTTACGAAACCCAAGTCCTTCTCTAAGTTATCGTGCCTCACGCCATTAAGACTAACACGCGACCATCCCTAGCTCATACTATATCTTAGTATCTGCTGTGCCGCTTTCCATTTGTGCCTGCTGGCAATTAAAACTAAGTTTAAAATTCGAAAGCAATGAATGAATATTTTGAGCAGAGATAATAATTATTTATATTAAAATTAAGCATGCTTCAAATTAAAGAATGGTAAGTCATTCAACTTTATTGCTTTCATGGCGCTGTTCTCTCTATAAGGAAATTAACAAGCTGTTATCGGTTTAAATGCAATACTTGCGTGATTCATGCGTGATTATTTCAAGAAAAGATTGCGCACGTTATGGACTTTACGAAAGGTGATTGCCCATTGCAAAATGACTTAACAATTAATTTTGCGTACAAAAAAAAAATAAACGTTAGTTAAGGGTAACCACATCATTACCAGTTTCTCAAAACTATGAGAAGATGTCGCTAAATTCAAGATTTTATAGAAGAAAATGAGAAAAACAAAATTTTCAGAAGGCGACAAAAATATTTTTCTAACCAAATTAAAAATATTTCTTTCAGTTTCATTTCCTAATACAATATGAACTTTGATTTGTCAAACTGGCAGCGATGAGCACGTGCCAATTAAGCCTATCACGATCGAAAGCAAAAGCCTAACTGATTAGAGATATCTAAGAAATACGAAAAAAAAAAAAATTTTATAAATTGTTGTTAATAGACAAAGAACAAAATAAAATTATAATTTTTTGTTTGATTCAAAAAGATTGTTATCAAATTAAATGCGTTGGTTACAAAAGTTGTTAAAAACTGATCAAATGATTATTACTGCGCATTTGAGACTAAGGCTTAACTTCGTCAAGCCGACTTTGAAGTAAAAATCTAGTTGCTGACCTATTAATATATGTAAGCTGTAGGTGTAAGCCTATGACATCTGAAATTTGTAATTCAAAACTAGTTAAATCTAAGATAGCGAGATTTTTTTTTTTATTGCTGAAGAACTAAATAAAATTAAAATAAACATATCTGGCTTAGATCAAGTAAGTCAACTTTAATAGGTCTCCGGTATTTAATTGAAACCATTGTGCAAACAAGTATAACTTTAAGATGAAATGATAAGCAAACAACAGCAAAAGTGTTTTAATAAAATTTAAATAAATTTTTATAGTTATTACAAAATTATATTTTTTGTTATCTAACTGTGAGATTATTTTACGAACTGTTTTAAACTTAGGCGGATCTAGTAATATGTAGATCTAAAACCAATTTTTCGTTAACAATCTTAAGTTTACTTTTAATATTTCAACTATTTTTTAATTTGGCGCTGCAATTCAGTCAAAGGCGATTTGCGGCGATTACTACAAAGCCAGCAAATGAGTTTTTTCCTTTTTGGTGCGAAATAAAATCTAAATTGAATATTATATTTTATAAATTTAATTTTATAATGCTTATTAAGCAAATGTTTATTACCAATTACGCTTGTCGCCATAAAGTGTCGCTTTTATTTGAAGCGGATTTCTGTCCTATAAAAAACTATTTTGGAAAAAAACACTTAAGCCGGATATGGGGAATGTATGCAATAACTGCGTACCACGTGTTTATAGAGTTTTTCAGAATAATATAAAAATATAATAAATTAAATGGATTAATAAAAATGAAATAGGGTTCCCTAATGGATAACTTATACCACTGATTTATGAATTGTTTTATAAATTAAACAAATATCAATTAAACTTTCTGCAATTATTTTTATTTTAATTCGGTAGACTAATTCAATCGAGAAACTCAAAGATATGTCACAAACAAGACATGTTCTATACTGACACTGAGAAATTCGACTTTGTTAAAAAGACTGTCATAAGGATTATTTTGTAAATTAAAAACAAGTTTTTAATAAAATGTTGAACTATGAAGCCACAAAAAGATATAGGCAATGTGATCACATGACAGGTATGGGAAAGGCTACATGAATTCAGAAAATAAAGGTTCTACGGATAGCCACCAAAACATGGAAAAATTTAGGCGTGAGTCCATTTTAGGAATGCTCATACTGAAGGGCTTTCTGTATTTTAACAGTTTAGTATAGAAATTATCAAAATGAACTCGGTAGTATGAAGCATATTCGGTTAATTTTGGGATTTAGCTTTCCATAAAAAAATAATAGAAATGTTAAAGACTTGTCGAAATATGCGGGAAATCAAAGTTCTTCAGACAGCCACTGGTGGTCTTAAAAGACAGGGTGAATATCCTTTATAGGCCTTTATTTATTATTAATATATAGGTACAACTAAGTAAAGTTGACCTTAAGGTTAAACAAGTTAAAATTTTTAAAATGAAAGAATAATAATTGATAACGAGGAAAATATAAAATAAAACTAGTCCGTATTCCTAGCCTAGTGAATTTTTTATAGATGTGCACCGTCTCACATCTGGGGCTAGCTAGAAACTTGGATTTACAAAGATGAAAACAGAAAGTAGCATAAAAATTTAAACATTTTTTACCAAACAGGAAAGGAAGCCAGATAACAACGTTGACCAAATTGGGTTTTTATAGTTCGTGATTGGTCTAAGAAGCTCGATTTGGGGAATCAAGATGAGATAAGATAGATAAAAAGATGAATTGGATTGACCGTTCGAAAGAGGGGAAATCAAAGAGGTCATTATAATTTACGCAAAAGACGCGAAAAATATACACGATACGCATAATTAGATCCACAAAAAGTTAATGCTAGGTCGAAAATTACGAGTTAATCTAGAAGGAAACGTAAAATAAATTTTGTTAAGGAGTGTATTAAGTTGACTAGTTATTTAATATTTTCAGAAAATTGACTAACAAAAACAAGTTTTTGATAAATATATAATCCCACTTATGTGTGTGACCATTTTAACGTTCCTCTTAAAAATGCAGTTCTACTTAATAGAAAGCATTTTTCCATTGTGCAATGCCATTCAACAACTTCGGCAACCATACTTGATCTATCCCTTAAGGAGAACCAAGCGCTTAACATCCTTTTCTTTTGACAATTATCAAATCTACATGTCATTTCACAATAACACAAAAAAAACAATGGTAATCGATTACGGAATGTCAGCTTTCTGAACCATTATCTTGCAAAAACAATGTCGAAAGTACTTACATTTTTCTTTTATGGTAGCAAACCTTATCTAACTTTTATACGAAGAACAAAAGCATTTGAAAATACTAAATCTGCAAATTTTCCATGCTAAACCCAGTTACCCTAATTTTAGACTAGATATTTATTTTCAAATATCACCCAAGCAACAACTCAAAAGATTTGTATGGTAACTTAGATAATCTTCAAACAAAACTCAGCTTTGTGCGAGCCTAAACAAAAAACTAGCTATAAATGCACGTCAAATCCGCGCACTAAGTTGACCCCAATCTCTGTTACCTTAGATAAACCATAATCGTTAGCCATATTTGTCAGTGTAGTTTATAGAACGCACAACAACAAAACAAAATATATAATAAAAAAATTATCTGCAAGATTTATTATGAATTCGAGCGCTCGCTGACAACCGACTACCAAACAAATTTGTCTTAATTGGCCAAGCCGAATCGTTGTGCCTAAAAAGGCTTGAACGGGGCACAGGCTTGGGGTAAGCCAGCGGCGGCGGCGGCGACAAAACGCTTCATGCTTTAATCAAATTTCCAGTCAAGAGAAACTTGTAGGTAGTGTGGACAATGTGAACGACATGGGTCAGTGGTGAAAATATTAAAATCTCGTTAATGCCATAAATCTGGAGATTTGCCTAAATAAACAGAACAAGCAGCGACTAAACTAGGCAGGGCGTTGGGTTAGGGGCACGCCTTTGTTGCAATTAAAGTGGACATGGCCTGAGTTAAGACCAAACAGTTGTCGAAGATTAGCTTTGGTTTTGTGTGTGTGTGCGTGTGTGTGTGCTCAAGCAGGTAGTAGGCGCAGCTAATCTTAGTAAAGCCTATGACCACCTACACAGAGAGTAGAGATCGGCTCACAGTGCTCCTCTGCTGATCCCGCTGTGTGGTTAAAAAGTGAAAGGAGTTTTTTTTTGGGAATAGCTAAAGAGGGCACATAGTTAAGATGGCACAGCTTATGGGCGCTGCAGGACGTGCTAGCAGTTGACAGTTAGTGCTAAGCCTGTGGATTGTGACCCGAGGAGTGAGCGTTATACTTTTACTACCAAAACTGGCACAGTTGCGCGCTCGCCTTGGGTGGCGTCAACTTTGCTCACGTATCAAGATTTTTGTTATTTTTCACAAAGCATTTCACAAGACATGAAATTTTCATTATCTGAAGGTCGCTCTCCATTGTCTTTGTCTCGAAACAAATAAATCAAATTGAAAAAAAAAAATGAGCAAAGAAAAAACGAAACCGAAAAATTGGTTTTACTAGCTGCAAATGTTGAAGGTTGCCCGTGCGGGTCATCAAACAAAGCGCTATACGAGCTACGTTGATCTTTACAATAAGGGGAAGCAGAAACAAGAAATGCTGAAAAATGAGGCAGCATTGCATAAAATTGGGAAAACGCTGATAACACTTGAATTACTTGGGTTCTGTGGACTACCTGTTTGCAGAGTTCTTAGGAAATGTTTTCAGCTAACAGGTAAACGGAACCCAAGGCTTGACACTTTGATGTGTTGGCATTAATTAGTGCTCATTGATGTCATACCATCAATGAAATTCTGTGCTGACGTACCATGTTACCCTAGAGATGCTCATAAAAATGCAAATGAGTTTTGCTTTTGGGGGAGGGTGGGGAAGCACAAAAAAACGAATTCTAATCAAAGTTAACCAACGGCGACTCTAATGATGTGAGGCAACATGTTTAAGCATGGCTTGTTGAAAGATCATTACGTTTTTCATGCTCTTCAATACAATAAAACGAAAGACTGGCATGCAGGCAGGCAGATGCTTAAAAACAAAAAAGAAGTTACCATTTTGTGGTAAGAACTTCTTAAATGACGCAATGAAAAACGTTCCAATGTTAACGGTGTTTTTCGACAAAAATGGGTCAAACTTTGGACATGGCAATTAAATTGTCAGGCCTGAAAATCGATCTTGCTGTCAGCTATGGGTCGTTCTTTCTGTTATGCTTTTGAGGGAAAAATTTAGAAACAAAAAATAGTTTTTTAAAAAAAAACTTGGCGACCCAATTTTTTAAGGTTGCACTGGAATAGTTAAAAGAAAGCGTGAAGTGACAAATCATGCTAGTTGTCAATTTTTCGAGTATTTTTATACGGAGCAGTTACGGGACATACCTGTCAGCTGTACTTAGAAATGGGCACATTGCATAACGGTAATAAAACTGTTGACCCGCAGACCCAACTTTTCCAGAAAAAAAATACCACACAGAAGAAACAAAGCACAGACCAAGTGCCCCCATACTGCTTAAAACACACAGCTCTACCAGCTCTATCTTTGTATCCGTATCTTTTGCGTGAAAGTACGCTTGTATGCAAAAAGGTTGACAAATTACCTTTATGACACCTGTAAGATGGAAAAACAAAAAGTTTGCCACTCTCTCAAATAGTTTCTTGCTAAATATGGTATCTTTTTTCCAGTTGACACGTGCAGCGCACGTAGCGAATCGATATAACTATTGATGAACTGACAAACTAACCGAGTGACGGACTGACTGACAGAGTTGGTCATTCGACTGTCGCAGAGCATGTAACAGCTTGCTGCTGAAGTGTGAGTTAGACCTGACACTGTCTTAGTTGAGTTAGAGATGACAGTGTGCTAGCTGTGCATGCGATGATGGCATGGTATGATTACTAAAGGTAGTGACAGTAAGAAGGGAATGTTGAATAACAAAATGTAATTGTTTGCTGCTGAAATGTGGGCTAGAGATGAAGCAGTACTATGTGCAAGCGATGATTCATGGTAGAATTATTAAAGGTAACAACAGTAGTTTTTGTATGTAAGAAAATTAAGGCAATGCAGAATGCCAAGTGGCATGTGAGTAAAAATATTGTATGTGGTTTTATAAGTAAAATATAGTAATATAGTATGAGGGTAAGCAAAAAAGAAGGGAAAAATGCTTGTATATTATTGTCATTTATATAAAACGTACCGCACTGACAGTATTTTAAGTGATCATGAAACAAACAGAGCTTAAGCTTGGTTTAAGAGTGAAAAACTTTATCTTAACAGATTGTTTTTTCTATTAATTTTTCAATCAAAGCTTAAATCCCAAATCGCAAGAGAAGTCTGAAATAAAGGGCATTATTATAGGAAACAACAATTCGTCATCTTAAAATCAAATGCTTAAATGCATAATTTTATTATAATTTAAAAACAAGCTATTTTTTTGTAATAAATCTTTAATATTGAAGAATTGTCCTCTTTGAACAATAATTAAATTTTTTTAACTTGACTTCATGGTTGATATTTAAGCGATGATCATTGTTTCAGGGAAGCTGTTGGGGTATTAGGAATTTTAGGCCTAAGCTTTAGTAAGTTCAGTGGAATATTTTCTGCTTATATTCTAGACATACTTTGGTCTAGCTATTGGTCAAAAGGCTAATCGTCAGTTAAGAAAAAAATGTACTTCAAAAAAAAATTTAATCGTATTTCTCTTAAAAGTTAATTCTAAAAATAACATTTTCTTAAAATGTTTTTTAAAGTAAACTGAGATGTACCGATAATAAGTGAAAAATATTTCATTTAAGTAATAAAGTGCTTAAAATAGAAATGTAAATATGTTTAAAAAAAAAGTTGTTGAAATATGGTATATATATATATATATATATAAATAATATACTTTCGTGTTATTTCTTTCTCTAGTTAATGGAGACGACGACGACTTTCCTAGGTAAATAGCAACTATTTATTTGCTAGCTGCCGCTACGAGAGAATGCACCAGAGCTGCAGTGTGGAATGGAACCACCGACCCCTCGGTTTTGAGGTGAGTGCGCTACCGAGGCCGACATCGTTTTTACTATAAACTCAAATAAACACGTTTCTTAAACAGTAAAGGCTCCATGCAGATTTTCTACATTTTAGTGATATCAAATAAGCAAGCTCTTAAAAAATCACCCTAAATAAAATGATAAGCAAATGTTTTGCTCGTTAAATCATATATGGTATTATTTAATGTTTTATATTTAGGTTACCAAAACGTCATAATTTTCGTTAAATTTGTATAAAAATCTGATTGATCAACTGTCTTATCTCTTAATGAGCCATCTAGTTAGTTCTACGTGTAAGCTGTGCGCCGCACAGTTCGCCAACGCATGCCAGCAAATAAATCTTTCTATGCTGGGAAACAAAGACATCGTCTAGATACAAACAAAATGTTTCCTAATGTCGTATTTGAAATACGTAGGAAAATTATGCAATATTTCAAGCAAACAATAGATTTTTAGTGCATGAATTGACACTTTTTGTAAGACATAAATTGTCTGCCATCGAATCGATTATAATATGACTTTTTTCTTATACTCTCTCACGACATTTGTTTATCACGCTGCCATCGCTAACGCACTGTCTGGATACAACTTGCGTTACCTGTGACAGGTAGGTAGAGACTTGGTGTATGTTTAGGTACAAACATGGCCAGTTTTCGGCATAATGCAAGCGCAACCTACGATGCCTATTCAAATTACTTTCATTCAAAGACAACGAAAATTATGAATGCTTTTCCATGGCTTTTCTTTAAATTTTTTTGTCGTGACTTAATGCGTGATTGATTATTGCAAAGTTATGTGAACGAATACAAATGTTAAAGACTGTTAAGTGTTTCGGGTGGGTGTAGTGTACGTGTACTACATAGGGTATAACTTTTTAAGTCTTTGACTTTA
The DNA here is from genome assembly GCA_035046065.1 of Chymomyza procnemis. Classification (NCBI taxonomy): domain Eukaryota; kingdom Metazoa; phylum Arthropoda; class Insecta; order Diptera; family Drosophilidae; genus Chymomyza; species Chymomyza procnemis. The sequence goes on from JAWNOJ010000024.1 coordinate 11,001,237, forward strand.
CGTACGTCTTGCCTTGCCGTCGGGGGCAGCAGCTTAGTTAGCTAACTTCCGCCAAAAAACGTTTTGATTGATGGCTTAAAAAAAAAAACAGTTTGCTTACATGGCAAATGTTGACAAACGGTCAGTTTTGTGCAGTTATTTCCACCAGCTATTGTTAGCTTGTTGTTGTTGGCAAGGTCTCAGCACTTTAATTAGATTAGAGCGGTTCGGCGAAAAAAAAGATACCAAAATGCCGGCTTAAAAGATGCGCGTAATGTTGTAGGTACAGAAAATACATTGCCGCTTAGACTCAAACAAGCTTTCGTTAAGCTTTGTCCTCAGCTCTCTACGGTAATTTAATTAAAAGGTCAACGTACCAGGCCATAAAACCTATAACACAAACCACAAGCAGAAAGTTTAGAAAATACTAAAAAAAAAAATCTCAGCGCTGAAATCTTTTTTTTTTTTGTTAATCATTTTACAATTAGTTGCCAGTTGGCCGTTTAGAAAAAAATGTTGTAGATCAAGTTTTTTTTCCGGCATTAATTTTGTTGCTGTTTTCTTTTAAATGGCGTTTTTTTTTTACTAAATTTAATTTGCATGTTTGAAAATCATTAATTTGCTTGCCATTAAAAAATTGCTTTTAGCGAAATTTTGTGCTTGTATTTTCATTTCTTTTTTATTTTTTTAAATTTTGTAGCTAAACAGCAAATTAGTGTTGTGCGTAGAAAAAAAAAATAAGAAAAACAAGCAGCGCTGAGAAATAAAATTAATTATAAAAACAGCAACTTATTTGCATTTTTATATTTTGTTTTTAGAAATTATCTGCAGCGTGTTTGTTTTCGTTTTACAAAATTTACTGCAGTTAACGGCTCGTAAAATTACGTACTGAAAATTGGTGAAATTTTTAACGCGACGCTGCATTTTACTTTCGTTTATTGTGCATTCATTGTGGAGGTTTTCAAAATAGTTGTCAATTGGGCTTTAAGGTTAACAGAAATTAAGTAATATCTACTTAACTGGCTATGATCATATCTAATGAGAGTTGCAGAAAGTGTCCCATATACCCCATAAACAAAATAGTTCGAAGCATTTCACTTTAGATATAGTAAATCTTCAGAATAACGTTCTCTATGTTGTTTGTCAAAAGAGTTTTCGGCCACATTTCGCTTATCTGCGCAAATGCCTGAAGCCCTGTACTATATCAGCACAATATTGAGTCTGTACTTAAGCCAATTCCCCTTTTGATACTGCATGGTTTGAATTGGGTATCATCTTTTCGACTGCCTCATTATTATTGCAGCAGATTTATGGACTTGGTATTTCCCAAAATGGAAGTATCTCTGCAGCACCGAAGAAGCTGCAGATGCTGACAAAAGGACCAGGGGTAATCATACACGGGCTTTAGCCAAAACTGCTGTGTGTGTCTCAAGTCCGGGACTTATAGGCTAGGTACACTTCAATTCGGTATAGCGGATGGAGCAGGGTATAAGCATGCTCATTGAGGTCAGCCGCCCTAGTGAAGGTATCGTGTTAGCTGTTGGTTGGTATCCACATCGCGGGTCATGTTGGCACGACCTGGAGTTGCGTTCTCAATTGGGTGCTGTTACCCATAAAACAGAAGAGCTGATAGATACACTTTGCGCCAAACCAAGAAAGAAATGCACACAGTATGCATTCCAAATAGGTACCAAAGAATAGTCAGCTTCGGCTGATGGCTCTGAGGGGCGTTAGTTGGCACATTAAAAAAGACTCAACGTATTATATGTACACTAAGGTTGCAGTTGAACACCATTGTTGTTAGACAGCAATGCCACAAGCCGCCTTAAGTGGCAGTCCTGGAGCTGATTCAGTACGTCTGACTCATTATTTTGATAGACGTCGCCTCCTACAGCTACCGTAGAATAACAAGACATTGGGTACGATTCCTTCATAAACTATTACCTGGCTTAATTGATTCTTCTGATCTTCTAAATAAAGTTATTTTTAATGCACCTCTAGTGTAACTCGTTATGGTGTTCCATTAATCCTACTAGATCTTATTATGCTTTATACGTGCCTTTCCGTGATTTATGTGCTAATTATAATAGCTTGCATAGTTTGTACCTTCCGTAGGTTCTATTCAATCTAAAACCCCTTCAATTCAAAGTCATCTTAAACAGCCCCTATGAGCATCATTCTCTGTTATTGCCTTCTTCTGGTTCTATTTCTAATATATTGTTTATATTTTGTGGTCTTTCCTTCCACTTTTAATCTTGGCTATTGTAAATCGTAGTCTGTGGTTAATCTTTGATGTAAGTCGGTGCTCGACCATATATAAGTTTATATCTATATTTTGCCCCGTTCTATTTTTAAGTTATTTTATTGTAAGTTAAGGTCAACTGCACATTATTGTGCCAATATATAGCACAATCGAATGATTAAAAAATATTTTTTAATTGAAATTAGTATTCTTCACTTCAAGTTATCGCTTAAATATATTATTGAAATGTTAAGAAGTCATAAGTTTCGTAGGCTGCAAATTGTTTAATGATATAAAGGGTGCTTTTTAAGGCACTATATTTTTTTTGGTAATCTTGTTTTTATAAAATTTGCGCGTCTTGTGTTACTATCAATCAAGCGCAGTTAGGTCTGTAATTTAACGATGAATCGTCAATACTACAGCGCTGAACATTTATGAAATTTTACCATCAAAATTCATGCCCAGCAAAGCACTTGTAATGCTTGTCAGCTTCTACCATTTTATAGTCGATTTGGTGGACTTTATGGGACTATTCTGCATGTTATGACAAAATTTCACACCCCATCCACATTATTGCAGATTTGACCACCAACATGCACACGGAGAGTGTGGACGAAGCAAAATATTGCAGCGTTATACGCAGGTCTTACTCATGAACCTGAATTACTGAATCGGCATCTATACCCCCAAAAAATATTGCAGAAGTATTTGCACATTGAAAATCTAGCCACTGCAGGAATTGGGCTCGAGACACCTACCACAACGGATAGCTTTTAAGTTAAGAGTAAGCTGAACGAAGATCAATATATATAGCTGCCGAAGTTCGTACAAGAATTACGAATGCATTCCGAAAAAGTCACTGTTTGGTGTATATTATTGGACAGTACTTACAATTTTTTTGTATGCAAAATGGAAGAGCTCGGGTATGGTATATGGTTTTAATAAGATGGTGCTATCTGCCATACAGCATGCAAAAAAATAGCCTTACCAGGTACATAGAATGACTAGATCATGTGATTAAACGTTTTCCGATTTTATTTATGGGAATTATGCCTATAGCAAGAAACCCAAATCGATTGGAGCACTTAAGACAATAATAAAAAATTTAGTATATTATAATATTGCAATATCGGTCGATATGCTGTAGAGAGTGTGCAATAATTTGAACCAGAGTATGGATTATTTTGCATGCACAGCCAAAATTTAGAAATAAAACTGATCCTGCATATTAAATATTATATTATTTTATTAAATGAAACTTTTGTTTTTAGTAAATAGCTAAGCTCTAAAAAAATCACCCGTTATTACAAATCGTTTGTATAAAGTAAAAATTGTAACTCAATTAATAGGGAAAAAGATTTTAGAAAATAACCAAGCTCTTAGAAAATCACCCTTTATTCAAAAGAGCAGACAAATATTATTTCCAATTGTAACATAATTAATCGCGGAAGAGATTTTTTGCGTTCGTTAACTACCTGTTATTTTATAGTCTTAACACACAATTTGTAAAGATCTACACATTTTTATAAACGTTAAATAAATACTGTGTATTGCTTTCAACTTTTGTTCAAGATGCATTTGTTACCTGAAACCCGATTGCATTTGGTTTAATGGTTAAATATTAAGTGTCATAAAAATGTTGAAGAATACTTGAAAAAGAAGATAACATTTGGTTTTTAACGTAAATATTATGTTTACGGCCTCGTTGTTATACAAAGAAAAGTTGAGAAAACTCTTTAGATTCACAAATAAATGTTTATTTTTTTATTTTATAGTTAAATATTAACATAGGATAATAGGAAACTATGAAAATATAGAACTCTTTTCTAAATAAAAGGGTAAACAAATCAATACACACAAAACAAATTGTTAATGCTCTAAGCATTTTCTAAAGACTTTGGTCGCTTCAAATTTCTATTCAATATTTTAAGCAATCAAATAAAAGTATTCTTTTTATGTTTAAAAATATGAACATAGAAAATATGTCGTTCTTCGACTATAAAAATGTCACAACTTTTAAATGTGCTCTAAAAAATAAACTCGGCTAACGAGTTAACATGCTGTGCATTTTACGAGCTTTTCATGCCGTAAACCTTAGAAAAAGCTGAAGATGGCTAAAGATGTCTGCAGACTTCTAAATATGGCATATCCAATTAGTTTAACGACTTTGGCAGCACAGCTCGTAAGCGATCCCTAGGGAATGATACCCGAATAGACAAAGTTCTTAAATATCAAACTTTATTATTTATTTTTTATTATTATTTTTTATTATTTAATGATATACTAAAGATTATGCAATTATTGACGGTGAGTAAGCAAATACTTTTAGCATATTGATCGTTAAAATTTTATTGTGAGCTACTGAAAATCCGAAACTACCTTGTCAACATTCCAGCAAATTTGCAGTTAATTGGATGGTTTGTACTTTGCCTCTGGGCATATTTCTTTGCTTTTTGTTGAACTGAAGATTCCTGTGCGAAATAAAACTTTTTCTATTTATTGCTTTGTTTTTGCATATTTATTATATATGAGCACAGTGTGGGAATATAAAATCAAAGTAGGTATATTTCTTTTTATGGATAATTGCGTTAATTCTATATCTCACGCTAGATTTTGCATATTCTATTAAAGAATTATTATTATTTTTTTTAATTTTTTGAATTAATCCGCATGATAAGACAACTATTCTTTTATCTTTGATAGAATGCAAATTGGGCAAAAAGTTGTTTTTAATTTATATAAAAATAATTAACGAAATTGATGAGAGTTATTTTATTGTCTTAATTAAAAATTAACTAAAGCAAAACCCGAAATCACTTAGAAATGGGAAGGCGAATCGTAAGCTTACACTTAGAGCGAAAAAAGTTAATAAAAAGTCATCGTCATCGTCTAGGAAATAATTATTGCAATACTTTAGTACTTGAATCTGTACAAATCTATACAGATTTTGGACATAGTACCCCAAAAAATACTTTTTTAGAGTTAAGATCATTAATTACTCTTACCATGCAGTTCTTCAGTTTTTATTTTACTGAACATTTTGCATTTTCAGTAAAACTATATTAAAATATTTTAAGCAACATAAATATCCCATTAAATTAGGAAAGTATTTAGATTTGGTGTTTTTAAACTTTTAGACTTTCAAAATCTGTTATCAGTTTTCATTAATATCAAAAGTTATTGAAGGTGCAGGTTTGCATGGATGTTAATTTATTAGTAATTTATTTTTGAGCATTATTCTAAAATTATGTAATACCTATATGCTTTTTTTTATATTAAATTTTATATGATGTAATCTAAATTTATAAATTTCACAGAAGTATCACTAAGCACTCTTAACTTATATATTTATCACCCAAATAAAAAACTATAGATTACTACAATTAATAATTTGCCATCTATAGAAAAAGTTAAAATCACAACAATCCATAAATATATAAATGTTTTTCTTTCTTTTGCTCCATAATTCAATTCGTGGTTTTACAAACGCATAAACCCTAAATATTAATTTTTTAGGTTGGCACAATGGGCGGGCGCTATACATAAACCTTAATCAAGTTTCACACCGATTCTAAATAAATCTGACATAGTACTTGCTATTACTAAAACCATTGACGCAATATTCTACGGAATAAATGGATAACAGGCTTTGAGACCATTTTTTTATATATTATTTTGTAGTTCACAACCAGTTTAAGCAGTTTTTGGTATTATTTAACTTATGTGCTCTTACAGTTAAAAAAAAAAATGTATTTTCAGTGCTTTTATGTTCAAAATAATTGTAAGGATTGTCGCTTAATGTGATATTGCTTTCGGGTGAAAGAGTGATATTTGTTTGGAAGCAAAATGACTGACTGACAATTATTTATTGGTTGTACAATGTTGGTTTCTCAGTCGTATTATTGAGTTCGACTTTTATATGTTAGCTAATCAATCCTTAGAGAAACATTTAAAAGTTTCGAAATACGTCAGACAATAGATGGGTGGCATTTCTCAGCGAATTGAGTTTTTCATAACATAAGTTCGAATAGTATTTGGAACGAAATCCAACAAAAAATTAATTAAAAAAAAATAAGGCTATAAAGATAATTATTTTTAGATAATGATTTTTATTGTGCATTTTTGAGACAACTTTAGAATTAAAAGAACTGCAGTTTTTTGGACACCTGGGCCAGTCTGAAAAGTCATGATCTCCTAACCATAAAGCTTATGCAATACAGGAGGTATGTGCGATCCTAAAAGACCATATTAAATATATCAGTTCGTAAAAATATGAGTTTTTCACTTGAACCGAGCATTCTCGGTAGGGAATAAATTAAAAGTACAAGCATTAAGTCAAAATTTGCTTAAAAATAAATTCTTAATATAGAATTTAAAAGAATTTGCCATTCTATGTCTTGTGATTATCGGGCTGCAAACAAATCATTTGAGATTTTTTTAATTTTTAGTAAGAAATTCTTTTATTTTTCTTTCAGTGTATTACAAAAACCCAATCTGCTCGGATAGTCCATACACTAAAAGAAAAAAACATACTTAAATTAATAATAACTTGAAATAAAAAATTGCAGAATTAAAAAAAAAAATGATTGACAAAATTAATTGAAAATTGCTGATAAGTAAAAATATTACTTAATTGGAAGAAAAATGAGCAATAAAAACTCTTGAAAATTGGGTGAAAAAATTTAAATTGAAAAATGCTGACAAAGCGAGAAAATATTCAATTGAGGACTTAAGCGCTTCTGTGTCTCAAGATTCTCGGTGCTGCAGTCAAATCTAGTTTTTGGTATGAAATGGTTAGTATTTGTCTTAGCTTATGGCTGCAGAAACTTATAAAACCCCTAGGGCTACTTTTTTGCATGTAAAATTAGGAAAGTGTAAAAATCTTTCAAAGTAGTATCTAATTTTGACTCTATTGTTAGTATAAATATATTTTTTCATTAACATAATATCAAAAGAATCAATAAGACACATCATAAAATGGTCCATTGATTTGCAACAGCTCAAGCTATATGTATAGTCTCACTCTGCGCCTTTATAACTCAAAGATTACGAAATATTTATAAACGAGCTGAACTTAATATTGAAACCAGTTCAAAGATCAATACAAAGGAATTCCTTTCCTCCATTTTATTTGTATAAATTAATGTTAGTTAATTGTATTTGACATAATGAGAATCTTGTTTTAGAAGCCTTTAAAAATCCCAAAAGATTATTGCCCTGACACATTGACTTGTGTTGTCTATCAACATCACGATCCCCTAAAATGTTTGCAAAAAATATTAAATTTAGCTTCAATAATTAGCATAAAAACTAGACAAAAGAAAATAAAGAAAAATTAATATGCTTTGAAAAAGACTCCATAAGTCTATGGAATATCGATGTCATTGTTCATCATACAAGCTTTTGTTTTCTTTCTTAGTCATAAGCTTAAAAATTTTAGTCAATGATGGTGTCATTTACCCGAGAAGTTTTTTTGCGTAAAATAAGCAGCTTCTGCTGGAATTACATTTTTATACACTTTATTTTTAAATATTTTTACCAAAAGTATAACGAATTTGTCTAGAAGTTTGTAACATAATTAGTAAAAATAAATGTAAGAAAATTTATTTATTATTTTTAAAGGCGAATCGTACTTTCCAAGCTATAGAAATTTTTTATGTTTATCTGAGTCTACTATTGCCATTTTTAATATTAATGAATATCAATTTAAAATTTTTTCTGACTCTTAGATAATTAAATAGAATAAATTTTTACAAAAGCTGTACATTTCTGAGCGCCAGAAATTTTTACATAATCTTTGTTCTTATCTGCAACTTCTATACTACAATATTCTTAAAACTTTTTAATTTATATCACAAGTTTATTTTATAGAATGAATATTTACAAGATTTTGCATTTCTGTTTGAACTAGCAGCCTTGACAAGTAAAATTTTTAAACTAAATATTTTGGAAGCAAAAGAGATATGCAAAGATCAGCTACAAGGATTATGAAGAATTTTTTCGAAATTATAATTATAAAATTACAAGAACCAAAATTTTTGGAAATGCATTAAAAACTAATTTCTTGTTGCTAATTATTTAACTTGAATACTTTTTAAATAATTCAAATACAAATTATGAGCATTTGCTTCAAACCATTTAAAAAAATTGGCTTTCTGATTTGTTTTTTCGCGAAATTTTTCAAAAAGAATTGACAACAAATTTGAGAAAATGCTTCAAAACTGAAATAAAATGTTTTTTCTGTTTTTTTTTTACAGAAATTCTTTGAGTTATGAATACGAATTTTTTTTCGATTACTCAGTACTCATAGACAAACATTTCGTGCGAAATGCTTAGGATTTTGAAACGAACGCAAAAAGAGTGTTTTCAAATGCAGTACAAGTTATAGTTATCTATATTTTAACTGATTATTATTTGTTGAAGTAATAAACAGTTCCACAACATTCAGTTGTTTTTTGCTTACATAACTAGGCGCGTAACGGATTGCAAATAATGATTTATTTTTATGAAGATTGTATTATTGTTGGCTCTGTATGGATAATGCGACTTGGACTGTCTGCCTAATTCTCAAACGGCTTACTGCAGTATAAAAGCAGCACGAAAATGCGCAATTGGGCGAGACGAAACAGAATGTGATCGATTTTTTTATACTGACCCTTGTACACCATCGATTTCTGACAGATTAAACAGATTATTCCACACGAAGGCGATAAAAACAGAACAGCTTCATAAGAGTCGTGAATTAGTGCTGCCAATTCGCGTGAGGTAGTTAGGGTAACACTATTTGTTTTGTTAACTGAGTACGCTTGACAAAAAGTTTCGTGCGTAATACTACGCGAAGTTTTTATTATTGATTTTATGTCGCGCCTTTAGAAATGAAAAATTACAAGAAATAGTATTAACCTAAACAATTTTATACAAATATAGGTAATCAGAAGATTTCTGTATGTCGATTTTAAGAAATGAAAAATTATAAGCCAAAACTTTTGTGTAACCAGAAATTTTGTGTGGGCTGGTGTTACGAAATGAAAAAATTATAAGAAGCATTTAGCGAAACGATTTAATAAATTTATTTGTAATCAGAAGATTTTTGTAGCTTGTCTTCAATAACTGAAGAATTATAAGAATCAAATTCAAACGAGTTAACGCTTGTAAGCAGAAATTTTCTGTAGTTACTTTTTTAATTCTCTATATGCATAATATTCAAAACAGGAAAGTAAAATTAACAGATTTTTTATTTTGCAAATTTATTTTATAAATTATAAGAAACAGTATTATGCAAACGATTTAATGAAAATATTGGCAAATAGAAGTTTTTCGTAGGTGAACTATGAGAAATTAAGAATTGTAAGCAACATAAGTAAATGTTTGTAAGCAGAAATTTTCAGTAGATTATCGTTTAATTCTATATAAGAAGAATATGCGAAGCAGAGAAGTAAAATTTGCAGATTTTTTATTTGGCAATTTATTTTCGATAAAACAGTATCTAAACAAACGATTTAATGAAAATATTGTTCAACAGAAGTTTTCAGTAGTTTGTCTTCAAGAAATGAAGAATTTGAATTTGTAACTGAAAATATAAGAAACAGTATTTACCAAAAGATTTAATAAAATATTGACAATCAGAAGTGGACTTTAAGAAATTAAGATTTTTAAGAAACAAACGAGTTAACTTTTGTAAGCAGAAATTTGCTGTAGATACTCTTTTAATTCTATAAACGAAGCATATGTAGTAATATATTATAAACACGTTTTTTATTAAATAAACTATATACAAGAGACTTATTCCCAAAAAAATGAGTCAATCTATTAGTTCAGAACTGCGATTGCGTAAGCGCATACAAACTTCGTTAGAGTGATATCAAAAAACCTAAAATCGTCTTTTAAATATTTATGGTGAAATATCTTTTCATAATTACACAAACTTTTGAAATGAAGTGAAAAAAACACAGCGGTAACAACAATTAAAGCTACTAAGTACGCGTACAGTTAAGTGTTATGAGTCCGGCTTTTTTTGTTGCGATAATTACAGAGCTAAGAACTTGTTTAAATGCATTGAGACAATTACCAAGTGTTCAAGTCTAGCGCCAGTCAGGTGTGTGCAACATTTTATATATATTTTTTTGTAGTTTGTTGTTGTTGTGTGCTGGCAGATTGGACCGGGTACAAATCCAAGTGCAAGTCCAGTTGGAGTTAGTGCACTTACCTTTTAACACTGAGCTTCCTTGTCGCTGGACACACAAATTGCCGTTCAGCTGTAATTAAAAATGAAAAATCATAAACATTACTGACAACCCAAGCGATAGTTACCAACAGTCGGACAGACCGTTGCACATTGTATATAAATCGTGCATCCTTTAATGGGGACCCAACTAACTGCACTATAAACTGTAAATGCAGTTAATTAAGCACGTCATCCAATAGGTAAAAAAAAACTAGATATAGTAGTAAAAAAAGAGTGCTCTCTAGCATGTCTTGGCTGCTTAATTAGCATGCCTTGATGGCAGTAAGCTAACAGACGAAAAAAAACACTGATACATGCTTCGATGTGGTTCGCAGCTTGTTAAGCAGCTCGGCCCACAAACCGGCAAACCTGCGGGAAACCTTTTGTGGCAGTCAGCTCGTGGGCTCGGCTTACACTGACGCGCCCAGTACCAGCCCTATCAGCGGCCTACACAAGAAAGTTTCAAGCCGCGTCGCTGCAACTTCTCAAGCGGAAGCAATGTGCAGACAATGTCGACCCTAATTTCCTATTTAAATATTGTTCAAGCAATGCAACTGTGTAATGTATCTAAGTAACTATATATATAGAGTTGTTTGGTTGGTAATACAATACCGGCCATGAGTATACCCATTTAATACCAAATGGCACATATATGGCATTAAGTAGCCATTGGGCTGGGCAAAGGGCCAACAATAAGTCATGCAAAGTGTTTGTGCACACACGGCCCTAAGAACTTCCTGTGGTTCTATTGCACGGGGTAGTTGACATAACCAAGTGGAATTTCGAGCTGCTGACTAGTGTCCAAAAGTGGCGACCAACTATCAATTAAGGCTTAAGCTTGGGAAGCACAAATAGTATCTAATCTTATGGAACACTTAGAACTGTTTGTTTAGTAGTTAGAAGCAATTTACGAGAGAGAAAAAACGAAGATAATAAACATGGCAATGCAACATAGTCTTTCATATATATTCTTGAAAGAACTTGGAAATAGTCAATAAATTTGTTATTTGAAGCATAAGCCAGCGCAGTCGTCAAATTATGCATAATTTACGATAACATGACGCTATCGATCATACACTAAGAACATGCACGAACTTTGATAAGAACAAACGCTGAATGTTACCTAAGTTCTCATAATCTAGCATAGAAAAATTTAAATATGCCTTACTCAAAGGTAATATAATAATGTTTGTGTCTTGAAGTCGAAAACTATTAGAAAGAGAAAAATGGTGGTACACCGCAATTTAATAATATTATGCTCATGAATGCTGAAAAATGTGTATCATATTTTCAAAGATCTTAAACAGCTACTTCAATAAAGATTATTTTTCAGCTCATTAAAGGATGGAAGCTTAAAGAAACGAAAGCTCTTTGATGTTTTCAAGTGCAAAAGAGTTCAATAGAGTCTGATTTTAATGTTAATAAAGGGTGATTTTTAAACAGTTGATTTTTTTAGCATTACTTTAACAGCTGACGAGAGTTACTGTCAAACACATTCTAATTTATTGGTCTAGAAACTTCAAAAGAAAAGCGCATACAATTTGTTGAGTGCAAATGCCATTTGGCGACTCTCTTATTTTTTACAATCGCAATTCTGGTTGAATGGCTATATACATAAGCCCAATTGTCAGATAGCAACTCAAGATCAAACAGAAGTAATGAAAGATCTACCGTCGAAAAAGTCGCTGTTTGTTGGGCATTATAGACGAGCGGCATTAATGGATCGAACTTATACAATATGGAAAAGGCCAAAATGTTATTGTGAATTCAAGTTTAGGATGCTTATACATTTATTTATGATTGACGTCAATTTGAAGAAATTTAATTTTGGTATACCGACCGAAATATTGCAGAGAGTTTGTCAAAATTGAATCCAGCTTATGAACCTTTTTTTAACACAGCCGCGACCAATATTAAACAAAATTATTTCAATCGATTCGACGACACAAATAAAGTTTCTCGATATCATTATCTATACAATATTTTGTGATCAATTAAGTATACGCTAAAAAAATAACACTTTATGATTATTGAAAAAAATCCGGTTTTCATACATAACAATAAAATTAGGTGTAGCTACATTAAAATAGCAAAAATAGTTCCTGACTTCTTAACAATATGATTTTCTATACCACAAGAAATGATATAATTTTAATGAAATAATTTTCTCTTATAAAAGTCACAACAATATAACACTAGAAAACGTACAAATTCTTTAATCATTCAGGCATAAATTTGGAACTATGTTAAATATTAATAAAATATTATTCTAAAGAAAGTTGTTATTTACATTTTTTTTTTTTAATAACAATTGTTCTTTAAAAACAATTGAGAATTCAGAGATTTAAGGCTCTAGACTAACTTTGTCAGGATATGCTAAAGCGGATTTTTTTTTCCCAAAAAAATTGACGGCCTGAAAGTCAACATTGAGGAATTTATTTATGTGATACAGGCCAATATATTATAGAAAGTATGCGAAAATTAGACTCAGCGGATGGACTAATTGCAACGCAGCTGCCATCAACATTTAATAGAAATTATGTTTAAATAAATTATATGCATTTTCGAAGTTGTGTTTTTTTTGTAAATTTTCTTCTAAAACCAATTAAGTTCTTAGAAAATCACCGTTTAACATGACTGCGCTCCAAGGCTTTATCTGGAGTGGTAAAGTTGTTTAGTTGTTAAAAATTAAAGTTCTTAATCATATTTTTCAAATGTTGCCGCTTATTCTTAATACATATGGATTTCCGATATGACATTGTTCTATCAAATGGCTTTTTTTTGGAAGTTATAGTTGACTTGAATTAAAAAACATTCTTAAGTTCGAGGTATTGTGTCAAACTAAGCATTTCTTAATCTAAATTTATCAATTTCAAACTAAACTCATTATTTAGTTAACAAAAAGTTGAAAAAACTAGTACTACTAAAATCGACAAATCTATAATATTTGTTTAAAACAATCTCTAAAATTGGAGAACTTACAGCTGCACTCAAATTTTTGAAAAATATTACTCACGCTGACTCTGAACCACGTACTTTAAATAAGAATTTTTGTAGCGAAATTAAAAAAAAAACTAATAAATATACCGAAATATGTTGTTTAAATTCTCTATAAAGCTTCGGAATTCACGTGAAATTTGCTTACAAGAAGAATCTGAGACTGGCTTCATAGGTGAAATTGAGGCTTGCAGCGCCTTGAATATGCAATATTTAAATAAAAAAAAAAAAACTTGAAAACAGAAGAATAATTTTTATCTGGGCAGAATAGTGGTACCGCATTCGCATCAAAATCGGAAGGACCGTGGTTCGATTTCACCCTGCAGCACAGGTACATACATTTAACTGGCAGTGACACAGCTAGCAAATTAAAAGGCGCTGTTTACTTAGGAAATTCTATATAATTTAAAGACACAGACATTCGGATTCGCCTAAAAGCTTCGCTCTTCGAACACCTATAAATAGAGATATCTCCATGGCCCGTATTTGATGTGATGACAATATTCAAGGGAAATATGTCAATATATATATATTTTTTTAAATTTTTTATCCATCATCCAAAAATTTGTATTGATATCTATTGTCATTTAGGAGATACAAATATAAAAATCTGGTATTGGATTCCTATACCTCCTTGAGTAAAACAAAAACTAAACTAAAAATGTTGTAATTTAAATTTTACACTTGAGCTTCCATTTTAAAATAAGGATTGTAAATCGCATCTAAATTCACTGCGAAATATACAAAATAGTGTGAAAGTTGGAAAAGTACGGGCCTTATGCTTATTTAACTAATAGTACCTAGCTGTATCTCAGCTGAATCAAAAGCCATTATGCTGAAAATTTACATGCATGTTTGTTTTAACTTTTAAATATATATTTTCCAATTAGCAATAAATATCATGACCTTGACTTTATTTATTAAATGTCAAAGGCCACCAAAATATTTATGTCAATGATAACTGCTATACACGCGTCAAATGTTCGAAACAATACTAAACAAACTTACCAAACCTGAGTTAACTTTCTTTGATTAACCATTTCAGCCCACATACCATGCCATAACTCTATTATAGTTTCTACAACATCTTACAAGCAATTAAGCTTGTTTTTATTTAGAACAACACGCACTGCTTAAGCCCACCCATATATATAGGTAGTGACCTCTTTTAAAAGCTTCCGCCAACAGTTTTCATATTCTACGCCCAATTCCAATACAATTCTAGCCCTTAACATTCTTGGAAACTTTACAATTCTAACGCATATGCCGTCATGCCCTCGCACCATTGAAGCCCGCATGTGGAACAAATAAAATTAAAAAAAAAAGAATTCATTTACATTTCCGCAAAATTGTTTTGCACCTAATGGGTTTTTTTTATCAACAAAAAGGTACAACAATGTAGTAGTTTACATGGGTTCGCTGTGATGAGTATTTTGCGAAAAAATATTCGAAGTAGAAAAACACAACAAGGCATATAAATTAAAAATATTATCTATGCAGTGTGAAATATGTTAACCGGCAAGTCACTCCAAATGGGTAAAGTTTAATTGAAAAACTGATAAATGTGCCCGCTGTGCTTGGAGAGGTCTTACGCAAGCGTAGCCACCACACGAAAGGGAGCTAGCTGGCTGCTCATTTAATCAAAGCCACGCATAAAGCTCGAGAAAACGGAGCTGCTCCGAACTGCGAGCCAAGCTCATAACTGATTAATAGCAACAAACGTTTAAACGAAATGAAAGCGAAAAAGTTTTAAATCATCGCATTAAAAACTCAAAAAAAAAAAAAGAAAAAAAGTTAAAAATAAAAACAGACGTGTTATGGCGTGGCTCAAAGAAAGGCCCAATCTTGCGAGATACGAAACAATTCTTGAGCGTTGAGAAGCATTTTGGGGACAGACGTGGCTCGTGGTTGGGTGTACTACGATGAGTCGCCTCGACTGAACACGATGATGGCGCTGATGATGATGTTGTTGATGATGTAAACGAAATTCAAATTTATGGTAATACATAAAAGAAAATAACAATCACAGACAGATTTAAGAGCGTGTGTAAGCCATACAAAAAAATCTCTATATAAGACTAAACATAAATGTTTCTTGTACAAAAATATCAAAAGTGAAAGTTTTTCACTTTTTGTTTTTTTTGAAAAGATTTCGGCTGTTTGGCTGTTTAATTCGTGGCAATTTTTCAACCAAGCACAGCAAAACCTAGAAATGTCTAACGAACTAACTAGAGAGTAGCTCAACTAGAACGCAAAGAAATCTTTTTAAAGACTTGCGTGATGAGTCAATAAAACTTGATGGAGTGATTTTATGTTACCTTTACTGAAGTTCGAAAAAAATATGTGAGAATTTGAAATTAGTAGAAATTGTAGATTTGTATGTTTTGTGACTTTGATTAGTAGAACGCTTAAAGTTTTTGATATGCTAATGATGTGTTTTTTTTTACAAAAGTTGTGCGTAAATATATGGTTAGATTTACTTAAAGTGTCTATTATGTTTAGTTAAGCATTATACCAAACAAAGTACTATATGAAAATAAACATGTTTTCTGTTTTGGGACCTGTAAAACTTTTGTTTGATTATTGGCTGTCAAAAATCATTATGAATTCTGAAAACTTAAGCTCAAGTTAAAGACCTTAACTTGGCTCCAATTGGTTAGTGTTATGTTAGCTGTCAGAAGAAAAACAAGAAAACAGTTTTTACAATAATATTTTGAAAGCTAATTAAGTTGTTAATAATATAGAGTCAGCTTTAGCTTAAGCCTTACTTGTACAGCATGGGCTGGACTTAAGTTTAGTTTACTCGACGCGTGTATTCTCAAGTTATTTTGAGGTATAATTATTTTGACAGCTTAAGCATAATTGTACACCAAGCAGTTAACTTATTTTGCTGAAAATATAGTACTACCATATAATATATTCTTGACTGATGAAAAAGTTTATAAAAGTTGCTTAAACAACAATAACAAAAAGCGTTTAATATTCTTCTTAAATGCAGAAAAATAGGCTCTTTATTACAATTGATCGACCTTATTGAGTCTTCTGATCTTCATAAAGTTACTCTAAGTATACCTTGATTACATGATCCATTCCGTATCTTGCTAATTATAATACTCATTACAATTTCTTCCGAAAATTCCATTCAATCTATAAATTCTTCAATTCCAAGTCAGATAACCAGATGAGGCGATCAGCCCATTTGAACATCAATAGCCCCATCATTACCTTCACTTGGTTCAATTATGTTTTTTTGTCTTTTTTTTTTTAAATAATCTTGAAAGTTTATGGGTATTTCCTTCCGCTTTTAATTTGGGCTATTGTTAATCGTAGTCTGTGGTCATATTTTTTTATGTGAGTTGGGGCCAGACCAGGCCGGTGATTAGTTTATATCAATATTTTTCTTTGTACTATTTTTTAGTTTTTTTAAAATAAGTTAAGGTCAACTGCACATTATAATTCCAATATATAAATATATAGCATCATCATTTAAGTGATTTCAAAATAATTTTCAAATTAAATTAATAGTATTTATATATTTTAAAAATTTTAAAAACTTAACCGCTCCTTTAAAAGGGTGATTTGTTAGTCAACATATGATACCAATATTTGATTGCTCTCTTCGTCTCGGCTATTATAAATCTTAGTCTTTGCTCAATCTGAGATGTAGGGTCGTGGGTGCAAATTATTTTATATCTAAGTAAAGCGCAACTACGTATTTTTGTTCCAATAAATAAACAGTTCATAAGGTTTCCTTTGGCTTGACTTAATGAGCATTGATTTGTAAAGGGTAATTTTTAAAGTGCACGCTTTTTTGATTGATGATCTAATAAGGTTGCGTTGGCATAATTCTACTTTATTGGATTCCAAAGCGTAAATTGCTGCGCGCTTGTCCTTGGACACACGAGCCTTAACAGAGCTCCACATGAGCTAGGCGATTGATTTAAGGGCCCATACTGCTCACAGAATTCGCGTTTCATGTGGTAGCATTATCATATTATAACCACATGTAAGCTAAGTCGAACTCCGTACCTGGCCGCTGGCCCACAAACACCACCAAACATTATTCATTTTTGAATCTATATTCGTAAGCTAGAGAAGGCGTTTAGCCAAGAAAAATCTTCTTTGATTCGAGACGACAGTATCTTTAATTAATACAGATCTTCCTAGGTAAATAGCGTTTATTTATACGCTAGCTATGCCACTGCTAGACAGGCAAATGCAAGTGTGCCCTAGGTTCGACTCGAACCACCGATCTTCCGATTTAGATGCGAGTACGCTATCACAACTCTATCGAGGCCCACACGGAACCAAATTGTCTGGAATAAAACAGTTAAGTTAGATGATACAAATTGCTCTGTCCAGCATGCTTCGATGTTTATTTCCACATCCCTGACATAGCAACTTGTCTTAAGTATTTTTTGAACCTTACTTGATGTGTTTTGGGAATTTTATCAAAATCGCTAGAAATTTACCAAGCTTTGAGGAACATTTTCGCTTAAAACCAAACAAATAATTGTATATTTTTGTCATAAGTAGACTTCTGTCTGGATTTTTGAAAAAGAAAGAAACAGAATATACTACAATACTTGTTTCCGAAGAATATTTATAAATGTATAAATATTACTTATGAGTAAACTTATAACTAATATGGGGGTAAGTACTGGCTAGTTAGGCCTTCCCGAAGAATATTGTTATTACATTTAATGCACGTGAAATTTTGTAAAATTAAGTTTGATGATCAGTGTATCATATATATTGGAAGTGAGCTTTGCACTCGCTTTACAAAAGTTAAAGGTTATATGGAAACTGTGCTCTATTTAGAAGAAATATGTTTGGCATTAAGTCAATAGAAATGGAACTTTCAAACGCAATGAAGTTAGACTTCTATTATATCCTAAAGTGAAGTACCATCATCCCTTTTTGGGTACCGCCTCGACTGTATTATATACTCAATTTTGTAACATTTCTGACAAAAATATTGAAGATTAGTATAAATATAAGTACGCAGACTGTACTTTACTTATTTATTTATTATTAATACAGGACTATAACTAAATACTGTTGACCCAATTTGAAATTGTTAAAATTTAGAAATAGTAAACGTGATAATATAATCCTTATTCCTAGCCTGATGGGTGAATTGTTTTTATAAATATGTCTCACATCTGGGGCGGGCTGAAAACAGGAAAAAGTATAAACGTTACCAAAGAAACCAAGAGATCAATGAAGTAGGGATTTCATAGTTTGTGATTCATCAAAGATGCTCGATTTGGTAAATCAAGATGAGTTAAAATAGATAATGATACGAAATGAAAATATAGTTCATAGTAGAGGAAATCGTCGAAATCGTAATTAAAGTTGAAACAAAATGTTATTAAATAATTATTTAACAAAGTGCTTAAGCATGTAAGTATATTAAATTAAAATTCAAGAACAACTTTAAGGAAGTACGTCCGTCTAAGCACACTTGTTTAAACATGTAAAATTTGAAGTATTAACAAAAGTTGCTGTGCCATATCTCTAGGCTTTACAAACTACAACTTTACAACTTGTTGACTTGAAAGTAACTTTATTTTTTTATGACCAAAAAGTCAATGAACCCCATCGATAGCTCCCACTACATCACTTTGTGCTGGCTGCACTCCATCCATAGGGCACATATCAGCCGTGTAAGTACCAAGAAAACAAGAAAGTAACACGATTTCCCAGACTTTGACTTTTTAACACTGACAGATGCAACAATTGGAACTTTACCAACACTGTTCTGGTATTTTTCGTATTTCAATGGAATTTCTTTGAATTGACGACAACAATAAAAGCCGTGAACTTTTGTAAAACGTTTCGTTTAGCTGCTTTTGTTTTTATTTTTATTATTATTTTTTTATTGTATTATTTGCTTGCCGCCGCTCTACATGTGCACAGCTGTTGCTGTTTAGTTTTTAGTTTTTTTTTTATTGCTTTTATGTTTCGTTTTAATTTAAAACTTAAACTTAAACTTAAAAGTTATGAAACTTGTTTACCAACATTTTTGTATTTTTTTTTTTGAACTCTTTTGTGGTGGGTGCTTGTTTTTGTTGCTTTTTTGCACTTAAAAACAAAATAAAAGAAATATAAATAACAGATGTTTTTTGGAATTTTTTTTAATGCATTTCATATGCATTTTTTTTTGTCAATATTGAAATGCAAATACATATTTACATAAAAATATATATGAGCTTACGTGAGTGTGTGTGTGTGGCATTTTTCGTCTTAATTTATGTGCTTTGATTTGTTGTGTTTTTACCTTTTTTTTCATTTTTTGTGTATTTCTTTTTTGTTAATTATTTTCATATACTTATTAACGCATTTATTGCGCTGTCGCCGCTTATGTCTGGGCCTGGAAAGTGCTTATGGTAGCTTTATTTTTTGTTTAAGTTTGTTTTTGTTGCCATTTCGTTGAATTATTAACTGGCCAAAAGAATGCCAAGTTGTGTAATCTTCCAAAGCGCTTTCATTGAGATTTACTAACTTAGTAGTCTTTTATTTATATTTATAATATTGTCTTAAAGTAGAGTAAATTCCAAGCATAGTTGCTAAATGACATTGAAATGCATATGCTTTAATTGTAGTGCAATTGGTTGGGTATTCAAGCTTGATTAAATTACATATTAGAATTCGAATTAGTATTAATTGTGTCAAGTCTAACTAAGCCCAGCAGTGTAATTAAGTAAATCAGTTGCAATTAACAATTAAAGATTAAAACTTATGCAAAACTAATCTTAAGTAATCTAAGTAAATCTACTACTTATAAGCATTTTTTAGAATTGTAAATTTTTCTTAAGCAAATTAAATTAATTATTATTATATAAATTAAAATTGTTTAAGTTAAATATAAAAAGAAAATAGCAGCAGTTCCTCAAGCATTTGGTAAGATCTATAGAACATTTTCGGATTACTGCGATCCTCAGTATTAATTGTGTATCCCTTAAGCGTTAGAGATAATGTTCAAGTGCTTAGATCTACTTTATTATAGGTTTTCATCCTTTTATGATATTAAGCTACAGTTCGGCAAGCATTTAGTGGGTATAGCTGCGACCCTCATGGATTTATAATTTGACCCTTAAGCGATAGAGCTAATATTTAGGCCCTTATTTCTACTTAATTATCGGACTTGGCTCTGTTATGATTATGGATGGATGGATTTATTGTATATAGTTCTTATACGGTAGAGAAAATATTAAAAGTCTTTAATCAATATTCTATTATTACTTAAAACGGTAGCAGTTCGGAAAGCATATATCATGATCTAAATAAAAAAACTGCGACCCTCAGGAGTTATAGCCTTACATCTACTTCGTTGTCGCCTTTGACTTTAATATGACATTTTGCTACAGTTCCGTAAGTATTTATTTTAGACATTGTTCTACTCCTAGTAGAGCTCTAAGAATTTATTGTGTGTCCCTTAAGTGGAGAGTTGTTTACATTTTTAAATCTACTTCCTATTGGATCATAGATCTTGGTAGCGTGAGTGGTAGCGTACTCGCCTCTAAATCGGAAAGGCGGTAGTTTGATTTTACTCAGCCAGCACTAGTGCATTTGCCTAGCAGAAGTGTTTGCTATATACGCTGTTTTCCTAGGAAAATTAACCTATGCTCCGCCTTTGGATCTAGTCTAGGGGAATAATTTTTTTTTATTGGCTCAGATCCCAATATTTCAATATGCTGCATCAAGATGTCGATTGTGGCTTATTTTAAACCGGCATCAGTTAGAAAAAGATTTAATATGATCTAAATAAAATATTGCATTTTACTCATAGAACTGCTTAAAATGGGTATGCCTGCGACCCTCATGGATGTATTGTGTGTCCCTTAAGAGGTACAGTTTAAGTCTTTAGTTCTATTTAACTAACGCCTTTGACCCCAATATGACAAAATGCTGCATCAAGATAGCGCTGGCGAAGTCAATTAATAATCAATCTAAAAATTATAGTAAATTCGTAGAGAACACTTCTGTTACGAAGCAACTTTTCTATAAGACCATTGTCACTCTTTAAAAAAATTTAAGAAAAATATGCTCCAATGATAAAAAATAGTTATTTAACTAAGGCAGAACTAAGTAAATTATATATTTTGAGTCACACATAGGTACCGGCAATATAAAACAAAAAAAAATATTGCACTTGACTATGCTTGGAGTGATGACCAAAGGCGGAGCATGGGGACTCTCACTGCGTAGCTGTACCAAGAGAACCAGGTTTGTTTGAAATCGAATCTAAAGGACGATGCCTTTAGATTCAACAAGTTCGTATTGGTCAAAGATGCACGACATGGCAAGTCAAGATAAGTTAAGATAATGAAAAAAATGGGTTGAATAGACCGTGCATAAGATAGGAAATCCAAATATGTATAATCGTAAGACGTATTTATATATAAGTTTTGGGCTAGAGACTGTCGTTTTGCCACAAACTGAGTTCTAAAAATTCACCTTTTTGGCGATATTTTGGCTTTTTTAAGAAAACTAACAAAAGATTTTCTGCCTTAATTTAAAATAAATAATAATTATGATAATTTCTTGTAAAGTTTAAAAGAGGTTTTCAATATGTCAGCAAAATTTTAAGCATTATTTGAAATATCTTTTGGAACTAGGTCCAAACTCTTTGTCAGAATTACAAATACTTTGTTGCCTACTTTGTTGTATAGCTACAAGCTGAAAAATGCATCTATCAAAATTCGGATGACAATATCAGTTATACAAGCATTGCTTTAAAATAGTGAAACTACGAATTTTTTAAGACATAATACTCTATTTAAAAAAATTGAATCAAAATGTCTTCATATGAGTAATATTCAATCTTGTTTGGTATAAAACTTTTTGATTATGTTTTCATAACTTGAATGGAAATTTTTATTCCGAAATCTATAGTTATGCTTAATTGCAACATAATTTACTAAAAATAATTATAGCCAATTTTGTTTAAATTATTTTATATTTTATTAAATCGCAAAAAATAAAACCTTTTCTACAGCAAAGCATAAACTTGTAGCTGTTGAAGCTGGCAGAATTGAAGTCTTATCTCATATCTTCTATTAAAGTCAAGTTCAAGCTTAAGCTCTTGATGCACGTTAAGTCAATTTTGTTTCAAACCAATAACTGCCTTATAAATACTCAAAATCCCTGAAATATGGCTTACTGCAAAATAAAAACAAAGCAATATAATTATATGCACACTTATGCTGGCTGACAATAGACTGTCATTAAAACAATCAATTGTGCATAATTTTCTGTAAAGAACTTCTCAACACTAATTGCCACGCATTTTAAATAAATAAAGAAAATTTACGACTTCCGACTTATGAAAAGTCATTACTCTATATTTCTCTTCAAAAACTAGGCTAAGCTATAATATAATATAATCACTAATTTCTTTTCAAGATTAACATAAAAACTCAAGCCAGCGATTTCAATTGTGACCAACGTTTTCATTTCCTCTAGGTTAAAGTAAGACAATGCTTTAGGAGAGCTTAGAAAAAAAAAACTGACTGATCATTAACAAAACAATGCTCATTAGTACAGCAAGATGAAAAAGATACATGTCTTTTTATTATTATAAGCAAATAATTTTCTTTTTTTTTGTGTTTGCTTAGCGAGAAAGTTCTGCAGCGTTTTCCGGTCTATTGAAAAGCTTGGTAAACCAACCCAGCAAAAGTACGCTTCAAGTAAACCTAAGTGAAATATGCATTCTAGGCTCTTTTAAGTTTAAGGGATAAAGGGTGATTTTTTTGTACAATACTTTTTATTATAACAGCTAAAGTGGCTCATGTGCCTAGTCTTATGTCAAAACAAGCTCAGTTTGGTCTATAATCCAAACATGAATCGACTCGTAGACTAATGAAGCTTACGAAGTATTGCATTTTGCATCAAATTTTATACTATTCATCATACAAGGAGAGGCATATTTTTAAACCTGTGTGCAGCGGCAAAACTAATTTCCGGTTAAGGCAACGTAGATAAGTCTGAACAGCAGCATAGCAAAAATTACCAAATCAGCTCGTAAAAATCACTGTCTGGAGTACCGAACTGGAAGAGTTTGATCGTTGGGTCAAATAAGTGATTACAATTATCTGGTGAAACAGGTGCCCCAATTTCGCGAAATAATGGTCTTATTGAGATAGGAGTTTACCGACTATATCGCAATGTAGACCAACTTTTGTGGGGCTATGTTAAGGCTCAGAGATATGAGCGATAATAATGACTCACTGAAAGCTAATATTGAAGAATTTATTCGTCAGATACTCGACGATAATCTTTTCAACAGATTATGCAGAAATTGGATACAGCGTACGCACTCTTTGCAGCGCTGACACAGCCAACATTTAAATAAATTTTTCTTAAAACATTTCAAAACATTGATGGTTCTATTGATACACACAAAGATTTCATACATTTTATTTGCTTTTTGGAAAACAACTTTAAAAAGTACTTAAAAAATTACCCTTTAAATGGGTTCTAGGCGCATTTAAGACTTAAAGATACAATGTGAGTGCTGGCGACAAAAGTGTCTCGTTTACCATAGCTTCTAGAGCTCGATTTTAAGCCAGCTGTGACTCATATGCACTTTGGAGTTATTCAATGAGGCACAAAGACAACAACGAGAATAACAAAACGTCTAACAAATAAGTGGGCCGACTCCAAACACACGTGTGTGAGCTATGACTGTGCCCCCTACTCCTCCGCTAGACAACAACTACAACAACCGCGTCTTGGTTAAGAATTAGAAGGCTCCACATGGTCGCTGTATCGCTTGGTCGGTCGCTTGGACTTTACAAATAGCTTGCAGTTCATTAATTTTCATTGTCAGCAATCGCCTCGCCTGCACCCATTTGTGTTTGGATACCCCTACAAATGTACCCCGCCCGCTCTGCACCGCACTATGCAAATGTCAAAAACTTTTTGTTATGGTTTTATAACGTATTTTGTTTTTTTTTTGTTGGTTTCGGCGAGAAAAATGTCACAGTAACCAGTCAGCAGCAGCAGCAGCAGACATAGGACCATTGAGTGGAGGTGACTCAGCCCAGTCAGTCGGTTGAATGCAACTGCAGTCTGCGTCTTGAACTGAATCTTGCTTTGGCGTTGAGCCTGAGTTGGCTTACATTTTTATGGCTTTACTTTGGTTTTTGGCTGCTGGTCGATTGCATAACGCTCAAGTCTGGCATAAATTTTAAATAAATTATGTAAATTTTTTTTATTTTTATTTTTTTTTTAAAGCAGCGCTACGCACTCCAAAATGTCTTTGTCTTTATCTGCAGCTTGCTGTGCGGCATTTTCCAAAAGAAAACTTCTGGCTCTATGTTGTGGGCTATGTGATTGAAAAATGTCTGTGGCAGCTGAGTGACGCAGGCATGCGGCATGTGGCACTGATATTTGATATAATACTGCGCGCATACCTAAGAACCCACTCCAAAAAAAATGTTTAATTCTTGAGTAAGTCCCGCAGCGTTTTTCACTTAAAAACTTTTCTGTTGATGTTTGTTGTTGGGGGCAGGCACTGTGCTTACTCAATGAAAACTTCTTTGGGGTTTCAGTTTGCTTCTACCTCCGTCCCCACAGTTTTTAATTAGACAATCCAAAGACATCAACACCATCTGCCAGTGCGTTTAACAAGCACTACAACAGTTGAGTTGTCATGTCTCTAGATGATCTTTCAGATACTTTCTAAACAAACACTTTTCCAGCCAACAGACGTGCAAGTAAATAGAACTGGAGTTACCTGAGTTTATTTGTTGGGTGCATGAAAAAATGCTCGATAAGTCCATTTACTTTGGCGTAATTGCCTTTTATGGTATTGCTTCAAAGTAAGTTGTCCTAATATTGTTTTAGGCTGCATTTAAGTTAACATTGATTTTTTTTGACGGATTAAGCTATTAAGTAGAAACATTTCAAAAGTGCTGGAATTATTCAATTCGGATTCGGCCAACGCCTGCATGGCGCTCAGTGGCATGTGCGCTATGGATATTAAGAAAATGAGCTTCACATATCCAGAATAAGAGTTGCAACTAAACATTAAGTGCCGCATTCCTGGGCAATCGGCTTTAATATATTATTAGATGGTCCAAATCTGACCAGCAAAGTACTTAGGAAGTGTTATTTAGCTTCCAGCAATTTTAACGAATTGCCATAAAACACTTTAGTGCAAAGTTTGTTTTCTTCGAATTAAGATTAAAGAAGAAAGTTTCAGAAGTCAGGGGTTAAGGTAAAATGAGTGCACTCGCATATTTTTTCAGAGATGACGCGAATAATGTGCACCCAGGTTTAGCGACTGTAGATATAGACAGATATTTAAAAATTGCAGAAACTACTGCAAGCTCATTCATTCGAATTTCGTAACTTTTAAAGGTCTTGGCTGTACATGAGGTCGTTAAAATAAAGTTTAGAAGCGTTTAACAAAAATTTTCGTATCTATTCAGCCAATCAGGCGACTATTATAAATTATTGATGAATAGCTGTCACCCATCTCTAAAAGACAGGACAGCGCAGTTGTTAGATTACTGCATCTGGGTCCCAGATAAGATATGAAACTGCCAGCATTCTCCCTTTAGAGAAGAATCGAGCATCAAATACAATTAGGACTTCACGGCAGACTTGCTAAATTTTCAGCAATTTTGTCGCTCAAAACAGAGTTCAGTGCTGTACTGTCTTAAGGACTATCTCCAAAAACTGTTTGATAAGAATCCATTTATTTAGGCTTAAAGCTCCCCTCCTAACGAGAACTACAGTAGTTGGTGATGATGAGCTTGAGACGTAAAGCACCTGTAATGTGCAGATCAAGATACTGTTTCCTCAAGTCAAATTTTATATTCTCATATTAGGGTTTATCGATCCTGCAGCATGGCAGAGATTTTCATACTTATTCCATAGGTAGTCCGTGGGGCTAATAAGGCTTAGTTCCCAGTTGATAAAACTACATTTTGGATGCTAAATTTTTTTCTTCGTAATAATTTTGTCTAACAAGTAATGGTGTCGGCGACATTCGCCAAATAAGGACTATTCCCCAGTTGATAAAACAACTTTATTATAGAGCACTGAAGCGAATCTTTTTTGCTAAAAATCTTTGTCTAAAAACAAATGTGTGTCGTCTGTCAGTGGACATTTGTTTAATTCAAAAAGTAGATGTACCGCTTATATACATTTGTCAACTCTCTCACACGCATTTAGTTCATTAACGCTGCCGCTCTCTATTGCAATCATGCTGACTGCGCTGCTTACTCACACAATGTAAGAGCTTTGCTTTTATGAGCGCTGTTCATTTTGGATGAAGCCTCTAATCTTTTATGCTTAAAAACTTTGATTAAGAACCAATAGTTCTGATGTGACATGAAGATTGGTTAAATTTACTAAGTAGAAGGTATTAATTAAGGATATATTGGCCAATGCCCAATTCAATTTCTTCGTTAGCATATTACACATGTTGACATTATAGCCACAAACATAACTTAAAAGTTTTTTAAGACTGCCTTTTAATAGATCTTTTATAGCTTGAAATTTTCAACGTTAAGAACCTTAACTTATGTTGTAAATAACTAACTAGGTCTTATGTTCTATAAATACACTTTTTACGATTTAAAATCACTTCAATACTGCGACATTTCCGATTCCTTAATCAGCTGATAAAGCAATAAAAAACCTTTAAGCTGTTGGTATTGCCCCAACTTATCGACAAGGAAGGCGTCTTCGCTTCGCACAAGCAAAAAAACATGTATTTTTATACCCTGCTTAATACCAACTGATTGTGTTAGCCAAGCCAACTTGTGCAGGCCAACAATATATGGTTTATGTGTGTGATTATTTTTTACTGTTTGCTTATCACAATTCATCAGCAATAAGCCAACACGACATGAGCGTCTGAGTTGGCGAATGCTTCAGTTTTTTTTTTCTCATTTTTATTTTTTCGCCTTCTTATTAAGCCGCAATTTATTTTTGGTAACAAGGAAACTGCACTCGCACGATCTTTTGCTTTTATTTTTGTTATTTTATTATTTTTATTGTAATTGCTTTGAAGAGCGGCGAACAATAATGCAAAAGCGTTTTGTGGCTGCGTAAATAAAAACAAAATATGATAATAAATAAAAAAAAAATAAATAAATAATGCGATTTCATAAAAATAAAATGGAATAATAAAAATTAACTAATTAGCGCTGGCTGCCAGACTTTAAACGAGTTTCAGTTTATACACAAAAAGTCGTAAGAAAAACAAGAATTTAATTTAAAAATGTCAGTAAAAGGTCTTAAGAAATTAAGGCGAAAGGAATACGAGCACAAAGTGACAGGATGTGCGCATAAACTAGGCCAAAAGTGATGGGTAATTGAAAGTAAGCAGTTTATTGGGCATCATTTTGAGTTGTGCAAAGTCATGCACTGAAAATGCTTACATTTCCTTTAAACAGGATCAGTTGTCAAGTAAGGCTGCCACTTAAATTGCACAATTTCTTTGAAATGGTAAAACCAAATTCCACCAAAAAAAAAATAAAGAGTAAGTGACTTGGCATCATTCTCAATTACAATGCAAGCTTAATGAATATGAAAATTTATAGTTACTATAAAAGGCAGCATAAGCAAACATACCTACTTGCTTATATTTTGATTGTCAGATGAAAAGAAAATTACCCACGCTTTCCAAGTTGCCACCAAAAACAACAACAACAGCAATAGTCACTCTATGTGGCAACAACAACAACAAATAGACTTCAGAAACCATTAAAGTTAACTCGTCACGAAAAAAAATGGAAAACAATTGAACAGAAACAACAAAACAAAACAAAACACAATCCAACTATGAGCACTTTGTTATAACCAGAAAGAAATGCAAACTTTGAAGAGTCTTCAAAAAGCCTGAAGAAACCCACTGATCTTCTGTTGTGATAAAATTATTGTGAATTAAAGATTATGCTATGGATATAGTAATAAGTTGATGTGGTATCTTATAAATGCGATAATATCATATTTTATATGATACGAGTAGCTTAACAGAAGAGCCGGCTACGCAGACTGGAGTACACCCACGAACTGATGTTGGTTATTTATAAACAAAAAACTTTCAAAAAAACTTAAAAATAAAAGACTTCCCCAAGTTGTATTACTATAAATGCAAAATAAGTTTTAGAGATATTTCGCGGCTTTTTGAATAGAGCGCAAGCGATGCACTCTTTCATTAGAAGTCTTTCAGTTCTAACGCGTCTGTGTTTATTTAGTACAAATTTATAAAATATTTTTCTCGATTGCAAAAGATATATTTTTATATTATGAAAATGTCAATGTAAAAAATTATTTTAGACACATTTAAACTCTTCGGCAATGACCGTCTTAATTCCTAGTTTTAAGCCAAAGAAAAGTTCAGCTGCAGCTCATCGAATACTCATGCAAGCTTATAAGGAATATCATTGATGCTTTGGGTATGGTTTTAACGTTTCTAAATTGCTGATTTTAGCCTCGAAGACACCGAGCGTTCTGGCTCAAGAATCTGTCAACAAATGCAGAACGGGGGAATCGATTATTGCGGAACATTTCAATCAAAAGGCAAATGGAAGCTTATAAGGAGCACTTTCAGATGGTATGTGTGCAACGATGTTTTTAAAAGTGTTGATTTCAATGTCGAAGACATAGTGCATTCTGTCTCAATGGTGAGATCTGCTACAACCGTACAAAGCCATTAATCTGCTATAGGTTCAGACTGGCATTGCTTTTATAGATAGCTTCTAAGGTCTTTAAAAAATATAGATCTTGATGTGCTACAATAAGTGTTCTACTTTTCGTTTAACGCTTGTCGCTTCAAGCTAAGTAGCCCAAACTTGATATGGTTGATTAGAGCAGAACGAACAAATTGCGGTTAAAGTTTATTTCAAAAACAGTTCTGATGTTTTGTTTCCCCCAAAAAAAAACTTGCTACTTTCCCAAAGTTCATGCAAAGGTCAACTGCTAACTGTGAAGCAAATGCAAAGCTGTGGTCGTAACTACGAGGTGTTTGTCTTACGAGTCTAACAGCTCATTTGAGCTTTGTCAAAGTCTTAAGTACGTTTCGTCAACTGAAACATAAAAAATAACCAAAAATTTGACATAATTCTGTACAAGTTTTATGCAACCGTTTCGACAATGAGCGCGCAGCTAATTAGCGGCACGAAATTATCTATGCACATTAAAGGGTGTAGCAGTAGCCCATAAAGTTGGTTCAAACAAGTTGGTCCGTTTGCTGACCCCATTTAAAAAGGCTTTGAAACTGTCAAATGCCATGCGTTTTAGAATTTTCTTGAAACTCGATTAGAAAATAAAAGAAAAAAATACCGCGTGCTGAGCGTGAGCTGCGTGCTTTGCGTAATTAGACGCGCTTTCTTTGCAGTTGCTGGTACTCAGTGAAGTATCGCTGAATATTTTGTGGAAAAACGCGTCTAATGAAAGTCTATGGGGCCTGTAGACAAACGCTCTCACGTTTTAGAAATAGAATTATGGCTTTTGATTTGCGCTGAACATTGGCTGTCATTTGTCGTTCACTTTCTGTCGTTTAGAAGAAAACAAGACGCGTTGGACAGCTGAAGAAGAAAAGAAATTTCACCACTTTCATTCTTGGCTGTCGATTTTTGTTTTATTGCAAGCGAGCTTTTGTCTCTGTTTGATTCACAATCCGCGATTGCGTCTATAAAATATTTTTGTGGCTGAGCTGAGAAGTGGCACAACTGACCATAGCCTCCGGCTGCACTTTGAAGCTGGTCAACGGTTCCGCTTCGCTGTTTGTTAAAGTTATTGTGATGTTTTATTTTTTTGTGTTTTTTTTTTTTGTTATTTTTGGGCGCTTGGCAGCTTTTGTTCATGTTCAAAATATTTGTAACTTTGCACGATCTAAAGCCATTTATATGGCAATTTTTATATGTTTGCATTTTATGACACGACCACTAAGAACAACACCAAAAATTAAAATCGTGCTGCTCTGACCCATTTTAAAGTATGTAGTATGTAGTGGTCTCAAGACGTGTATGGCATATATAAAACAACCGCAATACTTTTAATACATAAAACCAAAAAAAGAAGAAAAAACTGCGCATTACAAAAAACAAGAAAAAAATCCAATCCAATTAAACATCAACATCGCCATCAACACCAAATGTACAGCGCCGCATAATAAAATAACTGAAGACATTGCCAACGTTATTTTTTTTTATTTATTTTTTTGAAGCTGGCAACACTCAAGCTTATGTACTGTAACTTTGAGTGCACAAACGAGTGCACACGCACACACAACACGTTCATTTACATAAACCACAAAATAAAAAAATCAAAATAAGTAATAAAATAAAAATAAATTAAAATCTGCTGTAAATCTTAATGAATTGCACAAAGATAACATACTTTTGGCATTATGTGCTGCTGGCATAGAGAAGCTGCATTTTAAATGAAAATTCAAATGACTTTGGCACATATTTATTTCTGAAGATGTTAGCCAGTTTTGCTGGAAAGTGAGAAAGTTTTTTTGGGCTCAATAGTTGGGAATTATAAAGGTTTTAAAGATCTTATGCATGCTTGGAACTAAAGTGCCCAACTAATCAGCTGCACAACTTTTTCGAAACTGCAAAAATGCAATATCACAAATATTTGTCGTAATTTTATATTTTTGTTAAAAATTATTTGCTTACAACAAATAAATATGCTAAAAATCGTGACTTAAAAAGTTAAGCAAAATAACTTCAGTGTATAATTACTTTTAACGATTTGTTAAGTAAATGATTGCACATTTGAAATAAAATTAAAAATAAAAAATATGCTAAAAATCGTGACTTACAAAGTTTGGCAATATATGTTCAGTGAATAATTGCTTTTAACGATTTTTTAAGCAAATTGTTAAAAATTTCAAATATAAGGAGTAAATTTTAGTTTTGCTTTAGATGGCTCTACCTGCAGGTAGTGGCCCATATTGAAAGCGGTGGCTGTTTCCTAAAATCGAAATAATCGATATCTCATCCAAAACTTTCCGAATATTCAGTTTTCATGTATTTTATTTGAATGCTTTTGGAGCTTTATGATCAATCTGCTTCGACTGATAAGTCGTGCAGTTAATAGTTTATACGCTTTATTATCCATCTACATCGACACAGGGTTTATCTCCTCGAAACTTTATTTTAAAGTTTTAATTTTATTTTAGTTAATGCTTCTGATCTTCTTTAATAAAACAATGTTCAATCTGCTTCAAGCTATAAGTTTTGCAGATATTGGTTCGACGCTTCAAAATTAGTGATTTTCACGTCGATAACAAAGAGTGTCCCGTCCAATAAATCTGAAGATGTGATCTTAAAAAAACGCGAAGTTAATTCTATGTGTAGCTTGGCAGTAACTCAGCAAACGATTGCCGTTCGTCGAAAACATTTGGTATTTCTTTAAAAGCAAAGAAATCGGTTGCCGAAGCTGAGAGATGCTTGCTGAAAAGTGTTTTCCCACTACGGAACGGCTGCTTGGAAGACATATGAGAATAGGATAGGCGACAGATCTCTATTATTACGTAAATTTTAAATCTGCAATTTTTGGACAATAATTAAATTTTTTGCATTAAGACTTTGTGGTGAAATTTTAAATGGTTAACATGGCTTCAGAGGTTCGGGTAAAATTATTACCAATTTTATGCTCTATTTAATAACTGGGTCAAGGAGGCCTATTTTTCTGTCTCACTGTGGTTGGACTGTAGTACAGCAGGTTGAACGCCACTACATTTGGATGGATATATGGATTTTTGTATCTGACGCTGACTTTTCTTATTATTTCAAAAGCCCCAAAGCCTCATTTTGAGGTTGAAGAAATTTGCAGTATTCCACAATTATAATCCGTAGGTCTATGTTGATTTTATAATTTAAAGCAGCAGAGTTTTTATCTTTGAGCGAGTACCTAACGGAAATTGGTTTTGCCTTTGTTTTGTGCAGGAAGTAGGATGCGATAGGTCCGTGTCTTTTAAGCAAATCGAAATTGATGGGTTCGAAGCCGGAGAGCACTCGTTTTTAGAGATGCTATGCAAAAATTACAAGAGGTATGGAAAG
Organism: Chymomyza procnemis; assembly: GCA_035046065.1. Lineage (NCBI taxonomy): Eukaryota > Metazoa > Arthropoda > Insecta > Diptera > Drosophilidae > Chymomyza > Chymomyza procnemis. The sequence continues at coordinate 11,033,722 of JAWNOJ010000024.1, forward strand.
AAGTAACCTCTTTTGACAAATAATTCTTTGTGGACTTTATTTATTACTTCTTAAAAAAATTCTTTTTAGACAAAAAAGGATAGGTAAACTTTGCTGCCCGCATAAGAGGATTATAGTCGAGCGTTAATTTTAGTGAAAAGTTCTTAATGAATCTTTATAAAAAACTCACAACTTTTCATTGTAAGACAAAGATAATGAAGTTCAAAAGTATATATTTTTTTTACGTTAGTAATACGGAAAATATTAAAATACATAGACTAACCTTCCAACTAGTCAATTTTCACGCTTATAGTTAATATTTCGTGTCATATTTAGTAGAAGGTAAAAAATCAGTCTAAAATTTTACTGTAACGAATTTCTATTTAAAGTTTTGAGACACGAAATGATATTAAAAAAAAACTTTTTACCAACTTATTTATTTTATTTTTGAACAGTTCAACCTCTACCATGCGAAAGTCGCTTTTGATTTGATGAGCAGAGCGACACTCATAAACAAACTGAGCATAGTGCTGGTTCAAGAAACCTGGACAGTCAGGGTCGAATAAATGATTTGACTGCAGCAAACTCACAGATTTCGGAGCTGTAGAAGTGCTAGTCAACATCAACTTAAGCCCGAGAAGCAGACTAGCAGCAACTGACTAATTCCCAGGGTACTATAATCAGGTACCGCCTGAACCAATCAGCGAATAGGTGAAATACTGCATTTATACTTACGTATATCGAAAAATGAAGAAGTACAGATAAAAACCACTGTGATTCGGCAAGGACGATGATGAAATTGCGAAGCATATATTTGAAGATGCACAAAAGAAGGATAATTATGAACTGTTCTATAATACAGCATAAAGAACCATAACATTTAAAGATAGGCACACTACTAGTCTTTATAGATAACATTTGATTGAGAGATAGTCTTTCAGATAAAAGAAGTGGGCACAATAAGCCGAAAGGTTGCGCTGCAAATCTTCCTTAACAACAATACCAAGCACGCTTGTTATATGCCTTGAGAGTCTGCCCAACTCAGTTTCAAAGCATTAAATGTGAAACTTTATATTTACAATAGTCTATTTGTTCATACAACAAACTGGAATCAAATCTAGACAAAAATGTTAATTTTATTACCGTCGTTTTAATTTTCAACTTTTTTCGTCTTCGCCTAAGCTATCGTGCGTTTCTTGTGCTGAGAAATTTAGATATAAAGCCAAAATCGCCTCGATTATAAAAAATAACCTTACTGCCAACCAAATTGCATAACTAATATGCTTCCTGTGAGAGCAACATTATAATAAGCCTTCCACACAAACTGACCCTCTTTATCTCAACGTGCTTCTTCACATAATTTCATTTAATTTTCCCAAGCTACAATTATTTCGTATTTATTTGGCGTCTTATCTTTATCGCTATTGCCAACGATTTACAAAATTTAAAGTAATTTGGGTTATGAATTTTAAACGTGAGAGATAGCGATGATGTTCATGTAACTTTTAAATATTCAATTGCAATGCAGACTTTGGCCTTATGATGATTATGTTGGAACGAAAAAAAAATGCTCATAAATATCAAAATCTTTAAAGTTGTTGATTTTTATTGGCCGCAGTATTTTGGATACTTCCTAAAAAAAAAGAAAAGGCTTTTTTTTTTGCTGCCGTTGTTACATGTAATGCAAATGACATAATTTCCACATGTTGCTGCCACATAACGGCAGCAGTGCAAGCACAAGATGACAGCTGCCGGAGACTGACCCAATTACTGGGCTAGAAAGGCATCTCAAGCGGCTACTGCTTGCCACCATAATGATTGGCTTTGACCCACAAGCACAGTCAGCTTGCTACATGCCTTATAAAAACAACGCCTCATCTCTTTATGGAGAATCTTACAGTGAATGCTCTGCACTAATGTGGACGCCACAAATGGCAGCTGGCAGCTGCTGCTGCTGCTCCGGTGGCTCTACTCTTAAATCCAATTAGACACGCTTTATTGCTCAGAAGCTGTTACACATTTTTATGTCTGCCCGCACATGGACCTTGGAACTACTCTATACATAAGACGCTCATAATGCTCTGTACTTAGACTTATGTCTATGGACTGGAATTCTTGAGGCTTGCATTTGTGACCTCTAGGTATTTGTTGTTTAGGCCTTTAGTATTATTATTATTTTTATATGGCTTTCGAGTGCTGTGGCTTCTAACAAAACAAATCAAACATTTTTTTTTTCAATGGCTAATTGCTGAACAGCAGCTAGAGCAGTTTTTGACCCTGGTCTCAGGCGTGAAATTGTATTACTTCAATAATTGTTTAATTGTTGCTTCCGCAGTGTTACCCCAAAAATATAAAAAATAAAACCAAAAAATGACACCCAAACAGCAATGCGACAAATTTGGTATAATGAACTGTCAAGTATTTGTTATTGCGTTGATTGAGCTCTTGACAAGTTAAGTTTTTGGTTTATTTTTTTCGAAAATATTTTCGATTTCGTTATGTGGGCCACTGTTGAGACCCATAAAAGGTAGCCCAATAATTAGTGAATCTCATAATACAAAATCTTATGCTAATTGCAAATTATTTTGAGTGTAAGAAGCACCTACATTATGTCGGTGTGAATCCTTGGTTAAGTTCGAATAGTTAGGTTTGCATAAGTTGAAAACATACCTGAAAATAGAAAATAAAGAAAATATTTAGATTAGATTAAATGGTAATGGAAATAAAAGCTATTAGTGTGTACTTTTTCTATAAAATTTTCTGCAGTAAAAGTGTTATTTTCTTGCTCAGCATAGATTTATTTAGAATAAAATATTGTCAATTTGCTTAAGTCTTGCCAAAATAGTACAATATACAAAATTAAAAAAAAAATTCAATTGAGTTTGAATCATAATGCTACACTAAAAAATCATTAAAAATCAGAGCATTTTGCAGTAGCTAATAAATGTTTATTTAAAGGGTGATTTTTTAGCAGCTCACTTTTTAGCAACACTGTTTTGTGACAGCTGACGCGGATTACCATATATCTTGTCGCTTAAAAACACGTTTAGTTTATACTAAAATTTTAACAGGAATCGACTTAAGAACAAACAGGGATTACAAATTGAATTAAGTGTATTATCCAAAATTCACGCTCCGTAAGCCAAGCATAATTTCTTACATCTCACAAGCTCATTTATTGCTGCTAAACGGATTCACAAAATAGTAGAAGCGCCACATTTTGACTGAAGAGCAAATATAAGTATGCCAAGCACTACTTATGCCTTCCGAAATGGGGTGCATTATATTCATTACTGAGCCGCACTTTTACAAAGACGATTGCAACGTTATTGTGAATGCTGGGCGCTAAGTCAATTTGCTAGCAAACAAATTTTTGCATAAAAAATTGTGTGCACTTTCGTTATCACTAGGTCGAACCTTTTCAAAAACGCTGAACCAGCCGAAACAATACAATAACAGTAAACTTTTTTTGGCATAAGATGGAAAAACTTAATTCCCCTAATATGTGATTTCATCAAGATGATGCTAAATGCTCCATGCAAAAACTATATGATTAAAAATGCATATACTGTATAATATATATACTATATACTCTGATCATAATGATATTACATCAATTATATTTTATGAGCCCAATTAATTAAGGTAATATTATCATTAAAAATGAATTATTTCTTCTCAAGTATAGGTACTTAAAAATCAATCAGTTTTGCATATTTTATTTAAATTAAGAGCAAAAATAATATAGTCAGCATGTCCTGGCTTTCGGAAGTATGCATAAAAAAGAGAAGATTCTTGGTAGTTTATAAATTTTTTTTTAATGAACATTAAATGAAATCATGTAATAATAATATAGGGGGAAAACATGTTACCAATTAAATCAATCCAATTATGCATTTGATTAAAGTTATTATAATAAACAACATCTTGTCACAATTTTAACAAGAAAATCTTAATTACTTTGTTCTAAATGACATTTCCTGTTTTCTTCAGATGCAGCTTTCGCATTACCCACCCATAAATTGTTGCTCCGTTAAATAAACAAAAATTAATCCTAACTTATTCTCAGTTGTGCAAGTTAAACCGCACCCAGAACCAGTTAGCAAATATGCAACATTCTTAAAGGAAATGATTTTATATTTTTAATTAAAAACTTGCACGGTCTTATGCAAGCAATGAATGAGCTTCAAAAGGCGCTAAATTGCAAATGCGATTTAATTTTGGAACTCAGCGATGCAGCTCCAAAGTGAGTAGAGTCTACAGTGCAAAGTTACACAGCGAACATCGGGAGTTTCTTATTCAATGCATGAAATCATGAACTTATTGTGAATGAACGAAATTATGAATTTTATGAATTTTATGAATTTTATGAATTTTATGAATTTTATGAATTTTATGAATTTTATGAATTTTATGAATTTTTTGAATTTTATTTAGAGATTTTATGAATTTTTGTGAATTTTATGAATTTTTTGAATTTTATGAATTTTATGAATTTTATGAATTTTATGAATTTTATGAATTTTATGAATTTTATGAATTTTATGAATTTTATGAATTTTATGAATTTTATATGAATTTTATGAATTTTATGAATTTTATGAATTTTATGAATTTTATGAATTTTATGAATTTTATGAATTTTATGAATTTTATGAATTTTATGAATTTTATGAATTTTATGAATTTTATGAATTTTATGAATTTTATGAATTTTATGAATTTTATGAATTTTATGAATTTTATGAATTTTATGAATTTTATGAATTTTATGAATTTTATGAATTTTATGAATTTTATGAATTTTATGAATTTTATGAATTTTATGAATTTTATGAATTTTATGAATTTTATGAATTTTATGAATTTTATGAATTTTATGAATTTTATGAATTTTATGAATTTTATGAATTTTATGAATTTTATGAATTTTATGAATTTTATGAATTTTATGAATTTTATGAATTTTATGAATTTTATGAATTTTATGAATTTTATGAATTTTATGAATTTTATGAATTTTATGAATTTTATGAATTTTATGAATTTTATGAATTTTATGAATTTTATGAATTTTATGAATTTTATGAATTTTATGAATTTTATGAATTTTATGAATTTTATGAATTTTATGAATTTTATGAATTTTATGAATTTTATGAATTTTATGAATTTTATGAATTTTATGAATTTTATGAATTTTATGAATTTTATGAATTTTATGAATTTTATGAATTTTATGAATTTTATGAATTTTATGAATTTTATGAATTTTATGAATTTTATGAATTTTATGAATTTTATGAATTTTATGAATTTTATGAATTTTATGAATTTTATGAATTTTATGAATTTTATGAATTTTATGAATTTTATGAATTTTATGAATTTTATGAATTTTATGAATTTTATGAATTTTATGAATTTTATAAATTTTATGAATTTTATGAATTTTATGAATTTTATGAATTTTATGAATTTTATGAATTTTATGAATTTTATGAATTTTATGAATTTTATGAATTTTATGAATTTTATGAATTTTATGAATTTTATGAATTTTATGAATTTTATGAATTTTATGAATTTTATGAATTTTATGAATTTTATGAATTTTATGAATTTTATGAATTTTATGAATTTTATGAATTTTATGAATTTTATGAATTTTATGAATTTTATGAATTTTATGAATTTTATGAATTTTATGAATTTTATGAATTTTATGAATTTTATGAATTTTATGAATTTTATAAATTTTATGAATTTTATGAATTTTATGAATTTTATGAATTTTATGAATTTTATGAATTTTATGAATTTTATGAATTTTATGAATTTTATGAATTTTATGAATTTTATGAATTTTATGAATTTTATGAATTTTATGAATTTTATGAATTTTATGAATTTTATGAATTTTATGAATTTTATGAATTTTATGAATTTTATGAATTTTATGAATTTTATGAATTTTATGAATTTTATGAATTTTATGAATTTTATGAATTTTATGAATTTTATGAATTTTATGAATTTTATGAATTTTATGAATTTTATGAATTTTATGAATTTTATGAATTTTATGAATTTTATGAATTTTATAAATTTTATGAATTTTATGAATTTTATGAATTTTATGAATTTTGAATTATGCAGAAATTTTATGAATTTTATGAATTTTATGAATTTTATGAATTTTATGAATTTTATGAATTTTATGAATTTTATGAATTTTATGAATTTTATGAATTTTATGAATTTTATTGAATTTTATGAATTTTATGAATTTTATGAATCCACGTTGATCAAGTTGCATTTTTATAGTTAGTTATTGGCCAAAGTTGCCCCATTTGGCGAATCAAGATCAGTTCAGATAGAGAAAGAGATTAATTGAATAAACCTTTCATAAGATAGGAAATCGGAAAGGTTATTAGAGCTTGCGCATGACAAGTAAAATCGATGGATCTACAAAATGATAGTGCTAGAGGTTGAAAATTACGAATTACTCTGTAGGGAAGAAACTATTGGTAAGAAGTGCGAAAGAGTCTATGAAATGATATGGCATAGTGTACGATCATCGATTTAGAGAAAGTACTTTTCTAAGACAAATTGTCTAAAGCAGTGCTCAAAACTTAAAACTCGATTTATGATTTCAGTTAAGAATACAACAATTTTTTTGTTAAGCTCTGGTGCTCTAATTCATGAAACATAAGTGATATACTTAACTCAATTGTGACCTTAGACATTCCCACTTGAAGCATTAAAGCTTCAATCCGCAATTATAACGTTAAAAGAGTAGCTGACCGGCCACTAAACTCACTTTATCAGTCATCAAGCAATTTGCGGTTATTGTTTTGTATTTGAAACAAACATTTTGCGTGGAATTGTCATCACTAATTGACTTACCCACAACTATTGACAACTTCAAGTGTGCTGCTGCCTTTTACAGCCACATTTTTTCTGGCTTAATTATTTTATTGTATTTTATATTTAAATAACTGGCATAATAATAATGGTATTTTTTGTATTTGCCAAGTGTGGCTCAAGTGCTGGTAGCTTTATTTTTAGCCAAAAAGCCACAAAATTTGATTCTCAGACGAAATTAAAAAAAAAAAAACTTTTGTTTTTCGCTTTGGCATTTCAAGTGCTCTGCTTTGTCAGCAACGCAGCGCCAGACGCCTTAAAGTAGACTGATTTTTTTGTTTTTTGCAATGTTTCAATGCGCCATGCAAATATTTGCACAATATTTAATGTCAGGGTATTCACACAGCAAAACAAGCCGAATAAAATAACTAGGTCAAAGTGTAACCTCGCAATGTGAAAAAATTCAAGTAATAAAATAAGCTAAACAATAGTAAAATAAAAGGTTTTTTTTTCAATTGCACAAAACTCGATAAAGTAAAAAATTTGGCCAAAAAGATTAGGCATGATTAATTAGACAATGATAATGATGATGAGCTAATGAAGCAGCAACTACCAAGCGCCATATAATTGACAAAAGAAACAAAACTTGACTGATGAATGCGGGTTATACAAGGACAAAAGAATCACAAATTTAATTATGAACAAAGCGGCTTAAACTATAAACATTGTCTTATGTTCTTTTTTTAGGTAAAGCGATTATATCGAAGGAGCGGTGGCAACTCTATTAACGACACGAGTGATTGCTAACGACTTGCATGTACACTATAGCTTAAGATATAGAAATAAGAAAATATTAAAAACATTCATTGAGTAAGTTATACAAGAGTTTTGATCTGTATGTTACGAGCTTGCAAGGATTTTATACATAAAAGGAGTTGGAAGAACACCCACCTGGATCCAAGTAGTGATAAGAAAAACCGAGAAACTGCACAACAGTCAGAGCACTTTGAAGAACACGAATGGATCCTACGCACAAGCTTCCTATTATCTCAAACACTACCCTAAAGCATTGATAAATGGTGGATCTTTTCATATTTTTTCAATTAATGGAATACCAGTTATAAATTTTTTGCGACGCGTAAAACTTCTTTCTACATTAACTTTCATTAGATTTCTTTAAAACAATATGTAGTACAACAACTCGTTTAATTCCAACTGAGAAAAGTTTATTCTATTATCAGAAACCGTTTCGACTATATTACACATTTTCTATAAAATTATTTTGAATGGAATGGAAATAAAATAATATCACAAACCCATACTGTGTGCAAATTACAAAGCAACAAAAAAAAAATAGTCTCACAAAGATTTTTTAACTTTTGCTGGTTTTTGAGGATATTGTTGCAAAGGGATATTGTTGTCCTGTACTGTGCCAAATTTGATAGAAATCGTTGTCGAACTTGTTGGAAATCTATGTCTATTTCATATAAGTGTTTAGATAGGGCATATTGGTAAAGTTATGACTGAGGTCTACTTTCATTACTGGATCAAAAATAAGGAAGATCAGGCAGGTACAACGAATGTTAATCCCTGACCTTACGAATAAGTACTAAATTCTAATACCTCGTGCTCTATACTAAAGCATTGATAAATGAGTATCAGTTCAAGGATAAGAAACAATAGAGATTTGTTTTTAAAGAAAAGGCAAGTCGAATCGGAGAGACAAAAATTATAAAAAGTTGGAAATTGAAGACAAAATACTTGGATATATAATAACAAATGTATAGATATAATTGGTCATTGCTCCAAAGCAGTAATATGGAGATATCTCTATTAATAGCTGTTCGAAGAGAACAAGGGCGTACAGTTTACAGCAGAGTCCGAATGGCGGAGTCTTTAATTTATAGAGAATTACTTAGGCAAATGACATTCATTTGCTAGCTATGCGAGTGCTAGACAAATAATCAATGCTGCAGGGCGGAATTGATTCAACGAACTTCGGGTTTATGAAAATTTAGTTATAAAAAATGCAGAACTGCTAGAACGTTCAGTGCTGCAAGGAAGTTCTAGTGTCGATAGCGATGCAAAGAACAAATTCCAACTTGCTAATCAATATATTTTCCCAACTTTGCAGTTAAGAACAAAATTTCCATTAACTGCAGCAGCCTAATGAGCAACAACAAATAGCAGGCGTCGACTTCATTGCCATCAGCTGGATACCATTTACCAAGTTATTGCATAAGATTGCCATGGCTATAGCCAGCACGACGAATACAGTTACAAGCCACAAATCTAACATATACAAAAATATATCAAAAGTATTGCTCTATAGACGTCAGTGTTCGTCGCTGCTTCGATTTAATTATAATAATAAAGCTCTTTGGTTGGCTGCTGATCTTTGACATGGCGTTGGCTCCGTTTTGCGGCTTTTGGTTGCACAGAGTAACACATTCATGTAGCTGTGCGCTGGGCATGATTGAGCGGCAGGCAACATGGCACCACGGCTATGCGGCTATATGGCAATGTGCGCTATATATATTATGCCATTTTTTTTTTACTTAGCCACTTTGTGGGTTTGGCTTAAACAAAAAAAAAAAAAAAAATTAATGAAAGTTGCTTGGTTGCTGGTGTTGGTAGAGTTTGGCTTGGCTTATGACTTGGCATGACCCTGGGCAGCAGACATAGCCAGGCGTGCCAGGAATTGTATACGATTGATTTGTGTATTTCAGTTTTGTTTTATTTCGCTTTTGCTTAGCTTTGTTGTGGTTTACTTGCGTATGGTACCAAGTACATATACAAAGTACGCCAGTATCTAGTACATAAGCTAGCACATAATTCTGGGTACATATATAGTATACAGTTGTTGTACAGAAAAACAAAAATTTGCATGTAGCTGTGCAGAAAGGAGCACAAAAAAAAAGCGAAAAGACAACGAAACACAAAAGAAACGGTCAGAGACGTATACTTATATATATTATTGTATGAATGAATGAATGCACAAGAAGGTACAAAGCGCAGAGGCCGACCCAAGAAGTTTTGTGTGTAGTCTGGTGCCGCCGACATGCTCTTGGCAACAGGAACAACAACCACGACAACAACACCAACATTTGTGTGTAAAATGCATTGAGCCATGGCCCGGATGCCCAATTCTTAAACCGCTTAACCTGCCGGGCGGCGGCGGCGGCGGCGGCAACCTCTGCTGCCTCTGCATCTTCTTTGGCAGGTGTTGTCTCCAGAGATTTTTTTTGTTTTTGGCTGCTTTTTTAGCTTAAATGTTGTTGTTATTTTTGTTTTTGTGCCACTTTGGCACTTTGCATTTTATCTGGCTTATCTCTCACAACAAGCTGACGCATTTTTGTATCTATGGGATACATTTGCAGCTCGAGTCACAGCAGCAGCAGCAGCAGCCGCCGCAGCGTGTTATCTGAGCCATGACACCAAATTAAATGCTGCCCAACAACAAATACTTATGCACATAAATGTTGCTATATATTTCTCTATTTATTTTTTTGGCTTTGCTTCATTTTGTTTTTAGTCAAAATGTAATTCAATTATGAGCCAAGTTTCTGTGACCAAGTTACAGTTAAAGTGCCATCAAATGCCTTAAGCTCTTTGCTTTGTTGGCCAATTAGTTTGCGGCCAGCTACGCACGTTCCATGGCTTTGTGCCCCGTTCATATGAAAAACGTGCAGCTACCGCTGCTTGTACTTGCTGCTGCTGCTGCTGTTGTTGTTGTCGTCGTAGTTTCTGGTCTTTTCAGTTGGATTCAATAAAATTTTCTTTCTTTCCGCTTATTCTGAAATCTTCTTTATCATCTTTCGATGCAAACACTGTCGTCGTCGTTGTCGTTGTAGTAGTCGTGGTGTCTTCCTCAACAGCGCGCGTTGTTCTCTACGTGCTGCGCCATTGCCATTCAGCTGACCAGCACCAGTAAGGTAACCAACAAGCAAGCCAGCCAGCCCGCCAGACTCTCAGCTTCTGTTGCGCCTGCGCACAGTGGTCGTAATAACAAATTAAGTGCATATAAATTTCAACTACTAAAATTGTATTAAGTAATAATAAAATTGACATTAGAAGTTCTTAAAAATATGCAAACGTTCGAACTTTTCATGAAAATATAGTCTATATATAAGCGCATGTGATCACCCTTAACTGAGTTGAGTTTCCGAAGCACAAAGTTAGCCAAGTTGGCTTTTTTAAGTAAACTCTAAGTAATTCGCTTTTGAAATTACCGTCATCTGATTTACAAGAGCTTTGGTGGAATTGCACGTTTTCAATCCAAGTCCCCACAAAATGTACAATTTGAGTTTCCAAACTACGAAGCCAAAGTAGCCTTTTTTAAGTTAACTCTACGAGGGTGATTGTACAAATTCGTGATTTGTGTTTTAAAAGACTTTTGCTGTTTTTTATCGAATCTACACAAAATTTGTGCGATTTGAGTTTGTGGTCTACTGCTGCTAGTACGCCATTTTTAAAGTGAACCACTGTTTAATTTCGCGGTTTTACCAGAGATTTAATAGATACATGCTGATACATTATAAGATAAGAGTTGGCTAATACAGAACCGTTAATGCACTCCAATTTTTTTATGAATTTTTTTCAAAAAGCTAATTAAAAGCTTTAAATATTGAATCTGCCCAAAGATCTGAAGTTAATCCAATTATCGCTATTTGTTAGCAAGATGAAACGCCAGAAATCAATTATTACCAAATATTGTTAGTTCAATAATAATATCTATTTGTAACAATCGCTACAGAATTTAATGCTTTAAATATTTTTCGTTTTTAATCGGCATGAGCATATTAGCTTTGAGTTAAAGCTCTAAAATTCAATTGAGGAACAAATCAATAATAATATCTATTTGTAACAATCGCTACAGAATTTAATGCTTTAAATATTTTTCGTTTTTAATCGGCATGAGCATATTAGCTTTGAGTTAGAGCTCTAAAATTCAATTGAGGAACAAATCAATAATAATATCTATTTGTAACAATCGCTACGGAATTTAATGCTTTAAATATTTTTCGTTTTTAATCGGCGTGAGCATATTAGCTTTGAGTTAGAGCTCTAAAATTCAATTGAGGAACAAATGACAAAGAATAAAAAATTATTATATTATCGAAGGTTCTTGAGTGATCCGGCTTGGCTTATTATGGTAATAAAAGTTAATTTTTAAATAAAAAAATTCAAGAAAAAAATAAAAAAATAGTCTGGGGGAATAGGCAATTTCAAATTCAAGCCGAGACGAATTGCTCGACTTAGATTTCCGAAGAAAGTAATTTACTAGAAAAGTATGTTTTTAACTCCGATTAATCGTTGTTAATTATTTAAGTTTATATCTGAAGTTCTCTCCGTACTAACATATAAGACAAATTTAATATATTTATATATAATATATTATTTTTATCAAATGATTAGCCAATAAAGATAAGACCTGCCTTTACACTAAAACACTTTACTTGTGTTCAACAAAGCGCTAAACTATAGTTAAGATTTGCTTTTCGCTTAAAGTTCTACTGTTCGTCCTATAAAAGAATTAATATATCGCAGTAATGAAAAACTTCCTAAAATATATGATTTTTAATTAAAATTATCATGGATTATAGCAATTTGAAGCATACCAAGAAAAATTCTCGCAGAGCACCTAGAAACACGCACTTTACTTTAGAAATCCTATGCAATAATAGAATATATTATAAAACGTTATAAACTGCACATCGAAACAAAATTTGTTGTTTATTTTAAAGAAAATGTGTTTTAGAAATTTTATTTAAAAGCAACTCAAATCCCTCTGCCATAAATAAATAAAAATTTTAACATCGGTCACTTTTTTTGCTTGAAATATAATGGGTAGAAAAAAGTTGAATATTTCTGAAGCAGAAGGAAAAGTTCGAGATCGCGAGCCAACAAGAATACGAAAAATTCAAAATCGAGAGAAAATGTTAATTGAGAAAAAGGAAAATATAAAAGGAAATTTAGACAAAAATCAACTTATAAAAAATGTTAGACTTGAAGAGAAAACAAATTGAAAAAAAGAGGAAGCGTTGAATAAGTACAAAAATTTGAAATCATAAAAGCAGAAGTTGAAGGAAGCTAGAAAAAAGTACAATTATGTATTCCCAATGTATATGGGGGATATGAAAAAAGAATATCAATAATGTAAAGCTCTTACTTTCGAAAATGGAATATCGCGCTTAAAACATTTCTGTTGTCATTTAAGAAAAAAAATATGCTGCCTCAGCAAGATAAGTATTCAGAGAGAGATATTAAAAAAAATGTATGAAAATGAAGAAATAAATAAAGACTAGAGAAAAACATGTTTGCTTTTGTCTATTTCAAAGCGCGAAATGTAGATTTCAAAGGTTCAGGTTCAAGGGGTTGTCGATCGACCCTAGCAGGGATCAAAGTACCTCAGTTAAGTTAAAATAAAATTTATAAACGGTACTTATAAGTTGTATCCTTAATAAATTAAGAAAACAATTCAGCAATACATCTACGATTAAGAAATTGTATTGAGTATTGAAATATAGTACAAAACCTATTACAAAACTTTAGAACATTTCCATAAGAAATTTGATTTAGTACAAAATCGTGGAAACGAAAATTTATGTTACTAATATTTTTTGTACAAATTTTACATAATTGTACCAAAAGAAATTGAAAAAAAAAATTAAAATTTAGACCAAAGAAAGTGAAGCTTGGAACTGAAGCTATTAAACACATATGGCGCTTATCTTGGTTGCTGGATAAATGAAGAGTGGACATAAGTTCAAGTAATAAAATGCCGGATAGAGATGGCTAAAAGCTCTTTCTTCAAATTGAAAAAAGTTATCTGCAATAGCAACATCAGCATCAACTTACGCATCCGCTATGTATGGTCCATTCTACTCTATGGGCTGGAATATTGAACTTTTAAAATACTAAAGGAATCCTGAAGATTTCTCGGACTGACAAAATGTCAAATGAAGATGTTCTAAGAAGCTTGGGTATAGAGAACTCCTAAAAACCGTTAATAGTTTAAAACGTTGTTTTTTGGTTCTATCATCCGAGGTCCACAATATGAAGTATTACAATTGATTGTGCAAGTCAGAATTGAAGGCAAACGTTTCATAGGAAAAAAACAAATGTTTTGGCTGAGGAATATCCGACAGTGGGCTAAAAACGATGGGAGATCTGATTCACACTGCTAGAGACAGAGAAAACTTCAAAAACATTATAATATTTTGAAATTATTTTACAACATAGAATAGACAATTAAAGAAGAGAAAGAAAGTGAAGCTACCTATTTTGTTTCTAACAATAAACAACAACTGCAGCGCTATAGGAGTTCTATCCAGCCTAGCTTAAAATTTGCTGCACAAAATGCACAATTTGTGCCACTGTGCCTGCACCGCAGACGCCGCTGCCAGCAACTACGAACAGCAGCCGTCGTCGCATCTTTGGCCGGCTTCACAGTTTGCTTAAAGATTCGCTTTGCACTCGTCGCAGTTTCAGTACAAGACCCACTCTCGGTCTCGGTCTCAGTGCCAGCTTACAGCGCGGGGCCCTCCAATCTTTAGTACCAACTTTTCTTCTTATGGCCAGCTTGTTGCTGTTGTTGTTGTGACTGACTGACTGTGTTCTGTTTGGCGCATGCGCCGCCGTCGCCGCCGCCACAAGAAACTGGTTTTAACAGTTTTTTTTTATATATATATAAGTTGTTTTTTTTATATTTTTGCGCTAAAGTATTTTTTTTTTATATATAATTTATTTATGTTTTACATATGCTAGGGCAGCAGCAAATACAATAACAACAACAGCAGCAATGAGTGCCGAAATTTGCAATATTTTTTTTTGTTTATTGTCTTTTTGTTAAACAATAGCTGACTTATTTGCATAATTAATGAACAATTTCCTTTGGCTACTACTAACTTGGCCTAGTCTGGCAAACAAATAGCAAACAACTTGCACTTCAGTTCAATTTCAATGTTAAACAATTTTTGTAAGTTTAATTATAATTTACGCACCTTTTGTTTTTTGAAGAGTGCGCGGCTTGTTTACACTCGTTGCTGCACTTTTTTATTTAAAATTAATTGCATTATTTGTGGTTTTTTTTTCTTTGACTTTTGTTAACAACAAAAATTGCTCTACACACAAAAAAGGTTACAATAAACTTGTTTACACGTTTTGCCTTTAATTTTTTTTTGTAACTTATTTAATTATAACTTTTTCCACATTTTGCTTTCTTTATTTGCTTATTTTGATTTCCTTATACAATTGCATATGTACGCTTTTTATTTGCAATTATTTCTGCCTTTTTGTGGCCGCCAATTAGTAAATGAGAGTTTTTTTCGTTTTGAATTTCAGCAATTTTCTTTTGCGTTTTGTCACACACAAACTTGCACTTTTAATGTAAAACAACAATTATTAAATTAAATAAATGAAAATGTTTGAGCCAAAATAAATTCGCGTCAACGGCAGCTGCTGTTTTGGCTAAGAAAGTTGCTACGACGACGTACGAGCGTTACGCGTTGCGCGCCTCTAACCAACACCGGCCAGCGGAAGAAGCAAAATGCGAATTGGCAGCTGCAGTCGCCAGTGGCAACCCCAAACAATGCTAATAACATTAACAGTTTATGTTAAGTGCGCGCCTTTAACAGTGGGCTACCTAACAGTGGCATATTGCGCAGCTACTCGCACTTGCGGCAATTGCGTATGTTACTTAAAAGTGTTTAACAGTTGAGCTGTTAGTTAACAGCGCTGAGCGCGCTGAAACTCTTCTTATCTTTTGCTCTCTGCTGCAGCGAAATGAGATCGACTGTTATTTACACTGTGCAGCAAGGTAAAAGTTAAATTTTGTTTGGAAATAAAAGCGGGTGTTTTTTTTTTCGACTTTTTACGCATTTTTCAAAGATTATTGTTTTTTTTTTATACAAAGCAATTAACGTTTTGCTTTAGGCCAAAGCGTTAAGCATACTATTTGCGTTGTGTTTTTCACCAGCAAAATTTTTTGCCATAGACAGGAACAGAAGGTAATCACTTGATGTGAGGTCCAGACTATAAGTTGTATGTATGAAAACCTCGAAACCAAGCAGCCGGAGATCCTAGCGAGTCACTATCGATGTGTGTGGCCTGATGGAACACAATGGGAAACACGATTTCCCACAGCTGACCGACCGATTGCTTCGTTTAGACGGTCCAATTAAAGAGTTTTGCCGCATGGGAGCAGCATACAGTAGATAATGGCCTGCCAATCCTACCAAACATATAACAAAACCTTCGTGGCTGTCAACACATATCGACCATGACCGTTTCCACCAAACGTAGTCGGAAGGGATCCACTTTATATCGCCAGTCACCAACCGATTCAGAAATGGGTCGATTTTCAGCAGCGATTCGCAGATGGAAATTTGGTCCATGAATTTTTTTTTGCGTTTACTCTCGTGGCACCCATACATCGAGCTGATGTTTATACCCAGCCTTATTTCTTTGATGGAAAACGGATTTTTGTGTAATCTTTAGTTCATGGAGAATCGAAACAATGCTTCTTACAGGACGAAATAGCATCTTTCTAAAGCCATCTTTCCGAACCCAATCAGGCTTATACAACTCGAGATACAGATAAATAATGGAAACAGTTTGTTTCTATAAAAATTATAAATTTCTCAGGATTCGAAAAATAATGGAATTATCAATAACTATAACCAAACGGTTAGATAGAAAATAGAGTATTTTAGCTAGCTATGTCAGTGCTAGGCACATGCAGTAGCGCTGTTAGTTAGAATCGAACCACCGAGTACCGGCTTAGAGCGTACAAATACCTCTAATAACACATCTAGTATCAAACAGTTTATGTATCGACAAGACAAAGAAGTAAGGCAGTCTCCTAAAATGTAGAGTGTACTGTTTTTGAGCTTTTTTCGAATAGCACACGCAGAACCTTCGATTAATATAAAATAAATCATCACTCCGATGGGGTTTCGAAGGATAAAGAAGAAATATCAAGAAGCTTTTCTGACAGTGTGGGTTGATTGAGTTCTATTTAGACACTAGCAAAGAGAAAATACGCTCTATTTTACAGATCTTCTACAATAAAGACGAAAACGCAACCCCTGAAACAGTTTATCACACGCATTTTTGGATTCATCGACGCCGTTCCGGTAATTTCGATGTCAAAGATGCACCACGCACTGGAAAGCCAATTGTCAGAAATGTCGAGAAAATCACGGTACGTCATTATCAAGCACTGCTTCGATTGCCCAAGAGATAAGTATTGTCCGTACAAAAAATCCGTATGGAACTATTTGAATAAGGCTGGATGCGAAGAGAAGCTCAGAAGGATACAATTTAAAAGAGAAAAACTGCTCGAAGGGAACAGACATTATTTAAAAAGTGTTGGTGGGTGGAACCACCAGTAGTACCAGAGGAATCGAGCCTGCGATCTTCGGTTTTTGAAGGTAGTGTAACTTTAAACCTGTCTAAAAAGTAAAAATTTAGTATCAACTCTTGTACCACTATGTTTTCAGATTTTTCAGAAAATAACGATGATATCATCTACAAAAAGTGTAAACATAATAAAACTTTGGAAACAGTTTGTCGCTAGAAATTCTTAATTTTAACTTAGCAATATAAAATTGTGTACTTACTTCTTGAAATATTTCAATAATACGTAAGGTAACTATTTGAAAAACCTTAACTCATTAATTATTATCTATACGTTTTTACTTCTGGTTTCGGTTGTGCGTTTCTTTATATTTCGACTTCCAAAGTTTAATTAGAATGACAAAATGTGTCACATACCTCCAGGCAAAATCAATCCGTTTATCTTAATTAAAAAATAACTTTGTAAAGTCACAATACCCTTATAAAAGAGACAAACCTAACATTAGAACTATTAGAAACAATAGAAGATTCTTAAGTATACCCTTAAGATGGCCGCGTTTACGTGTTTTTACCTGGCTTGTCTTTTGCTTGTGCCAGCACAAGCTAAATCGGCTTTCAAAAACTCGGGTTCGGACAACAATAATGAAAAGAGTAGTTTATCTGCAACGACTCCTGATGGTAGTAGCGACGATAATCAATCAAATAAAAATTCGAATAAATCGAGTACAACGGCAAAAAGTAACATGAACAATGACTGTAAACCATCAACACCTGTAAGTATTACTGTCGTGGTAAGCTGATGAATCAAAAAACATTAAAAATATTTATAGAACACTAAAGGTTTTGAACATTTTCTCAGGATTATGAAACGGATAGAGACAAGCGTTTAACCGAAAAGCTTCAAGCTCTTATAAATTCAAATATGGGATATGTACAAGGAAATACGGAATATAAGATAAACATTGATCTCGTAGAGGAAGCTAGCACTTGGCCTAAGAGTAAATATGTTGAAAAACGAGATGTATATCGAAATTTTCTGAATTACAATACAAAACGTTTATATTTGGAAGATAAAATAATCCATCACATAAAAATTATACTTTATAGTGTGTTCCCAGCTCAGGATCCTGACAGTGATTGTACCGAATTTTATAAAAAGCAGTTGTTTAACTTGCAGTTTGCCTTAAACCAAAAAAATAGGGATAAGTCAAAGGCACTGAAGGATAATTCAAAAGATTGCAAAGATGATACAGATGATTTTAACTACGATTGGTATTATTAAAATTTTTGTTTTAAATCGTTCTTTGCAATACTAAGAGCATAAAATAATATTGCAATTTCACTTTATCCGATTATACAATAAATATTACAAAGTAATCAAAGTCAACGTTAAGCATAGAGATTTTAAATGAACCTGTAGTTTCCAAAGTGCGATTTTAACTTTTTCAGAGCAAATTCGTTCGGCATCGGATAGTCCCTGAGATAGATGACAAATACAAAACGGTTTGACGAAATGGAATAATCCCTTGCAATGCGTTATCGAGCTATAGTCGAGATTACCAGCTCTTGCTCATCATCAGCATCGTGTTCTTTCAGCATTTGGCGCTTCGAACATTTTCTACGTTATAGCGACTTCATACGTACGAACGACATGGCCGAGCAGACATTGTGTGTCATACGCTGGAAGTGCATGCTTCTGCGCCATATAAGAGCACGATCAGGATTGACGGTCAAGAGAGATCTGCGCTATGCAACTGCTTACTAAGAATGTAGCAACATCTTTGTACAAGTTTGATTAATCTTTGCTTAATCTTCAGGTATAGCCGCCTGCTACAATATGGATACCTTAACGTCTTGTACACCAGCATTACTTTGTATTGTTCTTGTGAACCCACGCATTTATAATATTTCCTTTTTGATTGCGGAAAATGCAGCGGTAATGGCTCTCTTGTGGGCCCCGGTAGCATACTGCTAGCGTACTCCCCCCTAAGTCGGAACGACGGTGGTTCGCGCCAGCACTCATGTAATTCACTAGCAGTGGCATGGATAATCTATTAACTGTAGGTCCCTGTAGATTGTCTTCGTATATTTATTAATAGAGATATCCCCATGTTCCGCTTTTGTAGCGATGAGCATAGTCAATCGGAATACATTTTTTTACTTTTTTTTAATTATAACGCCCCATGAAATCAGCATCATACCACTTCGAGTACGAAATTGTTGAGACCGTCCGGTAGAGTATCGACATGCCTGAATAATCATACGATATTAAAGGTTTCGGAGATGTTCCTTCAGAGCTCATGATGGTGCTCACTGACGTTTTACCAAGTCGAATCGACTTCGCAGGCATACCGAACTCAGACAGTGTGATTTACAGGCGTTCCCTTATCGGGCTATCGAATGCTGCAATTGACAAAGAGAAAAGTGGGTAAATTTTTCAAATTTTAGATCAGAGTACATATCTGCTCTGCCTGGTTAGCAGCGCGAATATGGCGAACAACTTATTGCAGTAAATTATGCATATTCAGTGGACCTACGTGCATACCTTTCCTCAGGCCTCTTTAGATTTATTTCAATTTGAAATATTTTTAGAAACACAATATTTGCATTTTGTCATTTATAGAAGAATGACAACTACTTTAGCTGCAGCTGAAGCAATTTTGGCCAATTGCAATTTGTTAGCCGTTCAAACTCTTGGCCCTTATTTTCAAGGCTCTTGTGCTGGGGTTCATGTCCTGGCTAAGTGATTTACATACAGTGCCCGGCAATTGACAGTTGGGGAATGAGAGCCCAATGTAGGCAAAACAAACAAAGTGCATTTAAACTGCGTCGACAAGATGCAGTGCTGGGGCTTCTGCCGCTGATGCTGCTGCTGCCGCTGAAGCTGCTGATGCCAATCCACTTAAGCTGTCTGTCGGCAAGGGCTACGCTAGTTGTAGGGCTCCAATGCTGGGCTCAATCCAGCTACGGTCGCTCATCTCATACAGTTGGGGCAGCGCCAGCAGCTATTGGACTGTGCCACATTTCACTATCGTGCGCGTTGAAACAAAAAGTGTTGGCGTGTGTTGCACTAAGAATGCTGAGCCAGATCTGCTTACTTAGTTGCTAAGATGGCAACAGATGCAATCACCAGACAGTTGCCTACTCGATGTTGCATTGGAATCTACTAGTTGTTGTTGCGTATGTTGCTTTTGTTTTTGTTTATCAGACAATGTCGCGTTTGTAGACAGTTTGAAGTTTAACAAGTTGTCGAACGTAGTGCGCGCTTTTTGTCCGCTTTATAAATAGCCACGTTACATGGAGCAGCAATTGGATGATGATGATGATGATGATAATGGTAATGATGATGACCAGCCAAACGCCTTCCCTTGTTTTCCGAGGTTTTTGCCATTGTAGCACTGAGCAAAGGTCATATTATGTGTGTATGTCTGCATCTGCATTGTCTGCTCAGACATAAGAAACTTGCCCAAAAAAAGTATATCAAAAGCGGGTCATCATCTCGACGCAACGTGCAAATGCCAAAAATAATATGCGTAGCGTTTGGCTTATCGTGCCTCAAATCAAATGGGCTCAAATCAAAACAATCAATTTGGCCAAACAAAACAACATAATAAACCCAAGCAAAAGACTTTCATTTACAACGTGCCGTCCGTCAAGCTTTGGAATTTTGCGTGAAATAGAAATATGTGAAATATATGGTTTACATACAGATTATCTCGTACTTTATTGGGTATTAACTCGGTATAAAGACCCAGTTGGAAGTCATTTATCAGTTTGTCAAAATGTGTCCAAAAGGCGTGTGTAATTTAACAAATGAACTGCGTTCGCTTAGGCAGTTAAACGTTAAGTATACGACATGTAGACAATTTGCTGGCTGTTCCCCAGCAATATACGCCGTAAGTCTAGATATAAGTTAGTGCTCTAACTTCTCTCAATTGTTAGTTTATAAATCGATGTTTGAAGCGAAATAAAGTTTCAACCAACCAAGCTTTGTTTTCAATTTTAAATCTGTTTTAAACACAAAGACTTATGATGTCATAGCGTACCGAGATACCATTAGAGTCGAAGATTATAAATTATTTGTCAGCAAGGCGAATTTCAGTGTCTTGTGCGTTTGCGATTAAAATTCACATACAGGCTCAATGCCAAATGAAAGTCAGTTTTGGAACACGAAAATCCAATGAAAATGAGTTCAGGAAGAGAACAGTGGTACAGTGGCTCATTTGGTGCAATACGTTGAAAAGTTTTCAGCTGTCATTGGCTCAAAAACAAAGAAAAAAAAGAATCGTGTAAAAATAATATAAACATTTAATGTATGCTTATAAAGGTTGATTTTTTAAGCGCTTGCTAATTTAATTTTAAAAAATAATACAATTTAGACAATTCCTTTTTTGCAATTTTTTTCGGTAGTAAATCTATATTGTTTTTTATTTTGAAGAACTGTGCTTTTTGGAGAAGAATTGCACTTTTGCAAAACGACTTCGCGTACGAAACTAAAATGGTTATCATATAGCATTGTCTCAGAGTTGGTGCTAGAGAATTAATTTTAATTTTATGCAGATGCGTAAGTAAAGTCAAGGGGAAGTGTTGTACGGAGTCTTCTTGTGGCTGCTAGCCAGTAACTTGGCAAAAAAAAAAAACATATCGCTTCATCTCATTGAAACCATATGTAAATCAAGGCAAGCTATTCATTTTTGGGCAATTAAAAGTTTCTTTGAATTTTACGTTATTGCCCGTCATTCACAATAGTGTTCCAGAACGAAACAGAAATGACCTTTTCTGTGTAGCACAATACTCAATGCAACATTGAGCGTTGTAAGCGCTGTTCATAGGTAAGTCGAATCCGGTTTTAGATTAAAATTAGTTTTTTTTGACAGTCACACAAGGCCGGTAAGCCGCATCGACTGCTAAAAACAGTGTTGCTAAAAAAAAAGTTGCAAAAAATCACCCTTTATAACAAAGTAAACAAATTTCGCCCATTATAGTCCACTTTTTGGTTCTTGCTAGATTTAAATTTTATTTTTAAATATTTAAAAGTAATGAAAGGAATTCTAAAAGCAGGCTGATAGACAAGGATGGTAGTTCATTGTTGATGCTGTTCATGAGAAGCTTTATGGACTAGGAAATGGGAACAAGGCTGATTAATTAACATATGAAAAATCTAGCAAGTTGCGAAAACTATTCAAGAACATTTTAAATAGTCTATGTTCAAAATTTGACTCTAACTTCCTTAGTAGTTTTCCGATTTGTTTCGAAGTATACCATAGAGGCATTTTTTCTTTATTATTCCGCTTGTGAACTTAGGAGCTCTACTAGAACCTTCCATCGAACCCTGTTTTTTCCGCCTATTTAGCTCTGCCCCATTTTGTATTCACCTGCACCAGTTCTTGATGGATGCATCTTCTCCATGTCGCCTTAAGTCTTCCATGGTTTCTAACGTTCGATTGTCCAATTTATGTCCGTCGTCATCTGCACTGAGAGGCATCACTAGCAAATAGACGCTAAGTAAATCTTAATTAATCAAAGACATCGCCGTACGTATTTGTCTATAGAGATATTTCCATACTCCGTCTTTGTAACGATGACCATACATACGCAAGTGGAATAATTTTCTCGGTTGGGACTCGGTTTTCCAACCCATTTGCCCATTTTTTTTAGCTTGACATCAAGTCCACGAGTGGTGACAAATATTGATGGAAATTCCGAAACTACAGTCCACGCGTGGTGACAAATATTGATGGAAATTCCGAAACTACAGTCGCAAACATCGTCAGTCACTTTACTTTAAATGACTATCTGTTCGATTCCAAATAAATATTTGTAGCTAGAAAAAGTTATGGCCTCGTTGAAAGCGCTCCTAATCTATTTAAAACGTTTAGAAGTGAGTATATCTAAACTGCGTTTTGTTTTCAGTATGCAATCCATTTTGGCTAGAGAATTGTCATCGCTTAAGCCTTTTGCATGTTAGTAAACGTGAAGCTGGCAATGATTGAGCATGCAATCCGCAGCAGGGCATAGACTGCCAGCTACATGCAGTACCATGTTTCTATTTTTTTTTACAATTTCTGCTGCGGCTGGTTGCTCTACGTTGGATGCTGCGATAAATCATTGGGCAGCGCACCAAAGTAGAGCGTTGACATGAGAGTTGAAAGCAGCAAATCTGCAAAAGCAACAGAAAAATGCGCACAACACGGAATTAATGTCAACAGCATTAGAAGATTGACAATGCCAGGCCAAGGCGACACAACGTGACGCAGCGTCAGATACATTTTGTAGCAGATATACATTGGTTACCAGATACTGGATTGGAAGCGGTAGCAACGCCGATCGCAGTGAAATTGTGAACGAAGACGAGGCAATGACAAACTTCTAACAATTAAAAGAAGTAAGAATGCTTTGGATGGGATTAAGTAGACTATGAGATACCCTCTTTTTTACAGTGACTTCGCAGGTTGGCTAACAGTAATACAGTGACATCCCTCCAAATCGTAAAACAAGATCTGATGTGGTCTTACTCATATTTGAATTGTAGAAATACTTTTTCAGAACCAAATTGTGCAGCTATACCTTGAGTAATATCTGTAAGGTTTTAATTTGTCACGTGGCAAATATTGTTTGTCTTATCACCCCGGTGGTCGTATATGCAACTTGAATGTTGCCCGATGAGTCTGGTTCAATGTGCTAACGTCCCTCAGAGCCTTCAGACGAGAGCTGATTTTTCATTGGTACCAATTCGAAATGAATACAATAGGAAATTCCTTTTCGCCATTGGTTTGGTGTCTATCACCTATTTTTTCCTAGTCGGGTATGCATATTTCCCTCTTGTAGTTTCTGGATTGCAGCACTCGGTTGAGAACGGAACTTTACGCCGAGCCAACTTCCCCACCACGAAACTCCGTTGTTAGAAGCCACGTACAACCCGTGGTATTGAAATTGAAGCGGAGGGCAGCCACCTCCCTTTTAATCTAGACAGACTCTGACTTGGGCAACCTTGCAAGTTTCGGGTTTAAAGGCCCGGATTGATCACTTATGTATGTTCAGTGGGCAAACACAAACCACGTGCTTCCAATCCTCAACTTCAGCCTGGCACAGGCTTGAAGGTGTGTTGTTGAAGCATCTTGTGTGCAGAATTGCGCTCAGCAATCCATGGACTTTTAGAAAGATTTTGACCTATATGTCAGACACTCAGAAGTAAAGACAAATCCAAGGGAGCATACGCAGGATTTTCAACAGATATTTTATAGTTTCATCTACAACCATGTCAATATATTTTTTGTTAAATGAGTTGAATCTTAGAATCAACCAGAGGAAGAGACTACTCTGCTAATTGAGGCAACGGGGTAAGAGTGGAATGCTCGAAATCAAGAAAAATAGTGTACCGATACGTTTCAATATAACAGTAATATGGACGAACAAAAATTTTGGAGAAAAATTACCAACAGCAAATAACAGCTCGAAACCGATTTGAAGCTTTCCGCTAACATCGATTAGTCCGGAACCAAAAAATCAATAGCGACTTAGATAGTCTTCATATTTAAAATATTGTATCGGTGTCACACCAACCTATTATAATACCTTTAAGAACTTCAAGGCAACCAACCGCTCGAAAAAGCAAATGCAGGATCTACAATTTCTTCTAGGATCTCTGTCTATGTCCTCCCTGATTGTGCTACAAAGTGAACTCAAAATCTTGTAGAGTTTTGTACCATTAGTGCAGTGTATAGAAAGTTGATCGTGATTCACCTGTTTGCCGCTCCGTCTCGTTGCCTATGTCTTTGAGAAGCAAAGCGCAGCGTCAAAGTCAAAGCCAACCAAACACACACATACATCTGAACATACTAACTTACATGACAAACTCGACTGACCGCACAACCGACCAATGATTATGAAAATCGATAGTCAAGCAGTCAGTGCCCAGGAGCAAGCTGTCCAAGCTGTCGTCCATGTATACGCTGCCTGCCCTTTTTTCGTATGCACGTTTTACCTCTTATTGACATGTGATATTTAAGCTTTGATGCTATAATTGCGCATCAAAAACCTATCATAAGGTAGGTACAAAAGGAGCTACAAAAAATGTGGCTATAAAAGGCGCAGAACATATGCGCTTAGCGCCAACTTGGAGCACAAAATAAGGAAAAAATAAAATGCATTTGGCTACCTGGTGTTTTTCGCTGCTATTGTGGTGCTCCTCGTGGGCTTCAATACTGGAATACCAACAGCTGCCTAATGTATCTGATGTGGCTACTGGTAATATGGCTGCTGCCATTAGTTATGGAAAACCGATTTATTTGATGCGCTTAACTTGTAGCTCTCGCGGAGATCATAAATGGTATTGAAACACGCCAGCTGGCTATATTGGCATTGCATGATCCGTCCAGCAATAGCAGCAGCTCCAACTACGATGACGATAATGTGGCACAATATGTGGACAGCTTTATCTATCGGCTGCACCGCCTTTACTACAAGTCCGTAATATTTAACGATACTGAACGTTTCTTTGAGTACATCGAATCGAATCTGCAAGGCGCCATAGAGTGCGTCAACTTTATATTTCATGAGCCCTGTGAGCTATCGGAGCGCATACAGGAACGTAAGCTGGCGCATCGCTTAAGTCTTTTTATCTTCTACTGGGGCGCCCCACGTCCTCCCAATGTATACGACATACGTTTCGAGTCACCAATGCGCGCGGTGGTTATCACGCGACCGCGACGCAAAGCATTTCGTATCTTCTATAACCAAGCAGTTCCAACGGGTGAGAGCAATCTGGTGCTGGTAAACTGGTATGATGGCGATAATTTGGGTCTTCAAAAAACGCCACTTTTGCCCGTTGCAGCAAAGATCTATGCAAACTTCCAAGGACGCAAATTTCGAGTACCCGTTTTTCATGTGAGTAATTAAGTGATCAAAAGACATTAATTATGCTTTTCAAAAGAGTTGTAGCATTATACGATAGAATTGACAGACAGACAATTTTACTACAAACATTCCTTTTGTATTTCCTAGATTCTAGATTCTGTTTTATTTATCCAAATAATAGCAGATTGTTACCGACTGTGGGCATTATTCTCCTGGGTAGATTGCCATTCACAGCCGAGGGATTTTTTTCTGGCCTCTTTTCAAAAATTTATTGCCAGTGAGTTTTGATATGGTGATATTTCAAATAAATTTATTGTGGATAGAATCCCCAAACGTATGAAAAAACACGCTACAAGTTGGTTATTTTGGTAATAGGCGACAATGAATGGAGAAAGAAACCGAATAATTTGGGAAACGCCTAAAACTTGGTATTACGGAAAAGACGCGCGCAAGTTAGAATCGAGTGAAGACGACCGTCAACTGCCAAACCAAAATTAAACTAGAATCTTGCTAGTCAACGATAAACAGACGAGGGTTTTTATATTTAGAATCATCTCTTGCCGCTATGGTTGCTTGCTTTATAAGCAATATTTCCAAATAAAAGATTCGCACCTTTGACTTCTTCTTTTCTAAGTAAAGATTTCTATGAATTCTTCTATACTTACAGTCTCCTCCGTGGTTCTGGGTGAGCAACAATAATAGCAGCAGCAATCAATCGGAATTATCAAACAATACTGCGAATGATTATCGCGAGTGTTACGATGAGATGCCGGAGGTGAATGTTACGGGTGGACGGGATGATCGCTTGCTTAAGGTGCTGGCCAAGTACATGAACTTTCGATTTAGCTATGTAGAAGCACCAGGACGCACACAAGGATCACTGCGTGGTGAGGATACCAATGATAGCTTTAGCGGTGGCATTGGCTGTCTTCAAAGTGGCGTAAGTTGTGTTCCAGCTTGTTTAGTACTAAATCATCAATAATATTAATTTAACAGCAGGCAGACTTTTTTCTTGGCGACGTTAGCCTCAGCTGGGAGCGTCGCAAGGCTATTGAATTTTCTTTTTTTACTTTGGCTGACTCGGGCGCATTTGCAACACATGCACCACGTCGCCTCAACGAGGCTTTGGCCATAATGCGACCTTTTAAGATGGACATATGGCCGTATCTAATTTTGACAATTGTCTTTTCGGGTCCCATTTTCTATGGCATCATTGCAATGCCCTATAAATGGCGCAGACATGGACAAACCCAACAGATAGATGTCGAGCGCTTGGGTCAATTGGGCATACATATGGCATACATTAAGGAGATTACACCATGTACAGAGTCAAGGCGTCGTTTGCTACGCCTGCAGCAGCAACGTTTGGATGCGGAATCTATGCCTGAGATGCCACCTCAGCTATTTGAACGCTGCATTTGGTTTACCTTAAGATTGTTTTTAAAGCAATGTAAGTTTTTTGAAACCTTTAAATTTGCTTTTAGACATGATTATCTGGTAATAACTGACTAGCAGTTTCTTGACTTGATAGTCGCGAAAGCGCAACATAAGCTTTATTGAAAATATTATTTGGTAACTGATCAGTAGGTCTTAGTCAGATTTCCCACGCGTATATTTTTGAAATCGCTACTGATTCTTCTGTCGATTGAAGTCTCTATGTTGCGATTTGCCCATTAAGCACCTCTACCCTGTAAAGGTATTGACTTATCTGTATATTATTTCCCATTTGCGTCAACTTCTAAGACTTCAACCATTTTCAAGTCCCATTTATTTCTAAGTGCACCGCTGTTTCTTATTCAGTTATTAAATAATTAGTTTCTACTTCACCATTTGTATGTATTATGTTCTAGTAATTGAAAATTGAAAGACCCCTTTTAACTTTTTGTGAGTCCGCACCTATGCTCTTCTTCAGAAATACAGACATTGAAACCATATCAATGTCATATAAGTAAGAGTATTATCTATAAACTATACAATGTCAGTATTTCCTCTAAAATGGGTATCCTGTTGTGATAGCTAAATCCCTTGTCATCATCTTAACTTCCTACAGCTTGCACAGAGCTCTATCATGGCTATCGCGCCAAATTTCTAATGATTGTTTATTGGATTGCCGCCACCTACGTGCTAGCCGACGTTTATTCTGCACAGTTGACCTCCCAGTTTGCACGTCCCGCTCATGAAGCACCCATTAACACGTTACAGCGCCTGCAGACAGTCATGCTACGCGATGGCTATAAGCTGTATGTAGAAAAGGAAAGCTCCTCACTGGAAATGCTGGAGAATGGTACAGAGGTATTCCGACAACTCTACGCGCTTATGAAACAGCAACAGCAAGGCGCCCACATGGACTTTCTCATAGACTCCGTAGAAGCGGGCATAAAACTCATAGCCGATGGATTGGAAAATAAGGCAGTCTTAGGTGGACGCGAGACGCTCTACTTCAATATACAACAATATGGCGCCAAAAACTTTCAACTAAGCCAAAAGCTATACACACGTTACTCCGCTGTGGCAGTGCAAATTGGTTGTCCCTTTTTGGACAGCCTTAATGATAAGTGGGTATTTGTAGTCGCTACGCTTGGTAAAAAAAAATCTAAGCTGATGTGTGTCTACAAACAGGCTAATACGTCTCTTTGAGGGCGGCATACTAGACAAGATGACCACAGAAGAGTATGAGGAACAATCGCATTTGATAAGCAAGGAGCTTAATGCACCGCCCAGCAAGCATCGCTCAAAACAAGCCAAAGAGCTGGCTGCCGCTGTAGCTGCGGCTGCCGAAGATGCCAATAGCAACAGTAATCCCAATAACCATAACCAGAACGAGGCCAAGCCGCAGACTCAGCACGCCCAGGACAACGAGATGATACGTGCGCTCAACCTGCGCATGCTGCAAGGCGCCTTCATTGCGCTGCTCGTGGGTTCTCTGACTGCCAGTGAGTAAGATCTATTTTGATAGCTCTGCTGTTGATTATATGCTGACTGCTTTTCCAGCTGGTATGCTGCTCTTGGAGCTCTGCTGTCGCAACTTGGATGTGCTGCATGTTTTAAGGCGTTGGCGCCTACGTTGCTTACGTCGCTGGCGCAACCTGAGGCGACGCTTCTGGCGTTGGGCGCGTCAGTTGAGCGTGCGAATCTTTGCACTGAATTTGGGTTGATTACTTTATCGTATCGCTGCTTTATGCAAATTGTCAGCCAGCAAGCTCGAAATTTTCTCGTACTATGCAGCGCAGCACATCTAGCTAGTAGTACAATATATAAATATTAATCTTTTAGGCTGGCACCATGGGCGGGAGCTATTATCTATTTAAATAAGAGATCGCAATTTTTCAAAAGCTATCTACATTTGTCGAATATCAAAGCCGAATTTTATCACCTTACTTTGTTGAGCATAAAATGCAAAAATCGTTTGTTTTAGCGAATTCACCCTGAAATAAATAACAGACTTCGAGACAATTTTTTTGTATTATTTTGTAATTCACAACCAGATTAAAAACCTTTTTGGTATTATTTTACATATGTGTACTTATAATTTCATTTTTTTATAAAATGTATTCTTCGTGCTTTTATGTTTAAGGTAAACGTAGGGGACTTCTGTTAACGACATTTTGTTCTATGATATGAAGTGATAAATGCGAAGCAAAACAATCTTTGATTTGTTTTCATTTGTTTCAATGTCTTGCCCCTCCAGATCTGCTGAATTTCGAATCCAACACATATATCTTATAGGACAATTTTATTTAATATTTGAAAACAACATGAGTGACAGTTATCCATTATTGTTCAATGTTGGTTTCCTAGTCACCATCTTCATTCAGCTCTACAACCCGGGATTTGGTTTTCTCAACAATGCTTCCCAATTCGTCTCTGTTGTTAGCAAGTCAATATTGTCAATTAGGCGCTTTCTTGGTCGACCCCAATTTGTTGTGAAGAGTGGTGTGTATGCCAACACAAGCTTTTGAGCTCTGATCTGGTCCATCCCTAGCAAATGAGCTATCCATCGTAGCCTCTGGGATTAAATGAATTTGACTACATCTTCGACATGGTTTAAGCCCAGCAATTCTTCATTGTTGCTTGGAATGTAGTCACCGTGACCATGGTTTCCTAGTCGTATATTGAATTTGATTTTTCTGTATAAGCCAATGAGTGTGTCCTTAGAAAATCATACAAAAGAGTCGAAATACATCAGGCAATTGGTGGGTGCATTTCTCAACGAATTGAGTTTTTCATAACATGAATATAAGTTCTAATAGGATCATGTCTTTGATATTCGACAAGCTTTGTAATAAATTCCAACAAACAAATAAAATTGATTATAAAGCTATGAATTATGAAGATCTATTGGCTTCTTTCTTTGCTTAGAAGTTTTTGAACATTTTTGCCACTCCTTGTTGCCAACTTTTACATTGGAAATTCAAGTTTGTAGCCAGAAGCCTATGAGAATTCAACCATTAGGCTAGGGTTATGGATTAGTTTTACATTAAGTTTGGAAAATTTTGCATGCAGCTGAGAAATTCTTATAAAACTAAATGTTTTGAGGGATATCAACAAATACATCGGAAATAGAAGAATAAAAATCATGTGAGAAGCTGACGAGAAAATTTGTATAATTAAGCAATTAGTAAGCTCTCAAGTTGATATAGTTTATTTCACGGACGGTTTATACGATAATTTGAGTAATCGATTGGCCACCCGCCACTGATGGAGCTTTCGGGCGCTCTCTAATTATGTTCAACGAGCCTGGCGACAAGGTAAATGCGCAATATGATCGGGAGATTGCTTTGAAGTTGTGAGCAGACAAACATTTTGCTGGAAAGTTATTCACAAATGGCAGCATAGCCTAAACGATTACTATTTGCAAACCTAAAAAAACGGAATATCGATAACAATTTCGATAAATTGCTAGTTGGAACACACTGTTAGCTTTATGGGAAAATAAGCTTATTTATTTTGACTACTTCAAAAACAAAACCTTGATTTTTTTTTGCTGCATACTGCCCACTGTGCACTGTGGCTGCCGCTTTGTTGTTGACTTTGTTGGCTTTGGAATAATTAATGCGAGCGTTCAAATCACAAGTTGAGGCAACATGATATAATTAATTTACATTCAGTTTGCTTTTGCGTCTGGGTTAGGAGTTTAAAGCGGCGGGCACCATGGCAGTTTGAACGTTGTCATGTCAGCTGATAAAGCCTCAAGTTTGTGTCTTAAGTCTTTTGTTTATGTTATTGTTTTTTTTTTATTTGTTTCTGACTTGCTGCTGCTCTATATTTGCAGCCAAGCATTACTATGCGAACTGGCCCAATTTCCCAGGCAAGCAACAATATTTTGTAATCTGCCTATACAATAATTTCTTACTTCCTTTTCATAATAATAATCAAAAAAATAACAGACAAAAAAGGCCCTGCGGCTGACAAAGACCAACGGTAGCTGCTGCAAAACTTTATATTTTTTTCCCCCCCCTTACTTGAGTATTTAATGTCTTTTGCCCTAAAAACATAAAACTGTTTACGATTTTCACGCTATAATTAAGCAAAAAACTAAAATAAAAAATATACATATATAAACAGTCAAAAATCAACACAACGTTGGTTAACAAATTGAAACGTTGTTGATGGCAGTCGTCGTCGCTTCATGTCCGAAAATGCTCAAAGAAATAATAAAAGCTATAAAAACAAAATTAACTTTTACTTTGCCCCAGTGACGTGTGCGCATTGGCCAGACGCTTCCATATAGAAAGTGGTTCTAGCCAGTTTGGTTTTCCGCAACGCAACGTCTGCGTCTGCGCTTCTACCACTAGCCCAGTTCCTTTGGCTGTGTTGATTACCATGCGCTTCGGGATTGTCATACTGCGAGACAGCGCGAAAGTCCATTGCGGTGTCTTCTCTATGGTTTCGGTTTCAAGAATCCCATACGTCATTGTCATCTTCAGCCACAGCATCCACAATTTGTGTGAGAGTTTTCAGTTTCGTTTGCAGCACATTTCGATGTTGTGGCATTTTGGCCTTTTGTATTTCACGCGCTCTGTTGCTTTTGGGTAGATAACGCCCTGGGGGCGTTGCTGACTTTACAGCCATTACTAATTATATTTTCTACTTTACTTTCCAGCATAGATTTCTTTTAGCTGCCCTCAAGTGAAATATTTGAACTTGTTGAAAAGTGGAATACTTGAGCAGCTAGCTCTTCAGCAGCCAGACTTTTACGCAAAACAAGTTTATATAAAAAGTACCATCGTATTACAAGCAATTTTGGTAAGTAGATTTAAGTAAACATTCTATATGAGTATTAATTACAGCCAAGTAAATACTCAGAAATAGTTATTTATATTTTTTCTTGACTTGAGCGCACTTTATAGATACTTATGCTGCGGTTCATTGACACCTTGACATTTTGTTTTATCTTTCAAAATTCTGAAAAATATTTTTTGTTTATTTAATAGTTATTAATTTCTAACTAGTATTTTTTATAAGTAGTATGAGAAATATCAGCTTTAAATAATATTTTCCCTTATAATGTTTTATAAGATAAGTTTCAAGATATATGCGGGCATATTGCTCGTTTTAGTATCGACATGATGTTGACAACCTAAGCATTGCTTTTAAGTTTTAATTAAATAACTAGCACTGGTGTAGCTTTCAAGCAGACGATAGTTGCCTTATCAATATTCCCCATAACTATGCTCATCGCTCTAAAGGCGGAGCATGGAGATATCGCTATTAATAGGCTTTAGAAGAGAACTGGCATCTTCTACAGTTCATAGCTGCAGCTGGAATCGAACCAGACCATTAGTTTTGGAGACGAGTAAGCTATCACTGCGCTACCGAGGCCTAAGTTAATATCGAGTAAATAAAGGCACAGCCGTTCGGATTTGGTAACAAATTGTAGGTCTCTCGTTTTCTGGGACCAGCTATTAAGAGGAGTTCCCTATTCTCAGCTTTTAAAGTGCTGTCCGCAAAGTGAAGGGGAACATATGTTTTATTTTTTGAATATGAAAACACGAAGTGGAGTTTTGGGTCACATGTATAACAGTCATGGTTTTAAAAACCTTTAATTTCTGGAATTCTTAAGGCAGCCACTTCAACGTAAAATAAACATTATTCTGCACATATTTATCATTTTTCCAAAAAAATCCATTTAATTTTGTTAATTTCAGATACATGAGCCGAACCCTGTAACGTATGGTACAAAAAGTACATTAAGTTTGTTCAGGAAAGTAAAAGTGGGAGATACTGCAATGTTATATTAAGTTTGATCAGAGTCGCTGGAACCTCTCCAGCTAACCATAGCTGTCTGTCCGCCTAGTTCTCAAAGATGGCAAGAGCTAGAACAACAAGATTGAAAAAAAAAGAATAATAAACTGTTTATTCAAGGGACTCAAGTTTGATACAGTTATTTGATAATGGAAATGTATTGATACAGCTATCATAAAGAATCCAAAAATTTTGAATGAATAATTTGCTTGATTGTATTATATTACATTCGGTACTCAATAATTTTTATTGTTCCCATATACTTTGATAAATTTGACCAAAATCGGCTATATATATCCATATAACTTTCAGAGCGCAAACCAGCATATATAATTTTTGCAAAAAATTCATTTTCTTTTGTTTATTTCTGAAGATTCCCAGATCAGCTTCGGTACTCCTTAGTATTTTCGTACACCCAAGTACTTTGACGAATTTGACCTTAATCAGTTTAGTGTATCTTAAAGCGGTATTCCCAGGAAAAGAATTCGTAGCTACCTGCCGCCAAGATAATTGAATCCAAATTAAGTATTACTTAAGATATTTCCTTACTAAAACAAGTCAAGTGGAGAATATTTTGGTTTTCATTCATTCACCTTCAAAATTCACAATTCGTCCAATACCGATACGAGACATCAAAATCGATAACTGTTATATCGTTCTGTATAAATAATCTTTGATACAAACTATATTTTAGGGTAGAACCAGAGAATTTTCTTGGATTTGGCCACAATTGCATATTACCATTAATTTTGATCACCATCGTGTGATCACCTGGCGTCATCGACTTACATTTGTATTATATGTAATTTATTTCTTCACTGCCTAATAACGGACCTGTTCAATGAGGCCCCGATTTTGCTTTACCTCATCGTTATACGCCATTGATTTTTATAGTTTTAGCTTATAAAAAAATGGGTTCAAGTTTCTTATAAACCAACTATTATAATATACTTAAGCGTCTTATGTGTGCATTTTTTGCTTATCTTTATTTGGTATATGCACAATTGGGTCACAAAATTAGCCAAGCACAATTAAAAAGAGCTTTACTTTTGGCTATCTAGAAAACCGCTTGAGTAATTTTCACAGTAACTGGTCTCTAGCCGCAAATGCTAATCATTCTAGAGTCTTTCGGAAGTTGCAGATGACATTGAAATGACTGGGCAAGGCCCAAATGGCGCCCGCATGTATATATTTTTTACCGACTTCCTCATAGAGATTGTTTCTTAATGAAATGTTTTTCATACGCTTACGCTGCTGCTGTTTAGTCGCTTGTAACATGGTCTGGGCGTACACTGCGTGTACTTAATGTGATTGATGAGCTATGGGGCTTGTTGCGCGGTTGCTTGCGAAAAGCTTGCCAAAAACATAAACGTAGCGTGAAAAGTTTTTTGGCATTTTCTTTGTTTTACATGTAACGTAATAGACGTTGCAGTTGAAAAATTATTACTAATTAGTTAGTGGCCAGCAGCCAACAGGCAGCACAAGGTGCGTATGCTTAATGCCTGGCTAAACCGATACAGCTGCTACCTGGCTAATTGCTCGAGCTCGAGGCGACGACGTGCTCTAACGTTAAATTACTCAAAACACCTTGGTGTGCAATTGAAAGCGATGGTCGATCTTGATCATGATGATATTAATGGGGTTTGATGGAATCGCTACTTTGGCCACTGCTGCTGGCTGATGGTTTTTTGTGTTGTTTTCTTACCAGATCCAGATCTGAGCGAAATGAAAAGTCATCATAATCAACAATTTAAAAATATTAGTTGGCATAAAAAAAGTGCAGCCATGCAAAATGTGCAGCAGATTATACACGCTGTAAAATATGAAAAACTACACTGAGAGAAAAATCTGTTAAGAAACATGTGAAAATAAATTGAAAGTAGTACCTAAAGTGAGCAGAAATTGGTGTGTATGGAAAATATGTAAAGAAAGTTGAGTAATTTTAAAAATTCTCTAAGGGCGTGTATCGCTCAATTTTCTTCTTAACTCGTCGTTACTGTTCATAAACACTTTTCTCCCATCTAGGTCACAGGAAATACCGCTGTTACTCATATAATCCTGATAAGGATATTGGTCTAGTTATCAGTGTCACAGCACAACGAAATTAGATTTTTCTTCAAACACATTGTGAGTGTGTTTTTTTTTTTCCTTATTATTTCGCTTGGGAACTTAGGGCCTCTACAAGAGCCATCCATCGAACCCTAATTTGCGCCGTCTGTTTAGCTCTGTCCCATGTTGTGTTCGCCTGGGTCAGTTCTTGGAGGATGGATCTTCTCCAGGTCGCCTTGGGTCTGCCGATCCGTCTATTGCCTTGTGGATGGATGCCAGCTATCGCTATCTGCAGTTTCCCCCATTTCTTCCTCGAACTGTGCTAATCTTGATGGTTCCTTTAGGGTTCTAACGGTCCATTGTCCTATTCGTGTCCGTATTTTTGAAAATGCCTTTGGACGTCATCGAATTTGGGGAGCCGTTTATGTAAAATTCTCTTGTGTAGGTTTCTGTAATCTGTTGAGTTTTTCGATCGAACTGGTGATTGGCCAGATGCGACTTATCCCAGTGGTGGGGCTGCCACCTGACGCCTTCTGGGAGTAGCGTCTGCGCTTGGCTGCGCGGAAAGGCTGGGCGATACAGTCTTTTAATTGTTGGCATCATTCTAGCTGGTGTTGTTGCTGTACGCCGAAAAGCTATGAATGGCGCTTGGTTCTATGGTGTACCCTCCATTTAGCGTGGGGGGGTGAAGAGTGGGGCAAGGGGGGTTGCCAGAAATTGTTGAAAGGCATTGTGCAAATGGAGAAAAGCTTTCTATTAGGTAAAGATGCAATTTTTAAGAGGGACGTTGGAGTGGTCATGCCTCTTGCCATGAGTGGGATTCGAACCCACGACCCCGCGTTTAGAAGGCAAGTGTATTACCCACTAAGCTACGAGGCCCCATAGTGAGTGTGTACACCTGAGCGTTTTTTCTCTCAGTGCATAGGCCGGCATAGGCAATGATAGTGAACTTGATTTGGGGCCAATTTTCTCTTTCATTGGCAGCAGCCAATTCGCCGCTCACCCCATCCCAGCCATCCCGGTAGTCTGTTAGTCAGTCAGCCGGTTTCAAGTGCATGCAAAAATGCCAATTAATGTGCATAAGCCTCTGTATCTCTGTGTGAGAGTGACTGTGGGGCTGCAAGTATGAGTGTGTCTCTGGGTGTGCGTGTGTCTCTGGCTGTGCGTGTGTGTGTGTGTGTGAGTATCTGTGTTAGTCAGTCGCTGTGCGGCACAGTTTTTCAAAAAGAATCTGCAGCACCGTCGTTGCTGCACATTGTCAACATGATGCGTTCGCGGAGGTAGCGGCATGGTCAGCGACAGCAACAGCGAACGCCACTTTCTAATATAACCCACAAGCCGCTGGTAACTACGCCAACTGACGTTGTTGTTATTGCTGTCTCCTGGAGACTACAAAAATTTTGGCTTTGACGCCAGTCTGATAGACTGGCTTAACGGGCTCTGCTATTTTTAAGCACACTTTTCATTTTTCATTGCCTAGGAAATCTATGGCGGATGCGCTTGGCACTTTCGCGTCGCGTCGCGTCTAAAATGCGGAAAAAATAGCGAGAGTGAAATTTTGTAGTTGGCATAAATTATGGTAAATATGAAAAGCGTTCGCAAGAATGTTGCTCTCAAGTTCGTTGCCTAAGTCTTTTGATAAGCAAAAGAAAAGGCAAAAAAGTGAAATTTAATGACACTTGTTTTTTTTTTACTTTAACAACCACATAATTCTAATAAAAAACACTTCATTTACATGCAATATGCGCAAGTGCACGAAATAAATTAACAAAAAAAAAAGGTAGCAGCGAGCATACGCAAAGATCTTGTCTAAAAAACAGTGGCGTAGTCATGGGGGATTACCGGGAAATTACAAAGTTTGTAAAATCGTGTTTGGCTTATAACTTATAAAAAATGTTTAAAATTATAACAATTATTTAGGAACTATTTTTAAAGTAATGAGAGTTCATAATTTCCATCGCTGCTGCTGCATTATGTCGTATAAGGCGACTAACAGGCAGTGTTCATTCCATGAGAGTGTTCCATTAACGTTAACACCGGAAATAGCATCAGCCTGCAGTTTAGGCGAAGAATCACACTTGCCAATAGGTGTTACTATGGTCGTAGTAAGCAAATGCATATCAGAGACCTCTCTCGATCGACAAAATTAGGCTCATCCTGTCCGTGCTGTTATATGACGCAGAAGCATGGGTGTGTGTGCAGCTAAGCTTGGAGTGTTCGATATAAAAATTCTTCGCAAAATCTTTGATCCATTTGGGATTGGGTACGACCAACGCATTCGAGCAAACCATGAGCTGTATAAGCTCTCCAACAACACAGATGTCGTCCGGCTGCACAAGGTTTGCATTGGCTCGTCCATTTTGTTCGTATGGCGAAGACATATCCAAAGAGCAAAGTTTTCGATGTAAAAGTTGGCAAAGGAAGACGGAGGCGACGAGCTAAGCTCAGATGGAAAGACAAAGAGGAGCAGCATCTATCTTCAATTGGTGTGATCAACTAAAGAAGCATTAGTTAGGTCGCCTGTAACCCGATAACGAGTTATCATGGCCAAGTAAACTAAAGAAAAAAGTTTCATGACATATTAAATAAGTTGATTGGGGCTTAGCTATATAATGACAGATTGAGATAGAATGAAACTGCTGGTTTTTAAAAGAATTATAAAACCCAAATGGATATACGTTTATATATAAATTTACCTATAAATGTAATATTGTAAATATAATACAATAAATGAAATCTAGAATCCTGCTGCTGGTTAATAAAAACCATTATTAAACTAATATGGATCGACGCAATCCAACTTTGGGGCACTGCAAGTTTCAACAACTGCAGTTCCATACAACGCCTCCAAAATAAAACCTTTAGAATAGACTCGGGCGCGCAACCCTACCGCGATGACATAACAATTTACAACGAGTTGAATGTTGTCTGATTCCAAAACGTAATCAAAGAAGCTATCGCTATTTACATCGAAAATGGCCATCGTAAAACCACAAAAATACCCCGAAAAGCAAACCAACTTGAGCTTGCTAACGAATAGCCATAAAATTTCTACCCTCAAGCAATGGCAAATGATTACCATTTTAATTTCAAGCACGAACTATTTTTTTTTAATTGAATTCTACCTCAATAAGGACAGATATTGATATTGTAAGCAGTAAAGATGTTACCAAGAAAAAAGAATTCAAATTCTTGAGGATTGTCTACACTTAAATGTTTGAAGTTTAAATTGAAAGTGCCTATCGAACAACACTTTACCATGGGTTACCCTGGTACCACGTTCTTTTTGATCATAGAATATGTCAGTTTTTAATAGTTCTAAATTCTCAGGGTCTTTAATCTGGAGCATAGTTCCTTAATCATTTTGTTATATTTTTTCATAATGGATCGACGTGTTAGTAAGACAACAATGTCAAACATCACGTTATATAATTTTGGAGAGTTCCAAGTCGTCTGTTTCTACTTAAAGGAAAACTGGTATATTATAACATTTAAAGTATAATATATAATAGAAACAACTATATTATATATTTATTATAAAAGTCTTGGAAATCTAAAAAAAAGCAAACATTTTCAATACTTTTACTCTCGACAACTTACATTAAATTATAAGTATTGAGATAATTATTATTTACATTGATAAACTAGTGCAATCTTTCAAAAAAAAAAACCAACCATAAATCACCATGTTGTAGGAGGAGGTTTCCTAAGTTTCTACGCCACTGTTCATTACATACAATT
Organism: Chymomyza procnemis; assembly: GCA_035046065.1. Classification (NCBI taxonomy): domain Eukaryota; kingdom Metazoa; phylum Arthropoda; class Insecta; order Diptera; family Drosophilidae; genus Chymomyza; species Chymomyza procnemis. The sequence continues at coordinate 11,072,821 of JAWNOJ010000024.1, forward strand.
ATCTAGGTATATTTGTAAGCTTACGTACATCCATTTACATTTACTCTGTACAAAATTTGTATGGAAAAAAAGTTTCTCTTGTTGGCACGCACTGATTTAGTTATAGAGACGTTGCGCTACGGTAGTTGTAGTTATTTTTATGGCCTTTTTGAAAGTATTGTACATAAAATAACAGAAAAAAAACAATTGCACGCCATGAACTTAATTATAATATAATAAGAAATCAACAGCGTCCAAGCACAAATCGTGTTTCATCTAGTTTACAGTCAGACAAACATTAACAAATCGTCTTCCATAGCAAACACATTTTGAAATATTAATGTGCATTTTTAAGCACTACAATTTATAGAGTATTGAGTATTCTGAAGAACATTAAGACGGAATATGACATTCCTTTTGCAAAAAAATGTAAATTTTAAAACTGTTTATCTACTTTTTGAACTGTATGACATCTCGGCTTTTGAGCTGTTCTATGCAGTTTACTTTCATTGCAGATGACATCGGTGCTACTTTCTTGAAAAATCTGAAAAACGTATTGGTACAAGAGATGATAGTAAATTTTTACTTTTTAGAAGTGTTTGAAGCTATATATATAGAGTAGTGGTAGGGTACTCGCCTCTTAAAACCGAAGTTCTTAGGTTCGATTCTCCTGGTGCATTCACCTAAATAAATCCCTACTAATTTAAAACAGCCGTTTTGACTTGACTATAAACTGTACGTTCCTGTCTTCTTCGATCAACATTATCTTCATGGGGAATTAATTCATTTAATTAAGTTTCCGATTGATATTAAATTGGTTCATATTTATTATTGTTTCAGGGTTGATATTGGGGTATATCGGAAAGTACGCCTATTCTTTAAGGGGTGCGCTCTTCTGAGTCTCTTTGTGGTCATGGCGTTGTACAGAAGGTTGTACCAGCATTGTCTGTGTATGCGACGCTGATTCTGTTGGCTATTTTGGATCCCAAGGAATACCCAGCTCGTTCTGAATAGTTATGGCATAGGTGTGCGCCCGAGAGCGTTTTCAATGTTTTGTTTTGGAGGCACTGCGGTTAATGCAGCTTGCTGTAGAGCCCATCGCTGGATTTCGAATGTCCATAGTGGTTTTCCAATGGCCAGTAGCTTGATTTCAGATTTGAGCGCCTGTCTATAGTAGAAATGGTAGTATCTGTGCAGGGATTGTTTTCTTTGGCGCAAAATGTGTGTACGCCGTGTTAGTCGCTGTGTCATGGCCAGGTGTCAGGGAACTTGGCTTAACTGGCTTAACGAAGATACTATATCCTTTAAGATTGCCAAAAAGGAAGTCTCACAGTCATGCTCTATTAGCGCAACCAAATATATATAGCATCTAATTATCTGTAGAATATATTTTGAGTAGCGAACTTTACGCAGCAAATTAAATTTGAAGTGTAACAAGCCATAAAGCACGAGAGTTACAGAGTCATTGTCAAGGCGCTATGTTCCATTAGAAGTTAGGGATGGTTGTAGTATTAACAGTCAAACTGCCACCTAAGAAGTAGAATTTGCGACAAAAGAGCTAATCTAGGGAGTGATATAGAACCAGCTTGGAATATTTTCGACTTCATCTGTACCTAAAAAGGTGGAAGAAGACTGTGTGGGGAGACGTTAGAATCCCCACAAGAACTAAATTATATACCACGGCTTTTGCTTTTTGTATGCTTCTTTCTCCTGATTCTGATCCTACACTTGCACAAGAAACACATAAAAGAGTATTCCACATTCGTTCCACCAACTCGCTCTCCCACTGTTGCATGGCCTGCACTATCCTCATTTGGACTTACAAAATTAATGCAATGATGTGCAACCAAGCGTGCAACATGAAAATGTTTGAGCCAACAACATTACAGTTGGCCCAAGCAGAACGTTGAACTACTTATTTAGCTCCGGCAGCTGCTCCGTTGTTGGGCATTATGAAAACTTTGAAACCGAAAAAAAAATAAATATATAAAAATTTTTTGCAAAATAGCAGTATAATTTTTGAAGTTGTTTAATTGCCGTTGCTTCTTCGTTTTGCAATCGCATTAAAAATAACAAAACAGCAATAAAACAAATAAATAAAAAAGGTAACACGCTTACAGCGCGCGGGGCGATTTTTTCTCAAACCTTTGGCCATTGTGACGTAGGCATATGTCTGTATATGCCTCATATGCTGATTGCGGTAGTATTTGTGTGGCAAAACGCAACAAAAACGTAATTAATTTTAGGTAAATGTATAAAATACATGTATATGTATATGTATATTTAAATGCGCATTTGTTTAACTTTGTATAGCGGCTGGTTGACTATGTGGCAGCGGCAGATACATATTGTGGCATGACTGCCGTGCCATGGCTGACCTAAATTTGCGGCAGTTTTTCCGATTGCAGCGCAGCAGCGGCGAATAATTTGAAAGTGTAATTTATGAGTGTGACAAGGCGCTATGGACGAACCCCAATGCGGGGAATCACTTTCAAGAGGCCCGGCAGTGTGGGCGGTTGTTAAGGTGCCAGACAAGACCTACAGCTGGCAAAACAAGTCTGCCGGTAGCCAGCAGCGTGGGATTGTGGCCAGCAGGATATGGCAGCTGATAGCGTGTATAAATGCACTCAATATTGTACAAACAAGCAGTCAAATGCTCTTAAGTAGAAATGGCAGCTTTAGCGGATGATGATGGAATGAGATGCTGTACGGCTGGAGAGTTGAAGGATGGAATTTATTTCGGGTCTCAAATTGAAATTGCAGCTGCGTGCGGCGGCCCGTAAAGCGTGTCTTATGGAAGCTAAAAGTCTTCACTTTTTGAAAAAGGTTAAAAGAGCTTATTTGACATGAAATAAGCTACGATATTTGCAGCAAACATTATTTTACTCTTTGTAGTAAAAAGCTTATATAGTTGAAGCCCTCAAATTATCTTCCAACTTAGCTATTTTTTTTAAGAAAACAAATGAAACATACGCTGCAGTTAAGAAGACATTTCAATTAGATTTTTATAAAAAATTTTATAATTGTTATGACTCCTCATTTCACAATTAAAAATTTATTTTCCAAGTTAATAAGGACCTATAGTTTATGGCTCATTTGTTGATTTGGCAGTGCAGATAGGACATTCCGATTCTTCTATGAAACATTCGTAAACTATACTATAGTATACAATTTCATTTGTGTTCTGTATTTCAAATCTATCTTATAGACGGCTGGAAATCACCAGCTATCAAGACCTAGATGGAACATTACTGTGAAACTGCTTGATCATCACTGAAAGTAATCACCATCTCTGTTGAACTTAAACACCGGTGCATGACACTCGGCATGCAACTTACTGAGATACTATCATACAACAATTCCAAAGAACAACCTTAAGATTGGTCTGGGGTGCCCAGACATAATAATTCACAACGATCAGGGTGCTCCCTAGGTCCAAAAAGTGGCAAGTAAAGCCAGCGCTAGATACATCAACCACACAAATGCGCTGGCGATCGCAATGCTGGACAATAGTCAAACCACAAATCGAGTCCCAAGAGCAAACCCCTTGTCTCCCGATTTCATAACGTTCATATTACGTACGCAGTATATTAGTTACAATCCCCGAGAAGTACCATTAGAGAACAGCGTCAATTAGTTCCTAAAGAGACAGGTCAAAACGGAACGAAACTAGCGGTTTTGTATTCATTTTTGGACCACTTACAACTTTACAAAAACAAGAATTTCGAATATGGTTTCGTTTCTGGTGTCATTAAACCTTTCGTAAAATAAATAAATCTACTAGATTTTGCGCATGAAATGCATATAAACGCTTAATTTATTATAATGTTAAGACAATAAATTAATTATTTATTTATATAATGCTTCACTTACAGAAAACATATAACAAACTCTAAATAATTTTAAATGTACGCTAGTTTTCATACTCAGCTCAAAGTTATGATGAATAATTTGGAAATCAAATTACAACAATCTAAGTTGCAAAATAAAGTTAAAATAAAATAAAGTTAATTAAAAGATACAGTTCATTTTATTTATCGAAGGTCCTGCAGCTATTATCAGGGTCGTCAAAATAATATGAATATTAGTATTGAATACTAGGCTTTAGTATTGAATAAAAAAATAAAAAAGTATACATTTAACGCAAATCAATAAAAGTCTGTGCTTTATAATTTAATTTCATTTTCCCATTATTTAACTAACTGAAATTTTATAAAATATTATTGCTTCAGTTTATTATATTTACCAAAACAAAAATCAATATTTTGCTACAATTTCATTTTACACAAATTTCAAATGCACAGCTGATTACGCGCGCAACCTTAAAGTTTGCCATTCACATGGGCACGCGCACAGCTGCCTATCGAAATGTGCTTATCGCTATCGGCAGCGACTATGTATTTTTCGCTGTCTCTCTTCAGAGTGGCGTCGTCACTGTCCTATTCGTGAGGCAGCCTAGGAACAAACGGGCACAAATTTCATTATTATTTTGCCGTCTCACGCGCAGTTTTGTGCTGGAATTTGTTAGAGAAAGAAAAAACAATAATAAAGATTTTCTTTCATTCCAAACAAAATAAAGTGCATAATACAAATAAAACGCTGCCGGTGCGGAGTTTTTATTGTGAATTGAATATAAAATACTTGTACGTGTAATTAACACTGTGTGTTTGCTTGTGTGTAAAGCAGCAGAAACTTGGGGTTTTTTATTGTTGCGTAAAAGGTAAAGTGTAGTCAAGCGCTGCATTTTTAAAGCTTTAAAGCTTCGCAGTTGTTTGTGCTTAATTACTTGCTGTATTAAATTCGCAAAGTGCAGTGTGTAAATGCAAATGCAAGCGGCATAATTTGAAAAAAAAAATTGGCATTAATTTAATGTTTGTGCTGTGTGTGCAGCGCATACATATTTTTTGTCTCATTGTCGCCATTTTTAATCATTCGTTTTTCGCTGCTGTCGTCGACTCGTTGCGCTGCATCTATATAGACATCCCGCTCGCACAGTTGTGTTGCTAGTGGCGTCGCATTTGTCATTTTAGTGTTGCAAAATACCAAAACGTTTGCATTCTGTTGCTAACTGAATTGTGCATTTTTTTTTTTTTTGGCTAACTTTGTTTATTTAAAGTGAATTACGCACATAATGGAAGACCTGACCAAAAATATAATATTTACAAACGCCATTAATGGCCAACCGGCAACTATACAGTATCAAACAGCAGACGGCACCATACTGAAACAACCCAAAATCGAGGGCCAAAAATCAGACCAACAGCCCACTTTCTATTATACCACAAATGTAAGTTAAAAGTTTAATAAAACAACAGCGAATTTGTATTTACTTGTTATATACTACGGCAGGGCAATGCTGCCACCGTCAATCTAACACAGCTTGCTACAGACGACAATAAGACGTGCTATATTGCACAGCCCGTGGGTGGCTATAATTATACGCTGGTTAATGGTATGCCGCTGAATCAAGGCACTGCCTTGGGCATTGCTACATTGGATGCACAAGGACGCATACAGATTGTAAATCAAAACAAGCCTATAGCTGCGGTAAGCAAATATACCACACTGCCACTTTTGCAACTTATTTGATCTATTGCCTTTGCAGCAAACCATTTCTCCATTACAAAATACAATATCCAACATCACTTTCAAATGTGATGTTTGCTCGGCCATGTTTCAGCATTTAACGCTGCTCAATGCCCACAAACGCATGCATACCGAGGGCACAGACCAACAACAGCAGCACAATGCCCAGCAGCCAAACGATGCCATTACTGTGGTCAATGCACAGCAACTAGTGCAAACGCAAAATATTATAACCGAAAATGGTCAAATGGGCCAAATACAAATTGTCGCTTCCGATGCGCTCGAACCAGTGCAACAATCCGTCATGCAGCAACAAGCTCAGCAACAGCAGCAGCAAAACGAGGCCAATAATCAAAATAAAAATATGCACGGTAACAAGTGCATTAGCTGCGGCAATACCCTACAGCAACAATCAAAACGCAAAGGACCCAAGCAAGTGCGTTGTGAGTCATGCACGCAGGCTGAGCAGAGCGCTCAACAGCAACAACAGCAAATCTTTGTTACGCCAGATGGTAAGTTTTAGCGCCATGTCTAGCGCTTGAGCTTCACTAATTGTTTGATCTGCTGTACTAGGTCAAATGTCGCATCCAGTGCAAATCATATCAACCACGCCACAGGCTCAGGCGCAGCTACAACAAATTGTTGCACAACAGACTGGTGGTATTACGCCTAAACGCGAGATCACCGCTACACCAGGACATCATCCTGTAAAGAAACGTAACTCACAACAGTTAACAAAGTGTCAAAAATGCAATGGCTCTGGCGTTGTGCTCATGGGTCAACAACAACAGCAGCAGCAACAACATGGTAATACCGATGGTGCATTTATCAAGCCAGCGCCAGTGACTGTAAAATCCGAGTGAGTAGGCCCCGCCAGCTTGCCTCTTAAAATCACAACTAATGTACAAAATTTTAAAAAAGAAATGCCAGCAAACCCTTTAGCTGTAATATCTGCGGTGGTCTATTCTCACGCTACTCCAGTCTGTGGTCGCATAAGAAACTGCATAGCGGTGAAAAGAACTATAAATGTACTATCTGTGGTTTGGCTTTTGCCAAGGCTGTCTATCTGAAAAACCATGCACGCATACATACAGGCGAAAAGCCCTATAAGTAAGTGTTGCTCTCATGCATAAATTGTATAATTTGTTTTACCTTTGTTGACTCTCTGCTTAGATGCCAAACATGCGGCATGGCGTTTGCTCAATCACCACATCTTAAAAATCACGAGCGCACGCACAGCGGCGAGCGTCCATATGTTTGCGGCGTTTGCGATAAAGGCTTTGCGCGACATGCTACGCTTTGGAATCATCGACGCATACATACAGGCGAAAAGCCATACAAGTGTGAAATATGCGGCTCGTCCTTCTCGCAGGCGGCACATTTGAAGAACCATGCAAAGGTGCATTCTGGCGAAAAGCCATACAAATGCGAAATCTGTTCGGCAGCATTTGCTGATCGCTTTGCGCTTAAACGTCATCGAGGTATACATCAGAAATATGGGCAAACAGCGCCACGTCAGCCTGCTACAGGCGAAGGTTTGGTAGTGCACAAGCAGGAGCTGCCCGATATGGATGACGATGCGCAGCAGGAGGTAATAATCGGAGGCTTATAGATAAGAGCAACAAATGCCAACTCGAAAACTACTAACACGGTGACGGCGGCGGCGACAACACAGCAGTCGACTAACGCCTATCAGCAGCAGCAGCAGGCGCAGCAGCCACATACCCACCAAGAGCAGCAGCAACTAGCGCAGGCTTACCCTACGCAGCAATACCAACATTCTGGTGGCTACTATTATCAACTGTCGCAGCAGCAGCAGCAGCAACAACAGCAGCATAGCGGCAGTAGTGCATTCAACGCAGCGCCGCCTTTTTAGAAGCAATATATAGGCAGTAGGGGCGTGTGTAAAAAATAAGGCTAAGGTTGCGTTAGCATCACCATTTAGAACTTGTGTAGAGTTTTTTAATTATTAATAATTTTTTTTTTTTTTAATACTTTTGGCTGGCTTAAATTTCAGCATCTTGTTAACCAGTGCGAATAGAAGCAGTGTTGCTTCTAAGCGACTTCTATTCTTTTAAAAACTTGGGTGTAGTTTTCTATTTAACATTCTATTAGTGCAATACGAATTGAAAGTTTGTTTAATAAAAGATGTACTTTCAATTTTTATTGTGTACTCTGAGAATTTACAATTTATTTTTTAAAGTAAGAGCTTAAAAGTAAAGGCAATAATATAAACAAAATGCATTATGGAATAAGTCAAGGCAGTGTGGCAAAGATTTTATTTAGTGGCAATGATTTGATAGCAAACTTTTTTAAACAAACGTTTTTATTTTTTTATTACTAAAGTGCTAAATTATCTATATTTTTTTTTTTAATTATATAAAGTCTCAAATGATTTTATTTAGACTTACAAACAAATTTTCTACTAAAAGTTAGAAAATAGTTTGAGTCAGCGCCGAAAATGGTATTCAAAAACACCAAAATTTTATATATATATATATTTTTTTTTGCAAATTGAAAGTAAAGCTTAAGCAATAAAAAAGTAGAAACTTTTAAATTAAAATAAGTGCAACTTATAAAAACTCCAATTAACTGCCAAGACGTAAATAAGTTTGAGAATGCAAACGACTAGAGCTCGCAAAGCAATTGGCAAACAAGATCCTGAAATTTAAGCCGCAGTTCTATATTTGGGTAAATTTTAGTGTGAAAAAGTGAGTACTAGCCTAGCCGAAAACGCTTTTAATGTGTAACTAACGAAAATACATAAAAACAAAACTTAATTTATTAATAGATGTAACATAGACTTTGCACCACGTATTCAATAAGTGTTATTGTATATTTCCGTACATAAAAAAAAAACAAAAACGAAAAAACTAATTTAGCTATAATTAAATGGATCTAAAGGTTTAACAGAAGGAATAGCAGAACAATTAAATAATAATGAAAATACGTAAGAGTGTGTGCAGATATAAGTATGCGCTTAAAATTTATATATATATATATATAAACAATATTAATTTTAAGCTGAAAATGATTTAAATACATTTTATGTACATTTGCATAAGTATTACAACAATTGTAACTCTTAAAATAAACATTTGAATATCAAAAAAAAAGCAAAGCGGTTTTTTGTCTAACAAAAATGAAACATTTTTTGTACTAAATAATATTTTATGATTTAAAAATATCTTAAATTTTTTAAGTTGCTTGTGATTTGTGTTACCAGTGAATTGGCTATTGATTTTTACGCACTCTTGAGGACAGTTTTTATTTAAATAATTTTAAGCAAATTAATAATTGTTACTCACCCGACTGTTCATGCCTCAAAAAACAAAAAACAACTTTTATTTAAATAATTTTGCAGTTTATTATTATTGTTTTTCAAGTCATTCTCATACATACTAAACAACTTTTTGTTTTTGAAAACTTTTTGATGCCGTTTTTTTTTTTATTTATTTATATTTAATATTAGGCGCATTACAAATTTGTATAGTTTTTATTTACACAAAAATGTTGTGAATAAATACTGAATTTTTGATCTAGCATGTGAAGCGAATTTTAACTAACTTTTCGGTTTAAAGGTTTAAAATCTAAATATTTGCTTTAGCTAAAATACCTTTTTTATTTATTAATTATTTAAATAAGTTAGTGTTTTTTTGATTTTGTTATAAGTTTTTAATACACACGCATTTAACTAATACATTTCGACTAACCTAGAGACGTTTTTATACTTAATAACTAAAAAAAAATCTAATTAAGCAGCTACAAAATGTTTTGGACTAAAACAAATACAATAACAAATTGTATACGAAATACGTTTTAAATAAGGCCATAAGCAAAATTATTTTGCCTTTGTTACATTTAACACATAGAAGGAGATATAATTAGTGTAATTATAGTATGTATTTTATATGCCGTAGTTGTAGTGTGAATGTTGCATTATAAACAGTGAATATTATGTTTTAAGATTTGACTAAAATATTTCCATATGCTTAATTAAGTCGACCAATCGATACATAGTACATATACATTTATAAAAAAATGAATTTGAATAAACTAGATCTTATATAGAGCCATATTGTATGATGTAAGATGAGTTTATCGCTAAAGTGCAGTTGCTTTTTAGTTGTTTGAAAAGCCTAAGCTAAGCCTTAGCCTTTTGCATATGTCGAAGTTAAAGCCATTTTAAGAGCATCGTTACAACTGTTGCTTTACTTTAAATATTGTTCTTTTAAATTTCTTGTCTAAAATTATAAGCTTATGTAATATATTATATAGTTGACCACATAATAGAACTTAGAACTTCCCATGTTTAAAATTGGATTGCATCAATCTATCGCAGAGCTGCTTAGGAAACAAAGATCGCAAAGGTGAAAACTAGCAGCATTTTTTTTTTAGTCTGCCTAAATGTGTTCCAATTTATTTTTTATTTAAAAGCATCAACCACGTACGATGCAAAAGGGGACACAAAGCAGCATATTGCTTGGCTATAAGCCCGGTAATGGCCGAAGAAGAATTGTTTTGCAGCAGGACAGCCCCAGGCCACACACATCATCATTTACTCAAAGCTTAATAATTTTGTTAGCTTAAAATGTAGTTCCAAGTTAATTAATTTTTGAATAAATGAAATTTTATAAAAATATTGATTTATTTATTGTAATGCCTTTTGTTTTAAAACAAAACAAACTCGAAGTCAAGAAAACGCACCCCATGAACTTGATCAAAAAGAACTGCGCTCAAATGCAAAATATCAGGCGCACAGAAACAACTGGTAGGCGGGCAAAATTTATTTGAAGTAAATAAAAATCAGCTGTTGTGCAAAACAAAAATATTTGTAACTAAAAGTATGCAATTTTTCTTCTTCAGATCTGTTGCATACTTTTAGTTGCAATTTTAATGCGCTTTAATGAAGCTTCTGTGCGCCTGGTACTCGACGTATGACAGCAGCTGGTATTGCTGCTGGTACCTTTGAGCTCTTGTAAAGATAGTTTCAAATCCATTCGTGCATGCGTATCTATTACTTTACTTCGTATAAGTAAAAGAAACCCAACTTTATTATGCCAAGACAATATAATGTATATATTTTTTTGTATTAGTTTTAGTTCAAAGTTAAACTGTTAGTTCCCACTAAAATCGATAGACAAGTAGACAACAGTCTTTCAACTAACGCAGAAGAAACTTCGAATATTGTGGTTTCTGATCCTATAGAGCAGGAGCCAAGTTCATTTCAAAGATGAACTCAAACAATTGGATTATATTAAGCCAGTGGTTACCGATGAGTCGGTCTCACTAACTCTTGTACAAAGCGGAGATTTGGTGCTTACCCAGAACATTATTCAAACTCATGAACTGAGCAACAGAACAACAGATTGAATCATTGTCAGTGAATCATTGTCAGCTTTTACTGGAGGACAACAAGATCGACGATTCCGCTGCAAGGGTACCATTTGCCCTTTCAAATCTTCCAAGGCTTTTCTGCACACGGCAGCACATACATTTATATAGGTTGAGCTTTGGAAATGCCAAGGCTAGCGATATTGACTCCTATATTTCAGCACGGTATTGCAGTGCGTAACCTACCGCCAAATACAGACAAACAAAACTCAGTTCACGCACTCAATGTAGTAAACTGAACTTCTGTAAAAGATCTATAATTGCTCAGGCAAACAAATTAGGATTCAAAGCAAATGCCTGGCTCTTTATCCGAAACTACAACCAACAGCTATCAAGTCGACTCACTATCAGCAGCTAAGCATGAAAGATTACGAATTCTTTATCCTTAAATTGATAATTCGAAAGAAACAGCAATATCTCTTTCTGTATTTCTTTGGGTCTATCTATCAGCAATACTTATCAGCAATTTGTTAAAAAATGTTGGCTTTGACTTCGTTGACTATTTGTTTTTATATTTTAAGTGTTGCTTTATATGAATCCTACTCAAAAATACCAATCCCATATTGTTTTGAGAAAGCCTAAGAAAGTTTCGATCAGAAAATCTGTCCAAAATAGCATTTTATCAAATTTATTTTAGGTATTTAACGATAATAACAGATAAGCATCCATACGTTCAGATCAAATGGAAACCATGTGTTCTGTGGATCTTTGAAATAGTTTTGTCATAGCCATCATAACAACCTAGTCATTAAGTGTGGTAGTTCACACAGTTTTTGGAAAAAATTTGGAATTCTTCAATCTGATTCTCCCCTTGGTTCTAAGGCAACAACCTCTTAAGCATATTGTAGCTTGGGAAGCTTTACACTTTGTAGGTACAACATACACAGTTCCCCGTACTTAACTGCGATAAAATAATGGGTTCTTCTATAAATTTTTTTTTGGCTAAACTACTGATTCGGATTTGTCTTACTGTCAAACACATTTAGATGCCCAGTTTAGTGTGCAATTATATTTCAGTTCAGGACCCCTTAATCATGTGATTAGACGCTTCTAGACTATTATACGGCTTTGTTAAGATTTAAGTCTTTAAACACCAATCCGCTTAGGCTGAATGCACTTGAAGTCAATATTGAAGATATTATTTGTGAGATACGGAGCGATATATTGAACAAAGTTGGGTAAAATCGAAGCCAGAGGCGCAGGAGCGCAGCCGCTGTCAACATTTTGAAACAACTAACTTTAAGCATTAAATTATATCGTTCGATTTATGAGCACGCAGAAAGATCTAAATTTTATGTGTTTATTTTTTTAAATTCAATTAGCAAGCATTTAAAAAAAAAAAATTTACATTGTAATTCACAACTAGTTTACCCAGGTCGCCTAAGTCTAAGCAAATTTAAACAAAAAGAATAAAAATAAATCGTCGGAAGCTTAAAAAATCTATTACCACTTTAGTTTCAATATGTTACAGTTTGAAACACATCCTTAACTTCGACGTTCCTTTTTTGACTATAGATTTAGTTAGTTTTCCAGCAGAAATACAAAAATCCATCGAAAAGGTTTGTATTATAGTATTCCACACAGATGGCGAGAAGTATCAACCGTAGATGTACATTTTTAATATTTCTATGTAGAACTTGATTTTTTTTAAATACTATGAGGCATACGCCTGAGGCGCTACTTTAGATTGTTTACCTACTTATATTACCCATATTCGAAATGCTCGACACGGCTAATATGTGGTTTCAACGGGAAACAAAGGGTCTGTCTATGAAGCAGCGAGTTTAGTAATTGGTTTATTTCCGTCCCATGTATATTGGCCAGCTATTTATGTAGAATTATATTTTTGGCGACAAACCCACAATGACAGAAGTAGCGTAAGGCAATATTGAAAACTTTTTTTTGATATCATCTATATGGTATTATATGGCCCATGCTCCGCCTTAAATACTGACGAATACTTACATTAATAATAATAAAAATATTTATTGAAAATGTTACGAAAATTCATGTCTTGGATTTTCAATGCGTATGAAAACTTTTCGAAAATGTTTGGGATGGTTATATTGTCTCTTCCCGACAGAATTTGCAAAGTATCAAAGTTAAATGTATATTTTCCGCTGTGCTGTGCAGAACTTAACAGTCACTTATATTTTTTATTGTTGATTATGGTGAAACTTTCTACGATCTCAAACAATTTGAATGTTTTAAAGTAAAACCACAGTTCCTAACGATTTTCTTATAATTTATGCAAATTTGTATCTTTCGTAAGACTTTAAAACTGCTTATTAGATCACCAGTGAGTATTTATATTTAAATGCTAAACTTCAGCCTAAAAAAGGTTTATTCCAATTGATGCGTTATTGCATATGAAATTTATGAAGAGGCTCATTAATATCTGTGATTATTATTATAATTAGCTGAATCGTAATGCATATTGCCAGTCGATAAAGTGTATCGCATTTATAGGAAGTTGTATATAACTCCGCCTGGAACTTTCCTTTAAAGGAGTTAAAATTAAACTTTGTTACGGGTCATCTCTTAAGCTAAGCTGCACTCGAGTCTTAAAATATAAACTTTATTTTTATTTGTTCTTATTATTTTTTTTGTGTCAGTAAGTACGATTATTATTTTGGAAGCTGCAGGATATACTGTAGTTGTTTTATAGTAAGCGGCTTACATCTGTATTTGTATCGTGATTTAGAAATGCTGCTTATAAGCTCCAAGGATATAAAGTTTGATAAAGCTTAACCATGTTTGGTGTTAAGAAATTATAATAATATGCTAGTATTTGATTCTGATGATGATAGTAGATCTCTCAGCGATATTAGGTAATAAAATTCCTAGTTGACAGTGTGTGTGTGTTTGACAACAAGTGTGTTTGGAGGGTACTACTGATATATCCATGTAGTTGAAGTGCCATTGATTCCAATTGGCACCGTACACAAACCACATAAGATCAAACAGAACAGCTGACTAACTACACTAAGGGAAGAGATAACAAGTTGTATTTGCATTAAGACCATGTAGTATCAATAATGTCATATGTAGCGATCCTGTAGGATCTGCGGCCTCAACATGTCGAAGCTTGGCCCATTTAAAAAGCGGCGTTTTTTTGAGATAAGATACTTATAAACTATTTGAAGATACATTTAGAGAAAGATTGGTAGGGATAGAGGAGGCAAATTACATACGCGTGCTCTCCATACCATAACCCAGAGCATCGTTTAGCAGCAGCTGCTGCTGCTGCTGCTGCAGCGGTGTAGTGCTGCCACTACTGTGGCTACTTCCAGCGCTACCGCTACGCCTGAGTCTTCTGCTGCTCGACCTTAATCAACTTGCTTGTGTGGTGCGCGTCAGCAGCTCATCATCGTCCAGCTTGGCCAGTGCCGCTGGTGAGCCAACATCAATGGTGGTTACACGATTTCCACCATCGGCAGCCGAGGGCAGCTTTATGAACTCGCTGTCCGTATGCACGGGCATAATGATGCAAACAAAGCTCTGACCAGTTTGTGAGTCGCGTGGATGCAGCGTTACCGGATTGAACTTATCCGTCTGACCCTCTGTATAAGTTTGCAGTCGCTGATAGATCTCCGGATAGTGTTTTCTCAGCAAGACGCCACGTCGCGATAATATATCCAAAATGTTTGAAAGTATAAGTTCACGATTGCCGGGCACAGTGCGCAGACTGGGATTAAAGGTGAGTATTAAGATTTCGGTGCGTTCAGGCACAGCCACCACAGAGAGTGGCTGCTGCAGTGCCTGCTGCTGTTGCTCCAACTCGGCGAGTATAGTTTTGCACAGCTTGAGTTTGGCGCAACGCGAGACCAATTGGCGTTCCCAGCGCACAGGTGCCTGACCCATGCCAGGCGCCTCGGAGACCACACAAATGGCCACATAAATGAGCATTTTGGACTCAGGCTTATATTCCGTGCTTAATTTAAGCAGCTCCGAATAAAGTTCCAAGCCCATTTCGGCGGGCATTAGATCTGGCCAGCGCACATACGATGCCTCACCCATGCACTGAAAACCATGCTTGATGAAGCCCTCAGCAGCCTCGGCGCTGCGAAAGAGCACACGCACGACACCACGACCCTGCGATAGACTGCCTTTGCGTGCGAGCAAACTAAGATGTCGCTGCGAGTCCAGATCGTCCTTGCAGGTGGCTAACACTTGTCGGCACAAATTGGAGGCACGCGAGTGCAGACACGCTTTGCGGTGCTTCTCCCAGTGGGCGCGGCGACATTCACGTGAACAATATAGATGGGTACAATTATGGCATGACTTGTAAAACTTTTTGGCATCGGCGGGCGTGGCACTCTGGTCGCATTTGGTGTTGCGGCATTTGATCTGCAGCTCGACTGAATTGGTCTTGTTGTGCGATTCCGAGGAGTCACCGAGCGAGACCCTTCGCGTTGGTATTTCACTGATGTTCCCCCCGCAGCTGGCATTTTGTTGTTGTGCTGCTGCAGTGCCTCCGAATTGGGTTGCTTGTTGTTTCTGCGGTTTTTGTTGTTTGTTGTTTGTAATGTTGCAGCGGTTATGGGAAACGAGAAGAATATAAGAGGAAATTATTAGCAAGAAGGATAAACAGAGTCAGAGAGTCAGAGCCCAGGCGGCATGAGAATGGAGGAGGCAGTAGTTCGATTGTCATATCGCTTGAACAAAGCGCATAGCTGAGAGGATGATTATAGCTCAGCATAAGTTTTGAAACAATTTTGGAAATCAAAGACGCTTGGGCGTTAACTTAATTCGAAAATTAAAACTTGGTTTTTTAAGAGAGAAACTTGGAAACCTTGAATTTCTGATCAGTTTTAGACCTGCGAGAAACCCAACATCTTAAACCAGTGACAGCAAAATGTTTGGTTTAAGTGGAAGGTTCAATTTGAAAGTGGTAAACAGTTGCGGTTGCACTAATAAGTTAAGAACTTAATCTACAAAAAATTATCAAAAGAAAATCACTCCCATGGCTAGGAAATTTTTTGGAATAAGAAATGGGTTTTTTGAATAGCAACACCATATTGGGCGACGCTGGATAGTTAGTTAATCTTAAAGTGGCATTTGAAAACCATAAAGTTTTGGTGGCCGACCGTTTGATTGCTGTGAAAGTTTAGAACGTAATTTTGGGATAACTTTTGGTCGTATAGTTTAAATCTGTTTGGTCACTATTTGATTTGAATTTGGTGCATTTTACATAATTTCTCTCAAACACCAAAATAAATATTGTATATCCAATTGTAGTCCCGCAGAATGAGTTCAATTTACGATCAGGGTTTGTCTCGGACCATTCTTTATCTTTAAAAGTGACGGTTTTTTTGTTGCACATGTATATGGCATTGAATGAAGTCTTTTTGATTATGTTTGATTAAATGTTGTAACGAAAGACTCCTTTCGAGGCTCTGTGAAGTCCTTTCAGTGGCTTAAAAGACTGTAGTT
Source organism: Chymomyza procnemis (assembly GCA_035046065.1). Lineage (NCBI taxonomy): Eukaryota > Metazoa > Arthropoda > Insecta > Diptera > Drosophilidae > Chymomyza > Chymomyza procnemis. Next base: position 11,089,216 of record JAWNOJ010000024.1, read on the forward strand.
AAGGCCGTTGGGTTAGTAAGCGGAAAAATGGAAAAATCTTGTGGCTGTTTAATATTGCTTTTGAAGGCTTTTCTTCTACAAGCATATTGGATGTAGAGGTGAGGTCTTAACTAATATTCTCTTTCAAGTATTAACCGAAAAAAAACGAACCACGTGGGTACTTTTAAACTTAATAGTGATCAATGTGTTGAAGAAGAATGACAGATTGTCTCTTTTGCAATAACTTTCAGTGCAAACGGACCACACAATCACTGATTCAATACTCCCCATTTTATGCCATGGCGTTTACTAAGGTCGAGAGTACTCCCAGAAAGAGCGGTGATCAGTTTATTGAAGACGAATAAAAGTTCGTCTCTTTTGCAATAAATTTCAGTGCATACGAACTCTATTACTGGCCCAATCTTCTGATCTTAATTGGTAAAGTCGTATGTGTTCTTTGTAAGAATTTTGTTCACAGTATTCAATATAAACGAAGGTTCGTCTCTTCTGCAATATATTTAATTGCAGACGGATCACCCTATCACTGGTCTTATGCTCCCGAGGTTCTCTTTACTGATGCACTTCGATGCATCCTTTTCAAGGCTATATATATATATATATGTACCTTCTCTTGTAGTAGTTGTTGCTGCTGTTGTTGTTTCTTTTGTGTGGGAGCGTCACCCTCGCTGCGCCGACGCAGATGCTGCTGCTCGGCGGCACTTAGAACTTCCAATTGTTGACGACTAGCTGTATCTACTGTTAGAAGATTAATAGAAACAAAATATAATAAATTAATGGATTGTATTAATCCAAAATGAGATTATTCATAACAACAACAATAATGAGCATTCTGTTTTTGGTTTGGTTTACGGGTTTCTTGTCTGTGGAACTCATAATGTAGGATCGTAACATGCTGAGCTAAGGTGTTTGTTAGTAACTGTTATAAACTTTTATAACTGGCATACACAGCTGCGTAGCAAAGTTTTGGCTGCTGGCTTTGCAAGCTGCATTTTTGTTATACTGCTTTTTCTCAGTGTAATTTTTTTTTTTTGGTTTTGAATGAAATATAATTTTACGAAAAAAAATTGAGCATAAATGTACTAAGTTCTAGGCGCATTAAATAGTTTTTACAATAATATTTATATATTGGTATTAAAATATATGAGAACTTTTAAAGAAACTACAAAATATTTGTTTTATAAAAAATATATATGCGCAAAAGTTCTAAAAATGAATTTGAATTTTTGTTGTTTTAAATGTTTAAAATATGTATTTTTTTGTGTGTAACGAGTAAAGACGAAATTGTTGAGTATATAAAATAGTTATACATATATTTATATATAGAATTGATTATGACATTATATACTTTTTATATAAGTATTTGAACAACAAACAAGAACATTAGTACATAGTTTTTGCCTATACCCATCTGTTTTTCTGTTATGTTTTTTTTTGTTTCTTCAGTTTGTTTAAACAATTCGTCATTTATTTTTTGATTTTTTGCTGTTATATTTTTTGTTGAGTTATTGGTTGGGTAACATATTGGAACAAAAACTTACAGGTTCATACCTGTCGTCGAGGACCCTGCAATGGCCGCCGCTTGTGTTCTGTTGTTGCTGTTGTTGTTGTTGTTGTTGGATGAGGAGGAGGTAGTTGGCAGTCCTAAAAGTGAGGCTAGGACATCTTCTAGCGATGCATTGCTCAACGAGCGTTCAGGCGCTAAATTTGACAAATGCATTTTGTGTTGTTTCGTTGTTAAGTACGCAAATATTTTTTCAAGTGTATGCCAAAGAGTCAGTTTTTTTAAATTTTTTTGTTTAATTTTTGTGATTTTTTTTTTTAGTTTTGTTGTTTGAGTGTGTGAAAAATAAGTATGGAATAAAATATATAAAAAAATACAAAATAAATTGTTGTTAGGCTTTAAATAATTAGCGCATTATTTAATAAGTTAATCTTACAATTAGCAAATTATTCAATTGTATTTTATGTAGATACATATATATTTATATATAAAAAAAAATAATATAACGCTTGAGTTATTTGCTATATTTGGCAATAGAAAATTAAAAAATTACACTGAGAATATTAGTTGTTAGTTGAGAAGGAAGTTTATAGGCAAGACATAAGAGGTGCTGCGGTTTTTATGGTGCTAAGCTATGTGGGATTGTTGATAATTAATTTTTATTCTAAGCTTATGTACAGATAAAGCAGAGACTTCAGAAAATAATCTGTATAAATATATAAAGTTAAAAATTAGAGTAACTAGAAATAGTTAAAAATCTGCTTGCTTTTAAAATAAAAAAAATTTAAGTGGCAAAAATAGTTCAAACCAAAAAAAAGTTATTCTTATTGTAACTTAAAAAATTTATAAAACGAAAAAACTACCTTTCCTAAAACAAATGCAATATAAAATTTGTGTATCTCATTTGTTTGATAATCAAAAAAAAAATATATATATATATGCCTATGGTATCATTACTCCAAAAACGGAGTATGGAGATATCCCATGACTGTTCAAAGACAACGGGGACCTACAGTTTATAGTCGAGAACGTATGGCAGTGTCTTTAATTATTAGAGCTTTATTTAGGCAAATAGTACATTTTTGCTTACTACTTTTTCAAAATGCAATAAATTATCAGCAACTTCAAGTTTTCAAACATCGAAATTTTTAATGATTTGCCTATATTTAAGTGACTGTGCTCAAACGATAACCAATAATATTTGATGCATGAATATTTGGTTGTGTTTGAAATTCTTTATACCTTCCCCATCTATAATACGTTGTACGTAATTATAATTTAAAAAAAAAATAAAAATTAAGAAATAATAAATAATAAACTTTAACAAAAAAGCTTAATTTTGCCTGCAACACAACTTTTCTAAGGTTCAATGATTTGTAAGATATCTTAATCTTTTAAAAAGTCCAATATCATTCTGGAAGTCAAGTTCCTCTACAAATCGGTCAAGATCAATTAAGATCCATAGTTTGCCATTTAAACATTTCAAGAATGTATATGAATTAATATTTCTAGTGTATGAAATTTTTGGTCCATTATTTTTAACCTGAAGTTAAGAAAAAGTTAAAGAAAAACTATAAAAAGCGCGCCCCTAACGTTAAAATAATAATTCTTTTATTAAATCTCTAAATTTGGTATCGCTAGTCAAGAATGTTTTAATACAATTTCAATATAGCGGAGTCATGTCCGCGTGTGTATAAAATATATAAAATATATAAATTATATAAAATGCATAAAATATATAATCTAGAAAAAATATAAAATATTTAATATATATAAAAAACATAAATTATTTAAAATGCATAAAACATATAATACATCTAAAAATATAAAATGTATAAAATATTATATATAAAATATAAAAAAAAATAAAATTTATAAATTATATAAAATATATAAAACATACAAAATATATAAAAAATATAAAATATATAAGATATATAATATATATAAAATGTATAAAATATATAAATTAAATAAAACATATTAAATAAATAAGATAAATATATAAAAAATATAAAAAACATATAAAATATATAAGATATATAAGATATATAATATATATAAAATATATGAAATGTATAAAATAAATCAGAATTCTTTTATTAAATCTCTAAATTTGGTATCGCTAGTCAAGTATTTTTTTAAACATTTCCAATATAGCGGAGTCATGTCCGCGTGTGTATAAAATATATAAATTAAATAAAACATATTAAATAAATAGGATATATAACATTTATAAAACATATAAAATATATAAGATATATAAAATATATAAAAAATATAAAATATATATAAAATATATAAGATATATAATATATAAAATATATAAAATACATGAGATATATAATATATATAAAAAAAATATAAAATCAACAAAAGTATAAAATTTAATAAATATATTAATATCAAATGTAATAAATATATAAATATAAAAATATAACAAAATATATAAAATAAAATATATCAAAAATAAATATAAAATATATAAAATATCTAATATTTAAAAAAAATATATAGATATATATATATATATAGAATACATAAAACACATAAATATATAAGACATTTAAACACAATAATAAAAACAAAAAACACTTGCAACAAACCAAGTAACTTACCAAAACTCGAAACAAACAAAACCAAAAATACAACAAAAAACAAAACAATGTATTTTTGTTTAAAATAAAATATACTTTAGTTTATTTAGTGTCACATAAATAATAATTATGCAACTATTGCTTTATCGACTTGTTTTGTGTGTTTTTAAATTGTAGATATACAAAGTATATTAGCACAATAAAATATTTATAAGTATTTTCTGATCGTAAAATAAAAATAAACATAATTTATACAAAATTAAAAAAAATATGCATATAAAATGCACTTTAATCGTTCGTTGTAGCTGTCATATGAATTTAAAATTAATAACTATACGTAAATGTATATTTATTATTATATTAAAAAAAAACGTTGCTGTTGTTGTGTGTTGTTTGTGTTTTTGTTGTTGTACGTGAATTTTTCTAGTTTTAAAAACCAAGCCTAAAATAGAAAATTCAAAGAAAAATAAAATAAAAACAAAATAAAATGTTAAATTTTTAACAATATTTTGGCTATTATTTGTTGTAGTTATTGTTGTTGTAGTAAAATTGCGACGTACATTTTGTGTGGATGTTGTTGTTGTGTTTGTTTTTGTATAGCAAATTTATGCGCAGATAAGTATGCTATGCATTTTGTTGTTATTAACATTTGCAATTTTTTTTAAATATAATTATAATAATACATACAGTAATTAAATGATACGCTCATTTTATATAAATTTATTGTGTTTAAATTAAAACATATATAAGTTGTATAAAATAATTACCACTATATGAAATATGTAAAAATATTTATGTTTGTAGATATAAGCATATATTTGAGCAATTCAAATTGTCAATTAAATTGTGCGAAAAAAATTCTAATTTACAGTCGTTAAAATACAAACAAATTGTGTGTATTTTTTTTGTTTTTTAATTAATTAAAAAAAATGCATTGCATTTGCACTTTAAACTTTAACATAATACAATTAAATGAAAAATATATAGCTTTTAAAACAAACAAATGCATTTGAAAATTGCATTTTCAAGTTTTTTGTTTGTATTGCATTCAGAGGCGTGTGTATCTGTGTGTGTGTGTGTAAGGGTATCTGTGTGTCGGTGTGTGCAGGTAACAACGTTAAAGTTAAACTACAAATTACTTTTACAAATTAAAAAACTAATCACGCTTTAAATATAAATCGTCGACTCACCGCCCCCGCCCCCTATACGGCTAAGTCCGTTCATACGTAAAGGCGGCTGTGCGGCAGAGGCAGCGGCAGCGGCTGCGCTGCTAGCGTCCACGTAGTAACCGTATTGCTGCTGTTGTTGTTGTTGTTGTAGTTGTTGTAAATGTTGTTGCTGTTGTTGTTGCAATTGTTGTGACCCCGCCGCCGTAGAAACTCCACGCTCCGTTGCAGACTGCGGACTTTGCTCTATAACAGGCGTCTGCGGTGAATCCAACGGCCTTATGCCAACAAAGGAGCTCTCAAGCCAACATTTTCTATAGAATTGTTTATTTTTTTTTTATATCGAAAGTAAAGGGAAAAATAAAAGCAATTAGTAAATACATTAGATTTCTTTTCAAACATTATTAAGTGGTTAAGTTGAAGCTAGCTGTATGTTAGTTAAGTGCCCGCAACCAAGTAGTGCGAAATTCGTAAAAAGTGTGGGAGTAAAGTCTGTAGTTTGGGAAACCTTAACTGATATACTCTACTTTTGGAAGAGAATTGAGAAATTTACAATAAACAAATACTAGTAGTGGTTTTATGCTTTCCGGGTAGGGTATGTTATTTAGTTTTTAATTTAAAGCCGGATTCTTAAGGGGTTTTCTTATCGGAATCCTCCAAAGGTTGGCTGACCCCTGAAAAATCTGTACAGTTGTATCACAATATGTGGAACAAATCCTACTCTACTTTTGGGATAAAATAATTGAAAATCTTAAAAAAAAAATACGACAAGCGGACTTATATTAGGGAACGTAATTTCGTATTTAGTTAGTGAAGTCGTTGAGGGGTTTTCGTATTGGGAGACCGCAATAGAATTTGACCCCGCATAAAGGTATCACAATACCATACTCTATTTTGGAATAACACAATTGAGAAATTTAACAATTGAGATGTTTAATATTAGGCAATTAAGAAATTGAGGTAAATTTCAAAATAAAAAGTTAACCTTTAAATCGTACGTTGACCTTAACATATAAGGCACGCCGAACAGATTGAGATAAATGCGAACATTTTATTTTAAAATAAAAAGCTAACCTTTAAATCATACTATGATCTTACAATGCATGTCAAATAGCGAGTGTCAACAACTCAAGAGCTCTACAATTTTGTTTTTTATTATTTTTTTTACTACCCCTGAGATGAACAAAACTTATAGTAGCAAACTTATCTTTGTAGCAGCAAGAAATGCAGTCAGTAAGAATGCAAATGAGCGCAAGAGCGACAATCAAGTAAATGCGTGTAAGCGAGTTGATACGTGTGCGTGGGACTGACTGACGTATTATGTAAATAGGTAGGCTGAAGCCGATCTCTGCTGTAGTTATTTCACATATTTATTGTAAAGAATAATGGAATGGTTTGATTTCCAAACTATGGAATAAGAGTTGAAGACTGAGTCTCGACTTAATCTGCTCAAAAAAATATTATTAAAAAATCTAGGAGCATTCTTAAATTAGAAATTTTTTAGTTTTAACAAAATGGAAATATACTGAAAAGTTTAAAATGCTTAAACGAAGGAAATCTTTCTTTATATAGTTTTGACAAACAACATCAAGTTCGGACTTCCTGGTTTTTAATACAATATACTTGATTGATTTCTGTGAGTGTACTACTATAATTAACCTTACATTACTAACATTGCTGGTTTTTTAAAAAAAAGCTCGAGAGTCGCAACTTATTTTGGACAAATAAATTTATGTTACTTGAAAAAATCTTAGAAGAGTAAGTGTAAGCATGAATAAGGCAAAATGGACATATATTAAAATAATATAACTTCTTTAAAAAGAAGTTCTTAAAATTCATTTAAAATTCTCCGTTTGGATTTTTTGTCTTTTATCCAAATCATGTTTGGACTTTCTTGTTTTCAGTACGTATCACTTATTTTCTTCTCTCTTTATTAAATCTGAAAGTGCGTTAAAAAAAGTTTTTTTTTCTAAATAGCTCTAGAGTCACAACTTATTCTGATCGAACGAAAAACTTATAATTAATGATACATACAATTAAAAGGCTTTCAATTATTCCCCTAATAAAAAAGCCAAATCGCTTGCAGCTAATATGTTCCATATTCATAAAGCAACGTACAATTAGCATAGATTTATCGATTAGTTATTTTGAGCTTTATAGTTCTGATTTCCTCATATAAAAATATATAGTCAAGATTATCTAAGATAGAACGAGTACAGGGTATAAAAATACATTAAATAGAATTAAAATAAATTTCTCATTGAGTCCTTAACAGCGTAATAGCATATAACATATCCTTAATATCTTTATCACAAGAATGAAGGATAATCAAGTTTAAAATGGCATACAGCGTCGACGCTTTTATGCTTAATAGCCAAAGTTGTTTGACCTAACACCATGGGGTTTCTTTGTTAATGTTATATAAAATATTGTCGCTGGTGAGAGAATATTCCATAGTTTGATTAAAAGCTCACGTTTCTAGCACTAAAAGTTTCTTATATTTGGCACTTTTTACTTAGTAATTCCCAAAAAAACTTCATATACTTCTTTCGAATTTTAGGTGAAACAATTGTTTTTATTGATTTTGCTAAGCTGATGACTCAGCGTGTACTGCACTTGTAGCTGCAACAGAACTAACCTAAGACAACTCACTTTCGGATTGTGTCAGTCCAAAAAAACTTTATCGCGCAACCAACAATTGTATAAACTTTTATTTAGTTAATTGCAGTTAACTGGAATAATTGAAAACTTTGTTTGCACTTTATATAATTTGCTTTGTCGTGAAAATAAATTGGAGCCGCAGACCGCAATGAACCGTAGCGTATGAAAGTCCTTGCCGCACTCGTATGAAATGCCAGTTGACATGGACAAAAATAGGGAAAAAATCAAAAAGAAATAAAAGTGGGCGGCGAGCAAGAGATAAACTGACACAACATAAAAGCCAACAACCACGAAAGAGACTCTCTCAGTGTTGGAGACAAAAGAGCATGAGGTAGGTGCTAAAGAGAGCGCGCGAGGACGGTCAGAGAGCAGCAATGTTTGGCTGCTGTGAGTGGTGGCTCCAGGCGCCCCGTTGGCGGCCTGATTAAACTACACTGCATACGAGGCGAACATGTACAATATCCGGCCGCTGCTCTACATAACAAGATACTTCTAGGTTAGCAGGTGGCGGTGCACCCTGTATATATGTGGTGGCTATGACTTGCTCTACTTCAGTTTTATCGATTTTCATTATGATTGGAACGTGTACAAGTGCCTGAGCTGGCCTGGGAGCAGTACGCAATATGCTAGGAGCATCGATGTACAGGTAGGTACGTACTTAGGCAACGACCAATGCATTGTTGATATTTAAATTGCATATGGCTGGGCAGGCATTGGGCCAATCAATGTCGAGTCCTTTTCTTGCTTGGCTTATTTGCGACTAATATAGCACATAGAAATGAAACATAAAAGCAATTGAATCGCAGTGTGTACTATGCGACTGCGAGAGCATAAGGTACTCAGTTAGTCAGCAAAATGAATTCAATTTCAGCTTTGAATGAAGCCTTTTGTGAAGGAAATTGATAGAGAACTCAACATTGACACTGATAATAAAGTAGCTGATTGCTATTGCCTGGCAGTTGAAGGGGGAGGGATACTAGCATACTTGGATGATAGTTTTTTTTGAGCTTGTATAGAATGTTATGTCTTTTCGAGAGGCGGAAGTCAATGGGACTGTCTATTTATACGACTTCAATAATTGTAAAAAGGTAAAATTGAAGCCCTGTAAGCATCCTTTAAAGTTTTGAAAATAAATTTTCTACGATTGGCGCTGTTTTTTCAACAAATTCAGATTTCGTCGTGCCTAAGCAGAATCAGTGATGATTTTTGCTGGGGCTATATAAAGATTAAAATAGGGTGATCACAAATAAAGCAAATTATTGTTCTTAGTCTTAATTGTTTGAAATTTTGAAAATAAATTTCCTTTGATTGGTACTATTCAGATTTCGATGTGCCTCAGCAGACTCAGTGATTATTTTTACTTACAGATTTAGAAGCTATTGGCCACTGATTAGAGTTTATGGCTATTTAAATGAAAAAAAAACTTTTCTTTAATCGGTTCAATTATAGCATCGAATTCACATTTTGTCGTGACTAAAAAGAATCAGTAATCATTTTTACTTGGCCCCAATGGGTTATCTAAAATCAAAGTCATCATTTGTTATTATTTTTATACTTATATTGGTTCTAAGCTTCTTATTTTTGAATTCGGGTATACTAATTCTAAGGTGCGGGTATGCGTTCTTCGAAAGACACTCTGATACTGGATCATGTTATCGCTGAGACACTTTGAAAAGATGTGGCTTTTAGCCTTTGGCTTTTGTAAATGGCTGTTGTCATTATGAATGGACTTTCTTTCTATTTAAATCAATAATCAATACAACTGATCTTTGGAAGATCTTTAAGATGTTTAGGTTGTGCCTTATGCTTAATTTGAATTAATATTATATTACTTTTATACAATATTAGTATACTCTTGATCATTTTTTTTTTTCATTTGGCGGTTAAGAACTGAATCGTTGTTTGTGGAAATCACAAAAATAAATCAATCTTCGTACGGACACATATTTTGAAGGTTAAAACAAAGCTAATAAGAATCACATGAAACACCTGCAGTATTGCTAAAAGAATTGTAGTCATTATAAATACATAATTCATTCAATGCAATCTAAATACCGCTTTCCGACACTTTCCTGCTTATTGGTTTATTATTATATATACCCCTACCTATGCCACCCAATATATTGCATATATATAACAAATCGGAAACGTTTCATAACCAGTTGAGGTAATCAATTGCGGAAAGTCTTGTTTATTTTCCAAAAGAATAAATACAGCTAAGGCGCTTCGAAAGTTACATATTGTTAAGGTCGTTCAACATTACCCTGGAACTTGGAAGTGGAATATTTTAGCCCATACGCCGCACACTATTGACATACACCATATGTGATGCCACATGAGCTGGACGTACGGCTTTCGTTCTTACAAAGAAGTGAAATATTGGATCGACTCAAGAATTGCGTCAAGAAACACAACATATATTCGGTAAAAAATTTAAAAGCTGTTTATCATAAGAAAGAAAATAGTTATGGCAAACAATTGTCTAGATGCATTTTTTCTGATGATTATATGATGAGTTTTGTACAATAAAGCCTCAAATCATGACAAAATCCGTCAAGGCGTATGATATATTATATAAAGATTGTTATATTATTTAAAGATATCATTGGTTATACGTAGAAAATTCCAATTCGATATTTGCCGTTTAGTTTGATTATGCAAAAATATTGCAATTTATCTATGAACTAATATTGTTTGCATTTTAATTTTACAGAGCTTCATGAATTAAGAAATTTTTAGATCTATTTAATTTTGAATGTATCAAATACGATACAATGTTAAGAATGATATTCTGTCTTAAATTATGATTTACGTGAAAATCGTTAATGTTGAATTATTAGTTTTAAATGTTATTCTCTTGTTAACAAAATTTAGAGTTGTGTTTTATCGAATTTTGGGGTTCAGTTACAATTAACATTTTTCTGATAACAAAGACCGAAGGAGATCAACAAAGAGATACAAATTTATAACCCACAGTGGTTTAAAAAATTGTTACAGGAATTCTAACAGCTCACTGTAGGGTAAAGCATACCCTAACTCAACTGGACATATTCTCCAGCAAAACTTCGAAGCAGCATGATCAGCGCTGCTTCACGAAAAAAGCAAGATTATGAGCTGCCGTATAATACTGTACATTATAAGGAGCTTTATCGTATAAACATTGACATATAACTAAGCTTTATAGATATCATGGGATTAAGATACAATCGCTAACAATGCACCTACAAGTCGTAGTGCATTTCTCTCCTAAGTACATTCATAGGATTGTTTTTGAAGTGCAAGTTCCATGCATATTACACGTTTCAATGGATTGTTCACTTTTACTACAATATTTCCAATTCCAACCTGCTTAAAAACTTAGTTGTATAAAATAAATTGGCAATATTAATTATATTTAATTTTAAATTATGTTTTACAAATTCTGCAAATATTTTTTGTCTTGCTCACTTTAAGTATGTTCCAAAATTTTGTACTAGTTATTATTTTATCACAGCTTTACTATGTATCCCCATTTCTGTACCAGCTACATGACCCAGATATGTCGTTGACAGAGGGTGCAAAAGTTGCGGTGGCTTTGTAAAGTTTTAGGTGAAAGTTTAGATTTCTTTTTAGTAATTTTAGTAGCAAAAATATACATATAGAATATTTTATGTTATTTAAACTATAATAATACATATAGATATATTAGTAGCCCAGTTTTAGAACGCTTTTTAGTCACAGTTTAGCCACATAGAGGACATCTATACCGGCTTACCTCTGACAGTGTTGTTGTTGTGGATTTTATATTTTTGTTTTTGTGGAACTGCTTGAAGAAGACGTTTGCAACAAATGCACCAAAACTTGTGACCCTATAGATAGCTATGCGGTTGAGTTGTAAACGGTGCAATAGAAATGAGATATTCATAAGGATGTGAAATATTGCTTGTGCGTAAGAATGAAGTGGTGAAGGATTTTGAAGACATGAGACTGAGACTATGGCATTTAAACGCTACAACTACAACCACAAAGAGACACACACGCATATAAACATGTACATAGACGAACTACGACTTGATTTTGGACACAGATTTTGGTTGGTTTTTTTTTAATTTTTGTTTGCGGCAACGGCGGTTGTAACTCTTCCACGCCTACCTCGAATTGGGACTGGTGGAGCGACTGCGCTGCTGCTGTTGTTGCGACTGCGTCTGATCATTTACATAGTGCACAATGGCCGAGGTGACCTCCTTAATGGAGCTTTGTATTTCCGGTGTTACCGGCTGCAGCTGTCCTGCACCATTTGTGGTCACCGGCGCTGTGCGCTGTGTGGGTGATGTGCGTTGTTGCTGTGCCAGCAGTGAATTTGCCAATCTGTAAGAGTATAGAGTTTAGTGAGTGACTACTTTCTTTGTATAATTAAAGCCAAGTCAACACTTACCTCTCGTGTGGCGTTCGCTGTGACAGCTTCTCTGTGCTGCGCCAGCCCAAGTAGGGCTGACGATAGGAGCTACGTAGCACACCGCCGCTGCTGCCACCGCTGGCTACCGACATAAAACTAGAGTTTATGGGCGCTCCACGCGCAAACGAGCCACGTTGTGAGACACTAGGTGATGTTTGCGTTGAATTCAAATGCGAAGTAGACCAACGTGTGGCGCCCACACCAGTGGCGGCACCACTGCCCACACCTGTGTAATGCGAGGCTGTACCAACGCCACTGCTTTGGCCGCCATGATGACTGTGTGCCGAAGGGCTAAGCAACAGCGGACTACGATCTGAGCGCTGCGATCCCAACGAACTGAGCGAAGTGGTCTTTGAGTTAAGGCCCTGCCAACGGCCCGATTCCTGTGTGCGCTTGCGTGTAAAGTTGCCTGGCTTATAGCCGCTGGATGTGGTATTGGCGCCATCTGGCGAACGTGCCGTGTTTTGATTGTATTGTCGATACCAGTCGGGTATATTAAGACGCTGCAGTGAGGCCTGTACACGCAGCTGATGTTCGCTCAGTGCGGCCGGATTGTGATCGTGCGATTTCTGAAGTTCATTTTCAGGTGGCTGTAAGAAATGAAAGCAAAAAAGGGCAGTGAGTATGGGGTGTTCAAGGAGTTTGCTTAGGAGTAATGTTTATTAGTTTAGGAACAACGAAATCACAGTGCCGTTCACTAGTTAGTGGATAAAGTTTACCAACTAAGTGCTCTTGTGTTTTACTTAGTTGAAGATATAGGCTCAGTTTAGATGAAACCATTTTTTGTTTACTATAAGAAGAGGCGAGGCGGATCTCATTTTTCCATAAGTATTGCTTAGCTTACTCTTTTGGCGGAGTTGTATTAAGTTCATAATAAGACAACATGAAAATTTAATTTTTCTTTTTTGTTTGTCCCTTTAAACTCTTATCTATTCTTTTTTCTCAATTGACATTTTCTCTCGATTTTAAATTTTTCGTATTCTTGTCTGTTAGGGAATTTTAACTTTTCGTTATTCTTCAGAAATATTCAACTGTTTTCCACAAATTATATATATATCAAGTTTAAAATTTAACCGCCATCAAAAAACTTTTATATAAAATAATAAAGGGATAAAAACAACTAAATCTAGACTAGTTTGGAGCGGTGCGAAAAAGTCCATGGGTTAAATTCTAGATTCATAAGTAAGTATTTAAACATATATACAGATTAACTGAAACCCAACTTTAATTTTTGATATATAGATTTATACAAAAAAAATCTAGTGAATTTGTTTATTCAATTTTGAACTGTTTGCACAGTTGGTATCTTTCAGGCATACATTTGAGCAATTGAGGTATTATTAATTAAAAACGACTAAACTCCGTAGCAGCGCTGATACACGAAAGAAGAAAGATTAAGAACTGTCATATAATAAAGGATTAAGAACTATATCATATAAAAATTATCTTGAAATATTTAATTCGGATTTATAGAAAAAGAACTTCTCGAAGTAACTGGGTTGTAAGTAATTAAGTCAAAAGCCATTATTTTCTACTTTAAGCTTAGCTTATTTAATTAGTTTGTTTAATAATGAGCTGGTTGCACAGTTTGAATCTTTGAAGAAAAAAGAAAAAATATATATATATATATATTTATACCCGTGTGGTCATCGTACCAAAGGCGAAGCATTCTACAATGAGTAGAACGGCGGTGATAGGATAAATACAGATTTACTAAGCCAACTAGGGTCTATTTGCTTGCTAGGCTAGTGCTAGGCGAATGCAACATCGTTCCACAGGCGGAGCATGAAGATTTTTTTATTAATTGATGTTCCAAGAGAATAGGCAAATGCAGCTTCTAGCCGAATCCGAAAGGCGGTGCCTTTAAATAATAACGTTTAATTGCATCCATTTGCTAGCTATGCTAGTGCTAGACAAGTACAACAGTATTGCAGAGTGACATAGGACCACCGAATTTGGCATTTAAAGACGAGTACGCTACTTCTACGCTTTAGAGGTTCACAAATGTATTAGTTTCTTAATAGTACAATAAATTCGGCAATTCAATTGGTTTTGTACACGTATACCAAGTTTTTAGGAACGCAGACATCTCTCTCAAGTTGTAACCTAGACCTATAAGTTTACGTTAGTGTCTTTATATTGATTAATTTCAAATGCAAATTATTGCTCCTAAAATTAAGCAATAAAAGGACAAGTACAAGAATTAGTGAATAAATCGCTCAAAGAGATTTTGTGGTTTAATTAAAGAGTTTACGTACCAAATCAAAGCCAACTTAAACTAACTCGCAATACACTCAACTAAGTTTGCTATACTATTATAATTTATCATATTATTATTAAGTTCATTAATTAAACGTTTAACTAATACAAATATACTGAATATCTCAACACACAAAATTGTTTGCTCATTGCATCCAATTCAATCAGTAGAGCATATATAATACTTATTTACCATATAAATTTGAGATATCAACAGGTCCTTGCATGCCTCTAGGCACTTTTCAATTTACATATGTAAACAGAATTTTGTCATTTTGCCAAAGCTTTGTGTGTCGCCTTTTTTTTACTTATTGATTGAAGCGCGTGAGTTCAACCCTTGCAACCGCCTACCTCAAAGAGCCGTGACAACAAGACCCCCGCCCCTAACGCAATCGCTTACCCAACTCCTAGCCAAAGATAATACCAACCAAGTGCCAAACGTGTCAAAGCTATCTGATGATGTATTGCGTATGCACAAAACGACACTTGAATGATGTAAATAGAACTTAGGAGGTGGCTAATATTATGAACGTTGTGACTCAGCAAGTAAAAGTTTTTCTCTCTTTTTTTTATAACTTCTGCATAACTTTTTTAATGTTGTCATTGTTCCAATTGTGTCTTGTTGTGTTTGCCGAATTGTGTCAGTCCTTGTAATTTAGCCTATAAAAACTTTGTGGTCTATGGTATTCTAGTATATTGTATTTATGGCAAAAAAAAAACCAACTTTGGCAACGGATACAGAGGCTGACTTTGAGCATACCATTTTGCAAATGCAATTCAACTAAAACAACAATGTGTTTATGACGAAACTGGGTTATGTTCCGAGTTTTTGGTATATGGCAAGTTAGTACCATCAGTAATAAAACAAAGCAATTGTAATAGCTTAATGAAAAGACCATAAAGGAGGTATGTATTCAAAGCTGTTAGTTGTTTGAATGTTTAAAGCAAAAGAAAATGTTTGGTTGTCTCGATTGTTAACAAGAGGCGAATTCGAAGAATTCTTCTTGGAAGAAAAATTCAAATACAAACTGTTTGAAAACTGAAATAAATGTATGTTTGAAGATGTTACATGAAAACAGACCAGGCTTGTATAAAAAGAATTGCATTATTTGCTCAAATAGCGTTTTCAGCATTGCTTAAGCAATTTTTATATATCTCAGCTTACTGAAATTGTGTAACGATATATTGTAACCATTTTCTGTAGCAATTTTAACTTATTTACGAAGATATTCTAAAAAATATTTCCTATATTGTCCGGCACTACCAGACTAGTGGTTTCAACAAAGTGAAGCCACAGCAATATAAATGCTCCAAGCACAAATTTTTTTCCCCGTTCGAGGCTGCTCAATACGCTGCTTAGATTATGTGATAAGTTGTCTCTAGAAAATTTTTCTGCAGAGCTATGCATGTATAATTTATCTCTACTTGAATTTATCTCTCTAGACTAACACGTATTGGCTGTATGCTGGGTAAGCCAATATTGAAAAAATTATGCATGAGATACCCACCGTTATATTGAAAAGAGTTTGCCAAAATTGGATCTAGAAGTGGATTTGGGTTGTAACTCACAACTGGTTTACCCAACATCTGCCTGAAATGTCACCTAAGCTTAAGCACATTCTAACATAAATAGTAAGAACATAGAAATTTGGGGAAACTCCATGAAATTTTTAACTAATTTAATTTTAACGTTTAGTGTGAAATGCATCGAGATTTCTATCAGAAAAAAGTGGCGAAAATTCTTCGAAAATGTTTTGTATTATAAGTCTCTTCCACTTTTTATTTTTCTATGCAGAACTTAATTTTTGCTTGGAAACTTATAATTGCGCAAAATCCAAATGCTCGACTGGGCTAATTAATATGTGGTTTCCACGGGTATCAATGGGCCAATTCAGAGACGAGGATTATTGGCCATGTAAATCAAATGATTTTTTAACGCTTTTACAAAAATTTGTCTAAACAAATTTTCCAAATATTTATTTCCAGTTAAGAATATTTCACTTCTTTTCCTAAAATACATATCGTACACTTAGGCAAACCCAGTTTGCTTTCGATTAAATATGCATCGACTTAGCTTCCCATAAACTCAAGTTGAGTAATTAAGTATCCCATAAATGACATTTGAGTGCTCCATAAAAAGAAAACTCTTTTTATGCATTAACTATGACGTCACATATGATGCTCCACACTGCTCCACCTTTTCCTGCCTCATTGTATACTCTGTACCTACAGCTGCATGCTGCAATCTTATGCGCTTGCAACTTCAAGGCAAAGCTTTTGCGGCAAGTACATAATAAAAGATTTCAAGTGCATTGCAAAAACTTGAGTTGCGACAAGTGCAAACAATGGGCGTGCAACGAGGCGGACCGGGGCGGGGCGGGTATTAGAGGAAGACATCTGGGTTGGCTTGCTTTGAGGCCAGAGCATTACTAATATTTTTGCTTGGTTGCCTCCCATGCCATATACTCTCTCTGGTGGTCGTAAACCATAAAGACGAGAAAACAAAGACAGAAGAGCTTAACAATAAAAAAAGAAGAGTAAAAACAAAACGAGCGGACAGACAAAAGTTAATCACAGTCGTACACCTGCACACGCACACACACTCACACAGATGTAGTTACCTGCACTAACACAGATACACACAAACACACACACAAACACTAATATGAGTCTAACACTTCAGCAGCTGCTGTAACTGCAGCCACAATTAGGCGACAGGTGGGGAGATTCTTTTTGCATGCTGTGCACAGTGGACGAAATGCAATACTTTTGACTGCGTTTTTTGACTTGTAAAAATGCAAAATTTGTTACTTCTAAGGAAATTGCATTTCAAAATCCAAAAACTTATCAGCTAATAAGTAAATTAATTGTAATTCCTAATAACAAATAAGCAATAAAAATAATAATTTTTTTCGATGCATGTATGTTACAGTTAAACTTATATTTTATTATATTATATTATTATATTCAAACATTGTCTGTTTGAAAAAATATGAAGACTCGTAATGTAGAGATCTTAAAAAAGATAATCAACAGATTCTATAAACGAGCCAAAACATCTAAACTAAAATATAAGCGAAACGTGTATGCAATTATAATTTATTTCATTTTATACATTTTTCAGATCTTTCATTATTCTAATTAGTTTTAATTAAGTTTATGTGGGTGTAGCAAATTAATCACGTACATGAATTAAAATGCATATCTTATAAATTTCCAAAAATACTTCTAATGTTCTCTTAAAATGAGGCATAATTTATAATATTTGATTATTTAATTTTAGCTCAGTACTTTTTAAAAATTTTTGGCTGTATGAAAAACGTTTTTAAATAATACTAATTTGATCAGATTGAATGAAGTGTTTATTATAAAAAAAACGGAAGAAACAGTAAGTCTTAAAATATTGTTATTTTTTCAAATTACTAAGTTGTTTAAGTTGAGCAAAGAAAAAGGCGGATAATTTTGCGCATTTGTCTGTTCCAATTTATTTAACATTAAAAATGGTTCTTTTAATGCCATTTTTTGTTAATTAGCGTTAATTAGGAAACTCTATAAATTCCTCATTTACTCAAAAAAAAAAAATTATCAATTTACTATAATTAACAAATTATGTGAAAATTTATTTAAATTAGATGTACTTTGGTTCTTCTGGTACGAGCGCACATTGAGTAACTACCCTGAAAAGGCTATAAACAATAATTACACCCGGCGAATCAACTTCTTACGCACTACTAACAATATAATAAAAAGCATTATAAATTAAATTATAAATTTACTCTGCTTATTGGCCTTCCAAAACAATTGCACTCAAACTGCCTTGATCTCCCTTTTCTATGAAAACTCAAATTACACATGCAAGCATCTCAACGAAATTCAATTAAGAAAATGGCGACTGCTATTCATTTTATCAACAACTACTCCTTTGGCATACAGCCACTTGTTAAAGTTTTCGTACTTTACCCTGTTTTTCCTTCCAATAAACATACAGCTTTTAACTCTTCAAACCATATGAGTGAAGTCACCAAATTAAAATTAAAATAAAAAAAAAACTTTGTTCGAGGAGAACAGTGAGTAACAGTTTATAACCAATTCCGAATGGCATTATCTTAAAGAGTTTTCTTTCTTTTTTCTAATATATGCAAATAAAATCTATTCTCTAGCTATGCTAGTGCTATTGAAAACACCAAATTAATCCAACATTTTAGCAATAAACAATTGAAAATATAGATAAAACAGTCGAGTAGAAGCGCCTAGTGAGTGCTAGGCTTAATTTATTAAACCAAAAAATTTTCAAAAAAAATTCAGTTGGATCCCATGTGGTGCTTGCGAAAGAATGTCTTTGTCTGCTGCAAGTGTCCGCCCCTAAAAGTGAACTAGTCTTATGAAGACAAGCACACCATGATATTATACCTTCGGCATAATCTTAACATTCTAAAGAGCTTACTAAGATTAGTATATACGATTGTTTACTGAGTCTGAGACCAGCGCCGATGTAAAATTTCCTAAGACAATTACCAAAAACCTGTCTAGATCGCATAACCACAACTTAAGCGAATCCTAAGAGGTGTAATGAAGGGTTTGGCAGAAACCAAACTACAACTAAATACTTTCAACATCCTCAATTGTTACAAAATTATGCTACAAAAACTATACATCTCGACCACTGTACCTGCGCGGTTCTGTAAATGTTTTAACTGGCAGCAGTTGCCGGTGAGCCGCCAACTTTTGTTGTCGTCACTTTGCTTGCATTTACTCTTTTTTTTTGCACAAGGGGCAGCAACGTTGACAATTGTTTGCCATTTGCTGTTTGTTGTCGTTGCTGTTGTTGTTGGTGTTGTCATTGTTGTGATTATTGTTGTTGTTTGTTGTCGTTGCAGTGTTACAGCAATTGAATTTATTTGTAAAATGCAGCTAGCAGCTAGCTTAGAAAGGGAAAGGGAATTCTTTTGAGGAAAATATACAAAGGCAAAAAATAAAAAAAAAGCTGACTAGGTATTTGGGTCATATTTGTGACGGCAGCAACTGTGCAACTGATTTACCAACAACATAAACAACAGCAACTATTTGGTTATAGAATGTAATTACTTTGAAGTGAGAGAGATGTAGAGTGAGTGTATTTACCTGATCGTATTCCAGCATATTCATGCTATAAGCTTAGATATTTACTGCTTCGCATTTAATTGATGTTTTTGTTCTGTGTTTAATTGTTTTTAAACGTTGTATAAAATAAATTTTTGTTTTTATAATAGAAAAAAAAAAAAAATTCAAAACACTACAAGGAGCTGTGACAAAAGATATTTTTAAATTTGAAATTTGATAGCAAAACCAAGGCAACGTTTTATAGACTTAATGCAGCGCATACGTTGATGAGTTCAAACGAGTCACGCACACACACACACTCACGACTTGGTATAGGAGCTCAAGAGCTGAGTTATTAAAATAGGCACACCCTGGCGCGCACAGTGGTGCATAATAATTTGCTTAAGACTGAAGGGGTTTATTTTTATTTAGATTGAAGCATTTTGCATGCGCTCGAAATGAGTGCCAATGGGAGCGCTCAAATGTATGCTACACGAATGACCTTAAAAATCGACAAAAAATGTCAAACACACACGCACGCACACCCATTAAGGCAGCAGCACACACACACACACACACGCACACACGGAGGGCGCAGCGCGCGCATCAATTCATATTTTATTGTCAACGTGAAAAAAAAACGGCAACTAAACAAAATGAAAGCCAAACAGGAAACGCGAAAAACGCCATACTCCAAAGACTCACGCACTATGCGTCTGTCTGTGTCTGTGTGTGTGTGTGAGTGTGCGTGCGCGTGCCTTTGTATGTGTTGACTTCACACCTAGACTTGGGCGCTGCTTGGCTTGACTAGCGCGAGTTGAGGGAGGCGCTGCTGCTATTGCACTTTTAGGGCTTTTTCTTTTATCAACGCATTTGTTTTGTTTTCTTGCCATAGATACACACACTGCAACGATTTAGCTAAATTAATTAATCAAATTTGGCTTTTTACTTGAGCAAACATGGCGCGCGACATGCAATACTCAAATACACACACACACACACACACACACGCAAAAACACAGCTCACACACACGCACTACGCGCAATGCCGTATGTACATTATTTTTGCGAGCGCACAAAAGTATGCTACGCCAATGAATTTGTGATAGATACTGGCCAACGCGCTGAGCTTGGTCGCCAAAAACTTTGTTTGTATCGTTTTACTACAACGACTCTCTACGAGTACTCACTCTCACTTCCCGTTTACTCGCTCACACTTATGGGTCGCTCTCTCTTCCCCAATGCATTGCATGACAAGGGTTAAGCGATTCCTGGTTGCGCCTTGCGCAGGTTTGTGCTTAGAGAGAGCGGCACGCGTGACGTCACAAGTTCAGCCTTTTGGCAGTGCGATCATGAAATGTGTGAGTTCTGTAGTATATTTTATTTGAGTGATTTAAGGATCGAACAATAGCGCACACAATAAATAGTACATAACAGTGAAAAGTACTGATTTGCTGTTGATAAGTTGTGTTCAGGTATATTAGTGATATGGCTCAATCGTTATTATTTTCTAGCGATCTCAGATGCAGTTATGCTTCTGTGATGAATTAAGCCATCAAACATAGGTTCAAAAGGCTAGTTTTCTATCAATGCATTAATACGGAATACATAAAAATTATTTATTATTTTTTCAATAGCTTTACCAAATACAATTTTGTTATTATGTAACATGTACATAATATTAGGATTCTTCTAATTTTGATTTAGTAAAATTGTCTTACTTATGAGCAGCTTAAGTGTTAATCTTTTTAAAATTTGCACATCAAAATCAATAGCAAAATTATATATAATAAATTAGAATAAAGTTTAGTTAAATGTAATATTTATTTTAAAATTATGAAAACTATAGGTACTTCAAATATCTCATTTACTATTAACCTGATGGCTATATTTTATAAAGTTGTATCTTACAAAGTTGAGCATCTTTTTAATTTATACTAAACATTTTTGCTAATTTTTATATAAACTCCTTAACTTTTCTACTGTGGTAGACAACATTACTATTCAAAATCTTGTTTCACAAGATCCCAAGGTTGTTTATATCATTTACTTACTTTGTCATGCAACTAAAATATTACCTAAATATTACCACTTTGTCTATAAAAAGAACTTAACAACTTGTTCCTTGTTCCGCAATGCATCTTTATGTAATGCACAAAATTTTAAATTTCTCATCTTTTGATGAGGTTGGTTTTGATAAATATATACGGAGAAAAAAGTATTTAGGAACTTAAAACTAACGAACTAAATTAACTTTCCATTCAGAAAATGAATGGGAAAGGTACAGGATATACTACGGCAAAGCATTGACTGTATTGTATGTTTCATTTATTTTATAACAGCTTATTGAGAGATTTATGGCTTTTGTAATTAAAATTAAACCCAAGTTAAACCCAACTTAATTTCGATGCAAGATTTAAAATATAAAGCTGTAGATTGTCAATCTTGCTTTTTTAAGGATTTTTCTCTTTTCAACTGAATAAATTATTAACTTAAGTAATGTTTTAAATGAATTTATGCATTTTTTAATATTTTTTAAGTTAAAGTTTGTTGGTTTAACTCTTCTTCTTTAATTTTTGAGACTCTACGGTTTGACTTAGACCACCCAATGTAACCCCGGTAGTAATGCAGAAACACGAGTGAATATATCTGCTCTAAAGCAAACAACATCAATCTTTGCAGACAAATTGCGCTGTTTTCAGATGTTATGTGCTTTAATTCTATATCTTCATTGGTTAAGAAAATAGATATGATTTCTTAAATTTTTCAAAATTTTTAAATTAATGTTAAGAAAAAAATTAATTTTAAGTGAAGAAGCTTTAATTTGTAGCAATACTTTAAATATTGGGATAAAATTATATCTCACCGAATAATAAAAAATTCCTATATATCCTTCAATGCAAATTTATTTATATCCAAAAATTTAGATCACAGCACAAAAGACAAAATTAAACTTGTGACGTCATGCGCAGTGAGAGAGTACCAAAAAGCTAGCACATTTTTTGACATGACCCTGCCTGCATGCAACGCGACCTGTCGACCCGACACGCGTCGCCTGGCCGTGCCGAAAAAAGGAGCAAATGAAAGTTACTCAAAACCAAAAGTTTTTGCTGCGCATGGCAAAGAGAGCATGCAACAACTGAAAGCTTTCACGCAAAGGATGCACCCGAAACACCCTGTGACAATGGTCTAGTCCAAGCGTATGCTAATGCAATCGCTGATTACTTAGGCGCGTCAATTGATTGATTGATTAAGCGTACACACACACACGCACAACCACAAAACCAGTCAAACACACACATGCCCACTTCCACACACACACACACACCTCAAATACATTTTGTGGCATAGTGTTTGTGGGCAATATCAACAAGCAGCACGCCGTAGGGTGGTGGCGGTAGGCATAGTGAGTGTAGAACAAATCACTTCACTTTACACTTCATTCTGATTTTATAAAGTGATTGAACGAGAGGGCAACCAACCAAACAGGAAAGAAAAAGGTGTTGCTTGATGCGCTGTGACAGCTGCCGTTTGGAGCACTGTGCCACACACTGAAGATTATTTTTAGCTCAACAAACACTTAGAAGTGGCAAGCATATATATATATGGGGCACGCAGGCAGACCAGCTGTTAAATTGAGGCAGATAATGCGTTAAGGCAGCGTTGACATTTATGTCAGTGTGTCATCTTGGTAAGTACTACGAACAGGCAGACAGGCTGTTATCCAGGCGATCCAAAAGAGTGTGATGTAAAGGTATTGATGGAGCTTGAAAGCATGCCGGCAGGGAAGTGGTTTGTCTGATGATAAAGTGTTTTTTTTTTTATGAACAAGAGAGAGAGAAAGAGTTTACTTAGATGCGTGTCTTAAAATTTAAGGTGTTTTGTAGAAGAGCATATACTTGAAGTTGCATATGATATCTTTCCATACCACGTGTGGATAGGACACAATACACAGCCATAACACAGTCAGCATACGCACACGTGTCTCTCTCACACGCATTTGCTTGATTCGCGCTCTGACGCTCATTTGCGCTACTGCTGAC
This sequence comes from Chymomyza procnemis, assembly GCA_035046065.1. NCBI lineage: Eukaryota > Metazoa > Arthropoda > Insecta > Diptera > Drosophilidae > Chymomyza > Chymomyza procnemis. Next base: position 11,112,957 of record JAWNOJ010000024.1, read on the forward strand.
TGCAATGCTCATTTATGCAAAGAACTGCTTGTTTTTTTTACAAAAACGCGTTAATGAGATGCTAAGTTTAAGTTTCCGAAAGACACAATTGCTCTCGAAGATTCTTTCGCTTAAGTCGTAGCGCGTACCGTGTGATCGTCTTGCGGTCATTAGCTACCATTGCTGAAAAAGCTTTAGAACATCCCTAACAGAAGTCTTTCAACATTTAAAGAAAAAAAATAAAAATTATCCCTGCGTAAAATCAAAATAAATCTTGTCATAGAAAGGTCCTTAGCGACATTCATCGCTCGGAAGGCGGATCAAGAAGATAGATATCTTAAAAATCTAATTGCTGTTCAAAGAGAACTACTAGTATTTCTCTACAATGCCACAAGGAATACCCTTAACTCCCTCCTATCTTTAACTGAAGACTCTCCATTTCTTTAAATTTTGCTATTGATGTACAATTTTATTATGATAATCGCATATGTTTTACAAACAAATCTACAATTCTTACATTACTACGAAATAAAGCTTTGAAAATGTTCTCTCACAAAGTCAAGTAGCGCAAGGCTTTATCTAGAAAACGCTCCTCGGCAGAGTTGCGACGACATGCAAAGCCCTTACGCGATTTACTGGACATGTTCCCATACTGTTGTCGTAGATTCAAATCGCGTTGTTCCTTGAGGTGCAGTTCCTCAGCCGAAGGTGCCTTGGTATATTCGCGTTTTAATACCATACTTATGAGGCGTGAACGCGTAGTACGCTGCTTGGGTTTGGTAATAACCTCTGAGCGTGGACGGCACAGCGGAGGTGTCTTATGGCCAAATACACCCGATTCCGAAGAATCTGAGTCTATGCCAGTGTTAGAAACGGTGCCGCAGCTGCAATAGGTCACACTGCTGCGTGGTGATTGTGAGGCACTGCCGTAGGCCTCATCGTCACAGGTTGCATACTCAGGTGCATCCTTTTGCAAAGGCAAAGCTTCGGAGACGGCATATGGTATGCATTTGGCCTCAAAATACATGACGGGCTCGTCCACCGCCTCATCCGCTGAGGGCGTAGGACTGCGACTACGCACCGAATCATTTTCCAACTGTGCACGACGTGCCTGCTGCAACTTCTGCTCTCGTCGCCGCTGGTTGCGTTCATGACGCTCACGTTCAAGACGTGAAATTGTTTCAAGACTCTCCAGAAACAAGTGCAGATCAGGCTGATTGAAGCGTGCTGCATCCAAGGTGTACGTAGTACTCATTGCGGCACCATAGCTCAAAGGATGTTCGAAGGTAACATATTGGGAGCAAGTGTAAGTGGCTGCCATGATGTAAGTTAAGTTAGATTTTTGATATGTCTCGCGTACTTTTACGTAGATGCTTGCGCTCGGAAGGCTGCTGTACAACTGTTGCTTCTGCCAGCTGCTGCAATCTCTTTATATAGCAAAACCATGAGGCAGGTAGTGCTACCTGCGCGCTGCCCACTCCCTGCCCACTGTCCCTTGGCTTCTTGACAGGTAGAACGGCTTAGGGCTGCACTCAGATTAAGGTTGTGACAACGCGACATTTGGCAAATCCCCGGCGCAAAGTTCTAGATAAATCTATGTACACTTGGGCATGGGTATTTCCTTGATTGCTTTTTAATTTCGGCATTTCCTAATATATTTGAGTGCATGCACACACACACACTCATGTGCAACTTGCAACCCAACACATGTTAAGGTGCGGCAGGCAGCCAGCAGAAACTTCTGCAACACCCTTCAAACATTTATAAGGACATGCAAGCAATTCAAATTTTACAAGACCTCTGCAGTCGCAATAAAACATTTTTCAATCAAAACGTGTTTTACAAGCCGCTTTGGCACTCAACTATCCGTAACTGACAGCTGCATGTCCATGTGCCACATGCCACATGTTCCACGTAAACTTGGTATATTCTACCTACATATTTAAATCAATATTTTCAATAAATCAATAGCCCAGCGGCAGCATTTCTTTTTTGTCTTTAAATGCAAATAGTTTATATATTTTAAATAAGAAGAAACGTTCTAGAAAGTATTTCTTGAAACCTCTTGTGAAAGAAAATAAGTACAGTCGATCTCTATACAAAGCATTGAAGTAGGTTCGCAGGAATAAAAGCTCGGAATTTATTAAAATTTCGGAATCAATTCGAAGTTTTGTACCATTTAAAACTTTATTTAATGAAGTTTTAATTGAGATATTTTAGAAATAAATATAGTGATGATATCACATTATTTAAGTTATTTATAATTATTCCATTTAATTATGGTCTCCTTTATGAAGTCTTCAACTATTTGTGCGTTTCATTAATTAGTTAAGTTCTGTGCTAATTTATTGAAAAGATCTTCCTGTTTGACTTGTTTCGGGTGGATTCCACGCCAAACCATCATCGCCGTATTGCTTTGGAATTCTCTACGCTTTCAATAGGATTATTCTGTTAATACGGGAAAATTCTTTAACAATATTCCAATGGTCACATGTGGTTCTCTACCAAGTCTTCTATAGCCTCTATCTTCGCCTTTTGGACTCCACGTCAAAGCAGTATCATCGTATTCCTTTGGTATTTTCTTTGCTTGCAAGATGGCTATTCCTATAATACGGAAAAGTTCTCGAACAATATTCCAATGGTCACATGTGGTCTTCGAAAATAGTTAATTTCGCTTTGTTGTTTGCGTATTCCACGTTATACCAGCATCGTCGAATTCATTTAGTATTTTCTTTGCATTCGGGCTGATTATTCGTATAATCCATTACCGAGTTCGTTGTCGTCCGATTGAACTGCTACCTGTAGCGTCTAAAGGCTGCGGGTAAAGGTTAAGCCGCTAGACTAAGTAAAGGGTAGGATTTTTGTTTGATCGCATTCATAAGCCGTCGCCAAAGTGATTAGCTAGAAGGTTCCTGATACCCAGATTTAAAACTTGTGTCTTCTCAATAAAAAAGTTAAATAATTTGTTTTTCCACTGCTAAATAAATAAACTAATTATAATTTAAAACAAATAATATTGTGAAGGCGCTAAGCTACGAAAGATACGAAAAGTTCTGCAAAACGTCGGGGTGTAAGCAGATTGAGTTTAAGAATTAATAAACTCATTTATCTTAGAAATTTTCAACAACATATAAGACATTCAGTGCTAAAGTGCTGAGTATTTACGAAAATTTTAATCTATTCGTCTATCTTTTATTTGGTTTTTGACTATTCGTAATACTTTAACAAAACAAAGTATAGTAGTTGTATTGAAAAGTCTACTGACTGCGGGAGCAAGATCAGTAAGCCGCGATCGACAGTTAGTTGATACAATCCCAAAATTTGCTCACATTTTGGATGCAAATATGAGTTTCGAACATGCTACACAGCAGGGGATAAGTCTGAGCTGCTGTGACGAAAATTCCCAAAGTGGATAATTCTAGAAGAATCGAAAAGCTGGAAAAGGCGTTTCAATGTTAAGCAAGAGAAGGTCGAGTATTGAAAAATCAAAGCATACATATATAATAGAAGGTGGGAGCAGAGCCGCAGTTATAGTTTCAAGGAATGGACTATGTCCTGCACTCTTTTTTCTGGATACAAATTTCAAAAATATCTATAAATGATCAAAATTGCTCCAAAAACTGCAAAACTTTTAATCGAATAATTTTAAATGGATTTCGTTTTATATGTAAACCGATTATTATTATTATTCGTATAATATTCTTAAAATACTAACAGAATTTTTAACCTCAGACGATTTTGTTTAGTAAATTAAAACTGATGATTACGTTAACAAGGCCTGATTTTTGGCCAAATTACTTTCTGACAGAACAGTTTTCAAGAACTAAAGCAGTTTACGCGCCTTGTGGTACTGTCAAACACATTTAGTATATTAACTTTAGGTACACAATACAGGTCATTCTTGGATTACGGTCGATCTCTGCGAGTCGTTCGTAGGCTGAAAGCCCAGGGCTTGGGACTTGCGAAAAACACTAAATTCAAATAAAAACCAATAACATTTTCAGTGCCGTTTTAAATGTAACCATGAATTGATTTACAAACAAGAAGCGCTTACAAATTGTAGAATTTTAGCAAGCCAATATATAAATAATATAAATGGATGAATAAGTAAAATTGTGGCAGAAGCAATACAAGATCTACTTGTAATGGATCTCGAAAAGTTCACTGCTTTGCATAATGAGCCGGCAGCAACATTGATCCATACCTGTTTAAGGATCTCGGAGAACGCCATTGCAAGTAGCAGGTACCAGAAGTCACCAAAATAGAATAGCTCCGCTTGGCTGGTGGGTGTGGATTTTAACCAGATGTTGCCTAGTGCCATATAGCACGCCAAATAAACAGGTAAGTTTGGAGAGCAGTTCTTTTTAACATTTGCGACCGAACTAATGATTGCCTCAAACAAGATCATAAAAAAGAAAACACTCTTGATTAGCAGAGTTTATATATGTTTTTAGGCAATTTTTTATACGCTTTATACGCTATTATTTCATATTTAAAGTCTGCATAATTTTTTTTAGTGTAAATTTCGTAAATTTTTAACTAAATTCTAAGTATTTGGGGTGTATACATCCTTCAACTTTCGTTTTCATATTAAATAAAAAATGCGGTTTGGTGGAATTGAGAGCAGCAAATATTCGATTTTAAATCGCATCTACATAAAATCAACGGATTTGAATTGGATCATGACTGCATATTAACAAAAATAAACTGGTCAACAAACTAAGCTTTTGACTTTATAAAATTGCCTTTGGTAGTAATATTTTGTATTATATTATCCAGTCCAATCCACAACCCACAATTACAATTGAAATTTAAAATTTCGACATGTCTAATGAAAGACTTCGTTTATATTGTAAAACTTTTGACATGGGACACGTTCTTGACATAATTTATTGTGCTAAAAACAAAATCATTTCATTTAGGACGCTTTAAGAGTCAAACATTTCAAGTACTTTAATATGTAGGCACAACTCAATCTTGTCAAGCTGCAGCCAAAAACATCTGCGTCAGACAAATGAAATCAAATCAAAAATACTTTGCGTGGTCAACCCAAAAAAAGAAAGAAAGAAAAAAATATCATTTACATGCCCTAATTTGCAGCTCGGGCATTAAATGACTTGGACAAGGGTAAAAGGCAATCAGGCAGACGCAAGGATGATGCTCTATAATGATAGCCGGGTACGCCGACTAGACGCGACAAATTGATGACAAGGGCGCGACATAAAGGACAGAACGACACTAAATGTCGCCTAATTAAACGGAATTTGCTCGATTTATTTTTTTTTTTTTTTGGAAAAAGATTCTGCCATTTGGCATTGCCAATGATAAATGACATTCAAGCTGAGCTTTGCTATATAACGAGTAGTATATGGCGGCAAGTAAATGGTAAATAGAGTTCTGTGAAGCGTCTTGGTTGTCTTTGGGGGATTTGCCAGCTGCAGCTGCTGCTGCATCCAATGCAATGCAATTCAGATGAAAATGAAAACAAAAACAGCAACTATAGATTATATATGCATTTGGCAGCACCAAGCCAGCGCTGGCCGAAGAGGGTTGGCAGCACTGTGTGCAGCCGTTGAAATCCATTGAACTTTCAATTAAGCACGTTCAACTTGAAAAAAAATTAAAAAAAAAAGAATGAGAAATGAGGAATGAATAACTGACACTGACGCTGGCAGATAGCAGGGAGCTGTGCGCAGGGTGTTGCTGGCAGCGGGCACAAGGGGTTAACACTTTGGCGGCCACTTGAACAAAGCGCAAAAGGCACACTGACCGTGCCGCATGTGGCACTTAACCCCTTGGCTGCCTTGACTGCCACAGTGCATTTGATGCAGCGCAATGCTTAAACTGAAGTACTTTTTGTTTACGAGCTACAAATTGTTGCCAGCTCTTTTGTGGCACTTAACAACTGTAATTAATTGCTTTAAATTAATAAAGCAGCAGTTGCACACACACACACCCAGGCCCAGACTCTTAAGCCAGCCCCTGGGCGTGCAAGGGACGGTTTGTGGCACTTAAAAGTTGATTTATTAACTTACGACACTTCTGGAGCACAGACTTGGCCAAATTGGCTTCATAAACTATTTTAAGCGCGAAGATACATACCTGCAAAGAGAAAAGAATAAAAGTTAAGAAAATTAGTTGATTTATTTAATTTGAAAATGTGTAAAAATATTACTACAACTTAGACCGTTTACTTTGGGCTGCACCCCAAAGCGGAAATATCAATTTACAGCAGCCAGCATGTGCACACGCACAAACACTAATGCCAATTGACAAGTCTACAAACCAAAGCAGGGCGGTACCCCCGTCGAAAATTATACTCAAGGGGCAGCTTGACTTGGGGTGCTCCAGCAATGCGTTGAGGGACGCCCACAAAACAAAAACTTCCAATTGCTTACATTTGTAAACGAGACACAACATTCACCAAAGACAAACAAACAAGAAGACGAAAGAACGACATTGGGTAGACATGGGCGTCGCGTAGACAAGCGAAGAATTTCAGATGATAGTCAAAAATTAATTGAGGATTTAAATAAGAAACATTAATCAATCTTAAGTGAGGCAAACGTGTTAAGGCTTTAGGCGTAAGGCGTATTAGTGTTGAAAAACGTAAACAAAAATCGATAAAGCGCGGATTATTTTGATATCGATAATTATGAAAGTTATTATTATAATTTTTAAAATTGTGTGCAAAATGTCTCAGTAAATAAAGTCGAGCAACTTTTTGCAGATAATATAATAGGGTGATTTTTACCAATTTGGTGTCAAATTTAAGGTAAGCTCTTACAGAGACTAACTAAAAATATCTGCTTACAAAATATATTTAGGCGGGCAGAATCAAAAATCAATTCAAAGTGATAACCTTAGACGAATATATACTCCAATTGCAACAATTCGAAATTGTATCTCTTTCTTTTTGCAATTCGCTTAGTTAGGTCGGGATTAAGAAAACATTTGCCAAAAATATTTCTCGTTTCTTAAATATATTTCACATTATTATGTTATTCGATAATTTTGTAATGAGAGAAGTCGATTATGTGCTCATTATCAATGTCTAAAATAGTGGTATCTTTTTTATTGCAACTTGAATATTTCCATTAAAAGAATTTTTAATTTTCATCTTATGTTTTCTCTACCTGCTTCTTTTTAAAGGAACTTTGGGTTTTGAACTTTTTAATATTAGCTTGATGAGAATTAAAGAATTACTATTTGTGTTTATATTTATTATATTTCGTGTTTTTGACGTTATGAAGGAAGAAAGCTTATTTTTAAATATTATTACAGTTTCCGTCGTCGTTGAATGCCTTAATTGTAATCGTGACCATTGCTGGAGATAAAGTCTTACAGATCCATCGAAGAGTTTTCCTAACATAAAAGCTACATTATAATATAGAACTTCATCAGAGTTCGAAATTTAATACTTTTACTCGTTACGTGCGTAGTAAGCCAATCTTGTGGTATGGAATTAATTTTAAACTTGAAGTTGCAGAAATAATTAAATCTGAAAGCAAGACGATGATCGTATAAGCAAATTATTTGCTTTCGAATAGTTTCATCTTAAGATAATTGAACCTTTTTAGAGATTCTTGATAGCTGAGCTTGGTAACTATTAGAATCTTTAATGCAGCCGTACTTTTTTTTAAAAGCTCTACAACCAAATTAGCCACAGCATGGTTTCTTAAAATATTTTTTCTATTTAAAATGTTTAGGAATTTGATTTAATAGCTTCTTCAAAAGATGTGGGCCACAATTTTTTTCTTCAGAAGAACAAGCTTGAAATTAAAAAACTGAAGTTAAATAAGCCCTATAATGACCCATTCCAAAATAATTTAGCTATGTGTCATGATTTCTTATAATTTCAAAACTTTAGATTTGATATTAAATATATATAGTTATAATATTATAAATACCATACAAAACTTTTATGTAGGAAACAAAGAACAACAATGGTTTCTTTAAAGTTAATCTGAATAAATGTTCTTTTCTATCAAAAGGTCACAGCCTTCTAGCAAAAACTTCAGTCAATTTGTTGTATCTTCAGAAGGCACCAACACATTATTATTATTACAAGCTACACAAACCTCTGCGCAATGGCACTCCCTCAGGCTTCCGATATACATATTATAGAATACCACCAATTCCGCCTGCCCACCATATGCTGCATCACATTACAAAAATGAATAAATATGTGAGGCACACCGCCACCGCAGCAGCGCCCTAATAAGGTCAAAATAATAAAAAGTCAAACCAAATGAAAACAAAAATTGGCTGCTTTTCCGACTATTTATAGAAACAATTGAAATAACTCCATCAACACAACTTTGAAAGTGATCTATGGGCTGCAATTTAAAGTCTTTCGGGCCTGCATAAGTATCAAACACAAATGTCAAATAAAAAGTGCTCCGGTTCAATGCAGGCGATCGTCAAAACTGAAACTGCGTAATTATTATTAATGTGGACAGCGGCACGCACATACCAAGCCATAAAATGAGAAAGGGAACGAACCACTGCTAGAGTATGCCAATCCCAGGAGATAGAACATGCACGATCTATTAAGACAATTTTGCTTAGAACAGGGAGCAGTCGCAGCAAGTACAGCAGCAGCAGCCGTCGCAATGAGCTTCATGATCTCATGTCATTGGCATTTAGAGTACTGCGTGTACTTATGCCAGCGAGGTGTGCTCGAAAAGTTTCATTATTTGGTGGATTTACAGAGTTAAGAAAAAGAATAGACAAGTGCTTGCGCAGTGTTGTAATAATAATACTAATGTTTGCAAATAATTCTGAAATGGGTTGTTCAAAGCGGTCGGCACACAAACAAAACTGGAAAACTAAAAATACAAACGTATTAGACCATTTCAAAGAACGCATCTAGTTTTTGTGTTTTTTCTTTTTTTTTTGCTTATGTTTCATTGTGTATCTACGAGTTTCGCCTTCAGTTAAGTTAGTTAGAAACTATCCAAGAACTCATAGCTGTATAAACGAATCAATAAACAACAGTAAGTCTGAGGCAAAAGTCTTCTAAAATAACAAAACCGAAAACGATCCACAGAAATCGGTGTCGTTCGGAACGGAATACTTCTGAACAAAACTCAATTGAGAACGATTTGGTATTATCTTCTTTTACAAGTGTAGACGTCTCTAGAATAGAATATATTATAGAAGTCAAGCAGTTTTTATACAAAGGAAAAAGTATTTTGGAAAAACACAACCAAAAATGAACCACAGACTTCGGAGTCTATGTGAATGAAATTCTTTTGTACAGAAACACAATTAAGTACGTTTTCTTTGATCTTTTGCTTACAACTGTTGAGGTCTCTATATAGAAGTTAACTAGTTTTTATATAATGGCAAAAGCATTTTGAAATAACACAACTGAAAATGAAGCGAAGATATCGTGGTCATCCTGAACAACATACTTATTATCTAAGTGTAGAAGGCTCTATATAGAAGTCAAGTAGTTTTTATATGTTATATGGCAGAAGTATTTGAAAAATACACAACCAAAGAAGTGAAGCAGTCAACCGAAAACGAAGCGAAGGAATCATAGTTATTCTGAACGCAAGACATTTCAACACAAACTCAATTGAGAACGTTTTGTTAAATTCCCTTTCTACAAGTGTGGCAGTCTTTGTATAGAAATCAAGAATGACTTCTCAGACAGCCCTCGCTTGTACTCATATGCATATGCTTCTTGTACACATCCATAGACAACACTCATGTGCTAACTACGCGTCTCTGTTTTACATTAAAAATTATTGCTATTTTTTCATGAGTCTTTTTACTTGGTTGGTCGGTCGTATTGCTGCTTCAGTTCAGCTCAACTCTAGAGCTTGTCCAGCTATTGGACTCGCGGGTTCATTGAACTTTACACTTCTGGCAAAAAACAAGTGGGCCAGTCTCAGTTAGGCTAGTGGTATTTCTTAAGCATAGTATTTATATACATATATATATATACATAGATATTACTTATTTTTACTATTTTAATTTGTGTTCAAGCGATTTCCAAGTGCTTTTCTTTATGCATGAATGGTCAGCTGTGATGCGTAGGTTTCGCATTGAAGTTAGGGGCGCCACCTTATATGGCTTTATGGCTGGCAAAATCATTGTCGCGTTGTCGCACTCACTCAATTCGTCTGGCCATGCACAACACTTTAAGCAATAATAGGTATATTATGTGTACAATGTGAATATATATAAGTTTATAACTATTTATGATATCATCGGATGCCTTAAGCAATGATAACAGCATTGGCATAGTTTGCATTGCAATTGATTGCAGCTTAAGTCGGGACTGAGTCAATTGCTTAGTTAAGCTTTTTTATTTAGCTTCAAGCCACTTGTCACACATAGACACTCACACACCCACACACAGCCAAATACAGATAAATATGCATAAATTGCAAACAAATTGCACGTCTGCTTTGTGTGTGTGTGTTTTTTGCGGCGTGGGCGGACGACGCGTTTTTAATCGCGTGCAAGTCGCGTCAAATTAAAAAGTAAGCTATAAAAATTATACAAAATAATATAAAATTGTTATAAATTGTTCGTTCTATGGTTACATGTTCGTTGACAATTGTCGGTTGTTGTTTGCCATCTGGTAATAACAACAAATTATTACGTGGGGCAAATACGGTTGTAAACAATTATCGGTTGTTTTGGTGGCAGAGATGCTTTATCAAAAAAATGTAACTTTTTCAATAGACAATATCAGCATTAATATTTTTAATGGTTTAAAAAATATTATTAAATACTGTACATTTAAAATGAGTACAACAAATTTGCATTCAACAATGTGATTTGCAATACTAAGCGAGTAAGGTCTTCAAATCCACACATTTTTTCCCACAAGATCTAATTCATTTAATCATTTAATGAAATTATGAAACTATAAAATTGTTGCTTCCATTTTAGCATGCTACAGCTGACATTAATGAACGCCTAGACAAAGCTAATTAAAAGTAATTATAATTATTAGTATAGACAATATTGTATAGAGTTACATAAAAAAATGTTTATCAAATTTTACACGAACAGCGCAGAAACGGTCGCACAAAAAACGCGCGCGTTTTGAAACGCTACGTGCGTTTGACGTGTTTTTATTTGCCAAAATTTCGATTAGTTTGTTTACTTTGAGATTTGCTTTTTTCTATTGTTGTTGTTGTTGTTGTTCACTGGGAACTGAGCCAAAAGTATTTTGTATATAAAGTGTGCGGCCCAATTAACTTTTCAAGCTTTTTAAACTCAAGAAAATTCACTTGAAGTAAACTCAAGAAATATGCCAGAAATGCGGCAATTGAAAATGTTTAGTCAGGCACACGAGTCCAAGAGTCTAATGGCGGGGAGAGAGTTCATAGCACCTTGGCATTTATGTCGAGCTTAACAAATTCGAACTTTTCGAGTCAATTGATAAAACTGTGTCAATTTGCCACAGAACCGTAGTGACTCAACATGCCGCAATTTGTGGCAGAGTTAAGTAAAAGTGCGTTGCGACTTTTGTCGCGTTTTTGCATAATTTTGTTGGTAATTTAGCAATTGATTTTAATTGCTTAAGCATGGCGTTAATAAAGATAATTGCTGACCTCATCAAGAACGATAAAGAGAGTCAACACCGAAGACATTGTTCGCTGAAGTAGTTGCTTGATAGAGTGGGGCTTTTGAGGTGGGGGCATAATAGCAGAACGGTAGAATATGTGTCAATGTATGTACTTTCTCACACGCATTTGCTTCTTTGTCGTTCTGGCAGCTATTCTATATTCATCAAGCAATATTTGTCAGTATTTCTGCTCTATTATCTCTGCCCTGGATGCACAATGATAAAATTGCTTTTATAAGCAATTATTTTCAAACCAATAAAATTAATTTTGTAAGTCCTTAAAATTTCCATGGAATTCCTATTTTTCTGTTAGCATAAGCAAACTCGTCATATATTCATTATTCCCCTTTTATAAGAGTTACCTTTATCTCTTCTTCTTATATTCTCTTCCGAAATCTCTCCATCTTTCTTGACATCCCCTTAAAACAATAATATGACTACGCTCAGCCATATATCTATGGATTTACTATTTTAGCTTTGGCCCGACTCAATGATATCACATAACGCGCTATCGAGACGCTGCTAGAATTTCAATAAAACGGGTTCCATTACACAAAAGCCTGAAAGTCAAGTCAAGTCTGGGCCAAGCCATATGTTTGTATAGTAAATAAACAAGTACCCAACGTCAACAAAACTGCTAAGCTGTGGATTTTTTTTTATAAATAAATATGCAATAATTTTTTGGCGTTATTTTTGCGCGTTTTGCTTAAATTTACAAATGCAAACAACACACAAATTTTGATTATTATTATTATTGTATTATACATATATATTATATAAAAACTTGATAAATGAATCAAACGCAAAATAAGTTGAAGATTTAGCCCAACATTGTTGCTGTTGTTTCTTTTGGAAATGAATTCTCTATTTGATTGCCATCAATCATGCAGAATTTGGCATATTTGAAAAAAAAAAAGCCTCAAATAAACGCTGTTGGACTAACACTGACCTTGTGACGGGCAATCATTATATACTATATATCATATACTATATACATATATATGATTGGGTCAGAGCATGCCAAAGCTGTGATATGATTTTTGCGTTCCAATGTCTGAACAATTTAATTTGTACGTTGCGGGCCGGCCGAAACCCAAAGGGAGCGTAATGGATATGTTGAGCATGCCCGGCGGAAACGTCTCATTTTTTTTTGAGTGAGTTTTTATTTTTATTTGTTTTTATAACGTTTTGCATAAATGAAAGTAAAAAAAAACTTGCTATGCAAAGTTAAATTCAATTTGTTTGATAAAGTCAGCAGGTCAACTGTGCGTATGAGTAATCAAATGTGTAAGCGAGCAACAAGCAATTGATTGCATTAAAAATGGCCAGAAACAAAAAACGCGTGTATGGAGAGAGAGAGTATTGATTGAAATGTAAGTTAATTAAAGGAAATATTTATTTATAAAACGTTTGGAAAATGTTTATATAGCGACTAGTCCAAAATTTATTATAGTGAAAACAATTGATACAAAGCTGTCATATTGCTGTCATCGTACTTGAATTAGAAGTGTTTTTAATATAAAACGAAACTATAATATCAAGGTATTTCTGAATTTAGAAAATCTTTGATTACAAGAAATTTTAAGTAATTATAATATTGTGCAGCTTTTTTTAAATTAAAACAACTCGACGAAAATCTATTTTTTTTGATCACACCAATACACACGTCTCTTTTCCGAAGATATTAGGAATATTTCTTGCTTGTCATTATTGGAATAGTAATAGTTATATCAATGCATACATCTTCGATATCATGAAATCGTCTTTCCGAAGATAACAGTTAACGATTGAACTAATTAGGTAACTTCACTGCCTTAGAGATTAAATTTTTTAGTACAGACAAACGTTCACATCCTGACGAGAGTTACAACAACTGAAAATTGTAAACTTATAAAAAATTAAATAATCTGCAAAATTACAAAGATTGAAACAAATTCAAAGATTTATCTTATCATATCTAGATCCGATACAAATAGGTGGATATTTCCTTTTTTCAGCAGATACTTGAACAAAATGTTAGAAAAAACTTATTGTGAATCTATGAAGACATTGACGATTGATTTGTAAAAAGTGATAATGATTAAGAATTAAACTATAGTGGATGGGCCTACAGCTGTTTGTCTTGTTGTGCTCTTAACATGTTTGTCTAAAGTGGATGAACTTCAAGCATTTTCGGAAAACGTGTGAAAAAACATCTTTAAGTCTAGCACTGGCACAGCTAGCAAAAAACACTACTTGCCTGAGTAAATCTACGTTTATAAAAGATACCGCCGTTCGGATGCGGCTATAAGCAATAGGTCCCTGTTTTAATTGCTCAGATTTCAAGGCGAGTGAATTTAATTTCATCTTTAAAATCTCACCTTGAAGATGTGATATCAGTTGCTACACCTATTGCATGCTCCGATATATCTGGCTATCTGTATATGGAAAATCAGCCCTCCACGTAAATGCAAAATTTGTGCTGCTTTTCTTTTTATTGGTTTAAAAAAAACATTTCTTTTTAACGCTTTTATAGAATGTATTGTAAAGTTTTTCTCTTAAAATCTTTTATTTCAAGATCACCATCAAATTTTTGTTTGTTCAATGAAACATAGGCGATGATATCATAAGCAGTGGTTCTGTGCTTCATAAGCCGTAGAGGCAAGCACGAGCCAACCTAGAAGTACATCCAGAAGCTGCTTATGAGCTGCGCCAAAGGTTGCCCAGAGCCCCACATTAAGCTTAGAAAGATTTGCTGTCGTTAAAGAGCTATTAGTCTATGTCTATAGTCTTGTCTAAATCTACTTATCATTTCTAACAAAAGTAGTGCTCTGTGTGTTAAAACCTTCTTTGATGTTTTTCATTTTACAACCTCATTTGTAGTCCGCTTACATAATACACGAAATAATTTATTTATGTTTACCTTTTGTTATATCATTATATTATGTCATAATTTATAAACAACTCTGCCAAAAATTATTAATTCAAATGCCGCACCTTATTTCATTCAGTACAATACGGAAGATAATTGAATTGTTGTTTCAGTGAAATAATAGATTACAAAATCTAGACGCGTGGTATACCCTGAAACTAAAAGTGTAAAATTAAACGATCAACTTATGTAGAGCTAGCCTTAGGTGGGGATAGTGATCTTTAATTATTTTTTCACTTAGAAAATAACATCATCGTAGTGCTCAATAAGAACTCCCCTTTGGAATTTTTTGAAGATTGATCGTAGCCAAGGTAGAGTAGGTCAAGATCGAGCCAAAAACGCCTTGGTTTGCATATTATAATGGGTGATTTTTTAGGCAACTTATATTTTGGCAACACTGTTTTAAGCAGTTAAAATTTCTTATATTACTGTCTAAAACGTTCAGCTTGGTCTTTTTAAAAGGGAGATTAGTGACAAGGTTATTCTTCGCTTAGAGTAACCAACTGGATAAGGCGCATGCAGGGACGCCTGGCGAGTGCTAGTGGGGGCGGCTTTAATCCGATAAAGAGTTATGGCCGATTAAAAAACTCCCAAAACAGCTCATAAAATAAATTCAAATCAAATTGAGAGCTATTAGCGGAACTGCCAAAAAACTAGAAAATTTCACAAATTTAATTCTTCAAGATATGGATGGCCCGTACAGCCGATGAATTTAGTTCTAATGCGTTCCTAGTAATGCATTTTTAACATATTTCCTATCTAATCAAGATGATATTACCTAAACACTCAAAACACGCATTCAAAAACCACGTAGCCCATGACGTGCGTGCAGTAGAACTCTATTATAACAAAAAACACACACACAATCTATTTGAATCAAAACCTTATAATTAATAAAATGCAACCATTTTAGACCTGCGCCGTTTGCACCTTTTATATCATCATTCCCATCACTACACCCACTTAGAAACTATTTCAAAACTTACTCTAAACCTTACCTTTCTAATCGCTTTAATGGAATAACTTGGTTAATATTCACCTCTTGTTCCAAACCAAAATGACCAAAATGATATTAAAATGCATGACAAACTGCTCAAACCTAACTTTTATTTCAACCCTTCCAAAACTTAATTAGTAACTTTACCGCAACAATTTAAACATTTGCTCAGCTTAAATAAATGGAAAACCGAACTGAACTGTGCCATGCGGAAAGCCAGCAGCAACAGCAGACAACAACCCTCAGTGGTTTCACCCAGCACTTGGTCACTTATGGCTGAGTAATTTTTTGGTATGCTTGCTCCGACGCGCTTGAAACCACCGGGAACATAACCAAACCAAACCAAAAAGTAAAGCAGCAGCACCACAAACACCAACAGCAGCTACAACGTTGCACATAACACCTGCTCCAGGGCTGAATATTTACTTCAAAGGTTCGTTGCATGATTGTCGTTGGTCAGTGACCACGGGGGTAACAATAAGAGCAACAAAAATTAAAGTAAATCGACAATGCGCTGCAAGGGTCGTTGGCATTACGCCTGCTTGCGTGGAGGGGGTGCTCACGTCAGGGCTTGATGTATTGACAAACTGTTGAATGGCAAACGGAGCAAACCATGTTGGAGTGACTACCGCAACAGAGTTGCCAAGTAGCAAAAAATTTGTGGTTGTTGCTTTTGCTATTGATTTTGTCCAAGGGGCGTTTACCAGGGTACTCCACATTGGTAAACATACGAGGGCGGACTGAAAAGTGAATGTACTTTCACGGAACACAAAGACTAAAGGGGCTAAGCCGCTCCCATGCCGTTGTAGCCACCCGCAGTTTCGCAAGAACATGCATACAACTGAAGATCATGATGAAATTTCGTTTCTGTTTTAATTACAAAAACTTATGAAGAAATTAAAAATGGATGCGTAAAAAGTTCAAGTAGAACTGGTCACAACTATATTGAACTGAAGGAAATTTCACATTTTCATCCTCTTTAGAGATTCGCTTATAGTCTTGCTCAGATGTCGGGATCATCGCAAAAACCCATTAAAAAAAGGTTACGGATTCGCCTTCTGATAGTTAGGCAGCTCAGCGTTCTTTAGCAGGCTTCCGAATCCCAGATATTGTCATCGCTGAGAATGATTGATTTAAAAAGTGTAAGGTTTTTGGCACTTCCTAAAGACATGTTTTATTATGGATTTTGCATTTACATCAGATCTCCAGATCTGGCATTCAAACGCATGCAGTTGGCAGTTTTTTACGGTTTTAAAGTTGTACTTCATGCTCAATACCTGCATTCGAATAGTTCTCTTTTAGGGAATCCTATGCCAGGCAAAGATTATCTTCAAACATGAAGATAGATACCCAACCTCAGCGTCATATCTAGATTTCTAATAAAATATGTGGATTTACCTTAAGTACATTTGAGCTTAAGAGCGATTACAGTCGGTAATAAATCTCAAAGCGAGTTTATCAGAAATCAAGGTTATTAAGATTATGCGACTTTCAGAAGAAACTTTAAAATAATGGCAGACAATAAACGGGATGACCTGGTGAAGCAGAGCATGAAATTGCTATCCTTTGAACTTACTAAGAATCAAGCTCTTTTTCAATAAATTTCATAGAAAAACTGCAGGTTTTCGATGATTTTTTGGTGGAAAAATAAAGACTTTATGTTTAGAAAACGATAAAAAAAATAATAAATAACTATTATTTAATGAGAAAAGTTGTTTAAAATTTTGCCGAATGAATACAATACGAATAAGTTATTTAATATTCTAAATGTAAGCATAAATTTGGTTCAATGATTAAATAAAAAGGGATAAGGGAAACTCGTCATCTTTTGACTAAACAAAACAAGTTTACGTAATACTCATACCCTAAGACATAAACGAAGAACCGTCGAGCATATAGAATAAAAATAAGAAAAGAGAGAATAAGAGTCTATTATGGAACTAATCTGAAGAAGTTTCTAGATGCGTCGGTTCTGAGAATTTATGTCAGTTTCTACTAAGCGAGCGCATTAAAATCAGTTCGTCTAATTGTCTGAGAATTGCTTTCAAACTTTTCAGCCATCTGAAAGTTGTTGTGCAAATTCTAAATAAACAAAATCTAAACCATAAACTTTATCGTATTTCCAACAAAATAATTGAAGTCCCCCCAATGCAACCCCCTACATAGCAAGAAGCTCTGACAATTAAAAGGGTTTCCAAAAGGAGGCCACTTTTTATTGGTCCCAAAAATAAGACTAGATTGTGTAATATTTGTTATTTTCTTTTTCAAACCGACTATTTGTCAATTTACCCTCGTAGACGTCTAAAATGTTTGCATTCGATTTTTTTTTATTACTTTGCGAAATTTGTTGAACTTAACCCTAGAAATGTCATTAGAAGCAACACTTAGGCGTTGCCATGACAGCAACAAACGGCAAACGGCAAACGGAAACGGAAGTCACCATAGTTTTTCACGTTGTTGCTGCCGTTGCTTGATATTCAAACTATTTATAAATTGGCGCTTAAAAACCTGACTTTTTAGATAATTGCAGACAGAAAAAGGTTATGTGCCATGGCTTAAACAAGTTCTTTGGCTGGGTAACTATGTCAACGCAGTTCTTGTCTAGCTGCACTTGGCCATAACTGCACTTGAGTTTCCTGTTGATTGTAATTAGGCAAACATGTCAGGTAATTATGACAGGTAAAATGGGCGGATTGGGGCCCAAAAGGAAAATGCTAATGATAGACTGCAATGCCGACTGTGTGAAGAGCAATCACGTCAAAGTGCCATTGTCATAGCTATTGTTGTTGTGGTTGATACTGCTAGATGCTATGTGACCAAAAAGTGCATACGCTCTGATTATGGTGAAGGCCTAGAAAATAGCACTCAGGTTTTTGACCAGGGAACGAGCGAAATGTGCTTGGGAATAAATTTGCGCGGTTTGCATGTGAGACTTGAGGTGCAGAAAGCAAAGGTTTTGAGGTTATCATAACACCTCAGGGAAGTGTACTGGTTTTGCTTGAAAATATTGGAGTGGTCGAAATCTGTCCGTTTGAACACCAAGATCTTGAGTAGCTAAAGAGGTTGCATCCACAACTTGCCAGCTTATCCGCTCAATTGCATTGCTGTCATAAGCCTAAACTGAGAGAAATCTTCAAAAATATTTTCGAACCATTTCCGAAAGTTAACTCTTCTTTGTTTGCCGTCATCAATTAGCAACTCCCTTGTCTTTTCAAGCTTGACTTGAACTAAAACACACTTCTAGCTAGCCAACTAATTTTAGAGAACGTTCCAACACGTGCTCGCCTTTTATCAACCAACATTTCAAACATTTCACGCTTAGCTGCCTCTGATAACAACCATTTGCTGTCCTAACCAAACCGGCTAATGACATACAAAGTAAACCCAACAAACTGGATCATCATTGTTGTTGATGTACTGCGTCAAGCCGGGGACAAGCTCTTGATGGTTACCGCAACATTAGAGCGTGCCACACGAAACTGACCTTTGTTTAAATATGTGCACATGGTAGACATAAATATATAAGCAGTTACGTAGACCATGTAGTGGCGTTCCATTTGGGGATTATAGGGGAATGTGCCAGAAACGCAAAGCTGTCATTCACATGTGTCATTGCGGCATATGTTCCCCCAGGAAACGCTTTGCTGGAAAATTGAAAAAGGAAGAGAGAAATGCAGAGAAGAGCTAAAAATGATGTCAAGCACACTCTATGGTAGTTGGTTACTTTAATATAAAACGACTTTGGTTAATAATAAGTTTTTGTCTAAAAAGCTGGATAATAATTTAAAAAAAGTTTAAAGAGTTAAAGTTGTTGGAAACTAGTGGAGGACTTGAGAGCAGAAAAGAGATTTTTAGATGCATAGGGATTTGAAGCTTTAAAGATGTTGAATTAAATTAACTTAAGTTTTAGTTTAGTGGCTTGTGCTTTGAATGTTTGTTTCCTTGAATTATTTTTAAAGTTACAAAAAGAATAAATAAATGAAAAATAAATTAATTTCCCTTGACTAAGCTGTCTTGGTTCCAAAGTTGAAGCATGGAGGGAACTCTATTAAAAGCTGTTATTAACAGCAGTTCGGATTTGAAAACTTACGTCTTATTTTCTGGCCAAGCACTATATTTTATAAGCAAGTACTCCTGATCACCAATAGCATGCCTATTACTTTGAAGCCAAACTTTACGTAAAATTATACCAATTTTCTAAAAAAATGACATTTTAACGTCATTCTACTGATGATCGGCACAGAGGCCACTCCCTGGAAGCGTATAATCCACAATCAGAGTAATTCCATTATCACCTTAAGTGAAATAAGACGACTAGCCGCTGACAGAGATCGTTGGAGAATTTTTGTCACTGCACTATGCTCCGACTAGAATCGATATTTGTTCCCAAAAAATGTAGTTTTCTGTAGAATTCTTTAAACTTAAAACAATCCATCGAAGCATATGTGGAATCTTTTGGCATGCATAAATTTAGTTTACTTCGAACTGACAGTCTTTACTATGAACTACAGAGCACTCATAACTTCCCTTGACTTTGAGCATAAGGATCTCTTTAAACAGCTGTTCGAACTAGACAGGAAGCTACGCTGAAAAAAATAATGATTTTCTATCTTAAACTAGAAAATCCGGTCTCAACATGGAAGATGTCATAGATGGAAGACGTTAAGAGGTACAATGTCAATGCTATTTTAAGGATTTAAGCAATTTACGAGATTTTCTTATTTGATTTTGAAATGAAAATTAAAATAATTTGCTTAACATTTTTTTAATGAGCTAAGCTCCCTAGAAAACTTAAGTCAAATATTGTTGCTACCAGCTGTAATTTAAAATTTAAAGATTTTGCTGATTTGAAATAAATTTTTCCGTAATTAATGCATTATTTTGCTTAACAGAATTTTACATTTTTAAAAGTGAACAATTCGTATATGAAGAATGCGCTTCCAGGTCAGCATCAATTGGAACCCGAGAAGAATACTAGTGGGAACTAACTATTTATCAACGGGCGATAATCAGGTGCCAACTGGTCCAATCAATGATTTGGTGAAAAACTGCGAGTGTAATATGTTGCGACTTAAATATAGGAAAGTAGAGATACAAACCAATGGAACAAGAAGGATAATATAATTTTGAAGCAACTATTGGTAACCTGCCCCATGAAAATGCACGGAAGAAGAAAAATTATAAGCTGTCATAAAATACAGAACAAAGAACTATATCATATTAAGATAGGCACAGTTGTAAAGTTTAGAAATAGCATTTGACTAAGCGATAATCTGTAGAATAAACTAAGGGGGCATAGGTTATGATGTAAATCTTCCAAAACATTAATAAAACTAAAAATAACAAGCTCAATAAGTTATTCATCTTCTCTATAGCATTCAATTGATTATCAACTTGAAATTCTTATATTTTAAAATCATATTGCTACCAGCTGTGATTTTTAATTAAGAATAAAAACCAATAAAGCTGAAAGTAATATTTCACTCAATTGATCATGCCTTCAATGTTCCATGACTTGGTAGTATTTTCAAAAGTCATCAAAAACTTTTCATCAATGTTTCAGAACATATCAACACATTAAACAAACTAAACGCAAAGGAACCTCAATCAACCCCAACTACACACAATCTGATTCCTTATCCTATCAAAAGAGCAAAGAAATGTCATGCTATGCAAGTCAGTTTATAGGTAAAATTTGTTGTGCCTAAATTTACATAACTCAAAGGCTCTGCTCTCAAAGAGATACCCAAACACACAGACACACACCCATGACACATGGCACACCACACTAAGGTAAACAAATATCTTGTCAGTTTCTCCCTATCTCTCTGTTTCTCTATGTGAGATGTGAGTGCGTTTTTTCTTAATGAGAATTTTTCACTGAAAGATGCGCCACATTAAAATGTGATTTATTTGAAAATGCCAACGGGCGACGTGAAGTGTACAACTATTTTTGGAATGCAACCGTGCAGCACCGGGCCCAGTAGAGGCCCAGCAGAGAACTGAAACGACCCTAAACGCAACCAAAAATCGTGCCGTGTACCAAAGCAACCCAACAACAATGCACGGAAAAGGAAGTGCGCTTTATTTGTTGTTGGTTTCGGGTGCGTTGTATATATTTTAGGGTGCCCCTGGTCTGGTCTCTGGCAGGTGTGCATTTTCGAGCTGTTATCGCAGCACGACCAGCTGACGTAACAACGTCGGAAGCGTAAATCCCTTTGGTGCGTTTACCATCGTGCCACCGTCATGCCGTGGCACTACTTTGAAGGCTACTACTAATCTTGAGCCCAGTCGCGCGTCACCTTGCCGTTAACTTAATTTGCTTGGCTTTGACGTTTGCCGTCTGCGAAAGCACAGACATTCCGCAATGGAATTAGTTGACGACTTGGACCCAAACCGAGTTAACCCAGTTCAGTCAACTAGTTCAAGTTGATTTCAAGTCATTGCGCTAATGAAATTCTAATGAGCCGTGCGGCCTAGGGTTCGACTTTTATTCTGAAGTGGCTTGGGTGGATGATTGTTATGGCATGTACGACGACTACACTGGTGGGCATAATAATTAGCAAGCTGTTGGTAATTCCCCGGCGTTTTGCGATAAGCTACAAGTAATTTGTTGTAACACAGCTTTTGTGCAATTGCCCGTGCTGGATATTAAAATATCTTTGAATTACGAACAGCTTTGGAATGACTTTATTTATTTTGGGGTCGTGAATCATAGCTTATAATGTTGCATATTATTGAAATAGTTTTCTTTTAAGAGTTCTGAAACAATTTGGAGTATTAAAGACTAGTTAGCATTAATGCAGAATTTGACTTTTTTAGAACATTTTTAAGTGCCTACAGGAAAGCTGGCCTTAAATTGTAGCTGTAGTTCGATTTACGTGGTAGATACTTATTTAATAATACTGGTTCGGAGGAGTAAATATTATTTTCTTTACTTTAGAAAATGAAAGTAGTTAAATATTCCAAACAGTTTATAATGGATACTTTTTTGACGCATTATCTTAAGAATAAGCAATATCTTCATTTCGGTGTTAATAAAGACAATTTTTTTTGTAATAAAGCTAAATATAAATAAGTCCTACACTCAACAACTAAGAGCGAAAGTTAGCCTTTTTCGTGATACTTTTTTAATCTTAGGTCATAAATCCTGAAAAAGAGACTTTAAGCGAAAACAAGACAATCATTGTTCACTTTGTTTTAACTTTGAATGCCAATAGTTTTTAAACCCATAAATCCAAAGAAAATATGATTAATAATTTTTGTTAGTAATTCTATTCAAAAGTACAACCTATCGAAGAAAGTTTATTTTCAAGAATTTTGGCCATAAATTTTACATTTTTAAAATAATCTCTATTACTTATTTACTTAACAGCTAAAACCTTATCAAATTGAAATAATGAAGACTTACTCAAAGAGAAAGAGCTTAAATTTGGCAGCAATGACTCAGGGGTGTAGGACGTTTTATAAAAAATTTCCAAGCATTTTAAAAATCAAAAAACAACTTAAGAATGCCTCTGTAACTCATTTTTCCCAAATCTTATGTACCCCATCATTACCACCACCATAGTCCTAACGAGATTTGCTTTCTCCAACTTCTATAACAGCTTTTTATTGTATGAGATTGACATATTCCTATCACCACAACCCCAAACACAAAATAGATGCGCTTCGCCAAACGTAATCCTTAGCAATTATAGCAAATCTGAAATATATAATTACCGCTCTTTATGTACGCAAAGTTTAAACTTGAAAAGCTTTTAGCTATGCCAAATTAAATTCTATTAAAGAGTATATCCCTTGAAATGTAAATGACATACTTCCGTCTCGACAAGATTTTCCGCCTTCAGCTAGCGCAGTTTTGCACGTTTGCTGCATTTTTTGTAGACCTGCAGACAGGGGCGTAGTAGCAGCAGTACAGTTTTGAACTGCGAAATCCAAGCTTACAGATATTCTGCTCCCAGATATGTAGCATATTTTGCCTACCCCCATTTGCAGCCGTCACTGTACTGAGCACTTGAAACATTTTCTGTGCACAGCAGCCGCCTTTAAAGTCCACTAGACACTGCGCAACTAGGCCCGAGTCTCTGTCCAAGGGTTGCATCAGTCACATTCGCGTCAACATAGAGTCCTTTAACCTTTTGCTCGAGTTTCTTTTCATATAAAGCTTTTATGCTATGTGCAACTTCCGCATATCTTGGCCCTCGTTCACTTCGTTTTTTTTTGTATAGAATTTAACTTGCCGCAGGAAATACAATTTGGCTTAAAAAAGGAAACAGATACTTTAATACAGCCGGTACTGTGTGTGTGCGTGTGTATTCGCATGTGGGAGCCATTGATGTTAATTAAAACTTATGCAAATTTCACTGGCTGCATCGAGTTACATCAAGTGCAACATGGCGTATGATTTTTCGCTTTTGCTTGTGGGCTGCAACTGACAAGATACAATTTACATAAGGCAGGGCCCCTGACATAAATGGCACACATTTTGGACATTCTCGACAGACTGTCATAACGTCAAAGTTGTCGCCAACTCGCAAATTAGTCAGTCAGTCAACAGAAATAAAGTAAAAACAAATGACAGACAGATTAGGAGCCGCGCGTCTGGCCACAGATGTGTGGCATCAACTAATCAATATGAATCATATGCGTGCAAATGTAGATAACAAAGCAGTTTTTCATGCAGTGGCGCGGATGAGTATGGGCTGAAAGGGGATTGCACATCTTAAGATTGAATTCACTGATTTTGAGATAAATTTTTAAAAATTAAAAAGTGTTAACGTAACATTGACGTCATCGAATAAATTGTATGCGCAGAAAACAAGTTTCGCAACAAAAAGTGAAATCTTAAAAGCTTCAGAGTTCGCCGGACTAAGCTCAAATCTGCTGTCTAACTTTTACTAAAAAAAAAATATATAATTAAAAAAGTTTAAGAACAACGCAAAACTTTGTTTTTGCTTTGGCGCTTCTTGTGTTGTCTTAAAAAGAATGTTGGAATATTAAGACAATAGATTATTTAATTACATTTATTTTCGTTGGCCTTTGATTAACTTTATAGTTGCTGGCATCATAATAGGCAATGTGCCACAGCAACCTGCCTATTTTTTTATACATTAAGTTTCGACGAAAATTTTAAATATATCTACTGATAACATATTTTATACAATTTACGCGTCAAAACGATTTTACGAAAATGTTCTTACGCCATCTAGCGTACAACTTGGGTAAACAAATAAAAAAGAAATAAAGACATTGAACTCAACAAACTTTTGTCATCTTTTGGTGACTCTGTAGTTCTTTCTTTTGGTTTTCATACTCACAAGCAACTTTTTTTTTATTGTGATTTCTTAAAATTGCTTTAAGAACTTCGAAATTGTTTGAATATCATGTTGATTATATATAGTTAACCTGATTGAGCTATCGTTTACTCCCTAACCCTTGTTTTGGGTTTACTTAGGCTTCTCCTAAGGGGATGGTGGGCGATCTCAGCGTTCTTTGGCAGATATTTCGATACTGAATCATGTTATAGCTGAGACTTAGAAGCTTAGATTATTGGCACTCAATATAATGTCACAGTTGCCTGTATCTGGTAAGTTCTCTTTTAGGGGCCTCTTGCGGCAGGGATTACTATGGTGAAAGATTCTAAATACTTAGCGCCATCTATCGCCATGCAACATACTCTTGCTTCGATGTAAGGTTTTTTTCAAGGTAGATTGCGATTCAACTGATATATATCTAGAACTTCTAGTCTAGGTTTGTTAGACAGTCCCGAATTATGACTATTTAAAGTTAAAAATGTTAACTCGCATAAGTATTCTTCTCAAAACTAAGAATCTTCTATCATAATCATATGTTGGCCTTCTTGATGTTATGGGAATTCCTTGAATTGACACCGATGATTCGCTTATTTTAACTATTGTACCTGAGCTTGAAACCATAGATTCAGAATAGCTAAAAGACTCTCTTTTATTTCGTAACTGTACTCATAGTAGACTGCAGACTGGTTTGATGGTTTGGTATGGATACGAACTATACAAGATATTCCAATATCTTTTCGTATAAGGGTTTATCTTATCTAATGTACCAGGACGTGAGTTCTCATATTTATAATAGACGAAATTAAAGACCCGCATCTTTCGTTTCTTATCTCACAGTAGACTAAACCCGTCTTGCTTGGTGGGTTATACGAATGTCACAAATTATTTAATTAATCAATTTCTACTTTTATTTTATTGAAATTAGGTCGAATAATTTTAACTCTTTATAACTTTGGTTGCCGATAAGCAAAATTGCTAACAAATCGATTAAGACTTTTACGACTTAAGAGGCGCGGAAATCGATCGAAGCGGGAATTATTACAGTTTTCAAGATGGCGGGGAAAACTGAGTTCCAAAATTCGTATTTAATAAGAAAAGAAATTATACAATAAATTTCGTTAGTGCCAAGGTTAGGGACAGCTTTTAAGTTTTGGTGTATTTAATGCGACTTTGCTTCAACTCACAATAAATTATATAAACTATTTGAAGAACCGTGTTACAGTGCATTTTCCACAAGTTCCCCCCTTTGCGACCAACACTGTGTTGTCAAACACAACACAGCTGCTTGCTGCTTTTATATACAAACATATTAAATTTATCATAATTTTTTGGTATTTATTATAGACAAACTGAAGAGCAAAAACATTTTTCGGGGCGTTGTCCAACAGCACTTGGGAGTCTAAACAGACAGCATCATTAAACAAATCACAGCAAAAAAAAAGACGAAAACTTGGAAATTATATAAACAAAACATTCTGTACAGCAAAGGCAGCAACAACGACTTTCATCTGCTCGAAGTTCCGTATTAGTGAAAATTCAAACATTAGCTTTTCGCATTTTATGGAGGCGTAAAATTTTTGCAAAAATTTCATGTGGTTTTGCACATATTTTTTATTTTTAAATTTTCATTATTATTTTTTAAGTGCCTATATGATATTTGCAGAAACATTCTTACAGTGAATCATAAAAGTATATAGACTGCATCAATTTCAAGGTAGCATTCTTTGTTTGAATTAGTTCTTGCGCCAGTTGTGTCAATTAAAGGGTGACTTTTATGGTAACACTGTTTTTAGCAACTGCAGCGGTTTATTTCTCTTGTGTTACTATCAAACACTTTCAGATTGGTCTATATTCAAATCATAAATCGATTTACTAATAATTGTATTTTATTATCAAAATAGTCAATGATCATTTCTCATATCTGGTAAGCTCATTTCTGCTTGAATATGTAAAAAAGCTAATTTCTTGCATTTGTACTAAAGAGAAAACAGAAGCACTGTTAGAACCACCAATGCATCCCAAAAAGTCACGTCTGCATCATTGGGTCGTACTATTTCAAAGAGAGCAAAAGAGGCAACGTTATTGTGAATCTCGAGCGATACCATGATGCTTACAAATTACTTTTTGCCAAAAATTTAAGAGCTCGATTGTTCGAACATGCACTATTAACAAGATAGTGCTATAAGTCACACACAAAAGACCAATTGAAAGGCTTGTCATGACTGATCTGTTGGCTGTTTAAATAATCTGATTTAACACCTCTAGACTGTTTTAGGTAGTGCTCTGATAAGGCTTACGCGCTATTAAGGAATTTACTCGTAAGTTACAGATCGATGTGCTTAAGTGAGCAAATTATACGCAGCGTATAGATGCCCAATATTTATAAAAAAAATTGTCTTTTAAAAAAATTTTATACATGGGTTAGAATTTTTTTTTAAACCAAATTAGCTAGCTCATACAAAATACCCTTTAAAATTCTAAGGTGGATTTCATATTACGCAGCAGCTAACTAAAATAAAGATTTCATACTTTTTCAGGATTTTGTTTCCTTTTAAATCAAATTAGTTAGATCTTAAAAATTACCCTTTAAAAGACTGGTATGGATTTCATAGTGCGGAATTTTGTATCTTTATGAATAAAATTTGTTACATCCTAACGAATCACACTTTAAAATGTTAAAGTGAATTTCATAGCATGCAGCAGCTGACTTACAGGATTCTATAGCCTTTCGGAATTTCGTTTTTTTTTTAAATCAAATTAGCTAGCTTCTAAAAAATTACCCTTTAAAATACTTAAGTAAATTTCATAGTACGCAGCAGCTAACTTAACTAGAGACTTCGTACACTTTTTCTGAACTTCGTTTTAATCAAATTGGCCAGCTCCTAAAATATCACCCTTTATAATCCTAAATTGTGTTTTATTAATCAGCAGCTAAAATCTCATGCTGCTTTAGAAAGTATCTGCAAGATCACAACTAGCGCATGCAGATAAACTGAGAGCGCTGTTTTCAGACTCCTGCGACTCACTGTTTATGGCTTCTATCTATTGGTTGTACAGCTAATATTTATATAGATTTTCGTTGCGCATTTTCGCAAGTAGCTCGCAAAATTAACAGTCTGTGAAAATTGTTTTGAGTATTTTTCAATAGCATAACTAACAGTTTACTGCCGAAATATGGCCATAAACATAAAACTACGAAATATCTATAAAAATAGAGAGGTAATAGCTGCGTTTAAATAGAGCGTGCAAATAAACAAATCCGGTTTGGCCCAAGCTAGGTCGATATTTTAAATTGTTGATTGAATTTATTTTTTTTTTCGCAGACATTAATCAATTTCATGGCCATGGGCGTAACTTAGAATCAAAGAAATTGGTAAACTTTTATAAAAACAAAAATTAAGGCAAATACTAAAATGTGAATGTTCCAATTTGTGGGAATAGTCATATGCACATTGGTCGCCTCCATTTTGTGTAGCCAAATGATAAATGAACCAAACAATACATAAATAAATCCAAAATACTACGTATAATCGAAATCTTTAAAAGTAGAACAGTGATGCATACAATAGGCGAATTAATTTCCATGTTTTTGTGCTGGTTTATTTTTTGCTCTTCGCTTTTGGTTTGGTTAGGTGTTAAAAACGCAAATCGGATCAATAAAAATCAAGGCCAAAAAAACACATGTGATGTGCAATATGGTAGTTATATTTTATATAATATTTTATGCATATTGATAGACAATGAAAATTAATATTTAAATAACAAAAAAAGTTGGTTGACGACAGTAGATACGGCTGTGTATATTGATAGATCTGTCATATATGATATATGATATATTATTGCCGTTATTTAGTTAATTTTCCGAATTTATGCATGCAAATGAGTTAAAATTTTGTGAATAATGTAATCATATATATATATATATTATCATACAAAAAAAATTAAACATCTATATTATACTCATACATAAAATAATCTTTAATATAAATTTGTGTTAAAATAAGTATAAGGAAGGAGAAGAGTGTTTCATTTTTGTATTTTCAGTTTTTTTCTTTGTACTTCAAATTTAAAGAGAACAAAAACTTTAATAATATTGATAACATAAAATTAAGAGACAAAAAATAAAACTACTAGGACTATTGTACTACATTTCTATGAACCAAACTCGACAAATTTGAGCGATCTTCCCAATTCGATAACCTAACGATTTTTACCAAACTTAGTACAGTACTGGGAAACATTAAAAACCTTTAGAGTAGCGAATTGGATCATAATACATTCCAATTTAAATACAATACAAAAAAATTTTTTAAAAACCTACTTCCCGAACGATTTGCGCAATGAGAGCTATATGATATAGTCAACCGATTGGGGTCTAATTTCATTCAAAAAACTCTCGCATGCCGAATACGTTTACAACATCTTCATATTAACCGAATTACTGATCCAAATATTTTAAAAATTTCTGAGCTGGTACAATACTGAACCATGTATATACCCGATAGCAAAACTAAAATAAACTTGAATAATAATTTCATTTATACGAAAAGTTAATTGGTTCGACTCAGCGATTGAAAATACAAAAAATGCCTCATTAATCGGAAAGTTTGTTAAGACTTAACTAAATAGTGCAAAAACCAAATTTTTTTGACCTATTTGCCCCCATTGGAGCTTTGATATTGTCAACCGATTTTGATGCAATTCGGTCTTGGAAAAAAGTCTTAAAAACCGAATGTGATAGAAATGTGTAACAAACAAATCAAGCATACGAGTCTAGTTCCCGGGTTTCGACTGATTGGCACTAAGTGAGCTATATAATTTAGTCCACTGATTTCAATTGAATTAAACGCAGCAAATGGGAGCACCAAAATACTTTTACAAACCATTTGAAGTTGATAAACCATCAATACTAAGAATACCGCGTCAAAATCCTATTTGTCTGGAAAATTTGCCCTATGGGTTGATGAAGCTGTATGATATGATATAGTAAACCGATTTGTGTTTAATGAGATAAAGCAAAAACTCTCGCGTGCCGAATTTGGTTATAATAGATTGCAAGTAACCGAATTATAATAAAATTAATATTAAAGATATTTTGAGGTTGTGTATAACTAATAACAAGAAACAAAAATAAACTTGCTTCAAGATAATAAGATCTTCACTATGAAAATTGGGTTGGTTCAACTGATCAATGTACAAAAATGGCTCATTAATCCAAAAGTTTGTTAGAATACGAATCAAACTAGATACATAGTGCAAAAATCGATTTGGTTTGTCTAGCTCTTTCCATTTCTGAGATCTAGGTGTTCAAACAAAGAGAGAGATAGTCAGGTGGCCATGGGTTTATCCACATCTCTAGTCGCTCTCATCATACATCTGAATTTCCGACATTTTCTTCAGACTGTTCCATATATATTCGGCTTGCACAGACTTAAAATACCCTTTTTTTCAATATGGTAAAGGGTATACAGGTTATATTGTAATTAAAAATTAATAGTTGTCAAAACAGGCGTAGGGCCGAAGAAGATCGATTTCATGGTTGTCGTTAAGGCACAAACAAGTACCGAAAAGTAGTCAAAAAAGCTTTGAATGCTTAAACAAGGGGGTCAGCCCCCTGCTTGCAGCGTTCTTTGAACCCACTTATCGGTTTGCTGTGCTTGAAGTTTAAATGTTTGAAGAAATGGCGCACAAATAACATTTTTTATCTAAGTTCTCAACAATAAGTTCTAAACAATCATCTGATCAGTTGAAATACTTATCAAAGCCGAGAATAGTCATTTACTATAATACTTTTTTTTCAAATATTTAATTAATTCAAGATAACTATGGAATAGAAAGAAGCCTATGATAAAGTTTAAAGAGATTTAACACAAAATTAGTTTAAGCCTTTAGTGTGAAGTAATTACCTTCCCTTTAATTTAAAAAGTTTTTCTTTTCGCAATTATGAAAATGCTTGTTTCTATGCACAATTTATGTGCAAAGTTATAAATGAAAACAACCTTGGCATAGACCTTATAGATTCATCCACTCAATTATGAATGAAGCAAAATTTTATCTTTCGCTATTGGATAGTTTTGTAAATGGCAATGGGTACGGCATCAACAAAAAAATAACCAAGTAATTTTACAGTCGCGTTAATTACGCCATAAATAATAGGAATACTTTTGTGTTGTGCCATTTATGACCTTTCTGACCCTCTAATTACACATTATCGTGTACATAGTTTATGTATTACGTCATTAAAACCCCGCAGATTGCATTATTTTGCAAAAAGTAATAAATTGTATATGAGCTCATTGCATGATTTAGTTAATTAAAATAAAGTAATATCTAATATAAAAAGCTTTATGTTTGTGCAAATTAAGTAGAAGCATTTTTATTTTTTTTTTGGCTTACTCCAGATTTTTATTTAGTTCAAAATGTTAATACTTGGCGCTTCCGGTGCAGTCACAGCTAAATCCGTCAGATACTCTAAACTATTTCACGCCACATACATAGTACTTTCGAAAAGCAAATTAAAAACCATACCATATACCGCATAGTACATTCCTGATCTCAAAAAGATTTACGTTTAGCACTCAAAGGTGTTAAAATAAATTTCATTTGTTTGTTTTTATTGTTCGTAGCGCTCCAAAAGTTTACACGCTGCGAAAAGTATCCTAAATTAAGGTTGAAAAATTAAAACGTGTGAAAAATAAATTGTGCCAGCACAAATAATGCGCTAACATTAAAAGAAAAATAAATAAAATAAAAAGAGTTTGCGAAATGTACTACTAGTATATAAAAAAATTAATAATAGCGCGCGTACTTTCGCTGGCTGCGTTGTGAAAGCAGCGGGCAGGTGTATGCAATATTTTGGACAGCAGTGTAGCGATGAAAAAAATTTAAAATGGACAAAATGTCGTTTTAATTTGAATAAATTAAATAGTTAAAATAATATGACAATGAAGAAGTGGAATGTGCAGTGGCATGAGCTCAGTAAGAAATATTTTAATTAATTAAACAGACACGAAGTTAAATAATTGCAAAGAAATTTTTAATAGAAAGCGGCAAACTACAAATACTATTTGACTTTTTCTGCAGTTTTGCTAAAGATGAGCAAATTGCATTTAAGGCAAGTTTTTTGTCATGTTGTGCGAGAGCATATTAAATGTGTGGGTAAGTTTGTAACAGGCAGTAAAGTTCAGTGAGAGTTTATCACGATGCGACATGAGAGTGTTTTTCAATTGAACCAAGAATTCGCTGCGGACTTTACGTTATCAAAAAATAAGAATTTTTTCACTTGAACAAATTTAAAAATTTAGATTGTTGGAGAAATTACAATCGTTTGCCCAAAAATTCTAAAAGCAAGAATAATTTTATCTAAAACATTAAATATCCTCAAAACACAAGTAATTAAAATATATAATTGGCATTATTCATTTTTGTATTAGGTATCTTGCACCCAAATAAATTCGGAGTGGCTGGTGTTAAGTTCGACAGGCTTGACGTTTTGCTTAGAATTTTGATACCCTCTAGAGAGCACGTCTGAATTTCATATCAAAACAAGACCTTATAGAGCTCTACAACAGCCTTTTCTTATCTTTAATATCAAACATGTTAAGAAGTGTATGTAAAAATTTATATTTGATTTTAGAGATAACGTCTCTCTTGAACAAAACCAGTTTTTTTTTCAAAAAAAAAAAGTATTTTTACACATTTGGAAGTCAAAGTATTTACGGTTCCTCGCATAGTGACCTTGCTTCTTAAAATCGATTTGTGGCTACCAACTAAATTTTTTTTAAAAGTTCCGAAAAATAATGGAATTAAGCACACAAATTATAGGATCCAAGTATTATAACAGGATAGGTACCTACACTTTAAATCCGAATCCAAGCAGGTTCCCCGTCTTAAATTAATAAAGACTAGGACAATAAAGACTAGTCTGCTGTTGCAGGGTTTTGAATCTCCGATCTGCGATTTTAAAGGTGAGTACACTACCTACCCTTGCACTACTGTTAACGTACCGTCAGAATATAACTGAAAAAATCATTATTAAAATAATATGTACATATTTCTTCAACTATAAAGGCTCATTAGAAGCTTCGAAAATTTTTAATAGTTGTCACAGGAAAGTTGACTTTATGACATCATGCTTTGAATATATAAATTTAATGCATAAAAATATTTTGAGATATGATTTTTATTTTATTTATAGAAAACGACTGAGTAAATTATATTATTTTTCCCCATCCACAAGGTCTTAGCGTTAATAAGGCTTTTAAGAAAATGCAAGAGTTAACTCGCATATTTAGCGCCCAATCCTAAGTGTTGGGGGGGTTGTATATAATTCTCATATTTACTTTTGAAGTTCTAAGCTTTTATTCCTGAAGACGTTTTAGTAGTGCTCCAACAGAACTTTATTTTGTGGAATAAAAATTAAATAATCCCGTGAAACAGCTGGGTGTTTTGCATAGAAAAGGCAACAAGGGGATAGTTTCTGAAAATCTAGTAAATCTAGTAAAATGGATGCCGGGAACCGCGCAAACTCTTAATAAATTTCGACATGGGACGATCGCTAACGACATCTCTGTACCCACTGCGATTTGTTTGAGCTCTGCGGATCATTGCTTTGGTTTCTTTAGTTAACTTTTAAAATGCTTTCATATTAAACGATATGTAGCCCCCATAAAGCTTAAGAAAATATAAATCTGCTTTAAATGGATTAAAAAATTGTAATTTGGTAAAAGCTGAAATCAACGCATATATCTGAATTTTAGGAATTTTAAATTAACTTCTCAAGCACAACAAAAAGTAAAATAATTGCATACCTATTTTTTTTAATTTAATTATTAATCACTTCTTTTGTCAGACAAAATAATTCATTCAGAGAAAAAGTATATGCAAAATTTAAGAACCGCATATATGCAATGAGAACTAATTCGAGTATTTAATCACTGTTAGGGTCAAATACCCCAAAGTGTGTATGGTTTTATCAAGGTAAAGATCTCGTAATTTATGAAATTAGGGTCAAATACCCCAAAGTATGTATGGTTTTATCAAAGTAAAGATCTCGCAATTTATAAAAATAATGTTTCAAGACAACTTTACTAAATTATGCAACTCCTGAATTTCCTTTTTTTTTGGAATGAGCCAAAGACTTTGTCGACAATCTTTTTGGAAAATTTTCAGTGTTAACAAAGATTTTCGCTGTAAATAAATTTAGTTCCAAAGTATTGTTCTTTAGTTTCAACATAGAGTAGATATTTCAATAATAATGCATATTTATCGGTTGATTTACTTTTTCCATAAAATGAAGTTTTGAATGAATGAATGAAGTTCTTTTTAATAAAATGCAAATCCAATCCCTTGAGCATGCTGTCAACGCTTCAAAGCATGGATAGAGGGACAGGGATCGACAGTTGTCAGCCGAATTTGAATGGCGGTATCTTTAACGAGTAGATATTTACTTCGTAAGATAGCATCTTTTTGTTAGGGTTAAGCAAAGTTCTAAAAAAATAAAGTTCTTCAATGGTAGAATTTATGGTAAGCAACTTATTGAAATTATTTCTTATTACAGAAATGTATGAACTCTTATTGAACTAAATTAACTCTATATAAACTCTTATTTTGAAAATTTATTATTAAAATTATTTTTATTACAGAAATCTACGAACTCTTAGGGAACTAAATGAACTCTGTATGAACTCTTTTTTTGCAAATCTTTGGGGGTTTCTTTTAATTCTAGAAGATTTATTTTCCCAATAGCTATTTTTCCGTTTAGATGAAAGTACCCGCTTGACTGCTGTCAAGAAATGATTTATATGAAGAGGATGACCAACTTTTGAGGGTACCACCTCTAGCATAAATTGTAAGCGTATCGACAAGTCGCATCCTATTGTCTCAGCATTTTTTCACCAATTTTGCACTCACTTTGACATTTAAGGTGTGCGGCAAAGATAAAGGAAGAAAGAGTAGCCAAGGAGAGAGATCGAATCGCTGAAGCAAAACAAATTGTTACAAATAAGGTAAAGAAATTGCTGTTAATTGAGAAAAGTCCATGACAAAAATTGCGCATAGATAAGCCGCAAGAGGACAAAAGAGGGAAGAAAATGAAAGAAGCAAAACAAAAAGAAACAGGTAGAAAAAAGAATAATAATAATTAGCGCCAAAGCGACAGGTAAGTTGCAGAAAACAAAA
Organism: Chymomyza procnemis; assembly: GCA_035046065.1. NCBI lineage: Eukaryota > Metazoa > Arthropoda > Insecta > Diptera > Drosophilidae > Chymomyza > Chymomyza procnemis. The sequence continues at coordinate 11,147,936 of JAWNOJ010000024.1, forward strand.
GTAAATTCCACTCCCGCCGCAGCTCTTTTACAATGTAACACAGCTGTTGAGAGAGAGAGAGAGAGCGAGAGAAGGAGAAGAGCCGCCTGAGCTGCTGCTCGCTCATATTGCTCAATTACCCGACATGTGCTGTAAGAGCATTTTCATGTAAGAGCATTAAAAAGTCAAAGAGCGGCGCCTGCTGTTTCATACTGTGACCTTTTCTTTAAACAATCCAACAATGTTTATAAATACCCGCCCGCTCTCCGCTCTCCAATGTTTTAAAACAAATATTTGTTAAAAAATTAAAACAAATTAGTAGAAGAATGCTGTAGGAAGTTGAAATTCTTTTAAAAATAACACTTTGTGGGACGGGCGCTTGAAGGTGCGCTAGTTGTCGATTGTATTCTTGTATTCTTTATCAGTCCAACAAGGGAAACAACAAATAACCAAAACTAAAGATAAGCAAATAAATAAAGACGTAGTAATAGTAACATAAAAAAGCTAATAAATGGCTGAAACTATGGATAATAGTCAAAGTTTTAATACGCTAACCAGGAAGACGTTAGTTTTTGATAGTTGCTGGAATAGTAGGGGACGAAGGCTTTAACGATTTTTGACTTCAATTACTCTTAGGGAACATCTTCAGTTGCTCATATGAAATTCAGAATAAGTTTTGGAATATATTTGTTAATAAAACGATAATCTTTTTGATCTATAATTGCTCTTAGAGATCATTTTCAAACGCTCTAACGAAACTTAGCATAGCTTTTGAAATATATTTAAGTTAAAAAAATTATTAACTGATAAAACTATATTTGGGTTTGACTTAGAAGTAGGCAAATCCGATAAAAAGCGCGAAACTCGTGTATTGTGTCCAGTTTTTACCTATCATTGAGTATAAGCTTTTTGATATAAAGGATAATTTTTTAAGTAACTTATTTTTGGCAATACTTATTTTGAACAGCTGATGTGGTGAACAAGCAAGATTTTTATTTGTGCTGTAATCTAAACATTAATTGACTTAGAAATGAAAAGCGTCTTTTTCCAAATTCGGCCACGTTAGAGTAACCCTTGTTTTTTTTTTGATAATTGTGGCTCAAAATTTTTCAAATTTTTTTTCATGTTATTTTCGTTCTTTCAAATTGACTTAAAAGTTGCCAATGCGTGCCAAAAAATTCACTATTTACCGAACTTAATTTGAAGAGTTAAGAACTACCAATACATCCCAAAAAATTCACTTTTCGACCCGTTCGGACTGAGGAGTAAAGAACTATTTGCTAGATTAGTACTGAAAATAATTAAGAATTACCAATGTTATCATTTGGTGAGCATTATGATCAGGCGGCAATATTTAGCCGCACTTTTTCAAAGACGGCAAGGGCCGCAACGTTATTGTGAATGGCGTGCGCAGCCGTACAATATTTGCAAAGTTTTTAAGTCCAGAATAAAAGAGCGTGACTTGGTTATCATTCAGTTTCAACAAGTTAGTGTCACATGCCGGACAGTCAACGAAAAAATTGTCCAACTGAGAGACTAACTCGCTCCACGTTTTGGATGACCAATTGGACGTCTAGAACATGCGACTTAATGTCTGTAGAATATTTTTTTTTTGTGGTGCTATATTGAGACTCATATTTCTAGCGATAAGTCTGCAAAGATTGACGCACTGTAAGCCAATATTGAAGAATTTATATGCGCGATAACGGCTGATATGTTGAAGCGAGCATGCCAAAATTAGACTATTTGCTGTGTAGGCGCGAAAAACATTTACGTTAAATTATCTTTAAATGTTTAATTATGTTCCTATTATCATTAGTAGCGTAGTGGTAGCCTAGACGTCTCAATACGAGTCTCTTATAATTAAAGCGGTTCGGAATTCGGTCCCCAATTCTCTTTGATTAGCTATTAATAGAGTTTTCTTCACTAAGCGTCTTTGAAGTGCTTTGGCAGCATTGTTGCGAAAAATAAATATTTTTTTTTTATTAAAACTCATTCTATAGATTCGCATGACAAATTCATGCATTTTTTTGAGTTAAAAAAACTAAGCTCTTAAAAATCACCCATTATGTAATTAAGTGACTCAGTAGCTTGTAGAGACATTGAGTTATCAACTAGAAGAAAGTACAGGCCGACAACAATTTTTAAAGTTAATTTTAATTTCTTAATTTTACTATGCTTTCTTTTCTTTACTGTTTACATTTTGTTTTGTTACTATTTCTTTTAAGTTTATTCACATGACGTTGTCAGAACTGGGTGTGTGTGTGTGACAATCAAAGAGCACGACGACGTCAACGAAGATGATGACGACTCGACAAAGACGTTGAAATCAACGTTGGCACATTTCCGCAAAAAAACAAAACAAAACAGAAAGAAAAAAATATAGTGTACAATGTTTTTTATTATTTTTATTTTTATTTTTGTCAAAGTACGTACTAGTACGAAGTAGTTAAATTTTAAGCGGAAATCAGGGCGAAAGTTTTGCCGTAGGAGTTGTATATGTGCGAGAGATGACGACAAAAAGACGCCGACAAGGTTTGTTTGGCAATTGGCAGAGGGTGCAGCTTGATTGGCGTTATATACAAATGCTGAATGAGTTATAAATGGTAAAAATTTAAGTGCTGAGCAGTAGGCCCAAAAATAATAGCAGCCCAATTGAGTGTGCTGTGAAACAGTGCTCGACGAAATTAAGTGTACACTAAACACAAAAGCTGTATTTTTTGACATTATTTATATAATAAACTGAGAGCAACTTGTAACAAAGCTCAAGACAACACACAGATAATAATAATAATAATAATGGCGAACACTCATTGTAAACTAAGGTCAAGTGCTTATTGTTTGTGCAACATTGTTTTTTAAATAATTTGCAGAGCTATAAAAATGCAGACGCTGCAGCACTATATACAAAAACTATGTATACAAGTTTTGTACATAGAAAACCAATATGTGGCTGCTGCTGTAGTACATATTTATAAATTGATTTATGCCGAGCAAGGACTAAAAGCAAAAATCCTGCCAACACATATAAACATAAATCAAATTGTGAGAGCAAAAAGTTGTGTGCAAGTGCTGCGCGTTTTGGGCGCGTTTTTAAACGCTTTTTGTTGATGCCAGACACAGTAGGGAACGCACCTAAGCCGATTAGAAGCCAAAAAAATGCCCAAAGGATATAAAAAGTGCCACAGAAAAAAAAAGAAAAGCAAAAGACACAAGAGAGCATTTTGATTATGTTTATAATATAATAAGCTGAATAGATAGTGCTGGAAAAACTAAGTGACCGACAGTGCACAGTCGCGGCTCTGAATTAAGATATAGCTGTGAAATATTTGAATGCAGCAAAATTATAGGAATTTTAATTGAAGAAAATAGCGTTCTTAATTCGCATTACTGGCAATTTGGCTTCTATTTTGGAAATTCGCTCTTATAAGTGCCCCAAAAAAATGTTGTTAATTGTTCAACAATTATTTTAAAAATAGTATTATTATTTTTCGTAATTTTTTGCAGCACTTTTTTTCTGCTTGGAACTTTAGAACTTATATATGTATATTAATTTCCCACTGCTTAGTCCTTTAAGGATTCACAGAAATTTATATATATTATCAGTTGGTAATCGTCGCTAAATTTGGGCTCGTCCTCTTGCAGAATTCCAAATTTGTAAGCAATTGAGAATTTTGTCCAACCGCTGAAATTCTCGCAGTCTAAAAGTCTTCAAAACTTTCTTGAATTTCTAACCATAAGTAGGGCTTTGCTACTTTTCGGCTGTTTCATAGTAAGAATAATCTAAGAATCTGAGCAGTAGTTTTTTTTTAAGAAAAAAAGTTCCTAGGCAAAATCTGCAAAAATGACTTGAAATTAATGGCGTTCTTAATTTGGAATTATTTTAGCTAATTTCTCCTCTAACTCACGAAATACAAAATTTATACCTATAGTGTTTATTTTTATAGTCTCACTGTTAAACAAAAATTATTTAATTTTAATTTCTAATTGTTTTAAAACTCCTACTTCATATATAATAAATATCAATTAGTTTTTTCACATGTGCAAATAATTTTGAGCAACAGTGTATATTTAGCCTTTACTTTCGTAAGCAACAAAAACTACAAAACTATTCATTTTTAATAAACATATATTTTTATTCGTATTATTACGATATGTAGAACATATTTTAAAATTAGGAAAAATTGCATACAGCTTAAAAAAATTTTCAATTAAGATTTAAGAAAAAAAAACACATTCTGTCAATACCAAGAAAATGTAGAATCTGCTATGATTTTTAAATGAATTTTTGTAAAAAAAGAAAATAAAGCAAATGAATTTAGAACGCATGAATGAAATAAAATAAATTCTAATGAAATTAGAATGAATTAATCGAATATTTTTCAAAACGCATCTTTATGCTTAAAATATTTTCGGGACGCATTTGTTGCAGCGAAATTATAGAGAAAGCCAAAAGTGCCAGGTTGTAGTGCTTCAGGATGATGATGATTTTAGTGAATAAGAAATAATTAAAAAATTTTGAAAAAAAAAATTTAATTTGTACAAAGTTTTGAATTAATGAATTATACACTTTTAGATAAGTTTATTTTATCAAAATATAAAATATGGAAAGCTTAGTGTCATAAGATATGACAACTATGAACTATTGCAGTCCACTCGTTTTTATCGAACAGATTTTAAATCAAAATATATCATTGAATCGTAGAAGTTTTTGTATAAACTCAAAATATTTCATAAAAGTTAAAGATCTCGTGTAGAAGTTTTTGTATAAACTCAAACTTTCTAATAAAAGTTAAAGATCTCGTGTCTAGTTTTCAAACAATATATGTTACAACATTAAACCAAACGTCGGTGGTTTGATTGTCTGCAGCAGCACTGGCACAAATGCCTAGCACTGGCAATGCTAGCAAATAGACGCTATTTGTCTAAGATAATCTCTTTAAACTATTTTACTAAGTAAATCTTCATTGTTTGGATGCGACTATAAACTGTAGGTGCTAGTACTCTTTCTACAGAGCTTGGAGCGCTAGCAGCAGTCAAGAAGTATTAATTTATTTACAATACAATTTGTTTAATAAAACATTTAAGAACTTTTGTTTTTTTTTAAGAACGCACTGTAGCGATATTAAGGGCAGCAGCAGGGATAATTCAAAAATACTTGAAAGTAAAATAAATTTACTAACTCTATAAATGTATGGACGACAAACAACACATTCAAGTTAAAGAACATTCTTAAGCAAATGTAGTCACAGTAAGAGTATAGATAATATAGATAATGACGATAAAAATTATAGAAATTATTAACGCTGGAAAACCTTAATTGATTAGCTATCAAAAGAGGTAACAAGAATTAAAATATAAAACACTAAAAATTAAAAATGAGATAATAGGAAGCAGAAAAGCAGAGTGCTTACACTGGTGTGCCAGAATTAAAGGTCTGGCTGAAAAAATGCAGAGCTGTCTGGATTACTTAGAGATTTGAGCACAGCGATTCGAAAGGCCAAGCTGCAGCTTAGAGATTCCGGCTAAAACACAACTGCTACCAAGATCATAGTTATGTTTACTTAAAAGTTATTAAAATTAAAACAAGCCGATTTGGCAGCATGACGCTGGCTCTATGTAGCTCTACATTTTTGAAGAATTTCCGATTTCCATTTAAGATTACGCATATTTAGGCCAAAAGCAAGAGACAAGCAGCACACCCCAATGAGCAGCGTAAAGTTACTGGTATTCATGCCATCCGAAACAATTATGAGCCATAATCAAGATTATGGCACAAACTTGCTACAGTGATTTGGTGAAGTGGAAACGTACTGAGATTTGGCACTGTTTTTATGTCTTTGATTTTTGCATAATTTGCGCATAGCACAATGCGCTGACGGGGAAGCTGCGGTACAGCACGGAACACTGCCCCCAAACAGAGACAAGATAAAAACAAGGGAGCGGCAGCGCTCCCTAAGTAAAAGGACTACCAACTCCCAACCCCATTTTGACGCGCTTTTTTTTGGTTTGTGGGGCGCACCCAAACGCCATCGTTTGTGTACTCACCAAAACATTCTTTTGATTCTCTTTATCCAACAGAAATTCCATGCTTTTGTGTGGTCGACGCACTGAAGCAATCTGCACACCGCCAGACTGTCCAGAGCATTTAATATGTGCATGTCCGTTGGCAACATTCACGTCGTCATCATCATCATCGTCGCCGTAAATGTGTCGCGGATCATCGTACGCGGCACTGGTCACATTCATACGTTTCACAATATAACGCTTATGCGGCTGATTACCCGGATTACAGGTTATATCCATCAGAGAACGCGTCTTGCCCGATATGACCGTCTCGTGCGTATCCAAATTGGTTTCGATTAGACCAATTTTGGAGTCTGTCTCATCCACTGGGGATACAGCCACCGGCACCGCTGTGACCATGGTGGGACGCATAACGACACCACCTCCACCACCACCACCGCCATTGCTACTTAGCTGATTGAACATTTGCGTCTTCTGTGCCACACTGGCACGTGAAGGTGATGATGCTGCCGCCTGGGTAGCTGCTTGCGCGCCATTCACCGTTTGCCGTTGCATGCCCGCCGTCAACTGTTGTGCAAAAGCCGCATAATGTTGACGTTCCGCCTCCAGCAGCGCTTTGCTGCAATGGGCAGCACTGGCCGACACAGGCGGCACACACTGCGCATGCACCGTACGCGGTGGTTGCTTGGGCAAGGGCGGCTTGCCGGTAACCAGCTTCTGCAAAGTTGTTGTTTTGGATGCCGGCTGCTGCTGCTGCTGCTGCTGCTGCTGCTCAGCTGTTTGCCGGCTGCTCTGCACGCTGACTGTGCTGGCCGTGGAGGCATTGCTATCATTGGCATTCGCCGGCAATGGTCCTTTAAGCGGTATATAAACAAAATCCGGCGATTGTTGTGTTTTGGCGGCACCATTGGATTTTTTAGCATTACTTGCGCTTTGCTTGGAAGGCTTTGGCGGCGTTTGTGGCGCAGGCTGCTCCTTAAGCTTTTGCTGATCCTGCTGCTGCTGCTGTTGCTTCTTTTTACGTCGCAGCGAGAAGCGTAAGCCGTGCGCAAAACGCGATAGAAAACCCTTGGAGCTGGGATGCTTCTCATCTGCCTTAAGCCGGGATTTGCTCAGCTCATTGTTGTTGCTGCTGCTGTGCAGCAACTCCGGCTCACTGCACTTGACAGCATAATTCGTTTTGGACATTTCGTTGTCCTGCGTCGCGTAGCGATCGAGCAGCTGCTGCGAGGCGTAGAGTATATGATGTGCGCGATTTATGGGCGGTTCGCTCAAGATGGGCAAATGTAGGCTCAATGGACGTTTATCTGTATGGGCGCAGCTGGTACTGCTGGCGGACAATTTAACCGACGGCGACGCTGTTTGCGCGAACGTTACTGACTCTGCTGCGACGTCTATGCGCTTCGTTTCAAGACTAACTGTGCTGTTCACTTGCGTTGCGGCGGCGGCAGCGGCTACGGGTTTCTCAACGCTTGCGATGTTTTCGTTATTCTCTTCGCTGCGATCGCTCTCTTCGGCGGCGATGTTTTCCAGCGGCGCTCTTTGCACCGTTTGCTCTTGCACGCACACGCTCTTTGGCGTGGCATGCTCTTCGACTGCTGCTCTTTGCGCTTGCTCTTCATTGTAGCGCGCGGCAATATTTTCATTCTCTTTAGTATTATGTATTACCGTTGCATCGGCATTATCCAGCAGCTCATCGTCATCATCTTCGTGCTCCGTGTGCTCCTGCTCTTCGGCTGGCTCCTCGGAGGACTGTTCCTGCCAGCAGTATTTGGAGACAACTGGACAGAAGCTGACCTCCTTGCTGAAAGAGGTGCGTGAACCCGCTGGCAGCAATATGCCCAGCGGCTTCTGTGCTGCACTTTGTGGCAACGTATGCATGGATGTATGCGCACTGCTTACATAGATATCATCCTCCAGCTCATCGGCGCGTCCGTCGTAGGCGGACAGATTGGGCGTGCTGCTGACCAGATTGCGTTGCTTGGCCGCTGCAGCCTGCGAGTGAAAACGTCGCTTGGGCAGCGCGCGTGTTGCACTGGGTTCCTCGCTTAGCTGCTTCACCTCAAAGTTGCATTGCTCCAGGCTTTGCGCATAGCTGGTGCGCAAATTGGTAGGATCCTGATCAAAGGTTTTGCCAAAGGTGCTAAAGCTGATGACTGCCGCCACGGCTGTGCTGGGCAGCTCCTCACTGCGTCGCTGGCTGGCATCACGTTTTTGACGCACGGGCGCTTGGCGTATGGTCAACTGCACATGTTGCACTTGTGGCGCCTCTGGCTCATCTGTTACAGAGCTGCTGTGCTGCAATTTGCGTGGTGGCGGTGGCGGTGGTGCGCATTTGGGTTTCTCTACCAGCACCACTGGCGATTTAGGCTTGGGCGGCGGCTGCTTTACCTCTGCTTCCAGCTCGGCCATAGTCTTATCATTCAATATGCTCGCGTTCTTGTCATAGATCTGTGAGAGCTCATCGAGCAGAAAATTACCCTTACATATAAGTCCCTCGTAGTCGCTGCCACCGGCTGCTGCCATTTTGTCTACAACGCCGCGTTTGTGATTTGTCTCGAGTAGCTGCGCACTTGGCTGCTTGCCCGTATAGTCCAACAATGTTAAATTTTGATAGCTGGCATTCAGATAACCTGCGCTGGCAGCCTCGAATTTGTGGCGCTCGGACCAACTGCAGCTGCGACGTATTTGCAGACTATGAAAATCGAAGAAATCGCTGCGTTCCTCGGCCTCGTCGCTGGAGCTATAGGTGTCCAAGTCACCGCTGTTGCACTTACTGTGCCTGCTGCTGTATCTTGTACGCCTGCGACGTCCTAGCTGATGCAGCTCGTTGGGCACGCTGGCGTTACGTGCACGTTGACCGCCCAATTGGGGCGAGCACTCGGCAGAGCTGCTGCTTATGGAATTGCTAGCCAGCCCGTAGCTGTGTTTAACGTCGCTGCGAACGCAACGTTGTAAGTGCAAACGTGAGCAAGTACTTTGGGATGTGGATGTGGCTGTGGATGTGGCTGTGGCAGCAACACTAAACTGTGCAGCTTGTAGTGATTTTTCCGATTTTTCCGAACCGCACGCCTCGCGTATGTCTGGCAAACTGTTGCGCAGCGGCGCAAGGCTTTTCGGTAGCCATGTGAATGAGGCAGTGGATGAGCATGAGCTTGCGCTGGCCGTGGATAATTCCGATGAGACCGGAGAGGGCGAATGCGTTAAGTTACGTTGGCAGCACTCTGCTCTCTCTGGGCTATTTATAACCAACGCTAATGGTGAGTGCTGCGGCGGCGGCGGCGGTGGCGGCGACGGCGTTGTCGGCATAGTCAACGTCTTCGGCAACGATTCCTCCTCATCGTCCACACGCGACTCCAACAGAAATGTGGCAACGTTTGTGTTTATTTTTGGCTGACACAAATCATGGCCGCCATTGGAGTTTTTGGAATGTGGCGGCGCGTCTATCAAGCAATGCTCTTCTTCCTCCTCCTCGCAGAACTTGTCGAAATTCTTTGGTATGCTTTTGGATTTGGCGCGTCGCAGCGTCGATGGCTCACAATAGCCAGAGTCTTCTGATAGATTTTCAGCGGAATTCTTGCCACCACGCGCCTGAAATGCAGCTGTGCGTAAGGCGCGTGTGCCCAGACTGCTAACACCCGAATCGGTTAAATCCTCAGCCGATGGTTTCGATGTGCTTAAAATGCTATGACCAGAGCTATCGCTGCTGCTGCTGCTGCTACTGCTGCTGGATTCGGAATCGGATTTGAGTTCTGCAGTGGCCAAATGTTTGCAGGCGCTGAACAGGCTGCTGCCCAAGCTGGGCTCATCATCGCTAAAGTTCAGCTTGTTCAGCTCATAATAGGTTTGATGCAGTCGCCCATCTGAGGATTCATAGCGCTTCATCAGTGAGTTTTGTGAACCTCTACGACTATTGTTGCCGGAATTGCAGCCCGAGTTGCCTTCACTGTTCGAGGCATTCACCGCTTCGCAGCTTAACAGCGATGGTGATGAATTGCCCAGACTGCTCATGCTTTGATGCTGCTCCTGCAGCGTTAGCTGTCGCTCCAGCGATTCAAATTGCACCAGCGAGGAGGAGCGTGACAGCGAGTTATAGCTATCATTGTCCGAGTAAAAGTCATCAAAACGTCGGCTGCCTGTGCTATTACGTTGACCCTGACTGCCATAGCTGTCACGCGCACACGCCTCCAGCGCCAGAAAACGTTCCAGACTATTGTGTGCATCGGCATCATAGCGCAGTGGGCGTCGCAGCTGCACCATATCATCCAGACTGTGTGGCTGTTGTTCGTCCGAGCGGCGTGCACGTTTGGGCGGACAAACAAAATCGCGTTCGGACATGGCATCGAGATCTGCAAGCAGGCAAAAGTTTAGTTTAAAATTCTGTACAGGATTTTGCAGTGCTACAGTGCCTACCCTTATTCACTTCGACTCTGATAACCGAACCGGTCTCGGATTCAGCGGAACTCCAGAAACCACCAGCACCGCCGCCGCCACTGCTGCTAGTAGTGCTCTGTTGTTCGTACTGATTCCAGCTGTTTTGTGCATGCTCCTCATCCTCGGACGTCTCCTCCATAATGGGCTCCAGCATTTGCCTTGAGTTGGACAAGTAAATGGCATCTGTAAACATTTAGAAAAGCAAAATATTTAGACAGCTCTCTCGCACACATTTTTTTTTCGCCATTCGTAAACATTCCCCTGCACTCTCCCGTACTTAGCATTGAGCCCCTCCATTTGCGCATCTTGCGTTGGACTGTCTCCAGTTGAGCGCACTTTAGAACTGACTGCAGCGCGAGTTGCCGATGTCGCCCTAGCCAAGTGGACTCTATGTGGCAAAATGCAGTTGCGATTTGTTTGTGTTTTTTTCTGTTTTTTTTTTGTTGTGCTTGCGATCTTATCGCCGCATAGGCGGTTTGGGCCAACCCTAGAGCACCGAGTGAGTGAATGAATCATTCCACTTAATTATGAAATTTTTATTAATAAATTGCACATGAGCATAAACATAGCGGACATCTAAGACCGTTGAGGCAAGTGACCAGCTGTGACAACTAGAGGCACACACTGCATTCCGATTAAAAAATGTGTCCCTGCAAATATTTATTACCTTTTCTAAGACTTCTATTTCTTCTATATTTATATTTTTTCGATTTCTTTCAAAAGTGCAAAATTCTATAAGTTAAGAGCATTTCGAAAAACTTGCTAGTATGAAGATATAATTTGGTGGATACCGGAAAGAATCACTAATATCGTCAACAAGCGTCCTTAACCATTCAGGGTCAGGGGTTACTAAAATCGTAAGTAAACTGCAATGGTTATACTTTAAATTATATTATAATTAAAAACAAGACGTTATTTTTATAGCATCAAGTAATAATAGTAAAATTTATACCCTTTAACTGAACTCAGGTAGTGAAAAAATATGATCTGACTTGGGAAACACAAAATTATTATTTTAATTAAAATTAAAATTATTATTTTAAATAATTAAAATTATTATTTTAAATAATTAAAATTAGTATTTTAATTAAAAGACTATCTATTCGAAAAGTCGAAATCAAAAACATGATCTTCCCCATTTATATTTACCGTCAGAGCTGAAATACATACACTTTGATTTAAACTAAAATAAAAATTAATTTTAAATCAATTTCCAAAAATTTTACGGTCTACTCCTCCAAGGTTCCCCGTTCTTATTGACCCACTGATCTGAAACTTACACTATCTAACCTAAGCACAGTAACAAGAAGTTCTGGATTTACGAAAAAATGGGAAACGCGAAACGGACTTATGTCTTATTAATTAGAAGACCATCCAAAAAGTCTAAATCAAAAACTTGACCCTCTACACAAAATTTCCGAGTCAGATCTGAAATTAATACACTTTATCTGATCTAAGCTACAGGAAAAATAATTTTTGACTTGAAATAAAATGGAAAACGCGAAATGGACTTATTAATTATTATTTGGAGTATTCTCCAAAAAGTCTTATTCCAAAAACTTTGCTTTCTACTTCATCGAGTATCCTCGTTTATTTTGAGTTACAGATGTGAATCTTTCGGAATCTTTTGGAAAGACCAAATGGAGGAGGACCTAGCTTCACTTGGAGTGACCAACTGAAGAAGGTGCGCGCAAAGATCCGAAACATACCTAAGCACACTTGAAATAAGTTTTGACTTGAAATAAAATTGTACTCAATTCGATCTTTTTTCATCAGATCCCAAAATTTATACACTTTATATGAACAGTGAAATTTATACCGAAAAAATAGGTTCTCACTTGGGAAACCCGAAATAAATTTATTGCTTATTATTCTTCCCATCGTTTTCTGTATATATTAACCTTCAGATCTAAAATTTACACACTTAATCGAAACTAAATAGTATTTATTATTTACTAAAGTACAGAAAAATAAGATTTTCCTTAGGAAACGCGAAATAGTTTTACTTCTGATTATTTAGGAGACCATTCTTACTATACTGCATCGAGGTTCCCCGTTTATATTAACCTTCAGAACAGAAATTTATATGCTTAATCTAAACTAAAGTACAGCGAAATTTATACCGAAGAATTAGCATCTCATTTGGGAATCCCGAAATAAATTTACTTTTTATTATTTAGAAGACCGTCCAAAAAGTCTCTGTGGTAAAAATTGACCAACAAACCTCCATCGAGTTTCCCCATCTATATTGAGCTTCAATTTATGCACTTTACCTGATTTGAACTAAAGTAAAATTGGGTTCTGACTTGGGAATCGCAAAAATGACTTATTTGCTTTTATTTCGAGGATTATCCAAAAAGTGCAAGTCTTAAAACTTTTCTTCAGCAATACAATTAATTGATTTTTTTGCAGAGAAGTGGTACAGGCTTTCCAAAAGTAATTCGGGACCGCCATGTTTTTATCTCAAAATTGTTTAATAAAAGATTAATATAACGAGATCGACATGAAAAACTATACGTCAATTTACTTCTACACTTTTAAATATTTTCGATTAAATTATTCAAACATATCTTAGCAATATTTATGATTTTTTAAAGAAGTAACCATTTTTTTTAAATGTAGTTCGATAATATTTTGCCGATTTAAAAATAACAGCCCAAGGTGAAAAAAAACTGTTCATTTTTTTCAACAAGAAGTCGGAAAATACAAATAAATTTGATAATGATATACTTTTTTTGCAATCTACAACTCAGAACTGTTGTTATAAAAAAATTCTCCTTAATTAAATATAAAATTGCGTAATTTTTAAAAAAAATTTTATTTTGTACCGACTTTTTCAGATAGCAAAAGTTGGTCTATATAATAATATAAGAAATATTTTACAAAGAAAATTATTACTCCTAGTAAGTAAATTGTTGATTATTTTTATAAAAAAAGCTATTAAGTATTTAGTATATTTTTTGTTTGTTTTAAGAATTAACCGTCCTTTTTAAATAGTTTTCTGAATAAAAGGCGGAAATTTTTAAACTTTTTTATTGCAGACTGATGGTATTATCTAAAAATAATTTAGTTATATTGAAATATAAATATTATATAATGTCATACGAACGAATATTTCTAATCAAATTTTTTCCCCCTGATTCTATTATCACTCAAGGCGACGCATAGGGATGTCCCCCAGGTATTCCTGCTATATAGCGGAATTCTAACGCCGCTGAAATTTACTTAGGCGTATAGTGACTGTTTGTTTTTCTAAATAGACTTCCTAACCGAGCTGTGGCGAATCGGGTTTCGGGTTCTCACATCCGAAAGAATAGACTTTCTGTTAGGCGAAAACTAACAATTCGCTTTGTATAATTTTAATATTTATGAGCAGAATCCATAAATGGGCAGTGGCAAATCATCGGAACGCTCACTCCACCTAAAGCTCGAAAAAAGTATAAAGTAAGTTAATAAGCTTCAATATACTCCATAGATCTATGTCAACTTGCTAGAAGTAGTAACTCAACTATGCCTTCTAGATGCATTTCACGATAAAGGGTAATTTTTTAGGCAACACTTTTTTTGGCAACACTGTTTTTAACTGCAAAAGCGGGCGCCTGATGATGTCTCTAGAATCTAGTCTATTTAAGGCTTATCTCAATAAGCACAATTCCACAATAATTCCAGCATTTTTTCTGTACGATATGTTGAAGAAACATATGCTCTAGAGAGAGTATGCCCAAATTGAAGCCAGCGCATGCATTATGGTTCTAGCTACTCAAAAAGTTTTTATTTATTTGCAAGAATTCTTTTTTTTTTTGTTCTAAAATCAAAGTAACAAGCTTTAAAAAATCACCCCTTACAATAGCACCTCAATATATAAAAGTTCTGAAGTATATTTTTTAATGTTTTTAGCAAATTTCAGGAAAATTTAAAAAAAATTAAATTTATTCCCATAGACAATGCTGTTATGGTTCTAAGGGTGTTTATGGGAAAATCTCTATAAATAGTCGTGCGAAGGGTACACGGAACTATAGTTCACAGCCGAACAGCGCTGTCTCAGGATTACAATTCAGTTATATCTTACGTATCCTTATGACTCTTTATAGTGCAAAACTTTGGTGAAAAAAATATATATATATATATGTATCTCAAAAACAAAATTTCTCTAAACAGTTCGAAACGTAAACATTTTGCAAGTAAATATTTTGATTTCTATCAAACAGTTGCATAACCTTGTTTTTTTTTTTTTTGCCAGACTTTGCATTTAAATAAAACAATTTACTTTCACCATATTTGACTGCAAGGTATCTTTACTTCCCCAACTAATTAAAAATTCTCTACGCTATTTGTACCCACCTTGTCTATAATTAAAAAATTAAAATGCAAAAACCTTAAAAATATTAATTGACCAAAAGTTTAGTTCATGAAATAAAACAAAACCGAAAGAAGAATTTGGTTGCTACTGTGACTTCAAACCTTCACATAAACTTTTAATTATTTATATTTTTAGCCATTTACTTATACTTACTTAGCACTTTTTATTTAAACTTTAGCAATTTGAAAATAATATCTGTTCATATTATATTTCTTGCCTATCTAAATTTTTTTTGGTCTGAAATTTCTTGTTTATCTGATAATACCACCCATATCGCATTGATTGCATCATAGCCGTTGTTTGAATTTCAACAATAAATCGTGACAATCATCATCATTTTCGTAATTGAGTCCAAAACTTCGTTATGGTTTTATTTTACGTTTCGAATTCAAGTCGGCTATGCTGCACGCTTCATTTTCATAGGCATTTAATATCAGAGAAATAAGCGAAATTTGAGTGGAAATGGCAAAAGTTTTGATGACCAGCAAGCCAAGCTTAGTTGGGAACAATATTTTATTCCGATTTTTCATTAAATCTAAGCCCTTCAACAGAAACAGCTACAGAGAAAAATATTATTTTTTCATAATTATACGACAAAAAAATGACATAAGCTAACCCTTTGCGACCGTATTAATTTTATGTATGGATCTCCTGCTGATCGGATTGCGAGGGAAAAATAAAATTTTTTAAAACATTTTAAAACTTAAGATACATGTAATATGATCATACGTTTGGATTTATGTAAAAATTATATTTATTATTCTTCACCGTGTGGTGTCTTCCAAAGCAGTCTTCAATATGGAGAGTTCAGAAATTTTTGTATTTCGAAGATACGGAAAAAAGGGAGGCAATATATGAAGTTTACCATTAAGCCTTTACTCTTTATCAGAGGGCGATTGTCTTCTTGGTTTTGATAATGTTCCATAACGTACATCATCTACAAGTTTTTTTTACCAATTTTCGGACAAAAGTAAAATGTTAGGCGTCTTGTTTTCTCTTGTTGCTGACTTCTTATATAAGATTGCACTTATCTCTTTCAGTATTTTTCTTTTTCCCAATAAAACGGGAGTATTATTTTGAAATATTTTAAGAAGCGAAATTGACGAATCTTAGTTAATCACAACTTATAAAATATCATTCGATTTAACGAATTTCGAAAGTTTATCGCTTGTGAGTAGACACACGACTAGATCGGTAATAGGGCTTTGATGGATAAGACCACACATACAGCCGCAAAGAGCTTACGTCGCGCGCGCTGATTTTGTGATACCCTGTACCACTTTTCTGTTAAACACTTAGTAATATTACTAACTAACGACATCCGACGATTTCTGCACAATTTTACCAATAGGTAGTGTACCGATTTTGGTGAAACTGTGTTGAAGACTAGACAATACTATACCTTCAGATATAGTATATAATATTAAAAACCAAATGATATAAAGTTTTTGTGAAAAATTTGCTGTATTTCATCCGATTTGTACTATAAGATGTATATGACATACCATAGTTAGCTAATTTTCGTCAAAATTCGAGGCATTGGTTGAGAATACTAAGAAACGTATATTATTTGAATATATGTGTTAGTCAACCGATTTTAAGTAAACTTAGTAGAGTAGTAGGAAACACTTAACCTTCAGAATGGGGAATTTGGTTAAATATTAAATAGCAATATTTCTGATTTTTAATGATCTTCCTGAAAGATATAAGAAGAAAGCGGACGATCCGTTCTTATAATAATTGTTAATTTAATAAATGTATTTAAATTTTTTCTAAATTTACATACTTTGTTGAAAGTTCACAAAGATCACATAAAACTGGAGAATCGCGCAAGAGTAAGTTTTTTAATTAAATTTAGGTACCCGCGTACTTGTTTACTTGGCCTAAGCCTTTAGCTACAGACGTGTCGAATCATTTTAATGTGCAAAATTTAAATTCAAAGTAAACAAATGTCTACAATTGGGTAGGGATATTAGCAAGAGATCGTGTCGAATAAGGTAAATCAATCACGTATTTCTCCTCAAAAATGCAAAAAACAAAATGATATTTACGTCACACTAAGCCAATGAGTTAATTATTGCATATTTGTTATCGCGAGTATCGAGAGAAAAATCGACCCCTACTAGGGCTCTCATTAACGATTCCATTTTCGAAGAATGAAGCAACTTTAAGATAGATTTTATCTTACAATTTTAATCTAATCGCTAGATTGTGGCTATGGATGTTTCAGAATCCTCGAATAGAACTGCCAAATAATGTTTTAAAAGTTGGCGATTGATGCTAGAGTCATCATATTTCTTTTGTATTTTCATATTTGTATAAAGACAACACTAAAAATCCGTATAAGGTGATTTTTAGTAACTTATTTTTTGAAAACACTGTTGGTTTGGGTGAGTGGTTTTATGTGATTTGTGCTACTGTCAAACACTTGCAGTTTCATCTGTAATCGACTTGGAATTTTATAATTGGTTTTTTTTTTGGAAGTCAATGCTCGATAACGCAAGTGTAAGTTCTTATTCCTCTTATTATGTCTATAATTTAATCATGAGTCAATTTGAAGAAATTGGAAAAATTAATTTTCCGCAAAACGGAAAAGCTCATTTTTGGTTGAACGGCTTAGTAGTAAATTGACAAAATTGCCCCATTTGGATCAAAGACCAAAAAGTCACTCTTAAATGTGTATTATAGGTCGGTCATAAGTCCGTACTTTTATGTAGAAGGTAAAGGCCAGTGGGCTTTGGTAGTGTAGTGGCAACGTACTTGCCTCTAAATCGGAAGGTTGCTACAGCACAGGTGCATTTGTCTTCCAGTTACATAGCTGGCAAATAAAAATACGCTATTTACCTGGGACAATCTCTATTTATTAAAGGAAATGCCGTTCGGATTCCGCTAAAAACTGTTGGACGCTGTTCTCTTCGAACAGCTATTAATATAAATATTTCCATGCTCCGTCTTTGGAGCGATGACCATAGTCAAGGGAAATAAACTTATTTGATTATTTTTAGAGGCCAGAAGACTGTGATGCGTAAAAGCTTTTTTGGGCCAAAATGTATGAGGCTTGGCTAAAATGCGATTTTAAAAAGTTGAGGTCACATGGCATACAGTACGGAAAACAATGTCCCCCTTAAGAGGCGAGTTCGTTGAGCAAAATCCCCTCACGTTTAGGGCAGGCCAATTGGCAACCTTGATCATGTGGTTCAACACAACTGGACTAGTTTTTTTGGAGCAATGCTCAAGCTTAATGGCGTCAAGACCGCAATAATTGACGTACAGGAAACCAGTATCATAAATGTCACAGGCCGGAAACAGTATCCCAAATTGGACGCAGCGAATGGATTAGCTGTAACGCTGCTACAGCAAATATTTAAATAGGGTTATCCTTTTACCCAGCATTGGCATAGCTACCAAATAGATGCTGTTTGCCTAAGTAAATATGCATTAGAGAAACACACAGCCGTTCAGATTCGCCTATAATATATATGTCGCTAGTCTCTTCGAATAGATTTTAATAGAGCCCCTCCTTTAGAGTGATGACAGCATAAGTTGAAGAAAATACATTTTTCATTTTTTTAGCACACATTTTAAACATTTTATAATATCGATGTTTCTATCGATTGAAAAACTTTTTATATTAAGAAAAATTCTATTGTTTTAACTAAGAAAGCTCTCAAAAAGTCAACGCTTAGATACTTCCAGTGTCTTCTAGTGCATTACAAAACTAAACATTTTTTAAGATCAGATACATTATCGAGATAAATATGCAATATTTTAAATTAAGAATAAAAAAATCAAAAAATACTTTGAACAAAATCAAAAACTTTACACAAATTACATTTTTTTTTAAATTATTGCCCTTGACTCCAAAAGCATAGGGTGATTTTCCTCAGTAAAGAGTGTCTATTTTGCTAGCCATACCCCAGTGCTAGGCAATGCCCCAGTGCTGCTGGGTGGAATCGAATAACCGACAAGTACGGTCCACTCACGCTACAGGGCCCAAAATATTTAAATTATATCAAAAAAAAATTTTGTATGCTCAAATTTTAGCTAGAGCACAGAAATTTACATTAAGTTTGCATCCCTTAGGCAGGTTTTCAAATTTCATAAAGTTTTTAAAGGCAAGTTGCTGCCGTCAGCTGTCCGGGCAAGAAACTAGCAACTTGGTAATGTCTGCCACGTGTAAGAGTGCTTAAAATGAACTAGTCAAATTAGCATAATTTTTAATGAACCTGAGGCACAATCTTAACTTCTTAAAAATCTGCTATAGATCAGTGTTTGCAATTGAAGACCACCGCTCTTGTAATGGGGAAATCGTAACAAAAAACAGCTCCAAACCAAAATCCTTACTTTTTCAGATGTATCTGTATGTATAATAATGACATGATCCAAGTACGGAGTGTTTAGCACTGAGAGCTCATATACACAACACCGGACAAGCATAAGCAAATCCACAGCATTGTTCTAAAGGTTTTGGGAGGAAAAGGCATAACTCAACTAAATAAACTTAAACGGCAACCTCTGGAACACACAAACTTAATGCCGAAAGTTACAAATAAATAGATCGTAGGTTTATAGCTAAAATAACGTTAGCAATGCTGAGATATCAGTCCAAACCCTAATAAACTAAAAATAGTCAATCTTTACTCACCTTGCTGTTCGAACGAGCCAAAATTCCAATTTGTTGGCGTATTTATATAACCCGCCAGATCCAAGTGCTCCATTTTCATTCAATTGGCAAGATTGGCAGTATCTTTAACAATTCTTCTTTCTTTCTTTCCGTCTACTTTTAACTACTGTTATTTTTTTCGAGCTTCCGCTTAAAATTTTAGATATTTATATCGTTGTTGCAATGCTTAGTTCCCAAGTATCACATCGGTTCGTTGTTTGATTCTTAAACTTCTTCAATGAATGCAGCACAAATCGGCATAGCACCTTCCATTTACCTTATCACAAAGTTTTTGAGTTTTTGTGCAATTTTTTGTATACTTTTGTAGCAGCATTCGTACAGACTTTTGTAGTATTTTCGATAAGCGAAAACGATATCTGAAAGTGTATAAAAAATACAAAAAAAGAACGCATAAATAAAAAATAATAAAAATAACTGCTAGTACAAATTTCCGATAAGAGTCATAATGCCGTGCCTATATGTGCATGCTTATAGCACTTTACGTATACTTAATAATTTTTTGCACCTGTAGCTGGCGCTGCCCACTCTCGCAGCTACTCAGCTGTGAGGCAAACAAGTGCGCGGGTGGATTTCGTTAAACATTAATTACCGATCTCGTCAAGCCCCACCAATACCACATAATAAAGCATTTGGCATGCCTTGCACATTGGCAAAAGTTATAAATAAATCAAATATGGCCAAGTAGCTTCACTAGAACTATGGAACGTCGTGCAAAGCGCCGCAACAACCCACACAATCTGCTCAAAATATTTCAATATACGCTTTGTTTCAACTACAAAACGTTGAAATAAAATCGTATAATTTATACTATATAGTTGCGACTTGTAGATTTTGCTATGCGCCAGCCAGCCAAGTGATAACCCAGTTTCAGATCTTTTACTGCAATTTTCAATGTCAAAAGTGCGCGTTTTGAGTAAAAACAGCTTTTGATTTCCCTAACGTGCGATCCGCAGTTTTGCGTTGTTTACATCGCAATTCGTGCTGTATGTAAACTTAAGTTATTTTTAAATTCGATTGGAAAACATTGCAAAACACATGCCCACACAATTTACAAACAAATCGAAATTTGTTTGTATCAAAGTAATCGCATTTCCAAACGGAATTCATATACAAATATTGTGCAAGACATCGAATAAGTGGAAAAAATTGCTACAGAGACGTTATTACAAATATTTTCCAACTAACGCATTAATTTTCTACACACTTTTTGCCATTTCGAAAATCACAATTGTAATTAATTACATTTATTCCGCATTGACTATGGTCATCGCGCCAAAGATGAAGTATGGAGACATCTCTATTAGCAGCTGTTCAAAGAAAACAGTGAGCTTAATAGCGATTTTTATAGCTAAATAGCGTCTACGTATTTGCTAACCATGTCAGTGCTAGACACATGCACCAGTTCTGCAGCGTGGAAACGAACTACCCACCTACGGCTTTAGAGGCTACCACTACGAAATATGAATATATGTTTGTACAAAAATTTGAATTTTTTAGAAAAATTTGTGGAGATATTTTAGCAAATTATTTCGACATAAGAAAACGATTGATTTTAAACGTATTTATATGGAGAGAAAAGGCGTAGATTAAGCAAAAAAGACGCAACTAGAAGACTGGCTACTATATGCAAAATCACATTGAAGCCTACTCAGATGCATATACAGCAAGTAGCCTTGGGGTACTGCAAGCAAGTACAATTTTGTAATTCTTCAAAAATGTCAAAATAAAATAAATTTGCAACTTAACTTTTCACACAGTTTATAAAATTCAATTCGTAAGAGATGAAATAATAAATAATAATAATCTTTTAAATTCGAAAAGCTCCAATACCCACAAAAATAAGCTCGCAAAAAATAAAATCGTAAGACTTCCTTGACTTTTAAGTGAGATTTTAAAGCAATGTACAAAATTATTCTATATTCAAAACAAATCTAAATAATCTCAACTTAATCTCAGATTGCTCACAAATATTAAAACAAAAATAAAAAATTATTCTACAATAAAAAACTCACTGAATACATTATTAATTGTTTAATACAAAATTGTTTTTTTTAATTATACAGCCAATGCAGCCGCGTTGGTTCAAGTAAATGATTATTTATTTTTATATTATTATATTATTATATTATTATATTATTATATTATTATATTATTATATTATTATATTATTATATTATTATATTATTATATTATTATATTGTTATATTGTTATTTTATTATATTATTAATTTTCTTAATTAGTCAGTTTTGATATAAGCAAAAGAGGAAGTTTTGTATTATTTTTAAATTCAAATATTTTAAAAAGACAAGAAGACCCTATAAATCATTAAACAGTACATAATTTTAATTAATAATTTAACTTATTATTAAGTTGCAAAAGTAATATGTCTGTCTTACAATGTTAAATACTATTTTTATTCAATTTAAAAAAAATGGCATAATTTTAATGAAATTAAAATCGAAATAATAAGAATAAAATTGTGCAATCGCAGATTTAGCGAATTAATTTCGTAAAATATATTGAATTTGTATAAATAATTATTTTAAGGAATGTAAGGCTAGGATAAAAAATGAAGTGCATTCAGTTGCTATATTCTGCAACATGGAAAAGGACAAACTGCCATTGTTTATACCAAAACTCTTAATAACACTAAAAGTTCCCTTTTCTCTTAAGTATGAGAAACATGCGAATACTTTTTCAGATCCTTACTATGCTTTCATTATATTATTTTATGTTTATTTTTTTGGCAAATTTAATACAGTATTTTGCATTTTTGCTAACAGGAAAAAGCTGCGGATTTAAATATTCGGAAATCTATATTACGAAATCTTCAACTTATTGATTTTGAACTTATCCAAAATAAATTGAAATAAAACACACTCAGAATGCACATTTCGATTAAACTTTTATTTTAAAATATAATTTGGTCTATTCAAATGACCTCCTAGAGATCAATTTGCTAGAGTATGAAAATTAGATCAATATATATAACAATCTGTTAGAAACAAAATGTTTACGACTTAGAGCGTTTAAACTTCTTTTTCAATAAATGCTTAAATTAATTTTTTAAAAATATGCATTCTGCATTGTAATGAAACAGCTATTAATAATCAAATTAATGATGCTCTAACTCAGTTTTTTTTACTTTTTAAATATGTGTAAAGTGAATCAGCAATTTTTTTTATAGAATTTCAATTAATTAATTCCAAACAATCTATTAACATCCGCTTATTTAGTTCACATTATAAGCATTTTTTCATTTCATTTAGTACAAATATATGTTTTGAAATATCAATCAAGTTTCATGGCTAAGAAATAATATCCGTTTCGTAAGGCCAGCAGACTATTTTTTTTAGTTAATTTTTAAACAATTAACTTTTAGCACTTATTTGTTTACTTTTGCGTTTATGCCAAGCAACAATAATCAAGCACTTGCAAGCACCAAGCACATTTGGCGCCTACTTAAACTATTTTCACACTTTTTTAGAACATTTTAGACAGACGCAAGTTTTTTACTTTTTAGCTGCTATTTTTAAGAATACTTCCCATAAGTGACAAAGTTTTATCTAAAACCCTCTAACATCCGACGCTTTGACAGTGATTCTACATGGAATGAAATACGAAAAAACATATGCAAGATTTCCAAGTGGCAGACAATTTAAGTGCTAAATCATTAATCATTTATCTTTTGTTTTGGATCTGTACAAGAACAAAAAAATAAATAATAAATAAATATTGTAGATATGTAAGAGCTTATCAGCAATGTTATAATAGCTCGGTGGACAGAAGCGGTTGAGATATGAATCTACAGATGAATTATATTTTGTTTGCGAAAGTAAATTACTTTTTTAAAATCAGAAGAAAAGCAAAGACAAATATTATGATATGACGACATTTGAATACACTTTATTTATTTATTGCTGTGCAACTATTAGGGTAAAATTTACAGGCTTGATTTAAAAAATTAAAGTAAATTTAATAATTTATTGTAACAATTATTATTTATGTATTTAAAAACAATATTTTAATAATATTGAAATTATAATAAAATAATAATTAAAACAATGATTTTTTAATTTAAAGCATTTTTAGATTTTTTAATTTTTATTTTTAAAATTTAAAATTTAATTAATTTTAAAATTTTTAAAATTTGATTTTGAATTTGAAGGCACATCTTTTTTTAATCAAATACGGTATTTAAGAATAAAAGTTAATAAAAAAATGTATTATTCATTGCAGAAATTGATTAATTTTATGCAGCTTAAAATATGTATGTATTTAAATTTTTGTCAAATTATATTAAATATGCTGAAAATGTTCTTATTTTTTTTTTTAATAATTATTATATGTATTTAAATTATATTTATAAATATACCACTTTGAGCTTAAGCTACAAATCCTGTTTTGTTTAAGTAACAAAACAAATTTTACTTAAAAAGTTCTTAATTTGTTGAAGCACGTTTTACGATTTTATTGCATATAAAATTTAAATATGCATTTTTGATTTAAAATTTAAAGTCATACTTTAAGTAAAACGTAACAACTTTTATAAAACTAAATTTATTCAAAGTTTATTCAAAATTTAAAATTTATAAGAAATTTTATTTTATATTTTGGAAAGTATTTAAATTATGATATGATGATATCCGATCTGTAATTTCAAAATATGTCTTATTTAAATAAATAATCTTCTACAATTAAATTATACTAAAAAATACATAAATTGTTAGAAAACTTAAAAAATAAATACTTGAAACATTTAATCAAAAAAATTTAGATGATGAACATATGATAGCTGATAGTACGAGAATAAGATTAAAAAGTCAATTTAAGAAAAACAGATTAAAAAATCTGATGCCATGTTTCATACAAAATTTTAAAAATTATTCTTTCTAAATAAAAATACATTGTGGGAAAATGAAATGCCGCACTTGGGAGTTATACCAAAAATAAGTTTAAAGCTGTTTTTTTCCTTACAAGAAGTAAAATGTTTTATACAAAAAATAAAATTGTAAGCAAATAAAATTGTAAAATAAAAAAAAATAAATTAGTTATTCTTGGAGCAAAACTAAAACATCAATTAAATTATTTGAATGCAAAAAAAAAATGAATACAAAACGATTATAATAAAAACAATCAATTAATTCGTGAATAATTTTTACATGTTCGTTAGTTTGAAACAAAATTTGCCAAGGGAAGAAAACATAAATTCCAAAATGTTTTTAAAAACCAAAATGTAATTGTTACATATAAATCAATTAACTCAAAGTTAATTTTTATAACTTTTTAATTTCTTTCGTAAAAATCAAATACTATTCAAAAAGTGCTTCATTTGAATAAACTAAAGCAAAACATAAGTAAACCATAAATAGGAATCCAGGCCAGCAAGTTATGTGTGTTTTTTGCAACTAATTTATTCTCAAAACAAATATGGTTTTATTGAAAGGCTTTTAACTTCCTAATTAGAAGAAATTTGTCCGTAAAAAGTTTATTATCTGGACGCGTGTGCCATTTTTAAAGGTTTAAATACTTCTAAACCAGAAGAGACAACAATAAAGGGTTATTTTTTTGGCAACACAGTTTTTAACAGCTAAGGCAGTTTGTGTGCCGAATGTGGCTAACAAACATCTTCAGTTTCGTCGACCAACAAACGAAAAGCCAACAATCGAGAAACTATGGAAATTTGTTATGACAATTTATTATCGTAAATTCCATATGCATTTTTTTTTCAAATGAAAAGGCTCACCTAGTCTTACATGTAGATTCCTTTCATGTTTGGGACCGGCCAATAGGCGGTCCAAATTATTTTTTATAACTCTCTACAATTTTTTGTGGGGCTATTGTAAAACAAATGTTATGAGCGACAAACCTGTAAAGCTTAATACACCTGAAGCGAATATTATCAAGGTGTGATTTTTTGGCAGCACAGTTTTTAACAGCTGAGAATTTTACTATCAAATACCTCTAGTTTGGTCTCAAACTAAGCCCAAAGTTGTAAGATAACGTCAAAAATGTTGAAGACAGCCCATCAAAGTTGGGCCCAGCATATGGATTATTTGCAGCGCAGTTGCGTCTAAAAATTCTACTCAATGTTTGTATAAACATTAAATTGTACCAATCAGTCTCGACACAAGTAAAGATTTAACAAAAACATATATTTTTATCATTTTATGTTTTTGAAAGTTAAATTAGCGACCTCTTAAAAATCACCCTTTATATGGTAAATTAGAACATCCGTTTAAAACATTTTCCTTATGGGGTTCTACAAGAATTATAAAATATAAGTCCGCTTCTCTTCTGCATACAACATTTTGGGCCAAAAACTCAATGTACCACTTGAATCTACACTGCAAAAGCATGCAAAAGTGCTGCCAAATAGATAAGATACCAAATTACTAGGCCAAATCATTTGCTGACGTGCGGAAAATTACCAGCACTGGGCACCCTGTATATACCATATATAATTAAAAATTACAAACATATCAATTCGGAAGTTGTTTGCTTTGGGCTTTGGAAAAATGCATCAATCACAGTTTGGCACACTAAGCCAACTAACTTGAACTTTGGAACGTGCGCAAAAAAACAAGAAACTATACGAAGAAAACGCATGCCCAAGATACGGCCAAAACCATGGTAAGTCGTAATAAATGGTCTAAAAAAAGACAATATCCAATTAAAACGACAAAAGATTGTCAAATGTAATAAACAAACGAGAGAAAAAAGCCAGCCAAAAAGTCATTCACTTTAAAAAAAAATTGAAAAAAAAAGTCGAACAAAAAGTTTACTTGGCAAGCGCGCTACCAAAAAAAAAGTCTCTCGAAATGCGTCACATTCGGGAACTAAAAATAAAATGCTTAAAAAAATACACAAAGCAACAACCACAAGCAACAAAACAAGCGCATTTTAAGGGCAAGAAAATGTTCTTAGAAAAGCATAAATTATTTTATTAGATAGCACCGAAAAATAAAAAAAAAACCGGCAAAAAAGCTAGGCAAACAAACAAGGAGTAGTATTGCGGAAATCTACGTGTTGTCTGTTAATTATCGCTGCGGCTAGCCATCTGGCCATAAGATGGAGTATCTGGAACGTGGTTGCCAACCCAATACCAGTGCCCCGCTCTTAATTGCAAAAGTTCAACTAAAAATCATGCAATAACATTTTCTGTTTAGATACCAAAAAAATTAAAAAATTTACTTTCCTACAAATTGTTTCATATTTGTACGTAAGACGTCGCGTCGCTGTTTGTTTTGGTTTCAAAAAAATAAATTCAAAGCAATTTTTAACTTTTTCCATTCGACGTTATATATATAGTATAATCATTTAATAAACAAAAGGCATAAATGAAAATGAAATATTTGCCATAGGCGTTCGTCGAGGCCTGCACATAGACCAGTTTGTTTGGTTTTTCTTGTTCCACGCATATGACTCACTCGGTATGACCAATTTTTTGTGTTTCGTTTCGCCGCGTGGGGCTTTACAAGGCGTTATGGTAACATGTCTAGGAAAGAGATTACAATGTATTCGAGTGCATAAATGTCTGGGAAATGCAGAAAGACTGACAACGAAGAACTAAAAGCTTACTTTTATAATAGAAAACTAATTTAGTTATTTTATTTCAGATAATACAATAGTTATCGTCTTACGGAAATCATCTAGTTTATTCATATTTTCAATAAAGCGTTAATATAATATGAAACTTTGAATACGACAACAACTTTATACAAAAGGGTGATTTTTTTAGAGCTTTATAATTTGATTTTTGAAAGAAAAAATTTCTAAACAATAGTTTAAATCTTTATTTCTTTTACTTTTTATAAGTTGAAATAATTTAAAGCCTATATTTATAAGCCAAAAAAATCATATTAAACATCTAAATTTCTCAAATAGTACTCAAATGCTTCAAGTATCTTATATCCATCAAAATGTCTTTGTTGTGGAATCGTCACTATAAAAATTGCAATAAATTTTATAACATAAAAAAGTTTACAAAAAAATATTAAAAATTTGCGAAAAAAAAATTAAAGTGTATGGGATAGCATATAGAAATACCAACAATCATATTTCTTCAGATGCTGACCAGAATTTAGAGAAGTTAGGGCATAAGCCCGCAATGTTCGTCATCATTATTTTGGTGGAATGATAGATATAACTTGATGACTGCTGAAGCCACATGTCAGCCAAATTTAGTTCTTGGTGCAAATACCATCGGGTGTTAGCGCTTATCGTTCACAATAACGTTTCGGCTTTTGTGCACTTCGAAAAAGTGCGGCCCAGTAATACCACCGTCCCAAAATGCATATGAAACTGTGACTTTCCGGTTCAACTGCTGCTTCTTACAATGCTGCCAGTTGCGCTTTAGTTCTAATACGGCGTATCTAACCAGCCGAAAATGAGCGTTCAGAATAGCACTTGCCCCACCAGGCATGCATTTTGGTAAAGAAATTTAATAATTCGTACTTACGGCTAAGTTCAGATCAAATTGAACAGCTTTGACAGTAACATAAGGCATGGAAATCATGTCAGTTATGAAATAAAATTTTGCCTTCAAATGAGTTGCTAAAAAATCACCCTTTGCATAGAAATGAAATTGAAAACCCCAATAGTTTTTTACTTTGATAGTATAATATCGTATGCGCGGAAAACAATGCAGAATCAGCAGGCGCTTACGCACAACAGATGAAAGAACTTAAATTCGACACAGTTATACTTCAAAACAAAATTTAGACTACTTATATCCAATGTTATTTTTAGTTTGCCGATTTGCTGGTAACCGATTATTTGACTGATAATACTATACTCAGTTAGTGTTGGTGAAATGTTATTATCAATGTTCATCTGCATAGGGAATGCAATCTCGAACCTTTTGTCAACTTCGTCAGGTTACAAAAATGGAGATGGATACGTCACATATTGCGTAAAAAGGCTACAGAAGTTTACCAAAAAGCTTGCAATTGGTATTTCGAAGTAGAGCCTAAGAATGATATAAAATGCCTTCCTTAAAACAAACCGGAGAAGCTTTTAACAAAAAGAAAATAATAATTCGCGAAATTGTGTATAAATCTAAAAATGCGACATTGAAATACTTCTTTTATTTACTTCAGTAGATATAAACAGTATTCGCCAACTAAACAGTTATAAAGAAAGTATGCGGTAGATATGATAAACAAATATTTTGAAAAGATTTAGATATGCAGACATCTTGTTTTTACTAAAGAATCAGGCGTGTTGAGCTTTTCGTATATTTTAACGTGACACACGAAACTCATATTCATAATGACTCACTACATAATTAGTCTAGTTCAAAAGTAAAATTTATCTGAAACTTGATGTTGTATCATCATCTCCGAATCATAGCTTGGAATCTTTGTCACGACGTAATGCTATTTCTCAAAAGTGACTTCATTGGGTCAATTAGTTCAAAAGTAATGTTTGCTTATTACACAATGAAAGCTACAAAATATGGCTAGCTCCAGAGAACACTCGAACTTTTGACAACTCAGATAAACCAAAAAACAATATTTTGGCTTCTATGGGTATAATCTTTTAAGCCCGCACATGAGAGATAACAGCATATACAAGTAAAATAAAATTTACGAAAAGGTTACAAGAAATTGACTTTTTTTCAGAACTCCACCTAGAAAGTAAAAGATCCCCATATGAAATTCTAACAGACAGTCAATATACCTTTAAAAGCATTCCTTGAAAGCGTAATCTTTCAAGACTTTAAATCTATAGAGTATTAGATCGGTTTAGGTTTAGATTACAACACATACAATGCTGGTTACTTACCATATAATCTTCTCAAATATATCCCAAAAAATGTTAAATCGTAGACAAATTTTGTAAGTCAAACGATTTCTTAGGTAAAAAGTCAAAGGTCATTTAACAAATTGTTGAACCTTTGAATACCTCTTATAAATCTGTTTATAAATATTTAAGAGTAAGTTAAAATCGGTTACATTTTGCGAAAAACTTTTTTAAAAAGTGAATTTCAGCAATGCATTAATGGCGAAAGTTTCTTAAAGAAATAAAAATAAAATGGTGATCACCAAGGAAATATGCAAAAACTATAGTCGAAATAAAATAGAGTTATTCCAAAACTAAATCAAAAAAAAATCAATGTAGCAAAAAAAAATAAAATACGCCAACCGCTTCCAGAAGCACAAATGGCCATGCTCATACCCTAAATTAGCTTTTCTAACATTTTAATTTCATCTTCTATTTCCACTTGCAAGATGAGTGAGTCAAATTCGAAATCTTTTGCTTAACACTTTATTACAAAATTAGACTATTTTTAGAAAAAACTTTTCTACTTTGAAATCCGTAATTATATGGAATGGATCATTCTCATTTATATGCATTCTATTCTAGCATTTTTTTATCATTGTGAATTTGAGCTGACTTGATTTTTTAGAGTTCATTTTTAATAACAAATCTAAAATAAATTTATTCTTACACATTTTTTTACAATATTTCATTTAAAAAAAAAACCTGCGGTTGTAAATAAAAAGGCTATCAAAGAATGAGCATGACGATAACTCATATATGCTTATAATTATTTCTGATTCTATACAAGCCCTATATTTCTTTCAACTCATCGAATTGCAATATTTGCATGTCTTTGATCATTTCAGGAGTTTCTATACAATATTGCGGTTTCCCTTGCAGCATGATCTAAGAATTATGGACACACTAGCCCTACAGGTCGCGGTTGAAATCTCCCTCAATAATAAATTATCTAATAAACATTTTTAAATTCTTCCATGGATAATAAATAAATACCCTTATAATTTAAAGAAGCAAACAACTTATTGTAAGTCTTCCACATGAAATTGTTCTAAATTACGTTTAGCTCATGTTTTCTAAATTTTAGTACTTTTCGCTAAATTTGCACCAATAGCACTTCGCATGCTAACTTTACCATCTAAGTGCGATTCATTTTTTATTACAATCAAAACTAGCTAATAAAATTTATTACCAAGATATCAAAACTAGAAGTTTTATCAATAGACTTTCCAACTGATTTATACAAGATCTAAAGTTTACCATAGTGCTCTATTTGATAGTTTGAAATAATTACTATGGATTGTAGAGATCTTAAATAAAGCGATTTTTAGGTCATTTAAAACAAATGCTAAAGATAATAGAAAGCTCAAAATTAGCCATATTTCGACTTTGTGAAACAAATGCTGCAGATTATAAGCTTTCAAGCAAATTAAATTCTTTTGGGCTTGAAAATTATTTCAAAGTATCGCAACAAGCTTAAGCCGCTAAGTACTATCATTGGATTCTCCAGCTACTTCATACACGATTTCAATTTTAGTATTTTTTTTTTTTTGGATCTTTTGAAAAAAGTACTATAGACGTAAAGAACTAAAATTAAGCGCTTTTGCAATTATTTTTAATAAATGCTATAAGATTATAAAGAGCTAAAATTAAACATTTCGGATACTTGAAATAAATGCTAACATTTTAAAGCAAAATGGAGTGCGAATCGCAACAACCCTTAGGCCAGCTGATGAAATCTTTAGAACCAATTAGTGCAACTACCAAGCTATTTAGTACCACAACTTGCACAGCGTGGCACTTTCCTACCTGTTTGTTTCGTTTAAAATCTCGTTTGTTTTATAATCCTTTAACGTTGTGCTAAAAAGCTTTTAATTTTTAACACCAAGGCACTAATATTAAAATTTTTTTGTTAATTCGTATTTAGCTCGTTGCATGTGTAGGCATTATTCCACGTCGTAATTAAAATTTCACCAAGTTTTTTAAAAAAACAATACATAAAAATTTTAAATCATAAAAAAAACTTGTGATAAGAGTCACAATTTTCAACACACACACGCGTTGTCGTCACTTTTTCGTCTGATTTCAAATCGTTGCAATTTTTCGCACATTTTTCGTTTAGTACAAGCCGTTAGACGCTTTTTTAGTACAAGCAACGGTGTTTTAAGGTGTGCGCTCTCTTCTGCGCGATAATAACAGAAATAAAAACTATAAAAAACCGCGCTGCCAAACGACGTCATTAGGCCAAGTAAAGAGGCGACACCCGAACACCGACCGCAGCGTCTGAGGTGCGCTTGAGTACTACGAAATCTATCTAGCAAAAAAAAAATAAATAAAGAAATAAAAGTAAAAACCACTCCGAACGCCGATCTCGACGACACGAACATAATTCTTGGGCCTCTTTTATTTACAATTTAATATTTCAACGCAGCGAGGCGGCAACTTTGACTGTTGCAGAAAGATCCCAGCCAGCTGGCGGCCGACACAGGCCCGTGTACCGATAATACTTGTAAATAATTTGAAAAATGAAATATCATTTCGTATCTCGCTGTGTAAAAAAAACCACAAAAATACTAAGTACATATGTACATACTATATTTGTATGTATATAATGCAGTCATACACTCACTGGGCAATATTTCCGCGTAATCAGCAAAAAATGGCAACAAAGTGATTCAATGCGCTGCTTTTTTTTTGATAACGTCACCAACACAGACGCCAGAAACGCCCCCGCAAACAAATCTCGTCACACCACGGCCGATGCTCTCAAACATCACGTACAAAGTGGTGGCGGTTGATGATGACCAATTCCGTGCCACAGTGCAACTGACCACAAACCAAACTATTGGGCCGGCATTGATGATAGTTTCCAGCGACAATCATTTAATTTGTAATTTTCGAAAAGGCAGAGCTGATAGAGCTGATAGAGCTCTGGGCCACTTGTGTGGCGATACGGAGCTTATCAATTGCTATAACTTGTTACTTCGTTGTGTTGGCTAATAGCTAAAGCGAGAGTTGTTACTGATATTGTTTGGTATTGTAGTAAAAAAAAAAAGTGGTTTTAATATTTATTTTTTTAAAAACTAAACCTGTAAGTATACTAGATTTGCACGCAAGAAGGAAACGTGACAGACCCTAAGTCCTCTAAACCAAAATGCAAAGCTAATTAAAATTAATCATTTAAAATTCTATTTTTGAAATGAAGAACGCTTAGAATGTTGGCATTATAAATAGTTCTTTGCTACTGTATAACGACTAAAACCAAAATAAACCCATTTTTTCTAAACATTTTATTTAAAATTAGCAATACATATTATTTATTAATTTTAAGAGGGAAAATAATCCTCATTTAACTTCAATATTAATTTAACTTCAATATTAATTTAACTTCAATATTAATTATTTCATGCAAATTCTGGTATAAAAAATTAATAAATTTTACGTATTACACGTTAACTAAGGTTAAGCCGGTAGGCCCCCAGAGAACGGAGGGACCTTACATATGTCAGTGTGATCCTTAGTGGAACCGAAGTTTGTCGGCCGTGAGTCGTAGTCACAAATGAGTTAATTGTCCAAAATACGCGTAAGTTTCGCAAAAGCTGACACTCTCTGCGGTGGCCTTCGAAGCTGCCTCTGCAGGCAAGTCTTACGCATTATAAGTTATTCAAAAAAATCGGAAATTGGGTTTTCAAGATAAATTGCCTCAGCGAGCATTATAGAAATTAATCAAAGTGGCGTGACAAAACCAAAGGAAGCTATTTTATATAGCCTCACGATTTTGAAGATACATGGTATAATACTTGGAAATACCTCAAAGTAACAATTTTGGTTATCATATACTCAAAAATCAAAGTTCCTAAGTAGAGAAAAAAAAGGTTTCAAAAGATCTTTTTAAAAAATAAAACAAAGTTAAAAAACTAATAGTTAAAAATTTCCTAATTTGTTGTTGTTTCCTAATTTGTTGAACACGCCTATTATATATTTATTATTAATAAAGTAATAAGAGAGAGCCAAGAGATCTTTTTAATGGCATCCTGTAGGGTACCCGGCGCCGAGGACGTCCTCGGCAGACCTGGATGAGAACGATGCTGACAGAAAGTCAGAAGAGAGTGTCATGGAATGAATTGCACAGTGTCGCCCAAGATGAAAGGCGTTGGAAGGGGTTTGTGTCCGCCCTATGCTCCACATAGGAGCGTCAATTTAACTACATTATTGTATTATTTTATAGTATAATTAACAAAAAATAAAGATCTACTTAAAAAATAACTTTTAAATGTTATTTCTCTTACTTTATTTTAGTTTAGGTGGCCATTACCAACCATTATGGATGCCAACACAAAAAAAACAAATGAAAATGTAAAATGTTTTTTCGATATTTTAATAAACTTTCTATAGACATGCCAAGCATTAATATTTCATCTGCCGAATTTAGCAACGATATAGCTTATAAGTCACTAATTAGCGTTTTAATTGCGCAATTAAACATTTGTATTATTACTCTTACTTTTCCCTCAAATGTGTGCAATAAATAAGCTTATATTTTTTACATTAATTAGATTTATTTATAAAAACATATTTTTTACAAGATTTCTCAATATAATATGATTTTATAAAGTATAGAGAGTGTATAAATAATAATAAAAATAACAATAATTTGTAATTCCTAGCTCGTGGCCTTAAAGTTTACTTAACAATTTTAACAAGTTGTTTTCATTGTCGAAACTCTTTTCCTATAAGCATTATTTTTAGTGCTCTTACAACATCGTGTCATATCATTCACAAAGTCGATTGGCGCATCTAATAAGTAGCAAAACGCGAGGGTCGCTCCAAATGTTGGCGTATAGGAAAAGGCAGACTAAAATGTTGAACATTGCAAGACTAAATATTTTCAAAGAAATCACGAATCTTTTGATTCGTTTTGAAAAATAACAAGTAGTGCTTTCATTTTCGACAATACGATGTTTTCATATTGTTTGAAGCAAATGTTTTATTTCAATTACAAAAAAAAAAAACTTTGTACAACAAAATTTAAAAGGCGGAATTATTATATTAAAGTTATTTTTAAAAATTTCTTTAAAATTCTCAGTTTGTTTCTTGTCAACGAAAAGATCAATTAACTTTTTTTAATTCACAAATTGTATGAGTTAAAAAATAAACAGTAGAAAATCAATTTCATAAAAATAAACCTTGATAGTGATCTCGTGCGTCCACCTATACTATGACGTGACCATTCTCAACGAACTGGGTATACCCTGTATTCAAGAAGTAATCAGAAAAGCCATACTGATCAACCTGCTGGACAATAGACAAACCACAAGGAGATTCTGAAGAACAAAACTCCTATGGAATGGGATTTCTAATACCTCAACCCGCACCCTTTATAAAGATTTCGAATATTTAAAATCGAAGTCTTTTTGTAAAAACACTTATTTTTTATCTAAAAAGCACAGATCTTTAAGAAAAAAAGGACGAAAACGATTTGTTACCCAAAACAAAAGTAAAAAAAACCAGAGTTGAAAAATTGTCTTCTTAAAAATAATAGAACAGTTGTATATATTGGGTGTAGTAAATTGAAATCAATTATTTTTCCAATAGATATATGATACTGAAACCCGCAATTCTGGTTTCGTCGATTCTGTTCCAGTAATTTCGATTTGAAAGATGTACCACTTACTGGTAGGCCAATAGTCGAAAATGTCGATAGAATCATGAAAATGGTCGAGTTCGACCATCATCAGAAGTTCCAGGAGCTGGGTTGAAAGGTTCTTTTGCATCCACCTTAGAGTTCGGACATGGCGCCAAGTGATTCAAGGATCTAAAAGTCGGTTACGCTAATCAGCGAATTCAACCAAATTTCAAATCCAACACCTTAGTCTATGGGCTATAGGCCGAGGTCTCACATTAAGTCGGTCTCAAAATGTACCTACTGTATGAGTTTTCATGGATTTGTGTACAAAGCGTAAAAATGCAAGAAGCTTGAGGCACATACACGTGATGGGTCCATCTTATTTCCACGTAAATGGGTATACACTTTATTCGTCTAGTAAATTTCTTGTTTTCTTTTTCATAATACTACGTTCCACATTGATTCAAACTGGGGTAAACATGGCTTTCAATAACATAAGCATTCATTATTTGTGCCAAAGTTGTAATGATATTTGGTTTTTTTTCTTGTTTATTCATAACAATGGAGAGATATAATTTTCGAAAAGCATGCATAAATTGTGAATAGACAGAGAAAGGTCAACAAGCACTGAATGATTTATAGATTTGCCCGGAGAATCATAGTGGTAGTGATGATGACCATTGAGAAGAAGAGTCTGAGTGTGAACAGCAAAGTAATGATAAATCTGTTTATTTGAAGATGAAGAAATCAACTTACCGAAATTGGTTGTATTGATAGCACAGAACAGGTCTGTGAGACGGATGCCAATATATAGCCAAGGAAATGGTATTAATACTGTATAATGATCGATACCAAGTAAAGATGAAAAAAAGCGCTTTAGAATGTCGTTGTCTATACGTTAAAAAAAAGCACATTGTGGTTATTTTTCTTCGAGCTATAATCAAACAAAACTGGAATTGAATCGAAAACCCTGAAAAGCCTAAGAGACTAATGGGCATATAGCAACCGTGAAAGCTACCAACGTCGCACAGTTTTACGGCAGCTGAAAAAACGTTGTAAAAATCATTTCTTCTAAACTCATTATGATATTTTAACGAAATATGTTGTGGCTTGAAGAAATATTAGGACACCCAAAGGCTACGCAATGCGTTTTCAAAGATTTTTTTTGACAGTGAAATACTTTTCTTTCGTGACTTGGGTTTTTGCATTACGACTGGGGTGACAGCCAAAGCTAACATCAGGGGTAGGTAATCCCAGATGTTCCATCGTCATTAATATAAATATCTTGATTGTTTTAGAATACATGATTCTGCTACTGTGTGACGATGAAATGTATGTTGAATGGTAGCTTGTTAAATCCAAGCATTTAATGATTTTAGGACGGACACGCGAGGCGCAATTACAAACTGATAATTTGGCATAAATTGATACATTTGAAATTTTTTCATAAATTTGACCAGTTAATTATTTATTTCTATCAGAGCGTTTAGAAACAGTTGCTAGTATCGTGAAATCGGTGAAGTGTTCATGAACATATTCTCTCAAAACTGGAATATACGTCGACAAAATCTTTCGCCAGGTTTCGGCTAAAATATTTGCGGGTACTCAGACAAACGACAAATAAAAGCCTTATCAAGATCTGGTGCTGCTATTCGGTTTAAGATATTGGAACATTGACCGTAATATACTGTATGGCCACAAATAAATTTCGCATTCCCAAAACTGATTTCGTATTCCTGCAGTTTACGATGAATCTAAATTTATATTATCGATTAATATTATTATTTCATAATTTCATTGTGGATTTTAAGAGCAGATGAGAGCATGTAATATAAAGAATACAATTGCAATCTTAAAAAGATTTTTCCAAATAATTTATAACTTTCTCAGCAACTAGCCCGAATGTTGCCATGTAAACCATTCAAAATGCATGAATTTAAAGTTCCAGAAGAAATAACTGATAAGGGGAACCATAAATATTTTACGATTTTTAAGAAAAAGAACTGAATGTTTCCAACATTCTTTGCATCTGCCCCACAGCGTTGAAGTGAATCCTACTTTTATTAACTGTCTTTACCTATTTATTAAAAATAAATTATTTCAAAATATATCCTCACATCTAAAAAACATTGAAAGAATTGCGTTATAGCCGAGGCTTTTGAATTAATGTGCATGAAATATATCTATCTTCCTTCAAGAAAGACATTACGAAGCCAATATAACCCAGAACACAGAAATATGTTAAAAGAAAGCATACGAAGGTTTTAAATTTTTGTGACGGCAAAAACAAATAAAAATAGATGGCGCCAGCAAAAATTTCTTTTTATAAGCTTACCATTTGTTTACGTTTTTTTCAGTTTTCGCAGCACAACAGATCACTTATTTGCTGTCTAGTTCTCAACATAATCCACATAAATAAGCCGAAAATCCGTTTTAAGACAAAGTGCACAGCTTAATTGTCCAACCCACACCTAGACTACCATGGCCAACAAGTACTACCCAAATTTTTAACCAAAAAATTCGAAAGTCCATTTACCTTTCATTGGTGAAAACTCGGCAGCTGCATTTCGTAAATCTTTTAAATGCAAATCAAAATTTTGCCCATAAATGAGCGAGATGCTTGGCTAATCCAACATTAACGAGGTTTTACAGAGATTAAGCCACGTTTCGGCTGAGTCATAAGTCTGGAACCACCTTTAAGTGCTTTTTGTAGACCTTTCGCTCTGGCTACAATACACTGAGAGAAAGATTTGCACTGCATTTCATATGATGAAGTCAAAGTTGAAAGTGTAATAAACTTGCGTGTGAAACGCACGAAATCTAAACAATGGGTTCACCCGCTCCCGCTTTTCTGACACGATTGTATTAAATTTTTATTTATATTTTCTTTGCAAAAACTACGTTCGCTTTTTTTGCAAAAGACTTTCACTTTCCAGGCAGTATTTTTTCGTTTCTGTTGATTTGCAGCAGCCAGCAGCACCACAGATTTCAAGATTCATTAACATTTTTTTTTTTTTTGTATTATTTTCGCATCTGTGGAAGTGTTGACACGCGGTTGCATGAATTAAATGCAATCAAAAAAATAAAGAAGAAAAAAACAATTGGAGCTCCCAAACAAAAGAAATACTACGGAAAACTAACGAAAAACTTCCAACTTTAAACTTTGCACAATTGCAAGTTTTTTTTGTGGGGGCTGCGTCTTTTTCGGTTTTGGGCTATTTTTGAAGTTTTACGAAATCCAAAATTTATTGTTTGTTGCTGTTTCGGTTGCTTCACCGTTCTCAGGCATTGTGCAATATTTCAAACTTGTTTTGCCTTGCCTTTTGTCTAGTTTCGCTTTGCACTCTTCTGCAGCATTTCCTATAAAAGAAAATGGCAAAAATACAACAAAAAGACGACCCAAATAACGTGGAGCTCTTTAGCTTTGAATCTGAGCAACAGCAGGAAGCAAGCAAAACATGTACAACGATCACCTTCACATACTGCCTGCAGAGGGCACAAAGTCCAGTGACGGATTACAGCTTGGGCGCACACAATTCGGTTTGTAAAACAATTGTGAACTCCTATGTTGACCCTAAGCACTGCTCTTGATCATTGTTATGCTAAAGGGTAATTTTTTCTCAGTATTTGTAATTTCTTCCGACAAAAAATAAATAACAAAGAAAAAAGTGAACGTCATTTTTAGTACATCTTGCAATTATATACATATATTGTATGTTAAATAAAAAGTGAAAAGAATTCACAAAAAAAAATTACAAAGTAAAAGTAAAAAGTTAAATTTGCATGAAGCGATACATTGTTGCAATTAAAACACCAAAAAAAAAAGTGTTAAGACATTTTCCCATCTACAAGCCATTTTCCTTGTATGCTTCACAGCAGGCCGATTTCTCAGGAGATCTCTCGTTGTCTCAGCAGACGTTTTGAATTTTATGCGGTTTCCCATTCTGTATTTCAGAAATGTTACTCCGTTGACAAATCAAACAATACTAAAGTAATATATGAATTGCAAAAGTTTGGCTAGTTGAAAATTTTTCCCAAAAAATAATACCAAAATCACATTAAAAGTAAATTGTACTTTCTTGTACTAGCATATTTAAGCCACATCTAAATTCTATAATCTTTTTGTACGTCAATACGTCAACGAATGAAATAATGAGTGACAACAAATCAATTTTTAAATTCATTACGAAATAAAGATATGAATTAATTAATGAACGAATGAATTGCTTACCAAATCAGCTTTGAACTGAATGAATGAATGAATCAGTTAATGAACTAAAATATAAAAATGAATGAATGAATGAGTTAATATTAAAAAATGAATATGAATGCATGATTGCAAGATTGAATCATGAAAAAATGAGTGAATGAAGCAGTAAAGGAATAAATGAATAAAGGAATAAACAAATGAAGCAATAAGAGATGAATAAATAAATATAGGAGTAAAGTAATAATCGAATAAAGAATTATAGGAATAAAATAAATAAGGAATAAAGCATAAAGTAATGGATGAATAAATAAATGAATACTTGAATTACTGAATGAGTAAAAAATGAGTACATGAATGAATTCATTACTTAATAAATGTGTCAATGAATGTTTAAATAAATGAATAACTACTGAATTAAAGAACGATGAAATCAAAAAATTAATGAAATCGAAAATAAATTGCAAACTTGCAAAAGAAGATACAACACAGACAATGAAACATATACAGTAGCATAGTATTATATCGATATATACCCTGCAATTGGTAGCAATAGTCGCATTTTCAGTTGTAAGTTTCCAGTAAAAGAAGCGAATCGCTTCGCTTTGCCTAGTTACGCAAAATTTTTTAAGATTTTTTGCAAATATTAAGTGCTGAGTAAATCATTTTATTCATTCAAGCCAAAACCATAGTCTTTTTTAAGACATTTGGATTGCCACGCATTGGCATAAGGAGGCTTGAGGGCTCAAAGGGAATAGTCTTTTGAATGACCATACCCAGCATGAAATATTAGACAAAATTATCTAATAGAAATAATTATTTTTACGATAAACCCCATAACACTTTTGTGATTCAATCAAATTCTGATTGGCATAGTTTTGAAAACCGAATTTGATTAGGACAACTTGGAGGCAACAACGAATTTAGTTTCAAAATCTAATTTTTCGGGGGTGTGCCCTATGGCAGCTATATAATTTAACTATATCACATTATATAATAATATTGTTATAAATAATAATATATTATTCATTTAAAACTATGATTAAAACAACTTGGAAAACAACGAATTTAGTATAAATAACTTATTCATTGTCCAGTTTGCCCTATGGGAGCTATATGATAGAGTTAACAAACTTTGATTAAAACATTCTTATAAAAAACCGATTTATTCAATAGAAACTTTTTCATATTTTTGAGATAGTGCAAATCTCCCCTATGAAAGCTTCCAATTTAAAAAAAAAATAAAACAAACTTACATCACTTTGGATAACAGTCAAAATTATTATTTAATAACTAGCTTGATCTACAGACAGACAGATGGACATGGGTATATCAACTTCTATAGTCACCCTGATAATACCTCATACCTTTTTGCTTGCTCAACTTTTCCTTTTGGGTTTTACATATATTTTCCACGCTTTGTATAAGAAATATATATTAAAATTAAGAATCGAAATTAGATTTTGAGATAGTCTAGTTTTATCTTATTGAAACATTTTAAAATATTTTATAAATATAGCTCAAGTATTTGAGGGTAGTTACGGTCGAACGCACATACGAGCTTCTTCTCTAGTATTGAAATTTATGCTTATCGATAGTTAATGACTCGTAATAAATTAAACTCTAACGCTTGAGTTCCAAACACCCGCATTTTGTAGTCCGTCACCGACTTCACTTCACAGTATTGGCCCATATCGGATAGATATTGCTATAATAAGCTTTGCACTCTAATTGATCTCGTGTTTTGTTTTTGGCCATGCTCCACGCCTCATTTTTCACTTTTATGCAAATTTTGTATTTTCTTGGCTCATTATTAATCATATTTTCTGTATTAATGAAACGTTCGCTTTGCCTCGATACAGTTCCTAGTTGCTCGTGTAGAAAACTTGGCTAGGTTCGACTTAGTTTTGCAACTAACCTTGCAGTTGGCGTTTGGTTTTGGTCTAATAATTTGCTTATTTTGCATAGAGCTCTATAATTAGTTTAATTCCTGTTTTGTTAAGTAAATGCAAATCGACTGATTTGCAAACTGAAAATACAACCAAGTTTCTTGCAGTGTATTGTGACATTTGACAACACAAAAAAAAAAAAAAAAAAAAATGCTTAAGTAAATGATTCCAAAGTCGCTAAATCACTTGAACAACATTAACCAAGAGTTGGAGTTCGTGGGAAAACCGCAATGACGTTTGCATCTATAGGTTGACTCAGTTGAGAAATGCTAAACGAAAAAATTTGCTATTTGTTTTTTGAGTTCGTTTCATTATGCAAAAATGCAATCGGCTTAGATTTTTGTTTTGCTTAACTTTTTTTTTTAAATGTTTATAAATACAAACAAAATTTGGAACACGTTCTTAATGCGCTGCGCATAAAAATAAAATGAGAATAAAAACAAAACACAAATTTCTCAAAGCTTGATATTTGTATGCGATTATTGGGTACAGATTTACATTTAAATGGAATGATAAATTAAAGCGAGTTTTCTATATTTGCTATAGAAAGTTTTACCGCCAATATTACCAACTGTTTGTAATACTATAATGCTAGACAGAACACAACAACCATAACTCTTAAAGTTGTGCATGAATAATATTGTATGTATGAAGCACTTCCTCAGCACAACCTCAGCCACTTTTTCTTGTCTACTATCGCTTTGCAACATCCAACATTCAACTTAAATATTTTTGTCATGTTTACACAAATTCCTTGATGCTTCATGCACAATACCTGTCATTGTATATAAATCAAATAACAAACAAACAAGATGGAATTCATTAAAGTCGGGCGATAACGACTATTGAATACACTGTACACATTTTCTGTTATTGAATGAGTAATATTGCATAAGTTATAAGTTATTTCTTTAGAAATCTGGCAGATTTTCATTTCGGAACTATATGTTATAAACCGATTTAGGCACACTACGTGGACAACCTGAAATACTTTCTGATTTTCAATATATCAACAAAAGAGTTTCAAAATACTAAAATTATTTCAACAAGATTTGCACAAAAGCGTTTTTTCGGCGATTTCTTCCAAAGTCAAGCAATTTTGATCGTAAACGCTTGAAAGACCTAAAATGCTTATATAATTTGGTTGAGATTTCTTGAAATACAAACAAAATACTGTGCATTTTTAGACAAAAAAATCATTTCCTTGTTTGATTTGCACTATTGATGCTGTATGACATGATCTAAGGAAAGACAGGTAATGATATCTTGAAATACAAGCAAAATTAGGTAAATTTTACACAACAAAAAATACTTTACTTGCACTATTGGTGCTATATGATATAATCTACCAAGTTTAATTATCTACAAACTAAATACAGTAAATTTTATATGATATAGCTTACCTATGTTATCGAGTTCGAATAAAACGACTAAAATACTTGTTTAATAATCAGAATTTAATAAGAATATTTTGAACCCTATATGAAATGCAACAAATTTTGTGCGACAATTGAATTTTTAACGATTTTCTCAATGTAAGTTATAAAACCATATAAAGTTGACTGATTTAGATCAAATGCGACGCAGTGATTAAAAAGACTCCACACTTTTATAAACTTGGTAGCGTTAACTTAAAATAACAAAATCCAATGTTTAATTCGATTTAGCCTTTGGCAGCTTTATGAAACAGTCAACTTTTTTTGATCAAGCTTGATACTGTACTTGGAAACACCAAAAACTATTAGAGTTTTAATTCAATCGAAATAATACAAATTTAGTGTAACTTTTGAACCAATTTGCTCTTTAGAAGCTTTAAGATATACTTAATTTTATCAAATTTGACTTTGCTTGGGGATATAGAAAAAAGGGATCGAATTTGATTTCAATATACAGATATTCATTACCATCATTCATCAATTAATTCGGCAAAAAAGGTTTAATTGTCTTCTTCTTCTTTTTGGGTAGTTCAAAACACCGCTGTATCCCCGATGTCATTTAAATTTGCAATCCATAGTTAAGTTTTTCTAAAGTGAGTTGCTCTAGTATTTACCATCTCTGAGATCTAGGTGTTTATGCAATATATATAAACTTCACTGCCACACTGATCAATTTTGGTTTAACTTTGGGGGCTCTTCGACTTATCCAAATCGGTATTACACATATTGCCTTCTCTTGGCTAACTACCATTTCTAAAAAGTATGTTGCTCCTACCCACTTAGATCTACGCATTCATACAGACGGGTGTAGGTATATATAGCTATTCACTAGCCAAAATGATCATACATAATTTTTGGGGGTCTCAGACGATTTTGCTGAGTATTTTCGATGTTCACAAACTTAATATAACCTGTACACCATGGGGTACAGGGTATAAAAATCTATATACTTTATATCAAGACAAAAATGACTCACCGTAACTTCCACACATTTGAAACTTTTATTGTATGAATGAATTAAAACATTTAAATTCTATTCCATCTAGTATAGTTTTGAGTAGTAATACTTATATAGCTGTCAAGCACTTGAAACTAAACTCAAACTTTTCAAAAGACGAACAATGGTGTAAGTCACAAAGAAAGAGTTGCTTGTTCAATCACTGTTCCTTATTTGGCGCAGAAGATACATGCGCAATTTAAGCATTTCTTTCAGATACTTATAAGAGAACTGCTGAATGTCTTCCTCGCTAACCTAAGTCTCGGCGAATATAAAGAGAGCCATCACAATTAACCATC
Organism: Chymomyza procnemis; assembly: GCA_035046065.1. Lineage (NCBI taxonomy): Eukaryota > Metazoa > Arthropoda > Insecta > Diptera > Drosophilidae > Chymomyza > Chymomyza procnemis. Next base: position 11,191,721 of record JAWNOJ010000024.1, read on the forward strand.
TAACCTGAATTTTGGTTCAGATGATGAGGATTAAGGCATCATCCCAGTAGATTTTCAACATTATCAGTGAATCCGTTCATATTTTTTTAAAGAACATGAAGGTACTTCATAGAAAGCGAAAGAATCAAATAGGTACATAATAAATATGTTCTAAAAATCACATATATTTTAAATAATATGACGTATAGCTTAGAAGCTTGTATGAATAAAATAGTATTTTTGGGTGCATCTCAAATTCGAGACGATCAAAAAAGTGGATTAAAAGATTCGAGAAATCATGAAAGCTTTAAGTAACCAATGAGAGGTGGTTTTCTCGAAAACAAGATAAAAAACATCCAGATGAACTTAAACTGGAAAAAAATCATCTTGGAAAATCAAAAGTTAAGGCAATATTGATTTCCTTTTACGTAAGCTGGATGAATCAGAGATGTTCATTGTGGTAGAATTCTAAACCTCGTTTTGCCCATTATACAAATCCCTCTATTTTTTATGTTTACTACCTTCGAGTGAAGTGAGTAATACATCGATGTTTTTCAGCTCTGGTTGCTAAAATCCTTTGGCAACTGTTGCTCTAGATTTTTTAGCTAATCAGTTCATACTATATTTCATCTGTTGTTATGAAGGCGGATTACTCGTTTTAGACCCCAATTTCTACAATAAGAATCTTATTCATTGTTTATCATCAATCGCAATTTCTCAAATTTTACAACTAAATTTTGTAACAAATAAATGTGCAACTGTAGCTTGATATCTTAATTGTGAGTGGGACGCTGAGACTTGAAATAGCACAGAATTTATAATCATTAATTAAATTAAGATAACTGTAATAAACATCGAATGAAGAAAGATTAAGAGCAGGAAGAGAATCTACGCTAAGTTACGTTGTGGTTACTATAATTCCGATAGTTATGGTATTCTAATCACACTTAAATGAATTTTTGGACCCCAAATTGGCAAAAATAATATTATCCAAATTAGTTTATTATTATTATATTATTTTGCGGTTGGACTAATGCAATTTTTTTTGTGCGCCGTTAGACAATGCTTGTGCCTTAATCTCTTAATTTGCTCCGACTGTATCCGTTATGTTTTCCCGGTCTTTTTTTTTGTTTTTTGTGCTAAGTTCACTTGGATCACTTGTTTCTCGCTGAAAATTTACAACTTCCAATGCGCAATGACCTTGTTCCCACAGAACCGCCAAACCACTGCGCCACTGGCCCTGGCTACTACTTAGCCCATTTGCTTAACGATTTGAATTCATTTTTTTCGGTTTTTTTTTTCTTTGCGGTTTCATTTAACAAAAGCCGCGCACACAGCAAAACGTCGACATAGACAAAAGTGAAAAAATAAATAAATTTATCAAACATAATCAAGACAAAAAAATATAAACTTGGGAACTCACTGAAAAGGTAGCAAGGCCCAACATAATGGAAATTATGTAGAAAGAAACCAAACGAATGCATGAACACTCGTATTCAAATCAAAGTAGCAACTAATTTATGAGTTGCAAGCCTACATCTGCTTCAGCTGCCGACCGACATGCAACTGATTGCTGAAGATTAAGCCAATCTGCAAGCGGAGCACGTACCATGGTAACAGCTCCAAAAATAAAAATAAAAAAAAACAGAAAAATAATCATACCATCCCAGGCTATGTGCAATGACTGCACCCACGTTTCCCAGCAATGGAAAAGAGCTGAGCCGTTGATTAAACGCCCACCTACTTTCCCGTAGCGTCGTCGTCTGTCGGTTAGCTTATCATTTGTTACTTTGGTTTGCCTGACTGACAGCCATTCAAGCGCTGACTCCTTGCTGCAGTCACTCAGTCTTCCAGTCGTCGCACAGTCTTCTAGTCTCACAGTCTGGCAATTCACCCGCCTGCCAGTCTTTCTCAGTTGGCAGCAGCACTCTTAGTGGCTTCTTAAGTGCCACTTTGCCGCTGCGCATGCGCTGAGGCGTGTCCAGTCTGTGTTCGAGTTGAAGAAGACTTCTTTGGATTTCTTCTGGCAACTGCAGTCGCTGATTCTACTTCCACTACATTTCTTCTCTGGCGCTTTTAGCCAGTGTGTGCTACTTACATATGAATGTGGCACACACTCATTCAGACACTGACACTCATTCGACTCGGTCTGTCTTCAGCATTTTGCCCGAAGCGCTCTTCATTTCAATTCATAAATTGTTTGCAATGTCTTGTCTTTCTGCTGGCTTTGTATATATTTACTACGTGTAGTATGGTATATAATGTGCCTCATGTGCCATTTAATTTTTTTGGTTTTTTGCCATATGTGCTACTTTTTTTTGCATTCTTGAAGAGGTTAGTAACTTTAACAAATTTTTGCAGACAAACCAGGACGCTATAAATTAAGCTCTATACGTGATAAGTTTGATAAAGAGAGAAGCAAGTCTTCAGTTAGAATATTACGAGATACTTAGTACAAGCAAGTAAGCTTACTGAATGTATTGTTATTGTTCTTAAAAGTAAAACAACGTCCAAACGGTGTCTACATTTTTTTAATAAATATTAAACAAAAATGTTTTAAGGGTATTCACGGTTTATGTTGTCAAACGGCCACAGCGTGAAACCCCCTGTTGCAAATGTGCACAGGTTACATTTAAATGGAAAAACTTGAAGTTAACTCTAAAGGTAAAACCTTCAGAAGCTGCAGTTAAAGTAGCCAGCAATTGCGTCTATTTTGATTATTTTAGTGACGAAGTAATTGCAGTATCACGCAACAGTTTACCAATAACTCAAAAGCGACTGAATAGGTTCTGTTTTTAGAAAAACTTGCTTTAAGAATTGTACAATAAATGTACACAAAATATTCAATTCAATACAAACTGCCAATATCTTAGATTATGATTTGAATACTATTCATCTCTTAAGAAAATGAGTAGATTCAATAACTTAAGAATCTCATTCTAAAAAAACGTATACTAATATCTAAAAGGTGTTATACTAAATGTTTATATAAATACAACTGTTATGTCGTAGAAAAAGTGTCTCAAGAAAAATCGCATTCTATTTACGATAGCTACACAGAAGTTTAAATTAAAACACGAAAGTTATGTGAATATTGTATATGCAATAACTTGTTTCACACTTCATAAATAAAAATCAGCTTCTATCGAAACACCACACCCAGAACAAAGACATTCCAATTTGTAAGATAAACAGGTATTAAGAGATTAAGAAAATTAACAATAACGTTGTGTATATCACTCAGTCAGTCGTGACCAATGTGTTGGCTTTACTAAATAAATTGTATGTTGATATAAACATTTAAGCATTTCACATTATGGAGCTCATAATATTATTTCTTAAAACAGGGATATTGTTCGGATTTTTTCATTTTTTGTGCAAAATTATAAGATTTGACAAAAAGCATTAGCTGGTTGACTAGATTAACATGGGATGATGTCAACTTTATCATTTTTGAAAGAAATTCGTATTATTCTAAATATGTATACTTTGAAGTGCCTATGTTCTGTGATAGAGAGAAAAGCGCGGGATTTGAAATAAGCATGCCTAAGACGTGAGCGAAGAAGAGTTTAAAATCTTCTTCGATCATATTTATTCTTCATTCATATGATTTTGTTATAATTAGAAATTTTTCGCAAACTAATGTTCCTATTGTTTGTACACTAGATTCTATATATACTGCATCGAATTGCATAATTCTTGTTAAAAATTGGCAGAAATGTTTTTTTTAAGCTACAGGTGTAACTTCGGTCACCGCTTCGACTATATTACATTATATAATAAAATTTTTTTTGTTTTTATTTTACTTTTTGTTGTAAAATGTGTTCTTGGGTAGTCTATTGAGTAGAGGCTGAGTTCTGACTAAGTTCTAGAAAAGCGTCAAACAATTTTTCATGGTAGACTTTAAAATATTTTGATAAAACATAATTATATCATTTATTAACTTTATAATAATATACTTAAAATTTGAAATATCAAATAGAAATTGGGCTCTGCTATATTGATTTTGTAATAATTGAAACATAGTGGACGTAATTTTTAGCATTCTTTTTAGATCTCTAGAAAAGTAGGTTTTTGTTGTAAGGATATGTTTGAACTATTGTATCACTAGAAACCTCTGACGCATAATACATGTTTCTCGAAACCTTCAGTAAAAATAGAAATATGGGCTATTTTTATAGACGTTAAAAAAATGTATCTAAAGTACGAATAGAGCAATTGGAAAAATCTTTTAAATTAAAATACTTTTAAGCGAAGTGCTTAACAATAGAATCGGAATTTAGTTTAAAAAAAAAAACACTTATCAAAGGATAAGCTAAAACAAACCACTACAATTTTTGTTTTTCCCAATAACTCAGATACTTAAACTGTTCCATTACAAGAGTGACGATCAAAACTCTTACAAGTGAACATATTTCTGTTTGCATAAGTAAAACGTGCAGTCAGCAAGAGCGAAAAAGAGCGCGGGAGCAAAAATCACGCAAATACATGTGAGAAAAGAGACACATTTGCAATGTAAGAGTGATGATTGCAGTACGACAAGATTTTGTGACCTAAACCGGCCATCTATTTAAATTGAGAGTCTGCCCACCACATTGTAGTAACAGAAAAGGAAGACTCGCCTACAAATCAAAAAAATCACAAACTTTTTGTGAGCAATTTGAATGCAATCAGTTTTAATTTCAATATTCAGGGTCTTACAACAAAGCAATGATTTAAGATCAAGCTAATTAAGGTTCATTATTTTGCTTCCCAAAAAAAAAATTAAACACATTTTCGTCAAGACCTTGACATGACATTGTAAACGATCTGCAGTTTATGTACATGCAAGCTTCAAGCAATATTTCAAAGCAAATATTAAATACAATTTTATCTCAATGCAAAAAAAATAAATAAACAAATATATTATAAAAGAATTTTTTTTATCAATAAAAGTTTCTGTATAATGTTAACATTTTTTATTTTTGGTTTTTTAAAATAATTTAAAATCATGGTTATTTGTTAAATTTAAGTTATTTTAAAGAAATAATAATTCATAATATGAATCCATCATAGATAGATCAAAGATGCTCATAATATGACCATCGTTTACTTGGTCATATTATTTTTTTTAATCAAAATAATAGTTTGTTATTTCTTATCAATTTACTTTTTTTTTTAATTCTTGGTTACCTTATGGATCGAAATTCCTACTGTGAATCGCTACTGAGTCGCAACAAAATCGACCCAGTTGGTGACTGGCAATGAAAAATGGATCACTTACAACAACGTCAAGGGAAAACGGATGTTGTCGAAATGTGGTGAGCCGGCGGTAAGGAAGGTTATACTGTGTTTTGGTGGGATTGTCAGAGAATTATCTACTGTGAACTGCCTCCAAACGGCAAAACTCTTAACTCGCAAATGTATGCCCAAAAATTGGGTCGTCTGAAAGAAGCAATAGCCCAAAAGCGGCCACCTTTCGCAAATAGCAGAGGAATTGTGTTCCATCAGGACAACGCCAGGCCATACACATATTTAAGAACTCGAAAGCTGAGGCAGTTCTTTTGCGGACGTGACACCCAGTGATTACGAGCAGTTCCTGTCCATGGTGAACAATTTTGCTGGTGAAAAATTTGCTTCAAGAGTGGCTTGTGAAAATCGACTGTCTTAATTTATTGCCAATAGGAGCGAGGGCTTCCATGAAAAAGGCATGATATTACCTTTAAAATGGCAACAAGTTATCAAAAAAAATCGTATTTGACCTAAATCGGACCATTCTATGATAATTAAAATCTTCAATTTGATGGAAATTCTTTTTACTTTATCCAATATATCGAAGGCCATTGTTATTTATGCGTAGAACCTTTTTCTTAAATATAAGTTCTTTTAACAAATCTTATCATTCGCAATCTTAAAATTTATTTAATACTTCACAATCCACTGTTATTTATGAATTTAAGTTTATTAAAGTTTTATCGATAATTATAATTAAAACAGTAGTAATATTTTCTAGCAAATGTTGCCAAAAATCAACAAGCTCTCAAACAAGTGAAAACAGCCTTAAAAATTTTTACTACGTTGTAGTATTTCCAAAAATAACTCTTATTGCTAAAGACAACACTTAATCAACGCCTGCCAAAACATTTGCTGGGTAGCAACACTATAGATACTCTCACTATTCATGTCATTCATGCTTCTAGCTGTCTTACCAAATGTTCACATATTTTAGCCAAAATGAAGCTACACAATTTTTGTTTCCGAAAAGAAAAATGAGAAAAAAATAAATAAAAACTAAACATATTTTGTTTATATTTGGACAAAAGCCAATAAAATTGAGCACAAATTACATAAATTATGCAAATTAGGCCAAGTCTACCATAATTGGTAGCTCGAAGCTCAAAGAAAAACATGAAAAAAATGAACCAAAACAAAAAGAGTTAATAAACAAAAAGAAATCAAAGATCTCATAGTGTGTCAGAGACAACACCTACACAGTAAATCAGGTGTCAAGACCATAGAGCATAAAAATATAAAATATATATGTAATCTTTTTCAAATCAAATAAATATTTTTTCGACAATTTACAAATGAAGAGACGTTTTATGTTGTGGCAGCTGACGCTTTTTACAATCCGGAATCCAATGGTAACAACAAATATCTAACAAATATATAAATATCGTAAATAAAATAGTTGACAAGACATCCCAAGGAGTCATGGCACTTATGAAATTATTTTTAATAACATTTTGAATGGTGAAAGTTGCAAAACAATTCAAATCAAAAGGAAAAAACTCTATTTAAATTGCATTTCATTGTGAACCACTTAATTTCAATGATTTTTTTCTTCATCTCTTTGCAATGACAACTACCTGTCACATCTTTATAGAGAGATCTCAGCCTAAGGCCTCGAACCGACGGCTGGCTGTAAAAGTGTAACCAATTGTTAAATGGAAGTTGCCAAAAAAAATAAAATAATCATTAATAATATATATATAAAGGGTGATTTTTTTTGTGGTTCTTATTTGAAAGGGAATTAAAATGAAAGCGTGAAAATTAAATTATAAAGTTGCTTTTAAAAGCTCAATCAAGGTAAAAATTCTTATATGTTAAAATCAAATTTTAAGCATAGTCTAGAATTAGTTTATCATTTGTTACTTCGGCATGAGAGAAGTTGTAGAACACTCATATGTAGTTGCATATCTCCCGGGATCTTGAATATTGTGCTTTTCTATGTTTCAATGAATTGCACTAGGCCTTTAGACTCAATCGTTAGTTAACAAATCTCATACAAATAAAAATCAAATATTTATTGGGTATTTAAGCTTTGTTAAAAAACTTTAGATCTGGAAAAATGTAACTTTTTTTAAAACTACATTTTATAAAAAAAAAAAGTTATGACAAAACTAAATTATTTTTCTTTTGTTTCAAAAATGTTGAGTTATTTGCCAAAAAAATTTGGAATATATTTATTAAAGTCCCTTATCTGATAAGGCAAAATTTTGTAAGCGTTTTTTATTTTTTAATTTATTAAGTAATCGTTTTCTCATACAAAAAATCAATGATATAGTGCCTATTTAATGTTTAGAAAAAAAATTATAAATCTTACTTTGTTTTGACTCTAAAATTTAAAATTTTTTTCAAACAAAAAACATAAAAAGATAGTTTGAATTATTTGTTAAAAATAATTGAAAATTGTCATAAAAGTTAAGGCATAACTTAAAATTTTTATTTCTAATAATTGTGATTTTTTCAAACAAATTTTTAGCTAAAAAGATTTGAATATTCTTTTTACAAAAAGTTCCTTAAATTTAATAAGATATAACTTCATACGCATTGTTTTTTTTTAAATAACATATTTTTATATGCAAAAAAAAATCATACTACAAAAAATTCAAAGTTTTATTGGTCATTTAAAATCTGTCTCTAAATTGTGATTTTTTTCTAAAAAGAGTGAATTATTATTAATTATTTCCTAAAAAGAAATGAAATTTTTATAAAAAAAAAATTTGTCTTTAGAAATTGTGTATTTTTTTTTTAAATGTTTGATTATCTTACAATCTGATAAAATAAAGTGAAGATAAGCAGTCTTCACCTTGTTTATTTAATTTTTATCCTAATAGGTTTACTTATACAAAAAAATCAAGATCTATTGGTTAATTTGGTCTAAGAAAAATCTCATGAAACTTGTTTTCATGTTTACAAATTTTTTTTTGCCTGAAAAATGTGGATCTGATTTGTTTTGCAACTTTCGCCATTTAAAAAAGTTTAAATGTACAAAAATAAAATGGAATTTTTATTAAAAAAAAAATGACGACACAACTTAAAAAAAAATTTCTTTAATAAATTACGATTTTATTTTTTCAAAAATGTTGCTAAAATGATTTCGAGTTTTTTTTTATAAAAAAAGTTTGCATTCTTTACTTTATATTTATTCTTATTGGTAATTAAACTTTTTACGCTTAAGAAAATTAAATTTTTTTGGAGTATTTTAGCTCTAGGAAAAAACCTTTAAAACTTATTTTTTTGCTTCGAAAATTCTAGCTTTGTTTTTCTAAAAAAAATTTAATTTTTTTATAAAAAAAAACAAGTTTGAATTAATTATCTGCTAAAAAGGAGTGGACTTTTTTATAATAAAAGTTCCTTAAATCTGACGACAAAACTTTATAAAAATTCTTTAATTTTCAATTTATTTTTAATTTATTATTTTTCTTCATATTTTATTTAATTGTCTTAAAAAAATAATATTACAATACTTCTTAAATTAATTAATTAGTTATGGAGTTTTTGCTAGTGCATACCAGAAGAGTCTCTTCAGCATTAATTTTCTGCCCAGCTTGTGCCAAACAATAATATTTACACGTCCGCTCAGCACTTGAATCTTCGACTCAAGTGGTTAAGAAAAAAACAATAAAAACTTAATCTCTTAAAAAAACACCCGCTTTAAAAAGCATAACAGAATAGAAGTAAATTGCGTGCATTGAACCCAGCGTGTTCGAAACTAATTAAAGAGCAAAAATAAATAAAAGAAAACAATTACCGTGGGGCAAAAATTAAGTGAAAAAAAAAGGCAAAAACAAAAATTAAGTTTTACCTTTACATGTAGCACCCATGGAACGCTTGGAACGTGTTGCTGACTGACCAACAACGAATTAAGTGATTTTTGTAACGATTTGATACGATTTCGGTATTGGCCAAATTGGTTTTTTTGTTGGTCAACAAAACAGTTTTGATGCAAGCCATGGCAGCAATTAGCAATTAAGTTATTGCCGTGATTTTATTTTTTTTTTAACGGCAAGCAAGTCGATCAAATTTTGAAAAACCTCTTAACTTTGGGAAATAATTTGTACAAGAATGCAACTTTTTGATAAGCACTTAACATTTTTATTATTTAGCTATGAATTCATAAAATTTATAGCTTTTTTAGTATCGTTCAGTTTATTGAGCCATATTTATTTCGACAATTTTAAAAACGTAAGATTTTATTGCGTTTATTTAATTTTTTATTGTTAAACAAAAAAGACGGGAATGTTTGAAACTTTGAATATTCAAAATATTTCAGAAATTCCACTAAATTACGCTACAAGGAATCGTTTTGCATGTTAAAAATTAACTTTTGCGTGTTAAAAAATCACCCAAAAGTATTTAACGAGTTTTATAAAACTTTAATTATAATTATTAATAGCATTCGGTAAAAAATAGTAGCCTTGAGCAGCTATATACTATTTCTAAACAATTAGTTAAAACAAAACTTTAAACATTCACACTGATTCATCTCTACAGAATATAGCAGTGACTTAGGAAAATTAATTTGTTTATTTTTGGTTTTGATTCATTTCAATATTGTTTCAAATTAATAAATTAAAGTTAATTATTAATAGCGAATTTCACGCTTTTTGCGAATTGGGCAATTTTTTTTCTTTGTATATATTCACAGTGAGAAAAATCAAGTAGTTTTTATGTTAAAGCAAGCCAAATGCGACAGTCGTCAGGCCCGTACTCTGGCCTCTCTATGTTGGACGAGGTTGGAGTCAGTTAATTGCGAATGGGATAGAAATGCAAAGGATGACGTTGGGTGTGCCAAGCCATAAACCCTTTAAAGCAAACATATCCAAAGTAGCTTATTTTTTCAAAAACCCATTACTGAGATATTTCAACAAACGATCGAATGGGAGACCTCTGAAGAACTTCACTAAAAAAACAGTTTCCATGAAATTGCCATTCAGCGTTTGTAGGGAAGTCAAAGCGAAAAATACGTGTTACGTTGGGATATTGTCAAATAGATCTTAGCGATGAGTTGTTTCAGTACCGGAATGAAAGCCAAAGAACGCTAACATTGCAAAGTCGCACCTCAAATCGGAAAATGTATAAACAAGAGCTAAGAAGAATCTGTTTTTCTTATTGCTTTTTATTATAAAGAGCCAAGTGGAGGACTTATCTTTCCTTGAAGTGAAGACCAAAGCTGCGATGGAAAGACCATGTGTAGGAGGACCTACCTTCTCTTGGAGTGAAGATTGAAGCTCTGATGGACAGACAAAAATGAAGGGGGGCCTATCTTCTTTGGAGTGAAGACCACAGCTCCTATGAGAACTTATCTTCCCTTGAAGTGAAGACCAAAGCTGCGATGGAAAGACCAAGTTCACGAGGTTGCCTTGGAGTGAAGACCAAAGCTCTGATGAAAAGACAAAGTGGAGGAGGACCTATCTTCTCTTGGAGTGAAGATTAAAGCTCTGATGGACAGACAAAAATGAATGGGGGCCTATCTTCTTTGGAGTGAAGACCACAGCTCCTTTGAGAACTTATCTTCCCTTGGAGTGAAGACCAAAGCTCTGATGAAAAGACAAAGTGGAGGAGGACCTATCTTCTCTTGGAGTGAAGATTAAAGCTCTGATGGACAGACAAAAATGAAGGGGAACCTATCTTCATTGGAGTGAAGACCACAGCTCCGAAGTGGACTTATCTTCCCTTGAATTGAAGACCAAAGCTGCGATGGAAAGACTAGGTGGACGAGGATCTATCTTGCCTTGGAGTTAAGACCAAAGCTTCGATGAAAAGACAAAGTGGAGGAGGACCTATGTTCTCTTGGAGTGAAGATTAAAGCTCCGATGGAAAGACAAAAATGAAGGGGGATCTATCTTCTTTGGAGTGAAGACCACAGCTCCGAAGTGGACTTATCTTCCCTTGAAGTGAAGCCAAAGCTGCGATGGAAAGACCAGGTGGACGAGGATCTATCTTACCTTGGAGTTAAGACCAAAGCTTCGATGAAAAGACCAAGTGGAGGAGGACCTATCTTCTCTTGGAGTGTAGATTCAAGCTCTGATGGAAAGACAAAAATGAAGGGGACCTTTTTCCTTTGGAGTGAAGACCACAGCTCCGTTGGCAAGACCAAGGGGAGGAGGACTTATCTTCCCTTGAAGTGAAGACAAATGCTCCGATCTTCCGAATAGGTTGTAAGGGCCAACTAAAGCAAAGTAAATTTTTATCCTTAAATTATACGCAAAATATTTCAGCCATCTCAATTTTAATTTCATTAACAAAAATTAAATTTATATATAATTCTAAAATTAAGTTGTAAAATACAATATAGTAACTTTTTCTTAAACTCTAAACCAGGCGTAGACACCGCTTAATCCAAAGATCAGAGCTTCAATTTCCCACAGCAGCACTGGTGCATTTGCCTAGCACTGACATAGCTAGCAAAAAGATTGTGTTTTCATAAGTAAACCTCTACTAATTAACGACAACATTTTTCGGTTTCGGCTCCTAGTTCTCTTCGAACAGCTACTAATAGTGATATCCCCATGTTTAGCCTTTAAAATGGTGTTAGCATAGTCAAGTGGACTCGCAAAATTTGTGAATGCTTTGAAAGTACAAGGAAGCAACAAAGCAGTTTTAAAACATTTTGTTATGCCCATCATCGTAGGTAGATCCTTGCACATTGTAGAAGAAAACAAATCTTACACATATTTCTTCTATTTATTTTTCCTTAAAATAAAACATTATTTAGATAATAAATGACACGTTTAAAAAGGTGGTATCATCAAACTTACGTGAGCTTAATAAACTGACTAACTAAGAGGGTCACGCGCTGTAATCAACAATTGAGTCATTAAAAAAATATTTGAACCAAAACTATTTGTTCTAGTAGTTGCAGTTTCTACCCATTCATCGTTTCTATTAAATAGACTATATAACTAAAATTGTCTTCTGACTTTATCTTCAAAAGTGCACATAATACTACAACGCCTAACAATCAGCACTTGAGCAACAAAAAAGTATTTCCCTATAGAGATATATCTCGCCACTCTTAAAACTATTTCCATTAAAGCTGATATATTTCTACCGTGTTGACATATGCTATAGGCGCTTTGGAATTTTAAATTTGCAAATTTTCTTTGCGTTGAAGTTTAGACATCCAACTTTCAATTATTGCTCCCATTTTAACTATTAAGTTGATAATTGACATAAGCCGCATTTTATTGCAGATTGTGCCCGGATCTGGACAGCTGTCCATTATTTCATTTTCCAAATTAATTGCACATAACAATGCATATAATGTACATATACAAGCTCTACACATAAACTACTGTATAGCAAACTGGTTCACGTTTTCACAATTTAAAAATAATAACAAATGCAACTTCAAGTCAAGTAGTATTCACTGGTATCATAAGCAATACATGCATATATCTTAAGTAGTTAAGACAAAGTGTAATTCTTTGTTTGGCTTGCAAAAACGTTTTCGAGTTATTAGTCAATCGTTAGTCATTTATCGCTTAGAGTGGCCTTCACCCTGCCTTCGGCAAAGCCATAAGTTGAGCTCAAAATGGGGTGTCCAAAATAGTTGGCACGTTTGAATTTTCTTTTAGCTTTTAAGTGATTTGCAATTATCTTAAAGGCGAGGCGTTTTGAAAGGGGGCCCTAGAGCAAATGCATTTTTATAACTCCAATTTTTATTGCATTACAAGTGTTAAATATCAAAAATATCATTAGAAAGTATAAATTTGGTATAAGTTTTAGACATTTCCAAGTTATAAGTTACGTTGTTGGGCCCTCCACTGCTCGAATGATTTCCGCAACACAAATTAGCTGCAGAAATAATCAAATTCATTACAAAACTATTGCGGTTTTACATTTTGCTTCCCATTTTGCAAGTCGTAAATTACAACTTTTAGTTATAAAATTAAAAACAAAATTCGCAACAAATTTTATGCAAATCATTTGGGCTCAACATGGGGTGCTGCGAACTAGCTGTAGATTTGCTTTGCCTTAACCTTGAGAACCTTCTAATGCAGCAAAACTAAAATTTGTGAAAAGTTGTTGAAAGTTGCCTTACAAACGCAGAGGCGCCCAACTGGGGGGCCGCATAATAATAGTAATATGACGTCTGTCATTAAAGCAACTTCAGCGCTGTTAATCGAATATAGAGCATAGCAAAATGCTGGGTTAACAATTTAAGCAATGAATGAATAATTGTCTGCTAGCCGGCCCAAAGTGGGGCGCTTAAGCTGAAGAATTCGAAGCGCTTGGCAGTTGTAATTCTTGTCAAGAAACCGAATAGTGACCCAAATCGCAGCAAGCGTTAGCGCAATCTTTGCTACAATCTTACAGATCGGGTTGGTAATAGCGCTGCGAGCACCCAGCAACAACAACAACAGCAGATACTCTAATTAAAGCTGCAGATACTATATAGAAATTTCTTTTAATTCATTTAATTTCATTTAAGCCAAGTCAAACGAGCATTACGTCGTCTCCGCCAGCATGTTTAGCCTTTGGGCCAAGTTATTAATAGTCATTTTTTCTCTTGTATTTTTTATCTTCTAGTTTTTCTACTTCTATATACATTTATGTTGACCTGATTTACGACGCTGTCTTACACACACGCACAGTCAAAGCCCGACACTTGGCTTAAATGTAGAAAGTGTCGCCACTCTCTTTCGGCCATGATTTTTATTCTGTTGGCATTTGTTTTGTTTGTGGCTTTTTATGATTTTGACATTTCTTGTAACTCAAAACGGCTTATTGAACTTTCTGCTTTGCCCTCACTGCCATAGCTTAAAGATCTATCTGGGCGTGCATCTAATGGAGTGCTCAACAAAAACAAAAATATATTTAAAAATAATGCCATTTATGACTTTCAACTTTGACATACAAAATGTATGATTTATTGCAGGATGTTAGTTTGCTACAACAATATGTTAAAACTTGACTTCAATGTTTATAACATTTAAACAATTCGCGCTTTGGCAAGACTTGGCCAAAAATGAAATGAACTTTAAGTGTGCGTTGAAGCTGTTAATTATTTATGGCCAACTCAACGAACACTGGCCAAGACGTAGCTTTGTTTTTTTATTTTATTTTATTGTGGCAAACGAAAAAAAAAAAAATAAAAATTCTAATTAAAATGTTAAAACTAACAATTTAAATATGGTACAAACACGTCGACTAATATATACCCTTCAGTAAAGTATACTTAATTAACGTTTTAAGAAGAGCTTGACAGAAATAATTGGTTTTTTTGTGTTAGTCATTAAGCAATTTTTATTTCCAATTTTTGTATTTCGTTTGAATATTAGAACAAAAAATTAAATTTTTCTTAAGAAAATCGTAAAATTCAACTTTTACCAAATTTATGACTCATTCTGAAAATACTAAATACTTTAAATTAATTTTTAAGCTGATTTAAAAACTGAACGAAGCAGACTCATTAAATTACATCGACAACAGACAGCAGGATAACATCAATGTTATACATCCTAGACTTAACAGAGCAGTTGTTCAAATTTATGGCAACACTGGCAAAGCAATTGCGTGTTTCGCGCTTGTAGCCAGTCCATCTTCAACTATGCAGTGATAACAGCAGTGCCAACAACAGCGTTACCCATCAATAGGTTTGATGGCATAATCTTTTTAATAAATTATGGCAACACTGGCAGAGATATGGTTTAACAGCACATTTATTTTTTATGGCAACACTGCGATCCCAGTGTTCAAGTGTTTTTACGCTTGCTAGTGTCAAAACATCTTTATTGATATATCTACAACAGCGATGATAACATCAACGTAAACCATCAATAAATTAATGTGAACAGATACACGTATTTATGGCAACACTGGCAGAGCTATTAAGATTTTTAAAGCTTGCATGAAGTAGCAAATCATATTTTGTCTACACCGATAGCAACAGTGCTACCCAGCGCTAAAACAACAGAGCAACTATTATTGTTTAGGGTAACATTGGCGGGGTATATGCTTGCAGCCAGTCTTACATCATCTTTATTTATATATCAATAGCAGCAGTGCTACGGTCGGTGTAACCTCTAACTAGTCTTAACATAGCATTTGTTCTTATTTAGGGTAACACTGGTAGAGCAATTTTTTTGTTTTTTGTTAACAAATCAAAAATATTCGAAGTGCATTATATTTTATTTCTTTTGTTTTATTTTAGCGTTTCTATGCTTGCAACCAGTGTAAAATACTCTTTATACATCTATAACAGCAGTGTTACGATCAGTGTAACCCATAACTAGATTCAACTACGGCGTTACTATGCGTCCAACTATTAACAATCATCTTGTTTTATAAATACATCGATAGCAGGGATGTTAACATGAGCATTACAAATCACTGAGCTTAACAGAGCATTTGTTTTTATTAATGGAAGCACTGGCAGAGCATTTAAGCATTTTTATGCTTGCAGCGAGTGTCCATCCATCTTTATTTATTTATCGATAAGAGCAGTGCTACGATCAGTGTAACCCGTAATTAAATTAAACTGCTCATACATATTTTTAATTATTTTTTGACAACACTGGCAGATATCGATATATCGATAAAAACAGCGCTAACATCAGCGTTACCAGTCACTTAACAGAGCAGTTATTTGTATTTATGGCAGCACTGACAGCATTTATGCGTTTTTGTGCCGGCCGCCAGTGTTTCCAAATGCTATACAAAATATATTTTTTGCCCGACTTCAGTACCCCAAACTATAGTGTATAAAAGAGTGCACAATAAAAGCTAACTGAGAATCTTCTCACATTTACTTTATGTGCTGACTTAACTGAATGTGTTTATCTTTCGGATAAGCCATTGTCTAGCTGTGTGGCAATATGTATAATGCGGCATAAGAGGACAGACGTGGGAATAGTTACCAGATACATATTTATGTGTATTGCGTATGAGAATACTCACAAGCTGAATTCAACACTAAAAAAATTACCTCAACCTGGTCGCTCCAAAGACAGTAAAATGGTTTTTACTTTAAGGGCTCCACTTTGGGGTTTTCAAATTTATGTTTACCTCAGCAAAATGCTGTTAATTCGTTGAAATAATAAGAATTAAACTGAAAATATATAAAATCATTGGAGCGCAAGTAGGGAGCAAAAGATAGTGGATTTTGTATATTCTTCTAAGCCCACTCTGCACAAAAAGTTTTAAAACAATGAAATTTTTTATGTCTGTATATCAAACAGGAAGTGGGGCAAAAAAACGCTGATCTTTATGCAGCTTCTGCTTATCTATAGTAAAGTAGTACTTCTTAACATCAAAAGCCAGTTGCGCCAACTTAAATTGAGTAAATACTCAGCACGATCAGTTTTTTAGAGGTGCATTCTTAAATGTTATAAAATGCTCATTAATTTACGGTGGGTTTTTTAAGTTTATGAAGTACACAAATACGATTCACGCCCAAATTAACCCATTTTGCCACAACCGGTTATAATAATTGAAGCTCATTATTTTATTAATGTTAAAATGAATCGTGAACTAAGAAGTTGTGTTAAAAATTCAAGAAAAAGAAATAAATGTAGTGCTATTAGGTGTTTAAAAAAGTAGGGAAAGCAAGTTATTATGTGATATCTATAATGCCAGATTGAAATGTTTTTTAAGATTATTACAATATTGTTCTCAGTGCTTGGTATTGGCATTCAAATAAACATAGCCAAAATTTGTTATAGGCTTTACACATTGTGCCTTAAAATTAACCGATTCTCATTAAATGAGCTTGAACATATGATAGTTTCGAAATAAAGGGTGTTTTTATTATATCATTATTTTTTGGCAAGACAGTTTTTAGCGGCTGACACGGCAAGCACTTCAGTTTAAAGACAAATTTGCCGCATTTGGTATAAACAGCAACCAGAAGCATTACAGGAACTATATTGAATCCTAAAAATGTTAGCATTACTGGACCGTACTTTTTCAAAGACGGTATAAGCAAAACATAATTGTGAATGGCAGCGCTACCCCATGAAACTTTATTTTGCCAAATAAGAAGAGATAGATCCACTTGGCTAACAAGTGGTTTCAGCAAATTAGTGTCACTTGCCTCACGAAAACAAAGATCCAATTGAGAGAGAACGAGTTCGCTCAGCAGTTTATTGTATTGACCGCGTATATCATGGGATTTAAACACCTCTAGACACTGTTTTGTAAGCCTAGGTTAAGTTTTATGCGTATAAAGACAAGCGCTTACCCACTAGAAATCCAGAAAACCAACACTGACGAGTTTATTTGTGAGATACCAGCCGATATGTTGGAGAATATGTGCCAAAATTTTGCACTGCGTATGGACAATATGCAACGCACCCGAAGCTAGTACTTACAAGAACTTATATTGAAAGAATAATTTATATCGATCATACATACTATCAAATTTTTCCCTTTTTTTTGTTTTGATATTTTTCTCTTTTTTGAAAAGCGAATTAGTAAGCTGCAAAAAAACCACCCATTACATCAAACATTATGTGTTAATTGGACACAGTAAATTGTTTCGGATACATAAAAGTCAAGTTAAAATATTTTTATACATAAAAATAATTATGTGAATTTACTTTTAGTTACTACAATAGATTTATTGACTTTTAAGAAAGTACTTCTTTATGATTTTTGTAAAGCTAATTAAATAGTTTAAAAACGAGGAAGTAATCAAAACACAGTAAATCGTAAAAGCTTGTATTATGAAGCTTAAACAAAATGCATTAAAATTCACATTGAAATTTTACCATGTAGTTTTGTGAAATTATTAAACTACTTAACCACATAAAGTCGCCACCCAACAAGCTTATAAAAATATTTGGAAAAAAATTAAGCATTGCATAATCCAACGAATAAAAAAATGGAGACTTGTGGTTTTGAAAGGTTTCGAGTTAAGCCTCTCAAATAATAATGCAACTTACATATAAATGCAATATGCTTCAAGAAACGTCAAAATGTTGCAACCTCTTAATGCCCTGCACCCATAAATCTATTATCGATGTTTTTTTTTTCTGCCTAAAAGCTTTTCATGCTTCCATTTGTATAAAAGAAAACCCTCAAAATTGGCTGAAAGCAAAAACGAGCAAAGGTTTTGTGCATTGATTGATCGACCACAAAGGGTATTTAAACGTCACACCTTTGACACACTGAGTTCTGCAAAATTTGACCACAAAATTGCAAAAAACATTTCAAACAAATAGTCGACATACATGCAAGAGTAACTGTAAACACAATCGTTAATCAAGAAACAAGAAAGAAAAAACTAATAAACGAATATAGGAAATTACATAATGGAGAAACTAAAACAATCACCAAACTTTTTCTTGTTACTTTTTGTTGACTCAGCTGCTGGGCCCAAACCTGCTTCTGCTGCTGCTGCTAGCCAACATAACTAACATAAACAATTATGTTTCAAATGACTTCAAGCTGTATTAATAATAAACCCAACGACTTAGATAATAATATTTAATGCAATGTTTTGAAGTTCAGCTGCGACACAAAAACAGGCATAAGCCGGATAGTTTGTGCCAAATATGACTAAAACAACTTCTAAATAACAAAAATGAAATATTTATGAAATATCTGCAAGATATATTTTATGTGTTGTGACAGAATTCTGTATACCCTTACATATTGCTTTAGTATTCTTCATTATGGTGATACTTTGCTAGCAATTTTTCAGATCACCAAGAGTGATTTAAAAAATTTAATGATTAGTTTGTATAGGAATCCTTGACAAAGAATTTAACAAACTAATTAAGAACTTATTTCACTCTGTACATACTGTACATATCGCTTTTGATAAAAGTATTAAAGTTCGACGCTCACCATTTGAGTATATTTGGAATTAATAAAAAAAAATATAGATTAAGTCTTGATCAAGAATATTGTTTGTAATATTAAATGCCTATTTATTTTTTATAATACTTTTAAATTTATAAAAATGCTGGCTTAAAAACTTACATACATTAATAACTCGAAAGCCAGGAATATTTCACAAAAAAATGATTTATTTTTTGGAATCGATATGCTTCTTATCAAAAGAACTTTACAGTAAATATGGCGACCAAAATGTTTAAGTTGTTTTTCTATGTTATTATTAAAATTAATAAGATAAACAGGGCGTAATCTACGCAAAACGCAGTGTTGAGATTTCCAGCAGTTAAGGATGGCAGAAGCACGAAGATTGCTTGTGTTGAACCCAAGCTCTATATTCGAGTTTCTTTGCAGTTGAAAACAGACGATGGTTTTGTATAATTATATATTTGCCTGAAATCATAGAACCTAAAATAGAATAGATTATAGACAGCTCGCATAGTTGGATGGTCTATGCAAAAATGTATGACTTTTTAGACGTTAGCCTCGGAAAGACGGGTTTCAAATGTATCGAGTGCAAGAAATGGGCGCTACGACGATTGTTGATAATTGCAACAAGTCGAATAAGTGAAACACAATGGTTGCTTTTGTAAAACTTTTCTTGGGAATACATTTTTCATATAATAAGTACACACAAATGATTGTTGACAGATCGTTAGGATAAAAATATAAAAATGGTAATTGTTTACATGGAAATTTTTTTAGACCTTTGCTCGAAAAAATCTAGTATCTACGGTTTCTTTATAAAATTAAAGAGTTGTGCGCTTCCACAACCCTTGACAGCTTATATAACTGAACTGAGATGTAAATATATATAAAATGCAATTTTTCACCAAGTGTATATACAAATGGTTGAATTTTTAGACTTTTTCCCGGCAAAACTAGCCTTCTACGGTTTTCTTGTTCATAGGAAAAGTTGTGCGATGCGGCGATCATTGACAGTTGACAGTATCGTATAGTTAGATTCAGATAAAAAAAGTAACTTTTTTTAGGTTCTTGAATTGGTGATTTCTTAGAGTTCTTCCGAATTGACGGGTTTCTAATGTTAGGATGTAAGAATTATACGCTTGACAAATCGCATAGGTGGAATACGTTAAAATTAAATCATTCATATGGTTAAATCAGCGATTTTTGTCAGATTTTTTGGGAATTGCCAATTGTGAAATGTATAAAATGGAAGAGTTGTACGTTTCGAGGACTGCTATAAATAGGATATTCCAATGGAATAGGTAAAAACTTAATTAATTTTTTGACTAGGCTCATCATTATTATTATATGGATAAATTAATTGCAATTTATCATTTTTAGATTTATCTAGGAATCTCGCATTAACGCCTTTTCTATCTCTTGGGTGAAAGATATGTGCGCTTCGGAGCGTTGATAATGGTAGAAATTGAAATAAATAAATAATTTTTTATCCTTCTCTAAAGCATTATTATAGATAAATTGAGTATGATCTAGTACTGAAATGTTTGACGATTCTGCAAAATCGGCACATCCGAAAGTAAAAATTTTACCTTAAAATAAAAAAAATAATAGGCCTAAATTTTGCTAAAGAAAAATTCGATTTGCATTCTTGCTATTTAAAAGGCTGCAGTAATCCCTCACACTCACGTCACCTATACCCATCACGGCAAGTGTATGCAATAGACGAAAACTGAAACAAGTTAAGAGGTAGCTGACATTTGGTAAGGCAAACGTTGATGCTGACAAGCCTACCACAAATGGCCAAGGCACGCGTGATTTATGGCCATAATGTCTGCCGGATTGTCTGTTGGTTGCGTGTGCGGTTAACTTCGTTAATGTGACTATGGATGAGGTTCAAGCGGCAGCAACTCGCCAAGAATGTGTAGAAATGTGTGTTGTATGGTTGGTATGAGATTCATAGATACAAGTACATACACGGGGCCACTTATGTTGGTCTGTGCAGTTTGAGGCATAATTTCAAAAAGTACAAAAACAGAAAAAAATTAAATAAAATTATGCTAACAGTTGACTAAGTGGCAGAGAGAGGTACAGAGAGAGAGAGAGAGGCGAGCGAAGAGTTGCAAGTCAACTCATTTTGGTTGTTTAGCTGGTTACGCTTGACAGCAGCTGCCTGAAAAATACAATTACAATGAGTTTGTTTTTGTTGTTGTTGGTTGGTGTTGCTGTTGTTTTTTTGCTAATGCTGCCATTGTAGTTGTTGTTGTTGGTAACAATTTGCAACATGCAACAAGAGCAACCAACAACCAGCAACAGCAACACAACGCCATCAGCAACATCAGTGCCCGCTCCAAACAATGCAAACACCAAAACATTGCCAATCAAAATTGTTAACATATTGTGAAAAAAGGAGCAGCGAAAAAAAACACTCAACAACTTGGTTTAAAAGCGATTAACATGGCCTATTGAGAAGCGACTATTGCAGCACATAAACAAGAGGGTTGTTTGAGTAGTAAGCTAAACAACCCAAACGAGTTGTAAAACACGAGAGTTAGTTAAAAACTTTTCAATGCGTTAGCCAGTGCGATCGGTACACCAACAAAACAAAAATATAACACACTTATTCTTCAAGTCGTTTTCCGGTTCTTGTTACTACAAAACCGGGTAAAACAAATACTTATTTCTTTCAATTATCCAAACCACATAAAAAAAGATTGACAGAAAGTCTCAAACAAATGAATTTCAGAAAAGCACAACCCAAAGGTGACCCAAAAGAAAGCTTTCGTTCTGAGTGAAGTACATTTGAACAAAAAATCAAGTAGGTTTTGTTAAGTTTTTCCAAAAAGTTATTTGGAAATTTTTTCAAAACACCCAAAGGTTTAACCTATTTTTACAGTCCCACCTCAAATAAATTAAAAATTTCTGGTGATTCTAAGGTAATATGACTTTAAAATAAGATGAAAAATATTTTTTCGCATACATAAATACCTTAACGTGACTAGAATATGGTCGTTAGTTTAGGCCTAATTAGAGCGGCTGCTGACTTAATGGCACTTAGTCACAATTAGAAACCCAATGCCAGATGTATATTAAAAAACATTTAACTTCCAGTGCAGTACGAGATGTTTTTAAAAATGGAGAAGTTCGTCTACATGCTGGGACGTACATTGTGCCCAAAACTGTAAGCCTGGTTCTCTCACAGCTATATTATTCAAACATTGTCCAAAATGTCTCGAGAAATTGTAATCTTACCGATGCGAGGTATGAAATAATCATAAATAAACCATTTTATATGAAAACTGCATTGGCAATAGAGAGCATATTTATTTAGTAACACATTTTGCTGCCTCCAGAATCAGTAGTTTTAAGACCATTGTTACAAATACTTGCCAACAAATTATGGACAGGAAATAACTTTTTGCATAACCCTCTAATATACGTTTCATGTGTCTACAAGTATGTATTATATTTTTTATTGTATGGTACAGAAATACCAAATCAGCATAATTTTTAACAAAAAATTTTCGTTTAGTTTATTTTCTTGTTTTCGTTTTACTCACTAAAATAAAAATGTGAACTCCGTTGCAAGAATTTTGAAAAAAAAACCCATTGATTGCTATTTATGCCGTAGACCTAATAACTTTTCGAACCGCCCTCTTCATGCAAACTATTGCACATGGTCATCATCTACAATGAGCAAAATATTTATGCAGCCTACATAGTGGAATATTTCATCAAAAGTTTATTTAAAACATTTCGTGTTAAAATGCTGCATTATATTGTGTTTAAAAGAGGAAGACAATTCAGGAATCCAAGACAGATATTATGAAGCAATTTGAATACTTGTGTTGTATCCGTTACGATTGTCTTCAAAACTAAAAAATTAGGAAAATTAGATTTGATTGTAAATATATTTTTAAACGATTTATTTTGAAACCAAGTTAAAACTGTATTTGTTTATAGATAATCTGCGGAAGAAGTGCTTAAGCAATCTCTGAAATAAGTGCCTTCACATCATTATACAAACCTTTGTATATTATTTCAGAAATTACCGGCTTTCAAAATTACCAAAAGCAAAAAATTCGAGCTTTAGAATTTAGTACAGCCCTATAAACAAGAAAAGCACGACATCCAGTTTACTATTTATATTTTGCACCCACAGAAGTCCACTGCTTTTCAATTACAATTTGTAGAGTCTGTCATCTTGCAATGAGATATCAAATCTGAGGATTACTGATAAATTCAATAAAGCAAAAAATTCTAGTTGTAGAATTAAGTTCTACTCTATAAACAAGAAATGAACGGCATTCATCTTCTAGAAATCCAGTTTACTACATCGAATCTGAGCATTACTGATGGTCAGGTATTACATACATGACAAATATTTTTTCATACTGTATTTTACTATATTTTAGTAATATTCAAAGAAGCCAAAAATTCGAGCTTTTTTCAACTACCTCACACGCATTTGCTTGATTGATTCTATGAGTTACAACCATCTCGGGTTTAGTCAGTTGACGTTCACCTATTTTTTTTAGGATTATTTGAAAATAATAAAAAATTTATTGTTTAGTCTTTATTGTTTAGTAAACTTGTTTATTACTGCCAACAAATAAAGGAAACTTGGTTAAACCAAATCTGCTTTCACGTTTGCTTATTTCCATAAAATTTTCAAGACAAATCCATGTTTTGAGAAAATAGTTGAAAGTTTCTAAAGATGTATTTCCATTTTCTACATTAAAAACATCTTATGCATAACTTGAAATTAAACTCCATAAATCATAAGAAACTATTTTAAAGTGTAACCCATTGCTCTGCTTTTTTAAAGGAAGTAAAAACACATGACCTTGACACAGGAATAAATTACCCTTTTGGAACAAGAAACCTACTCTCTTTGTGATTTAATTTATGATTGTTCATAACAGGTACTGCAGCTGCAAAATATAGAGTTATTTTATTATGGAACGGTTGACGACAGACAATTATAATTATATGTTGCAATGAGAAAAAATTCTTTGTTATGATCATTAATGTGTCTATTGAAGCGACTGAGTGTTAATAGCTTAAATTATGTACACATAATATGCATATATGGCAGTTAAAGAGCACAAAATTATTTATTTCGAAACGAGCTTGATTTCCGAAATCAATTTGAAAACGTTTTTGATTGCTTTCTGCTTCAATGCATTTATTGTATGCAAATCATATAGCATTTTTTCATAGGAAACAGTTCTGCCGCAAGCCAATCTCTAGGTTGTGTGATGTCAAAATGCTAGGTTTATATGTACCCACTGAACTTCTGATCAAAAGTTTATAAAGGGTAATTTTTTGATGACTTATTTTTTAGCAACATTGTTTTTTGCAATTTACGTGGTTTAGCGTTCAGTTTGGTTTAAAATTTAATTCAAAATCGAACGGCTCTGACATAGAAGATACAGAGTTCAGATGACGGCTCGACTTAGAAGTACAAAATTCAAAGAATGTTTGTATATTGTTCATTTCCCAACAGTTTCCATACACAGCGTGCTCCGTAAATTTAATTATAGGGCACTCCAAACTATTATCCAACTTGTCCCTTCAATCAACGAACTAATTATGTTGAGCAGTGTAGCAAAACAGTATTTAGCGAGAAACGCCTGCATTTTGGTTCCCAACTGAAGCTGCAACTTGTATGCAGCGAAACACCGCATGAAGACGCGTCTCAACATCTCAAGTTCAATCAACTCACTAGACAGGCTTTAATGGCCTTGCGGCTGGTCCTAACGTAGTCATTAACTTTTTTGATGTTTTTTTTTTTTGTGTTAACTTGCTGGTTTTACCTGCACAAAATCAACCATTCATTCGATGATCTAATCTCCACGCTTACCAACAATATAGATACACCCAAACACTCGCATTACACAAAAAAAAATATAAAATATACATTCAAACAATTAACACTCGAATCACACAGCGTGATAAATCACAAACAAGCTGCAATTTCTAATGCAAGTGTGAGAGGCAATCGACGGGGGCTGGGCACTCATGACGGAACATATTTCCAACCAAACAGATCCAAAGGCTGAATCATAGTACAAAGGTAAAAATAAAAATAAAAATGTAATTTGTAATTAAAATAAAAATGAAAATGGAAAGAAATTGAACATGAGTTAGACAACTTTTAGATGACGTTCCGGGAATTATCAGCTCAAAGAGAGTTGCACTTGTAATAAAGTTTTTCTGTGGGTTAAGCCGTGTTTATGCTCAATTCTGGAGGTAGTTTATGAATAAAATGGCTATTTGGAGCACGTGGGCATTAAATACTTTGAAATCGTATTCTTGGCCTAATAATTTTTCAGCAGCAAACTCAAATGAAATGAACTCAAATGAAAATAAGCCAAAAATAGCCAACTCATAGAGGTAATTAGAACATTTAGATTTGGGAACAATTAAAGATATTATCAATTCATTAACAATATTATAAAAATTAGCTTATTCTGATTAGAATAGAGCAAAAATATTGTTCATGTGGAACTAGTTCAACATTCATAAGTTTCTAAGCAACAGTTCAATTTTGAATAGTTCATCATAAACTTCAAATTAAAGAGCAACAATTCTTCATTTATAAAAATAGTTAAAAGGAAGCACAAGTAGTAAAAATCGATCCAAGGATTTTATGCTGAAGAAACAACAAAGTATGAGTTTATAAATAGAATCCACAGCAGAACAAGTTGAAATAAATTGATTATGCAGATTATGTTTGCTGTAGCTCAAGGCCGAAAACTGATTCCGATTTGGGTGATACTCTTATTTGTACCATTTAGAATTTAACATGTAGTTTGCCACCAAATATTCCATTGCAAGAGAAACGCTGGCTGTGGAAATAGAAATTCAAAAATCGTATATCGTTCGTGCTTCAAATATTTAATATACAATTTTATACGTTTTCATAAGATATAAAAATATTTTTCGGTATGTTGGGAATTCACCCAAAAATATCATAAAGTTGCCAAAACGATATAAAAATATCGTCTGAAACATCTTTCCTAAAAGCTCTGCTTATAATAAGAAGCGGAAAGTAGGAGTAGATGAGCAAAATTAGTTGTTTTTTGGAAGTAGCGCTTAATAAGGCAGTTTTATTTTTTGTGACCCACAAAAAATATCTTAACTTACAGTGCAAAACCGGCAGCGTCATACCACTATGTTCTTCAAGATCTAAACATTGGTATTACTTATAGGAATTGGAATAAACGATATCAAATATATTTATAACAAATCTGCAATAGCAAACGTTTATGAATCAGCCGTAAATTTTTACTTTATGTAAGAGCCCAGATGATATAGCAAGAGCCGCATTGGAATGGAATCCATGGGTAAGTTAAACGAACGCCTGGTGGATCACGAAATACTTGAAGTACAGAGTAAACTGAGTTGCATTCAACATGAATTAGCTTAATTTAAATAAATTGATTCCCCTTGGCCAAGCGGTGATTGCTCTCCAAAGGCAGAGCGTGGAGATATTCCTATTAAAAGAAGAGAGCACTATTGTAGGTATCTTTTAGTAATAGAGATTTACTATGAACTTCTCTAGGCACTCTTCATACTTAACATAACTTTGGCGGGTCTTCGACTTCTGGTCTTTTCTTTCTGTATGATACATACATTTTCGACTTAAGACTTGATACACTCATTGTTCCTCTTGGAGTAGGGTATAAAATAAGGGCTTTCATTGATAAAAAAAATATATTCTTTTTATTATTGTTATATTCTGTATCTTGCATATGGCCACAACTTACTAATAAACTTGTATGTTTACCATATGGTGCAGCCTATCAAAAAAAAAAAATACCTGAATTACTTATTGAAAAACTAGCTTCCAGTGTTTTTATGAAAGTATTGCGAATCTATTCAGCAAAGGTATTAAAAAAAAAGGTTGATTATGTCCTGATACACTTCGAAGCTTCCCTTCATCGATATTAAAACTTGAAAATCGTTTTTTAGTCTCACTGACAAAACTTTAGGAAATCTATGTTGTCTTGACAAACGTACACTTCGAAACTAAGCCTTGATCAACCTTTAGGGAATCAATGTTATTTTCTTGACGTATGTCCAATTTGAAGTAAAAACAAATATCTTAGAATCTTCGTGCAAATATCTGGGCGTAAAGTAGGGAGTTTCGCTACTAGCCCCAAGAAACCTATTTTACATAAAAACTCTTTCTTTTAGAGTAATCCTCATGCTCCAGCATGGCTTAAAAGAAACGTCTGTGAATTATTTATAGCAATCGGTACCCAAAGTTAAGTGAAATTGTCAACGAATCCCTACAAAGATTTGAGCTTCAAGTATCTTAAAGTATATTTCTCTACTACCCCAAAAACAATGTCTATATTATTCAAGTAATGCCTCCATTGCCTCCTCCCTTTGTAAGTAAGCGTACCCCAGACTAAAACCAAGGCGCTTATTACTGACGCATCAAATCATAAAAACAATAACATGTTTTTGTATTGGAGCGTTTAAAATGCATTGCCATGGCAGCAAGAAGAAGCAAATAAATAAATTATAAATATATTTACTCACTTATTTAGCGTTATAGACTGTAGTATAACGTAAAAAATATTCCAAAACGCTGCCAAAACATTCCCCAGCTATTGCGTCTGCAGTTAATCCACATAAAATGATTCCAGGCGCAGGCGCACAAGGAATGCACGTAGTAGAGGTTAGTTGTTTTTTTTTTGGAGAACGATATGGAAAGTATTCACGAAAATTAAGATAAAATATACAAGATAAATACGAGAGATAGAAAGCAACACGAACTTATAGATACTTTTGGTTTAACAAAATTTCATTGCAACACATTTTCTATATTTTGAGGTATATGAGATTTTTTATTATTTAATTATTAATAATAATATAAATATTTATTGCCTTAGCTAGCACTTTTTGTTTAGCACTCAAAGCCACTTTATTTGTTGTTGTTGTTTTAGTTGTACGCGAAACGAACGCGTTTATAATAAAAGTTAATACTTTTTTTGTTTAAAAATATTGTAATACTTTGAAAAAGAAACACTACGTTAATCTCTATAAACTGGCCGGAGTGAGCACCTGGCGACGTTTGAAAAGTGACTGAAACCCGCCGAGCAGCACAAAGCGCAGCCAAGCTGCAAACGTGTCTTAAACGCAAAGGTGTGTATGAACGACGGACGCCAGGTAAAAGACAAACCAGAGAGCAAGCAACACCAGAGCGAGCCAAACAAATCCCAGAGAGAGCGAACTAACGTAGCGAAGCTGAGCTGAGCGAGCCAGATCGTCGTGCAGCTGTTGTGAACTTTTGCGCAGACAAAACGCAAGCGCGCCAGTAAAAGCTAAAATAACACAAAGAAAGACAACAACAAGAACAAGTAAGATGTTGCCAAAGGCATGAAGACGACTATGAGATGCTCTTTAAATTACTTTAAGATCAAAAAACGCTCTTAGCCAAAAACAGTTTTTGTTTAAAGTGAGGCTTCTCACTTATAAAGGGTGATTTTTTAGCAACTTTGTTTTTGGCAACATTGTTTTTAATATAATGGCTGACCGGTACACCTTGTGTTACACTCACACACGGTTTGTTTTGTCAATAATTTAAACATAAGTTGATTTACAAAGTTTGTAACATTTTTATCAATTTTATCGAAATTTATGCTCTGTAAGTGTCTCCACATTTCTTGAAAGCTCATTTCTGTTTGAATGATCTCGTGAATAAGCAAAATTGCAGCAACTGATTAGCAAACCGTAGCTTCTAATGGATGGGGAACTTCCAATGGATCCCGAAATAGTCGTTGGTCAACTGCATCAAAGACAGCGATGCCTGAACGTTATTGATATCGGCAAATTTGCCTCTTAGATCCTGTGATTCACCTCTAAACCATTTTTTATGGGGCTATATTAAGGCTCAACTGTACGGAACAAGCATTATATTGAACAAATAAATAATATGTCGAAAATATGTTATATAGTACGCCTCTAAGTCACTGGAAAAATGCAAAATCTTTTTCATGAGACAGTTAAGCCGAGGCCTTAATATAATTTTTTGTGTTTCTCAAATAAAAATTGCAAACACTTGTGTGAAGTTTTGGTTGATTTTTTTGGGGAACAACATCATTACCTGATGAGAGTCCTGTCTCTATTTTCTCGCTTTTTGGAGAGAAAAAAAGGTTTAAAGGTCGATAAAAATCGGTTTGACTTTCAGATTCAGATATTTTTAATTAAGAATCAAGCTATTTAAGTCTCGACTCAGCCTTTTCGCTCTTTTCACCTTTTTTATTTTATTGCGTCTGAGTTGCTTTATAAAAAATCCAGATAAAGAAGTGACAGTGGGAATA
The DNA here is from genome assembly GCA_035046065.1 of Chymomyza procnemis. Classification (NCBI taxonomy): domain Eukaryota; kingdom Metazoa; phylum Arthropoda; class Insecta; order Diptera; family Drosophilidae; genus Chymomyza; species Chymomyza procnemis. Next base: position 11,221,075 of record JAWNOJ010000024.1, read on the forward strand.
TAAAGAGTTAACATATTGAAATATATATAAAAATGTTTGGATGCAAGCGTGTTTTAATCAACTTATCGCTCTCGGAGATGAAAAATTACTTTAAGGAAGATTAAAATCACTTTCAGATACTGTCATATTTTTGTTTGAGATTGAAGTTTTCTGAGTCCCAACGCAACATTCTCCTTCTCAAAGAGAAAATAACGCCTCGAGGGCAATAAAGCTTAGAAAGTCAAAAGTTATTGAAATAATGTCTTAGGATTAATAGATTTCCTTATTCAAGATTGTCAATTTCCCCCATACTGTTTCACTAGTTAATATTGAAATTCTGCGATTATGATTTGAAAAATATTATGATATTATGTTAGCCTCATAGTCATTAAAAATAAAGTAACAAAAACTACCTATCAATGCCAATCTACTGAGACTGCAGGTTTCCTTTCTAAATAAAAATGCAAACAACAAATATTTTTGAAAAACCATGACAATAATTTTTCGATGTCGAAAAACACAAGTGCGGTTAACAAAACAAATTAAGATCTACGACTTCTTTCAACAATTCATACGACTTCGTTACTTTGTCAACTCCGACAGTTTCAAACTTCACAACAAAAGAGTAAAGCTGGGAACCATGGTGCATAATAAATTTACGCAGACAGAGACTTTTTCTTATGCTTCCCTGATCATAAGTCTGTTTGTCAAGTAGATATGCCCCTAAAGCCATAGAGTAACGCCTCTGTTATAGAATACTATAAGCAACAATAACAGCAAAATAAAAACTGGTTCTGAGCTTGGTGGGACCGGCACAATTCTCGGCGAGCGTCGCGTCGTTGACTTTTAAGCCACTTTGCTGACTGGCCAGAATCGAAAGGAAGCAGCCAGCAGCAGCATAAAAACGTTTAAATAAAAAATGCAAACAAAAACAACAACAAAAAATCAAGCTTAAATAGTTTGCTCTGTACATATATACCCAACTTACATACAATGTATATAGTATATAGATGCAACATAGTAAAACGGCAAGCACGCTCCTTTGGACCACGCAAGTTAATGGCTTTTGCAGCATGGACAAGGTTAATAACATCATTATATATATATATAGACACAGACAGCAGAAAATGTGCAGACAACTCAAAATGTATCCAATGCAGTCAGTCAATTCGCGGCATGAGTTGCAAGCTGAAGTTGCAACTTGTTGCATTTACTGTTAATGAGGCGAGGCAGCAGCAGCAACAGCCGCCATCAGCGCCACCGTCGCGTTGAGCATACAAATTGTTTATGTTATGAGTGGCAGCTAGACAAGCTACAGGGCAAAGGCAATAAATAAAGGCGAAAAGGGGAAAGCAAGCATTGAGTTTTGCTTGGGAGCTGCCTAGGGCAACACACTATGTAAGTCAAGAAGAGGAACAGTGCCTGGCGTAATGCCAGCATATCCTTGTGATTACTAACGAAACGAATATGAATGAGTTCATTAAGGCATTTTAGCTGCATGGCAACATGGGTATTGTAGTCGAATTCAAAATCCGCGCGAAACCACTGGCATTAAAAAGCTTGTCTTGGGTTCATCTTAGGGTGCTTCATTGTCGCTATGCTACATAACATTTCCTTAACCGATAAATAGAGAGAAGGGAAAAATTCTCTTCAAGTCTGCCTAGCTGCATAAAACTATGCAATCATGGATATTGCACCCAGACTCAAAATCTGCCTGACGCCACTGGCATGAAACAAAGGGAGACACATTTAAGCTTATCTTGGGTTCACCTTAGGGCGCTTCATTGTTGCTGTTCTTCTTAACACTTCCTTAACCGATAAACATAGAGAAGAAAAAACTTGTTTACACAATTTGCAATCTTGTGTTGTTATGCAAAAAGAAAAGGCATGTTTTTCATTTTCCCAGCTTTGAAAGTGGGCGGCCCACCAACGGGAAATGCATATGAGCGTGTGTTTTGTACCAAAAAAAAAAAAAAAACAAATGCGGCACATACCCGAATTCCTGTTAGACAAGAGCCAAACAAGTTGTGTGTGGTGCTGACCGCATTATTTATTGTCTGCAAAGAAAAGCAAACAAACCAGCAATAAAAAGGCCAATGAGTGGCAACTGGAAAGTCATGTTATGCTTCAGCTGCATACCTCAACTAATCAAGCCACAGGCAATGCGCACGCAACGTGTAGTATAGGCCAAGTGTTTGATGCTGCTAATGTTCATAGTGGCAACAAATGGTTAATAAATAGTAATTTGTTTATATTGCCGGCAGCGCCAACAAGTGGCTTGTTTTGCCGGCTGCAGTCAAGGCCGGCATGCGAAATACGCAAAACGCTGTTGTTGCACTTGGCAGCACATAGTTGTTGCCACTGCGCTTGTATAATTATTGGAAACATGTTGCTTGCTGTCCATCATGGCTGCGCTGTTTATTAAATGCAATTTAAGTTGCAAAACAAAACAATACAGAATGTCGACAATATTTCTAAGCGATAAATACGTGTTGTCGGTATTTCTGCAGCAACAGCTGTTTAACTAACGTTTTGCAACACTGCTGCACTATCGATAACGTACAATTGTTATCGTTTAGGCCAACTATGTTTTCTGCTTTCATTAGTTCCACTGCAAACAACGCTGCATAGATAAAGTTGCAAAGATTAAAACAAATTCCAAACTAAAGTTTAGTAGTAAGTTACCGCGCATTTATTGCAACAATTATAAAGCGCCGTGCTGCTCTATGGCTCTATGTGCACATCGTCAAAATAAACATCGACAAACATCGATACTTTGCCCGTACAATAAAAAAAATTTTAGTCTGCCGGGAATAAAATGCCTTGCTGGTATTATGATAAAAAGGAGTTGCGAGAAACACCTTCAATACTGGATGGCGTTAGCTTTGATACGGAGCGGCGCTATCGCAAGGAGGGCGCACGTTTCATCATGGAGTGCGGCACAAAAATGGGACTTGGCCACAACACCATGGCCACGGGTGTTGTCTACTTTCATCGCTTTTATATGTTTCACTCATTCAAAAGTTTTCCACGCTACGTGACCGCCTGCTGTTGTCTGTTCCTGGCCGGCAAAGTGGAAGAAACGCCTAAGAAGTGTCGTGACATTATTAAAACCGCACGCAGCATGCTTACAGACAACTATTTCTTTTCGTTTGGTGAGGATCCAAAAGAGGAAGTTATGACATTGGAACGCATACTGTTACAAACGATCAAATTTGATCTGCAGGTTGAACATCCATATACGTTTTTGCTGAAATACGCCAAGTGTTTTAAGGGTGATCAACAGAAGCTGCAAAAAATGGTGCAAATGGCCTGGAATTTTGTTAACGATTCACTAAGCACTGTTGTTTGTTTACAATGGGAACCCGAAATCATTGCGGTGGCGCTTATACATTTGGCCAGCAAGCTAAGCAAATTCACAGTGGTCGACTGGTTAGGCAGACAGCCGCAACATCAACGCTGGTGGGATATGTTTGTCTCTGATGTTACCATGGAGATTCTTGAAGACATATGCCATCAAGTTTTGGATCTTTATCAGTCCACGCAAAAGGATGGCCAGGAACTTAACAGTCCGCCACAGAAACCACCCAGTCGTGCTGACAGTCCAACAAACATTAAAAATCTGCTGCCGCCAACTAGCATAGCAGACAACAAAACAGCGCCGCCCATCTGCATTGCTGCCAGCGGCAATGGTGGTGCTGCGTCCAATAGCAGCAACAGCGTCAGCGATCTAAACAATATACAGAGCATTAAATCACTGGCCAGTGCTGTACCCAGCGTTGTGGCTATGGCCAATGCCGTTGTGCCTGAGCCTGTGCCCTTGGCCATGACAGCTGGCAATCTAAACACGAATGCAAATTATCATCTATATCATGCGCCACCACCGCCGCCGCCACCAGCACCATTAGCGCCACCTTATCTGCCGAATGCCTGGGCGCAGGCGCCGCCGACACACTACAACACAGCGCCGCCATTGCCGCCTAATATGGCTGCAGCCATAGGCGGTGCTGGCACAGGACCAGGCATTGGTGGCGGCGGCGGTAATCCAGCTGCTGGCTACTACAATGCAGGCCGTCAGCAGCAACATCAACAACAACGTTATCAATAGCATTTCAAACTAATAAACGTATAAAGTTTATATGTACTTTAAATATCTAAGAAGCTATAACAACACACTCAGATTTATATAATAATATTAATAAAGCGTAATTTTATTAAAAACAAAACATTTGCTCTCACCATTGCATTATAGATTCGCGGAATAGGCGGGTTACTGGGGCGTACGAGCTTGCTAATGCCATTAATGTTTGGAGAAGTTGTATGGGTTGGTCTGTTCGTGTGTGTGGTGCGGGCTTTACTTGGCTACTTAAGGTTTAGTTAAATTTATGTACTTTTATTTATTATAATTATTATTTTTATTTGTATACAAGCTAAGCTATATACGCTTTATATGTTTTGTATATATTATATTATGTTGATATATACTTAAGTGGGGCTGGGAAAGGTTGTGGCATATACATATATTTATATATATATAAACTTTATAATATTGCAATTGGATTAACGTCTTTCGAGTAACGATATACACATGAAATACGCGCTAAACTTTTAAGCCGTATTTTATTTTAATTTTTTTTGTTTTCTGACAAAACCAAGGCCCAAGAAGTGTATGTGTGTGTGTTTGAGAGATGGTCGGGAAACATAATGGCCAGAAAGAACAGTAAAAATCAGCAAATTTGCTTAAAAATACGTTACAGTTGGGGAATTTGGTTTTGAAAATTTTCAAAGTTTTACTACAATGCTCTTACACTTTTGGCGCTCTTATGCACCTAACGTTCTTATATACTTGATGTTCGCATACACTAGGAGCTCTTATACGCCTGCTACAGACTTTTAATCAATGAACTTGCTTTAAAATACGTTATTAAATATGGGAAATTTGATTTTTGAAAATGTATAAAAGTTCAACTACAAAGCCCTTATACACTTGTTACAACTTTTAAAAATAGCTGCGCAGTCTTTGACCCATGAACTACATATATGTAATGAGATGAAGAGTATAAAACAGTTTAAAAACTGAATTTCAGCTTAAAGTTGCTTAAAAAATAAAAAAAATAATAACTTTTCAGTCTGCCTTATGAACATTAAAAAATATTACAAAATATTAACAGCGCTGGCCTTAGCTTAATGCAGCTAGTTCGCTTGATATTCGAGATATACCGCACAGACAGCATAATTTAAAGTAGACAAAATTTAAGTACGCAGCTTAAATAAGCGGAATGTCAGACAGGCATTTGTTTAATTAACAATAATTACCAACAATCCGTAATATTGGAGTACTTATTCGAAATATTGCATTTAAAACTAAGCGCACAAAAATAACTTTCTAACAAAAAACTTGTTCCCTAACAACATCAACATGCAACTAGAAACAAGTTCCATAATAATATACCTAAAAATATATATTTGGGGGCTGGGTGTATGCTAACTTTAGTTATCTGTCAACCACGACCATTCCCAATGTATAAGAGTGTATGTGGGTTTAGCATTTTCGACTCAATGTTAATTCACCACAAGCATAATACTGCGGTATCATTAGAAATTCTGGCAGCGCACGACGCGCCATATTACTGGAGTTGGAGCATGAGGGCGAAGTCGAGGATGACGCTGCTGCCGAGAGCTGCTGTTGCTGCTGCGCTTGGCGCACAATGTAACCAATCTTGCCTGCAGTTTAAAAATAATTATTAGTAAATAAATTATTGCGGCATATTACAAAGTGCCAAAGCAACCGCTAACCAGTCTTTGGTTCTTTAGCACAATAAAAATGTACGTTTCTTGTAGTAAAACTAAGCTTACCCAGCACATTGGCCTGATGAAAGCGTTTGTTTAGCTGTCGCAGCACGCTAAGATCACGTTGACGTGCCCAAACAGCTAATATATCAGCTACCTTTACTGGCACCATTGGCGCTTTAATAGCATTATCCTAGAAAATTAAATGATAATTATTAAAATTCCAATATAGGTAGTAGTAGTATACTTGCCTGCTTGAAGTGCACAATGACTTGCTGTTGGCTGGCTACTTCAATTAACTTCTTGAGCTTGTGAGGATTACTCTGTTGCTTTGAAGCATGCAGCAATAGTTGCTTGACATTGGCATATTCGGTTGTCACTGGTGCAGCCACCAATTGAAAATAGCTTTGTAGCAATGCAAGATCATAGGAAATGTGAAGCTTGTCTAGCGCCTGCACCAGTTGATCCTCACTCAAATGCGCAGTAGATAGGCGCGCTACCAGCAGTTCCGGTTCAGTCGAAAAGCTTTGCTTGGGCAGCTGCAAAAAACAACGTCGTATGAGTTTACGCCAGAGCAAAGCTTAGTAATATAATATATTATATACGGCGTCTTTTCAACTGAAACCTTGCAGTTTTGAGTTCGAATTTCAGCAGCTGTCACGCCGTTGTTTATATTAACATAGCAGCTCATTTAAGGCGAACTGCAGACTAATCATAATTGGAAAAACTATCCTATGCATGACAAATCACTGGACACACACAATAGCTCAGTCTAGCGGGTCGCCACAAATTTAACAAAGTACAATTTACACTAGAGTCAGCTAAGATTTAGTATGATTTACCTGCACACTGCCGAAATTATTATCACACGAAATAAACCTTTGGTTAAAGAATCCTGAACTGCCACTGGGCGCTGGCAAGCTGGGCCAGCCATCAGTCATGCTCTGCCGTGGTGTGCTACCAAACAAACCACCAAACTCCTCAAAATAGCCGCCAGGTGAGCCACTGCGGCAACGCGTCTGTTCGGCACGCGCATAAAGCGATAGACTGCTGCCACGCTTGCGACACTTAACGCAATTGCTTAAATCCAAAGCCTTGCCAATGGTATTGGCCAGAAATTCTTTTTCCAAACAGTCCAAGCAGGTTTCCTCATTTGTGCTGAGATCAAAGTGTGCTGCAGTCGCTGTAGCCGCCGCTGAGCTAGCCATGGCAGCACTAGCGGCAACTACAGCTGCAGCAGCCACCAGCATGGGTGCCACATCGAGTCCTTGCTGTACGTTTGCCGCACTTGAGCGAAAATCTGTGCAGCTATAGCAGCGCTCATCGAAACTGGCACTATTACCGCCATGCGTGGGCGCGAATGCAGAACGCAGCGAGCTGCGTGATTTTGAAGAGGAATTCTTTGATGACACTGACGAGGAAGTGGAGAGCGTGGACAAGCGTTTAGGCTTGGCTCCAGTTATTTTTGAAGGACTGCTTTGTTGTGCCGCTGGTTCGCTGGTACTGCGCGCAAAGCTGGTGTAAAGTGTATTAGGCAGCGAATGTGCCTGCGCTTTTTGTGCGTTAGCCAAGCTAAGTGGCTCATCCAAGCTAGCATCATCTGCTGGCGCATCTAAGCCAACGCCTATAAGCTCATCATTGCCGCAACCATCTTTAATTTGATCCAAGTTAAGGCTTATGCGTGCAAATTTCTTGCTTAAGCGTTGCTTTTGCTGCTGCAGTGCCTCCTGAGGCGGCATATCATCTATGGGTGAGCTGTATAGCTGGCGCTGTGTAGGTGTGGTCTGCAAAGACATGTTGGTAATAGAACGCCGTCCGCTTAAATGATTATAGTCACGTTGCATAAGCAAGAGATTCGCATGATCCATGCTTGGATCATCCATATTAGCACTGGCAAACTCTAATTCGGAAGGTGGATCTGGTTCGAAATCCATTTCAAGAAAATCCGTTTCATCATCGCCGCTTATAATGCCGCCAGCGCCACCCACAACACCAAAATCCAGTTGGCGTCCACCACGTCCAGTGCTGGCATCCAAAGCAGCCAAATCAAAGTCAGCGCCATCGCCGCGATACGCATAGACACAATCATCTGAATTCAGTGAAATTTCCTCGGCCTCCACATCATCATCATCCAGCAGTATGAGATCGTCTGGGTAATAATTGTCACTGGCATAGCTTAAGTTTTCCGTTGAGTTGTTCATGGAGGTGCGACTGGAGCTGATACCGCCAATAGCTGCATCGGTTGGTGACAACGCAGATGCTGCCGCATAACCAAACGCCGCCAAATCCAAGTCGCAGTTTAGCGGCGGCAGCGTATTTTCTACTGCGTAGGCAGCGCCGTTTTGCTACAAAACAAAAGCCAAACAAAGGAGAAAAAAGGTTTGAAATAAAATAAATGTAACGTACAACACAAACAAACAAAAAAAAAAAACACTTGCCTTATCAGCGCCGTCTAATGTTACAGCAGCTTGAGCTGCCCCCTCGGAGGCAACCACAACACTATCGGCGCCTCCACCCTTGTCATCAACATGAGCAACACAAGTGGGCGTAACTACGCCTATTGTTGCTGTTGTTGTCGCTGCTGCTGCTGCTGCATTTGTTGTTGTTGTTGCCTGTTTCGCTTTTGCCATTGTACCCGCAGCGCTGACGCTTTGTCTGTATATTTTTGCATGCTCCTCCACATCCTCGCTGGCATAATTATGCGCAACGCTGGTCTCCACCAGATTATTATTGTTGTTAAGGTTTAAACGCCATAAACCATCGTGTTTTAATTTATTTATTTCATTTACTTTGTCTTCACTCACAAACCGAAAATCCATTCCATACCATAAAAAACTTGTAACTATCGATACTGCGATTAGTACTCTTATCGATACACTTTACAGCAACAAAATCGGCATCGGTTTTAAATTTCGATGTACACAGTTTCCTCATAACAGCAAAAGTTGTCAAGCAGGCGTTGAGTATTCATTCTTAATTCTAAATGAAATTAAAAGTTGTACATGTAATAACATTTTAGACAGCTACAAAGAAGCAGAAAGTACCAGCAGTAATTTATCGATTTTTATGGACTGGCTCGTCATTTTTATTTTAATATATTTTGGTAAATAACAACTAAAAATGTATTGCAACAATATAATAATAAAGCTAGTTCGCAAAAAATCTTAAGCTGTTGAAGAGAATCATGCCGAGAATTTGCGCCGTAATTTAGTTGAAGTGCAGTGTATTTTCTTACCTGCAAAAAAGTCAAATACTTGATTTTACAAAGTTATTGTTTTCTTTCAGCCAATATAACAAACATGGCAAAATACCATCCACAAGTATTATGTGATACTTGTTTTTTAAGTACTGCCTCTTTTTGTACATTTATTTCCGGAATAAGCACCTGGCGCCAAGTTTGTTCGCTATATTGCTATTGGTTGATGTGACCAAAATTCCACACTTATTTCAATACCTACGGAATGTGATCTTTTGCGGCAAAATTACTACGATATCATTTGGCTGCAGCGTACTTGTAATAACAGGACAAGTGGATTTTAATAGTTTGCTCTTTAAACGGTAGATGTCACCTCGGTTTTCATTTTATAAGCTCTTCGCTGGCGATGTTGGCGGATCGCTGGTAAATCTTATACATTACTTTCTTAGCTTTGGGCGGGAACACCCTATGTGCAAAACAAATGCTGAATGGTAACTATGTTAAAACTTATAAAACATAAATTGGCTTATCCGTTTGTTATTCTTACAGTTGGATAATCTACCTTTAATTGTGAACTTCTAATGCAACACTGATGCAATAATTACAACAATGACAGCTGTAACATAAGCCGACAGATATGCGCATTTTTTTGCAACTAATACGATCCATATTTCAGATTTTCGTGTAACAGTATTAATAAAATTTTTTAAAAATGTACTAAATTACATTATAATTTTTATTTTCTTTAGTTACTGATATTTCCTACATAACCAAACTTTGCGTTTAAAAGCTTTACAATCGAAATAAGAACATTGCGCTAAACTTAGTCGCAGCCTTTGTTTAGGTAGTAGCATTCCATTTCGAAATGAGAGCGTCCGATAGTTTTGCTGTCACTTTTAATTGAAAAGCAGGTGGATTTTAAAATGTAGCCTTTTTATGGTAGATATAATCCATGTTTTAGTCTCATAAGTTCATAGGTGCTGCCGATGTTGGCGGATCGTCAGCAAAACAAGCACATCACTTTTTTAGCTCTAGGCGGGAACAGCCCATGTGCGGTAGGTCCTAATACAAGTGCTGAAAGGTAATTAAAATTTAAATTAAATAAATTAAAATGTTTCTTGCTCTTACAGTTAGATAATCCACATTCAATAACGGCCTCTCATGCGACGTTTAAAATTAATCTGACGAGAATAATAGTCATGGGGAGAGTCACAGATGTACGCGTCTTGTTGCAATCCATATTTTATAATTTGATGTATCTAAATTAATAAAAGTATTAATAAATTATTATTAATAAATTTTGTTTGAGAATTGAATTTTAGAGAGAGACGTGTTGAGTTACTTTAATTGTGATTTGTTTGTCATGGCCTACTAGTTCAGTGAGTTACTGTAGCCCTGGCCGGTGTCTTAAAATAAAATACTCTCTGTATCTCGTCAGTTAACATTTTCAAATGTTGCACTGCTAACATTATGCTAAACGAACAGCAAAAAGAGAGAGAGAAAATTATGTACTAAAACTGGTGTGTACACACTGTTTTAACAGTTTACATTTGTTGGTTTTTCAAAATACTCTGTAAATACGCTAGAGTATATGCATTTTGTGTTGGAATATGTTACAAGCTAAGAAATTAAATATATACGAATACAAACTATTTAAGTTTATTAAATTCAAGGTATGTGACATGGGATGTGACATTAAAATTGCTTTGGAAGAACTTGGAGTTAACATTAGAGGCGATTCTTAATCACACATTGCCAAATCAATATCCATTTGCATGCTAAGCGGTGCTCGACTTTTATTTTATTAATATTTATTTTTTTTTTAGTTTTATAGTTTAAATTAACAATTATGTTTTAAAAACTCGTATTTGTTACTAAAATTATAAAATGAAATATATGCATCAAACATTTGTAATACAAAACTAAGAGCAATTTTGAGTAAACGTAACTATTGTGGTAGATATGTACAAACGCTTTTTGCTAATTACTTGCATCTCAATAAGACCCTAAAACATTTGATATTTGTACACTTTTGTTAAGTTTTGCATCTTTTATGTGATGTGGTAATGTGCATGTTTCTACAATATTGCTGTATGTTTTACAAGTATGTCCAATTTTGGAATTGAGTCTATTCAAAAAAAAATTTTAGTTTTTGCTCTTCTAGGTTTAATGTGGGATCCTAACATTCGACTGCCACCCTATGTAGACTTTGCCTTATAAAATTACCTTGCTTAAATAATCGCAAAACATGCCTCGGCTATTTCTGCATAAGCTCTTATTCGGTCTTATTGACTCTAATAATCATCCTGGCAATTTCCTTTGTCTTATACTATAATACGAACGGCCTATTTGATCCATCTCTATGGCTATCTTAATATCTTAATTTGCCAAATCGAGCATCTTTGACCAATAATACACTATGAATACTCGGCTTGGTCAACGGTGATCTTTTAGGCAACTTAATAAAAAATTTATCAATCAGGCTATATATAGATATAGATTAGTTTTATATAATATTTTCCTCGCTCTAATTTAATATTAATTTCTAATTTTAATAACTCAACTGCACTTAGTTGTACACCTAATTTAAAAAACTAAAAATAAAATAAATTTATTTTGCACGTTAAATAGACGTCAGGTTCAAAATGTGTTATCGATAGTTTAGTGTTGCAATACTGCAAAACAGCTGTTTGAATAAGCCGCGGCAGCACAATGGACCAACATTTACCAACACTACATGTATCTTTTGCATTTTGTATCTTTTGTGCATATAGCTGCTGCTTAAAAAGAGTGTCTACTAGTCACTAGACAGTTGTAAAAACATTTGCTTACCTAAATGTTGTTGCCAGCCAAAAGACTCGTTTATTTTCTTAGCAGTCGCTGTCGTGTTTGCATCGTTGTCGCTGTACGCAGCGTTCAAAAGCACAAAATATAAAGAACGCCTCCAACTTATGGAGTAGATAAAAAGAAAGGCTTTCTTTGCGCAACGTAACTAATTTCAGCCAGCTGCAGTCGTCGACAGCACAACAAATGCTGGGGCTGTTAACAATATATATAATTAAAATTACAAACAACGAATTAAAAACATTATTGTGACATTTGTAAACAAAATTTCAGACAAAATAAATTCTCAGTGATATGTCTTATACATTTTGCAGTCAAAATTAAGTGCATAAAAAACAAAAAAAATAATAAGATAATAATAAAATTGATTTTCTTAAATCCGTGTCGTCGTGCAATAACATCAACAACAAAGCAGTCAGTCAGTTTATAAAATTAAATACAAAAAAAACAAGTTTAATTAAAAACAGAGTCTGCCTTTAAGCAACAAAAATGGTGCAAAAATTTCAATCTCCTGTGCGGGTCTACAAATATCCATTTGAGCTGGTGATGATGGTGTGTATTACTTTAAGCGGGTGAAGGGTGTTTTTATGCCGGAGGCGTGGCACAGCCCACCAAAATATGTATCTTATTTATCATAGGCGTAGGCGCGTGAGCGTGCGCCCCTTTGTGCTTTGTGTATCGTGCCGCCGTGCTTAATGTCTATTATTAATTATGAGCCAGCTGTTTTTCCACAAATTTCTCATCTCATTTAATACACTGTAATTACACAGACAACGACATAGTGAAAAGCTTCCGCTTGCATTGCATTTTCTTTGATGAAAATATAAATAATATATTTTACCCTCAAGTCATCATCTTGATAGGTGCTAGCTGTCGCATTGCTTGCATAAAATAAATAAAATTAACCTTCAAGCTTTGTTGTCGCATACGGCGCACACTCCGCTCTCTCTGCGTACTCTCCCATACGTACGAGTCTCTATAATTTTATGAATGAATTGCAGCAGCTCATCGAAATTGTTGACCGGGGTTTAAAATATTTTGTTCGTGTCTTGCATTTAAGATCAGTTTGAAAGTCTCACAGGAAATATGTTATTATTCTATTGTACAATCAGCAAACAAATAGACAAAACAAGTGGGTGGACTACAGCCGGAATATTACGACTATGGTATACACTATTAGCTAAGTTACAAAATTTAAATAAATGTATTCTTGACTATGCTTTGTCGCTCCAAAGCTGCAATTTGGAGGTATCTCTATTAATAGCCGTTCGAAAATATTATTTTTTCAGATTGTTACATAAATTTTTAAACATTTTTAAACAACATTTTTACAGTTTTCGTTTGCATAAACAAAATTCTGCCTCAAATCGAGTGCTAAGTATTTAAAATTCCCCTTAACCGAATATTCCATTTTCAAACTTATTGAATTTTCATATAGCATGCAAAACAAATGCAATTTTATACAAGAAAACAATCCCGATGTATATTGACGCGATCTGGGTAGTCTGGGTGTAACCCGGCAATGGCTTGTAACGACCAACTGAAAAAAGTAAAAGTATTTTTATTTAAAAGTCAAGGCAATGCTGTTTTCTAGCACATTTTGTAATAAAGTTTATCTGTATCACAAGTGGCCTATTTCTATAAATTACTTTGAAATATAATATAGTACAAATCTTTGTGGTTATAGAAAAAAATGTGCAAGCTAGGATAGCCACAACAAAAGCACCATCCACTTAAAAGATATGCTAAAATATGAAAAAAAAGTGAGGAATATATGTATTTCTCTACAAATGACAAGAAACGTAAAAGATGCAGAAAAACCGAAGGTCTGGTAAGCCAGTATCGAATTTCATAATTTTTTTAGAAGTAACTTATCTCTTCAGCTTTATGAGCAAATTCTGCATACGCGCAACTTCAAGTAGTTTTTTCCTTAATTCTTTAACATTAGGTCTTTCATCGAAGTCTTCGAAGCCTTCGGGGAAACTCAAAAGGGCACTATATTATTTTATGCACTATATTGTCTTGGAGTCATCCTGTTTTATGTTTGTGGTTGGGTATTTTTTGACAGATCTAAAATCTTTTTAGAAACGAAAATGGCAATCTAGATTAATTTGGGGACGCTGTACTGACATTGTGTCTTTTTATGGAATAAAATCTCAAAGGGAAACTAAAATTTAGGAGTACTGTCTTGTGCGGAATTTCGCATAACGTACTTAAAACCTATTTCGACTAAAACTAAAGGTTTTGAATTTGACACTTACCGGATCACTTATTTTTAGGTATATTTCAACTTATGCACCCACTTAAGATACCCCTTATGCCCCTAAGATGTAGTGTATAGCAATCACAATGGCAAAACATGCATGTCTCTTTGAACTTTGAGTCTCTGGCTGATAACAAGCTGCGCATCGCAGTTGGGCTTTGTCAGTTCTGTAAAAGTAAATATATTGCTAATATACCGCAAACAACAATTTATGGCACCTCCTAAAATACAACAAATGACGCATAAATTGGGATATATGTAAATATATTTTCGGTATTTATATATTTGGCAATGGGAATTTCCACACAAACACACGTCTTAATTAAATTTATCAAACTTTAACACTTAACGTACGCTTATCTCTACTTCTAATGCTGCGCGCTAGATGGCGCTTTAGTATATTCCAATTAGTAAAACATTTTGTTGGGCATTAATTTTGATTGAGTGTGCCAACAATTTCATTATCAGTCTCAATTTGTTTGTTGCGGATGCTTCGCATTTGTTTTTTAGTGCAAAAGTCACATTACAGACAGTTGCTACGCAGTAGCCACCATAATGTCATTGACTCAATGACGACCGTAAAATAAATTAAATTTGCGCTAACCTAAACCCTCTCGATAAAGGTTCGCAACATTGTATAGCACGTAGTTGAAATACTCTACTCACGTGATTAATGCGTGCGAACATGTCTGTCAAGGTTGTGGGCGGTGCATGTGATGGGGTACGTTCCAAAAAAGCGCAGAATTTAATACGTAATTGCGAGTGGTATCTGGTTACTATGCTATTTCGTTTTGAGGTTGACCTATAATACAGATTAATATAGCTTGCTTAATTTGGGATAGAAATAAATAGTGTGAGAACAAGATCTAAATTTCTGAACATTTCCAGCTAGGGATTTCGTTATATTACTTTTTAAAAGACAGCCTTTTTATCTATACAACGTGTGAGCTATAGGCACATAAACATGGGGCAATGTTTCAACTCTAACACTTCTTACATGGTCGCTCTCGCGTTCAGTTTTGCTCTTGCGCTCATTTTCGCTCTTGCGGGCTGCACAGCTTTACTCATTGAAAGAAATGTTTACTTGGGTTATAATAGGCATTGTGAATATGTTTTAAGAGCTGCGTTGAAAATAGTTTTTTAATAATTAGCAGCCTTAATATGCCTAATTATTACACATATATTTTTTATACAATAAAAAAATTAATGCTTAATGTTTACTCATTTATTTGTTATTAATTTTCGGTTATTTAAAACAAGTTTCCATTATAGTAAATTCTTTTAGTTTTCAACCCCTTTAAGAAGCCTACCTAAAATCTGTTTCTTTATAAAATTACCTTTAAACTAAGTTGAATTTTTCAGAAAATAATGCAAGTCTTTTTCTATATAGTAATCTTTTTAAATCAAATCTCGCTAGTTTTGATAAATTAACTTTCCAGAACTATATTATTTCAGATATGATCATTCTTTATGCTGAATTTATAAGTAAAGTACAATTTTTTTAAATGCAAAATCATCTCAACAATCTTTTTTTTCCAAGAAGCTGCACATCTTTTGCTATATTTTATAAATCTTACCCAACTTTTTTCCAAAGTAAATTTGTACTTTTTTTGTACTTCCAATAGACCTACGCAACTTTAGTTCCTTTAATGCTCGCGATAGTTAAGATTTTTGTGGAAACAGTACTTAATGTCTTGTTTTTATAAGCTGAAAATCCCTAAAACACTTTATAAATCATAAAAACTCAACAAGCTACAGCAGTGTCATCATCGGAATCAATAGTTTACACAGTCAAGCAATTGTATACATTTCTACGAACTTCTCTACGTTCAATTTTTGCGGTTTTACAAAATGTAATGCCATTTTAAGCCATCTGCCTCCTTAATCCATCGTACTATTTTCCTTTCCGTTTTTTATTGTAGAATTTCGCTTTAATTGATCTACGCTCTACAGATTCTAAGAGCGGAATTGATGATGTATTGTCACGTTTAAGAATCCCACTATAAGTAGCTTCGTTTTACAACATTCATAAAAACCGTAATCCCATGAACAGCACGTAAAATGAATGGGACTTGTTAAAAATTTTGCGGAATTTCCTCGTGACTCCTCACACTTTTACGAAAGTCTAGTAGCAGTTGTGCAAAATTTCTGAGCTGTGATATTTAATTTTTATAGTTAATTATACTTATTCAAAACGCAAAAAGAACAAGTTATGCACTACTTTCCGACATATTGCCGATATGAGACAATTATCATCGATTTGTAGCTACTTTAAGTACTTTAAATATTTGTGGTATTCGGAATACTTAGTTATAGGCTGGGCTATGAGTTAAATAAGTTTTTTAATGCTCATCATTTGGCACAATATCATATAAATTGATTGGTTCTCGTTTCTCCCTATTTTACCATCAATGTTACAGATGGCCCACCCTGTTGTATTCCTTATGGAATACGCATAAAATGCCTTATACTCTAAACGCTAATCTGAAGCATTTTCAAATAATAAATTGATTCCGAACTTTTTTGTATAAAATTTTATCGTTCAAAAAGGAAAGATCTTAATTGAAAGAAACAAAGAGTTATTATCCAAAAACAAGTTAAGTTAGATATTTTAGAGCATATATTAAATTGTTTGCTTTTGATTTCAATAAATATACATTTTTGCCTCGTTTCTATGATAACCTCGCAGCTCAAAAGTACTTCTCAGTTTTGTGCATGGAAACAAACAAAAAATTCTTTGTTATAATTAGATTTAGAGTAATCTTAAGTGAAATAAAAATAAGCAGCTAATAGTGATATTGGGGTTAACGAGAGTCAAAATTATTGTGTTTGTTGGGCGACAAATAAAAGTATTTCCCTAATTTAACAGTTGTTCAAACCAAAAAGGGTGACTTTTAAATGCTTGCCAATTTGATTTAAACAAAAAGTATAAATCTTTTTTTGTATATTGCGATTCATTAAATACAATAATTTACCAGTTGTTCAAAATAGAGGGCATTTTTTAAGTGCTGTTTAATTAACAATAAAAAAATACAAATTAAACTTGGTAAAATTTGTGAAAGATTAAGCTTTAAATATTATATTCGTTTCAATATTTGGAAAATTTTTTAGTCTTAAAATGTATGATTGTGCATCATTCAAAATTATATTATTGCAAAAGAAATACACATAAAAATTGGTCAAATTTATGAAATCTTAATTTGTGTCAATAAAATGTTAAGTTGAGTTCCTTCATTTCGCGCAAAAATAACTCTGTAAGCATTATACTCACAAAATTAAATAAATAAATTTGGTAAATTTTTTAGTCTTAAAATGTATGATTGTGCATCATTCAAAATTATATTATTGCAAAAGAAATACGCATAATTGGTAAAATTTATGAAATCTTTATTTGAGTCAATAAATTGAGCCGTACAATAAGTTGAGCTGCTTCATTTCGCGCAAAAATAACTCTAAGCATTATATGGTAACGCATGTCATTCACAATAACGTTTTGCTAGATGCATTTGTAGTTCTTCTGCTTGCAGATTGTGCTGCCTCGACACGTATCCATTGAACCATAAATAAGCGAAACATGACACTTGCCTAACCCGACCATGAATTATGATAGATAAATTCAATATTTGTTTGATTCAAAGTCGAATGATTGTAGATTGATTGATTGAATTGTAGACCAAATCGAATGTGTTTAAAAGTTTCAACTCTTAAAAACAGTTTTGTCAAAAAATAGGTCGCTAAAAATCACCCTTTATAAAATACAATTTTTCGAAAAATATATGCTGAAGCTTATGTATGATGTGTTAGGGGCAAGTTTTCATATGAAACGATCAAATTTAATGAATTGTAGGTGTCTTAAGTTTGTAAGTCTAATCATATCTATAAAAATTTCACCCATTGGCTAGGGATAGGTATTAATATTTTTTATTTTAACATTTTCAAATTGTTTAATCTTAAAGTCAACTGAACTTGGTTGTAACTCTAAATTGTGTAAATAAATAATATGATTATGGAGCAAGCTAGACGTGTGGGCGAGTAATATAAGGCAAACAAACCGCGCCAATTTTAAAAAAAAGTGCTGCCAAAAAGTAGGTTGCCAAAAAAATTAGCATTTATTTAAAATTTATAATTGTTGATAATATATTTAAAAAAATAAAGGTCAAGCGTGAAGGCATTTATCATCTTAACTGTAAGACTGAGCTTTGTTTTCTAGATTAAAAAATTAGTTACCCGCGTTGGTCAGTCATGCTGTAAATTACATTTGTTGAACTATTTAACTAATATTCTATTCCTAGTGTAAAATTATATTTTAACCTAATTACGATTATAAATACAATTAAAGAAAATGCGTATAGAAGTTTGCTGCCACCAAAAGTCAATTATAAATCTTCACTGTTCATAAAGATCTCAACTTCGCACATAAGTCAGCCATAAGTCTTATCTTTACTTTAGATCTCAACTTTACATAAAGTGTATACGCAACTCGGTGTGCCATCCACAACTGAGCCCACTTTTACTGTCTAGTCGCTAGTAAGTCGCTTTAATTGGCTTAACAGCAAAATACTTGCACATAATCGCTTTATATTATATAGACTACTCTATTGTCGATGGGGACATACAAGTCACATGCTCAGTGCGCATGTTGAATTTCACAAAAAAAAAAAAAACAACCAAATGATTCTATTCTTGTTGAATGGAGTATATAAATTTTGTGCCTTTAATGTTTACTGCAGCAACTTTTACATGGTAAAATGCAAGTCAAGGTTATGGCTGAAGTTTGTTTTACCCACAAACTCAAGGTCGTTCAGTCGTCATGCTTGATTTTTCGTTTTGTGCACTATATTACGCATACGTCAGAATGTGCACAATTGCTATATTTAAACTCTGTTTTTTTTTTATATAAATGTAACAAAGCGTTGAGTCTGCTGCTGTCAGACTTTGCATTATTTACATAAAAACAAAAGCAAAGTTTTTAATAGGCAATTAGCATTTTATATTACTTGGCAGAGCTAAGGGTGGTACTTGGTACATAAAAATAAAACAACAATAAATACGAATAAAATACTTTATGCACTTGTATACACTATAAGCACTTAAATTCGGTAAGCAGCTGAGAGAGCTGCAAAGTATTTTAAACAAAAGGCGCAATTAACAAAACTATGCATTAAGCTAATAGAAAAAGTTGACAATCAAATGCAAAATATAATGTGCATTTCATACTGAAAGCACGCTTTCTTTCCATTTGCTGAAATTTGCTTTGATCGATATGGCTTTGTCTAATTCCATCTATTCTCTAAAACAGGCAACATTGCGTATACGTAATTGACGCTAATGGGCAATCGCCAAAAAGACTAGAATTCGAGTTAAATTTATATTTTCGCATTAATTTTTACGTTTTGTATATTTTTGTTTCAATGTTATGCAAGTTATGGTTTTGCTTTATAAACTAGGACTTCTAAACTCCTTTGTTGTGGTGACACACCTGTGTGGAGTGGCGTGACTTTAGCTTTTCTAAAAACCAATACATGCAAATAGCGTTGGCCCAGTTTGGGCCAAAAGTTTTAAAGGTTTCAATGTGCACACGACATTTTGATAAATGTTTGCTTTTTAAACAGCATTATTTCTTTTAATGGGAAATATAGGGTGCGCCATCTGAAGCGGTCAATGGAAAAGTCGAATTAAGAGTTTTCAATATATTTCAAACAATTTTTTTCAAGAACAAGCTTCACTTTTAACAATTTGTTAGAGCTATTTTCGAGCAACAACATCGATCAAGTGACCCGATTTTGGACGTTTTCCATCATATTTTCAAGCATCTAGAGCGACATAACTGCCCTTTCAGCATGAATGTTGTCTTTAGCTCGTCTTTGGCTTGGCATAAGTTTTGCTCTTCAAAAATCCCCACGAAAAAAAAACTGGTGTTGTCAAATCTGAGGATCTTGACAACCAGTCAATATCACTGTTGTTGGACAAAACCCGATGCAAAAAGTCGATTGTTACAGTTGCTATGTGGCGCCATGTTGTTGGAACCAAAAAATTTCCAGGCCTTTGGGGGATAACACAAAGTGCGCCAATATTCATTGATACTGATCGCTGTTGATAGTCTCACCATGTCCGAAGTAAAACGACACAATGATGGTTTAAGAGCAAACAGCAGCTCAAACAGTCACCTTCTGATTGTGCAAAGTTGTTTCGTGTATAATAAGAGGGTTACCGGTGCTTCAAAAGCGACACTTTTGTTTGTTGACGGCGCCAGAGTGTTTGAAATGAGCTTCATCTGTCATAAGAATTTTCTCCGCTGGAAACACAACCGACCCTTTATTTGCAATGTAAAGCAACACTAATTCGGCAAGTTCTTGAAGTGTGTATGAAAACCTTACTAAACGGTAATGATAAAGTCGATCGGTTAAAAATTGTCAAAATTATACAATTTTTCTATTGACCCGATTCAGATGGCGCACCCTGTATAAATCCAAAAATCCAACATATTAACTAGTGTTACTAATTTGTTTCTGCTGCAGTAAGGTTATTGAATTTTTTCTGTTTGCAACACAGTGTTTGCACACAACTATGAAATATCAGTGTTGCCATAACACCGCAGTTCATAAAATTGCAGTGTTGCCATTTGACTAATATATTCAAGTAAAATAAATTCTAAATAAACAATATTTTTTTTTTTTTTTTTTTTTTTTTTTTTCCCTTATTATTCCACTAGGGAACTTAGGGCCTCTACAAGAGCCATCCATCGAACCCTAATTTTTCGCCTGGGTCAGTTGTTGGAGGATGGATCTTCTCCAGGTCGCCTTGGGTCTGCCGATCCGTCTATTGCCATATGGATGGATGCCAGCTATCTGCAGTTTTCTCCATTTCCTCCTCGAACTGTGCTAATCTGGATGGATCCTTTTAGGGTTCTAACGGTGCATTGTCCTATTCGTGTCCGTTTTTTGAAAATGCCTTTGAACGTCATCGAACTTGGGGAGCCGTTTATGTATTCTCTTGTGTAGGTTTCTGTAATCTGTTGAGGTTTTCGGTCGAACTGGTGATTGGCCTGATGCGACAAATAAACAATATTTACTGAAACTAATTAGGTAACAACCTGACAATTTAATTCAGTATGTGGTAGAGCAAAGAGGGTATAATGTCACACTCCACCCTAACCTACACTAATAAGTAGGTAATCTTGCTAAAATTGACTTTGGTAAAAACCCCACCTTGAATTTTAATATTTTAGAAGTAGCCTAACTTCATTTTTATATATTTTTTTATGCTTAAAATGTTATATGTGGACACATTTAAGCGCTAAGTATATTTTTTTTAACAAAATAGTAATAACTTTTATGATAAAAACATATCGATTTTTATTTCTTGTGGGTTTGGTTTGCTTTTATTTTTTGTAACTAAAGTTTCTTTTTAAAGTGCTTACTCATAGATATGTCAACTTATTACTATATTTCCCCTCCATTGTTCAGCGATTTTGTTTTAATGCGCTTATCTGCTTATGTTTTTCTTAGAAAATTTAGAGCGACAAGACTCAAATGCCCTCCTTGTCGGCAGGCAAAATAAAAATTTTGATTTGATTGAGTTGATAATAATCATTTTCAACAATTCTCGTGGGAATGCACGTTTTTATTGAATATTTTCCTTTGCTTTTGAGAAAAAATTTCGTGCGAAGTATTTTGCAGATAATAAGCAGTGTGTGCAAATGTATTCAAAGTGGTATTTATCGATTATTTTTTCTGATTATTGAAGTGGTAGACACATGACAGTTGATTTTTGTTTACAAAAACAAGCGCAAAATAGCAAAATTGTAATTTAGAATGAATTATGAAGATTTATTGTTGGAAGACAAATAATTCCGAATATAACTCATACTAACTTAATCAATGAGCTAAGCAAAAAGTGTATTTTTCTCAAAGTTATGTGATTTTTTTATTACTGATAATGAATATTGCAGCACAATTGTGTAAATTTTGTTATTTTGTGACGACTAACATCGGTTTCTGAAGAAATAATTTCCATTACACATTTATCCGCACAAAGACGCGTAAAAACCGAACAGCTGTTATCAGTGTTGCCTAAATATTGTGAAATAGAGCTGCTAGTTTACTTGAGTCATTTAGGGCAACACTGTTTGTGTTTTTTATTTCTCATGTTAATTTTGCGTGCTGATTGTGATTTAAATTCAGAATATTAAGTACTGATATTGTCGTCGTATAACGCTAAAACCGATAGAGTTCTGTTAACTGAAGCCAAAAAAGGGGCTACACTTTTGGATAAAGAGCTTATGGATATTTTCTTTGTCTGATGAAGTGCAAAAAATTTAAATTTCATTTATATATTTGTTTGTACAATTTGTTAAAGTTGTTTTTCCTTTTTAAGATTTGCTTCGATTGATTATACTGAGAGTTCAAGAACCATATTACTTCCTCAAGATAAGTTTTGCAGTTTACTGAGAGAATAAATAAAAATATAAATGTTATAGGGCATATAAATTTGAATAAGTTTGCATTCAAATTTCTCAAAAAAATACGAATACGACTACTATAGTTCTAATATATATAAATATATACAAAAATATATATAATAAAATATATATATATAAATAAAATAATAAAGCTAATTCATCATTCATTGTGACCAAATTCAAAAATTTTTGCTTCATTTCAAGACAGAATTTTTAAAAGAACTACAGAATACTTCGTTTTTTCTATAACTCAATGAAAACGTAGGAAATATAAAAAATGTCCAGGTCTTAAAATATTTAATAGTTTATCACTAACAAGTTCACTTTTGTGTGGTTTAGTCAAGAAGGTGCCTGGGGAAGGGTCGCACACAGAATAATCGAAATGTACCAATTCAAAAACATTCTCTCTTGAAATTATGCATATATTTTGACGATAGGATATATTAAATTTTTAACGAGAAAATTTTTCAAATATTCGGAATTTATTACGGATATTAACCGTACGTCCACATATGTATCTTGGTCTAATTATTTTCAAGATATAGTATCTTTTTTTTTAATGAAAATGTGTTGTTCGTTCTTATACTATTCTTATTCTGTCGTAGATTCTCCTAAAGTTGTTCGCTCTTTTTCTAGTCTTATTTAGTCGTTGATTCTTCTATAGTTGCTCGTTCTTATACTAGTCTAATTTTGTCGTCGTCCCTTCTACAGTTTATCGTTCTTCTACTACTCTTATTCTGTCGTTGACTCTTTTACACTTTTTCGTTCTAATACTTATCTTATTTTGTCGTCCATTCTATTACAGTTTATTGTTCCTATAAAATTGTTTATTTCTTACAAACTAAGTTTCTAGTTTTCTGTTATTTGTTTAGGAAAGTTTTAACTATTTCAGTTTATTCAGTTTCAACTAGTTTTACAACTTCAAATTTGAGTAAATTACAATCTTACATTAAACAGTTCTTAGCAATAAATTTACGTAAAATAGTTCACTTAAACAAAAAACACATCAACGGGTGAACACTCTTAAAACTACATCTCTTATCTTTTGTTTATAAGTAAACTAAATCTTTGCATTTTATTTCGAATGACAGACACTTTAACAATGCTTCAAGATAAAGATGTACTAAAGAATTAATTATTTTATAAACGTTACCACTAAGTCATCACCAAAAATCTATCAATTTTGAAATGCTTTAAGCTTCGTCCTTTGTAGGACAAATATTCAACAAACCTTCAGCATAAGGAGGAGCCTACAAAAATGTAGTTTATTAACTGACAACCATAAAAATCCATAAGTAATTTTTTATAGAACTCAAAAGGTTTTCCATGTACATAACCTACATTTAATCACTCAAACGTGGTACCAACCTTTTACCCAAGCTCTCCCGCTCTCTATGCAGAGTATAACAAGGGCACGAAGCTTTGTAGTGCCACTTGGCTTGTGGGGGTTGGGGTGATGAGTGCCAGCGAAGGGTTCCAATGAAAAAACCTTGCTAATGGCATTGTTTGTTGAGCCTGTTGGTCATAAATCTCTTGACCCGTCGCTGTGCCACTTTATGCTGCCTGCAGCTACAATAAATTGTATATATAAGGAAGCATGCATACTACATGTGGCATGTGGCTATGTGCGCGGCATGATGTACATTTTCACACGTTCGTCCAATGAATAATTAAATGCTACTCAATAATAAAAACATTGACCAACATGTTGCAAACGCTCCATGTGTTTGCTCCTGACGGATTTTCCCACCAAAATGACAACACGTGCCGTGCCATTGACAATGACAATAAGGCAGAGATTTGTGCCTTGAACTTTTTAAATAATAATTGAACTTTGTGTTTAATTATAATTTGTTGCTGGTTTTAATAACTTAAAAATTCAAATTCACGTTAGAAGGACTTTGTGGGTTCATGCCCTTGGTGCCAGCCAAAAGAATGTTTGAACTTTGCGCCGGCGTTTGATTTTTTAACTTTTATGGAAATCGTATTTTTGACTAAGAATATTAAATCAATAAAGTGGCTGCGTGTGAAATTTATTGTATTGAAACACATGATCAAAGCACACAATATTTGTGTGTGCATGTATAAATATATAGATATATGTACATAGTAAATACATACATAACAAATTCAGTCTAAGATACTCGGAAATGGTTCTGCATTTGCGAAATTCAGCGGCGTAGAAAGTTCTCTGATATGGTTTGAGTTTGTTTACAACTCGTTCGCTCAAGATAAAATCCAAAGCGTCTGATAAAAATTAAGCAAATAAGTAAACAATAACAAGTATATGCGTTTGAATTTTTATTACCCTATAACAAGTGTTTAAGAGGATTTATGGGATTTGTTTGTTCGTTAAAAGTAAATTATTGCAAATTCCATTTGTAAGTGTTTTGCATTTTTCCGAAAAGCTATTTTAATTATCTACCTGGGGGGGCCCCCATGCCATTAAATGTTGGGATTGTGCATTTAAATTCCAAATAAAGAAAATTTTTTGAATTTATTATTTAAGTGGATGGCTTTGTTAGTAAAACTTGAGTTGCGCGTAAACTTACTGATTTCCTTAAACTAAACCAACCTTACCAGCTTTTTAAAAACTTTCAAAAAATCACTCAAATGTAAACAAGGTTCTTAACTTATATACAATGTATTTTGATTTAAAAAAAAGAAATGGCTTAAATCGTAAAATGCTAAATGTACATTTTCTAAATTTTTCTAAATTTATTTAAAAGCTGTATGGTTTTGTTGGTACATTTCAGGTTCCGTGTAATTTTGCTCTTTTTGCTTACACTTTAGCTTTGTTTGAAAACTTCTAAAAAAAAGCACTCAAAGATATACAGGGTTTTTAAGTTTACTATTTGGGTTTGTTAAAATACTATATTGATTCTAAGAATCCATGTTCCCCAGTTCTCTGGCATATTGTATCATATTTGCCATTGTCGTCACATATCAGACAGAGGATTCTCAAGTCAAGCCATCTACTTTCGAAAAGTTTTATAGCTTTCGTGATTGATTTGAACCATTCTCTTTTTTTGAGAAAATGTGCATTATTCATCCTTGTTCGTTGTTAGAACTTGAGTTGCGTATGAAATTGCTGTTTTTCGCAAAGTACAAGTAAAAACAATCAAAATTATAAAAGGATTTCAGAAAAAATACAATGTACTATTGTAATTTAATAGAATTGTTCAAACTTTTGTTGAGTTAAATGTTTATTTGAATTCATAATCGTAAAATTAATCAAGTGTTGCTTAAATTCTCAAAAAAAAAAATCTGCTGACTTCGATATTTTTTTCTTTGAAAACTTACGAAATATACGTTCATTTTCCGATTTGAAGATTTTTTTACAAAACTTGCGTAATTTACCTTCATTATCCTATTTTTGCTTTCAATATTTCTAAAATATGTTTGTATTAAGCAAGCAGAGAAATCGAGTTATCTACTTTTAAAGTACCTTCTGTAGTTGTTACGATTTCCGAAATTCACTTTCATATTTCGATGTTAGATTCGAAGTTTCCGAGCCTATAAATGTGGAAATTATAAGTAATTGCCTATAATGATCATAAAATATGTGCTGAGCTTCAAGACCTGAACACCCAAACAATAAAATCGGCTCATTTTTATCACAAATCAAACAGTGTGACTTTATCTCCACCAAAATGTGCTATTTATCGAAAATCAACAATTTTTTTTTACCAAATAGTAAGAGTTTGGATTTGATAAAACTAACAAATATATAGTATAAAACCCAGTCAGTTTATTTTTATCAAGAATTAGTATAATTACTAATTGCGCCATAAATAATATATGAAATGATAAAATAAGGCCGCGAAAGGATAGTTGCACTAAAAGTTGGAGCTGAGTCAACGTGTACTTCACATGCCCGCTGAGTGCATGACGCGTTTGAAAAATATTACTACAAAAAATGAAATATTTTCTTTAAAATTAATTACTAATGTTTTATTATTTGATTTATTTATTATTATTTGCTGGCTTTCATATAATATTGTCAACCTAATAATAATTAATAATAATCTCTTGTAAAATCATTTCTTTAACGAGTTTTTAGCATCAGGCCAACAAATTGAGTTTTATAGAAATAAACTTAAATATGGAATATACTGTACTATTGTAGTAAAGTACTAACTTTTATTTAAATGTTCAAATTGTAACAACTATCTTTGTATTTGTCTTTGAAGATTTACCAAAACAAAATGTATAGGAATTGTGAGCTGTTGCCATTTTTCATTTTGAGTCGTTCTTTTGTATTGAAAACTTAAATGTAATGTAATGTATGAACAAGGGTGGACATACGCCCTTCAGCACTGCAACCCCCATGGGTGTATTGTGTCCCGAAAACGTATATAACTTTAAATATTAAGTTTTGAATGAGTGTAAACTACTTTTACGTTGTGAGGAGCCTTAAATACCAAATCCGGAACTAAGGTGTTGCCAAATTTCACTTTATTTTGTATAAAAGTTGTATCAGTTAAAATTCCTTAAAAATCTAGTTTGGATTGAGATCAATGAATCCTTCGGTTTTAGGAGTCTTAAATACCAGGTACAAAGCAAACGTCAGTGTAGAAGCATAATCTATAAACCATCAACGTATAAATATATATCTGATCTTATACATTAGTATTGATGGATCTAGAAACATAAACATTGTTGCATTATAAGACTTGTATTCAGTGGTAATGAAATGCAAAAAAATTCTGTTGTTAAACGGACTTGTTAAATCCAAGCCAAATCAATGGCAGACTTCAACTAAAATTATCTATAAACAAAGTATCTGGTAACACGATACTGGCACCAAAAATTTAAAAAGCAGCCGATTTTTGTTTTAGGTTTAGCACATCTTTTAGCAAATTTTGAATGCCATTCAAAATATTAAAAAAGAAGTACTTATGGTGTCATAACCTCCAAAAAATATAAAAATATATATACTACTTCAAATTAGGTTAGAGATTACAAATTTTCTGATTATCCTATGTAGCAACTACAAAAATTATCTATATCTAAAACTGAAAGCTACGTCGTTATTTCAAAAAGCTACGCAAATACTTGCGATTTTAGGAATAGCGATCAACTAGAGGGTGTCGGAGAATTGTATATTATACTAAATACCGAAAACTTATTTATTTTTTCTTTTGGCACTTTGCACAAAATTTTGCAATATTTGGCAAATTTTACGTCATACACACATATGGTATATATTTATGTACTCAGATGTATGTACATGCATGCCAGTTGCCTGCCAAGTTCAAGTTCAACAACAAATGTCATAAATTTATAATTGGCAAAATTTCAAGGCCCCAAACCCCTAACACTGTTGCGACACAACTGTGCACAACTGTACTTTACATAATTGGCAGCTTGCCTCTAATTGCAATTTATGTTCATATTGTGCTCTTATGTCTCCCACAGGCCTATGAACGGCGGTTTCCCACATGCCCACAAATGCCCATTGTACTGGACTGCGATATTATAAAAGATGAATCGCTGGAGAATGGTGCCAAGCGTAATACCAGCAGACGCTGCAAGCTAGCTGTAGATGCGCCCTACATTTTTAAGAAGCTGATAGGCGTCGATCATGTTTATTTTTTGCAACATAATTTTCTGGACATGTCGAATCGTACGCTTAGCATAGAGGCTGTCAATGAGAGCTTCTCTTCGCGTATTGAGATTTTTGAACGTTGTCGTTATTATGCGCATCCGGATAATGCTGACTGGACATGTTTCGATCAGACTGCTACACTGGATATTAAAAACTTCTTTGGCTTTGAGCATTCTATGGAGAAAATGGGCATGAAACAATATACCCAAACTACACTCAAAGGCAAGGAGATAATTGAGTTCTTTATAAATCAGTTGAAGGAGGAGGGTATCACACATGTGGATCGTTGGGTGCCACCCTTGGATGCGCCCAAATCGCCTATTAAGGAAGCCACTTCCGAGGAACGTCATAATATACTGCTGGATGGCGATTTTATTGCACGCAACTTGGGTCAACTATCACCAATGCAAGAGTCCAAGCTACTGGAGCTGCGAAAAATGCTCGATGGTGTCGATGATTTGGAGCGCATGCCCAGTTATCAGACCATTTTGCGTTTTTTGTCAGCACGCGATTGGCATGTGAGCCAGGCCTTTGCAATGCTGCGTGATTCGCTTAAATGGCGTCATGAGCATCGCATTGATGCATTATTGAAGGAGTATACTAAGCCAGCGGTTGTGATAGAGCATTTTCCAGGTGGCTGGCATCATCATGATAAGGATGGCAGGCCCATTTATATATTGCGTTTAGGGCATATGGATGTGAAGGGTTTGCTTAAATCGCTAGGCATGGAGGGCTTGCTGCGTTTGGTATGTTGCAGTTTAGCTAGTCTTGACTGGCATTTTAATAAAAATTTTAATTGCAGGCACTGCATATCTGCGAGGAGGGCATACAAAAGATAAATGAATCAGCCGAGCGGCTGGATAAACCAGTTCTTAATTGGTCACTGCTTGTGGATCTGGAGGGTCTATCAATGCGGCACTTATGGCGCCCAGGCATCAAAGCCTTGCTTTATATCATTGAGACAGTGGAGCGTAATTACCCGGAAACCATGGGTCGCGTTTTGGTGGTGCGTGCGCCGCGCGTATTCCCCATTGCATGGACTATTGTTAGCACATTTATAGGTAAGTAACAGGTAGTTTTTATAACTTGGAGTTATGACAAGATGCACTGCAAGTACGTACCTGTAGTAGTGGGTACATCTGCTGTTGATGTGAGGCGCCGAAAACCAATCTGTACGGAAAACGCCTTACTTTTTAGCCATTATTACACTTTTTTTGATTAATTTTTGTGAGCTCAGGGTCTCACGATTTTCTGGTCGAGCATTTGTGATTCGTTTAGTTCGATATTTGTATATCGATTAAGCAAACCGATAATGTCGTGAGGTCGTGATAAATATATGTATATCTCAGTAAATAAATGCGTAATTGGTCACTGCTAGTTGGTCTGGCAGGTTTGGTATGTTGCCAGTGCAAAATATCCTTGCTTTGTATTATTCCAAAACCATGTGACCTTTTTTGGTGCATTTTTTGTAAGCTTAAGGTCTCACAACTTTTTACTCGTGAGTCGTTTGGTTTCGATATCTGTATATCGGTTTAAAACAAGTGATTGTGTGATTGAGATATATACAAAATAGTATAGACAATTTTCTAATTGTTCCCTGCTAGTTGTTCTTGAAAGTTTAGCAAAGCGTCACTTATGGCGCCCATGCATTAAAGCTTTATATCATTTCGAAACCATGGCTCGAGTTTGTTTTATTTTTTACGATTATCAGGTCTATTGTCTGTCGTTTAGTTTTGATATATGTATATCGACTAAGAAAAACTAATCGAAATCAAAACGTATATTGGGAGCCCTGGTAAATTTTTATAAAAATTTACGTTTCCAACAATTCGGTTTGATCAGAAAAACAAAAACGAACTTTTATAAGCTGCTGCCTTATTGTTGCTCTAACACTAGAAGTGTCTTCCAGCATTCTTCGTAGTATCTACTAAAAGTTCTAATTTTTTGAAGCACGGTGTACAAGCTTTTTTAATAAACCATTTCCCATTTTCTTGCAGATGAACATACACGCTCCAAGTTCTTGTTCTATGGCCCGGATTGTGCGCATATGAAGGATGGCCTAACCCAATACATTGATGAGGACATTATGCCCGATTTCCTAGGTGGTCTTTGCAAAGTAAGTTGGCAACTTGTATTTACTACAACTGCTTCTAATCGTTTAGTTGTTTATAGTAATTCCTGAGAATTGGTTTAACAAACATTTAATAGTTACTTTTGTATATAATCTTTTATTGTTATTTCCGTAACGTTCGTTTTGTATTCTCCCTTTTAAACTGGTGCTCAGACGCATATGTCGAATGTGGACCAAGTCTATCAAAAATACTTTACGCATTGTTATTTAGCTAAATGCGATTGTGTAAGCAGCTTCAAATATATCTAAAGCAAAAAATATACAACAAAAAAACAGCAAAAACATTTGTACTTACTTTGTCAAGTGCCGTTTAATGTACCTATCATTAAGTTCTCGTTTTTTTTTTTAATTACATCCTTTGTTAACATTTCTTTTTGTTTAAAAACTATGTCAAGTCCATATGGTTTACTTTTATAATCTTTGTTGTGCGACGCCTTGCTGTGCTTAGCCGAGACATACACTTAAAGAAATTGTACTAAAAAAAAAAAGAGTATCCTTTTCATTGTGTCATAGCGTCCATGTGGTCCTAAGTCTGTGTGCCAAAACTATGATAGCTTAGCCAAGCAATTGCAAAATTCTTCTTTACTTAATAAAATGTTTAACCAAAACCAAATAAACTAAAATTTTAAACAAAAATTTTATGTTAGACCATGATACATGAAGGTGGACTGGTGCCCAAATCGCTGTACAAGATGAACTCTTTGGAAGATCATGATGATGAAACTGCAGCTGTTTCACGCGTCGAAACTGAAACTGCTGCGGCTATAAAACGTTTATCGGCAGTGCCACACGATCATCGCACGCTGTACAAGACCGTAGAGCTGAAAGCTGGTTATACACATGAGCTGCTTATACGTAATGAGGATCCAAAGAGTGTTTTGACTTGGGACTTTGATGTCTTGCGCAATGATTTACACTTTACGCTCTATCGCGTTACACAGGAGCTACCAGACAAGAGCGGTAAGTACAACAAAACATTTCCGCCTATCAATCAAACTGATTTACGCTATTGACTGCAGATGCTGCCGTCTCCTATTTTGACATGCATGATTTTGTTGAGGGCGAGCATTACCACCGTGAGGAGCCTACGCTTGTATGCAGGCATAAGGAGAGTGTACAGGGCTCACATGTTATGCATCATACTGACAACTATATAATGCATTGGTTCAGTCCGTCGGGCGCACAATTGAATCTATTCTATGAGGTTTTGAGCTCAGTTAACTACAAAGGCTCCATGACCAGCTTGCAGTCGGCATTTTCCTCCAACTCATCAGCAGCTAGCTCCTGTCAGAGTCGATGATATGAGTCGAACAAGCCGGGCGTTGACAATCAGGCAACAACGCCGGCTGCCGTAAATGTAGATGAGACGGAAATGGATATGGGCCTGTTGTCGGGCACGCTTATGGAAAAGAGCCTGAATTTGTTTGAGACATCGGATATATATTTTTAAGCCAACATGTTGCAATCTCATTATGTTTATAGCTTAGTTTATTTTATATGTAGCAAATTAACTCTTATTAGGCACTACTAGGTTTTACAATTTCCCCTATATATCAGCTAAATCATACGCTATATAAATCTATATATTTTTAAAAACAAATTAAGCCAAAATGAAACTTGTGAATTACGTTTAGAGTGCTAATCCCCCGGTCACTTATAAACGCCAATAAAAAAAAACGACTTTTTTATGTACGGTTGTATACAATTTCAATACGAAAATATCACACGCTCGTGCAAACTTTTTGTCATTCATTTGGAAGCGTCAATTAGTCCATTTTAGCAAGTAGCATCAGCATTAGCTTATATATTATATATACTTACGAATATATAAATTATATACAACGTAATGTTTGTAGCGCAGCTCGTTTTATAATGCTTTTTATAAAGATATCATCAAATTCAAATTGTGCAAGAAATTTTAAATGCCACATGCAGCTCAAGCAAATTGCAAGATCTAAATATAAATAGCCAAGGACTACGTGTTACCTAATTAATTAAATTACTCGAAAATAAAAAAAATTTAATTTTAGTATATTGCAATGATTTTAGTATTAAGTAATTACCTAAATATAACATACATATTATGGAAACATTTATGTTTATATTACAAGATTTGCTGCGACAAGAACTAACTATAGATTATATGTATAACATTTATAGCTAATAGCATGATAATCAGTAAATTTTGAAAAACTATTTAAATAGCAAAATGCAGTGCATGTTAACTAAGTGTGTAAGTTAAAAGTAATAAAGTAAATTGAAGAAAATTTGTTTATGGTTTTTAAGGCTGTGCGCCATTTTAATTGAGCAACTGTTTAATACATGCAGAACGTGTATATTTTAATGGTTTTTATTCCAATCTTCGCGTTCCTCACGTTCCTTAATAACCTCCTTTAGATACGGTTCCAAGTACTTGACATCTTCTTCATATTTTGTCCACTGTTCCTTGGGTAGTACGGTTTTGGTCATGGACAAATGCAAGGCTCGCATAATACGATAATTACGTTCGTCGTACAATTTGCGTGGCAGACGGCGCACTGCTTCCTTTACGTCTTCGTTTTCATAGAGGCAGTCATCGCGATGCAGCCCATATTGATTAAATCCAGACATATTGTAGGCCCATTTTCCCAAATTCGAAAACACCAAAGGGCCCTTACGCGCAATGTAACACGACATGGTTAATTTCTTTATTGTCGGCGAAAGGCTCCGTCTTTTGGTTTGCTCTATTATTTTAGTTCAGTGTTGGTAAATGCAAATAGGAAATAAAACAAGTGTTAGAAAGGTGAGAATAAATAAATAATTTTTTTTTGGTTTGAATATTCATTGGGTCTGTTTCACCAGTTTCATGTTTTTGTATTATTTTAATGCTTTTATGATTTCAAGATGCACATCGAGTTGTAGTGACTGTATTATTAAAAACGAAGTTTGGTCCATTAATCAAACTAGAATTATTTTTTAATTATATTGATACTACAACTTATTTCTTGAAAATATGCCTTAAGATATCCATTGTTTGGATACAAAATTAAAAAAATTTTGTAATTTACCGAATTTAAATTATCAACGTTCTTTTGTTTATTGAACTTGACTATAAAAAATGCTCCTTGCTTAGGTCAGAAAATGTTATAAACATTTAATTTGACTTCTTTGTCAGACATGCTTAAGCATGGGGATCTGATTTAACTTATGCCTTTTCCGAGAAAGTAGAACACGGGTATGACTGATGTTGGCTTCAATTAATTGAAGAATCTTTCTCTTGTTATTATGAAATAAACTTAAAAAAAACTTCAAATTTTCCTTATTATTTCTCGGTGTCCTTAACTTAGAATCAGAATTTAACTTATGCATATTTTTGCGGTAACAAATCAGCTTTTTTGTCAACCTCTTAGCCAACTTTCTAAACTTCTCTGGCGAACTGATGCATAATCATGATGTTTATATTGGGCGTTCGCCCAAAAAATGCCTATTTAGATATCTGGTGGTACGTTTTATAGTAGTGGAAAAAGTCTCTTAAAGGTTTTAAGCTTAAAAACATCGTGGAGGATAATAAACTTGTATCATTTAGCAACTACTTACTGCAGCAAAAAGAAAACGCACTTCTAGTTTAAAACACACTTCTAGTTTAAAATAAACAAATTAAGAGAACTATTTTTTCGATTTTGACAGTGTTCTTTGCTGTCAA
The DNA here is from genome assembly GCA_035046065.1 of Chymomyza procnemis. Lineage (NCBI taxonomy): Eukaryota > Metazoa > Arthropoda > Insecta > Diptera > Drosophilidae > Chymomyza > Chymomyza procnemis. The sequence continues at coordinate 11,255,032 of JAWNOJ010000024.1, forward strand.
CTTATTCAACTTAATGAGACTTAATCGATATATTATCGAAAAAGTATGCCAAAATGGAAGCATCAAAAAACAAATCGGTGTGAAAATATTAGGAAATGGGAGCACTGCGGTACATAGTATTTACTATAATTGATAAGAATTTCAATTAGCATTCACAAATTGGCAATACACTTTCTTGCGAAGTTTTTGTGCACGTTAATGCCAGTTTCTCTTAAAATGGTATTGTCACTTGACAGAATAGGCCGTTCATAAGATAGAAAATCGTGAATGTCATTATATTTTGCGAAAAGGATCGTGCAATGCATGATTGGATGTACAAAATGGCAGTGCTAGAGGTGGAAAATAACGATTTACTTAAGGAGTGCGTTATAGTTAACAAAACGGAGTAAAAGCTTATGCAAAAGTAACAATGCCATGGCATGTTCCACTTTTATTTGGAGAAAGTAATTTTATAAAGCGAAGTCTAAAATAAAATTCTGGAATATCCGTGCTTTGAAGCATTTAATTTTTCTTTTTTTAAGAATTTTAGTTTCGTGTTTCATTATTAAAACGAATTAATATTGGTAAACAGTTGGGAACTATTTCAAGGGAATCGTTCTGAATGAACACTACATATAATGAGCGGTTACAACAATAAAAAAGGAAGTTCAGTTTTTTGCAGCATTTGTTATAATTTTGAAATGCAAAAAGTGCTGCTTAAGTTGAATTATGTTATGTTTTAATATAAAACGAGAAAATTGTAAAAACGACAAAATATGAATCACTGAATCAAATTTTAAACTTGCGCGCAACTCGTAAGCCAAGTCAAACAAAAGCTAAAGTGTACACAACGAGCTGTCTTATCTTTAAGAAACTTTACAACACTAATCTTAAATTTGTTAAATATTTCAGGTTTGTTAATGTTAGTTTTGCAAAAATTTAGCGCAAAAGAGCAACAATTAGTCACTAGAAAGTATTTGCAATAACAAAAACACTTATCATGCCGTTTATCAGTCGTGGTTACAGTTGAGTGGACTTGGCCTACGCGACAGCAGCAACGCCAATAACACTCTCTAATTTGGCCAACTAAAGAGTTCATAAAAGGCGTTAAATTACGGATAAGCTTTATCGCATTTAGCTGGTTAACTATAATTTTTAATAAACGGACTTAGTACGATTTTGACCAGTTTAAGTTTAGCACTGATACTTAACGGTCGCAAACACAGAAGCTTAAAGTATGGCAGCTTTGAAGTGAGTAAAAGTGTTGAGATTAAGTATACTCAGTACTTGCAAGTACGTGCACTGGCATGGAGCAAGACAACGGCGCAAAGCCGTCGCCAAGTCAATTGGCTGAGATTATAAACTCTGCTTTGGAATATTACAGAAATGACTTGGAAAATGAACAACCAAAAGTGGAGAATATCTTGGAGGATAAGACAATATTTCGCCAGTTCCATAGTGGACCATTAGATGCATATCGTCAAAAGTCCAGCTTTTGTTACAAGCGCATGAATGTCTTGCTGGAGGGCGCTGACTATATACGCTTAAAGGTAATAACCTGTTTGTGATAAGCTTACAGTAATTAATCGTCTAGCAGTGGTTCTACATCCAAAGTTCAAACTACAGAAATTCCGCGCTGTGCACGTTTATTCATAGAAAAGAGTCTAAAAATAAAGCTTATCACACGGTTGGTATCCTTATCAATCTTGCAACTAAGCCTACGCGTCTAATCATAGTGGAATATTTTGCAACAACAAGCTGTTTTTATTTTTATTTGACTGATAAACTAATCAATTTTTTATATCAATCAATTTCAGCATAAAGTCTGGCAATGGATGGAAAAACATCCGGATTTTCAGCGTGAGCCGGAGGCGCCTAATCTAGAGCGTACACGACAACTGGCAAACAAGCGCAGTCACTTGCTGTGGGAACAACAGTTCTTTGGCGTTAATGAGGTGCGCAGTGTAGCTATTTTACTTTGAAGAGTTTCACTTTTTAATTAAAATTCTTGTTTTTTTCCAGTATCTGACCACGCCACATCTGCTGCTTGCTTTTGGCCAGGCCATCTTTAGCTATGATTTTAGCGCTTCAGTCAAATTCTCGCTTTCAAATGGCATGTTTCCCAGCACTTTGGTCTCGAATGGCACGGGACGTTTGGGCAAATATGTGGCCAAGATTGCGGACAATCGCATATTGGGCGCTTATGCGCTAACCGAGATCTCTCATGGCACAAATGCGCTGGGTATGCGCACTAGAGCTACCTACGATGCCAAGACACAAGAATTTATTATACACACACCCGATTTTGAGGCTGCCAAGTGCTGGGTTGGTAATCTGGGCAAGACTTGCACGCATGCCATTGTGCATGCACAACTTTATGTGCCCGACGATAAGCATCAGGGTTTGAATGCTTTCCTAGTGCCCATACGTGATGAACGCACTTTGCTGCCTTTTCCTGGTGTTACCGTTGGCGATATGGGCGAAAAGATTGGATTAAATGGAATTGATAATGGGTAATCAGCATGCTGATAAAAACTTAATATAAAGCACTTACTGATTTGCACTGTGTATTGCAGATTTGTCTTGTTTAATCAGTATCGCATACCCAAGGACAATTTGCTGTCGAAAACTGGAGATATTGACGAACATGGCAATTACAATAGTCCCATAAAGGATAATCGCAAGCGTTTGGGTGCTTCCTTGGGCGCTTTGTCGGTGGGTCGCGTCAATATCTGCGCGATTGCCTATGTAGCGCTGAACAAGGCCATTTGCATTGCCACACGCTACTCGGTCAGTCGCCGTCAGTTTGGACCCAGTGACAAAGAGGAGGAATGGCCTGTGCTTGAGTATCAATCGCAGCAGTATCGCATTTTACCGCATTTGGCTACCACTATTGCTATGCGTGTGGTGACGCTATGGATTGGCATTGAAAACACCAACATGACCATGAAGGGTTTTGCTGGCGAGGATACTTCCAAGGAGGGCATGGAAATACACGCTATTTCATCGGCCTTGAAGCCTACATGCACATGGGCTGCACGCGATGGCATACAAGAATGTCGTGAGGCATGCGGTGGACATGGTTATCTTAGAGTTGCGGGACTGGGTGATCTGCGTAATGATAACGATGCCAACTGCACATACGAGGGAGAGAATAATACGCTGATACAGCAGGCATCCAATTGGCTAATAAGTCTGCGACGTGGCAATGCAGATTTCGAGGATGTCTCGCCTTTAGGCACAGTGGCGTTCTTAAAGCAAGCCGATGCGCTGCTTAAGACCAAGGCAGAGGAGCGCAACGTAGCACAGGCGCTGAATGTGAACAGTATGTAAACCAAACCATGTGTACGCTAAACTTATTGTAACTTTTTAATATTATTTTTCAGATATTCTTAAGGCACTTAACTGGCTTACCGCCTGGCAGCTGGACTTTACAGTGGCACGCATGGAACAACTGCAAAAGGCTGGCCTGGATACCTTTGAAAGACGCAACAATGTGCAAGTTTTTGCTGCTCAAAAGTTATCGCTTATCTATGCGGATGTAGGTTGACTATCAATAATTCCGACTCACATACTGATAATATTTTTGTTTTCTTGGAACTGCAGCGCACCATGTACTATGCGTTCCATAAGTTTGTGACTGGTTTGCCCACATCGGCGGAACAACAGGTGCTGCTCAAGGTGTTGGCTTTCTATGGTGCTAATTTGATTACCAAGTACACAGCGTTGTTCTATCAAGGCGGTTACTTCAAGGATAACACACAAATTGAGCTGTATCAGCAGGGCATTTTGGAACTGCTGCCCATACTTAAGAACGAGGCAATTTCTTTGGTGGATGCCATTGCGCCAACCGATTTTATACTCAACTCGCCACTTGGCATGAGCGATGGAAATGTAAGTTTTTTCATAGTTCATTTATGTAAATTGAGTTTGAAGCGTCTCTGGCAACTAGGTGTAAGCAGTGCATCAGAGCATAGTTCATTCATATACCATTTTCATCATACCTGATTCACCCACTGAAACATATAATAGTTTCCGTGGCTTCTATGCGTGCTAAAGTGTCATAAAGGCCACAGAAGCATAGAACTTCCTTTATAGAACAGACACCACTGAAGCAAAGAGCTTTCATCATAGAACATAAGCTTTGATAATTTTTGCACCTGCTAAACTGATTTTTAGGCTGTAGTGGCGGGTTGATTACTCAATACACGTGAACTTTCCACTTCCAACGTATTGGAAGATTATTATCTGGACATTTTCTGACTAAACACAGCGCGGTAACATCCTTGAAGTCTGTGTAGTAAACCATTGAGTTACTTGAGACGGTGATTAAATACTAATGCTTATGTTCGCGGGAATGGTTATTAAATGGCGTCAGAAGACACGCCATATCGTTCAATGTTTCAAAGGCACGCAGGACTTAAAAGTCGACATCTTTAAGACTCTCGACTCTAAGTCGCGGTTGGTTGCACGTAACTATTTATCGTTTATTCGCAACGGACTTGTATTTCAAGACCTTTCGTTATCCCCAACATACGTTCCGTTCAATTGCATACAGCCTCGTATCCGCAGCATATGGTAAATAAAATAAAATAAAATGCAGCCAACACTCCTCAATGTCATCCACATTGTTGTCTACGACTGATTTTGCTTACTATGAGCTTAACCTCATATCATTTAAGGATTTAACTACAAACGCCTGGCATTTGACATGCCTAGATCCGCGTTCCGGATTGCAGAGTTTAAAAAGAAATAACTAAATAAATTTGAAAATCAAAACCAGTTTGCAAACTTCACAGTCGTTTTCGTTTCTCACGTAAAATGCAGTTCGGATTTGCTGAGAGAAAAGGTTGAAAAGCCCTTTCGAGGTTTCACCACACACAACCTGTGTGTTTTTCGGATACCTATGTGGTCCCAAAACATTTAATTAGTAAGAATTTCAAAGCAGACTGTAAACTTCTTTCGGACGGTATTATTTTGCCAACCAAATGTTTTCTGGGACTGCTTATAGTTTACTCGCTAAAACCTAAACTTTTCAGTTTTGTCCACGAAATGCCGCCTGAAACAGCTTATTGGTTATTATAATTATTATTTCTATACCACAATAGAAGATGCAAGATAATATGACCAAGTTCCTGGAACGTTCCATTACTGAAAATAGTCAAATGCTTTAAATATTTAACTAATTAACTGCATTCTTGTTTTCAGGTCTATCAGCATCTACGTCGCGCTATTGAGGCCACACCTGGCGTTTACGAACGTCCCGATTGGTGGCGTGAAGTCACCTATAAGGAATATCTAAAACGCGCAAGATTGTAGATTTTATATAAACTAACAAAGCACATTGCAACCTTCCAAAAGTAAGAATTAACTTAACTGCAACAGCAAGCATATTTGAGCTTAAAAAGATAATGTTTACGGGATACCGCTGGATGCTAGTCGTCTGCACGAGACACACAAGCAATTATTAGAGCAATTTTTGATCTAAAGGATAATTTTTTTAAAGGACACAAATACTTCTTCAGTACGAATAACTGCGTACTTAAGTTGGTTATGCGTAGAATTCGCTGATTCGGCAAACTGATGAGTTTAGTTGAAAAATTTTTTATATTAAAGCTTAAACTCGCAGCAACATCTAGAGACTCACATTCCATGAGTGAGTTAAGATTGAGTTGACCGTATAATTTAATGATTTGAAAAATTATGCGCTTAGTTCTACAATTTCTTGTATGTAAACTTAAGCCCGCGGAAACTGCTTAGTTTTTGTTATTCAATTGCTCGCTTAGAAATTGCTTTCTCAACCGAAACTTTGTCTATTCAGTATTGTTATTAGCAAATTATTAATATTTTTATATTTGGTTGCTTAGAGGATCTATTAGAAATCCTTATGTTTATTCTTAGAAATTTGAATTTGTTTTCTACTTTATTTTAATTTACACTTTTTTTTACACGGGTGATTTGTGCTTTTTGCGGTTGTCTAGAAAATCTTTGTTACATATTTTACGCTTAAATACGATCACAGTCTGAAAAACGACCTTGTCGTCAAATAAGTTACATATATACACAAAAGCTTATATAATAATAAATAATATACAACAAATTTGCTATTTTTTTGGGGCACACAAGTTGCCGCCATGTGCGCCAAGGGTCAAGGCAATGCACCTGAGCCGGATTCATAAAATTCTTGTGGACTTTGTGCGGCAAATCGATTAATTTGTGCCACTTCAACGCCCTCGGTTTGTATGAGCATGGGTATTTGTTGTGGCAAGTCGCTGGTTGCCCATAAATACAAATCGAGCGTTTTCTCCGTGCAATCAGCTATGAAACGCACAAAGGGGCGTATATCGCCCTCGTTGGCTAGCTTGAGGAAGTAATAGTATTTGCTGCGTTGTTGTTTGGGTATGATAACAGGCGGATAGCCGGCACGCATAAGCAGCGTGTTCATTAGCAGACGGGAAGTGCGTCCATTGCCATCAATAAATGGATGTATATGCACCAGCTTGTAGTGCGCTAGCGCGGCATAGCTATAGGGAAGAGTAAAATGTGCTGTGGTCAATGTTTTATCAGCTAGTTAGTGGCACCTACTTGACTGGATGCAGTGATATGCTGTGTTCCGAGTTAAGCCAGCGTTCAAAACGCTGCATAAGCAAAGCCAAATCGCCAGGACCAGGTGGCACATGACCGCCCACATACACTTGATTGCGTCTAAACTCGCCGCCTTCGATGGGATCCACATGACCCAAAACACGACGATGTATTTCCAATATGTCTTTAAGCGAAATTTCCATTCTGCAAGAAAAGACAAGTTAATTGAGTTTTCCAAGTAATGGTTACCTAAGCGCGAGTTGGGGAAGCTTGCTGTGCGTTTGTTGGTGTTGCTCTGAGCTGGAGTGGATTGTACGATTTGCTTAACCAGGTCTGGGTCGTCACACAAAATATGTTCGAGACTTTAAAGACAGAAAACATGGCTCAACGGGCGGCAAAGGACAAGTCTGTCCGATTATTGTAGGTGGCTGTAAGTAGGTGGTTGTAAGTGCGAAGTAGGCAATGGCCACAAAAGAAGCACTGAGACGCTCGGCACAGTAGCGGGAGTGCGCGATAAGGACTACATAAACGGATGTCGGGCAGAAGGAGAGTCTGTCCAGTGAGCGCCTTGATGCGTTCAAGGTAATATACACACAGAGACCGGTGAGTCGCATAATGAAAGAAAATTCAAATTATAAGTGGGAAATGGAGCGATGACCATAGTCAAGGGAGATATGTAGCTGCATAAGATGTGACAGTATTTGACGGACAAACAAAAGGACAGATAAAAACAACACGATGTGGTCTAAGGGAATACAAATTCGCTGGGACAAGAATTCTGCCCAACGCTGGGTTGTTCCCGCCGTTGCTGTGATGCAATCAGTGGTACGTTACAGAATGAATATAAATGCACAGCTAGTTTCATTGGGAAGTGCTCTGCCAGGTCCAGGTATTGAACAAAGCACGACTTTGTTGGGGGAGGTAAGGCGGAATGACAAACTTTGCTCATTTGGAGGACAATTGATGGTATGATTTCACCTCGACTCTCCGTTAAATCGACAGAAGTTGCACTTCTATTATCTTTGAAGAGGACAGTAGGGTAATCTAGTTCATGTCATGTATTTAAGCTTAAAAATGGCAGGGTCAAGAGCCCACTGCAATTGACTGGTATCTGACTTCAACTCCCAACACTTTTGAATTCATCCGTGAAACATTGTTGGTATCGTATGGCTGCCAAAGATTCAACTCTTTCGAGTGAGAGCTTGTTGTTCTGTGTTGATTTTTCCGTGTCCCGCAGTCTACACTAATCCCAGCAAGCAACACGCTTGCTGAAATATAAAAAACCGCCTAACGTGCGAACTCTACTTACTTCTGCACCAGGCTGGCGTTAATGTACTTCATAGCCAAATCCATGCCTAAAATTTCATTGTGCTCATCAATGGACTTGCCATCGACGGCCATGCGCGTTTCCAATATAGAGCGCGTTTGTGCCAATGTCATGGTATTGCCTTCTATGCCCACCGAGTGATATATATGCTGAAAGTAAGCCTCTTTCTTGGCACGCCTCAAGGCCGAGTTTGCCTCATGTATGGCCGATAAAGCATCCCGTTTGGCATCCAACGAGGCTAAGCGGCGCTCGTCCAGCGTTTGCACTACACCAGCAGTGCGCTGATGATTGGCCAAAGCCTCCGAATTACTCGGACTTATGGTTAAGGCTTGAAAGTAATACTGATCGGCTAGCACTATATTACGCTCGTTGCGCTCCAGAAATTCGCCATAACGCAGCAGCACCTCGGGATGCTTGGGCGCCAATGCAAGTGCATGCTCAAATAAACGTGCCGCCTTATCCAGCTTGCCCGCCAACTGCATATCCTGTGCCATACGCAACGAACTCAACGCTTCCTTAATGTTGGTATTCTCCGCCTCGGTAAAGCTAAAGCCAACGCTATCGCTCACACTCTTGTCATAGTACTCCTTAAATGCGTTCAGCTCGTCCACCGAGTACACAGCGAATTCATCGCGTGTCTGCAGATAGTGTGCCGCGGGCAGTTGATGCAAGCGCAAACGCCAACCCAGTAGCGCTGCCAAGTGGCCGCTATGCAGCAGCGCGTGTAGCACAAATGCCACAAAACCGCCCGCCAGGCATAACAATGCAAAACGATAGTGAACTCTTGTGTTTTGCACTTGTTGTACGCTGCCTGCTCCATTCGATGTGGCCACAAACTGCGCAGCTTGCTTGGATTTTGATAATTCGCTGCCAGCTGCAGCGTAGCTGTGACGACGTGTCGTCTTTGTATCGCCAATCATGGTGATTACCGCTTATAGGCAGTGTGTAAGTTTATGTTTTACATTAATTTTGTACACTTCACTCAGCAGGTACATTTTCAAACGGCGTCTTTTGTGTTAATTTTGTAAATTTAATGAAAATATATTTCAGCTGCGGCCCACGTATTGACTTTCAGCTTTTGGCATTTTGCAAAACTAACGATAGACGCAAGAGTTCGATGACTTATCGATAGCTGTTGTATTTGCGTATTTTGTAACACTGAAAAAACAGCTGTTTTAGAGCAAGTTAAAATCTGCAATAGAGGGCGCTAGCCGATGTGCGGCCGTCTAACGCTAGATGGCGGTATTTTCACATGCAGCAGTGAGTGAACCAAATGAAATAGTTCACGCTTTTGAGCGAGCTGAACAAGTTCAGCTCGTTTTGCAGCCGTTTGACGGTTCATTTTGAATTTGAATTTTTGCAGTTGGAAATTAATTTTGAAATTAATTGATTAAATTGAAAGTAAACAATTATAATTTCATTAAAAATAAAAGACGATAATGATGATGTTAATTAATGCTAATCGGCGATATGAGCCACTGATTGAAATTGTTAGAAGGCAAATTGCCAACTCACTTAGTGGGTGTCCAGTGGTAGTGCAGCGGATGTTCGACTCTGTCTGGAGAGAAAACGCAAAAAAGCAGAGTTCCGTTCCGGTTACGCAAAGTATTCGAGCGGGAATACCAGTATTTGGCTGGCCGCACGGCAAATCGGCATGCAGTCAGTGAAAGGTTTCATTGGATGAGGTCCATCAGTCACAAGCAATCAGTGACGGATTAGTTAGTCAGTGTGTTGGTCTCATGATGCACTAACCAGGTAAACCGGAACAGAACCCTGATTCCTACCGGCCGATCAGTTTGTTGCCATCATTATCTAAAGTTTGGGAAAAATTGTTAGTGACTCGGATCGCAAATCTTGGCAACTCAAGCCCAATACCAGACCACCAATTTGGCTTCAGAAATGGACATGGCACCATAGTGCAAATCCATAGAGTTGTCAACCATATACTGGCTGCATTTGACATTAAGGAATACTGCAATGGAGTATTTGTTGATGTCAAGCAAGCATTTGACAGAGTGTGGCATGTTGGCCTGCTTGTCAAAATTAAAAGTAGCCTTCCAGCCCCTTATTACGCGATGCTCAAGTCATATTTGGATAACAGGCAATTTGAAGTGCAAGTTGGATCGGCGATCTTCAACACACACGTGCCTCAAGGAAGCGTGCTTGGCTGATACCCCTTTACCCGGCCAAGTAGCATGGATGTTAAATAATAAGTCTCTGCTTGCCTCCTATGCAGACGACGTCTGCATGTTTTACTCCTCATCGTGTGAGTATGAAGCTGCAGATGCTGTGCAAGAATATCTCCATCTTCTTGAGAGCTGGGCTTGGAGATGGAATATTATGCTGAACGAAGCGAAATGCATCAATGTTTGCTACACTTTGAGAAGAAGCGTGCCACCTAACGTTTGGCTAAATGGCAAAGTGCTAGAATTCGCCCAAGAAGCAAAGTATCTGGGAGTCATCTTAGACAAGCGGCCAGACTTAACTGGGTCTTAAACAAAAACAGCAGACTGCCTTTAAGGTGTCTTAAAGGCAATTTACAATGCCTTTATAGCGCCCTCCTGGAAGCCTCAAACAGAAAAAAATACAAACTTTCCTAAACAAATTCATCAGACTCATAACTGGATGCGTATGGTATATTCGAGGTGAAGCTCTACATCGGGACCTAAACCTGGTAATGGTAGAAGAGCAAATCAACCAGCACACCAGCCGATACAACGACAGGCTGCGTGCGCATTCAAATGCTCTAGCTGCGTCTTTGGCGACGACCCGAACGGTACGAAGGCTAAAAAGGAGGCAATACCTGAATGTGCCTTCTTCTTCTTAATCAATGTCCTACTTTCTACTTTTGTATAGGCAATCTTTATGGGTTTGCCGCATGTTGGCAACGAATGCTAGAAGAATAGTACACAGTCTCTCAGCTACCTCGGCAACTGGTTTGCAAGTTTATATTTGTATAATTTCACCTGGTTTCGCTTGATCCTCCTCGTCCCTTCTTTTCCCTTATAAAGGGCGTTTTTTTTTCGAGGTATACAACTTTAAGTTGGCATAACTATTCAAGATGGCGAGCGATTTAGCAGCTGTTGTGATTTATTCACAGTTTGTTTTTGGGAATTTATCATGAATAGACTCACGCCTAAAGAACATTTGCAAATATTGTTTCTGAGCGAAATGCGTATCGCACGTTATGTCCATTTTATCGTCGAAGAAATCGTCAATCAGGCAAGTTATTCCAATAACCATGGACCGTTTTCACACCACGTTTTCTCTGATTGATTACTTGCATCCCCAGAGACACCGTATAGAAGAAGCTTTTGCTGCTGTAGAGCGCAGCATTGAGGAAGACCCGAGCACAGGAATTGGATCTATGTCCATCCACTTTATGGAGGAAAATGCGGTACGATCTTGGATTTTGCGCTTGCAAGCATTGAAGCCAAACGATTAAAACGAAACGAAGGCGTAGTTTGGTTGAATGGGCCCAAAACGAGATGACCGTTGTTCCCGATTTTCATAGGCAAATTTTGTTTTGCGATGAAGCGCTCTTCCGGTTGAACGGTTACGTCAACAAACAAAACTACCGTATTTGGAGTGAAGCAAATCCTCAAGTGTATGTCGAAAGACATCTATTTTTATTTTTATTTTTTAACTTTCGACCTCAAAGTTTTTATTGTTATTTTTCAAATTAAAAAACGGCGTGTCTTATGATTAAGGTCTACTTCTTGCTGTTCAATATGATACCATCATATTTCTGTTGGAACCACTTCATGGCATCTTCCTTTCTCAGACGATGTTGGAAGCCAACAGTGCCGGATTTGCGCTTTCTGTGGGCCACATTGTAACCTGGACGTCCCAGTACAACGTAGAAATCCAAGCCATAAATACCAATTGAGGGATCGTACTTGATACCCAAATCAATATGTTCCTGAATACCAAAGCCAAAGTTACCAGTGGCAGAGAAGTTGTCGCGTCTCAACTCGTATTCACGCACTTTCAGACCGCGTTCCAGAATTTCTTCGGCCTTGGCACCACGCACCGTGCAGTGCACAGCAATTTTTTCATTACGACGAATGCCAAAGGAACGCACAGTGTAGCGTGCCTTGGAGAACACGGGCTGCTGGTCCGTCAACTGCTCCAACACCTTGGCGGCACGGGTAAGCCTATCGCCAGATTCACCCACGCAAATGTTCAGGCACAGCTTTCTAATGTGCAACTCCCGCTTGGGGTTCTTGGCGGGGTCGCGCTTAATTTTTGGTTCCTTTTTAGCAGCAGCCGTCGTAGTGGTATGTACGAAAGAGTTGCGTGCAAACTGTTTGGTGGGCTTTATGGGCTGTTGGAATCATTGGTGCGTACTTCTTCAAAAACGTTGATGATCAAAAAGCTTAAGTCAAATATCGGGACTACACGATTACTAACTTTTTCATGACACAAAGGGCTATTAAGCTTGAGTGTCCGAGGTGGTGCTTTTGTTGCCTTTGCCACCCTCTCAACTATAACCTTTTCATTACTGAATTGAAGAACCATGTTGTCCGGAAGCTGTGGTTCCAACAAGACGGCGCAACACGTCGCACAGCTTGTGCCACAAACGATTTATTGAAAGACACGTTTGGTGATTGCATAATTTTACGTTTTGGACCTGTGAGTTGGCCTTCAAGATCTTGAGATTTAACACTGCTAGACCGCTCTCTGTGGGGCTATTAAAGTTATTGGTCTATGCGAATTAGCCGCAAACGTTGAACCATTGGGAAAACAACATTCGTCGTGTTACTGCCGATATGTATCCACAAATTGGACGACCAGATTGGACTACCCCCCAGCCAGTTGTGGCGACCATAAGCCAGAAATCATATTTAAAATGTAATGCCACAAGATTATGTTTCGGATAAATAAAATTCATGTCAACCGAATAATTCATCGTTGTTTTATTGTAATTTAAAGTTCTATATCTCTAAAAAAAATTCACCCTTTATAATCGCCGGAGGATCACTCAAGCAGTACTCTCACTGACATTACTGCCAAGGCGCTTGCACTGCTATAAGCCTATCATATTGCCGCAGCGAACCGGGAATTGTTATATGTACCGACAATCTGTCCAAAACTCTACAAATTGTGATTACAATATCCAAGAAATATGTCGGCTAATGAGAGGATATTTCTTTCTTTGTTTGGTCATCACAACCCTTTATCGGGTTACAGCCAAACTTGCTAACGTGAGCCAGGCCCTCCTGTTTTGCGCGCGCCTTCTCCAGTTGCTCACTCCAAGTGAAGTTAGATCCTCCTCCACTTGGCCTTACCATCCGAGTTTAGCTCTTCCCCTTCGTCTTCCTTCGTTAACTTTCGTATCGAAAACCTTCTTTGCTGGAGCAGCGACATGGCCGAGCCAACGCATACGTTGTGCCGGAATACGCTGGACGACATCTATGATCGTTGTAGAGCTCGTTCGGATACGATAGTAGTCGCCAATCCGCAAGGGACCGAAGATTTTGCAAAGAATTTTTCTCTCGAACACTCAAAGCGCTGTTGCTTCCATCCGCGCCACAACCCATGCTTCTGCGTCATACGGACAGGATGAGCGTCTTGTAAAGCGTTAAATATTGTCGATCGAGAGAGGTCTCGCTACACATGTGCTTACTGAGACCATAGTAACACCTATTGGCATATGTGATTCTTCGCCTAATCTACAAGCTGATGTTATTATCGTTGTTGCCGGCGGTGCCAAGCTACGTGAAATCCTTGACAAGTTCAAAAGCATAGCCGTGCGTTATCACATGGAAACCCAGCCGTAGAGGATCTATTAAAAATAAACCATTATTCTCTGGGCTCCTAGTTTTCTAGGTACATTCGGCAGCGAAATCACTAAAACAGCTAAACATATGAGGTACTCGGCAACCTTTCTCTTCACTTCTCCAAACTCCAAGGAGAAACAAAATCTAGCAATACTCCATTTGTTCGAATAAAAATGACTAATTGGAGACTTTCAGATCATAGATACTCATTACTCAATCCTAGCTGTTCGTTGTAACCATTCAACTTAATAGGCATTCCTGCCGTACCTTTGTACGTCATCTATAGCGGCAGACAGGAATATCTATTGGTTGAAAGTAAATGCATTTTTAATACAACTTATAATGAACTTTGATCAAATATATAATTGCCATTTTGTTCGATAACCTTTTGCCATCTTCCTGGCAAATTTAGTATTCCACGCTCATAGAACTTCTGGCCTTTATCTGCAAAAAACTGAACCAAGTGCGATTTCATAGCCTCATCATTGCCGAAAGTTTTACCATTTAAGGAGTTCTGCAAAGATCGAAATAAATGGTAGTCTGATGGTGCAAGTTCAGGGCTATATGGTGGATGCATCAAAAGTTCCCAGACAAGCTCACCCAGTTTTTGGCGAGTGACCAATGATGTGTGCGGTCTAGCGTTGTCCTGGTGGAATATGATCCAATTCTGGTTGCTTCTCCTTGATGGCTGTATTCAATTTCCGTCCATTATGGGATCAACTTCTAGAACCCTGTCTATTTTTGCAGAGCACCAGATCAGTCTGTTTCGGATTCCAGTTCCCATCTGAACTCTTGCAAACATCATTTGAGTCCAATCATTTAAAGATCAACAAGTTCATTTAGTCAACAAATTTCTAAAAAAGTTAAATTAGAAATAAATTCTGATTGCGAGTCGTATACCTAAGCAGTTAGTGCTCCTTACATTTGTATTGAGTAGTGCTAATCTTAAGATTTGTTTTAAAAACTACCCCTAATTGATTACAATAAAATAAATCAAAGAATTTATGTAAACCAAAATATATTTTAAAATAAGTCATAAAGGTCGGTCGAGCTCTGTAGTGTTTAGTATTGAAAATTGAAATATACCATTCGAGGCCAAGCGGATACCTAACCTCAAATATCTAAAGATTCTAAAGAAACTGACTATATCTGATGACGGATTCAGTGCCTCTGCATTAAATTACTTTGGTAGTATTACTCAGTCATTTAGCAGCTGAAAAGACCCCGGTATTTATAGATCTGTTTTTTTTTTCTAAATCTGAACGTCTCACATAGGCCCGATAAGATAATGTTTTCTTAGGCCCAAATATAGTTACTAAGTTAAGCCGAAAAGAAGAAAACAGAGATTTAGGAGAAAAAATCTGGAATTTTTTTCTGCATTCTAACCGCACACCGAGCTTAAGTGGACTATTATTGAAAGTGTATCTCTCAGTCATCTATAACAGAATGTAAGATTAAAAAATAAAATCTTAAAATCAAACCAATAATATTTTTATTTAGTAGCAACTTTTAATGTTTACAACTTTATGAACCACTTAAGAACTCATTATGTTCCGAAATAAATTAGTCATCGGGATGTACGCAGCTAATACCAACAAATTAGTAAAGCTCGCTCTAAACCGGCTCTACGTAACAATCGCTTTAACTTAATATTTTGATTCTTAAAAACTCAATAAAAATTTAAATAAATTATTTCCCAGAAATACACACGGCGTATGAGTAACGTTTTATTATGTTTTGTTTTATTTCTAGCAAATTTGAATTGCTTTAGTTTTAAACAAAAAGATTTTGTCACTCAAAAAATGTATTTCAAACAAAATCTATCCAATGTGATTAATGATCTCAACGTCACTTTAACGCAGAAGCACTGCAAATTATTGGACCAACATTTTTGCGGTTAGTTTTAAATGTCACCGAAACTTGTTCTAAATTTTAAAAACAAATACCAAATAGGATATACATGGTCTACGTTTTTTCCAGCTGTTTGTGGTTACGTTTTAAATCCGTAGCTTTTATTTTAATTTAAGTTAGTTGATAAGTTGATAAGTTACTTAATAAAGCTGCTAATTCTTATGAGTTGGCAAAATTTTCAACAGTTTCTTAATTTTCTAGATAATTGTTTTGAATCACAGCTCCACCCAAACATCCAAACACACTCGACAGTTGTTGACCCCACGCTCATTGCTTGAAATACAAATGATTTACCCCCAGACAGAATGTCGTTCATGTAACAAGTTCTATTGCAGCTTATGAGATCACGCATCCGAAATTGTCATTCAAAGTTAAAAAAAAAAATAAAAGTGAAATATTATTTATTTTTTGATCTATTGACAATAATTGCAAGCAAAATCAAAGCAGCGAGCCGGCTTCCGTTCCGACGGAACGACGCTGTGTGAATCACAGACCTGTATATGAAGTCATTTCGAGAGGCGACTAAACCAAAAACCGGCCCGGCTTTAAACTATGACGTCGATGAGTTAGCATATTTAAAGCAATATTAACAATAATTATTAATAATGCTTTTTGCGTTATTTCCCAAATCTTATTATGTTTTTTTGGTGCTGATAAGACGATGGATGCTCTGCTTTCTTAGAACTGGCGCTCTGCTGCGCGACGCATCTCTCTAACGAGCGATCTCTTTTTAGAATTGCGACGTTTTGGTAGAAATACACTTACTGTGGGCATATGCGTTTTGTCTAAAAAGCTGTAATGAGTGCATGTTTGATAAATAATATCAATAGAACAGTTTACGCGGTAAAAGTTCGTTGATTTTAGTTCCACTTAAAGTTAAAAAAAAAAAAAAACAAATTTTGTTAATATTTCCAGTTTCTTTAAATTAAGTAATGGATATAGAGCATAAGTTACTGGAACTGAACCCAGCAGCACAATTGTGGAGCTAATTGAAGACTCAAAACTAATCAATATTATCAAAATTACTCTTAACTTAACTAAAAACAAAAAGTTTTTATTTTTGCTTCCATTAAAATATTCTTTTTTTATATATAAAATACATTAAAAATATTTTTGATGGCTAATTAATTGAGGCTAAACTGGTCTTAATTTTTAAATCTTTTTTTATAATATAAATAATATACTCTTTAGTTATTATATTAATTAGACACTAAGTTTAAATAGTGCTACCTAATAACAAAAATAGAATTATTATTTTTATTTAGTAGTAGTAATTTTTTTCACTAGCTGATTTTCGTAAAAAATCAAATAACTTATATTTATATGTTTATTAAATATATTTTTTTTAATCTCATTTTTGTGATTATTTATTATTATATAAAAATTGCAATTTATTAATATAAGAAATCAATTTGTGAGTTATAAAAAGTGAAATGCTTAAGAAAATTTAAAATAAATTATTTTTTATGCCACAGATATCACAAATTAAAAAAAAATAAATTAAATGATTATTATTCATAAATATGAATATCATACATAGTTTATTAGCAAAAAATAAAATATATAAATAATAAAAAAACCAAACACTTCAATTTAAAAAAATAAATTTTATGCTTTTGAAATATTTTTAATTCTGGTTTAATTTTTTTAGTTTTGTTTTAGAAATTTTATTTTAAAGACCTAAAATTGATTAGTTCTTTTTCTCAATGAATTTCTTTTGCAAGTCATTGGATAAATTTTAATATATTATCAGCATATGAAGAACAATAAATCATTTTTAAAATGGATTTACAAAATTAAAGAATATTTGGATATTGGATTTAAGCAATATGCTTTAGAAATAAAAAATAAGAAAGTTTTCTTTTATTTGAATAAAATCGCAAGTTGAAAAAATAATAATCTGTTGAAGAAGAAAATTATTTTTAATCAGAAATAATTTAAACAAATCGCTTGTTTAATTAATTTTTTTATTTTTCAAGTATGTTTACAATTATATTCAACTACGTAATATTAAAAGAAAAATAAAAATTCATAATAATAATAATTCATGATACAATCCGTAGGTTCAAAGATTACAAAAACATGCAGCTAGGAATTAAATTAAACCTCTGCAACAATGTCAGAACACTTGCACTTATTAAGTGTGATTACTTATTTACTCTATTTCTAAATAGTCTATTCATATTATAGACGCATTTGACTTTGCTAAAAATTAGATACATTTATGGGTTCGTGTCTTTTATTTGAAAACTAAGCATCACCTTCAGCGATCATTTTCCAGACGAAACTTGGCACAAGCAACGTAGGGTTTCATATCCGAGAGTAATATTGCGCACAATTTTACCATTAATAATGAATGTTTCAGAACCTAGATTTTAGTCCCGAAAAATGGGCTGATTTTATTTATTTAAAGTTACAGTTGCTTCAGCCTTGTACTTCTCAAATCTGCAACATTTTTACGTTTTAAGCCCTGAGCTTAAATTTGGAAAATCTATTAAATTCTTTTTTTTTATTTTTGTAGCTCACTTTAGATTATTATTTAAAACTTATGTTTATTCAAAAATACTTCATTTGGTACATTAGAATTATATACAGTTTTTTTTAAGTTTTGAAGTGCTTAGAATTCTAAAATATAATATATAGTGTCATTTTGTTCAATTTGGTTACCAATTTTTGTTTACCCAAATTTCAATGTCTCTGAAATTGTGGGTAAGCCGATTATCAATATAATTTGAGAACATAATTCATTTTTATAATAAAATGCATATTTTCATTATTAAAAAAAATGTATATTTAAAAATTTATTTTATAGAAATTAAATTGAAAAATGGAAAAAATGGTAATCAAGAAATATAAATATTGATATTAAAAGTTAAATTCCTTTAATTGAATAAATATTTTTTTAAATAAAAATTTAAATGAATTATAATAAATATATAAGAATGAAAAAAATAAGTTTTTTTATTATAGATTTATACACAAAAAATGCGGTTTTTTTTAATCAAATTTAAAGTAAAAAATAATTACCATTCCACCTATTCTACTTTTTTGCTCTTTACTTTTGGTTACAAATGTACAAGGCGTAATTTTTTTTGCTTAGTTTAAAAATGTTTTCTTCCGTTTTTGTTCTCATTTACTTTCAGACTTTAAAAATTGTATTTTTTTTTGATTTTATAGTTTTTACTATAATTTTAATAGTCTTTTAACTTTGAAATTAAAATTTTTTAATTGATTATTTTTTCAACGTTTCAACAATGCCTCCTCTTTTTTATTTTGAACGATTCAGGTAAGAATTTGATTTTTCTATATTTGACCCAAAAAGTATTTAAATTCAATTAAATCAAAATATTAATATACAACAAATTATATACATTTTTAATATTTATAACGATTATTTTTTTATTTTAAAACGATTCATTTGTTGAATAATTTAAATTTATTTTCGACATTTCAACTAAAAAATATTAAATTTTTTAAAATTGATTTGTTAACATTTCAAAATATTTAAGGATATAAGTATATTTATTTTTAACTTCATCATTTTTACGCCAAATTTTTGGCAACGAAAGGTTGTGACCATTGTATAATTTTAATTATTTTCAATCTTTTCATTTTATTAAGAATTTTGTATTTTGTTCAACATTTGACCAAATTTTTTAAATTATTTTTAAAGTTAAATTTTGTATACTAATACAAAAGCGTTAAAATTTTTCCTATTTTTATTTTTTAGTTAATTTTAATTAATTAATTTGTATTAAATTATTATAAGTATAAACCTTGGCTTTCGAATATTGTCCAGATTTTCGAACTGTATGATGCGAAAATTAAATAAGAAATACCAATAGGTATACCAATAATATTAATTTAAGCAACTGAAAAAAAGAGTATAACAAATTCGGCAACTTGTGCCGCCTAACATGCGTTCTCGTTTCGAATAAATACGCTGCCGCGGCGTTAGAGCAATCAGTTGCTGTTCGGCAGCGCAGCGAGGCGCAACAGTTCTGACGGTTCAAAAGAAACAAAAAACTATCCAAATCGGAAAAAAGTGCAAAGTGAAAGTGAAAGTGCTGGGTAGATCCTGCGAGCAAACAAATCCATTTAAGTTCACCTCTAAATGGAAACTTGAGTGCAATTAAAGTGCAAAAGTTTAATAAAAATCGAAATAGAAATCAAATCCAAGTGAAAGTGAGTCAAAAGGCAATAATACCAAATCAAAATATGTTCTCTTGAATTTTTGAAGATTTATGAAACTAAATTAAACTTGAAAAATAAAGCAAGAAAGAATATTATGTTCGCCCGCTAAAATTAAGCGCATACGAGTCAAAAATAGCTCTGCTGCAGTTTCTCAGACATGCGGATAACCTGCAGCGGCACAGACATAGAACTAAATTAGTTGTTGACACAAATGAATGGGGCTGCTTGTTCCAGGAGAAGTACTACTGACGCTATAGATAGCCTCGGGCATAAATTAAAAATACAACCAATTTTCGTTGTGCCTGGTCCAAATTAGGTGCCTTGATTTATGGCCCAAAGATGTGCAAACAAAATGGGTGTGTGAGTGTCTTCAGTGAAGCTCCGGAAAGCTTACGTGGGCAAATATGCACGTACTTATCACCGGATGGAAGCACGGCGTTTAGTTGAAATCTGCTCTAAAAATTCAAAATTTTACTGCCAAAAATACCAATACATGTAGCAATCGGTATAAAAAAAAAACAAAAAAAATTGTCACAAATAAAAAAAAATTGAGCAAACCTAGAGGAATTATCGGCGCCTGGCTTGGCTTAACCTTTGCTAACCCAAAGCTCGGCTGATAATCTCACACAAGCTGAACTAGATTCGAGGCAGCGGTGTTGCTTATCAGCTCAACAGCTCCAAATTTGAATTGATTTTTCTGCGACATATTGTCTTCTTCTTACATTATGTGAAACAACTTTTCTGATTTTTTTTTTACAATATTTACAATAATTTTTTTA
This sequence comes from Chymomyza procnemis, assembly GCA_035046065.1. NCBI lineage: Eukaryota > Metazoa > Arthropoda > Insecta > Diptera > Drosophilidae > Chymomyza > Chymomyza procnemis. Next base: position 11,275,590 of record JAWNOJ010000024.1, read on the forward strand.
TGAATGACATAGTTTTTCACTTCTCTAATATTACTTTTATTTTAGCCCTAAAATGAGAGCACTCAGCGTTTGTGCGCTGCTGTTTGTGGCGTTTGTTGTTGGCTGCCAGGGCTATGGCTATCATCATGGTGGTTCCTCTGGCTATACCAGCGGTTATCAAACTCAGTCCAGCTATAGCTCCAGCTCTAGCTCATCGTCATCTGCTGGTGCTCAGCTTAGCAACTGGGCTTACCGCAATATGCGGGAGGTGCGCGAGTTCGCGAATCGTCTAAAACAGGAATATAATTTGCTATCCCAGGGCGGCAGCGGCTATGGCAGCAACAGTTTCACTGCTTGGAGTGGTAAGTCGAGGGCATTGGTTACTTATGTTGGTAAATAGAGTGGGAAAATATAGTCGCTTAAATATTCCTTGCTTAAGTTTCCAATATATTTTATATATCTGAGCAGTATAAAATGTGTTTTTCAATAAGCTGTACCAAAAAAAGCTTTAGAAGTTAAGGAAATCTATTGAAAAACACAGAAATCTTCACTTTTCAATTTCGATTACTTTTTTGATTTGCTGATAGGTACAATTTCAGCTAAAAGTTAGCGTTTCCGTTAACAAACTCACCATTTTTTAACTGATTTGTTACAAAACCACAAAGTTCTTTAAAAGGTTGAGTAGATAAATTAATAACAAATAATAAATAAAAGAATATGTTTTCTTCCCCATGTGTGTGAATAATCCTTAAATATAACTAGCTTAGATTGACAAAAACATAAATAGATCCCTCTAGAAAGTTATATACAAAGTGCTCATAAAGCCTAATGTCGAATCAAGGGACTTGATTGAGCAGAATATCTTGCCGAATACAAAATAAAGGGTAATTTTTTAAGAGTTCGCTAATTATATGAGCTTCTCACAATCATACTTTTGTTGGGGTTGAGTTAAAAATAAAAATCAATTTAATAATACCTACCTAACTTAAATTTCTAGTTTTATTTAAAAATTAAGTTAGTATAAATCTAACACTATGACATATTAATGGGGTCTCTTAATTTTTTATCTGATTGAAAGTTTGCTACATACCCACAAAGTTTTCTAAAATTATGAACACAGAAATATATATTAAATATTAATAAATAAAAGTAAATGTGTGCTACGGTTTTGACTATGCTATCATCGTTCCAAAAGTGGAGCATAGAAATATTTCTATTGTTAGCTGTTCGAAGAAAACAGGTACCTTCATAGCCGAATATCGACAGCAGTGTCTTTAGTTAATAGAGATTTTGCAAATAGTGTCGGTTTGCCGATGGCCACTTTGAATTTATAAGTTAAGAAATAGATTCAAAATGTACTCTTGAAAAAAAAAAAAACCATAGCAACTCCTATGCTTAATACTCTTTATCATGTACAAAATATAGAAAAAATGTAAGTCAGACTCAAAATTTATAAACTTTAAAAAAATCTTGAGAACTTGTAACCTTAATTTTCTTAATTGCGTCGAAAGTATATTTTGTTTAGAGAACATGATCTTTGAGCCTTTTTAATAATTAAAATATAAAAATGAATTTTGTTTTATAATTTTACTTAAATTCTATAAAAGACAAAAAAGTATTACGAATATTTTGAGAAACGAAATAATATGATAATAAAATGATATGATTATTTTGAATCACATAAAAAATAAACTTAATAGCGTAACTTTTTAAATGGAAGTTTAACATTCTGGCAAAAGTAATTTTTCTTCTAAGAATGTTCGAATTCGTACAAAGGGAATCGTAATATCGACCCTGAAAATATTCAGTTTTGTGAAATTCGTTTGTTGGCAAAGATTTTACAAAAGAAAACTTCAACTGCATATATCCTTTAAAATCTTTGAAACTATTAAAGTAACAAATGGCCTACATTTACCTTTTAGCCACCATTTTGGAGCTGACGGGCAAAACCGCCAGCGAGTTGGATACTTTGTGTTCAGAAACCAGCCGTCAGCTGGTCAATGATATGCGTCAAGGTATCATCAGCTATAATACCATTGCACAGCCCAGCTTCTTTGATACGAAAGCCGCCGAAATTTTGGAGCAATACAGTGCCAGCGTGCAACATACTCTCGATTTAACAGGACACTTCCAGCCCGTGGATCTAAGCCATTTCGATGAGGTCAAGAACTATGCCTATCCTGCCGAGGTTAAGGTTATCGATGGCAAGACCTATGTGGTGCACAAGAACTGCACTGAGGCCTCCAAAGTTACACCTGGCTACAGCAATGTCGTTATTGGTGGTGGCAATACTGCTTCCGCGCTTACCAATGGCTACTATGTACAGAGTCCCAGCACAACGACCACCATAACACGCAAGAAGACAATCTACGATTGGGTTAATGAGAACATGGAGCCAACGGTCATGAACTATAGAAATACCATTAATGTGGATGGTCAAGTGGGCGGTTATAATGGTTATGTTGCACCTACCGGTACTTCAACCACCGTGATTAGACGAGTTAACAAGACTATAATTACCAATGCTGATGGTACCAATTCGGTAGCGGGCTCTGAGTCCAATCAGCGTTGGGTTAATGGCAAGCTGGTATACGATAACCTGCGACCCTTTGGACAATGGTCAGTGCCACGCGACGAGGCCTGGAAACGTGAGGAGCGTGAACATTTCTTCTGGTTCCTATCACAAGGTGCTATTACACCACAGCGCTTGGAGGCTTGGCAGCGTCAGCAAGAGGATCGCCTGTTGGCAGTAGCTCAACGTTATCAGACCACAGTGGAGGTGATAGAGGAATTCCATCGCCGTGAGCTAGAGCGTTATCGCGCTTTATTGTCACAGTATCAATCACAGATCAATGATGCGAATGCTTGGCAGCGTCAGGAACGCGGTCGTTTGGATTGGTTAATACATCAGAACAGTCTCAGCGTCGAGGACTTCGAGCGCTGGCAGCAGGAGAACAGCGCCAAACTGATGCATCTGGCGCAGCAGTATCGTATTACACCGCAGGAGCTGAAACAATGGCAGCGTGAGGAGCTGCAACGCCTGTATGTATTCTTCAATAATGTCAACAATTCCATTGGTCCTGCAACAACTGTGCCTGGCTCCAGTTCGCTGGTTGTTGACACCGAACAGCAACGTCTGGATGAGCTGATACGTCAGCACAACTTGACAATTGCCACTTTGCAGAACTCCATTAGAACCGATCAGCAAAAGTTGAAGGATTTGTCTGCTACCTATCATGGCAACGTGCAGGATACAGAGAAATGGCTTAAGACTGAGCTAGCACGCATTGCTGGACTCATTAAGGAGCAGAACGATAAGATGTCACAAATTACAGAATGGCAGGGCTCAGAGCGCTCGCGTCTGGAGACCATTTTGAAGCAACACCAGGGATCTGTGGGCGATTTGCAGCAGCAAATGACGCGTGATCGTAGCTATATACAAAACCTGGCGGCCAAGTATCATGTAAGCATTGAAGAGCTAGAGAAATGGCAGCGCGCGGAGCTGGAACGTTTGCAGCGCGAGGGTCAGCAAAACTTGGAGGCGAACATCAAGGAATGGCAACTGCGCGAGCGTGATCGTCTCAAGACAATAATAAGCAAAAATGATTTGACCATTGATGAGTTCCAAGCGCGCTTTATCAATGATCGCTCGCGTCTGGAGGATCTGGCACGTACCTACAAGGTGCAGGTAACTGAGATTGAGGATTGGATCAAGGGTGAAATTAAGAAGTTCCAATCGGAGGGTCTGCTGAAGGAGGTAGAGAAGGAGCTGGCCTTATGGCAGCAGCGTGAGCGCGAGCGTCTGCAGAAGATTGTGCAGCAGAATTCGCTTACTGTGGAGCAGCTGGAGTCAAAGATCAAGAATGATCAGACGCATTTCTATGAGCTAGCAAATACTTACCAAATTCGTGTAGAGGACATACAGGATTGGTTAAAGAAGGAATTGTTGCGTCTGCAAAGTGAGGGTCTGATTAAGGCTGAGGCCTTGAAGGATTGGCAGCAGGCTGAACGTAATGAGATTATGAAGATTGTGCATCTTAACAAGCTGACTATTGATGAGTTTGAGCAGAAGCTGCTGGCCGATCGTCAACGTTTGCAGGATCTTTCCAAGACTTACAATGTGCAGGTATCTGATATAGAACGCTGGATTATATCCGAGGGAGAACGTCTACAGCGTGAGGGTCAGCTGCATATGCAGGAGCAGCTGAACAACTGGCAGAAGATTGAGCGTCAGCGTTTGTTGGATTTGGTGAACAAGAACAACTTGTCCATTGAAGAGCTGGAGGCACGCATCAAGAAGGATCAGGTGCATCTGTACAGTCTGGCGCAACAGCATCAAGTGCGTGTTGAAGAAATTGAGGAATGGATTAAGCAGCAAATTAAAAAACTGCAAGCTGATGGTGTACTGGAAATGCAAAAGCTGAAGAACTGGCAAATGGAATGGCGCGGCAATCTGACCAACATGGTGCAGGAACGTGACTTCACTGTAGAGGAGTTCCACAAATGGCTGCTGGAGGATCGTGCACGTCTACAAAACCTAGCTATGCAGCACAATGTGCAAATCGAAGAAATTGAGAAGTTTGTTAAGAGCGAGGAGCAACGTTTCGTCAGCATGGGACTATTGAAGCCATCTGAAAAGCTGACCAATTGGCAGGAGGTAGAACGTATATACTTGGAGCGCTTGGCACAACAGCAGTACAAGTCCACGGAGCAGTTGGAGGCGCGTTTGCGTCAGGATCGTGAACTTTTGGAAAAAATGGCTCGTGAGTACAGCGTTCAGGTAGAGGAAATCGAGAAGTGGATGAAGCAGGAGTTGGCACGTTTGCGTGATGAGGGACAGCTGCAAATTGATAATCTGACCACCTGGCAGCTGGCCGAGCGCGAGCGTCTGGAAGCATTGGTCAAGCAGAATAAGCAGTGGAGCGTGGCAGAGTTTGAAGCCGCCTTGCGCAATGATCGCGAGCATATGCAAACCATGGCCTTCCAGTATCACACTTCTGTGGAGGAGATCGAACGCTGGGTGCAATCCGAAATTGAACGTTTGAAGAAACAAGGTAAATTGGACATTGAGCAGTTGACCGCTTGGCAGAAAGCTGAACAGCAACGTATTATGAATCTGTTGCAACAACAGTCCAGCATCACCGTGGAGGAGTTTGAGCAGAAGGTGCAGAAGGATCGCATGTTCTTGGTCAATCTGGCCGATCAGTACCATGTCAGCGTATTGGAAATTGAGACCTATATCAAGAAGGTAAATACTCTAAACGTCAATCATGACCTTTAATTCTCTATTAAATGTCATCTCACTTGCATTCTCCCTAACAGGTCATTGAGGATCTACGTAAAAAGGGTCAGTTCGAAATAGAACAGCTGCAAAACTGGCAGCTCGTGGAACGCGATTATATTAAACAACTGATTGCTCAATACAATAATGGTTTGTCCACGGAGGAGTACGAACAAAAATTGCTAGCAGATCGTGTGCACTTGAATCAGCTGGCCGATCAGTACCGCATCAATGTGGAGCAAATCGAGCAATGGATGATTGCCGAGCTGAAGCGTCTACGCGGCGATACTGAGACGGAAATTAAGAAGCTAACTACTTGGCAGGTGGGTGAAGTGGAGCGTCTGCAAAAGTTGCTGCAGCAACAGAATCATCTGAGCTATGTGGACTTTGAGGTGGAATTGCAACAGGAACGCAAACGTTTGGAACAGCTGGCTAAACAGTATTCTGTAAGTGTCACCGAGATTGAGGAATGGTTGCGTCAGCAGCTTGTCAATCTGAAGACCACGGGACAGGTTAAGGTAGAAAATCTAACCAAATGGCAAGCTAGCGAGCAACAGCGTCTAATTGAGCTGCTGCTTAAGCAACAGCAGGATCTCAGCTACGCAGAATTCGAGAAGCAACTGCAACAGGATCAGTCGCATTTGCAGGGGCTCTCCCAAACCTACCACGTGAGCATTGAACAAATTGAACAATGGATGCGTGATGAGCTAGCGCGTTTGAAAAACTCCGGCTTGGTGCAAGTGGAGCAGCAGAATATTTGGCAGCGTGAGGTCTGCAATGGCTTCAACGATTGGCTTAAGCAGCAGCACAATGGCGCCACCTACAAAGAGTTTGTGGAGTTCCTTAAGCGCGACAAGGAGCGTCTGTCTAGCATTGCCAGCGAGTATCATGTAACTGTCGAAGAGGTGGAAAAATGGGTGCAAAAAGAGGCAGCACGTTTGTCGCTGATTGGTGTTATACAGCGTCCCGAGGATAGCTACAACTATGAAGAGTTTGTCAAGGTTTGGCGACACGATAATCAAGGTCATGGCGGTACAGTCAATAATGTGGTCATAAATAACAACGTGGAGATTTGGAAACAGCAGACGGCTGGACGTTTGCAGGCCATTACCATGGTGAAGCCCATGACTTGGCAGGAGTTTGAAGTTTATCTGGTGGAGAATCGCCCTAGTTTTGAGCAATTCGCACGTCAATATGATGTAACCGTAGAGGACATTGTTGTCTGGCTGCGTGAGTCGGCACAAAAATTGGCTGATAGGGGCTTTATTACGGGCTCTCTGACCGTCGAGGAATGGCAGCTGCAAGAACAGAATTATATACAGGATCTCATTAATCAGCAGCTGCGCAAACAACAGCAATGGACCATCGAAGAGCTGGAACTTAAGTTAGAGAATGATCTAACGCATATTGAGGAACTGAAGCGTCGGTACAATCTAACCATAGAGGAGATACAGGCTTGGTACAAGCGTGAGCTGCAGCGTTTGTTGGATCAGCGCAAAATATTGGCGGGTAATCAAGTTGAGTGGAAGACCACGGAAAAGGAGCGCCTGTATCTCATTGCCGTGCAACATCCTGGCTCTAGTCGTACAACCTTGGAAGAGCTTTTGCTGCACGATCGCAATGCCTTGCAGCGTCTGGCTCTGGAGTATCACATTACTGTGGAGGAGCTTACCTTGTTCATACGCCAAGAACTGAATCGTCTTGCTGACTTGGGCTTTATCTTAGATGGCGAATCCATCGTTCAGGTGAACAATAATTGGCAGGAGGAGGAGCGTCAGCGTTTGCGCGCTATTGCAGACACCATTACCATTACCGAAGAGGAATTGCTCGAATTCATTTCCAATGACAATACCTATCAACAAATGCTGGCTCGTCTTTATGGCGTGGGTCTGGAGAAACTGGCACCCTATCAACGTATTGCCATTGGACACATGCAGCGTGAGACATTGCTGCAGCAGATTCGTCTCAATCATCTTCAGCAGTGGCAACAACGCGAGCGTGATCGTCTCTATGACTTCATACGTAATCAGAACTTTACGCTACGAAACTTGCGTGAGTGGCAACGCCAGGATATGCTCCTTAATGAGTTCGCACGCAAATACGGCATTTCTGTGCACGAGCTGAAGGAGTGGCAGCAGCGTGAGCTGCAGCGCATCATGCAAGTAGCTCAGCACTATAAGATGTCGCTCATTGAGCTGCAGGACTTTAGAGATAAGGAACTGCGTTATATGACCTTTGTGATGCATAAGAAGACCAGTACACAGAATGAGATCCAGAATTGGGAGCGCAATGAGGCTACGCGTAGCGTGGCACTGCAGCGCAAGTCGGGTCTGTCCGGAGCCGCCTTGTTGGAATGGCGTCGCACCTTGTACTTGCTGAGTCAAGGTCTTATCGATTTGCGCCAACAGGGTACTGATGGCGGTCGTATCGTGGATGCTGGTAGCACTAATGCTACGTATGTACCCAAGCCAGTTTACTCCAAGGATCGCGGAGATCAGCCACCAAATGCCTATGAGGAGTTTATAGATGACGATGAGCCCGGACTAGAGGGTGAAACAAAGAAGCCCGTGCCAGTGCCGGCACCCATAATTGCCGTGCCCACGCCCTCACCCTCACCGCTACCTTTGCCTTATGCAGGACATGGAGCTGGTGGTAGCAATGCTGGCTATGTGTACCGCAAGCAGGAATACAAGTTTACAGTGCCCGTAGGCACAGCAGAAGCAGCAGCCAGCGCTAGTTCCAGTGGTTCTTCGGCTAGTGCCAGCATCGGCGGTGCACCAAGTGGAAATTATAGAAATTGGCCATCAAGCTCTTTGACCAGATCAGTAGATGGTCATCAACCGCAGCAACAAGTTGAGGACTTTGGTCAGCAGCAACAGGTTGAATTGGGCTGGAATGGCAAGCTGCAGCAACAAGAACAAGATCTGGGCCAACAACAGCAACAAGAGGAAGTTGATTGGCATGCGGATTACAAGGCCGGCGCAGATGTTGGTCAACAGCAGCAGCAGGAAGAGGTTGATTGGCATGCGAACTACAAAGCCGGTGCCGATGTGGGCCAGCAGCAGGTGGAGTTAGGTCAAGTGCAAGTTGAGGATTTGCATGGCTCCAGCTATGGCGCAGCACACAGTTCCAGCTCCGATAAGCTGCAGACAGCGTCCACCGAACCAACGGTAAGCTGAAAATTTTTCGAAAGAAAATTAGGTAAATAAATTTTCATTATTTTGTCTTCAACTTACAGATCGAGGTACAAGCTCAGCCCGAGTCCAAATCGCTTTGGGGTAAATTCAAGAAGAAGACTACCGACTTCTTTGGTTAGTTCCCAACACAAAACTGCCATATTGCTAAAGACTTTTCCAGCGAATATTAAACAATAATTCGAAAAATCATTTTTTTACAAACGTTTTCTTTAATTTGTAGTTTAGTCTTAAATAAGAGTGTTGGGTCTTAGTCCCGCACTAAAGGTCACATTTGTACCGTTAACTACTACTATATAGATACATATATGTATACATATAGATAACTGTATATGTAATACTATATTTGTTTATAAGGACGTAATTGTATTTTGTTGCTTTTTGCCCAATAAAATTCTTGAAAAATATTTGTTTTCTGACTTTTGTTATAGATCAAAACTTTTATGATTTCAACGATTCTTACATAAAATATTTGTTAAACATAACGCTACGTTAACTATCAATCGATTAAGCATAATTTTTATTTTTTAAGAACTTTAGTTTTCTATTTTTATATTTCTGAAGGTATACGTCATGAAGTGATATGCGACGTTTTTGTTTATCAGGTTGTAGTGGTAGGAGAGCAGCTGGATGGATAAAAATATGGGTGATACTGATGCTACATGGCAAACTCGCTTTTGAGAATTTTTTTTTTTCAGGATATATTTGCTATATAAGACGAGACTGTCTTACAGAAATTGTTGTGGCTACTTTCTTTTTGGATTTGACACTGGAAACTGTTTTAAAGTGCCTAAATATTTGAAGTATTCAATATTATGGTTTTTATAATAGATTGGGAAGATTGTGGTTTGGGTATAAGCCGTAGCGAAGCGCATTTTTCGACTTCGCAAGTAGCTTCGAATTTTTATGTCTATCGACGTCAAAAACTTTTAAGTTAAGATGTAAGTAAGTAAAACTCGTTTCTTCTTTCTTTTGCTTATCATCTGCAGTGATAAGTCACAAAGCCGTCAAACTTCAACATCTTTACTTTCTTCTTTATTCCTACGTTAATACTCACGGTTCGGAAAAAGAGGTTGAAGTTAACTCCGAAAGATTGGTTGCTCACTAACAGGTTGTCTCAGCAAAATATCTAGGTCTAATTCTCGATAAGAAATTGGACTGGAACCTCAATACCGAGGAGCGCTATAAGAAGGCAAATGTCGCCTTATACGCCTGTAGGAAGTCAATCGGACTAAGATGGGGCATGTCACCTCGCACTGTCCACTGGTTCTACACAGCTATAGTAAGACCTATACTATTTTATGGGGTCTCTGTATGGTGGCCCGCGCTAGCAAAGCAAACGGTCACTAGGAAGCTATCCAGAGTACAGCGCTTGGCTGCACTCTGTATAACCGGAGCCCTACGTACAACTCCAGGCAATGCCCTGGAAACTTTATTGCAATTCCTTCCCATCGACCTAAATGGGCGGAAAATTGCTACTATATCGGTTCTTCGAATGCGAGAAGCTAAACAGTGGATTAGCCAGAGATTTGGACACTCAAGCATCCTGGTGAATAACCCACTAGTACCGGATAATACAGATTATCGAATCCCCCAGGTGTACCTGAACACCTCCTTCCACACCTTTATCCCGACAAGACAAGACTGGGAAATTGGATATCCCGTACGACCAGAGGGAGCTCTGGAAATTTTTACGGACGGTTCCAAACTAGACGGCAAAGTAGGGGGAGGGTTCTACTCTGCTGATAGGTCGTTCTCCCTGATCACTGTAGTGTCTTCCAGGCGGAAGTGCTGGCGATTCAGGAGTCTCTAAAATTAATCCCCCAAGCTTTGCAAATAGGAATATCTGCATTTTCTCAGACAGCCAAGCGGCGATAAGATCGCTGGAGTCAAATATGTCAAACTCAAGAGCTGTTCATAACTGCCGCAGATCTCTAAACGAGATGGCAGAGCAGTTTAACATTCACCACATCTGGGTCCCAGGGCATAGGGACATAGAGGGCAATTGCATTGCCGATGAACTGGTCAGAGAAGGAACTACCTCGACACTCCTTCCTGACAAGGACACTGGTATACCTATGGCGTCCTGCAAACTCCGCATACGAGACTTCTTTGAATAAGAAGCTAACAAACTGTGGCACAATGTCACCCACAACTCGCCCATAGCGCACCAAACTTGGCCGACGAGGTGTCGGAAACGCACCAATGAACTTCCTACTAGACAGAATTCGATGCTCTACAGCGACTAGAGTGGTCACGGGGCATTTGCTTAGAGGCACGCACGCAGCCAGACTCCATGCTCCATACAATGACTTCTATAGGAGCTGTCGAGACGAGGAAGAGGAGGAATCGGTCGCCCACCTCCTCTGTACATGCCCAGCCCTTTGTAAGGCTAGGAAACAGATCCTCTATTAGATCTTGCTAGTAAAAGGCCCAGGGACATAGTGCGGTTCGTACGAGTCACTGGATGGGCTCATGATGCGGTTGCAGACCAGAAGTGATGCCTTGCGGCATCACAATGGGCCGTGCTCGGCCTAAGTGTGCCAAGGGGATATTCCCTTTGGCAACCGCTCTAACCTATCCTAACCTAACAGGTTGTCTAAAACAGAAGCAAAATTTCTTGAAAAATATTAAGTTTACGAATTTTACGATTTTAGTTTTTCAATAAGTTATAATTGAGCAGTATGGCCGAAGTTTCAACGTTTCTCGAGTTAAGAATTATCTGTTAGAGAGTTATACCAAAATAAACTGAGAAGTTTGCGTTATGCGTAAATATGACAATCTCTATAGGAAGTTGACTATAAGACTTGCGGCTATGGCTCGGAAAAATGGGTAATGGGTGCACTTTTTTGGTTCATATCAGGATTATTTAAAATGGACCAGCCGGAGTACCTCAAAGTCGTTAAATAAAATTGAATGGATTTTCAATTGTTTTACATCAAAATTTTTTACTTATCCCTTTTACGGGGACATTGTTTCTATTCTTTGCTGGACTCAAAAGTTTCTAGGATTTGCTTTTGGCACTCTTTGGGAATCAAAAAGTGCCCGCACCTGCCTGAAAAAAAAATTTCTGCAGAAAACTGACTGAAAGGTAAACTTTATTTGCTTTATATTATGATTGCATTAGCTTAGATCCCTCAGAGTACCTCCAAGTCCCAAACTACAAAATTTTGATGAACTTTGAATAGATTAAAATTGACTGAAATTTGATTTGATGGTTTTCGTACTAAACCTCCTATTTCTGTTACTTTCATTTGCTGGACCAAAGACTGTCTTTCAGCACTCTTAAGTTAACTTTGTAGCACCAGTTTTGGGGATGCAAGCGGTAGTGAAGACAAAAATAGAGTACTTTTCTTTTAAGACTAGGCACTTAATTGCACGATTCTTAAAGAACATCCATAATTATTTTTCTAATAGTAAATAATTTTTAAAAACTATTTGGACTGTAAAGATAGCGTTATCCTAGTATATACACATTAATTACCATATCAGCTTATATGCACCTCAAGTTCGCTTGTGCCCTTGCCAAAATGTGTTGCACGGAATTGTAGGCCTTCGCTCAACTCCTCGGCAAACATATTAACACCTACGCCCAGGCTAAGCCCATCTCCTGTTTCCTCGAGCACATGATTTTTGAGCTGCTCAATTTGATGCAGCAGCTTGAGGGTTTCATCGTCTAGATTATCATCTTCCAGTCGCAGCTGCCTTTGCTGCTCCTGCTCGCCGTCTATGTCCCATTCAAGCGACTCTGGCGTAGATATATGCGACCAAGAGTTTTGCGTGGAGGAACAGCAGGAGGTGCGTGTAAAGGAACCATGCCGTTGTCCAGCCAAACGTGCTTGACGTGCCACATGCCGCAACTGTGCCGCACTCACCGTTGCCGTGCTAGTCAATTGGTCCAAGGAAGCATAACGTGGTTGCTGGCCCACTGTGATTGAAGCATGATTGTGGTTTTGTTGCTGTAGCTGTTGCTCATGTTGCAGCTGCTGGTACTGCCGTAGCTGTGCGTACTCATGCTCCCACTCCAGATCCAACGAAGAACTGGCCCTTGAGCTATTATTCACTATGCGTGTATAGCTATGCAGTTCCGTTTCCTTGCTGGGCGTGGCATTGTTGAGCAACTTAAAGACATCTAGATTTTGCAGCTGTATGTCCGACATGGCGCTGCAAAAAGTCAAGTGTTTGTGATTAAGTAGCGTCCACTTGACGGTGTTCCAGTGCCAACTCACCTGTCATTCTGCAACTTGGCATAGCTGGGCTGTTGCTGTTGGTCCCAATACTTGTCAATGAACTGTGGGCACTTTTGTTTGCGCTTAAACTTGAGTATGCGATAGACCAGACCGTGATGACGACAGTGTTCACTGGCATGCGATATGAGCTCGGCGTCCTGTTCATCTGTTGCACGGCGCCTGGAAATGTGCAACAAAGGGGTTGCATTATGTACACACTTGGGAGAGGAATTTTTCAATTGTGATGGAATTTGAGATACGCTTATTGTGGAGCGTTAGTTGAGTTTTAGTGAAAGGCAGTTGGTTGGCGAGCAGCATTTATGCAGTGGAGTATCTAAGGGCGGAAAGTATTGCAGAATCTTTCGAAGTTTACTCTTATTTTTGAAGCGAAAGCTTGAGACGACTGCACCTATTTTATGAACTCGAATTTGAACATTATTCCAAAAGTTAGATAAATGGTTGATAGTTAATATTCATATTTTGAGCCCTAAAAACTTATTTAACATGACGTCTGTCACTGTCTTACTTCAACGGTGATCGAATATGCAGTAATTTATCACAATGAGTATGGAACAAGGCTCAAGGTTCCTCACATAACATAAGAATAAGAAACTGATATGTTCTACCGTTTCAGAAAGGAAGAGAATTGGATTTAGATCCACGACTAGGAAACTTAACCCAAATTAAGGCAGTATACCACCACGGTACTTCCCATGGACCAGTCAGCCGAGAAAATGTATACATAAAAATTTTAACAAGGAATCAAATTCCATTGCATGTACATACAAAATTTTGTGGTCCACCTGATTACCCGCGGTAACAGGATAATCGCTGATAAAGTGTCATGCCATAGGCCCTATTTAAACTTTTGAAATTTTTGGCTAGGTAAACAGCAACCGAAGCTGTTTCTTTAGTACCAAGAACCCGGTTGAGAACGCAACTACATGCTGAGCCAAGTTGACTCTACCCGCAATTTAGCTGGTAATCACAGCCACCACGAAACTTCCAAAAGGCGAATAGCCTCCATGAGTATGCTTGGAAATATTGGTGCCGAATTTGAAGGGTTCGGTAACATCTTTAAGTCCCGACAGACTGCCAGTTTGTCATGAAAACCGTGACATCCAACGATGGTTCTGTAAATGCCAATTCTTATACAATATCGGCAAAAGCTGTCAGCAACCTGAACCATTGAGTTGTTTCCAGTACTTCAGCAACTAACCAATTGCCGCCTACTTGGTGAATTCCAAGCCCGATGGTTTGATTAATGGCATGCCAATCCTGAATTTAATTTCTTTCATCATAAAATAATACAATTTTTTATGAATTGTACTAGTGTGGTACTGTAACCGTCAAGTGCAATTCTGGATTCGTCGGTTCCGTTCCGGTAATTTCGATGTCGAAAATGTCGATAAAATCATGAACCTAAATCGAATCATTCTTAACATGGTAATTAAAACCTTCAATTCAATGTAAAAATAATGGATTTCCTTTTACGACACCCAATATATCTGTTACATATATATCGATATTTATTCGACCTTATGGCCCGATTAGAAACCATATCTTGATTTCTTGTATTTTGCACATTATATCAACAAACAAAGAGGAAAATACTTAGACTCTGTCAGAAACATTAAACACATAATCTGGTGGGAACAAGTTTCTTAAAAGATTTTTAAAGAAAGTTTCCATTTCGAAATTCAACTCAGATAAGTTGACATTTCGAGATATCTAATTCGTTTTAAAGAAGTTCCGATATATTGAGATTTTATATTTGTTGTAAGAGAAGTAATCGGTGAATTGAAAATGGATTGAGTATTACTAAGTGCTCCATAAACCATATTGTAAACTTTTCAGAAAACATTTTAAAAATTTTAATGTTAATTTCCAAAGTAATTAGAAGAAACGTAATATTTTCCAACGTACAAGTATTGAATCCTTAAAGCATAAATATAATAGGTTTTATTCTTTTTGTACATGTATCTATTGGGATTGTTAACTTTAAGCTTGCCATATAGATAGTGTCAACCATTTTGTGCTTACGCAAAGAAAATATATTACCATTTTCAACTTCTCTGTTATATTTATTTGCAAAATAATTTAAGTTGAGTGGCTGCCTAGTGAATTTTAACAGCACTATATCGGACTATATAGACTATCGGACCTATCGTTTGGTAGTGTCCTCGCCTCTAAACCGGAAGTTCCATGGTTCGATTCCACCCAGCAGCACTGATGCATTTGCCTAGCACTGACATATCTACCAACAAAATAAATGCTATTTTCATAAGAAAATGTCTAATAATTAAGAGACACCGTTCTTCGGATTTGGCTATAAACTGTAAGTCCCTGTTCCCTATCTAGATATCTCCACGCTGCGATAAATAAAATTAAATAAATTTATTTTTATATCAATGTGAGGAAATTTTCGAGAAGTCGCCGTCAAATATTTGTCAACATCTCACCAATAATTTAAAGGATTTTGATTGTGTCCAACCTATTCCAAGTTCAACTATAACAGCGCTGTAGATTTCCAACCATTAATATGTAGCCCAGAGCAATATATATTGTTTTTTCCAGAGTATAAAAACTTTGGCAATACCCAGTTGGCCATTTCTGTGGCTCGTCTTTCTAAAACGTTAACCAAGCAGGCAGGCAGCAACCCCTTGCAAGTAAATTGAAGCACTGGCGGTTATTGTTATGCTAGAGCACGCACTGAAGCGTTGCATACTTTTAGGCTGTTGACCTTAAAGCGCTTACCTTTTCCGCTTGCCACATGCAGCTTGTTGCACGACCAGGGCTACGAAATGGGGTTTACCCATGCAATTTAAGCCAAATTGATGACATTTGGGGCTAGCCACAAATTTGCGCTAATTAGCGAGGTGTACTAGATTGGAAGTGAATTTAGGGTGGCCCGAAAGTGGCTCAGAGGTGGTGCTTGACTGGCTGACTTAACCCATTGTATGATATGTGCTGACGTTAGCGGTTTCAACGTTTTTTATTGATTGCCAACTCTGCAATACCGCGACGAACTAAGGCTAAGTGCCTGAGTTTAACGTTTCATGTTCCGCGGCTTTTTTATTTCGATTTGGCTTATTGGATTTGCTTAGCATACATTTGTGCGTTTCAATTGAATGGCAAAACACAAAAAACGCTAACAAACACATATGCATGCTGTTTGTATATATAAATGTATGTATATATATTGTATATATATATGTAGACGCGTATGTATTTGTAAACAGTACATAACGCGCATATGCACACATGCTAAAGTTAAACAAATGAAATTTTAATTAAGAGCGTATGTCACGCGTAGAGTATATCTACACTGTGGGGTATATCTATACTGAAAGTCCTTTTGCTACAATAAGCAATGTGTGTACTGCAGTCCCGTGAACAGGTCGAATCTTTGTGTGGATCTGCTACATTGCCATTCCCAGAAATTTTCAATGTTGATGTCGATACTTTGTACTGGTATTATTCATCAATTCCAAGTCCATTAGTGTATGGTCAGCGGTTTGTGGATTGAGTATTTGTGTGGGACAGAAAGTCCTTTTGTTACAGTCTGCAATGGGTGGAAATAAAGTTCAGTACTGCGGGCTGCTACTGTAGTACGTTAGGCTGGTATGTGGATTGGGTCGTGTTCTAGCTATTTGTGAAGAGTTTCTTTTGTCCGTAATGGGAAAATGTATTTGTCAGTACCGTGGACAAGTGCCTAAGTAAAGTTGATTTTGCTGCATGTGCCAACAGTCTCAGTTCGTTAGAGTATTTTAAAAATTGACGCATTGTGAGGGTAACTTTGGTACATATAGTCAAATTTCGAGCGAAAGAGTGTAATTAAACTTCAGATTTTGGATGCAAACTCTTTGAGTATGCAATTTTCATTTCTCGTGGAATGAGTCAAAAATTTAATTTGTGGTGCGCGAAAATAATCCCAGTTCGCCGCTTACTATACAATGTACAATAAAATTGTAAAAAAATTAAATAAATAAATTTTTTCTACTTGACTATGATCATAGTTCCAAGAGCGGAGCATGCGGATACCTATAATAATAGCTGTTCGAAGAGAACCTACAGTTTATAGACCAATTTGAACGGCGGTAACTTTAATTAATAGAAAATTGTATATTAAATATGTTTCGAGTCATAATTTTTGACTTCTTTTTCTTTTAAATAAATCATAGCTAATCTAATATAAGTTTTCGCATTAGAGGCACTTTGAATTGGCTTTAAACTGTACGTGTCTGTTTTGTAGAGATATATCTATGCTCTGCGACTGGATTCGAGAGCATTTTCAAAGGGGAATAAACTTATTTATTTTAAATCTCGCATTTACGAGTTGTTGGGTGGCGTGATTTGCGTAGCAGCTCTAAACATCTATGGGAACAATGTTAACAAAAACTAATAATGAAAAAAAAAAATAAAAAAAAAACACAAATTGACTTTTTGAAAAAAACTTTCAAAATATATTCCACTCATTTATATACATAAATTTATATATATAAATTGACTTGAAATCCTTAGAAAAAAAGTAACGTTTAAATTTTGTGCTAATAATGAATATATCCTCTGTTAAAGGTTGTCAAAAGCTACATGCAATAATTGGAACTATCATATTCGATTAAAAAAATTTCAGTTAAAAAAGAAATATTGATAAACCAATTACTTAATATTAATTTCAATAAATTATATTAAATTATATTTAAAGAAATAATATATGTGTTTAATTTAAATAATATGTTAGAGGCAATTTAAAAGCAATATTTTGAGTAATTGAAAATTCTAGTCATTCCACGAACGAATGATATATATTGTCCTTGAATGTTCTTATCATAAGCTTATATCTTTGTTATTCACAATAGCTATCAATATAAATAATTCACAAAAAATTCACAATAGTCTATCCCGATATTCGTGATGATTTTAATTGTAGAAAAAAGTCTTGGTTATCTCCGCTGTATTACAGTTGTACTTAGTCCACTGTGCTGGAGACAATTGCCACCAGCATATTTGGCGAATCGTGCAAATTATAAATGTAATGAACACCATAGTTACCTAGTATTGTTTACTAGAGTCGATTTTCACCAATCCACATCGATTTTCGTATATTGAAAACACGGGGTCTCCGCTGCTGTATTAAAGCGCTACCAAGTCTTGTGCAGTGGTGTTAATTGCTACCAGTCTATTTTAAAATGTAACAAATTGAGACTTTTAAAATTGTGGGAAAAAGTTTCAAATTTCCGAAAGCCAAAGCTTGAGTAAAGTATTCTGTCTTTACCGGTCAACCATTTTGTAACTATTGTGAAATTTTAAATACCTAAAGTGCTATGATATCTGGCCTAGAGAAGAGTTCGGTGATATTTCTACCCCTTTGTATGCGCCATAAAGTGAATTAAAGACTTACAAATACCGTAAACGGCTTAGGATTTCGGTTTCAGAGGTCAGTATGCTCTGTGACTGCGAGACGTAGAATTTTACAATAGCTGACATAAATACATATAAATCTATATAAATCCCTGTTTTAACAAAAACATCATCTCTAAACTGTGGAGTAAAATGCAAGAGCCTTCAGTATTTCAAGAGATACGAAGAAGCAAATGGGATTGGAAAGGCCACGTATTGCGCAGATGGCGTGAATAAAATAACCCACAAAATTACGGCTTAAATAATAGTACAATAAATCTTTATAAACGGCTCTTTTCGCAAAATTCTGAGAGTATTCTGATGAAATATTATGTCCACTGCTGATCTATGTAATAAAACACAGCAGACTGCAACACTTCAAAAGTTAATCCGGATTCGATTACACAGACAAGAACCCGGAAACTGCTGGGGACCATTGCTTGTAGAATCAAAAACGTTCACTATGAAGCTAAGCTATAGCGAAGTTAAGACTCTAGACAGATCCGAATGGAGAAATTTTGTTGTGGTACTTTGTTCCTACTCGAAACTTAAGGACTATCGAACTATTACGCTCGGAATAGGAAACTCTTGAATACTCAACAAAAAAATATATTCCAATTAAAAATTTACAATCCTAAGCCAAGCTGCACTCCATAAACAAGAAAGTGAAAGAAAGTAAGCACTTTTCACCTTTGTCACCCTGTGACCTGTGCTGGGTACTGCATATATTATTAAGTCTCTTTGTGGCACTCACCAAAGACAACCGCTTGAAGCGGCGGCGGCAACAGCAGCGGCTGCTGCAAATGTTTGATGTGTCGACGATGATGAGGAGGAGCTTGGCAATGAGGATGAATCCGATGACACACAGCTGCCGAGACATGAACCCATGCTCTACAGACGGCGCCGTAAAGTAGGCCACGATTTGTTGTTGTTGTTGCTCGTTGTACCCGCTGCTCCTGCTGCTCCTTTCCGCTTTTCTGCTTATGCTTATGCTACACTTCCTGTTGCACTCACTTTGTTACTTTATTGCAAATTGCTTGACATTAGGTTTTTATGCGCATAAAATTGCGTCTGTCATAGTTCAGGTTTCCAGCTCGCTGCTGTTGCTCCTTGTGCCAATTGTTGTAATTCCTGTTGTTGTAGTTATCGCTGGGACATGCTTGTCGTGGTTGTTGTTGTTGTTGCTGCTGCTCCTGCTGCTGATGTTGGGGCGCACTTAATTGACTGCCTTTGTGCGGGCTTCATGGCTGGCTGGCTGCGCATATCCTTGCCCTTTGTCTGTCTATTTGTTGGCAGCAAAATTTTTGGTGAAGTTCTCAGGTCAAGGTTTACTTAATATTTTCGTTTTTTCTTTTCACTCGTTTTAAGCGTTTTTCAATTGCAACAAATTTACCAACACACGCGTAACTCTATTGCATGCCTGCAACGGACACACACGCGGGGGCACACACTACGTCACTACGGTGACGCACCGCATTATGTGGCAACTGAAAACAGTCGCAACTTAGCGACCGACAAACCAAGCGACCAAGCGACTTGGCGACCAAACGACTGTGCGGGCGGGATTTTGTTTAACTTCTGCGACTATAACAAACCGTTTGACAGTCAGCTGTTTGGGGGGCTTTTTTTCAGTTGTTGTTGTTGTTGGTGATGCTTTTGTTGGCATTTACTTTTTGCCGTTCACTTGAACGCTTGTCACGCTTTCGTACTGAAGCTTTGAAGTCAAAAAGGAACCATAAAGTCAAAGGCTAAAGTCAAAGCTTGAGCTTTGCAGCTTTGTAAGTTGGCTGAAAGCTTGCAGCGTGACTCTAACAGCATTGCGAAAAAAAGCTTTGTGAAGGGGAAATAACGGGTATTTATAGCGTAGTACAAAGCTTAAATGTTAACAATGTGGTGAAGCTTAAACAAACTTTAACTTGAGCTTTGAGGGGAACACTGTTTAACAGAAGTATGTTATTTGAAGCTTTTAATGTACATAAATTTAACATTTTATTTAAAAGTGTAAAAAAATAGTAACAGGACAATATTCAGATGCTTTGTTCTTTATCCTTTTTTAAGGTAATTTTGTTCAATTGTTCTGCAAAAAAATAGTAAGAACCATTTATCAACTAATAATAATTGCCTGCAGCAAAACGCACACTTAAGTTTTAATGAATTTAAAAAAAAAAGACATACTTTCGTTTTAGAGTGAACGTGGAGCATGTTGTCGCCAGAAATATTTTGCCTTTGGAGAAGCTATTTTGGCGTCAACAATATGGGGATTCGTCTTCTACGCTTCGAATTATCGTTTTGTCGCCAGTTATGATTTGGCATTTGGAGATGCTGTATACAAGCAAATAAACGTTTTTTGACATGCTCATTTTCGAGTCATCTGGAACCGACTGTCTTTTTGTGAAATAATACATTTACTTTTTTGATTTGCCTTGTGAGGTCTATGTGATAAAGTCAACCGATCTTGATCGCTTAAATGACGTAACGAAGTGACTTAAATAGTTTTATGTACCGAGTAAGATAAAGATATGTTGAAAAGCAAATGAAATATAATGAATTTTATAAAAAAATATATATCCAATTTAGCCCTCTAGTGCTTGGGGACTCACATTGTCCAATGTATGTTATATGATATACCTAACCGATTTTGATCAAATTTCGTAAAGTGTTAGGCAGTATGAATAGTTTAATACCAAATTTGGTAATAATTTCATTGTAAACTACTGTATTATTCATTAAAGAAGTTATGGAAGTTATATCATATCTTCTCGATATCACAAAACTATAATTAACTTGCAGCCTGTAGATTAATAACACATTATTCCCCCAAGGTTGGGCGCTTCAGCTCTTACCTTGTTTAAAATCAAGCTGTTCACACCGGCGGACAAAAGAACATGGTATATATTCTCTGAATTATTCATTCAAGCTTTTTTGTTTCTTTTTCAGATATTGCAAAGCACCTAATGGGAGCTATATCATAAATCTCCGACATCGCAAAAGTACAATAAACTTGCGTCCTGTACGCTAACACATTTTTCCCCCCAGGTCGGGTGTTTTTGCTCTTACCGCCTTTGAAACAAGCCGCTCACATAGACGAACAGATGAACATGGGTTTTGTCAACTTTTTTAGTCATGCTGATTATACTTTATATAACTTTGGGGGTCTTCGATTTTTGTTGCTTGGTCTTGAATATATTAACTAGCTTTACAAGCCTAGCATGTTTAGTCTGTTCCTTAATTTGATTTCAATACAATTTTCAAAAGAACAACTACTTATTAATTTACTTCAAGACGCATAGGTCCAACACAAACACACCAATTGTTGATAGCATTTTAATTATTTGTAATATGTTATTTTGTTAAAATCATTTTTGCATACATATTTTCAAAAGCTTAGATTCTGAACTACAACAGATCAAACCGTTTCTTTCGTTTCTTTAAGAAATAAACAAACGAATTTTCAATTTCTCTGTTTCCCACACATTTTTCACTCAACTGACAAACATAAAATTAAATTCGTTTTGCTTTCGCACCCTCATATTTCATGCGTCAAATATAAACAAAAACATTAGCGGCTAAAACATTTGTAAAACACATAAAAATTTAATAAACAAAATTCAACCCTTTTTTAAACAAAAAAACTGACAATAACATTTTGTATGGCGTTCACAGCCCCCGCAAGCAGCTGTTAAATTAACATCTGCGCTTAACAGCAAACATCAGTGCAACTTTTAACATAACTTTCTCTTCGACTGCACGTGCAGCTTAACAGCTGTTGGCGGCTTACATAAATCACAGCGCTAACAGCAATAACAACAACAATAACAACTAAAGCAACCGCAACATTTGTTTACCTTTTTAACATGCCGCAGTCGCAGACACATCAAAGTGCACACTGTCCACTGCACTGCGGGGTGTTTGGGTGGCGTGGTGCAGCAACACGAAAACATGTACAAAAACAAAAACACAAGCTGCTGCCGTTCGTGCGTCGCGTTGCGCTTCGGATGCTGTGCTCGTGCACAAGTTCGTGTCTTGCAGCTTCGTTTTTGCTTTGACAGTTTCGTTGCTTTCGCTTTAATCGTTTCACTTGCAGTTCGGCAATCGTGGCGCGTGGTTCTCAACAAGCAGAGCTCTTTGTCGTTCGTCGCGGCGTTTGTATTTGTAAAATTTTTGCGCGTTTTTGCGTGCGGCTCCGCGTGTTGTGCGTGCAGCGTGCGTCTTGTTTTGATTATTAATTATTATCAAATTTGAATTAATTAATAAAGCTTTGTGTGTTGTGCGTAAAAGTCAAATGTAATGTAAAAATCAAAGGCTGTGCAAGAGCTAATTAATACAATACACTACCTTTGAGTCCAAAGCCTTTGCTTAATAATAATAAAAATAGCAGCCGCCATTCGCCGGCTACGATTATTTACCAAAGACGTGGGCAGCCAGTCAGCATCTATGTATTTATTTGGCTAATTAAGGCATTTTGGCATAAAAGGCAGCAAAGCGTAAAGCACAAAACATACATAGAACATAGAGCATAAGGCGGGCAATAAGGCAAAAAGGCAATAATAACAACAAGTCTAAGAGGCAGGCAGCGTCCCCCCCAATGTTGCACTATTTATAAATTGAGTGTCTGCTTGTTGCTGACATTTGCTGATGGCATACAGCTGCTGCTGCTGCTCCTGCTGGTGGTACAAACACTCCTTTTCCAGACATCTTGACAACTCCAAAGATCTCTCTTTGCCACACGGTAAGTTTGATTAAACAACACTTTGTTGCAAGTGCGCAACATTAATATTTAGCAGAGATATTTACATATGCAATACAATAAAATACAGTCAGTGTGTCAATTATACGCACGCCTTAAATTTAAAAGAATTAGTTATTCTAAGTAAGCATTTTATGTAATATTATTATCTGTTTTTTTTTTTAATTATTAATGCGCAACATTTTAAAGCTTCGTATTAAGTTTCTTCATATTAAATTTGAATCTAATAAAAACATACTTTTAATTAAGATAGTTTTCCAGTTCCAATGTTCCAACTTTTTCTTTTGCTTAAGAAGAAACAATTTATTAAAAATATAATTATAAAATGCTGTGGATGTTGACGATAGGGACCAAATGGAGGGTTAAGCAGCAGCTCATTATGAATAGGAAAATACAGAATAACAAACAACGACGGGATCTCTCACCAATTAGATTAGAGATGGCAGCACGGGAGCATTCCGTGTAGGGCTTTGGACTTAGATATCTGCAAAAAGTTAATTTTATCTTTGTGACATAAATATTATAAAATGAAATTGTAACTTGAAATGAAATGAAATAGATAGATTACTACTATCTTAAATGCATTATGGAAGTAGTTTAGGTAAAAATAGATCGTTTGAGCCTCTTTAAATTTTAGAAACTTTACCGATACAAAAATGGAAGGAATTATTTTTTAGAAATAAGTATAAACAATTTAAAATCATGAATATTGTGATGCCTTTTTCATTTTTAACTTTTTTTTCAATGATGTCTAATAAATTTGTTTTAAACGAATCTCCGAACCATATTTTAGTTTAAATTATAATGTAACATTTTTATTATAATTTAATTTGGTGACAATTGCAATTAATTTTTTATTTTGCATTCATAAGAAATGTTTGATTCATTGCTTAATCTTTTGTTTCAGTGTTGTCTTAAAAAATTGTTATTAAAGCAACACTGAACCAACGATTTTTTTAAAATTATAATTAAACATTTTTTTTTATATTCCGATTATATAAAGTGTTAGACAGTACGAATACTTTTTCATTTAATTTTTTTTATGTTTGTATTAAATGCATAAGCAATAATTGTTTTATGAATTAAGTTTTTGTTTCATTGATGTTTCATCAATTTATTTAAAATGTTCTTATTCGAGCTTTTTTACTAATTTAAAATTAAAAAATTATGAAATGCCTCTTTTTTAAATTGATTAAAACATTTTTAAGTAACAAATTCATAGAAAACCATCAATTAGTTAAATATTTTACATTATAAATTTAATAGTTTATTTAATAACAAATTCATATAAAATTATTGATACACAAAATTAATTAAAAAAGAGCGACCAAGTCAGATGAGTGCCCAATCAGATAAATAATTGAAATTAATATTTTTTAAGGTAAAATTTTATTTAATAACAAATAATTCTTCTAATAATATTTTTTTTAGACGCTTTTTTTTAATTATCAACACTTTTATGTTGATTTATTTTGAACGTGTCATGAAACTAAAAAAATACGAGAAAAATAAATAAATTACTTTAAAAAATTATAAAAATAAACAATAAAAAAATAGGACGAGAAATACAATATAAATGTGTAATAAGCCGCAT
Organism: Chymomyza procnemis; assembly: GCA_035046065.1. Taxonomy (NCBI): domain Eukaryota; kingdom Metazoa; phylum Arthropoda; class Insecta; order Diptera; family Drosophilidae; genus Chymomyza; species Chymomyza procnemis. Next base: position 11,300,017 of record JAWNOJ010000024.1, read on the forward strand.
CACTAACTAAAAATAATAAGCAATATTTAATAAGAAAACAAATTGTTCTCTAAATTGTGCTTATACTTAGTTTATGTTTTAATTTTGATATAACAATTTTTTTTGTTTAATAAAATTACGTATTTCAATTTGAATTCAATAATTTTTTTTTCAATGATTAAAAAAATAAAATTTACCAAAAAAGTTAAAAGTTGAAAAGCATTATTAATTCTTGGAAATAATTGAAACAAAAAATTAATTTAAAAACATTCATTCAATGAGCTCTTTGCAATTAAAAAAAAAATATTAATAGATTTTTATGAAAAAATTTATAAGCAATCATTTAAAAATAAAAATTTATTTAAAAAGATGCAACCAATCAGACGTTTACTTTGAAATTGAAATAAAAAAGTAAATTAAATTATATTTATTGAAAAATTCTTGCTTATGAAGACAAACAACATTGCATCAAAAAATTGATTAAAAAAGAGACATCCAATCGAATCAATAATTCTTTGTAGCGAAGGTTTGAAAGTTCGCGAAAGAGGTATCTCGCAAACGTTTTTTTCATACAACTAAACTCAAATATAATAATTATAGAATAGTTTTTATTGATATTCAAAAATAAAAATTGATTAAAAATGTTAATTTATCGGTGCCCGTGGGTGAATTTTTTTATAAGTGAAAAAATTAGCATTAAATAGAATACAAGATGTTCTATTACTTAAATGCTTTTTTGGGTAATTAATATTTTCATTTTATAAATTTTATAAATTTACATTTAGAATTTGAGTTCAATTTCTCATTTTTCGATTAAGTTTTTGCAAATAGTCCGGTTAGTTTGTTGTTTTGGGACGTAATTTAAACGAGCTTTTCATTTAAGATTTCGAGTTTCTTTGCTGTTAGTTGCTGTTATTCATATTTTTATTTTATTAATATTCGATCATTAAAAAGTGCTTTCATTATTTTCCATACAGAGAGGGGAAAATTTTTTTTTTCTTCGGCAAAGTATTTGATCCCAACTTAGTTTTAATTTGTTTTTAAAATATAAAAACTTCTGCATTTTTAGTTTCAATTTTTCATCATCTGTAAGTCGCTCGGCAAAAGGAGTAAACTTTGTATGATTTTCTTCATTATATTATATTAAAAGTAATCTCATTTAAGAAATTAAGTTTCAAAACGTACGTCTTTTACCATTTTTATTGGGTTGCCATCAAACAGATTCTGTAAAAACTGTGCTCTTTGAAAACTTTTATTAATAAATCCTTAAATAATATTACTTTATTTTATTTGATCCTATATGGGGTAGATATAGAGCAGCAAAAAATCTGTAAATTTAACATTGTATTTTTTATAACTTCTAGTTCTACCGATACATTAGGGATATTTATAATAATAATCATGAATGGTATGAAGTAAAATATCAATACTAAATGTACAGACTCACATTTCATCTTTAGTTTATACTTTAGGCTAAGTTTAGTCTTAAAAATATGTGTAAAAATGCATAATTTTAAATATTTTTTAGGCTGCATATTTTTTAAATCATTGAACTATTTTTTGTATAAAAACATTTACACTTTCTGCAGATCCTGTTGGTACTTACTATTTGCAGTTTTAGTAAAATTTTGAATTTTCTTATTTTTAAGAGATTTAATTTTACTTCATTTTTGATTACACCAAAGAAACTTTTTTCATTAAAACAAGAGCAGAAACAGTGGCAAAGTAAAGCTGTCTGCATAATTTTTCATCTCACTGTGCGTTTGTGTGTCTTTCGTGTTTGTTTAGTTAAGATGTCTGCTGCACAAATGTTGCCTTTTGATTGTTTATGCATTTGCTTCCTGTTGCAGTTGCAAATACAATTTAAGCTGAAGGCGGCAAAGAGTTAATGTGGAATTTTCTATTTTCTTCTACAACACCCCCCCTTGTCGCATCGCCTCAAAAATATAATGAAACAATGCAGCTGCCAAAACTCACAGCCAAAAATGCGCGAGGGTTGATTAATTGCTTGTTAAACATGATTTAGTTGTGCTATTAGCGCTTGTTGTTGCATTGATTGAGTTGAGGGGGCTGAATAGACTTGTATTGAACTATTTTTCAATTAACTTAAAGGGATATGTGCTTTGTGAGATTTCTAAAATAATGCTCTATAATTTCAGCAATGCTCATTCAGCATCGTATTGCGTAGAGATTCCGAGTTGGTTCCACCACCGTATTTTTATCTGGGAATACTGGTTATGCGATTTCTTCGCCGGGTTTTGGCTACTGTTTGGACTCTGGTTGTGGAAAGCAAAGTTTATAGTTCAGCATATGGTTGCTTACTACATTGTTCAATTGATGTGGCATAAACCCTGGATCAGTTACTGTGTTGCTGGTTCGTGTCCTCTTCTTTCTTCTAAGAGTCTGAAGTTCATTTTTTCTTTGTTGTTTAATCAATTATCCAAATGTTTCGGTATTTCTAAAAAAAAAAATGCAAATTTAGAGATTTGTCATTTTTCCTGGATTAAATCCAAACTCGTGCGCCCACCCTATAAACAATTTGAGGAATAACTAGCACTATTTGTAAAAATTATATTTTAGTATGTCTAAAAAAAATGGTTATACTTAAAATTTTCATATTTCCTCAAATTATTTCAAATTCTTGCGTCTACACGTATATAATTTAAGGAATAGGTAAAGTCTTATTCGCGTTGAAATTAAGAAAAGAACAGAATTTTGAGAAAACTATATTTATAATTTTGAGATGCTTGGTAAATACAACACATTAGGCAACTTGATCCGATGATACATTCTTTACTTTTAAGAAGTTTTTGGGAGACAGCAATAGAACTTGGCTATAATTCAATACTTATCAACTAAGTTGCTTCGCTAAAACACTGAAATGTATGAGGTGGGCCCTAAATTACTGGACTAGAAAACATATTTATTTACTTTTTTACGAGTTGAAAAGGTAACGAAATTTTACAAACAATTATTTTGCTTTAATTATAGCCCAGATTTTATCGGCGTATCTTACAATTTGAAGTACTGTCCCGGATTCTTTCAGCAATGGATTTCAATTTTCGCTAATTAGTAGCTTACATGTAACCATCGGCAAACGAATATTCACCCTCTCCGACTGCATGAAGTTTGTTCAAAATCGGTTCATAAGCTCCAATAGATCGGATCGGTAAAAAAATGTCGATAAAACTTTTCTAAAACAAATATCATAATCATGTCAAAATAAATCCTAAATTTGTACAATCACTGAATTCTCATTATTTCCAAAATATAAAATCTATTTTATTCCTTCATCCCATGACAGAAAGCCCCTTAAATGCACAGCGACAGGCACCACTGTTTAGGATTATTGAATCTAATAGTTTTTTTTTAAGCTATTTATTTATGTATTTAACTTTAAATTTAAAAAAGCTATAAATATTTATATTCCAATTCAAATCTAAAGATTTTTATTTTCGTTGATTCAATTTACTAATCATATTTGAGTTAAAAGCAATATACGCCATCATAATTTTGAATATAAACAATTAAATGAAATGAAATTATCGAAATATACGTTCGACTAAATGTAAATATTTCACTTTCTGGCTAAAAGGAATTGTATTAAAATGTGATAATTAGTTTTTAGGAAGCAGAGATTTATTTTAGATTCACCATTTCAATCGTTATTGGATTAAATGAAAAATCAAAACGCTATTCGGCATAAATTTGTTTAATATTATGCGATTTTATTTGAAATCTACTTTTTGATTTAAATAAAATTATTTGGAGAATAATAATTAAAATGATTTAAAATGAAAGTTTTAGTCTAAAACAATATTTGGGAAAATGGAATGTGATATTAATATGCATAAAGCATTTCAGATTAAATTATTTTTGTAACATAATTAAAGACCAATTATGATGTTCGAGCAGTTAAGAACTTAAGTTTAATTTTGTATGGCGCAAGGACTTAACTTTATCTAAATTGAATAAATCGGTTAAGAGACGCGTTTTTTTATTTCAACATTATTTTTCGTTAGTTTTTAAGATTTTGCACTCTTAGTTCCATTAAAAGAGGTTTCCAATATCATAATTAGCTGTTTTGGGACTAATCTGCTAGAAATAATACAACTTTAGAAAACTAAACTTCGCCACTATACTCCCCAAAGTATACTATATCGTATGTTTGTATATTATGGGACAAATCGATCAAAAGGCGTGATTTCTGAATTATTCAATATTTTTCGTTCGTTAAGAACTTCCTTTTTATATTTCATTAAAATAAGTTTACTATATCATATCAAATGGTGATATTATTGGATAAATCGGTTAAGAGACGCGTTTTTTAAGTTGCATATTATTTTTCGTATGTTTTTTTACGATTTTGCACTCTTAGTTGCATCATACTATATCATAATAAGCTATTAAAGAACTAATTGGTCAAAAATGATACAACTTTGGAAGGGTGTCTACTATAATGTGTGTGTTTTTCCCCCCATTACTGTATCTTTTGTAATTAAAAGTAGAGTATATCATAAGTGTAGTTATTATAGGAAAAATCGGCGAAAAGGTGTCTTTCTGTATCATTTATCATTATTTTGCGTTCATTTTTTTACATCTTCTCTTTATATTTAATCAAAGTGGGTTTAGTTTATCATATCATACGGTGCTATTATAGTACAAATCTGTCAGAAAGTATGATTTCTTAATTAAACATTATTTTTTGATTGTCTTTTAATATTTTGCACTTTTAAGATTTTCCAAAAAGGTAAAGGGAAATCGGCCAAAAATTATGAATCGTTAGAAAAGTGGACTCCCCCATTACTTTGTCATTTTTCAATAAAAGCATTATTTTAGGAAAAATCGGGCAAATTACGTGATTTCTGAAATTATCATTATTTGTCGTTTGTTTTTAATTATTTTTCTAATTATATTTTATCGAAATTGGTATTGGACAAATCGGTTAAGAAGGGGTTTCAAGGTTTTCCACTTTAAGTTGCCTTAACATCGGTTTGTCATATCATAAATAGCTACTAAAGAAAAAATCAGCCTAAGATTCGCTTTTGTAACTTTTCAATTTAATTGATGTTATTGTAAATTATTGCACTTTATATATAAAATAATAGTTTTGTTATATCATATAAGCACTACCAGTAGATGGCTCGCTCAGCAAAGAAAAATCCAGATTTTCCATAAATCGTTGACTTCCTTAACGCGCCTTGCTTCGCCTATTTGCCAGTAGGATATTTGCAATTATTTCGCACAAAGGATATCTATAAATGTAACTTGCATGTTATTATAGCATTTTTTATACTTATTAAGTGCAATTCAGCAAACATCAACTTTATGGTCGCCAGCAAACTGGCAATCAAATTGGCAACAACCGGCGCCGATGGTCATCATCCTGGTTAAGTTGCTGCCATAAAATGTATATATAAGTGGATTTCCAACCGTTTTATAAGTACTCTGTACATCATGTTGAAGAATATTATAGAAAGATTCCCTAACTTGAAATTTTGCCTTGATTCGAACTTGAAATTTTGAAAAGAATATAATAATAATAAGAATATAATCAATTTATAATAATTTAATAAAATATATATAATATAATAAAAATAGAAAAATAAATTTTAAAAACATGTACTTAAATAATTGAAATATCATAAATCAGAAATAATTAGTTACGATTGACTTGCTACATCTTAGGACTTCGGTCTCGTACGCCAATCAAGTTCGTATTACCCAGTTATAACTACCAAATAGTTGGTTTTTTCTCTCTGTTGCGATTTTGTACATTAAAAATTCTTGATTTAAACTTTTGTGATTTGTATTTGACTGGGATCGTCTGAGGAAAGTGATATTTCCTCCAGCGATGAAAATAATTACCCTTAAAAACATTATTAAATAGTAATAATTTGATTTCCTCCTTATGAATAAAAGTACAGTCAAACCTTATTTTGACATAATTTTGAAGTGGAAATAGTAGACTTTAAAAGCGAAAGAAGTAAAATGCTTTGATTTCTGAAGAATACATTTTCCAGAGCTTTCGTTTGTTTTGATATCCTACTCAGAAGAGAATGTAGGCTATTAAAGAGTACTGCATCAGTTCTTAGGCTACTTTCTTAGATTTTATAATTTTTTATTTGTAAGAACAAGCCGTCGGTTTTAAGCAATGTTACAGTTTAATTATACCTAGTTTAAAACATACTTATAATCATTACTGGCATAATCATTGAGTTCTCCCAACTTTTTAGAAATTAATCGAAAAAATCAATTTTTTAAGATATCTCGATCAATTATGATATTTAGAACAGATAAATAATCAGCAGCGAAAAAAATTATTCAGCAAATTGAATCTTTTATAACGACAAAATTATGTTTGGGAGCATATAAGGAGATTGCACTGGTCGAGAAGTAATTAGGGTAGATTACGCAAAATGAGAATGTAAACATACTGGGCGATGAACTGGAGTAGACTTCTTCGCAGAACACACAACCTTGGATTTACGAACTTAGATGTAAAATTTGTAATTAACCTTTGTCATGAATCAATAAACATTTTAATTGAAACCTGAGGTCTCCTTCAGATTTTTGTGTTTAACTAAAATCGTAAAATCCTAATCTAATGAAATTAGAATCGTTAACACACAATTTGAAGTCATAGACTCTTTTGCCATAATCGCTACTAGCCAAGCACTTCCCCACTTAAAATAATGGAATATATTAAACACATAGAACATATACATCACCGCCTCGGTTATATTTCTTTTTCTTTTGTGTAAATTTGTTATGAATTGTAAGCACATATTAGTAAAATAGTCCCACGAACCATCTTAAACTCGATGTAAATAACAAAACAATAAAAAGAACTGTCTGCCAAAGTTTCTGTCTTTGGTTTATTATTAAGAAAAAGGGTTAAGTTTTAGCAGTCTTAAGAATTTTGATCCTACAGTTAATTCTAACTACGCACTTTTGGGCGAAAATTATGTGAAGTGAATTTTAAATCAACTACCTATAAGAGGTAGTTCCTAAAGTATTCCAAATTCTGGAGTTTTGAAGTGCTTAAGTTTTTCCATATTTAAACGAGAAGTATGGGGTTTGTGGGCTTGAGTAATACGACTCTGGCACATATTATTAATTTTAAACATAATTAGATGTTTTTGAGTGTGATTTTTATTTTTTTGTTTTAAGTGATAAAATGTTCCAAAAGTCGATAGCTATATTAAATTTGATCAAAATCTAGTAATAAATGGTCATCCACCAAATCGGTTAAAAAGAAGTTTTTTATTTTAACTTTATCGTTCTGTTTGATTTGGTTTTACGGTCTATTCTTTACATTTGATATACGATAGTTTTTTAAGAATTCGTTAAACAAATTTCGTGGAAATTGGTTGACTAACAGCCAATGTTTCAATAGAACCGAATTTTTCTTGTTTTGAAAAACTTAATTATTAAATTTGACAATTTGTTGCGGTTAAATCGTATCAGTTTATAGTTTTCAAGTGATAATAGGGCCTCGGTAGCGAACTCATCTATAAATCGGAAAGTCGTTAGTTGGATTCCATTCTGCAGCACTGTTGCTTTTGTCTAGCACTAGCATATCTAGCAAATAAATAGTCTTAATGGAGGTATCTTCAAGCCCCCTTCTTCCAACAGCTATTAATGGAGATATGTCCAAGCCCCGCCTTTGGAGCGATCACCATAGTCAAGGATTTTACATTTTATATTTTTAAAAAAAGCAAAATTGCCGAAATGCCTCTATAGTCTAGTTCTTCAGAATAGCTAAGGCATAGCAGGTAATTTCATTTACCTGTAGTTTTTCTATAATTCTAACCAGGATTCTTTTTGCTAGCCAAAAACAGTATCCTTCCCATTTGTGTTGAGGTTATTATATTTATTTATGTATTTTTTATCGAGCCGAGATCAATTTCTGCGTGGTCCCGACGGGAAGCGTTGTTGTGCTCGCCTCTATAACCGATGGTCTGGTGTTCGGAGTAGCAGTAGCACTCGTGCATTTGCCTAGCAAATAGAGGCCATTTGCCTAATTAAATCATTCCCAGTGACCTGTGTAAGTGGACCTCTCTAGCGTAGTGTTAGCGTACTCATATCTAAACCCGAAGGTCGCTGATTGGATCCCACTGGTGTATTTGCCGAGCACTGATATTGCTAGCAAATAGACTCTATTTGCCTTAGTAAATCTCTGTTGTTCAAAGAGAGTGCTGTACGGATTCGGCTAAAACCCTTTGGTCCTATTGTTTTTAAGTTTAGTTTTAAAGGGACACTAATACCCTTATACTGCCCAAGAGTTTCTCAATTATTGACACACTAAAGGGTATACCAATGTCGAACACCGCCGTACATCCTATCATATTTTTATTTTCTCCACTGGATGTGCTTTACATTGATGGCGATCAATTCTGTTGGCTGTGTGATTTAAGTGCGCGTAAATCTCTGTGGTGAAAAGTGGTTCGGAAGTAAGAGTTGGAGAGTTGCAACTTGGTTGGCAGTTGGCGTCCCTTCATGGTTTGTTACCATTATTTGCATAGCAATGCAAAGGCAGGGTCTGAGGCTGGGGGAAAAAATGAGCAGAAAATAAAATGTAAATTGATTTATTATGCACAGGCGAATGAACGCTGTGGGCCCCGGTAGCCGCTCCACACTAGTGGTCTACGTAGTCCGTAGAGGAGAGTAGAGCCAATGCGGCACTGGGCATTTCTTTGGAGGCAAACGTGCGTGCATTTTGTTAAAGGTGGAAACTGCAATGCCAAGGCGTAAACAGCGCTATTAATATTGATTTAAATGCAAGACAGCTAAAGTGCATATAGTGGGTTCTTCGCTGTACAATAAATGTGGGAGTTGTAAGCATATACATGCAGCTACTGCAATCTGAGGCATTACTCATTGTCAATGCAATCAAAGTTGCAATGGCCTGGACCTCTCTTATATTGCTGGGGAAAATCACGCATCTTTAAAGTTTTAAGCTCACGTGCCAAGGCACCCACAGAATATTCTACACAAATCTATTCAACCTTACACAGACACATAAGCGAAGTTTTGGGCAGGGCTGCAACATTGGTTTGAGCCAAAAACGTTGGGTATACGGAAATCCGTTTATTTTTGTGCAACGAACCGGGCAATGAACCAAAATGAGGGGTCTGCCATTATAAGCTTGTAAGCTTTAAATTTTTTTAAAAAGGGTTGTAAAGGTTGTGTTTTGGATATAATAAAAAGGGAGAAGCGTTCTTTTTTATTCCTGTCGGACTCAAGCAAGCCAATCGGATAATAAGAATAAGTTTATTAAAGAAAAATATGATAAGTTTGGAAAGAAGCCTGTAGCTTTTGCTTATCTGGTGTTTGAGAAAAAATTGAAATAAAATATCTAAAGAATCGTGCAAGAATGATGGAAATTTATTCTTAAGACGTGATCTTTTTTAAAATGAATTTGCGGTTAAAAATAAAATTGATTTTGATAAATATTACAAATTTTTTAATCTGAGTAATTACCAGGTATTTTCAGATTCTCATCTGGCGCAATCTTCCCTAATTACATTTTTGATCCAGGGCAATCTCCTTATATGCTTTAAAATATAATTTGGTCGTTTTAAAAGATTCACTTGCTGAATATTTTTTCAAAGCTGCTTTGAACGAGAATTCTTACATAATTTATTTTTTTGATAAAGAAAAAAAAGTTGGGAGAATTCAATGATTATTCAAGTAATGTTTGTAAATAAGAATAAGTTTAACAAAGAAATATATTTTATTTGTTTTTAATCAACAGAAGACATTCCGGTTCTGAAAATATTTGTTGTTCAACGCCTTAAAATCACGATAACTATAGACACGAATTCAGTTTCAATAAGAAAGCTTCTGAAATATTTGTTTTGTGAAAATTATATTATAATTCTTACACTGTCGCGCTTAAAACCAAAATACAGATCACAGGTTCTTAAAGAAAAACCCAATATTTGAAGTAAAAAAAGCAAATACTTTGGAATAATTACAAAAATAAATCATTTAAATATGGTTGATATATGGTATAATAGATCATGTATTTTTACAATGAAAATGCTTAGAAATATAAGAAATTTTTAATTAAAATAAAATTGTTGCATTTCATAATGGAGAACTCGAAAATTATGAAAATTTCGTTGTTGTGATAGGCATGAAGCTCGATTTGAAACAACATATTGAGTTTCATAAATCTGATTATAATCCCATTTTTATGCAACTCAAAAGGGTTTCACTTAACTTCATTATAAGCAATTTGTAATTTGCCAAAACATGCCATAAAAAATATTGTAGAATCTCTATGTAAATAGAAAAACTGTGCGCGACATATTTTTTTAAGGACAATTAGAGAAATCATTTTCTGATGTACCAATGTTAGCCCTTTAAAAATTAAAGCCATGAAATAAAAGTGTCCGAGTCTCCAGCTCAATGTATTTAGTTTTCATGGAGTTTGGCTAAATCACATTAAGATTATAAAAGGTACTGGAAATTCTGTCGATGTTGAAAAAAAAGTTTGAATTAACAGGCAAAACGAGAATCCTCTGTTTTTATTGTTTTGGTAGTTACAAATTCGAAACATCGATCTTATAGCATCAATTCTAGCAGACAGAGATTTGAATTGTTATAGAAGTTCGCCAAAAAAGTTGGCAGTAGATGAATTAACTTAAAAATGTGAGATAATCGAAAAAACAATTAAATCATTCAATACAAATACAGAGGTGAACAAAAAAAACTAGAGAAATTTAAAAAAAATTTGAAAACTTATATTGGTCAGGAAAATATATTTATATACTATAAATTATTTCACATAATAATAATAATAATAATTTTCTCCACGTATTGGATTTATATTCATTGCTTTGCTAATTTTTTTGCTTAAAAAATTCCAATTCGAGTTGTACTCCAAAACTGCCTATTGTTGTTGTTTACTTTTTGGTGGTACTTTTTACAAATGTTCCTATTTGTTCTTAGAAAGTCTTTAATATTTATATAGTTCAATTTTTATCAATAATTGGCATTCTACGTAGACACAATTTTAGAACAGTTTCGTCTCTAAATGTATTCTCCTTAATTAGTCGAAGTGATCAGAAACCTGCAGTTTGCAACAGAATCCCAATAGCGGTGTCTTTAATTAATAAAGATTTTCCTAGCTAAATAACATCTATTTATTTGCTACCTTTCCCACTGTTAGACATGGTTGAAGCGAACCACCGATCTTCTGGGTTAGAGGCGAGTACGCTACCGAGGCCTACACAATTTCGTCTTTTAAATACCAAAAACTTGCATTTTATTTTACTTTTACTTAAAGTAAAAAAACCGATATTTTTACCAATTTAGTAGTTCTACACTTTTTAGTGTTTCAAAGTTTTAAAAAGTAGTTCAGTCTTTTTGGAATTTTTTTCATCAAGAAGCAGACGATTTTTTTTTCAAATAAACGCAGTTCTGATAATTTATTGAAAACTAGCTGCTGTATGTGGTACGGAAGCAGAAATTGAGTATCCAAGATCATGTGTTCTAAACGATGTTTTTTTTTTTTTAATTAAATTGTGACTAGAAAAATATTCTGGAGGCTATTCTTTCAGCTTTAATTTATTTGATAAAAATATCTTGGTTGATTTAGAAGATATGATTTTTGCAATGGCTTTTCGGCTTCTGCGTTGTGCGATGACTGTACCTCGAAAACCAAAATTTCTTCAAAAAAATAAACATTTTCGATATTATTTTTAAATGTGGCTACGATTTTTACTGACTCGGTTTATCTTTTTATAGAAATTTAAAAATCTTATTTTTGAAGCCCGAAAAATCGATTTTGATTCGATTTGTTTTTTAAATTCTATTTCTTTTTCAGTATGTTAAAATATTTTTGCAGTAAATATAAAATATTTGAAGATCATTTACCTGACGATTTCAATGTAAATATGTATAAAAATTCAAGCTTCGAATTGCCAAGTTATTTGAAAATATTTCTTCAGCAGCAAATGGCACAAACTTTTTATTATAATAAACTTAAAAGTTAACTTAACCGACCCACGTTATAATGAGTTTCACCGAGTTGTGGCTAAAAGCACAGTCTGTGTTCAGACTTCTTTCAAAAAAGACACAAAACCACAAAGAGAATTCACAGCTTTGTTTTGGAAATCCACAAACCGAACATTTGTATAAAATTTCATAGTTTTGCAGCCCTGTTTTGCAGTTTCCCCAACATATAAGCAGCATTTATGTATATAAAATGTACGCTATAATAACTTTTGGCAATAATACAAAAAGCATGTTTGTTTGAGTGCATCCTATGGGCGGTTAGTTGGAGGGGGCGTGGTGTGTCTGGGGTGGAGCGTATTCTAAAGAGTGGGGCTTCCCTCGTACCCAAAAATTGCTGGGGCGTGAAAAATGTAAAATATGCAGATGTGACTATGAGTCTGCGCTTTCCCAGCTAATAGACATGCCAAACATGTTGTCATATATTCATAACTATGGCATACTTTTAGGCAAATTGCTTGCAGCGCATATGTGACGCTTTAAGAACTCTATATAAAGCCATATAAACTACAATATATATATTATAAACTATATAACTTTGTTGCATGCAACAAAATTCAATTAAGTACTTTAGACCATGATGCATAGAACAAATTGATTTCTATAACCTACTCAATTGGCTGCTGCTCCGGCTGCTCCGGCTGCTGCCAAAGACAAATATCAAGTACGAGAGAAAACCGGAATGTGAATCCATACGACAGCTGCGTGCTGCTCTTTGGCATCGCTTAAGAAAGCATCGCATCTCGTTTTAATTAAATTGCATTCATATTGAAGAAAAAAAAATGAGAGAAACAAACAAGCTCCCAACTAATACAGATGGAAAACAGCTGCGGAAAATCAGCATGACTGTACGCTAGAAAATAAAGTGGAAAAGAATAGGAAATAGGAAAAGCTGCTCAGACAGAATGGCAGACAAATAGTACCCCACAATCAGGCAGACAGAGGACCAAAGACCGAAGACCAAATTGCTTTACGCTTATGATACAAACAAATGCACTGCAAACCAGTCTATATAGTTGTAGACACTCTGCAGTACGGCGCACTAGTTCCCAAGTGCAGTAGGCGGCAAACCCTAGCAGATGACTACCAAACACTTTAGAACCCCAACCCTCAGCAATATTTACCACATGATGTTCCAAGAAATGGGGACCCACATTATTTGCCTCATAACAAGGTGAAATAGAATTGCTTATCTGTACTTAGTTACAGGTTGCGCCATCTCAATCGGCTCAATAGGAAAGTCGAATAACGTTAAAAATCTTCAATATATTTCCCATTTTTTATTATCAAGATCACTTTTTATAATGATTTTGAGCTATTTACCAACAAGTTAACATCGACTAAATTAACTCCTTTATTACCAATACAAAAGCGGGTTCATTTCAGGCTGTTCTCTGGTCTTCAGCTTGTTCGCATAAACTTTGCCCTTCAAAAATCGCCACAAAAAGATATCTTAGGCTTAGGTAAATATGGCTACATTGACGGCCAGTCAATATCAACGTTTTTGGACACAATTTCCGAATTTTCGTTGTTAAAATTTACGTGGAATTTTATCACTTATCACTTGCTTCAGGTTAGGTGTTATTGTATTTTGAATTTTATGCCTATTTGATTTTCGAAATCTACTGGTGATCGAGTTGTTCTCCTGCAAGCTGATCGCCAGTAAATTTTGGCATACCTAGCGCTAGTTTCTAGTGTCGCTGCTTGTACCCAGGAAACATACAAAACTATTTTCGAGGTTTCACTTTGGAAGCATTGTATGAAACTGCGGTTGATGGATCTTGCAATTCCATATAGCTGGTTTTCGTAGGTTCATATCAATTTCACAGTGTTTTTGTCAATCTACAGCTTGATTAAGGTATTCAGCTAAACAAAAATGTAAATGTCTTAATATTTTTTATCGCAGTTTTTCATTTTTACTCTGTTGATTTAAATAATCCTAAAAAAATAATTGTTGGTAAATACAAAAAGGATAAAACTTACGAAACAAAAGGTTACAGCATTTTGTCAGTGTATTTTGGGACCTTAAAAATCATTATTAAACAATCTTATATATAACATAATAGGTTAGGTTTTTAATACTTGCAGCTAATTAAACTTGTCGTTCAATTTATATTTATGAATTATTTAATAATTATACTTAATATTATTTTAACGAGTACTAGCTAGCAGGACCTTCGACTCGCAAATTGGGCTACTTTTCTAGTTTTTCATTATTTTGTAATTTGTCGCCTGAATGCACATTTATATTTTTCAAATATTGGATCCATAGATAGTGTCTTTATTTAATCAGATGGGGGGCTGGAATCCGAAAACGAGTGTTTGGTAAAAATAGACAGGATTCTATCTTTACACAGTGGGCATATGAGCCATACAGTGTCAATTAATAGATATTTGTTTGTATGTAGTGTTCTATGCGAAGAGGCATATGTCGCATAAGTGACTTAATTTGATATCCCCGCAGGGAATGCCGAGTTCCTAATGTAGATTGCGGAAACGAATGTATCGAGAGCATAAGCAGTTGTTCGTAAAGTGTTGATTTAAAAAATTTAAACTTCTATATCTCATTTAGCTGCAATATCCCAGACTTGAATGCTACACGTCCAAGTTGGCATTATAATTATTTTGTAGAAGATTCATTTATTTGACAATTTTACTTAAATTTTAATTACTTATATCATCAACAGTTGTCCAAAAAGGCTCCGATTTTTTTTGTTGCACAAATAAAAGTCACACGGAGAAGCTTAAAAAGTAAAAATCCTAAAAAATGTGACAAAACATGTTTGCCCCTCCTACAAATAAAACGATCAATTGAAAAAGCCGACCTGAAACATTTTTCAAAATTCGACCATGGACCGCCCGTATAAGTAACTTGCCAGCTACAATCGCCACCGTCAGTACTGCAGGGTATATATACGATATAGATGTTGATGTGTGTGTATTTTGTGACAGCAGCGGTTGCAAGATGATGGCATATAAAACATAAATACAGACAAAACCGGCAGGACAGACAGACAGTTATGGCTTGTAAGAGTATCAGAAAGCGAGGGCTAACAGAGAACTCTAAGAGTGTTGAGATGTTGATATAATAAAGTTCTTTTTTGTTGAAAATTTAATCTAGACGCTATAGTTGCACTATTGCACGACGTGTTTTACGGCAAAAATTTCAACATTCTCTTTGCAATCTAAATATGTATACCCTCGCGTGGGTTACGTGGGATTGTCAGTTTTCAAAAATAAATGTTATGCCGTATTTGTATATTAAGTTTCTGCACAACGACAAAGTATGTAGCACTCAAAAAAAAATAGGGCTGCCACATAATACCTGAAGTATGATCAGGCTGCTTAGAGAAGTCGATGTACCTACCCATGTCAATCTGGCCATCTTGGTAAAGGCATAGATCTCAGAAAAATGTATCGTCCTATGTATTCCCTAAGTTCGTTTAAGTTTTCCGTATCCGAGATATGATAATATTAAAGCAACCTTAAAAAATCAAAAAGTTTTGGATAAATATAATAATTGTGTTATTTTTGAAGGTATTAAAATACATAGTATTTGCACGTTCTTAACTATAATATAATATTATGTCAAATTGTATAATAATCATAAATATATAGCCTTCATGGTGCAGATCTGCCGGAAAATTCATTGTATTTTGATTGTTTTTCAGTTATCAAAATCTAATAAGGCTTGTAACAGTTGGTGTTTACAATCTTCGAATTTGATCAATTTGGATTTACTGTATCATAACCTCTTATATCTTCTGTCTATCGAATTATTGTTGACTTTAGTGTTCTTAATTACTCTTCAAATTTTGATTAAAAAAGAAGATTTATAGGGAAAATATGCCAAGAAATGCGTTTTTCATCAAAGTTTATTGGAATTAGATTGCATTTTTAGGCATTGGGATCGGAACTTCCATATTTCTTCCTTCCAAGTATTGCACGTTAGTGCTAGTCTGAAAAATAATAGATTGCATTTAATCGAAGATAAACCGAACTTAAAAGGACATTCATTATTCGTTCAGAATCATTTTATTTAAATGCTTCAAACTATTTTATACTTTTTTGTTCTATTTATCATTTAAGCGTTTTTTCCTGAAGATTTTTATAATGCTAAATTTGAATTTCTAATGATCATAAAAATTTGAGTAAATATAATTATTCTTTATAATTACTAAGATTAATTATTAAGAATTTTCAAAAACCAAGGCATACCAATTATGCAAAAAATTTATTTTTAAATTTGGAAACGTAAAAAAACAAGAAAAATGTTTTAATTTAAAATGTTTAACTTGAATGTATGCCATGCCGTAAACAGTTAATAAATTATATAAAAATAAACAATTATAATTTTGCGTAGCACCGCTATAGCTGCTAAAAATAACTAACTTTAACTTTGACCTTAGCCTCAAACTCTTAACTAAATCTATCACCGTTCGCATTTGTCTATAAACTATAGATCCCTGTTTTCTTGGAATAGCTATATTTCCATCAGCGTTTGGGGCGATGATATATATATATATTTACCACAAAAAAGGAAAACCCTTTCCTTCAAGCTTCATACTTTGCTCATTTAATCATTTTTTTTCTTTTTGTATTTTTTGCTATAAATTTTCCTATAAACTATAGAGACACAGTAATAAAATAAATTTTTTAAGGTAACACAAAACATTGACATTAATTTAACGAATTAAAAGTCATGCAAGAAATGGAGTATTGCTTCAGATTTCTGAAGTATATAGAAAGTGATTTCAGAACAAGAAAAATGTTTTAAATGAGAAAATTTGATTTTAAACTGAAATTGTTGAACTAATATTTATAAAATAAGCCTCAGTTTATTTTCAATATTATTATTATTATATTATTAATTGAGACTTATTATAAAATGCAATTCTACAATAATTAAATGATATCGCCTTGGGATTTGGGTACAAATTCCTATTCTCTTGGAACAGCTATTACTGAAGATATTATCCATACTTCACCTTTGGAGTAATGAACATAGTCAAGAAAATAAATTTATTTTTTTTCTTTTTTGTTTTAAAAAAATTGTTTTAACTTCGTTTTCGATTTGTCAAACTAACTTATACTTGTTCCAGCATGTTGCTATAGTTTGTTGCATAGTTGAAGCAATGATACTTAAGGGGAAGAAATTTTACTTAAATTATTCTAAAAAGCGCGAAGATACCTAATATAGATAATTAATTTGAAAAAATATGCCTTAAATGTTAATTTTTTTTTTAAATTTAAGTTTTCCGTACCGGTTCATGTAATTCCGTCGATTTTAAAATCATAATAATAACAACCAAAAATTCTATACTGGAAAATGATATATCATATTTTAATACCTTGAAAAACCGTCACTTTCCTCGTTTTAAAACTATAGGGAATTTATATCGTCGGCAGTTTTGGATTTAGTTATGTAAGCTTTATATTTTCAATGCAGATTTGTTTAAAACAACGCAAAACCTCTTACTGGGTATTTAAATGGTCGTTATGGAAACATATTTAATTATCTTTCTTAAAAAGATATATCTGGAATTTCATGGGATGTTCTTATTAAAATTTAATATTCGGACTAGGATTATCGCAGCCATGGTTTATGGTTTTCTTTTTCTCCAAGACAATAAGAGATTTCAATTATAAAATGAGGACTTTTGTTACCAATCATCAAAATATTTTCCTGGGATAGGAATAATGTTATTCTTTCACTATTTTTTACATAAAAGACGAAGAACGATTATTTACTTTTTATTCCTTAAGAAAACATATGTATGGATATGCCAGTCAAGTTAACTCTTAAGTACCACACTGCAATGGAGATGTATTTCAATTGGACAAGAAATCTGGGTAATTTGTCAAATTTGACTCGTTTCATAAGTAAGTCATATCTCAAAAATCAACTAAATTAATGTGTTACGTCTACAATTTTGACAGCAGCAAAAAGCACCAGCGGACTGCGGAATTGGCGCCCAACAAGGGGCCCACAATTAAAATCTTGGCAGCCCGCTTGACTGCAAATTAATTACTAAGCAAAAGTAAAAACTTATTAATTGAAAGTAAAACAATTTTCGCTTAAAATAGAAAATTTATTTTAGGCTCCAAGCGGCTGCCGTGTAAATTAATGGAATTATGTCGAATTGCTGAGTTTCCCAAAACAACAAGCGTCTGCTTTTAATTTAAACAAAGAAAATTTGCAAAGTAACTGAAATATTTCAATCGTTTTCAAAATTGTACTAAACCTTATAATTGGGAATTATCAAGTAAATAAATACAATATATATAAAATTAGACGGCATAATTAGGCAGAGGCAAAACATCAGCTTAAAATGTGCGGGGTTTAGTTGGTCGTAACTTTCTTTGCAACCCATGCAGGCTGCAAAAGCCGGCAAGGAGGCGGCGGCGACGAGTTTTCGATCAGGCTTAGACGCGCCACTTGTCTGGACAGCTTTACATGCAGCAATAGAGCACGTGCCGGAAGCTGCACAGATATAGTCAGGGAATTCGAGCCAGACTGGCCAGCTCATTTCCCGCTTTGTACTTTATGTCCTGGCTCTTTTTATGACTTAAGCGTTATTTTTGTTTTATGTTTTTTCTTCATAGATTTTATTTTTAATCCGCTTACGTCAGGGAAAATTCAATCAAGAATTTGCACCGTTTTTTATTTGCTTGTTGTTTGTGCTCTCTGCTCCCTGTTCCATCTTGTATGTCAGTCAGTCTGTTGTTGTGCGTTGTGGGTGTGTGGGTGGCTGTGTGGCGGTGAGTGTGTCTGTCTCTATTGGCGGCCATTTTGTGTGATATTCATATATGATTTTTATGGGTCGAAATAAGTAAAGCGGGCCTGGGCTTGGGTTGATTTGGTGCATTTTTTCATTTGAATCAAAAGTATTTAAAGTTGCTATAACTTATGAAGAAATCGATTTACGCGTTTTATGCATACAAAATTTTAAGCATAATTGCGATCGATAAAGAAATCGGTAGCTTGCGAAAAGATTTTTATAACTATGAAGTATTTTAATGGTCCCTTTAATGTGAGCTAGTTTGATTCTCTTTTTGCTTCTAGATTAACGCTGAACTAAGATATAGCAACTGAGGAAATTTCGGCCTTTATAAATTTCAAATAATTAAAGCCACTGCAGTGTATATTCGGTCAAAAACTGTAGGTCTCTGTTCACCTCCTATGAAAAGAGGAATAACTTTATTTTTATTTTTAAAAAATGACAACAAAAATTATATACAAAAAATTTTTTTATGTGCTTATTTTATAGCTTATGTGGTAATTTTTGTTGCTTTAAGAAACTACTACTTCTTTGCTCGGTTATATTAAGAAAAGTCACCTTTCGAAGATAAAGTAACTCATATGAATAAATAATTTTATATTATATTTTTCTATTGTTATTAAATATTTCTTATTTTGATCTTAAGGTCGACTGGTCTAAGTCGTACCTCTACATTGATTATAAATAATTATTGCATAAACTAAAGTGGCTAAGAGGCAATGTCTAAAACAGAAGAAAGGTGGCCCATATCACCACTATTCGGTTACAAACTATAGGACGCTGTTTCTTTTGAAGCGCAATAAATTGAGATATCTTCATGTTGCGACATTGGCTCAAAAGAAATAAATTTATTTTATTTATTTTAAAATGGAATAACGTGGTTCATTTGAAGTGTTTTTGCTTTAAAGGCTTTTGTTCAGTTAAAATTCGAAAATTATAGATTATTATTAGAAATATAATGGTTAAAAAAAGTTGAGAATTTCTGTAGAACAACGAAGAGTTCGTTTTTGCGAGCAGGCAGGAATACGAAAAATTAAAAATCGAGAGAAAATGTTAATTGTGAAAAAGGTAAAAGAAAATGCTGGCGTGCAAAATTTAAACTGAAAACAACTTTTGAAAAAAATGATAGACTTAGACACTTGATGGGAGAACAGATAGACAAAAAGAGAAAGCGTACGTTCGAGGGCGAAGCCCATTGTTTTTATTGTCTTTTTGAACAGAAATTCAAACTAAATATACAAGTTGTCAAAATTGTTGAAAGAAATATTCGCTAAGTTGAAATAGTCCAATAATACGGAATGGTAATCTTATTATTTCTACATAGCGAGTGCGGGAGTAGCGACTTTTGAACCTAATCGATTTTTTGTAACAATTTAATTTTTTGAATTTTTATTTTGATGCAATACATTCTTCTATCCTTCGCAGAATATAAGCGATCCCATGGAATTTATTAAAAATCAAAATAATTAATGTTTGAAGTACTCCGCTCTGTTGGCAGTGAGATGAACAAGATCTTCAGCTCTACTTATTTGAGTTCATTCTCTGATGTTGCGTAGCTAAGAAAATTTTTTCCTACCTCGTCGGCTCCTAATTTTGCCTTCCAGTTGAATGAGTTGAAGTAGTTGATATTTGGGGTCAATAAATATATGTTTTTTTTTGAGTCAAGTTGAGCGTTACAGAGAGAGGGTTCAATAAGATTCGAAAGTTCAATGTAAAATTCTCGTTTAGTTAGCACAGAAGACAGAAGAAGTCCTTTAATATAAATTATTCATTTATGAAACAATAACGTATTGTTGATCTTAGCTTAAATTATAGTAATTTAAAAATTGGTTCAGAAAAAAATGAATATAAACCAATCTGCCTGCGCTTCGCTGGGTGAACTTTTTAGCAATTGGCCAAAGACTAAGATTTACAATAGCCAAGACGGAAAGTGGAAAGAAGGGTAAAATATTGTTATCTTTAAAAAAGGGATACAAGAAGCAACTGTAAACCAAAATTAGATAATGATTTGGAATTGGCCAATGATGCTTATATCGGTTGGTCGAGATGACATAGAAGCGAAGAATTGATGGATTGAAGGAGCGTTCGGAAGAAAAAAAAATGTTGAAGGCTTTGATTATTGGATCTCTGTAATTGTAGTATATAGAGCAAAATAGCGACTTAATCCAGAAGTTACATTAAAAGTAACTTTGTTAAGAGGATCTGAAGAATCAACTACATAAAGTTATAGTTTCGGCTAGAGTAGTATTCCAGAAGGCAAAGTTTATGCAAATAGGGATAGTAAATAAAGCTAAAAAAAAATAATGTACAATTTATTTCTGCAAAAAATTCAATGTTTTTATGTCATTTACGTGCATTTTGACCCATCTATGTGCATTTATTTGTATTTTTTCAAATGCCGTGACAGGCAAATAAATCAGTTGGTTTGCTTTTAGGCGCTGTTAATATGTATTTTTATATACAAATATATATATACATATTTATGTTTTTTATAGTATATAAAAGGTAGCTCAGTGGTACATGAAGCGTGCCATTTAATTTGCTTGAAATTTATGTGCGCATTGATCAAATATGGCGATAGTATTTAATATTAATATTTACTTATTTTTTTTTAAACACTTGTTTCCTCTCTCTCCTCTCTTTGCAGCAAAATTCAATTAAATATGCAAAGTTTTGATAAAGGAATATAACTACATGTATTGAAAAGTGTATAAAAAATAATAAAGTTTTTTCTTTTTTGTTTGATACAAGCAATTTGCACTAAAAGGTGAAATTAATATTAAAAACATATAAAAACCGAATAATTAACAAATAAATAAAAAATACTACATAAATTTGTGTGCACTAATTAAATACGCACGCTTTGGCCTCAAACATATAAAATAACATTCAAATTTTTTTTATCGGTTTTAATATTATAGAAAATCCGTACTTGACGTTACGTGAGTTCGTATCAAATTAATAAAGCGGCATAAATTAAAATTTTCATATACAGAAAACTGTTTCATACGAAAATAGCCAGAGGCGACCACAACATGTCACATAACTTGGGCCACGTGCTACACATGACAGTTGCCATCATTGGCACGCTACTGATGAGCCGCATCCTTATGGCGCTGGCCATGGCAACGGATACAGGCGGTGGCGGCAACAATGGCGGCAGCAATGCCGTTGGCGGCAGCTCAGGCGGCACATCGGGCGGCTCGTCGGTCAACAATGGTAAGTGAAGCAAACATACTCCACTACGTATATTCTACCATAATTGCATATTGACAGGCACAGCGCGTAATAATGGTTATATTATGCATGTATACATATTTTTTTAATACACTTACTTTTAATTAAGGCTACATTAGCTGTGTGCTGCTGTTGGGCGACACTTAAAAACATTTCGAGTTGGAAGCTTGTGCTAAAAGTTACCCTCACTTGACCATTTTCGCACAAAAGTGTTAAGCCGACCTATACTATGTCTACCCAGACTATGTCCTAGTTTCTAGGTGGGTTGGGTGTTAAGCTTACAACTGACATTTAGCTGGAAATGGCCATTGCATTTGCCATAACTACCATGGAGTAAGTGCATGTAAAACCTGCACAACAGTGCGGCAGCTTATGTGCGCAATGCAGGCTTTGCAGGACTTTGAACAGGATTGTCGGAGTGAAAGAAAGCGGACCCCGTACGGTCTTAAAACAGTGGTCGGCTTTCAAGCACAGATTGAAATAGAAATATCAACACATCAGTCTCTTTAAGAGTGAATTGCTGCAAATAACAAAAAGTGCAAGTTCTGAATCAGTAGGATTTTGCATTCATGGAAATAAAGGAATTTCGTACCAAGAGTTGCGTTCTTGTTATGTGAGTTAAGCAGGGTTTTTCTTGGTTCAATCGAAAAATGTTTCATGTAGCAATCTAAACCGTATTGCAAAACCGAGCCTGCAATAAGAAATTCAAAATTTTCAAGCTTCCGAAAACTTGGAAAAAACTGTTTTGACAAAACGCATTTAGTTGAGACTTTTATTCAAAACTTTTCGCTAAAAATGACGATTCTGAGAGATTTTTGCAAAAGACTTTAAGCTTAAGCCTTTTATTTTTCATATTTATGCCGTCGTGTGTTGGGTGTTTTGAGTTTATTCACGCAGCTGTATTCCCATGTTGATCAAAGTTAGCTGAGGTCATTAATTTTAAATTACAAAGTAAGCCCCAGCGTACTACACCGTATAATTATACTATAGTAAAGCGACACACACAAATACTCCTCATCATCAGCATCATCCTCGCTTACCTCTATATTTTGGAGTGTAATTTGAGTTTCTCTAAAACTGCAATCCAGGTGTCGCGCTTGTTTGCAGCGTCTCTCCAATATCTTTTTCCGATTGTATTCATGTTGTCTGTTATAGAATCGATTAGTGTTATTTCAGAAGCTCTCTATTACTGGTCCAAGTTGGCATGTATTACGCAAACAGCTTCTGAAATTTTATACATTTCAAAATATCTTTCTTGTGCGGCAACTCAGGCTACTTCACAAGCAGTTAGACAATTGCTTGATTTGTGCCGTTTTGTTAGTGCTAGACGTACCGATTGGCTAGTGCTAGCCGTCACCGAAAAGTGGCACGTAAAAGTTTTCAAATCAATAAGCAACGTTTTCCATTATTTTTTCTGTTTTGTTGGTGTGCCAATCGTATTGGACAACCCATTAAATAATTATCTGCGTGTCCTGTAGAATAAAAATGAAAAGCTAAAAGTTTATACTAAGGCAAAAATTTTAGCATTGAAACAGTTTTCATGAGATAATACTAATATTTTACCCTAAAAAAAAAATTAATTTTATTTATTTCTATTTTGGTTATTTCAATGTATATTGCTCTACTCAAAAACCCTACGATTTAGCTTCTTGCCGAGTAAACAATATGAATAGATTTGACTTCGATTTCGATCAAGCATGCTTCCATGCTGCTAACTTATTAATACTGCTTCTTCTATTTTCATAAAACTTTGTTAAAAAGCGTTACATTTTATTATAATTTGAAATTTTTTTAATTAAAATCGTCGCTTTATTAGTCGATTATTTGAAACCCTTCGCAGCTACCTCTTATATTGGAAGTGTTTTTGATAGCGTCTCGTAATAACACAGAATATTCAAGATAAAAATTTGGTCATTTTGCGTGGGTAAGTTGTCGAAAGTTAAACAATTAATAATAAAGTTATTCTATTTCCAAAATCACCGATATCCTTGGAATTCCAATAGATGTGAATCTATTATTTAGATAGTGTTGACGATTGTCAATACAATTTAGTTTAATGTTAGACGAAACAATTTCATTTTTGGAAAAGGAAAAGTGTGAGGAAATACTTTACTTAAGTTGTCTCTCGAATATTGATACGATAAAGTTTAATTAAGAGACTGCCAGTTAATTAACTAAGCAGTGCCGGGGGCTACGATTTTAGCCTCACAAAAGCTATGAAGTAAGTCTGACCATCCTTGGAGATCTTTTTAATATATGTAAAGCGTTGGAAAGACAAACTATCAACGCTTAATCTTTAAACAGTGCTGAAGGCTGAAGATGCAGAAAACTTGACCGACGATATAACACGATTGATGATGTTGTTCTGTCAACAAATCATAAAAAATTATTGCCCAAAGATCGGTGCTTTAAATTAACGCATTTGGGATTATATTAAAAAGAAAATGTGTTTAATTTTTTTTTTTATTATTCCACTTGGAAACATAGGTCTGTCTACTAGAGCCTTCCAACGAACCCTGTTTTGTGCCGTCTGTTTACCTCTGTCCCATGCAGTTTTAGACTTGCCAATTCTTGGAGCATGAATCTCTACAGATTGCCTTGGGTCTTCCTCTCCGCCTACTGCCTTGGGGATTTCAGTTTAGTTCATTTTGTTTAATTGAGACTAAATATGTATTGTAATATAATATAATAAATAAATATAATATGTAATATTTTTGCACCATTATTTAATTTTGGCAAGTCAGAGATAAGCAAAACTCAAGCAAACATTTCGTTTCATGATCAAACACTGCAGTCGGGAAAAAGAGAATGAGCGCAAGAGCGACAATTAAGCAAACGCATGTGGGAGAGTGGACACACTGACACATGTACGTATGCTGACTAACGGGACTATATAAATTGAGAGAGTCCACCTTTGGTCTAAGTTATCAAGAAGGGTTCTTACAAATAATTATTCAATTATATTTGAAGTAACTGATTTTCCTACGAAAAACAATTATTCTCTATTTTAAGGTAGTTTTATAACTAAGTAAATTGCATTATTTAAAAATGAAATTTTTTTTATGAATATAAAGTATAAAAAACATTTTGGTGAAAAATTTGTTGTTGACAAATAAAACATGAACCTTTGAATACCTATGTCTACATTAAAGTCTGCGAATCGCACATAATTTAATTATGTTCTCTTGATTTATTTTGGCAATCTGGTTAACTTTTATGAAACCAATAGACGTGCAGATAGTTACATTTTGGACGCATACTTTGTTTAATTGTTATAATCGGAAAAAAACAAACCTCGGTAGTGATATTTTATATACTGCAGAAATCCAAGTAAAAAGAATAGAATATCTGATAAGAAAATTGGATCTTTCTCAAATTGAAAATGTAACTACTAAATAAATAAATAAAATAAATAGTAATTAAAAATTCAATTATGAATTTATTTAAAATTTGAAAAGCTTTTTTTTTAAAACAAAGACTTTATTTGAGTTTTGTAGAATTTAAAAAAAGAAGCTTTACAACTTGGAGTATCGCTGTAGTTTCTTTTTTATGTAGTTTTTCTTAGGAAATCTCAACAAAATTATTCTATATTACGTGTTGTCTAGTTCTACGCAGTGTTTTTTTTTGCAATAAAATTTAATCAAAGAGAATAATGCTATATTTTTATGTCTACTCTAAGCTGTATTTTACCACTATATCATTCAATTTTTGGGGTCTTAAAATGTCTAAAAAATATAAAACCTAATTATAAAAAAATTACCTAATTTCGAAATCAGTCGAAATCGTGCAGATAATGAGCGTGCCATTTTTTATAGTACAATAAATTTAGTTTTAAATAAAATGACTACCCAACAATTAATTTTTAAAATATTATACATATTAATATGTTTAATACATTCTTTCAGTCGACTTAAAAATTTGCGTGAACTTAAAAAAAATCATGTATTTTTGTTTAGTTTATTTACAAGTCAAACCGTTTATAATTTACAATTTCACTTCATAAAATGTAATCTAAGCATTTTTAATTTTTTATGGATTTTTTATTTATTTTTTAAAATATTTGTGAAGCAGCTACTCGCAGTATTTTTTTTTGAGTTATATTTCTTATGAGAAGTTCAACCTCATTGTTGTCTTGATGGCCCAGTTATGATGAAAGTTGTTAAGAGATTTCCACCAACTTTTCAGACTTTCTAGTTATTAATCAATTATTATTTAAAACTGTTTAATTTTATTTAATTATTATTAAGCATAATTTTATTCATGCATTAATATATAAAAGTATTTTTATTATTATTCTATAAACTACATAATTTGCTACTTACAATATTAAGGTTAAGCACTTTATGTCTTTGTCAACATTGTTATATTGAAATAAATTGTTTTTAAACACTTAAATATTGTTTTTACTATTATTTTGTATTTATTTGCAAAAGCTGCCATTTTTGCTTCAATTTGTATTTAAAGTATTTATTATCTTTATTGTGCATTATTATTATTATTTAATATTTATTTTAAAACTTTTGCATTAAAACAGATTTATTTGTATTTTATTAAGCATATTAATTAAGTTTTAATTTAACAATTAATTTTTGAGAGTATCGAAAAGTTTAAAAACTCTGTTTAAAGTTAATTGCTGCTCATTAGTAGAACGTTTGCATTGTGTAATTATTTATTTAATTTCTGCAAAATGGTAAGGAAACACCAGTAAATGAGCAGCAACCAATAACCAAAAAAAAAAAAACAGAAACAAAGAATATGTGGAATGTGTGGAAATAATATATGTGCTACAAAATATATTATTTAACGTGTTATACAACACTGGACAAACTAAATTATTATGTTCAGAAACTTTGACAACGTCAATGCAATTAAAATGTTTCACGCAACGTGCGGTTAACATCAATGGACTTTTATTGGATATTTTAATGAGTAAATTGAATTTGTGCAAATATTTGTTACTTGTTTCGTTAGCGAAATTGTTTCATATTGCCAGTGTTGGTAATAATATTTATTTTAAAGTCACGAGTTGAAGAAATTTAATTCATAAAAACGGCTATCGATGAGAGATTCTACAGCTTTTTATGCAAGCAAATTGAAAGAAAGAAAAAAAACATAAATTGTTAACTTTATGACATGATGTCGGACATGATGATATGTTTAATGACAGTAATGCAAAAAATGTTTGCCCGTTTATAATTGTGCAAAAAAATTGACAGATATTTTTTAACACAAAAAAAGTTGGTATTTTTTGAAAAAAAAAATGAAATATGATAAATTGCAATGGTATTCTTTGGGTTTAATTACTATACAAAGTAGCTTTATTTGATATAAAAAAAAATCAAAAAACTTTTGAAAAAAAAGTAATTTTTTTAGTGATATTTGCCGGCTTGTGGTAAATTTTCACCAAAAAATATTTCAAAATAATATAATAAATATACAGTGTTTATATATTATCTTCTGGCAAAATTAGGTCTCTTTTCGAAAAAAAGAGTTCTTTGGCAGTTATCTTAAAGCATTTTTTTTATGTAAATTAAATTAAACTTTTTAAAGAGTATTTAACAAATAAATTCAAGACATTTTGCTTTTAAGCTTTCGAATGTTAATTTACTTGCAAAATGTTGTTTGGGAGGCAGCATTTATACCCGACAAGTTGAAGTATAAGGGGATCATTAATAACATGAGCTGTTTTTTTTTAATATTTTTCTTTCTTTATTGAACAAAAATATAGCTAAAAAATTTAATAAAAATCATTATTTCTGGTTATAATTATAAACTTATAATTAAACACTTTCTAAGCCACAGACGTGGTTGTAAGACAAGTGATCTGTGATTGTGAGAAGGGAAATATGGAGTATTAACAATATGATATATACAGAAAAAATGGAAACTAATCTGAAGTTCAAGAAGCAACAAGAAATGACATATTATTGCGCCTTCCTTTGGTACATTGGTAGGTGAGGTCTGAAAGCTGATCTATTGAATATAGATATTGTCAAGTAATTTGCTATTTAAAAATAAGTTATAAATGTAATCAGTCCTTTTCAGTATGTTATTATTTAAATTACTAGTATTATACATTTGGCTTATAACTTTAATTAATGGATTAGTGCTCGTGCTGTTTTTGGTGTGAAAATTGATAGAGAGCTTAGATAAATCTACGTCAAGACCTGATTAGGGTTTAAACTGTACTGGTTTCCTGGTCTAAAAATTTTGTACGTGTTTCTGATTAGTTTTCGTTCTATCCTACTAAACTTTTCAATCTAAAAACTTGAAATGTTGAACGCCATTGTCCACACTGGTGGTGCATAGGTTAGAATATTTATTTATTAACGAACGAAGTTTCGCCATGGCTTTCCTGGCATTATTAGAGCTACCCTTTACTATTCGTTAGGCAATTACTTTTCTTTATTAGGCAATGACAACCCGTTATTGGGTTACAGAAGATGCAACTAATTTTGGCCGGGTGCGAGCATTCTCCAGTTCACACCAAGTGAATAGAGGTCCTCTTTCACTTGGTCTTTCTATGAGAGCTGAGGTCGTCCACTCAGTCTGCCTTCAACGACTTTCTCATCGAAAACCATCTTCGCTGGAGTATCTTCGTCCATACGAACGACATGGCCGAGCCAACGCAAACGTTGTGAAGTAATACGCTGAACGATACATGTATCGTTGTAGAGCTCATACCGCCCATGGTTCGCTCGGATGCAATAGTCGCCCCCAATCCGACAGAGACCGAAGATTTTGCGAAGAATTATTTTTGCCTCATCAGGCAAGTATTTCCTGATAATATATGAACATAAGTTTGGAAAATTAAGATATTTTTTACAAAAAACTATGCCAATTAATAGTTTAGTTTTGCATTTTTTATATCTTAATTCATAAACTGTAAACTACTAAAACAAAAAAACTACTTAAACAATCCCCCTGATCATCGCTCCAAAAGCAGGGAAAGGGAACTACAATATATAGTTGAATCCGAAAGGCAGTATCTTTAATTAATAGAGATCTTCCTGGGTAAATATCATCTATTTAATTGATAGCTATACCACTGCTAGACAAATGCACATGTGGTTTAGAAGCATACGCTTCCACTAGGCTACCAAGTCACAAATCAATCCCATTATTATTTTATTTTCTGAACGAAAGTAAAACTGAAGAGTTTCTTAATATATTAATTAAATCTCCCTCTTTTATATGAACGCTATATAGCTTTTTCTTATCTCCATAAAACCACAATGAACAAATTCTCAAGAGAAGTATTCTCAAATCATCGAGTAATTAGTTCATAGAAACTTACTAGAACAATTATAATAACTTGGAAAATAGTCAAGAAGTGCCATCCCTTTGGCAAACAAATGGCTTGATATTTGCAAAATTTTAGTTTTGGTCACATGAAGCTTCAAAATAATATCTTAAAATTTAGAACTTGCAGTATTGGAGTGCCAGAGTAGGACAATTTATTTAGGAAGCAACAGAATCACCGAGTAGAAGGATATAGTGCATTTGGATCTGGGTCATAGGCTTTTAAAGATACACATATGAATGAGTTTAAGCTTAATGAAGTTTCGTTCGATATAAGTTATCGATATTTAATTTTCGAGAGGCGTCAGATTCCGAATAAAATGATTAAGAACGTTTTGTTCTCAGCTGCTTAATAGAGTTTGTTCTCAGCTGCTTAATAGAGTTTAAGTTGCATAATCTCTTCTTGGCGAAGCAAGACCAGCAAGCCAAAGGTTTTTAGTGCTTTTAAAATGCTCTTGTGCTTCTATTGGAATAGGATTTAACAGTAACTCCTAAAGAACAGATGCGAGTTGATGCAGGACATTATTGTCCATTGAATCATGCAAGATCGAAAAAAAATCAAAGAGACTGAATCTTTCACTCATGTCACAAGTCCCTGTCACATCATAGAACTGCAGGCTCGTTTAAAATCATTGCTGCTATAAGTTCAACTACTCAAGATCATCGAAAATTCATTAATCCGCGTTCGGTTAACGAGAATTGTTGCGCTAGGATCGAGTTTTGTTCAAAGTTATAAAGTGCCATTTACATGATATTGGTTTTTTTAATGAAATTTATTATAGAATAGCCTTTTATTAACGTGCCAGCACCTGGATGAGTAAATGCAAAAATGCCAACATAAAGAGGCAAAATATGCTTCTGCTACATAAGATGACCTCCTATATTTTTTATGGTTCTGTTGGAATTGTTCATTGATATCGATGTCAGTTGGTTAATTTTGCTGCTTTTCGCGCACAAATCAGCGTTTTGGATCTTACCCGTTTGTTTAACACCAAATAATTTTTTCAAAATGCACATAAAAGACGACTCATGTACGTTAAATAAAAAATTCATTGGGGTTAAATGTAAATTTTCTGGCTTACCACTAATTAAGCGACTTAATGCAAATAGAACTGCGGGCAGTCCTGCTAAAGAGGGTAGTAGGATACCATTAGGACTCCCACTGCGCTCGAGGCATTAAACATTTAAGTTCTTTAGAAAAAGGGTTCACGCTTCGGAGGGGCGCTATGTTAGCCACCAACATTACACTCCTTACGCCCTAACAGTGTGTCCTGCTTTGGCCTAATTTTCACTGGAAAACTTCATTTATTCGTTTCTAAAGAAATGTACAACTAGTACCTACCAACAAATTGCCATTGAGTTCCAATTTAATTGCAAGATATTTCCAATGTACTTAGGATGAAAGACTTAAATTAAGCTCTAGCTGCTGCTTTGTATTCACTTTGAACTTTGACTTTAAAGCCAAAATGATGATTTAATTTTGAATTTTAACTCTAGAACCGAAATTAGTATTCCTTCATTTTTATTTTGCAAATTTTCCAGAGATTTATGAGCTTTTCAAAGACTAGCTGCTACTGCTGCTCACTTATCAATATCCACTCATGCCACATTTCAGAGCACAGAGCGCACATAAACAACTACAACTTTGACTGCACTTAAAAGTCATCAAAGTTTCATAAGCAATTCATTAACTCTCATTCTCAACTTGCTATAGCTTTGCAGCGCCATAAGCCACCCAGCACTCGCCGCCGCATGCTGACCGCAGAGTATTTGCCACAATATTTCAAGCATTTTGTTGCCTATTTAGCAGCGCAAATATTTAGTTTTTGTATTCAGTAGATATGGCAACAATTGCAAAAAAAATATGCTGTCTATTGTTAGGCACTCGCTTGTATTTAAACACAGATACAAATACACAGATACAATAGACAGATACAAATACACAGATACAAATAGACAGATACAAATACACAGATACACATATACAGTTGGCAGCCATTATTTAACCCCAACATGTCATTTACCACTTTTCACTCACACCTAACCACACACCACACACCCACACACACACCACACACCCACACACACACAGACGCTGACAGAGGAGGAGTGTCTCATATGCACACACACACACACACTAACATACTCAGCTACTAGCCATTTACTCATTAGCATTATTGTCTGGCAAACAGTTTGTTTGTTTGGCTGTATATGTCAGCTTGTCTTTGCATATCTGCGAGTGTGTGTGTTAGTGTATCTCTGTGTCTCTGTATCTGTGTGTCCTTGTATCTGTGTGTGCATGCTTGTGTATCTGTTGCTCTTGCAAATGAGAATTTCATTAACGTTATTAATATTTTCATTGTGTTACTTCGTGCTTTTTGGCGCCTTTATCTCACCCATTACCTCTCGCCTTTCACAGTCTGCTTTGCTTGTTATAACTTTATTATGACATTTGCTTTACATTCTTCTTTTCGTTGGCTTTGTTTGAATCCATTTTTTTGTACTCTTAAAGACGTAAAGAGT
Organism: Chymomyza procnemis; assembly: GCA_035046065.1. NCBI lineage: Eukaryota > Metazoa > Arthropoda > Insecta > Diptera > Drosophilidae > Chymomyza > Chymomyza procnemis. The sequence goes on from JAWNOJ010000024.1 coordinate 11,331,867, forward strand.
AGCCACAATTTGTGGGCTAAAATGGTACCCCAATGTCCGCAGAAAATTGGCCAGCACTTTGTGAATCAAAAACAAAAAATGAGTAATTCAGTTGAATGTCCAATTTGAGTTTATAGCATAGAATTAATAGTTCGAAGCATTTTGTTTTATTTTTCTACATACAAAATACAAAATTTTAAAAGGGTTGACTCTTATGCAGCTTTACAACTAAATACAAAATTATGTAGCGTATTTGTTTTTATGTATTTGTAAAGTTATGAATAAGGGAAAAAGGTTAAACTAAGTAAGACTTTAAATATTGAACTAAGATAGTGTATTGTTTCTCAAAATGGTATTAAATTTTATAGTTGTCTGACAAATTATATCATTAATCATGCCAATATCTGAATTTTCAAGGAAATGGAAACTAGAAAAATTAATGGTTGAATTAATAATCATTTGTAGCACTTTGTAGCACAACCACCCAAACTTTTTACTCATATGACATAGCTGGCAAAAATATAGATTTAAATATTAACAAAAAATAAAAAAGACTTTCTCATAACAATTGTGCATAAAAATATATTTAAGATAAAATCGAAACCAAAAGTAAATTCAAAAAAAATTTAGGTTAATTTTGATTGATTACAAAATAAGTTTCTTAATCTTTTGTATGCAATGTTAGTTCCAAGAATATTTCGAAAGCTTCTCGAAACTCGATTAAGAAAATCAGTTTGTTACTTAAATTAAAAATCAATTTTTGGTACATGCTTTTCCAATTTTCTGCAAAATTATCTATAATCTGTTGCCTTAGTACATATAAACTAATAAAATCCTACTAATTTGTTCGATGTCATAGCATTAACAGAGCAATCCAGCTTCGTGCGGTACAGAAAAGCACTGAAAACTTCAGAGTAAAGAATTTCCGTAGAATAACAATTTTATTTCTATAAAACTGGTTGCTCCAGCTCTTACCATCTTTAAGATCTAGTCGTTTATATAGAAGTACAGATGATAGACTACCATGGAACTATTAACTTTTCTAGTCATTTTCATCAATCTTAGTTATCTGGCTGAAAGTTTTAGGATCTGCATAGGATACTTTTCAATTTTCATCTAACCGAATGTTTGGTAGGCCTTTGTTGAACGCAATGAGTAGTTGGTCTCTAATCTAATTTAAAAGTGAATGTTCATCTAAAAAGTTGCTTTTGAAATTTTTTTAAAATTAATTTTCATATTTAAAAATTTTTGAATTGAACCTTATTTATTTATTATCTTTTCAGTGGCAATAAAAATAACTAAACAAATATTTATAATATTTTTCTATTATTTTAAGATTTTAAAGAGTTTTCATCTTTGCCTAGAAGATATATTTTTCTTTCATTATTTTTTCGGGGTGTCATAAAATCGCAATCTAAAACGATAAGAACAATAAAAATAAATGTAAAACTTAATACGCATCTCTACTCATAAACTTCTAACTTGATTTGCAGAAATTTTAAAATTCTACATAATACCACACTTTATAGTGTATATGGCAGTCGTCACAATGTCATAACACATAACGCTTGCCATTATTTTTGGTTAATTTTTTATGTATGGCTTTATAATTGCGCATTTCACTTGCAGCTGGTTTGCTTTTGTTTGTTGTTAACAATTATAAGACCACTTAAATAAATTTTATTGCCCTCCGGACGTATTGTTGTTGCTGTGACTGTCTGTCGTCCGCATCAAATTGACAATTATGTTTGCTCTGAGGTCTGGCTGGACGACAATGGGAAATATGCTGTACGGGGTCAAGGAAGAGCAAAAAGTTTTCTTACAGTTTATGGGATCGAAAAGTTTCGGGTGTCATTTTGATTTAGTTAAATGGGGAAAAGCAACTGGTTGAAGTGTGGCCGAAAGGACGAGAATATTTTTTGGGAGATAATTGTATGGCGTGGCATTTATTTTATACAAGTAAGAGGATTTGCCTAAAGTGATTTTTTACATTTTAGTCAAATGTGCGAAGTTATTTTTGTGAAGTAAACTTTTTAATATTATTATTTGCGTAGGAGAGAATTTGTGAGCTTAAAATAAAAGAAAAGCTGTTAGAAGTGCAATTTCTGATTGTTAATTAAAAGCGAGAGATTACCTTAACATTTACACTGGTTACTAAATTTGCGTTTAGAGTATCAAAAATAACTAGTCATGGTGTAAGTGATCTATACAGGTTTTCAACTTGAATCGAGTAGAAATTTCCTTAGTGAATCATATCTTATTATTAAGAAATATATAAATTTTTGTTGGTAAAAAGTTGAGCTCTCAAAAGGGATCCGTCCAACTGTAATTAATTAAAGACCAAAAATGGACTTTATAGATGGTCCGTATAAGCATTTTATGTTTTCAATTTTATTTGGATTAAACTTATTTTATTTTACTGTATCCATTGTTTACTCTAGGTTATTGTGCTTGAAGGTGACTTGAAACATTCAGATTTTGTAAGCCGTTCTCTATTTCAATACTTGTGTAAAAATTTTTTTAATAACCTATAACACACACAATTAAAGATTAAAAAAAAAATATAAATCCGTGTGCCTAACCAATAAATGCAAATATTAAGATAAAGATAGATATGGATTTCATAGATCATTCATAAGTGAGGAAATCGTAAAGTGTATTATTTTGAACTTAGAGCATAAATCTCGAAAGTGTCGTGCAGTGCATAATTGGATCTACAAAATGGTTGTGCTAGAGGTCGAAAATTACAAGATACACTAGATGCTGATAAAATACATTTATTCGAGGAGTGAGTTAGAGTCAACGAGACCGACTGAGTGCTAATGTAGAAATGCAACACCGCAACATGTTCTTAAATCTGCAAGAATGGGAACGCAATCAGGTGCTAGGATATCAATTTAAGCCCCGGAGACTAAAATTAAAAATGGTTTGTGCAAACTGAATCGATCCCGGATAGTTCCGGTATTGTCGCGATTCTCAGTGCAATCATTTAAGTTAATAATGTTTCTTGTAGGAGTATGTACTATTCTACAATAAACGAAAAAAAAACATCAAAAACAAAATATTCTAATTGAAAAGAATCCTGCATATAATTTTTTATCAAGCTGCGCTTTTATTTTAAATCGAACCATTGAATATATGTCGATTTCTCAGTAACAGAATCTCGGAATGCATAATTTCATGACCCGCTGCCATAATAAATTCCGCCTTATCCAGCAACACGTGTCTACCAAAATCGCTTATGTAAAAATGGTAATATATTCAATTGTAAAATTAAAGAAATAATATCCAATTCAATTTTACATTAGATTTCCCCCAATTTGCAATCAGCCCTGACTGACGGCATTGCCAATATATTTTTAAATTTAACATTTACTTCCTTCCCATGCACAAAAGCAAACAATTTCATTTGGCTTTCCATACATTACTGATCCCTTTTTTTGTTGTATTTATTTATAAATAAAGCCAAAAATTTTAACAAAGGACAAACACTGAGCATATGCTGTGTGTTACATATTTCTTCTTTTTTAAATATCCCGCATTGTTACATAAGGTCCTTATCAACGGGCAGCTTTGGCATAGCCCATTAAATAACCCACTAATTGGGCAAGCTAGCAAATTATACTTATGCGCACATAGATACAACTGACGCAGCAGCACACAGATACTCGCACGCACACAGATACTCACACACACATGCAGACACCAAAAAAAAAAGATAGTTAAGTTGCTCTAACGAGCTGAGCCGCTGCTGGCAACGCCTTCGGTGCGAAAAGGACACTCACATATACATAAACAAGGAAAAAACAACAGAAAAAAAAACACACATACAAACTGCTTGTCGCTGTCAACTAAATTTCATATGCAAATCCTTGGTCCTGACTATCGCTACCTGATAATCTGCTTGATTTATGCGCCTGCACAGACGTTAGCGGCATCGGACAGTGAGTCGGCACCCGTATACCGTAGACCCGTAGTCACCCCCAAAGCACATGACCACTACGCACTAATAATGGCCCCGCGCTAACTATGTTTACATGTACGCATACATGTACGCTGTGTGTGTGTGTGTGTGTGCCTAAGTGGGCTATGGTATCTGCGTGTGTGTGTGAGCTGTCCTGCAAAAGCACATCATTAATCTCAACAAAAACACGAAGGCGTAACAGCAAGCAGTAGGGCCAGCCGCCGTAGTCGTCGTCAGCGTGCTCGTCCTGATGCGGGACAACGGCCTGACCAAAAACTGTGGCATTCCGTTATGGACCAAGTACCGCACGGACGACGACGACAAGGCAAGGCAACTGACCTTCAGCATAATAATTCAATGCGCATTGAGTGTAGCCGCACGCGTTGTATACAAAGGACACGTGCTAATTGCTAATCAACCAGATAAGCAAGCTGCACAGGCTCGCTCATTCGTTGGCATTGTATCCGGTTGGTGGGGGGGCGTGGCAGGCGGGCAGGCGGGCAACACATGTAGCTCGCCGCTACGCTGAGAGAAAAGGTAATATATTTCTGTGCTGTACTTTATATTTTGATAGTGATATTTTACACGTTTTTTTTTTAATTAATAAATAAATTACTAAAAAAATGAAATGGGATGATAAAATGAAAATGAATGAATTAGTAAATCATCATCAGGAGCGATATCTTATACAAGAGAGTCTTTGTTTACATTCTTGCTTGCTTGGAGCACGAAATATTTCTTGAGCGCAGTCAGCTCTCAACTCACACACATTTGCTTGATTGTCGCTCTGGCGCTCTGTTGTGCTCTTGACGACTGCACTTTAAATTCAACGAAGTGCTTGGGACAAGGCGTAAGCAATTTATTTATTATTCCAATAACAATTTTATCCAAATTCCATGTGGTAGCGTGATTTTTATTTATTTATTATAATTATTTTTGGGGCACAACTAAGTCCAGTTGAACTTAGATTAAAAAATTAACAAATATTAAATAATAACGAGGAAAATATAATATAAAACTTATCCGTATCCTTAGCCTGATGGATGAATTTTTTATTCAGGTATTCTTTTGGCATCACATAATGCAGAATCCTATATTTCTCTACTTCTATAAGATGTGGAAATAGAATATAAAATATAAATATATACAATATAAAACTAATAAGTTTACGTTTTTATACTTTTGGTAAATTTACTTTTAGAAGCATGCAACAATTTCTAATTTCGCCGTCGCATCTATACTTAGCCCTTCCACGGAGCAGTATTTGGAATAAAAAGTTATGTGTTGCGATAAGTATGAAGTAATTAAGAGCACTATGGTTCTGATTCTGCCATGAAAATCTTTTATTTTTTTGGAAAAGTGATCGATAGAGATTCCCATTTTTCTGCTTTATTCTAGCTGAATTTTAAATAGCGTTTTGGGCAAACTCTCTTATATATTTTTTAAAAAAACATGACCGAGTGAACGATTGCGGTGAGGCCTGTTGAGTTAAGCACGCCAGGAAATAATTCTTCTATTGTATTATAATTTGTAATTTATTTTTATTGCTTATATATATTTCTAAAAGGTGCGATATTCTCAGAAGCTAGTATATCCCTAAAAACTTTATGAACTCCTGATTCAGCATCAATTCCCTTGGAATAAGTTCAGCATACATTCGAGACCTCATTTCATTAAAATTTCTTCATAATTCAGTATCGTAGTACTTTACAATTTAATTAGAAAAATTAAATATTTCCAGATTTTTTTACCCAATCGTGGCACTTTGTTTTTGTTCTACTGCACTCTGTGCACAATTGCACTGAACTATTTTTCTCAGTGTATTCACACAAATCTACAGACGCATTAGGCGGTTAACTTGAGCGTGTTATTTTTATTGCTTTTCCTTTAAAGTGCGCTTGTTTTTGTTACTGCAAGCAGTATGGAGCAGCTGGAGGGGGGGACAAACATGATATAAGGGGGATTTGTAGTTTATCGTTCATCTGTCAGTTTTAAGTGTCTGCCGCTTGAGCCACCCTTATGTGAACTTGAGTACCCTTACTCCGACGCCAACTCAAAACACGCATAATGGAGAAAACTGATTTTTTGGCTGGGATTTGTAATAAAAATGTAATTGTGTGTGTGTATGTATGTGTGTGTGTGGAGTATGTATGTGGGGGGTGTGTGTGTGGGTATGTGATTAAGGGATTGGATACTGGCGAGACACATTAGTGACATTGCCGTCATCGTCATCTACCAAGTGACTGAAAAATGATCTTTGCTTGAGGAAATATCAAAAAATGTTGGGGGCACATATATCTTATTGTTGAACTTTAACTGTCACTTGGCATTACATGCAATATATGATTTTTCTTTTGCTTTTTTTTTTGGGGTGGGCTATGATATAATAGCATAGCAGATGGATTAAAGTTTATAGTGCTTCAATGTTTGAAATTTTATTTATTGTAAACATATTTGCGATAAGCTTAGTTAAGATGTCTCTTTTGTGCGACAACCATTGTTTGTGCAATAAAAATTGTGTCAAAACTAACTACCGATTATATAAGATATAAGCTACTTTTGACACAAACTTTTTGTGTCACATCGATAGCGAAGTAAAATTTATAGGTTTTTTTTTATGACTGTACACTCCCACAGCGCATGGGGGGATATTTCGAAGTAAAGGAGCTACACTGTATTGAGGTTTTCAAGGCCGTAAACTCATATAAGCGCTAAAAGCTGCGCAGTTAGCAAACGAGCCGTTAAATTTAATCTACCAAATAAAGTGTTGTTATTTATCCTTATGAGCAGACAATATTTTGAAACATCAGCAACACTGAAATGACAACAAAGTGTCAATGAGCAACCAGGGATTATGGAATATTTTTATATTTTTCTGGTGTTCCATCAATAAATTAAGTTTAAAAAAGCCCACTAGTTGAAATTATGAGATTTTTGCAAAATGGCGATTATAAAATTTAATCAAGCACATACGAAAATGTTGCCTTTTAAATGTATATTTTCAAAATTCTGAAGTATATGTATGCAAACTGAATATGCAACAATTTCAACGTCAAGAGAATTATAATAATAAACAATTATTTCAGAAAATTGCACAATTTCGTAAATTTTAAGAGGATTTTACCATTTAATTTGCTGAAAAGATTTTGTTTGAGCATTTAAAAAAAAGTTAATTTTTTTAAATATACGTTTTCTATAATTTTAAATAAAAAAATTGTTGCAACCTTATATTAGTCAGTAAAACTCAGTATTTTACAACTTTATGTGTATGGATTAGGGTAAAAGTATAGCTTCTTAATCTGTATCGTTTGAACTAGAGTTATACTAATATATTCCAAGTTTTTTTTTTCGTTAAAAACATATTTTCGTAACTTCTACATGGCTGTAATTGCGTAAATGGGTTGAATATATATAAATTTAAATTAATACTTTTTTGACATACAAGGTATGTTTTTTTCTGGAAGATCGTTTTTAGGTCTTATTTAAAACATTTTATGCCGAAACTTGTTCTCAATCTTGCATTCTATTTTAAATTTCGAAAAAGCAAATTGCTATTATATTCTATATATTGCATATCTTTTGTAAATTTTATCCAAAACACATTTACGTTTTAAGTAACAATTAATAATTGGTACAATTTTTCTGAATTTTTAAAATAATTTAAAGTTGTTGAGAGGCATGTATTGTAATTCGCAACTTTGTTCCCCAGAAAATTGTATACATTAAATTGAAGATATAAACTAGTTAATATTTCAGGGGAAAAAATTAAAAATTTTAGTTGAGACTCAACAACCTTACAACGTGAAACTGGCGACTAATGCTGAGTTCTTTCGCAAAATGTTGAGCTTTTTTAAAATGGAATATGGCAGGTTTGAATGATGATATTTATGATATAAGAGAAAAGAGCATTAGTTGAGCATAAGCAGCCAGTGGTGTACATGGAAACTAGTGGAAGATATCGTATAAACATCATGAAAAAAGTGCTGAAAGTATTTCCAAAAAAGATAGTAATAAAAAGTATTTTGTTTTCGTAAATCGACGCGAGCCGAGAAACGACGGACACTGTGTGTATTCTGTGTTTGTCAATTAAGATTCGTCGCGATGTCAAGTCAAAAAAGTGGCAGAAAAAGTTGCAAGACGCTTAAAAGCATAGAAAATATTGTTAGTTTTATAGATCTAAGAATCCAACCGTCCATTATCTTTAAACTTTGACTATGTTTTTAAGCTAAGTGTAGTTTTATCCGCGGAAACAAAAAAAGTCATGCTTCAATCGAGCACGCAAACCTAGAGTTGGACGAATCGCGCAAAAAGTATATCTTGTATAAAGTATCTATTTTATGTATATCATAGATATCATAGACTTACAAGTCCTTCATTTATACGAGAAGAAGCTATAGAACTTTAATTAATTATTCTTAATTTACTAAGCATGCTGAAGGAATAGGTAGTTTTATGCCGTCGAAAGTATAATTCGTGAAAAAGTTTAGGCAACCAGCAGAGACCCACAAGCAAAAATATCTTTGTACGATAAGTGTAAAAAGTGCAGACAGCCGAAAGCGCTTTCTTTCGAATGTAAGTCTGTCCATATTTGATTTAGCTTGACCATTCTTTTCATAGTGCAACTTGTGGATTTCTGGAATACCAAACTACTAAGAAAACGTTTGCGAAATAGATAATAATTCAGATTTCTATTTGTATCACTAACTTTAAATGACCAAGTGTTTTGATAATTACTTACGCGGCATAACTTTAATTTTGTTAAAAAATTTGCATCTAAAGAACTTAAGCAAAGTACTAAATAGTTAATTCGAAGTGTAGTTTTTCATCACAAATTTCTATATTTACTTTGTCTTATTACTATTGCTCTCATCATCGTTCATTTTTGCAGCTGGAGCGAGAAAATTAACTCTTATAAAATTTATTATTAGAAAAATTTTAACGATACTTTACATTATCTTAATATATTATGACAAATATTAAAGAAAAAAACAATTTTCTGTTAAATATAAATTCGAAACTCTGTTCAAAATATTTTATTCTTAATTTAAAAAATTCCCTGTCATAGAAGCTTGTTAGTATAGGATTGAATTTGTTTAGACTTAAACAACTTTGGAAAATAATTTAAGAAAAAATGGCTGGAAATTTCGTTTTAAAAATGTAAAGCCAACTTTGGCAGCTAAAAACAAAAAATCTTTTCAACTGAAATCATTCAACGAATTTTCAATATTTCGCTTTTATTTGATTTTGCTTCGTAACCCACACTAATTGATTTACTTGACTTCAATTTGTTTTGATCCCTTTTTCCCCAATTACATTTCATATCATATGTATTCATCGTTTTTATGTGTTCCTTTATATCAGATGCATATATATATATATATATATATATATATATATATATAGTATCTATATGTAAAGCATCCCCCATTGCGCACTTAAGTGACTGCGTACCGTGCCCGACTTTACTAGATTTTGACTTTTGGCCACTTGACTTTTATTTATTTGTCTTTCTTCAACTATTTTCACACGGTCACATTAACAAAGCCATCATCACACAGACAAACAACAAATCTGACAATGGCTTTTGTTTAAATGTCACATTACATAATGACACTTAACACTGAGCACGAAGAGGCTCTTAACACTTGGCATTTGGCATGGTATTTGTGTGAGAGAGCATACAAAAATTGTATACACTGTATAAACGAGGAGTATATGCACAACGTGAAAGATGCAGTTGTCATCGCATTTCGCACGTTTTGTGCGTCAAGCTTTTTCTCTGGCTGACTTCAATAGTTGTTCTTCCGCCTAAGTGAGGCGGTCTGTCTATTAACTGGATTACCAAAGCGCATATTTCTCAACGTTCACTATCATTTTTGCTATCATTTTTTTCGAAAAAAAATGCAAATTGTAAGTCCGCAAGGAAGCAGTACCTCCCAGGTAGCATCAACATTTCATCAGCCACAAGTTTGCGGAAAAGTAATGCATAAATTTATACCCCTTGAGTATGGTCATCGCTCCAAAAACAGAGCGTGAAGCTATTATAGAGGCATACATTTTTATTTATTTATAATTTTACAGCGTATCCCAACGTCGTTTTCAACCTTGAGTGATTCACATTTTTATTGTTTTACTGCTTTGGAATTGTTAACCAAAAACAAAAACAGCAGCCAGCAAGCAACAACAATAAACTGCCAAGTTGTCGCCACTTAAATACCAAATTAAGTGTAATTTTTATTGTGTTTACAGCACACACACACTCTCACACCTACACCCACACACTCCCACACACACTCCCACACCCCCACACATATGCAGAGAAGCTCCACTTGACAAATTTGATTTTGCTTGGTTGACTCGTTTCCTCCGTTGCTCTGCTGCGCCCCTTTTTGGCTCTTCCAACGCCTTTTTGGTTTATCGCTTTTAAGATTTTGTCATCTTGCTGCGTTCTAGGTGTCCTCCCCGCTGTCTCTCTGTCACTCTCTCTCTGTCTCTCTCGACCATGTCACGTTGTCTCTCATGGCTGTCATTAGTGTTTCTTGTACTACAGCTCTGCTATGCCACCTTCTCATCTCCCCGTATGCTGCAGCTTTTCTTGTTATTGTTTGTAATTGTTTATATAATGTTATGCATATGTGTGTGTTAACTCATTTGACTGCCAACTCTTGTATCCTGCCGACCTCCTTTTGCCGCTGCTCTTTCCACTTAATGAAGTTAAGTGACAGTGAAGTTTGCTTGTGCGTGTGTGTATGTGTGGGTGACAGGCGTCAAGAGTTTTGTGATTGAATCGAATGATTTTTGACAAATTGCCAAGCGTTGGGAGCGCTTACCACAAGCGCAAAAGTCATCAATGATTTTTTAAATAATTTAAATTCCAAAAGCGACAGAAATCAACACAAAGTAAACTGTGCTCATTTGTCGAACTTGCTTTTGATGGGCTTATTGACTTTATGGTTCAACAACGTAGAGTATTTTGGCTTCATAATGAAGTGGTTGAAGGGGTTTTTCAATTAAAAAAATTGAAATCCATGTTTCAATATGTTGAAAATTCTGACCAATTCTTAAAGGAGATCGTTTTAAATAAATAGATTTAATAAGTTGTTAATCATAACGAATTATCATATAAATTGCGATAAATGAAACTAACAATTAAGTTAGGGGCTTTGATTGTTGGTTAGCTTTTAAAACATTTTAGGTGATTTTTATGACAACGTTTGAAATCGTAACCATTGGTTAAGTCGTGCTAGCATACTCTCCTTTGCCTATGTAATACGCTATTAATTAAAGACACCGCCGAATTCCCCAGATTCGGCTACAAAGAGTAGGGTCCTGTTCTCTTCAAACAACTACGTATAGACATATCTCCATGCTTCACTTTTGGAGCGATTACATGCTAGTCAGAGGAAATAAATTTAATATTTTTTTAATACCCTGCCTTATTTATTGGATCTCCTCATTATTAGACTAAAAATAAATTTACAAATTAATTTTATGTGGCCCTAGATAGTCGGTTTATGCCCCACGCAAGGCTTTTCAGATGGGAATGTAAATTGCTGCGCTATTCTCCATTTGCTGGGCTTTTTCATCTCTGATCGACAGTATAAATAATTTCCTCTGGATGTATTTACTACGAACGTACCACGTTGCGCCGGTGATGGTTTACAGGATTAACGTTGAGGCTCTTGGGATGACTTCTACACTGCTGTTACTGGCGTTGCCTTATAGTTGGGAACCATAAGTCCAGATCGGTTTTAAGACGTAGTTATAGAGAAAAAACTTATATTTCAGTCTTAGTTGAGAGCGTACACTAAGTAGCCAATGCAAAATATAGGGAATAAATTGTAATGTAATACTTTGAGCTTTTTAAAATCTTCCGACCATCCATTTTATTCCACTAAATATTAGTTTCCATCCTTAGGACCATGAGCTATATGGGGTTGCGATTAAGATTTACAGAAAATCGAATGAGATTATAAATTATAAAAATAAAAATATTTCATGTTTATTTGCAGATATATAAGAATTACGATTTTTTTTAAATAATTGCAAATTTTAAATTCATATTATTTTAAAATCTTACTTGCAAATCAGGCAGGTGTCTATTACAAGTTAATTTTCGTGATTACCTAAACTTTCAAGTTGTTTATTTGTAAACTTTTTTATTTCATCTTACTTTCTAATTATGCTACGAATATTATTTTATGATCTATGTGCATGTCGTTGGAAACATGCTAAAGACTCCATAGACTTCGATTTTTTTTCCATAACACAGACCAATTAGTTTTGGAGTTAAGCAACCTTTCTAAAATAATTTGCTTTGTAAAATCGAATTTCGAAGCCAATGCACTTCTGGGTTTTAAAATACCTAAGGCTATGTATTATTAGGTTGAAAAAGGACACAGCTATAATACAATAAAAGAGAGTTTGTTGAAATGGCTGCGTACAATGAGGGGCACAATTATTTCAAGCAGTTAATTTAAAAATATATTAAAAAGTAGAGCCCTTAAAATGGCAAACTTGTGGTAACCCCAACGTGACATTTAAAGCAAATGATAATCTTGAATAAAATGTCTATGCCATTCGACATAGATTCGATTTTATGTGCAACTGAGATATACAAATACATATATTCATTTATTGTAAAACTTGGCCTCATTCAATATTCTATCTGCAATTGTGTGTGTGAGTGTGTGTGTACGTCTGTGTGTGTGTGTGTGTGTCTATGTGCGTGCGTCGCTGCAAGAGTTGGTTTGTTACCATTTCCAAGTGCTGTTAGTACTTCTGGTATTTTTCCTTTCTTTTATAACTAAGTAATCCTGTAACCAGTCGCGCTTATAACTCAAGTGACGCCATTGCACAAAAGCACACTACACACTACAACAACAATAACAACAACAAAAACTGCAACAACAATGAAGGCACTAACAAAAACAACAACAACAACAACGCGAATCTCACATCCATACAACTTAGTCACTTCAGTGCGCGCCAGCATAAGTTGTTGTTTATGTGTGTGTGTGACTGTGTGTGTGTGATGCTGCCGCTGCGTAACAGTGTGTGCGTCAGTGGCAGCCTCGAAGGGGCTCACTTTACACACGGAAATCCAGCTGTGTCTCAAATGCAAAACCCCCAACGAAATTGTTTTCCGTTTCCGCCACTGTAGTGAGTGCATGCCACACAATGGCATAGCTGTGGCAATGGCTCTGGTTGCATGGTGCCATGTGGGCGTGGCATTAAATGTTTGGTACGCTGCTCACTGAACACATTGCCACAATTCTTGTGGGCTTTATACCCAGCGGACCAAAACTTTGAGGCAAAATTTTGCAACATAGATTCGATTCGTATGAAAATACTTGCAAAATTAAAGCCATTTGTATGCAATCAGATGGCGAACATTGACAGCCTAGAAAAATTGAAAAATTTCTCATTTTCACAAAAAAAAAACCAATACACAAAACACTACTACCTTGAAGAAAAGCAATTATTATTGTATAAATAGAGAATCAATATTTTGGTCCTTTTAAAATTAAATTTCTTACTTACTTTACAAGTTAAGTTCGTTGGTCTTTACAACTCGTTATCAAGTTACAGACGATCTCACCATAAAACAAATTGCGAGAGGACAGTCAACTCTTATTCCTAAAAAGTATTTTTTTTTAATACAAATACTTTTATTAATTCGTAACTTATATTTTTATTTTTTATTTTATTTAGAAGTAGTCTTCGAAGTCTTAGAATTGCATTTATTGGAATTACTGCACTTAAACTAAATTGGCTTTAGCAAATAATGTTTGCTTTGTTTATTATTTTGTAAAATAAAAATATTTAAATCACTTATAAAATGTAAATAAATGCGAATTATATGTCTGCTCTAATAACTCTACTACAACAGCCAATTTTCAAGAATGACTTTATTAAAAGGAATAACAACTTAACTCTTATTTTAAGTATTATAAATTGTGAGAAAGCCGGTTCCGAATATTTTGAATAATTTTAGTTGGTTTAGTAAAGGGTTACACTTTAGCATATTTTTTTGATAATGCTGTTACTATTTATGGTTCAGTTTGCTCTATAGTTTAACCATCCATCGACTTACAAGCGGACAACGTTTACAAATTATGAAATTTGTATATCAAATCGCCTGAAAAGACAAGATTAGAAACGTTATTGTGAATGGGACAAGCAAATCAATGGCCCAATTAAGAGGCGAATCCGTTGAATAGTTTAATAATTTTAATAATTTTTTGACGTGAGCTGACTAAATAGATCATTTGCTTTAACACCTACCTCTAAGCTAGTTTTTGTAGTGGTATTCTAAGATTTGTTTATATCGAAAAGTTGTATACAATTTTAAAGAATTTTGTCGTTTAATTCTGGCCAATATGTTCAAGAGAGTTTGTTCAAGATTAACTCAGCGTATAATTAAAATACGAAATTAAACTTTTAAGTAAAATAAAGTTATACGAGTTCAATAATAATTGCAAACAAATTTCTAAATTGTATGTTTTTTGAAAATCAAATTAAGCAAGCTCTTAAAAAATGACCTTTTACAAGCTTAAATGCGACCTTCCCATACCTGCCAACGAACCATAACCCCTAACGAATTGTTTGAGTCTTGAAGTGGCTTAAATTATTAACGTAAACTATCAGGAGCAGAGATCAATTCAAATCTTTAAGTCTGCTGGAGAGCATTCTCTCTTTGCGCAGATATCTTTATGTCGTCCAACAGCTCTTTTCGATTATTTTTTTAATTTTTACCTTAGATACAATTTTAAAAGATAATACATGTCTATATTATGAAGCGTAAGAGTATATATAATTAACCTATCGGTACCGAAACTTCTCTTGACCAAGACGCTATTTTGTGCTATGTTTTTTTTGTCTTTATTGTCAATAACGGATCTATTAGTGTGAAGATGTCTTCTTACCATTTCTACAGTACAATTAAAACATTTTACATTCTTTGCTGCGGAATATAAAATGCGTTTTAAAAATAAGTATTGTAAAGGTCGAAGCTTTACTTTACAAATCCAAAAGAAAGATCTTCTGTTACCATTGTAGATAAAGTTTTGCTTAACTTTTTCTTACAACAAAGTTGGTAAACATTTGGTCTATTGGGTATACTGGCTATGCATGTGTGCGAGTGCAAGTGTGTGTGTTGGTTGTTGCCTTTAGTTGTGGCATTATTTGCATAGCTCGCGCCACTTGAAACAAAACGAAGCATACTTTCCAGCGCACAAAGGTTTTAAGCGTATGGGTGTGTGTGTATGTGTTTGTCTGTGAGTTTGTGCGTGTGTGGAAGAGAGTGTGTTTGTTTCTTTTGTCTGCGTGAGTCTGCGTGAGTGAATTGCCATTTGACTTTTGCCTTGGCACATGGCAAATCTAGCTGCTCAGTTTATGATTACCACAATTTGATGCGTATTTGTGTGCGTTAATGCCTGTATGTGTGTGTGTGTATCTTTGTATCTGTGTTAACCTTTTGCACTGCATACTTTGCGGCGCTTTAAGATTTTATAGCCTATAGTACATGTGTGCGTACTTAAAAAATGTGTTAGTTTATGCAAGGATGTGTGAGTGTAAGGACTGCCTAATTAGCGCAAAAAACTTTTCATTGCAATAATAATCTGCTGGCAGCTAACCCCAAGCCAAAACAGACACTCTCGCAGCAAATACTGCGAGAAATGCATGAGAGTGTTTTGAGTGAGATTGGCCAACTGTGGTTTGTAATAATAAAAAACAGTTAGTGGATACGAGGGACCACTCGCCCGTATTGCTCGAAAAGAATGTCCATTAGTTATGTGTTAGATGAGTATCTTTTTAAGCTGACAGAATATTAACGATTTAGGTGACAAAATTAAATAAACAGTAATGAATGCTTTCAAAGCTCACAACGTTCATTTAAAGCTCAGTTAGTAAACTTCTCAAATTTCTCAGTAGCTGTTTAGTTTCCTTTTTATCAGGAAAAGGGAATGAATCAAGGAGTAACTTGAATGAATTGGAATTTTTTTTTTCAGAAAAGCTTTTAAGAGGCAAGTATACCTAGATATCAGTAGGCTTCATTATCTTCACAGCAGCATACATAGAGTTTTCGATATTTCGAAATATTATCTTGATACTCATCTCAGGACCATCAAAATTCAGTTCAGTTTAGTTTGGGATTTAAGGCCACTAGCTCTTAAATCAGGCTAAAAGAGGAACAGGAATTGAAATTATCTCGTCCAGTACTTATCTCAGTACCATCAAATTTGATTTTCATAGGCATTTCGGTGTGGCTCTGGATAAGTTCGCCAGCCCCTAAAGCAGCCTAGGAGAGGAACAGGTTAGGAGTACAAGACTTAGAAAGAACGAAGTTGCAAACCAATGAGAATAAACATGAGTATCTTCAATTATAGTTTTTAAGCAGATCTTCAAGCCTAATTCAACTACTAAGGTTTTCTAAGCTGGTCGAGTTCCCTATAAGAGTTGTTATTTCCTTGCAACTAAACTGATCAAAGTGGAATGAGTTTCACGCACTTGGACTGCATTGCTATGGAACAACTAGAACAAATACAAGTTAATCGAATCAAAATCGCACGCCATAATTATTTTTTCTACACTTCGGCAACTATTTTTCTCAGTGTAGCAACAAACAAACAGATAAACAAACAAACATTCAAGCCAAACTCAATGGGGCAACTTCAAGCTGCAAATTTGTGGGTTACGTTGCGTTGGTTGGCTTTGGGCTTTTGCTTGGATTTTGGCTTGGTCTGTTGCAAGCTTTTTGGCACTGCCACCAGATATTGCCAACAGCAATAACAACAACAAGTGTGTGTGGTGTGGCGTGTGGCATGCAAAGCGCGATAATTGACCTGTGCTGCCAGCGCTTTATATACATACATATATATCTATGTGTAGTGGTGTGCGTCTGTGCTAGTGGAGACCAGGCAACTGTGCAACTTTTTGCTTTGATAAAGGACCTTGGCGTCGAGTCCTTTAAGGGGCAACGAAGCGAACCCTGCAGCACAAAACTAGTGTGCCACATCAACAACATTCACACACGGACCCACACACACACATATGTAACTGGCGCGCCCGCATAGCACAGTTTTTTGAATTTTTTTTTTTGTTTTAGAGTTAGTCGCATCCTTAAAGCCGAACTTGAAATGGGGCCACGATTCTAAAGCGCATTTAAATAATAAAATAAAATCAGCATTAAAAAGCGGAAAGCCACAGAAAACAAATCCAAAAATACAAAAAAAAAAAAACAATACAAAATAAAGCCAACCCCAAGGATTTGACTATTATGCCACAAGAAAACAAAGTCAGTCTACGATATACACAAGCAGCATGCAGCAGGGTAGCAAGTGGGTTACTTACAGTCGAAATATGATGACTATGAAATGCTCTATTTATGGAGGAGGGTTTCTTTATTAAGAATGTAAACTGGTACTGCAAATATAGAAAAGTTTTTAGTAGGAATGCAAAGGAAATCTTGTTTTTATTTCGTAAAATGTTTCGTTGAAAGATTTTTGATGATACAATGGTGGTATGGTGGTACATATGTAGGGAGCTGATTGCAGTGAGCCAATTTTTCTTTTAAAAATATTTATTGGTATTCTCTTCATGAAATCGCTCATTCTGCTGTCATTACGAGAATAAAAAACGAATTTAAATGCTTAAGCCAAGGGATATCTAAATTAAAAGGCAATTGTTATACGTCATTCTATGCAAATGCTCATATGTCTTTTTTCTATAATGGAAACAAGAATTATGCATGTGACTTTAGAGTGTAGAGTTCTGGAGTGAAATTGGTGGGTCTTGATATGACAAAAGTACATTTGGATCAGGGCATATTATGTTCAACTCGAATACACAGAGAAAATTTACACATTTAATTTAATTTAAACACACCAGCGATACAGAAAGCCTATGATTGCAAGCCCAACTTAAATATTTGGATTAAAAAATGAAATTAGTGACCGTGAAAACTCAATTTATGTATGAAACAAAATTTTTTTTTGATTTTCGGCGGCCATTTCGGAATTGAAAATTTAAATGTTAACCCGAACACCCATGATATCTGACTCAACTCCAATTTTAAAACAAGAGCTCGAAGATCTTTTTAGAGCTATCTGAGATTTGCCATTTTTAAATTGAGTATACGATTATCAGCTCTCTCAAGCGTATCAGATAATCATGAAACATGACTTGGTTTTCTTATAATGATTTCGAAAATAGTGATAAAATTCGGCAATTTGTTAGCTTCGAAGACCATTATTACTCGCCTATTTTTACCTTTCTTAATTTTTATTAAAATAAAATAAACTGTTTTAAAGCGAGTAATCGAAAATTTTAGTCAATCTAATGAAGTGAGAGAATTGTAGAATCGATGCAATTTGATTTTCTTTACTCAGTCATATTCAGCATATTCCCTCAAGAATTTTTCGTGCTGTATGAGTTTAAACAATTATTATTTGTTCGGAAATTTGGTATTGTTCAAAATACCTTGAAAGTAGTTTATAGTTATTAAAAAAATATATGTATATATAATATTTTTGTAATGTTTAGTGAATTTGGCTTCTTTTGAAAAATGGACTGTACACTTTATTTTCCTAATATATATAATAAACCATTTTAATATTTACTTCCTATACTACTCATCTTAAGAAGCCGGATAGTCCAATGTGTTATGTTTCTTAAATATATATAATCATCGATATCAATATATTAAATAAAGCTTGTTAATTATTTAAATACGCTTCTGAGCCAAGAAATATTTTTAATTTACTTTTAAAACTATTTAAAAGCGCCCTGCTGAATAAGGTATTGAAAACTGCAGCTAGAGATTCTTCAAAAGTAAAAGTTAATTGTAATGTATTTTCAATTTATATAAAAAATAACAAAATAAAAACAGTTATTTTATTTAAAGAATAAAGAAAAATAATAAATGAATTAAAGAAAAATTACCCAATAATAATTTAAGTTTTCATTTTTTCATATTAATTTGTACTATTAATAATCATTCGCTTCTTAATCGAAAAATCGGTGGTTCGATTCCATCCAGCAGCACTTATGCCTATGTCTAGCACTAGCATAGCGAGCAAATACCCGCCAAGTAAATCTCTATTAATTAAAGAAAATGCTGTTTGGTTTCGGCTATAAACTGCAGATCCCTCTTCATTTCGAACAATTATTAATAGAGGTATCGCCACGCTTCACCTTTGTAGCGGTGGCCATAGTCAAGGGGAACAGATTCATATATTCATTTTCATTTTCTGAAAATGAGATATATTTTTATTAAATATATTTTTTTATGTTAGCAGCATACTTTTTATATTATATATTTTTTAAATCCAAAACTTGGTAATAAATACAACCAAAATATTTTTAATTTTAATATTTAAGAACTTTACTATTTTGTTTCATTATCTGTAAAAAAAATAAAAATTAATTATTATTGATTATTATTGATTTTATATATATTTCGTATTTTTTTTGAAGCTAATACATCATTGTCCCTTTTTTTAATTTAAGCTTTACGTTGATTTTAAGTGAAGTGAGTATTTTTACGAAACTTATTTTAATTTTTGGTTTATTGATAAAATAAATATAATTTGATTTAATAACAGATATCTTGCTATTAAAAAAAGTCTTTATCTGTCGTCGTATAAAATCTAAGCGAATGATTGGAATGTAGGTTGGCAAAACCCAAAACCTATTGGCACTGAAAAAATATGAATTTATCGTTTAAATTGTTATTATTTATAAAATTAAAAATATTAAGTATAGAAGAAATAGCCATAAAAAATATATACTATAATTTTATTCTCGGTAAACAAAATGTATAAAACAGTTAAGGTTTTGAAAACTCTTTTTTTAAAGAAAATTATAAACTGGCTTTAATCTAAATGCAGTTTTCTTATGTTGAACTGAAAATCGATACATCGTTACGCAGCATCTACTGATTTGAAATTTAACTGTGGCCTTTTTTTAAAAATTGAATACTGTTTCAAAATGAGAAGGTCTTGAAGAAATGAAACAAAAAGATAGTTACCCCAAAAAGCAAAATTTTTCGTATCCTGAAATGATTTGTATAGCCGTTTTTCTTGCTTTGATTTGTGTTATTAACTTAATAGTAAATTAATTTTTGCAGAGTTCCTAGGTGGATAAATAGCAGTATAATAATGAATTTAATTATTGTATTTATATGTTCTGCATATTCTATTATTTTAATTATTTCTTAAAAAAATTTGTTTACATAATTTGTTTTTATTGTAAGTAAAGCCAAAATAACTCAAAACCACTTTAGAGATTCGAGATAGAAAAAGTATATTGTAATAATAACACTATGTTTTCTAAAGATTATAAGTTAGTGAAACTGTACCAATTTTAGAAAAAATTACTATCTTCGTAAAAACGAAACACTTACCAGCTTAAGTTAAGTTGCAGATTAACTATAGGTTTCCGAGTTCACATAACAGGGAGCCTGTTTACCTCCAAAAAAAAGTTGCACAAAATTTTGTTTTGCATTCACGTAAGATACTTCTTTCCCCTTCGCCCACAGAGTATGAAAAAAGGATATCAAACGCAGAAACAGCAAACGAAATCTGTGCGAAAAATGTTAAAACAATAAACTCTTCTAGGAATAACAACAATAAGAACATCCTAACCCACAACAACAACAACAACAAGGACAACAACAAAAGCAACAAGAAGTAAACAAAACGCATAATTCATTCAAGCGCATTAAGCGAAAATAAACTTGCTTAGATGAAATGGCAACAAGGCAAGGATATATACTACGATTGTATATATATTCTGTATTATATCTATATATAAATATTGGCATTGTCTTATGGTTGAATAACTGTATTTGCTGTCTTTGCTTGGCCAGGGTTGCGCGCTTTGGAACATTGAAGTCGGTTGAGGCCATTGAGGAGCACTTTGTGAAGATTTTTATGTTCCCAAAGAAGTCTAACTAAAGCGCATTTAACTTAGTTTTGTGTTCATGGAATTTCAAGAATTTAATGAGATTTTGTTCTTTTAGTTTGAACAAATTGTCTTTTATAAAACAGAGTGGGTTGATTGTTGTGAAGAGAATTTTTATAAAAGATTTTTTTGCTTGGGTAAGAGAGAGGTAGTAAGTAGTTCATAGAGATTTCTAGCATAAAACAGAATTTTTTATTTCATTTTTGTAATGCCCAGCTCAATTTGGAAATTGGCAACTCTCTTTGTCACTAAAAGTAGTTACTGCCTTAGACCGCAAAAAAAAGAGTACTGAGTGTTGAAAATGCTTAAAAAGTAGCTTCTCGCAACGGATTTTTCGCAACTTTACAGCAAAATCAAAAATTGCGATATTGGAAAAGTTTAGCTAAATTCGTTGATGATATTAAAGCACTATCCATACTACTATAAGTTGCTTTTACTCCTTATAAAAATCGTATAGATCCTTATATTTTGTTTATACAAAGTCGAAACCGTTGAAGTCTTTCATAATTCGAATAATGTTTCCACAAAAGCTGCTACATGTATCAACTATGCCCATTAAATTTCACATTCACAAAGATATAATTATATAACTTAAAATTAATTTTCTCACAACCGCGATTTTAAATTATTAGAAATAAAAGATTTCTTTCTTATCAGAATTTATCGAAAGTACGCTTGTAGAATATTGTGCTCCCCAACTCAACTTCAGAACACGATGCTAAACAATCTAATTTTAAATCTTTCCCAAATACACTTAAATGAAACAAATCTGTTATGTATCTACAGCTTTCCACAAAGCCTCTAAAACAATCATTTCCAAACTGATTTACAAAACACAAGACACATGTTAAGCTTGTTTCGACAACTGCTTGAATCCCTGGTTAAATCAAAGGATAAAGCATTACCCCCAACAATATAAAAATGACAAAGTTAGCAAAAAGGGTTCCTTAAAGCGACTAAGCGACAAATAAAATGAAAGGATTGTTTTGTGCTACATTTTTTTTTTATTTCTGTCATTTCGATATTAGGCAAGGACATTTGCATAAAGACAAAGCAAGAACAACACCAACAACAACAAGAACGAAAAAAAAGAAAAAAAAATCACTTTGAACATGTCAAAACATTTCAAACTTTTTTATGTCCATTGCCCTAATAGAGCTATACTTAGACGTTAAGGAATTTTATTGGGCGTAAAAATAACATTTAAATGTTAACACTCCGTTTAAACATAAATTTGCACAACATTTAAAGGCCTACATTTCGGGACAAGCGGGTGGGCGTCGGGAACTTGAAGCGGAAGTTGGAATGGTCTGCGGAAAAACAACAGGCGCCCAAATAAGTTACAACTAGCCAGAAAGTTGTCTGGTTTATTTGGTCTACTCTTGTTTTGGATAAAGTAGGTTGTCATTCTAAATAACATAAAAGTTATTTGAATTTTAGAAAAAGGAGCTCATATATAGGACTACAGTAATATTTGCAATTTTTGGGAAAAAAAACCGACTCTTTTTATGATTTAAGAAAAATAGACTATGAATATCATCTTCGTTAGACGCTTCACCGACTTGAGTAAGAGGAAATATATACAAATAGTCACATAATTTCTTATGTCTAACGTTAAAAAAAAAGAATACAGATGCCATAGAATATAAAAAAATATTCCAATAAAGCTGATTTGCGTTCAGAGACATCTCGTTTAGGATTCAAAGACATTTCAAGATATTGATGTAATTGAAAAAATATTCCGATGAAGTTTATTTTCGCTTTGAGTTTTGTGAGACTTTTGAGTTTAGCCTAAATAAGTTAATATTTTTGGTGAAGACTTTCCAATTATGAAGCTACGGGCATACAATATTTTAAAATAAAATGATCATAGATAAAGCTTACTTCCGCTCTATGTCCGAGAAGATTTGTTCTTTCATATAAACGGGTATTATTGAATAAATATTATTTTAAACAAAAATACCGATGAAGGTTTTTTTCGCTATAAGACTTCTTGTTTACGATTTATGGCATTAAAATAATTTTCTTCCGATTTTATCTCTTTTTGTCGTGGTTAACGAAAATCAGTCAACTTTTATGCTGAGGATCTTCGGTTTAAGAAGATATGGGCATTCAATGTTCAGAATAAAGTGATCACAGATGAAGCATAATTCTGCCGTACATCCTGCTCGTTTCGGCTTTTGCCAGAGAAGGGGCCAGAGAAGAGTTGTTCTTTCGTATTATATTGTATCTTTTTATTAATTAAATTTTATATACAACTCTTCTCTGGCAAAAGCCCAAATTTTATTTACAAAATTTTGTCAAGAAGCTATTTTCGCTCTATCTCTCGTTTAGGATATAAATGAAAAAAAGATGCGTGTGGGGCTTATTTTCATACAGGGACTCTCGTTAAGGATTTAAGACCATTTAAAGAATTAAAAATAAATTTCTTTTGATTGCCACCATTTATAAAGTACTCGTCATGGTTAAATCTGCAAACATTTTTGATGAGGACTCTCATTTTCAACGTTCAGAATAAAGTAATCATGGATAAAGCTTACTTCCACTCTACGTCCGCTTGTTTAGGCTGTATAATCATATGACAAGAGAAGAGTCGTTGCCTCCTGTAAGTGGGTATTCTTTTTCTTGTTTCACATTTAACCTTGAACTGGTGCTGCGTTAAATTTTTAAATATATTTTAGCTTTAATAGCATATAATGATTAAAGCGAGACTTAGAAATTCCAGCAATTTCAGTATTCAACATTGAAAAGACAACCTGAATAGAAACTTCACAATTGCGAATTACATGCGGAAACCGAAAAGTTGGAGTAGATTCGAATGCAAAGTTTCATGCTTTGTGTATTTTAGAAGGAAACAAAAATCGAAATTTTACTTATTGTTATTTGAACTTTATTAATTTTTGTGAAATATTATCATATATTTCCCTAACAAAGTTAAACCATGGAATATGTTCTTAATAAACGGTAGAAAAAAATGATATCCCAATGAAAAAAAAATCCACCCCTTAGCTCCCAACAAAAAAATAATTGTCATAATCAAATCCACAAAAAAATTTTTTTTAATATCGGTTTGATATTTTTTATTTAAAAAATTTGCCAAGCTTGCTGCACGAATCACCATCGAATATTGTCAAATACAACGAAATACGACGACTCGCAATAATCGTTCAAAGTTGTTGGAAACTATTTTATTTTAATTCTTCTAAAATAAATCCACAAAAAAATAAAATATATATCCTAATATTCAAACGATATATACGCAGATTATTTTCACTTCTTACGACTTCCTGAGCAAAAAAAATATATAATGAGGCTTGTTTACTTTGATGCCTTGGCAAAAGCAGCTGAGACAAAACAATAGTTGGATTGCCCCAAAAAGTATGCAGCAAATGGGAAAAAATCACATCAACAAATTTATGGACGAAAACAAAGTCAAGCAAGGACTATATGAATAAAGAAATGGTCAAAAAAATGAGCACCAAAAAAAAAAAGGACGAGAAGGAACAAAAGCCGTAAACCATGTACAGCTGAGATTGCATCATGTGTGTGTGAGTTTGTGTGAGAGAGAGTGTGAGTATATGTGTGAGCTTATGTGAGAGAGTCTAATATGATGTGCGAGTGTATGTGTATATGTATGTGTGTGTGTGTGTGTGCAGAGGTTTGGCGCCCGATAAGCTTAAGCAGCGGCAGCGCCATTAAGTATGCTACGCAGTCTGCACTGCAATGTACCGACAATTCAAATGCACAACAACATCTAAATGCTCTCCAAGGCACAGTGGTCAACATATGCTTTGCTTTAGATGAACTTTTTATTGTTTAATTAAAAGAATACTTAACTGTTCTGTGAGAACATTATTATGTTTGACTCGAATTTTTAATGAAGAATCATTTCTTTTTGTTTTCAAAATATTTATCTGTTTTTTAAAGTTATTAATGATGGCGTTCCTTATTTCACAACCTATTCCTTAACCTTCAACTTATCGATATTATGTGCATCCGACTGCCGTCCTATTCATGTAGACTTTGCCTCATAAAATTGCCTTAACCATATGATTTTAGGATAGCTTTTTTGGTGCTTTTTACCCCGGCTCTTCTTGATAGAGTTTGTTTTGCCGCTACATCTAGAGTAATCCTTAGTTAGCGAGCTTTAGCACTACAATTTTGTAGATCCAATTGTGCCTTGAAAAAGAAGATAATTAAAAAAACATGTATTGCCAAATCGAGCATCTCAGTTCTATTACAAATTATGAATTGCCCACTTGATCAACGCTGATCTTTTGGCTCCTTTGTTAAAGGAATTTTTTTTGAACAACATAATTCTTACAATTATGACACAAAAACTTAAGGTTAAAATTATGTGAACTTAAAATTATGTATTGTTCTTAAGTCGAAATAATTGAGAAAGATTGAAAGGGTTTAAAATCGTTGCACATCTGTAACAATTTTGAATAAGTCAGTATTGGAAATCTGATTAAGCAGAGTTTCGCTTAAAGCTGATCTTGTTAGAGAAGGATAAAATTCTCATTATGTGATTCATTTGCCAGAAGTCGAAAGTTAGTCATTTTTAAAACCTTTTTATCAATATAAAACTCGGCCAAAGAATTTTGAAAAGTTTTAATAAGAATTTGTAGAACTTTGTGGTTTTTTTCCAGCAGTTATGTTCATATAAAAAAGACGAGAATTGTTGAAGTGTCAAACCTAAAAACTAAAAGAAACCAAATATATTATTATACGCGTACAGAAATTATGTCTGTCGAAAAGTTGTAGATAAAAAGTCTTAATTTTAAAGCCCAAGCAATGTAAAAATTCCTTAAATCATTGTCTATTATCAATTTGCGCTGGTCGACAAACTTTGGGGGTATTTTCATCGAGGTTTTATTATAGGGTTTCATTAAATTTTTTTTTAAGTAGTGGGTTCCAAATCAGGCGCTCAACCGCTTAGCTTCAGGACGACCCGCTGTATGCATTATCTTTGCATTTAGCGGATGCTAAGATAGCTATCCAGGTGAAGTAATATCAAATTTAACTTTAATCTCTATTCAAATAAATAGTGTGGCGTCAAATTGCAACTCTTTGGAGGCTAATTTGTATAATTGATTTTACAAAAGAATACATTTTCTATATTGAGATAAATCGTCATAAAAAGCGGTGACTCTATGGTCTGTAGTACGATTTCTGTTGATCTTAAATATAGTTAGTTTTTAATTTCTTTCGAGTAAAAACTCAAACTCGCGTCAACATTTACACTAACACTGGCTGCGCTTTCTACTCAAACCAGGAAATGTTTTTCCCTTCACTCCAAGGCGAAGCATGGGAATTTCTACTAAGAGCTTTTGGGAGAGGTTTAGAGCTGCGGCTTGTAGATGAATCGCAATGGCTTTAATTAATAAAGATTATTTTGAACTAAAGTCTTCCTTTTAGCCAGCGGTGGTAGCGTTCAGTAAATGCTGCTGCCGGGTATCGTACCGCCAACCTTCAGTTTTAGAAGTACATTTCAAATTTGATCCCATAAAATCCCCGGTATAAACATCTTAAAAGATAAAATTATTTTGTGTTTCTATACTAAATAAGCTGAGATGTAATTCACATTCAAAATAAAATAATAAATGTTCAATAATTTAATTGAAAACCCGATTAACCAATAAACCTAACAACTTTGTCTACTATATTGCTTAGTACTTTTTTTAATCGCAATGTCTCACCTATCCCCTCTACGAGTTGCTCCATAATTGACTTTGCTTTTTGTGATCTTACCAAAATGTTGCATATATTTTTTTCTTCTATATTCTACGGCCAACAACAAATCCAACCTCTATCATATATCTCTACGTTTGGCATGAAAAGCAAGCTCGGATATTCTCTTTTCATCGAATCATATGGAAAAATACCTGTAATAGTTCACTTATTTTGCAGTTTTGTAGTTTTATTGCTTAACAGCACAGATTGCAGGCACTACCCGTTTTCTTTCATAAAATATGTCCAATCGTTTGGTTATAGTAAGCCAGGTTTCCAAATAAATAAATCGCTTACTGCGACCAATGTGCAATGGACATATCCAACTAACCGCACAGCATAGTCCAACTATAAATCTATCATGTTTACATCGAGAGTGTACGAAGAGTGTCGAAAAAAAACAAAAACTATAAGTAGAACTTGACGAGCCAAACCCAGTTCCAAAGACCACACCACTCACACACACACACACACACACGCCCATTGTCTTACATACTCAAAGGCATTACTCCCATCGAACACTTGAGCACAATTTGTTTATGCAAGTCGTTGCGATGTAGGAAACGTTGCTTGAATTATGGCTTTGTTTACCCCAAGTCATATAAGAAAAATAAAAACTGTAAGCTTTTGCCACAACAAACGTCTTCGTGATGTAAGCTCCACAGCAGCAGTATTTTCCTAAAAAAAAGAGAAAAAATCCCAACGTGATAACTTTACGCTTTTCGCCAACGCAGACGGAAAAACTTTGCCGTACTGCAAGCGGGGGAGCAACCATTGTGGTCGCTTTATGAAGGTCTAAGAGAATGCTCGGGTCTGTCTACTGGGTTACTAGGGTGTAGGTACGACGCGGCGTATGGGTGATATGTTATGGCATCATAACAATTGATTTTATTTGCCATGCTTATTGATAACGTGCGTTATACTGATTTTTATTACTGACCCATGGAACAAACCAAAAAGGGATCCACATCATTTGTAGAGCTTATCAGCGTATGTCTTCGACTTAATTTTATTACAGCGAGTGGGTGCTTGCAGCAGCAGCGCGTTTTCGAAAACGTTTAGTCGAATTATCACTAACAATGCTATAGCCGTTTTATGTGTTTCTCCTAAAGTCCGACTATTTTTGGCTTTCTTTTCCTTTCCGAACAAATCAATTTTAATTTTGTCGCTTGTGCGGAATTTGCTTTCATTTGCATTTTATTGCCTAAATAGCTTTATGCGTAACATGAACTTGTTGCCCAGTCCTGTAATTTCGACGCCTCTTATATCGATTTTACAACTTGGAATGATGTCTATGTATAAGGAAAGTTGTATATATTTTTAAGGTTTAAAACGAAAACACTTTGACACTTTTCTGGCATTTTGACAAGTGTTGGGTCGCCGGCCACCAATGCCGCAAAAGTTTTTTTCTCCTTTCATTTTTTTGCCGGATATTTTTTTTTACCTGTGCAACTGAAATATTTATGAAAATGTTTTTGACACGTTTTTAATAAGATTATTGTTGTTGTTGCTGTTGATGTTGTTGGTGTTGACACTCATGCAACATTGCAGCGCCTGCTCTTGACAATTCTTGTTGTTAATTTAATTAAAAGAGACGCTGACGAAGGCGACGTCACTTCAGCTTGCCATCTCGAAGCGGTAACAAAACTTGAGAGAACTTTTCAAAGGCCCAAAAATTTGGCAATGTCTGTTGCAATTGAAATACTCTAAACCGAGTTTAGCACTCTATGCAAATATGCGTATTTTGTTTCGAATGAGTATTTCGAAATTCTGTATCCATTTATGAACTTATAACAATATTTTTTACTATTTTCATTTTTCGCGATTAAAAAAAAAACGATTCTATTTGTTCGTGATCGATCGAACTTGATGGGCTATAAAAAATAATGAATATATTAAAACTTAATATTTAATAGAAAATTTATTTTATTTTTTTTAAATTTAATTTTTAGTTTATGTTCAAAGTTGACGCGTTAATTAAGTTAAGTTTATAATATAAAAAATATGTATAGAAAAAAATAAAGCTTTAAATGATCAAAATTAGTTAACCGAAATTCGGCTTTTAGTAAATACATATTTTCTTCTAAAAAAAGTTATTTGTATCTCAATATCTTGACGCATTTGCGAGATGAACCCTCCGTTTTAATGATTATTAATAGATATCAATTAATAGAATATCAATTTTTTCAATTAGCTTCAAGTGTGTCCAAAAGCTTCCCTTATTGAAATTCGATTGCTCTTAGGTTAGGTTAGGTTAGGTTAGGTTAAGCCGGTAGGCCCACCAGTGGGGGCCTCACATAGATGAATATAATCCTTAGTGGAACCGGAGTTTGTCGGCCCTGAGTCATGGTTATGGTTACGTTGGAAGTCCAATATGCGCTTGTGTTTCGAGAAAGCCAATAGTCTTTGGTGGCCTCCGAGCTGCCTCTGCAAGCGAGTCAAACGTTGGTCTGCCGAAAAACCTGGTGTCGAGATACAGATCGCTGGGCGGACGCATAGAAGGTGTTCGCATCGACTGCAGTCAAGCAGTGACCCGTTAGTAAGCACAGCATAAGCCTGCAGTCTTTTTTAGGAAGTTGCAGGATGTGCTGGGCTAGTTTCGGGTCGGTTTTCCCGCACATGCTATGGACGGTTTTGCAGTTCGTCGAGTTGTGACACCTTTTTTCGGAAGCAGCTGCAGCACTTGCTTCCGGTTTCTTATTTAGAGTACTTAGGGGTATCCCTACGTCTTCAGCCCTCGTTCCTGTCGATGCGGCACCTTTCTTAGCTAACCTGTCTGTCCGTCAATGCTCTGGTGGCTGGGAACTCAAAATATGCGCACCATCATGCGGGTACTTAGCGCATCTAGTGAGACCCTGTGTGTCGGTACACATTTGGAGCTAATAGCGTAGGCTTGCGTGGAATTGCTCTTATAAACCATAAAGTTTTAAATTTAGTTTATGGTTTTTTCAAAGTAACTTAAATAGGGTGCTTTTTTAGCAACTTTTTTGTTGGCAACATAAAACTGTAGCGGTTAACTTTATTGTCAAAACATTTTCGTTTTGGTCAATGATGTGAACATGAAACGATTTCTAAATGAAAAGTGCTAAAGAATTATGAAATTTTGTTATTTAAATTAATGCTTGGAAAGAGATCGTCTCATTTATTTCTCTCGTCGCAAGAACAAGATGTTTCCACATGCCACACAGCAAGTGAAACAATGGTCCAAGTAGAAGGCAAGTTCGATAAGATTTAAGATTTGTAACTGTAGCGATAAACCTGCACTTATTGATTCACTAAAAGACGATATTGAAGAGCAGATGCGTAAAATACAGGCCCTACAATGCAGAGAGTTTGCCGAAATGGAACCCAGCTGATGAACTTTTTGTCACACTGCTCAAAACCTTTGTATGAAATTATCCTTCAGCATTAAATAATATCGACCGTTCGTTCTATTGACTCAAAAACGGAATACAATTAGTAAGATCTTTACCTTTGCTTACGGCAAATTAGCTTGAAAAGTTTTTATAATTTTTTTTTGGAATAAATAAATAAAATCCAACTTTTGATAAAGATTTTGGGTTGTAATTAAACGTTGAAACCACTTACTTATTAAAGTACTCAGATATGCACCAACTCGCATCAAAGAATAGTCAAAAATTAAGATTTACAATAGTTAAGACGATCAAGGAAAAGAAAGAAAAGAAGTACTAAATGAAAACGATATAACTTCTATTTGAACTTCTTTCTATTGGATAGATTGGTTTATGAAAAGCTTTTATGAAAAATAAAAAATAGCGTCATTTTCGTAGCTGAGATCTTAAAATTGTTCGTTTATAGTTTACCATAGCATTTATCTGTAAACAATATTCCAAGACCAATCTGCAACGAATAAAAATCTTTCAAGTTTATCGCTTAGTTTTATTAAAATAAAATTAAAACTAACATCCTTCATTGATAGTGTTAGATGATTGAACATTTGAGAGCTGTTTTTATTCTAAAAAAATAATTTATTTTCTTTTTTTTCAGGTAAGTTCAATGGCAATTCATCTATTACCCTTTACTGGGAATAGTAAGTACAAAACAAATAAAAACTTTATGGCAATTAATTTGTTCAACTTTCTCTTTAAATCACTTGGGAGCAAAATTTGTTAAAAAAACAAACATAAATTTAAAAAAATTTACTTTCAAAAGAAGGACTTTTTATTAGTCAATAATTATGTGAAATATATTTTATTTAGCAATAAATTAACTAGGAATAAAGAATTAAAATTAAGTGTATATTTTTCACAAATAAATTTTCATATACAGTTTCAAAACTTACTTTATATTTTATTTATTCTGATGTGCCTAATATATACGTTTTATTTACAACTAAGCAGAGTTGACCTTAAGTTTTAACAGTTTTAAAATGTTGAAATTAAGAATTATTAAATAATAACGAGGAAAATGTAATATAAAACTAATCCGTATCCCTAGCCTGATGGGTGAATTTTTTATAGATATGCACCGTGACACATCTGGGGCTGGCTAGGAACTTGGATTTTCATTGTAAAAGATGAAAACAGGAAGTAACATTAAAGTTAAGACATTTCTTGAGAAATAAATCAAAAGATTAACGTTGATCAATTTGGGTTTTCATAGTATGTGACTGGTCAAAGATGATCGATTTGGCGAATCAAGTTGAGTTAAGATAGATCGTTCGTAGTATAGGAAATCATAGAAGTTATTATAGTTTGCCCATAAGAAACGAAAAGGATCGTATAATGCATAATTAGATCTACAAAATGCTAAGGAAAGAGGTCGAAAATTACGAGTTACTCTGGACGGAATGGTAAAAGAATTTTGTTAAGGAGTGTATAAGAGTCAATGAAAGTATTCTACTTCTACTCCTTAACAAAATTCTTTTTCCATTCCGTCCAGAGTAACTTACGCAAAAAAAAATACGCCATGTCAGGTTCTACGATTATTAAGCGAAATTAATTTTATAAGGCGTAGTCTACAAGAATAGAGCGGCAATTGAATGTTGGGATCCCAATTCAAGCCTCGAAGAGTAATTATTTAAAGAAATTGCATGAATGTCAGGAAAAATTTTTTTTCATAAAAAAAGTTGTAAAAAAATAAATTGTTTCAGAAGCGAACTGATGTCAAATTTTTTTACTGCAATATGCCGACTTGTAAATTCACAAAACTTATGCAAGCAATTAATTCTTAATATGAATAAACAGCGCAGTCAGCAAAAGCGCAAATGAGTGCGAGAACGAAAACCAAGCAAATGCGTGTAAGAGAGTTGACAGATGTGTGTGTGCTCACTGCGCTACGGCAAAATTTTGTAAACTCTGCTCTAGACAGACTTTGAAGCACAGAAAACTTAAAGTATAGTGGCCAGCTCAGATTCTGTTTCTAAATAAATTTATTTGTAATCCAACTAATTAAACGATTTGCTTATTTCCATGAGCTTTGGTATTAAATTTGTCATTAAAGTGGAGCAAAATGAAACCGTATAAAGCCCGGTTAATCAATTTAAACTAAAATATTTTCCCATTTCTCTGGCTTCTGTTTTCAAATGCATACCAAATGCATAACTTGCAAAGTTTAGAGTAATTCTCTCAGTCTCTCGCAGAGCATAATTGCTTTATATGCAACAGGAGCGGTCTTTGGTTACAACTCCCAATACATATGCATTTTTTATTTGTGTCTGTGTGCCATAACTTCAATTAAATTTCTGATTTATATTTTTTACAGTGCATAGAACTGCCATAAAATAAACATAAAATATGTAAAAACATTTGATTAAAAAATTGCAAAAAAAAATGGAAGATACGAGAAATAAAAACATAATTCACACATCACATAAAGTGCCTCAGGTCACAAACTTTGCATAAACAAACAAATAAAAAAAGGACAGATTTCAAAAGGGCAATGCAAATATAAAAAAAAAAAATTGTAAAAATTACAACAAAAAATTACGGGAATTTTAGATATGCATACAGATGTGTATGCTTTGGTAAATAAATATTTAAATGAAATCATTCACAGTATGAAGTTGACTTTTGGGCTTTTGTTGTCAATTGGTTTGCTTAGAACTATTTTAAGTACTTTAGATAATGGGAGTTGTGAAGTATTTGGAAAAAATATGCTGCAAAAATAAAAAATAAAAGCCGGGAGGGGAAAAATAGCTTAATACTTAAGTTGTAGTTTGTAAAATATGCTTTAGCGAGGCGAGTCCGAAACATTTAGTAAAATTATGGTAGAACGTAATTTCTCTGTCTGGACTTTACGTTTTCAAGATTAGCTCCAAAGTAGTCGGCATCAGGACTATACTTTGTTTATACTCTCTCAATTCATTATAAAAATAAATTATGTATCTTCTCATCGTTACTTAAATTTCTTGTGTTAGTTAGAGATTCTCATTAAGTTTTCTGGATCTTTGACGGGGCTCTTTGGACAATAACTATGATGTTCTTACTGGTCAACGTGGGTTTCAGTACTAAGTGGTTGAGTAAGATCGTAAGATTCGGACTTAAAGGTGTCAGCGGTAATCAGCCAATGTACGTTATTGGTCTTAAGCTTTAGGTGAGTTCTGTCGGCTTCAATCTGATTGCGCCACGGGAGACGTCTTTCGAAATGTGTGCCCAGATACAAGCGGGCGGAAACTTCTCGATAAAGTGCAAACGCTTCGGGTTTATATTTTTATTATTTAACACGAAAATCCGTTGAAATTTTTTTTTAAGATTAAATAACTGAATGTTAAATTTGCAAAAATCGTCCGATTTTTCTAATTTTAATTGGGAAAAAGTTTTGTTTTTGAGCTGAATCTTTTTAATTTCTTATCATTCAGCACTGCAATCCGGACTGGGTTTTGCCTTTCTTCTCCATGTGTTCTGGTCCATCCGTAAAATATTTCCCATACATCTTAGCCTCTAGGATTACATTTTTTTTATTTTTTACTGTTTTGAATTTGTTTTTTAAATACGACATTGAATACCATTTTTTTTTATAAATATATGTGTGTCTCTAAACCGGAGGATAGGTGGTTCGTTTTCAATCAATTTCTTGACCGTTTGATCAGTTTCATATTGAAAAAACTTAAGTTCTTCTCTTAGCGATGCAATAGATCCCACTCTGGTAACTTAGACTGTTCTACATTAGACCTAGATACTATGTTGTATTAGGCAACTTACACATACTAACTGAACAGTTCTGGTGTAAAATTAGGGTATTCCCTCGCATAATGTACATATCGTAATTTTTAGTTGTGGCAAATAATTTATTTTTTAAAGTTATTGTTCTTGCGTTATTTAGCTGCACGCCTCTCCAGCTTAAAGACTTTCAGATCATAAAACCTAACGAAGTCTAATTTTGCGGAAAACGGTACAGTTGCCAGATATGAATTCTCAGTGACATTCTAATGCTGTTATAGCTGTAGTACCTATAGTCCCCGAGATTTAGGTGTTCACGATCCTAGTTTATCTTAAGCATTTAATTACAAACTTTGATGTTTATCATGTACTGGACAACTGTCATCTTATATTAAGGCTACTTCTTTTTTTAATATGGATAACGAAAATATTTTCATTTTGTGATTCACAATAATTTAATGCGTTAATGGGTACAAGAAGAATGTTCGTAAAGTGTAAAATTGTTAAAAAATTCTTTTTTTTTTAGTCAGGTTGAATATTTGGTTTTCTTATTTTTTTTATTTTCGTTCGACTTAAAATTTTTTTTTCAATGATAAAATATTATAATAATCGTTTCTTTAGTTATTAGACGACACATTCTGACAATTGGCATAACTTTTTTAGTTAGAACTGACAATCTTTTCGCACCAAAATCGATTTGTAGCCAGTTTTATAATTAAAATATATATATATATTATTTTTTTCAAAACAGATACTCTAATTGTAGAGTTAGCAGAATTAGGTAGGGTAAAGATAAAATATTTCAAGGCATTGTCAATTTTTAAGCAAAATAATAAAAAAATACATAAATCCAATTATATTTTTGAAACTCAGCATTGAAAATTTGTTAAAAAATATGTTAAATGATTTTGAAGTTAAAGATTCTTACTATTGAATTTTTGATATTACTTCAGTTAACGAAGTTAACGAATATATATATATATATATATATATTTATATATATATATTCATATATTTTTTTCTTAAACATCAAACCAAATGGTAGAAATAAATTATAAGAAAAAGTATATTATGGAGGTTGATAGTTATGGAGAACTAATTCAGAGGAATTGTATAGTCGGGCAGGCAATTCTAGAATCTCTTGACATCTAATTATAGGGCAGTTAGGCCATTTGAAAGCATTTGGTTTTGAAACAAATGACAATTTTTTGTTATTTTCATTCTGATATTCATTTATTTCGGTTGAAGGATATGTGATCAAGTTACTTTTTGAAATTGAGCACAGAATGTGTTCTTTTCTCGGCGTTATCGTATTTGTCGATATAGCTGCAATTTCTCGTCGTATGTCGTCTTTCGGTTCGATCCTTTGCTTATTAGCGAATACCTTGGAATACAAATCACCCCGCAAAAATAAAGACTGATTTCCTTAGTTTGGGTGTCAAAATTACAACATTTCGATATGACTTGTCCGGGGAACAATGGTCGCATTAAATCCATTATTTGACGGTATAATAAAATCTGTTATCGTTGCTTGATAACGCTCGCCATTGACGGTTGTCATTGCTTCATCACGGTCTTCGAAAAAAATGGGACCGATGATCATATCCACACAAACACGACTACAAAGAGTCACTTATTAAACGTATAGAGGCTGTTCTTTAATCAATTGAGTGTTTGAAGTGGTATAGAACCGACAAATATAGTCCTGTCAAAAGAAATAGAGTGACACGTTGTTTCAACTTTATATAGCCTATTCTGTATTTCAATTTCGTTTGGAGGAATTGATAAGAATAGTTCAGTTTTCGATAGGTCGCCCATGTATTGAAGGTCTTGGTCAGAAGCAGTATAGCCCTGTTTGAAAGCGCTCAATGGCATATCAGCTGTTAAATTATCTCCGTTAACATCTTATCTCCGAAGTTACGATCATCTGTTCTAGAACTCCTACCACAATTCAGATTCTGTAAAGACTCCTGTCAAAAGCAGTAGAGTTGCACGCATTTCAGTTCGAAGACTTGAGAATTATAGTCCGGTTTTCGATACGTCGCTCATATATTGAAGGTTTTGCTCAAAAGCCGTGTAAGTCTTCTCAACAGCGCTCAATGGCATTTCAAGGATTAAGTTCTCTTCGTCAATACCTTATCTTCAGAGTTACGACTATGCAATCAATGTTCTGTCTTTGTGAAATTGCAGCAGCTCAGCTACTCGCTTTGTTTTATATCTAGATCACAGGAATCAGAAGTTCCGACAATCAGCTGAGTTCCCTGCTGGTTTGCCTTCTTTTTTTCGTTTTAAGATTCAAAAAGTCAAAAAAAATTCTTTTTAGAAGTGAGTGCACTAAGAATTTTAGCATTAATTTCTTGTAACTAAAATGACAAATTAAAATATTTCAACGTTTTAATTTTTATTTTTTTTTTAAATTACTCTTCGCTGTTATTCACTTTGATTACTTAAAACATATTATATATATATTTTTTTTAATATTTTAAATAGCCATTAAAAGTGATTTTCAAAGCGTAACTAATTATTCTGTCAATCTGAATAAATATTAATATAAGCACAGTGTCAGACAACATATTCGCCCACTTAGTATTTCATTTCCTAAGCCTTCATTGACTTTTGCTTAATAATTCATAACACACAAAATGTTAAACTCTTTGATGTTTGGAAGGACACTGCTTGAAGTGGCTTCCATTAGTTTATAAAGCGTCCAACGTGATTGCTCGCCCCCCGCCGGTGTCGGTCTGTATATTGCCCATCCCAGCTTATCTGTTGCAGTCATCAGCAATTTCTCATACCACCCTCGCTGGCATTGTTCGTATTGCATACTGTACGGCTTTATGCATAAGTAATATCCATGTTAGTGTCAATAGTTGTCAACGAAACGTTGTTGTCTTTTG
Source organism: Chymomyza procnemis (assembly GCA_035046065.1). Classification (NCBI taxonomy): domain Eukaryota; kingdom Metazoa; phylum Arthropoda; class Insecta; order Diptera; family Drosophilidae; genus Chymomyza; species Chymomyza procnemis. Next base: position 11,368,529 of record JAWNOJ010000024.1, read on the forward strand.
ACATGTCCTACGCCCCAAAGTGCCTCTCATCAGTGGGTCTCAGTGAACACCCACAACACCCACCCACCAGTGCTTTCGGCATGCTCAAGCTGATTGTGTTTTTCATACTCTTGGTGTGGCGAAGGATAGCATGGACTTCAGAAGACTTTGGTGACGGAAACATAGAGTCAGCAATTTATAAAATACATAAAAATGATTTATTCTAATATTGTAAATATTTTTGTTATGCTGCGCAGCATCCTGAGTTATGGAACTCAAAGTGCATCATTTTTCTTAGACTACTTTTTCTTTAAAAATATCATGCAATAAAATTTAAAAAGTTTGATTTTCTCGCTATAGTTTACATTTCAAATTTTGACATTTAAACATTTCGTGGTTCTGTCAGTAATAGTTGTATTTCTAAGAATAGTTTAGAATATATTATTATTATAACATGTAACTATAGATGTTATTAACCTAGAAAAATCTCTTATAATTAAAGACATTGCCTTTCGGATTCGGCTATATCCCGAAGTTCCGTTATTGGAGCGATGACCATAACATAGACAGCGGGGATTAAATTTGTTGCAGAAAGCTCTTATTTTATATAAAATGGTTATTCTTTTGAAATCATCACAAAAAATGATCTTCAGTTTTTATAAATTAATTTTACTTCTTCAGATGTGCTACAAATCTCCTTCTTAAGCAAACCCGATTATTTTCGATAAGCTGACTGGTCAATAATGGGGGTGTGCCCCCGGATTCCGTCCCAGAGACAGAGTTTTTATTGCGTCTGAAAAACTAAATTAATTTTAATATATTATCAGCAACAGTTTGATATTCTTCAATATTCTAGAAATTATCTAAAATAAGAAGGGATTCTAAAGTACTTCTGCTTGAGTCATTTCGTGTGTTTCTTGTATTAAGAGATTTTTTGATCCGTTACAATTGACGAACAGACAAATTCCACTAATACCTTTGTCCATTTTGTGCAAGTTAGCTTGTAGCCTACAATGTTGGGATCTTCAAGTTATTTTTCTCATAAGCTAAAGTTGCGTAAAAAAATAATTGATTGCTCGAATCGTGCTGTCGGTTCCCAGTGAGGAATTTTGATGCCCTTGTCCCTTTATATCTGTTGCGTATTTGTCATGATTTGAAAGCTGTATGAGCTCGATTGGTCTCTCATGCTTGCCGGTCTATCTGTTAGTTCTTTTGCTGAAATATTGTTTTAAGCCAGATCATGTCTGATCTTGGGCAAATTGTTTTAGCAATGTTGAAATTAATTTGATTAGCCAATAAGCAATGTTGACTCTGCTGTGCCATTACTTCTGCTAATTGTATGTACATAGAGAGAGATGTTATTGTCTTGGTATTTTTGGAGCTTGAAAACTTGCCTTACAGAGCATGCATTTAAAAAAACAAATTTTAAATTACCAAGTCGATTACACTTAGATCAAACTGCACGTGTTTGGCGACAGCACAAGGCACGAAAGCCGCTTTATCCAATTAAAACATAAAGGTTGTCAATAGATAAGTTGCTTAAAAATCACCCTTTATTTTATTTAAATTGCACAATGCGAGTTAAATTGACTGGAGTATCAAAATTTTTCGAAATACGAAGTAGCAACAACATAAAGGTTCTGCCAAAAAATAAGTTGCTTAAAAATCACCATTTTTTTTTCTTTGTGTAGCAGAATTCATGGTAACTTATCTAAAGTGTTAAAATTTCTGCGGTGTACGGTACAGAAACAACAGAAAGGTGTCAATAAAAAAGTTGCTTAACAATCAGCCTTGCCAGAAGTCGCGATAAATGGTCTGAAGTGTTAGAATATTTCGGAATACGATATAGCTGAAAAAAAAGAGTTCATAATAAATAATTAGCTAAAAAATTACCCTTTATATTGTGTATATACAAGAAATCGCGATAAATGGTCTGAAGTATCAAAAAATTTCGGTTTAAAAAACAGCTGAAAACAAACAGGAGATGTCAATATATAAGTTGCTTAAAAAATCACCCTTTATTTTGTATGCGTTTTAGAATTCCGTCTAAAATATCGCAATTTTTCATAACACAAAGCAGCTAAAAAAATAAATGTGTTGTCAAAAAAAAGTTGCTGAAAAATCACTCTTTATTTTGTATGTTTACCGAAATTAGCGATAAATGGTCTCAAATATAATATTTTGAAGTACGAATACAAGTAAATGGCTTGACAATTTGCATTATGGCAGACTTTTCGAACAGCAGCGCATTGAGTTCTCATGGTCTTAAGTAGTGCCGTATGCCCTGGTTTATTCAGATTTGCCTTAGCAAGAGAGTATAGCAAGTTCTATAATAAACCAACTACATATTTCTTAACCTCATACCAACAAGCTTACACACGTTTGTTTCGTGTCAGTTCGTTATCGTCACATACATGTTGTACTTCTTCTCTACAGATATATATTGTAGATACAGATATATGTATGTATAGGTATATGTTATATTCGTAATATTCTTGTTTTCGCTGTAGTGACTCCACACAATGTATTATTTTATATTGGCATTACTTTTGGTGCCAGTGTTGCTGCTAAATACAACATATATCTCCTTAGTTTTGCTTTTGGCGTTTTTCCTTTTTCCACGAAGAGCTGCCAACTTCCGGCTGCCCCCCCTACATACGCACGCAAACACATACACATTGTGTGGGTGCTTGTAGTTATTACGCTTGTTGTTGCTGTTGTTGCTCATGGCATGTCCTTCAACGCCTTGGTAGTTACGTATAGCATTGGTCTGCTCTTTTTTGCTCCCCCAAATGTATGAGCGTGTGTGCATGAGTATCTGTGTGAATAATATCTTTGTGTGAGTGTAGCTGTGTCTGTGTGCTCTATAGGGCCGCATATGTTACTTTATTGGCATTCAATTTGAGTTATCGCTATTTTTTCCTGTTCATATGCGTTTTTGCTGGTATGTGTGCCATACGTAACTACGTTTGTATCTATGTGCAGCAGCGTATACATGCATGTGTGTCTGTATGTGTGCACTTGTAAGTTGCTGTTAAAATGAATTTTCTACTTTTCAAAAAACATTAAAGTTGTTCCTGCTGCTGAAGCTGCTGCTGCTGTTTGAGAAAATGCCATTGTTGTAGCCTTAGTTGCAGCATCATACTGAGATTTGCCCCAGCAACCTCTGGGTGTGTGCGTGTGTGTGTTTATATAAGTGTGGCTAAGTTTACTTTGGTAGCACGTTTTTACACACAAACTCACACACACACACACGTGTGCTCAAGGCCCCAAACGGCACTAACATATAATCACATTTTATTTGAACTTTTATTTTATTGTATGCCATTCGAGTTCGCTTTTCTTTCAAGTTTATTTGCCAGCCATTTTGTTTATTGTGCCAGAAAGCAAAAAAATAATACTAAAAAAAAAGTTTTTTCTTTATTTAGTAAAAAATCTAAAAAAAAAAATGTATATAAAGCCACCCAGTTTATTTATATTGATTGCCTGTCGAGGTCATTTGGGCATAGTTTAAACCAAGTCTAGCATCTTTAACGCATCACAAAATTCAGCTACTGCTTCTGCACTGCCTATTCCAGCACCATCTCGACCAGTTTATATTTGATTGATGCATTTTATGGGGTCTTTATGGCTCTATGGCCGTACACTCAGTTCTATGAATTTTGTGTTTTTGCATTGCGAAGCACACTTTATTTTATTTTAATTAAAAAATGCCTTGATTGGCTTCAACTGACTGCGACCTGACCCAGTCTGTTCCGGTCTGGCATAAGTCAGCCTTGGCTCAAGTGTAGTACTACCACTAGGTACGTAGAAGTGCTTCCTTGTTGGCTGTGCACAAAGCGGATATTGGAAAAGCTTTAAAATAATAAATATTGTAAAGTAGTTTATGAGGATATGAAATTTGGACCTGCTACATATGTGTCATGCATTTAAAGCAGTTTCATTTTATTTTTTTGAAACAATTTGCAATCAAGTTGATAGCTTTTAGCTAAAGCAAATTAATTCTCTTCAAAACTTCATGACGTCAGACATGGCCAAAAATTAAACTGTTTCGGTTTGGCAAATATATTACTTGGCCTAGTGAAGTCAAATACCATAGAGCAGCTTAACTTCAGTGCAATTAGGCTTTTTCGTAAAACTCACAAGTGTATTATGGTTATGCAAATGTTTAGTTTTCTATTAAGAAGTTTATTTTCAAATTTTAAGTTTTATTTTAATAAATAAAAACAAAAAGGCCGAAGTACTTGGGTTTTTATTTGTGGTTAAGTTAAGCTGAGAATATGGTTCTGTAAAAATAAATAAAGAGTTTAAGGCAATTAAAATTTTTTTAAAATACTTTAAAACTTGGGGATTGCAATAGGTCAAGCTCAGCTTTTGTGCTGCAGCCGCCGTTTAGTGCCAAAAATCTACATAGATGACAAAAAGAGAATGCTCAAAGGCAAAAATATTTGGTAATCTACTGCCAAATCTGTATAAACAATTAGCGCCCCAGAAACTTTCAACAATTTTAACCAATTTGGAATACAACTTCAGAGATAAATAGCTTTTAAAGAATGTCCAACGATTGAAATCTCATATTGCCTTGAACTGTACTGACGAAGAGTGTTCCTTCAGTATGGTCAAAGTTCAAGGGTATCTTTGCATTTTCAGTCTGAGTGCAATCCCGATCATAGTCCAATCAACGCAAGGACGAAAGCCATATTTTATCACACTGATCGGATCTCAATAGTGCGGCATCAGGCTTAATAAGTATATACGTAAGATCTCTACTCTACGCCAGACCCTAGAACTGAGCCACCAAAAAAATATCGACATTATCGATTATCCCTTTGTCGATTAAAAAGCTGCTTACGATAGTTCGATAAAGAAATACCTATGTGCCACATTGTCTGAGTTCCATCTTGCTGCAAAGTTATGATAGCACCATTCCCTCTGTCGAAGTAAAGGACATCTCGGAACCCTTCAGTATCGTGCGAGGCTTAAAAGAAGTTTGCTCGTGAAACCTCTTCAATTTTTTAATGGAAGGTGTACAGCGGAATGCCAGCTACTAACAACTAATGATATTATTGGGCGACTTAAACGAGCGTTTTTATAGCATTTTCTGTTACCGAATAGATGTCAGCGAAAGTTAGTTTTGAGGTTAAAGTGCATGTACACGGCTGTGCTTAGAAGTTCAAGTAAAAACTTCAGTTTCTAATGACAATGTTTCTCGTAAAAAATCGAAGTCAAATAAAATCCAGCTGGTACTGGTAACACTTGGAAACACTGAAAGTCTTTTTAACTGCAAATATTGTTATATTTTAAAAACAAATTAAATTTTGAGAATTCCCAAATTTTTGTCACAGATTTGTTGTGAAAGCTGATATTATAGTCAACTGATTTTGAGCAATTCCAGTGCGTTAATTAAGAATAATAAAATACTTCTGTTATCCCGATTTGGTTAAGATAAACCTTTTACTTATAATATGCAACCTTATTGATCATACAAAACTTTATGATTTGTTTGAGATGCTGCAAAACATCCCTATGGGAGCTATATCTGATATGTTCTCCATTTTACAAAATTAAAATAAATATCTTCTGAAAAGTTTGTTGCTCTAGCTCTTACAATCTCTAAGATGTAGAAGTTATTTCGAAGAAGCGTGGGTATGTGGAGTTTTCTAGTCATACAGAATATAGTTTATGTAACTTTAATGGGTTCCCGACTTAACTCCCTTTAGGGTATTACAGACATTTTCGGCATACACAAACCTTTTGCACCGTATAGTAAAGGATATTAAAAAAAAAAAATAAAACATATGAATAAAAATGATGGAATTAAAAATAAGAAGATGGGACAGATACCACGTTAAGGTTTCAATATAGGCTCACTTGCTATTGATTAAGTCAAATTTCGTAAAATTTCGTAAAATTATTTGAAAGTGAAAGTAAAAAATGTCTGCGAGGAAATTGAGAAGAAATACGCCGGGAATATATCAACAATACATATCAACAAAATGTTATATTTTGTTTTTTGATCCAGTTCAAGGACGATATTAGCTAGACATAATACCATGTGTGATATGATAACTTCTTTTTTTAACCAATTCACTTTCGCTGCAAAAAGCATGCTAAATTTCAAGCCTGTATCATTAATAATTGTATTCAGATTTAAGTAGAAGTAAGCGATCCAAGTAAAATCAGGGGGAGTAGAGTCTTAAATCTGAATGTATCTGGTGCGTCATTACTTGACTTTCTGTCAAAAAAATTTAATTTGGTTTTAAAATTTTCATGACAAATATTCCTTTATTTTGGATGTGCAAATTCCCGCCTACCTTTCAAAAACTCTTGAGTAATTTTTTTTTTTTTTTTTTGGAACTGTTTATTTTATTTATATTTACTGAGGCATGCATCGCACCAAACATAAGGATGCAGTCTTCCTTACGTATTGCTCATTAATATGCAAAATAAAATGATTCAACGCTTTGGGATTGTTTTTGGACTGGCACGCTTTTGCATCCCCTAAGGACTGTTTCATATCTGCATTCTATTTTATTAATTAATGGTAAGAGTTCCAAGGCACTTGTAAGATATAGACCAAAGAGTACTGCTCAAGGGCGTAAACAAATGTGCCACGCGCCAGTCATTAAGTGGCAGTTGGTTGGGCGTGTAGGTATGGCTTTTGAACTTCAGAAGAAGTCTGCAATTGGAGCAACTGCAACTGCCAGGTTAACAAATACTTTAAGTACTTGCCATGCTGTGCTTCCTGTTTATGTTCTATATATATATGAAATATATGCTTATATATAAAAAGTTTTGCATGTAAGGCAGTCTGCTTCCTGTATTTCCTGCGCCAGCTTACGTAATGTGTGTGTACACTTTGTAATTAGTATAAAATATAACACATGTGTTTATTTCGGAAATTGGCAATTAGACTTCGAACTTAAATATTTCGGGTTGATTCCAGTCATTTGTATCATAGATTGTGACAATAGCAGGATGTGGAGTTAGTATTGGATGGGTACGTTCAAGTCGACTTGAGCATATAAAATAGGTGTTTTCTTGCTTTTGGCGGATGTATCTGAAGTAACTGCAAGAAAAATAAGTTGATAAAAATTTAATTTCGTGAAACTCTAAATTATCTGCGAGTTTCTAAGGCCCGAGCGGCATCACGTACAACAAAATCGAAATGATAAGCATAAAATACAATAAAAAGTCTTGGAGATCTGATGTGAAACAGCACTTAAAATACACACCTCTCATCAAATAACTAAGGAAATCTTTGACATATATCGTTTTTGAGGGACAACTATTGAGAAGCTGTATTCGAATGAACTCTTGAAGAGACACCGTTCTGGATCGTTTACTTTAGAAATAAGAAAGTAAGAGAAAGAGAGAGGAGTGGTAGAGACAAGAATCGCTGCTGGTCAGTTTTTGATAGTTTCAACTCTCCTTGCTAAAGAAGATGCATCCGGTAACTTAGTGTTCCAAAGAAAGTCAGTGCCATAGTCGAGTTGGTAATCGAATGTGCTTATAGTAGTCAATGATTGACATATAAGGGGAAACATTTTAGGCATTCCTAGTCCTTTTGTGGGTCCAACTTTACCAACCAACTTGTGTACGCCAAAGTGGCCTGGTACTCAGACTATATGGAGTTGTGAAATATGCTATATTAATTTATATATTCGGCTTATAGCCGACTACAGCAGCTTACGCCTTTCTTTTCTTTTGTTTTTTTTTTTAAATCTCTTACGAAATTATTTTTAAGCACACCAAACAGAAATTGAAACGTCAATGATATATTCTCGAATTTCTTTGAAACTGCCAAAAACCCTTCATACCGCGTACCTTTCTCTCGATTTGATTGCGAAGAAGATAAACTCCTGAGTTAACTGCCTGTGCATGGGCGTGAAACTTCAGCTGCTGATACCAGCAACAAAATTACTGGTACTCAGATTAGAGATTAGAGTCGTGAGAGAGTCGACTCATTGAAAGAAATCCATGTGCTGACTGCGCTGCGGCAGAATTTGTGCAGTGTATAGTAAGTGTCTGCCAATCTTTGGGATAAAGATTGCCTTGAAAAGCGGAAAAACCTTTGGGGCAAGTTTATTCTGCTTCGATCCATTGTGATTAAAAAGTAAAGTTGCGATTTACTGGGTCGTGTATCGAAGGGATTAAATTGGGAGTTAAATAGGACACCTCAGTCTTACGAAAGTCTTGCTCAGCGACCAACCACACCAATCAAATATTATTTGTCAAACTTATAGAGAATTTGAGCTACTGCCACATTACATAACTGAAAACACTCACATAGACTTACCCGCACTAATGCATTGCTTTGAAAATCTCTTTATTAAACTCTCCATAAACGTAGAGCCTGATAAATCAAACTTTTTAGCGTGGTTTTGATTTTTTCATTTTTTCAGTGGGTTGTGCCTGAGTTAGATCCAAATAGTAGGCACATTGTATCATCAGTTGGCCCAGTCCATTGGCCTCATAGAGTATTTTTGTGGCACCGGGTGGAAATATTACTTTCTGAACTTTCCATTTATTTTTCGCATTGATACTTAAATGCTTTGTTATGTTATTTGCTTGTACCTCGATTGTGAAATTAAGAGCCTGATCCTTTATATGTTTGGCATACTCAAAGATGGCCTGTTTTGCCACAGCGCTTTCATAGCTATTTCCGCTGCTCTCTTGATCATAAAGATTGCTGATTAGCCGGCGTAGCCAGGGAAATGCCAAATTGGACACTCTTCCATGAGCAGTGTCTTTCAACAATAATAGTAAAACGTAACCAGCCATCTCCAGATATTGCTTGCTTTCTGTAGCATCGGTCAGATTGATTTCTGCATCGGGCCATTCTTTAGACTCTGGGGACATCGAACCACTCTTTAGCAATAGGCGACTATTTTGCAGCTGTTGTATACGATTCTGCACTGACGCCCAGTTTTTGCTCAGCTCTTTATGCTTCGGTAGCAGTACTTGCAACACCTCTAAAGTCAATTCCAGTTGTCCCAGATTTTTTCTGGTGGGTGTACGAAATGGCTCACTGAAATAGCCATTACTACGCAGCCGGCGTAGCAAAAAATTTGAGATAGCTTCTATTATGGTCTCGTCTATTTCCAGCTTAGTTTTTTGAAGCAGCTGCAACACTCTTAATGCATAGGCGCTGAGCCAGGTGGAGCTGCAGTTATCGATTAACTGCTGGGTATGATAATAGCATATGCCACCGGATGGATGTCGTCTGCTTAGCAGGCTTTGGTAGCCTTCATTTATCTCTTGCTCCACAAGCTTCAACCATTCATTATCTGGCTTTCTTTGGTTGTTTAGAAAGTCCCAAAGAAAATATTTGTTTAGCAATCTGGTTATGAGCGCCTCGGAGTTGGGTAAGCGTTCAAAATTTGTTACATCTCGTAGCTTGGGTCCAAGTAGCTGACCGCTAACGAAGCACTGAATGAATGTTGCTGTAGGTTCTTGTGGTAGCTGCAAAATCAGATCGCCTGTTGTGCTTTTATATTTATGCAAAGGGCGAAATACAGACACTTGTGGTGAAATGCGTGGGTTGTTCTCGGATACCTTCAAAGTGAGTTGCAATGCATCCCTGGTATTTCGGGCGGAAGCGGTAAAATTTAGCTGTGCTACGCCGTAGCTATGGGGGCGCACATTGAAATAGGTCACATTGTTGTCATCTGCTGCAATTGGTAAATATTGGCTGAATGGAGCAGGCCGTTGTGGAAGTCCATTTTGACCATAGATGGTGAACACTTTAATATCTGTCTGCAGTGTAATCGTGACATTGATGGACACGTTATGTGTACTAAAACAAATCAATGGTATGCGCAGGGTTTCATCTAAGAAGAGCATTTCTGTAGTTTCCAAAAAACAAAATAATTATGTGTGTGTTCTTATTTACGAACCTTTTATGAGGGAGTTGGGCAGACGAGCGGTCATGAAAAGTGGTTTGCTGCTGTGTATATTTATGGGATTTTCGAATACCATTAGACCAAAATTTGGATGTATTGCAAATGCGCTTAGCTGCCAGCTGTTAATGCTATCGGGTACTCGAGTATTCCAGCTGACCGAATTTTGAGCTCTGTTTAAAATGGGAAGTCATATCTTAGATGATACTAGGTTGCACTGTCTGCACTTATTTTTCGATGACAGCAGGACGCACTGGGCGCCAGTGAGTTCCAAAACACTTTTTTGGAAATAATATTGTTTAAACAATCAAAACAAAAAACAGTATCCTATGGCAGTAGGGCGCTTTCAATTGAATTGTTGTTTTGTATAACCGAAAATAAAGGATGTATCGAGTTGATATTAAGTATAAAGAGAGAGGGAATTTTGTTGTTTATATTTTGATTTTAAACTCGATACATCGGAAATTTTCAAGCAAAGTTTATCGAGGTTTTTTGAGTTACGGAATTGTGAAAACCAGACATTTTTTAGGAGAGATATATATTTAGTGTTAGGTCTTCTTCATCAGTTGCTCAAAAATTCTTAATAATTCTCGTCAATTACGAAGAAATGTAAATTCAAGTAATCAATATTTGTTTTAAAAAATTTAATTGGCCGTAAACTCTAAAGTAGCTGTCTTGGAGCAAAAATAAGCTTCAACTGTGTTTACTTTTTTTCAACTTTGAATGGCTATAGCAACTGAACAGAATAATATTTTTTATTTTGATTTTATAATCACCAGAATTTCGACTATCATAGCTAATACTCACAGGGTTAGACCATCAAGTATCCAAACATCACTCAATGGCTTGCGTATGACAGGTAAATCTTTCGTTAAAAATGTTTTCCTGGCTTTTTCGATTTTTTCCGTATTACTCGTCTCTGAACCAGCTGCAAGAAAAAAAATTAGTCACTGCAGATTTTGTAATATCTCTTAACTTTACCTGAAGACTGAAGACGAGGCGCATTCGTCATTGTTAACAGGCCGGCAGGTATGCCAAGCATTTGTTCATTATAATTTGATACATTGAAGCATTTTTTAAGCATATCCATTGCATTTTTTTGTATATCTATGGAACTGCTGTAATCCCACTGCAGAGTGCTGTGCTCTACGGCAAAAAGGCCAACATAAGCTCCTTTTGTAGCTTTAATTTGGAGAGTAAGCGGTTGTCCGGCAATTACTCGATTTGGGACTGTGATTCCTACCTGTTAATAAGAATGACGAAAAGGATTTTATGAATTAGATTGGATGATCAATTTTTTTATTAATAGTTTTTTTCAAGAAAACTGTTTTTGCTTTTATTTTCAAAAATAATACGAGCGTTTATTTTTTTTCTCGAAAAAAATCGGAAAAAATATAAATATACTCAAGAGTAGTAGAGAATATCGTGTAATATTTTAGATATATTTGTAACACTAAAAATTACTAAAAAATAATAAAGGCCATAAAAATCGGAAAAATTTGGAATTGAAGAATTTTGCGAAAAGTACATAAAAATATATGTCAAGCGCAAGAGTGAAAATCTATTAATATTTAAAGATTATTACTAACTATAAAAATTGTATTAAAATTGTTAAAAAAAAAATAAGAGCGATTAGATTATTTTCAAAATTTGGTAAGATAAAATTTACTTGAATTGAGGGATTATAAAAATCGGAAAAATTTGGAATTGTAGATTTTCGCGAAAAGTACATAATAATAAATGTCAAACGTAAAATGAGTATTTCTGTTGTATGAAAATGAAAGTTGAACAAGAGACTATCAACATGAGCAGTTTTAACTAATAAGGATCCCTCGAAAGTCATAATTTTGAATTGTTAGATCATACACTCTTGAATTATACGATAAATGAGTTTTTTTTTCGTACGCGCTAACATTCTATTTTTAAGCATTTACTCACCTTCTGCTGATTTAATTTTATGTGTAGAGTCTTCTGCGTTATCAGCAGAACATTATTTTCAGTAGAAATTGAATACAGCAAAACATTTACCATTGGCCACATGTCATAATTCAACTGTAGCTTGATTTCATAGATCATCCTTTTCCCATCTGGAATGACTTCTGCACCATTTATAATATTTCCCTTTGCAAAAATCAAACAAAAAGCTGAATCTTTTGCAGATTTTGCTTCAAATGTAATGATTTCCGGTACACCCAAATTTGTTGCATTCTCGAATTGAAAACTTGGGAAACAGAACGTAAAGATTATAGTACATACTTCAAACGCCATAATAATATTTGGTACTTACAAATTACTTTCAATACGCCAATTTCGTTTGGGGGACTTTATAATGGGTTTTTGAATTCTTAAATCTATAAGTTTAACTTCTTTGCCGTAATCCTCGACGCTTACATCGTTTTCGAAGCTTTGGGGCCTATTAAAACTTTCCGTATTATTCGTTTCTACTTGAACAAGCGTGTGCTGCAGTTCCTGCTTTACTTTGTTGTACTCGAAAAATGTGCGAAATATTAGTTTATTTTCAGCGTTTAGCTGCAACTTGAATTGGGCTTCACCACTTTTGTTCAATGTGCCGACATATTGGGAAGCCGTTTTTTGGTTATCCTTGAACACATAGCTTAACGTAACGGTGGCATTTTTATCCAAAACAAGACTGCCATTTAAGTGCGTGACACGAAAGCGTACGGTTTGCTCACGATTTGCCACAAGCGTGTGACAAAATTTAAGGCTACGATTAAGGCAGTGTACCCGATAGGGCACTTCATGGAGTGTAATAGTTAGATTGGCACTTTGAAGCACTGCAGTAGAAAGCTCCTCGACCACAGCGCTTAGATTTAGTTGCTGTAGCACATTTTTGGGCATTGTCTGCATGAATTGGGCTAAGGGTACCTGCAGCTCTGCCATGCCCCTTTGCAACGTAGCGGTATCTTGCGCTCGCAGCACTTTATAGTCCTTCAAGTCTTCATCCGTAAACGTTACCATGTGCAGCTTTACGTTGCCCTCCACAGGATTGCCATAACTATAGCGCGCCTTTACTGTTACCGGCAACACGCCTTGGCTGTACGCTACTTTAGGCTCTGCTACGACAACTACGCGAAAGGGTGTTGGCATATTTTCCGCTACCCTAAAAGAGTTGCAGGTTTCCAAGTCATCGCCGCCATTTTGTGCGCATAAGCGCCAGTTGCCCAATACTGGGTTTTGTGCCAGCTCGAATTGCATCGTAAACACGCCCGATTTGGTCTCAAGTTGTGTCCAATTCTTGGTCACATTACTCTGTGCATCCTCTAGCCAAACGCGTGCGTCTGCCACAGGCTTCACCTGCTTTAACATTACATTTAAGAAGAGCACACGGAATTTCAGCAGCTCTCCGAGTTGATAGCGCGTTTTAGGCAGTTGTATATGCACAAAGCTACTAAAGTTATGCCAGTAGAGATTGGTGGTGTTTGCAAAGTAGAAACCACGCACACTTTTGACGCTCAGCTGATAGAGGCCACGTTCTAGCTGCGGCACATTAAATTTTACAAAGCGCACCGGATCATGTGGGGTGAGATTTAGTAGTATGCTGTTTGTATAGCTGGGTCCACTTATGCGCACCTCGCAACTGCAGCTAATTTGACTATTGAATATGGCCACAGCAACGCCAAAGAGACGGTTCGAATAGATGCTGCTGGGCGCAGTGATGACATAGGTGCTAAAGAAGAACTTATACCGGTTACGCTTGGAACTGCTTATGTCAATGGCTGCCTACCCATTTGCATTGCTTGCAGCAAGTTGTAGCATGCCACCGCAGCATAGGCATAGTACGATCCAGCTACTTGACATGGCAAACACTGCTTTAAAACTGAGCGACTGTTGGCCCTAACTTCGTCTCCATTTAATGCAATTCGCAACGCGCTTTTGTCAAATGATTCGCTACATCTCAAGGCGTAACATTTGCCGTTTAAGCTTATGTCAGTTACTTGGTTGTAATATCATTTGCTGCTTGTCGTCCACTAGCACATAATTATCCGGATAAACTCCACGGCGGCACACAGAAAGCGCATAATTGACAAGCCTCGCATCGCATGGATGTCTTGCAAATGTCTGCTGCAAGTTGAAAGGGGTGCAGGTATGTTCAGACGATCAAATAGTTTGTCTTTGTGAGTTCAGTTGCGTTTGTGATTTAGGATTTCGTTTTTTAATTTTCTCCATATAATAACCGAATTCTTGAGTTATTGATCTAAATCTTCTATGTTATATCACGTATGAGATTTGTACTTCTCTTGCAATACAATTGTAACCACAACAATGTCATCCACTCAATCTCCACAAGTGCTGCAGTCTGCGGCTGCATAAATGAGCGCCAGAGCGGCAATTAAGCAAATATGTATGAGAGAGTACAAACTTTAGCATTGCAAGTGTGCCAGCTGTGTATTTTGCGCCCTAAGCAGTCTACCACCTCTGCTTTAGAGGGCGATTTCTGCAATTCATTTTCTATAATTGAAATTGAGTCAAAATTATGTCCTCTGAGTGTTACATTAAGTTTGCTGCATCATGGGAAGACTCTATGCGTTGATCGCTTAATTGAAACTACATCAATAGATGCTTTGAAACAATAAGATATTATCGTCTTCTCAACAAGATTCTTTCAAGATAAAGCAGAATACCCAAAAGCTTCTTGCCTTATTCTTAAGACTTTTGTTGCCGATCTGACAATTCGCAAACACATTTTAATGTAACTTGTTTTTGTAATATATTTAGGCTTTTTTAAAAGTTCCAAAAAATGAATGAATAATCTGATCAAGTGTCCGCTTACTTGTAACCAAGCTAAGAAGTAAAAATATAATTCACTTAAAACTCTACTATATATTAGATTACGGAAATAAATTTTTTCCCATTAACTGTGCTGCCAGCGCTCCAAATGAGTAAAATGGAGATATCTCTATTTATATATGCTTGAAAAGAACTGGAATGCACAGTTCATAGCCCCACCCGAAAACGGTGGTGTTTCTTATTAAAAAAGAATTTTGTAGGCAAAGAGCTTATTTTTTTAACTTGGCGATTCGAACCACAGAACTTTGATTTTAGACCGCCAAATTTGGTTGCGGCGGTGTAAGTATAAAAAATCCCACTAAAATGGGATATTAGCTTTTAAACTTAAAAAGGGGGTTTCTGGGGGAAATCGCAAGTAATTGCAGCATGTTTTATCTTCCAAGCGAATCGAAGCTTCGATCTTCGATTTTAGATAGCTAAATTTGGTGCTGGTGGTGTGAGTATACAAAAATCAAAGCATTGTTATTTCTTACTTTCAAATTTCGAGAGGGTTTCCTACCTTTCAAGCTATCTAAGAGCTCTGCTGCTTCAACTTGGTTCATATTAATTTGATTTTTTAAGTATTTTTAGCATTCTACACAAATTCGTGTTTTTTTGATAAAGACATATTGTGGACTGTTATTAATTCCTGCTTCTAAAGTTTAACACTCCACACAGAGGCAGACATTTCAGCTGGCTAAGCAGCACCCCTGAGTACTGAAGGAGGCAGAACTGAATCCACTCCAGAGTTTGCTTAATAACCCTTGTATGCTGAATCTGGTTAAAACCGTCAATTAAACCCCCTTAGTTCTATCAGCCCAAACTGATTTTTTCTTAAGCAAGAAGTACGAAGTGGTGGCCCTCGGTAGCGTACTCGCACTTAAACCGGAATAGAGGTGTCTCCATGCTTCACCTTTGAAGCGATGACCATAGTCAAGGAGAATAAATTTATTTATTCATTTTAAGAAGTACAAAGTGCAATTGGTCAAAGCGCAAATGTAAGAGAGTTGTTGCATGTGCACATACTGACAGCACAGCGGTAGAATTTTGCGCCCTATTTAACAGATTCTGAGCACCCCTGCTCTGGATGAATGTTTTGGTAGATCTCCTACTTAGCCAGAGCAAAGCACCATAACCAAAATGCAATACCTTACTTTAGCCAAATATTAACTTGAACCCAAGGAACCGAGGCTTTTAACTTGAGTTCACCGGTTTTTATGTACTTTAGTATGATTTATGAGGAATTTTCGCGTGTAAGTTGGAAAATTCTCGTACCATAAGGTTAATATTTTTTGCAAGCAGTTCCTGAAAATATTTAAAGGTTATATAAGTTTTTGAATGAATTAATTCAGCTGAAAGATATAAGATTTGCGAAATGTACTTGGAACACACAAATTACAGATTCATCCATACAAAGATGGTCAGACAGGCAATAGTTTTATAGTTCAATAAAATGTAACCAAATAAAATGAGTTATTTATAACTCTTGGAACTTAAAGAAGTAGATGGTATTTTTAGTTTGTTACAGCAAATAATATAATAAGAAATTGTAGGTCTATAAACTCTTAAAAATTTTCCCCAAAACTTTCCCGAGCTTAAGATCATTTTTCCCAATTTATGCCACAACTCGTTCAGTACCTCTAACGCATCGAAGTTTCCAAAATCATCCTTAGAATGATTACTTTAGAGTAGCGTTTGCTTTGCTCGTCTGACCACAACTTTAGATATATGCATATCGGAATACCTAATTCGTTGTCGGGATGTCTTCATGTCTGGCTTGTTTGACAGTTGGTTTGATGGTTTGTTGTGGCTGTAAATGCTAAACGTCACAATTTTGATAGTGTACGTGTTCTTCAATGCACTTGATGCTTGGGATTCCCCCACATCCTAACCCATGGATGTTCGTACTCTGTAGCTGGTTAATAAAGCAGCACTTAATACTTGATGATGGTCGCAAGCTATAGGAGAACCACTTTCAGGGTTGCACTGCTTGCTACTTATGTATAATGTTGTAGTTGCAGTTGTTGTTGTTTTGGGTTTGCTTTTACTTACCGCGTGGCTGCAAGTTGCACAAGTGCAACTGTATGAGTGAGTGTGGGGCTGTGTGTTAGGTGTGTGTGTGTGTGTTGGTGTGTCTAATGGTGTGTGTGTGTGTGTGTGTTTGTGTAAGTGAATGAGTGTTGCCTTGTGTGTTTGTGTCATGGCCCTGATGCAGTTATGCACAGTTATGCGCATTTCCGCCTGAGTAGTTTCAAGCATTAAATAACGAGGTTGTAAAATAAAGTTCCTAAAGCGATGTCAATAAAATAAAAGATTTTAAAAGTAACTGAGGTAAGAAAATTTTAATAATAGTAAAAAATACGCTTGGGTAGTGCTTTTTTTGTTTTTCGAAAAAGTAAGTACTGAGCGAACTTTTTTCATCTCATATTGGGCGAATAATCAGCGCAAAAGTCTTTTCTTGCTTAAACGGCACGAATTATAAATAAAAAAGATAATGAAAAAGCCTGGAAAGGCTTGTATACCTTACTTTTAATATTCTTTAGTGTCGCTTTTAATTTTATTTATTTATTTATTAATATTTAAGGGTACAACTAAGTCCAGTTGACCTTAAGATTAAACAAGTTAAACATTCTAAAATTATGAAGTAATAAATGATAACGGGGGAAAAATATTATAAAACTAATCCGTATTCCTAGCCCGATGGGTGAATTTTTTATAGATGTGCACCGTCTCACATCTGGGGCTAGCCAGGAACTTGGATTTACAATGTAAATGATGAAAACAGAAAGTGGCATATAAATTTAAACATTTTTTCCAAATAGAAGGGTTTTTATAGTTCATGATTGGTCAAAGAAGCTCGAATTGGTGAATCAAGATAAGATAGAATACATAAAGAAATGAATTGGATAGACCGTTTAAAGGAGACGAAATCATAGAGGTTATTCTAATTTACGCATAGGACACGAAAAGTTAATGTTAGACTAAGAGAAGGTAATTTTATAAGGCGATGTCTGCATGCGTAGGATGGCAAACGAATGTTGGGATCCCAGTTTAATCCCCGAAGAGCAAGAATTAAAAATTGTTTTTGAAAGGACTCAATCAACTCTTGATGGTGTTGGTATTGAGGGTTCCAAATGCAGGAGCAGTATTCCAAAATTGGGCGTACAAGCGAAACGTACAGCAATTTGGTAGTATACGGGTCATTAAATTCTTTTGACCACCGCTTAATAAATGCAAGAACCCTTCGATCAAAATTGTATTTCTAGCTTATAAAGGGTGCTTTTTTGGGCAACTTATTTTTTATACACACATGCCTTATACTTTTATACTTACATGCCTTGTTTGACTGTCAAACATATTTGGATTGTTCCTTTATTTGCATTTTATCTCCAAAGACGGAGCAGGAAATATATATATTTTAATTTACTAAGGCAAATAGCGTCTTTTTGCTAGCGACGCCAATGCCTAAATAAATACATTTATCCCCTTGACTATGGTCATCGCTCCAAAGGCGGATCAAGGAGACATCTCTAATTTCGAAACAAACAGGGATTTACAGTTTATACCCGAATCCGAACGATCTTTAATTAATAGAGGTTTTCTTAGGCAAATCTATTCATTTGCTAACTATGCCAGTGCTAGACAAATGCACCAGTGCTGAAGGGTGGAATTGAACCACCAACCTTCCGATTTAGAGACAAGTTAGCTAACACTACGCTGCACAGACCCACCATGCCAATGCTTACCAATTAATGATTTTTAGTATCCAAATTCATGCTCGATAAGTTAATTCTCAACTTTCGCAAGCTCTTAAGTAAAGCCGCATTTGCACTGTAGGGTAACCCTTAGCTTTGCAAGAATAGTTCTAGTAATAGTGAGCGCTACTGCACGATGCACGATCAGGACTTGGGTTAAATATGATAGAGCTGCATGTCATATAGCATACGAAACATTACCAAGTTCGGTTGGTATTCTTTTGCGCATATATGATCGATTAATAGTGTGCCTTGATCATGTGATACGACATCTTTATTTTGTGGGACTATGCTAAGGTTTCCTCGATAATTCCAGTGCGTGGAAGACAATACTAGCGGTTAACTCTTGAGTTACAGTTCCGTTGAACCATATTTAAATACGAAATAAACTAGATCGTTTGACTTGATTATTTCATACAGAAGTTAATGTGGTAAAAATCAGATTTCCCAGCTCCTAATGCTGGCTCCTAGTGCGCTCATGAAAACGGGCAATATCAACCACCTTCATCAGAAATTTGCCAGCAACAAAAAATAGTTCCAATTTCTTTCTTATAATACTTTAAAGATATTTCTTCTAACTTTTCATGTCCATGTAAGTTAAACATTACGTTTTTTTAAATTTATCTAGTTTTGTAGAGTAATGTCACCGCAATATTGTACTTTACATATTCGATAAATCCTGAATAAATATAATAATAACTTAATAAAAGAATTAATTCATTAAAAATTATTAAAATTTAAATTAAGTGGATTTTTAAGTAATGTCAGAAGTATTTAAAACAAATCAGTAGTTGTATGCAGCAACGTGGATCTTTTTTTCAAATCAAATGGTGAGCAAAAAATAAAAAATAAAAATGCTTTTGATCGCCACAGATATATGAGGAAGCTTAGATCTTTTCCTAATTCTGATAACGCTAGTTATTAGTGGACTTGAAGTCAACAAATGTTTACTTTATACTCTACTTCTTCATGCTGTCTTTAAAAACTTTTTATTGAAAATCTCTTTACGTTCCTTGCGCAGTTTTGTTAATTTTATTCCTAAGTTTAAAAAAAAGAAAAATTATTTCCTAAATTGGGTTGCAGAAAAGTAGAGAAACCACTATAACGAATTTCATTAAAACTTGCAGTTACTTTCCATGTAACATTTTTTGAAATAATGCCGAAAAGCAAGCATTTTGGGCAAACATGTTCCGATTATTGATAAACAACCAAATTAACAAATAGACCACCCTGTTTACTATATAAATTATTCAACAATAAAACGAAAAATTCTATTAGATATTCTTTACAAAAGATTGTTGAAGTAGCGTTATAACCATACTATTCAATGTATCTACAGATTGATTCCACATATTATGTCCTTTAACTTCTTCTAAATGCATAATGATCAACTCTTAACTTGATTACAAACTATTCAAACTGCTCTCGGTAACATTTGCAATTGGCTGTATAGGAGCACAACGTTCCAACGTCACTCATTCACTTAGTCAAACTGTCAATCCTCGTTTCAATCTTTGTGTTTTCTGCTTTCGCTTGCAATTGGCAGCAAAGGCAATAGCAATGGCAACAGAGATAGACATATACTTTGTAAGTGGGAGGGGGGGAAAGGAGTGGAGTGAAAGGGAGCATTACATTTGCTTGATTGAACTTGGTGTATTCTCAGTGTATGCCTGCATGAGGAGTTGTGTGTGCTGTTAGTTTTGGAACCATGTTGAAAGCTGGAACCGGACCGTTGAACAATTGTGGAGTGGAAGGAACGCAGAGTTCAAGGCAGGCTTAGTTAGGTAGTAAGTTTTGACTGTTGCCTTACTGAATGATGACAGTCCAAAGGACTAACTACATAAATAGCATGAATACCTGAACTATGAAGTGTATTAGTGTTGTAAACACAGGTAAACCAAAAAGTAATATTCAGGAAATCAAACTAGTGCAGTAAGTTGCTTTATCGAGCAATATTGCACTTCTTCATCTTTGTTTGAGTTTCTCGAGTCATTTGTTGGTCGGTTCTACAATCCTTCTTGTTAAGGGACATGAGTATTACAGGCAACAAACAGCAGTTTTAAGTTGTTACATTTGAAAATTCTACAACTTTGGTTATTATATAGAGAGTTACAGAAAATCTAAATAATTTCTGTAATTTTCCTTATTTTAGTAGGACGAAGCAACTTTATAATCTCAAAAACTATATATGTTGAATATTGAAATCTCAGAATATTATTGTCCCACACTGAGAGAAATGATGAAGCATTTAGTAGAAACTTGAACTGAACCCGGTCCAAAGAATGAATTTTAGTTTTTGAAGAAATAATTATTCTCTTCACCTTGGTTTTGGTCATTATTGCTTTAGTAAAATTAAAATTTTTAAATTTATGCAAATAATATTTTATAAAACTATTCTAAATTATAGTGGTTACTTTCTTCAGTATAATTATTTGTTTTAATGGTTTCAAAGCATTTAATGTTTAAATTTTGCTTTGGCATTAAAAGGGGAATTCCCTCATTTTTTGTGTGTTTGTCCAAAATATTAGGACGTTACCAGTTTTAAAATTAACTGAAATAAGGATTACCTGATTTAAAGTTAAAATAAAGTCAAAATTAATTTTTTAAAAAGCACACTATTTTTTTTTATTTTCAAATTTTAACAACCGCTTAAATTTGAATCCGCGTAAACTAATGTGCAGGTATACTTCTATTTAAAAAATTTTTGAATTTAATTAAATTAATTAATTAAAAATTTTATAATACAATAGTTTACATAGCGTGTTCTTGGTTCAAGAGAAAAATTCCTCAACTAAGATCTCCTGATAATATTTTAAATAGTATCTGATATTTCCATACCTAAAATCGACTTTTATACCTAAAATTACTTTTTTTTTAATTCTTATCATTATATGATATGTCACATATTTTTGAAATCTTAAATATTGCATGGAAATTAATTTTTTATATGTAGAGGAAGAAATCAGCGAGAAGGTTCCGCTGGGAAAATATGAACAAGGTTTATAAATCCCTGTCCGTCTGTATGAACGCATAGATTTCAGAGTCGGTACCAGCTAGAGCAACCAACTTTCAGAAGAAGGCTTGTTGCTATTAAACGGGATGCAACTTGCGTTTGGTTTTTGATGTCGAGGTATATAGTTCCAATGAAAATCTTATTATTATAAAGATATTGTAACTAAGTTGGACAAGCAAGAGTTTTTGTATGTTACCCAGCACTGTTTCAAATTTAATGGAAAACGGGAGAACTTTAATGTTTAGCTGCCATAGGGTAAATCGGCCATACACTTCAATTTTAACACAAATATCGATTTCTTTTATTTGATCTTTAACTTAACCGTAACAAATTCAGTTAAAAAGCAATTTTACTTTCCCAATCGCTGCGTTGAATTTAATGGAAGTCGGTTAAATTATATCATACTTTTATAGTAAAAATCGTCTGATCTGAGATTCATAGTGTTCCCAAGTTTGAATAAAATCAGTTCACTATATCAGAGTAGGTAATCGGCCAAAAAAATGATTTTTAGTTGGTTAATCAGTGTTTATGCAATGCACCTGATTCTTTTGCAGAAAAGTGCTGCAGGGTATCAATATTCGTGCACATTCGACATAAACTTGCGCCTTTTTAATTATAAATTTAAAAAATTCTTAATTCTATTTATCAGCTGCAATAATTACTTCTGCGCTTGCTTAAGTTTTATTTCATACCATAAGTTCGAAATCCAAAAAACTATGAAAAATTACATTTAATTAAAAAAAAATGATATTAGGTTAGAATTGCTATAGTTGCCCTTTAACTTTAAGCTTTAATTATGTTACCCGTCATCAAACTTTTTTAAAACTATTTTTGTATTTTTACGAATACCTAAATAATTTTCTTCAATCAAGAAAATCTTTGATTGTTCGTTTAAGTAAAGCCAAAAACTTCTTGAGAAAAAACATACTCAGAAGCTCTCAACGCAAATGGCTGCTTATCAGCGAAATCAAATCAAACACCAGCTGCCTCTTTTATGGTGCATGAAATTTAAGCTGCACTTTTCATCAACAACAAAAGTCAAGAAGCCCTGAAAGCTCAAATATTTCTATATATATTTTATTTTTCTTATATATTTTGTTTTTTATTCCTTTCCGCTGTCTGGTCTGTTTCTCAAGTTATCACTTAATCTGCCAACTGGAAAACAAAGAAACAGCATTGTGAGAATGGCAAAGTTTTCTTGGGTTTGCCAAGTTTCTCTTTATAAATATACGTATATTTCGCCTTCTTTCAACATAAAGATTTCAGTTTGAGTTATATAGAACATACATCTTAATTTTGACTATACAACAAAACTCATATATATGAAGCACAACTTGCGAATTGGGTTACAGCAACAGACATTCAACTACTCCCCGGCAATTGACTAAGGAAAGTGCTAGCGGCACTAACAGGCACAGTGGGACAAATGTGAACTAATTTGAAGCAATTTTCGATGAGAGCTCAAAAGCTCTTAGAGAATATTTTAATTTCAGTTATAGTGGGAGAAGAGCGTCAGTCAATTTAAGAACTATTGGTTCTTTGTGGAACTCCCCAATTTCAACAAGTTTAGAAAATTAAATTTTACATTATTACCTCTGTGTCCTTGAGTAGTATTAACGATAGGGCATACTCAGTTCTGCCATCACATCTTAAGATTCTCGATTTCCGATAATTCACGCAAGTTAGGATACCTTATTTATATAATTTTGTCGAAATATTAACTAGTGAGCACTTCAAAAAATAAGTCGCAAACTGTCTGCTTTTCTCAAGTTTCAAAGTATTTTTAGATCCTTTGGCAGTATTTGTGTTTAGTAGGTAGCTCAAGGTTAAAATATCATCAGGTGGTTTTTTAAATGCTTATGACTTTTTGCTCGTAGCGAAGCGCAACAAATTCTAGAATTCTAATTCAAAAATACCATATGAGACCGAAGTATGACCTGTAAACCGTGGAAGCTTTCCATAAATTCTAATTGATTTAACCAAACGGAAATTGTTTCTAAATTGCAGCCAATGATTCTGAAAGCTCACTTAGCATTTGGATCTTAATGTAGCAAAAGCTCTAATTCTTCAACTTAATACACGTGTCTTCGACGCGAAAATCCTCCTATACTTAAGTCATCGATCGGCATTTGCATCTTAATCCAGCCATTCTCCAATTCTTCAACTTCATACACATCAAGATCAAGAAGCTATTTGTCTTCGACGCTGTAGTCCCCACTCTGTGTGAGTTCGATCGATCAACGCAAAGATGTAGGAAACAAAAGAAGTTTATCACCTTATAGCTGTACAACTCCCTGCGAACAACAAGGGGAACTCAAAAAGCAAGGCTATCACAGAATCTCTAGCATCGTAAGTAAATGAGAAAACTTGTAGAAAAATGACTGCTTTACACTTTCCGGTCAACTTCAATGGGAACCTAAAATCAAAGCTAACACCAAAGTCACATCGCCGTATACAGCTGACAAAACTTGGGGTACAACCAACTATTGTACAATAACCGGTCGATATGAACGGAAACCCGAAAACTATAGTATCAGCTATTTCTCAAAAGACGTTAAATACTGGTAAAATACTGCGATAAAAAGAAGTTGCACCTTGCGACGCAAATGCGTACAAGGAAATAAACGAAAGAACAGAACTAAAGATATACTGCCAGGAAGATAACGAAACTCCAAAGCATTAGGTTGGCAGGCTCCCAGCATTGATGCAAGAATGAAGGAAGATTATGAATTACAGTAAAATAAAGGATTAAGAACTATTTCATATAAATAGGGGATACAACTAAATTTAAAGGGGACAAAAAGATAATCTCTAAGAAAGGGCACCATAAACCTACAGGTCTCTCTCTACAGGCCTTATAAGCATTAGATGCGCATCAACTGTTAAAACTATGGTGTTACCGAAGAAAAAAAATTGTCTGTCACATTTTACGTTTGGCAAACCATTTTATTTAAAAAATGTCTAAAATCCCTGATGCAACATTTTTCACATTCCGCCCACTGTGCCATGGTGTGAAAGTTGACTCTACGGCTGTGGGGTCGGCTAGTAAATTTCTTGCAGCAAACCAACTGCCAACGGGCGTCTTTGTGTCACTGTCACTCAAAAGTTTTGCCCCTTTAACTGGCAAAGAGTCAACACTGAGAGAAAGAGAACTGTTTGTTATTCTTTCTAAGCATGTCAATTAGGTTGGCTTTTGTATGCATAGAAGACCAACTCTGCTAGTCATCATTTGAAAAGAGAGCACTTAAAATTTCTTAAATGCGCTCATTACCTTACAACCCGCCCACAAAGCCAGTTCAGACACAAAGCACAACCAACCAAACTCTAAAACAACTTTCAACAAAAAAATGAAAAAAAAAAAAACAGGAGTGAAATGAAAGGGTACCAAATCTGAGCCGCGTCGACAAGGACGATGACGTAGCGTTGGTGCTGACGCAAACGGTGACGCTGACGCGGACGATGAAGGTGACGTAGCTGGGCATGGTGTTGTCGTGGTGGCATGTGAAACAATGTGCAACAAAGGCAAACAGGAACAAAAAAAAATGTACAACATAAAAAAATAGTTTGGAAAATAAAACTTTTGCTCTTTTAAATTCATTTAAACGCTTTTAGCGCATTTTCACGCCTGGTATGCTCAATCTATCCCTTTTGCACACACACAAAACTCGAATTTTTTTCCATTGTCAGTGCAACTCCCAACGGACAATGGTGCATGTGCAGCATTATAGCCGTGATTGCTGGGGATACTCTGTACCACTCCCGGGAAGTTTTGTTTTGTTGTGTGAGAGAGAGAAAGAGGGTAAAAAAAAGTATAACTTGTTTCCCGTAGAACTATTGTAAAAAAATGCCAAAGTTTTGCGTGATAAATGCAAGCGAGATACAAAAGTAGCTGCTGCTAGCTGCTGGAGCTTTATGAAATATTAATATAAAGTATGATCGGGCTAACGCTTAATAAGTCTTAACAAATAAATGATTTGCTGCAAAAGTTTATGAACAGAATGCTCTGTATGAGCATATTATATTACAATATATTATATTATAGTTTAAAATATAATTTTTTATGATACATAACTTGTAGCGTTTAATTGAAGTAAGCTGGAAAAATTATTGCTTAAACTTTGGATTGCATTTGTGCATAACTGTATTTCATTAAAAAATTATTATTACCCTTAAAGGGTGATTTTTTAAGTGCTTGCGTATTGCATGTTTTAAGAAATCGACATGCAATTTTGACAGTTTATAAATAATCGCTATGATTCCAAATTAAAAATAATTTCGTATAAATATTAACCGTGACTTATATACCTTATATAGGTATACTGTCTCTGAAATATCGGTCGGTATCTAACGATGAAGAGAGTCTGTTTCAATACGCCAACAAAGGGCTCTCAGAGCCATCAGTCCAAGCTAATTTTTTCTGTGAAGCAAGAAGTACGAAATGGTGGGTCTCGGTAGCGTAGTCGTCCGTACTCGTCTTTTAATCGGAAAGTTGTTGATTCCATACCACCCAGAAGCACTGGTACATTTGTGGCGTAGCTGGCAAGTGGCGTACCTAGGAAAATCATATATTAATTTCAACGGTTTTTAGAAGTCTATCGTTATAAATTTTTCTTAGAACATTTTCATTTGACATTTTGTCAGGAGGAACCTTCAGAATTCGTCTGTTGCACCACATTACCAAAGCTTCAATTCATTTCATTGTTAGAATTTTTAAAGTCCAAGATTCCAGCCCATAGAGTAGAAGAATGGACCATACATAGCATTTATTATAGCGGATGCGTAAGTTGACGATGATGTTGCTATTGAGATTTTTAATTCGAAGAAGGAACTGCTAGCCATCTCTATCCTTCTGTGTTCGAGCAGCTATTAATATAAATATCTCCATGCTCCAGAGTAAATTTATTTTTATTTATTTATCTCACGAAGATATGCTTCAATATCGGATCCATTGCATTAAACTTTTTGGTATAAATACAAACCTACAAATATGCAATCAACTTTAGTTGATAATTAAAACTGTAGCATTTTTAACTAATAAAAATAATTCTCGCCTGAAATTCGAGAAACCACTTTAGGCATTTTTTTTGTAAAATATTTAATGCAGATATTTAGAAGTTATTAAATACTATATTCAAATGAATAATAAAACTAGGAATTCCTAATTTTTAAACATAATATTCGTGATGTTTTCCAAAAAAATTTTAATGTTACTTTGTTTTCTTTGGGCACAGCTTCTATGATACCATAAGCAAAAGAAATCCACTAGTTCCCATCCAAAACGGTTGTTCGGAAAGTTTTCCAGAAATTTGTGATATTATATTATATATAGCTGCTATGCTTTGCTATTGCGTATTTGTAGAATGTGATTGTACAGTCCGTTCTATACAAAATTGAGGTCGTCTTGAAACCTTCTACAGATCAGATTCCGAAGTTATATTCAATTGGTGTTTAAATTTAAAACTTTAAGCTAATTGAATAATTTCTACTGACTAGGAACTTTTGATGCGAGTCCCATATTAACTCAATTTCTTAAAAAATATATTGCTGTCAGCAAATCCCACAATAACATTTATTCTCCAAAAGCTTAAAGTCTGAATGCGGGATGCCTTAGCAATAACTTGACTTTAATGCGCAAGCATTTGGTCATCCTGCGGAATCCCAACTAGCCGTTAAGCCAGCCCAACATTCGACCCACGTACCCGCCTCCCATGCCAGTGCATCACCACCATCACGACCAGCAGCAACACACTCTGCCCACATGTCCTGGCCCAAACCAAGCATGGCGCATGCCAATTGTGCAATTGTTGGAAAAATTCTTTTGCGGGAAACTTGCACGTTGACTTTGCCGTGCTTTGGCAAATCTTTCTTTTCTTGCCGGGACGTTTTCTGCTTTTTGGACAGCAAGCTTTGTTCATTGTTGCTTTCATCTGCCAGTTGTTGTTGTTGTTTTAATAGGTGTTGGCAATCATGAAGTTAGTTTGTGGCTGCAGTCAACGTCGGCAAAGTTTTCTATTTTCTTTGGTTTTTTTTTTGTTTCTTGTTTTACGCTGAACTCGGCCGGTATGGGCCTGGTCCGGGTGAGCTAACCATTAGTCGCTTTGATAAAATATTTAAAGCTAATGAAGGGGACGGGCACACTGCCAAACTGTCAATACGCGTATATACTTTGCTCACTTTTTGTTGTTGCTGTTTTGTATCGCAACTAAACTGAAACTCGGCTAAACTCGTTTGGCATTTTAAATGATTTAAATGGACTAAAAGAGCAACGCAATTTTGCACAAAAAATAAAAAAAGGATACAAAATAGCAGGGAAAAAAATGGGAGCAAAAGACATTTGTCAGCAGCTCTTACCTGACTAGGCAGGCCTCCTGCCAAAAGAGTTCAATCAACCTGACAAATTTCAATCAAGCTGCGGTAAAAACTGGCACATATATGTATTTATACGATGCGGGGTGAAGTCATTGGCGGAGGGAAAAAAGTATTCAGGGGTAGAAAAGTTATTGACTCTTTGGATTGAGAGAATATACAATTTTACAAATTAAGCGAATCACTATTTTGATGGTAGAAAAATTAGTTAAATTTACATAAACCCGAACCAGCAATATTAGGAATTTTGTATGAAATATGAGAAATAATTTATTGTTTATATCGGATTGGCCACAATGGCTGTTTGGTCACTCAAATTTCCACAAATCGTAGGGATCCCGATACCATCATCTCAGTTTCTTGTGACAACACCTTGATTGTCTGGAAGTTAACTCGCAAGAGGATACCAACTACGGCAATCCCCAGTATCGTCTGTATGGGCACTCCCACTTTATCAGCTCCGTTGTACTCTCATCTTGTTCTGGTCCCTTCGAGGGACACACCAAGAGATATGCTCTCTGTTGCCTTCTCAGCTGACAACCGTCAGATTGTCTGTGGCTCGAGCGATAAGACCATCAAACTGCGGAACAGTGTGGCTGAATGCAAGTTTACCATTCAGAAGGATGGTTCTGTCGATTGAGTTTCCTGTACACTTTTCTTGCCTAATCATTCCAATCCCATCATAGTCTCTTGCTGTTAGGACCTCACCGTCAACGTTTGGAACTTGGCTAACTGCAAGTTGAATACCAACCGTCACGGCCACAATGGTTACCTGAACACTGGCACTGTTTCACCCGATGGTTCGCTCTTTACCTTTGGTGGCAAGGAAGCCAAGACTTTACTGTGGGATCTCAATGATAGCAAGAACCTGTACACTCTGGTGCACAAGGACATTGTACTTCTTGCCTACTACTCATATCTATAATCTTAGAATATAAAGAGTAAAAGAGCTTGCGTTAGATTTTGTTCAAAAGAGCAGATCACTCCTTTTGCATTAATTTTTGAATGAGATAGATGGATTTTTGTAATTTTTCATAAGCTTTCCAAACCAGCCATATTCAGACTTCCATAAGGACTAAAAGAATTTTGTTTTTTCTTAGTAGCATCTGATACTATTCTGGTATTTATAATTGTTGTTTGAGATATATGCTATGGGTGATTTTGAAAGAAACACCATTTGCCCAAGCTATCCTAACCAGCAATATTGCAAATTTATTTACAATACTTGATTATGAAGCCTTGATCAATAATATTTGTTAATATTTTCATATTAAACCTCTATGCACCGCTTTTTGCGGAGTTCATGTTGTAAAGTCGCCTTGAAACCCGTCGCAAGTCCTTCCATCTCCACCACTGCACACACACACTGCACACATTCCAACAAAACGTTGACTGATGAATAAGGACCGAAAGAGAGTAACAAGGACTAAAAGGCTAAAAGTAGGTAAAGTCACGGCACGGCACACAGCACAATTAGGATGCTGTTAGAGTTTTGTCAATGAAAAGCGTCTGCAACTTTTGTTTAACTTGTAAGGCATAGATACACACCCACACAAACGCACACCCACTCGCCCACACATACTGTCATACACACCCACACATATGTAAAATGTACTATATCCTATACGAAACTTGGTCAACAATTGGCAAACACGCACGCTCCAACAAATACATTTACACAGAGATATTGTACTGGCGGCTTTAACTATTTATAGAAACAACTTTTTCTCTAGACTTTCTCGACCTCTCTCTCTGTCGCGCCGTCTCTATTGGTCGCTCTCTAGTTGGTCTTTTCACCTGTCCTTTTTTTGTGGACAATTGCCTGGTTAAAATGTTGTGTGGCTTAACTTAAATTGGCTTTGGTTTTGACATTTTGATAATGGTCAGGGCCAAAGTTGACTAGTTAGCTGCTACGTGTTAGAGATGAGCGCGTGACAAGCATAAACTTGCACGCAAATCACGCGCAAAAATGGCACTTTCGACTTTTGAAATTGTTTGGCATGAGTTGGGAATTAGTCAAGGCTAATCGAGATATCTATTCAGTATTAGGTATTTTCTTATAAACTAACCCCTTGAGTTATAATTGCTAAAAGTCAGGGAAATCTGTAAACTGGTCACGAATTAGTTCGTGATTGTTGCAACGGCAAACATTTTTTTATGTTCTAATAAATGCATTGGGTTTCATAACTGGGGCAACACTACAACAACCACCACCATTAAGTTGTATAGAAAAGATTATAACTTTTAGTAGGTAATAAAATCTTAGTGTAGGTATTTGCCGAATCTTCGTACCTTCTGTTTGAATACTGTTTCTTATTATACGGCCTTCTTGCCAAATTATCTTCAGTTTAAGCTGTATACAATTTTTTACTAGTACTGGTGTTTGGTGTTCTCTAGTGTAGAGAGTCCAAGATCTGAGTGCTACATCGAACTCTTTACTTTTGTACCGTGAGGTAGGTCGTATTGCAGATACGTGTCACCTACTTTGAGATATCCACTACCTAATTGTTTATGGCCGTCTTGTATCTCAGAGTTAGAGGGATACATTGGTGAACAAATTTTTTTTAAAGAATTACCATATTACCCTTCATAGGGAACTATGGTATAATATTTTTGCAAACAATTTTATTCTTTAACACTATTTGTTTCGTTTTGAATTATGAAAAAGAAGGCTAACATTTTCTTGGTGATAACCTGAACTTAATGCGTAACTAATAGAATATGTGAATTTTTATCATAAAAACATTTTTTGTTAATTGAAGTCAACGCTAAGAAGTCAGTTTGATCCTGTTTTTTCATGATAACTTTACTGGCCATTTTAGATGCCTATTATAGGTTAATGACCGACCTCATCAGCTGCTTCTTTTGCCACTTATAATACCACTGGACGACAAGTTCTCCTTTATTTGGCCGTTCTTACATAGTAATTTGTACCCATATATGTGTTTTACCCTGTTTAATTTTTAGGCCTACTTGTGTCCAACGTTGGACACTATTGTCAAAAGATAATGGTAATACGATATATACCGCAGCACGCCAACTTGAAAGTCTGAGGCCAAGTCTGAAATCCTGAAAGGTATTTAAAGTATCGGTAAGATGCTTTCCTAACTTTAAAGTGGAGGTGCTTTATATTATTTCAAAAATTTATATCAACTATGGCTGCTGAAACTTGGTAGCACAAGGAGAAAAATATTTCAAATATGCCAGTACAACCTTTTCTAAGAGTTTGTAGAGCGCTCTGTTAGTTATTTTTTCAGTTGGTCTCTAAACAATTCAAGTGTTTTATACTTCATATATACGTCCCTATTCTCCTTAAGCAGCAATTAAGCAAGTTCCAGAAATTTAAAGTTGTACAATTAGTTCAGTGATGGGCGTTGGGCTCAGGCTTTCCCTGTTTCTAGAATCGC
Source organism: Chymomyza procnemis (assembly GCA_035046065.1). Lineage (NCBI taxonomy): Eukaryota > Metazoa > Arthropoda > Insecta > Diptera > Drosophilidae > Chymomyza > Chymomyza procnemis. The sequence goes on from JAWNOJ010000024.1 coordinate 11,399,739, forward strand.
AGCACAGAAGTAACACAAAAAAAAAAATTACTGCAACATCTGAGGCAAAGAGAATCTTTACTAGCCTGATAACAAAGAGATAATTCATTGTTTTAACTGGCTCCAGTCTCCAATGTCTAAAAATTCTATGATCACCTCTAGTGGCGCGCACTCAATCTGTTTTAGGCAAGTGCATTGCGTTTCGCAAGTTTTTTTTGCAAGGAATATATTGATCAAGATTAAGATTTTGCGATCCAAGTAGTAGTATGTGCACTTTCCATTTCTCCTAACACACGCACAGAACGTTGACAAACGGCTTTGCCTTTCTTCTTGGTAAATTTTGGCAAAATCACTTCCTAGTTTCAAAGTACCTAAACGCAGTTAATTGTTCAGGTTGTCTCTGTACCGGGATTTTTCTTCCTTAAGCTTTTCTTCTCCTAGCTCTTTAGTGGTGGGTGTGACAAAATGCTAACAGAATTCCGAGCTTGTTATGAGTTGCGAAGCAGCATCTCTTGCAAGCCAGTCTATCAGCTTTTTGTGAAATGTTCTTATATTCTGGACATCAACGTAATTCTATAATCCTTAATGGTTGAATTGGTTTGTAATTTTCTAAACCAATTTAGTTTCAAGTTATTGACTCCATAGTGCTATTTATGTCCAAACTCTTTTCCCTAAAAACAAACTAGCTTCGGTATTAATTTACGTTCAACTTGGGCCATTTTGCAGTCTCTCTAAGTAAATTCTTACCTAAAATTGTATTTTACTTTTACTACTGAAAATACTCTTTTTGTCTTTTGTAATCTGTGATTATCGCTTTATTGCTGAATTTAGCAACTCCTGTTGCCTCAGATTCATCAATAATCTACCCACTAATCGCTTCGGCTATACCTTTGGAGAGGCGGCGCACTATTGTCTATTCTTTCCGGGAGCTTACTTTTTTTAGTATCTTCTTTCATATGTTGTATGGATATGACAATATATAATAGCACATTCCTATACTTGTTTATCCTCCATTGTACCATAGAACCTAAGCAAGTCTAAGATTGCAAAATTCTAAAAATTAGCTTACTTTTTCGTTACGTTTAGTTTAAACCATTCCAGACCCATTCTTTTTGCTTGCCTTAATTGTTAACGATTCCCAGCTTGCATCTGCCTCGACTATTTTTTTCAGTGCAGCCTCTTTGCTGATAAGAACCATCTCTTACTCTCTCTCTCTCTCTCTCTCTGCTTCATTCATCAGCTGTCGAGCGTAATCAAGAAGCCAAGTGACCCATGCGTTGAACCCCACACTTGTCAGTCTTTTGATTGCCAATAGTTTGGCTTGTTTACATTGCGCGATAGACAACGACGACTGGGTGCGCTCTGGGTGTGTGCCCAGTCTAGTAACGCGTCTGTAATCCGGCACATCGGTATGTTTGGCACGGCGCTGTGTTTTGTTCTACCGCTGCTCGTAAGCGTAGCTGCAGCAATCGAGCCCAATGCGCTAATGAACAAGGATTTTCAGCTGCAATTTTTGCAGACCATAGCGGATTTGGCGGATCAACAGGCCGTGCTTAGTCTAAATGGTTATCTACAGCATTTGGCCGAGATGCAGGTGTATGCCAACTACAGCCAGCAAATGACAGAGGCGCAGCAAGGTGACTCGCTGTCTGCCAAGTTGCTGCTTATCAAGCAGCTGCTGGATGTGGCGCCAGCCAGCAATATGCAGGAGGATCTGGAGCATACGACAGTGCTGCGTAATTTGGTATTTCTGGGCAAGCTGAAGCGTCAAGTGCGTGAGCTACATGAGGCTAGCGCGCTGGAAATACGCCAAATGCGTTTACATCGCCTATGCAAGCAATTCGAGCGACGCGACGTGGGTCAAGTAGCAAAGCGGCAAGCAGGCAGCAGTTTGATTAATGAACAGACGGTGGGTGCTGCCTTGGAGCAACTGAATCTAACACAAAGTATGCCTAGTGTTAACTTGGAGCTAAACCAATTTGGGCACGATCTCTACGAGCGCGTCAAAGCAAATGGTGCGCATATAATAGATAACTATTTGGAGATATTGCGTGAGCTGCTGCTTAATATTATGGAGGAAGAGCAGACAGAGTTTGCACATAGCAGCAGTCAGCTGCAAAAGCTGCTCCAGGAGCTGGATAACATAATGAAAATCAATGATTTCTATGAGAAGAGACAGCGTCTCTATGGCTACTTGGAGCGCCATCTAGCATCGGACTATGAACAGCTGCGTCAGAATTCGGCTGATGAGCATAATCTCTCACAGCTCTTTGAGCAGCTGAAAAACAAAGGACTCGATCTCTTTGTCATCTTTCTGTTTAGTAATTTTGAATTTCTGGAGCATGTGCATGAACATTGGGCACAGTTGCTGCCTCAAACGCACAGCCTGCTGTACGATGACAATGCCAGGGAGCTCTATGACATACAGCAGCTGTATAATAACTTCAAACTGGATACAGAAAGCATGCCCAAGTATGAGGCCTATGTGGCTGCACTGCGTCGTCTGCATGCGCGTACGGTTGAGCAAGGACAACAGAATCGTCATATATTCGAGCTACTTAATAATGCTGCTCAGAATGTGGGCAGCGTTACCTTTAATATGATTAAAGCCAAGTGCAAGGAGTTGCTTTGAGCGGAGAGGTTAATAAAATTAAATTGTTGTTCTTGTTGCTGTTGTTGTTGTTTTTGTTTTGGCCTTGTTAATGTAGCTTAATTATATTTGGTCGTTGTTGTCGTTGACGTTGGCATTTTGTAATATCCGTATGCTGCATCGGATGTCGCTTAAATGTCGCACCAGACAGGCCATTAGCTCTAAACCCCTTTAGCTGGAACATATCCGTTTGTTGTTTATCGGTTGCTCTCTCATGCTGCTGTCATGCCAGGACCATGTGCGCTTGTCCGGCAAGCAACGTTGGCAACTAACTAATGACTGCTGATGCTGTTGCTGTTGCTATAGTTGGCCAAAGCCAACTAATTAATTGTCGTCGTTGCAGGTGATTAGAACTTAAATGAGTTGCAGCAGTGGCAAACACTGCCAACAGTCAGTCCATGGTCATGCTGTGCTCGTCGTAAATGTGAGAGAGCCCGAGTTTGCTATCAAATGATAACGCAGTGAAACGAAACCATAATGAGGTTATACAAGATGCTCTCAGCCATGCAATACTTTGGCAAAATGCATGTATGCAGTCGGGATTAGTAGAGAGATTTGTAGATTGAATAGCAAAGTCCCCCAATAAATTACATCAAATGATTGTGACAAATAGCATTGTGGAGTGCTCGAAGAGTGATCGGATTTCACACGAGTCAGCATGACTGAATTTAAGGCTTTAAGTATAAACTGCAGGTACATTAAAAATGTATAAGGATTTTTGTGTATATAATAGTTAACATAATCACTGATAAGATGATTTTTTTCATTGAACTTATGTTTTTTCTTATAAAATCCAAGATTTTGTAAATGCTAGAACTTGTTTTTTAATTTTTGAAATATCATAAAGCTTGACTTTTTAGCAACTTATTTATTGGCAATACAATTGATTTGCCTTAGAAATTTTTGAAGTTTAGTAATCGGTTCAACTTTTTTGCATATTTTTAAATCATAAAGGGTGATTTTTTAGCAATTCATTTATTGGCAATTTTCCTTTTGAAAATGTAACATTTTTTTTTAAATCTTATAGATGGTGCTTTTTAGCATTTTACTTATTAACAATTCAAATTTTTTTCTGTATATTTATTTTTAATTTGTAGAGGCAATTTAATTAATCTCACTTTTTTTGACTCAAATCATATAAAGATTTCTTAACAATTTATGTATTTAAAACATTGTTTTCTTGTATTGTGTTTTGTGTGCTACGATGCTTTCAAACATATTAAATAAACTATGAATCGACTTTCAAGTGAACAATATAAATTATTGAATTTTATCTTTCGAATTTATTCTCGGTTAGGCAAAGGACATTACTCTTTTTTAAGCAAACTCATTTTAGGTTGAATACATATGTGAATAATCAAATCGTTGCATTACAGTAATGAAATAATGTGCTAGCTCTTAAAAAATCACAATTTAAGCCCAGAGTAAAAAGAAGTGTTCAACTCAATTAAACCGTACTAAAATGTCTGTTTTGAGATCAGCTAAAGGATTTCTGAGATATTCTCCAATATCCTTTCGTATTTCAACTAAATGTTTATTATTCGAAGCCACTGATTTTTAGCTGGAAAATAACCTAATTTGTGCAAACCTTCAGCCGCCAATTGATAATTTTCATTACATTTAAAATCTGCTGCATATTCCGTGCGGTTTTAGTAAATACTAATTTGGATCACACTTCGAACTTTTTATTTTTCGAAAACCAATTCATCAAAAACATACGTATTCCACTATAACATTACAGCAATAACAAAAAATACTTTATGATCTTAGATACAAATTGTATAATAATTATGCAAGAGGCAAAAACGCACTAGTCAAAAAAGTCACAGAGCCGCCGTTTTGTTTTTAAATTGAGCAATTTGATTATTTTGTTTTTAACTTTGGGATTTTTACTGGAAAACACTTTTTATAAGTTTCAATAATTCTCAATATGGTGCAACCTATTAAGAAAGTAGAAACCTTTCTAATCGAGCCCTTTAATTGTGTTGATTTATATATATATATGGATCCATTATGTTCGTGAAGGTAATCCCAATACTAATGGAGGTATAGGAGGTAATATTCCACACCTATTCGTAGCAACTCAGACTTTTCAACAACGATGAGAAAAAAGAGAAAAAAAAAGAGAAAAAAAAAAGATTTGATTTTCTTACTTTAACAGAGAATTTGCATTTTTCGCATTTTTAAAAAAAACCTGTTCATATTAAGTATTTACTGAAAGCTGAAAAAAAAATATATTAAAATTAAGGAAAAAGTGCAAGCTTTAGGAAGAAAACCCCCATTAAGAGAATTGATTTTGAATTTCGATCTCAGAGCAAATACAAGTTCGTCTTAAAAACTAAATACTTTTTTTTTGGTGTATGAAACAGAAAATCATAAAATCGAGGAAGCTTAATTGTTTATTTATCTTTTCTTTGTGGCTTTATACTTAGTTTCAATTATTACTGAAAACATTTATTTTCGAAACAAAATTATATAAATAAATTGTACGTAGGCCTTTTTTAAAAAGTTCTCCAGTGCTTCGAATATGAAAGCTGTATCATTTAGACGATGATAAAACAATGTTTTCGAAATTTCGAAACATAAAATATGCCTACATAGAACAATATATAATAAAAAAGGCACAATTTTATTTATTTAATTTTTAAGCAAGGATTATGTAATTACTCCGATTAAATGACATCAAACTAATATAAATGAATCATTAATTAATAAGTAATTAATAAATAATTGATAACGTTTTTGCTACTAATGCAATTTGTTTCAATTTTCGAAATTGTTGATTACATGTAATTATTGCGTTGTTTAATAATGGTTTACATAGTATACCTTAAATTGTTGCAATTGGTTTGCAGTATGACAGTAGTTCAATTTTTGTATTAAGAAAATAAAAATAAATTTCGTTTCGTTGAAAAATATGCATTCAAAACGCATGCAACATAATTTCTACCAAAAACTAAAAAGCCCTACACACCACAAGCCTCCACACGCCTCAAAAATCCATTGAGTTCTTATTAAAGCGTGCTCAAGCATGCTTGCACAAGCTTTACATTGCCACAAAAATTGCATGCTTGCAATTTGGTGTAAAACTTACAAATGCAATCAAATTTCAATATGAAATTGCAAAATGGTTTTTTTTTTTTATATGGCGTAAAATTGATATGTACCTTTCGGAGGAATACGAAAAAGTCTTGCCAGCCAGGACTGCCAAAGTGGCAACCATTTGCACACTATTTATCACCTTTAATGCAGAGCAAGTGTTGGTTAACCCCTTATAGGGGGTAACATTGGATGCCAGAATGCAGCATGCTGCTGGGCTCAAAAACAAAGCCAATAACAAGCAGAGGTACAAATATGGAAGGTGGTGCACGGAGGACAGTAAGCATGACCAGTGAGTTATACAAGCAACAATGCTACAAAATGCAATTTCACAGTAGGCTAAGCTGCAGTGGACAAAGGACAAAGGACATGTTTGGAACTTTGGCTGGACATGCGGGCCATCCGGGTCGAGCGTTTGTCCATAAAGCGTTACGGTGTTGGAATTCCAAAGGCGCTGGGCGTGAAATTTAATTATGATTTATTGTTTTGTTAGTCTTCCTACACATGCATGCATAGAAGTTGCGCGAACGTGGGAGGATTTGCGCGGCTTTATCGTTCGAATATGTAGGGAACATGCAGCAAGTTACATGCTTGGAACACCACTCCGCAGCAGCAGCAGCAGCAGCCATAAAAACTTACGAGCTACTAATGGTTGAAACATATTTTATTGACAATTATAGGCGCGCTCTGAAATTTCACCGATTGTCAAAACTTTCGAGATGTTAAGGAGCTACTTGGTCTTGGCCCTGTCATTACTTGAAGACTATTAATTTTTAAATGCCAACATAAATTTTCTGGCTAAATGTTAAGGTCATAAAAATAGATTTCCAGCAGAGTACGCCTCCCCTTTTTTCAGCTAAGCAGCTAAATTTAGTGGAACTTCGTCTGAAGCGTGCTGGCAAAGTCTTTATTGAGCAGTATTTTTAGTTTCCCTCCCCAAAAACACTGGCAACCATACGTATTTATCTTTATTTAGATTTGTATAATTTAAGTAAATTATTTGTGACATTTTAATCAAGTGTTGTGGTAATTACATTGGGTTTCTATTTGTATTTTGCAGTTATTGAAGATCCCGAATTCACAGATGTCATTGAGAATATTACAGTGCCTGCGGGACGTAATGTCAAATTGGCCTGTTCGGTGAAGAATTTGGGCTCCTATAAGGTGAGTACGAAAATGAAATGACAAAATTATAATTACAAGCAAATAGGTTTAGCGAGAGGGGAAACTGATTTGCTAAGTGTGATGTACGAAAGTGACATTGGTAGGTGTGACGGAAGTAGTTTGAAAAGTTCACTGGTTAGCTGGGAAATTATAGTTTGCCAAATTGTCAGCTTCTATTGTACAACTACACTGCGAGAAATAAAAGCTAATTATAGCGTATGTAAAACGTATAAATCTGAACTCGATTTGGCAGCTTTGCTCAGAAGTTGAATGCCAATTCTATTTCAATCGTTTTACAGATTTTTTGTTGTCAGCACATTTTCCTTAATTTAAGCATTTTGTTAATTTATTTTTAGTTATTTTCAATTTATTTAAAATTAATAATTCTACTTAATCTTTGAGGTTGCGCTTTCCATATTTAGAATTCTCGGTAAAACAACTCTTTAATTTGGATGGCTTCGTGCTATAAATGCACTTATCCCATTATTTTCGGTTCCAAATTAATTAAAATTTTTATGTTCAAAAAGTAGTTTTTTGTTTGAAAAAAGAATTTCTAATTGTTTAGTCACAAAAGAAAACCAATTGCAGTTTTTATTTAAGACTAATCTTAATATATTTTTCAGTTTATAATATTGGTTCACCACTTCAGTGTAGAGTTTAAGAGATGTGCGTAAGGAGAATACGCAGTTTAAAACACAGAAAATAAAAAGTTAGCATTCTTTAATTAAGTTTGCTTACATTAAGTTAACTTAAGACGTCCTAGCCAAACACAAAACTTTTCGATAATCTTCACATACCACATATAGAAAATAAGTTCTCTCGGACCCCCAACTAATCATTGAGCCATTTTTAAATTTTATTGAAAGTAAGAAAGTTATTTTCCCCCAAGAAAAGAATTCCCTCTGCTATATTAAAGAAGCCCTCTGTTCTAGCAGAAGAAACAAAAAATAAGAATACAAATAACAGAGAGACTCTTCTGATTCACTGATTCTCATGAACTACTGCGTAAAGCACAGTGTCTACGGCACGCTTCTCACTCCGTTCAGTCTTATCTAAAAGTTTTTCTGATAGGTGTTCCCACACTTCCTTCAATTTCAACATTTATCATCCTTAAAATTGTTTGCCTCTATTTGTGGAAGCCATAAAAAGTTGTTTTTGTTTTACGGCCAACTAATTTTTAACCTAACCTCGTATCCACTACTAATGGATGCAAGTCCAAGTCAAGGTCCGGTCAGCAACAGGCGCCTTTGGCTATTTAGCCCGGCTCGCATTGAACTTGTTGACTAACTTGCTCGGCTGTAGTTTCCTATGAGTTGTCGACGTTGTCCTTGTTGGTGCCTGATGCCTGGTGCGTGGTGCTGGTGTTGTGGGACTAGTTCTGGTTATAGTTCCAAGTGCCTGGTTTGTTTTGTTGTGGCATTTGTTGTTTTTGTGTGTACAAAATATTCACTGTACTGATGTTTGCCTTTTGCTCAGCTCTTGACAGGCATACAAACAAACCAAACAAGCCATAGAGCAACAACAACACCAACAGCAACAACGATGGTAACAAAAACAACTAAAATACGAACAACAGAACTTGCTTTAATTAAGTAATTTGTGCACACAGTTTGACGTAAAAATTTATTCGATGCCCTTAAACAGAGTATGTATAATCAAGCTTGAAGTTTGTAACAACAAAAGTCTCTGGAGTGCTTTTCGAGTAGTTTCTTATTCATTCTTCATTAACTCACGCGGAAGAGCACACTTGAATTTTCAACAAAAAAAATTTGCGTTTCCTTAAATACGTTTCAACTACAGTAAATCTCAACTCTAAAAAGTTTTAAAAAGTGTAATTTCTGATTTATATGACGACCCCTAACCTATTACAGCATGTCCGCAGGGTCTGCCTAGCGCAATACTTGCCCGCTTGGATCTGTACCAGGAAGCCGTTGAAAGCCTTCAAATATTTAACTTATATACAATACAATCCATAATACTCAAATCAATAACTGTATGAAACCTCCTAACATAACTTGGACCACAGCAGAGTTATAGAAGAATTGAATTACTTAATTCTTATACTAAATTTTCTATATACTATAAGACTTTATAAGGTGAAAATCTGCCACACCAGACCAAAAATTGTGAGTTGTCTTTATTTTCTAAAGCGTTGCGTCAAGCCGATTGTTTGTTCATTTTCTTTGACTGACCACCGATACTAATATTACTACTCATAATTTAAATGGATAAATCGTCTATAAGCTAAATCAAAATTGTCGTCTTTAATAAGGAGCGGTCACTTTTGCTTCACCTTATCCGTGATTGCGTTTATAACGATGACTGCACTGTTCATAGCTAACAACTTCTTAAAATCGAAGAACTCTCAAATCTTGAAACTTAAAAATCAAGTTCCGCTTGCTCATTTAGTCTACAAAATTATGATTTCCCTAATAAAAAATTGGCGGAAACAAAATGAGCGACCAATTTTAGTCAAAAACTACCTATGATAGCAATAATTGGTTTCCATCCGATTTTTACAACCGTTCAACGGGAAGTACAAAAAATGATTTTATGAACCGCAAAGTTCAAAAAGCAAAGCAACGAAATACAATACATTGAGTTTAGTGCTAAAATCTAAATTTTTTAATATAGTTAATTTTTTGATATAGTTAATGAGTTTAATGAAATTATATATAGTGCTTGCGAATACCCAAACACTCTTGGTTACTGAAGTTGGTTAATATATAAAAAAAAGCAAACGAATTATTTATGCAGAACTTATTTCTTTTTTTGGTATGCTGAAAATCACTCCTATGGGAGCTATATCATATATAAACAATATATAATAACTGGCATTTTTCAAGCATAATAAGTTTCGTACAATTTTAATGCCTTGATTAAGAATACTGAAATAGTTCTATTATCTCTTTTGTTTGTGAGCTTATTGTATAGTTAACTAAATATGATTTGGTTATAAGATCGTTAATATAAAAAAAATTAAAGTGAACTTACATCCCACAAGGCAACAAGTTTTTTTTTCGAAAAGTTGGTAGCTCTAGCTCTTACAATTTCTGAGATCTAGTCCATCATACAGACGGAAATTGGCATATCAACCTGTTTAGTTCACTCTCCGACTTTTTCTACTGAGTAATTCATACATTTACAGATTGCACCAAGTAAAAATTGCCTTTCTACCATAAGGCTTAGTTTATAAATAATATTTTGAAATAATAATTTTTTTTTATTTCTTTTGCGGCACAGCTTTGCAAAATGTACATAGCCGATTTCGCAATCAATCTTTGACCCATTTTAATAACTGTTAGTAAGGCTCCAGATCTTAATCACGTAGACTGTTTGACATCAGATCTAGATCGCATATTTTTTTAGATAATTTATACATACTACCGGTTCGCTTATAAAATTGACGCATTGAAATACCACACTCTCTACAGGAGTGGGACTTGGATATTCATAGCTTGGCCCTCTAGAAAATGTCGCTAGTTAAATTTTTTAAAATAATTTATCCCGCAATTTCGAAATATAAAAGGCGACTCTCTTATCTAGCTGATCGCCTCTCAAAATCAAAGACTTACAAATGCTAAATTGCTATTGAGGTTTTATTTTGGTAAAAATCGTATTTTTTCTATGTGAATTCTAAGCGATATTCCAATGGTGTTTTATCGTTTATGACTCTTATAGGCTACGTGATCTAGGTGCTCAGAAATCGAAGTGATGTTAAAATTTACTTAATTGTCCTTTTGGAACATGCAGGAAAGGTTTATTTTTTATAAGTTTTCATGTTTTGGAAACCTGTAATCCTATATTGAGTTTAAGTCCTATTTTTCCGTTTTTCTTTCTTAAGCTTATTCTTAAAGTGTAAAATAGTTATAGTTATTTTATTTTTTTTTAAGGACTTTATTGTTGAAACTTGTTGGTCATGTAGTTTTCTAAACTTACCCAATTGTTTATCCACAAAATGTCCCTAGTGGCGCTTTACCATATAATTTAAGGAAATTTTGTAGCAGTTCTTTCCCACGTTTTTATCTGTATATTTTACCAAGATGTCTATGCTACTTCTGTCGTCATCTCTATCATACTTTCGGGATTAAATATATGTTCTGGGCATTAAATGCAGTTTTCGAAAACATTCTTTAAATTTATATTATTATTATTTTTGAGAATATGTAAGCATATGTATCCTTGACATAATTCCTTTTGTTAACGCTTTCCGTTCCAATTTATTTTTTAATTCTCTAGCCGGGTTTCAATAGAAATTTTCCCTTCATTTTCGTTTTTGATTTCGTTAATTCAGTTAAAAGTCAAGCAGTGCTGCATCAAGCAGCTTGGCTATGTATAGCCTACTTCTAAGAGGGAGCACATTGAAAAATCAGCAGTCATTGAGCTCAGAAATGCCAAGCACGTTGTCCAAGTAGCAAGTTAAGCTGAAAACGGAAGGTAACATTGCCCCATGCCCCCAGAACTAAGTTCTCTCATTTAGAGAGCAGCTCCATTATATGGCACACGTAGAACTGTCATCAGGTTAGCTAGTCTCACTCTACGCTCTAGTCGACTGTTTCTGGTTCTTTACTTTTCTTTTCTGCTGTTTTGCTTTTTGAGCTTGTTTGTTCGTTTCTTCCTTAAAGTTGGGTTGTAGTTCGGGTTTAAAGCGGTACAGGGAAACGCAGTGCACACAGTGGACGGAAGTGAAATTTATTGCAGTGAAATAAATTGCAGTTTTTTTAAAGACTATAAATTTAGAGGTTTAGAGGTATACCTATATAGGTATACGTCAATTGTAAAATGAATGCAGCGAAAAAAAAATATTACACAGTGCAACTTGGAAGATACTTACCTCGGACAGCGATTGAGCCATACTGGCCCGTTCGTATCAGACAACAAACCTAGGTGAACTATAATATTTGCATCACTAACTAGTTTTCACAATGTTGACGTAAAACATGCAATTCTTCAGTCATCCAGTTTCAAAGACTGGGAGGAGGTGTTGTCAAACATTAAATAACTAACTCTCCAACATGTATTGGTTGCTCTTAGCTTCAAAAACACCTTTACAGTCAAGGGAGACCGTTTTTGCTCTCAAAATCATAGCATCTGCTGAGCTCTTTTGCAATGTCTTGCCTATACCACTGTTATAGACCTAGTACAATCTAGTATATTTTTTAAATAGAGGTTAATCATAGTAAAAATTTTTTCTGGAGCGCCTTTTTTGCAGCTTATGAAAATTTAATCCTGATATGGTTGATCTTGACTTCAGTTACTCAAAATTTGAATGATTTTCGATTAACTGAATCAATTACCAATTCGTATAGCAGTATTTGACACGAAGAAAAATAACCATATTATCACCCTATGCAACACTTGTCAGATAGGCTAAATTCTGTCGAGGTAGACGGATTCCAATAGCTTTTGTGATTACGCCTTTCGATAGTTGACGCCTTCCGATGAAGGCAGTTTATATACCTTAACAATAAGGGTAAAAATCGACGACTTTGGTATATCCTCTACCAATTACTGCAACATAATCAGTTATTCAATTTCGGCGATGATCTTTTCAAAAAGTTTAAGAATAGTGTTGGGTACACGAAACGTACTTTGCATATATATGAGAGCGCAGTCTTTGGAGGCCCCAAGTGTATCTTGGTCTGAGTCTGAACTTTCGATGAATCGTTATTAATGTTAGTGAGGGCATATTAGTTTGACCGAACAAATGGACCGAACAGTTCAAGAATCTTTTATAAAATTAATATTGTTTTTAAGCTAAAACTCCTATTCAAAAGAGCTAGAAAAGAGTATTTATTTGACACTTTACATTTTTGAATATTTTTGAATTTTTTAAATTAATCTTAATTGTTTGTTTAATCGAATTTAATGAAATTTGTAGCAAGCAGATTGAAATATGATCTGAAAAAATGGCGATAATCAAAATCGGGCGGAATTCAGATACCCGGTACCATTTGATTATCTGATCACTCGTTTTTAATCAAACTTCAGAAAGCCTCAAAAAGCTTCAGAGTAAGTGTTTTTGGCCATTATATACTGAAAATTGATTTAGTTGGCTAAAATACTTTTTGAAATCGGATTAGGTAGGGATAAGTTAAAAATCAAACGAAATAGTGCCAAAATCTCATTATTTGACCTAGCAAATCGGAAGATTTATGTAATTTAATATGGTAATAAGGTTTAAATATCTTAATAAAAAATCGATTTATTCAACTAAAACTTCTTTAATTCCTGGAACTAGTTCGAAACACGTCTATAGGAGCTATATCATATATCCCCAAAATAAAAATAAGGAAGTTTATGATACAGTTAACCTCAAACCCATTTTATATAGTGCTTGGGAATACCAACAGTGTGTTGTGTACTGAAGTTAGTTATAATATAATAATAATCAAATGAATTATTGATGCAGAACTGTTTGATTTTGTTAATGCGACGAAATTCACCCCTATGGGAACTATATCATATACCCCCATATATAGAAACTTGCATTTTTTATTTATTTAAAAAAAGTTTTTTGAAAAGTTGGTAGCTTTGGCTCTTACCATCGCTGTGTGTTAGGCGTTCATAAAGACGGACATGGCTATATTTACTTCTCTAGTCACCCTGATTGTAATTTAAATATCTTTGGGAGTCCCCAATTTTCGTTTTGAGTGTTGCACACATTTTTGGTTATCATGAACAAAGTAATCTTTTTGTATAACTTTTGAATAATTAACACATTTTGATCACTTATTTGTTTGCCAGATCTCATTTCGGATGCTATTGTTGCAATTTTATTTTTGTATCTTTACTATTTACCTAGGGTAAGCTTGCAATATAATTAGGATATTAACAGTACCAGTTGCCAGTAACTTTAAAAATTTTCTGAATATGGATCCAGCTGCTTTTGCTCTATTATTAATTGACTTCCCCTCTTAAGATACTGTTGCGCAAGCGCATTGTTGCAACTTTGTCGCCCTTTTGTAGCTCATTTAGCCTAATATCGTTGATGATTCGCCAATCACTTCTCTATATATAACTGTATCGTTTCCTAGTTATTGCATTCGAATAAATTGTAATTATTTAAATTACTGATTAATGTTTTTTTTTTGTGTACCAGCGAGCTTGATAACACAAGTTACCACTACAGTGTCTACTTAACTTTCTTTGAAAGACGAGAAGGTTCTGGTAGTGGGTGTCTCTACACTTCGCGTTTTCTTTTTCTCTCCTCCCCAGCCACTTATTGAATTTCAATCCATTCTTGCTTCCCAATCCCATATGTTTTTTCAACAGACATCTCTTCAAAATAATACCAATACTAAACAGTTTTGTTTTGCGCCCACAATTACGTCTCTCGACCACTGTGCATACAATTTTGCTCAATTTGCTGACGAACAGCTTGTGGTGCACTCACTGTCTGTGGCATACTTTTAGGCTGCACTTGTTAATATGCATAACCACTTTGTTGCAACAGTCTGTCTGTATGTACATATCTCCCCCCTGCACATACCTACCACCCCTCCGCAGTTGGTGTGTGTGTACATAGAGAACATTTTGCTAGCAATTTAAATTTGCATTGAATTGAATTTTCATAATAGCAAATGAGAGTAGCATGAAACTCAAGAAATAAAAAATATAACAAGAAGAAAAAAAAAAACAAGCGCAATGATAATAAAAGATGAGCGAATAAAACGTGCATAAATTCCATTTGACAACAAGAATGTGCGCGTAATAATTTTTATGACAACAAAAAGTAGCAGTGTGGGATGGGCATGGGGTAGTGGCTGCTGGTAGTTGCGCGACCAAGGAGTAGGGATAATGTGCACCCTGTGCCGCAGGTATGCTTAAAAGTTAACCAACACCAGAAACAACAACAGCAACAAGAACAATCCGGAGAACATAGCGTAACGGCCATAAAACGTGACTTTGCATGCAAAATAGTGTTGCATAGCCGGCGGCGTTTGCGTTCACATTGAAATTGATTTTTCTTCTTGTACAATTTTTTTTATATGTTTAATACACTACGTACACACACATACACACACGCGTGCATATAAATATTTACAGTCATCGCAATAATTATTTTGACACAATACTGTGAGAATGCTACTTGATACACTACAGCTGGTTATACTGAGGTAGCTTTTGTATGACAAAGTTTGTTAGGATAATTAGAAAGCGTATTGCATGAACAATTTTTTGGATTAATTTCTTTGAAATTCTAGAAACTTGTTTTTAACAAGTTTAAATAGTGATATACTATTGTAGTCAATGGCACTGCAAATGCGCAAATATAAAATAATAAACAAAAAGTAGCAGCGTGGGTTGGGCGACTGTCAGCTAACTTATTTATAATTATTTAACTCCTCCTTAACTAAATATTTGTAATAGCACTTAAAAAACGCCCAAAAAATTTCTGTAAATAAACGAAAAACATAATTCATGAAATAGGATATTCAAAGATCTACTAAAACGTTTTTAAATTAAATTACATTTTTTTTAAATATTATTTTTTTATTCATTTAATTAAGCTCTAAAAAAGGCACAAAAAACTATTTTTTAAATGAATTTTTTATAATATATTTTTTTTTTTAAATTGAATTTTATTATATTATATTTTACATAAACTGATATTAAAATTTGACTCAACCTTGACAAAATATGCAGAGTTAATTTATAAATTTTTTACTGTGCCAAATGTACTAAAAAAAACTTTTAATATTTTTTTTATGTTATAATAAAAAAGTTATGCAAACATATGAAAAAGTTGTAAAATATTTCATGGCTTTTTAAATATAAAAAAAAAAACTTTAATTTCCAAAAAGGAATCGCGTCTTGTCAAAATAGTTATAGCGCGAACTGTGTGTAAGTCTGACTGTGCAAATATTTGAGCTACGTGTAAATTAACTTGCGCACCTCATAGCGGCTGCGGCGGCGACGTCTTTTGCTTTTCACACACATTAAGGTTCGCCATTTTTAATTTGCTTGTGTCAGTGTGTGTGAGTGTGAGTAGGAATGTGTGTGTGTGTGTGAGTGTGTGTGCCGGCAGCTAAATGCCTATCGCTGTGACTTATTAATATGCTCATGAGAGAGTAAGCATATGCGTGTTTGTGTGGGAGTGTTTATGTTTGTATTTCAATTTCCAACAATACACAAACATGCTCTCACCCACACACGCACGCACATGCACACACACACACACACACACACTCAGGCCTACACAAACATTCAAGACACTTACGCACATAGGCAAAACAACAACAACAAAAGGGACGACAACAACAATAACAACAACAACTAGCAACAACATAAACATAAGTTTAGTTTGTTTATGCGCTCACTCCTCCTTGCTATGCCTCAGCGTGTGTGTGTGTGTCTCTCTTTCTCTCTCTCCACTTACTGTTGCACACACACACACAGAGTGCCTGCCAAACTACTCAGCCATAAACATTTTCAAGCATAATAAACTCTGTTTATTTTGCCTTGTCAGTGTGTGTGTGAGTGAGTTTACCAAAAATTCAGCTTCTTCGTGAAAACTGTTTTTCTTCCACTCATTTTTAGTTTCTTCCTTCTTCTTTTTTTGTTTAAATTTTTATGACTTTATTTAGTATTTTGTAGTTTACTTAAGCATCTGACAGACAATTGACGTCAGCGCAGCATACACTTTATTTTTGCAGCCATTACGCAAATTTTTAGCTCTTTTTATTTTGCTCTAAAGACTTATGCCAATGCCATCAACTTATGGCCATGTCCATATAACCAACTAGTATGCTGGTCAAGACAATGACTTTGCTTTAAATTTAGATAAATTCGTTTTAGATAGAAAGCATGCAAAATGAAAGACAGACAACTTGACTGACAAGCAAATAGACTTTGTGTAAAGAATAATTGACTTAGTTAGAAGACCTTTTAAATGTTGTGGTCAAATTGTTTTGCATGACAATGAGAGAAAACTGTTCAAAAATAACAATAATTGCTTTCATTTTCATCGAGAGGCTGTTTGGGAATGTACAATAATGTCATCTACATTTGACATAAATCATTTTGTAGCTCTATTGTTTTAGTTTAAGGCTCAAAACAAATCAGTTTTTGTCAAAGATTTTACGTAAATTTGCGTTTGAAATTGAAAGCAATAATCGAGTGAGCTGCTTTTTGTATTTTTGGACTAGATTTTCTTTCGGCTTTGATACAGAACTCGGTTAAAAAATACTTTTACAGAAATTGTCGATACTAAGAACTAATTAAAAGCAAAGCATAAATGTCGTGCTCAGATAAGACTTTTACAGAGTTTGTCGTGATTTAGAACTTATTTGAAGTGGTGCCTTAGTTTTAAGCTATGCCATTTAATACAAAATTTCGTGGCGTTTTGTCGATCGATGAATTAAGATTGATTAGCTCTTGATTTGATCTTCCTCATAGTAAGCAGTTATTTTGCATACATCTTAACGGTTGGTGGTAATTTCTATAAGCTTCGATATGATATATATAAACATATATATATAAAATTGCGCTTTAGACTTTTTAGCTAAGTAAGAATGACAAGTTTTTTTTTGTTGCATGACAAGAAAACTTGCCGTCTTACAAGTGTTTCCTTCCGTCAAAATGCGACATTACTCAAACTGCTTGCACTGCTTGTTGATAGGTAAGGTTGGAAGTTCTGTGACACCTATAGTTGTTCTGTATTATTCGAAGGCCATTACATTATGTTATATTTTTATATTTACATATTTGCTTCGAATTTCAATTATTAGTTTATGTTAACTACTCGACATTCCGGATAAAACGGAAATATATAAATAAAAAGGTTGTTACATTTTTCTAAATTGTGTATTGCAACGAAGTCACATACAATCATCGCTGATAAATTCTCTGTATAAATCAATAAAGAAATAATTATCAATCAGTATCGATTACCATTGACGCCAATACTTCACCCAGCATCAGAAAAAATTAAATTAAGCCAATGGCTCCGTTGTCATACATTATGTAGCAGATATATTATTTTAAGGATGAAGCGATGTTTCGATGCTCCAAATATGATAATTTTATTTTTTAATATATCCAGAATTATCCCTTAACAGGTTTTGTCAAAACTAAGTCGTAAACGTTGTGTCTTTAAATCTTAAGCCAATTAAATGTTATACCTACTTTTGCCGGTCATACTCTTGCAGAAATATTTTCTCCGGATCTAACTGTTCTCAGTCATAGTCGTATATCAATTGACAAATAAATGTACATATGATCGAGATCGCGGCGAATACCAGTTTCTGATGAACGATTAATCGTTAATAAATAATAAATCGTTAACGCATTAGCAACGGTCCAATCGGCGATACTTAGTGTTGGCTTGTGCCTGGGGCGATACTATTGCGTTTAAATATATTTTTAACCACACAATTTACAATTTTATTTGTCGCAATACAACAGATGTGCCTATCGGTAGCGTAGTGGTAGTAGTAGGCACTCCTCTTAAACCGAATATCGGTGGTTCGTAATACCAGAGATGTATCTATCGGTAGCGTAGTGGTAGTATGCTAGAGATGTATCTATAGGTAAAGTAGTGGTAGTATGCTCTCCTCATAAACCGAAGGTCGGTGGTTCGCAGTACAGATGTGCCTATCGGTAACGTAGTGGTTGTAGGCTCTCCTCTTAAACCGAAGGTCGGTGGTTCGTAATACCAGAGATGTATCTATCGGTAGCGTAGTGGTAGTATGCTAGAGATGTATCTATAGGTAAAGTAGTGGTAGTATGCTCTCCTCATAAACCGAAGGTCGGATTTGGCAACCAGCAATAGCTCCTTAGAACACCTAAAAGAGTGATATTCCCAAATTTCACATTTTGAGCGTTAACAGCATAGTCAAAAGGGAATACATTTTAATGTCTTTAAATATACTATACTGATTTATGCAGTCCTACATGATTGCATTTTATTAACCTTCGAAAACTCTTCCAAATGGACTGCTAGTTCGTGCGGCGCCTGGACCTGCATTGCCCATTTAAACATGTTCTACTTTGTCCAAACTTTTTTTTTTTAACCAGGAAAATACAAACCCACTCACAGTATCCCTATCTAGTGGAGTGCACCTCTGCAAATCCCAATTCACTAATACCAAGCCACATTAACTGCGTCACTGCGTCGCTATCTTATCTGTAGCCTTGGTGAGAGCACGATAGCTTACATCATCAGCAACAGTTGCACTCCAAACTATTGTCCAAATAGCAGCATGTTCGAGGCAAATTTACACCTCGAGAAACTAAAAAGTCCACAAAAAAAAAACAATATTCCAACCAAAAACTCAATCTTAATCTTCAGATCCCTCTTCTTACATGCACACATTTCCTGTGCAAACGTTATTTCCATTTTTAAGCATCTTAAGGTATTCCAGCTGCACATGCCCAAATCAAAGTGCTTTACACACATCTCCCTGCTCTTTTCGGCCTGCTTATTAACAATCGTTTTATGAAGAACTCTGCTTCGAAATTTTAATCTCATTTAGTGGTGCTTAAAGTCTCTGGGAGTTTCTTTCCCAACGAAGCAGCAGCAAAACTTTCACATATGCCCGCCGCCTATTGGTACATCATAAGCTGCAGCAAGTAAAGTTTTGCTACGAAAACTTGTCAGCCTAACAAGCAATTTGGCCATAATTGTGTTCTCATAGCCATAACTTTAATTAGACAAACTTGAAAATCTCAAAATTCGTGCAGGCTGTGCAGACGTTGTGTCAAGGCGCTGCACGAGTGCTAACCAAAAAGAACTGCGCACATTTATCTATAAATGGACTTAAATATGCATAAAATTTTAATAGCAGCTGCAGTCAGAGCGTGTACACTAATCCCAGCCGTGCCCAAAAGCCTATTATAAAAGTCAAGCCACAAAATGTCAACTAAAAATGTAACCTCCCCCGACTCACTACTGCTGCCAAAAAAAAATAGTACAGAGCACTTTGCCTTGACTTTCAAATGCGCTGTTGACATTTGACAAAAATTATTAAGCTAAAAGTCACACAGATAGAAGAGAATGTAGTTGTCTGCCATTTTGTGCCAGTTGGTTGGACACACTACTGTGCCGCATACAGTTTGAAATAAAGGACATTCAGGTTCGCTCAGCCGGTTGTTGGCGTCCATTTTGGCTGGGCACTGAGCAGCCATTGCGGCCTTTTCAACTTTTTCCGCTGGCATTTACATGAGCCTAATTAATTTCAATTCAAATGACCTCAAAAAATGTTTAGCTTGCTGTCGTTTGGCGTCTCTCCGGCTTCCTCACTTGCCTGCTAGTCACGCTCTCTTTGTGCGGTAGCATAAAATGCAAATGCTGCATAATTTGCGGCGCACGTTAAATTGTCCGCCATTTTGTTTTTGTTTGCAAGACTATTTGAATTTAAAGTTTGTTTCTTACAAATAAATTGAAAATGTTTACTTATGCAGTTCTATTGATTTTTTACTAGCGCCATCTTGTGGGGTAGACGGCTGCAACACCTTTTGTGCCCTTCGTAGTTGATTAACAGGTCTTCATTAATACTATTTGACTATTTCTCTTGTTTCCTTCTATCTGCTATTTTTTTGTTTCCTTGCATAGAGTAAGTAATATTGAAGTATATAATGGGGTCTAGCGCTTAAGCTGTGCCAGCTAGCAACTACTTAAGCCAAACTACAGCTGCTTGATTTTTATTATACTGGAAGCCAAAGAGCAGCCAGCTACTGCAAGCCAAGGCAACTGCCAGCCAGCCAATGTAAATAAACTCGCAGCAAGTCAGTCTATTGCCAGTGGGTTAGTCCTGTAGTCGTTGTTGTTGGTGCTTTGCTGCTGCTGCTGCTGCTTCAGTGTCTACATCCATCGTCTCCTGGCGTCTACTTCAATCGCCAGCGCACGTTTTTATTGCAGACATTGAAAAATTAACTGATATCTGTCTATGCTGCTGACACTATCCTGTCCTTGTGCCGTCTCCACGCTACTCGACTTTATGCTCTGTGCGAGTCAACTCGACACAGCTCATTCATGTCATTCAAAGGGGGGTAGCCTGCATGGACGGGTTATCAAGCACCAAAAGGGGCAACATGCTCGAAAAGCTTAGCTAACCTATAAAAAGCAATAAATTTGAAATACGCAAAATGTACTAATGGCGCCCAACGTGGGGCCGCAGTTAACAATTGCCGCTTTAATGTTTGTTTTGGGCAAACTAAAGCAGTTAAGTGGCTGATTATTGCTTGGGCAATATAAGCGCAGACTTTAAACAACAAGTTATGCTGTGACATAGTTTGAAACTCTCTTTAAAGTCTCAGAACGCAGCAGCTGCCCATATATACTATGACGTTTTAATGGAAAGAAAATAAAAGCACCTCCAAGGCTTTCAGTTCTACAAAATAAGCTTAAAGAGACGCCACGCTTTTTAAAGATTTCGCGTTACCAACCAAAAAACCTTGAAATACGCAAATTTGTGGCTACGCCTATTTAGACGGAAAAAATTGCATGCCTGCGGCTTTGCTGCGGCGGCAAAACAATGACATAATAATGTTGTAAAATATTTATATAAAACGCGTCGAATAACAAAAATCGTAAAAAAAGGAAATGAAAAATTGACACAAATTATTATGCCAAACAATTAAGTTGCAACGTTTACCGGGCTCAACAACAACAACAAAAGCCACTGTCATCCGTCATACACTCTCCCTTGTGTGTACCTTAGTTTCGACAGAGTTCATCTGATTTAGACAGTTTTGGTATGAATGCCTGACAAACATTGAACAGACGTACAAAATAAATTGACATAACGTTCAGGGGTCAGCGCGCGTATTTGCTTTTTTGGCTCTTACCCAGCGTTTCCGTTTTATCCTCAATCAAACACATACAACGAACCTTACTTCAAAGGTTTTGTCAGACTTGTGACAGGTTCAGGGTTTCGAAACATTGATTAAGACGGAGCTCCCAAAAAAAAAAAAATCGCACGAAATGTGATGAAACCTGTAAAGATATTGTTTTTTTTATTTTTGATGAAATACTGAAATCCTGGGTTTCAGAGGTTCTGTTATAATTCCTACATGCTCAGGGTTTTGTAACGTTGCTTCGGAGTTAAAAAAAAATACATGAAATGTCATAAAACTTAAAAAAATCTTCTTGTATTTATGGTAACATACTGATAAGTCATGTCCTTTTAGTTGTGGGTTATGGCGTTGACCTAATGCCTTTGCGGCAGACTAGAAAAAAAATGTACAATAAAATTTTCAGTCAAATTTTATAAAAAATATAGGAGCAAAATTGTATTAACTCTTTTAAAATGTTTAAAAATTTGTAGTATTTCGAATAAAGTAACTTGACTACCCCTCAATTCAGTTTTTGCTTCAAAACGTATCTTTGGAGCGATCCAAATTTTATCGGTGACTTCTTGGTTATGTTTCTCTGGAACGCTTTTTCTCTGAGACTTTCTTCAAAGCATTTTTATTAGTTTATTTACACAGATTTAAAGTCCAAGCTCAGTTAGATACCGTACTGCCTATATTTTTCCTTTTTGGTCGTGTGCCGAACTTTTTGGATAACCCAATTCACATTTTTTTTGCGAGCTTTACTTTGAACTGAAGACTATGTAAGTTAAAAATCGATTTTTAAAGAGTAAGAGTAAGTACACTTGCCGAAAAGCTTTTCTCTTAATTTATACACAATGAAGAAAACAAAAATAATCAAAGACTAAGAGTCATTAAATAATAAAAGACTTAAGTAGCTTAGTCGCAACTAAATAAAAACGAAAAACTTTTTAAACTTAATCCGAAACTTATTATTACTGAAATTTTAAGTTAAATAGTTCTGATTTCAGCAGAATGGTGCTAGATGCCAAAACATTTCTAAACGAAATTCAAATGCTAAAAGTCACTCTTTGTAATGACAGTTACATTGTTTAATTAAAAAATTAATTTATTTCTTTGACTGTCAATGTGGTAAAGGTGGTAAGGATATCTTAAGCAATAGCTGTTTGAAGAGAACAAGGGCTGACCAACAATTTTTAGGAAAATCCGAACGGCACTGTCTTCTCTAGCTAGTGCTAGGCAAATGCACCAGTGCTTCAACGGAGAATCGAGCATCCGAGTTGTAGAAGCGAGTAAGCAAGTATCAATAAATATTAAATTTCTCGCAAAATTTTAAAAAATATATCAGGATAAGTATTTATCATACTCTTGGCATCGTTTGTAAAATGGCACAGCAAGCTCTTATTTTAGAAAAATGAAAAATTTGAAATGCCAAATGAAAGCTAAGCAACAATTCTTTGCCCACCACATTTTCAATTAATATGAGATTTGCGGCATTTCAGAGATTAGCTGTGCAGGGATTCCAACACCTGGCAACGTTCTGACTACTTTATGTTTTTGAAACCGACTTATTATTGCGCAGTGATAGCTCCCGTAGACAAACCCCCTCTGAAACGACCCTGGCCATTGCACTCCCTAGCTGTAAACTACTGACAGCACACTCTACTCCTCCAACTTCCTCACCTAACCTCTGTTTTTTTTTTTTATCAATGTGTTTGTTGTTTTTAAGGATGTTCTTGGTTTTGTTGTAGTTGGCTGGAAAATTTATCATTGAAATGGCATCTCTGTCGATGTTGACGTCAATGTGTTTTTGTTTTTACATTTACCACGGCAACGTTTTGTGCTTAAATTTGCATAAATTGTTTGTTGTTTGAGCAAACAATGTGAGCAGGATGAAAACGACCAAAAAAAAAGAAGGAAACTATTGCATAAACTCAGGATCTGGCCTGATGGCTGTTCATAACATAACGCACGCACGTTGTAACTTTTCTGCTCATTTTCTTAGATTTTCTTTGTTTTTTTTTCGAGGAAGAAGCGCAGAGGCTCTTTGCACGTGGCAGCTGTCACATATGACACTTAGATGGGCCAACTTTGGCAATTTGACCGACGACAGCCACGTCAAGCGTTAATCCTTCATAAAAATTGATGATGATGGGAAAAGAATAAAAACAAAAATTATAAGTTTTGCAGCTGCAAAAGTTTGCAGCTTCCGAAAGGACAATAAAATAAGTATTTGTCTTATAATGATGGCAGCTGCCGTAGCAAGGCTAATAAATGAACATTTGATGACCACGATAAGCAGAGAGCACTTGTTAATAAATTTAATAACATTCAGAGCGAGAGGCGATGGTTATGAGTATGGGTGCAGGACGGTTTGTGGTTTTCCATAGCTGCTTTGATTTTGTTTTTTTGCTAACAAATATGTACTGGTTTTTATAAGCACAATCTGTGCTTTTGAACATTAAAAAATTTGATTAAATAGATTTCGCGGTGGAATTTGGATTGTATATCATTTATCATTGATTCAGGGTAAAGGTTATGGTTTAAGGCATTTTATGCCTATCCCATGGCTAGGTCAACGGGGTATGTACCTCGAAGTCTTTTTGTGATCTAGCTGTCGATCGATTTGGGTGGTTGAGCAGATTCTCGTTGTATTCACCGCTGGCTTTTCTTTCACTTCTTGGAAGTCAAAGTTACTTGCCTACATGTTTGGTAGCAAACTGGTAAGGAAATGAGGAAGAGTTGATCAATGTAAGAATAAGAATTGATGGCATATTGTACTGCACCTAAAAGTAGGATACGGAAACGCTACATGTTTCATTTGAATCCGAACCCTGAAAAAGTAATATAAGCCAAGTAAAAAAGAGTTTCAGACTACTGCGTTCTGGCCATATAAATAGTTTTCAAAATAATTTTCCTCGTCTTATACAAAAAATCGCAATGGGTATTGTTTTGCTTCCAGTCATGCACTATTCATTTGAGATGCTAGAAGAGTTTCGAACATCTGCGTACTGACTCTCGAAAACCGACTTACACTAACTGATTAATTCATATATAAATACATTGTTGTATTTAAAGAAAAGTCTCTTGGCGTTTAAATTTTCAAGTTATTGCCTATATTTAAAACTATTATTGAATTCATCTGAAAGATTTCATATGTCGACCGACAATAGTCTTCATAAGAGTTTGTTTCTGACAAGCCTCCTTTAAAAATATATGAATTTATATTAGAAAATACACATTGGACCCAAGTTTTGATTTTTTGTTATAATATAAAGAAATTATCGTCTGATGCACATTGGTCGATTGTAGACGTTTTTGGTGAATCTGCTCGACCAATAACTTAAGAAAAGCGTCCTGGCAAACCCAAAAAGTTTAAAGATAACGAATTGAAGGCTCTATTGAATACAGATTCGTGCAAAGCGCAAATTAAATTTGAAAAATTGTTGGGAGTTATTCCGCAAACCATATTCGCTCGGTCTAAACAATTTCAGTTTATTCAAAAGCAATAAAATTGGTTGTCGCAACTAAATAATAGAGATATTGATAGCCGATTATTCGCTCTAGACTGCATCTTGAAACAAATGAAAGAAACGAGTTTTCGCTCCGGATTGTAACTAGAGATGACAAGTAGTAACAATACATCTTGATAATCCCAAGAAGAAATACCATGAAAACCGTTGTGAAACTGTTCCATGATCGATTACAACGACTCCAAACATAATCCAAATCAAAGTTCACGACCAGACGGTTGTGATCTAGTATGAACCGCTAAAACTAAGCGAAACCATTCATAAGGTGCGTTAGCGACTACAACTAATGTGTTTGGGTCGTACATTACTTGACTACAGCCTGAAACTAACGAATGGTACTAGAAGTCTATTCTAAAGGATGCCAACGGTTTGACACATATGACTATAGTATTTAAAAATCGCCTGGAAACACTGGAATGTTTGATCTTAACTCAGCCGGCTTAGTCTCCAGACCTTGCTACTTTCACCTACTTATCGTCAAAAAGACGACGCAAAAAGAATTTTGGGGTCACTGGTGAAAGATCTGTGAAAGAATTCGAAATGTGGCACAATGATTGGATTTGGCCGAGGGAGAATTTTGTAGAGTTGGCATTTGATAATTAGCAGTAAAATATTTGATTACGACGCAAAATATATTGAATGATGTGTTTTATAGATTTTTCAATGAAAATCCTCTTTTATGAGTACAAAAAGTGAACCCCCACAGTAATCAACAAGTACACTGAGACAGCAAGTTCAGCTGCAAAAACCTGACGTAAGCATTAAAGACTTCTTCGAAGGATGCAAGACATTAAAAAATAGTTTAACGATTGGATCGGGATGTTAAATAGAAGTCCCTTCCAATGGATAACACTTTTGAGAGACTTTCGGAACATAAATAAAAAGCTAATTCAATTTGCGCTTCCATAAGCTAATTTTTAAAGAAAAATACGTTTCTTACTACTGTGAACTGACGTGTAGTGTGAAGTGATTCTAAGAAAAGCTAGAGATTTGCCATTTGGGTATCATTTTTGATCTAATAAATTTTTTCGTTCGAAACAAAACGAACAAAGTGAGAGATACCATAGAGTAATAAAAATCTCAAACTGCTGCGTACAAGTTATTCAAAATTTACTGAAAATAACTTTTCTGAGCATAATCGCGATCTTTAATATACAAAGATAAATATTTCATGGCACGAAATGCTTTGCTATCACCTTGGATGATATTTTTTATGCTAGAAATCAGAGTAGAGCTTGTATTCCTATTTACCACATTCGATTTTGGATGCATTCGATTTTGGAACAAACACTAATTTTCGGTAATTTCACCGAACACTTTTTCTCATTGTCTTCCGTATATTTAATTTTCTCTTACTAGTCTTATCGCAACTCATAACACATTCCCATTCCCGTTGCAGGTGGCGTGGATGCACTTTGAGCAATCGGCCATTTTGACAGTGCATAATCATGTGATAACTCGTAATCCACGGATCAGCGTGACGCATGATAAGCACGACAAGCATCGCACATGGTTCTTGCATATCAACAATGTGCAGGAGGAGGATAAGGGACGTTATATGTGCCAAATAAACACGGTGACAGCCAAAACCCAATATGGTTTTGTCAAAGTTGTCGGTAAGTAGCCTCCAACCACATTTGAATATTGCGTGCCAAGTCAAAGAAGCCTTCACGCAGGACGACACTGAAAAGTGAGCGTGACTGCTACGAAATGTATGCCAAAACACACGTCCTTTGAATATTTTATAAGCCAAACTAACCAAATAGCTGGTTGAGGGAAGGTATTGCTATTAACAAGTGGCAAATGGCAAGTGTCTA
Organism: Chymomyza procnemis; assembly: GCA_035046065.1. Lineage (NCBI taxonomy): Eukaryota > Metazoa > Arthropoda > Insecta > Diptera > Drosophilidae > Chymomyza > Chymomyza procnemis. The sequence continues at coordinate 11,426,759 of JAWNOJ010000024.1, forward strand.
ACAGACAAGCTGTCCATTTGGCTGCAACTTGGGGCATATAATTAAATTCCATACGAAACACTTTATTAAGTCGAATAAATAAAAGTCTCAACAGCAAACAGATTATGTTAAATATATATATATGCAGCAAGTAGTAGTAGTATCCTTTAGTTTGTATGTATGTGTGTTCTGTGGCATGCCCCTAGAAGTATGCTTTAAAAATGTATTCTTTTTTTGAGGCTCCCTACCGCCACCCAACATGTGTGTCTGTGTTTGAATGCACATGCAAATGCGCAAGAGTTGCAAATTGTCTGAATTCTGACATTTCAGCATGAACAATTGCATTTGTATGGGTACTGCATCGGGTGTGTTGGAAATCTGTGGGTTGTGCAGCCACCATGTGGGTGACTGTGGCCAATGTGGACAATGCCGATTGTTTTTTGTTGCTAGAAGGATGTCAACATATTCCCCAAATGTCGCCCCATCATAAAGCGAAGTTTTTTTTTTGTTATTGTGCCGCGCCAACTGTTTGGACTTTTGAAAAGATTTTAAACGCACAAAATTATTAATAAACGCTCTTTTGTAGGACTTATATTTACATATTGAAGGATTCACACAAAAAGTATTAAAAATGAGCTCACAAAAGAGAGATTTATTTTGATGACTACGACTACGTTTCAACAGTTTCTATATATGGCTTACCATATTTCAAGCGAAAACCGACATTTCTTGTTTTGACTTAAGGTTTCATTGTAAAAACTCTTTATATTCTCATTGATCAAAATGATTTTCAAAGTTCACAAATTTTACCCAATTTAAGTGGCAATAACTTATGCATTCCTTATGGTTATATTTTGACGTAATTCATCAAACGATTCTATTTTTGGCTTTCACTTCACTAGTTACGTCCGATAGAAGATTTCTGAAGTACCATCATTCAGCAGTCTCTATGTCGTTGAACTCTTTCAGAAGTCTGTCATCGTTCAATATCTCCCATGTCATGTTCCCCATTATTAAACCAATAAAATAAATTTCACTACGTTTTTACACGCTACATCTTCAGATTCTGCAATGATTCAACATGAGCACCATAATTTAAAAGAAGCATAGTTTGAAACAACTTTGGTCTGACAACCCCTTGATTATCTTAGAACATTAGTCTGTTTATTGTAATTGGAAACCTTTCAGAAATCAGTTTCCTGCGAACAGTTTAAAAATTATTTGTTAAGTTATCTAAAACTTTCTGTGTTTTTTTGTTGTTTTTTTGTGTTTTTCCTGAAAATAATTAGTTTATTAAATGAACTCTTAATTTCCAGAAATATAATAACAATAATACTATTTGGCAAATTAGTTGTAATTCCATCATTCAAACCCAAAGTTTAAAAATTGATTAAACTTTCAGAGTGGTCTTGATAAAAATTAAAATATCTACAAAAACACCTTTGAAATTTATTCTGGTTCTTGTACCTTAGTACCGCTTAAAGTGTTATAGGATGAGCAGGTAGTTTGGCAGTAAGCTGATAGAACAAATCAGTGATTTCGTATGTTTTAAATAGAATTCTATCATTGATTTTCCCTTAAAATCTTATATTTTGCTTCTGTATAAGAATTTATTAGGAGGATGTATTAGAAGTTTCTTTTGTGATAGGAACTTAAAAATTTAACGTAACTTTCAAAAATTAGGGTCATCATTTGTGAATCGGTAAAACATCGAAATCGGTTCATGTTTTTGGTTTCTTGCTTTACTTCGTTTTAATATCTTGCAAAATCGTCTTGTTTTATTCTATAGGTAGTTTAAAATGTAGCTTTTGGGTGTACACTTCTTCACCTACATTGACTTACTCTTGACTATGCAATTACTTCGAATGTGTGGCATGCATATTTTGCTCTTTTTATAGCTGTTTGAATAGCAGTTGGATCTACAGCTTATTGTCAAATCCCAACGTCAGTGTCTCCAATTAACAAAGCTAATAGCGTTCTTTTGCTAGCTAAGTCAGTGCTAAGCAAATGCATCAATGCTGCTGGATAGCATCGAGCCAAATTGTGCAAATAATTTATGATTATATTGTAGTTAAGATATCACGCAGCAGTTTCCAAAGTTACCTCAAAATATTACCCACCCAACTTTACCTTATGACAAACTACAACAACCATATAACAACGAATTTAATCAAACTTAACCCGCCTAATAAACCACACAAATTGAATTTATTTGATTTATAAACAAACATATTTATCTACATAAATATTATATATATAGCTACCCCTGTCCTCTTAAAATGTAAAACTTTCATGCTTGCATTCGTTTGGCAAACCGTAACAAAAGTTTCCATAAGCCCAGATAAATCTACATATGCATTACAGTGCCTGCCAGCAGCAATGTGCCACCATGGGCCAGAATCTGTTATTTCTACTCAACAATATTTTTTTTATTTTTTTTTTGGTATTTTCTTCCATTTGCTGCAAGTTTTTTGTTTTACGCTTTGGTCACACTTTTTTTTGGTTTTTCGTTGTGTTAGTGTTAGAGTGTAACACACGAGAGAGTGTGAGAGATAGAGAGAGACGGAGAGATGGAGAGCGAGTATGTGATAGCATTTTCAAAAAGCCGTTAAGCACGCTTCAGTGTTGTAAAATGCTTAAATAACATGGCTCACACGCACAGCAGGCAATTTGATGCGGCGTGACCAAAAGCACGCCTCCAACCAAGCGCAACATTTTTATGCAACGTTGTCGCTCTTTTTTTTTGGATGTTGCAAAAACCTTTCTAGAGGCTTTTTTTTTGCATTTTCAAGGCTTGCACGTTTACCGTATGTGTCAGCAGTCAGTGCAACAACAAAATTCGCACACACACACATATGTGCAATTCAGATGCAACGCTGTACTTACAGTTATCTCACACATTGCGCCACTGTACGCTGATGTGGCACAAAACGTTCAAAGAGCGTAAAAGAGTGTGAGTGAGTCAGAGAGAGAGAGAGAGAGAGAGAGAGAGAGTGTGTGTGACTGCGCGTTGTAGCGCGGGTGAAGTGGAGAGAAGCCAGAGGCAAATTTACAGTGAAAAATATGACAACTCTAACGCTGGTCAGCACCACAAAAAATGAAAAAAAAAAAAATATTAAGATATGCTGCCATCGTTTTTTTACCCAGACTTACGACTTTTTTTTGCGCTTAGTTTATACACTTTCCAAAGGCCCATTAGTTTGTTCGTAAAGTTAATGGTACATTGCCAACGTTTTTGCTGGCCATTATTGAAAAATACACTGAACTTTTTATATAAATTAAATACATTTTTTTAATAATATTATTATAATACTACATCAATTCGCAAAACTATGAATTTTTTTTGATATTTCATGGCTCAGTGTTAATTAAATTTGAATAAATAAATAAGGTATTTTCTTTTTAAAACTGTGAACCTCTTTCGTGATATTGTAAATACTTTACCATGGAGTTTGCATCTTCAAAGAATGTAGGTGGATGTGCTTGTAAAACATTTGGTAGCCACAAGTTCCTATGGTTCACTCTTTTGATTTCTAACGGATATTTGAAGAAGCCGAATTCTATATACGATTTTTATACGAGCAAAATTTGTTCTGACAAAACTACTCTTTTGCAACAGTACCGATGCTACGTTGTAGTTAGCTCTTCTGTTCATGACTTCTGGAGGTGACAAGAGTGACCCATTGCTAGATTGCGCTTTGAGTCATTGCAGTTAGTAATGCTGCTACTATGGTGAAAATCTTCAATTGGAACGGAAAATCTCACGTTCAAAAGCCAAGTTTATTACTTATAAAGACGTAATTTTTAAAAGGAAACCTTGGTGAAGAAGCTTGAATGGATCTATCAATACCATTTCGAAGATCGGTTTTTACTAAAATCGTATTAAATCTGAATTGACAGTGAAGATAGCAAGTTTATCAAATGAAAAAACGAGCATTCCACTTCCACGCTATCAATAAATTTTGGCGACTTTCGTGGTCCAAACCAATTTCGGACACTTATTTATATTGAAAAGATTTTACATATGAAGAGACACACTATGAAGGCCAACACTTGCCATAATATTATTTACATCGTGTACGTAGGATTATTCTGAAGGCGAGAAAATGACTTCAGATGCACAATGTAAAAAATTAAATTGCACACTTTTTTTGATTGAAAAATTGGGTTCTGAGTTTTTGAATATTAAAAGGTTTATTTGAAATAATGGTCTAGTGAAGTTTATTTATAAATTATTTATTTGTTCAAATGACCACCATGGCCAATTTGAAACACCTTGAATTTTTTTCTTTCCGATTTTATACTTAAGGCTTAGAATTATTGCTGTATGGTAAGTGAGACAAATATTTATCCTGAAAACGACATAATCATCTTGGCAACAAATCGAAGATTTTTGATAAATCCCTTTTTAGTCGATTGTATGATTTTTGAAACAACTATAGTAGCGTAGTAGTTGCATATATCGAACCCAAAGAATAAAATCAAATAAGTAAGGAAAGCTCTTTATTTTCGAAACAAAGTGATACTATAATGCCAGCCCATAGACTGTGCCTCGAATGCGGTAGTTCGTTTCTGAATATTATCAACATGCTTCAAATAAAACCAAAATTATTTTATACAGGTTTCTCAAAATAAAATGTACACCTTTTCATGAATTTCATGGATTTTATCAATCAATCATTTTTTGAAAAGCAAATAACTTTCAAGAGTACAAGTTTGTTATACTGACCTGTAAAAATTTCTTCACGTATAGAAGTCTTTTTTTAATTAAAGGGTATTCACACTTTGATCTAATTAAGCTAACTTTTGCTTCGTTTTATTTCTTTTTTTTTCATGACGCATCATAACAAAAGCAAAAAAAAATGAGGAATAAAGGCAAAAAGAAGAGTTGCCAGCCTAAACTTAAATCCTGCTCGCGTGTAAACTGGAACATGCGGCATATGTGCAACTATGTTCATATCTGTCTGGGTTGCAGTGTGAGGAGAGTGTGTGTGTGCGCGTGTGTGTGCTGCCATATTTGCATGTGTGTCTCGCTTTACCATTGACCCGTCTCTTTTCCTGCCTGCGTTGTCTAACTGTTGCATGGCGCTAGGCTGTCGCAATCGCCACCAACTTGGCCAACATTGCCACCTTCCCTAGACCATTTCATCATCATTGCCATCGTCAGCTTCGTTTGTTTGCGCACATATTTTTCAAGTCTTGCCACAAAAACTGATTTATGTGCAATGCACAGTTGGACACACGCACACGCGTCTATGTGTGCACAGCTGTGTGTGAGTGTGTGTGTGCCACCAAATGGTCACATGGTGACGCCAACGCATACTGTGCTCCACGTCAGCTTCCACCCGTGACCTCTATATATGTACAACTTTATGAGTGTGCAGCGTGTGGCATGGGTTCGTGTCCATGTTTGTCCACCGGATGATGTTGATTTGTCAACTTGAAAAGCGGATCTCGTGCAAATTCTTACATTTCCTTCCCGTCTCTCTACACACACACACACACCGCCACACACGCCAACTTTGTGCTGCATTTTTTATTTTTCATTTTGAAGCCAACAGTTTAATTGGATTATGAGCCAGATTTATCTTATTTTTTGATTTAATAAACTCAACAACTTTTTAAAACTATTTTTTATTGAAAACAACGCCAGTCCAAACTATTTTTTGTTTAAAATAATTTTATAAAAAAAATTTACATATTGAAGCAAGTTGTATAGTCCAAAATTGCCAAACAATTATCCACGAAAGGGAAAAATCAACAAAACTCGGTCGATATTTTATTCGCGCTCGAATTGCTTTCGCTCAGTTTTTTTCACGTAACTTTTGGAAACAGTTTGATTTTTTTCCCCCCCGACATTTTTGATAATTGTTTTATTTGCTTCTGGCTAACCGCAAACAGTTTACGACATGTGAACTTGATCGGTTGATTGCCTGCATTTTGTTTATTTTTTCATTTTTTAAGTTGACTTAATTAAAGGCAAAAGTTTTTGAAGCGGATACAGTGTGCAAGCAATTTTAAATAAATAATTTGAACTAACTTATAGCAAACAAAAGTTATAGAGAGAACAGCAAATGTTTTTAACCTGTTAATTTATGTTTATTATAGTTTCAATGGAGATGATGTAGCTTTGGGCGCAAGATACCCATTAGGCTTAAACTAGCAGAATTGGCATAAGAGCAATTGTCCAAAAATTAGGAAACTTTTAAAACATTTATGCATAAAAATCGATTGCCTTTTGTGGACTTCGGAAGTACAGTGGCGCTCTCGCCCCTAATTCGGAAGGTCCGTGGTTCGATTCCACTCTTTAGCACTGGTGCTTTTGCCTAGCACTGGCATAGCTAGCAAATTGACTCTTTTCTAAGAAAATCTCTGTTCATTAACAACACCACACGATTCGGCTAAAAACTGTAGGTTCCTTTTCTCTTCAAACTATTGATAGAGATATACTGATATGCCGTCTTTTGAGCGATGACAGCATATTCAGGGGATATACCAAAAAAATATACCCCTTACCCCTTCTAACTTTTAGTTGTAATAATGTAATAAAGTAATAATGATTCAAAATAATAGTTTTAAGACATAACAATTATTTGATATTATTCTTGCAAAGTATTTGATTTCATTCATATGGAAATGATCTTGCGGCTACTAACTAACGCTTGCGTTAACGAGAATCAATTATTAAATTTAGTAGCTTCTTAGCATTTCTAGATCGATTCATGATAAAATAAGAGATCAAACCGCACGTATTTGACAGAAAATATGGCACGAAAATAGCTTAAAAAAATAGTATGACCAAAAATAGGTTGCCAAAAAAACACCCTTTACTAATTTTAAGGATGCAAAGCATTTTTTTGGTGTTGTTTAAAATCACGTTTTAAAGGATTCAAATTCAATTGATTTTTATATAAAAGGCACGAAATAAAGCTGCTCAACCAAGTATATCTTAAAATTCTGAGATAATTGACAAATTTAAACTTGGCAGCAGAAGCAACAACTAATTTATGTTGGCCTGTCAGACTTACCTAGGTATGAAAAGGTCTGATTTATAATCAATTAATAAAAAATAACAAAATATAATAAATAAAATTGAATTGAATATAATGTACAATAATTAGGCCAAATTAGGTTTAATGATTTACAAAATTGTGCGTGAAAATTAAGTCAATGCATTAAGCCAAAAATCATCGTTTTAATGGGATTTTTTTGTCTTTAAATTTACATAAAGTTTTTTCAATTATTACTTTTTGTTTTTTTTTTTTTTTTTGATTTGCCAAGACGTTACTTTAATTTAATTTAGACTTTAGGCAAAAGTTTTTGAAGCGGATACAGTGTGCAAGCAAACTTAAATAAATAATTTGAACTTGCTTATAGCAAACAAAAGTCAAATGTTTTTAATCTGTTAATTTATGTTTATTATAATTTCAATGGAGATGATGTAGCTTTGGGCGCAAGATACCCATTTGAAGACTTCAAAAAGTTATCCATATACCTTAAAAGCTACCATTCATTTTTAAAAGCTAGTAGAAGGTAGCTAAGAAAAATTACGATCCTTATGCAACTGTCCTAGTCAGCATTTGATGTACCATTTAGCGGATGAAGCGATTTTCCGCACTGTGAAAGATATACTCAAAATATAACGAGTTCTGTAAGATGTCCCGAGAGGAGATTTACAAGATATTGCTATACCAAATGATACTATCTGAGATCTGAAAACTACTTGTTACTTTCTATTTTGTATTAAATTCTAAATAAATAAGAGGAAAAAGCTTAAGGAGTAACATTTTAACTAAAAAACAATATATAAATTTAGAAAAAGTTAACGAAAGAAAAGTTAGAAAGTTCTGCGTTGACAAATTGTAAAATCAAATTAAAATGTAAACTTTAATTTTAAAACAATGTTTAAAATATGCTATTGACATTTTGCATGCAAATTGCTTGCTTGAAAAATTGTTAAAAGCAATTTGAGTTTTTGTTCGCGGGGAAATTGCCAAATAAAAAAAATCGTAAATCGAGTCAATTCAGCGTTTTAAAATTCAAATAGTACATTAGAAAATCAAATAACATGCATTTCATTTGCATAACAAATCCCACAAAATGCTGCAGCCAAAAACCAACTAACTAAATTGTTAACCAAAAAAGTATGTCTGTACAATCAAGCCAAGGCCATGCCCACAAGTGCTAACATACGCCGCCCCCCTGCACATACTATTTGTTGCAGTTTAGTCTATAACAAATGCAAAAAAAGGCAGTCAATTTGAACAATTAAAGTGAATGCATTTAACTAAACAACAATAAATACGAAAAAAAAGAAAATGTTTAAAAATAAATACGCATAATTACAGCGCTCAATGTTTAATGAAATTAAAACGTTTCATTTGTCGCTGTCTAAAATGTTTATGCAAAAATAAAGAAAAAAAACTAAAAAGTTTTACATATTGCAGAAAAAAATAACGCCAAACAATGTAAATTTCACCATGTAACGAGTAAATAAATAAATAAATAAATTTCTGACTATGTGAAACATTTGTGAATTTAATTTGCTGAGGCAAACACAAAATGAGCGCGCGACGAAATGACACTCACACACACTTGCACACTTGTGAAGACAACGCAAAATTACAAAATGGCGACCAGCAATGGCACCAAATGGCAAAATGGCGGTTGGCAAAAACAAACATTAAACGCGTTTGAATTTATGAGCGACGTGCACAAAATGCATTTAAATGTGGCAGCCTTGCATACTTCTGCCGCCTTTTTGGCCAAGTCCTTTTTGGTGCTGACAAAACCTTCCCGCTGCTAGCTAGTCGTTGCTCTAAATGACCGCACCTAAATGGCAAAACAAATGTGATGCAACAATAACACAACAAATGTTGCAAATGCAACAACCAGCCACAGCAGCAACAACCGGCACGGACAGCAACAAAACAAATAAACAAAACAATAACAAGCATCTTTTGCATAATTATATACACTATCCAGCGGGAAGGCGTAGATGTTTCGGTTGAAGTATTTGGCTTAATCGTCTAAGACTTAATCATTGAATATGGGAAAATATGGAAAACAGCATTTGCACGTTTACAATATTTTTGAAGTTGTTTTAAATCGATTTATTATATTAAAGTAAAAAAATGTGTAAATATAGGGTTATCCATTTTGTGTTTCGGGTTTCACAACATTGTTTCAATGGCATATGTAAGGAATGTTTTGTTTTCGAGGTATAGAACCTTTAGTTGGCATTATTGTTTAAGATTGCGACCGATTTAACAGCTGTCAAGTGATTTATTCTCAGTTTGGTTTGGCACTTGAAGAATTGAAGCCAAATGATCATCAAGAAAGGCGTAGATTCGTCGAATGGACCCAAAACGGGATTTCCATTGTTCCCGATTTTCAAAAGCTAATTTTGTTTTGCCATGAAGTGCACTTCTAGTTGAATGACTACATCAACAAACCAAACTGCCGCATTTGTAGTGAAGTTAATCCTCAAGTGTACTTCCTGGCATCATTGGTCCGTCTTCAAAAAAGGTTAATGGCCAGAACGTTACAGTCAATAATGTTCGGTATAGAGGCATGAGTACTAACTTTTTTATTCCTGAATTAAACAACCATGTTGTCTATGAGCAATATGTCGCACAGCTCATGCCACAAGTGATTTATTGGAAGACACGTTCGGTGATCGTCTAGACTACATTTTGTGGGGCTATGTGAAGTCATTGGTCTATGCAGATAAGCCACAAAGGCTTAACCATTTGGAAGACAATATTCGCCGTGTTATTGCCGAAATACAGCCACAAATGTTGGAAAAAGTCATCGAAATCTGGACGTCCAGATTCGACTACATGCGAGCCAGCCGTGCAAGAAACCATATTTAATATATAATACCACAAGATTATCTTCGAAAGAAGACCATTTTCCTCAAATACAAAGGTAAGGCTAAATGGCAAACTCCATATAATGCGTCTCTGTAAAGATGTCAAAAGTAAACATTATTCCGTATATTCAACCAGACAAACTTCAGGCCTTAGACTCTCAACTGACTATTTTTGTAAAACAAACAACTCAAAGACAAGGGCTTCATATTGGAGATTGAAAGAGTCCACACGATGAAAAAGTATAAAATATTATTAATATTGATATTATATTATTGAATTACATGTATTTTAGGTTTCGAAAAACAATTATGAATTTTATTTTTTTCCTTTTTTCCAATCAAAATTAATTCCGAGCAGCATGAGGTTCACATACAAAATTAATGCGTTCGAGAAATGTTAATTTCATTAACTTTCGGAATCACGGAATGGAAACTCCTGTAGTTTCGAAAGAACCTAGAGACTTCTTTTATCTTTTCTATTTGAAAGCTTAAACTTACAAAAAAATATTTATATATATATTAGTTAATTTGTATTATTTTGTAATTAATTTTGATTATTAATTGTGGGTTTGGTAGCGCTTTTGCCTATAATCGGAAGGTCGATAGTTCGATTCCAACCTGCACCACTGTTGCATTTGCCTAGCACATAAAAAGCTAGCAAATAGATAGACGCCAGCAAAATCTCTTTTTATGAAAGACACCGACGTTAGGATTTGGCTTAAAACTGTAAGTACGAGCTCTCATCGAATAGATATAAATAGAGATATATCCATGCTCCGCCTTTGGAGCGATAACCATAGGCAAGGCAATATAATTTATTTACTTATTACTGTATATAACTTTATTTTCTTGTTTGTTTAACTAAAAATATTGTTCAACTAAAAATAGTTTTATAATTCGAAAAAGACCTGCCGCTTAATAAATAGTGAAAATCGGAATTATATTTAATTGCGATCACTTATTTGTCTCGAAACATTTAACTGAAAATATATAATTTTTGATAGTAACGTTTTGTTGAGCTTTTTTTGTGGTCTCTGTACTGCTGCAAAATTGAAAATTTTTAACAAAATTGTGCATTACCATTTTAAACAAGCCCTCACGAGATACAAAGTACTCAAAACACATTTCGTTTTTCTGTGCGCATCTCAAGAACGGCTATAAAGTTTATATTATATACGGAATCCTTAAAACGAATTTGTATGAAATTTGTGGAAAAGCGGAAATCATATTCTGGTAAACTTAATAATTTATATTTTTACAATTTTTACCCATTTTTCTAGCTATTGTCTATTAAAGATCCTTGGGGGCTATATGTAAAAATTGATTAAATATAAGGTTGTGTATTTTTTAAACAAAAAATTATTAAATTCATTATTAAGATATAATTTAGAGGTAATTTATTGTAAAAAAAATAATGTTTCTGTAAAATACTTAAAGAATGATAGTGCAGTTAAAATCTTAACTCCAAGATCTGCTTAAAATAATTACTACTCCAAATTATATTTAAAATCCCTCAAAGCCAAAATATTTTGCTATTTTTCTGAGCTATTTTAAGAAACTGAATAACTATTATTCCTTTCAATTAAGGTAGAAGATAGCTTTAAAGAAATTTATGTCACACCTGTGTCCCATTCTCATCGTCCATAATACTTATACTTTGGCGTTTGTGCACAGAACACACGTACAAGCAGCACAATCAAACTGAAATGCTGCGCCATGATACTCTCATTTGGAAAATTTAATGCTCTGGCACATAATGAGGCAATATATTAAATTCAATTATTTTGTTGACATTAAAAAGACCGACAGCCGGCCTCTGTCCTTCCGCTTCTATATACATAAATAACATTATTTTTTTGCGTGGACCACACTGCGTATGAGTAACTTTGGTTAATTTATTGACCAAATGATAAGCTTCGGTGTTCGTGCGCCGGATATGAAGACTAATTGCTGCTCATTAGTTGGCGCCAACTTTTCGTTCCTGTTTTTTTTTCCATGGCAGTTAAATAATTTTTGCACGTTTTGGCAGGATAAAGGCCAATGCATTGCCAAACTTATTATATAAAACTTTATAAGCCAAAAGTAAAATAAAATGCCGAGTATAGAGAAACTTTACTTTAATTACAAAATGTGATACAAAGTGTTGGCCAGACAGACAGCAAAAGCAGCTGGCCAACTGCAGTTGAAGGCTCATAATGGCTAAGAGCAATGACAAATAATTGCCAGACTTAACCCGATGATGGCTGGGAGCTGGTAGGTGGAAGTTGAACCAGCCGGAGAAGTGGAAACCAATGACCAAAGTCTATCGGACTTTTATAGTTTTATGCTGCCAATGAAAAAGCATTTCAAATGCAGAAATCAACTTTTTATTGCTGTGCGAGTAAATCTTTTATAAGTCCTTAAGAAATGGCGTTACTCAATCGGTAAGTGAGGTTATTTGGGGAATAGTTATTTGATTGTGGGATTTTTGTGATTTTTCGTACAGCCTGATTAAATATTTCGTATTCCTGTTAATCGCTTTTTGAGATGAAGCTGGGTTGTTGACATTTTATATTCTTTCGACCTCTGAAGCAGCAATCAAAATTATTCACGGAAAGTTAGATATAATTTTTTATATAGATAAAGCGATTTTTTGTTTATTCATTATTAAATCGAGAAAGCAGGCTAACTCAAAATTTGATTTTTAATCTGTGTAGAATATGCAGACACGAGTAAATTGCCCACCCCGGATTCGACTATTCGGCAATTTGGATAGAATCAGTAGAACAGTATTACATTATAATCATTTTCATCAGCTAAGGGTAGACCGGCAGTAGACAGACATAGGATGGTAACTTACTGGTCCACTCTGAAAACACATGGATTTGCAAAACTGATTTGAAAAACGATTGTAAAAGGTGTTCCATCCTGATTCTACTAGATAATTTACAATCTTGCAAAAACCTTGGAACCTAACCTCCGTAGATCATAAAAGAAATAATATCTGAGGTACTTGTTTTCTGTGGTCTTTATATTTGCGGCTACTGTAAGGTTAATGCTGGAGCCGATTTTTCTGGATAATGACAGTTTCTGAGATCGCAGATAAAGGGTAATTTTTTTAAAAGCTTACTAATTTGAGTTTTTAAAAAACACGAAATAAACAGAATCTGCAAAAGTTGCTAATCGTAGCATTTTTTCTACTAGTGACGTTTTTTGAACTCGAAGATAAAGGGTAATTTTTAAGAGTTTGCTAATTTAAATTTTTAAAAAGTAAAAACATCAAATTAAGATAAATAGAATTATGTTAAATACTTGCGAGAAATAGAAGTGATGAGAAAAGAAATGACACTTTGCTTGAAGACATTTAAATATAATACTACATTTATAATATATATAAATATATAATACATTTAAATATAATAATAATATAATATAATACAATTCAATAATTCTTAAGCGCTGTTTATTTGTAAGTCGATATATGGATAAAGTAAACACTTATGATAAGAGAGATAAGAGATAAGAGACATGACACTTTTCTTATAGAAATTTTGATGGTAAAAGCTACTAGTTTGTAAGCGCTGATCATTTGTGATGGCTAAAGTATAACCCAACGTTGAAGCTTTCATGTAGGCAAGCTGACCATCTTTTTGGGCTCAGAAGCTTGCTTTCTAAGCTGCTAGAAACGATTTATTACTCAAAGCTGTCTAACTATCCAAACATATATTTATTACTGTGGTATTTGGGATTGAGTTGCTTAAAAACCTGCTAGTACTCAAAGCTACTTAATGGCTGCTTAACTATTCGATTATATTTTCTTTTGCCACAGTATTCGGGTTTGACTTGCTGAAGGCAAGTATACTTGAAAAACTAAGCTTTATTAATAATTTAAGCTCAAATTGTTTAAAAAGTATCAAAAAAAACTTTTAAGTTCCGAAAATTTTTCTAACGACAAAAGAGCATCTATTACATTCATTAGAAAATATAAAGAATCTTAACTCTTTAAACTTTCCAAAGAATATGCCTTATCAGATTTCTGATAACACCCAAGAAATTAGTTTTGATAAAAACCTTACCATTTCTGTGTAATTACGTATACGTCTGGGTGTGAATATGTTTTCTTAATTAAATTTCCTGCATGTATGTGAAAAGTTTTCGCCCAAAACAATATAAAACAGCACGCAAGAAAGTTCGTTTCGACAAAGTTTCTTTAGCTCGACTTTGGCCATGTGACGTCAGCTGCTAAATATCAATAAAGAAACTAATATGTCAAATATGCTACACGGGTGACAGCTGCATGTGGTTGTGTTCTTGGCCATATAGAGGGTGTTCATTTTGGGAGGATGATGTGTTTCGGGTGATTAGCACATCAAGCGTTTATTAATAGCAAAAAGGCGGCAATAGCAAAATAAACTATAAACTTTGTAAAGCGTACGAAGGAAACGTACGGCAAAAAAAAAAGTTTGGCTATATGGTCATAAAAGGTCGCTCGTTTATGGGCTTGTCATTATACAGCTGGTTAGGCCAAGAGAGAAAGAGAAAGAAATAAAAAGAGAAAGGCAAAAGCGAAGTGAGATTTGGTACGTTGTGAAAGGATGTAGGGAGCTGTGGCAAGCTGCGGAGAATTGGGAGAAGATGAAGAGAGATGACGCTAGATGAAGGGAGTTGCACAAAGCAACAGAGGAACACAGCTTAAGATAAAAGTTTACAGCGCATAGAAAAAAGTTGAAGTAATTGCAGCTTTTAATTACAGTTTCTTACTTTTTCATGTTATTTTTTTGCTCGATTTTATTCCTCGCGATAAATAAAAAGAAAGGTTGTTCAACCAGCTGGGGGAAAAAGTTTAAATTTTTGGCTCGAATCTAATCAGGCACATGCATATATATATATTTGAAAACTTTCGTTATTTTTTTCCCCTCTTAAATTGCTATTGATAAGACATTTGAGTTTGGTGTAATTTTCGTGACAACCACTAATCGTATATGCACATTTTTTAAGTTTGAGAAGTGCTTAATTAATATCTTACAAAGTTATTCAAGGACTTTGTGAGATAATTTTAAGTTAATCAAAAGTTGTACATTGTATGCAACTTTCTTAAGATAGTTGAAAATAGTGTTTTAATTTTTAGTTGAGTTTGCAAGAATTTGCTGTTTATTCAAAACGATTATTGCAATAGATCAGCGTTGTCCAAGATAAATTTGTAAATAATGTACAATTCACTGAGACTTCTTATATTCATACAAATATTTTAATTCATATATATAAGTAGGTTGCAAATAAGAGATAGCCAGCGAAGTGACGCAGAGCACCACACGTTGGTGATTCCCGGAACGTTTTGATCAAGATAGTATATATTATATTTAATTACTATTTTGCGAATACAAATTTTGATAGCGTACGTGTTTCTCTTATTGACAGGCTTATCAAAATACAGGTCCTAATAATTGAAGGTTTAACCTTTCGTATAGACTTAACCAGTAAGCTTCAGTAAGCAAAAATCTTCTTGGATTCGCTTACCTAGCTCACCTGTTCTTTTGTCAAAATCAAATGCAATACTCCGTCTGTGGCGTATTCGGTGATTTACTTATATTAAATATTTCTATTCTTTGAAATTTTTGCCATTACTATATTTCATGCGTTTTCTTCATAAGCGGCGGCACTAAGTCTTTACCTCAGTTCACTAACTGATCTGATCTGAATTGCTTTAGAGTTCCATCTGCTGTCAGATCTGCTGATTAATCTAGATTTGGTTATCAATCCGCCTTATAAGTATCTCTAAACCCTGTAACTTCCGCCCGAGCTCTGTATTAATAAAATCTTTACACTTTTTATCGACGTCCTAGTACTACCTACTATACTAGGTATTCACATACCTATGCACAAACAATTTCACCATTCATAAATACTCCTATATTAAGCTCCACAATGCAGGTTGTTACTTCCTTGACATACCTTCCTATAACATACCTCCTACGCCCAATTTAAAACATCCGAGTACATTCTATATAGTACTATTTCTAATTTCTACTCTACTCTCAAACTTATATACAAACAAATTAATCTTTCTCTCTTACGTATAGGATAAATATAAATTACGGCATTTATTCGCTTCCCATACCAACAACAATTAATGCATTGTTAGAGCAGTTGCACCAAGCAGTTCAAGCAGTGCTACATGTAAAAGGTAACCATTTTGCCTCATAAAACATCTGAAGCTACAACTACTCTACTTATAAGAATCAACAAAAGTCACATGACTAAAATATCACAAATCTTCATTTATTCATTTTTATCCTAAATAGCTCAAAGCTTTCTATGGGATACGGCGCCGTTTCAATCCGTATTTTTGACCGTTCAGGTATAATTTTCGTAGATGCATCATTTGCAGTTGATGCCAGATCGCCAATAACCCTTGGGACTGCTTGCAATCTATATGTCTAGCAATCTATTGTAGGTGTCTTACGTCAGACAGAGATTACCATAGTGCCAGACTTTTTTCCGGACAACACATGGAAAATATTTTTTGACAAATACTTTATGAAATTTCGAAACCAGCTGAATGTTATGACTATTTTAAAAAATATTGCGAAATTCTAGGTACCATGGTATTCGTTTTCTGAGTCATAAGAGATTACTATAATAATATCTATCGACCTTAAGTGGGCCAAAGCCTAATTGATGTTGGTCATAATGTTACATATTATGAGATTTAATTTTCTTGCAGATATTGACAGTAAGTCACTGAACATTGTATCAGGCTAAACAGCGGACTGAACAAAAATTAATCGAGTAAAAGAGAGTATTGAGTAGTAGTAGTATAACTTACTCTTCAGAGAAGTATGAAAGGGCCAAATTTTGTAACTGAACGCATTGGAAGGCTCAAACAAAGCACAAGAGAGTACAACAGAGAAGTTTTTTAGTGGAGCTAAGCTCTTCGGATAAGTATGAAGGGTCCCAATGAATTTAACAGCACCTGCTGAAAGGTTCAAACAGATTGGCCTCATCCAATTAGACGTAAAGCCAGGACGTATACTGAAATAACATAATTTTTTATTATATATATTGTCAAAATATTTCATCATACATTTTCTATCCTAAATGCTCAAAAACTTCGTAATTTTCAACGGATAATCTACTTTCTACCAAATGAGACTCTATAAGCTTTATAAATTTATAACAGTATGCAGCTTCGTAAGATATTTTCCCAACATTGTTATAATATGTTTATATATATTTTTTCCTTTTTTTCTTATTTTTTGATTCACTCATGCTGCTCCTAAAATAGCTGTATTTGCTCGTAGGAGCTTCGTTTATTTTGTCTGATTTTTGCAGCGAGTTCAGATTTTGTTGTGAATGCATCAATTGGCAAACGAAGTGATTACAGATGAAAGATCTTTACATTCCAAGTCCTTCACAGTTTATGGCATTTTCTGCGCATTATCTAATCGCTTGGGCCGATCTACATATTTTACAGTCTATCTGTTCAACAGCTGTTTGCTGAAACTTCGTTGGAAAGCGCCTTTGGAAATTACAATATATTTTAAATAAAATTCGCCTTTGCTGCTGTTTTTGGCTTAACATAGCTTTCTGGTAGCCCTTTTGTTACTCGCAATTAGCTTTCCTTTGTAACACTTTGGATAAAACCATCAATCTTTTTGCTCAAAATGTCAAGTTGTCCAAGTCTAGTCAAAAACTATGCACTCGATGAATACCTGTTTCCACGTTCATGTACACATTAGAAACTGCAGCAAAATCGAAATCCTCTCCAAGCTGTATTAAAATTTTTATGTACTTTTTGGTTTATTGAAATCTTGCGAATCCATCGAGCTGCATTATTGATTACTTTGGGGGTCAAGCGGTAGACAGACATGCTGCATCTGTCACCCACTAGACAACTAAATGTCAAGCACGTGACTTTGGTTGCTTGGCCAGGCTTAAGTTCTGCTGTTCGGTGCCCAGTGGAAAATGTAAATGGAAAACGAGAAAAAAAATACGACGGAAAAAAATAACGACAAAAGGGACAGAAATCGCATGCGATAACTTTTGATTACAGAAGGCGTATTGAATATGAAATGAGGCAAAGTGCAAGCTGTCAGTAAGCGACTTATCTGTCATTGAGGCAACCATAGGGAGGGAGAGAGAGAGAGAGAGAGGGGGGAGTGGTAGCATCATATGTCCACGCCTAAATCTTCAGGAAGTCCATTCATACAAGTGAAATGCTTTGATTTGCATAGATTTTTCATTACAGATTTTCGACTTGAAGGGTAAATAAAATAAACTGAAATAAAATGCTAAAGGGGTTTTTGGTAGCAACCCTTGCGCCGGAGGCATTTGCATGCTTTGATGGTCAGGGTCGTCAAAGACTGATGACAATTTGATGAAGGTTTTTTTTTTTTGTTGTTACCATTGATTTTTAAATTAACTCAGCGCGGCTCATGCTCCAGAAAAGTCAAATCGAAGTGAACCGTGCCATAAAGCTAATTAGGCTTAAAGTAAAATGCAATGCAATCGCTGGAGTAAGCTGGCGCACAGTAGGGACAAGTGCTACAGCATACAAGTTAACAATGCGTGAAATATTTGAGTTTCCCCAGTTTGGCATTCTCTGTTGGCCAAGTATTTACTTACTTTCTTGCCACTTGACCCGCACCAAGTCGCATTGTTTGCCAAAATGCAAAAGTTTTTACATTTAAATCAAAATGTGCTGCTTTCTTGTGATTTCCCACGATCCCCCCACGACTTGGCTACACGTTTATCTTATGCAAATAATAATAATAATAAGAGCGAGCATATCATAATAATCCAAGCAAACTTGCTTGCTAAATTGCAGTGCCACCCAACATTGATGATGCTTTGACCTCCAGTGACGTCATTGTGCGCGAGGGAGATAATGTGACGTTGCGCTGCAAGGCGAAAGGCAGCCCCGAGCCAGCTATTAAATGGAAACGAGATGATGGCAATAAAATTGTCATAAACAAAACACTGGAAGGTAAGCCGTAACCGTATGACCTCCTACACTCATACAACCCACTTACTCATTTGCGCTCATTGACAGTAAATGACCTGGAAGCGGACTCACTCGAACTGGAGCGCATTTCACGTCTTCACATGGGCGCTTATCTCTGCATAGCATCCAATGGGGTTCCACCAAGCGTCTCGAAGCGTATTAAAGTTAGCGTCGATTGTAAGTGACACCAACACTAAAACAACCAACACCCGTAGATACTAACTTAATTTATTTAAATTTATTATGATACTTTTTTTTTTTTTGGCAGTTTCTCCCATGGTTTGGATACCACATCAATTGGTTGGCATACCCATGGGCTTTAATGTCACGCTCGAGTGCTTCATTGAGGCAAATCCCACATCGCTTAACTATTGGACACGCGAGAACGATCAAATGATTACGGAGTCAATAAAATACAAGTGAGTCATGAAAAATGTATAGAAAATCGTATTATACTTGATAATAGGCTATATATTTATACGCTCTTTTGTTGAAAACAAAGCCGAAGTGAAAAATCGGAATAAGTTATTTGCGATTTGACATTATTATTTTTTGCACTGATGGTGTCCTATTTAAATATGATGTAGACCTGGCTTTTTGGATTCTTTATTCTCCTTAACCATGGTCATCGCTCCAAAGGCGGAGCATAGGGTGATTTTTCTATGTAAATAGCGTTTATTTGCTAGCCATACCACTGCTAGGGAAATTCACCAAATTCACTGCTGGGTGGAATCGAATCATCGGTCTTCCGATTAGAAGCGAGTACGCTAAAACTCACGCTATCGAGACCCACGACGACCATAGTTCAGGAGAATAAATTTATTTGTTTCCAAGCAAATTTATTTTATTTATTAGCGTTGAAATGGGTATGTTCTCCCAAATCGCATAGACCAGGTTTATAGTTACCTCAAACCTAAAGTTATTCTAAAAATGTTGGTTTTGGTCCATCAAAAATACGTTTCAGTAAAAATACGGTGAAAATAAATTCAATTCATCAATAGAATAAAATAACTTTTAGGAAACATACAGAAAATGTGTGGTTTTTTAAGAGCTTGCTAAATTGATAAAAAAAAGACACAATTATTTAAAATCCTTACTTTTGTTCATAGAACGGACGATAAAATCTAATGTTTATGGTTTATTCTAAAAAAATGTGTACATTTCATAATACTGCTCGTTCTTAACCACTACTATCGCTCATTTCTTTGTCTACATTTAGATTCCGTGATGAAAACACTGCTCATCTTTTGAGGTGACCCAAATTCCAATCCAATTTTGGTTTTCATATAAGCGCACTTTTTTAGCAAATACCACAAAAAACACGAATTCGGCTCATAAAGTAATATTTTCACAGAACAAGTTATTTAGGATGTAAACAGATATTATCCACAACTGCTCTGATACAATAATGTAGACGAATATCTACGATTTTTTTATATCGTTTTCAATCCACTTATAGTGCAATATAAAATACTTGGTTTAAAACTAAAGAGGCGTTTTGACGCGGCTGGCTGAGTTACTGGAAATAAATTTGACAATTCTCCTTGCTTTTGGAACGCGTCTTTATCAAGTACTACTTACAATTCTGCATCCTTGAAAACCTTCTCGCAACACCATGCCAGTCTTAAGCACTACTCTTGAAGAGTCACGTATTTTCATTGCCATACATATACTAGAGAAGATGAGATCGCACTTTTTTTTTTTAATTGTAAAGGCAACCATTCCCGCAAAGCAGTTACAACTTTTGTATTCTGGGAATGCAAATTGATAGTCTGCTTAAAACCCTTAAAGACAGCCGTACTAGCCCTCACATTGCCATTTTGAATTCGACGATTTATATTTAAGTAACTAACAAGATATTCAACAATTCTATACGAAATACAAATTGTATTCGAAGCAATTATCAACCCAACTTTCTAAGTCACTAGGGACTTCGGCATCCGCCTAGACTTTACGGCTATTTCCAGTTTTTAGGCGTCAACTAGAAAATTGATTGTCATTCGCATGAATGCATCATCGCTCACAGCTTTGAGCTTATTTTTTTCAATAACATGTAGATAATGTTCTCGGAAATTATATAGAATATAAAAATAACTAAGAAAACAATATATTCTTACTATTTAATTTAGTGGGTTGCGTGTGACGTAACAAGTACTCATGGCATGCGCCGTAGCGAGGTGTTCCATAATAGACCACGAACCCAATTACAACTTTTGTTATTTTTGAATTTCGAAGCGAAATTTTTCATTTTGGAAATCGGCCAGAACAACCAGAACATGTATCTCTAGACCATGAAAGAAATTTTTTTTTTGTAGGCTCAGTGAGATTACATTATCAAAAAAATTTGCGAAAAGTACGATTGTATAGTATTTTATTTCACATAAATATAATATATATTGTGATCTATATAAATACTGATAATTGGTAAGCCATGTAGCTTATATTGAAGCCAGCTATCAGTAGCAGCGTGTACTTGAAACAAGTGAGACATCGGAATAGAATTTATGGAAGCTATGGCTGCAAACAAATCAACCCTGGCTCTGCTCCTGGTGCTTGCTGGTCTGCTGCAATCGGCGAGCTGCAGTAGCGTGGATGAACAATTGTTGAACTATATAGAGAGCTATATTAATGACAGCGTGGATGCCTGCGATGATTACTTCAAATATGCCTGTGGTAATTGGTCAAATCATCATCACAACGAACACTATAACGAGGTTACGGGCATGGTTGATTACAAGATTAATCAGAACTTTGTCAAGCTCATGGTTGAGCTGAAGAAGCGCACATATACTCCCAAAAGCTTGGAGGCACAGCTGCTAAATTTCTACGAGTGCTGTCGCAGTGCACCAAATGAAACACGTCTGGGCATGCATTACTTGGAGCTAGTGAGTCCAGATGATGGTCTAAGCTGGCCACAGCTGGCAATAAATCCGGAGTTCTGGCCGGCCTACAAGTTCGACTGGTTGCGCACGCTGGCACAACTGCGTCGTTACGGACTGAACAATGCGTTTATAAATGTTGATGTAGTGCCGCATTTCTACAATAGCAACAAGTATGTGATCAATATGGATAGACCCAGTTTGGAGAAAGAAGATATGCTTACTGCTGTATTTCTGATCAAGCGTATGCTGCTGCGTCTGGGTGTACCGACTAAAAAGGCATTGAAATTGTCGCGAGAAGTCAAGAGATTGGAGTTGTTGGTTGCGAATTTGATCGAGGAAGAAGAAGAGCCACATGATGATATGACTATAAGACAGCTGCAGCGTGAGACAGACTTAGATTGGAAAAAGTATTTCGAAGTGCTGTTGGGACATCGTGTCTCGCACAGATACGTGGTGCAAGTGCAGAATGTGCCCTACTACAAATCTCTGGCGCTGCTGCTGAAAAACCAAACACCCGAGGTTATGGCCACTTATATAATGTTGCGCTATGTATTCTATGTGCTGAATGAGAGCATGAGCAATAATGAGGACATTTCGTGCTTGCAGGATGTGCGTCGCAATATGAATCTGGGCATGAATCTGCTTTATGAGGAACACTACTATGGCGCCAAACTGGAGCAATATAATCGTGAAGTGCGCTCTATTTTCGATATATTGCGTGGCGAGCTGTTGCACAAGGTGCAGCGTAACTCTTTGCGTCTTAAGTCGGCACAGGTGCATATGATTGAGACTAAGATACGCAGCATGAATATTAACATTGGACAAATGCCCACACAAAAGAATCATCGTAGCTTTGTCGAAGATTTCTATAAAGAGCTTAGTCTGGACACTGCTGACTACGCGAAGAACCATTTGGCATTGCTCAATTTTCGCAATAGGCAATTATTGAAGCTGCTGAATAAGCCAAATTCGAGCACCGAGGATTATATCTTTGTCTCTGTGGACAGCTATACGGATATGAGTTCCTCGCCTTACTATTTGTTCCGCCAGAATACCATTATTGTGCCATATGGCCTACTGCAGGAGCCCATCTTTCATGTCGATTCTCACGATGTTTTTAAGCTGAGCTTATTTGGTTTTCTCTTGGGTCATGAGATCATACATGGTTTTGATACTTCTGGTCTAGTTTTTGATGCAGCCGGCAACGGCAATGAGCTGGGTGTGGAAATAGGTGATAATCGTCATTTTAATGCTGCAATCAATTGTCTGATGCGTTCGGAAACAAATAGTGTGGATGAGCGCGTGGCAGATATATCCGGCATACGTTTAGCCTATGATGCCTACTTTGGCAAGCAGTCCAACTATAGTCAATTGCAACCGAGTTTTTCAAAGTTGCCGCTAAAGAAACTGTTTTTCCTCAATGTGGCGCAATTCTTTTGTGGTGACTTACAAGTGAATTTCAAAGATCATGATATGGATGATGTACGCCTTAGGCAAACGTTGAGCAATTTTTTACCTTTTTCAGAGGCTTATGAGTGTCGTAGGAATGAGCATGAAATGAATCCAGCAGAAAAGTGTAGACTTTGGCGTTGAGGAAAAGTTAGAATTAAAAATATTACATTAAATTTGAGTACTGCTTAGTAGAGAAAGCATGATGGAAATTTTGGAAGTAGCTGAACACAAGATTTGCTTCAATTATATGAAAATAAATATTTTATATTTAAAAAAGTAGAAATAAAAATATTGTATACAAATTTAATATATTTATTTTACTGATTCTCTATTGATAGGTAAACAGGATTGAAGATTTGTGTCGTATTTTCTGGCCAAAGATGATCTTTAATAAACAATTACGTCTAATCATGCCTACTTCTTCGAAATTAGATAGCCTATGTACAACTCTCCAGGAAAAAAAACTTATGTTATCTCTTAAACAAGACTGTATGAGTTTTTGGAAGAGAGAGAAAAGAATATAGATAAAAGACGAGTTTAAAGCTAAAAAGATTACCGAAAGATATATGTTTTAGAGATGGATACGCGGAATTAGGACGATACCGAATCTGAACGATGATACAAAAACTAATAAGATGAATTTGTTATTTAACAATGCAATATTATGAGCATATCTGTCTTATTAATAATTCCAACTAGATCCCTTAAGAAGTAATTTGAAATGCAATTTTCCAACAAAATGAGAATATAGTGCATTCTATGTTTGTGCACCACGATGACTGTATTTACTTTTTTACATATAAATTATTTGAAAAAATAGAATCTGTAAGTATGTTCTCAGCTAGAACTCGGCTTGGTCTATAATTTAGTATTAACTTATTATTAATAGCTCCACGAAAAATGTGGATATTGTGGATATTCAGGGTATTTGCTAGTTGGTGTAACCCGACTGCTGGCTGTTAGTTCTTAATTAATTTTAATATAGAATATTTTTGAGCACTTGTGTAGGTCACTGAACTTCTCATAAACGAGGAAGCCGACTTATAAGCAATTTATTGTGTGTGATTTTGGGTTGTTCAAATTCTGAATGGTTCAAAGTTTTAAAATTAGAAAAATCGTTGAAATTTATCGAAGAATGTTATAATATGCTGTTGCTCCATATAGAAAAATAATAAGTTTTTCCTTCATTCGTAAACAATTGGTTGGGTTTGTAGTTGGGTTTTACTGTATGTATGCATAAATGCACCATACCTCCTTCGGAACCAATGGAAAACAACTTTTCTTAAAAATAGTGTTCACCAGTCTTCTCCCAAAAATCGTTAGATCTTTAAGTCTTCCATCTTAATGTCATTTTAAAAACTTGTCATCAAAATTCTCAATGGGAGAATTTTTCATATTTTCGAGAATCTTGCATCAAACTTTCTGACTTGATGTCGATATTCTTAGTTCTTTGATAGATAAAATAAACTCTTTTTTGAGAACTATTAAAAATCTTTTTATTTAACTAAAATTTACATTTAAATCGTATACTAAAAATTGTAAATAAAAATTTACAAAGCGAAGCGCTTACCACAATTTACAACGCTGCTTGGACTGCATTTTGGTGCGTCTTTCACAGCCAAACTCCTGCGAAAACTGTTCGAAATTGGCCAAAGTTTGTAGCACGCGTAGTTCATCTACGGCATGCTCCATATACGAGTTGGGCCTAAGGCTGCGATGCACTTTGCCGCAAAAGAATTGCGCCATGCTGATGAAGAACTGTTGGCGTGGACTAAACTGTGGCAACAATTTCTCAGGACGCAATTCAATGTGACGTCCCTGTGCGCTGACATTGAAGTAGGTCTCATAGACCAAACGCAGACCCTCATAGTCGGCTAGTTTTTCGTTGAGTGAACGAGATCCCGTGGCGAGTTCTTGTTGCATGCAACGCAGTCCCTGCATAAATCGCTGATTGGACTGTATTTCCTCGCTGGGACCCATTATGTTGCCCAGACTGTCATAGTCAATGCCGGAAGAATCAAAGCCATGCAGCAGCTCATGAGCCAGCGTAAAACCAAGCACAGCATATTTCTGCAGATTGGACATGTTATAATGATACACGGGTAGCTGCAGGAAGCCATAAGGAACAATTATCATATTACGTGGCTTGACATAGAATGGCGATGAGGAGGAACCGAGCCATTCGGCCAAAATATAGCTGGTATTGCCCGCCAAACGCTCGAGCTCATCATAGCTAGCATTGGCCGTAAGCTGCTGCAGATGCTCATGACTCTTCTCGACACTGAGACGTAACAGACTCAGCTGGTTAACGTAGAAATTATGTGCATCCAGTTCCACACGTTCATAGTAGCTCTCATAGTACTCCGCCGAGCTGTTTCTGGGTGAGTTGCCCACTTGCAGCCGCATGGCAGTTATTTTTTGTGTCAACGCCAACACTATGGGTGGTTCCAGCTGTAAGCGATTCTCCCGCACAATCTGTGTAAAACGTTGTTTCAGCTGTTGAAAGATGTTTTGCACGTCCTGATCGCTCTGCTCCGCTTGCTGCGCATAGAAATGCTCACCAATGAGCCAACTCATGGCCAGCGGCATTACGCGTCGCAGACTGGCTACGCACTCCTGCCGCGAGATTTCCGCAGGTCCTTGTTGCTTAAGGAAGGCCAGAAAACGCAACATTATATAATTGCATATGGTTTGCTTGGGATGACGCTCCAGCAGCTGCACCAACGCACGCATATAAGGTATGTGCTGTATGATTACAGTGGAGTCCAGCCCGGCGCTGGGACCACGCAATTCTCGTATATACTCCAGCCACTGCAGCTGCGGCATATACTGCTGCAGATAGCCCAGCTGCATTTCCTTAGGGCCTTCATCATCTTCCAGCTCCTGTAGCTTATGTAGCTGCGTTTCAAAAAAGTCCACCTGGCGTGCCACCTCGTTGGCCACACGCTTGGTCTGCCCAATGTCCAGCAGCAGCTCTATCATGGCACCCTCGCCCATGGGCTCAGTCTCCGCCAGATTGGGTTTGTCCAAGTAAATGCTATACAAACTGGACTCATCCCAACGCGGCAGCACCTCTTCCTTGAGCAGTACACCATTCAGTCCATATAGCCGCAACTTGGCTATGGCTGCCAGCCAATCAAATTTCTCCGGCTGCCAATTGCGTGCTCCGTTCCGCGCCAAAATATACCAACCGGACTCAAAACAAGGCTGCACCAGCTGCAAATACTTTTTCAGATTATACGGCTTGACCTTCTTGCAGGCACGATAGTAAACGCGCAGCTTCTGATATATGGCCGGCTCCTCGACGTCGCTATTATTGTGACTGCGCCGCAGTACATGCTCCAGTCGCCAGTTCAGCTCGTAGTCCAGCAGTCCCAACGTATCCCCAAAATCGAGCTCAATATGCTGCTGCTGCCAATGACCGCAGGCGTATTGATAGAAATTCTCACAGGGTTTGGTTGCTGTATCCATGTAGTTTACATTTGTGGCTAGCAATTGTTGCAAGGAGGAAGGTGCACGTGTCTGTCGGCAGCTGGTGGGCGTGGTGCGCCAGGCTAGGGAGCCCAGTAGCCAGGCAATCAGGCTAAGCTTTAGCATGCTGAACTTTTGTGAACTGCAAATTGCGAATTATGATTTGGAACTGCGCGTTTGGGAACTTTGCAAAAATAGTCCAAGCATTTGCGAGCTCTATCAGTGTGGCATTTTCATACACTGCAATTTTAGTACGGGTCTTAAGGGTAATATGGTTTGATGTGGGCGTATGCGACATTAAAGTGTGGGAGTGTTTTTTGGTCGGATAGATAAGTCAATTTTTCGCGAATTATCGTGAAACTGGGGAAATAATTAGAGAAGGTTTAGGGACACATTTTTTATTTTTAATTATTTGTGAAGAGAAGAAAAAAATATCGAAAAATTGTTTTAGAGTTACAGAAATTATGCAAATTTTTGCTTCACAGCTTTCATATTTTTATTACAAAAAATTAAGTTTTTTAGAAAATTAAAAAAATGTAGTATTGTTTTTATTATCTTATTTGATTTAACAAGACTATTAACAAGATTATTAATTTAGTCCTGATAGAAAAGCTTATTTATTAATCCTGAAATCACAATTCAAAATAGCTTAAGTTGACGAAGATTTTATTAAAATTTGATGACAAAACTGTTTGCTTTAAATATTAAAGAAAAAGTTATTTAATGACTATTAACTTAATGTCTCTTCTTTGAGTTTTTCTCCTTTTAAATGTATCGCATTTAAAAAATTACCATATTCTCGCTTCAAGTGAATAAATTATGCGCGGAAAACATTTTTATGTGTAATAGAATAAAAATACAATGGGCTTTCATCGAATTTTCGCTGTGTGGGATAATACAACATTGTCGAAAGGCTTAACTTTTATCGTTTAAAAAAATTTCTGCAATTTAATGATAAGTGAGAACAAATGAAAATTCTGGACTCGTGAACTATAATTTTTTATTTAAATAAAGTACAATTTTTTCAACAGTTGAAATTCCAATGACCTTTTGAATATTAGCGGTTAGTTTTGAATACATATTTATAAAGTTCTTTCAATGTATCCAGATGGGAAGTGGGCCGATGCACTTAGGGCAGCAGTAATGCGGTTTCGGAAATTTTATGGAATAGCTCACTTGCTCAATCCTATCAAGGCGTTAATTAGTAAAAAAAAATATATTTTAATTCTTTTTAAATATGCTTTCTAGAACATTATCTTCAAACGAAAAAGCGCATCGTTCAGCGAAACAGAATTAAAATATATGGCAGCGATGAAACATGCGTATAGATGACAAACCACTGTATATTTATTTTTCATAAATGGATGTACCTTTAGAAGCTAGGTAGTTCCAGAACTGCTTAAAAAGTTAGAAAGATGAGTCAGTCAACAGTTTTTGCGATCATACTTTTTGTACTATAAGAGATTTTTGAATATCCTTATTTATTGCTTGAATGTTAATTGCAAAGTATATAAGCATTATATTAAAATTAATGCGTATTTTAAAAGACGTGACTATGTTCAACGTTTTAAAGGCGCAGCATGGAGAAACATCTATTAACAGTTGTTCGAAAAGAACAGGGACCTACAGATTCTATCCGAATACAAGTGGCGGTATCTTTCATTAATATAAATTTTCTTAGACAAATAACGTCTATTCGGTAGCCATGCCACTGCTGGACAAACACACTAGTATTGCTGAGTGGAATCAAGGCACCGACCATCTGATTCAGAGGCAAGTGCGCTTCCACTACTCGACCGAAGCCCACAGCACATCTCTTACAACTTAAAAAACTCTTAACATCTTGAAATCAGTAATGGGGGACTCTCCTGTTCTGCCGTAGCGCAGTCAACTCACGTACATGTGTGAACACTTTCAGATGCGTTTACTTGATTGTCGCTCTCGCGCTCATTTACGCTCTTGCTGGCTGCGTACACAGAAAAAGAAATAATTGCTTGTATGTGTTTTGTCTTTTTGTAGAAAAGATTAATTATATTCAGAAAATACAACTTGAAAATAATAATTTAAGAAAAATTTTAATAAAAAATATAAAAATACATAAATATAATAATGCAGGAAAATAAAAATATATATAAAGCGATAATTTAAAAGTAAGAATCCTTTTCATGCTTCTTCTAGCATTCTAATCCTTTACTTAAGTTTATTTTTTAATTGTTTAATTGCTGTTTTATTTGAAAAGTATTTTTCTTTAATTGTTTTTAAACATTCATTTTGTCAACAATAAATTTGCCTACATCTTAAAGCATATCTAGTCGCCGCTATTGCTCCAAAAAGTATTTCAACTTGTTTACCTATCACCTATAATATGTACACAATACAAATTAATACACAAGTACGCTTTTGGGATGTCAGTCTTCATCGCTTGAGTCTCTGTCTCTTGTGATCTCTCTGCCTTTGTCTCTTTCGCTCTCTGCGCGTTGTTGGGCCGCATTTTGATTAGGTTTAAGTGCGCGACAACGAGACGCTTATCAGTCGTCAGTCGGCAGCTTAAATAGTTTCACCTTGGCCTTGATTTCTGATTGTGGCTTATATTCAATTTGCTCTGAGATAAATCGCACAGAGAGAGCTCCCAATCGTGAGAGCTCCTAAGAGATAGAGAGAGATACGCCAACACTGACCTAGAACGCAATTACTGACCTTTGGCACACAACTGTCATTCCACTGTCAATGAACTCGCTCTCGATTTGTGCCACACTCGCTGTGCCTCTCTATCGCTCTAAATATACTCTTAATATTATTATTATTACTATTATTATAGCTCTTCTATTGCCCCTTGGCTTATGCAATACTAAATTTCTAATATGCACATTTGATTATTTTGCCGCTCTCATTTTACAACATTTTACAGAACGGAGACCATACCCGGCAATCCATCGTACAAGGCAACCATGCGGCTCACAATTACAAATGTTCAGAGCAGCGATTATGGCAACTATAAATGCGTCGCCAAAAATCCTCGGGGCGACATGGATGGAAATATAAAGCTCTATAGTAAGTATTGTGACATTTTATTTATACCTTTTAATATGCTCGAACTCTTGCATGGGATGCTCGTAACACCCTAGTTTTGGGGCTGGGGGCACACTTGTGGACACTGCGTCTAGTCGTATAAATTACAAGAGGCGTTTAAATATATGGTACATTTAGCACTATATACATATACATGGCTAAAAATTGCAACAAAATTGCACACAGTTTGTGGCCGTATAGGGGGGGATAGAGTGGAACCTGGAGTGCTTATTGAATGTGCAAGTGGGTTTTGCGGATGAAGCGGCTATAAGTGGGATTACAATTACTATTGACTTTAACTTGCGATTTGTTGAAAGAGCAAATATCTGCACGTCAGTGCTGCGAAAATGTCATTGAATGGGATTATATGGATAATAATAATACGGTTGGCTGATAGTATGTGAGACTCGTCTTCGTACTGGTTAAGAGCTTGCTTTTAAGGTGAAGGAAAAGTTCATAAAAAGATCTATATGATAAAATGGATTTACCATGCAAAAGATAAAAATAGGAAGTAACCTAAAAGTTTAAATATTTGTTAACAAAGGAGCCAAAAGATTAGCGTTGACCAAGTTGGGATTTCACATTTCGTGATTGGCCAAAAAAGCTCTATTTGGCGAATCGAAATGAGTTAAAATAGACAAAGAGATGAATTGAATAGACCGTAAATCGTTAAGGTTGTTATCGTTTGCTGATAAGATGCAAAAATAAACGTGTAATTAGATATACAAAATGGTAGCGCTAGAGGTCAAAAATATCACTCCGTGGCTTGTTCTACGATCATGTAGGGAATGTAATTTTATGAAACGAAATCTACAAGAATAGGACGGCAATCGACATATTTTGTCTATATTTCAGGTCTAGAAGTCTCAAGCTGCCTACGCTTATACTTATTCATGTGGCTATATCAATCAAATTTTTGGCAACTTTCTTCAAAGATTTGACTAAAAAAAGGATTAATGAAATTCTCCTGCCAATACATTGGATACAAAAATTGCCCTTAATCAAACGATTTGAGTGCCTTATTTTTAATTGTTGAGATTTATTTTTAATTGGTCTAGGACTGACTAAAGCTTGAGGTAAAAACTGGTCAAGTTGATAAGAAAACAATAAAAAATGTGCTTCATGCTTACGATTTTTATAATATATTATTTTTTGCTGGGGTGATTGCAAATATTTTGAAAATAAATTCAAAATAATAATTAATAATTAAATAATTAATAAATAAATAAAATGGGTTCCATAAAAGATGATTTACACATACTTGTGCTAATAATGACAAAGAACAAAAAAAAGTAGATGGCGCCAGCGAATATTTGTAATTTAAAGTTTGAAAAATTGAAGTCAGTTAAAATTGTATGCAAACTATATAAAGTATCTCATATGACATGTTATCAAGCTTATTTTTGTGTGCAACAAAATGGTATGGCACTTATGATAAGATCTCAAAGTTTATATTATTTAAGGGTAGAAAAAATTTTGTATTTGCGAAAGTGCCCAACGACAAACTTTTTTTTTATTTATTTATTGAAATTTGGATTTGGGCTTAACTTATAATTAATAAAAAATTAAATAAATAAAATTGAAGATATAAACTATTCTACGTCCTCGACTGGGTGAACTTTTCACTGTAGGCAACAACTCACATAGGAGAATGGCCAAAGGCTAAGATTTACAACAGCAAAGACAAAAAGAGCAAAGAAAGATGATCAAAAGATTATATTATAAATAGATTCAAAAGAGCACTGTTGAACCATAAGTGGATAATAATTGGGCAAAGATGCTCATATGGCCTAGCCAAGTTGTTTTGGAATTAAAGAAGTGATAGATAGAATGACTCGTTCCATTAAAAAGGTTGTTATAATTAGCACATAAGATACAAAAAGAATTGTGCAAAGCGCAATTAGATTAAAATAATTTTAGGTGTAATGGAACAAAATCAGGAGTTAGTCTAGAAGTTACAGATAAAGATAAAGTGACTTTATTAAAAAGATCTGAGGAATCAATTAAACGGAGTAACAGTAAGCAGTACCCCACGTCATATTCTACGATTGATGAATGTAGACAGCTTTAGAAGGTAAAGTACTTCAGAATATTGAGGTAGTTGGAATAGATGGGTTCTAATTAAAATTCTGTAGTATGAAGAAGAGTACTTGCTTTTGTATAGATTCAATTCTAACCTGATAAAGTTGAAAATGAGGGCTGCTGACTCATCTGCAATATTCTAAAATTGAGCGAATGAGTAAAATGCAGAGAGATTTCGTAACGAAAGGTTGGATCTTTGCTTTATTATTTATTTATTCACAATATAATAACCTTGATTTTCAAGCTTTAATTTATGATCAAAAAAGCCTTCCAAGTGCTAAAACGCTCTTGATTGGTTCTTAGCAACCGACTGACTAAATGAGGAATAAAACAACAAATTTCCTTGCCTTTGTGTTTCCATTTGTGTATTGCCAACAAGTCTTGTTCTACTTCTTAAAGTCACAGACCTTTGGCTTATGCATATATTTTTAACCTAAATGCTACTCTCCAAAGTTGCAAAGCATATGTCCGTTGGGACTTAATAGTTAGTCAACCTTATTCACAAAACTTTGTTGACACCTTGGCCCCAAGAGCCAAAAACATAAACATACGTAATACTGTGCTTTGCCTTCAGTATCGTAGCAAGCCGCAAACTATATTAACTAAAATTGTAAAATTGAAGTTTAAGTTTTTGGACGAATCAAAATATTCTTACTCAATATTTTAAGAATTTAAATTTCTTGTTTTATATTATATCACTAATAGTATATTTGTCTATGTAAACTTAAAATCATAGACCAATAAGCAAGCCGTTTTTTTATTGTTCATTAGTTTTTACACATAAATACTTTTGAACAGGGCAACGTTTATTTGGGAATCAACAGTAAACAATCATCCAATTCTGCAATACGTGCTTCCAAAAGTGAATATTTTGCTGGCGCCACCTACTCATATTTACTTTAAAATTACTGTGTTTGTTGTAGATGCAGCAATTGAGGCTTACGACTATTGCTAAGTCTTCCCTATTGTCGGAAAACAAACAAGCTAATAATTCGCATGAAATACTCGATTTGGTGGAATAGTTTTCTGTCTAACATATATTATAATTTTAAAGAAAATAGTCAATTTTTGCAAATATTTACGATAAAAATCGAATTAAAAGCTTTTGAATGACTAATAATGTTTCTCGACCTGGAAAATCCACCTGATTATATTGTCATATATAGAGTTGTATGTTTCGGTAGCGTACTGGCCTCTAAACCCGAAGTTCGCTGATACATGTGACTAGCACTAGCATAGCTAGCAAATGAGCACTACTGGCCGAAGTAAATTTCTATTAATTAAAGATACCGCCTTACGGATTCGGCTATAAACTGTAGATCCTGTTTCGTACGAACAGCAATTAGCAGATATATCTACATGCTTCGCCTCTGGAACGATGACCATAATCAAAGGGAAAATAAATTTATTATTTGCATATGTATTGTTTGAATTTTAGAAAATGATTTCTAGATTCCCATTTATTTTGCTTCAAATAATGCAAAGTAATTAAGATATTTTCCAACCAGCAATTTTGCAACTCAAAAAGTGCATTAACTTTGCCAGAAAATCATGAATCTATCGATTTTCATTGCGTTGAATTAAATTTAACAATTTACTTAAATTGAACATTTTTCATTAGCCATTGAGTGTTCGCCTATGCGCAGAGACGCTTACAAACTCATAATTATACGACAGACAAAGTTTTACGAGAGTGTAATCAAACTTTTATTCAGTAACTGAGTTTACATACAACATTATATACTAACATATACAATATGTATATATCACATATAGATAGATATATAGATACAGCAGAAAGTTGCTCTAACATATTCCGACAGCAATATGTTTCAAGACTTGATAATAAATATTTTCATCTAAATTAAAGGCAATAATTTTGTTGCACTGCATTCGACATATAAACAATATCCAGTCAGTAGTCTATGGCTTTGATATTAAAGTAATGGATTTTCTGTTCTACATGGCGTATGTGTAATATGTGTAACGCAATCGTTTTTCAATCTTTTGGACTTCTGTGCAATTAAAATGATTTTTCAGTTGGCCAATAAAATGGCAGAAAATGCCTATAATCTGTCAATTTGCTAAATCACTCCCAGTTGGAGGTCCATTAAAGCAGCTGGATACAAAAATATAACACCAATAACTGGCATAAAAGTTCATAAAACAATATAAAATACTTGGCTACACAGAGACACAAACAAAGGCATATTTTGGCCATGGTCAAAAGCAGCAAAAATTGCGTATATTAAGTTGTGCGTGACCGACTTTAGTATGCACGTCTCTTGAAAGTTTTATCGAAATTGGTATACACTGTAAGTAGATTTCTTTGGGAAGTGAAATCTAAAAAATTTTAGTAAACCTCTCATTCTAAAAGTTATTTGACTACCCTAGAATATTGAAGATTGTCATTCAATATACAAAAGTTGGTAACAAAAGTTGTCTAGCGTGGACTGCACGGTAGAGTGTATAGCATGGATGCTCTCTAGCATCATCAATAAATCTCTGAAGAGATGTAAGCAAAGTGGTTTTATTTTTCTAAAAAAGCAAAATCATTATGTTAAAGCCTGAAGTATTGAGAAAAGATAGGATCCCCTTGATTTCTTAAAAAAATATATATGAATGAAGTGTTTCTACAGATAAGTTAGTGATCTAAAAAAGCGAAATTATTATATTAAAGCCTGAAGTATTGAGAAAAGATAGAATCCCCTTCATTTCTTAACAAAAATATATATGAATGAAGTGTTTCTACAGATAAGTTAGTAATCTTTAGTTTCATTTGAATATCTTTCCCATCAAGTATATAATAAGATGTAGTCAAAATAATGTTTTTTTGTTATTTGTTTTTGAAGCTAGCTTAGAGTTTTCTAAAGGTAGGTTTAAAGCTTGGAACCTTTTATTTTTTATAAATTGTTTACCTGTTCAAACGCTTGAGGGTAGGATGTGTCCATTTGAGACTTCTTATTCTCTTTATAATATCACTTAAGTAATAGCATATATCGAAAAAAGTTTCTATAGTTAGTGATCAGAGCGTGATTTTTCAAACAAAGATTGTAAGAGGCGAATTAATAGGACTAATGGAATTACTAGGAAGATTGAAAAGTCGCGGAGCAATAGACAGAGCCACAAATATCAAACTGCCATTTTTTTTTTTTTGACATCTCCCTTTTTTTAAAAGAGCACATTCAAATTTGTTATTGTCATGTGGTTTGATTGCTGAAGCTGTCTAAAGTACATCAACTCACTGTTTTTTTTTTTACTATGCGAAAAGTGAATTTCGGGGACTTTCATGTAACCTTGTAGTTTTCTTAAAAATTTTTGCAAGCGAAATATAATAGTTTTGTGGGTAGAATTGTTGGTCTCTTTAAAAACATGTAAAAACATAAGCCATTTTTTAAGAATGGCGTTCTATAAATAAAAACGTATAGCTTATAGTAAAGCGATCAGGGCGCGAAGCCTTTGTTTTTTCAAAATCTGTTTTCATAATTGTTTTAGGTTTACTACAAGTTAAGAAGCAAATACGGGCTTAAAAATTTGAATGCAAAATAGCTTACATCTTTAACAAAGATATTACATCGATCAAAATTATAGCAAACTGTTGACGAGGCGTTCTATAAGTTGAAATTAAGCATTAACTTAGGCCACATAAAGCTCAGTGGATTGTAGAGCAAACAGGGAGCAGAGCCCCTGTTTCTATAAAAACTGTTTCAAAAACTTTTTTAATTTTAGTGCAAGACAAGATGCAATCATCGTGGCGGTCTACCTAGTTTTTTTAAAAAGAATCAAGAATCAATTACTCGTTGTTCATTTTAAAACAAACTCAGCAATAACTCATAAGACGTGAAACTAATTTTATAGTAGAGCGATCAGGGCGCAGCGCCCCTTAAAATCATATATTTTACGCAATCGTAAAAGCAATCTTTTATGTTCCAAAAAATTTTGTAAATTTTTTCTCCTATTTCTTCTTCTGTTACATACAGCGCGACGCAGTCAGTATACTCTTTTACCCTATAAAAAACTTGTATAAAAATTGTCAATGTGAAAATGCGACAAGTTAATTTATTTTTTTGGTGATAAAAATGGCCAACCAAACGAACGATATAGACAGACCAGAGCAGACCGGACCAGACCAAGTAGCCAGTTGCCAGCTAGGCAGCATCAATAGGAACAATAGTGCCCGTAAGTGGGTGTTAAGGGCGTTCAGGGTGTTCAGGGTGTCAAGGCTATTTTCTAGGGGTGTTGGGCTACCAATTAAAGGTAACAATGAAAGTCAACGAGCCCAGCACGATAATAATAGCAACAACAACAACAACCAGGACAACCAGGACAACAAGTACAACAACAACAACAACCAACCAAGTAACCAAAAACCACAATGCCAAGCCGCTGATAATAATATGACTGCACGCAGACACCGCAACACAATGACTGAATGAATGAGTGGGTGGCTGAGAGAATGAGTAAGTGAGTGACTGAACGAGCCAACTCGTGACAGTCATAGGGAGAGAGAGTGTAGCAGCACGAACAATGAACCTGTGACATTGTTATTAAGTGGACAGTATAATGGCGTCGGTGTTAAGAGTCTCCCAATGGCATGAGACTTTTCCCAAAGCATCCTTTGACAGTCGTAATCGCCATAAATTTTAACAACAAATTGTCGTCAATAATGCTCCAAGTGCACCCAAATAAGTGCGCAACGTAAGCTAAGCCAAGTTAGGCGGACGCAATGAAGACAAAACGCCGAAATAAAGTTCGAACCGAAATCGAAAGGAGCAGATGAGTATCGATACTATAGAGACATAAGGAAGTTATGCAGCAGCTGCGGAAGGCGCACAAGGGACATAATCGAAATCAAGATGTGGGGTACTTTAAGGTATGTGGGGTAGAAACTTAAAGCGTCTTAGTAATTATGTGGAAATTGTCTGAGTGCCCGAAATTGGGCTACTTTAATGGATGCATTAATACAATTCCTTGTGTTTGACTAGTGTTATAATACTCGCTTCTAAACCGGGAGGTCAGTGTCCACCTGCTATACTGGTGCAAAAGTAAATCTCTATTAATTGAAGACACTGCAGTTCGGATTTGACTATAAATTGTAAGTTGCTGTTATATTCGAACAGCTCTTAATAGGGATATTTCTATGCTTCGCCTCTAGAGCGAAGATGGGGGAGCACATTTTTTTTAAATTATTATTATAAAGAATGCAAGCAAATATTGTAGCAATTAATACTTCCATATATTTTTATTCCTTCGGCCTGGCCCCTTTATTTTTTTTGCATTTTGGTATCAATTAGAAATGAGCTCAATTTTCAGGTGTATATTTTTCCCCCAACTTTTGTACATTTTCTGGCAAATACAAAATAAAAATTCAACTCATATTATATATGTTTCTATACCAAGTATATGGAATCCAACCAGTTGCCATTAAACGGACCGTAGATATGTTTCGAAATCAGGTTTTCTTTTATTTCGATGAGATTATACTTTTTGGATTTTGTATATATCAATAGTCTGTCAAATTTTAGAAAGCTAACTGAAATCGACTTCTTGGACACAAATATGCCTACTCCGTATTTGCCGCCTTCACTATTGCCACTGTCTGAGATTAGGTTGCTATTGGGTTTTGAAGTTTTGCCAATGCCACTCATATCCGTTGTTAGTTGCCTATAGTCGTCAACAAATGTGGGGAGCTGTTTATGTTTAAGATCTTAGTATTAGAGTCAATCAGTTGGTTGTTAGTCGGCCTGGAATATACGACATATTCCTGTGGTGGGGCTGCCACATGTCGCTAGCGGGGAGTGGCGTACATCCGGAGACTTGCTGTACAAATTAGCTTCCAATCTAGCGGATGCTAGAATAGTTTCCTGAGACGCCGCGGGGGGAATGGGAATCAAAGGGAAAAAAAACGAAATCCAAAAACTAAAAATTTCTTGAATTAATGAACAAACACGAAAAGATGTGTCTGGACAGAAAAGAAAAATGGAATAATTATATTAATAATTAACAGAAGAAAAAGTTAAAAGTGATATTGATAAATTATTAGTCAAAATTCAAATATGCCCTAAGAAATGTTTTGGATGTACCTGCCTTTTCAAGCTTAAACACAATAATATTAATATTTCGAATAAGGCTAGCTTATCTGATTTTCAAGAAACTGGCAGACGGGCGTCGTTTCTTGGAGACTACTTAAAATAGCCCAAGTAACTCTAGCATCATTTGAAATGAATTTCTTCTAATTACTACTAATTACATTATTTCCAAGCAACAAATCTTATATCAAAATCAAAATAAAAAATGTGGTATACACATAAAAAATATATCCCATCGCAAGCCAATAATAAAATTAAATTATTTATATGATTTAAAATAATTTTATGAATATTTTGTGGTGATCTTAAAAATTTTTGTAATAAACGTGACCGAATAAAGAGTAGATAATGGTAAAAATATAATATGAAACTACGATATTTAGCAATTAAACCCAATGATTCCCAAATATAATAAATAATCTTAACTTTATTAACTTAAAATAAACTTGAACTCAAAATCACTAATCGACTGCTTCAGAGCTCACCTTTTTCAAAAATTAAGGCTTAGGTCATTTACAGGATTCTATAATTTGAGATAAATGTATAGATATCTCTACAACGATTTTAAGTACCTTTTAACGTGCGGGAAACGTCAATTCAACAAGAGAAATTCTATTGTCAATATATATTTCTCAAATTGAGATCATGTAATAATTTCTATAAAAATAAAACATTTAAAATAAATCATCCCAAAAGATGCCTGCCGGTATCAACAAATAAAGTAAGAATAATTTAATTGGAAACTTACAATTGATTTTTCAAGAGTTTATAAAAAGTTATCGCTAAAATTGGTTTAAATAAAAATCATGTACGTATTTATTTATTATTAGTTTAGGGGTACAACTAAGTCCAGTTGATCTTAAGATTAGCAATTTAAAAATGATAATATTAAATAATAACGAGAAAAATATAATATAAATCTTATCCTTATGGGTCAATTTTGATTTGATATCTTACATCTAGCTCTGGCTAGCATTTGGATTCAAAATGTTAAAGATGAAAACAGAAATTAACATACAATTTTAATCATTTTCTAGGCAAGTAAATAAGCCAGAGATCAAAGTTGACAAATATGGGTTTTCATTGCTCGTGATTGGTCAAAGATACACGATTCGGCGAATCAAGAGTTTAAATAGACAGTAATGACTGTTCATAGAACAGGAAATCGTAAAGGTTATTTTATTTAGCGCATAAGGCGCGAAAATGATCTTGTAATGCTTAATTAGATCCACAAAATAGTAATACTTGAGGTCGAAAAATCTGAATGAAATGGCAAGCTTGTTAAGAAGTGTATTAGAGGCAATGAAGCCGAGTTAAAGTTAAGCTTATGCAAAATGTTAGAATGAAAGATAATGGTGTACTCGAAAAAGAGTTCTTCGAAATGCATTCTATGTTGGGCAATCTAGTTGCGGTTTTAGGCAACCTAAATTGTATTTTTACTTTGTTTCTTAGACACAAATGAAAGAAATCACATTTTCAGATTTTTTACTTATTAAATCGACTACCATGACAGTCAATACATTACAAGATCTCATATATCCTTGAACTTTTTAGCTTTTTAAGACTTTACAAATATTCCAATACTCTACAAAACTGATCAAAACAAGCAAATGCGATAATGAACATCCTTAATTTATCTTTGTATTGTTAACAAAACCCAAATCAATCCAAACCGTCTATGATTTACTTTGGCCCGTCTAAAATCGATTTTAACTTTTATTACACAATTTTTTCGATACCAAATTACACGGCTTTGTTTTGCTCTTTATTTTTATCAGTTGTCACTCATTCTTTACTCATTTCTCTTTCAGTGTCCAGCCCACCAACCACACAACCGCCGCCCACAACCACAACCCTGCGGCGCACAACAACAACAAACTCCGCTCGGGATGGCTACAATACGCCAATTAATGGGATTGGCAGCGGCGCCGGCGAAGTGCCAACGAATTCGGTGATTGTCATTGATAAATGTGAGTGGATGAGAATTCTTTTTTTTTTCTCTCGAAACGTTTTTTAACACTTTTTCTATTGTAACTTTTTGACGCCGTTTTTGCGGTTGAGACTGTCGCCTCGCATAGTTTTCCCAAGCTTTGTAATTCGCGCATGAATGTGCTTAAATTTCTAGAGCAGACCGTGATAACAAGCAGGAAAGCATAAGTTGTGGTAGCTTATGATTTAAAGAGCATACCTTTTAGAGCTTTTCATGTTTAATATTAGATAAATAACTATAATCAATTTACGTTTTTTTTAAGTTTTATGTTATCCTATAATTGAAAACCAGCCAGATTGTATCAGATTTTTATTTCTTGCTTTGTTTTCCCAAAAATACTTATCATACCATCAGTACTTTCGTATAAAATAAGGGGGGTGTCATCTGAATCGGATAAATAGAAAAGTCGAATAACTCTAAGAATTTTCAATATAATTCAAAAATTTTACTTTTATTATCAAGATCACCTTTTACAATTTGTTTGAGCTACTTCCCAAAAACAACATCGACCAGATGACTCTCTTTATAACGAATATAAAAGCGAGCTGGTTTTTGGCTGTTTTGTCAATATCACCGTTTTTGGACACAACAAAGTCGATTGCTGCAGTTGCTGGGTTGCATGTGGCATCTTGTTGGAACCAAACATTTTCCAGGTCATTTTTACGCATTTGAGGTAACACAAAGTGCGCCAGCATCAATCTATACCGATCGCCGTTGATAGTCTCACCAGGTCTGAAGAAGAACGGCCATATGATGGCTTGCGAACAAACACCAGCACAAACAGTCATCTTCCGGACGTGCAAAGGTGATTTATAAGGTTGTTTTGGATCTGCTACAGACCCGCTACGATATTTTCGGCGATATGCCAGTCCTTTCAGTCCCAGCAAATTGCATTTCCAGGCGCGCAGGAATACACAGCAGGTTTCTATAATTTTGTATCAAAAAGTATGGTCCAAATTCTTTGGCAATTTTGCAATTTTGATTAAAAAGTGAGGATGTTTTTTAGTTATTTTTTAAAGGTAATCACTGTAGGTTTCTGCGTGAATGGTATTTTGATTGGTTATACGGGACGAAAATTGGGAATTTATTTTTTATTATAATTTAAAGTAATTTAATACCGACTGCGCAGGGCTTAGATTTATATGTAGATGTAGATTTAGATAAAGATTTAGATTTAAATTTAAAGCAATGTAGCCCAATCGAAGATCCTGGGGATTTATTCATACTTCCTCCGGTCAGAGATATAATAGCCGAACAAATGGAAAAATATCGCAGCAAATTACATCCTTAACATAGCCATCTAGCTGAACTCGACTGCGTCGTATGGACATGCCGGTACAAAGTTACATATTAGGCCCTCATAAACTCATATCAGTTGCAATAGTGACTGTTGGTTAAGTAACTTTCTAATATTTATAAACTTATTGTTAGTCTCGCAATGAGAAGATTCAGTAAATTGAGCAAAGTATCAAAAAAAAAGATTTAGATTTAGATATTGTTACTAAAATTATTAACAAACAAATCGGCTGACTTTACTTATTTCTGAAATTCCATTAAAATACAATTTGTTTTTTATTCTTTATAAATTAATATTAAACAAAATCTTGCGTCTTCTGCTTTCAGTGGGCATTAAGTACGCCTCGAACTTGAATGAAATCGGCAAATCAGAGCAAAAATTGACGGGCAATAATCCCAAGGGCTATGATTGGTCTAAAGGCAAGGCTAACGATGCAGCCGCCTGTTGTACAGTCATGCATCAGCTGATTTTTTTGTTGGCGTCTCTACCGTTGCTGCTAAGGGCGTAAGTCAGGAACTTGCAGGATTAGAAGGAGAAGAAAACGGATATATATAGCAACAACAACAACAACTTGCATTATTAAAGTGCCATTAAAATAAAAACAAAACTAAAAAACCGGAAGAAAAACTATACACATTTGCACACACTTACAAATAACAATTATTTATTTAACAAAAACACAAAGTTACTCGAACTAATTAGTTAAGCATCAAACTATTATATTTTAACTTTATTATTTAACAATTACAAGAGACAGCTAATTTCATTAAAAGCTTAAATATTTAAAATTAACAATCCAAAGAGCTTAACAAAGCATTAACTTTTCGCTAGTTTTTTTAAGCTAACTTGATTCTTTTATTTATAAATAATTTGTGTTGGCTGTCATATCATAACTAAATGCCTAGATAAGGCTGCTCAGGCTCAAGTACTTATATATTATATAAACGACAACTAATTTCCATATAAATGTATTAATTGTTTTCAAGCTGCTGTTGTTGTGTGCATGCAGTCAATGAATATAAAATTGTTGCTTAATTTATTTATTTTATGCAAAAAACAATGTCTCCCCAAACTAAACATAATTAACATTTCAAATGTTGCCAAATATTTCCAAAAACCAAAGCAAACAAGCCTATGCAAACCATACACTGTAAATAAACACATAACTAATTCTATATAAATGCGTATTTGAAAACAAAAAGTAACTAATAAATAAAATTGTAAATTACTCGAATTAAGCATTAAAACTAATTGTGCTTTAATTTATATGAAAATAGGCGGCTTAAAAATTAAATAAATAAATAAATTACGCAGCAGCACACATAATATTACAAGCAGTGCAAGCAGTCGTGGCAGTAATCAAAAAATAAATTAAAGCCAAAAAAATGTTTAAAAATTAAATGATATTTAAGCAAAGAATGAATTTAAAAATAAAAACAAAACAAAAATAAATACACGTTGTTGTTGCCCAACATAAACTATAATTTATATAAATATATGTAACAATT
The DNA here is from genome assembly GCA_035046065.1 of Chymomyza procnemis. Taxonomy (NCBI): domain Eukaryota; kingdom Metazoa; phylum Arthropoda; class Insecta; order Diptera; family Drosophilidae; genus Chymomyza; species Chymomyza procnemis. The sequence continues at coordinate 11,469,435 of JAWNOJ010000024.1, forward strand.
TAAGAGCATATTATTGTCTTGGAACTACTTTGAAGGCGCAACACATACAAATATGTATAAATAACTATATATTAATAATATATAACACGTAATATACAAACATAAAATATATCATAGGTTTTAGTTTGTGTTTCTAATCGGTAAGAGTGATAATGTACATTTAAAGAGATTATTAATCCCCCAAAACAAAAACTAACAGAAAATAAAACGAAGCGAACAAATCACATAATAAAAACTGCTTCATATGCAAAGAAAAATTTCAAATTTTAACGAGTTTTATTTATTTTTATGGCAACTGTGAAACATAGATGGCGCCACTTTACACTTTGCGATTTGGGTTTCTTTTCTCTACCGGAAATTGTACACAATTTCCAGTCCCAGCAAATCGCAGTACCAGGCGAACAGCAATACGCAGCAAGTTGCTTTAATTTAGCAACTAAAAGTGTGCTGCAAATTTTTTCGCAAACGAAAAATTGCAAGTTTGATCAAAAAGTGTAGCATAGTTTTAGTTACTAATTTAAGCTACTTACTGTAGGTTTCTGCGTGCCTGGTATTATGATTGGTTCGAAGCGACGAAATTTTAAAATTTACGCTGCTGAATTTTTTGCTTGTTAATTAAAGAATATATATATATTATATATTATATATATTATGTATTTTCTACATCCAATGTGATGTTATGGGAGATTACCAAGCAACCGAGCATCAAAAGCGACATATTGATCAGAAAATATTGATGGATCGGATACACCCTTAGGAGAGTCAATAGAAATAGAGAACGTGCAGCTCTCGAATGGAATCCCATGGAACTTCTACTTGGGGGCGGACGTTGCTCAAGGAAACGTCCAAATCGTTTAACAAGTTAAGGTTTTTAGCGAACAATAAAAAAAACTGAGAACTATTTGTAAATAGGCTAAGTTCTTAATAATTTATTATAAAAGAGCATGCAATTAATAAGAATAAAGAATATTTACAAATTTTAGTGTGTCTTTATTTGAAAAAAAATAATTTTATCATTTTTAATTATTATTATTACTTCTGCCGTTTCATTTTCTAGTTAATTCGAGATTTTGTTGTAAAAATTCCTTGCAACTATGAACATTGTTCGTTTTCGAAGTTCCAGTTTTTGACTTCTTCATATAAATGGTAGTTCTACTTCGGTAGCAATTGTAAAATGTGCCAACGTCTGGAGCGTATGGCGGCTGGGGTGTTATCTTCCATTTTAGTGTTTCCGAATGTTTTTTTTTACCCATTTTGTGACATGATATCGATCACTGTCATGCTGAAGATTCCCACCAACTGCAGAGCATAGATTTGACGCCAAGTCAGGGCTTTTCTTAAGACTTTCTGCGCTTTGGAATAGCGTAATGGACTCATTTTTCATACCCAGTCCAGTTACGATGCGATCGCTTATGATTCTGTCTTGGCGAAGCTGACAGTAAACAAAAAACGCTGTTCGAACGCGTCTTGGTCAAGTTATGCATTCAATTTTGCATCATCGAAAATCTTTCCCTTCCATCAGCATACCGGGCTTTAACTCAAATATATATATAATGAAATACAGATCAATTAAATGACATCGTTCATAATATTTTCCGTAAACTATTGTCTTTAACAAATTTTCAAACATCAAATATTCCATTCCAGTGCAATTGTTAATTGAATAAAATAACATATTCGCAGACGCATAAATTAAGTTGCTGCAAAAGAACGAGTATGCTTGTTATTTTTAATACCATCAACTCATGTGCCAATCTCAACTGTTTTTCTTTGCCACCATAACACGTTGCATCCACACATCTGTCCATTCTCTGCCAAAGCAAATCGTCAATCCTGACATGCACATGGTCATCATGCGTAATAATAACAATCAAATTGACGTCATGACCGAAAAAGCAAACAAAATGCTTAGCAGAGTTTTATGGTTCATGTTTGGATAGTCCTTGCATTTTCCAGCTTTTATTTGATTTTATGTTTGCATTGCACTTGCAGCACGTGGAATTGTTATCGAAACGTATTTGGTGGTCAAGACAAGAACTTGGTACAGCTTCTGGTGCTGGACACGCCTGACCAAAGCGCTTAGTCATCATCGAGTACAATAAAAAAAAATATATATATATATATCAGTGACTCCGATAACAAGCACGGATTGACGTACTTTGTTGTTGTTGACCCTAAAACCCCCAAGAAAAAGAAAAGAAAAAAAATTTCAAGCTAAATGTTTTGCCAAGCGTTGAATACGTGACCGTAAAACGTGGCGTATACGCAATGCAAACAAACACATTGCACGGGGAGACGCTGTGTCGCTGCAAAAACAATCTCTCACTCTTAAAGCAGACCTTACGGCTATACTTATAGTTAAGTTTATGAATTTTAGATGTATATCTGTCATACAAATCAAAGACGCTAACATTTTATGAAAAGGTTTTGTGAAGGGTGTGCATCGCGGTACTTCTAACTTCTTTATTGAAATTAATATGTTTAGTTTACTATGAAATATTCCTTTTGCTTGTAAAGCAGCAACACTGCAGATTGGCGATCTTAAATTGGAGGAATAAGCAGTACAAAATTGGGTTCACCCGTGGATTGTGACTTAAGAATTCAGATTGTAAGTCGACACGAAAAAAAAAGACGCCATTTCAATTATTTAATTTTTATTAATATAAAAACTTGTTTATTTTTTTTTTGCTAATATTCAATTTTTTGGGAGCAATTAATTTTTCTATAAAATAACCACCTCTATTTCAACAAAATTGACATTTAACACCAATATAGCTGATAAGACAGCGCGTGGCAAGAACAAGCTAAGCGTCATAAAACAGATCTAATTAAAATAATTGCAGATGACTGGAAAGATTTCGCCAAAAACCCCAAACTTTTAAAAAATTAATTATTAAACCTTCTTAATATAGTTATAGTGAAAGCTATCTCAGAAGTCTAAAATACTGGTAGACTCTTTATTTTTCTTTAGATTCTTTATTGTTTACAACAATTGCCATTAGATCAGACTTAATGGAAAACATGCAGAATCTGGTAGAGTTAATATATTTAAATATAGTATTATATTCAAACTCTAAACTATATGAACTGTAGATCCCTGTTTCCCTCGACGACCATAGTCAAATTTATTTATTTATTTTTTATATTACATGAAATTAATTTTAAAGCCGGGGCTCAAACAAAAAGTGCTTCATATGATGCAGTTTGGATGCGAATTTAACTACTGATAACTCTTTTACCGAGCAGTTCCAAAGTATCGTCATTAAGACATAGTCTCAAAATCTGTAAATTGACCACTTACAAACTTATCTTAGTAGGCAATTACAATCCGTTATTACGTTTTAGCCGATCTCTGGATGTCAGTGGATGTGTTACTTTACAAGATAAGTCCCAAACGCTATACTCAACCATTTGGCGTTCGACCAACTCGCTGCACACCTTAGCTCACTTTTTAGCGATTTCTAAGATACCTACCCAGATGGCTGTCTGTCAACCTGTAATCCTTACAAGCAGAGATCGCTTTGGTTGTCGCAAGTTGACAGCAAGCTTTACTTCTCGGCTTATATGAACGCCAAGCTCACGGGTTTTCTTATATCTGCTGAAACCTACAAATTACTTTATTAGACACCAAACGATTTTTAGATTTTTCATACAAAATATAGCTGATTGAACTGATTGTTAGGGCTTTTACAGTGCATTCCGAAACTGTAGATTAACTTAGCGTCCAGTGCAGAACCTACATCTAGCTCAAAACAAAGAAAACTGTCATTTTTTTCATTTTTTTCAAGAGCACGTCTGCGAATGTCTTATTTACAAGTCAGAAATGTTCGCTGTTTGTATATATATTATGATCACAGATAAATAGCAAATCTTAACAATATAAGAAATGGCCTGCAACTGGATTAAGTTAAGTATAGCAAGTGTCTGAAGTATAGCCACATTGATACTCTAATATTTGAATGGCATCAATCTGTTGGGAATTGGATCTTCTCAAGTGTCTAGTCCATAGACTCGTACCTTTTTATATATTTTTCTTGTTAAAAAATCTTAAATTGTTTTTTATTTAAGATCATACGCTTTGGGGTAGAAATTTAAATGTTTATTATTTATCATTGCATCAGGGTAGAGTTGAGATATTAGAAATTGTATATCTATTCCAAAACAATATTGTTGTTCCGAGTCTCCTTGTGGTTTGTCTGTTGTCCAGCCTGTTGATTCTCAGTATATTGCGGTGGTTGTGCCGATCATCGGTGTATCCAACGTTAGGCTTTATTATGACTTTCGGGTTCCTGGGTGCATACAGCCTGTTGTGAATAGATACGTTGTCCTGGTATGGCTGGGCGCTCAAGTTCTTGTTGAAGAGGCTTGCATTATCCCATAGCTATATTTAGTATATCTACATTGGTTTTATAATAAATTTTAACCAGCAGACTGAGACTCGTTTAGAAAGCGCCTAGCTATAAGCCATGATTATTGCCTATACCTTTCTTGGGGATTCCGATTGTGTAGAATATGGGTACGCCCATCTCCAGTCTCTCTTAACCGTTTACTGTTTCTTTGGGTAAGATCGGGTCTCTGTTAAAATATCTTTGAAAAAAACGGTAAAAAAGTATGTAAATGTAAATATGACTCAAGACTTTAGTTGCTTCGATTGCCTGATTCTTCATGTAGCTTTTATTAAGTATATTCAGGATAGATAATCGTATCATAGTTAATTTTATTACTATTATTATTATGTTATCTTTCCTTTAAAAAAAATTGTATCGTTAACTTTCTTCGTTTAGTTATGACTATTCAAGAAAGTCTAAAAACCACAAGAGAAAGAGCAGCAAAATTAAGATTCTGAATCTGAATATGATAAAGTGGTCTTTTGCTCTTTCCAACTAAGCAAATTACAATAACTTCAATAACTTGACAAATATGTCTAAACTTGTGTATAAAAATTATGGTTAGTATCGACTTTAAGCTGTCAGATTCTTTACAGGAATGTCTATATATCAAATCAGGTATGAGATCCGAAACTTGGCTGGTCTTTATTTAAGGCAATACCTTAGCATGGCTTAGAAAACCTTGAAAAAGTCGCGTAATTTTTGAAAAATAACTTATTTGTCAAATTTGTCGAAAACGAGTTTGGTTTTAAAATGAGCTTTTTAGTCATTCAAGAAAATACAATTTACCGATATCAATGGTTTGGTTTTCCTATAAAGGCCGTGTTGTTAAATCAGTCAACAAACATTGCTTGCAAATATAACGTGGTACAGATTTTTGAACATATCGGGATACATAGAATTTTTGCAATTTTTTTCGCCATTTTTACGCAGTCTTTTTTGTTCATAAATCAAGATTATTCTACGACCTTTTGCTCCCAATTTCAGTCTAGCTGGTATATACCACTTATTTCTGGCAAAAAGTCACATTCGTTTGAAATATAATAACATCAAATATATTTTTTATTATGTACCGATAACGGGTACCGATAATGGGTGATTTTTAAGTAACTTATTTTTTTGTCCACACTGTTACTGATAACTGACGCGGATAGTATGCATCTTATTAAGGTAAAACATGATCACAATTATATATTAAAATTTATTAAATTTAATTTAATTGATTGATTAATTGGGAATAAGCAATTTTTGCGTATTTTAACTGAACAGAAACCATACTGATATTATCAATGCAAACCGGAAAAATCACGATTTGGTGGGACATGATAACGGCAAGCACGTTCTTTTTGAAATAATTTAAAAATAGAGCGATCCTTAAAGTTCGAATTAAAGGTTTATAGATAATTTTTTTTAAATCAAATTAGGAAAATCACCCTTTTATTAGTTGTACAAACATTGGTAACTTGATGTATTTTGAATAATTGTTTATTAAAAGTTCGTCTACATGTTTCACGTTCATTTGTTTTACTTCAGTCTTTTTTATTTTTTTAAATGTATTTTTAATAATATTTTAAAAATGTTTTTTTGTCTTTGTCGAGATTGGAGCACAATTTTGGAATAATTTACGGCTACTCTTTTTTTTTGTTATTAATAGAATATCTAATAATTTAAAAGATTACGATTTATGTGTAGCAGATATACATATTTCAAAAATATTCTTTGCAATTAACATTGAACCCTTTAATCTAAACAACTTGTTAAATATCACATTTAGTTTAAAAAGATTTTTAATATATTTTTTAATGTCGAACAGCGAACCGATCCAACCGATGACTTACAAGCCAAAGAAAAAACTGCCGCGCAATTTCCAAAAAATTTTGACTTCGACTTTCGACTTGAGCTACTTTTATATTTACTTTTGTATGCTGAGTCTTGATAAGCAGAGGCTTGGTTTACTTTCGTTTCGTCTACAAGTTGTGGGGTTCCAGTGGTCTGTTTGTTTATGTTTCTGGGAATGCGCACCTTTGCCTGCCGTATTTTGTTGTTTACAAATGTTGTGCCGCAGCACATGGGACAAATGGTTGAGAATGAGTTCAAGTTGAAGGCCAGACAGAAACTCGACTTAAAATTAAAATTATTTATAATTTGTTTTTGTTTAGTAGCAGCCAATGGAAATGTACCAAAAAATATTAAACAAAAACTTTCCTAATGTTAAGAGAAGATCAGCTGAAACGCTTCGGTGTAGTATTTTTCATTCAATTAAAACATTTTGCGATTTAATTGTTTAAAAAGTTGTATTTGAAGTTTATTTAATACAATAAAATTAAAATATGGTTAAAACATTTAATGTTAAGGAAAAATTATAAAAATCGTGCAAGGTATTTCTGATATTTTGTTAAACTGCAACGGCGCGTCGCTCAAGCAGTGTATCCAAGATTTTGTCCATGTGCTCTGTGCAATTGGCCAGACAAATATCCTCATACTCGCAAAGGAAGTACATAAAACTTTCGAGCTGTTCCATGGAGCAACCCTGGAAGCCATTGTTCTGACCAATATTGCCAATGGCATTGATGATGGCGCGTAGCTTATTGACATACTCTGGGGACTCCCGGCTCTGTTGTTCGTTAGTCAGCGCCGCACTGTCTGGCTTGGCATAGCGGCGTATATTCTGCCGGGTTGCTTTTAATTTATTCTGCTGTTGCTGCATTGTTTCGACCATCTGCGCCATGGACATATTGCCGGATTTGCGGTTGAGGCTTTTGCGTGGTGTTGTCTTCTGCTCAAAGAGCTCATCAAGCGGCACATGCTCGTAGTCCTGGCTGAACATATCCGGCGAAAAGGATAGTCGGCCGCTATTGCTGAAGCAGTCCGACTCCATTTCAGAATGATCAAGATCGCTGGTCTTAATGATGTTCGAGTTATTGGGCCAGGCGTATTTACTGCGTCCTTCAAGACCATTGCTTTGACCGGCCTGTAGACCCACCAGCATACTATAGCTACTTTCGATTGAGAACTTGGGCGTGTTTACCCAAAACTCGGGTGTGCTGGAGAACTCAATATGATCTACACCAAAGCGTAGTTCATCGCCGGTTTCCAATTCTTCGCTGATAAACTTAAACAGACGTTGTACCTTTTCGGCGGACATGTGTTTGCCGCTAAAAGGCACAGCCACATCACCACTGGAGAACCAATAATGCGAGCAGTCCTTGCCGTTCGGCGGACGCTCCGGTGAAGGTTTAACATTCTCTTTGTTCAGACTAAATTTGTGACCATCAATGCCAAAGGCTAATTCACGCGGTTCACAGCTCTTCTGTGTAAAGATCTCGTATAGCAGACGCAAACGATCGGGCGCATTATGAAAGATTTCTAATGAAATGGTTAAGCCACCAGCATTTATCCAGAAGTTGGAGACAGGCTTGCTCATGGTTAGATCATCCAAATTGGTAGGCATATCGGCTGTAGGCGCATTAGCAAAGAAGGCGCTCTCGTTGGCGCTGAAGCTGTTCGGTGTTCCTGGTGTACTGCTATTAACATCCACATCCAAGGGATGATCCTCTTTGATCACCTGCATGGCCAACGAGCTGCGTCGTGGCTCACGTTGCTGCTTTTGAGCCAACTGTGCTATGGGACTGAATAGCTGCTGTTGTGCATTGCTGCCAAAATGATTGAAGTTGTTGCGGCTTGTCTGTCCCTTAACCGGCGTGGAGAAGCATGAAGGTTTAACACCAGCCTCTAAAGTTGGACGTGGTGAGGTTGTAGGTGTTACAACATGCACCTCCCGGCGATGACCCATGCGTCTTGACATGGGACTGCGCTCGGTATCATTGGAGCCCGTTTCAAAGCCCTGATCGATGAAGCTGTCGGTTAAAACTGGGCGTTCCATCTGCCTGGCCTTATTCAATGGCAAAGTTTGATCCAGCGACGGGCGTGGTGACTCTGATTGATCACTCTCGGCATTGGGTGAAGGCGAAGACAACACTGTCAGCGTATAGGCAGACTTGATTTTACGCGGCGAGTTTACATGACGCATTAGAGACTTATCCAGCTCTATGTAGCTTTGCTCCTGCACAGTCGGGGCCGGGGGCTTTTTCTTAACATGTGGCGTTTGATTCTTTTTATAGTCCGAATCCGAGTCGGTGCTGGTAACTGCAGTTGTGGCCTCTACAATAGAGTTCTCCTTTTTCCAGGTTAAAGTGCGACGCATTTTTTTCTTACGCGGTGGACGCAGGGGTTTGGGGAATTCAAAATCAGCTGGGTTAGCTTCAAATGCTGCATTAGCTTCCGGTTGAGATTCATCGCTGGTTATCTTTAGAGTGAGTTTTATTTGATTAGTTAGTTGTAGGGAAATATGCAAAATATTTGTAAAACTTACCTTTGGCAGTGTAGATAAACCAGACTCACTTTCCTCAGCGGCAGATTGTTTGCAGGACGAAGAGACGCTGCTTGACGAGATGCAATTGGACTGATTTTGCAGACTGGGACGTGGCGCAGGCACAGGTGGTGCTGGACGTTTAACTTTGCGTGGTAGACATTTTCTAGGTGTAACGCTGGGAGAGGCTGTTGAGGAGGTGGTTGTTGTAGGTGACTGCATTTCAGAGTCAGCAGCTTCCACAATTTTGAGCTCAGTTAGTTTGTTTAAAATCGCAGCATCTTGATCCAAGTCCTTGGACTTGGATTCCTCTAGTTTGGCTATGGCTTCTTCGAGTAAACGCTCTACAGCTGACTTTTGTGTTACATCAGTTGTATTATTGGTAGCATTGGCATTAGGCTCCTCATCCTCTATGGCTATCTCAATGGTCTGCTCCGTATTGGAAACGCTCGTAATGTCAAAGAGCACGCCGTTCTCCTCTCGCAACCAAGTGTAAAAGAGATTCTCCAGTTGTTCGTTTTGAAAAAACATTTTATTCCCGCCAGCGCTGCGTTCATTGAAGGTTCGTCTAATCTTCTTTGGCGGCGCGTAAGCTTCTGTGGGCAGCGCACAGCGTACGGATGCAAAGTTGCGCTTGTAAGAGCACTCTGTGGCGGCAACCAGTGAACTGCGCTTCGATGGCGAGAGGATGCAGCGTCTGGGCTCCGGGCTAGGCTTAAGCACAACGGTCAGTGTGCTGACATGCAGAGGGTTGCTCTCAGGCGTTTTTGGCGGAGTCGGCACCGCTGGACTAGTGCACGGCTTAGCTGCTGGTCTGGGTGGTGAGGCTGACGTATTTAGTACGCACTTGGCCTCTAGCTCTTGCGTCAAGTGCTTGACACTAGCCTGTTGCTCGGCAACAACTTCTCCACGAGCAATTTGCTTCTTAACACGCTGCTCTATGCCAGCAGCATGAGCATGAAACTTTGGATGCTTGGCGGACATGTCATCAACGAACTTGTTAAAAAGTAGCGCCTTATCTTTAACACTTAGCTCACGGAACACCTCTTCGGCTACCAAGCAGGGATTATGCGGTTGGTGTGTAAGCTGCGATTTGTTGGCAGTGACAGGCAATAAATTCGATTGATACTCGATGCGTTTGCAGTTAATGGCGGCTGGAGAAATGGGTTTGGCTGCCGGTTTTGGCTCGGGCGAGTATTCATTATGTAGCGTTGCATATTGTTGGGACACGGCATCGCGTCCCATAACCTGGTTAATCTTTGCATTAAATAACTGTGCCATTTCCTTCACCTTCATATGGAACTTCAGTGGCTTGGGTGTGGTGGGCACGCTTGGTGTTGGCTCCTCCTTGGGTTGCTCATATTTCTGCTTCAGCTCATTAATGTTGACTTTGCCTTTAATGGGTTTGCTGGCTGTCACTGCAGTAGAGACGGCTTGTATGGCGGCTTTTGACTTGAAACTTGCCAAAGCGCTGGCTACCTTGCCATGACAGGTAGCAGCTGTAGCAGCCTGCTTAGTCGGCGTCACTGGTACCTCTTCATCGAAGTACTTCATTAGATTCTCAATACTCGAAAGATCCAGATCGGTTACAGGCACACGTGGCACTGTTGCATAAGAATTCTGATACTCCAATGCCGTCAAAAAACGATCATCATCTAGCGATGACACTTCAAATAACTCCTCTCTAGTCATGGTAGCCTTTAGGAGTCCACTGCCATCACCCATCATAGTAGCACGTTGAGCACGATGCTCCTCGATTTCCTCGTTCAGCTGCAGTAGCTCGCTAAGATCAGCACTGCTTATGCCGGCAGTGTTCAATATGAGCTCGGACTGCTTGCTGTGATTGTGGTTCGGCGTGGAATTGGTTACGACCATTTTGGCTTGGAATGGTTATTGTTGCTTTAATTACTCACTTTGATGCGTTGTGCACGTTAAACGTTCTAGTTTGTAACTGAGTGCAGCACGGCCGAGATCCTGGTATTTATACAGACAGTGCAATGAGAGCAACAGTAGCAGTTCAGGTACTTCGCACAAAGGATGCGCACATTTTATGGCATGCGCTAATCCGACTTGGCCAGAACGTTGCGAGCTGTGGGCGCTACCTGTAACGGGTGTAAGAAGGTAAGTGGGTTTTTATAATCCTGTCAGCTTCTCAGGGTTTTTCTAGGGTAATTTGGCAACTAAATTAGTATCGCGAAATTTTAAGCGGTCTGCAGTTGCTTTGTGCGAGCAGCAAAGGTAATAAAATATTTTGAGCGTTGTCCCTAGAATTTTGCAGAAAATTCGCTATAATTGAGCAATTTTTGTAAATTGGGATATGGTGTACGTGCATCTAGACCTGCTCGCATTTCCATTAAAATCATAAAATTGAAAGCGAAGCATTTGTTGGAAAATTTTAGGATAGAAAAAAGGTCGCATAATATCTCTAACCTGTAGGAAAAGGCACTTTGGCATTGTGTCTCAACGACTTTTGGTAAGTATGGGATGATGGTGAGAGAGTGTGCCAGCATGAGAAGCTAATAATATATTAGCGATAGCTGCTGGAGATCGCAGCACAGCTTAAGCAGCACGCGAATCATATAATAAGGATATTGGTAAAGATATTTATTAGGAAATGTATTGGCGATTTTTTTTTAAATATTCCGTAAATTTTAATAAAATGCGGAAGTAACCATAATAAATAAACAAATGAGATGGAGATTGTTTTAAAAGTAAAAAATACCCCGAAGACGCAACTAACAACTTGCCAGAGTCTAAATTCTTAATTCAATTCTTCAATCATTGATTTTATTACATTCGGAGATCTTTAACAAAGGACAGTAAGAAACTGTAAGTTTAAAGTAGATCTACGGCCATTTGGACTTCCACTCTACACAACAAATTTAAACCATGTTGATCTGGGTTTTTGAGTTAATGAGAGATTAAAGCTGTGATACCTTTATGAAAACAGTTTAATTAATCGTTACAAACTGAAAAATAATACAGAAATATGGACCAATCGTTTAAATACAGAATCTACCTTATATTTTAATTTAAAAGTGGAGGACTCTATTATGGTCTGCTTAAATACTCAATAAAGAGTTTTATTGAAAAGTAGAAGTCATATGCCATTGGTTTTCCCCATCTCTTTAATTATTTTCGAGTAATATTTCTAAAGACTACGTCCTTTTATTGCTGAATGCATTAATTTTTTTTTCTACTCCTGTAAGATATATGAATCGGAGATCCTCATGCGTGCATCGAAGATGTAAGCAATAGGAAGGAAAAATACTGGAGGTAATAGTAGAAAGGGTAAGGCTTGCCATTTTGTCAGCCGACTTTTTCTTGAAAAAAACATAGTCAAGTGCCAACTTTTCCCTATCTCTTAAGGATTTTTCGAATACCATAATATGTCGGAGACACAAAAAAATGCATTAGAAAGTTGTAAACGGCATCGCATATCAATGCACGGCTTTAACTCATTAGTTGCAGGCGTTAATATTCCTGATGATTGGTTTTCCCTGGTGTCAGCAGCTCAGAGGAACCAGAGCGCCATCTCCTGGCTTCACTACATACAGAGCATGCTTCGACATCGACGTAGATGATGATGGAAGGTAAAAAGACTCCCAAGGATTTTGGTAATCCATTGACATTTTATTCGGACCTTAATCCAGTAAAGCCTCCCATTCCTAATCATCCAACGAATTAAATTGGCCATTAGGCTTTTTATCTCAAGCACTGAAATCGTAATTTCGGAAATATAAAAATCACTCAGGACAAAATTAATATTTTTTATCAGAATATGCTATGTTGCACTCTAGTTATTTTCGAAAGCGGCCACAATTTGTAGTTTGATCTTTTGAAAACTATTCGAACTATTAAAATAACTAATTGTATTTCTCTTGAACATGGTCATCACTCGTAGGGCAGAGCAATGAGCTATCTCTATTAATAGAACAGGGACTTACGAATCCGAACGGGGGTGTCTATAATGAATACAGATTAGGAAGTCTAAATAGGGTCAATTTATTTGCGAGCTATGGCACCAGGGCCGGAAACTGGCTACCACTACGCTACCGAGGCCCACATTCAAACTAGTAGAATACTTGAAATTCATTCATAGATTTAGTCCACATTCTAGTGGTACAATATGTTTTTGCTTTACGTTTCGAGAAGCAAGTTTATATAGAAATTGGATTTATGTATTTTAACTATTAAGTTGCCCTATGCTACCGTGAATATTCATATTATTAAGGAAAAGCGCTTGAAAAAGCTTCTAAAGCTGAAGCACCTGTGCGATAAATTTGAGGTTGTCTGTAAACATCTAAATTAAAATTAAGTGAGCTTAGAATTGATTCCAGATGTAGATCGATAGAACAAAAACGTCTGAAAACATGATGTTAAGAAACATCTTAACATAAACATTTGGGAATCTTTCAATTTCGTCTAAATTTTTACAAATGGTTTCTCACTATCATAGGAAATTCTTATTTCTTTTATACAAATTCCATGACTTTGAATACATTGAATTGAAATTGCTTTAAAAAGTTAATACGAACTCTCTGAGTACTTAAAAATAGTACTCCCTTAGAGGGCAAGCAGAATATAGTATTCCGTACCGTAATTCTTCAGGAAAAACTGAAACTGCTGTATAAAATTCTCTTCTTTATCCAATAACGCATTATGAAAGCAATAAAGTGAACATAACCAAAAAATATTCGTATTCCGCAATCAAAACCCTAACTAATTATATAAATTAATATGTCATGGCTGTCAGAAAGGTTGCTTGCACTTTGTTATCCAGGGTACGTGGTGCTCCATTAAAGTCATTGCTGTCGTGCATGCAACATTTTAATGCAACCGAAAACACCTTACATCCGCCCAGTTCAAGTCACTGCCACAAAACAGCCACAAACCTGCCACAAAAGAGTACCATCCATGCATGTGTGTGTGTGTGGGTGTGTGAGTGTGTTATGTGTTAACAAGACCCATGCGGGTTGTATATGGTGACAGCCACAATAAAAATGAGAGAGGAGTAAAAAATTTAAGGAATTTTGGCTTTTGCCTCAAACTCGATGCTCGTCAAACTGTCGTTGTCACCGTTGATGCTTTTGCAACACTTGGTTGCAAAGGAGTTTGTTTTGATTTCATTGGATTTTTGTAAGTTGAAAGTTTACGCTGTCGTTTTGTGTCTTCACCTTTACCATCATCACCATCATCATCCCATCTTCACCAGCATCACCATCAACATCAACATCATCATCATCATCGTCATCATCAAAAGCTTGTCAAGCTGCACTTGCATATGGCTGTCCTCAGCATGGCATTTGGCAGCGTCATTGTCATCCGGAAGTCTCCGTCATAGTAATCATCGTGGTCGTCATGTGGGTTGAAACTTTGTTGCTTGGCTGCCATCTTATGCAAATCAATGCCAAGTTTTTCAAGAAAAATATTCGTTTAGCTGCGCAACTACAAAGTGTTGCAAGCTGATGATGACGATAAATTTTGTGGCTCAGCACAACACAAGATGCAGGTAAAGTAAATATGGAATGTAGAGGGGTTATAATCAGGTAAGCAACCGATTTGAAATATCGCCAAGTTGCGGATCAGTGGTGCCACAGTATTTTATAAGTTGCGTAGCTTTTATGGAAATGTTTTTCAATATTTAACAGATATAAGAAGACAAATTACGAAATTACATCATAAAAATTGAGACCTAAAATCATATTCTAGAATTCTTCCCAATGTTGAGGGTCTATTTGGCAGACTCGAAATATTGCATTGTTTGAAAGAAAGAATAATAAGGAATAAGGCAGGAAAATATATTTTTACATAAGCGATCATATCCTATTCAATTTAAATATACTTATTTTGCTCTTTTGGTAATGGAAACTCTGATTCAATTATCACCACAGACTTAAATTTATTTAAATAAATCTTATAAATACTGTGTCAGATTCAGAAAACGATGATAATTGAAATCAAACAGATGATAAGATAAAAATATACATCGTAAATATTTTGTAAAAAAATATTTTAATTTTAAATAAAAAAAATCGATGAAGGAAACCCTAAGAAAATGCAGTGAAAATATCACAAATTGTAGTCCTCTAATCATGCCATTTGAAATCTAATTTGTCAAGTATTTGAATATTTTCCAATGTGATTATTTTTTTGAAGTAATATTTGGTATTCGGTGCTATAAATTCTAGGTCTATATTAATCTGGAAAAGCTAGTAAGAGAGAAGTCCGCCTTTAAAGCGAATAAAGAACAGTCATGTTAAGAAATTCATTTATTTGTCTTATTTTATAACCCCAAACAATCCTTAGAATAACAACACACGTATTTAAAGAGCACATATTGAGGAAGTTACTAAAAATAATTTAAAATTAAAAAATTTGAAGATTGTTTGAATAATTATCAATTCTACGAAATAATGTTGGGTTAGATCTTATGCAAATTACCAAGATAGTAAAAAATGTATGCGTTTGCATTTAAAAAATCTTATATGGAAAAAAGAAACCAAATAAATTAATTAGATTCCACTACATCGAAGACAAAATAAAAAATTTTATAATTCTGCTTCGCGAGTTTCCATGACTACGTAAAATTTGGGAAAAACTTCAAAAGTATTCATTCTCTTTCGGATTGCGTATGACTCTCTAATTCTGATGTGGTCTATCACAATGGGTTGCTCCCCTGAAGGATAAATTTTATCTACTTAAAATAATGAACTCGACAAGCTGTACACAAAATAGGTGCGCTTGGCGAGATCTAAGAAGCACGGCCAAAAACAGGTTGCAAATGGGATAAAAGTTGTGTTGGGGAAATACAACGAAAATTTAAGCCAAGATGGTAAAATTTCAACTTTCATTGCCTTGAAGCTACTTCATTATTATACATTGCATAATTATAGATCTATGTAGCCTAAAGTCAAACAAATGATTCAAGGGACTTTAAAAGCTTTTAAAACTTGCGCAATAGTTTTACGGCATCTTCTCCTCCAGCACCCTTAACAAAATATACTGAAAAATAAAAAAAAAGACACATACTTGTGTTCCTGAGGTAGAGTTGTTGTGGCAGAATTTGGGCAGGCTGGCGCCCGAACGTCGGCCGTGGGAACCAGAGGTTGTTGACTCCTGCCCCAAATGTGGCTGCAGCCCACACAACACGCAACACCTCTTCAACTGTACGGCAAGACCCACCAGACTCACGCCCTCCTCATTATGGACCAATCCAGTCGAGACAGCCTGCTTCCTCGAACTGGATAGGATTCCTCCCTAAGTCACTATCACCTTCACTTTCTAACATCTTTTTTTCTACTCTTTTCATAACTTGACAGCCCACATACATGGTGCTTCCTGAGGTAGCTACAACAACAACAAGTATACTGAATCTACTCCCAAATACATTTTGTAACTGATTTAATATCATTCAAATTTCATTGAAATCGGTTGAAATTTTCGGCATCTATCGTTCTCTGCCTAAAGAAAATGTAATTTGCTTCTAAAATTATTGTACTGTCTAGAAGTCGACCTCGCTTGTATTACATTTTTCTATATGATATATTTTGAAAGCACAAATTTAGTGTTCGATAGCTGACCACTTCAAATATTATTTTTTGATTTTACCCATATTGTGATACGTATTCCCTAAACTGAATCCGATCAGACAAGTCGTATTCGTTTTTAAACTGATTTTTTGCTATTAAAAATTTCATGATATACGAATATTTAAAGATAAACCTGGTTCCTCTTTGGTTTTAGTCGCTTTACACTTGAATCCGACTTTGCTTGAGATATGTATCAAGTGAACGCATACGTAAAATCGCCTTTTCCGGTTTGTTGAACTTGGAATCGAAATCATAGGGCTTGGAATTGTGCTCCCATTCTGTGCCTGATTCAAAGGACACCATTTTCTATTGAAGCGTTCCGATTTTCTGCATTGCGAGACATTTGGTTTTAGCAAAAGATTCTTCAATTTGCCGCCAGTCGTCGAGTCTAACGTTGTTCTTCCATTTTATGTTCCCCTTCTAGCTCCAATTCTATTTATCGCAATAAGTTTAACCGTTTGACAAAGCAATCTGAAAATTACTCATACTTTATTGATTGCTTTTAGATTTTGCCGTTTCTCAACTTTTGTACAATATCAATTTCTTGTATTTCTAACGAATCCCGTAGAAGGACATACTTACGTTTTAGCGTCTTTGTTCTTAGAACAAGCAAGAACTTGCATTAAACGCTCTAGCGCTTCTTTAATTTTAATCAATAAATGCATTCATGATTCTCATTCAACCATATATTCCAATTAAAATCGAAAGCATATGATTAATGTATGCACTATCCTTATTACTGCTCAAAATTCAATCATTTTCGTCTTTTGTGCGCCATTACTATCGAATTTCGTTTTCATTTGGCACAAATTAAGCAAATTTTCAAGAAATAAATCAATATAAAGTGTGTTTGATTTGAAACTGTTGCAGTTTAGTTTGGGTTTCTCCACCAAATCTCCCTCTTTAATGCCAAACTTTACCCTTATTTTGCGCCCTCCAAAAAAGAGAACAAGGAATATTAGAAATTTGCAATTTGCTAATAGCTGCGTGGCATATTTCCATGCATGACCAAATCAGTAAATAATCGTAAAAAAAAACTTTGTCTAGACAACAAATTTGCCAAGTTATTTAAACAAACAAAAAGCCAAGGCTTAAAAGGTTTTGCCTATTTCATCATCAGCATCCGCAGCTACCATCACTTTCCTTTCAGCATCTGCTGTTTGTTTGTTTGCTGTATAGAAAGGACTTTCCATATAACTTTAATATCATTTGTATATTGCATTCATATATACAGCGAGCGGAAATTGAATTACTTCAAGTGTAAGCTCGAGTAGCCCAGCAAGGGCAGAGAAAAAACCGGCGCAAGGATATTCGCTGCTTAACTTACTTTAAAAGCGAAAATAAAAAATAAAAAAAAATGAAAATGAAATATGAAAAAAAGGGAAGAAATTTTGTGCATCAAGTTAAAATAAACCGCAGATATTTAATGTGCGCTCTAGTGAAAGTACCAAAAATAAAAAAAGGAATGCCTTGGCTGGCAGTTGCCTCAGAAATGGGTGGCATTGGCTGGCAGGATTCGATAAGCTTTTGCTACTGTAGCCGGGAGAATGACTTGGCTGGCGCAAGTGCATGCGTAAGTGAACATTTAACAAGGCAAATAGTTTAACTTTCCGTGTTACTTTTGCTTACTTTGCGCTATAGAGAAGTCACTTTGGTTTTGGCAGCGACTTTGTAAAACAAAGAAATGAACAGACGAGGCCAGAAGTTGCCAAAATGATATGCTAATTGTTGGTGTTCACTTTTCCTTGAACAAATACCAAATGGCTTTAAAGGGTTATTGAGGAAAATAGCAGAAATGTTTCTTTGAAAAATTCAAATAACAAGTTAACTCTAGTAATCAAACTCCACACTCTGTTGACAATCTAAAGTTAGAGTTAAGAGTTTGAATACCTATGTAATATGCTGACTCCGAATGTTGGTACCGTTCGTGACGAACGTTTTCTCGAGTTTGAAGATCCGCCGTCATTGGAAGATCAAACAAGCTGAAAATTTTTAATGTTTGCATTAAGACGGTACTACTGTTTGGTAGCGAAACCGGGCAAATGACGAATGCTATCAAACAACAGCTACAAAGCTTCGTCAATCGATGCCTTAGGCGTATAATCGGAAAATTCTGGCCTCGACAAATCTCTAATATGCGATTATGACAGTTAACCGGACAAAAAGGTTTACTAAGCAACATCAATAGACGTAAACACAGATGGCTAGGACAACGCTTCGCAATGATCAGGAAAATCTAGCACACTCCGCCCTTACCTGGTACCCCATTGATACTATTATTTGTTGCGTCGAAACTTTGAAATGATGTAGTGGTAAATTTTTTACTTATTTAAAAGGGGAATAACTATGTATATATTGTGTCCTTCGGTAGTGTACTCGTCTCTAAGTGCGAAGTTCGATGGTTCAATTTAACGTTCCAACAATCGAGCATTTGCCTAGCACTGATATAGCTAGCAAACTAACGCTAGCCAGCAAGCTGGTCTTTATATACCTCTATTAATTATAGATTCTTTCCTTTGGATTCGGTAAAAAACTGTAGGAACCTGTTCTTTTCAAACAGCTTTAAGTAGAAAATCTTCATGCTCCTCCGTTGGTCCGATATAACTATATGCACTTTAACTTATATTCTAATAATATAAAATATAGAAAATAGAGCAAGCATAATTTCAAATATAATATCATCTTCTCACGTATGTGGCCGGCTAGAAACCAGAATTCACAAATCAAAAGCTAAAAACAAGAAGTATATACCCTTGAAATATATTAATAAATGAAAAAAATAGGTCAAGAGATCTCTTTTGATAAAATCAAAACAAGTTAAAATGGATTTTGGTGCTGGCTAGGAACTTGCATTTACAATGAAAAAGTTGGAAACAGGAGGTAAGAGTTTAAACATTTCTAAAGAAGGTGCCAAGAAGATCGTCGTTGTGTGTTCATGCTTCGTGATTGATCAAAGATGACCAACTTGATTTGAGGAATCAAGTTGAGATGAGATAGAAAAACAGTTGGACTGAAAAGGCTGTTTATAAGAGAGCGAATTAAAAAGGTTATTATAATTAGAGCATAAAACTTCAAAGAGAGCGTGCATTGCATAATTAAATTTTTTAAAAGCAAAAACTAAAGATCAGAATTGTATAATCGTCTATGAATCAAAATAGTTATTTTGTTGCGAAAAAGTTTACAGCTTACTACAAGTTACAATTCCAAGAATTAATTCTTAAAAGGCCCTTAGCTCTTCAACAACTTAGTTCCGTACTATATTTTTAGTGGCGATTCTATTAAATAGATGATAAAAGATATCAGCGACCTATGCTTATAGTCGTATCCGAACGACGTTCTCTTTAATTAATATAGATATTATTAGGAAACTAGATTATTTAAGAGAAATAACCTCAGCCTCTTTTTGCTAGCTATTTCATGGAAATGCATCCTTGTGAGCAAAATTGAACCACAGAAATTCGGGCTTGGAGGCGAGTACGCAAGCGCTAATGGCCCAAAGAGCTCCTAGTTAGCTAAATCAAATTCATTAAAAACTAAATCTAACTACCTATAACTAATATATAGTCTGCAATTGTTGAAAGTCCGTAGGTACATAATCTTATTTTAAAAGCATAACGAAAAATTTCAATTCTAAGATGTTCCTGAATATGGTATACACCTGCTCAGATATAACATTGGATTGGTGGAATTTTTTTAAAGTAACATTTGACAATTTAAGCACTTTAAGCCCGAAATTATTCCGTCCCGAAATCTATGTTAATTCCTCATTTAAACAAAAATGGCTTACGTTTGGTTGCTTAATCCCTTTAGGCCATCAATATTTACTTCCATTCGGTAGGTCATTTCAACTTTCCCGCTAGCCAGCATGGCCATCGGAGTAGATCAACATTTTTATTCAAGGAATAATTGAAATATGAAATTTTTGCTACAAAAAGGCACTGCTTGCAACGAAGCAGTGAACCGGCCAAAAGCCAAAAAGGACACTCAGACGGACACCAGCCAGATGAGCGAATGTACGGTTATGCGTATATTTATAAGGTTACCGTTGAACCGTTAACGGCGTTTTTAACACTCACACACACACACACTCTCCCTCTCTCTGTCTGGATGGGTGGGTCCTGTGGGTCCTGTATGTACTTCAGCGCGTATCATGTGAAAAGATTAATTTTTCGTGTTTTCCTGTTAATAAATTAATAAATTAAATTGCAATTTTTCTTTATGCCCGCCCGACATTGGCTCTTACCCCACTCCGCCCCACTTTGCAATATAAGCGAATAATGAATTATTTGTCACACACACAAAGACGGAAAAATATAAAAAAATAAAAATAATATATTAAAAGTGAAATTTTAATATAAACAATTTTTATACCCTTTTCACTTTGATACGGATAATATGTCAAATATTGCTGTTTCATTGCAAATATTTTTTAAGTAGTTTAATAATTTCAATATATGCCGCTGTACGATGGAACCTCGGTAATGCAGAATTCCCCCAATCGTAGCTGTGTTAAGTGGCGTACATTTTTCAAGAATTTATTTATTATTAATTTTGGGGTACAACTAAGTTCAGTTGATGAAATAATTAAACAATTTTCAGATTAAGAAATATTGAATAATAACCAAGAAAGTATAATATAAAAGTTATCCATATTCTCAGTCTAATGGGTGAATTTTTTATAGATATTAGTCTCACTTCTGGGATTGGCTAGTAACTAGGAAGTATTAAAAGAGTTCAACATTTCTTAGCAAAAGAAAGAAGCGAAAATATCATTGTTGACCAAGTTGGGTTTTCATAGTTCGAGATTGTTGAAAGATGCCCCATTTGGCTAATCAAGATGAGTTACGATAGAGAAAGAGATGAAGACCCTTCGTATGATAGAAAATCGTAAGGGTAGTTATATTATGTGTATATATCTTATGGAAAAGGATAGTGCAATTCATAATTGGATTTAAAAAATGATAGTGATAGAGGTCAAAACTAAGAGTTTCTCAGGATGGCATGACAAAACTCAATGATCCCGGCTAAATGTTAAAGCAAAAATATTACGCCATATTCGATCAATTAGAGATGGTAATTTTATAAGGCGAAATCTACAAAAAAATAGAACGGCAATCGAATGCTAGGATCCCAATTTAAACCCCGAAGAGCAATTATTGAAAATTGATTTTGAACCGACTCAATCAATTGGAGTACTAGTCTATGTCTTTATATCAGCGAACAACGATTTTTGTAAACAATATCTTATTATGTTGTATATTGCTCGAAGGTGAATATCAGTGACTCTTACCCCGAAAGCAATGTTTTTGTTCCCTCTATTGTTCAATTTATTTTCGAAATACTTCAATAAAAATATAATATTAACAATTTTTCATGAAAACCTTGCCTCTCCTTTCTTTCGATTATCCAGCGCTCTGTTGATAATCTGTCCATCGCATAATCGAGGTAATACTGTATATTCATATAACATTTATTGGGCCACATTTTGGTTTTACGCTTCATTTTCACATTTTGGAATATCTCAGTTCTTTAAAGTGTCGTATTTTTAATTTGTTTTAATTTATTTCATAAACGCATTTTTGCTGAGGTATACGGTGAGCATGTGAGCAGAACATATATATTATATATTGATTTGCAGTATATTTGGGACAACTCGTACATTCATAAAATATGGCAATTTAATTAAAATCAAATTATGAAATTAAATTTGTCGCTTATTTGTTATTAGAATCACTAAATCATTGATTAGTTATTTTAAAATCAGGCGAAATATTTGTGTTTATCCGAATAGCATACATTTTTCATAGATATTTTTGTTTTTCTTTAATTTATTTTTCGACTTTTTTTATTTAAGAACTTAAAAGCTAATGATTTTAACCAAGCGAACTGCAGCAACTAAGGCAGATGTTTTCTGAAAAATTTTTGTTTATTTTATCTTTAAGTAAAAAATTATTTATAAGTAAAAAAATTATTCACAAAATATAAGGGAACTTTTATTAGAGGTAGGGTCTTGAAGAAGCTGTAAGGAAAAAAAGGTTTCCGTCATAAGTGCCAGGATCTATGCATGATGTTTTTGTATAATGATTTTTCAAATTAAGATGTTATTTTTACATTTTATATTTTCAAAAATGTATTTTTTTTGTAATCTTACAGCGCACCTCATAACTGGCCAATTTACCAGTAGATGGAGCTACTAATCATAATTAGTTTCATACCGTTTCCGTTTGGTTTCTAATTCCCAATAAGTTTTTTTGATATTTGGCTGGCGCCATCTACAGTACATTGCTACAGAAGTAGGCAGCCGCAGAACGACGTATTAAAATCTTGAGTTCTTGACTATATGAATATTGCATTCTTTTATTTATATGAATAATATTTTTCCTTAAACTGCGGATAATGATAATGTGTAGGATATTGTAGAAGTAAAAAAACTATTTTGCTGATGCGCCTTGAAAAAAAAAAATGGATTTGAGAGGAATGCGGAATGCAATAATATCCTGGGCTTTCGGACTATTTATTTTTATTATTTTATTATTTTATTCAGCTTTTAATTTTAAAAAAATTTTATCTTACAGTGCTGTCCATAACTTTCCTAGTTACTTTATATATGGCTGGCGCAATCTACTGTCATTTCTATAGAAGATGGCAGCACAACAGCGACGTATCAAAGAGTAGAGTCCTTGACGATATTGTTTGAGATATTCAAATTGGTAAAAAAAATCTGATTGGCTGTTGCGATAAATAGTTATATTCTAATTTAGTTAAAAAGGTGTATCATGAAGTTACAACCCAATTTTGATTAAAACAAAAAAATGTTCAGAGAGCAATTTGGAATAAAGAATAGTTACTGGACTCTCGGACATTTTACCAGAGGGCATTTAAAAAAAAAATAGAAGCTACAGCGCGAGTCCTATTTGTACCATGTTTTGGTTCCTAACGAAAGTGGTAATTCTTGCGACGTGAAGCGAAAGTTCATTTTTAGAAAGTGTTCTCTATTTTATTTTATTAAAAAAAGGCAGGTCAGACGCAAAGATTGATGTACATGTCGAGAGTGAAATTTTGAGCAAAACTATAGAAATAATGTCGCGGAAGATTAAAGTTATTCTTGTAGAACCTTAAGGTATCATATCAAATAAATACAGAAGCGACCTTTCTTGTGCAGGTCGATGAGATGAGCGTTCCATAAAACTAAAGAGCAATATTCAGAAAGAAAAGCTAAAGCTCCGCTTGAGCACTTGGTTTTTAGTTAAAACATGCCTCGTAAATTGAAATGAGATTGGGCCGATTTATGCATCTCGTCGAAAACAATCATTTTTTCGGCATATTGGGATTCTCTAGGAAAACTAACAAACCAAACCGACCTAGATATTATCGAATAGCTTGATAAAGCTAGATACAGATTGTCATGAACTACCAAAAACAGCCTTAACTAAAACAGCTCTACGAAAGCGAAATTGTTAAAGAGATCAAGGAATACTATGTCACATTTGTGTTTTTCAAGGAATTAAATCAATATATTTAGTAGCAAAATAATTAACTTTAAAGCGAATGGAATAGCCGAATTAAATCTTCTTTAAAAATACATCTAGATATAATGGCGAACCCTTTATTGGAATTAAACTTCTGCCGGACGGATTTTTGATTTAGTCCAAGTCAAGTACATTAAGCTCTTTGATTAATTTCTCAGAGCAAAATGAATAATATGTTTATTCTTCTATGAAATCTGCAGATTGGAAAGAAATCCACCAATCACATGCTTACTGTATCTTATATCTATTCAAATTTATTCCCCTTGACTATGGTCATGCAAAAAAAAGTATAGAGTATAGAGATATCTCTATTAATAGCTGTTCTAAGAGAATAGGGACCTACAGTTTATAGTCGAATCCGAACGGCGGTGTCTTTAATTAACAGAGATTTTCCACCAGTGCAGCGGGATAGAATCGAACCACAGACCTTCCTGTTTTGAGGCGAATTCGCTATCACTACGCAACCGAGGTAGGCAACTATATGTAATGATTCAGTTTTAAAAAATGTTAGTAGGGAGTTGGTCAGCATCATTACTTATATTCACTGCTCAGCACGTGCCTTAACCGTCTCCAAAATAACCTCTAACTACTCCTGTTTTTTGTAGCTTTCCAGCCAGCTTAGGTGCCATCAGCACTCTTCCACTCCGTTTAAAATACGGCTATCGTCACAGGCTCAAAGCATACGTTCTAAGCAATACGCAGTGATCATCTTAATGATTATCTTATTTCTTTTAAAATAACTGCTTTCATCAATGAAGTTCTTATGCCACCGAACTGAATATCTTTTTTAGAGTTCGTTGAAAGTTTTGAAAAAAGATATAAGTCTCGCAACGGCGGAGCGTGTGCAATAGATTCTCAAAATCGCTGTGTCACAATATTAAACAAATTATTATTATTGTTGTATATTTTCCAAAAATGGCACAATGGAGGTGTTTACTTTCGGGTCAGACATAAGTATATTTAATCAGTCACCGCACGAACCTAATATTAAACATGCCGTTGGCGGCGCTTTAAAGATAATCTAGTATTTCGAATACAATAAATTTCTAAACTTGACTGAACTAAAAGTTTATATTCGCAACACTTAGAAAAGTCTCAATGGCTGGCCATTGCTTCTGCGAAGCTTAAATTTTCGCACAACTCATTTTATCTAAAGCTTAAGCCACTATATGCCACATCCGAATCTTTTAGACTCAAATAATTATTAAAGAAACACACACACACACTTATTATACATGACTCCCACACATAAACTTCAAAGTCCGCTCCAGTTGATTATTACACACGTCACACAAAGGAAACATCATCTCAGCTGTTAAAAGTCAAAAGTCCAAGACGCCAAGCCCCCTACACACAACATGGGATCCAACAAGTAATCAAGCAGCCGCCTGTACTCATATGATTGTTCATCCATATGCTTGAGCATTCTCGCATAAGAGTGGCATTTGGAGCATATACATGCCATACAATATATATATCATTATCTTTGGCTCAGTTCTCTGACCCCCAAGCGAACCTCTCGTGCTTAAGGTTAGTCATTAATTGCAACGCCAAATTGCGTCATCCATAAATTCAATGGTTTATCAGCAGTTAAAGGCAAACTGACTAAAATGCCAATTAATAAAATGAAAGATGAATTGTAATAAAATACTTATGTGTATATAATAAGTAAGAATATAAATAAAAAAAAAAAATAAAATAAAAAAAATAAATACTTGCAAATGAAGCGAAACTTATATAATACACTGAGAGAAATTTGTGTGATGAAGCGAAGCATGCTTTTAAAATATTTGGCTTCTAAGTAATCATCATCTCAACTAACAATCTAAATATTTTTTAAAATCTCTAGAATAGTTTTCAACTAGATTCTTCAAAGTCTTATTGAGTAAATTTTTAAGATTTTTTTAGGGGAATCGTCCGTTAAGCTCCTATGATGGTAGCAATGCATGTTGAAACACTTACTATTTGATAATGAGAGCCCTAGTGTCATTGTGAATGACAAGCGCTAATCTACAATGTTTATAAACTTAAAAGATATTTCCCTAGACTATGTTCATCTCTATTAATTGCTGTTCGAAGAGAACAGGGCCCTACAGTTTATAGCCGGATTCGAACCGCAGTATCTTTAAATATTAGAGTTTTTCTAGGTAAATCGCTCTCTACGCTTTATTTGCTAGCTTTGCCAGTGCTAGACAAAAACACCAGTGCTTTGCGATTTAGAGGCGGATGCGCTACCACTTTGCTACCGAGGCCCACCCTACAATGGTTACAAACTTTATTTGCCCACATTGGAAGATCTCGACGTAGCTATCATGTTGTTTCCACAAGCTCGTGTCATCTGTCACACCGTACTTGAAACAATTGTTAGATTTCTTCGCTCAGCAGTTTATTTCTTATTGGGGGTAGCTCCAATGTAATCAGTTCATATGATGTAAAAAGCCTACGGACTATTCTTAAAAGGGTGCTGTCAATAGGAATAATTCCGTGACGATTAATGTCCTGAAAACCAATATTAAAGATCTCAGTCGTGAGACACCGCTCGATATATGATATGAGGGATTATCCATGGACTACTTGCAGCGTAGTACATGAATTTAATTTTGAACTATTCAAAATATCGCTAGGTCTAACGACGTAAGTGAAGAGTTCATACACAATTCTAAATGTAATGAATTTTTTTTTTAATTATAATGCTTTAAATAATAACCTTTAAAAATAAATAAACTTCCAACAATATTTTTGAAAGCTGCATTTCAGCATCGTTATTACGTTTGCTCAAATCGTTTGACGGGCACTTCTGCATTTTTCCCTGTATTGCTGGTGGTTCTACATTATATATTCTACATTTTTTTATTTTTTGAGTTAAATTGCCAAATTTTAATCTCCAATTCAGACGTTGATTATTTTATTCCGGCTGTAGCATCAACTTAAAATTGTGAATGTTTCTTTTAACTGAGCAGAATTATTTTTTTGGACTGAATTGGTTGTTAATGTGGTTATTTTTGGCTTGGATTCTTCAGCTTAGCAAAATCCGCTTGTCTAACTAAGTAAGCCAACTACCTTATTATGCCTATAGAACTCCAAACCAACACAAATTGCTTTCCGACTCCACTTTTTCTCGCAGTGTACACATTTGCCGGCATAGATAAGCCCAACAAGTCGCCGCACACGAACCAAAAGAAAAGACGTATTTAAATTGTTGATAAGTTCGAGCGAAAAAAAAAATCGCTGCAAGAATTTCACACACTCACACACACTCAGCACACACAGATACACACACTCATACACACTTACTCAAGTTGAATGAAAATTAATTAAACGATTTCAAATGTGCACATAAAATCGAAAACGCGTGAAACGAGTTTTTAGTTGAATTTTAGCAAGCGGCAAATGAGCAACGCGTTTCAAATAAAATTTAAATCAAAATAAATCATTTTTATAAAATAACAAAAAAGTATTTGGAAAACTTTTGCATAAAAAAATATTGTGAAATATTGTGAAATTGTGTCAGCAAATAATTCAAATAAATTTATTTTGTTGGCCATGTTGAAGCATAAAAAATTACCAAAACCACAAACAAGCCAAATAAAAAATAAAACAATTAAACAAAGATAGCAATTAGGCCAGCAAAAATTAAGGCAGCAAAAAAAATTAATTAAAATAATTAAAAAATAAAAGTAATATTAAAAAAAAATATATTTACCTAAGCAAATAAAAGTATTGAAAAGTATTGCAAAAAAAAAAAATGCGTCGCCTGTGGCCTGTGCTGTGTCTGCTAATTGCCTCCAGCGCTGCAGCCGGCAGGGTACTGCCCGTGCCACTGCTTAGCTATTGGGAGCACAATCGCACCTGGCAGCAACGCGACAGCAGCTCTTACATCAGCATCATGGAGCAGTATATGCGTCCCGAGCTGGATCCTTGCGTAGACTTTCATGCCTATGCCTGCGGCAATTGGCGCGCGGTGCATGGCGACAAAGCCTCGGCCATGGCGCTCAGCGAGAGTCGCATTAATGAGCACTATGTGCATCTCTTCAAGAATCTGCTGCCCTTTGCCAACATACGCGAGCGTGCTGAGCCTATCTATGCCAAGCTGCTGAGTTACTTCAATAGCTGCAAACGCAATAGACTGCAGCTGGAGGGCTATATGCAATATCTGGAACTGCCCACTGCACCACAGCATTGGTTCGAGCTGTTGGCCTATCTGGCACGTTATGGCTACAGTGAACACTTTGTGCGCGTGGCCATTAGTCAACATAATATAAGCAGCCATAATATAGTTATACAACCGCATAATATACGCCTACGTGTGAATCTAACCACCGAGGTCTATGCCGCACTTCGATCCTATACGCGCACGCAGCACAGCCTAGCCTCACTGCGCACTGAGTTTGCGCGCTTGGAGCAGGTACTGACCGAGCTTGTGAAGTCCAATACCTACGAGACGGATGAGGAAACTTCGCGTTATTATAGCTTGCAGCAGTTGCAGCAAGATTGCGAGGAACTGGATTGGCAGCGCGTGCTAACATTGCAGCTGGGCAGACCATTGGAGCCGGAGCACTGGTTGCTGGTGGATGAGCTACCCGCCATTAAAGAGCTGGCAAAATATTTAAACAAGGCGGACGCCACCATACTAACACTCTACACGCTGGCGCGCTTTCTTAACTATCTACAGGAGCGTCCTCACAATCCACTGAGCAGCGCTGCGGGATTTACCAATCATAACTGCGTGCGTCATATGCGCAAGACGCTCTATCTGGCCATGAACTATGCCTATGAGCAGCACTTTTATCTAAAGCAACGTGCGCAGGATGAGCACATAATCTTTGAGGTATTCAGGGAGCTAAAGCAGCAGTTCTCACGCACGCTGCGCAAAAACGAGCTGGGACTAAGCGCACAGCTGGTGCAGGCCATGCAACAGAAACTGCATGGACTGCGTCTTAATGTTGGCAACATGCCACATAATGTCAGTCGCGACTTCTACAATAATGGCATCAAGGACTTGCGTGTAGGCAGCTCCTTTCATGAAAATCATCTGCAGAGTCTGCTGCACTATCATCGACATTTAGCTGAGCTGGAGCGTAGTGGCGATAGCATCTGGTATAGCTTTAACTATCATGGTCCCGAACTCTCCGACAACATAGATGCCACACCTTATTTCTTTTGCCTCAGCAGCATTATTATCCTACCCTTTGCCTATCTGCAGCCACCTTTCTATAGCGCACAATTTCCTGCCGCCCTGCTCTATGGTGATCTAGCCAATACACTGGGTCATGAGATGCTGCATGTCTTCGATACCTATTTTGTGGACTATGATGCACAGGGCAATATGCGGGACTACACCAGTGAGCTGCTCAAGAACGAGCTTTATGTCTCACATGTCAATTGTCTAAATGACAGTGTCAATACCATGCTCAACGAGCGCACCTCGGATATAAGCGGCACACGTCTAGCCCTGGACACCTACAAGTCACGCATGGATTTCGCTGCTGGCGATGGTAGACTGTTCTTTCTGCAATTTGCGCAATTTTTTTGCGGCGATGATAGCGATCTGTTTCATGATGCGGGCAGTAAGCGTTTAAATTATACGCTGGCTGCCATGCC
This sequence comes from Chymomyza procnemis, assembly GCA_035046065.1. Taxonomy (NCBI): domain Eukaryota; kingdom Metazoa; phylum Arthropoda; class Insecta; order Diptera; family Drosophilidae; genus Chymomyza; species Chymomyza procnemis. The sequence continues at coordinate 11,498,914 of JAWNOJ010000024.1, forward strand.
GGAATTCGCAGAAGTCTTTAAGTGTGCCGTCGGTACACCTATGAATCCCACGCAGCGTTGTCGCTATTGGTAGTTACTTAATATCATTTGAAAAACAAAAAATTATTTATAGAGCATTTATCATAAATTATAAATTATTTAGTTTGTAAAAATGGTTCATAGCTTTAACTAGTTCAATAAGCCAAAAAGTATTTTTTATAAAAAAAGGCAAAAATAATTATTAAGGAAATCAATGAAAATAATAAAAAAAAATATATATGATGGAAAGTACCAAAAAAAAAAATAATTGATGAAAAGTAAAAAAAAATACAAATAATGAACTCTCTATTATTTTCTGCGTTTAAACGGATGCAGACGAGTTTTGAAATATTCCAATTTACACTCTGGAAAACCGCAGAATAGTCAATTCTTACTGGTACACAGCCATTTGCTTGCCAGTTGCTTTCCAAGAAATCAGGTAACGCGACCGCCGAATATGAATCACCAAGAAAATGCGAGCTCTCACACATCGGCTCAAACGAATGCATTTTTGCGCACTCAAAACGTCGATTTGATCCAGACGACTGGGACCAAATGATTTTTTTTTTTTGAATTGTTTCAAACTCATGTAAAAGTGTATAAGATCTTATTAGAAAATATTTTGAAAAACAATAATGCGATTTTAAATGTTTAATATTCATTTTTGTTCTCAAATTCCAAAATATATAAGGCAATCCTCGTATATACATATAATGACCTCTCATTTTATCACTCCACTAAAGCAGTTTTTTAAAATAATCTCTAACTCAAAAATATGCTATAAAGGTAAGCCAAAGTTAGGCAAAAAATTAACTATAATGTTTATTCGTTTTATGTAGTTTGTAGTCTCTAAACTGAAATATATTGGAGATAGAGTCTGCACTTAGGATATCTCTTATTACAATAACACAGTTGAACGCTTCATTCAGTTTTTGAGTTTGGATAATGTTTAAGAATAGTTAAGCAAAATTACGCGAAAGGGATTTTTAGGTATTTATATAAAATATATTTGAATCCTTCTTCTTACTGTGATAAGTAGTCGAGACATTGCATTTGCATGATAAACTCCAAAAGCCTTGTTTTGTGGCAAGTTGATCAAGAGTAATACTTTAAAGATTAGCAAAATATTTAACTCGTAATTGTGGATCATAAACTATATATTTCCTTAAGCAAAGTAAAGGGTGATTTTTAAGTAACTTATTATTTTGGCAACACTTTTTTTAGCAGCTAAGGTAGCTTACGTGCCTTGTGTTACTTACTCCTGTCAAAGAAGTTCGCTTTAACTATGAAACCATTTTAGTACAAACAGCGCCTACAAGTTAATGTCTTTACCAATCAAAATTTAAATTTTGAACGATTTTATTTATCAATTTTGCCAATTTCATATCTGGTTGAAGAGGATTGACATACTGAAAGCAAGAATTCAGGAATATACTTATGCGATTTCGTCTAAATGTTGCAGAGAGCATGCCAAAATTAGACCGGTTGATTTTAATATTATACATTTAACTAAATCAATTGGGGTTTAAACTAAAATGGTTCCGAAACTTTCTCACAATTGTAATTGATAAAAAAAAATCATCCTTTATACTAGCTGCAAAACCTATAATTTTTTTTTTTTCGTATCAATCAAATTACCAATTAATGACTAAAAACTCAGCGATTATATGTGATCGAATAAACAATCCTCAACCACAACCCGCATATGGTGAAGAAATACGACGTTATTTCTAAGCATTTCCCCATAAAGGTCATGAGCGCCTATTAGTTTCCATTTAAGTGTGTCCCTCATATATTTATTTTGGCACTAATTTAATAAACCCAAATAATGCAAGGTATGTATATATATATACATTTATAAGAAAAACTACGAAACATAAAAGTAAAACAAAACAGAGTTCATTCATATCAAAGCGCAGTACTCATACGCCACGTACGCCACTATGTATCTAGTTTATATGCGACACGCATATGCTCGGAAGCATCTTTGACAGGAAAACCGACTAACAGCATTCCTTGAAAGAGCACAAGTGAAGGACAAGTTAATTTTCAATTACGTGCGCAACGTGGCAAAGAATCTAAAGTTGAAAACGAGCTTGATAGTATCCAGAAGTCTGGTAGAGCAGCTGCAGTCGTTGAGACAGATAGACTTATGAATGCGCTACAGAAATATTTGTGGCAAGGGAAGTAGATTTTAAACGGTTCGTTGAAGATATTTTCAAAATAATTTGGTGAACAGTAAATCCTTTATATAAAGGCACTTGAAGGAACTAGAAAAATAACTATTTTATACTTATATACCTTTGAGTAATTTCTCCTTTAATATTGAACGCAAGTAGTTAGGAAAAGATTTTGCAGTACAAGAAATCGTCTCATTATATTGAAAACACAATTTGATAAAAAAATAAAGTATTCGTAGTGGCCAATAGTTATCAATGCAACATATTAATGCCAAAGTCTCAAGCGCTATCCTTAACTACCAAAAAACGGGCAGTTGATTGTTACGCCTAAAAACTTAAGCTTAAGTTGACCAATTCTAAGGCTAAAATCGCGCAACATGACGTGTCTCTTAAATTGCAAAATCTTCTACATATACATTAATTGCCAAAACTATCATTAAACTATAATTTTAGAAAAATAATTGTTTGCGATCATAAATCACAAATATTTGTCTGCACAAAAGATTTGTTTTCCACGTGATCTTTGTTTTTATTTCAATCCTCTGGAGGTAATCATCAAATTGTGTGCTTAACCTATGATTTGTTTTTCATTAATTTAATTTTTTTAGATTGTGAGTTGTAAGGGGCTGTGTATGAGTTTGAAATGATTAGGGTGAATACGAACTCACATTGAAGAGTGTCAGATTTACTAAAGCGTCTGTGTAGGGTCTAACAAGTGTTGATTCCTAATGAATGGTTATAGAAAATATTACGAATTAAATAGCATATTGTACATTGGTCCTATCAATCTATCTATATTCCACTGGGATATAAAGCCTTCCATAGTAATCTTTTCATAATTGATAAGTAAGTCTGATATCGATCATTGAAGTATATCCAGCAGATTGTATACCAGAAGAATTGAGTATGTCGTAGGACGATAGTACATGAAAATCAAAACATTTTCAATGATAGCTCGATTGTATAACATAAAGTTTGCTCAGCTTTCAAATTTTTATTAACATGAAAAACTGTTTGTTAAAATCGTTAATCTTTTTTCATTTCTAAAAACACTGTATTTCGAAATATATTGATTTTAAAATTTGAACTTCTTACTTGTAAATAAATTAAATACTGATTAGAATCAAACTGGTATTTTTTAAAGCTATTTTTCTTTTACAAAAATTGTTTTTTTTTTCATTTTATGTTTTTTTTTAACATTTTCTTAAAAATAAATTTTTTTGTAATATTTTGTTAGTATTTAAATTTTTTATATATTTTTGTACGGTTACTACCAGCGCTAAAAAAAACCACAAATTTAAAAAATTTTACTATTCTCGCTTTTATTTTAATAATTAATAATTTACTTATTAAGCATATACAAATTATATAAAAATATAGTTTTTTTGTATAGCAAATGAAATAAGAAAAGGTGCACAAAATAAATAAATTATGCTATTTATCAAAAGAGACACTGAAACAAAAATTTCATTAGCAAATTATTGAAGCTATTTTTTATTAAATCATCTATAAATTTTTAAAAATTTATAAGTGATTTATTTATAAAAAAATAACTCCAGTTAATTCTTTAGTTTTTAAACTGTTTAGATTAACTAACAATAAGTTATTATTATTATACTTATACATTATTATATTAATTTAGGTTTTATTTTTTCATGACTGTATACTTTTAATACTTTGCAAGACTTTATAAAAATAAATAAATAAGAACTTATTGATAAAACTATAGCCTTATTTTCATTATTTTTAAAATACTTGTCGACATTTTTAATCATTTATTTTTTGTATTTAAAAACAACCTAAATACTTAATAATATTAAAAGAGCAATTTTTTAAAAAAAGGTATTTGATATAAATGTACTTACGCTAGTTTGTTATTTAAGTTTCTAGAGAAGTTTTTTTTAAGTTTTCAAAGATATAATATTCAAAAACGATTTATTTTCACTCTCATTACCATTCAAAATGAAGAAAATTTTACTCGGAAATAAGTAATACCAGGATTTTGAGAATAAAAACCAAAGCTATATATTGTAATTTCCTGTGACGTTCTAAATATAACTCAATTCTGAACTCGACAGATAGTTGATTCTGTAAATGAGGTATATGCAAAATCCTAGGGCTATTATTCAAACAAACAGCAGGTTACCAACCTTCGCTGAACTAAGAGAAAAGTCTATAGTTAAACATATCCATACGTAAGTAGCAGAAATGTTACCTCTTTTAAATTAATCTCAGCGATGATATGATACGCTTACCCATATCTCAGCATCAGCCTTAGCGAAACCGAAAATGGGTCAATAACTTAGGAATGAGAATTAAATGGAATTTTAGTGCCTTACCCCTAAGCTGAAAAAAGTTGATATTTATGAATAAAGTAAGAAAAAGTGCGATATTTAGACCACATTTCCAATTTTAAAAACTCCATAAGTTTTACGATTTTTGTGGTTAAGTACAACTTTGTCAATTTGCTTAATCGTCTTTAAAGATATGGCTATCTTTGAGGATATCTCTAATATTTGCTGTTGGACGGAAAAGAAACCTACAGCCCTAGGTTCGGCTTCTAGATAAATAGCGTTTATTTATTTGCCAGTCATGCCTCTACTAAACAATTGCACTATTCTTGCGGCGTAGATTCGAACCACCTTCTATCCGATATAGGGGCGGGTGTGCTACTACTACGCTACCGAAACCGTCTACGTAGACAAATTTAAAAAAATTCGGTTATAAACTGTAGGCGCCTTTTCTGCTCCAACAGCTATTATAGGAGATCCATGCGCCGCCTTTGGATCGAGAATAAATTTATTTTTCATATTTCTCTACTAGTGTTAAATGTCATAATAAAAGTCTCTTACAGCGAATTATACATTAAATAGCAGCTTGTCTTACATTAAATGCTTCACAATCAAATAACATTTCCTGGAATTGTTCCATTATAAGCTTAAAAATCTTTAAAGTTCAAAGCACTGTACCCAAACAGCAAACGCAATCCATATGCCCTAACTAGCTTCTAATTTGGGATGTTGTCGCAGTGAAAAAAAAATGCAGAAACAGCAAAAGATTTTTGCGATTTTGTTGGCGGTGTCATGAATTGAAATCATCGGCTTTTTATTCCATGTATTCCACTCACACTCTTATACTTTCTCGCACTCTGAAAGCCGTTGCCAAGGCACAGCAACATGACCATGCTTTCACATATGTCTAGTAAATATATAAAAAGACATATGTAGCAGCTTTATTTGGTATAAACATAAATACATAAACATCTGCAGACAAGTGTGCGTGTGTGTGTGTAAGTATCTATGTGCTCGTATGTGTTTGTATTTGTGCGTTTTATTTCCCGGCACGCTTTTTATTTATTTGCTAATTAACACATTTCCTGCCATGCTGCGCTGTGCTACTCTCTAAATCTGACTCTATCTCGCCCTCTCTTTGTCCCTTTTGCATCTGCTTGAACATTTCATTTGGCAACTTGTTGAAGGTCGAGTTAAATTACTCATACGCCGCATGAGCCAGCTATGATGTAGGTATGAGAACAGAACAGAGCAGCCAACACCTGGCTTTGAGGTGTAGCCTGGTTTAGCAGCTTGCATTAATAGACCATTAACAACACCCGAGAAATATTTGGCACGTGATCCACATGACAAATCCAGAACCACAATACACAAATACACGCACACACACACACATAACAACAGACACACAAACAAAAACACACGATAACTGTTTGAATGTCTCTTTCAATGTATTGTATTTGTTTGTATATGCGTAAGCACAATAGGCGACAAAAGTATTTTGACTAAACTGTTTACGACTTTTAAGGTAAGCCTACTCTACTGATGATATTATGTAAGTATATTTTGTATTTTAAACTAGAAAACATTGGAGAAGTTCTTATAGGAAATTTATTATATTTTGCAATTTATTTACCTATATACAGGCTGCGCCATCTGAATTGGGTCAATAGAAAAATTAAATAAATTTAAGAAATTTAATTATTATGGTTCCAAAAACAACATCACTTTAACAAGCATCTTGTGCGATGTAGCTGCTATTTCAGCTCGAATGCTGTCTTTTAGTACTTCTATGATCTTCGGCTTGTTGGCATAAACTTTGCTCCTTAAAAGATCCCCACGAAAAGAAATCTGGCGGTGTCAAAACTGTTGACCTTGGCAGCCAGTCAATATCATCGCCTATTGTTGCAGTTGCAGATTCTAATGACTTTTGTCGTATGAATCAAGCGACGTAGCTTGTTTGTTTGCAATAATCTTTGAGATAATTGTACTTTACGTGGAAACATTTTAAGATCTTTCTTCAAAATGCTCCTTAAAGCAGCATCACTAATGTTAAACTGCTGAGATCGCCTTCGGTTCAAAACATTAAGAATTTCAGCAACATTCTCCTGAACAACTTCGATATTTTTATCGGAACAATGCGGGCGTGGTTTTTGAGGTTGTTTGGGGTCTGCTACATAGCGGTGTTTCAAAAAATGTGACGCTAAACGACGTATCGTATCGCTTTTGGATGCAGTACGGCCACGACATTTCCAGCGATATTCAAGCTGGGTTAGCAAAATACACCGTTTACTTTCAATGTTAGCGACGTCGCGTTCTTGAGGTGTATATCGATACACGCCGATCGGTTGAAAATTGTCAAAGTTATTTGACTTTTCTATAGAACCGCTTCAGATGGCGTACCCTGTATTTATCATGTATTTATTTTGTAATAGGCAATGTTGTTTTCATTGTATATTCATCTATTCAAGTGGTCCTCACGAATGCTAAAATTTATCTTGATATTTACACCAATTATTTAAGCCACCGAGGGCGCATAGGTGAGAGATACTTTATTATATAGAGCATAAGACAAACTTTGTTTAAGTGGCTTTACTTTTAAATCAAAAAGTTTGTACGTTTTTCGTGTTTTATAGAACAAACTACAAAATTGCAAAGAAATTCTTTCGAAAAGTGTTGCTGTCAATGTCAAATAATTTCGTTATGATCACAAGTTCTTAAATTGGTTAATAGTTGTCTTGCTGAAAAATGTTTGAACCCTCTATCTCTTAGAAGAACATAATGTATCGTCGGGCCTGAACATTGCATAGAAGCCTTTTGGCTTTGGAAACCAAGTAGAACTGAATACGTCGGGTCTTCTTTTATTTTTTAAGGTTTATTCCAGAATAATAAAGCAAGGGCTTGAAAATCACTAATTTAAGATTTTAAAAAATAATTATAAGTATACTTATAAATATTTATTGATGATTGTAGTTTTAGCAGACTTTCGAGAAAAATTTTAATACTTAAAATTTTAAACATTTTTCCCTAAGTAAATCTGAAATAACTTGAATTTCATGTTAAATTCTAGTTTACACCCTAAATACAATAAAATGTTCTAGTGAATTGATATGCAATTAAGAGTAATTGGTCACAGCGTGTAACCCTTTTACAGATACTTTTCGCAATCACTGTGTACATGTGCCTGCGTGCCTTTGTTCTGCAGGTCTTCTCCCCTTTATTCTTAATGAAATTCGCTGATGCGTATTTATATAGGTCTCACATTGTCTGGGTTTGTCTGATGGGGTCCGCCGTTTTACGACGAATCGTACAAAAACAACAATACAGTCAAAAGAAAGCAAACTTTGCGGTTTTTTTTCGGAAAAAAAACGCGACAACAGCGACGTCGACGTACACCGCGACGCTGGCGTAGACGCCGACGTTGATACGACTCGCGCGACCGAAACAAAATTGATATGCAATGCGGCGTTTGTAATTGGATGTATTTATATATGTAAATATATATATATATACATGCCGATGTCTGTACATACATCCTACATACAGATTGTATATATGTAAATTTGTGAGTTTTTTTTCTTTTTTTTTGTTGAGAATGAAATACCCGCCGCTTATCGCAAAATATTTCATTCATTCATGTAAGTTAAATTAGTTTCGTTTGATATAGTTTAAAAATCGCTTAGCTTTGGCGATTTTAATTTATTTTTTTTTTCGAGTGACGCAATAAGTAAAGCGAATTACACGTAGAGCAGCTGCAAGCTTAAGCAGTTCATAGTACACAAGTACAATTTTTCAGACTTATAAACTTATGTCTGGTTTAATGACCGCTTGAATTTGCAAAAACTTTCTGATAAGCATTTTAGATTTACTTAACAAACTATGCAAATATTTGAGAGACATTTTTCAAACAATTTAGTTAACTGCTTGAACTGCTTTAAGTCTAAACCAATAATTTCGGATAATTCTTTGATAGCTTTAAAATTCAAATGTGAAAAGAGACAGATCTAAGTTAATAAAGACAAGTCATCAAGCAATCGCGTCCATGCTAAGTTTTTAATCTCAAACAACAAATATAGAATGGAAAATGTACTTATAGTTTTCATATTAAAGTCTTAATTAATACAACACTGCTCATCTGATCTTTGTTTAACCAGAATTCCGTTAAAAAATTCTAGACGTAAAACTGCAGCAAATTTTGCTTATAAAGCGAATTGCTTGTGCAGCGCTTGAGAGCAAGCAGTGCAGCCCATTTTTTCAGCAACTTACGCAAGAGGCACACTTTTTGAGTGTTATGAAAGACTACCATGCAACGGGACATCAAAGGCGACATATCGATCAGAAAATATAGATGGATCGGACACACACTCAGGATAGGCAACAGAAATATAGGACGTGAAACTCTCGAAAGGTACCCCATTGGCAATCGTTGCAGGCGTCCAATGGCTGCGGTCAGTGCTCAACAAAACGTTCAAATCGTTTAACGAGTTAAGGGTTTTAGCTTACAATAGGGAAAGCTGGAAACTATTTGTAAATATTCTAAATTCTTAAGATTTTTTATCAGAGAGTACGCCAATAATAATGCAAACCGCGTAAATCGAATCACACTTTTTTATATGAAAAAACCGCATAAAGCGAATCCAAATTTTTAAAATATTTATTGAATACAATATTTTGCTTAATGCTGTTAATAAAATATAAGGGCATCCTTAAGGTAAGTAATGGCTCGTTGCTATTTTTAAGCAAACTTAATTTCTATCATTTTCAACGAATTGTATAAATTCTTAGTTATAACTTGATAAAATCATCTCATTTGATTCTGATTCTACAATTGTTGCATTAGTTTTAGTCATATTTTGAAGAGATCAATCTTTAGGATATTATACGCTTTTGTTGCTTATTTTATTTAGTCTTATCTTTGTAGATTTCTTCATATTGTTTTAAAAGATCATTAAGATATCGCTGAAATTAAAGACCACGATCGACTGTTTACTAGTTTTTAACCAAATTGAGTCTTCTGTGTTTAGTTCCTTATCTGGTGCTAAAAAGTGCCTCAGGTAATGGACGGGGCGTTAGTGTTTGTGTTATCACTCCGACACTGAAGGCGGCATCTACGGGGTAAGCAATGGCAGCTATGAATATATTCATTGACGGTCGACCAAGGACAGTAACGGGAGTGGGCCATATGGAACACTTCGATGGCGGAAGACAGGAGGCAAAAACAGATGAAACACTGACGAAGATAATAAAAGACTATCACAGGGATTCAGCGAATATAAATTTTTTGTGACAAGAACTCTACAAAGTTATTCCAAGGTTTGTACTAGACAAACCACAGTTTCTTAATAAAGAAGTGCAAAATAAGTTATATAATTCTATACTTCATTCGTACGAAAGATTTATATCTGGTTAAGGATAGTAAATAGAGTAAAATTTTAAAAAGAGTAAATCAAATCTTAATAAACTGTACCTAGATTTAAGCTTCATTCTGTTTTCTAAAAAGATTGTGTTGCCATAAAATTTTTTTAATAGAGCGCGCAGGCTCCACTTCAGTACCCGATTTTTTCCGATTTGACAAAAAAGGAATAATTGATACAATCAACTGATTTGCATCAAATTCAATAGACGTTAAAGAGCAAACGAAATACAACAAATTTTGTGAAAAATAGACTTTTAAGCAATTTTTCTAATAAGAACTCAATAACCTATTCGATTTTGATTCACTTTAGTTAAGAGCTTGAAACACAAACCTGTGTGCCGGTTTTGGTTATCATAACTTAATAAATAATCAATCACAACTTAAAATGTATTTGAAATGCTGATATGAGAGGTCTGGCAACTTCTTTGGAAAAACAAATTACTTCGGATATGGCCCGCAGCTTTTCCTCAACTGACATGACGTCGGTCTTCGTAGACTTGTTAATTTATTAAAAGTTTGTCGTTAGATCTATGCTAGATTTACTCTAACCCCAAAACTTTACCCATTTAAATATTTCCGACAATCTCGTTTAATTAAGGTCAATTGTGTGTTCAAGTGTAATCGCTTATTTCACCAATTTTAGCAATATTTCTACGAAAAAAAATATTTTTTTTCCACACTGAGATAATTACTACGCCTACGGATTTCGTGTCACGCGGCCTTAGGCTGCTTGATGTAGTGTCTACACGCGAATTAATTGCAATTTTTAATTAAAGAAATTTATTTAAGTTGTAATTAGGTTAAGGGTGTTCAACGGACAGGTTATGTCGATTATATATATATAGCCAACTTTCGTGATTTGCAAAAAAATTTGTTTGCCATTGGCTTGTCTAGACTAAACTAACACATAAACACGGCAGAGTCACACACACAGTCGCACACGCACACACACAACCTTAGGCTGCTCGTATTACAAAACAAAATGCGCAAAAAATTGGCACGTCGAAGTGTCAATGACTGCAAAGCCATGACAACTACAACGGCAACAAAAAACAACAACATCAATATCAACAACAATGACATCCACATACACAACAACCTCCAATCCCGAGCATCTCGTGCAGCAATAATAACAACAACAATAAGAGCGCTATGATGATGTTGATTCTGACGATGTTGGCCAAAATCAAACCACAAAATGTCAACTAGGTTTGACTTTTGTTGGACAGCAGCATTTACAGTTCGAAATCAGCTAACCAACTTCATATGTGTGTGTCTATGTCCTGGCGAATGTCCTGATGTGTGCTACCGCTACAGTACGCTTATTACCCACAGTCTGCTGGTAAACAGTAGTTTCCAATAAGTCGTGAACACAAATGCATTATCTGACATATAGGCAGTCTGTTGATAACTACCGCTTGACTACCCCGTAGTTCATCCCCGGTTAGCAGAATATTGACTAAAATTGGTGAAAAGTCAATTTCAAGAGGAACTTCTTTGAATGGGATTTAAAGCATTGATTACCCCTGAACTACTTAGTAGATAGCCCCTTCGTAAGCGTTGTAGAAACACACTCCCTACCCGAAAATAGTAATCCATACTGACTGCATTACTCGTAATCTACGAATGAGTCCGACTTTTGCGAAGCATAAGGTAGCCTAATAGCGATTCTCTCCGAGGTGTATGATAGATATGGACTCTTGGTACCTACTAAATAGTAATAATAATAAGAACAATTTTACAAATAAATTTTTATTATCCTTGACTATGATCATCGCTCCAAATAATAGCTGTTCGAAGAGCAAAGGGACCTACGGTATATAGTTGAATCTAAAGGGCGGATTTTTAAATTAATACAGATTTTCCAAGCTAAGTAGCGTTCATTTGTTTGCTATCTGTGTCACTTCTAGACAAATGCACTAGTGCTGCTGGGTGGAATCGAACCACTGTCTTTCCGATTTGGATTCCACTCGGCAGCGCCCAGGGCCCACTTATAGTAGAATAGTTCTCAACAATTAGAATATTTTTAAATATATCTTTTTAAAATACATTGACATAAAAAAGGTTTAGTTTAGCGCAAGCATTTACGCTTTTAATCTTTAACAAATGCTTTATATTATTTAGTTTTAAAAACAAAAAGTAAATTTAAAAAAATCTGCGTGTATTGTCAGATGCTCATGGTACAATTTTCTGTTAAAGAATAATATGTATTCGTTAACCATTTGCCCAATTTTATTTTAATCAAGCTTGATAAAGTACCAAAAACAATAAACAGCTTCAGAGTGGCGAAATTGAACAAAATATTCAAAAACAACAAATTTAGTTAAACTTGCACTTTTTTGTCTTAAAAGATCAATGGAAGATATTCAAGTTAACTGATTTAGATAAAAGTCGAATCAGTCATTGGGTTTTAAACAAACTAAACACTTTTATAAAATGAACTTGTGTGGGATGCATTGAGAAATAATCGAAATACAACGAATTTTGGGAAAAAATAGATTTATAAACTATTTTTCCTATAGCAAGTTTTCAAAAGTGATTTTCCCATTAATACAACCGATTTTGATCCACTTTAATTTGAAGCTTGGGAGTACAAGCTCTTGTGTACCGAATTTGGTTATCATATCGTAATAAACAACCGAATTAAGCATAAACAATCCTTTGATTTTTTTAAAGTGCCGCAACACCCGTATTTCCTATATTAATCTTGCATTCAGTAGGAAGGATAACAACAAGTTTTCCCCAAAAGTTAATTGTTACATGTGAGATTTACGCTTTCATATAGACGGATATGGCTATATTAGCTTTTCTAGTCATCGATCATTCTTTAGATTACCTTGAGGGATATCCGATATTTCCGTTTGTGTATTAGATTCATTTTCGGCTTATACCATAAGGTGACATAAAAATATTATAAATTACATTCGATTTTTGGTTTGTTTTTTTACTGAATACATATATTTTTTGAGCAATCCAAGTAAGTGAAATAAGAGACGTCAATGCATTTTTAGAGGAATACTCCTCTTTACTACGAAGTTATTAAATTATTATTTCGCTGAAAATTAGGCGCTTTCAGCTTATTTATATTTGATAGAGTACATGTGATTGCGGGCCTCGCTATTTACTTAGGAAAACCTATATTACCTAAAGATACCGTCCTTCGGATCCGGCTATGAACTATAGGTCAATGTTCTCTTCGAAAAGCTATTAGAAAAGTTTAGCCATGCTCTGTCTTTCGAGTGATGACTGTAGCCAAGAGGAACAATAAAAATTTTTGAAAAATATGGTAAATTCTTTGGGAGTGATTTTCTGGATTTACTAATTGTGGAAAAAAGGAAATAGGGATTCAGCGAATATAAATTTTTTGTGACAAGAACTCTACAAAGTTATTCCAAGGCTTGTACTAGACAAACAAAAGTTTCTTAATAAAGAAGTGCATCTGTATGCACTGCATTTTGTTGAAAATAAGTTATAGAATTCTATACTGAATTGGTACGAAAGATTTGTATCTAGTTATGGACAGTCAATAGAGAAAAATATTAGAGTACAATTTTAAAAAGAGTAAATCAAATCTTATTAATACTGTACCTAGATTTAAGCTTCATTCTGTTTTCTAAAAAGATTGTGTTGCCATAAAATTTTTTTAATAGAGTTTTAATAATTTGTTCTTCCAAACATATGAGCTTACTGATACAGGGTGGGTCATTGTGCATCTTTATTGGTATTTTCCTTTTCATACTGTACTTCAATAATTGTATACGCATTCACAATGCATATCAGAGTGGTTCTTTATAGAAGTAAATATTTCATTTTAAAATTGGTTTTCATATTTCATAATTGTTATAGTAATATAAGAGCTCTCGCGCTACTTCTACTTCTTGCCTCGATTTTTTTAGTGATCGCCGTATTTTCTTTGTACAGTATCGATTCGATTTTCGACCCTTAAACAACCCAGGCAACAGATGATCCAGCCTATACTGCTTTAAGAGGGCATGCAAGATTTCCTCTATTGGTAGTCAGCTCCGCTTCGCCAATTCGAAGCGCTTACTTACCGTACCCGTCACCCGTACTGAAGAGGGTGTAAATTTCTTACCATGGATTTTTCACATATGGCCCAAAAAGTCAACAACATTTTGTGGCTTGCCACAATGTGTGTAAATGTTTCAATGGCCGTGTTGAAGTTCATTCTTGTTGCTCTTTTTGTTGCTATTGTTGACATCGTTGTTGTTGTTGTTGTAGTTTACCTAACTGTATAATGTCCATCTGTCCAATTGTTTGCCTGTTATTGTTAGCGGCGTCATTGTTATGTCTTTTTAAAAATACACAAACTTTGCACTGTGTGTGTCTGTCAGTGTGTGTGTGAGTGTGTGGCCTGATGCCAAAAAGTCACAAGTTTCAACAGCCATACACAGATACACACACACAGATACAACTACACACAGATACGGCGACACACACACACGCAGACACAGCCAAAAGGCATGTGCAACAATTCACACGCAGAGCGTACATAAATTTTGTATAACGAAAATGTTAAAATTGCAAAGAAATTAAGTAAAGAAAGTTAAGTACAATATGAATACGAATTACGAATACACTTAAGATTGTGTTAAATAAGTTTCTATTTTTGTGTCTTGTTATATAAGTTATAACTTTTATAACTTAAAATTTTATGTTGGAATTTGAATTTGAATGTGTAATTGGGGGTAAAAAAGTTATTTGGATTGATAATGAAATTTAGTAAATTATAAGAAGAATTTTATTTTATACCCTTGTTCTATATACTATATAGTCAACCAAATTTGTTTAAATTCTACGAATTGGTTATAGAATTGGTTGAGAAATTGGTAATAATGACCACCCTCTATCTCGTAAAGGATGGTTCTATATTTCTATTCTCTTCTATTATTGGCGTACGTGAGGGCAAGACAAAGTGTATGCTGTCTACTAACAGAGATGCACGACGCCTAGGCATCCAGATTATAGCATACGGCCTTACTTTTGAAGTTGTCTAGGAATTTACGTACCTTGGCACCGCCGTTAACACCGAAAATGTTATCAGCCTGGAGATTAGGCGATGAATCATACTTGCGAATAATTCTTACCAAAGGTCCAGCTCAGACATTCACGCTAAATAGCCCATTGTGCCTAAGACCAATACGTTATAGTAAACAAATATGTAGCAGATCAACTCTCATTCTGCCCACTCTATTATACGGCGCATATGTCTGGGATGGTATGTTTGAGAACCATCTTCTTCGGTCCCTTTCGGGTTGGGGAGGACTATCGCATCCGAACAAACCATGAGCTGTACGACTTAGGTGTCGTCGAGCGTATTACGGATAACGTCGTCGTTGGCTCGGCCATGTCGTTCGTGTAGACGAAGACGCTTCAGCGATGAAGGGTTTTGATGCGAAAGTCCTAAGCTCAAATGGAAGGACCAACAGACAGGGCACCTGTCATTTCTTGCAGTGACCAACTGGAGAAGGCGCGCGCAAAGTAGGTCGGCTATAACCCGACAACAGGTTGTGATGGGCAGGCAAATAAGGTAAATTATCCAAATAAATGACCGAATTATGCGTATTAATTTTTTTCTTCGAGTTAGTGCAAAATATACCTATATATAGCCCTATATCAAACAACAAAGATTAATTTGCATTCGCTTGGATAATAAATTTTTGCGAAAAGTTGGTTGCTCTATCTAGAGTTAGATCTAGGCGTTCAACAAGATGAATATGACGACCGTAATACGTAGATCATTTTCTCTAGTCTCCCAGATCACATTTTAGAGAATGTTCGGGAATATTCGATTTCTCGATATAATATGCATTCAAGGTTTGCATAAACTTAATATACACTTTCAGTCAGGGTATAAAAACAATGAAGTAGCCATACTTTTTGAGCGGAAGTTTTAAATCTGTTCTACAAACAGACTTCCAGACCCCTAAAGCAGCACAAAATCATGCCAATTAAATTTGTACATAAGATTCGTAGTTTTTATTTTGTGTAAAAAATTATTGTTCGCCCGTATTTTATTAGAAGTATTCTGCTTTTCTTATTTTAATTGGTCTTTTGTTGTTAAAAATGCTTCTTGAGGGTAATTTTTTGAAAGCTTTTTTCTTATATTTTATTTTCATAACTTTTCAATATTTAAGTTCAGACTATTTGTTTCGTAGTTCGTAATGAAAACTATGTAATAGTAAAATAGTTCGGGACCGTGTTTCTAAGATTAACGTTGTTAATTCTTCTCTATATATTTCCGCTTTAGAGATGCTTCTTGTTTTTTTAGTACATTCTTTTTAATCAAAATAAATTTAAACATTTTAGTATTTTAAGTAAAAATTTCGTACTCTGGGTATGCACCTCTGATGTTTGTAATTCTTGGTGCAAATGAGAAATATTTTTTATGTATGTAACATCTCGATCAGATAATCACAAAAGTTACCTTAAGTATGATTAAGATAACCACAGAATTCTGTCCGTATTTTTCTTAGATCTTTGTGATATAGTTGTTTAATTTAAGTTTTGCAGGGTGTTTTGCAATACATTTTTATTAAGATAATAACACATTTTCTGATGTTTTTTTTTTAAATATTTAACAATTCTAAATCTATTATATTATATAGAAATAAATGATAATGTTATACTATATAATTTGTAAAGCGTCTGTATAATTTTGTGTACGACTAACTTTATGACAAAATTGTTTACAAAAAATAATGGTATTGGTCCCTAATTAAATTCGATACATGAAAGCATTTAGCTAATCCATTGACCATATCTTTCAGCTGTCATAATTTAATTCGGTCAGAATTATAGATTTTGTTGACTAAATTCGTCAAATTTCGTTTGATTTGCAAGTTATCCAAACCAAATGTGATTTTTAAAGTTTTTCAAAATTCACAATCACTACGTCGAATTTGATCAAAATTATTATATGTATATTAAATTTATTTTGTTTCGAAAGACATGCTTACTAATTTCGGTATTTAAAAGTATTATGACTTTCCCAAGATTTCGACAAAGTGGCGAATTTTATTAAAATCCTTTAACTTTATCACATAATTCTAGTCGGTCAAATTGGTGAAAGAATGCCTTTTTTTTGAAAAAGCACTTTTGCCTTTGCAAGTATTGTGTCTAATTCAGTTGACTATACATCATTTGTGAAATCGAAAAAATCTTTTTGTCACATAACTAATTATTTATAAAAAAAAAATACAAATATTGCTGAGTGATAGTAGTGGATGCGAACTTGCCTCTAACTCCGAAGATAGGTGGTTTTCGATTCAACCCTGCTGGTGTATTTGCGCAGCACTGGCACTGGCACAACTAAAAAAAATAGAAGATATTTATTTAGAAAAATCCCAATTAAACACCGATATTCGGTGTATATAAACTGTGGGATGTTGTTCTCTTCGAACAGCTAGTTATAGAGATACCCCCATGTTCCGCCTGTGGAGCGATGACAATAGTCAAGAGGAATAAATTTTTTTATATTATTGATACAAGGCATTCCCAACTTGTACGCATTCTTTTCTTTCAGTGTAGTTTTTACATAATGACTTTGCTGTAGAAAAGGAATAAGTTTTATTCGTGTTTGGTTTCTCCTGCATAAATCTTAAGTTATCCTTTAACATTTCGGCTTTAAATGAAAATAAAACAAAATACTTGAGAAAAACTTAATTATTTTCAACAAATAGGAATATTTTGTTAGATGTAACGAAATTCTTAGTAAAAGTGTTTTTATTTTAAGTTATTTGACATTAATTTATAATTGTGGAGCTTGGTAGCTGAAATGTTAGCGTGTTCGTTATTGAAACAATAGGTCGGTGGTCTCTATTGATTTATAAACTATAGGTCACTGTTCTCTTCGAACAGCTATTAATTGAGTTGCTCCAACTTTTGAGCGCCGACAGCATCATCAATGAGAACTAATTTATTTATTTTACAATAATGAAAATTGGCATGAAAGGAATCGAGGCATATTTCAAAATTTATTGTTTTACTTGTCCATCACCAAAAATAATAGAAATTTAGTTGAGAAACAAATTTTTCTTCTTCTCTAAGCTCTTGTCAAAATACAAATATTAAGAATTTATCATACAAATTTAACCATTTTCGCTTTGAAAATCGTTTCTATTTAAATAAAACGAAAATATAATAATTTCAATTTCAAAATAATCTCATACAAAGATTTAATTACTTAAAATATGCTACGGCTATGTATCCTTAGGATACAAACAAATTCTGTGCAGCTTTTTGTAAGCCAAATCTTTTGCTCGTGTCGCGGTTACCTTAACCATGGCTTAATTTATGCATGAAACCACGCACCACAGTCAAAGCCAAACACAACCCAAATAAAAAATATAAAAAAATTAAAACTCGTAAAAAAATAGAAGAATACAAATAAAAAACAAATTTTAAGAGTGCAAAAAAAAATAGAATTCTACAAAGTTGTAATAAATGCAAAAACAATAATAGAAATAAAAACATCCGGAATCGTGTGGCGAGAATTGCGAGGAGAGTGAAAACAACAAACATATTTTTAATGCCGACAAATATTGCAGCACTCAAAAGTATGCAATCATTTATTGAATTTCCAACTGTCCCAATACAAACAAACATTCACCGAGGTTGCTGCACAGTGTCCTTAATGTTTGTTTGTGTGCAGCGATTTGTAGCTGTGTGCGTGTGTGTTTATATGTCGTGCAGGACATGCAATTAAATAACGACCAGAAACGTCCGACAATTTATAATGATGACGACATAAATGCTTGCACACACTCTCTGTATGTGGCGCTTCTATGTGAGAGAGAGAATTGTTGTTTTGCCTGTGCTTCCCTCGGTCACTTGATTAATAATGTCGGAAATATTGGTGTAAATGGTTATACGCATGCAACACATGCAACATATTGTTGCAACAGGCAGCGCCGAGCCTTTTGCAACCCAAAACGTGCTCGAGTACCGAGACTTTGCTGTGAGCGACACTGTCTGACTTTAATTGCATTTTAACAACTCAGCCTAAAAGGCTGCTGTATATTTTGCATAAATCGCTTTATAGAAACACTTTGAATTATTTTCGAACATGTCGGAATTGAAAAGAGCTTGGGGATAATAGTCTGTGCAGGACTGAATGTTTCATCGTTTATGCAAGTGTAAGCTGCTTAGAGGAAATACCTACAGTCAATGACTATACAAATGGTCACTGGAGTACTTTGTTGGGTTCTAATTTTGTGGAAAGCTACGCCTTGTATAAACAGCTCAGATTTTAATGTGGTTAATTACAGCTGTCTTCAAATCAATGAGATGATAATGACAGAAGAATAGGAAATAGGAAATAACTAACTTGCATTGTTGTACCTTTAGATTTAAATACAGGGTGCGCCATCTGAATCAGGTTAATAGAAAAGTCGAATAACTTTAAAAAATTGCAATATATTTTATATGTCGGCCAAATGACCCCCTTTATTACGAATATAAAAGTGGGCTCATTTTATTTTGCGTTTTTTATCACATTCACAACTATCTTCAATTGTCTTCGTATTGTTCGCTTAAACTTTGCTCTACAAAAATCTTCAAAAAAAATGAAATAGGGCTATATCAAATCTGGGGATCTTGGCGGCCAGTGTTTGGACACAACACGTTACGGTAATTTACGACATAAAAGAGTCGATTGTTGCAGTTGCTGTGTGGCATGTGGGGCCATCTCGCAAGGCCTGTTTCACGCATTTGAGGTAATACAAAGTACGCCAACATCCATCTATATCGAACGTCGTTGATAGTCTCATCAGTTTTGGAGTAGAACAGCCCAATGATGATGTGCAAGCAAATACCAACAAGTCAACTTCTAGTCATGCAAATGTTTTTCGTGGATAATATGAGGGTTATCGGCGTCTCAAAAGCGAAAATTGGCGACGACAGAGAGTGTGACATATGTCATACGAATTTTCTTTAAAAAATCAAGCTCAAGGGATGTGGCTTACAACTAAACTATAACTTCAGAAATAAAAAAGCGGCAATGATTTATAAATTTTTGAAACTCCACCTCGACAATGCTCCATTACTCATGAATAATCAATATGTACGTGGCCGTTGGGACCGTATTGGTAGTGCACTTAATTCCGGCAGCAGCACTGATTCCTAGCATTAGTATGCCTATAAAAAATAAGTTTTTTCCTAAATAAATCTATTTTAATTGAAGACAGCGCCACCTTGATTCGGCTTTAAGCTGTAGCTCCCTGCAGTCTTCAAATAGCTATTAACAGAGATATCTGCACGTTTCGCCATTGACAAAGGTCAAGGGTAATAAATTAATTTTTATATTTTTATTTTTATCAGGAAAAATGGTTTCCGTAGTTTATTTAACTTTTTTAGAGTTTAGTTTAATTACAGCTTAAAATTTAAAAAAGCAATGACAGACGCTACCAAACTATAAATCAAAAATAGAAAATCCGAAAATAAAGAAGAAAGACTCTGAATCTAAGTATTATTACATTGAACATGACTCTTCGCGTCTAAGCAAAATACAACAGCCTCGAACTTGATTAACTATTTGAGTTTTGTATATTAATTTTATGTGGTTACTCTTGACTTGTAGCTCTGTAATGTATACAAAATCATCAAATTACATAGTTGGAAAATAAAAGTATTTCTCACATTGAAATTACAAAAGCTGTTGTTGAAGATGCCTTTAAATTTCCTTAAGACGATTGGTGTGGCTGGAGACTACATTGTCAAAGAAACGCCTACAGTTCGTCAGCAAATCACATTTCCAAAAAACACGTTATGATATTCGGATTTTTGCTTTCCTTTATTTTTGACAATATATTATGTTGCGTTAAATAAATTGTTTGTCAATAAAGTTATCGAAATCAAAATTGGCTTTAAAATGTATTTTTTCAGCAAAATAACATTTTTAGATATCAATTGAATAAATTTATTGCAAAGCGCCTGTAGATGAATCAGTCATAATATATTGTATTTATATATTTTCTGGATATAGCTTTGCGAAAATGTCCTAATCGAAAGTGGTATTCTTTTCTATCAAGGTATAATATCAAGGTAATGATTTACTCTATATGCGCCAGCAGAATATAATGCAATATAACTTTTCATTGCCTATTTCACACCAGTAGGCATGATATCTTCTTTTATCAAAGATGTAAGAATTTATGTTTTAAAAAGACAAAGAAGTACCCAAAAAAATGGACACAATTAATGTTGGTTGACATACACAGTTCGCTTTATGTACTATAAGAGGTAAAAAAACACTAAACCTTATATGGTATTTCAATAAATAGCGCTGGCACACTAATTAGTCCTTTAGTTCTTGAATTATCAAAGTGCTCTAGACTATTAGAAAAAAAATAAATTTTTTTTAAATTTGCATAGCGTTGGAAACAGAGCGCTCCAATGTAACATATACGAGCTCTTATAAAATCGTATTTTCAACATAAACATTCCCATCATTGCGGTAATATTTCAGCTTCAGCTTTCAGCGGTCCTGCGAAGTATGAATAAACTTTTTAAGATCTGTAAATTGCAGCATTAGTTTAAATATTTTTAGTTGTAATTTTGCCTCAAACTTGCAATTTTTTTTATTTTAAAAGTTAATTGGTAGTAACTTATTTTTTTGAGAAACTTATATATTTTCATTTTTACAGGTTATTAGGCTTCAAAATCCCAAGTGCTTGAATTATTTTTGCGTTCACTGTACAAGCAACTGGTATGCGAACAAACAGTATCAGAGCCAACAACTAAATAAGAAAAATATAAGAACAAAGTGCTGAATGGGAATCAAATGATGAACGATGCAGTTGAACTTGCTTAGCTCGTGCTTTTCAGCGTCAAGATCAACTTTGAACTTTTTTTTTGTGTTTTCTGTAACTCTGTAAAAAGACGCGAGCACACTTCACTCCATGTCAATGTCTAATCATCATTAAAAATTTGGATAACTATTGAATCATCGTCGCAATATAAGCCAGTGTTAGTTTGAACATCTGCATGTCAACAACAATTATGAGATACCAATCCTTGCCATATTTTCCTCAGCAGACGAAATTTGTCAAACCATAGTCCAAACTTGCCTACAGACTGCTCCTATTTTTGACTATTTGATCGTCACCAATTCTGCAAAAGTCTCTTATTTGGAGCCAAAATAACTCAAATCTATTGGGCAGATGAGGTCACTTCTTGAGAGAACACTCCAGAAACATGGCATTCGCTTTTCCAAGTAATCGTTATAAGTAATTTTATTGTTTAAATGTGCCAGGGGATACCAAAGGAATACGTTTTTGGATTACAAGGAATAATAATTAAAGCCACTAGCGGTCCTACTAAGTATTAATAAGCTGGGTCTCTAAATTGTACTTTAAATTTATATATTTTCTGTAAATATATTTTTCTATAAATATATTGAGAAATGTTTAAACTTTCTTGAATTAAGAAATTATTTGTGGTAAAGCTGAATTTTTTTAATAATTGCTAAGTTCATTGTATGGCAACGGTTGTTATTAGCCAAAATCATCATCATTGGGTAACGTTTGATAGCGTAGATCTTTATATCAGTCGGTGTTATTATGTACACCTGGATGCCGAAGTCTGTAAGAGGATAATATACCAAACCTATACTTCTGTTATCGCCTATATAGTATTTGGTCCCCTACTCAAGCCTTAGTTCTATTGAGCAGTGAGGCGATTAAAATAACAGAAATTTCGGGTATTGGGTTACAAGATTTAAAACCACTGGGCGGTGATACCAAGCATTAATCAGTATTTTTCGGTCTTTAAATTGCAGTATTAGGTAAAGTTGAATAATTGGTGTGCAGAAAAATTGAAAATTTTTCTTGTTTCTTTTTAAGTTTTTTTTCCCATATTATATAAAGTTATTTTATTTAATTATATTAAGAAAACTTTATATTTTTATCAATAAATATTAAAATTTTCACTTGCTTAAGTAATTACACTTTAAAGTGACAAGATACAAAGTGTTTGAATAATTATTGTATGCACTGTATGTTTAAAATGGGAAGATGCTTGTTTTGTCGAAATGAAGTTTTCGTTATAAATGCCATTCTTTTTATGAAATTGAAATAAAAGTGACTGCGCAAAAATATAAAAACTTAACTAAAAACAATGCTTAATTTTGCAAGCATATAAATTTTAAGAGTAATAAAATTGTTTTTGTTTTTTAACTTTCTTACCTTATTTATTATTGTTTGCTTTTCACCTTCCTCTTTGTCGCTCGGTCTCTCTTCCACGTTCTCTCTCTCGCTCTCCGTTCAAGCGAAATAACTGTTGTTTTATTTTTAGATTTTTTTGCAAATATTTTAATTGCACACAAACAGATTAGCATAAATAATTGTCAGATTTTAACACATGTTTATTATTTCTCCATGAAAATAAAATTTTGTTATTTATTTTTTAAAATACTTTTTATGTTTATGTACATATACACTTTTTGTATATATATTTTATATATTTATATATATATATATGTTTGAAGCAATTTTAAAATATTTTAGCAAAATGCACGAAAACATACACTAGCCCAAAGGCCTACAAAACAATTGAAAAACATAATAAAATTTTTAAATAAATTAAATTTTATAAATAAGCGGCGAACGAATTATTTTAATAAATGTAATTTTTTCCGATTTGCTTTGGTAGGAGTAGGTTTATTTTAGCATCAAAGATCAAAGCAGAATTAATTCTATTTGAAGCATAACTGCAGCTGCTGCTGACTCCCAAAAAGTAAGTCGAGCTTAAAGCTTCCCTTTTGGTTGGTATTCATAACTCTCTTTGGTCAAGTAGAGAAGCTTCAAGTTAAGCAAATGAGACTTATGAAGAACTTATATTGCTAAAAATTAAGAGCAGATCTTAACTTAAGCATTAGTTTGCTAGTCGAAGAGAAGGTTCGCAGCATTATTTACAAAAGTACTAACAGTTTTAAATATATTTGTTTGAAAATTGGTAGAATATTACACAATGTAGCATGGTATAATTAGACAGGTAAAGTCAGCCCATTAGTGAGTCAAAAAGCTACAAAAAAAAACCTCCATTGAAGCTTATAAATACGTCAAGACTGAGAGACTTAAAAATAACCATGGCAAGTGCGAAATAATTTTTTCAAGGTATCCTGTCATAAGATCGGGCTCTGCTTCAATAATACCAAATAAACTTTCAGAACTGTGACTCGTTATAACTATTGATGCATTTTTATATTACAATATTCATATAAATATAAAGAAAACATTTTAGATGTACCCCAAGACACAAAATATTATAATAAACAATCGACTTTAACATATGGTTGCCAAATATGCTTCAATATTTCTCCATCGTATTTGTAAATAATTCGTGTTTTTGAAAGAAAAGACTTCTTAGCGCGAATATAGTTTTGCTAATTTTATAAGAATTTATAATTTTATAATTCATTGTATAGGAAATCACATTAAAAAGAGTTTTCAGTGCACAAATGCGCCTTATTATAAAAAGGAAGAATATATTATATTTAAATTAAATAAAGAATATATTTAAATTTGTACCTATTGAAGCCTTATTATTTTAGATAAAATTATCTACTACAGAGCATTGGACACTCCAATAAACTAGAAGACGATCCACTGTATTGATGTTTTCACATAACACGCAGATGGGCTATGTAGTGCTGCTTAGTAGATATGCTTTTTGTGCAGAAGGATTGTAGACATGTCTATTGAGTTTATTTTTAGACCGCTAAGATTTATTCATGAGTATCTATAATTACAAAGTCTCCGATTACTCGTTTTTCAAACAAGTGAAGTAATGTTTAATTTTGTAAATCCATGGAGCTTAAAGAGGTAAAAATAAAGAATAATTACGACCCAACATGTTGGTAAAATACTTTTGAACTTTACTTGTTCTAATAATAATGTGAAATCAAGGATTGAAATTTGCTTAGATTGTTTAGATAATCCAAAGGTAGACGAACAAATATATATTGGCTGCACTTGTCATCCATTCCAACATTAGATAAATTGGGGGCGTTAGACTTTAAATTCTACTAATTCCTTGAGTTTTATATACTCTCTTTCCTTTTACGAATATATGTCCGCGATTCTATGCCTCGGCCTTGAAAGGGATGACAGCATAGTCAAAGGGAATACATTTTATGACATTTGTAGAAATTAATTTTGTAAAACAAACTAAGGCGAAGCGTTCTTTGAGCAAGTTTCTGTAGATAGTATAGTAGTGTTTTATATTAAAAAAAAAAAAATAAATTGGCCGATTTGCCTTCTATTCGAAGCAGGAGCAAGCAGATATATTTATGAACAGCTGTTCCAAGGGACCACCAGTTTAAAAGCTTTAAAGTTAAAGCCGAGTCCGAAAGGCAGTGTCTTAAGTTAATATAATAATAACTTACTTGGCCAAATGGAGTTTTAAATCGAACCATCAACCTTCGGCCCTTAACGTCGAGTAAATTTACTCCTCTGTACAGGAGGTTTTACGTAGACCACCGCACTAAGAACTTTCGAACAAAGTCAATCCTACTGGAATCTAATACAATTGAGCTCGCAATCTGGTTCGAGTGCATTGCAGTTTTTTGGTTCACCGCTTTTTACAGACTTTCAATTTCTATACTGAATATAATTAATGCGACTCACTCGAATTTTTTATTATTCAGAAAATTGCCCGAACGGCACGTAATCACATCGTGATAAGAATTCTACTTGGACCCTTAACCAATGAGCGGCAAAAATTACTGAGTTTTTGCAGTCCCAGGAATTGACAACATAAACTCTGAGGAACTACTCAGAATGATTTTTTCAAATAAAAGTGGAGTTAATTACTGTAAGCCCAAGGTATTGGTATATTATGAGTGAAGTATGGTAGAAATTCTGCTTCTTGGCCATTAAATTATCACTAGCACCCCCTTGCGCCGCTGCTTTGTGCGCGCCTCCTCCAGTTGGTCACTCCAAGGAAAGTTAGATCCATCTCTACTTGTTCCATACGAACGACATGTACGCGCCCATACAGACGTTGTGCTGCAATACGTTGGATGATATCTATATTGTTGTAGAGCACATACAGCTCATGGTTCGCTCGGATGCGATGGTCGTCCCCAATCCGAAAGGGACCGAAGATTTTGCGAAGAATTTTTCTCTTGAACACTCTAAGCGCATTCGTCCGCAGAACAAACCATGCTCCTCCGCCATATAAGAGCCTAGGCAGGATGAGCGTCGTGTGGAGCGTTCATTTTTTCGATCGAAAGATGTCTCTGCTGTACCTGAGCGTTTTGTAGTGTGTTAAGACCATAGTAACATATATTGGCAAAAGCGATTCTTCGTGCAATCTTCAGCCTGATATTGTTGTCTGGATTTTGGATTGAAGATTAATTGAATAAAATAGCGAACTTGTAGAATCTGCATTTTCCAGTGCTGTGTACCTCATGAGCAGCCCTACCACGCGTCTTCTTAACTTCGGATGACGGAATATGCTCCATTAGCACATTTGCAAAATCCCAACCCGTATGCATTTCCATCATCGTTAAAAGAGTTAAAATAATTTATTAATTTTGTTACCATGGTACACCCTGTTTCATATTTCAAATTGACATAGGTAAAATTTTTAATCCAAGCAAGCGAGAATATTTTTTTGCAATGACAGAAAGTTGTAATTATGAGAAAAGCTACAGCAAACGAGCATTCTGATTTTGTATACGCTTACGAACACACTAAATTAAAAATTTTGCGTTTCTTTCTCAATTTTAAAATTTTTTTGGTGAAAATATACAATATTATTTATTTTTTATGTATACATTTTTTTTTTGAGTTGGTAAGTAAAAAAAAAAAGTTCTAAAATAAGTTATTAAAATTTGTTCGCCATTTCAGTTTGAATAATCAACTTTGTATTGATATATTACACGGGCTTTAACCCTCCCCCACGCTGCGCAAGTTTGCTTAAAGTACGAGTTCTTTCATATAATACACAAATAATCGAAGGATGGGTCCATTAAGGTTGAACTTTGGAATAATTGGCTTGTAGTGCGTGCAATAATTCGTGGTGCTTGGTATCCCATACGGAGGCGGAAATTTTAATAAGCTCATCTGAAGTACCAGAAAAATGTCCACTCTATTGATTATCTGATCACTGACGCCCGTTTGGCATTCAAGTATTTCAAGGATGTGATACCAGCTGTCACCAAAACACCAGTCATTGCTGTCCATTTCAGGAATGCTTTGTACTGCATATTTGGAACGTCCAGATGAAGTCAATAGTGAACAGTAAAAAAATAATGTGGTACGATTTCGTATGATAGCAAAGACCGAAATATTTGCTTATTTGGGCCGAAAGCAGGGAGTGGCGCAGATGTTCGCTGAAGGAATCCAGCTCAAAGCTTGGGACACGTCTGACGCATCCGCGAGTTATGCAGTATCATGAGCTAAATTCAACGTAAAGTTCAACTTTTTAGTAAACCTTAGCCTTTTATTAATAAACATTGGAATATCGATATGGGTCGATGATTCAAGCCAAATAATTGGAAACATCAAAATTAGCTGTCCATTTTATTTATTCCCATGTGGTGTCAGGGTAAGAGCCTAGCACGATGGCAATCTCTGCCATTATTAGTTGATTCAAGAGAATAAGGACATACAGTTCATAACTAAAACCGAAAGGCAGTTTAAATCCTAGATATTTTCTATTTATTTGCTAGAAGCTACAACAAACGAGCATTCTGCTTTTATCAGACAAATGCATCAGTGTTGCAGGTTGGAATCCGACCTCCGATCTTCCGATTTAGAGGCAAGTGTCCTACATATTCCTACCGTAAATTTACTCCTCTGTACAGGAGGTTTGGCGTAGACCACCGCACTAAGAACTTTCGAACAAAGTCAATCCCACTGGAATCTAATATAATTGAGCTCGCCATCTGGTTCAAGTGCATTGCAGTTTTTTGGTTCACCGGTTTATACAGACTTTCAATTTTTATACTGAATATAATTAATGCGACTCGAGTTTTTTGTTAATCAGAAAATTGCCCGATCGGCACGTAATCACATCGTGATAAGAATTCTACTTGGACCCTTAACCAATGAGCGATAAATGATTACTCATGCGATTTAATATTCTCAAAATAAATGAAATTACCTATCAGGCAGTGAGTCATAAGGCGATTGTAAACAAATTTAGTAAAGAAATTAAATAATGTTGAATTTTAGTGGCAACTGTTAGCGATATTTTTTTTTTTTAAACTTCACAGCAAAGTCAGTGCTACACATATTGAAGTATATAAAATTCAGAATAATGAGACCAATTCTTATCCAGCATTTGTTATTTTGGACATAATTGTTTTAAAATGGTTAAGGAATCGACCTATAATTATTGGAAAAATCACATGTTTTCGATGTGATTTCAAGGCTTTGTGCAAAAAATTTATTATTTATAATTATTCTTTCTTTAGATCTTACTCTGTTTCATAGACTAACGCACTCCTCAACAAAATTTCCTTTGTCATTGCATCCAGAGTAGTTTAGTAGATCCAATTATGCATTGCACGATCCTTATGAGCAATCTATATGAACTGTCTACTCAATTCATCTCTTAATCTCTCTGTACTCATCTTGATTCTCCGAATTGAACATCTTTAACCAATCGTTGGTCTTTTGGCTTCTTTGTTAAGAAATGTTTAAACTTAAGTTATTTTCTGTTTTCTCTGTCTATCTATTCTCAATAGACTGCTGAGATATGTTGTAAAGTGTCATTCAATTGATACAGCCGGATCTGTAGGAGTGGACGAAGCTGATCAAGAGAACGTATCTTTACAATTAGGAGTTTGTTATCACTCATGGTCTTGTACTGCCACCATATTGATAATACGTAGACATAGCCATAAAACGTCAGCAGTGCCCTGTGAGATTTGCCTTTTATAATTAAAAATATATTAAGATTAACATATATACACAAGTTGTATCTATATCAACAAATCTCTCTAAATTAGTAAACTTTACAATTTCAACTTTTGAATTGAACCTTCAATCTCTTGCGATTTTTTTTTAAAAAGCCTACAAAAATTTCGCATTTTAAAAGGATCATGATTGACTTCAAAAACAAGACTTCTACGAAGATATCCAATTCAATAACAATAATAGGCTTAGCTTTTCCTGACACTTTAAAATAATTCAACAAGAAAGTAAATATAAAGTAAAAAGGTTCTCAAAATGCCTCGTGTATCAGCAAGAAAAGTAAGTATATGCTACTTCTTCAAAAGAAAAAACCCAATGCCTCTTCTTTTAAGAGTTTGAAGCCACCTACAGAAAGCACAATGACACACAATGAGGAGACTTTCTACTTTGGGCCAAGAGTACAATTTGATAAGAAAAATCTTGCAGAAACGGCTAACCTTGATAGTCAAAAACGTGAATACGGACTAAAATGGGCTTCCTACTCTGCCACACCTCATCCGTCAATGACGCATATAGTCAAGGATAAAGATCGGAGCTTGAGCCAGTACAGCATTCATTTTCAGAATTCAGAGGCAAAACCTCTATACCAAATATATGGTAGTGTTGAACCACCTCCTCACAAGAATTCAGCATTGTTCTTGGAGCGTCGTAAAAAATTTTATGAGTCTGAATATACAATTTGTCTGGGAACTAAAATGAGTGAGATTGTACCATCAGGGATGGAAATTATACCCCATTGTGCGTCATGTCCTAGATCCATGGCAACGGAAATGCTCGATTTGATAAATATAGCTCAAAAGTATAATGTACAATTGGATGGTTATCATGTTTAACAAAATAGCTTTCTAATATTTGTACTTTGGATTACTTAACGAAGAAGTAAAATTTTTGTTAGGATTTTACACGAGCTATAATGTGAACAACACTGACATAACAATTATATGGCAAATATACACACCCAACATCAGTGCGAACATATTTGTAAAAATATCTGCGAAAAATAGCTTGTAATGGTTGGTGGTTCGATTTTGCGCCGTGGCATGGTTTACGTTTCCCCAGCACACCAGTTCGAATTCACTAGTCTCAACCGACAAAATAGTCAAGTCAGCGAATTAAGAAGGCTTCAGTTGAAGAGGCCAATACAATTTCCTTCTACTCAAATGAAGAATATTAGTTTTTAAAGTAATAAATCCATAAAAAATAAGACCTAAAAAATAACCCTTCTTGCTAAGAATTACCTAAAGATACTGAAAGATAGTAGCATTTCCTTTCGCTTAATTAAAATGGGTGATTTTAAAGAGCATTCAAATTTGATTTTCCAAAAATCGTCATTTATTCAAAAAAATTATGAAAACCTTAGCAGCATCTATAGTGCAATTGAATTTTTTTTCATGCAATGTGGATGCATATGTAAGCTTTGTCATAGATAACTGTGAATAAAAACTATGCCTTAAGTCCATAAAAAACTTAACCGTCCATTTGAAAGCATTCTGGATTGTTGGGCATCATCTGTCAAAATTTCTTGTACCCGCTGGTTCGTAATTCATACGCTAAAAACGTTGCTTTATAGATCGAAAAACGCGTCTTCCTAGAGATCACCTGGGCCGTTTACAAGGAAAAATATCGATACGCAATCTCATTTCTTGGGGCACAGGGCATATATCAGAACTTGGACCTATTGCGATTGTTTGTTTTTCACAGAGGTTTTTGCGTTTCCAGCAATAATATAATAATATAATAATGTTATAATATATAACATAACATGTGTTACTTTCTCCACACTCCAGTTGTGGTCGCAGTCAGGATATGTTGTGACCGTTTCTAACCAATCGCCAATGCGTAGCGGCAAAAGGCATATTCGCAACGGAAACACTGCACTGGGTCCTTAAGTACATTGCGGCATATAACACAAAAAACGAGATCATCAACCACACCTACGATTTGGTCTAAGCCGTAGCCCAATTTCGATTTAAGAATTTTCTTTGGGAAATGTAGTAAATTTTGTACTTATTTTGGTTAAGACAGTAATAAAACGTGCCTACCACGTGCCAGTTTGTCACTTACCAGGGTTGCTGCACTACTGGCCGTGCATTTATCGTGTAGGTCTTAACAACCGAGTGAAGATTACGAACTCTATTGGTACGTCATATATACTGATTCTATTGACCGATTTGGAAAATTTAATAAAGTCGACCGATCGTTAATATCAGTTAGACAGTACCACGAAGGCCTTGGGTGATATCAAAATTTTATCAAAGATATTTTAAAATAAAGAGAACCAATTTTGTGGGAAATCGAATTTTGTACCGGTTTGTGCTACGGGAGCTGAATAATATTTCGAGTGTACCAAAGAAACCAAAAACGCAATATTCGGCCGACGAGTTTATGGCGACCGTATTTTGGGACGCGTGCGGAATTATTCACAACGGCTAAGACAATCACAAAGCAATATTATAGTGACCTATTGCATCGATTCGAACAGTCACTGTACCGCAAACGCCCGCATTTGCAGAATAGAGAATCCTTTGCACTAAGAAAACGCGCTAGCTCACAAAATGATCACCAAATTGTTCCAATTGGACTACGAAATTCTTGCGCACATTTCATATTCCCCAGATTTGGCTTACAGCGATGACTACCTCTTCCCCAATCTGAATAGATGGCTCGCTGTTAAGAACTTCCACTCCATCGTTGAAGTCATTGCATAAAATTACGCCTATTTTGAGGAACTCTCGGCCGACTACTATAAGAAGGGTTTCGAAATGATCGAGCATAGTTTTAAACGGCGTAACCAGCTAAAAGGAGATATTTTGTTGATCAATAAAAGCTAATTGTATTTTTCTTAGTTAGGCCCGGGACTTGTCAATCAGACAAGTCTGTCCATATTAAGCAATAAATAAACCAGCCTAATTCTAATACATTTTAGCCATGATTATTGTGAGTTAAAGAATTTGCTACCAATGAAATGCGAAAGTTCAATAATCAAGTTTTATTTGCATTGTTTATAAAGTCAAAAATAAATTTTAATTAGTTCTGGTTATGCTTAAATCTGACAGCCCAACGTCGAGGCACGTAAACAATCCAAAAAACGCCCACGATAAATAAGGACTCGAAAATTGACGACGGTGTTGCTTGGAGTTGGGGGCACTTTATGGCCAAAATCATTTGAGATTTGCATAAAACCCGCTGACTTTAATAGCAACTTTAAGGCATTAAAATGGCAAGTATGCGAGGAACATATGCATGTGTGACGTCATCGTCATCGGCGTTGATTATTGTCAAACAGATAAGCCAAGCAAATCGGAGTTGGCAGCTGGTAGTAGGCGATGACAGTCAGCAAACATATGGCAAGCCGGGCACTTTGAACCCGGCTCGTAAAGTTAAACTACGTGAAGAAGTTTCACACACACACACACACACTTACACACACATGGACGTACCTTATATGGCTGTCAGTTTACAAGCCCGGCAATTGTTATCCCCTTTTCACTGGGTTGTCCCACTGCTATCAGCAGAATTTTATCGCCACGCTTTGCGCGCTCACTCCGTAGCACAGCAACCTTACCCATCCACTCAGGCACAGACGTCGTCCATACGCCACGTCTGCTCCATACTCCACTGTACTCCCCCCCCCCACACACACACACTATTACACTCTTTTACTGTGGCTTTTATTTGTCAAACAAAGTATTTTTATTGGCTTTTTGGCTGCTGCGCCGACATAAAATAAAAAAAAAATGCTGCGACAAGGCAGCTGTGATATCCTTGAGATACTTCTGATTCAGTACGTCTATCTCTATATGTTTATGTATTTGTGTGTTCCTTTTGTCGTTGTTGGTGTTGTTGTCGTCTGCTAAATACTTGTATCCACTCGACACTTGGTATGTGATTGAAATAATGCCTGACGATAATCCTTGTCTTATTAAACGACTGCAACAACTGTGCTGACCCTTCTCTGTAGATTTGGGTCTGGCAGGTATTAGTTGTAACGTCCTCACATACGTGGAATTGCTACTGCTCGTGCACTGCTATGGAGTCTGGCATAAGTTTCTTGACCCAAAACTAAATAAAAGGCATTTAGGTGTGACATTTTGGCAGCTGTTTAATTTTCACTTTTTTTTCACCAAAAAAAGAAAACAGCTCCTTTTGCTCTCATTAATTGAGCATGAAATTTATATCCGTCTGCAGGTAGCCTTGTTTATCTGTCCATGTCCAAAACGGAAATCCCATCAAAGAAATCAGTTTTAACGAACATCAAAGCATTGGAGCGTATGCCAGCAGTCATTGTCTGAACTTTAATTGCTCAAAAGCAGTAGCAGTTGAATGAATCGTCTGGAATTGTAATCATTTTAAGGTTTCTTAATATTGATTTTATATTTTAAAGTTCAACCAAACTCTCTGCCTCTTAGTTAATATTAGTAACATTGACTTAGGTTTGGCTTATTATTGTATAACCGCAAAGTTGTTATATTGAACAAAGGGTCTACAGTATTAGAAATTAATTCTCCAAATCTATCTATCACATATTTATAAAATTCGTTGCATAGCCCAAATATCCTGAAAAAGATGTTTATGATATTAACTGCATTTTCATTTGATGCGGATAAACTAAAAAAAATACAAATAAAAACAAAATTTAGAATAATTCTCCTGAGATCTTTAGAGCACAATTAGATCAAGTCCACAAGTGCGTTGGTAGCATAGTGAACACTGCGATGCTAAATTTAATAGTGCTTTCTACATCTATCAATCACTTGGCACCAAGTTCGTAAAGTAAACAAATTCTTGTAAAAATGCAAAACTGAATTTTATTTTTGAATACCTCAAAAATATAAATTTTATTCCCCTTGACTACGGTCATCACCAAAACGCTAGACCAACAGGAAACCACACTTAGTTTCACAAAAAACTACAATGTAATTTTTCCAACAAGACAGCCATGGATTTCAATCCATCTTGGCGAAATGACGATATACAGAAATGGTTCACAGTCGGATCCAAAACAGCATCAGGAGGAGGAGCAGGCATAGTGGGTCCTCGCATATTCATTTCTCTGCGGTATACAGACTAAAAAGCATGTAGTTGGCACAGATCACTTAATTATATGCAGCAGATAGCATAATGTCTTAACTTTGATTCCCAAAGGCACTTACAAACATATCCTTATCAGGATATTTGTCTTAGATTATATTTGGGGAGTCCAATTTTAACCATGCAAAAAATTGGCCAATGGTTCTGCTCTCATAGTAATGGATAAGGAAATACAAGAATCGGTATTTTAAGATAACTTTTGACAAAATTAATGAACTTGCGAGTTGGATCTCGTATTATAAATTAAATAATTAATTCTACTCGTGAACCGCGGTGTCCTTAATTAATAGAGATTTTCTTAGGTAAGTGGCGTCTATTTGCTAGCTATGTTAGTGCTAGGCAAATGCACCAGTGCTGCAGTATGGGATCGAATCATCGATCTTCCGGTGTGGCGGTGCAGGTACGCTACAGTGTTCCACGTCCTTAACTTTAAATTGGGTAATGATTGATTTAGGAGAGAAAATGCCTAAAAACTATTAAAACAAAATGCTAGCTTCTGTCTGTTTTCTCCTACAAGCAATTACCACAGACTGGTAACAGTCGTTCGTAGCTTTTCTTTTTGGAGGAACAATATTGCTGTATTATATAAAAAAGATTTTGAACATCGGTAACGTTTTAAATATAAGATATACTGGAATTATAATGGGTAGAAAAAAGTTGAATTTTTATGAAGAATGAAAAGTCAAATTCGCAAACAGGTAAAAATATGAAAAATTAAAAATCGAGAGATAGTGTCAATTGAGAAAATGGCGAGAAAAAATATTAGAAAATGTTCGAGTGGAAAATTTTGAAAAAAATCAACTTTGAAAAAGGTATAGAGTAAGACACCTAAAGGGAGAACAAATTGACAAACAGTAGAAGCATGTATTGGATTCGTACAAAAATGTAAAATCGAAAAAACAAATGTTATTAGGATTGTAAGCATCAAGAAATAAGGGTGGAATATTTGGAATGTACATAATTGTGTATTTGGATATAATGAATATGAAGAAAGAGTATTATTATTATAACGTTCTTACTTTAGAAAATAAAATATCACGAACAAAATACTATTGATGTCATCAAGGAATCATTGTACTGCAACTTCAAGATTCGGACGGGAGTTTGAGAATGAAGCGATCAGGGGGCGAAGCCCACTAGTCATTCTCTACAATAATTGTGTATTCCACTCACAACTCAACATGAACAATGCCTATTTCGATCAGAAGTGCATTGAACAAAAAAGAAACCAAGAGAAGAACTATCAAATATTATATTACATAGCCTACGAAAAACTAAGTATTAGCAATAAAATAAGACTCTAAGTGATTGCTTTAATTGCATTCCACATTTCCAAATACAATATCACTTAATCATTTTCACTTTCATCTACTCTCAGCCGAAGTGCAACATAAAATTGCAAATGAAATTTTGTTGCCAACAAATTGCATTGTCATTTCCGAATTTTGTGGATCAAAAAGCGGCTTATCGCTCTAATACACTCAAATACATACACAGCCAAAGAGAAGCGAGCCGAATTTTTGTTGTTCGAAATTACCTGAAAAAATTTACGCTATGTTTCATATTAAAATTTGTCAACACTGGCAGTAGGTAGGCGGCAGGCACATTCGATTAACTTGCGACTCCTGCTGACACAGTGCACAGTACGTATGGAATCTAATCAGTACCAAACAGGTTGCTAAAAGGCAAAAATAGCGGAGGCTACCCACACCAAAAAAAAAAAAATTAGCTAAAATTATCGCATGTAGCGGTTTTTGCCTGAGGGCGTAAGTTCGATACGCAAAATCGATAAACAGCACAACGATACATTGCTGTGTGTGTGTGTGTGTGGCCCCTAAAACAATGCCAACTTAACCAGAACAGGCCGCAAATTTTGGTAGCGCTTGCATTTTACGAGCCTGTTTGTTGTTGATTCGGGTAGCAGAGATTTTAGAGGGCGAGCGACTGTTGAACTGTTTGCATAGCTTTCAAAAATTTCGATTATCTTACCAACCAACCAGTGACAACACTGAAAGCGAAACGTTGCCTGATTTAATGAGTGATTTGTGTTTGTTTTTGCTATACGCCCTCCGACTCCCAAAAAAAAGGAAAATTATAATGAAAAAAATGTTTTGTATTAAAAATGGCGTCACAGCAGACACGCAAAATGTAACGACAAGTTGACTCTATGTTGGCCAAAAGCTGCTGGCGCTTTTTTTGTGTGGCTGTGTGTGAGTGTGTGTGTTGTTTGTGTTGGTTAATGTTTATATGTATTATGCGCTGGCGGCTACAAACTTAATTTGCTTGATTACAAAGTAACCTCAACGTAATAATTTATGAGTCTGGGTGATAAGGGGCAGCAACGTTAAAAAAAAATTGCAAATAACCAAAAAATAAAAAAAAAATTCAACAAAATAGGAAATCTTACGACAGCAAGATACTCTTTTATGTACTTGTGCGAAGATTGCCATTTGTTTTGTCAAAAAATACTATTTTAGTGTGACCAGCTTTCTATTGAAAATGCGATTTTAGTCCTATTTTGTAGAGTAAAAAGAAATCCATTGTTTTTCACATTTTACCATTGTTA
This sequence comes from Chymomyza procnemis, assembly GCA_035046065.1. Classification (NCBI taxonomy): domain Eukaryota; kingdom Metazoa; phylum Arthropoda; class Insecta; order Diptera; family Drosophilidae; genus Chymomyza; species Chymomyza procnemis. Next base: position 11,535,420 of record JAWNOJ010000024.1, read on the forward strand.
GAATGAACCGACTTAGGTCAAATATGCGCCGTTTTGTTCGATAACTTCTACTATTCTACTATTCTAAAGGTAATTTCATTATGACTTTTTCATAGAAGCCCACGTTCCTATATGCGAAAAATTGAGACAGTCGATCTTGACCAGCCTCTCTCGTAGCAAATTTATCGCCATCAAATTTCTCACGATGGACAGAACAGATGGTAATCACTTGGTGCCAGGTCCGGACTATATGCATAAGAACCTCACAATCACGCTACCGAAGCCTCTGGCGAGACACTATCGATGTTTGTGATCTGGCGTTGTCCTGGTGGAAAATAAATCCTCTCGATTTGCCTAGTCTTTTCTGGGCGATTGCTTTCTTCTGACGCTCTAATTGTTGGCAGTACAGTTCCGAGTTTAGAGTTTTGCCGCATGTTAGCAGCTCATAGTAGATAATTTCCTACTCATCCCAGCTTACCCACCTCAACGCATTTCGACCACGACCGTTTTCGCTTGGCATTGTCGTAAGTGATCTGTTTTTGTTGCGATTTAGAACGGATTCGCAGATGGAAATTCGTTCCATGAGGCTTTTTGCGTTAACTCGTATAGCACCCATACATAGAGCTGTTTTTCGTAACCAACTTTATGCCAATGGTTCCAAATGGTTTTTTGTGCAATCTTTAGCTCTTGGGCAGTGCTTTTATCGACATTTTCGACAATTGACCTTTCAGTGCGTGATGTATCATCTTTCACATCGAAGTTACCGGAACGGAATCGACAAAACCAAAATTGAGCGTGATTGTCTATTACAATCTCCATAAACGGTATTTACGGACTGGCTTGTGTTTTCGCCCTTATCGAAGTAAATTTTAAAAAATATTTTTATTTTCTCTTTACCTGTGTGCATCTTTGGCGCACGAATTGCTAACGCCAACTTTCGGAACACGATCGGGCTTATACAAAGCGAGATAAAGATAAATAACAACATCTATTGTAAAAATAGTGTAAAAAACAATATAAAAGTTTTGTTTTCTTATGTCAAAGGAATACTTTAGTGTGACCAGCTCATTTTTCATATTTAAGACGTATTATGAGCTTCTTCTCCGCGATACAAAAAAAAATATTGATTCATTCCCTTTGACTATGGTCAATGCTTCAAAGCAAAAGACGGTGCATTCAGATATTTCTATTAATAGCTGTTCGAAGAGAACAGGGACCAACAGTTTATAACCGACCCCGAATGGCAGTGTCTTTAATTTATAGAGATTTTCTTAAGTAAATAGCGCCTATTTGCTAGCTATGCCACCGCTTGACAATGGTGATGCGGAATGGAATCGAAGCACAGAATTTCTGCGTCACCGAAGTCCATGGTCCATAAATTACACCGAAAATAATATCAATTAGGCAAAGAATCACACTTGCCAATAGGAGTGTGGTCTTAGTCAGCAAATGTGTAGCAGTGACCTCACTCGATCAACATAATGAACGCCCTACAACAAGCTCATCCTGCCCGCACTGTTATATGGCGCAAAAGCATGGCTTGAGTAATGTGGCAACCCTGGCAATTGACAAGCTGACACGTGGTAGGCACTTTTATTACTGTCTTAACCAAAATCAGTACAAAATTTACTACATTTCCAGAAGAAAACATCTTAAATCGAAAATGGGTTACGGTATACACCGATTTGTAGGTACGGTTGACGATCTCGTTATTTGTGTCATATGCCGCAATGTACTTGAGGACCCAGTGCAGTGTGCCCGTTGCGAGCACCCCTTTTGCCGCACCTGCATTGGCGATTGGTTAGAAACGGCCCTAACATGTCCAGACTGCGAGCACAACTTGAGTGTGGATCAATTGGTGGATGTACCACGTGTTATGCGCAACGTCTTGAATCGCCTAAATATTAAATGCGTTTTTGCTGGAAACGGTTGCCGAGAGGTCCTGTCATTGAATAGTCTACGTGCGCACGAGGAGAGCTGCCAGCTGAATTCTTCGACTATGATGGCCGGCAATGAAGATCTAACTGAGAACAACTTAATTTTGAGCAACCTACGTCAAAAAGCTGACCAACAGCAGCAGCAAATCGATAAGCTAGAATCGAAACTTGCAGCAGCGCAAGAAAAAATTTGCATTAAAACCTGTGAATTGGAGAATGTACACCGTTTTATATCATCTTATCGTAGCTCTTGCAGAGATATAGAAACTATTGGCAAAGAATGGGATCGCGAATGCTTTGCTGAGTGGATTATGCGCTTACCTGTCACACACGTGCGCATGTGGCATCAAATAATCACCACACTTACTGCGGATATAATGTCACAACTGAAGGATTCTTTGCGTAATCAGGCCTGTCCGATGCAACTGATCGACAAACTTATTAGTAAAAGCCGAAATGCCGAAGCTTCCAAGTTCCATTATGGTTATGAATATCGGTTTCTACAGCCCTTGAACACTGGCGTACGTTGTATACTGGTTTTGGGAGGCGATTTACCACTTGGAAAAATATTGTGTTTTAACAATGGGATGATGACGTCAGCAGGAGTGTTGTCTGACGAGGAGGAAATATTCTAGAAGAAGAACAAACTCCTTGCTGCGTGTAATTTTTTTTTTTTGTTGCAAACTATAAACAGAAAATCAAAGACATAAGAGTTAAATTGAGCGCCAGCAGGACATTGACTCATTATTAAAAATTTCCACAATGAAAAATGGTTATTATTATTTCATTTTCGAAAAGATATAAATACTTCTATAGATCTAAAATATTTGCGTATCAGAATTTGATTTTCGAAGTGCATTTGTATCAGAGGTCGCATAAAAATGAGCTCTATATAACTTTATATAACTAACATGTAGAGTACAAAATAAGACTAAAAGTACAAAAATTGCCCAAATATGTGGAACGAAATTAAATTCAGATCATTCTTCTATTTAAGAAGGCTTCTTTATCTTTACGAATCCCCTTTGCTCACTGGAAGCACAATAAGTAGAAGAACATTGCTCGATACCAATGAAGGATCTCTTTCTCAATTGTCGTATAGTATTTTCTGTAAAGTTATAAAAGTTAATCTGTAAATAAAATATTGAGAAGTATACATAATAATATATTTCCACATTTTAGTATAAAAAACTATTATAAGAACTTTTATTTAGGATTTTTGCTGAATACGATTGTGCAGGTTTATTTACTCTCAAATGTGCAATAACTTTTTAGCACCAAAGAAATTTACTAATTGAAGTTATTGTATTACCTTTTTTATATTTGTCACCAATAGATCATAGAAAGTATTTTAGAGTCCTTGGAACTTTCAAAATTTTTAGAAATAACTCTACAGAAAATTAATATGAAGCATAATCAAAGCGAAAAGTTTTCTCTCCAAAGCGTTCATTTTATCTCTAAACCCACGAAGCATTATATCGAACGAATTATTTGCTGGCGCCATCTACTCTTAATTGAAATTATGAAAATGAAAATGGAAAAACTATAAAATTGAGTTTGGTATAAACAATTAAATTTATTTTTACGTAAAATTACTTTTCCAAAAATTTCGAAAATGGTAGTATAACAATTTTGATGGTAATTATTTTCGGCAGATAACTCACACTTGCCAGATGTGCACTTTTTTGTAAATAAATTAATATAAATACGAATAAATTGATGGTGGTATAGAAACAAATGGGATACAAGAACTATTAATCTACCAGAATCTGTACCATATATTTCGAAGTGTATGATAAGTTTGTGCAAGCCGAAATTGTATGTAACACCATGAGATAAAAGTTTGAGTTCCCCAAAGTAACCTAAAGACCGTCTGTATGAACGCCTAAATCGCAATGAAAAAGTATTGGATGAAAACTTTGGTTGTTTATTTAGATAGAACCAAATTAGGCACTTAAGGGTTATTTGGTGTTAGCACGCTCTGCATCATATGGGATAAAAATCGGCTGACTACTTCATCATTTATTTTCTTCTTGTTTTCAACTTATTGCCATTTAATTTGATTTAGATTAGTATTTTCAATCGCAGCAATTTGATCGAAATAACTATATCTTTTATGGGATAATTCGAAAAACAATAGTTTCTTTTGTACAAAATTGGTTGGTTTTCATAAGTTGTCGAGTAATGTTTCCATGTCCTGCTCAAGTTTCATTTGATTTTTAATTTAATAAAATTCGAATTATAGAAGTAGTTTATTACTTCCAATTGTTGCGTTGAGCTTGATTAAAAAAATATGTTTCATATAACTCTCATAGGACAAATCCGTTAAAAAATCGACTTTCCAAAATTTCTCTGAAGGGTTTTAGGTCTTGCCTACCTATATCAAATTGGGCGAAACGGAGAAATAGTCTGCTTTTGTTGTGTTGTATTCTTAAGCAATATAACTGACTCTTTTGCACAGAAGTGGTAAAGGGAATCCCAAAGTCATGCGAACTCGATTGATGATTATTGTTGGGAGAGACTTGCATTGTAACCTGTAGGTCTATTATGTCTTTTCTTTTATTTTAGAGATTATCTATTGTCCAATGCTATTCAAAAATTAAGTAGTATGCATTTTAAAATATAGTTAACTATCCTATATTATACGATAATTAACAATCTTCATTAACACAACTTTTATTTTTTTAAGATATGATAGTGATAACTATGTCATGAATAAATATCTATGTAATATTTAGCAAATTTTGTCTCTAATGTAAAGTATTTGCTAATTTTTTAAAATATCGTGAGAGCTTGCCGCCCGCCGTAAGACAGGGATAATAATTTTGGTTTGATTATGTGAAGGTGCAGTAGATCCAGTATATTCCTTTCTGAGTCTGTCATTATTTCAAATCTTAGGCTGTCCTAACTCGCTGTGGATCGGACAATGAGTACGGTCATTAGAAGCCAGTGTTGTACTCCAAAGTACGTTTCTAAGTAATACAACTTTTTTATTTCTGCTCTTCAAGACCTTCAACAGCTATATTCTTGAGAAATTTAGCTTATGCTTCTTTTACCTAGAAGCTCTATAAAGAGTTTGCATTCGAAAATATTTGTATATAAAAAACATCGAAAATAAAAATGTAATTGATGATTGGATTTTTTTTATGGTAATTTAGCTGCACTACTCCATGGAGAGTATACTAAAGTCTGTACTTTTTGACTGTTATCTTAATTTTCTCACTAAAGTAAGTAAAATGCATACGAGGTCCTTTACACGCAACCGTCCTTAGTTCTTGCATTATATAACTAGTTTACTCCTAAATGTTTTTAACGGCAAAATGTGCATAAAAAATTCAAGTCAAATTTAATTTCTTGACTTTAAGAAGAAGTTCATGCGGTTTTCAATTAAAAATTAATTGTTTAAGCCATTCAAAAAGTAATAAAAAAATAAAAGGTCATTTGTGCTTTTTGTTTATTTGCAATAAGTAAGCAAGGGTGGGCATGCCACCAGATTCAGTACTGGGACTGGTGGTCTACTTACACACGGCTGAATTCGGGGCACACACCTTTTCGGACTCTTGAGCGTAGATAAAAACAGGCGAGCAAAAGGTAGCTGCGATAACAATAATAACAAAAGCGAAAAAAAGCAGGAGCTCTACGAAACTGTTAAAAAATTCAAACACAAATATTTGTTTTTGTTTTGTTTGTTGACTTGTTTGTAAAACTAATGAAATTTTTGCCATATTAGCCACAGTAAGTAAAAAAAAAGACAAAAAGTGATATGGTCTAGGAGCTGTACGACGGTGATATACCCTGTAACCATTCTCACGATTTGCTGAAAATGTGTTGGGGATAAATAAACACTGCTTGTTTGTAAGAACAAATATATTTCGTGAAATTTAATGCAAAATTCCCCTGATATAGTTTAAAATAGAATTTTAGCTTATAAATGTAAAAAGCATATTTGTGCAAAACTATGCCAAATTCCTTAAGATTATCGGAATAAGCACTGACAACGCCAGCAAAAATATAATATTTGGCGGAGTATAAATTTATAGCTCTAAACCACTGCTTGGAAGAGTAGGATTCGTCTTTAAATATCTTTTAATAGATAATCTATTGCTGAATCTTGGAGGAAACGAAAATTGTCATATTTTTTTAAGTTCAAGCTGCTTGAACTTACTTTACCTCAAGAGTAAATCTTTTGTTTCTTGAAATCTGCTAATTTTTTTATCTTTTAAAATATTAAAAGTATTATGTTTTCTCTTGATATACTTTAAACAGAGAATCCACTGCTGAATATTGAAGTAAGCGAAGATTGTTATATTATTCAAGCTGTTTGATTGCAATCAGCAGTAAGTTTTTAGCTCAATTCTTAATTTCGGAGACAAAATCTTATTTATTTTTTTAAATATGTTTTCTTTTGTTATTCTTAAACATTTTTAAACACTAATCTTTTTGTAAAATATTATATTGTTGGGTAATAATCCACATGTCCCGATCGCTACTTCTGTGGAATACTTCACATTTTACAATCATTAATATGAAGGCCCTTGATTTATAAATAACTACTGCCTGACACTGCTCTCTTTCTAATTCGAAAATATTTCTTATACCAGGTCTTTGATTTTAGTTACAAGGCTTTTTAAAATTGCTATCGGAAGGTTTAAAAATATTTGTTACTTAATAAAGAAAGTAAAGGAATCCAATTGCATATGATACCATTTCTAACCCTCAGCTGTCAAAGAGGAATTTTGCATTTTTAAGTAATGTCAAGCAGTTTCTATAAGCATTATGGATTTGTATGCTAATATTGGCGACATTTACTTTCATTTCTCCAATCCTCAGATGCCGTAGGGGTATCTTTCAAAAATAAATTCATCATAGCCATATCCTATAGAGCACACTGCTTTATTGTTTAACAGTTTCTATGATAATATTTACAAACATTGGTTGAAATTTACTTTCCTAACTCACTCCAACACTTAGATACATTAGAATAATTCCAAAAAAAATAAATTGATCAGTAGTTATATGCTATAGAACGCACTACATTTTCTTAATATCAAGCAATTTGTTCCCTTAATTTGTTCAAATATTCCTCAAAACTCCAATGAACATCTAAGAGAGAATTTCGCCGTTTATTCGCAAAATATGTTTATTTTTAAGAGCACTCTGTTTGCTTTCAATGCAAGTTTCCAGAAACACTATTGAGTTGTTGGCTAAAATTTGAGAACATTTAATTTCGCAATCCATCGTGGAACTTTGCATTTTTAGTCCTTCTCTTTATTTTTACCGTATGCTACGGCACACTTATTATTTTCAATGTCAAGCAATTGCATGACTAATATCGCATGGTTCCCTGAATCTGTTCAATTATACTTCCCAAATTCCAAGAAGGAACTTCGCAGTTTTTTCTCAAAATATGCTTCAATAAATATTGATTTGTTGGCAAAAATTGGAGAAAATTAAGTTTTCCAATTAGACTCCACCGTGGAATTTTGCAATTTGAATTGTTTTCTCCAAACTATTTCTTGAATATTATTTTAAGTGTCAAAAAGTTTCGATGACCAACCAGTTTGTTCCCTCAGTTTTTTTGTAAAAAAGCCAAAGTTTACATCTTGCTTATAAGGTCCCCAAATTCATGATTTCTCATGATTTTAATCAGTTCTAGGTTTTGCATAGTTAGATATGTATGAATTTGGCTACTGTTTTACCATTATTAAGAGCAAAATATGGTTGATATTTATAGGGATTTTGTAAATTGATAAACTTGCTTAGCTGTTTGTGAAAAATATTTCAAACAATTCTTTAATTCGTATTCTACAAATACTTAATGTAAAAAACTATCTTTTTCCGATGTGGCACTTTCCGTATCTAATGAAAAACATTGCAGTTCCTTCCTTCCCTGCTCACGGAGCACGTGTTTTTCATATAGACGGACACGATTAAATCCTAGTTTTTCATTTCGCTGCAAACAACTTTTGATTCGCCACGCCAGCTTCTTTCTTACCCGTTACAAGCGCTCCCCATATAATGAATACCCTTTGCCCTTCGGTTATAGGGTATAACCAGCAAAAAAAGAAGCAAAATAAAAATAAAACCGGACGTAGCAAAAGCCACGCCGGCGACTGCTGAACCCGCCAGCGCCAAACATAACAAAGCAAAGCGGTTTCTTCTTTAAAAAAAAAAATTAAAAGAAAATAGTACAAAACGCGATGGCAAAAATTAACGCCACTTGGACGCCAAGAATTTTCCATTTTTTTTTACCATGCTTTCCGGGCCACCACAACAATTGACTAGGGAGCCGGAGTGTGAGCAGCATTTGGAGCGTACGCCAACGGGCGCAGTCACTGCGCCAGAGATTATTATGTCAAGTCACGTTTATGAACGTAATTTCGACAAGACGCCGCCCGAGGTTCGCTTCGACTAAAAGAGCTTCTCGCTAAATGCATGGTTGGCCAGCTTGAACAGCTATAGCCCAAATCCACCAATACGCCCAATAAACCCCTCCCCCCAAGACCAGGCAGTAGTCACCCGCTTCCGGATGTCGCTTGTTAGCGCAAAAAGCGACATTGCAGCAGTTAAGTCGCAGCCTGCGGCCAGTCAATAAACCGTTAAAAACACACTAAAAACAACACCCAGGACACAATGACATTGAACGCGTCGGTGCAGAGCACAACTACGTCGCAGCGGTGTGGGAGCGGAAATAAGGCAAAAGGCATGAAACGCGATACCACAAGCGTAGACATCGTCGATGTCCTACTGCCGTTTTGGATTAAAGGAAATGAAAGTGGAGAAAAAAATTTGTATTCTTGATTAGGTGACTATGGAATACACTGCATGTTGCGAATTAATTAGATCGGAAAATAATGGCAAATTAATACTGTTCCTAATACAATTTCGGCTACTACATAGTGGCGTCACCTCTAGGGTATAAAAAAGGCCAGAGAAAGACTCACACCAAGAATACAAAATCAGGGCTACAAACGTTTATATCTCCAAAATTTTTAATTGTAGAAAATTTCACCACTTATAATCAATGGATAACATCATCTATGAAACTTTCGTATAATCTTTCCGTAAATCATTCTAGGTTCAAACAAGTTTGATTTCCACCTCCTTAGAAATCACTTAAACTGTCGTAGAAGTTATTGCATCCAGCACACCATCGGTCCGATTTAGTTACGAAATTAAGCAAATACATTCTCTATCGCCCACGATGAGCACTATAGGGAGGGCATCTATTTTTTACTTCAAGCAAAGATTTTGAGCATATTTCACTTTCTATTGCTACAATCGATGTTTCGCGGCCTTTTTTTGATAAATTCGTAGTCTGCCCATAAAAGTGATACTAATTCGCATTCCAGAAGCTATGATTTAACGCCGCTGGACTTTCCTATAGGCGTATTTAAATGTTAATAGTTCAAATAATGGGATGTTTTTGTGGTAGAATAATATGTATATTATTATATTATATTATATTAAAATGAACAAAAGTTTCGTTAATCATTCCTTTTTTAATCGATTTTATTTTAGCATAAAATATATTTGACATAAACGTGATCATATAGTTGCAATGTATCTGCGGCTTGTTAGCTTTTAGTACTGACGATTTTGAGAATCATCCTCTCACTAAGTATCACTTTCCTTCTGTTTGTAAGCCAAGATAGACAATTAACTAACTAACTAATTAATTAATTGGTTTTTGTCTAATGAACTACTTGGGAGTTATCAAATTTATGCCGTTCGGCTATGATATCTTGGCCCCAATGCCGGAGCATGAATTTATCTTCACTAATAGTTCTTCGAAGAAAATATGGGACTAAAGTTCAAAGCCGAATCTGAACGGTGTTTTTAATTACTAAGAATTAGAAAAAATAAATAAATTAATCAAAATCTTTGGTTTCGAGAAAAAAATTCTTCGCAAGATCTCCGGTCTGGACGTTCGACGTTCGTATGGACGAAGACGCTGTAGCTAAAAAGGTTTTCGATGCGAAAGTCAACGAAGGAAGATAAAGGTGACGAACTAAGATCAGATACAAAACCGGAGTGAAATATTTGTTACCAAAAACAGCCTCAGGCAAATTGCTTCTGTTTGTTCCAGTTCCAGAACCAGCGATCTTCCTCGGCTTTAGACCCAAGTGCACTGCTACTACGCTTTGAACGACTGAAATTTTTATGTATATTTTATATATATTTCACTTTATAAGATCTTAAAAAACTCGACAAGGAACATAAAAGTCCCTGCTAGTTAGTAACTCCAAGTCAACATAGGACCTGCTCTAGTTAGTATTCTCATATGAGTCAAGGTAGTCCCATAATCTACGGAACAGGGAGTTAAAAAATATTTCGAATAACTAATAAATACTTGATTGAAGAAGAAGTTAAGAAAAGTATTGGTGTGAATAATTTTCACTTTGTAAATTTCGCCGATTTTATAAATTCCTACCTATATCAATAATAAAAAAAATAAATTAAAAAGCAAATTTTAACAAAATTGAAAAAATGAGAAGATTTAAAATGTAACCCAAAAAGCCTTTAGTACAGGGTAGGGTGAATGTTACACATTTATTATTTCTGCCATCAGGTTGGTTTACGTAAATTTATATTGCAAACGTAAATTATGAAAAACTTGAATCTCTTACATGATTCATTTCAGAGGACTAAAAAACTTAATATTACCATGCGCGTAGCTTCGTTCGACCATCTGTCTGTTCGTCTGTACATGAGCTAGAAAAACCAGCTTACAGGAAAAACTTTTCCCCATGGGATGCAATATTATTTTAGTTCTTTTTTATATAAGGAATAAAGATACAAATCAATTCAAAATGTTTTCATTGATGATTCGGTTGCATATAGAAGTTATAAAAGTTTTGCATTTATTAAGTGAAAGTACTTCATGATCTTTATTCAAGTAAATAGCTCTATGTTTATTTCGTCTAATCAATTGTGGAAACTTTAAGAAGCGACATCTAAACTAGCTTAAATTGACATTTCTATATTATCTTAGAATCTGCCTCGGCGTGTTATTTGTGAGCGAGCACTTACTAAGGCTCATTTACTCAAACACACCTCTTAACAAAGTTCCACTGTGCTTTCATCCAAAGTGACACATAATTTTCGATATTTAGGACTAGCATTTTGCAGATCTAATTGTTTGTGGCACGATATCTAACTTTAATAATATGCTATCTTACGAACGGTCAATTCATTTCATCATTACGGCGATTTTTTCAAGAATTGTGTCAAAATAGGTTTACTACATCAAATAGTTTCAATATGAATACACGAATCGTAAAGTTTTTCAGACACAATAGTAAATTAAACCAGAGTGTCCTAGCTTGGTGGCAGGGCAGCTGCTCTCGCGTCAGTATTTAATTGAGATCAGGCCTCCGAACTTGCTCGAACTTCCTGTTTGTACTACAGTCTTTCCCCTGTAACACTGACGGAGGAGTTCAGATATATAATTAACCTACAAAAATTCATATTCAAATCGAAAATCAAAGCAAGATGTACACAATTATTTAAATATATTAAATATGTTAAATAAATAAAATAATAATATAATAATTTTTATACATGATTGAGTTTGAAAAAATTAGGCCAAGATTAAATTTTTTCTTTCGCAGGTCGCATGATCTCAACTTGTCTCTCATATTTTTGATCTATTTTAAGGTATATATAATAAAATGAACATGATTTTCGTATATGCATAACAGCCTAGTTTTGTTTCTGCATAAGTTGTTGTGTGACAGGACTATTGACGACGAACTCAGCTCTGTCTGTTAACTAAATCGCTCAATGTGTTCGGCAGTTATCAATGTGCAATCTGCAAAGATGAGGTACAGAAGACACTTCTTTTGTTTGCGATCTGACCTACTAAATTTTGTCCCTCAGCTAAACAACTCAAAGACTATGGGTCAACATTTTGCTTTAAAAATTAACTAAAGATATCTACACTGTAATTTCCATTAGCAAAATTCATTAGGAACTTATAATAACCGAAATTATTAAAGAGTAAAACAAGTTAAAACTGTGCCGCAAGGTGTGCGTGGAAACGTTTCGAGTTTTCTGCAGAAATGGCAGACTTCGAACAAGGACACACATAGAGCAAATGGCGCACAGATTAGCCATGGCAGGGGGAAGCAGGGAGTATATCAGTGTGGCAGTGTTGGTGGCGCCAAAAAGTATGCTACGCTTTGGCAGTCTCTGTTCGAGCGGAAGTGTTGGTTAGGCCAAAAGCATGTGGTCGTTGCTTGGGTCCTTGCGGTCGCATGGACGACAGTTGGTGATTATGCGTAATTTGAGTGATAATCAAAAAGAGACAGATAGACAGAGAGACCGAGCGACAGACAGACAGACAGACAGTGTTGGATAGAGATGGAGATACAATGAACCAAAAGCAGACACAAACAGATGACCAACACTGGCTGGCTGGCTGGTTGGTTGCTTGGTTGGCTGGCTAGTTGGCTTTCTGGCATATGATGCGCTGCTTATTAACTTTTAACTTTCCATTGTTGTTTTTTGTTTTTACTGCTGTTTTTTGTTCACAAGCACAAGCGCATAGATACACACGCATACAGTGAGACACACAGATACACACGCATACATTGACACACACAGAGTCACACACAGCTACACACACTCACACAGAGAGTGAGGCAGAGCAACAAAAAAGGTAATTTATATAATTGAGTTTGTTGTTTTAGAGCCGAGTTTTTGCATTGAACTTGAAATTGCAATTTATTTTGGCTCTACTTTGTTGGAGATAATTTATCTTGGCACGTTATCAATATTAATAATGTTTATATAATTGTGCTTAAGTTGTATAAGGTCTGCGACAATGAATAACAGATTTATTTGTGTTTAATTTCAAAACTTTTGAATAATTGTAATTTTGTTTCACAAAGTGTCATAACGATTGATGTGCCACTTAAATGTTTGGCTTTGATAAATGTTTAACTTGCCGATTAGTTTGCGGATGAATAAAATAGTTCAGCCTAAAGGTGTTTATGCAAAGGTTTTTGCTCTACAAAATCATCATAATTTGCTGCTGTTTCGACTATTTAGGTTGCCAAATGAACCAAAATGAATGCTGTAAATAATCAATGTAAATATACAAAGGCATGTTTCCGGGCAAAGTATTAATTTAAAAAACAGTTGTTTGTGTGTAAACTTTATAAGCTGAATAAATATAAATATTAAATTATTTTTAGTCGACGCAGTCAAGCAGTTAAATTGAATGTTTTTTGTCAGACGAGTTGGTTATTTGTTTGAAAAACTTTGGAAAATTACTAAGCGAGTAAATTACTGGGTATATGTTTGCATTACAAAGGGAAAATAAATAATAATTATATATTTTTATAGGCTATTTTTGAAAATATTTGCATTTGCGTAAGTAGTTAAAAATGAGTATTTCATAGGAAATGAACTGCTTAAAGGGGTGTTTGTTTTTTACCTTAGAATGCTTTTCCTTTTTGGACAACTCAATTTTGTATCTTGGCAAGTGTATTATCAAGGATCATTGATTCGTTGTAAATGTTGCTTTAATCGCCGGACTCCCAATTGTGCAGTGCAAATATGACGACTCTCTCACATGTATTTGCTTAACTCGCGCTCTCATGCTCATACGCCTACCTGCTGATTCCACTTTCTTCTCACACAAAGATATGTTTGCTTGTGTGAATATAACTACTTAAAACTCTGCTTCACTTCTAGGCTTTTTTTAAGTGACGCTACTTCTTGTGTTGCAGATTTCCAATTCCTAATTTTTTGAATAATTGCACACAATTCAATTCGTCGACCAATTTAAGTTTCTTAAATTATTTTTAAATTTTATAAAAGAAAGTCTTAAAAAATTTAAATTTTTTGTAGGAGAGTAGCCTTTTGGTAATGGCAGCTGCGACCAGTGTATGAAATACTTAACAGACTTTAAAGACCTAGAAACCTTAAAGTGTGACTCGAGTCTTCCGCTGTGATAATCTTGTGACTATACTCTAATACATTACAAATTGGTCATAAGGCCCCTTAATCGAGAAACATGCTATTTTTAATGCTCTAAACATCTAATTGACGATTCTAATCTCGATTTTCGGAATGATGGTCTTGGCACTTGACTCTGAACAGCTGCTCATATCACTTTCGCCGCCTGTGATAAGTCTTTGGATCTTCAATCTCATGCTTAAATGTTAAAAACACCAAAAAATCAATGGTAAATCAGTGATATCTATAAAATGGTTCAAATGTATAAACTACTTCACCCTCATATAAATAATTCGATTTGTCTTCACTAAACATAACTTGTAATACTTCTGAAAATTCTATTGAAAACTTCTATGAAACTTGTAACTATATAAAATAATTAAGTAGATAATATAATAAATCATCGTAATATATTATAAGGTCTGATACATGAATTTTTTCTCTTTCATTTTGAATAATTGTTTTACTCCTTAAAGTTCACATTTCAAATTTAAATTAAAATTTCAAAGTAGATAAAGCAGTTTTCGTAAAAAGCGCCCTCAAGCGTTGAACAGCAGAAACCAAATATCTGCAATAAGTTTGCAACGTTTCATTTTGTAAAATTAATTATGCGATAAGCTATAAATACTATGTTCTATGTTCTACGTTATCCATGCAGGCGTTGTTCTATGTCATTATAAGAGTTTTTCGAACATGCTTTTTCTATGTTTTGCGATGTTCAGCAAGTTTTGCGTTGGTGAACATTTCATGTTGTCTTACAGGCACTGGTTGTTTGCACACGTTTGAGTTAAGCGAATGGCAAACTGTGGCACTGCTTGGTCTGCTTGCTGTTACTTTGAAAAATGCTTTGGAGTTTATATTTGAGAAAAATATGCAAAAATACCTAAAAATATTACCTATTTTAAACAAAAGTAGCGGCTTTTGGACTCGTCTCTAAACTATAGGTCAAAATGGTTAGTTAACAGATAACTACATCTTATATAAGTTAAGCTAAGCATTGATTGCATCGATTTCCCAAGAGGTAAAATTGGACAATCGCCCAGAAGCGACCGGCTTTGGCCAAGATTATTATGCATCTTCCTTATGGTCCGGATCAGCCACCAGGTGATTACCATCTGTCCCTGTCCATGATGAACAATTTTGCTGTTGAAAATTTCACTTCAAAAGTGGCTTGTGAAATTCGATTGTCTCAATTTTTTGCCAATAGGAACGAGCGCTTCTATGAAAAAAGCTAAATGAATTACAATTAAAATGGCAACAAGCTATAGAAGCAAACGATGCATATTTGACATAAATCGGATTTCTCTAACTATGGTAACTAAATCCTTCAATTTCATGCAAAAATAATGGATATCTCTTTACTACACCTTAAAACAGTGAGAAAATGCAAATAGTTTATTTTGTGGCCATATATAGTTAGCGTAAAAGCGACTGTTCTATGACAGAAAGAATGGCTGCCATACAACTAGAATCAATTTTCATATTGCCAAAATCGTCTTTAAGTATAGTAGACAGAAAATTATTATTATTAAGCTTCATAAGTTAAACAATTAATTCACTTCATAAATAACTAAGCTAACTTTCGAACAAAAAAAACGGAACTAGTTCCAATGAACGAGTACGAATAGAATCTAACTGCTGGCACTGCTTAATCCACTTTGTACATCGCGCACGAATAAAAGCTCGCATGGCACTGCTTACACTGCTTGCTTTCACCAACAAAGCTCGTGCATAGAACTTATTCAACCGTAAGTTCACGTCTCTTGCAAAAGCTTTAGATATTCTTGCATATTTGCTCTTTATTACTTTTAAATATGCAAAATGCGAGAGAAACAAGGCACAAGGACTTGCATGCAACATAAATGTTGCCCCAGAGAGTCTTTCAAACAAGAACAAAAGCCATTTCAAAGCAAAACTGCTTTGCATATGTCAAATGTGACCAAGTCTGCCAGCCGCAGATGGAGTAACCAAAAGCAACAACAACACGAAGCAGCGGGACTAGAACTTGCACTAGACCGTGAACAAGACACAAGATGGAGGACAACAAGGACAATTGAAAAACAACGATATATAAACGACCAACTGAGTGTGGCATGCTTAATGGACGCAGTGCAGCAATAAAACAAAATGTATAGCATATATCAAGATGTCCTGGCAGCAGTTTAAGGCTCAGTTTAAACGCCGCCGCAAGTAACGCCGCCAACAGAACAGCGGCACATTGATCAATCCGAAGTAACACAGCTCAATAATACTTATGATGGAGCAGCCCAAAAATAGTTGACAGATGCCACCAAAGGAAGCTGCAAAGATAAGCAATTTTAGAAATTTCTTTGTAGACACAGCAAGAAAGCTTACCCAATAAATCCAACCAGGTGTAAATCAAGCTAGTCCTGTAGACCACCATAGAGTCAGTTTTGAAGAAAACATTCAGGTAAACCGTACGACTTTCATTACGATTTAGGGGATAAAAGAACTCCCAAGGCTTCATGACGGCCTTATGCAGCTCCGTCTGTAGCATAAGGGATCTACAACTATATAAGCAATCACACAACAAACCCGGAGCCACAGTGTTCAAAAATGGTTGCTCTCCTTCCTGTTCGTAACGCTGCAGCAGATAATTATGCTTGGCCAGACAAGGTAAGTCCTCCAATTTGCACGACTTGTAATCCGAGGGCGGATAGAATAAATCAAGCGTGCAATTACAATATCTCAGCAGATATTGCTGCTGACATTCCGATTGACAGTTCTCCAGCATATATCTGCGGCCCTTTAAGGTTTTAAAGTCCTCGCTATCGTATTCGTACTCGAAGACACAACGTCTACGTTGACTGGACAATGCAAGTGTGCTGCTATCATAATATTGGTAGACAGGACTTATGGCAATATTGGTGCGCGTATGTGGCGCTACTTCTATGGGAAATCCATACCAGACAAAGGGCTCAATGATGTTTAGCTGTGGTCAGGGAAGATGGAGAGGTTATTATATGCGGTGAATTCACCTAAAGAATTCAATTACTGAAGTCAAAGGAAGACTTGTATGGTGCCATTTAAAGGAAGTCATATTGATCTCTTTGAATTTGTAAATCTGAACATATTTTAATAGATAAAAGTCAATTTACTACTGTATTGTGTTGTTTTAGCGCCTTTGGCACATTGTCTAACTTTGATAAGGTAATTATAGGTTACTCCGTATCTACGGATTTTTGTAGGTTTCAATTAAGGTTTCTCCATTATGGTGATGATGAGAATTATTGTTTACTATCAGGCACTGATATTTATAGATTTCAGTTCAGCATTCTCCAACAGGAACTAGTTCTAAGTACTATATGGGACCATAGACCATTGTTAGAATTTCTATCATTGCTATTACCGTACCTTCAACCATACACTGCAGCTCGTAAAGAGATGTTCAACATTAAGTACTCTATCATTTTCTACAAAGCAGAAACCATTTTTTCTATAAATTATGAAATTTTTGATTATTGGTTGAATATTTTCTTAATGATATTTTAAGTATCTAAGTGAAGTAAAGCTTCTGCCTCTAAAAAGAGCAGTCTCTTTCTATTGGCCGATGTCCGAGATGATATTTTTTGATGCGGTATAAATATATGTATATATCTAAATATAAATATCGTTAAGTAACAAACGCATCGGGAACCAATAGAACCTGAAAGCTACAAAAAATTTCTTTAATTGCGAAGGTCTGACTAGTTTTTTCTTTTAGCATCAATTCATTTGAATTCAATTCCTTTAGATTATTCTCAATGTATGAAGACACTTGGCAATCCTTTTTACAAATCTCTGAATAAAATTCTATTTTTCGATCTTCGCTCATGAAAATAAGAAGTTGCTCGGGGTAAACGGTCTAAGTATCTGTGAAAAATTATACGAATCTGAACTACAGACCGAACATTTTGAGTATAAATATACATGAATCAGCAATCTAAGAACTAGAAATGATGACCAGATGATTCTGGTAAATCGTTTCCCTTAAATTTCTATATAGTAGCTGTTAAGAATAAATGTCTAAAGAACTGCAAAATCATCTTATTTTCAGCTCTACTAAATTGAAATCTATAAATTTATATACAAAAATTTCAATAGTGGTTTCTCCCAATCAAGTCAAGTGCCATGGTGATTAAATATTAACCATTATTTACCACAAATCCCTTCGGCCTATGGTTGCCTGGCGCATGTTGCGCCTGCTGCAGCTGCAAATTCACAATTAAACCAGTTCCTCTGCCATATCCACTGCTGTGTCTACGATCTCTCTCATTAAATGCCAGGCACATACCTTGCTGCAAGCGTCGTGGCTTAAAGAGATCACAACAGCTACGTTTTTGCGTTTCCCAGATGCAATCCTGAAGCAACTCATCGCAGCGCCAAGCTAGTTCCGCGGTAATTTTTGTAAAATTCAAATGATTCAGTGTCCAAAGAGGTTGTTGGTCCAGGCCATCAAAAACATCGAAACGAGCAAAGCTTAGTGCATCGTAAGCCGTAAGAATGCGTTCGAATAGAGATCGCTGTGAGACGCTTATGTTGTAACGCTTGGCAATCTGCGGAACACGAGACCAATTTAAACGATTTTTATTGCAGACTATCAGCACGGGAAACGAGATGCGTTTTACAGGCGCATGAGCCGAGGCAATAACTGTTTTAAAGCTCTTTCTTTGGTAACGTTCGGCCAACAGATAACAGACAACGGTAAGCGAGATGATGGCGCTGATAAGGGCCAAGGACCAAAGTAGTCTTCGTATTGAGTTAAAAGAAATTACTCTATGAAAGTTAGTTATCTGTAGGTGCAGCTTACCGCATGCGTGTTCGCATAGTGGGTATAAAGACCTGGTTTAAGCCATGCACCTGAGATCTTTGGGTGTAGCTGATGAGTAGTTCCAGCCAGGCGGCGTTATGCGTTTGACGCTGGCATTCTCTCCAAGCAACTGGTGCCAAGCGACTACGGAACCTGCTTAGATTAACTCGACCACGCATTTTTTTTGAGTATTTGATTTAATGCAGCAATGAGTCTGTTTCTTGGCTTTTATAAGCCTAGTATATACCCTTAAGAAAATTGTATTTAGCAATAGGATACTTTGATTATTGTAGCCGTTTGGGATAATTAGATACGATGATGTAAAGACAAAGGAAAAACACTTACTTCCTGAATGCATTGTACTCTGTTAGAATTGCTTTTATGCAGAATTAATCTAAAAAATTACGTAATTTGTTAAAAAATAAAAATAAACTTTATTATTCGTAAGTCCTCGAAAGAAAAACAGCCATTAATTGGTGGAAAAATCTTAATCTTAAAAAACTATTAAAGTTAATATCTTTGGAAAAGCTTAAAAATCAGGAAATAATCAATCAAAAATAAAAATTCCAATTTGTTCAAAATGGTCCATGGTTAGTCTAGGTTAGTACGGTAGCCTGCTTTAAAAAGTCTAGACGGAATTGCTGAAATCAGGTAAATGCTTTCATATCCTCCAAGAAAGGGCGTAAATGCGTCTAGCGATGGATGAGGGCAGGATATAGTATATGCTCTCTACGAACAGGGTTCTATGGTCCCAAGATCTACATGATGTAGCGGCTGGCTCTGCTTTCAAAATTTGTAACGAACTTACATTGTCATACCTGAGGATAATGAAGATTAAGTAAAAAAGGTGTTCCAAGCCAAAGTCAAACAAAGTAGAGAGTAGAGATGACCAAGATTCCGATTACGAGAATGCGCAATTAGAGTCGCCTGGCGGCTTTAAGCCTTAGCTTGCTGGTATTTAAAAGAGCCAGGAGTTTCCTAGTTTATTTCAACAGAAACTCGCGTTTTTCAATCTAAGTCCAGTTCATGTACAACTTGAATATTATTCTTACTGAAAAGATCTTAGTAATCTTTCAAACCGTGATATGCACGATCGCCACAACCTGAATACATAAGTACTAACAACTGATTTTTGACTTTTCACTTTGCAAATATTTGAAAAAGAAAACAACAATCTTACAAACAAAAGGTGTCTCATGTTTGACTAACGATAATTTATCATTATGCTGACGCAATTTTTGGCTTTTCCTTTCATCTTTAACTTGTAAGTGGTAAGTGGCCATTCGATCAACCCCAATAGCGATGATTTGCAGGTATTCTCTTTAATTTTTTCGTTAGGACATAGGCATCACAATGCATAAGCCTTAGGAAATGAATATAATATTGGGAATAATCATTAGAAATACTTGGATAGAAAAATTGAAAAAATTAATATACATCTTATAAAAAAGACTAGCTACTATATGCAACAGTAAAAAATAATAAACAGTGGAAGCAAAGATTTCTTGCAACAGTTGTCAAGACTTGACCATCACTAAAACTTTTCAAGAACAAATATATATCTCTGTATCAGGCTTATACAAATAAAGAAAAAAATATCGTATAAGAGGAAATAGGCAAGCAGTTTTAAAGATAATGAAAAAATATATTAAAACTATAAATACTGAGAAATGCAACGAAAAAAATTAAATATCTTTTCGATCAAATATTTTACTAGCTCAACAATTCGATATGGCTTTTACTGCATAAGGTTTTGTATTCTTCAATATTTGCCGAGAGACACCCTTCAAAAGTATTTTCCAGATTTACCTAGGAGAGTATTTCAAAAATCATGATACCAAAAACTGTTCCAAAAATAAATATACGCATAAAATATTATCATGTTTGCAAATCATTTGCTGCTGATTGAAATTTCTATTTACATATTGTTTATTCCTAAAACCGTTCGCAAACCGCTAAGTAGCCCAGGGAGAACTATCTGCCAAATCGATTGGCGCTAACCATGCACATGGTTTCTACCTTCCGGCTTATTAAGCTCCTAATATGTTAACAAAACAGACATGACAAGGCGTTAAGCGCTGCCTAATTACAAGCATTAAGTGCACGCAAGTGCTCAATGGCGGATATAAAACCAGAGTTACCAATGCTGCATGGGTTCATTTAGTATCGGATACGCCGCCATGACGTTGGCCTGCTACACGCCCAAGCAGCCGCAGCAACTGGGCAAGCTGCACGGCTGGCAATCCCAGACCAAATTCGAAGCACAGTCACAGCCACGGCGACTGGCTGCCCTTTTCGGACAGGCTGCTTGGCAGCTGGCGTTGCGTTTTGGCAATCGCACGACTATACATGGATTGGATAGATTGTTGGCTGCACGTGCCAGCTGCTGGGAGCGTTTCATTTGGTTGTGCATTTTCATAGCAGCGTTTCTAGGCGCGGTCTACGTCTGCCTAATCATCTCAAGGCGCTACAATGAGGGACGTTTTCAAACCGTAGTGGATAGTACACGCTATCCAGTATATCGCATACCCTTTCCAGTGATTACCATTTGCAATGAGAATCGCCTTAACTGGCAACGTCTGCCGGAGGCACAGCGTCTATACATGGGTAATGTGACGGATACCGGCCTATTATCCCTGTTCGAGCGCATTGTAAGCAGCTATGATGACATGAGTTTTGCCAACTTTGAGTCCTTTGGGCGTTTAAGAAACGAACCTCTGGCACAGCTGGGACATATAAACTTTAGTCTGGTCTTAGAATTTATGACCTGGCGCTGCAATGAACTGCTGACGGATTGCATTTGGCGACACAGTGAGCAAAATTGCTGTGAGATATTCTCGAAGCGGCACAGCAAGCAGGGTTTATGCTGGGCATTTAATACACTGGAGACTCCAGAGGGTAAACGCATGCAGCTGCTCGATCCATTGTGGCCCTGGCGTGCAGGCAATGCAGGTCCGGAAAGCGCATTAACCGTACGTGTGCTCATTAATCCCGAAAAACATTGGCCGGGTAGAAAAAATGAAAAGGGCATTAATGTGATGATCACAGAGCCCTATGTCTGGCACAAGGATCCATTTTTTGTGCCCGCGAATACACAAACCATGGTAGAAATGGAGCCCATCATCTATTTCTATGACAACAATACGCGCATTGTGAGCTCCGACCAGCGGGAATGCGTCTTTTTGGTGCGTTAATAGCTTTACTTTAATTGGGAGTTGTCGTATTGTTTAAGTTATGCCACATTTTGTAGGATGAGCACAACAGCTTGGACTTCAAGTCATTGCATGGCTACATTTACATGATTGAGAATTGCCAATCGGAGTGTCATCAAGAGTACTTGGTGCGCTACTGTAATTGCACAATGGATTTGCTATTTCCGCCGGGTAAGCACGTTTTGTAACCCGCAGCCAATACATAGTCAACTTGTGAGAGTTTGCTGCGCGCTCTTGTCTTTACAGGACAATATCGCTCCTGCCGTGCACCAGATTTACCCTGCCTGGCCGACCACAATGGTGCGTATGTCGCATAGAAAACACATTTGTTGAATCTACGTCTTGCTTGCAGACTTTTTACGCTATTCCCATCAGCCGGGTGAAGAACGCTATGTGCGGAACAAATTCGCCGGAATGATTTGCAAATGTTTTCGGAATTGCTACTCGCTCAACTATATCAGCGATGTGCGTCCATCGTTTTTGCCTCCAGATGTCTATGGGAATGCGTCATATGTGGACTTGGACATACACTTTCGTTTTGAGACACTTATGGTTTATAGAACCAGTTTGGTATTTGGTTGGGTGGATTTAATGGGTAAGTACTGTATGTAGTTCTTGGTGTGTGGCAGTGAGTAGATGTTGATGATACGAATACCTAACTGAAACGTATCTTTCAGCGACAAAGCGCCTTTTTAGAAGGTTCCTTTGGAAGTTTTTCTGTAGATCCTTACAGTATGAGCTTATTCAAATATTTGTCGCTTTATTCTATAAAGTGGGAAAGTGGGGAATCACGAGTAGTTTTCGGTTCCAAACAGTTGCAAAAAAGGGTGCACAAGTTTTTTAGATAAACTAAGCCAGGGACCCGGGCAACCGATTGTCATTACAAGAGCATTCCGGATACGAGCAACTCTGAGGAAGTTGTTACCGGTCACTGTGCCAAAGGCATCTAAGCTGAGGGTGTCTAAACGTCTCATTTTATATGACTACTAGGTTCTTTTTAGTAAGTGAGTCCATTTTCAAAGGAATCCATTGTTTGATGATGTTCTCTTCGAATAGCCAAAGATATCTCCATTTTCCGCCATTGAAACGATGACCGCATAGTCAAATGTATTAAAATTAATTTGATTTAACTATCTGTGATCACTGATTGCTCTAAAAGAACTGGTTTCTTATCGAATCATCAAAATAGTTTATCAAGAATCAAGGGCCTTTATGTTGAGAAATAATCATACGCTCCTGCTGGTCACCCATATAACCAGTCATTATCTTTTCCTTCTCACCATATTAGACCTAATTATTTCTGGCTCATCTCAATAATAAATTTTTCAGCCTATCTAACTTAAGCAGTCAATGTTTTGTAAGATTGTTTGATACCTTCGCATTGAAGACTTGAAGACTCATAGTGCTCTTTTTCTTCTCCCTGAGTATTATAGGTTTACCTGCCCCACAGGCCTAACCTGTTCATCTTCTCTTATTGATTGATGCCTGAGTTGTGTTCTTTCAATATATCTTACTTTTACTGACTTACTAACAGTAATTGCCTGATTCTTCATGGCTCCCAAATGTCTCTAATAAGACTTCTCAACCATTTCAAATCTATCATTTCAGTCCAATTAATATCCTTAGAAATTTCTTTAAATTGAAGTCACAAGAGAAAAAAAATCAAAAGATAATCCTAAACATTTGCGCAAACCACTTTGTCTTATTACCATTTTAGTTAGTTTTGGCGGCATCGCTGGCCTTTTTCTGGGTTGTTCCCTCATTAGCGGCATGGAGCTGGCCTACTTTCTGTGCATCGAAGTGCCCGCCTTTACGCTGCAAGGATTGCGACAACAGTGGCAGGCACGTAGACAGGGCAAGACAGGCATTTCGACAACGCCCACATTAAATATTCGGCACAATATGTGCAGCCAGCTGGAGCACAACCTCATGCAGATGAAACACCCACAGAAACCCGGAACGGAACATTTGCACAAGTGGCAGCGGCAAACCTTTGGCCACAGACAACCTGTTATTAGCAAATGAATAATGTATACAAATAAAATATATCCATATATATATTTATACAAATCGGTGTTGATTAGTTGGGGGAAGGGTGTTGAGCAGCCTAAGTGGTGCTTGGCAGAGCCGTTGCCACACACAAACAAATTGTGCTCATTTTTCAGGCTGGCAATTTGTATCCAGACAGACATGGGCCAAAGTCAGCCAGCACACAGCACTTGGTTGGGCTGCCGAGGGTCTCAGTTGTTGTTGCTGGTTGAGGGCAATGATTTGGATGTGGGGTGCGATGTGGCAGCCGCACGTTGACAGCTTCATTGCCAGACATTGTTAATCAAAATTGAGGTTAAGTTGTGCTCCCAAGTGGGTAGGTTGCCATTGACTGGTATTGTGGCAAGTTTTGCAGTTTATTGAGACATTTACTTGACTTTTTGGAGTGGCAAACTCGACTTCAAGTCGAGTCGAGTCCTTTGCTAATTGCAAACATTTCATTTCATGGTTTGTTTATCTTGTTCTTTGCAAAAGTTGCGCTAGGTCAGGCGTCAGTCACACTATACCATATATTTCCCAGTTGGTTGGGTAAACGCCTTTCACACAATTTAATGCATATAACTTACTATGCAAAGTGTCAACCGGGCGTATGCATAATTTTATTTATATTTACCAAGCAATATGCGCACTTTAAACACACTCAAACGTGCTATGGCTTTGGACTAATACCAAGCAAAAGTAAACAGAAGGCACAAATGGCAATCATTTTTCATTTTAGTGACGCCAACATTGCTATATGGAATGTAGGGTATGGGTAGGATCAGTTTATGCGCAGCTGTGGGTGGTGTGTGCGTGTTGACTAGACCAGAACGTGGCGTTGCACTTAAATGGAGTATATGGAAACGATATAGATTAATGAATTTTAAACAATATACTCGAAGGTTTAGCTGAAATAGATAAGATTAATAAGTAAATTACGTGATTTTTGATTATGATTTTGAATTATGAATAACCCGAAATAAATCGGCTGCCTTTAAGGTTTTCCCTTAAAGCAAAAAATACGTACCGACTAAGTGATTAAAAAAATCAGTTTTGGTTAGATTTCGACTCTTAATTCATATTATTTTCGGAAACTTACAATATCTCTAATGACTACTCTTTGGCAGTCAAAATGGTACGGGTAATCAACGAAATCAATCAATGCAAATTTTAAACTAAAATTAAGAGTAATCACAGGTCCTTTAAAGTGAAACTTCTCAAATTGTGAAAACTAAACTTACAGGTGCGCCCGATGATAATATTATACAACTTTTCTACGCATAATTGTGAATTCTGGTTATGCCAGCCATGCAACTCGAAAGCGAACAAGACGTTCCGACAAAAATATTGAGGCGGTACGAGCCAGTATTGAGAAGGAGCCGCGACCAACGGGTTATTGTCTTTCTCAGGAATAGGGGATGGCTTTGACTACTCTTCGTCGCAGAATCGGTGCCGACTTAAAGATGTTTCCGTACAAAATCCCAATGGCATTTAAACTAACGCTGACTATCCGCTTCGTGTCAATTATGCCAAATGGAGCTCTTCGTCTTTTGAAAAAAAAATCATCATTCACATTGAATGAAAGAGTAAATATTCGGTGTGGTATTTGTGAGATCATAAGTTCCTATTTTTGCAAAGACGATAATGAAGCAACGATAACCGTCAATGGCGAACGTTATCGAGCAATGATAACTGATTTTGCGATGCCTTTTGTTTGCTTTTGGTTCCAACAATTTTTGGATTTATTCGCGCATTGTTCCCCGCATCACCTGAGCGAACGCCACTAGTTTTCTGTTTGTGAGAATAAAAGTATCTGAAATCCGTTTATAAACCAAGGACCAGAGCTCAATTTATATACAACATACGACGTGAAATTGCAGGCATTAATCAATTGGTCAAAATTTTGAAAAACGCCGAAAAACAAAATTTTTTGTGCTCAATGCCAAGGGCAGTCATATATACGATATCATATGCATAAACTAGCTTCACCACATCTATTTGAAATAAATGATTATTAAAAAAAAAAAATAATTAAACTTAATTTTTGTTTACTAAGCAAGTAGACAGCAAAGAAAGAAATCTTAAAGATTATTTCAATAAATATCGAAGTTTTTGTATTTGTGCCAGAATTTAATTGATCAGACTATTCTTGGAGCTCAAAAACAGAAGGGTTCCAGATAAAGACCACGGCACATACCAGTATTCTTTTTTTTTTTTTAAAGATGTCGGTCGGTTTTTAAACAATAATAAATAATCCGACATATATATATATCGTCTTTGGTAAAAATATTTAATAACTTGCTGACTGACTTGTAATCTGAACAAGAAAAGATAGACTCCCTGCTATTATGGACTGTGGAGTTAACGCAATCATTGTCAAAATGTCAAGTTTGGTAAAAACAGAAAACGTCGCCTGAATATTGAATCTTATTTTTTTTGAAGCAAGCTCAGATTCCTATGGTCTCAGTTAAAAGTCATAATATTAAGTCGTGATATAAATTTCGAAAAAGTTTATTGGAGTCTATATTAAACTTATTTTTTGCAGGTTTAGTTTTATTCAAGTGTCAATACCGCTGTGGTCATTGGTACCCAAGAAAAATCAGCTGTGGCTGATGTCTCGAGGAGCGTTAGTTGGCACATTGAACCAGACTCATTGTGATATATGTACACTAAGGTTGCATTTTTGACAACTTTGGTTTTAAGACAACAATGCCATAAGCCACTTTGAATAAACTCTGGAGCAGATCCAGTTCGACTGTGCTCATGGGTAGCGTATTTGCCTCGAAAACAGTATAGATCAGTGGTGCAATACACCTTACTACTCGCACAAGTTTAATGGCAAATTACTTATAGAGATCACCAAAAAAAAGCTATTTGCTTAAGGAAGTTTGTCGAAGAAATCACCATTTGATATCGGTAGCTCCTGTAGGTCTCTGTTCTCAGCTTTTGGGTTCGCTATGTTCGGCCATTGAAGTGATAACAGAATAGATATATTACATTATCGAAGTTGTTTCATGTAAACATAAATCAGATCATAGAAGCTCCTCACGGATATATAAAGAAAGTATTAATAAATAAATAGTGTAACAAATGCTTTGGGTTATAAGTATCAGTAACTTAGCTCTACTATACATATAACTCCGTCAAACGTATTTTTATTTATTTTAAATCAATTTAAATACATCGGGGATGTCGCAAATTACATACCCATTTCCATGCATCCTACTCTACCACAAGGCAACCCGAGTATATTACACATACGCCACGTAAAAAGTGCGAATTATTTGCAGCCAAAGCCAACGATTTTCCATGCGCCGCATACGCCCACAATTTTTATTGAATTTTGGTTTTTCCTTTTGGAATACAATTACGTTATGAATTTAAAAAAATAAATGAAACAAGCTTCAATGACATTTATTGAAATCCAGGATTCGTGTGTATGTGGGAAAATAACTGTAATTGATTGGCAAATTAGTTCCGCACGAATTGGCGGAAATCAAGAGAGAAAACTTTTATAATGCGCCTTATTGAATGACAAAAAAATGTATATATATACGAGAAAATTTGATCACATTTGCTTTTTGTCAAGCACCAAAATTTACTCCAAATGGCAGACTGCCGCAACAAAATGGCGGCTGCCAACAGCCATGTTGACTTTACTTCGCTTGGCAAACGCCATGCTACATCTCAAGTGAGTCAGTCAAGTCGTTTTCAATTCAAGACCGGGAAAATACAGGTAAGTTTGGTTAAAATATTTGCGCTGTCAACGCGTATTTGGCATAGTTACGCTTAAGTTGTCAAATTGTGTTAGCTTCTGCATTCTTTGGCAAATGCAGCCGGGAGTGTGTGAAGTCGGAAAACTTGAAGTAGGAGAACTCTCTGCAAGCGGCCTAATAAATGTCACAACAAGTTGTTGCCGCCTCTAGTTAGACTTCGGGGCTGTCACAAAAGCTGTCAAAGTGGCGATATTTTAACATATTCATGACAAGATATGACGCGGAAGCGACATGCATGCGCAACATATGCGCTGAAAAGTATGCAAGGCAACAACATGGCGTATGACAAATGCGAGGGTGGCATTAGGAGTTAGTCAAAGCAGTGTTTTGACGCATTTTAGGCATTTATTTAAGACTTGTTGCCAAAACTTTTTAGTCTCACCTAATCGGCGTTAACACAAACTACCAGTGTTGGAAACATCAAGCTCTAAACATTTAGTATAGCACAACAAACCATGGAGATAGTTTATCAACTTTGAGAATCCATATTCACTTGTACTCGGTTTTCACAGCAACAACCAGAGTTGGAAACATTAAATTCTAAAAATTTAGAATAAACCATGGAGATAATTTATCAACTTTGAGAATTCATATTCACTTAAACTTTCTAAAATCTAAATAATGGCATTCGAGAAAAACTTGTTAAAAAATGAAATGAAAATAAATTTAAAGTTGCAGATAATTATAAAATTATGCATATTTGAGAAAGAGTTCCGGAATATTATATATCTCTATTTTGCAACAAATTTTTGGTGTAATAAAAACTATTATTGTTTGATTACCTTTGAAACCCAAATAATTTAAGCTTGTGAAAATTCAATTCCACAATTAGAATATTAATACACATAATTCATTTTTCAACAATATCGGATAGGACAATTTAGTTTCCGAAATGCTGCTTGCTCTAGCTCTTACTATCTTGAAGATCTAGGCGTGCATATAGACGGACATAGATAACGGACACTTTTTCTAATCACTCTGATGAAAGATTAAGTAACTTTGGATGATATCTGGCTTTTATTCTGAGTGATAGATACATTTATTGGCCTTTGTAACAAATGTGACAGAGAATAATAAGAACTTGTACGGTTCATTAGTTTCGAAATAAAAGAGGATATAAATTATAGAAATTCATGAGACAGACTTCGTTATGATATCCTTATTAAAAGACAAAAAGATGCTTACTTGAAAATTAGAGAACAAGTTGTTACTGTTTGGGAATTTAAACCTAGACTATGGCAAAAAATATTAATTAATGAAGTAAATTAATTATGTAAACTTCGTTTTATATTCGACATTTTATTTTTGATTTCACATTTATTCTAAAAATTGTATATACCCAAACGGCGGTCCTATCTGTCGTCTACTTTTTACTTGATTATTTTCTACTCAAAATGCTAAAAACGCAAATTACTCGAACACCTCTCGCAGCACTCGACAGTTCTGCCTTCCAAGTTCTGTCACTTATCGCATGACAAATTACCAACTTAATTTAATAAATTAAAAAAAAAATAAATAAATATTAAACTCTAAGGAATTAGTAAATTAAACGACACATGTAAATGTCAGCAAGTTATCTGTTTAAGCCGCTTTGTCTAATTTATGCCAAAAACAGTCACTGCCAAATGTACGCACACAGCCCGAATATAATTGATTTACAGCTTATGTGGCAGCACTCTCAGAATACACTGATGTTGTCAAAGTTTTGGGGCCCCGAAGCTGTTATGCATATGGAAATTTCAATGTGGGGCGTGGCTGGCATGCAGGGCGCGCCTTAATTGGAGGCACTTGTTAGTTAATTAAATATGCAAATAAGTTGGCGGCCAATGCAGGTTCTGGTCTCTGATGTGTGTGAAACAGTCAAAACAGACGGCGGCGGGCAACAGCAGCAGCGGGCTCGTCTGCCACTGTCGGGTTGGATCGGCTTGGTTGGAAACGTTAATGGAGCGCGACAGATTTGGTTGTTGTTTGGGTAACTCTGTGGCTTTGTTCTAGTATGCAATTTAAACTTTTGCCATTGCAGGTCATAATGAAATTTTCAACACTTTTGGAGAAAACAAGCAATTTAGTGTTGAACAACGATAAAGCAGGGGCGCGCACAAGTGTTGTGTAATGTTTGAAGTTCATATGAGTGTGGTAATTAAAGTTAGCCAAAACTTGAAGATTAGCAGCAGTTGAGTATCAGCAAAGTTGATAAAAGTTTTTAAAAACTTTTACAATAATAAAGTTAGGGTTGAGAAATTGTAACGTTTGCATAAAGTTTAGGTCTTACAACTACGCCACTGCCTGCAAGTTAAAGGTTATATTTGCTGTAAGATTGTAAGTGGAAACTTTAGTTGATGTGCTCACACTTTATCGCTTTCTTGATAGTAAACGTAAGAAAGACATCTTAAGGGTCTAGTTTAGTCTACATTGATTTTTGAAAAGTCATAAATTTGATGGCAAAAAGTAGTAGATTTTTTGCATCGTTTATGTTTTTAGTACAAACTATTAACAATTATATTTAAATATCGATGTTTTTTAAGAAAACCAAAACATTTTCTTATATTTTTTATAATGTTTCTGTAACATCTTTTGTACATTGTAAGTTTTTATACGATTTAGAATGAGAATTGATATATGAGAATTTAATATACAAAAAAAAATGCTGTATGTTTTACAACACTATCGGGAATTGATTGAGTCTGTTCAAAAACAATTTTGAATATATGATCTTCGGGGTTTAAGTTGGGCTTCTAATCGATTGCCATCCAATTCCTGACTTTGAAGAAGAATGTCAGAAAAATATCTATAGTGACAAAGGAAAATAAAATTTAGAAAACCCAGATAACTTTAACATATATTGGACCGATTCGAGGCAGGAACGCAACTGATACTCCAGGCGAAGTTTTTGGGGGTACCTTGATATTTTGAACTATGTTACTATACAAAGCAGGCTAGTTTGTAGGTAGTCCTTATGAACAATGGGTATTTGCTGACAATATTTATGGCTATAGCTGTCTTTCTGCAACTATCTGCAGGATAAATTCCATGAAGGCACAAGTCACAAAGTTTCTTAATAGAAAAATAAATCATTTAAAATGGCCAGCATCTATGATATTTGGAAATTCTTCTTTGTTTAAGTTTTGATAGCTAGCAGACGATTTGATCTACCATTGAACCAGTATAGGCAGATATTTTTAATTTGATTATTTTTAAATTTAGGGTCTATATCTAACACCAATTGAGTTTCCATTTCAACAATATAAGCACTCGGAAAATTCCGAAGGGCGAACTTTTGATTTATAGGCGGGTGCGCTATCAAGACTAACATATAGTTTAGAATAACGCTAAGAAAACTACTAATTCGCAGCCCTAGTGTGATGAATGAAAGTTTAAATGAAATGCAAAAAATAAATAAAAAAATATAAAACAACACACCTATTTCACAGTCATTTTTAACTTGATGCCAAAGCGGCTTTGCCAAATATACCCAGAAATATTTAAGGAACTTGTGTACTTTTTTTTACTGAATGTACTGATTTTTAAAAAATCGCAGGGTACATATAATTACTCAGTCGAATCGTAGCCTAAAACTTTTAATAATTTAATAAAATACAAAGCAAATACGTCATGACAGAGGCGCGGCAGCGCACAAGGGTCAATTGAGTCATGAAATGTCACTGTCAAGTTTAAGTTTACTTCCTACACAGTTCGTGCAAATAAACGTCTTTCTGTCTGCTTCCCACCGAGTTCATACAGATCTGACCTTCAACTGATACCAGCATTACCTAAGAAAATAAGAAAATCCAGCACTCCAATTATTTTGCTTCAGTGAAGCTGAAAATATGATACACTGCCTCGATGCTAAGATACATAATATTTAATATGATACACAAGCCAGCAAGTGGCAACAGGACATCATTTGGTTGACCAAACGATGTCATGTCATGAATAATTATGCAACAACAAGCACATATGATTTATGGTTATAGCAAGGATTTCAGAATAACTTTGGGTGTGCGTAGCAACTTTGTCGTCATTATAGCCATCATTGGAGCATATATAACCATCCATCAAAACACGTTGTGTCTCGTTGTCTGGCAACAGCGGGACACATATGTATGTGAGTCCTTAATGCATTAAGGTTAGCAGCAAATCAAAAAACATCAAAAAGACTAACCCCCGGTAAAAAGAAAAATATACGATGAAAAATGTTTGGCTGCTGTTTCTATTAAAATATTATTAAAAGTGCAGACTATGGGGTGTTGGAACAAGGGGGTGATGTTTGCCGGCAGCCTTTTGACAGGTTCGCCAATTCAATTGTTACAATATTATTGCATACTTTGTGGCATATTTACAAGCAAGCAACAAGGAAACTGCGATTTTCATAAGAAAAACCAAAAGCGCATGTAATATGCGTGTAGAGTAGCTGGCTGAAGCACTCGACTGGAGAATGTAGCATGTAGCATGTCCTTCAGCGCTTTATCGGCTTAAGTTTTTTTTTCGAGGGGATTTATTTGATGAAGTTGCACTTTGATGTCACACAGTGTGACTAGACAGTGGGATTGGTTTGGGATTGGGCGGAGTAAAAATAAAATAGAATAATATAAAAATTGCAGCCGAATAAAGCAGAAAGCAGCCGGGAATTTGCGTTTGAAATATCGTAAGCATTTCCTCTCAATCTGCTACAAATGAAAAATCAAGGACATCTGTTACGACAGCACACAAAGATGCCGGCAACTTGTATATGTGTCGCACTCTCCCAATGGACGCCAGATTAACTCCTAGTTCAAGCAGACAAAACAGCGCACTTGAGAGCGGCAAAGAGTGCGGCATTGAAGTGGAAAAGTAAAACGAAACGAAGATAGTTTATAAGAAATTGCCGTTACAATAAGCTCTCTGCTCAAAAAAGTGGATGCTGTAATGCCCGGCGTTGTACAACAATAAAATGCAAATGTTGTGTTGCCATTTTCCAATCTCGCAAGGATACAGGGTTAACGCTTAGATAGATTTTTAATCAAATTAAAGCGAAATTGCAACATTTACAAGAGATCCACATTGATTGGTTTTGTTTAATTAAAATTGACTTAAAACTAAACGATTTTTAAATAATGAATATTCACATATATGAAGAATGTTATCGATGAAAAATTGGAAATTTCTTTACAACTTTTCAAAAGCTTTAAAAAGTTTAGTTTGGATTAAGTTCATCAGTTGGATTTAGGGATTTTGGCAATATATTTGATTTTGCTACTTCTTTAAATTAAAAATAAACCAGAAATTTTTTTTAATATTCTTATAAGATAACGTCTTGTAAGTTCAGGAACTAAATCACAACTGAATGCTTTACTTCTGAATGCTTATATGTCAAACGCTTTCTTTTCCGAGACATCTCTGTTTATCTTTCTAACAAATTTTTCTTAAGAATCTGTGCCTTTTATATGCAATCTTCTCATTTAGAGTCTATACTTGCCACATCGATTATTCATTACAAATCGTACACTTTGAATTCCCCCACTTGGTCATTGTTGATCTTTTTTATGTTACCTCCTGTTTTCTCCTTTTTTTTATTGCAAAAAAACAAGTTTCTAGCCATTTTTTGTGAGAAAAAAAGTTCATTCATCCATCAGCCTATTGATGCGCATTAGTATTATATTTGATATATCTCTATCTAGTTAGTAAATATTTTTTAGTTTTTAAAAATTCTCTTAAAACCCACACCACCTCCGAACTAATCGTGTAACCTGAAATGCACATTAAAATTAGTCGCAAATTTCCACACTATGAAGTCGGTTGCTTTTGGAATAACACTCCAAAAGGCTTTACTTGTGGCCAAACATTAACTGGACTTACTTGTATCCCTTAAATTGAGAAATTAAAAAATACAATAAAAGAAAACTCAATCAGCAAAAAAAACAAATTATTTTTATGCGCAAGCAGTGCAGCCGGTAAATGGACAAATGAGCGCGAGAGCGACAGTAAAGTCAATATGTGTGAAGGAGTTGACACATGTGTGTCTGCTGACTGCACTGCATTGATGCCATTTATTATTTTTTTTTTAATTGATTTGCACGGCAATCTCTATGTCAATTGTACCCTTTTTTCTATCGCAAAAACTTTTTTTTAGTCCAGACCTATCTTCAAAGTTAAGTTTACCTTTATATAATATAGTTTTTTATTCTGTATTATATTGCAGTTCTTAATCAATCAATCATTTCCTAATCAGTTCAGGTCAATCGCTCTAAGTTGCAATAAGCAGTTTCAAGTATCTGGGGCCGCGTAAGCTATCGAGCACATTTCTCTGCTTGTTATTAAGGAAATATTTCCATTTTCTAAACCGCAAAACGATACTAGACCTACAACAGTGTTGTCACTCCATTCCTAGCAAATTTATCTGCATTTTAATTACCCATAATCCCAACGTTACCTGCTATTCAGAGTAATCAAACCTGACTATGTTCCCCATTTCAATTAGCTTTTCAATACATTTTATCCCCAGATTTCATGCTATCTGGTGTGGGTTCAGTGTCCAGTTCATCTATCAGTCAATATGGCTTTTTTCTGGTTATGGGTACGTTCTAGATTAAAGTTAACACATCTGTCAATCGTATATGTTGTTGTTTGAAAGTTAGATGTGTGTTTTTCCCAGAATTTCCAAGGTTCTCGGTTTCACTACCCCCGTTCCAACTCCTACATCTGTAAGCGAACCCTCCGTATATGGTGCTATGGTGCTATTCTCATTCTTCTTTATTACTGACTTCTATTTACAATTGTTCGCATTGTGTCGCTCGGTATGATTATCCCTTAGTACGAGTGCTGGCTATTTACTGCCTATCTCTGCCTTAAAGTTTAATCGTGGAAGCAGAATTATTTTCCAAGTTTTTTTATTATTTATTCGCGCTTTGTAGTAAACATTAGAAAAGACTTATTTTTTAAAAGTACGCCAAGGTAGCGTAGTGGTTACGCACTCGCCTCTTAATCAGAAGGTCGGGGGTTCGATTCTACCCAGCAAACGATCGTTTTCCCATAGATGGCGCCAGTTATGTTGCCTCATGGCACTACAGAGAAGAGCACTACAAAATTTCAATTAAGAATTTGTACATTGCTTTGTAGAGCCTCAAAACTAACGAATTGACGCCTTAACGCGTTAAGTAGACAAATAAGTTCCTATCGAAAATTCCCCCGGAAAAGACACCCTGTACAATTTGGCATAAGCAATTTCCTGTAACTTTTTTTTTTGCACTTTTACCAAGACATATTTAAAGCTTGCAATTGTAGCCAGCAGCAAAAGTGGAAAATTCAAAAATGATTTCTTTTGCATAAATCACACATATCTCTGGAAACTCTGGCAAAAAAAAAATATAAGAAAAAAGAAAAAGTGTTGCCACCCTTTGCGAACAGCTGCAAGAAAAGTTCTAAAATACAATTTTGCTAGTGGCATTGTTGTGTGCCCTTGACATTTTGCTGAATGATGATGACGTTGAGTTTATATAATATTTATTATATATTTAGTTTATATATATATATACAAACAAGGATCAAGTTACCTTCATAAGTTGCATGCTGTCAATGCGAGAGTCAGAGCGAGCGAGAGAGATTAGGCGAGAGACTTGCAACTGCTATTAATTTTGCATCTCCAGCTGTTTGTGTGTGGATTTTGTGGCATTTCTGACAGCAGCCAAGATGCAATAGAGCGAACTGTGCATGCCACAAGGTGTCTCCACACCTTTCACTCTTACTCTCTCAGCAAATATGTCTCAAATGTCAACGTCTCTGGCTATGCTTTGTGTGTACGTACGTACGTATGTCTGAGGTCTAGACAATGTCTAGCTAGATACCATATTATCAACACATTTATATGAAATTTAATCTAATAAAATTGTCAAATATGCGCAGCCATAGTTATGCGCCTCAGATCGTCTGCGCCTTAAAGCATGCTACATTAATTTTTTTCCACGCCGCGCCACCGGCTTATTGACCTTAAATTTATGCTACTTGTCGCCAGCCCAACCAAAACTGTGGCCAACGACGCTTTTGAATAATTCAAAAATACTTTTCCAACACTAAAGCAACAACAGCGGAGAAACAACACTGACAGCGCAATATTTGCCTTTGTAGCTTGCGCGCCGCTAACAGCCCCTCAGACATTTATACATAATAAAATTTATGATTTTTATAGCTGGTCGTGCTGCTGTCGCCATTTTCGATGCCAACGGCTCGCGACTGAGATTTTTCCTGGGATTTCCTTTCCCGGCTGTCAACTTATCGCGTGCGTTGACAGTTTGCTTGGTTTTTTTTACTCCCGGCATAGGGCGGTTGTTGGGGGTGTCATGCTGTATATTTTTTGGCACCTTAAAAGCAAAAAGCGTAACCAAAACCAACGAAACTCCGACACTGCGCGTTCTGCTTTTAACTTCAATGTGCTTTGCATTCGTAAATAGTTGGCGGGCTCTGTGGCTTCCAGGTAGCACGGAGAAGAAACCACCAAGTGTTGGGTAACCGCTGGGCACGACTGCCGCGCCGGAAAGTTAATTTTGTGCTGTATTTATTATTTATGTGCATTACTTGGCTCTTTTTTTTTGAAAAGATTTTCACTTAACATTTTCCGTGTATGCTTTTAGACAGTCGAAATAGTCGCAAGAAATAATGCACAAGTGCAGTAAAAGATTTATGCGTCCAATAATCAAGATTATATGAGAAACATTTGTGCAGAAACACTTGTGTAGGTGAAAGAGCACCCGGGAACGATAATGTAAAATTATTCATTTACTTAACTTTGCACATATTTTGGAACTATTTATGTGAAGTTCTGCAATAATAAAAGGCGAATTAAAAAGTGCGGATAAGCGTTATTCCTATGTGAATACATCCATATTATTTTTTTTTAAACAATCTGTTTAAAATATAGGAAAAAGTTGGCTCGAACTGGCTTATGCCACTTGAACTAAATTTTAAAAGACAAATGAATGGAGTTACTCTCCCAAATGAAACGTTTTGATTTCTCAGCCTTGATTAACTTTTAATCAAATCTCTCTCTGTCTAATTTTTATAGTCTGTATAGTATGGGACAAAGTTAAAGCATTATTATAT
Source organism: Chymomyza procnemis (assembly GCA_035046065.1). Lineage (NCBI taxonomy): Eukaryota > Metazoa > Arthropoda > Insecta > Diptera > Drosophilidae > Chymomyza > Chymomyza procnemis. The sequence continues at coordinate 11,572,201 of JAWNOJ010000024.1, forward strand.
CCAGCTGAAAAAGTCGAAGACCTACAAAAGCTTAAAGTATGATCAGAGTGATTAGACTCAGAATTTGATCTACGCTTTTGTTTGTCCTAGTGTATAAACGCGGAGATCTCTGAGATGATACAAGCTCAGGTTACAAACTATTTAGATAAAATACTTTTACTCTATTATAAATATTATTATACACATCTATTTAAGTCTTTTGATATTGGGGAAATAGCTCCCATAGAGATGTTTTGGATCACCTCAAAAAAAACATTAAAATTTTTTAAGAATAGTTCGGCTATTTTTAAAGACATTTTTATGCTTCATGCGGCATGTATGTCAAATTTGATAGAATTCGGTCTAGAATATCATATAGCCACCAGAACGAAAATCTTTAAACACAATTCAATTTTTACGCTGCATTCGTTGTACTTCGTTTCTTTTTCAAGTTAACCCAGCTTAGTTCAATTTGTAAAAGTTTCCTAGAATTCCCAATTTAATTCGCAAAAGTTTCTTAGCCATTCCAAGTATTGTTTCGGTAACAAAATTTTTTTTGCCAAAGTAAGATGTTTTGTAAGAAATCATAACTGAGTCAACGCATCAAACTTATGAGTAAACATTATTGATTTAATTACAGAAAGGTGATAAAGATTATCTTAAAGTCGACTGTGCCCTACTTTACAGGTTGGGTGAGTTCGCATAAAGCGTTTGTGTAATTATCTCCGCGTGCTCTATGTAAATTGAGAGCTTTCCTTTTAGTTCAAATTTGTGATAAAGATTACAGTAAGGAGTTAAATTATAATATCCTTAAAATAATATAAGCAAATAGCTGAGTCATTAAAATATGGAATATATGTACATAAAGTGATTATTTTCCCAAAAAAAGGTGAGCGCTGAGTCTGAACAGCTTGCGTCAAAACTTTGCTCATTTGTATTAAAGTCGCTAGTTAAGATAGTCTGACAAGCCTTATATACCTCTTGTCTAAAATCTTGCAATGAACATTGTTAAGCGCACTTCCTTCCATTAGAGGTCATAAGCTAAGACGCTTTCCAGACGTCGTATAAAGAATGAGATAACATAGAAGATAGTTTCAGAGCGCGGTCAGATTGAAAATAGGGCAGAGCGAGAGATTGCCATTACTCTTTAACTATTTTTTATGTAGATAGGCACGCAGATGAAATTAATGAATAACAATTAAAACGAATTAACTGGTATCATTACGGAACCCAAATTCAAGGAAGTCATTTATTCTTTGAAGTTCGTAGCAGCCCCATTAATCAACTCGTACAAAATAAAGACAACTCTATTATAGCACAGAAATTTGCTGTGCTTTTATTATAACTGGAGCACCATGGAGGTCTTCGAGTGTTGCAGCCAGAAAAAAGCTTTGATAGAAATACAATTAAACACTTCATCACGAAGATTGCATCTTTTGAGAGCTATTGTTCAGGTATGAGCAGTTTAACTTCTTAGGCTTAATAGGAAGAGTATGTCTAGAGTACGTCTGCATAACAAGCCCGCATAGCTGACAGAGTGCACTGAAATCTGAAGAGATAGAAAAAGCAACCAACTTTTCAGAAAAACTTTCCTCAGTCAACCCTACAAATGTGTCCAATATCGACATATTTGCTCTCCCAGCTTTTGCTTTGAATAATAAATTAGCCACTAAATGTAGAGATTCCTTCCAATGAATTGTCTAACGAAAGTTTTACGATTGGTTCATCTTCTACGCATCGTAGAATAACTACCTCGCTTGTCTTCTTAAACTGGCCCAAATGAATTTCTTAACTTGAACAACATAGAGAGATTTATCAGGTATTAAATGCTGGCCTATCCACTCGATAATCCTACATTACATGCCCTTCCAAACATTCCCCATGCTCTTAATCAATAAACACCAAGTTGTGAGGATAGAAATTCCATTGGTCTTCACGACTAAACAATTCTAGGTTACACAACCTTTCAAACATTTAAATTCAAAAATTCCTTTAGCCCTCATTATTTATTTTCTTCAGAGAATATTTAGTCAATTAAACAGGCCTTATCCCGCCTAATCACTTATATTGAATCGATAAGTAAGATCAGCAGGAAGCAAATTTTGGTAGATCACTAGGATTAATTTTGATTTTACTCCTTAACACTTGTCCCCTCCATTTTTTTTTCTTTTCGTTATACAATTGTGCATTGCCTTTTAATGCTCATTATGGGCAAATTAAAGTAATCTAAAACCCTATTGAAAAATTTATCAGTTTTCGAGCAAACATATCAAAACAATTTATCAATTCAAAATGCAAACAATTATCTTTGTGAAATATAGTACGTTGCTAGCTGCTGCTTGTTCCACAACCCATAAATCTGTTCATATTTAACTTGTGGCAGGCATCTATGTTCTACAGCACACTAATTCCCAGCTAAATCTGTTCAGTTCAAAAGTCTGTCAAAATCTGATTTGCAACAATATTAAATTACATTCAATTAATTATTGTTAACAAATCCGAGTCTGTGACTGTCACTTGAAATTCGCTTTGTTTTGCCTCTAGCATGACCAAAATTTCGATGCCTTTTGTCTAATTGGATTTGTGCTCAAAATGGGTTAATGAAATAGCAAGCATTCGATTGTAGGTAGGTAGGTAGGTACCCGAAGAACTGCAGAGCAGAGGCAGCCGCTTAAAATCGTATTAATTAACACTCATTTATGGCAAAGAGAGTCTCTTCAAAATCTGTATGTCTACATTGCTCATACGCCCCGTAAGCTTTCAATTGTTACAGCTGCTGCTGGTAATCGTAATCATTGTGTACGATTGTGTGTATCTGCATCTGTATCTGTGTCTGGCAATATACTGAGTGTGAGTATGCTTAAATTTGCTTTTAATTAGTGTAGACTTTAGTGGCAAGGAGTTCAGTAGCAGGACGTGGCATCGGTAGCTCTCAGCTTGAGCTCCTTGTAGTATTTGCATGTCTGCTTTACTTCCTTCTTGTGTGGGAACAATGCGTCAAAGTGTTATATGCAAATAAGCCGCATGTGCAGGGTGTGCAACATTTGCAAGACTCTTGCCGTCGCCGCCACCCAACTATCCATCATTACTGCGTAGATACGTTGTTGTTGTTGCAGCAAATGTTGCAAAATGGCACGCGGACATGTTTGATTACAAGTGCATGTTGTGCCCGGAATGCCAAGTGACCAGCCGTGCAGCAAAGCAATACATTCCAAGACATGACTCACATATGCAATCTCATGTGCACTACTGAAGTGGTCTGTGGTATGTAATGGATGCAAATGTATACTGAAAGAAGCAGCCAAAATGCGATGCTAATTGAAGTTTTAAAACGAATTGCAAATACACTGAATGAGGGCAATAGAACGAGGCATCAATAGAGTCCAATCTTTTTTAATGAATGTATTTCGCTTATCTCTATTAATAGCTGAATCCGAACGGCGATGTCTTTACTTAATAGAGTTTTTCCAACGTAAATAGCATCGAATTGCGAGCCATCGAGTGCGCTACCACTACACTACCGGGGTCCACAATTTGATGAATCACTTTGATGTATTTTTTGGGAGCTAAGCTATTCCAACTTAAGTTTAAAGACTGCTGAGCCTTATAGGCACAACGACCACGACAAAGCGATCTCACTAAGATAGCATAAGTAACGCAGAGAAGAAACTTTTAACTAGATTTTCATCAAAAGACTGATAAAGGGTAATTTTTTTAGCACTGATGCGGTTATCGTGCAAACACTTGCAGCTTGCTGCATATCTATAGCCATAAAGCCTTTAAAAAAAAATCATTTTTTAGCTTGCTTAAAATTCCGCATTGAAAGTCCAATTAAAATCCGTTAATAATTTTAAAATCATTTCCTCAACAAAATTCCACACGGCTCAGCAAGCTAATGAGCTACTGCTCCAAATTTTTCCTGTTGTTTATTTTCTTTATTTTCCTTTAATGCTCAAAAATGATACACTAAATGCACATAAAAAGTTTCATAAAGTCCTTTGGTCTGCGAGAGTTTGAAAGTAAATTAAAGCGCTTAAGAGCTGCAATTAAATCTTTTACACTGACGATTCCATTGTCATTTAAGTAAAATGAAATCCCCACACACGCAGACAAATGCACACAGCGTACACCCACTTGCCCAAATGGCCAGTAAAATGGCACACCATGAAGTATGTACACATCTGTGTATATATATGAGTATCCTGAAAAGTCACACAAGTCACAAGTAGGCGGGCTGGGTGGCCGAGTTTGGGGGGCGGCAAGCATATGCGCTTGTATTTTCATTAAAATCAAAAGTATAATTAAATTCTTGGACCCCATCTGGCCGCAAGCACTGTTCCGGATCCCACTCCGGCACATAGCGTATACGGTGACCTATGCGTATACATGCTGGGAATTTGTTTGTTATGACAGCACAGAGAGAGAGCAGCAGAAAAAAGAAGAAAGCAGCAAAACAAAAAACTGTAAATGGGATTTCTTTAGTTTGCCATGAGTTGCGTCCACCAGCCCCCACAGCCTGTTGTTTCTCTGCCATGCTTGCTGACAGCACACGCACATGTCAAGGGACAAAGGACATTGGGGCAGTCCGTCGTCGCCTTTGTGGTCATTAGACAAATACGTGCCACATGCTTTTTTAAATAAGTGCAAAAAGTCATTCACTTTGCTTTACTTGCAGCAATTTTTTCCCCATTTTTTTGGTTTTTTTTTCTTTGAGTTTTATTTTGTTTTTAATGAAGTGCACTGATTAATGCATAAAACAGACACCAAAGCAAAAACCGGAAAAGAAAATGCAAAAAAAAAAAAAAAATCAGAAACATTATGTAAAAAATGTTGAGGATTAAAGCGAATATAAAAAAACGCTCGTTGAATACTTCCGGTTTCCGTTTTGCTGACTTTAGTTGAATTTGTGGCCAAGTTTCAATAGCTTTTCAATTGTGCAATAAATATTAATATAAAAAAAAAAATAATGAAATAAAAATGAAACGAATAATCAATAATTTAAGCCACAGTAGCGCACGCAGCACGTGCTGCACATGGCGGCCATTGCAGGCGGCAGTGGCGTAGTTAGTTTTTTAGCAAGGAGGAAGTTTTGAATTACATTTTTGTATTTACTTTTTTAAGTAAAAAATTAAAAACAAAAAGAATTGCATAGGAAACATATGCATATAAACTAATCAGCGTCTGCGCCATGCTGGGTGAACTTTGTATGAATTTGCAGCAACTCACATCAAAGATTGAACAAAGACTCAGATTTACAATAGCCAAGATGAAAAAAGAATACAAATTTACTAAACCAAAACTTTATTGTAGAAAGAGAACCAAAATAGCACCATTAAATCCGTAGAGTATATTGATATATTGGACAATGATGCTCAAAAGGAGTGATCATGATGACTTAGAAGTGCAGCAGTTATGGATTGAATGGACGACCGTTGGAAAAAGGGGTAATTGCAAGTAGTATTATAATTAGGACAATGAGACGAAAATGATTAGTTTTAGAATTGTAGGAGAAATGTAATATGATTACGAGTTACCCGAGAAGGTACTCCAAAAGTAACTTTATAAAGAATATAAGAAGAATCAATTAAAAGCTTATGCAGAAAGTGGATAGCTTCATAATGCGTAGTCTGTCAGAATAATTTGACAGTCGGATAGATGTATCCTACATTAAACCTTGCAGTGCGAAGGTAAGTAATTTATTTAGTACAGACTCAATCCAGTAATAATAAAGATAGAATTACGGGCTCTCAACGCATGCGAAGTACTCCAAAATTGGGCAGACAAGAGAAATGTAGAAAGATTTAAAGTTGTAAGAATTATTTAACTGTTTCAACCATCACTCAATAAACGCAAGTATCATTGCTTCATTTGCAATATTGCAGATATAATTGTCAAACTAAAGTTTTTAGTGAACAAGATTAACAATCTCAAAAAAGCTTCGGGTGCGCTTTGGGGTAGAGCCGTCTACAGTATAACTAAGCATTTAAAATTTTAAGAACTGTGTGAGGGAAAGAAGAATCTGCCTTTTGAAAATGCTTGTGGCTGCCAAAGGAAGAATGCCAAATTATAATTTGTTGTAGTCTGATTTTATGTACTATAATTTTATATATTAAGCTAAAATGTGACGTTGCAATTTTGTAGAGTCAATTGAGTCTCTTTTGCATTTATGTGAGCCTCACCAAGTCCAATCAATGGTCAATTTGTACTCCCAAGTAATCTAGGTATGTCAGATCCATGTCTGGTCCACAAATTTAAGGTTTATAAAGCTTTTTAAGCTTACTTTAGAGCTCTCTACGCCACTGGCCTATATATATGTACATGGCTTGGCACACTCCAACGTAACTACTCATCCTTACGCACTCTGCAACGCCCACACACTCCTCCACACACACACACACACACACAGGGCTGCCATACAAACATAGTTAAAAACACTTGCATAGATTTATGAGCGCAGTCAACAGCGATGGCGGCAAACGCGCATTTCGTGCAGTCAATATAACATTGTTTAAACTTCACTTCCGACTTTTTGTGAGCGCATACATTTACTTATATATAGAAATATATATATGCTATATAATATACATATTCGTATATACATTGTTCACTTATATCGCACAATCAAACAGTTAACACACTTATATGCATAGCGAAGGATACAATATATAGTTCGTTCAAAAATGACGCGAGAGTGGGTTGAAAAAAACCATCTGAACATTCGTAGAAAAAATATTGGCTTTATTAATATTTAAAACAATTTGTCCCCTTTTTTTTGGTAGATGGCAAGTTATTGCTTACTTAATGACCAGCTGTAAATTGAGAGCTTCATGAAATAATCCTTTTATGCATAGTTTTTTAATAAACTGAATGTAAAAAAATGTGAATTTATTTTATTTTTTTATTAGAGCTTTCAGTCTGAATCAGAATGTTAAATACATTTTTCCATTTTTTGACAAATATGTACAATTTGATTATGTTTAATTTGATAAATATCAAAAGCTGTTAAAAATTTTACAAAACTTAAGATATTGTAATGATGTTTGACTGTAATTAGTAAAAGGCTAACAATAACAGGAACTTTTCCTATCAATTGATCGAGTATTTTTTTTTATATTTGCTCTTCGGGATTTAAATTGGGATCTCAATTTTCGATTGCTGTCCTAGTTTTGAAGAACTCGGTTGCAATTACTCTAATGTACTTCTTAAAAAAAATTACTTTTGTTGCGTTGAGACTAATTCGTAATTTTCGACCTCTAGCACTACCATTGGTGAATCCAAATATGCATTCCACGTTACTTTTCGCGTCATATCCGCTAACTATAATAATTTTTAAAATCACGAACTGTATATTCAATTCTTCTTTTTCTCAATCTTAAAATCTTAAAATCTTTAACAAAGCACAAACTATGAAAAACCAACGCTGATCTACTAACTTCTTTGTTAAGAAAGATTAAATATTATGTTTTCCTCCTGGTCTCATCTTTTACATTACATCCAAGATCCAAAATTGTCCCATCATTACATTTTACTTCGTTTTTAAGATTTTTTTAAAATTTTTAAATTGTTTAATTATAAGTTCTACTAGACTTAGTTGTTCCCCAAAATTATAATTAAAAAGAAGGAAAAGATGTTCAAAGATTCCCTGGTCAGGTTTTGTTCTTTCATTTTGTTCTATAATGAATCTTTAATTCGACACTGTCCAGAATTCGTGTCACAACGGTGAGAACTTTGGTGCTTTGGTTTTATATTATCATTTTATTTATCTGCCATTCTGTATTCTAATTCTTTTTTTTTTTCTACGACATTGTTGATTCACCGGTCTTCGTGTGTGCACATCTTTGGAGTCTTCGTTCTGCCCGACATCCGCTGACCTAGTGTTCTTTATAGCGCATTGGAGGTAATATTCTTTTCCCGTGTGACGTCGGTCGAGGAGAAGAATACCATCACTACTGCTGAAGCATAACATAAAAGACGACTATAATAACGAATGTTTCGAAGAATCATACGGGGTTAATCATAGTAGGTTTTAAATTTCTATAGGGAGCGTCTTTAACACAAAATCCTAAAAGGGGTCAATCCGGTGCCATGGGTGGTCAGATAGCCTACAGAGTTTTCTCTGCCCATATCATGGGGTGCGACCCTTTAAGGAAGTATCGTGGTGTTTGTAGTTTACTACCCAAATGCGGATGAAACTTTCGACCTTGACGTGAAATTGTGTCTAACCCACCGGGCATTGCAATCCTCAGATCTAAACAGGCTTAAGATAGATCTCGACTCTTACCAATGGTGAAGAACATGCCTGAATAGAAGTAGTGTCTCTTCGTCTTGAAATAGTGCAATGTGCCAGCTTTTACAAATTTAATAAATCCACGCCTATTATCCGCCTCCAAAAATGATACTAACATTGCTACAAAAATGTCTAAATCCACCCTCGCTTATACTGCCCTGCATCAAGGACTTTAGATAATTGTATACAGTACTTCATTGCATTGTTTTATTTGTGCTTCAAATGCCAGCAAGAAGAAAATAAAAAATTAAAATAAAACAAACAAAAAGAGAGATACACTTAATATTGTTTGCCAAATGTGCTGCCGGCTTTTGGCCAAATGCCCTTTTCGGCCCTCCAATGCCTCTTGTTGCACTTTGGCAGCCATTTAACTTAAACTGATGTCCTGCTGCTGTGCTGGTCTGGCTATTGTGTGACTATTGCAGCATATCCTGCAGCCAATTTCTATAGTCGGTTTTATACATGCTTATCTACAGCCAAACACAAACTCTTACCACATCGCCACACTCAACACACACACAACACACACTCTCTCTCAGAGACGCTCCCTCACCCGTACACATAAAGATTTATTTACTTTAGTCCTGTACAACTATTAGAAATAACATGACATTGCTGTTCCTATCATTTCTATTGGACTCACTATTTCACATTACTATCAGACATAATATTTCCGCAGAGCACTACCCAGAACTAAATCCTTCCTCTTCCAAAAAAAAAAAAAAAATACGATAAAAATGTGCTGCCAGCAAATGTCTTTCAATTTAAATTCAAATTTATTGCCACAATAACCACAAATTTTTCGTTCAAGCATTTCATTTCATTTCTGTTACATTTTCACTTTATTTTGTATCTTTCACAATTTGTTTACTTTTCTGGTTCCCTTTCAATGTATTTAAAAATTGTATCTTTTGTTTTGAATGATGCAAATTTAGAAGGTGGCGCAATGAACAGAACTTTTGTGCTTGTCTCTTTGCCTTTGTGGCAGCAGTAGCGTGACGTTACTGATTTTATTTTATGTTTGGCGATTTAGAGATTAATGCCTTTATAAATAACACATATGAGATGGCATTTAATGAAAATATAAAGTAGAAAATAATCGTTTGGCGGATTTGCGACGGTTTCAGTAATAGTATTTCTTCTGTTCCTATGTTAGTTTGTTATCCCCATTTCTTAAGAACTTTTTGTTGTTGAGTTCTTTTTGTTTTTGGCTCCCCTATCCCTCATCCTCGTTTATCGCATCAACTTATTTCATCGTTTTTCATTAGTTGTCCTCTCATTTTATGACAGCATTCTCACCTTAGCTTATTACTTAGTGTAACATCTTATCTCATAACTTACCTCAAGTATCTTAACCATTTGATATTATCTCTTCTCATCAATATCAGAATAATATTTTAGTAAGTAGAAAGACAACCCAAGAATTGGCAAAAAAATGTTTTTTAAGTTTAATCTCGATTCTCTTCAACTAATCTCAACTCAAAATGCATATTTCATCTCATTGAATCTATTTTGATCTTATTTCTTCTCGTCTCATGTCACTCATCTCATCTCATCTCACCTCATCTTTTCTCGTCTCATCTCACTCATCTGATCTGATCGGTTCTGCCTGATCTCATCTCATCTCATCTCATCTCTCGGGGTTCTTGCATCTATTAATCATCATCATCTCAAATCATTTATTCTCGTCTCATGTCACTCATCTCATCTCACCTCATCTTTTCTCGTCTCATCTTACTCATCTCATCTGATCTGATCTCATCTCAACTCATCTCATCTCACCTCATCTCATCTCATCTCATCTCATCTCATCTCATCTCATCTCATCTCATCTCATCTCATCTCATCTCATCTTACATCATCTCATCTTACATCATCTCATGTCACATTTCAATTGAAATTTATATACGACGTCATTCACACCTTTTAAATACAACTCTAACTACAATTACTTTGCGTTACCTTGGTAAATTTATCGTGTCATGTCTGCTCTTTGAAAATCTCAACTGTAAAAATAAATCAGCTATATTACATACTTGCTTCCCCATCGCCTATCACACATATTTAAGACCTAAACAAGCCGCCAAAGTTGCGCTCCTTACATATTTCATTTGACTTATTGTTGACAAGCTTTTAAATAAATTGAATTTACTGACAGGCCCATATACCATTCCCCCAATCGGGAGAGCCCACAAGTAGTAGCTACCTGTGCCTGCAGCTCTAAGGTAAACATTTTCCCAAGATTTACGAGAATCTTTTCAAGCTCGCAGCGGTATGGGCAGCTGTTCAACGCACTTCTAATGCCCGCAAACTGCAAATTGCTACAAAATCACTTAGCTGTAAATTTTTATGGCCGAAAAGGGCAAAGAGAAAGCGCCAAGAAAGAGAGAGAGAAAAAGCAAGAGAGAACGTAAAAAAAAGAAATGCGTGAAAAAAGAAAACAAACGGAAGCAATTGTCAGGACATCGTCACTCGGGCGGCCATTTTGCTGCTGGTAAATATGTATGGCTTGTGTGTCAATGTGTGTGTGTCTGTGTGTGTGTGTGTGTGTGTTATGTAATGTAACTGTTAAAGGCTTCATTGCGTTTTATGACATTTTGTGCGACATTGCAAAAGCGTCAACAGACTTGGCCATTTTGTGGCTTCACGGCTATTTTGCATTAAATTTCAAATGCATGAAAAGCGAAAGGTAGACATAATGCGGTGAAACGAGGGGATTCGGAATAAAACGTGTTGAATGTTGTCCTTGTATCGTATTGTTATGCTGCTATTTTCATTAAAGTTTTTTTTTGTTGTACCTTATAAATGTAGATGTCATAATGGTACATTCGCTTTTGGAAATTTGGAAATAAGCATATGGAAGTCGTAGAAATGCTTTGAAATGTTTCTTTTTTTTTGAAAATTTAACTTTCCCCAGACACTATTTTTACTTATGTATAATCTAACTAACTTCAATTAAAAAATGTTAAATTTAACATTTAACAATTCATTAATTTTTTTTTTTTAATTATATTTCAACTGATATGAGTTAACTTATGTTAAGGTAGTAAAATTATGATTTTAAGTTAAGAAGTACAGACTATCGTACAAGTACGCGACAACTTGATCGTTGATTACTTAATAGATGCTTTTCAGTGGCTTAACATAAAATCTTTTTTTTTTTTTATTGCTTGTCAAATTATGCTGCAAAATATTACCACAAAGTAATACAATTGATGCAGTTAGATTTGACGCTCCTATGTGGAGCATAGGGCGGACACAAACTCCTTCCAATGCCTTCTATCTTGGGCGACACTACGCAATTCATTCCACGACGCTCTCTCCTGACTTTCTGCAAGCAACATAAAATCTTAGTTAATATTTACCTACAATTTCTAACATCTCTCATTTTATTTCATATTTCTCTTATGGTGTAATAATGACAGGTGACATGCTCATCCATACAACAACTTTATTTATTGTTTTAGTCAACCTTATATCCATGCTACCACACATAAGTGACAGCTCAACACAATACCTGTTTTAAAATAAATTTAAAAAAAAACAGCTTGGTCACTAAAGTTTATTGTGAAAGACCAAAGAAACCATACAAATCGCTAAGATTCTGGAAATCAACAGACGTTATACCGATAATGTGTATGCACATTTGCTTTGATATTTTAAGATCGATTATCAAATCACTAATAAATGCCTTTTCACCAGAGATTCGAAGTAGAAAGCAACAAAGGCAATTCTCGAAAAATTTTAGCCTCAAAATTTGCTTTAGGATGTTTGGAAATTTTCAAATGTTTAAAATAATGAAGAAAGTCTGTTTATTAAAAAAGTGATAACTATATTTCAAAGAAGACAGAAAGCTCAAACCGAAAAAGTCGCCAAAGATATGTTAGCGAAGGTAATAGGTATCAGGTGTATTTGGATTCCTAAAAAAAACAATTACAGCATGAATCGCTTGTTAACACTTATTAATACAAAAGCAATACTTTACGCATATTTGGCTATATGCGCTTAAAAGGTCCAACGGTGCCTTAGACTATACAAAGAATTCAAGAAATATTCACTGAGGTGTTAAGTACAAATATCTAAGTCATCCACGACACTTTAGATGGAACTGCCAGCAACTATGTACCCATCGTCTAGGACTGATGCATTTCACAACATTTTTTAAAGTGACATGAAGATTTCCAAAGAAATAGGGATCAATAGCCAGAGCAAAGGAGTTCCATACGAAAAATCATAGTCAAATCGTTGTCGTAGTAGGTTTTTATTATTGAGCCCTCAACAGACCAAGATTGGTCATGTTAGTTAATCCAATCATCATAGAACTTTAACAGCCAAATTCCTGAGCAAGACCCCGACAGGCAACCAAGCTGATATATCCATTTCCTGCATCAACAGACCAAGATTGGTCATGTTAGTTAATCCAATCATCATAGAACTTTAACAGCCAAATACCTGAGCAAGACTCCGACAGGTAACCAAGCTGACATATCCATTTCCTGCATCTACGGCAGCAAGCCGAAGAGAGGGTGAGGCAATGCAGGCGCTCTAAACTCAACAGCAGAATAAAGATGTTGGGTTTCAAAACTATTATGAAATTAATATAGAACTATGAAATACAGATATGGAATGCTGAAAGTTTTAACAACAGCTGTGCCAGACATAATGAAATATTGGAAAAGGTCTGGGGGCACACCCTTCCCATGTCAATATTACTATTCCCTGGGTTCTCGAAGTAATTAGGAAAGCCAACACTAGTTATATCGATAATCTGCACAAGCAACCAAATTTACTGGCTGTTCAACTGTTCAATCACAGAGAATCTTAGAAGAACACACCCTCTTGACTTTGCTATGGATTAAACATAACATTCCTAACACCCCAAACTCTACTCTAAAGCAATGACAAATCACGATTTTAATTTCAACAACTGTTTTTTTTTTTAATTTTGAGACTTTTCCAAGAAGGACAGACAGCAACAGCACAGATTTGCCTTAAAACTAAAAAATACAACAACAAATAAATTATACAACAATGCTGTCATAGCGCCAAATACGGAACATGGAGATAGATATCTCTATCTCTGTGTTCCTAGAAAAAAGGGGAAAACAGAATCCTAAGGGAAGTGGGCAAATCTATTTATTTGCTATCTATGCCAGTGCTAGACAAATGCACCAGCGCAGCAGGTTGGAATCGAATCATCGTTTTTCGGGTTTACATGTGAGTACGCTACTACTACGCTGCTACCCATTCACGCACATAAGAAAATATGAATCATTTTCACTGATTATAAGCTCCTGTGTTAATATTCTTAATAAATTTGTTTAAATAAAGGGTATACAATGATCGATACTTCATCAATTGGCAAACCTCGCTCGTTAGATATGCATTGGTGTATGCATAATTGTCTGTGTTTGCCATTAAAGTGTTAAATGTCATTTGCTTGTTTGTTTTTGTTGCCCCATAGTAACTACGTCATGCATATCAAATTAATGGACCAGCTCATTTGGGGGCGCAGTGGTTGCAAATTGTATGCATATATGTCATCCGAGCAGAAAGATGACACCTGAGATTGAAACGGGTTGAAGCACGAGCAAGCTACATATACAATGAGCTTAAAGGTAAAGTAATTTAATTTGCTTATATATTTGAGTTTAAGTTATAAGCTGTTTTAAAAGCTCAATCTCATAAGTGTCTGAAAGTGCAAATCAGGAAGTCACTAAGAAAGTCAGGAAAGGTATGCAAAACTCAGTTATCGATGCGAACTGTCTTTTTGATTGGTTTCTCTGTATTTCATTTTACAACGCAATAAAAATACAATTTTTATGAACTCAGAGATTGACTACACGAAGTCCTGATATTTCCTAATATAAAAACTATTTTTACAGTATATAATCCAACATTTTGGAATTAATCTTTCTATTTATATTAAAGCAACCCATTGATTATTTTTACCTATCGGTTATCGAAATGCTAATCGAAACAAAATTGCTTCTATTTTCTGATTTATATAGTGAGAGATTCCACTATCTGTTGGTGAACACGACATATTACCCGTAACAACTACTAAGGTCAACGCTGGCAACCAAATAACTCCTTTTGAAGTAAAGTATAAGCTGCCTGTTACTATTTCAATCCATTTTCAGACTAAAGACTCCTAAAGATGCTTTACGATTATACGAAAGCTATTATGAGCGATCTTATTTTAATTCTAAACAAATAGGGTATATAGCTGTATCTGATGACATTACTGTATGAATATATTCGGTGAAATATTTTTAGGTCGAAATTTGATTTAAATATCATTTGAAATAATTTTATTTTGGTAAAGCGCATTGCAATCCGTACCACACAATTACTCGTTGTGGGTGTTGTGAGTACCATGCAACAACGTCCTGCATAACCCCTCATATTTGCTTTTCAACATAATCAACCAGTTAGAAATAAGATTCGTGGGGTTATATGATTATTTGCATACATTTTACGATAGTTCAACAATATTTCACAACTTTATTCAAACAAAAAGCATCTTGTTTCGAAAATGATAATGTTTCGAGTAAAAATATCTATCACTTTCGGTATGACGGTAACTATAGGTTATAGAGTTCAAGTATCTTATGCGCTTATACTTGATTGACGTTTTGCGTTTCACTTAATGTTTGCCTGTATAAATTGGCCTATTTTTGCTATTTATAGAAACTCCTTATAAGGACTACTCTGTTTCAAATGAGCACAAGTAAATATATTTACTTGAACCAATTCTATGTAGCGAATTTCTTTCCGTATAGAAGGCTTTTCGGACAAATTTTTCAGTCTAATAGAGTCTACAGTCAAGAACACAAAAACTTAAGCCTATTCCAATTTAAGTTGAAGATTGCTGGTAAGCCTTACTTATATATTACTTCAATTTTTGAGGAGTACTTGAATTTTGGTACTTTTGTCTTACAACATTACAAAATTTAGTTCTTAGATATTTAGTCATTATATTTGTTTTTAAAACTGCAATGCAATTATGTTTCTCTTTAATTGTTAAATCTATTAAAAACAGCTTATTAAATTGCTAAAGCTTATTAAATTCTTGCGCAGTTTATTTTTTTAGGTGGCGATAGGATGTTTTTTATTCACCATATGACACCATACTAACTAAAATTTTAAAATCATATAAACTTAAGCTTATTTAAACATAATTTTAAGGAATAAAAAATCTCGCCTTTAAGTTGATAGTATCCAACCTAAGCTATAAATTATTAAAGGATATTTAAAATAAAGCCATTTTTTGAGCTTATGTCGAATATTTACAGTTTCGATTTGAATTCACGTAACCAAGAACTAAAAATAACTCAAAGTTTTATTGAAATCACCTAATAATATGAAACAAAAACTACTACCAGTTATTAAAAAGTTAGAATGTTAAGGAACTTTTTTGACATAGTCTCTGGGGAACAAAATTGACAATGTTTAAAAATATTTAAAATACTTGATTTTATCTTTGCATCGACCGAGTCAAAGTCGTCCCATGAACTCTGAATTTTTTGTTAACAGTCTTAAGAGAGAAATAGACGCTTTATAGGTTGATTAAATTAAATTAAAATAAATAGTTCTAATAACCGTTTGCATGCAGATTGAAAAGAAATTATGGTTACTTAGCTGCACCCTGACTCTTCGACTCAAAGAACCTAAAGCAAAGAGCATAGCGAATTGGAAACACTTAATAATCCCACTAAAAGCCAATTATTGTATTTTTCAAGCGTTTCAACTTCGCATGAATCACTTTGCTCCCAATTCACTTAGCCTTTGAACTACACCTAAGCTTGCCCTTGGCAATGCCTATAAGCGGCTTATTATACTACAAGTGTCCGTGTGCTTGCTGACCTTAAGGTCTCTTCATAAATAAACAATTAGGGGCAACTACCCGACATTTGTGCAGGTTCACAGGGAACCTCCATTAAGTTCACCATTTCAACCACATGACCACTAATGCACTGACAAAACACACATACATTGGCACATTAGCATGTTGCTAATCGTCCCGGTCTAATGCCTTTTTGAAAACTTCTACGCTCTATTTGTGGCTTACTTAAGCTTTTTGCATATACTTCTAATCTATGTCCTTATATCCTGCCGTTTTTCACCTGTTCCGCCTACAACTATAATAAGCATTTAATAACTAACCCAAGGGTCTGTCGGTGGCTTGTGTTCTTCTGTCTGGGCGCCGTTTACATATCAAATTTGCCAATGTACAAAACAGTTTCCGCTTCCGGCCATTTTGTCTGTTTGTGAGAGACACATACACGCGCACAC
Organism: Chymomyza procnemis; assembly: GCA_035046065.1. Lineage (NCBI taxonomy): Eukaryota > Metazoa > Arthropoda > Insecta > Diptera > Drosophilidae > Chymomyza > Chymomyza procnemis. The sequence goes on from JAWNOJ010000024.1 coordinate 11,588,765, forward strand.
TCTCACACTTTGACAGCGAGCCGCCATGTTGTAAAGTTTTGGCCAACAACTTACGCATTATTGTAACTTGTTTGTTGGTTGGTTTGTCGGTTGTTTAAAACGTAACCCTTGCCCTCGAGCATTAGTCTGCAAAGTTTTGTACTCTAACCTTATTGCCATGAGGGGGTCACAGCAGCGAGGGTAGTTTGTAGAGTGATTAATACGATGGTATATCAATATCATCAATATAGCATATACTGAAAAATATGTATGTAGAAATACCTATTGATAAGTTTAATATGTTTGATAGAGTTGTCCGAGTTATCTATCCTTCTTGCAATATATTTAATAATATCATCATATATATAATTTATTTTGTTTGAATCGATGATCTTGATCAGATGAGACTTATGTAGATTGGTTCTGTCAAGTTGGCGTTGGCATAAAGACTGACGTGGTTGAGGAAACATCCAAGTTTCTAGGCTAGTGCATGAATTTTACGTCTAAATGAAAATTAGAAAAAATATTTTATGACGACGATATGTCCTTGTCTTAGTAAGCCTTCGTCGAAAACTTTTCGGGCTGTTTATGGGATGACGATTCATATATGTCTTCTTATTGCTCCTCCCAGAAAGAACGTGTGCTGTGGTAAAGTGAGTTTATGCAGAATGAAAATTATTGAAAAAACAGGAATAAAGGTCGTTTGGCTGTTTTGGACCAAGGACTTCTAAAACAGAAGTGCATGAATTTTTTGTCGGAAAGTTGTATTATCTAATCGAAAACTAGAGTTAGATATGTTTCTTTCTTAGTAAACCGTCATCGAAAGCTTTTCAAAATGTTAATGGGATCACGTGCCTCATTGCTTTTCCTATCCCTCTTGCTAGGAAAGTCATGTGCTGTGGTAAGGTGCTTCCATCCAGGATAGAAATAATTGAAAAAGCAGGAATAACTGGCAGTTGGTCAGATTTTTTTCTTCTAGAACTAAAGTTCATCACGACCATTAGGGTATAAATGGAAATTTCGACAAGATATATAATGATAACTAAATATTAAATGGATATTAATAAGAATGTACCTAGTCAACTGACAGGAATACCTCAAGAGCAACAATTCAGGAAAGTCAAGCTTATTTTGTTGGGCCTATGAATTGTAGGTTTTCCTGATTTAAAAATTTGCACATCAAATTTCTTAGTTTTTTTTAATACATAAGAGCACGCCTACTTTTCGTACCACCCTCGCTTAACAAAAATATCATTGCCTACCTTATAGCGGAAGGCTTAATCAAATATGCATACAATGACGTTTGAAGGGTCTTTGCAAGTGTTTGTATGTATGTAAATACTCTAATAAGTGTCATATGTTATAGCAAGTTTTGCTTATCGCTTAAACTGACGCTGTCCTGGATATGTCGTCCCGACTATGTTATGTCTCGCAACCCACTTCAAATGTCAGTTAATAAATTGCAAAACGTTTTTCTGCGAATCGACGGCGTTGCAATAACAACAACAATAAGGGCAAACCAACTGCACTTAATGTCACTGACACATACAGATGCAAAAAAAAACACACATAGATACTCCCCAACACACACACATTTCAAGTGCGACATTTGGAGACCAACAATCCGCAACGGGAGACAATGAAGTTGCCGCTGTTGACATGAAGCGTGACGACGTTGTCTACCCGGGCAGGCCAGTACGACTGCAATTCGATGTCGTCAATGGTGTACGTACGGCAGCAAACGCAGTCGAGCTGGTAGCAGCAACAGCAGCACCTGCCACCGACTGTGGCAAGGCATAACGTGAGGCGCTTCGCGACAGACATTTACAAATAAACAGCGCTAAATTATAGGTGCTCCCTGACGATCCCTCTCAACGGGTAAATAATATGGCAGATACACCTGGCGGCATCAACGACACTTCCAACAACAGCAACAACAAGAGCAAGGACGAGCATGTCTACGATGTCTAACTTTTAACTACAACAACTGCCATACCAATTACAACTACGTACCCCAAAAACAACAACCTTAATAGCAACACAAAGTTCAAGTTGACGCTGAATTGCACTTTGCAAAGAAAATGCAAGCAAAGTTATTCCTCGTCGTTGGCAGAGCTGCTTGCAACTTATTTTGTTGGTATTGTAAATGATTGCAAGTAGGGATGGACTCATTGTGCCATTGACAAGGAATTCGTATATAAGACAAGCTGATTATATTTATGGAGTTTAAGCAGTTCAATGTATTTATATGTGAAACAAGTTTTTGACTGTGTCGTCGTCAGTTGCAGCATTTTTTGTGCTTTTGAGTTGGCCTCTAGATGGCGTAAGCAAGATAATAAGCGCTAGATGGCGCCACTTGTTACTACTAGTTGGCGTAATGCTGTTGTTGTTTAGGCTCACTTTAATTTTTCCGTTAACATTTTAAATTGATTTTATAATATGTATTACATAAAGTTAATCTGTTAAAAGGCAAATAAAAATCCAAAACTTCACCCAACTAAAATGCTACTAACAAATCGTTTCGAAATACGATACTTCAGATTTGTACTTATACTGGGGGTCTTTTTTGTAGGACTGCGAATACGTATTTTGAAAACTTTTATAGAATACTTAGTGAGAACAAATAAAAGGAAGATTAAGTATTACTAGCAGACTCGACAGATACCACCATTCGTACTCGGCTATAAGCTTTTAAAGTTTAGAAATTTTTGGAAAAGTAAGATATCGGCAGTAACTTTGAAAGTCCCTACCCAAACTATCATTACTAAAATAGATCTAATAAAAAAAAAATAATTAACTAAATGCCTCTTGGCTATGCTGTCATCGTTCCAAATTGCTTGAGAGATTGTTTATATTTGCTAGTTACGCTACTTGACTGGCCTTTAACATTGATCCGGAACTTTTATTACTAATTGGCAAAGAAAGACACTGCCGTTCGATAAACTGTAGCATCCTGCCGAAAACAGAAAGCTAATTAAAATAGATATCGCTTTTTTCACCAAAGAGTGACTGACAAATTATCATGTCCAGAAAATAGTTTACTTATGCGGTTTTGTACAATACCTTTTTAGCAAATTTTTTTAGACAGAAGATTGTCTTCTACCAAGTACTTAATCAACATCAATTTAATATGCATTAGAAGACAGTCGTTGCTGACGTAGATTAACATCAGATACATCATAAACTTCCCTGAGTGACAATTTGGTAATAGATCGTATTAAAGTGTTCAACCCTTTTTCGACTTCTAATTTAGTTTTCTTGGGTTAAATACATCATAAGACTTGTCTAATTTTCCTTTTATTATATAGGTTGATTTCTGTCTACCTTATCGAGAGTGTACTATTATAATTAAGTTCGCAATCTAATTCATATGCAATACAGTTCTGTGATATACCAATTTCTGTTGCATTTCACTTTGTATGCCGCACCTAATGACGGCCACTCACTCTAGGTATTTTTCTATTAGAAATTTTAAGTAGAACCAGGGCGAGAGCTAAATGCAGTGCGTTAGAAATTTTTTCATCGGATCAAGAATTCTACACAATCAAAGGAAACAAATTGTTGTTGTCTTGTCGAAAGAGTGGTTAACGATTTTGGATGGTAAAGTTGCTCAATTCTTGCTGAAGACCGAGAACCAAGAACTGACCGCACAGATGGAAAAAATACGCAGCAATCGCAATAAGAGTATCAGAAAGGTTTGCCATGGAGACGAAGAATAAAAGAATAAGAGAAATACAATATATAACAGATAATAGCAAAAAAAATTTATCAACGTATAGATGGCATATTTCTCTCTTAAGACTGCTAACGAAAAATGCACCGTTTCGGAGTTCAATTAAAATCAAGGCACACTCTGTTTTAGATTGCAAACTTCAAATCGTATAGTTAAAAATTTTAATCTAAGCAAGCGTAAATATATGTTTGTTTTAATGACAGATAGTTATAATTTTGAGAAAAGATACAACAAATAAGCATTCTGATTTTGTATACGCCTACGAACACACTAAATTAAATTTTTTTTTCCCAACTTTCAAATTTTTTTGGTGAAAATATATTTTTATAGTTTTTGGTAAGTAAACAAAAAAAAAATTCTAAAATCAATAACTGAAATATGTGTAACCTTACAATTTTTCTCAACAAGCTGATTGATATATTTATGATATACATACCAAAAAATTACACAACTTTTTGTAAGAAGTCCCACGCTGCGCAAGTTTGCTTAAAGTACGAGTTCTTTATATAATACACAACGCCCAACTTGAAGCATTGGTCCATTAAGGTTGAACTTTGGAATAATTGGCTTGTAGTGCGTGCAATAATTCGTGGTGCTCGATATCCCATACGGAGGCGGAAAATTTGAATAGCGTATTGAAGTTCCAGAAAAATGTCCAATCAGATCAGCGACGCCCGTTTGGCATTCAAGCTTTTCAAGGATGGAATACCAGCTGGTCACCAAAACACCCGTCATTGCTGTCCATTTCAGGCATGCTTTGTACTGCATATTTGGAACGTTCAGATGAAGTCAATAGTGAGCAGTATAAAAATGTGGTACGATTTTGTATGATAGCAAAGAATCAAGGAATCCAATTCAAAGCTCAGGACACGTCTGACGCATTCGCGAGTTATGCAGTATCATAAGCTAAATTAAACGTAGTTTTTTTTATAAACCTTGAAACATCTTTTGTTTTATGTAAACTTTTTAATTAAAACTATTGAAAAAATCATTTTGAGCTAAAATCTAATTTATTCCTTTTGAAAAATATTTCCACTCTAATGATTTTCGTTTTCATGAGACTCTATATATATATATATCATTCTCAGCGATTCCGATTCAGGTTCTGAGTACCTCACGCTGGGCTAGCATACACAAACCACAGCTGTGGTGCAAGTGGCTACAAGTGGTGGACAAATACAAAACACGTAGGTGTACATATTGTGCCTTTCAAAATAACCTTTATTTCATAAAGTACCAGCTGTCTTCTTTCTTCTACTTTACACACAAAGTTATTACGATAATCTATAACTTAAACTTTTACAAATTATCTTTGGATGACACAATATCGTTAATTTTTCTGATTTTACAACAAAGTAAAATTTTACTCAGTCTTGGCAGCAATTGCTCGTGTTATCCCATTGTTAAAACACAATATTTTTCCAAGTGGTAAATCGCCTCCCAAAACCAGTATACAACGTTCTCCCGTGTCCAAGGGTTGTAGACACCGATATTCATAACCAGAACGAAACTTGGGTTCATCGGCATTTTGGCTATCAATAATAAGTTTGCCGATCAGTTGCATCGGACAGCCCTGATTAAGCAAAGCAACCTTCAGTTGTGACATTATCTCCACAGTAAGTGTGGTGATTAATTGATGCCACATGCGAACGTGTGTCACAGGTAAGCGCTCAATCCACTCTGCAAAGCAATTGGTATCCCAAATTTTGCCAATATTTTCTATATCTCTGCAAGAGTTACGATAAGAGGATATAAAACTGTGTACATTCTCTAATTGGGAGGTTTGAATGTTAATGGCTTCTTGCTTTTCAGTAAGTTGCGACTGTAGCTCATCTAGTTGCTCCTGCTGTTGGTTAATTTTATGACGTATTTGGGTCAAAATGAAGTTGCTCTCAGCTTCCTGTACATTGCCGGCCATAACAGACGCAGAATTCAGCACGCAGCTCTGCTCGTGCGCACGTATACCGTATAATGGCAACACTTCGCGGCAACCCGCAAAAACGCATTTAATCTCCAACTTGCTCAAAACGGTGCGCATAATAATTGGAACTTCCACCAAATGATCCACTACACTCAAGTTGTGCTCACAGTCTGGACATGTTGTGGACGATTGCAACCAATCGCCAATGCAGGTGCGGCAAAAGGGGTGCTCGCAACGGGCACACTGCACTGGGTCCTCAAGTACATTGCGGCATATGACACAAACAACGAAATCGTCAACCGTACCTACAAATCGGTGTAAGCCGTAACCCATTTTCGATTTAAGAAGTTTGCTTCTGGAAATATAGTAAACTTTATGCTGATTTTAGTTTAGATGCAATAAAAGTGCCTACCACGTGTCAGCTTGTCAATTGCCAGCGTTGCCACGTTATGCTACATAAAATCGATTGTACATTTATTGTGCAGCCCTAAACTATCGAGTATAAATTTCAAGCTGCTGTTATGTACGCATAAATTTATTGCAATTTTGTTTATTCATGTCCTTTTAATCAACACATTTGCAAAGAATAAGTGTGTGTTAATTGCACAAATAAATGCCATGTTTTGCAAGGATACGGATAAAAAAGTGTACCCCTCATAAGCAGCAGTAACGTTAAACTACAGAGCTTTACATCGTTATGCGTAACTTACTTCTTAATTTATTCTTCTATTGTATTATATTATTACAATATTTTTGCAACTTTTTGTGAAAATGTTGCTTTTCATTCCGTTCCGATTAAAATGCATTCGATTGCTCTACAACTTTTGAATAAAAAGTATGCATATTATTTCATCGTGTAGAACGTACCAAACGAGGGCTGCGCAACTTTTTAGTAAATTGTTTGGTGGGAATGCAAACATATTCAGACAAATAATACAATAATCGGAATTAATTTGAAAAATTAAAATGCAAGTTAATCGTCTAATTCTAAAATGTTCACTTTTAAGTAATTCCTAAAGGCTGCTTAACTTTATGGCAGTGCTTGGTATATATCGCAAAAAGAATTGAATTTTCAGTATTTGGTATTTGGTATTTTTTCCATTAGTGGTTTATGCGATCTATTGGATTTCTTACTCGAACAGAACAAAGTTACTGGGAATACAATTACTGTTGTATGGAATTTTTTGCAATTTTGGTGAATCATTTCGCATCATGTTGGCATTGTGTTACTGTTTGTTATCATGCTGCAAAATCCATGGGTTCTCTAACTATAATGCTGGTATCTTTCTGCGAATTTCTTTATATATACATCTCATATCGCCCAAATAATACACTTTGTTTAATGTCTAATGCAGTCAGAGTTGCAATAATACGACTTAAAAACAACAAAGCAGCAGGTGTTGATGGACAACCTGCAGAATTGTTTAAGGAGCTGATGAGCTTCATGCATCCGCTCCTCTGCAAAATATGGCTAGCAGAAAGCATGCACGACGATTGGAATCTCAGCCTCCCATTTCCCGACAGAATGCGTAAAATATTCAGTTTTATTGATATCAATAATATATCACGCATTCTGAGTAAAAGCCGTATGCCAACAACCGACTCCATGAGAAATGGACACCATCTCGTCGTCAATTATAGAGATATATTCGATAGCCCAATAAGGGAGAGCCTGCACGTAACACTAAGTTAGTTCAATATTCCTAGACCAGCTCTGTTAAGGTAGGAAATGACGTTTTTAATACCGTGCGAGGTTTCAGATAAGATAATCCTCTATTGTGCAACGTCTTCAATTTCATAATTGAAGGGGTATTGAGAAAGGCTGGTGCTCGTACTATTTTCTGCAAAAAAGTTCAGCTTCTTGCATTCACCAATGATACTGATATCATTGGGCGTTTTTAGCACGATGTTAGCGCCGCGTTTTCCGCAATCGAGAAGGAATCTGCGAAAATGGGTCTTGTGGTCATCTAGGGCAAGACAAAGTATGTGCCGTCTACAAATGGATGCACAGCGCCTAGGATTCCATGTTATAGCGGACGGCTATACTTTCGAAGTTGTCAAGGAATTTACGTACCGTGGCACCGGCATTAACAACGAAAATAATTTCAGCTTGGAATTTTTTTGAAGAATCTCTTGTCAGTCAAAAGATTAAATTATGGTCTCAGTAAGCAAATATGTAGCAGAATCCGAATCGACAAAATGAACGCCATGCCGCAGAAACATCGGTTTTGCCACAGACAGATGCATCTGCGCTTGTGGGGTCGAGAGAAAAATTCTTCAAGCAAGCAAGAACTTCTTAAATGTAATAATGAATTATGTTAAAATTTGAAATATAATCGAAAGGTGTTTTGGTGAGGGCTCAACAAAATATAATATAAAGAATAGAAGTTTCTAAACTGATCCAATAAATACATATATTTTGCAACGATTCGTCTCTTATGTGGGAACATTTTTTATAAAATAAGTAGAATTTTTTTTTTTTGCATAAGTGCGCTGGAGACCCGTTCCATCAGTGTAAAGAGTTCTTAAAACTTTTAACCTATTTTGGAATCAGTCTGCATATTCTTTGAAGGCAGTACTTGTATAGATTGCCAGACGACACAAGTAAGTAAAGCTCAATCGAAAGCATATCACTTTTAGTTTCATCGCCACAAATCACGAACCCATTGCAACCATCTCTAAGTGCAAGTAGCCATCAACTACTTGTAGTTTCCTATATTGCAACAATTTTTATTGAAGCTGCCGCCATGCATCTTCAACTTGCTATCGTAATTACATCACTCATTGTGACTAGAACGCTTTTCGATTTTGTTTCAAAGCAAAAAAAATAAATAAAAATAAACTTTTTCAATTAAATTCAAATTGCCGCTGTCGCAATCAAAGCTTGAGACACATTCTCGATATCTTTATACCTGGCCACAGCATTTCCGGTGCATGAAAATTAATTGCATTGTCTTGTCTTTTATATAATGAGTTAAAGTCGATGTTGCCAACTACGTGCAACAAAATGTATATCGTGGCATATGGGTGGGAGAGAGCATGTGCCAGGTAACTGAAACGTGTTAAAACTTCTTTTTCAGCCAAGCTTCCTCTGTGTCACGTTGTTAGCCCCGACAGCCAAAACTTTTCATGGCATTAAAAACGCAACACAAGAAACTTGTTTCTCTTTACGCTTAACAGCAAAATTATCTTCGCGTTTGGAAGCGAGGGTAGATTGTAAACAAAGTGGTCACTCAGCGGTCAGTGAGCTTTGCTTTATCAAATAAAAAATAAAGAAATTAAGAATGAAAGATAATTTTCGGTGATTGAAAAAAAAAATAATGCTGGAAGAAATAATTATTATTTCCTATAAATGATGGTGAGAGTTCAAAGTTATTGTCTTCAGATAGCGAAATTATGGCTTTTGGGGCACCGATAACCCACACATTATCCACGAAACACCTCTGCACGACAAGAAGGTGACTGTTTGGTTTGGTGTTTCTTCAAACCATCATTGGTCCGTCGTTCTTGAGACCTGCTCAGATTATCAACGGCGATCGGGTATGGACTTTGTGTTACCTCAAATGCGTGACAAAGCCTGCAAAATTTTTGACTCCAACAAGAAGACGCTACATGCCAAATTCACGGAATGTATTGTGACCAAAAACAGTATTATTCACCAAGATGCCCAGATTTGACACCGACAAATTTCATTTTGTGGGAATTTTTGAAGAGCAAAGTTAATGCTAACAAGTCGAAGACCGTAGAAGAGCTATAAGACAACATTCGAGCTGAAATGTCAGTAATATTGCTCGAGATTCTTGTGAATGTTATGAAAAACACAAAACAAAGAGCCCGCTTATGTATTCGTGATAAATCGGGTCATATCGTCGATGTTGTTTTTTTTTTGGACTTTTTGACTATTTGACTTTTCTATTGACCCGATGGCGTGCCCTGTATTTCATACATTAAATAAATAAAAAAAATTTCTTGATAGTAGTCAAGGTAAATTTTCTTTAAGAATTAAGAAGATATATGAAAAGCTTGCCCTGTTGAGATATTATTTCTTACACAGCTCACCGCTTACTTTTTAGCCTACCCTCTTGCTATAGAATATCGTTATATTTGATACTTGCTTAAGGTCAGTTTTTTTGTAACTCTGTCTATGCTTAGTTTAATATTGTGAGTTTAGTCTTTGTGGAACTTCATCTCATTTGAGCCCCAAGAGAGCATGCTGGTAGTTTTGATTCGAAAAAATGCCACACATACAAGCTTTCCCACAAGCAGACTTCACTAATTCGAAAAAAAATATACCCAAACCGACAAAAACTTTTTATAAAATTAACACCTAAGAACTTTGTTAAGCGGGAGGGCATAGTTTTTTATTTTTTAATATAATTTTAATACTATTCTCGTAGAGGTAACATAACTAATTAAAACCACTTTGTAGATGCTTTTGCTAAACACACGCATTTTACGTAGACATATTTATTAGCTTTATCCTGGCTACAGCAAACTTAAGCCTTTCGGTAAATGCAAAACCGCCAAAGATGCGGGCGCAGTTTCAAAAACCAGAGGCGCTGAAGGGAATATGTGCGGCAAGCGCTTTCCGGGCAAACGGAAGGAACCGCAGCAGCAGCAGCCATAGCCGTGCAAACTTCATTAAAAATGCACATGGATGTTGCCAGGACTACAAAAGCAAAGCTAACTTCATTTAAATGAAGTTACGAGCTGCATTAACGCCTCTTGCTCGCGCTTACTTTTGTGGGCGTGTTGCCGCCATTTTAGCTTTAATTTATTAAGTCATTAGATGCAATTTTCAAGAGTCCTTGACGCACCTGAGCACAACTCAACAGAAATACAGAAAAAAAAAGTTAAAAATAAAAGACGAGAAATTCCGACAAGTTGGCAGCAGTTCAAAAGCGCAACGATTGTCTCAATGCCAAACATTTTTAGTGCTGCAAAACGTCCAAAATTGGGGGCAGGCAACTGGCGGCAAAGGTTTCGTCAACGACCGGAGCAAACGTTTTCTAATTTTCCACGCCATTAAATCACAGATCTCATGCCAGACGCATGAGAATGCTACTGTGTGACGTTGCAGTGCGGCAAAGTGGCGGCAGCAGGCGAGCTGACTGCCTGCCTGGTAGTGTGACACGAGTCAGAGTGACCAAGTATTTTTTTGAAATTGGAATTTGGCTCAAGTCTTGTGTTGAGTGGAACTCTAGACATTTTTGCCAAAGGTTAATAAACTGTGTCGTTTGTTAATAAGATGTAGTGGATATGCATGATTTCTGATTTAATAAGTTATTATTTTAAAAGCCTATTATCTTTATCTTTTAGCCCATCGGTAGAATCTGTAATGCCAATAAGAAATTAAATGGCTACGATAAACATAAAACTATCACTTCCGCGGTGCATCTTCAAAACGTGGTTCAACCAAACCCAGCAACGAATGGTCTTTAAACAATTGATCACCAAACGACACATGATGCAGTAGAACTTCGAACACATGTATTTGCTCAAATCATTAAGGAACTAATAAGAGTCCTGGCTGCAATCTAAAAATTACGAAGACGATCATCGAACTTCCACATTGTGCCGTCCAAACTATTTGCCAGCTCTTCAATGCAATAAATAGAATTGGTTGCTTTCCATCGACATGGAAAAAGCATCATTATTATGATTCCTAAGCCTGGAAACGATCATACAGTCCCATCATTATACAGACTTATAAGCTTATAACCATGTATATAAAAACTCCTCAAAGTGTCTGCTGAGCTTTATTTTTCCTATCTGCGAACTCATGATAAAATTCAGGAACATCAATTCGGTTTTCGACAGAAACAATGGAACTATCAACCAAGTCAATCGAATAATATCTGAAACTAAAATAAACTACATTCGAAAAGCGAGAGTACTACACTGACATATGCCTAGAGTTTCGCCCAAGCATTCGACAGAGACTAGATGGCCTAATGTATACAATTAAATCCTTACTCCCTGACTGCACCCATAAGCTCTTAAAGTCGTGTCTGCAGAATAGAGTGTTTTAAGTTAGATGCGGCACTGATATATCTGAGCACCACATGATAGATAGAATCTGGTAATCTGATATACCAACAACGAGGCAGCTTTCAATATCTACATTTACCGATGACACTACAATACTGAACCGCTCTAAATGTCCACGGCACAATTTGCTATTGAGAAATGGCTATCTGATCCAAATTCAAACAGATATGCAAACACTTAACATTTACTCTCAACAGACAAGATTTCCCTTCAATCATGCTAAATAATACTGTCATTCCAAAATCAAAAAAAGTAACGTATTTATCTATTCTCATCTTGACATACGACTCACATGACGTAGATACATCAAAGCCAAAAAGAACACACTTCAAACTAAAAACTAGTCTACATTGGCTTTTTGGTGTACGATCTTCCCTAAGATGGGAATTTAAGGTCCTATTTTCTAACTCCGTCTTAATATTGATCTGGATTTATGGTTTCCAACGACGGGGGAATGAAAATAATAGCAGCGTAGAAGTCATCCAATTGAAGATCATGAGAAGCATCACTTGTGCACAGTGGTAAGTTCGTAATAAAAACTTGCAGAGGGATTTATGCATACTCCTGTCAGAGATGAAACAGCCCAGCAAAACGAAAAATTTTGCAGCAAATTTATCCGAATAGTCTGGACATATTTATTTAAGAGTCAAACATATTATCCAAATCTAAAATTTTGTAAACGTTTTAATTAACATTTAGTATTGTCTTTTTATGAATTATGGTTAATTTAAGTTTTTGAAAGTACAGTAATAAGCATGTCCGAGGCGGGATTTGAACCCTAGACGTAGTGCGTGGCATTGTACCAGTTTCTGATTTGTGTTATTTATGTATTATGAAAAAAGTATTGCAGATCCTAAAAGTTCCAATAGGATCTCATGGTCTTTAAGCAATACATTAAGTTTTTGAAAGTACAGTCTTAAGCATGTCCGAGGCGGGATTTGAATCCTAGACGTAGTGCGTAGCATTGCACCAGTTTCTGAATTGTGTTATGTATTATGATAAAAGTATTGCAGATTCTAAAAGTTCTAATAGGATCCCATCATCTTTAAGCAATACATTAAGTTCATTTCGGATTCTAAGCCAATTGGAGTGAACTAGCTTTTCAAAAAGGAATTTACTCCCAAAAATACTATAACACATCTCCTTATGTTTTGTCAGCTCTTTTTTTTTCGTTTTGAGCTATATATTGCTTTCTAAATAATAACTATAGCAAACCAAAGTAGATGTTTTTTGAATCCTCTAAATCTATTCATTCCAATTTATAAACTTATTAGCAATTTTTAACAATTTGCAACAGTTTTTTTAAAATTTTTTTACATTTTGTCAAATTTTCAACTTTATTTATCTATAAATGTTTTAGTCACAAACTAAATCCACTTAAAAGGCTGTTAATCTGTGGCGCATAATTTATCAAAAGTTTGCACGCAATTCATGCCAAACCCCATTCTGTGTCACCGTAGCCCCGCACCACAGACCATATGATTGTGAATTATTTGCCACATTTTTTTTTTGGCAATTTTATGCATGAACACCCAGTATGCTGCTTGGGAAATTACTTTGTTTCCGCTTCAGCACCGTACAGTTTTGTGACGTCAGATGATTTTCACATAACTTCATTCATTTTTTTTTTGCTATCTTCTAAGCACGTCTTTAGGATGTACTACGTGTGTGTGTGTGTGTGGGAGTAAGGGTATCTAACCAACTAACCGCAAGTGTAAAATGTGTCATAAACAATTGTTGTTGTTGCTGTTGTTGTCTGTATTGCGTGTTGCTTTTGTGAGCACTGCCAAAAATATATCAAAACATACGCACGTAAACGCACAGGATTAAGATACATATATACTACGCACACTCCAGGATATTTGAATAGGAAAATTGAGAGTTTAGCTATGAATGTTCGGTAAAAAATTTCGAGACTAATTAGAAATATGAAATAAAAACTTACGTTAAAAGTAAATAATTTTTTTCCTTTATTTAACAATAATATAAATCTATTAATATTGCTTCAATTATCTTTTTGAAACTATTCAAATAAGTTGGGTAAAATCTATATTTTGCCCTGTTTAAAGATTATACAATTTTGTAACAAAAAAATAGAAATTCATGCAAAATATTCTAAAAAAAATTAAGTATTATTTACTTATTCATCAACGCTTTGCGACCATATGTTTGCCGGCAGTTACCCATTTACCAATCCAGTCGTATGTCTGCTCTCAAGCGATAAGCTTTCAAAAGTCACTGTAGAAAATTAATTCTAACCAGCTTGACATGCATATAAAAACTCTTAAAGGGGTTAAGATTAAATAGACTCAGTTTAAAAAATATAATTTCTTACATATTTAAAATCTTTTTTTTTTCAAAAAGTGTCCTATTTAACTACCGCAGAGTGTAGCTGACGAAAGGCAGGTGCGGCAGCTGAGCTCAGACTAACCAGTGTAGTAGAAGTCAAGGCTGTCAAGTAAAGTCAAAACCATAAGTCAAACCACAACACAGAAGAGCTCACGGAAATGCAAGACTGTGTGAGTGAGAGTGTTGGAAAATGTGTGTAAATGGCAGTGTTGGTGAATAGATGTGAGTGAGTGTGTTGCCTGCATTTGTTGCATGTTGCGGCCAACATATCCTGGAAAACCTCAACACCATTTCAATCAAGTCAACTTAAAGCTGCAGCGCACATAAGTATGCAGCAGTTTTTTATATTTCGACATTTCCCCGAGACGTCATGGAGTGGACCCTGATCTGGCTGTCAATTTGAGAGAAAACTCCAACAAATATAAAAAATCGAAGCAAAGCACAGTGTACAAAAGGGAAACATGTTATAGATTTAGGTGGAGTACAGGGCCTGAGGCCAGAAATATGTCGCCAAAAATCATGCATTGAAGAGGGCAGTATTTTTTAAGTGTATAGGAATTTTTAACTGACCAACAAGGCATGGATTCTTAGGCCTCTAATATAAAAAAAGGTTTTTGACGTAGGTAACGTTTTATAAATAATTTATACTTGATATATCTAAAGCATCGGTAGCAAAGTGTTAAATAATTCTGAAAAAGAACGCAAAGTTCGAATTCGTGAACAGGCAAGAATACAAAGAATTAAATATCGAGAGCAAATGTCAATTGAAAAAAAGATAAATATATAAGTAAATACTAATAAATAAAATTTAGACAAAAGTTAACTTTTGGAAAAACGAGAAAGCGTGGAAGCGTGCGTTGGACTTGCACAAATGTAATATCTAAAAAGCAGAATTTAATCTTAGGATTGTATAAAGCAGAAAAAATTAGAATATTTAGTTTTCACTTAAAAACAAAAATTATTTTGAATACAAATGATTTTTTGTTTGCAGCGAAAGAATATTTTACTTATATTTCAGATTTTAAAGTAACTAGTTTAAAGCAAAAAACTACAAAAATTAAAATATATCTTTTTTAAACTTAACATATTTGAGAAATACAAATTGTATATAAAAATCTACGTTATTTTCTTCACATATTCTGTTCGTATTTTTGAATTTCAATAATATATGGAATTAACTATTTTCCGTATTTCTGCATTTTGATATATTAATATTATTATTAAGAAGATTTCAAACACGACTTGTAGGCATATTCTGCCACCTTTTGTTTTAAAGATTAAATTTTAGTCCAATGCTATCTATAAAGTTAGACAGCTTTTTCGTTTCGTGCATCAGCCCTGGGAAGGTTCCCTATATTAACTTTAATCATCCTCTCTGTAGGATTTATGTGAGATTGTTCCCAGTTTAGTTCGGTAAAGACCTCTCCTTTGTCGTTCGAATTCTTTCGTTATTATGAAGGAAATGCTTTCTTTGTGATCTAATTATAATAACGCGCTATACGCGAAGCTACGTTGAGCGGTTGAGAAGTCACAATGCCATAAAAATCATATTTTGTCCCACTGTGCCCAACTGGCACTTCAAAATGTCACCGCTATTGCCTAATGCCTTTGATGGCTTTGATCTAAGGCTAAGCCAAATGAAGGCGACGAGATTTTTGTGTTTGAAGAGGGGGGCCCCCATGCCTGGATTAGCAGCACAGGGCCTGCATTTGTCAGCCTAGTCTAGAAGTTAGTTGCCTGCTCGCATGTATTTTTTACTAGTATTTCTTTATTTCTCTCGTTTTTTTTTTGAATGGAAATTCAAGCTGTTTTTGATTTTATTTTTCATTTTGCAGCTTAGACGTTGTGACTGTGATGCTGTCTTCTGATATTTGCAGTTGGTGACGGTAATAAATGTTGCCCGTTGTTTTAAATTTTATTTTCTCTCAGTCTGAGGCAATCAAAAGCACAGCGCGTTTTGTCTATATTACGCAAGCACGCGCCGCAACGGAAGCGGAAATGGCAAGCACTAAACGGAAGTGTCTGAGTGTCTATGTGTCTGTGTGTGTGTGTGCGCGCGCGGGTGTTTTGGGTGCGTTTTTCTTGCCGTTACAATTCAATTTAAAAGCCACACCGCTTTAAAGCAGTTTACACATAATGTCCTTAACAGGATTTTTGGCCCAAAGGCATGATGTTGGATAATTAACACGCACCACGTTTGCACTAGCCCATTCCGCCGTGTTTATTCGCCATTTTCGACATGCAACGCCCAGAAGCTCACACCTAATTAGCGTGGCAAAAGGCAACTTCTACGCAACGTTTGAGTCCCGGTTGGCATTGTTGTTGTTGCTGTTGTTGTCAGCCGCTTATCAGTTTCAAAATCTGCATCGGTGATATTTGCAAAATTTACGGCACTCATCATAAAAGTTAACAAAAGAAACATGAAACTTGACAGGGGCGTGCAATAGCGATTTAAAAAGGGCTTAAGATTGGCCAGGGACTAGTTGAATTTACTTTTAATTTGAAAATTTTTTTTTAAATTCAGATTAAATTCGGAATGTTATGTGTGTTTAAGGAACCGTATGCGCACTTTCCTTCCAAAGTCAGCTTTTGCTGATTTCAAAGTCTGTACACACATTCTCAAATGCTGCATTTATGACGTTGTATTTATCAAAAATTGTATCTCATAATTGAAAAATTTCAAAGCAACATCAATGCAGCATTCGAAGAAGCGTAAAACTTTGAGCCCAAGTTCTTTATTGGCGGAAATAGTTGGAACATTTTTGTGAATGGCAAGCCCTACCGTAAGGATGCAGCCGTGCTTGTTCAATGCACAAATTCTTTGCCAAATCTTGGATCCCTGTCGGATTGATGATTCTTGTGGCACATTGTCTGCGCTGGCTTAGCCATGTTCTGCTTCTGGATTCAGACACTGAAGCAAAGGTTTGCGATGCGAAAGCCGACTAAGCACAACGAAGCAGACAACCGAGACCCAAAATAAAAGACCAAGTGCAAGCGAATCTATCTTCCTAGAAGTTACTAACTGGAGAAGATGCACTTATGCTACCTAAAGAAAAGTAAGCACTACCGAAGCCCAGAAAATTTTGGGTTGCCGGAAATGGAAAAGCTTGACTTGAGAGATGAGTTTGATGAGCAGTTTTTTTACGTTTGGCGACTGTCTATTGACAGTAAGATATTTTCTTGGGGCTTTGTTATAGTAACAAGTCCGAATCGACTGATCCACTGGAAGAGAATATTGCACAACTAATTCAAGAGATACTGGGCGATATGGTGAAAAGAGAATACCACGCTCATAATAAGACACGGCTAAGTACTAATTTTTTTTAAATAAAATCATAAAATGGTTAACTTTTTCTTAATTTCAAATACAATTTTTTGATTGGCTTAGCATCGATAGGTTTATATCCCTGAAAATCGTATGAAAAACTTTTGCTGTGGCCACCTATTGTAGTTTGCATGATTATTTATTTATTTTTGGTAACAAATCATTTATTTCAAATAGTTAAGATCTGTACTATGTGAACAATAAAAAAACTTTTAAAATATTTTTCACGTTTGACATTGAAATGCTTATCATTTTCAATGCTTTAAGATAGGGGTTGTGCCTCCAGAAATTGTATGCCTTTTCAAAGCAAGGTTAAGGAGTTGTGTTTTTCGGAGTCTACTTATTATTTCGTTGTTACCCAGCAAGTTAATCGACCGTATTTGGATAGTTGTGCAGATTCTTGTTGGATCTAGCTGCGATAATCTTATTACATTTTGGAGCCAGAGAACACCAACTTCGTCGTAGTCATGTCATCTCACAAGGGGTCTCTGTTAAAGGACAACGTCGTTAAAGAAACTGTCTGTTTGTAGTGTATGCTTCACTTAGGCAGAACGAAGAACTACTTTTGTCTTTTAAAGGTGCAATAAGCTACAACATCATGTGAGTTTGTGTGCTTATTCTCAATTAGCTTTTTACCCCCCGCGTTTAGAGTGTCTGTGGTGTTCTGGGCTTTACCCATTTTTACCAGAAGAAACTCTTCTTCCCTTAATTCCCGTTTAAACCAAGCATCGTTGCTTGTCATTATGCATTCATAAGGATATGTTAACCAAAATGAATGCCTTTAGGAAATCAAATGTAATGTGAGCCTTTTAATGAAGCCCACGCCCATTGTACGCGCCCACTCACGCCTACGGACATTAACAGGGTTACAATGAGGACCACCATTCCAGTGCAAACAATGCGCTGATTTATGACACCTTGAAATGCAAACAGTAAATCGCATGTTAATTACATTTTTAGACCAGTACCATGGAAGTGGTAGCAAGGGGGTTGGCGACAAAGTTGAAGGTATGCAGCTGAGTAGCTTGCCTCCACAAATGCGTTGCCATGCTACAACTATAGTTCGCTATATAAAATTACACATTAATAGAAGTAGTGGCCTGTCAAAACTGTTGGCCATCAGAAATTAGAAACTATATTGCAACCGTGGTCGTATTACCAAGAGACGTGCCACAGAAACCGCATGCAATATACACCGAGACACATGCAAACCAAACAGCTCACCAGCTCACAAAAGCCAACACAATCAACTGGTGTTTCAGTTTCCATTAGGAGACGCCACACCACACACACACACACACGCGCGCAAGGTAATATACCTGGCCAACACACCTGAGCCAATCTTTGGGGTTAGTGCAGCCATTTCCGCTGACTTTGGCAGAGACTACATAAACAAGCCGGCGGTGTCGCTGTTGTGGCCATAGACAGTGCAAACTATGTAGCAACCTACTACAAAAATATGAACATGAGCTGCACTGAGCCAAGTTGCAACATTTGGCGGCAACAATAAAAAAAAATAAACATCACCCTTCCCCATAGAAGAGGCAAAAAATTTCCCAAAACAACTGGAAATAACAAAGAGCGTCAACACTCACTGGAACTGGGCACGCTCTCAAAGCGGGGTTGGAAGTGCACTGGAAGTGCTAGTAGCTACAATACTCCCCTAACTTGTGACGTCATTTGGGCAATTTGCACAACGCAGGGGTTCTGCCTACTGCTTAGGGTTAAGGGTGGTTCGACTTGCGCATAAACCCGAAAATCTTTCGCGCTATCAACATGACTGCCAACCAACGTACCTTGACTTAATTGCCGCCAGACATTTATTGCTGTCCAGTGTGTCATTCAGTCAGACCCAATGTCAGAGCATATATCAAATGCGTCTAGTCCACGGCACGGACGACGACGATGACGATGACCACGTTGATGATATGGTCTGTGGCATTGATAGCCCCAGCAAAGCTGTCGTGATAACTTGCGTGTCACTCAGCTTTGAGCTGACCCCCGTCCAAAAAAGTAAAGCACTAAAAAATCGTGGCGGAGATTGCAATGACTACGAAATATGATGTTATGGGCTGGCCACGGATATTCAAAGCGTCTAAAGTGAATGGTTTAAAAAAGACTAGAAATAAATGCATTTGTAGGCCACCAAGTGGAGTGATGTTTATCTAAAGCTATGGTTTAGGCTGTCAAAATAGTACACTGAGGAGAAAATCAACTATTTCATAGTCAAAACTTGATTTTACGCCCAGTTCTGATTTGCTAAAGAAAAACTTTTTTTGCTTTTGCTGAGTAAAGTAATATCATACATACTATATAAAGGGTGCTTTTTTTTAGTGGTATAGAAATTTAAATTGCAATAAAACAACGATGGATTATTCGATTAAAATGAATTGTATTTATCCAATAGGTAATCTTGTGACATTACATTTTAAAAATGCTTTCGGGCATAGGACCGCCGCGGCTGACTCGCATGTAGTCCAATGTGGACGCCTAATTTTCGATGAAACTTTTTCAAAATTTGTGGCCCAATAACACTGCAAATGCTGTCTTTGAAATGGTTAAGCGTTTGTTCCTAATCCGCACAGACCAATGACTTAACATAGCCCTACAGAAAGTAGTCTAGCGGTGTTAAATCACAAGATCTTAGAGGCCAATTCACAGGTCCAAGACGTGTGATTATGCAGTCAACAAACGTGTCTTTCAATTAATCGTTTGTGACACGCGCTGTGTGACATGTTACGCCGTCTTGTTGGAACCACAGCTCATGAATTTTCAATTCAGGAATGAAAAAGCTTGTAATTAGGGCTCTTGATCACCATTGAGTGTTACGTTCAGGCCATCATAGTTTTTGTAGAAGTACGGACCAATGATTCCACCAGCCCATAAAAGCGCACCAGTCAGTTTTTCTGGATGCAACGGTGTTTCAACATACCCTTGAGGATTAGCTTTACTCCAAATGCGGCCGTTTTCTTTGTTGACATAAGCATTCCACTGCGCTACATCGCTAAACAAAATTCGCTTATGAAAATCGGGAACAACAGCAATCTCGTCCTTGAACAAAAAACGAATAAAAGCACCCTTTATATGAAAAATCACGCTTAGTATACACTAGGCAGATTAAAAAGTCACCAGCCAAGCTAAGAAAAACACAATTCATTCGAAAAATGTGCTTTTATTCTCCAACATAATCTCTTTTTAGCTGGATACAGCGATTATAACGATTCACGTTCATTTCCATACCCTTCTTGTAGTAGTCAGCCGAAAGCACCTTGAAATGGAACTTTGAAGTTCTGACTTATACAACCCTATATATTAATGACAGTATTTAAATAATCAACAAAAAGCACAAACGAATTTTTATTTTAAACCCTTTCGAAGCTTCTACTAAAAACAATAAAAACCAACTGACGAATTGCAGCTCCGCGCCAAATACCAACACTAACAATCACTAATCACATAGTCCACATGCCAAACAGCTGTCGGGAAAAGCCAAATGGCATTTATGGGCATAAAAATGCATTAGGCATGTAGAAAATACTCTATACTTAAATAAATAAGCCCCCTCGCCAGATTGCCAAATGGTATAAATAATATACATGAAATTTCAGCCTAGAGCCCACAAAAATGTTAGCCATAAATGAGCAAAAATAACTTAACCAAAGCTTTAGTCCTGCCAACAGCATAAAAAACATAATGCGTTGCCAAGGATTAAAGAGCCAGCCAGCCAGCCAGCGGGCCAAACCAGCAGCCGGGGGTTGGTTGGATGTACTCAAACCGATACCAGTAAAACATATGCCAATAAAATGTGCTTGTATATGGCAAGTCCCGGAATTGTTGGTTATGGCAAGCAAGCTATATATATATATCGGATCAAGGACAACAACACGCAAATGGTTTGAACAAAAACAAACTGATAAGCGACAGCGGCTGCAAAAACAATGCAATGCGGTACGTATGTGCAGTGTACACTGTGCACAGTATTTGTCCAATGTGGCGAATTATGCAACACTGCTCCCAGCTCATCTCATACGCCCCCTCACGAAATGTGAGTGAAAATTTGTTGCATGCAAGGACAAACAAATAAACAACATAAGGATGCCTGCAAACCGACAAACAAACAAACATTCAAATAAACTGAATGAAGCTCTTTTTTTGGGGGGGCTGGGCTTGTATTGGACACGGCGTTTGGGAGTTGGGCAGTCTGATAGATGAATGCGAGACACATAGAGTAAGAGTTTTGAGCTCCAGTGAGAGCGCGCCAGCGAGTGACAGAGCGTGAGTAAATAAGAGAGACAGCAATGGCAACACTGGTCATGGAAATCAATTATTCATGCGCTTGGCAGCTAAAGAGTATGCAAGGTGTGCATGGAGGCAACCACGCTGGGCATCGCTGGTATGCAACAGTTTTTGAATTGATGGTGATGACGCCGCGACGCAGACGACGCGTTGACTACAACAACTGATGACATTTGTTTGTATTTGATTTTTCCCAACTGTGATTAAAGGGCAGCTTTGTGTCCCAGTCGTCTCTCACCCCAAATGCAACATAAATGAAGTTTAATTTAACGGCAGCCAAACAAGTAGGGGCACATTGGAGAGTACTAATTAAATTTGGCCACCGGCGACATTGATGCACACACACAGATAGGCCGTCCAACACCAGCCACATTTGGCTGCGACTTAGGTTTAGGTTCCCGCCACTGGCACTGCTGCTCTCTTGTGCTGGCAGCTTAAGTCACATTCTTTGTCCTTATGCATGTAGATGGATAGTGCATCCTTTCAGGCGTAAAGTGTTTGATTATGGTCATTTGTTGTTGTGTATGCTGTCTGCTTGAAAGCGACAGTGTCTACGTTTTAGGTCTATTGTCGCTTTTGTTTACCACGATTTGGAGTTGGTGAAGTACTTTTTGGATGGACTGGGGCACAGCAGTAGCCGAGGTCTAGGGTTGTTGCTGTGAGTACGGAAACCGAACTGGTTCACTTACGGGTTGAACTGATATTGTTGTTTCTATTGGACTTGGGTTGTTGTTTGGGTAATTTTTTGAAACAGAACTGGTTCGGCTTAGTTAGACGACATCTTTGGTCACTTGAGTATGATGTGGATTCCTGTTAGCAGCTATTTTCAAGCTTGTTAATGTCTAAGACCGCTAATCTTTAGAAGAATGTAGTCAGACTACGATAACTCCGGAAGTTAAGCAATTGATTCGCTCTACAACTGAGATATTATAGGGTAGTATCATTTGCTTGTGTTCATACTTTCAGACATAGATTATTGCGTGCATACAAGGGTCTAGGATGGTTACCGTGTTTCCGGAAACTAGTTTACATTTGAGCTAAATTATATTCGCCTTAGTTTTTAAAATATTGGCTTGCAGTCGCTTGGAAGACTATCAGATTATAGAAGTTTAGATCTCCAGTAATATCGGTTCAGGCAAATAAGCTTGTTTGGCTCATAGTTGGGTTAGTCCCTAGTTATTCATTTTTTACTTTTCACTCATCCCTTTAGCATTTATTTTATGAGAAATTATATATATTCACAGCAACAGTTGAGGATATTCAAGTGATGGTGGAGCAAAGCTCTGAGATTGGCTAAAGAAATCAAACTTAATCGCCTTATTCTTGGCTAAGCTGGGTAAAAAAGTTTTCATACCAAACAATTTCACGTCGACTTCGAACACTTAGCTGACTTGTTGAGACTAATTTCAATCAAATATTTTTAATTCTAGGAACTAATGTACAAGTGTATTCATGAACAATCATAGCTTTAAAGCCTTTGAACATCTGTCGCTATGTATGAATTCCGCATAATACTCTACTCAAGTTGACCATTACAACCCGTTGTAGGTTTACAGCTGACCGAACTAGCTATCGCCTGGTGACCCAGTAATCCGAGGCTTTGGTTTTAGTATTCGTTGATTTTTTTATTTTACAAGGCGGAGCACCTATCCCTGCGCATAATCGTCCGGACTACGGACTGCACACATTAGCTATTATTTGTCGGAGCTAAGATAGCTATTTCAGCGATGTATGCCTATAATCCGTAAAAAATACGTAACACGAATCGCGGAACCAAGGGTATGCTGGGTCACGGATCGTGGATAATAAAAAGTGAAGGAGGCTAGATTGGGAGAATGTCATGGAAGTTTCTGTGCTGCAGCGAATACCGCATTAAAACTGTACGCCTATAATCTAACGATACTCACGTAATACCTGCAGTGGGTTTGATGGGTCTCAGATTGCTCTCAGTAAAATGTCTGTAGAAGTGAAAAGGTTGGAGGGAAAGAATCTCAAAAAAGTTTGTGGACTCCAAAGAATAGCAATAATTAATGGAATCCTGCTGCAAATGCAAAAAGAAAAGTACCTTTAAGCAGGAGGCTTTTGGAATGGGAAAATCTTATGGTAATTTCAGTGTTGTAGCGATTACCTCATTAGAGGTGTATGCCAATAGTCTTTCTACCAATACTCAAAGAAATACCTGTAGCGGATTGTGGACCTAATGGTTGGTTGGACCACCGATGCTCACTATAAAAGGGCTTTAAAAGGGAGGAGACTGGAAGAAAGAATCTCAAGGAAGTATTTGGACTGCGCCGAATTCCTCATTAGCGCTGCCTATAATCCTTCTAGGAATAAGTAAAGAATTCCTGCTGCGAATCGTGGACTCTAAAGAATGTGTCGTCACAGTTTGCAGCCGAGAGGAGTTTAGAAGGAGAGAAATTCATGGTAGATTTCCGGTTCAACCGTATTACCTTATCAGGCTTATGTGGCTATTTTCTTTTTAGGGAGTCGTAAAGACAATTTGTTGTGGACCACGGATCTAAATGTATGTTGAATCTTAAAATGTGGACAGTAAAAGGTCTTTAAAGGGTAAGAGACTAGAAGATGGGGTTTTCGGGGCCGCTCTCAACACAGGAGCTGCTAATGATTTAGTTATCAAAAAACTGTTGATGCTAATAAGCTGTCACTTCATTATTTGTCTAACGCGGGATATCGTCTATTATGATGCAGTATTCATTTTGTTTTGGAAAGTTAAGATATATATATATATATATATATATATATATATATATATATCCTCCTACTTTGGCTGCCTGGGCATCGCATAAAGTAGACACACACAAACAGAATTAAAAGAGGGGAGAATATTTAATAACCCCTAACTTCCATGGCTTACTCAAATAGTTCAAACAATATTCCCATTTCTGCTTTTAATCAAAAAAAAAGTATTGAAATTGTGACTTTTGAACTAGAACAAATACGAACTGCGCGCAGCATCCCTTGATGTGGCATCAACTTTCCCATTATCGTTATGTCTGTCGTCAGGCGTCAGGAGTTTGTCGCAGAGAGTTACCCATGGATTTTGGTGGTTTTTTCGACTGTCATGTTTGTGTCTGAGCGTGCGATTAAAATCGCATATATCACCAGACTGGAGTGTTGTATCGTCCTTGGAGTTGGAGTTTGTTGGCTATAACATTGAGTATGACGTCACCGAGTGTCCAGACAGACGTGGCTGGGCATTAATTTGTGTGAAATCGCGCATTTAAACGCTTTTGTTTATTAATGCATTTCGTTTACCAAGTCAATGTAGTGCAAAATTTATGCAACCTGCTTTTAGGAGTTGTTTATTGAGGGTTTCCCCCCCCGCACACACACACAAATAACAAATAGAGTTCAAGCAAATAGAAAAAGCGCAAAGCTTTAAATCAACAACTTTAGTTGGTTTTGGCCAAGAGTGAAAAATACAACATAAATAAAAAAAAAACAACAAACAGTAAGTTAATTAAGCCGTCATGAACTGCAAAAACACGTGACATGCATGTGCCTGCACAAACATGTTCATTCGTGTAGCCAGTATGTGTGTCCCTGCGGCAACTCAAAGCAAAAGGCAGCAAACAAGTTGGCTTTCATACGAAACCAACTGACCAGACTCCAGCTCTATGAAAAAGCAACTGGTGCACGGATTGAAGTTGAGAAAAAAAAATGGCCACGCCGCATTGGATTTTTATTCCATTTGTCTCAAAGTCAAGCGCAGGGAACCAGATGTGCGTGTTTACATGCATATCAAAGGTGAAGGTAGTCTGCGACTGGGCGGAACTAGATTTCAGTCGGCCCATAAAGCGAATGTTGCAGCGATGAAGTTTAGCAAGTTTAAGTCTCAGATTGTATGGCGCTTAGCTGGATTTGGAATTAATAACGGGGGATAAAACATAATCTAGAGTACACAGGATACAGTATAGATTAAAAAACAGCTTCACAAATGTGTTTTTGATCTATGCGATTTTTTGAGCAAAATTAGACGAAATTATTGAGAAACTTTAAATCAGAAGGTTGGTGTTTCAGCTCACGGCGGTGCTAACACTAGAATCGCTTGCATAAGAAAGCTATTTGCTTAAAAAAAACTGCATTAAATACTCCATCCTTTGGGTTCGTCTATAAAGTATAGCTA
This sequence comes from Chymomyza procnemis, assembly GCA_035046065.1. NCBI lineage: Eukaryota > Metazoa > Arthropoda > Insecta > Diptera > Drosophilidae > Chymomyza > Chymomyza procnemis. The sequence goes on from JAWNOJ010000024.1 coordinate 11,614,566, forward strand.
TTAAGGGAGATATTCCCATGATGCTCCCTTGAAACAACCTCCGCTTGGGTTGATGGAGCAAGTACACATATCTCTTGTACCAATTGGTGATTAGACGAATTACTTTAATTGAAACATCTCCAAACTTGAGCGACACGACAGTCCAATCTGCCAAACCCTTTCAAATGCCTGCTTAACATCAAAATAAACTTCAAGGCAGTCATCCTTGCTATTGAATATCTTAAGTACACGATTACCAACTCTATTAAATGGCTAGATGGTGCCGTGATTTTTACTTAATCCAAAAAGGTGTTCTGCGAAAGATCTATCGTGCTGAATGATTCTCTTGGCAATGAGCCTCTCCCAAGACACGGTCAGAGTGGGAAGGAGACTGTTACGACGTTGCGCTGCTAAGCCAGTTCGCACTGCAGGGGATCCTGCGAGCTACTAAGCTGTTCCTATTATGAACGGATCCAAAGGAGAAATTGAAAGCATTTGGCCAAGTCAAGACGCCTGCCAACCGCAAGAGGAATTGGCATTGCAAGCGACTCAGCAAGCGATCTCCAAACGCCTCAAAGCTATGGGAATGATTGAGAAGCTAGTTCGTTGAAGCCGCGAGATGTAGAACGCTTGTTTTTTTATTGTAAGCAGCTTCTTCAAAGGCAAAATTGTAAAGGATTTCTTAAACGCATTAAACTGGCGACAAAAAATGGATCCACTACGACAATCCGAAGTGTAGAAAGTGTTAGGGACACTTGGTACCAACTAGGCCAACTGATATAAGCTGCTGAGAAACTGAGAATCGCAGTTGATGCTTTCGAGCCGAGAACTGACTAAAAAACGTTCCCAATACAAGGATAGATATGACAAAATCATTCAGCAGCGTGATAATAATGCTCGAACCCAAGTCACAAAAATGGTCAAAAAATACTCGGAAACGCTGATATTTTTTCTTCTCTTTCAGTTCGTACCAAACCCGTCATATCCTGCAGACGTTGTCCTATCTGACTGTCAGCTGCTCCAATTAGGTATTTCCTTTTTTAGGCATTTGTTACGAAAAAATCAAAAACAGAACTGATGCTTGGATCGCCTCAAAAGATGAGCAGTTATTCCGTTGCGAAATCCGCATACTGTCAGAAAGATGGGCGAAAGAAGTGGTTATCAAAAGGCCAGTATTATGGATTAGAATTCCATAAATACTCAAATGAAACAAAAAGAAAGTCGGAAACACTCAATTACAGAATTTAGTTCATATAGAAATACTAATTTTTAAATTTAGGTGTTATTTCGAGTTCAGTCTTCGGCCTTGGCCATATTTTTGAGTATTAAAAGCATGAAACCAAATAATTTTGTTTAATTTTCATTTATAATTCTATCTTATATTTAAATTTTTTGTGCTTTTATGCAATCAAAGAATAGCCAAATTGCTCTAAAAACTGTGTTTACGGAATTTACTCATTGAGACCCCAGATTTTTTTTTGTGTTTAACTGTAATTTCTATTCTCTTGGAATTTGAGAACTATTTATAAGTTTTAAAATCTTAGGGTATAGTTTATTAATGTCGATGAGGCATCCCTATAAATATTTTCGTTGGGCGAGTAGGTTGTTTCGATGCAGACTGGATTGAACGCTGAGATGCAGCAGTCATCTCGCAAGTTGGTTGCAGTGAAAAATTAGCTTGGAATAGTGTTAGGTTCTCGCCTTAGTTCAGATAATTAGTTATATCTGTCACTTAAGATTAGCAGGTTTGTAATCTTTGTGCAATATGCGCTACGAAAATTTAAAAATCTAATTATATTATTAGTTATTTACATTTAATTTAAATAAAAATAAAACTAATAAGTTTGATATCAAATGCATTGAAACAATGGCTAAATATGTTTTTCTTTTTATTTTTATTTAAATTAAATGTAACTAACTTTGCAGCGATTTATAGATGGGAAATATAATTATATTGATTGACGTTCATTAAATTTACTTAAATTAAATAAATTCCATAAAAATATTATAAAAACTTCTGTTTTTTTATTTAGTTTCCCAAACAAAATAATTTTTTGCTTTAAATTATTTTTTTTTGGTTCGCTGAGAAAAATGACTTCTAGTGAATACCCCTTTGTATTTGGTTGCAAAACAGGCTAAGGGAAATTACACTATATTGGGAAATGTACTAAACGTAATGCCAAATATTACCCAAGAATATCCCAAAATTGTCCATGATAAAGGCATAAAATATACCTACCCTATCTTTGAACCTTCCGCATAAATCTCCCTACGTGCTAAATATACTGGGAACAGTGCAAATTGCACTCCGAATTTTAATCCCCAAATGGTTTATGCATGAACTAGGTGTGTGTCAAGGTACCAGCGGGTTACTGTCTAAATAAAGGCATAAAAATGTCCAAGATAGGGCCATTAGCAAAGAATACAACCCACAACAGCTGAGTGACAAATAGGTGCAAGAATCGGGAAAATCCTCTGAATGGATAATACTAGGAAATGCCACTAAATTAAGAAATACCGGCAACTGGGAAATTCCGCTTAGGAAATTAGGGTGATTCGTGACAAAATAAATGCAGACAAAATTTTTCAGCGAAAATCAGAAATTGGAGTGGTTGCCACATAGAAATATATATTTTTTTTTTTGGGTAACAAATCTTTTGTTGAAGTTTTGTACTTTTTTGACAATTTATTTTATTTAGTAAAAGGAAATCAATTATTTTTGCATGAAATTTAAGGTTTTAATTTTTTTTTTTTTGTTATTTGTTAAGCAAAGAAACAGTTATCATAATTAACCTTAACATTGCTAGTGGCTTACATAATACTACACCAAAAAATTAATATCTAATATTATATTTACATTTATACAAAAGTAGTAAATGGGAAAATAGGAAATTAATTAAGTTTTAAGAAGAAAGTACATTCAGGTATTGCCTCCTTTTTAGCCTTCGTACCGTTCGGGTCGTCGCCAAAGACGCAGCTAGAGCATTTGAGTGCGCAGGCAGCCTGTTGTTGTATCGGCTGGTGTGCTGGTTGATTTCCTCTTCTACCATTACCAGGTTAAGGTCCCGATGTAGAGCTTCACCTCGAATATACCATTCGCATCCAGTTATGAGTCCGATGAATTTGTTTTGAAAAGTTTGTATTTTTTTTTCTGTTTGAGGCTGCGGCCATCGCCCATATTTGTGCACCATACTTCCAGGAGGGCGCTATAAAGGCATTGTAAAGTGCGCGCTTGAACCTGAAAGGCAGTCTGCTTGTTTTATTTAAGACCCAGTTGAGTCTGGCCGCTTTATATCTGCAGACTTTAAGAATGGCCTGTATATGATATGGTTTTAATATTCAGAGTTAAAACGACCCGATTGATGATCCAATATGCGACACCCATAACTTGTTGCCATTTCAAAAGTAATTTTATGTGGCCTCCCTCAAAGAAGCCAAAAATTGAGACAGTCGATTTTCACAGGCCTCGCTTGATGCGAATTTTTCTCTTGCAAAATGGTTCGCCATGGACAAGAACAGATGGTAATTACTTTGTGCCAGGTCTGCACTATAAAGTAGGTGCATAAGAACTTCCAGCCAAGCTCCCAGAGTTTATCACTATCCATATGTGTGATCTGGCTTTGTACTGATGGGAGACAATACCTCCAGTATTCCTAGCGATTGCCTTCTACAGAAGGTAGAGTTTTTGACAGCAAAGTTCCGATTTAAGCTCATTGTGGATAATTTCCTGCCAATCCCATCAGACACATAGCAAAACCTGCCTAGCCTTCAATCCTGACTCGGCCACCGTCTCTGCGGGCTCAACTCGTTTCGAGCACGACGGTTTTCGAAAGTGTTAAGTGTTAAGCTTTTTGTTAGATGTTATTAAAACACACGCTTGGTTTTAATAATAATATTATAAATTTATTTCTATAATTAGTTTTGTTGAATTGACTCAAGCAATGCGCAGCGAAAACTTGAACGTTGACTCAACTGGACGCATCGGGTGTGCATTGAGACTTAATTTTGCTTTGAGCAACAAAGAGCGCCGATAGTGGCGGCGCTTAGCTTAAGATGCAGCGACAACTCCAAAGCGACAAAGACCGTAAGCCGTGCAAGAGTGAGTTGTGATAACAACTTCTCTTGGCATGTCATATGCTCTTATTATTGTTTTGACATGGGCGCGCTTTTGTTGTTGCGCTACATTCAGTTCATTACTGAATAGAAAGTGATACACTTTTCATCGCCAGCCAATCCGCTTCAGCGATTCGTATATGGATGAATGTCATTCGTATGAATGAAGACGCTCTAGCGAACAAGGTTTTCGTTGCGAAAGTCGACGAAGTAAGACGTAAAGATCAGGTGAAGGTGGACCTATCTTCCCTTGGAGTGGCCAACGCACAAAAGAAGGGGCGCCAGGTGAAAGCCAGTGAGGTAGGGTGTTACCCGATAACAGTTGATGATGGCCAATTAAAGTAAGTAAAGTAATGATGAGATTTTTCTAAACATCAAACAGGTGCTGGAGAGAAGCAGAAGGATCAGTACTGTCGAATATTATCTAAACCATAGGAAAACTTAAAGAAAATTAAATACTATTTACAATCAACGAACATTATAAAACACACAACTTTTACGCTGCCACAAACTCCACGTTCTGTTGCCAAATAATAAGGATATCAGTTGATAAACCTTTAACTTCAATTAAACAATCCGTGATCCAACCTATTTTCCAAATCGGAATCGCTCAAAGCTCAAAAATCCGTTGTACAAATCACCAGCTATTACCTACGCCCATAAATAAAATTGTCACAAATGAAATATGTGTTTCGAAAGTACAAAATAAATTAAACATAAAATGCCAAAATGGCGACCGCACAACATGCAGAATGTCTGCTCAATGACGTAAAATATGCAAAAATAAATTGTAATTAAATTGACAGACACAGCCGCACCCACACATCTCTCTCTCTCGAAAAACCAATAACTGTTTGTTGGCTGCCATTTTGCTTTGTTATATAAAATCATTTGCAGCGTTAATTATGGCCAATGGGCCAATGGCCGCTCAACGCCAACACGACAAACATCATTGAAAGGACCCACAATGACTTGTGGCTAATACCAAAAAGGCTGCATAGATTGCACGCTTACATAAAGCAGAGTTTTAGGCGTTGCATGCCGCATGCTCTATGCCATGCATCATGCATCATGGATGGACTAGTTGGCTGCACGTTGCCAAAGTGGCCACAGTTTTGGTCGAAGCTAAATGCCACTGATGCATTTGGCTTTATCTTTTTGTGTTTTTTGATTTTGGAAGGCTTTGTGCTAAGCGCCTTGGCACACTGCAAACAAATCGAAAAATAAACAAATTTGTTTGGGTGCCGTGGGAATGCAAAGGAAATACAACGATTTTGAAAAAATCGAATCTTTTGATGTATTTGCCCAATAGGTCCTATATAGTAGATAGTGTAAATTGATTTTGATTAAATTAGATTTATTGTTTGGAATCACCCAAGAGTTTTTAACTATTTTTTCGCTGTTTTAAGGAAGCCCGAAACACCCTCATGGCAGCTATATCATATACCATATAACTAATATCAAGAAACTAAAGTTAGTTTGCTGTAGAAAAACAAAATTTTTTATAGCAGAATTGATTGCATAAGCTCTAACAATTCCTGAGATCTAGGATTTTATATAGACAGAACGACATGCACACGGGTATATCAAATGTTCTCCTACCTTTTCTTCCAGGTATTACACGCATTTTCATGATAAATTGTGATAAAATTTCAATTTATGGCTCTAGCATGAGAATTTCAAAAACTGGTCCCCTGCACAGGTACAATGAGCAAAGTAATTAAATTTTGAACAAACTCAGTAAGCTTTTTTAAAAAACTTCTGTCAGTGTTTATAGTTTATAAATAGGAACACATCAAATTCAGTCTAACCAAATCATTCAAAGAGCAAACACATATAATAAAAGTAAATAGCAAAAAAAATATTTATCGTGGAAAAAAAATATTTAAAATAAAATTAATATACATTTTTTTAGAAATGACCAGACACAAATTCCGACGACTAACCTCTCGTGTGGAGGAGCCGCAGTATTGGCGTGCTGGCGATGCCGGGCCTTCAAGGATGCAACAATAGCATTTCCGGCTTGGTTGGCGAGAGAAGACACAATATGATCCACTGCAGCATTCGACAATGAGAAGGTGGGAGCAGATTGCGTTTGGGTCCGTTTGTGTTTATTTCGATGGCCGATTTTTACATCTGATACCTGAGCTAGCACTCCAATCAACATATTGCGTTGCTCCACGGTTAGAGGTGCAAATGGATGAAAGTGTGTCAGCCTAAGTTTTTAAACGAAACAATACGTTGCGGATTTTTCCGTGCGAGATCCATTTTTTTCAACAATATATATATTTTTATAGTCCAATAAACAAGCAAATTATATTTTACAAAAAATATCCCAATGGAGTTATTTAAAAAAATGCATGATTAAGCAGTGCCTGTGGCATCGAGAAAGAGGGCGCGGCTACTAGAACACCTAAAGTAGGCAAAACTTCGCTAAAAAACGGAGTAACTAACAAGAAAAGCCTAAGAAAATCGTACTTGATGCCTCAATGAAGACGCAGCAGTATTAAGGTCCAATGCATCACACAAGTAATTGGGGTAGAAGTGTACGAGGCCATTTGTCGAATGACTTTGACCAATCCAGCGAATTAGATTACCAAAGGAAAATGTATCCATTCGTGGTTCTTTTATCAGGTAGGATTAAGTTGTTTATGGAGTTGTTGGGCGAGTGTCCTCAACGAACAATGAATGATGAAATGCGATCTGTATAATACGGAAATCGTATTGAAAGTAGTTTCTTCAAACGCTTAGGAATCGCGAGATGAAATTATTGCAAGAGCCCAGCCTGGCCCAACAGGCCAAGATTAATATGTTTGAATAGCCCAACAAGAACTCATCCTTTTTTTGCATTTGTAGGCTTTTAAAAGAGAACAGAAATTTAATACCATAAAGGCCTTTCAAAGATTGGAGTATGAACATTACACAAAAACACAAGTGTGTAAAAGTTATCTTTTTTTAAATGAATGTCAGCGATGACATGATCTAGAATCGCATATTTGAATGTCTCGTGAAGATTACAACGTTACATGCAGTAATTAATTAAATTTTAAATGAATGTCAGCGATGACATGATCTAGAATCGCATATTTGAATGTCTCGTGAAGATTAGAATGTTACATGCAGTAATTGGAGTCTTAATTTTTTTGTTTTCTTAAATTTTATTTATGAAATTAGAAATATTTTCCGGTTTTCAGTTGCAAAACGGAAAAACCATGGACTACTACGCTTGCAATATCATTTTATACAGAAAAATTTCAAGTTTGAAGCAAATTGCTTATCGAAAGTTTGCCCAAAAGCCATAAATACAGATGATTCTTAGAATCTGAGTTACGGCATATGTGCATTGTGCTGTGATATGAAGCACTAGTTTTCAGCAAAAATTTTGCAACTTTCCCAAAGCGAACTCTTCCATAAATTTAATAAAAAATTCGGAATCGGCTATAAATAGATATTCCCATAATCTGACTTAGGAACGATAAAACTAAAGCAACTAAAGTACACTAACTTTTAATATATTTTCGCAGATACAATAATTTCTTTCGAAGTGAGTATTTTTTAATATTTTACATTGGCATAACAGCCGTGAATGTCATGTTTCTCAAATTGGTAAATGGCAGTATACTATTTTTTCATTCTAGAACCAGTCCGCTCTCTATGGCGAAAATATGACAATTTTTTGGGAAAAAGAGAGGAGTTTGGTTAATTTGATCTAATCATTGGTACAAAGTTTATTCTCACTTGTACCCGATAAGTGTGGCGCATTAGAGCCAATACTGCGTCTTCATTGAGTTCAATTCTTAGTAGCAGTTTTTTCAATGTTTTTCACAACTGATGATATCTAACAGCCACGGTTAATCTCTTACTCGAGAGATTTTCAATCCCACCAGTTCCTAATTGTCTGCAATCCCGTCTACAGAGGCGTTTTTCAGCGAAGTTTTGCCATCTTAGGTGTGCTAGTAGCCGCGCCCCCTTTCTCGATGCCACAGGCACTGCTTAATCATGCATTCTTTTAAATAACTCCATTGGGATATTTTTTGTAAAATATAATTAGTTTGTTTATTGGACTATAAAATATATATATTGTTGAAAAAAATGGATCTCGCACGGAAAAATCCGCAACGTATTGTTTCGTTTAAAAACTTAGGCTGACAAACTTTCATCCAGATGCACCTCTAACCGTGGAGCAACGCAATATGTTGATTGGAGTGCTAGCTCAGGTATCAGAAGTAAAAATCGGCCAACGAGCACAAACGGACCCAAAAGCAATCTGCTCCCACCTTCTCATTGTCGCATGCTGCAGTGGATCATACTGTGTCTTCTTTCGCCAACCAAACCGGAAATGCTATTGTTGCATCCAGCACGCCAATACTGCGGCTCCTCCACACGAGAGGTTAGTCGTCGGTGTGTGTCATTTCTAAAAAAATTATATAAATTTTATTTAAAAAATTTTTTTTTCACGACAAATATTTTCTTATAAATATTTACTTTTATTATATATGTTTGCTCTTTGAATGATTTGGTTAGACTGAATTTGATGTGTTCGTATTTGGGAACTTTAAACACTGACAGAAGTTTGTTGAAAAAGCATACTGTGTTTGTTCGAAATGCAATTACTTTACTCATTGTACCTCTCCAATGTAACAATTTATGAAATTCCCATGCTAGGGCCATAAATTGAAATTTTATCACAATTTATCATGAAAATGCGTGTAATACCTGGAAGAAAAGGTAGGAGAACATTTGATATACCCGTGTGCATGTCGTTCTGTCTATATGAAAGTCTAGATTTTAGAAATGCGATAAAAAAATCTTGTTATTCTGCATCTGGTTTATTTTAGTTTTTTCGTAATTCGAAATTTTCCAATCTAAAAGTTTTGCACGAATATTTCGTTTTTGGGTGATCCCAAGCAGTAAATAAAATTTGAACAAAATTAATTTATGTTACATTATCTACTAATAGCTCTCGTTGGGCGAACAAATCCTAAAGTTCGATTTTGGCACATAATTCAATGTCTATATGAAAGCCTAGATTTCAGATCTCAGCTGATGCAACAAATTTTTCGCAAAACATCTTTTAGTTATTCTACAAAAATCGCACCTAAGTTTTTTTATATCAGTTGTATGGGGGATGATATAGATACACGAGAGTGTTTCAAACTTCCTCAAAAATCCAAAAAGTTTGGACCGAATATTTCGATTGTTTATTATAGCCAAGTGGACCGCGGTAGCTTGAGTGGTAGCGTTCTCGCCTCTAAATCGGAAGGTAGGTGCTTCAATTTCACCCAACAGAACTGGTGCATTAGCTTAGCAGTGGTATGGCTAGCAAATAAACGCTATTTGATGAACATATGATGAACGCGAGTGATGAACATAGTGAAAGGGGAATAATTCATTTTATTCTCGAATTCTTATATTATTTGCAGCGAGTCTTGTAAGTCTAAATAAAAACCTAAAAAGATATATGGTCGTGAAATCGATTTCACAAAAAAAAAAGCAAAATACACCCTACAAGTTGTCGTGGTTTATTAAATTTAAAAGTAAAAAATATATTTACATTAATTCATTAAATTAATAATATAAAAGCACAATTAAGACACTAAATGAATTAAAACTGTTAAAACTATCTAGCTTTCTGGAAATGATTAATTATTGAAGTAACTACTACAAATTAGAATTTTGTTTGAAAATATAATTTTCATAAATTTAAGAATTTTTATTTTACAATAGAAAAAACGCAAATTATCAAGAAAAAATGAAAGAGAAACATGAATTGTTTGAAAACTAAAATTCCTGTTTTCGAGCGTTTAACAATTAATTAAAGGATGGATATTGCTATTTTTTATTCAATGAAGGATTTAATAATAAGAGTTATGAGTTAGATAATATAAATCAAAAATAGGAAAGTGAGTCTTAATATTGTTTTATACATAGCACATTGATGAAATAGATCCGGGAATCGCCGTTTCGATTTGAGTATTTTTTTTTTAAGTTGCCACATTTCTCGGTGACATTCTATGACATTTTCAGCGTAACAGTGAAGCGATTTCGAACACATCAACTATGATAAGATCAATGAAAAACGAAGATAGTTCCGATGACCATACCGCAAACCGAATATGAAAAATATTATACATAATCTATTAATTAGATTATGAATTATAAGTGGAATAAATGCGTTGAAGTCAATGGGGAGTACTATGAAAGCAAAAATGTCGATTTTGATGTATGATGAATGAATGAATTTTTAATTTTCTGAATAAATTCAGGGAACTTTTTGATCAAGGTAATAATGAGGTCTTTCATATCTTTTTAATGGAATAAATATTTTTATTTACCAATTTGTATGTTATTTTTATTACTTAAATTATACTTCTATATCTTATCAACAGTATAAAGCTGCTATTAAGTAAATATCTTTGGTAAGTCGGGGTGCTGGTGGTTAATTACCATAGTTAGAATGATCCTATTTAAGTCAAATATGCGCCGTTTTGTTCGATAACTTTGCCAATTTAAAGGTAAATTCGCCTTCCTCATAGAAGCCATTGTTACTATTGCTAGAATATGGATACAGATTCGCTTTAAGCGAATTTTACATCAGCAAAATGGTTCGCCGTGGTCAGGAACAGATGGTAACCACTTGATGGCAGGTCCGGACTATAAGGTGGATGCATAAGAACCTCCCAACCAAGCTCCTAGAGCTACTGACGAGTCACTATCGATGTGTGTGGCCAGTTACAGTCTTAATGGAACCCAATTTCTTTCCTACACTCCAAAATTGGCGCTGCGGGGAGATTGCTTTCTTCAGACGGTCCAACTGTTAAGAGTACAGTTCCAAGTGAAGAGTTTACTGGCTGGGGAGCAGCTCATAGTATAAAATTCTGTGCCAATCCCACCAGACACACAGCAAAACCTGCCTGGCTGTGCATCCTGGCTTGGCCATCGTTTTCGCCCGCATACAGCTTATCGACCACGACCGTTTTCACTTGACGTTGTCGTAAGTGATTCACTTTCCATCGCAATTCAGAAATGAATCGATTTTGTCGCGATTCAGCTGCGATTCCCAAATGGAAATTCGGTTCATGCGGTTTTTATGCATTAACTCGTGTGGCATCCCAACATAGAGCTTCTTTTCATATACAACCTTACTCAATTGGTTTGAAATGGTTTTTGAAAATCTTTAGCTTTTGGGCAATTGAAACAGTGCTTCTTTGACATTTGTCTATGTCTTGGTCCATTATTACATTATTATTACTTTATCGACATTTTGGAAAATTGACGAAACCAAAATCGTGTATGACTGGCTGTTATAATATTCACATTTTTAGTAGTCTGGTTTTCGCGCTTTTCGAAGAGAAACTTTATAATAAAGCGTATTTTCTCTTTGCTGGTGTTCATATTTGACGCACGCTTAAAAAAACTAAATCAACTAATCACAAAACTGCCAGAAAATCTTTTTAGTACGATATGTCTTCTTTCTAATGCGATATTTCGGATTCCGATAGGACTTATACAATTCGAAATACAGATAAAAAATGCCAAATATTACAAAAAATAATGTATTTCCTATTACTATATAGAACTAAACATAGTACAATCAGTCCACACGACTATTTCATGACGTTTTCAAATTTCGTTTCAAAATTTCTTTTTTTAAAAACCATTTGAGTTATAGTATTAACTACAATATAAATAATACCAAAGTCTACAAAAACAAAACAATTAATTCAAATAATTACTCATACTTAGACAGCGAAAACCGTGATTTGGTTAATTATAATTATTGAAACAAAAATCTCATATGCTGCTAATAATTATCAAGTTCAGTAAATACAAATCTTGATAAAAACTAATCGTCATCATGAGCCACCACATTGTCTGCGCTGTCTATGGCTATAAAACTTATCAGTTTTATTTGTCCAAAGTAAACTAAGACATCTTTTTTTTAACAAACAAACATTTATGTCGAGTCTGTCTCTTTTAGGAACTAATTTAGTCGCCCCAAAATTATTTATTCGTTTGTTTGACTAATTAACTTGTGAATGATTCGGCAAAAATCAAAACACGCGTTGAGAAAAAGTCAAAAAACCGGTTTGTGACGTAGGCAAGTTGTAGACGAACGAACTAGAATTACGTATATTATGATAAGACTTTATAATAGAGTTCTCTATTAAAGTATTTATGGGCAATTGGTAGGTTTCTCGTTTGCATTGCGTGAGAGCTGTATTTAGTTTTACAATTTTAAGTGAGTGATTTTTTTTTTTGGAATTTCCACATATCTAATATACTAACTAATCAGAAAACGTGCAAAAAACTTAATGCAAATATAGTTGGCACATACCGTCTAAGGCATACTCTATAAACAACTTTTTATTTTTAATAGTAATTCAAAGTTTACATTTGTTTTGAAACAAAACTGGCCTGTTTTTCGAATACACTTGTTAAAAATGTGTATTGAATATGTACCCCGTTTTTATTTCCACTATTATATTATTCTATGCTATGTTAATCTAATAAATTTTTAAAAAAATTGTACTTAAATCAAATAAATTTGACCGTCTTGAAATTTTCTCAAAAGTCTAAAATTATCAAAAATTCAACCTATACTACAAACCATTTACAATTTACAATTGCTTCTTTATAAGCAATGTACCCCTTCCTAGTTAATTAAAGAGTATATAAACACGCGCAATCTACCGAGAGTCAAAAAAGAAACCCACGTAATCTATTATATAGCACTAGTTTTGTAGCTCTCTAGTTCCAGTCGTATAGTTGCCGTCTTTGGGCACGTCGCGCAAAAGTTTCCACAAAAATGGTGCAAATAAGAAATTTTCAAAACATAAAGATACCGGAATATCTCAACGAAGAGTTCTTTCTAACAACGCTCGAGGAAGGTTTGCGGGAAGTTAAAATTACATTACACGAAATAAATTTCGAATGGGGCAGCAATCCAGGTGATAATTATTGCTCAGCTATCTATAGAGTGATTGTGATCTTTGGACGTTGGGTTGACGGACAGCTTTCAGCCAAACAGGAGAAGCTTTCACTTATTGTGAAAACCATACCCATAACTCCGGAGTCACAATTTCTGGAAGATGTCAATGTATTTATTAAGGAGAAACGCACCTATACAGATGTGTTACCGCGTCTGGAAATCTTAAGTCGCGGCGAAAAGTTTGGCGCTAGGTAGGTTCTAAAGTAAGCTGCACACAATTGAACGAGATCTAATAGGCGCTTCCTATAGGTACTATCATGCTGTAAAAGCACCCGTGCAAACTATAGTCTTCAATGATCTGAAAGTGGAAGGTTATAAGGTGGCTTCACGTGAGCAGGGTTTGGACTGGCCACATGCCGCTTTGATACTGCAACAGCTGGGAAAGTTTCATGCTACCTCCATGGTCTTGGCGCAGAAGGTAGGAACAATAGTTAACCATAGCAAGTCTTTCACATAACTCTTTTAACTGCTCTTCACAGGATCCCGAAATCGTTCAGCACTACGGTAAGGGCATGCTGAGCGAGGAGACTGTGGTTAAGAGTGATTGCTTTGAGAATATGTTTGGCGGTTTTCTCAAGTATCTGGTTAAGACATCCGCCACATGGCCAGGCTTTGAGCAGATAAGTCAACATCTACAACGCTATGCGGATAACTTTAGAGCGGTCAGCGTAGCAGCTGCCAAGCCCAAGCCACATGATCGTTATGTAGTTCTCAACCATGGCGACATGTGGACCAATAACTTTATGTACGCCTACGATGATAAGAGTCAACCGGAGCTGCCAACACGCGCTCTTTTTGTGGACTTTCAGTTAAGTTTCTATGGTAGTCCCGCCTGCGATGTAAACTTCTTTTTGAACACCAGTCCCAAGTTGGAGGTGCTGCAGCAGCGTAGAGAGGATCTGATCCAGGCGTATTATAAAGCATTTAGGGATACTTTGGAATATGCGCGTTACGAACCAATACCCAGCTATGAGGATTTACAATGGGAGCTGCGTAGTCGTGAGACTTATGGCTTGTTTGGGCTTTTTGGATTTCTGCCTATAATAACCATGCCCAAGGAACTATCGCAGGATAGCAATCTTGAAAATATGAACAATGAAGAGTATAAACAAAAGAAATTCGAAGCCATTTTTGCACAGAAATCATTGAATGATTTTCATAAATGGAGTCTAAAGCGCGCCGAAAGTTTGGGTGTTTTTAAAGATTACTAAGTGGGTTTATAATTTCTTTGTGTGATAACTAAATTAGTTTTAAATAATTTTAGTTATCTTTTATTAAAAAAGTTTTACTTATAATAAATAAATATTATTATAACTATGCACAAATTTGAGCCTTAGGTTTGATATTTAGACACGAGAAAATAGATATTACTTTTCTACGGCAAAGCAATATCTTAACGCATAAAGATTTAAATTTACATTGGAAAACTTTGATTGTAAGTCGATTTGTTTTTTTTTAAGCAAAATTGTTGCCTACACTGAAAGAAACAAAACAGGAATTACTTAAAATTAGCAGCTCAGCTAGATTTTGGTAAGAAAGTGATAATACTAAGATGACTTGTAGAAATTTCTGCTTTTGTTTATTTTTCTTGTATTTGGTACAATTAAACTCAAAAGTTATTTCGTATTTAAAACTAGCATCCGAACTTGATTTTGAAGCGAGAGCTCAAGATGTAAAACGACATGTAGGCATTTCTGATTTTACTAATTTTTTTTAAGTAAAAATATATCTTAATTTACGTATCCATAGATTGTGATATCTCGGTACTGCTTTTATCTCTCAGTGTACTTAAATTTTATTGTGCGCGACGATGTTGACGATGATGTGATGCCTTAATCTGAGCTATAAAAACTGAATGATTTGATTAGTGACGCAGTTGTAGTTCTTTCTGATGGCGGACAGGGAAGACTATGGAGGTTATTAGTATTAGCAAGTGGTAAACATGGACCTATGGAAGTGAGACACGCAGGCGTAAGTCCTAAAAGAGATTGTAATGCCAAAAAAAAAAGAATTTTTCCGATGTATTCACAACAAGTGCTAATAGTTAGCAACTTTCGACTTCATTCAAAGAGTATGTATAGCTTATCTTGCAAAATTAACCCACTCTTTCAAGCGACGAATTAATCCCAGATTTTCATTTGACTACAAGTCGATCCTTAGTTCAACATAGCATAATTCCCTTCCTAAACTTCAAATCATTTTAACAAATCCTATTTGTCTAAGATAGCTCTGACCAAGGATACAGTTCATTGGTAACTTTCAGGAAAAAACCAATTTCCATATTAAGAATACAATACCAAAGTTGGGGACTACCGACAAACTAAATAGTTGAGAGAACTGTGGAGAGAATTAACATTTCTGCACAATATTCTTTTAGTTTGGTTCTGCACCAAAATGTTAATGAGGAAGCTTTTGTGCTTTTCAACAATTGGTTGCAAACTCGGCTAGAACTAGAGACCAAGAAGCTCATAAAAAAGGCGATATGCAGGGGTTGAATATGAATGCATTTAAAGAAAATAACTTACTAACTGGTAAAATCTATTCTGAGTCTTATTTTGATAATTTAAAAAAAATTTAGGTCGTTTATACAAAAATCTAGCGCACAAAAGAAAGTTAACTTTTTTAATTGAATTCAAATTTTTCAACCATTATTTAAAAGAATTTTGTGCTACATCTTGAAAAGCAGCTGCGATTTCGGAATTTTGTTTAAAAACAGCGCCGCCTACAAGATTACAACGAAAAACACTTGGGAAACCACAAACACCAGTGAAGCTTTTAGTACCTGGGGCGCTGCAAGCAGCTGAAGCATTCTGCCTGGTTTGAGCTTTGTGTGCTTTGGCTTGAGAAAGCCTACGATACGAATAAGGTTAAGGATCCTTAAGCATGCCATGCTGTTCAACATTTTTAGCATTTGTAGTGACTTCTTGAAGCCACTCAGTGTCGTCCTTAGCGAAATCAAGCTTGCAGGCCTGAAGGAAATCTTTAGACGACTCCCCAAAATTTTTCATTGGGACGTGAATTGAATCCTCTTGTTTTATGTGAATTACATTTGAAACTGAAACTTACTTGTTCCCAATTTCACGAATCTGCCAGAATTATATGTATTTATTTCAACTACTTTGTTGCATGTGAAATCAAATCGAATTGCCAATATAAAGTTTAAAATGCATTAGATTTATGTTTTTATAATAATCTGAATATTCTTTAAAATTTCCAGATTGTATTTGTGTCAAATTTATAGCGCTTTTTAATTTGAAAATAATTTTAATTTCTTTTTTAATATAGATAGTATGTTTTGGATTTGCTGCGTTGCGGAGAAGAAAGCAATATTTTTCAGGTTTTTTTTTAATTGTAAAAAGGCTCCCCTACTTTGTGTTGGTTGCTTCAAGGGTTAAAATTCACATGCAATTGTTATTTTAAATTATTGGATCAACCGACTCAAGGAATTCATACGTTATTCTACATTTTTTAAAAATCACATAATATAAGCATATTATTAATTATTATTAATAATCACTGCATATTAGTAATCGATATAAATCAAATTAAGCACGGAAAGTGTTTAAAATACTTAATACAATAAAATATATAGCATTTTTACTCATTATATTTTGCAGTCAGCTGAATAACCGATTTATTGCAAAATATTTACTAATAAGATTTTTTAATAATATTTACCTATAAGAAAAGACATACAATTTTTTAGTTTTAAAATTGTTAAATTTTAAGGTCAACTTTACTTAGTTTTACCTCTAAATTCATAATAATTAAAGAAATTAAATGATACGAGCAAAATATAATATGAAACTAAGCCGAATCCCTAGGTTAAATTTGTTATAGAAATGTATCCGTCTCACAAGCACACATCTTTACAAAGTAAAAGATGCAAACGGGAAGTAACATAAAATTTAAAACATTTGTTACCAAAGAAACCAAAAGTTAATCATTCACCAAGTTGGGTTTTTATTGGATCGTGCAATGCATAATTAGTTTTATTGAAAAAAGTAGGCATGATTTGATTATCGGCCGGGCCGATTTGATTACTCTAATTCGAACAAGTATAGTTAGGAACAGCCTGTGTTATTTCTCAGCCGCTGATTGATCAATTTGAAAAATGTTGACTGCATAGCGACCAGAAGAGTTGATGGACCTACCAACTCCCCCAAAAAAAATCGCTGATTGCTAATTTATTGACCGACGGCATCATTGGAACGTAGTTATTCCATGGCTGCGAAGTCAGAAACGTTATTGTGAATGGAGGCTTTACGATGCACATAAACTTTTTTGAACAAAATGACCGCAATACAAAGCACCAAATTTTTCCATTATACAATTTTTGTGGGGCTGTGTTATGTCTATAGTGTCAACCCCGTAACTATTGAAATACTGCAAGAAAATATTGAATAATTAAAATCGCCCAATAGGTTGGAGAGTCTCTGCCTTAATTGGATCTATATGAACTATAAGCCAAGACTACTTTACTTCGCTTAAGGTAGCCATTTCAACCCGTACTCGCGTTACAGCCGACAATACTAGCTCTAGGCAGGAGCCCCTACTTTGTGTACGCATTTCCCAGTTGGTTTTCCAGTTGGTTAAATTATTGGTTCAACTGACTCAAGGAATTCCTACGTTATTCTAAATTTTTTAAAAATTACATAATATCCTTAATAATCACCGCATATGTTTATCCAAGCCATTTATTTATCTATCCTATCTTATCTTCATTCCCCAAATCGAGCTTCTTTGACCAATCTTGAACTATAAAAACCTATCTTGGTCAACGCTGTTCTTTGGATTCTATTTGGAAAAAATGTTTAAATTTATATGCCACTTTCTGTTTTCATCTTTTACATTGTAAATCCAAGTTCCTGGCTAGCCCCAGATGTGAGACGGTGCACAACTATAAAAAATTCACCCATAAGGCTAGGAATACGTATTAGTTTTATTATATTTTTTTCCGTTATCATTTATTACTTCATTATTTTAGAATGTTTAACTTGTCGAATCTTAAGGTCAACTAGACCTAGTTGTACCCTTACATATTAATAAATAAATAAATAAATAAATAAATAAATTAGTAGTCGATATCAGATTAAGCACGGAAAGCGTTTAAAATACGTAATACAATAAAATCTACCCATATATAGTTTTGGGCTCTGATAATGCCTATGCATGCGTCAGGAGCCGATTTAAAAATTCTTTTTTCGTCTTATTCGAGTACTCTATGGTAAGTATCCGTCTAAATTCACCATTATAATATTTAGATTGGGTTCCAAAAGAATCAAGATGAAAAAATGGCTGACGAGAACTTGCTTAATATTCTCAAGTCCCAACTGTTAGTTACTAAGAAATGATGCGATATATTGCAAACTTATTCGCAAACTTCTAAAGGCTTTTCGCAAAATATTATCTAACTTTAATAATAATTAGTATTTCGCTTTGTTTGTGCATTAATTGTGCGTAATTAACTTCCAAAATTATATTACATAATAACATCCCCCACTACATCTTTCACACAAGAATCGAGTATTTTAAAAAAGTATTCGATATAATTGCCAATATTCAACATTTGCTTTTACGATTAAACTCAACTGTTTATTGTAAAGTAATTCGAAAAAAAATAATGTTTTTATTTATATAATATTGTAAAATTTAATCGGCATATATTAATGATTAATAAGCTGCGAGGGCGCCAAAGGTTAATAAATGTTAAACCAATTATAATAAATACAACGTCAAATAAAAAAATATCAAAAATACCAGGACAGGACAATAATTTGTATATATTCAATACAAATAAATTGTATACGTAAGCTGCGAATAAATAATATAACTTTGTTGCTTTTTTTGTTGTCAATTTAACTTGTTTGTTTTTTAATTACAAAAATATATACGAGTTGAATTTAAAATAGAGATAGCAGTTGATAAGAAGTACTTTGGTGTTTAAATCAGTGAAGAACTTAATAATATATGAGAATGATGATGATAACGGAAAATTGTACATTTCGAAGGATGCAAAGGAAGCTAAACTGAACCAATTAAAGAAAGAAAGACGAGTGCAGACTCATTTGTCTGACAAATAAACGCCTTTGATGCGCAATTCTGATTGGTTTGGTAGGTTTCATGTGTATGGGGTATGCCATCTAAATCGTGTCAATAGAAAAGTCGAATAACTTTGACAATTTAAGTTAAGTTTGATCCAGTACAATTTTAACTATGTTAAAAAAAAAAAGTGGCATGATACATCGTTAAACCTTAATTGTTTTTGAACACAGGTCATTAGCAGATCTCTAACAACCTCAAAAATCTTGACCATGTTGTCAACATGAATATATCGCAGCTATACAGGAGAGTGTTGCTGAAAATCCTAATATTTCGTAGCAGCTCCGAACTCAGCAGTTAAACATTAGTGGAACATGCTATAGGGCGCATTTTGAAGTACGAACTTAACATGTTTCCAAATAATGTACAATTTCTTCAAAGATTATTGGACACCCTGAAGCCACGTCGATTGACTTATGCGAAAAAGTCATTTGAATTGAAGAAGTTGAGCCGTATTTTTATTATTTTTTTTATTTCTTATGACAGATGATGCTCATTTGACACTCCCTGGTGCCGGGAACAAACAAAATTGTCGCTTTTGGGTCATTGATAACCCTTATACTATCCACAAAACCCCTTTGCACGAGCAGAAGGTAAGTCTTTGGGCTGGTGCTTGCTCGCATCAATAGGCCGTTCTTCTGGAGACCTATTGATACTACGGCGTTTGGTATAGATGAATGTTGGCGAACTTTGTGTTACCCCAAAAGCGTGAAAAAGGCTTGAAAAATATTTGATTCACACCGGAATCGACGCCGGCCCTGGCCTGCCCAAGGACTGCCAAACCCCCACTGTTTCGAAAGCCCAAACTTAGCCTGGTGCTCCGAATCAGCTACAACAACAACAACATCGACTATTTGCATCGCAAACTCTCCAAAATAATTATATTGGCTAGGCGTCAAGATTCTCAGACTTAACACCGATAGCTTTATTTTTGTTGCGATTTTTGAAGAACAAGGAGCTATAAGGCAACTTTCGTCCTGAAATGGCAGCTATATCGCCCAAAATGTTTGTGAGTGTGATGGCAAACATAAAAAAAGAGCTCGCTTCTGATTTCTTAATGAATCGGGTCATTTAAACTAACGTTATCTTATATACAGAAACTGCGCATGCTATCTCGAAAACCAACCTATTAAATCCAAAATTTCTTGAACTATTTAAAAAATTTTTTACAATCCAAAATTGGTTGGAAGAATATCTTGAAAACTAAACAAGTTTACCGTAAATATGGAATTTTTCAAATGATTTGGCTTATGGGAAGTATATGATTTACTTAATCGATTGTGAACTTAACATATTGCTTGGGAAAACTGTGGGATACTTTTTCACAAAAGAACCGCATAATGTATCCAAAACTTTATATTTTTTGGTGATGCAAATCAATGCAAAACATTCCCGACATCAAAAAAATCAAAATAAACTAACATATCTTTGAATTTAAATGTTTATCTAAAAAGTTGGCTATTTATATATCTTTTATATCTGAGCTACTATATCAATTCCTCTTGTCAGCCTATTCATACCTAAGATAACACCACACTCTTCTTCTGAGAGTTACTTTGTCGACCCTTTGTAACATTTGGTACAGGATATATATGTTACTTCGTAGGACTTATAGAATTTCCATATTTTATATTATGATAAGCAGAATAATGGTATTTCTAGACAAAAAATAAAATTTTTACTATTTATTTTTATATTTTTTTATATATTTTTAAATAGATTTTTTTAAAACTTATTACTTTTTTATCTCTCTAAAACACACACTCGGAATTTGTCGAACTAATTTTTAAACAATACAAAACATTTTCTTAATTAAATTAGCTTTTGCTAGCTGCCAAAGCATTCATTGCCTTTGTGTCGTTTGTTAAAAAAAAATATATATAACAATAAGTATTTTTTATTTGAACTAATTAGTGATACTTAAACAAAAAGCATTTCGAAAAATATGTATTCTCTCCCTCGTAAACAATCAACTTTTATGAGTGAAAAAAGTTTTGCTCATATAATTAAAAAATAATTATACAAACAATAGCTACAACTTGCGCATTTATATAAAAAATATTTCGCTGATCTAAAGCAGATTAAAATGAAATTCAACAAAAAAATCAACAACACAAAAATAATAATTATTCTTTTCATTTGATGAAAAGTTAAATGCGCTTTTATTTAATAAGACTTTAAATATTAAATTAGTTTTAATGCGCAGCATGTGAAGCTGAGCAAAAGGGAAATAAGCAGATAAATATTAAAATTACGAAACAGGTCAAGCGAAGCACAGATATAAATAATATATAATCTGTGTTTAAAAATATTCAACACATTTATTCAGCAACAGCAAGTTCATATTTTGTTTATAAATTGATTAATCCTTTAAGATTGATATAAATGAAAATAAACAATGAAAAGCCAGTTACAAAGCTGAGTTCTTAAAGTCCAGATTATTTTTTATTGATGCCTAATATACATTAAATACTCCTCTATAAAAGTTGTTATTAAGCTTATTGAGCTTAATTTATTTTGAAAATAAATTAAATAAGCCGTAAATAATTTAAGAATTAGTTTTTTCTTTTAAAATAATACGATAGCTAATTATTTAGAATTTACCTGAATGTGACACATTTTCCGTGAAATTAACTTTTATAATTAGTACCAGTAATGGGGCCCTAATCACATAGCTCCAAGTGCTTTTGCTATTTTAAAAATAAGGCGTCAGTCAGACTCACGTGCATTCGCATCCTGTACCCATTCCTATTCCAATTCCTATTCCTATTCCTATTCCTATTCCTATTCCTATTCCTATTCCTATTCCTTTTCCTATTCCTATTCCTATTCCTATTCCTATTCCTATTGCTATTCCTATTCCTATTCCTATTCCTATTCCTATTCCTATTCCTATTCCTATTCCTATTCCTATTCCTACTCCTATTCCTATTCCTATTCTTATTCCTTTTCTTATTCCTATTCCTATTCTTATTCCTTTTCTTATTCCTATTCCTATTCCTATTCTTATTCCTTTTCTTATTCCTATTCCTATTCCAATTCCTATTCCTATTCCTATTCCTATTCCTATTCCTATTGCTATTCATATTCCTATTCCGATTCCTATTCCTATATGTAACCCTTAAAAACTTTAATACTTTTATTTTATTTGACTGTAAAATTGGCAGAAATCGTAATTTTAGCCACAAATTTGGTCTGTAAATGACTCAGTGAAACTGCTTAAAATCTTTCTATTTATAAAAAAAAACATATGAGAAGTAGGTCTAACTTAACGATAGTAAAGGGTGTTTTTTTTTTAAAGGTATAGAACTTTAAATTGCAATAAAACTACGATGGATTTTTCAAACGACATTTATTTTATTTATCCGAAAGATAATCTTGTGTCATTACATTTTAAATATGATTTCTGGTATTCTATGACCGCCACGGCTGGCACGCATGTTGTCCAATCTGGACGCCCAATTTTCGATATATTTTTTCAACATTTGTGGCTGTATATCGGCAATATCACGGTCAATGTCTTCCAAATAGTTAAGCATTTGTGGCTTATCCGCATAGACTTATGACTTAACATAGCCCACAGAAACTATTCTAGTGGTGTTAAATCACAAGATCTTGGAGCCCAACTCATAGGCCCAAAACGTGAAATTAGGCGGACACAAAACGTATAGCTGTGTGACATGTGGCGCCGTCTTGTTGGAACCACAGCTCCATTCCGGAATGAAAAAGTTAGTAATCATTGCTCTATACCGATCACCATTAACGTTTATCCATCCATCATAGTTTTTGAAGCAGTACGGACCAATGAATCCACAAGCCCATAAAGCGCACCAAATATTACCAAACATTAGTCTCACTCTAAATGCGACAGTTTTTTAGCCATTCAATTAGAATTGCTCTTGATCGCAAAACAAAATTTGCTAATGAAAATCGGGAACAACAGCAATCTCGTTTTGGGCACTATTTGCAAATGTTGTTACCTCGAAAAAAATCACCCTTTACTTGTTAGTAGTAATCCTACTTATGATCTAATTAAATCATTAGAGTTATATAAGCGAGGACAGAAATAAGGGAAAGACACATAATATAAGTTTTAATTTTAAAGTTAGCCTACGTGTCTATTAGAATCGCTACTGCCATATTCTTGAAATCCTCGAACAAGTTATCATGTGCCTCTTTGATTATGCTCGTAAGAAAAAATGAAGCCTACAAACTGTTTAACTCCAATAATTCTAAGAAAATTACATTTTTAATATTGTCAGTACAATAAATAAATTTATGAATATGAAATATTAATTTCAAAAGCTCAAGGATAGCAAATTTTCCCTGGGATAAGTTCCTTTCTGAAAATTTGGATGTTTTTGCTCTTACCAACTCTGAGATCTAGGCATTCGTACAGACGGAGATGGGTACATCAACTTTTTTAGTCACTTTGATCATGCGAAGGTGTTCTTTTTGAGAATTTTTTTATTCTTGTTTTGTGTATTATATATATTTTCGAATCCTCATTTGGACTCATTTGGAAACATTACCTTAAGGTAATGCAGAAAAAAAATAAAATAAAACCTCAAAATTCAGTGGCTTTGTGTAATGGTGGAATTCAAGCTCTCGTCTCTGTTACAAAAAATCTTTCAATTTTTTTCTTTTTGTTCACAATACAATAGCTCGATATATACTTGTTTTTCAGCTCTAACTTTAAGCACAAGATTAATGCGAAAGATGAAAAGTGCCATCTGAGAAAATTAAAAGAGCTCTTCACATTTGCATAACAATATATCCTTGTGCAATCGGCACATAAATTAAAATAACTATTTCTAAAACCATTTTCATATACAATCAACAAATTCTCAAATGAGTTGTTATGGCGAAGATAAAAATGCTGGCAAAACGCTTTTCTAAATGCAGCAAAAAGGATCCATAAATATTGAAATACTTTTGAAACTAGGCACGAATATATATATATACATCCGTTGGTGCTGCATATCCTGCTGCCTGCATCCCTCGAGCCAGCAGCATTGCCAAATGTAAAATATTTTTCATTTCAACACGAACAAAATTGCATTTTTAAATGCATAAAATGTAGGCGGCGTGGGGAGGAGAGAGCAAACTATTTCTAGTAATAAATAAAAACGAGAGCAACAAATGAACGCAAAGTGCGAGAAGTAAAAACAAAATATTTAAAAAAGCTTTTAAGTGTTATTGATAGTTATACGTAAATCCCCAGGGTTCCTCTAAAAAATATAAAAAAAGCGTTGCCCGCCCCACAGTTGCAGCCAAATTCCCCAACGCGTCTCATATTATCTTCCATTTGTATTTGTTTTCAATTCTCGTTTTTTTTTTTTGGATTTGTTTTCTCGTATTTGCTGTCATTGTTGCTTTTGTTGTGTCGCTGTAACGGGACTGTGTAGTGTTGGAAAATGGAAGTTGCTTCCGGTTATTTAAATGCAAATACAAATTGTTGTTGCGCAAGTAAAAGGAAGCTCAACAGTTGTTTGCTTCTTGCAAATTTTATACTTTTTATGCGTTTTTTAGTTTTGTTTTGCACCTATTTTTGATATCCTTGTAATCGTATGCGGATTTTTTTTTTTGTATTTATTTTTATTTGTAGAATGCTTAGTTGTATTTAACGTATTTGGGTCATTTTTGAGCGCAGCGTTCGGCTAGGATTACGTCTGAAATCAGCTACGTTACAGAGTATTTGGGCATTATAATGATGTTAAGTAGCGATTATTTTATATTTTCATAGTGGCTACATACAGTTTATTATTTTTTTTTTGTGAAAACAAGAAAAAGCTTCAAATAGATTTTCACCTCTTTATAACAGCTCTCGAAATTCTCTTTCGAGTCAAATATATTTTGCAACTAGACAAAGATCTACTTATCTTACATTTGCTTTATTTTTATTTTTTTTATAAAATAAACTAGCGGGCTTCATATGCCCCATACCCAAATATTCTCCTGATTATTCTGCTTCACACAATCCTAACATCAACTTCTCCATACCTTAGCAGCCTTAGGAATGCTCAAAATCACAACTTATCATCACACAAAGGGTGACTCCGAGTCTGCACTGTGGTACAAAAGCTGAAAAAACATTGCAAAAATCGTATATTCCAAACTATACAAGATATTTTTTTGAATTTAATTATAACTGAGAGAGGAGAGTTCATATTGATGATATGACATATGAGAGATACGCACATCGTGTATTCAAACAAAGATTAAGTTTTGGAATTTTTGACTTGGGATAGAGTTACTATATTCCCACTATGGTTACAGCCACAGATAACATGAGTAGTGAATAATGGCTATACATTTGATAAAAAAAAGTATTGTCATATTATATATGAATGTAATAAGAACAATAAAGAAAACAGAACTCAAGCTAGTAGTCTACATTGACGTCTTAGTGTACGCCTTCCCCTAAGACTGGAATAAAAGGTTCTACTCTATACCTCCGTTTTAAAACCGATCTGCATTTATGATTCTCAACTATGGCGGAATGGCAATACCTCCGTCTTAAAACCGATCTGCATTTATGATTTTCAACTATAGTTGAATGGCAATACCTCCGTCTTAAAACCGATCTGCATTTAAGATTCTCAACTATGGGGGAACGCCAGTAACAGCAATGTAGATGTCATCCGTAGAGAAGATCCGATCGAAGATCCTGAGTGCCTTCACTGGCGCACCTTGCATCCAGAGAGATTTAAATACACTTCTAATCAGAAATACAATAGCTCAACAAATGGAAAAATATTGCAGCAGCAAATTGCATGCCCATCCCAATAGCCTTTGTGGGACTTTACATGGCTCTCTAGCAAAACCAAATATTAGGGCCTCATAAATTCATATCAGTTGCAATAGGGGCTGTTAGTTTAGTAAATTTTTAAGATTGGTATACTTAGTACTATGTATCCTTAAAAAAATAGGTATTCTGTTTAATTCCTTTTTTTAAATCCAAGTGAATGATTGAATGTCTTAAATATTTGTTTGTTGTATTTCCATGTGATTTTTGAAGGGGTAAAATTGTGTAAGAAAGGGAATTTGGTCGAACTCCTCAAATGGGTCAGCACCGCCGGCACAAGCAACTGCAGTACCAGCAACTCCAGGCATACCACCTGGTACACCTTGAGCACCAATGACGGTTTGGCATATCTTGGTGATGATTGGGTTGTGCACACCTTCCAGCACGATGTTTATTTTCTTCTATAGAAGAATTGACGATAAACATCTTACTTCAAAATTCACAACGGTTTCTTCAAAATTCTGTTAGTCTTCGATGTAAAAAATGTATGATTACGAGGTGACATCATTTTCGTTTTGTTTTCTAAACAATTTTCAGTCAAATTTTTTGTAATTCTGAGTGTTTTTTTTCTTTTTGTATATATGTATTTTTTTAGAAAGTCGGTAGCTGTTAACAATGGATTTGGATTGAAGTAAGGCAGTAATATACAAAAACAGTTTTTTAAAAGTAAATTTATGGAATTTTTATCGCTTCATAAGAAAGAAATATACTTGGATGACTGCTTTTTAGCTAAGGAAAATGAACGCGTTTATTAGGAGCTGGTTTAGTGAAGTGAAGACGTTTTGTTAGCTAAGTACAGGGCAATCCATATAAAGTGGAAGCAACGGGTAGCTCTATAACCTTTAACAGGAGTTACAGATCGACTAATGTCATATCGCCTTGGAAGCGTCATTTCAAGACAATTTATACCATGAAAAAATTCATACAAAAGATAACGCTGAAATTTTTCAGTTTTACATTACAAAATAACTTCTTACTATTAAAATTGAAAGCTT
This sequence comes from Chymomyza procnemis, assembly GCA_035046065.1. Lineage (NCBI taxonomy): Eukaryota > Metazoa > Arthropoda > Insecta > Diptera > Drosophilidae > Chymomyza > Chymomyza procnemis. Next base: position 11,641,555 of record JAWNOJ010000024.1, read on the forward strand.
TAAGCTTTAACATTTAAGAAGATTTCTAAAAAAGCAACATAATGTTCAGCATAAATCTTTATTCGACTTGTATTGATTATTCAAACTTTACTAGCTTCTTTTGCTGAAGAGACACATAGCTTTTTATTTAAAACGTTAGTTTTAGTACATTAACAATAAAAAATTCTGCTAGAATAAAGCATAAACCCAGCTTTTCTTTTTAAATTAGGTCGAATGATCCATTTACCATTATTCAGACAACCAATTCTTTGAAATTATTTTTTTCTTTTACTAACAATTCAAAATTTCTTTAGTTAAAGTTTCTGGGAAATCATCTTGAATTATTGATACAAATCCTTTTGAAATTTCCTTGGAAACTATTCAAGAAGTAGCTTGGATTTGTTTTTGTGATTATTTGGGAAACTAATTTCTAAAAAGTTATAAAAAATAGCAGTCCAACACCGAATCAAGTAAAGCACTAACAATTCGCTTGGGATTTGACTTGTAATTTTAAATTACTTTGTTTTGAAAACCACTTCACTCAATATTACTTTTGAAAGAACAAATTACGATTCCTAAAACGTTATTGTTTTGTTAAGAACTAGTTCCAGTATGGAATCTGGTAATAAATTTAATAATGCTTAACTCAAGTTTACTTTACGGAGCATGAAGATTTATTCTCTTCGAAGAGAACAGGGGCGTATAGCTTATAGCCGAATCCAAACGGTGGCTATACCCCCGCTATCGTTGCCCCTACAAACTATACGCAGCTCTAAGTATAATTATTAATCTCTTTCTAATCTTAAGTAACTAAAAAAAATCATTTTAAAAAGTTTGAATTTATTGCTGATGATATCCTTGGAAACTATTTTGTTGGTGTTGCGAAATCGCATCTTGCAAGACTTATGAATTTTAAGTAGAAGTTTTATACTAAAGCTCTTTCTACTAAAGGCTAATTCTAAAGTTCGTTCGTTCTCACAATAGACAATTATAAAGTTTTATCCTGATTTGTCATTGTTTAGTACTCAAAAATTTCTCATAGAATATTTTTCTAGTACCTGTTGTTTCAGAATTCATCGGAAATTTTCATGACTTCATATTCCGAGTAAATGATGAATTCTATTTTCGATGCTTATTGCACAAACGTCTCTACTATCAATATTAAAATATCATTTTAATAATCTCTCAATTCTATTTAAGTATATCAGAACTTTCGTTAGTACAACTGAAAAATTCTCACATATTAAAAGAAAAGTAACCTGCAGTGCTTTGCTCTTGTTTTGCGATTAAAGGAATCAGTAAGTATTCATAAATTTAGCTTGGGTTTACTTTAGGTTGTACAATGTGTGTAACTTGGTAAACAATTTATTATTGTTTTTAAGAATATTATTTTATCTAAAGTTTACTTTCGAAAATCTTTGAAACTGATTTGTATAATATTTATAAGTTGAGATCTTGAGCTGAATATCTAATCAACACATTTGGATAACCGTACAAATCCGCTGCAAGTCATAGACAATTCGCCTCCAACTGCAACTCGTGTGTGGATTTATGCAAAATTTCCAACCACTTTGTTTACCAGTACTGAGGCGAATAATGTCCGGAATATGTCCGGCTTTACAACCCTTTCACGCCATTTTTATAAAACAAAACACATGTCGTTGTATGGATGTGAATAGTATTTTGTTTTTTCCCGATGCTTGCCAATATTTATCGTTCATAGTGTAGAGCATTCCATTGTATATTTATTATTTGTACGATTTGGATGTGGATATTTTGTTTGGTTTTGCATTCGCCATTTCCACTTTTTTCGATTTTGCAAACATTGTGGTCCATTGTTTTTATCAGTATGCCGTTGGTCTTGTTTTTGAGGCATGTCCTTGTGGCTGTGCAAAGTGCCAGCATAATATTCAATAGATACAAAATGGCGGCGTTTTTGTGAACAAACTAGACCGTTTAAAGAGGGGAGGAGGAAGTGTAGAGGTCTTGACGGCAGGTTTTCCTAAATATTTTAATAGTAAAAGAGTTAAAGAATTTGGAGCAAATCGTGTGAGAAGTGGGATGTGGAAAATGGAATTTAAGTTTCTTATTTCAGTTCCGCTATTCAATGTGTAGTAGAACGTAGTCTATTGAAAACTTAAACTCAATGGAATTTTGGATTAGAAAATATGACCAGAGACCAGTGCACAACTTCAGAACAAATCTTAATTTTTTCTGTGTTGCTATCCATACCGCGTATAATGATTACGTGACTCTTTCTAATGCTTACAATCTAAAAGTTAGACAAATTATTATGCTTACTTTATATACGAAAACTTGAAGTTCTTTTAGTTTGTTCACAAAACTCTCAACCATTATGAAAAACTACGATATAGGAATTGAAACATTTTCCAGTCCCCAAAATATGAACAGCGTATTTGTTAAAAAATAAAATGTTTCCTGAATTTTTGCCTCGAAAAGACTATTCGAATCTGAGCTAAACGAAATAAATGCCAGATAATAACAACAGCAAACCTTCCGATAGAAGGCTTATATTTTTATATGGTCCTTGAAATAAGTGCACTTACCGTGCTACGTTTTTTCCGTTTAGTATTTTTTTTTAATTTGATTGTATCTCCGTGTCGAGTTCCGCCATCTGCATCTTTGAATAATCTGCAAAGGCCAGAGTACATGAAAAATAGGCCCGGTAGCGCCGTGTCAGCGAAGTCGCCTCTAAATCGCGAGTTCGGTGGTTCAATTCCACAGAGCAACACTGTATAACAGGGATACAACTAGCAAAAATAAGTTATTTAGTTAGGAAAATCTCTGTTAATTAAAGACATCGCCGTTCGTATTTATATACATAAATAACCTGTAAACCTATATAGGTCCCTGTTCTCTTCGAACAGCCATTAATAGAGATATATGCTCCTCCTTTGCACGGATGACCACAGTCAAGGGGAATATATTTTTTTATTGGGTTGAAGGTCCTTAAAATTTAAGGTCAGATGCGAATAACCAATAAACAGTTTCGAACAGCTTACGGCAACAAGTACGAAAGAGTTCGAGGAAGAAGTTTGGCTTGTAACAAAAAACTTCCGAGGGGTTATGATCCATTCATTGACAGGACAAGTTCTTTGGCGTGTTAATATGTTGGCTGACTCATGTGGCACGTCTGCAGAGAAGCTTCTCGTGAGGTGTCGTCTACAAACTTCTAGAATCTTCTATGTGTTGTCATGTTTATTAAGCTCCTTTATGCTTATAACTTTGTCGGGAAATCTTTTGAAAAATTTGTATCCACAAGTCCTGAAGCTTCTGTGTGGGGTGTAATATTCATCAATTCTTAATACGACAGAGCAGAAACTATTGAGGTGTTCTTTTTCACAACGGTGATGATAATGTTGTCGGATGTCTTACTTAATCACATTTGGTTTATAGTATATTAAATTATAATAAATAGACTCGAAAACAGAACGTTTGCGAAAAGTTTTCTTAAAAAGTTATTAATCCTAGACATGGGGAATATGGCTCCAAGGAGAGAAAATATTGCGAGAAGTTCAACTAAAAATCATTTGAGGAAGGCAAGAAAAAATATTGTACACAGAGTTAAAGATTGATGATTAAAAACAAAGATTTTCTTCGTAGCATTTGCTTTCATTTAATTTTCATTATCATTGAGCTATGTGAACGTGAGTTGCCTCGTGGTAATGTTCTATTCCCCGCTGCAACACTAGAACACTTGCCTAGGAAACAGACGGGATTTGGCTTAGTTCACATTTCTTCCTTACTGTCGGTTTCTATGTTCTATTACTAGTCGTATCCCTATGCTCCGCCTTTGGAGTGATCATAGCAAAGTCAAGGGAAGTAGGTTAATTTAATAATGAGCTTTACTTTTCGAAAAAACGTTTTCCGGCGAAGATTCCAGATAGCACTTCTTTGTAGTGAAAATTCCGATTGAAAAAATGCCTGAGACCTAAAGAGCACAACACGAATTCACAATCTTAGGAAACGTCTTTGCAAGAGAGATTATATGTCTCACATCCTTTAAACTTTATCACTGATTTTTTTGCACAATACAACTAATTCCCAAGTAATTTATGCTCCACTTCAACGAAACTCAATTTTTGTACAGAACAGAAAGACATCAGCAACTCACCTCAACAACGATTGAGACCCATGGACTCCCAAAGACTTATATACAAATATTTGTTTTAAGTTTTATTAAAACTATATTTTTCAAGATAAAGTTTCATTAAATATTTTTTTTATTTATGCTAACACTGTTTGTCCCAAAAATAGAACTAGACCTACAACAATGATAAAAGCATTTTACTCGCAGCTCATGTCCAAGCACAAAACTATTTCCGTCTGACATTCCTTCAAATATTTGTTGCCTTCAAATGTATCTCCGTTGTTCATAAATCTAAATACAAAGTATGATTGTTGCGTCTAAGTGGTTTTGCTTGTCATTGTATATTGTAGTCTCTCGGGCAGTTTGTAGTTTGTCAATTGCGTTTTGGCCTGAACTATGCGGCTAACACAAAAAAAAAAAAAAAATGATAATAAACTCATGACCCACTTGCATTAAAGCTGTACGAGGGGAGCTTGAAAATAAACGATGGACCTAAGTGTTAGGGAACTTTTGAAAATTATTTAAAAAAATAAATAAATTTAAAAGAGTTATACCTTTGAAGGCAGAACAAATTGAAAAATAAGGGGAATCGTGTGTTGGACTCGTACCAAAATGTAAAATTCAAAAAGCAAAAGTTGATGTTAAGATTTTTTGAAGCGGGAAAAAAGTATATAAGGATAATATAAGGATATAGGGGAAATGAAGAAAGGGTGTAAATATTGTAACGTTCGAAGCGATCAGTGAAGGGGTGGGGATTGGCGAGCTAAGCGAGCAGGGGGAAAGCGCCCTATTTCATTAGTAATAAAACTTAAAATAAAAAAATAATAATTAATTATTAATTATTATTAATTAATTACTAATTATTGCTTTCTACCAAAACGCTGCAACCAATCCGGATTTATTGTATGGAATTGTTAGAATTATTAAGGTTAAATAAAGCAGATGTGGGTTGTCTCGTTCGAGAAGGATTTTTTTCAATTAACTTGGCAACTCTACCAAGCATCAAGTTGCATATTTGCTTTCTTGCTTGCTCCCACAAATTTAATGCTCCTAAAAACTCCACTTTACCTTTCAAATATATGCCCTGGTTATGAAATCCTTCGTACGCAAAGTAAGAGAAACACCAAAAGTAAGCACAAAGCGCAGTATCCTTGAAACGAAAAGAAGGAAACTATTCGTTTGTTGCGCAAATAAACAAAACCCACATAATTGATACGCTGTTTGATTGAAAATTTATATTATTATTATGTTGAAACAGTCACAGTAGAAAACTTATCATATTAAGCAGCTCTTAAAAAATGTTACAATTAAAAAAGTACGCATATAACGATTTTTTTTTTCAAAACAAAAGTCCTTTACATTCCCTCACGAATGCGAGTTGGCAATGTATGGCAGGTCTCCGTTTTTCAGAAAATTTCCCACCAAGCTATGCAGAGTTACTGCAGCTATTTTATAACGATAATATAGGTCAAAAGGATGCCTTAAAATTGTATAATGTTAGTCAAGTCACAATACGCGGGAATGCACAACACGTGCCACAAGTGGCAAGCAGCTGTATGCCAGCACTGAGTGCAACACAAAAGAAAATAAATGCATACTTTAAGGCGCTTAAATGCTTAGAAGAGAGTCAGTCACATTTGCACCATAAATAAACTGGCATATGCGCCATGACGTCATGAAGTATGAAATGTTTGCGTACGCGAAAGCGCTGCTCTAATGCAGTTGCAAGTTGCAAGGCAACGCGGCATGTGGCAAGATAAATCTCAACAAGTTTTTATGCGTTTCTCTTCTTTGTGGCATTTCTTTCGTGCATAACAAAAGTCGACAACATAAGCCAGACACATCCAAGGAGCATGCCCAAAATGTATGCAAAATATGCATTTTTTTTTTATGTGGCAGCAACATCAGCTACGTGCAACAAAAATATACATACGGACACACACACACAGCCGAAGAGAAACACACTTACTTTGTTTGATTAGAATTTTGACGTAGGGCTTACATTTAGCGCTTCATTAAAGCAAAATTTCTTACATATTACGTATACGCCATGGTGGCACGTTTACATAATGGGATAGTTCATTTTGGGTGCGATAATCCAAGAAGATTAACCCAAGAATATAATGCACGAAAGATATTGTTAAAAGTAAAAAACAATTATATCGCTGCACTGTTCAATATTTTATTATTTATTATTTTCATTCAACAGATTATAGTAGATTCTTAAAATTAAGTAAGTGAAATTTGGGGCAACCGTAAGAGTTCTTGTATCATAAATAGTCCAAAAAAGAATAATAAATTTTAGATTTACATTTGTAGATTCACTTTTTTGGTTTCAGACTTTATAGATTATTATCTAGATAGGAAAGAGCCCAAAGAAAATCGAAGTATACAATTTATTCCAGGTCAAACCCTAATTAACAGAAAGCACTAAAAACTCTTTTGTTAAGATGGAATAGGAGGTAAGCTTGAGTGGTTTGGTTAAATTTAAATTAGGTGTGGAACATCTCTACTTTGCGTTTGCTGAGGGTCAATAGAGACTATCCCGCGCACCTTGGTGTGGGTCGAGGCATGAAAACTCATTAAATGCTAGGGCGACTAGATCTAAGATTAGCATTAAATAATAAATAAATTGTCCATACTTCTTCTAGGGGCACAATAGGACGTCCACCAGTCCCTATATCTAGTAATTGTTTGTAGCTCGTTAAACAATTGCCAGTTTCCTTCTGAACCGTTCTTCGTCAAGTTGCTTGAGGTCGACTAAGATTAGAAAAACTGCAATTTAATTTTCTGCTAATAATTTTTTACATTGCTTCCACATTTGGGAAGGTTTAGATCTCGTGGGATATTTGAATTAAACAAAAGTTTTACTTAAGCTGACTAAACAGAGCTGATTTTAACTTTAAACGTATGGAAAAAAGCTACCTATAAATTTGAAAAAAATGTTTAACAATTTTTCAATATTTAAATCAGTTTTTATAACATTATCAGGTCCTACTTCTAGAAGTAGTTTCAAGTTTCTCTAGAAAAACGCACCAGAATTTTTAAAAATAAAGACTGCCTAAAATAAAATTTATTATAAAGTGTATGGTACAACAAACATATTATTGAATGAGATTAGACTCTATAAATATATAAAATTATGTATGGTAATATGGCCTGAGAACGATAGATGTTCCTAACAGTTCGGCAAACCTCAGCCGCTTCTTTGAAATAAGGAGTAGTTTCAATGTTAATCTGCCATATTGTATATTCAGGACTGAGGGAACTAAAACCATAAGCGTATGTCGGGACGTGGAAGGCTGGTATACTGTAAACTTAAATCCTATTGGATTGTAAGATTGTATGATTCTAGGTTCCATAATTACAGTTATTCATAGTTACTTTTAAATTTATAGGCAAGCATAGGTGAATTTTTTGTGGACCTCGGCAGCGTTGTGGTAGCGCACTCGCCTATTAATCGAAAGGTCTACTTTGCCTAATTTAATCTCTATTAAATAAGGACAGCGCCGTTCGGAATCGGCTATAAGCTGTAGGTCCCTGTTTTCTTCGAACAACTTTTAAAAGAGATATCTCCATGATGCGCCTTTAGACTGCTGATCATGATTATTTAAAAAGCAACATATTTTTAAAAATGTACAGCAAGCACTGCAAACCATTGAAAAAAATATAATTCAGAACTACTTTTCTTTTTAAGAAAAGTTTTTAAGAAAAGAAAAGTAGTCTTCTCTTTAAGAAAAGTAGTCTTCCGCCTATAAAAATTTAACAATTGCATTTCATTGCTAAAGGATAGGCTATATAGAGAGATTTTAACCGATTCTATTAAATTGGAAGTTACAAAAAGTATTACGGATGAATTATAATGTCATGATTAGGACTATGGATGGACGCGCAGTAAACCTATTATTATAAGAAGCTTGCTTTTTTAAATTTAAATATAATTGGAAACCCATCCCTAATTACATAATGTCTAAATTAAAAGGCAAAATGTGTAAGATATGTGGATCTTGAACATATTTGACCGAAACTTGTATAAGTCGAAATGTTAAGCGATTTCACTGTAAAACGAAATTCTCTACGATTGGGGCAGGGAACATCCACATGATTCTTTCAAGCAGAAATGCTCATCAGCTAAGTGTTATGCTATCCAAAATTAAGGTGATCAGACGTATAGTAAGTCGGACAAAAGAAAGAACATAGATTAATCGCTTTCCGAGATTATGTGAAGCTTTTTGATATAAAGAACTTGCAGACTAACACAATTCCTTGTTGCTGTGACATACATTGTACAAATAAAGTATACACTTTCCAACTTTCTAAGGTATAAGAATTAACAAAATTCCAATCAACTTTTTCCCTATTGTTTTTTTCGATTTTGAAGTAATTTATATACTACAAAAATTAACTAAACATTGCAATTTTTTAGATTTTAAGTTTTTTAGAATTTATAATTTTTTACAAGAAAATATGGCTATTCTGTGCATATATTACCGTGAAATAAGTTGCAACATGTTGCACTAATATTTGAGAAAAGAGGGCCACTTTCGTAGCATTAACCCCGAACAATATTTAAACTCTCTTTCTTTTGAGACAACGTTTAATTAAAAACTGATTAATGAGTTATTTGGAAGTGCTTAGCTGTAGTGAAGCGAGAAAGAACCAAAACAAACATTCAACAGCAACTACATAATATTTTGGTTGAAAAATAATGCAGGATATTTTACGGCCTCCACTGTATCTCAATATTATTTTGATGTCGGTCGCATTTGTTGTTGATGTCGCATGCCGTCTGTGTGCCAGGGTCTACGTACTTTGTGTCCAACTGTTGTTTGCTTTTCGGCGTTTTTGAAATGCCTTTTGGCCATGCTTTGTAATGTGCAACCAGCAGCTGTCGTCCTGTCTTCCTGTTGTTCTGCCATCCTTTCGTTATTGTGTCTGTCTTGGTTGCTGCTCGCTTGAATCCGAGTAGAGCAAACGATGTTGCCTGCTTGGTAGTCGCTGCTTGTCTGACGCACTCGTGCTCGTTTTTAATGTTCGAAAATGAACGCATTTGGTTTCTCTTTGGCGCTCTCTTTGCGTTTAAATGGAAAACGTTCCAAAGGACTCTAAGAGAAATGCCACAGATGTTATTGCTCTTAAACTGACACTTAGCTTGGTTTATTGTTGCTCTTGGGAGTTAATGTGCGAAGCAGTGTTGCAATTAAAGAAATTATTTATAAGATTTATGAGGCTATTAAAAAATAACTGAGTATAAAATTTTAAGTTAAGTTATGCATAATTGGACATGGTAGATTATTTTATGACATTTTATTTAAATAATAAAAATACTGTGGTTTTTGAAGTGTGTGATTCGAGCAGAAATCAGCTTATACTTTTATGAAATTGTAAACGCCAAGTGGTATACTATTTTATTATTTATAAAAAAAACTGTTTTTAACAGCGAATCGGGAAATGGAACTCTTTATAGTAAGAGATTTACTCTGAAATATTTACCATTTTCTTTTTAATAATCACCAAAAATGAAATACCGATTACCAGAAGCTGAATGAACTCAATTACGACTTTTTGGATGTAATTAAAATTATTTATTTGTAACACCACAAAGAGACATAGATAGATATTTATTTATTATTAATAAAGGGATACAAATAAGTTTAGTTGACCTTATAGTGTAACAATTTTAAAATTAAAAAAATAAATAAAAAATAACAACAAAAAATATCCTAAGTTGTATATAGATATTTTCGTATATATTTAAAGCACTTTAGAACTTATGAGAATAAACACTGTGGCTATTTTTAATTGTATTAATTAACTTGTTTATTAAGTAAGTATTGTAATACCAATTTAAAGAACTTTTCTATCATAAGTATAAGTGGTTATAGTTATTAAGGTTTATTCTTCCTATTTTCCTTGTTTATATATTATTAACTTAAATGAAAATAATTATACGTCACATATATATAAATTTCTCAGTTGTAAAGTTATACAAAACTAAACTCTGTAAATTACTTATACTTCACTAGTTTAAGAAATTGTTATAATCATGCAAAAAGCATATATTAATAAATAAATAAATGACAAAAAAAGTTGCGACACTGTATCACACAATTTTAATAAAAAAAAACCGAAGACTTCAATGATATTAAAAATTAGCTAGAGGAAATTTCGAACAGTTATAAAAAGTTTTAAAAAGTTATTTGATTCAGTTTGATGTAGAATACAAAATAAAAAATATTTGCGGATTTTAAAATGCGTTTCCGCTTGAAACGGCTTGACTTAAACTTGTGACTCTTCAGTTTTTTAAAGAGTAAAAAATAAAAAGTATTAATTAACTTAAATATTTTAAAATGTGTATTGTGTATAATATTATATAGCTTCAGAGACTTCGGTTTAAAATTAAATTTAAAAAATGTATGTATTTTTTTCAATTACCTAATGCACGTAATTTAGTTAGTAATCTCGCCTGGAAAAATAAAATACTATTCTTTAATGCACAAATTTTTACAAAAAATGATATAAATAACAAAAATAAAAATTGTAATTTGCTATTATCTTGGAATAATTCATACCCAAGAAAGTAACAAAAAATGTTAAACAAAAAAGTATTTACAAAAGAAAAAGAAGAGAAGCAAGCCAAACTCACTTAACAAAGTTATTTATTTATCGTTCCATTGGAAGTAACTTCTAATTATCAACTTGTAGTACTAGCATTTTGTAGATCTTTATTAACTTTGCCTAATCCCATCCGTTCTTATGGTCTGACTATTATAAAATCAAAAATTTTCTCTGTTATGAATGGTCTATTCAATTCATCTATTCTATCTTCATTCATCTTAACCTGACACATCGAACATATTTTCCCACTGTACTGTAATGGCCGACTTGGCGAATCCTTTGGCTCCTTTTATTATGTCTGTTTAGCTCTGCCCCATGTTGTGTTCGACTGGGCCAATTCTTGGAGGATGGATCTTCCGATACGTCTACTGCCTGGGTATTCCAGTCCAGTGCCATCCTGACAATACTGCTTGGATGTCTTCTGAGAGTATGCCCTATCCTCGTCCATTTGTTCTTCCTCTCTGCATTGGATATTCTGTTTGGCCAGAGTATCCCGCATACAATGCTCAAGCATTTGTTGCTGAAGACTTGCAGTCTCTGTGTCATCATTTTAGTGGTAAACCATGTTTCACTACCATATAACAGTGTGGACCTTACACACGCATTGTAGATTCGTCTGTTTATTTGTTTATTGCTCTAGATGCGGTAGAGTCTCCCAAATGCTGATCGTGCTTTAGCAAGTCGGTTTGTGACGTCATCATCCACGCCACCATTGTTGGAAATGACAGTGCCAATGTATAGGAAACTGGTGACGAACTCAATTGCGTTCCCATAGATGGTAATGTTCCCTTGATTGGAGTGGTTGAAGTGTCTGGTGAGGCTCCACGTGATTCCCCACTTGATGTTGCACACTTCTTTCATAGCCTCGTCGACCGCGTTTTAAAGAGTAGCGTATCCTTGCCGAATTCCAGTATTCGTCTGGAAATGAGCACTTGTTTTCCCATTGTGCAGTACCACATAAATTGGCATCACTCTACATCGACTTATACTTGTGATGTTTGTTGGTACACCTTTCCTTGCAAGTGCTCCCCATATCGCCGCTCTGTCTACTGAGTCGAACGCTTTCTTGAAGTCTATGAAGAGTAGGTATAGAGGGGCTCTTCATTCCACAGCATGTTAAGTAATGCTGCGTAAAGTGTTTGCCTGGTCTACGCAATTCCTGTGTGGTCTGAATCCTGCCAGTTGATTTCGAATGATTGTCTCGATTTTTTCTTGAAGGCGTTCGTTCAGTAGAGTGGCCTGCACTTTGTAGTTAGTGTTTAGAAGTCTGTTTTCTATCCAATTTCTACAGTCACTAAGGTCGATGCAAAAAAAAAAAATTAAAATAATATTCAGAAAAAATTTTATTACAACAAAGCTCATTATTTTTATATACTTCTCTTACTCCTCCAACAAAAATAAATAATTATTATATTGAACGAAAATGTATCTTATTTACTGAAATGTGTCAACTTTTAAGCGCAGTTCAGTAAACAAAATTTCCACACATAAAAACTATCGACTATATGAAACAAAACGATTACAAAAAAGTGAAAATGAAAAGTTGAAAGAGAGTTTATCGAAAAATGCACTTAAGGGCTTAAGCTCAACACATTATTGACACAATTAACCGAATTGCAATGCGGAATGCACTGAATTTACTCCAAAAAAGTGGATTTATTTATTTCGAAACAGTTTTATTGAACATTTTTCAGCTACTTTTTTTTGGCAGATAAATTTTGAAACTACAACAGCTGGCAGATGTCAGCTCAACCATAGACCTACTCAATGTATTCGATAGATAGATATATATGGGCATAAGGCCAGACTGTAGCTTAAAAGATAATTGCCAAAAGTTGTAAAAAGTTTTTAGCTCTTCATTTTTTTTTCTGAGCGTTTTGCAGCTACTCGAAAAAGTTTTGGTGTAGGGTCCAGCTATTTGAAGTCCCACACACTCTGCCAAAGTTGGCAACACATTTTGCTCTGTCAAATTGAGTGTGCTGAAAAAACTGAAAAAGTTATCTAAAAAGTTTGCAATTTAAGCCAAGTGTTCGATGGCTTAAAGCAAAGCCTACAAACTGTTGCATACTTGCAGGCGTTGTTAGCTTTTGTTATTATTTTTATTAATATTATTATTTTAATAGGCTTTCTTCTTCTTCATGTTGATTTTCATCTTGTTGTTGTTTTTTTGGCTTACGCATTTTTTGATTGAGTTGCACAACATTTTTAATTTATTTCACATGGAATTATTTTATTTTACGATTTTTTCATTTTTTTTGTTGTGTCCATTCGCGAACCAGTTGCACAATGCAACATGGCGGAAATGAATGTGGCACAACAAAAACAAAAAAATAATAAAAAAAAAGTTATGGCAGGCTCCACTTGCTTTCTACTGTCGTTTCCGACGTTATGTCAATAAAAAAAAAATTTGCCCATCATAAAGTTGTACCTGAACGAATTTTGTATACACTTCTTCGATATGGCATATGAACATATTGTAATATTTCTGAAGATATTATCGGTTTTCTGTTTATAACGGCTGCGTATTGATGCGATTCAGATGAATATAACTTTTAAATCTTAAGTTTGAATATTAATTAGATAAAATTAAAACAGATATCGCTGTCCACTTATATCGAAGCTTTATTTTGCATATATTTACTTCAAAAAATAAAATAACTTCATAGAAAGGTTTACAGAGTAGTAGATTATTCTTAAAATGAAAAACAATATATGATTTTGGGGCCACATGGAACAAAAGTTGAATTATATGAAAGAAATTATAGGGATATGAGGCAGCACAGAAGTATTGGGAGTACAAACTTTTATTTACCTAACTTATTATTTGGCTTTTAAATTTTTTATAAAAATTTTTGCTTTTACTTCAAATGTAGAATGTGAAGTACGAAAGCAGAAAATGCAAGATTCTACTCGTAGGCAGCTGAAGTTCAGCTAGCAAGTTGCTTCTCTTCAAGCCAGAGTGCCATCTCTTGGTTGACAGACTCAACAGCAAAAAAAACCATATTTATTACGGCCCGTGAGTGGGCAAATAAAACAATCGGCTAGATTGGTGGATTGATCTTAAGCACATTCAAGCCAACCCACACCACGAGAACCACTGGACCAGAATTCATGTAGTTAACCTAACCGGGGAATAAGCGGTGGCTAAACAGATCAGCATGGTATATCTCCAACAATTTATTGAATGCTCTAGTGAACTTCGATCAGGGCGACCAATTTGATGCGCTTCTGTTCGAAACGCTCGATTATTTTGCCGACAATTCCGAATTGCAAATTAGAATAACAAATGTAGTGGCCATTTCAACGCGTTATCCAGCCCACGCCAAATTGTTTTTATAATTAACTAGAAAAGCCAGTTTTTTGTGGTTCAAAAATATATTGATTTGTTGAGCAAATTAAAACACGCATTACAAAGTATGGTTCGCCAAAAGCCAACTCGTTCTAATCTGTCTAAAAATTTTCGTATACCATCTCCAAAAAAATAAATTCTCTCTTAGCATATTACCGATTTCTTCAGAAAAATGCGTCAATGCGTTGGGCATCGATGGGAACAGATCTGGCTGCAAATATGCTCCGAGTTAAAGAGAAAGATGAATTGAATAAACTGTTTGTAAGTTAGGAAATCGTAAAGGTTATTATAGTTTGCGCATAAGACGCGAAAAGGTTCGTGTAAAGCATAATTGCATCTACAAAAGAGAGAGGTCGAAAATTACTCTGGATGACATGACAAAAGAAATTTTGTGGAGTCAATGCGCCGAGTAAAAAACAGGGTCATTTAGAGAAGTTAATTTCGTATGGCGAGGCCTACAGGAGTAGGATCTGCGATCGAATGTTACAATCTCAATTTATTTTTATTTTGTGACAACAAATAGTTTATTAACTTACGCTAAGCAATCAAAAAGATTCCCCTTTCATTCAATTATCACACATTAAGCCGAAAATATTTGCAACATCATCTAGCCGCATGTACTCTATTATTATAGTGTATAAAAGTGCACTTCACAGTATATGCATGGGTATGTCAAATAATAAACTACATATAACAAAAATGCCAATTTCCGTCAATGCAACAGCGTTGGCAATATTGGTCAAATGCATATGGCGTATAATGCATGAGCACCACGGCGTATACGCAATAACGTGTTGTTAAAGTTATGGCACTGGTATTGTTGCGTTCCAGCCCCATACCATTACTGCTCTGCGATGTGTAAATAAAACTATTTATTGCAATTTTATTATTCAAAAATATTTTGTAATATTTGGAAATTCTGGACATGGGAAGACTTAGAGCACTCTAAAGGCTGTTGGAAACTAACAGCGCTAAGTTAGGATTTAAGCAGAGAATGTACATACAATAAAAATAAAGATATATAAGCAGGAATAATCCAAAGCGTTAACTAGATTCAAAATTTTCCGAAGCATTTGCATTTTACACCGATTGACAAAAGGCTTGTTGTCGCAGCTGCAGTCATTCGACATTGATAACAATTAGAAACATGCAACAAAAGTTTGCATATAATTTTCAAGCTTAAGTAATTAAAGCTTCCTTTCTACGACTGTGCCCCATCGGTAGTGCAACAACAACAACAACTACAACTACAACTCGGCAAAATATTTAAGAGCAAAATGCAGCAACGCCTTGTGGCACATAGTGGTAGTACATACAAAATGTGGCATAAACTTTTGCTGCCAGCTCATAACTTTTACTTTGAGAGTGTAAGTGAGCCAGTGTTGGTAAGAGCGAAAAGGCTGCAGCAAGAGTGCTGCAAAAGAATAACCGAATATAAAACTTTTCAGTGTTGTGTAGTGCCCAAACATATTTGTGTGTGTGTGTGGGTTTTGTGGGTGTTAATAATAAACCAAAAGAAACGAAAACTTTGCCAAAGCAAATAAATTGTTCTTGTGCCTGTTTTTGTTGTAGTTGTTGTGGCTGTTGTTGCTGTTGTCGTTGTTGTTGTTGTTACAGCTGCGATTCTTATGCAAAAGTGTTAAGCATGCGGTTCCCCTTTTGAACACATATAATTCAAATAAATATATATGCAACCGAGGGTTGCTCGAAGTTTTGCTTGTAAAAACTGCTGCAATTATATCATTTTATTTAGTGATGATCCAGTTCGATAAAGAGAGAAAAAAGAGTCAAACCCAAGTATATTCTTTTTATTAAAACAGAGATTTCCGATTTTAAGTCTTTGATTTCTGGCTTCCCACTTATATATATATATTACATTGCATACATAGAGAAAGTCCGCAAAAAAACCTACTCCAGCAGTCAGCAGTCTATTTTAGTGTACCCAATCGTAAGGTAACCAATGTAGGTATTCCTCTAGGTATTCCAAAGTCATCTATCCGAACTTTAACGCCATCCGTTAATTTTATGGTAACACTTTTTATTTTTAGTTATAAAATGTTTAAACATTAAAATGTTCCTCAATAATGAGTAATGATATGCCAAATATTTTCATAAAGTCTTGATTAGCATTATAACTATAAATTTTTATTAATGCAGCACAAATATTTTTATACCTTTTACCGCATTGCTGTATGGCTATATGTTGGTAATAGTTTTGCTTATTTATTTGTTTGATCAAATATGGTTATTTTTATGTTTTTTAATAGTATTAATTTATATATCTGACGGCTGATGCGTGTGAACTTGGTGACGTCTGTGGAAAAACTGTACAGTGCTCTGATTGGCGTTGCCAGACAGTGATAAGGCTTGTGGGTTGCCAGATGGATCTCCAACAAGTGTTGCCAGACGGTGATAAGGCTTGTGGGTTGCCAGATGGATCTCCAACACTATATCAAGTTTATGCAAGCTGCAAATGTATGCAGCACCCAAAAGAAAAGATAAAAAAATAAAATGGAAATATTGAAGAGCCAAAGATATCTAAAGTTTCACAGAATGACTAGAAAAGCCGATTAGTCTGCAATGCATATTCTGTGTCTATATAAACGTCTAGAATGCAAATATACACGAGCTGTAACCACCAACTTTTCGGAAAAAAATTTTTTCATATATCAGCGGATACTAGTTTATTTATTTTTTTAAAATCGGGGATATATTATAACTTCCATAAGAAAGTTTTATAGTTACTCATAAAATAATCGATTGTAAGTTCGCTTGTTTATAAAAAAAAATTCGAATTCCAAAAGTTTTGTATTTCAAGCTCTAAGTCAAACATAAATCAAATAGTTTCACCCTTTATTCTGTTTAAATTCTTTGAAAAACTTGTATTTATGAAGCAAAATAATCAAATTTATATATTTAAATTACACAAAGCTACAATATTTTAATAAGTTTCCACGTGCTTTAAATATCTAATATCTAAAAAGTTTTCATAGTAACAATTCGATTTCTATATTAATAATTAAAAGATCTAAACAAGCTATTGGAAAAGAAGATAATCATATTTTTCAAACTCTCTTTAGTTTTAACTTAAGTTATGAGCAGTGCTCCGGCAATAAGCCACAAAACAATTCAAGACGAATTTTAGGCGTTAATTTATCTTCATATAACCATTCTAATTTTACACTCAAGAATGTATACGATTTCGTTGAAATAAACTGTTTACATCAAAGAATTTGTTTTAAAACGAATCCATCTAAGTATATTAAATTTAAATATTTGTATTCACAAAAAAAAACAACCAAATTCCCAAAGTGGAACGCATCGATTTTTAATTAGTTTTAATTTAAAATATTTTCAAATCATAAATAAAGAACAAAATAAAACGTTTCTCCTTTGATTAGCTTTGAATATCATATATCTAAATTTAAGGGTAATCTGTAAATTAAAATCGTTGTACATTTTTTCTGCTGCTTATTAGATTAATTTTTTATTTCTTTGGTTTCTGAAGATATCTGTATAAACTTCACCAGTCAGCAGTCTATTTCAGTGTTCTCAAGCTCTCTATAGCATAATATACATTCCAAAGTCATCCATCTGGAGTTTAACAAATTCCATCTCTATCACAATCGAAACAGAATCGAAATCTGGAAAAAATAAAAGTATTTACATTCCAAAACTTTGCACCATAAGTATAACTTCGCATTGTTCAGATAGGCAAGAATGCTAAATAAATTAAAGGTAATATCGTTATAAAGATATATCATCGTTTCCATACAAGCAGTTCAATCAAAGCTTGCACCCTTGAAAATATCGCACTGCATGCAGCATACATATAATTTAATATTCACAATAATACATTCTCCGCCGTTTTTGGTATCAAATTCCTTACAAACTTCAAGATCTATATATAGAAAGACAAACGAAACTTAAAATAAACAAATGCAGAAGGACGAGCAAAGCAGTCAGTCGACTGACAGTTTGGAACAGGCCAAATTTTATCCTCAAAATAATGGCTTTCGTATCATGCGACTCATGGGCTAAACTGGTGGTGACTTGGGCCGCCTTACGCAGGGGATGCGAAGATCCCTTGAGTTATTTGTTAGAAATAAATAGAATCGGACTTAGGGGCGGCAAAAGCGCTGCTGGGTTTCAAATTCTGTGAGAATCCACGTTCTCCAAGAAGAATCGTGCCTCATTTCATAAAGGCGCCAGCCAATATGCATTAGGATCGTCCAGCTATGGCGCTGGCGAAATACGTCGTCTCCAAGAAGACCACTTACAACGTTATACTTCAAGATGTGCTTATCCTTCATAATGCCAAATTTGGTGAAAGATATTTTGGGAAAATGCCTTTGCTAAAGTCGTAACTTTATAATTCACTGTTACAATCATATAAAAGAAATTTTTTGAAACCTTAATTAAAAATATTTTGTATTTTTTCAAACCAGAAATACATTTCTTCTTTCCAACTTTCTCAAATTCTCCAAGCACAAACTTTTGCGCCTACCCACTGCTAGTTTCCTTAAAACATCTCAAAGAACTTTTTAAGAACTACAGCAAACTTTATGCTCTAATTTCCTTTGCGTTTTCGCTAAATTGCATTAAAGATAAGTAAAAAATTAGTTAACTCTATGATGATGCACCATAGTCATAACTTTAAAATGATTCAAACTGGGGCAAGATACTAGCAACATGCAACCACAGCAGAAGTGAACTAATGTAGCAGCAGATTCAACAGCAGCCGCTCTCATATGTGTACAGTTGGTCACAAAAGTCACATAAATTTGAAATGACAGTAGCGTTTTACAGTTTTCGAGGTCGTGTGGCCATAAAGTTTTTCTGAGAGTAAAACCTCTGATAAACAAAGTGAGCGAGAATGAGAGCGAAAGCAGGAGCATTTGCCAATGATGACAGTCCAAAGCGACAGCTAGTTAGTAATTTGCCTTTGTTTTTTGGGTGTTTTGAGAGGGGTGGCAACACTGGCTGAGCATGACTCGTAAAATATGTTTATGTCTGTGTTGAGGCAGGCGCCAGCAAGAGACGCTGGTTTGGGACTTGGTCAGGGAGGTGGAACTTCAATGTTTTTGGTATTGTACCATAAAATTCGTTGTCCAAAAAAGGCCTATGCTCTCGAATATTCCTCATAGCCGCCTGCCCTCCTCCCTCTTCCCAGCTGTATAGCTGTACTGAAAATTAGACTGCTGAGCTGTTGTGCGAAATTATGCAATGGGGATTATTTTAGTTAAATTGCTTGCCAGCGTCAGGGTCCTTTGTTGCTGTGGTCAGATAAAGCAGCAAAAGCAGTTGGATTGTGTTTAAGAGCAAAGTATGTAAGAGCAAGAGAACCATGGCGAGAGAGTATGTGTTTAAGTAATGAGATTAGTAGGAATTGTTGAACAAGTTCAGGTACAGCTTACATTCCTTAGGCCAGATATCCAGTTGCTGCTTGGTGTCCTTTGTATGGGCTGCATTTTTGCTTAAATTGCAAAGTAGTAAATGTAACCGCCTATGAAGGACATCACCTTGGCCACATGAAGTTCTATCAAAAGAGAGCTTCAAATTCTAGTTTAAACAACCAAAGGTACATCCGCAAAAAAATCAAACAATGTTTTTATATTATTTACTTTGGGTTACTCAGCTTAGTCTACATTAGGTGTTTATTTTGAAAATCAGCAAACCATATCCGTAGAGTATATACCAATTGCCAAGAAATATTTCTCCGAATTAAGCATATTTTTGGCGACGAATGTAAGATTTTAAGAAGCAAGCGAGAATGAGAGCGAAAGCGGGAGCATTTTCCAATAATGACAGTCCAAAGCGACAGCTAGTTAGTAATTTTAAAACAGCAAGTTAGTAATTCTTAACTAGGTTAAACAATGCTCATCCACATTTCTGAGCTCTGTGAGTATTATTGAAGCCTGAGAAAATCATTATCTGCATTACTGCGCTACCAACAAGACATGGATCTGTAATTCTCTAGAATGCGCTTGCCGGATGGCTTTAAACAAGTTTTTGTCAACATCCCGGAAAGACTATGTTTTAATTCTAAACGCCATAGAGCTCACTGCCAAATAAAGAATGAGTTTCTTAGTGTTTCCCAGTGCCAAATCGACTTGATAAACGTAATTTTTTTTATCTTCTTTTAAATGCCGAGAATGGTGATTATGCTTACAATCGGAATTATAGTTGAAATGCAATGCAACAATGGTTTGTGCTTAAAGAGATCTCAGGAATAAAATAGAAAAACAGATTATGAATGAAACATGAACATCTGAGTCTGCTTTCAATGGCACAGGATACTGACAGGAGTTGGATTAGACTTGCATTGCACCAAATTCATAACAGATGAATGGGTGTGGGAAACCTCTCACATCTTCATAGTATCCTGCTATTCCTGCTTTGTGAATAATGCACTCAACCTTCGTGCAGGCTGCGCTTGGAGCGCTTTTAATTTATAGATTTCGACGAGAGATTGACATAACACAAATATCAATGTCTTTGCCAGCCAACGATCCTAAATCCAGTTGTGTGGTTTTTTTCAAATACAATTTCGAAAAGTCCAAATTTCGAATATTTGCTTGTGGCTGTCTCTCGGAGCGTTCAGAGAGGTAAGCTCTTAGTTATATATTCCAATATCTTTGTTTGATAAAATTAAATTATTGTAAAAAAGCGTATTTTTAAGACTGTAAGCTAATTGTTCAAGTTTGTATTCCAATTAAGCATACATTCGTCTCTAAAAGCCACACTGAAGTGGTTCCAACAGTTTTATTTGTGGCCAAACAATCTTTTATATACAAAAGGGCATTCCGATCAGAATTTAAACTTACCGCCTAATGGCGCTTCTGACACAAGAAACTGTTTTGCATAATATCTAACCAACATAATCTGTCAAAATTTTTAATCGAATTCAAAATCATGTTTGCATTGCAAAGGAAGCGCATCTAAACTTGGAAATTTTTCATTAAGGACTGAAATTAGGCATCCAAATGCTTCTTACTATTTATGAGTGCTCTTCGATAAAGAGATGTAAACGGATAAGTTAATCCTTATCATGGTTGGAAAGGAGGCAAGCGCCATAGCCTCTAAGTTGATACATACAGAATGTTTTTTAAATAAAAAAAGACTTCCACGCGACGTCATATGATGTTATAATCACATCTCTATGGATTTATTTCATCTTTAAAAGTCGGACCATATTTCAAGCGGACAATTTTCATAAATTTAAGCACAGAGTAGGAATACAATTTGAGTGCAAGTGAGAGAATTACAGCATGTATCATACAATATCTGCAGCAGCGTTCGAATTAACAAAATAAAAAATTAAATATGTTAATGCTTTTTAATTTGTTTCGCTTTAAGAGACAAATCCTCCATAGAGCAGAGTAGCC
This sequence comes from Chymomyza procnemis, assembly GCA_035046065.1. Taxonomy (NCBI): domain Eukaryota; kingdom Metazoa; phylum Arthropoda; class Insecta; order Diptera; family Drosophilidae; genus Chymomyza; species Chymomyza procnemis. Next base: position 11,663,000 of record JAWNOJ010000024.1, read on the forward strand.
AGCGGAAGATTGAAGGGGCGTTGGAGACTGAAGCGAACAGTGCGTGGGTCTCCTTGTTTCAACTATGTTTTTATAAGACCAAATGTTTTTTATATCCAAGATCTAAAAAACTTTTTTATGTCTACAAATTTTGTAAAAGAATTAAAAAAACTACAAATAATACAGTGAAGTAATAAAGCATTAAATGGGTACAATTTTTCCAAAGACTCACTTTGTAAAAAATTTTGTCTTTCAATGCATTTTGATTTCTTTTTAAGTTGGAGTGACATGAATACTTCAGTGTCGCTTTGATTTAACTCTACAATTGTAAATAAATAAAATATTACAAGCCATATATATTCCAAATCCCTTCTCCCTACCCAACAACATTTACTCTTTTTTCATAAACAAAAAATAAATAAATAGGTAGATAAATTCCAAGAATTTGCAATGATTCGTGTAGTAGTACTTCAGAACTTGTAAAAGCAACTTAATAAAATATTTTTAAAAATATAAATAAAGAAAAATCAAACAGCACAAGATTTATTCCCAAGCCCAATGCACTGCATTTACTCTGCAGCTAAGCCTAAGCTGAGCCATTTTTGATTCTTGCAAGTCCGCACACCAGAAAAAAAGGAAATTGCTCTCCCAAAAGGATCTTAACTTGTTTATTTTTCGATTTGTTTGCATTGTGCCAAGGCGCTTAGCACAAAGCCTTCCAAAATCAAAAAACGCAAAAAGGTAAAGCCAAATGCATCAGTGGCATTTAGCTTCGACCAAAACTGTGGCCACTTTGGCAACGTGCAGCCAACTAGTCCATCCATGATGCATGATGCATGGCATAGAGCATGCGGCATGCAACGCCTAAAACTCTGCTTTATATAAGCGTTCAATCTATGCAGCCTTTTTGGTATTAGCCACAAGTCATTGTGGGTCCTGTCAATGATGTTTGTCGTGTTGGCGTTGAGCGGCCATTGGCCCATTGGCCATAATTAACGCTGCAAATGATTTTATATAACAAAGCAAAATGGCTGCCAACAAACAGTTATTGGTTTTTCGAGAGAGAGGTGTATGGGTGCGGGTGTGTCTGTCAATTTAATTACAATTTATTTTTGCATATTTTACGTCATTGAGCAGACATTTTGCATGTTGTGCGGTCGCCATTTTGGCATTTTGTGTTTAATTTATTTTGTACTTTCGAAACACATATTTCATTTGTGACAATTATTTATGGGCGTAGGTAATAGCTGGTGATTTGTACAACGGATTTTTGAGCTTTTAGCGATTCCGATTTTGAAAATTGGTTGGATCACAAGGCTATGCACGGAATACTTAATTGAACTCAAAGGTTTTTCAACTGACATCCATGATTTGTAAATAATATTGCAGATTTTACGTTTCTCTATAATTCTTAAAATATATTAAAACACCCACGCTTATTCTTCTCCCCAAAACCTGTATCGCATTCGTTTATGCTTCTTCTGTGGTGTAGAAATGGATTATGTCATTGCTGAGACGCATTAGAATTTTCTGTATTTGGCACTTGTTTTTGGATATGTTTTATCATGGACTTTCATTGTACACCGGCGATAATTTACAGATCCCATAATTAATGCACTGATATTTGAAAGATCTTTAAATTGTTAAAGTTTTGCCTAAGGGTTTGCTTGTCTCTGATTATTTTTTTTTTAAGGGCATCTTACGCAAGACAGAGGGAACCATAGAGGTATCTTATTTCTCAAACAACACAGGAAAGGGTTTTATTTGATTCCCAAAATATTTACAACAAATTCTTACAAATATTTTAAGAACTGAAAACTCTAGAGAATGCTGGAAGAACAAGAGTAAAAAAAAAATTGAAAAAAATGGTTTCCAGTGCTGCAGGAAGCGAAATTCATATCAATATGTCGATTTTCCTTCTTAAGTTTTTAGTTGGATAAATTTTTGAATCTTTAATATTGATCATGTAAGCCTGGGTAATGTAGTGTGGTATTCTCTAAATCGGATAGTTGTCAGGCAAAACTGTAGGTTCCTGTTTTCTTCGAATAGCTACCAAAAGAGATGTCTTCTCACTCCTCCTTTGAAACATTGACCATAGTTAAGAGGATTAAATTTTGTTTTTTTAATATTGATCCAAGCAAACGTGAAGACATTGTTGGTTCAACGACTAATTAAAATTATTTTTTCCAAGTGGTATCCGTAAAAATTAATTTTCAAAGGCATTTAAGGCATCGACATGAATGTCTTGAAGCTTGTAACATTTAAGTTCGAAATACAATACCATATATTTTATTATTATATTCAATTAAACGATTAATATTTAAAAATATTAATATAATATATATATATATATATATATATATATATATATATATATATATATATATATATATATATATATATAATATATATTATAATTAAAAAAAAAAACCATTTAAAACCACAAAATAAATATGTTTTAGAATTTAGTATACCAAAAACTGCTTCACCCTACTCAAAAATCTGTCATTTTGTACATTGACCTACTTTTTTTGGGTTTTCATTCAAACCGCCAGTCCGCAAGACTCATTGACGTGCACCCCAACTATTCGCAACCTAATTAAAGAATATTAAGTCGAAGTAGCATGTCTCAAACAGTCTCCTACCGCCTCCCCCAAGGACACTCATTACCCTCAAACACACATCAGACAAAAAACTAACGAAAAGCCGCATAAGATGTGCCTCCTTCAAAAATTGTACCTCTCAATGGCTTTCAACGACAACTCTTACAACATAATTAGGTAGTGACTTTTATGGCGAACCAACGAGTGACAAACCAAACCCAACCACCTACAAAACCAACTCTAAACCGTAGCAGCAACCAATGTGCCGCCTACACCACACACCCGCCAACCATTTGCGTGCCTCGCTAATTAGTGTAAAATGTTTCCTGTTATTTACCTTTTTCGGTTTGTTACAACTGACGAGTCCTAATTGTAAATGAGCAGCCTGTGACGACAGTCAGTCAGTCAGTGAGTCCGACGACAGTCAGTGCCTACGTCAGTTTTGGCTGCCCAAAGGCAGTTTTTCAGATGTTGCCAAAGTATTGCCTGGTTTTATTTGGTATCACTAAACATTAGGTTACGGTGTCGAATTTTATTTGTGAGCTCTTACGTGACTTGTTTTAGTAATAATTAAGTATTTATTGTGAAGTTGTAATCAAGAGCTCACAAAACAAACAGGATAACAACAATAATAGCAACAATGGCAACAACCACAACAAAAGACAAATCAACGTTAATTAGCTCGTTTTAGAGAGCATTACGCAGTGAGTACGCAGTAAGGAATAAAATTCCGCACACTCTATCCTTACATATTGCTCAACTCAACTCAGTGAAGCGACGCGTAAATTGCATTTTAAAATAAATTATTATGATTATTATGTTTGCCAACAACAGATGTCAGTTTAAATGTCCCAAACTGTCTGTCAGCCAAGTGTCAGCATACATATAGCACGGACTGTGTGTCTCTCTGATGGCGCCTCGCCTTGTGTCGCAAATTTTTGTCACTTTGCCACTTCACGTCTTATGGGGCAAGCATAAAAAATTTAACTCAAAAACATTAACGCAAACATTTTATGACGTTGATCTTAATATTATTAAATCAGCGAGAAGTTTATTAAGCGCTAAACGAGTCGAGGTCCCGTGTCTGTGCTTAGTTGACTTCTTTAATGTGCCAGAGACTGGGGAGTTTTACGTTTATTAACTTTATCGTTGGAGATTCTGGAAAACTTGACTCGAAGTTGGAAGCTTATTTGTTGGCTGACGGCATAGCTATGAAAATTTAAAGAATACAACAAAGAATAGAAACTGAGTAGAAAATAAACTGGACCGGTATGGCATCGTTATTAGAGAGGTGTTTCCTAAGAAACTGAGAAAGGTGGTCGATATAAGTACTTTAGCTTCAGACTTAGCTGTATAGCTCCCAAACAGCTACAGTGGCTTATCAACTTTACACTAGTTTTAATTGAATCCATATTAGAAAAGCTCATTATTAGAATTTGAGAAGGATACTTGAGACAAGTGTGGTCCAAAATGGTAGCCGAAGTTCCGGCTTGACTTCACACTTACACGGTGCACTCCAGAGCAGCTACACCGAGTTATCGACTTCATACTAGACGCTTTCCACAATATTGAGTACCCAGTTTGAAGCTTTCAGGACATATAGCAGGCTTATTGTCAGAGTTTAGTATCGAGCACCATTGTATAATCTGAAAGAAATGCTATTCTGCAGAATGATTGGTCCGCTTTGCAAAAAAGAATCAGAGTTGGTGTTCCGCAGCCGTGTTATGGCCAACACTTTACAGCTTGTACACTTTTCAAGGGCTTACTGCTGATAATATGAAGATTTCTGAACCCCACGATCTTTTATTTTGCCACCTTTGCGGTTTACACTGCAGTGCTGGCTAGAGGCACCTGTGTCTACACCGCTACAGCCCTACGTCATTTGTAGTTCATTCAAACTTTAGAACTGGTCCTACCGCTGGTGCACTGCCATAAGCTCCCATAAATCTATCAGTTATATACACTGTTCAAAAAAGTACCCCACCATAAGGTAGGCAAGAAATACCTCTAAGTCACATTAGAAAAGCTTTTTACATTCCACATTCGCATTATTCTTATAGCTGATAAATCTCTGTCTGTTGTCTGCCCTGGTGGCGTGAGCTTTTCTATAAACTGCATCGTGCGATTGCTGCTCACAAATCTCTAGGAAAAAGATGTAGAGTCGGTAAAAAAAAACTGCTGGCACAATCCACTCTCCGATCACATAAAACTACGTGTTGGTTTCAATGCAAATTGGTAAGGATTGGTTACTGCATGAGTACTATGTTTGAGCTGAAGATAAGCGGAACTGCGAGGAGTATGGGCGCATACACGTATTTCCGTATTTTCCGCCAAGGAATGTCGATGGTTCCATTCCAACCAGCAGCACTGCAGCATTTGCCTAGCGCTGACATGGCTAGCAATCATAGCAGTGTCATGGCTACGCTCTTTACCTAGCAAAATATTTATTAATAAATGGCTTCGACTATAAACAGTAGATCCCTATTCTCTTCGATTAGCTATTAATAGAGATATAACCATGCTCCGCCTTTGAAGCGATGACCATAGTTAAGGGGCATGACTTTTAAAAAAGTTTAAGTCTGCATGAACTAGAGATACCGCCGTTCGGAATCGGCTTTAAACTTTAAGGTTCCTGTTGTTTTTGGGGCAATGATCGCAGTGTCAAGGGGAATACATTTAGTTTGAAAACGAAACAAGGTTTCGGCAAAACTCAACATTTCAAATCTACATTTTGCGCATTGAAAGCGGCAAAAAGTAAATATGTTGCTCGAATATTTTCTCCAAAGAGTTTATTACTTTATTTCTATACATTTTTTTTAATACATCTGGACATCTAATTATCTAGAGAGAATGTTTCCTTGACGACAACAGGAATGTTTTTATCGCGATATTTCATTTTCGAAAGTAAGCGCATTACAATATTTACACTCAATCTTTATTCTCTATATCTAAATATTCTACTTTTTTCTGTTTCATACAATCGTAACATGAATTCCGTTTTTTATTTAACATCTTTGTACGAATCCAAGGCATACGTTCTCTTTTTGTCAATTTGTTCTCGCTGCAAGTCTCTAACTCTATCATTTTAAAAAGTAGATTTTTGTCTAAGTGCTCCACACGTGCATTTTCTTTTATCTTTTTCTTATTCTCAATTAATATTTTCTGTCAATTTTTAAATTTTCGTATCTTACCTGTTTTCGTTCTTCTTTAGAAATATTCAAATTTTTTCTATTATATATATTATTATATTTGTTATTTTTTTTATTATTTTTTTTATTATTTATTCATATTATATTTCTATTATATCCTATATATAAAACCTAACCGACGTCAAAAAACTTTTTTAGAGGGATATAAAACATTTTAACATAAAATACTTGCTCTTTGAGCCTTACACGAATGCACTTGAAGAACCATTATTCTTCAACTAAAGAACTAAACCGAATAAAAGCGCTGAAAAAAACAATTTCAGTTTATATAAAATGTTTTAAATTTTTAATTTTTTACCTTAAGCACACTTAAGTTTTTGTAATAATTCTGCAAATTTTAATTGGTAAAAACCAATTAACTATTCATTCAGAAAAATAGCTCCCAATAAAGCAAAATCTATTGTATCTGCAGCTTTTAAATTATGCACCAAATTATTAAATCAATTTATTTTCTATTTAAAATACAATAACCCAATTGTTTCAACTAACAATTTATACAATCATTATATGCTTAAATATTTGATTGTTTTAGCTGATTTAGCAATTTATTTTTTTGCTTCAAAACATTTCTAATTAATTATGATTTTTATTCTTTCAAATTTTTTTCTTCTATGTGCTTAAAATATTAATTTAATTGTTTAGACAGGCAAAATATTATTAAAATTTTAAACAAACTAAAACAAGTGTTCCACTTAAAAACAAAAGCGCAGCGAAAAATGGACAAAATTTTGAATATATATATACATGAAATATACACAAATACATGAATACACTGTAACAAAACACACACCAACTATGTGTTGTAGACTGCCCGAAGCGAATTTAATACAAATTATGCATAAAATGGAACATAATCAACGAACATATTCATTTTGGTAACCACATCGTGTAATTAAGTAAATATTTTTACATGCAGCCAGCGACCGAGAGCGAGTGGTTAAAACACACACACCAAAAAAAAAAGAACACATCATCAGACGCTGCATTTTCGCATATTTTTGTTGTGGCATGTGGCGAGTGACGTCACCAAAGGAATGCTGCATGCAACGGTATTCGCAGATTTGCTGCATAATTAAGAAATAAGCGGAAACGGGCCAGCGACGGCAGCAGAGCAGAGCAGCGCCAGAGCACATACATGCGGCATGGTAGCAAATTAAGTATACGACACGTGCTATGCAGCCACAGCATAAAAAGGGCACAAAAGAGATCAAGCCAGAGAGTGGTGAGTGAGCGCTTTATATGCGTTGGAAGGGATTGTCATAGCAACAACCATTGGGAGACTGCGGAAAACAAAATTAAAATAACTGCCACTGGAAGCATAAGTTAATAAAGGAGAAGGCAACAAACATGCATCGAAAGTAGCCGGAAGTGCTTAAGTGGATTACGCGCATATTCTCGGAGCATATATGAGGCAACAGTGGCGTAGGCATCATTACTGCAAACGGTTGGCTGCAGGCATACCGTCTTGAGTTATATACTATCTTTTTCCATTTGTTATTCGGGCCCTAAATTGGAATTCCAACATGCGACTGCCATCCTATTCTATTTTATAAGACTTCGCCTTCTCTTACTCTGAGTAACAAAATTTCTTTTACTTTTCCGTCCAAAAGTAACAAGTATTTCGACCTCTATCATTACCATTTTGAAGATCTAATTATAAATTACATGATCCTTTTATCGTCTTATGCGCAAATTATAATAACCTCTACGATTCCCTATCCGATGAACGGTGTTTTCAATTTGTCGTCTCTTTCTCGAGCATCTTTGCCCAATCATGAACCCAACTTGGTCAACATTGATCTTTTGGCTTCTTTTTTTGTTAAGAAATGTTTCAACTTTATTTATACTTCCTGTTTTCATCTTTTACATTGTAAAACCAAGTTTCTAGCCAGCCCCTGATGAAAGTAATATTAATACATAATGGTAATATTTCGTAATTTAAATATTTTCAAATAGTTCAGGGCAATTGGAATTAAATATGGTACTTCTTTACGAGTTATTCAAACTTCATTACTAACTAAAATAAGAAAATCCAAACTTCAATTTGGGTTCTAGACCGAAAATCTGAAGTGTAGAAAGGTAATCCCGTTTTAGGATCTGTTTTAAAGTTCTTGTTTTCCCTATATATTTTCTAAATTTAAATAAGCTTTCAATATTTTGTGTATTTTAACAATGAAATTCAAATTTAATTAATTCCACATTAAGCTAATGAATTCTCGACTTAATATATGTAGCAATTCTTTAATTTAAACTCTCAATTGCTCTCAGTGTAGATGTACTTATGATATAAAAGTGTATGGGTCTATGTAGCTCAACATCTCCTTATAAAAAAAACTTTGAAATAATTAGTGAATAAGCACTTCTGTTTTAGTACTAAAACTGAACTCGAGGCTTGCCTGCTTTCAAAATAAATTAAAAAATGTTACAAAAAGTTGACAAAAGGCGCACTTCAAGCAACAAAGTGTAAGTATCGAAATATTCCTGCCGAAATCTATCCGAACTGCAACAGCCTTCTTGATCATATGGTATATGATTTCATAATATGCAAAATTTTATAACGTTTAGAAATCGCACTTGAGCCATTCCATGGGAATCGTGCAAGATGATTACAATATTCGAGAGGGCCATTCGCTTTTTGCTGAGGTTCTTGACGTGTTCCTTCATATCCTCAGTTTTAATTTTCCGCCATGAAAACATAATACGGAAGTGGAAGAGACTTCAAGATTTAGCTTTTTATGTTTAGGAATCATATGCTTGGAGAAAACCTTAAAGTATGCTGTTCCAATGATTTTTGTAATATGCATTCATTATCTCCAGGAATCCGATCCTTGAAAGGGACTCCAATATTTGACCTCTTAGTGATTTTTCAAATATGCAAGCTTTATGTTTGGCTATAGGCGTTCGCTTCTAACATACGAGGCATACAAATATGTTGTGCTTCAATAATTTAAGACTTTCCCAACTAACACTATCTCCGTCCTGTGCAATGAACTAAGAATTAACATAAAACTTAAAAAATGTATAATATATAAAAATGTATAATATATAAAAAAAAATGTATAAAATAAAAAATAAACGGGCCAAGGTGGCGCAAATCTAATTCAACACCGATTCTCAAAATTAGTGATACTAAGTGGTCTGATAAAAGGGCCATTGCTAAAAGACACTGAAAACTTTGGGTTGCAGAGTAAATTGAATATCACTGTAAAATACGAAACTTTGTAGTTATGAGCGGTTATATCAAATAGTCGTTCTTAGAAACTAAAAAAGTTTCAATCTTTAAAAAACAATTAGCTTATGAAGCTGTATGCTTTTTTAACATCTTTGGTAGAATAACTTTATGATATAAAGTATGTCTTTAAAGTATTGTTATTGAGGTAATCAAAATATAGTCCAAAATTTTTAATAACTAAATGTTGCTATAAAAACTAATAGTGATTTCGAAAAGTTGCTGCAATGCGTTAGTTATCTGCGAAGACATGAACCTAAAATTTATCCGATATTACATTAAATTAATCAGTTTTAAATATATCAATTTACTTTTGGGCGATGGCTAACTTACAGGTTTGCAATCAAACCTACGATCTTCTTTCGAGTTCGACGCTAGCACAGTAGGCTAGTAATGCAATAGAAGAACTCCAAAAAATACTAATCGTAGCATCGTAGCTGCAGTATCTTAAGAACCATATCAAAACATTTCACAATCATTGCTATTGTGTGTAACAACTTATTTCTAGCTACCAACTAATAACTCCAGCAGTTGTTACGACAGGCAAAAGTATTATAAATCCAATATTTGTTTCAAATTTAATATTTCTTGACTCTGTCTATTTCGATATTACCCCTTACTTGATCTAAGGACTAATTTAAGCCGATAAATGTAAGATGTAAGAGCTACCTCTTAGCGTTTAAACCAAAATTCTGTTTATCCAGTTATCAATACCCAAAAGTGTAATTTGGATTTAGAATTTACGGTAAAACGGGAAAATAGTAAACGATTATTAATATTTACGGAACAAAAACGAAAAAAAAAACTCTTAATTACAAAAAAGTGTAATCTAAATCTAATACTTTTGTTTTTAATTATTACCATTTATCATTTCAAATATTATTTTATTGCAATTATTATTTTATTTAATTCATTTGACACTTCTCATCATCATCATCATTCAGCTATACAACCCGGGGTGGGTTTTGGCTTCTTCTACAATTATCCATTCGTCCCGATTGTTAGCAAGGGCGAGACATTTTTTCACTTCTATCTTCAGCATGTCATTGTCAATATTGTCAATTAGGCGCTTTCTTGGTCGACCTCTGTTTCTTGTGAAGAGTGGTGTGTATGCCAACACAAGATTTTTTGCTCTGTTCTGGTTCTTCCGTAGGACATGACCTATCCATCTTAGCCTCCTCTCTCTCAATAATTCGTCATTGTTCCTTGGAATGTAGTCACCTCGATCATTTATCTTTCGCTCAAACGTTATTGGCAGTATTATTCTGTAAACAATCCTTAAGAATTCTTCGTCTGCTGCCATCATCGTCCAAACTACTGCACCATATGGGACTATTGGCCTTGTGATGGAATTATAAATTCGTAGCTTGCATGCCCTCGATAGCAGTTTTGACCTGAATATTTTGTTGTGCGTGTAGGAAGGATTACTTGCAGATACAATATAAAAGTCGCTCTTACCTTTTTCAAAATCAGTTGATATGTACGTCATCACAATCTAATTTTACTGTCTTTGAAAATTGAAAACATTGAGAGGTTCTACTTACATGCGTGTAAACATTTCCCAAGTGAACTGTACCTCGTGACATTAACTTCTCGGACTTGACTTAAACTTCGTTGTATTAGAAACATTTTAGAAGCAGCAATAGATATCATGTCCATGCTTTTTACGATAAAAATTCAGAAATATGCTTAACCCAAGTTTTATAATATATGACCACAAAGGCTTATCTCAAGAAATGTTATGGAAAAAGATTATACAATGCTATGCAATACACAAAATCTCGATCTTCAAAAGTCTAAAAAACAGGAAGATAAATGGGGAATAGATTTTTGATATCATTAAGTCACTCTTATCGACAACCGCCACTGGCATAGCTAGATGGATCCAGTTTGCCTAAGTAAATATCAATTAAAAACAGACTATTGCCGTTTGGTAGGTTCCTGTTCTCTACAAATAGTTTTTAGTATTGATAGCTGCATGTTCCACCTTTGGTGCAATTAATGAATAGTCATGGGTCATAAATTTTAAATTCGTGATTAATCCACGACGATATGGAGATCCTGTACTCTCCTCTACAGATTTGCAGCTAGCAGTGTGCTTATATACCTTGTCTTCGTTTCTATCCCTAAGGAAGTAAATCCGATAGTTTTCCGCAATCCCTATTATGAAAACATAAACACATGCCGCCACTGTATTGTATATAATTAAGTTGAAGTGGCGCTTAAACAGCTCCTGTTGCTCGCCACTGCATTAACGCAATTAAAAGGACTCGCGCGCTCTTTAAAGACTTTTGGTAAAATCATTTTTTTGTTTTACGCATAAAACCTTCAGCCACTTTTTGTGACCCTCAAAATTGTCATGACATTATTTTAAAGTCCTACAATGTAGGTCTGTGCCCGCATATACAGAGCACACAGGCTGTAGCTGCACAACACGGCCGCAGGTCATTTGACTTGACATTCTGAAGACATTAAACTGAAACTGTTGGCAGACAGTCGGGCGTACGGTGCTGGGTCCCAACAACCGCAGGCCAGGTGAGAGATGGAGCACACTAGACTTGGCTTTGCAATGGCATAAGACAAACGCAAGCAAAACCAAAAAGCCAAGTCAGATTTCCCTAAAGACAAAGCCAGAGACATGGTGCTGGACATGGAAATGGAGACAACGAGAGCGTGGGGCCGGTATGGAGTCTGCAGGAAACTGAAACACATACACACACACACATTGACACAAAGTGAGTTCAAGTTATGAATAATTAATGTCTGTCAGGTGTGCGGCCGTCTCTCTCTATGAGTGGGTGTGTGTGGGTGGGTGTTTGTGTGTTTCCTAAACGGAAGCCAACTTAGTGTGTGTGCGTGGGTTGTGTCTGCGGGGTGCGTAGATATGCAGGGGGTAGGCCCTGTGCGTTGCGTGTGAGTGAGTTGATAATTTGTTATAATTGCTAGGGGATGCCACAGGTCAATTTTGTGGGCATTTATATAAATTTTGCTGAGACAGGCTCCAGGACTGCGGTTTTTATCGGCCTCTCTTTCGTACTTACTTTGATATGCGTGGTGACTTGGTGATGGGGCTGCAAGGAAAGAAAAAAAGGTAAAGAGAGAAAAAGTTTTAAAAGTTGACTAACTAATCAAATTATATGCAACAGAACGTAAGCGGAGATGGACGGGAATAGACGGCAAGATAAAGTTGAGGAGCGTAAATGACAAATAGGCTAAATGAGAAGATGATGAAGACGATGAAAGTTGATGACATAGAGTAAATCATCTTAAAATAATTAACCAGAAAGTCACTCATTGCTTGGTGTAGGTACTCATAAATTATTAAGGATGAATATATGTTAAAAAAGCTTGGCTTGGCTTAACTGTCAGATGATCGTCTTATCAAAATCTTATGGGGTTTATCAAAGATTCATTTTCTAAATTTATGTAGAAACCTTGTTTATTTATTTCAGATCTACAACTCATCAATAATATAAAAAACAGCAAATATTTGAATAGGACGAGTAAAGGATCACATGAAACCAGTGAAATCAATCTGGTCCTACTGCTAAGAACTATGGGGACAGGCCAGCAACAGCAATATATACAGCGAGCCCAACTAAAGATTCAAAGAAACTTGAACATTCCACAAGTCATTAATACAATTTCGGAGCTCATGGAAATAAGCAAGCTTTCCTCTCATCCTAACCACCTAGCGAGAGGTCTAACGCAGCTCAGCAGTCGATCCCGTCTTCGCCGAAGGGACTTACCAGCCCAGCGAATGCAGTTTTAGGTACGCTTAATCGCAGATCAATTTGAAAAAGTGAACAAACTACCTATCATTAAGATTTTTAAACTTATTGTTAGTTCTTACATGAGAAGATTCAATAAATAAAAGCAAAGTAATAATAAAAAAATCAGTTGCTTGACTCTCTCCCTGTAAATTAAAGAAGTCAGTAAGACATAGCTAGCTCACTAATGTAATATAGTTATACTATCTAGTCAATCGCTAAAACTATGCAAGCACCTCTACTTCCCTCAACTATTACTAAATATCCTATTCCTTAAATATATAGGAGTTATGTAATTAATTTAATAAAATTTTTTATTTTCGTTCATACAAAGTTGTCAAAATGTACTGCTTCAAACTTCCAAGCAAAACTTAACCCAAACATGCTGCTGACCAAATTGAAGTACCAACAACTGCAATGACAAGTTCAAATATTAACAACAAACTTTACTTTCGAGTTTCTCGTATCTACCGAAAAGGCCAAAGGACATAATAACTTGGCTTGTCACGCAGATGATGGCCATAAATGCCTTAACAGCTTTGGCGTAACTTAAGTCGCCTTGCCACTTACGAGGAAGTGGCAACGATTCCAAGGACAATTCATGTTGATGTCAGGAAGTTTATTTCGATTTTCATTCACAGCGTGTTTCGGGTAAGCGCATTAAATGCACTCACAGGTAAAAGGCTCAGTGCTTGCAGGGAATGCTGTGTGCTGTCCAGGTTGGGAGGAAACACTTAACTCGAGTATTACGCTGAGAACGTTCTGTAAATGTCACATTTTGCAGTTGCATTGAAATAAACGAGACAACTGAACGTACTCGAAAATAAGCGAAGTACCATGGCACTAGCACTCAATAAAAGATTGTTCATTTTTTACTACTAAATTTATTTTTTATTTTTAAGAATCGTTGGTTTGTGGTAATATTAATGAGACCAAATAGTTAATTTGGTGGCAAATTCGTAATCTTTTTTATGCTACGATTTTTGTTACATTTTGGGAGCCATTGAGCAAAGTTGAAATTGAGAGCTTTAATTCAAATGATCCTATTTAGTTCAGATATGCAGCGCTTTGTTCGATAACTTGTTATAATTTGATTATGCCCTCTCCTAGAAGCCTTGGTTTCTATTGGCAAAAAATAATATGATGCAAAGGATAATACATACATAGAACTCGATTTGATAAACTGATTTAATTTTTAGATTGCTTTCTTAACCAAGCTCCAGACTTTTGCTTACATTGTGTCTTAAGACAAGATATATTTACGGAGTATACAAAGTTCCTGATACGTTACAAAAAGCATGAAAAGTCTTTTTCCTATATTGATTTGACATGCACTATCAGCTGTGTTTATCATAAAATGATAAAATGTCAATCATTTTATGTTTCTTGCTTCATAAAAATCCTTTACTGATTCCTTAGGCAAGAATAAAAAAATTGATGAAATTCGTAATAAATATAACAAAATATTTTTTACAATTATTTTCATGCAAAGTTAATTCAAAAAGAGATGAAAGAATTTTAAGGAGAAGTCACAAAATATTTGAATGGCTAAAACAAAAGTTAACTTCAAAGTTTTAAAATATGCAGAAACTCTTTCAAAACCAGGACTCATCTATGCAAAAGATATAATTGCACAAAAACAAAACAAGAAGATTTATAAACATAGATATGCAATCTCTTAGTGTATCCCAAAGTCGCCTGCATTTTATATTGTTATACTTACCACATTTTTATTGAAATAATTTTAAATTTTAATTTTGAAGTAGTTTAAAATTGCCAATGACAGTTGGTGACTAAGTAGATCCTTATGAATGAAGAGGACGATCTGCTGTAATTTTGTATTATACTAAATCTTCACTGCAAAAAATGAAATTTTGAAACTTATTGGAGGATCAACAGACACAGCCAGCATTAGCATTAATCTGTTAATCTGAAGAAAAATATTAACAAACTAATTCTAACTAACTTGTAACATGAACTTTCATTACTTTATCTCAAAACCGAGAAAAATCTATTCCTAAGTACCATTTTATGAAGCAAATTACTAAAAAGTATTTGTAGAAATGTGCTTGGATACCGCAACTCATGTCAAGAAAACGCTCTCATAGCTATGACTTAACAATAATTTTGGAAACGACATGGGGTTTCCACCCTTCAATCTCAATCTTAGCTTTGTGAATCTGCAATCCGCTCTATCATTAAAAAGGAAATCGTGGATTTTCATAGACTATCAGACCAAAATCCGAACTTCTCTATAAAGCAAATAGTACCTTTAAATTATTAAATTAACAGAATTAACCGAAAATTAAAATGCAGAAAATTGTTCATATTATGTGCAATAGTTAAGTCATTCATTAATGATTTTAAAACGAACCAAAAGACGAATTATTATTTACTTATACCATTATTATCGAGCAGTTTCGATTTCATCAGCGTTACCATTTTCTGCGGAATCGCCATCTATTGACTCTTCATTTCGTGAACGTATAATGGCATCGCTAAAAGGCAACAAAAATTCCGACATTTCATTTAAATCATTCATATCCTCAGTTAGTACTGTAAGCGAATTAAGAACTGTTAACCAAACACATGATAAAAACAAGGTGAAACGACTTACTTGCAGCATTTGAATTAGTTACCGATAAATTGTCAGAATCACCAATTGAATTTGTGTCTTGTGTTTGAAAGTCATATCGTTCCGTCATAAAAACTTCTTCCTCATTGCTGTCCCTGTCAGTTTCCGTATCAACTTCCGACACTGCACTTTCACCGCGTTTCTCAAAAATCAAAACCAAACCTAAACGCATTAAATTGATAGGTACTTGGTTATTCTCCTGGCCCACCATTAGAACACATTGTTCGCCTAGAGTTAATGGCTGCAATAGCCGCAATTTATATCCTGTCAGGAATTCATCAGCATCAATGTCCACGCTATGTTCGGCAATTTCATTGACGATCTGCATTGGACAACCCTGTCTAAGCAGCGAGTCCTTTAGATCCGATATTATGAAGCTGTTAGGACGATTTATCAAGTATTCCCAATGGCGCACTTTTGCTATTGGAAATGGCTTGGACCAATTTGTCAAGCAAAAGCGATCCCAATAGGCGCCAATATTGCTGTAAGCTGCAGATGATTGCCGTAGGCGACTTATAAAATCATGCACATTCCCCAACTCCTTATCGTGTATGGACTTAATCCCATCTTGCTTTGCGATTTGTTTTCGTAGCATTTTGACCTGATAACGCTGTTCCAATAAAAGACATTTTAGCTTGGACAAGCAGGTATGAACTGTCATCTCGAAGCGGGGCAGCAATAAGCCACAACCCGCATTGCATGTAACCATCACATTCGGATTCTGCTCGCAACTCGCCTCGTGCGAACGTATGTTCTCCAAAGTTAGTTGCGCCCGGCAGCCGTGATCAACATAGGAACATCTTAAATGAAGACGCTCCAATAAGATGCGCATAATACGTGGCACGCAAACAATGTGCTCCATATGCATGTGGTGTCCATTGGTTGGACAAGTAGGGTTGTTCTGAATCCAGGTGCTGATACACGAGTGGCAAAATGCTTGCTCACAGATGGAACACTGCATGGGTTTCTGGTAGACGCCTTGGCATATTGGACATATTAAGATCTCATCCACCTCTCCGAAAAAGCGATTCAATTGGTAACCCATTCTGACTTTTTTGAATTGTAATTTTTTTTTATGTTTAATGTTGTAAGTGCGTCTACACTTCCTAATAATAATTTGACACTGAACATGAGCTGTTAAAAATGCTTACTACAATGACATTTTTAATATATATGCCAGGGTTGACATATGGTAACCATAGAAACGTAGGCAGGTTTGCTTTTTTGTCGTTTGAAAAATATTTACAAGTAGTTTGGCCTATACTGTCAAAACAGATTTTGAAAGAGTCATTCTATAACGAAATTTAGTCGAGTTCAGTTCGTACGCATTTGAAAAAAAAAAAATATTTCTACGTGCTGTACTAAAATTTTCTCTTGATAAAAAAAAAAAAAAATGTCGATACAGAATTTTAATACTTGCAATCCCTTTGGCTCAGCCAGCCATGGCAAGGATGATAATATTCAAGTCACTCTGGTGCACATACGCATACAGCAGCGGAAGGGGCGCAAGACTATAACCACTGTGCAGGGACTTTCCGATGCCTACGACTATAAGAAGATATTGCGTGTATGTAAGAAGGATTTCGGTTGCAATGGCAACATCGTCGAACACAAGGAGTATGGCGAGGTGTTGCAGCTGCAGGGCGATCAGCGTGAAAAGATGCGTCAATGGCTTATGAAGATGGAATTGGCCAAGGCGGAGCAAATAATGCTGCATGGCTTTTAAAGACCATTTTAAATCGAAGACGATGTTACTATATTTCAAGTTCCATATTTTAAGTTCTATGTATGCTATAACTTGGGTTCAGAGTTCCATGTTTATCGCATGAAGTTTATTTTATTTTTTCGTACATTTTAACCGCAACAACAACAACAGTGAGAGCAAGAGCATTTCTACAAACACACGAAACACCACAGTATTCGCACACGAACAAAACCCAAAATGTTTCTGGTTAATCTCAAATAAATGCAAGCAATTGTACAATCTGTCACAATTATTAGTGGGGCATTCACTGCAGCATAGTTGGTATTTCAATAATTTACAGAGATAAGGCTACCGATTTAATGACAGTGGATTTCTCATAACTACTTTTTCGATTATTTGTTAATACAATTCACTACGATGAAGTAAGAAATTTCAATGAAAAGGGCTCGTCATTTTCAATTAGAAAAAAAGGGGTGACTTTGTGGTTCTCGTATTGGGATAGAATTTAAGCTGTGCAGTATGTAGCTACCGAAAACGTACAATATGCAGAAGCGTGTAAATTTATAGGGAACTCAAATTAAAAATAAAAGACAGCTCGCAAATAATTGAGAAATGGGTTATACATTACGATTGGCACTCTGAAAAAAAAGAAACGGAAAAACCAAGTCCATGTCAATCTTTTATCGGCGTCGATTGAGCGGATTGGTAGAAGTGCAAGCCTTGTGATTGAAGCATTGAACACAGCAGCCTTTGTTAACCCGACTCATTTGCTATCAGATCCCGCTAGCGTTGGAGCACAATTTAGATCTTGCATTTGCTTCCTCTTCCATAAATATTCCCTTAGGTCAACTACCGGCGATCTATGCAAGCACGTCAAAGCGCTCTATTCGTCCGACTGGCTGGAAGCTGCTGGTAATATTGCGAGCATTGTTTCTATTAGGAGTTGCCCTGACTACGTCGTGGGGTTTGTGGCTACCCTGATAGGTCGCGAGTTAAGCAGTGCTTCAACCTCTACTGCTACTGTTTTCCACTCGTTCTACCGCAACAGTGCGCCTCCTACGATACGCCGCAGCAGGTTTTTGGCGTAGTAGACTGCTGTTTCGCATAGACTTCCCAAGCTCGTTGTGGGGTGAACCGCATCTAGAACCCTCGCATTGCTGCATGTTCCATGAGAGCACCCTCGTGCTCTTGCTGATGCTTTCAACCCACAAAGTTCATGGACTGGTCGGAATATACCATCTAGACAACTCATAGTCATTCTATACAAACAAAAAATTAAGGTATTTGCGAATAGATCTTTAAGACTGAGTAAGCCGTATATGCAACGCATATGAAAACTAATATTCGTTCCCAAATTAAAAAACCAGATCTCCTTTACATTCGTTATAAGTGAACTAACCTAGTAATATAAACAGCTCCAACAGACGGGGTGTAAAGAGTACGACAGAGCTTTCATGTCTTTTTGGAAAGTATCCCCTGTTGAGTATTTTTATTCATCGGATTTTCTATTCCATATGAGTGAGTGTTTAGTGTTCTACAGCCTGAGCCCTGCCTTATGATAGTATCATTAGTCTGTGCTTCGCTCTTTTTGCAGTTTAAAGCCCATTCTGCTCTAGCTAGCTGATTCCAATACTTTTATGAGCTCGCGACGCAAGGACAATAACTCTTCTCGGTAACTTTCTTAAAACTGTACTTGAGTCTTCTTAAAACCATACTTCATATATTTCAGTCATCATAAGTGTTCCAAAAAACACAACACATAAATTTTTGAATATGAAATCAATTCTGTGTGTTTTCTTAAGTATTCTTTTCTAAAACATACAAATATTTGGGTTTTTTTTATAATTTAAAGACAACAAAACCAAGACCATAAACTGAAATTTTTTTTCCTAAAGTATTGATCGTTTTTTCGGACAATTTAAAAGGTTGAATCTAATTTTACAAGCTCTAACAATCATTTTATTTAATTAATTCTATAATTGGAACATTAAAAAATCCATAAAAAATGAAATATTATATTTAAAAAAAAACCAGCACATACTTTGTGACTTCAAATGTTTTGTCAAAAACACGTTCAAAACTCGTTTTGGCTAGTAACTTGAATTTAAGCTTCCCATAATAAAAAGTTCAAATTTTTGAAATGAGTAAATATTAACCATATATGCGTTGCTTGTAATTGCATTTGAACATAACCCAGGTATTTGTAGATCTATGTCATCCAAAGTTTTTCTAGTGCTGTAGAAGAGTAGTCAAAAATTTTGTCGAGAATTCAATTTTGTCTGTTTTTGTTAGTTTCATTTGCTCTTTTAATTTAACTTTGGTGACTGTACTTTGTTGGAAAAATATTACTTAAAAAGCAATTGGTTCTTCGTTCTTAAATCTCTATTTTCAGATGAAGCATATCCTTATCGTAAGTATACATTTTTTTTGTCATCGTTTGCCGAACTTTAAGCGACATTATTGCAATGTCTACTTCCATAATTCATCTTTCTTTATTTTTTGTTGCTATTTAGAAACATCGTAAGCAACATTTCCATCAACTTCAAGTGCAAGTTTCCAACATCTGCAAACATCTTTGAAACTTTTCCAAACAATACTAATTAAGCAAGATATTAATTTCTAAGATGCGTTGCAAACATTTTGCGGTACATCAACTTTGATGAAAGTTCATTTAAAATAATTTGAAATCAAGCTGCAATTGTGCCAAGGGGCATACACTGGGGAAATTATTGCAAGTAAAAGTCGAAAATTCAAAAATAAAAATAAAAGAACTGCCACGTAAAAAAAGTCCAAATAAAAATGTGAAAAAAACTTTTCTTCTTCCATGCACTAATAAGCACTAATTTTGTTAGTCCAACAGACGTTACTGATGCCATCCATGCCAAGGAGCTGAGGAACTGACTAACTGACTGACGCATGGACTGAGTAAATGCTGACGTCTGGCGGAGAGTGCGGGGCCAAGTGACCGGACGATTTAACAAAGTCAGTGCAAGGCAAACACTAATTCCATTCATTAAAAAACTTTTTTATATGCCAATTTTTGCTGTACTTTGGCCGTTATGCAATTTGAAGCTACTGGCTCCTTGCTCCTTGGCTCTTTCTTCTTCTGTGCCTGCTGCTGCTGCTGCTGCTTCTTCATCTGCTTCTAATTCTTCTACTTTTTGTGTCATCGTCATCATTCTCATCGTAGTCATCGTTGTTCAAAACTTTCGAGCAGCTACTTCTCTCGCTCATAAAGACAGATAGGCGGCGGGTGTAGTTGAAGCGGACATGGCGTGTCCTGGCAGGATACTACTGGACTTTTTTTTTGCTTTTCCATTGCTTGTATAAAACAAAAGCGTACAAGCGTAAAAAATATGAAAACTTACCGCCACTGTACCGCTTAAAGAGAAAGAGAGATAGGGAGAAAGAGCTGCACAGTGGAACAAATGCATTATTTTTGCGTGAAAGTTAGAAGATTATAAAAATCGATTAAAAATTATTTTTTTTATGGAGTGGCTGACAATGTGCAACGAAACTGTTTCAATAATTCAATTTGCTTCAAAAAAATAGAATTATACCACAATATATTAAAAAAAATATTAATTTAAAAAATGGAGTTTCTAAAATATTTATTGTTTTTAAGATTTTTTTTCTTTTATTTAAGATTGTATAAAAATACAACTTATTTTTTTAAGAACTATTATATATTTTTTTTAGTTATATAAAGTATTAAAATAAAAAATAATTTAATTATTTTGACGCTTGAAAAAATTACTTTTTATTTGTTTTTGTAAGTATTAACCACTTGTTCTTACCCAGTAATTTAAATAAAAGGCTATTTTTCATAAACTATTAATTAAACAGAGTTATATATATATATATATATATATATATATATATAGGAATAATATAACGGATACATAGGAATAATATAATTGATATAATATATGTATATATATTTGTAATTTGAACAATTTTTACGTATGTTTGCTACTTAATAAATAAAAAATTTTCTGATATTATCTATTATTTCTTCAAAAATGAATTAGCGATTTATTTGAAAAAATGTATTTCTAAAATTGGTTTTAAAAAATGTTTGAACAATTTATCTATATTAGTCAAATTTACTATATTTGTTAGATAATTCATAAATATATTTCTTTTAATAAATGTTAAAATCTTTTAATTTTTATTTTCTTTGAGAAATATATATTTTACTGTAAGAAAAATGTATTAAAAATTTTGGCTTATTGTATACGTGAAACAACATTTTGGATGATATATAAGTACTTTTTTTCATAAAAAATATAAACTTATTTATTATGTATATAATGTTTTATTAAAAAAAAAAAAATTATCGGTAATATTTTTTTTCAACAGTAGACACTTTTATTATATTTTTGCAGTATTATTTATTTTGCAAACTTTATCGAACTGTAGCACTATTTTAATTCAATTAACTGTGAGCAGTTTCCATAACTTCACACAGCTAGGCCCTCTTAGATTCAGATTAGTTAATTAAATAATATTTAATTTTTATAGGCAACATTACTTTTTCTTAAAAATAAATTGCAGCCCAAAGCAACGAAATTTTGGATAAGGTCTTTGAATCGAATCTCTGGTTACACTTGAACTTTCTGAGATTTGTAGTTTGTAATATTTTTTACCCAAAGTCTTCTTCCACTTTTTAATATCAAATGAAAGTATTGCCCATTGTTTATAAGAATTTTTATACAGTTGCTGCTCTTTTGTATAGTTTAGGTGCAAAAAAAAGTTTTCTAAATTCTTCCATAGCTTTACGACTTTTGCTTAATTATAAGACATATCATTTTTAATAATAGATAGCAATTGTTGTCGAAGAGTCACTGCTGGTTTATTCAGCGATTATTGAAGCTGCAACCTATATACAGTTTTTAAAAGCATTTAAATTTGCCACATTAATTTCGTACGCGTACCACTGTGCACAGACTGAACGCCCTACATCATCAGTCACATAATGAAGTTGCAGCTGCCAACGCGTTCCCAACTGCAGAACGCGAAGCTGTTGAAAATAACTTGCGAGTTTATGGCTTGTCCAGAAACTGGACACTGCACGGAATATGCCAAGTTCGAGGGTTAAGGATTTAGCGATGGCGGGAGTTGGCAACGACAAGCGACTAAATTAATTAAATTTTCCTTAAGCTCCATGGTATGCTAAACAGCGTTTTGTGTTTTGGGTCGCTAAATGAAGTGCCATAATGGATGTTGAACTATTAGTCTGGAATGGCCAAGTAGTTGTTTAAAAAATTATTTAAGCAAATTGCTCTCCACGGTAGTGAAATAGTGAAACTTGATGGATACGCACAACTAAACGTTTATGGGACGAAAGTAAATGTTATGCAAGTAAAGCTACTGAAGAGCATAGAAGTATTATTACTATGGGAATGCTAGTTTTTAATTTGTGACCATAATGAAAATAAGAAAGCGCTAAGACTTAAATGCAGCTCAAAGTTTATATTAATTTTGATTGCGCTTGATCTATTATGTTCTTTTATTTTGTCTAAAACCTTTGTCTTTCATTAATTCTTACCATATCTACCGCTGTCATCTCTTGCTGTTATTTCTGGCACCATTTCTTATCTGGTAAATATCTCATAGTTACTTGTCGCCTTTGAGCATAGGTTATAATATTATATCCTCATTTCCGTAAATGAAAAGTAATCAGTGCAGGTAAGTCTAGCTGGTCCTATAAATGCTGTTCGCAATCAGGTATCTTCATTGTTGATGATGTATCAGACGGTTATTCTTTTAAAGTTATCAAGGTATTCACATACTTTGACTCCGCCAACAATAAAATATTCCGTGAAATTAGACAAGGAATCACATTTGTCAACAAGTGAAACTATAGTATTAGCTATCACGACGTTTTATTTGCAATGTTTCCTAAATTCAGCCTTTCCTTGGTCTGACAAAACTCACACGAATTATCAAATTGATACATGCGACTCTACTGACCGGGCAAAATTAAGTCTTTGCGCCTCTCTTCTGGAAATTTGTGAATTACAAGTGTAAAATATGCACAAAATTATGATTTCTTATTTTAAGTTATATAGTTTTCTTGCTAACCATTTCTGCACAATCACCTTCTATTAATATTCTAAAATATTGCACAATTTATGAAAGATAAGACATCAATAAAATTAAAAAGCATTTGTCTAAATTGGATTTATTCCTATAATATAAAAAAATATTAATTATATTATTATTATAATATAAAAAATGATCATAATATAATAAAGAACACCATTTATTTTCTAAATGTTATAATAAAATATAATGTCAATACTTATATGTGATGTTTTCATCATATAACAAATTTGCACCAATTATAAGAAAATTTAATACGGATGGTACAGAATAATTGAAAAGAACAAGCATTGACTTATTAGTTAAAAATAATATCTAAAATATTTATACTACATGGCTCGGTATGAAAAATAAGATTCCTATCTTTTTTAACTTTAAAAATGGTTTACTTTTGATATATTCTTTAAAGGATATTACTCAAAATTTCTAACCGCTTAACACGGTACTGTAGTTAAGGAACTTCATTCCGTTTGTATTGGGAAGGACTGCCTATTGTTTTCGAGGGAATAATGTAAGGTACATTTGCTGCGTTGCATGTTTTTGATGGATTACGACATATCTTATAGACTTGCCATTTGCATTGAAAGTAACCAGGAATATATATATATTGTTCACTGTATGATCGATATGTGGCACAACTCCTACGTTGGGTAAGCTCGATATAAAGATGATCTAGACTTCGATGGAAAGACCAAGTTAAGGTAGATCTTTCTTTATCTTTCATTATATTTCTCTGCTATCATATTTTTTTTAATCTCTAGTTGTGCTCAGCATCTTTATATATATGTCATTATTTTTCAAAGTTTCCCAACTTTTAACAGCTTTTATTGCATTATTTTACCTTCAATTTTCCTCCGACATCTGTTACCATACCATGTCTCTAATTGTCTCCGAACATCTTATTCATTTGTTATTATTTTTCATAGTTTATCATAAACTTTCAATATCTGGTATTAACTCTTGTCATTTCTCATGCTCTTTTATCATTATTATTCTTTTGCGTATTTCTGCTAGTTTCTTATCTTTAGTTTATAAAGCCGCTTATCTTCTAAGATTGCAAATCAAACCAGCACAATTTTTTCGTATAATTTAAATAAGCTGCCTCGTACAGTTATTAGAATACAAATATTATAGTTTTGTAATTAAACAAAAGCTAATTCAAAGATATGTTTTATCACTCCTTATACAATTTCGTAAGCTCTCATTATCTCTCAATATCGTGCATCATCTCTCAAAAACAAACTGATTTTGGTTTATAAAGTAATGTCAAACTTGTAATTTGAAAAAGCGCCTCGTAGTGGTAAGTAAAATTCAAATTTTGTCTTCTTGTTAATAAATAAATCCAACAGAAATCAAAACTCTTATTCCAATTTCCCAATACTTCAACAATATCTTTTGGTATTGTAATCCATCTCTAATTATCTTTCATATTTCAGCAATAGCGAAACGTTTTGAAACGTAACATGCCAAGTTGGGATGTATTGGGATACAAAAAAAAATGAACCAAAGATTTCGAAATTCTAACTAACAAAACCTCTCACTTGCTTTAACAAACGAACGCAAAAAACTATTCAAATAAAAAGAGAACGCAGCCGGAAAACCGCAGTCCATGCACTAAAAGTCAATATCCGTACACATCTTTTCGAAATCGAAAGGGTCCAAGGACCAAGTACAAAGAAGATGACAAAAAACAACAACAAAAAAGAGCCACAGCATGTAAGTTTCAACGGATATCGTCGTGCAATAAATTTAAATTTATGTTGCCATTTAAAATGGCATAAAAAATTACAATAAATTTATGACCCAGTCAGTGGCCACAAAATGTGGTCAGCCAGACAATAAAAGCCGCTGGTCGGATACCGATAGTTCGAAAAAAAAGGGAACTGTCAACAAAACATAAATAAATCAATTTAGACTGGTTGCAAAAAAAAAAAAAAAAAAAAACAGAAAAGAAACAAAAAGCCAGCAGAAAACCCGGCAAAACAATGAACTAGTCAAAATGCGGTACGGCATTTAATTTCAACGGCTGTCAATTCAATTGAACTTCAGTTCTCGCAACGAAATCGAAATCGAGAACGAAACTTCGATAGAGAATAGAATGGAATTAGAACAATTGAATTGTAAATAGCAAAACGGATGATAAAGTGTAACCGTAAATGGTATTCAACAACAAATTGCAAATGTTTGTCACGTATTTTACAAATTCACTGCAATGAAACTTCTTTTTTGTGCTTGCGTGTGTTGGAAAAGCCAAGACGTGCATGTGTGCCAGTGTTGGTAGTCACCGCATTAGGAGCAACCACCACAAAAACTACCAAAAACGTTGCACTGATGCTTTTGAGGTTTTAGTGTCGCATCGATTGTTCAACGATATCTTATGGCATGGGAATGTGAATCCGTATATCCAATTCCCAAATGGCTTGGGCGTAATATAAAAAGAAGCATCTTATGGATGGTGGTCGTGTAGCTACGTGTGTAAGTTTTATAATGTTTCGTTTGAATGCATCTCACAAGCACAATTTGGCAATAGGTAAGTTTTAGTTGGTTGAATTTTATGCGATTTTGTGATTTTGCAATAAAAAACGCAAAGTCAATGTGTTTCAAATAAAGTTAAAGTTAAAGTTTGGCAAAGGAATATTATAAAGCTTTAATTTTACCGACTTCTTACATCGTTCTTTCGAAGGCAGAATGCAAATCATATAAAACATGATTTGTGTGAGCAACTAATAATTTTTCGGCATTACTTTTATTTCATCGCGTTTTATATTATGCATATACATTTTAATTTTTATTTATTTATTTATTATTCTTTTATTTTTTAAAAAGCTCTTACATTTAATTTATTAGGTATATTTTAGAATTAGACTTATGTTTTTTACAAAATTATTTAAAAAAATGAATTAGCATTATTTCAATGACAATGATGTCCTGATACATTATAATACCAAAGAGAGACAAATAAAATATAGTAATTATAATAATTGAATTTTATTCGCAATTTTCAATTACTAATTAAAACATAAAATAAACACAAAAAAAAAACATTTTTTTAAATTTTATTACAAAATGAAATTTTATTTTTTATATAAAATGTATATAAAAAGTATATTTTTATATAAAAGTAATACTAATAAAAAATTAAAAAGCTAATTATATGTTATCATCACACCAGTGTTTATAGGTATTTTTTAAAGCAATATTATAAGGAGTATAACTTTTGATTTATATTTGAAATATTTTAAATTATTATTATTTTAAACATTGTTAAAGGCTGTAAAGTTAAAATATAAATATAAAAAATATATATAAATATATAAAAATCATTTATAAAATTTCAAAACCACAAAATATATTATCAGCAGTCTTGACTAACTTATTCCATATTAAATAATAAATTTCATGCTTTAAGTTGCGGTTCCTACAAAATCTCTCTTATTAAGTAAATAGCAATTTGAGTTAGAAATTTCTACTTCGTATAATAGATGGTTAAAATGCACTTTACTGCTTTCTGTTTAATGTTTTTAGCTTAATTATAGCTAGACACAAGTACTTACATGGAAATACATACTCATATTTAGTATGTACTCAAAGCATGCTCGACATAATCAGAGCACAACTGCAATGCAGTCATAAAATCGCACCAAATATCAATTTATACACTTAATTAAGCGCATATGTGACTGCGCCATTTTATGAAGCCAGCGTTGCCACGTTATACTCACACACAGAAGTATGGCAACACCCAGTCGACCGAAAGTGTAAGCTCTAAAGAACTTTAGATATTTAAACAAAATTTGACTATAAAAGTGAAATGCGAGCATTGCGGTATCTTTTATTATGAAAGGTTTTCTTGGGCAAATAGCTTATTTTTGCTAGCTATGCCAGCGCTAGGCAAAAGCAACAATGCTGCTGCCGCAAATCGTACCATCGCCCTTCGATTTTAGCTAACTTTCATGCTGTCTGCTGCAAGAAACTCGACTGAAATATTTCAGCGTTATCAGCGTTATCACATTACGAACTAAAGTGAATGCTCCAATTTATAATATACATAAAGACCTCAATATCCCTTTAGTTAAGGAAGAAATAAAAAATCATAGCAATAGGTATAATGAAACACTCTACAACCATGAAAGTAATTTAGCGCTAAGTTTAATAGATAACATAAGTTATTCGATAAGAAGACTAAAAAGACTGCATACTCTTGATCTCCCAGATAGGTAATTTAAACAAACATAAAATGTAAAATAAAATAGTGGAGTTCAATAGAAAGACAGATTATAAATGAAATGTTGAATAATAAAAAAAAAGATATTTAAGCGTCGGTCAGAGTAGGGGCACGCATGATAATTTAGAAAAAGTCAAGCAATAAACCATATTATTTATTAACAACAGTTGCATATACTTAAAAGAAATTATAGCTTTGTTAAAAAGTTTAATTGACAAAAGTGAGAACAAACAATCATTTTACAGTTGTAACTATTAAAATCTTTCATATATTTTATACTAATATTTTTAAAATTTATAACTTTATTTTAAAAATATAAAAGAAATTTAATATAAAAGTATAAATTTTTTTTTTAGTATGGCACAATGGACTATTTAACCTGAGTATCTCACTTCTATCGATCTAGATTATTTTTTATCAAATTAGCTTGTATATATTTTTTTATTATTCAAAATTTTTAACAATTTACGAATTTGCCAAAGATTTTTTTCTTTTATCTTAATATATTTTAATATATTTTTTATATATATATCATTAATTTTTTATTCATTAAAAATTAAAATTATAATCTGTACAAATGAAAATTATTTTTAATGATCGTAAGCTTCGAACTGTTTTCGTTATGCGTATTTTCTATTGAATTCTGAAAATATTATTATAAACAATATATAATTTGTATTCTCTAAAGATTAAGAATATTATTACTACGTTTTTTTAAATCTAGAAATTTTATCTTTTATTTAAAACAGAAATACTCATTTTATTAACCATCATGAAAAATATTAGTTATTTCAAAAATAAAGTTTGCAAGATTTTGTTTATTTTTTTAAAGTTTGTTTGTTGATTTAATGTCAATAATGTCTGCTGCTTTTCGTAATTGGTAATCGCTTCTAAAACTTAAGACCTGTGGTTTGATTTCATTAAGCTTTGGTGGTTTTGCTTTACAATAGCATTTCTAACAAATAAACTGCGAAGAACTATTTAAAATACAATCTCTCTAAACACCGCCTTTGGAACGATGACAGTTTGACAACCATAATTAAACTAATTTGATTTTTATATGTGATAAGCATTGATATCGATTGTAATAGTGTTAAGTAAGCAGTAATTAAGTATTTTATAATGTAACAAACTATTATCGGCACACGGTCAAACTTTTATATTAAAAGCACTTCCGTTTTTGACACGGCACAATACAGCACAATATGTATTTTGAGTTTCATTACTTTTTGAATTTCTAGCAAATCCAACTACAATCGCAGTAGTCTCACATACAATTACAGCTTTTTGTTTTCGTTTGTCGTTTTTGTAGTACTCACTATCAAGCAATATTCTAAAAAAAATTACAAACAACTCGAAACATATTTATTTTATTATAACTTGCAAGCTATCAACTTTGTTCGGGCTTCATTTTTAGAAAAAATTAATCAGAATAAACTAAGCCATTTTGTATCAAATTTTAATTTTCAAAATACTCGATTTCGTATAAAAAATACATTATATTAAAGGCACTCCAAGAACCTAACATTGTGTATATTTACGCATAATTATTATATAATATATAGAAATTAATTAATTGAAACTTATTTAACTTTTATAAATATTAAAAAATCACCTAAAAACGTTAATACATTAAAATATATTGCAAAAAAGAAGAAAATTACCTACAGATATTTAAATTTTTTTTTTGGGTTTCCTTGCCAATATTCACTTAATTCTTTTTTTTAAATAAGTTTGAAACTTGGTTAAAAAATTTTATTTGCTGCTTCGGCAGACAATTTTAGCTCCAAAAAAATAAAAATATAAAAATTTGTATCACAAAGAAGCCCCATAGCAACATATATTTTTACAACAAAACAGTGTTCGAAAAATATTCGGGTAAAATATAATTCTCTGGTGACCATCGAATGATTGTGTCGTATTTCGATTTCATCAAAAGACTCGAACCAGTGACCCCTTTTACTACTTGTAACCTTCAAAAAAGTCAGTTGTCGGAAGACGCAAGGTCTTGGCAATACTGCGGTAGTGACAAGACCATCATCTAAATAAGTTTGCAACCAGAAGAAGTCGAGTATTATTTTGTCAAACTTTTGGTCGACTGGGTTGTGCATGCACAGACACACGTACATAAATAAAGCCATATATCGAGCTCAAAGTCAATTGCAATTTTATGAGCTGTTGAAATTGAAGTACTCCAAGTCAGCTAAAGAGAGAGAGAGAGAGAGAGAGAGAGAGAGAGCGAGGGAGAGAGAGACAGCTTGAAAGTGAGTAGAAGAGGGAGTGTGGTACAGTCACAGAGCCCAAGCCAACTTCACAACACATTACGTTGATTGGCTTTTAATGTTTATCAATAGATTACGTATACGCACTGAGTGTGCCTTTGATGAGCTCGTTTAAGTTAAGCAGCTCGCAGAGAACGGACACTGGGTCAAAATGCTACCAATGATGATTATTTAAGTGACTGACTCTATGAGGTTTCTAAACTTGGCAGTAAAGCTAAGTACCTCAAATTGCATGGCTAAGTGAGATGGTATGGAAGCACACACATATTGCATATGGAAACCCATTTCGGTAGTCGGTTTTTAGTGCAACTCGGTGTTTGGCATTTGCCGTGTTTGTTGCACATAAATTTCCATTAACACATGCAAACATTTAACCTACCATTATATTCATACAAAAATTATAAGATGCAGCAGTCTCGGGCACAGCACGTAAGTTCTCTGGCCTCTCTGTGCCACAAATAAAAATGCTAGCAAGTTTCCCAACCATTGCCCATCTGGCACTAGCTGTACCTCTGCTGCCGTCTTCTTTTGCTTTATTTCGTGATCTTTTTTTCCTGTTTTTGTGTCTTCTTTTGTGCATAATTTATATGTCAGCGAAAGTAGGGAATGTGAGAAAAAAATACGAGAAAATAAGGAGCAGGATATGCCAAAACAGCAGGTCCAGTTACAGTTTGCAGCTGCGGCAGCATACATGTTGCCACAAGCAAAATTGGTCAAGCCGCTGGCGCACAGTGGGCAAGGTTTGTGAATTTTGAGACCATTTTTTTTTTTTGCTTTTTTAGTGCACGAGCCGACTGGTTATAAAACTAATGTGTCGATAAGAATAAGAACATAAACATAATTTTACAAATTACAAATAAAAACACTTATTTTTAGTTTAGATTATTTATATTTTCGATAACACAATTAAAAAAATCATTTTTTAAAACGCTTTTTTGTTACATTGGGTAATCCTTTCTGCCTTTCCTTGGTCTGATTGAACTTGAGACAAAACTCACACGAGCAAACATTTCTTTGTAAAAGTACAAAAATTATAAAAAGTTAGAAAGAGCGTAAATTAGCGAGTGAGCGACAATCAGACAAATACGTGTGACAAAATTAATAAATTGACACGTGAGTGTGCTGACTGGGCAAAATAAAGTTTTTCCAACTTTTGTCACGAACTTTTTGAATTACAAGATCAAAATATGCACAAAACTTAAATTTGCCATTTGTATCGTTAAGTTATATCGCTTTCTCGCTAACCATTTCTATACAAGCGCCTTCTATTAAAATTACAATTAATACAATTAAAATTTTCCAAAATTTATAAAAGATCAGAAATAGATAAATCAAAAAATGTTTATCCAAATCTGCATTATTTCTATTTCTTCGATGAATAATTTTATAATATAAAAAATTATCAGTTCGACATATTTTTTAAATATCTTTATAAAAGATAATGTGAATAATTCTTAGTGAGTAATGTTTTCATCGTAAAATAAATTTACAGCGTTTATAAGAAAATTTAATGCAGATGGTCAGGAATAATTAATAGGAACAAGCATTGACTTGTTAGTTTAAAACAAGATATGGATTTATACTATTGGCTTGGTATTATTATTGGCATGCTCCCTTATAATACGTTTTAAGAACTTTGCCTTTTTAAAAATAGTTTCCAGCTTTTCCTATCGTAAGCTAAAAAACTTAACTCGTTAAACGATTTGGGCGCTTCGTTGAGCACTGTTCGCCTCCAAGTAGCCGCCCCCTGCGACGATTGCCAATGGGTTTCCATTCGAGAACTGTATGTGCTTTATTTCTTTTGTCTCTTCTGTGGGTGTGTTCGATCCACATATATTTTCTGTTCGATATTGGCTTGGTATGAAAAGTAAGATTTGTTTATATCTCTATTGCTTATCTATTGATTCACAAGATTGCATCTTGTTATATTTGTAGTATATTTATATCAGATTCATAGTATTTCGTTGTAATTTTTTTCTTTTTGGCGACGTAGTACTATGTATCGAAATTAAGAGCGTTACCTTTTATATTTCAGGATTAGAGAACAAAAATTAATATTAATCATTGAAAGTCGCTTTATGGATCTTCAAAATATTAAGATCTATACACTTTTGCGTGCGTTTGAGTCAATTATTGAAGTACTATTGCCACTCTGATTTAGGAACGATATTAGTGAAATTTGAAAATAACGATAACATCGTTTTATATGAAAATGTGCCTATATTACTTTAAAAAAGGATTTATACAATAATTAAGATATTTTAAAAACTTCGATCTGTTCTTATAACAAAGCCCAATACGGAAAAAATATTTAAAATTTGAATTGATTTTTAAAACTTTATTTAAGCAATTTTAATTGCAAAAGTTTATTTGCGTTTTGTGTCTAAAATGTTATGCGTATATTTTGTGCCAATTATGGTTCACTCGGTCCATAGTACTCACATACTAGTTGCTTACAGCGCGCTATATGACACAGCAACAAAATGCAAAAAAAACAACAACAAATACCACGATGCTGCCACATACATCATCATCAGGAGCAGGACTCACAGCAACAACAAATCCCCACAACAACAACAACAAAAAGTTACACTAACTAAATCCTATTATGAACTTTGAGCTTATGAAGAGACTTCAAGCGTCGCATTGTCTGTCAGACACACTAACTCACTAGCTAGTCGAGGGTGGTTTGATAAGTTTGAGACTTATGCAGTTGGGTCACCTTTTAATGAAATTCTTTTATCGTTAAATGTGTTCTCTATAAATAAACTTTTAAAACTTTTAACAGAAATTCAAGCAAAAAAATTTTGCTGAGAAAAAGCGCACGGTATAACTTATGCGAGAAAAATCTTGAAATAATTTAAGAGTAATATTGCAAGACATTTGCCAAGCTTAATATATTGATTGATAAATGAGATTAGAAAAAACTAAAACTAAAAAACTTACTTTTCTTCAATTAAAAGAAAACAAAATATTTTTGCAGAAGAATTTCTTCTACTATACAAAAAGTAATGAATGCAATAAAACCGCACTAAATTGCTACAAGAAATGAAGTATCCACCTTTATGACTAATTAACTTCTTTTTTTCTTCGAAAACGTTTCCAATTTGTAAAGATAGCCACATAAGCGTTTTCTTATTTCAGAAAAGTCAGCTGAACAGTAAAACGTTTGTAAATAATTTTAGAGTAATAATAAAAACTTCTGTCAGATTGCCTGGATGATAAGTGCGATCAGCAAAACTTATATATATAGAAGTATTTGTCCCCAATTTTATTAAAAAAATTAATGAATGCAATTGCAAAACAGAGAAATGTTTTTATTTTCGGGAATAAATAATTTCTTAAAGGTTACACCAATTTTTCATAGACGTACGCTTAGAAGTAGCAGTAGTTTCAGCAGAGTCAGTGAAAGACTAAACCAAGTTCTTTTAAAAATTATATCAGGATGTCCTCCAGGTCCACGCTTCGCCCTTGCCCATGCAAACTTCTTTATTCAATTTATCATATTGACTAAAATCTGGCTATAATCTTAAACATTTTGTGAGCTAACAGTGCTCAGAATATATAATAGTTAAGCCGATCGATTGAAAATGGTCAAAGTTGTTCAGCTTTTCTATTGACCCGATTCATGTGGCACACCCGTTAGGATTAACTTTATCCGACTTAGGAGCAGAAACAGCTGACTGCCTATATTAGAAAAAGTCATTGTCATACGACAAAAGACAAGACCTCCAACCGAAGAGCAGTCACTTATACATTTTAAAGATAATTTAATACCAAACTTTGCGATTTACAAAGGTCGAACAAAATGGATTCTCGAGCTAACAAACTTCTCAGGCAGCTCTCGTGCGCACAAGTTAATGGGAAGCCATCGTAAGTTTCAAAAGGTTGCAGCCGAGTACAAACATATTTTTTTTTTAACCAGTGTGTGTGTCGGTGTGTGCGTAAAGGACCAAGTGTGTGGATGTGTGTATATGCGAAGCTGTTGGCAACGTTTACACTTTTGCATAATTAAGTTATATGCACGGCGTTTTTCTTATTTCCGGCTCGACATATTATTTTTGTTGCGCATACGCCACGTGCGCCCACGTAGTGGACTCCTTCACTTTATAGTTAGTGTGTTTGCATTTAATTGTTTTAAATTATAAATTAAAGTTATACGCACACTTTAAGCAACGTGCAAAAGCAAAATGAGTAATTTTTCAAAATTTCTTACTGCTCTCGGACAATTTCCGTTTCAATTGATCAATATTGGCGATATTGAAAACAATTGGCAGCTAATTTTGCGCAAAATTCAATATTTTTTTATTTTATTTCGTGTTTTACTTCTTTATTGATACGAACGAAGTACGTATATATATGTACGTTTTGCAGTTTTGCCAGGAGATGTGTATCCTTTGGACTGCCAGTGGCTGGAACCGGATACTGGTCTTGCCAGCCAATTGGTTTCAGTTGTAAAATGCAAAATAAATTTCTAATGAATATTGAAGTGTGAAATTTGAATTGATTGCATTTGATTTGTGGATTTATAGCTGGGAAATATTTGCTTGAGTTTCGCGTTGAATGCAGCTTGTCGGATGTTGGGAGATGGAGGAAGTCTGCTTGGTTATATTATGTGGATTGGGATTGCTTTTAAGTTTTGGGCCAGAATACTTGGAAATTCAATGGAATTGGCTCAATATGCTATGTGCAAACAACATGAAAAACTTTTGCATTTTGGTAATTGTAAAAAAAGTTCAATAATACGCAGAAATTGATATTTTATGATTTAGTGTGGGACAAAAGGAAAATCCCATAAAAATATCGATGAATTCAACTATATCCAATTGTATTTAACATGTTAAGTGGGCGTGCATATACCCTACTTTATTACGGAAGCAGTAAAGTAGAGATTATGGGTTTTATATTAGCTTGCCTCTGCGTTATATCTGATAAATGAGATATTTTTTTGTTATTTTAGAAATACCCTTTTGGACTTCACTTTTCGAACTTTAATATTCAATAAGTAATAGAAGAGCATTTGTATCAAAAAGAGATTGAGATGGCTCAAAATGAAACTTTTCAATAAAGTTACGAAAGTGACACGATATGAAGGTAAATAAAATTGGTAATGGCTTACTAAAAGCTAGACAGAGCTACACATTAATTATAGCAATTTTAGGTACTAGAATGTTGGCATTTCTTATGCTTATTTTTAATCAAGTTCTCACATCCATTACCTGCCATACAAAAATTACGATCTATTTTGTTACTAGAATATAGGCACCACCGATTATTTTGAGACATCTTTTAGCATGACCAGAGTAATCTTTACGCCCTTAAGCCATGAAAATCCATATTTGGAACAGAATATGTAATGTTCTCTAAAAGCTCTTCGAAATGTCTCCAAAGGCACACGTGATTAATAGCATGGATCCAATCCTAGATTCTTTTCAAACAGAAGAATCTGGGGAATATGCCTAAACGAGCACTCTTGGATATACTATAAATTATTAGATATGCTTTTTCGATTTTAATATAAGAACTAAATCCATATATATAATTAATATAACGAAATATATAATGATGGCAGGACAATATAAGATCAATTTTTTAAATATTTTATCAAAAACTAAATGTCTGCGACTGTTGTGTCGCCAAAACTCTTAATGGAATTTAAAAATAAAAAGATAAGAAATCCATAATGCTTTCATATAATATTCCGGAATTGCCTAAAATTTTTATGTAGTTGAAGTATCTGAAGTTCGGTCAAGTTTCTTAAATAATAATCAAGGACTAAACCACTGGTACTATAATAAAGGGTGATTTTTTAACAACGTGCTAGTTTGATTGAATAAAATAAAAAATAAATAAATGTATTGCCTTGACTATTGTTATCGCTCGAAAGGCGGAGCATGGAGATATTTCTATTAGCAGCTGTTCAAAGAGAACAGAGGCGAACGAACTTTCTTTAGTTGACCTTAAGATGAAACAATTTGAAAATGTTAAAATTAAGAAAAATTAAACAATAACAAGGAAAATATACCATAGTACCATAGTACTGACGATTCACAATAAAGCAATAATAATAGTGTTCCCAAAAATATAATAAGTTGCTAAAAAATGTTTCTTTATATAAATTCAACTGATAAAAGTGGTAAAAGAAAGGCACAATAGTTAGTTGGTATCTAACGTCATTCACAATAACCTAATAATACTAGATACTCAAACTTACAAGAAGATAAATTATAAGGTACTTAGCATGTTTTCCAATGCATACTAAGTTGCAGTTTAGCATCGTCGGGTATCTGGTCTTTTGCTCAGCTTGAGAAAGACCTTTAAAAAATTATCAGCTGTTCTGAATTGGCGATGATATGGGATCTTGATGTAAGCTTCAGGCATAGATCTAAAATTTTTTGGCCAAAACACATTAGGCTTAAACGCTTTGGAAATGCGTTAAAGTTGCTGTCCAATTTTAGTTTATTAATTCAGTGCTAGGTACTGCGAATACTGAGTCTTTGAAAGCGAAAGCTTTCTGTTCTAAAAAACGTGGATTATTTAAAAAAGGCAGCATCATTATAGATCCATAAAAGATCTTTTCTTTTCGTTTAATTTAGTTTTGTTGCTTGAAATTCCAAATTATTTTCTTTTTTTATCGCACATCGTATTTCTTTGTATATGTAGTATTATTACAAAAAAATTGCTATATCTTCCATTGGTACACACGTTCACTTTGTAGATAGACTGCATAATTGCCAAATGAAGCAATTTGCAAGTTTTGGCAACCTGCTCGCTAATTGAATAATGCCACCAAAATGTTTGGCCAACTTGGCATAGTTTGGGCAGATTATTAAGGCAGCAGCCGCATATTAGTCGGTTGCCAAAAGATTTTGAAAATTCACTTCATATGTTTAATAATTTTACAACAAAGTAAATTCTTAAATTGAATTTTATTCAATATTATTAGCTGCTGGCAAGTCTCTGGAATAGGACGCCAAGTTTTTGTCTGTTTGCAAAACCGCAGTGCAGGGGAGCAGGGACACAGTAACAAATACCTGCTTGTGCAGCGTATATATATATTTGTGGATGATTATTAGAGAAACAGATGAAGTTTCTTAAGGGTATGGAAATTTGTCAACCTTGAGCTCTCTTCTGGTAATTACGAGAGCTATCAGTAGTTCTAGTCTGATTTATACAAATATAAATAGCAGATTGGCTACAAATCATTCTCATTCGCCGTTCTTTAAATCGCACACTTCCCACCAAAAACTGTTTTTACTGCTAGCGCCATCTAGCGTCAACTGCTCAATGGGCTTACAAACTTGCTTAAGTGACGGAAAATCAGTCTTTTTGTAGAATCTCATAACTGAACCAGATTTATATCATAGCTAGCCCGCTTTACATAGTTTTACCCAGAATTTTCTTTCTATGTCAGAGAGTCCCTTTCTTCCACTATATGTGGTGTGGCTTCATGTGTGCATGTGTGTGGTGGATGGTCTCAGCTAGTTTCGGTTTGTTTAACTTGCTGCAACGCCAACTTGGCACGCAAACTTCTCACAAGTTTGGCTAGTTAAGCCAAAAAGCAACGACTGCCGCATATGGAATATGGAAATTGGGTCGTAGCGTCATCATCCACTTGGCTTTGGCTTTCGACCAAGAAGCAACGGCAAGGCCAAGATGCCAACTACCATATAGCCATTGTTTACTTAGTAATCTAGTTGAGCTTTGGAGCTATGTAACATACTCGGAACACACACTTCCTCACACACACACACCCACACACACATCGATTTGTTGTGCCTTTTGTTGACATTGCACCGCAGCTGGTGCGAACTTTTGCCAAAGCCCCCCCAGTAGATTTGATTTGTTAATTTGTTATTGGTTGCTCGTTTGCTCCCTGTCCCGGCAATCTGCACACACTTTTGTTTCAGTGTTGTAAAAGTTTAATACGTATCCTGTGTGGCTGTGTGTGTGTGTGCTTGTGAGTGTTGGCA
This sequence comes from Chymomyza procnemis, assembly GCA_035046065.1. Taxonomy (NCBI): domain Eukaryota; kingdom Metazoa; phylum Arthropoda; class Insecta; order Diptera; family Drosophilidae; genus Chymomyza; species Chymomyza procnemis. Next base: position 11,700,718 of record JAWNOJ010000024.1, read on the forward strand.
AATGCGAAAAAGCAATTAAAGTTTTTAGTACGCAATTCGTTTGGTATTTAATAATTGCTTGAATTGCTTAGTCAGAAATGAATTATATATGCGCATTAAGTCGTTGAGCTTTAAATAGGATTACTTTTAAAGTCGTAGCAGTCGAATCTTACTTTGTAATTAAATCAATTTTCATTTTGGTTGCGTTAAACTTGTTAATTGATAAGAAATGCTTAAGATTACTTTATGTGAATGTCGTCTAATGCATTTTGTAAGCATTTGCTTTAATTCAAAATTAATTGCTTTTAAAGTTAAAGGATTATTGTGGGCAGTAAAGAAGAACCTGACTGTATATTTCACTTAAGCCCCGATATATCGGATTTCGTACCACATTTTAAAATTCGATTTATCGAAACAACTGTGTTTTCCAATTGCAATCGTGGTATAATACATATACTTATTTTTTCCGCGCATCATTTATAAATCAATAAAGGCGTCGTGAAATCGTGAAATGCGGAAGTCGAAAAAATAAACTCATTTTGGTTATTTACATCGAATTGTCTGCCTCTACCGTTCAAAGCTCAGTGTTCAATATTCCCCGTACAGCTATTCTTAAAAAGAATTAATAATAAAAAGTCGGTTGCAAAATATTGCTCTCCTTCACCAAATGATCGTAGTACATGCCATGACGTGTTATTTTTGCATAAGCTTTTACTCCAATTCATTGACTCTAATAATCTCCTCAACAAAATTTATTTTGCCATTGCGTTGAAAGTAACTCCTAATTTTCGACCTCGAGTACGACAATTTTGTAGATCTAATAATGCATTACAACGGACATGCCTACAGACTATCAGCTTTCAACCTCTACATTTGCCGACAATACGACAACAGTTAGCCGATCTAGATGCCCAGCAAAGACAACAGCACAACTTGCCTCACATCTTACAATAGTGGAAAGATGGTTCGCAAACTGGCGTATTAAGGTAAACGAGAACCAAAGCGGATATGCAACCTTCACACTAAACAAACAAACCTGTGCTCCCTGTACGCTAAACAATACATGCAACCCACAAGCAGACGAAGTTAAATATTTGGGCCTTCATCTAGATAAACACATAGACACATAAAATCAAAAAGGACACATTTTTGGGATATGCATCAAAAACCAACATTGAAATTATCCATCGAGTCCAGTCAACGATTCAACGAACTATTACTGGAGCACCATGGTACCTAAGCAGCGAAAACATCCATAGAGATCTACACATAAGTCTTGTCAACGAAGAAATTCAGATGAGTCTGCAGTCAGAGTCGACTGAAGCGCATAGATTCTCCAGCCCAGCAAAAAAATCCTAGAGCCTTTTTTAATTAACACAATTATTATTTCATATTGTAATAAATGTAAGTTAGATAATAAGATTTGGACAACTATTGTTAGTCTCACAATAAGAGAATATTCAATATATAATGCAATAACCTTTAAAAAAAATTATTTTGCATTACACGATCTTTTTCGCGTCTTATGATCAAACTATAATAATCTTAACGATTTCCTATCGATCCTACGATCTATTCAAACCATCTCTTTCTCTAACTTAACTCATTATAATTCGCCAAATCGATCATCTTTGGCCAATCACGAACTATGAAACCCCAACTTGCTCAACGTAGATCTTTTGGCTTTTCCTGTTTTCATCTTTTACATTGTAAATCCAAATTTGAGACGGTACTTAATTATAAAATTTCATTAATTTACTAATCAGGCTACGGTTTAATTCGATTTTATATTTTGCTCGTTATTAATTAATACTTCTTAATATTAAAATTGTTTAATTTTAATGTCAACTGGACTAAGTTGTACCCCTAAATTAATAAAGAATAAATAAAAAATCGTATTTATACCTGATCTGTGTCTTTAACGCGAGACAGCCACGTGTCTTAATCATATTCTTTTTTGAAACAATCAGTTTTTATCGAAATTTCTACGTTATGAATAATTAATCATCATTTTTTTAGGACAAGTGGAATGTCTTATTTTCTGCTCGAATCCAGAGTACTCCCACAATTGCCTTCTTTATATGGATAGTCAGTATCTCGCACATTTATATAGGAAACTGAAAAACATAAAAACAAGCTTGTAACCTTATATTTTGAGTCAAGTAGCCAAAGAAGCCCAATGATATCTTTTATGTGCTTCTATGGTAGCATAAGGCGTCGATAGCCCACAGCCACTTGAAGAATAGATAAAAATATCTACACGTATATTTTCTGATTCCGAAAAATACAATAATTTAGATTGTAACATTGCATGTCTCTTACAGTTTCTTTAGAATAATCTTACAATTATTTTTTAAACGGTTCGAAAAATCACCCAAAAACAAAGGTGTAATAACCGCAACTCAGAATTTAATTTAGATCCCTCCGTATCTTATCTGTAGCGATTTGTTTCATTAATAAACTGAATTCCTCGCTAATTAATATAAACAAAAACTACGAAATATTTCCGGCATTTTGAGTTTGCCTAAATTGTGGAATACATTAAGACGCCTGATGGCATATTTGGCTCCCACTCAATCGACTATAAGTGGAATCCCTACAATCCCTACACATACAAGGTCCCCCCGCCCTATCGTTTAAATATTCATTTTAGCCAAGAAAACAGCTGCTGGTGCTTTTAGCTGCAACTCCACCTTTCCGGCTTTTCCCCACACGGACGCTGCTAGTGGAAATCCGAGACGCGCACAAATTATATGTTAATGCAATTGTAATTGATACAAATTTGATTTCAGCGAGCATAAAAATATGCTGCCACAGCCTGAGGCATTCAAAATGAGAAATCATCTGGAATGGTTCCGTGCCACATATGTTGGGCACATGTGTGCACTGCTTTCTTCCTGCCTTCACACTGCTTTGCTACCAATATTATACTTTTTGTGTTCCTTCGTTTGCTTGGTGGGTTCGTGTGGGCGCTCCAGATAACGTAATAATTTATATGAACTTTACAGGGTCATTAATTTAAAGCTTATTCAGTTGTTCAAGATTTATTAAATTAACTCAAGTTGTGGCAGCCTGCGAGCTGGCGAGGAGCGCCAGCAGTCAACCAAAGACAAGCCAAAACTTTGCTCTTTCTCCCACCTACACTTTGTGTGTGGCTTTGTAAGCACTTTAAGGGGGAGCACTCGGATGGGTATGGAGTTTTTTTTTGCCCTTGTTACGAATGAATGTGTGTTTGTTGAGCGGATTTTTTGTGTGTTTCTTTGTAATGAAGTAAACACTTCTAAATAAGACTGTTTTGCTAATGAGTTTTGTATTCTGTAGTTGAAGCTGAGACGAAGCCGCAGCTAAGTTAGATGGAAAATCCATTATAACAATTGGTTAGACTTACAGCTTGTAGGGTAGAAGTTTTGAGGACTCCAGTGGGAATAACTTGTATGTAGCTCTATTTATTCGCTAAATCGAACCAATCATGTTCGAAATGATTGTTACTTGATTATTATTCGTACTTTTAAAAGCATCAACTCACTTTCTTCAAAGTATTTGAAGAAGAAATGAAAGACGAAAGAACTTAAGTTTAAATTGTAAAAACTAGAGTTTATTTCTTGTTCTTTCTCATGATTTAGTTTCAAAATTGCTTTGGTAATTCGGTTAATGCGAATGTTGGGATAATCAGTCAAACTCCTAGTTCGATCAATCGCTAATCTTAGCGAAATAAAATTTCTCACCGGTTACTAAGTTAATGAAGATAATTTTTCAATATTGCTGTCATAAAAAAAAACAAGTCAGTATCATTATCTTCACTGAAAGTTCCTAATGTTATTGAAGTAAATTTTCTACGAGCAATCAAACAATTTAATACATCCATAAGTTTTAATAGAATATATGAAAAGCTAAAAATAGTTTAAGTCCCGATCTCCTACCTTTATTCAACACTCTGTCATGACTATCGAAAAGTTTCCTAATATTTGGATTGACAAAAGATTATAGATGGTCTTTGAAATGGACATGAGAAAAGTAGTCACTTGCGATGGGCCATACTTTGAATGATGAATATTTCATTTATTTTTCAATAAATGAACCTGATAATTTGAAAAGAAAAACATTCATAGTTATTCATTCGTAAAGATGCTCCATTTTGTAAATCGAGATGAGTTACGATTGTGAAACAGATGGATTAAATAGACCGTTTCTAAGAATTTTAAAGGTTTGTATAGTTAAAAGCTCGTGCAGTGGATAATTATTATATCTACAAAAAGGTACTGCTAGGGGTCTTCATTAATACTTTCGTAATTTATTCAACAATTTAATGGTATCATTGGATAGTTATGACAAACATAACTTAAGCTTAAAGATTGGGTTTAGATCATTTCATAAGTTTATAAAATTTTATACGAATCGCCAGCCTTATAATTTGTTTCTTCACTTGTATTTTAACCAAAACTTTTCTCAGCTAATTTACTTTCTGTTTTAGTTAAAGCAAATTTTCTTTAGAACTTTGGGAACTATTGAAAAAAATGACCAAAAATGCGTAAAATAGAAATACTTCTGTTAAAAAATCAATTGGAAAAATGGGTTACTAAACAATCACCCTTTATATGCCCCGTATACAAGCGTCATCATTGATTGCCTTACATTCGTAGCTCTTTAAACGACTTTATAGCCGTAATCATACAAAAATCTTAAATACATCAGAAAATTTTGACGCAGAGAATAGTGTAGACGCTGGATAATCGATAAAATAAATAAATTCTTGGATATAATTTGTCTATTTTATGTTCAATGTGCTGCTAAATATAACAAACCCCAGTTAATTAATCAAAACTCTAAGAAGTAAGGATTATCTTAACTCAATTTTCCATAAAACCTTGCGATTGCGTCAATCTATGGCAAGAACCAAAGCAACCAAAGCAAGCATTGATGCACCTAGAATTGCTATAATGAGAAAGAACTATTTTTCCGTGTGAATTCCGTAAAATATGCTTTCAACCAAAATATAATAGTTAAAGCCAAAAGCTGTGATTTCTCAGCGATTATAAAAGATTTCCTTCGCGTCAAAAAGATAGCCAAAATAAAGCACATAATTGGCTTAAACAAATTATATACTTAAAGAAACCATCGAATAAGAACATCCAGGATGTTGAAACAGAGTTAAATTTGTGGTACAAAAAATTGCAATTTACTTGCGAGAGTTGGAATAGTAACGTAATAACAACAGTAACAACAACGGAGTCAATAGGTAAGCCCAGAGTAACATTTGATTGAAACGCTGCAATTTGCCAGAGTTGCCATGTATTTGTTGTTGATATTTGGAAAAGGATACTTCAGGGCTGCCAGTGTGCCTGCTAACCTATATACATACATATATATATTTTTGTGCTTGCTTTACATAAGTACAGACAGCAGCAGGAATTTCAGGAATATTCATGGCAGAACGAACCAACGCTTGACTGGCAGCAACCACAAAAATGCATTGAATTGAAAATGTTTGAATTTATATTGCAAGTTTGACTTGATTGAAGCACTTGATATCGTTTCCTTTTGACAGTGCCTCACAGCGCCATGCCACTTAAAAGCGGTGCAAAAAAAAAAACCTTAAGAGTGGATGATTTTGGTTCGGTGGGAGAACAAAATGCTATGGGTATTGGTAGTTGTACCAACAACAGCGACAACCACATGCAGCTCAACTAACGAGCTTTCAATTGATTTGGTCAAGCATATAGAGCAATAATATTTCAACTTCAATGAAAGTGGTCAAAGTACTTACCTTGCTTCATGTCAACTAATTAAAATTTAACAAATATTTATGATCAACAATGCAAAGAAGTTGAAGTTTATGAAACGAATACTTGGTAGCAACTTGCGATACATTTCAATTCAGCAGAAGTTTTAATTGAACTACTTGAAGCTGAGATTTGACGGAAAAGTAGCAAAAGTCAAAGATTATGTAACGAGTTGCTAGCAGCAGGCCTTTTGAATTATTGGTTTAACTATCAGCGAAATAACTTGTTTTTAAATAAGACGTAGTACAACTGTTTGGTAACGAAACCTGGCATATGACGAATGCTATCAAACAACAGCTACAATGCTTCGTCAACCAATGCCTTAGGCGCATAGTCGATTGTGGCCTAGGCGAAGACCAATGTGGGATTATGGGAGTTAACTAGTCACATGATCCGCAAAGACCAGGAAAATCTTGCACACTCCGGCCTTACCTGGAACCCCATTGGTACTAGACTCAGGGGGCGCCCAAGTTTTGGGAATAACGAAAATCCCAAGCACCAAGGGCAGCTCCAACTTACGAAAAGAAATTATGAATCGTTTCCAATGTTATTTTTGGAATCAACGTGGTCCTAAGATTAATGGAACTAAAGCCAAAAATAATGCATTGATTTCTAGGGGAACAACAACAGTTTTAAATCTTGGCAATATGGGCAGAAACTGTCAATCGTTTTGATTGGAAATCCTTGTAAAAACTCCTTTTAATATTTGTTTAATTTCACTTGATGAAATAAAAACGAGGTAAAGCGTTGACACTTAATGAGCAGCAGCAGAATCAAAGCCACAATTTCATCACCTTTGGCAAACAGATAAGCGATAAGCTCCTGCTTCTTTCTGGCAATACGCTTCTAGCGACGTTTACGAGCCTCCCGCACCTTCTGTCTTATGGCCTCAGCCTGGTCAAACTGATAGTAGATTGTTTTGTGAATGTACTCCATAAGGACACGCTTATTCTTGAACACATTACCCTTGCACACCGTGTACAAATCGTGATACAAGTGACGATCGGCTTTGCTGCTTTCATGGTATTTCTTTAGCAGAGAAAAAGCAACTTAGTGGGCATACGCGCCTTGGTTGCACTCTTGCGCCTACCACAAATGGAGACCCTCAGTATTTTTGCTCACACGAAAGCGGGAATGCACAACGATAGGTTTCTTCATCCAGGTTTCCTCATCTTAAAACGCAGGCGGCAAGCGTCTATAACAAACTCATGCTGTGGAGCCTTGCTAGCTTTCAACCCGATTATTTCATAAATTCTGATAGCCTAAAAGTTAAACAATCTGCACTGAATTCTGGCGAATAACTACGTGATGCTCAAAATATACTTCGATGAAATGTAAGTCGCTATCCGTGAAGTTGAGACCTTCAGTTAAGTGCATTTACGAATCAACTGACTTGGAGCTTAGTTTTAATAGGCAGTGTGAATCGCTTCCTGCGAAATACTAGTATACTCCGAGATTTTAAAAACACAAACTTTTGGACACAACCCGTATGCCTAAATGAACTGCGACCAAACTGAAGTTGTAATTCATTTCCAAAGGAATTTCCCGCACTCTGAAAAAAAAAAAAACGGAAATTTGGCGAACACTGAATTGCCCTACTTAATATAAAACCACAATTCAAGCTCAAAACCCTAAACTGAGTTGCATCTAACAACTGACAGCTGGTTCCAGCGATGCACCTTTAAATTCACGACAAGTTCTGGGAAATACTAGGACGCAAAAGCTGCTTGCTAGGAACCTACAATAGCCTCAATTTTACATTTAAAAGAAAGTGTAATCCGCCACCAGCGAAACTTTGCAAAAAATTCAAAAAGTTGCAGAACTCATCGCCAATCGATGTCTGTAATAAAGTACTAGTTCTATATTCAATTCCAACAAAAGCTCAATTTTAGACTGATTCCGCTACCGGTAAAATATTTTCCTGTAAATAGTGCCTTCGGTACAGTTTATATATCATACAAAATACAATTTCAATTTACTTTATTACAATGCGATCATTTTTTAAGTTATTTCAAAAATTTTGAATAAGACAATTTTGAAGTCGCTTCATTAATATACCCAGCATGATGTCACATCAGATAGAAAACCTCATTTCATTGCAAAAATACGATTGATTATTCCAATATGTCAGTTGCTGCTTCAACATCTTCTACAGCTGCCATAAGTTGTTCTCTGAGACTATACTCAAATCCAAAAGTACTATTAGCATCAAGATTTTGACGTAGTCGGGCATTTCTCTCAACCCAGCGTGTGCCATTTTCCTCACCAACTGCATTAGTAATCGCATTTGTGACGGGTCCTACAACTGCTCTTTCAATACCCTCCTCAAATATCAAGATATATGCAACACTTGCCAAATTGAAGTCATACGAATCGCTTTCCAATATTAAAAGGCAGTGTTCGCCCGAGTCCAAAGGCTGCAACAAATGCAATTCGAATGTATCCTGCATCTCGCACACTCTAGCCTCCTTACTCATTTCAACCAACTCATCGATTAACTGCACTGGACACGATTGATCATGCAGCGCTTTCTTGAGACTCCGCAACATATTCTCGGTAGGTTTGTTTATCAGTTTATTCCAATCACACACCACTGCCAAGGGTAGTTCGCGGCCCCACTCCGTCATGCTGTAGTAATCCCAATTTTCGCCCACATCACTTGCTAGCTGTGATTTCTTGCGTAAAAGATGAAAAAAACGATGCACACTCTTGAATTCATTGACTTGTAGTTCCATCAACTTCTCACGTGCTGTAAGTTGCAAGTTCATCTTTTCTATGCGATCCCGTTGCTGTTCCATCAACACACGCATCTTGTAGGCACAGCTGTGCGTTTTCAGTTCAAAACGCGGCATTAACATGCCACAAATTTTCTTGCATTCCTCCATAGTCATTGGGTTCAAGTCACAGTTGGCCTCGTGCGCATCGATGTAACTCAGCGAAAGCTGCGCCTGGCAACCGAAATCAGCGAAGGCGCACTTAATTATCAGACGACCCATCAAATTGCGTAAAATACGAGGAATGCAGACCACGTGTTTCCTGAGCATGCTATGGCTATTGGCTGGGCATGTAGAGTTGCTCACCAACCAAGTACTGATGCATTTTAGGCAAAAAGCATGCTCACAAACGGAACACTGTTTCGGATTCTGGATGACACAATGGCATACTGCACACTTTACCAAATCGTCCACATCACCAACGAAGCGCTCTAGTGCGTAACCCATTTTGAAATCGTCTTGTAATTATGCTCAATTGGAGAACGCGTGTTGCCCCGTAAGTAATTTTTGATATTGTGTAAAATGCTGAATCACTGACAGCGTTAGGTGTCAGAATCACAGCGTTGCCACTTCGCTCGAAATGCAAGGCTTTGCTACACCAATAAATTTTTTGACAAGCAAAAGTACAAGTTAGTATGTTATTGTTTTTGTTCATCGTTCCGCATGGTCAGAGCGTTGCCACTTAGTTAAAAATACAAAGTTTTCTACACTATTAAAACTTAATGCAAGCAAAATAGCAGCTAGTTTGATATTGTTCTTTTTCATCGTTCCACATGCACACAGCGTTGCCACTAAGTTCAAAATATTAGGCTTTGCTACACTATTAAATCTCAAACTAAGCGTAAGTAGCAGCTAGTTTGGTATCGTTCTTTCTCATCGTTCCACATGCGCACAGCGTTGCCACTAAGTTCAAAATACAATATTAGGCTTTGCTACACTATTAAAACTCAAACCAAGCGTAAGTAGCAGCTAGTTTGGTATCGTTCTTTCTCATCGTTCCACATGCACACAGCGTTGCCACTAAGTTCAAAATATTAGGCTTTGCTACAATATTAAAACTCAAACCAAGCGTAAGTAGCAGCTAGTTTGGTATCGTTCTTTCTCATCGTTCCACATGCGCACAGCATTGCCACTTACTGGCACAATGCTATGAAGAACAAGCATTAGTAGCTGTTACTTGGATATTATTTATTTCACATCGTCACGTGAAATTTTTGCAAATTTACTTCTTTTATTTCAAAATCATATGTTCTCCCCGCGCCCAAGAAAATCCCTCCATTCCTACACACAAACAATTGTTGTTAACGCATGCTTAACTCATTTGTAAAGAGGCCTAATTAGAATTTGAGTAGTTGTAGCTGCAGAAGAACAACTCGAGATGCTTCGTACACGTCGCAGTCATTGTTATGCGAACGTGACAGATTTATCCAAGTAAAACTTGATGAGAACGTCCACGCGCAGGATACTATACGCAGGACTAAACAAACAAGAGCGACAAGTACTTAAATGGAAATTTATTTAATTGCGGTCCTGGCAATTTAAGCATGTCTGTAGATTGCTCGAGATAGTAGATGAAAGAGAAGAAGCAGCACCACCAGCAGATGTCTTAAAGCTTTAAGTTATTGTGTGACTTGCTGGAAAATGTCTGACAACTTGCCACGTGACTTTGCTAGAACTTGCAAATTTTTCCCCAACTAAAACTACCTAAGCTGACAACAACAACATAAAGTTGAAATCAAAGCTGTAGCAAACACAAAAAAAGAAGATCCAAGACGGAAAATATGGCGTATTTTAAAGTAAAGTTTTAGTGACTTTTGGATGCACTTCTTTTAGGGTTCGTGTTTTGTTTCCGCGCACCACTCAAATTCGTACAGAGCTTTCAGTTATAAACAAAAACTGATTCTTTTTTTCCACCAACAAGCCTCAAGCTTATTGCAGCTTAAAAATTTTCAAGATTTGCTAGTAAGCAAAGACTAAAAGCATTATAGAGTAGAGCATATTTGATTGGTTGTTGTTCTGTAACTTCTCAAAACTTAGGAAGGCAAAAGCTTCTTTGAAGGTAAAATAAGAAGCAGTCATAGGCCAACCGATTATTAGAAATGCTAGCCCCGATTCACTACTAAAGGCTTGCTGTTTCGTTGGTCGCCCTCGAATACCTCTATATCCCAAGCGTATCCATCCACAGCAGTTGCTTCTGTGACATATAAAAATACCGGCCATACGAGCTTCTTGGAAAGGGTTACTTTTTTTTGGGCGAAAAAGGGTTTCGTGTGCCATTATAACACCTATTGACAAGTGTGTGGTTTTTCGCTTAATACTCAGGCTCATATATGTTGATGTTCATGACATCGCAAAGTTATATTAACTCCAAGTTATAAAGCGCTACAAAATGGGAGAATGATACAAGAATGAGCGTCCTGAAAAGCGTTCTTTTTGGCAGTCGAGAGAAGTCTCTGCTGCAAATCTGCTAAAGCCATAGTAGACCAATCTTATGGCTGATAGAATTCTTGATGTTGTTCATGACGGCATCAAGTTACGTTTATTCCAAAACAACTTCAAGAGCTAATCCATTTCCTATAACTTGGTAGCCAAGGCGTTAACAGCTCATCAGGCAAACCAGGAGTAAAATTTCGCTTACATGCGGTATATCCAAGGAACTAAACGCTTCTTGTAAAATGTTGTGTCCGTACGACGTAATCGGCCTTTCACAAAGTTCCTTCAATTCCAAAATTGTGGAGTTTGCTCAATAATTAAACGCTTTGAGTCTTATACCGAAACGATATTTCTAGTTATGGAGAGATACATTACTATTGCAGCTTAGTTATCTAAAAGTTACAGAAGAAAATGTATTGTGTTAGCTTTTATATTTGGGCATATCAATCCACCTTAGCACCGAAGTTTATAATATGTTTGATTCCGCCACAATCATAATCATTAAAATACCATAGCTTATGCTAATTTCAAAAACCCAATTTTGAATTATTATTCATTTAACCCGGTCGATTTGGCTTACTATTATTAATTAAAAGTTTCACACGTACTACTATTGTTGCCTAAAATTGCCTTACTGTCCTACACTTTTGAGTTAGTGCATCTTTTGTGCCAGCATCCAACTACTTCTTATCATATCTTTCAGTGTATAATAAGGATAAAAATTGTGAAAGTCACATAGCTGGAAAAACTTTCATATAGGTATTGTGTATGCTGCGGATATGCTTTGGTACGCCAAAAGTCTAACAAAGTCACTGACTGACTGTTTGCTTAAATGATTTTACAATTTTCAGTTTTTCTTCTCAGACAGCTTTTCTCTTTCCATTTCATTTTCCATTTGCAACTTTTTCGTCGGCATTGCCACATAAAAACTAATATGCTGTAGTCAGTTTATTGGAAAAAATAACTTTTAGCAGGTATCCTTGCTCTCGTACACTACGTAGTATGTAGTATCTTGTAATTTTATGGAGTTGTCTGCCAGAGCGACTAACTCTGTGACGCCGGAACACGCACTAAACACCCGAAAAACTTGAGCATGGAAATCGCAGCTTAGTGTCGTAAAAATCAACGCGCGTTTCGCATTGAAAATGGCATTAGTTGGGCGCCATGGCCAAGGCGAAGTTCGATGCTCCGGATTTTGTGCTTGCGGTAAGTTTTTGGGCATTCCATACGTTGGCAGACCGTGCTCTGCTGCTTTAAGTTTTCTATCAGTTTCGTATGTAAGCAACGGATTTTGCTTACGTGTCGTGCATTTTGTATGCAGAACGCGTCCTCACAGTGTCTCACAGGCCGTTTGATTTCGGTTTTTGGCTTTGTGGTTTCGTGCGTTTTATCGATAGACGATATTTGAATTTTATATATAAGCAATATATGTACGCTTTTCCGCAATGCTGGCTTTAATTAATGTTTTTAAATGTGACTTTTCTTTTTCGGTGACTTAAGTTTTTGGGTTTGTACATGAAACTATTTAATGTAAGAATGATTTCGTTATCGATTGGAGCGTTGAGTTTCAACGTTGACAATAAGTAATCGAAAAACTATTCATTTAGTTATACTGAAGTGCGCATGTTAAAAGAAAAAATCTATTATATGAATTCAATTTTTAAACAAAAAAATTTAAACCAAGGCTTAAAAATATCATTTCTATAGTTTTTGTTTATATGTTGTAACACTTTTTACTATTAGAATAAATGAAGACTATATTGATGCACCATATCGTATAGCAGGCCAAAGACGACTGCCCACATTAATTTTATCTAATAAAACTACAGGAATTGAGAATTTCATCACAGTCAAACAAAAAAAGCAAAGTGACTGCTAAACGAAAGTGGCACTATATCAATTAGCCACAAGTTGCATCATTGCGGTCTGGTTACCAACGACTGATATTCAGACAAGCTGTTCTTGGCGTTCAACATCAGTGATCATGACATGGGAATCGCTGAAGATCTTGTAGTCGACACCCTTGATTACTTCATCACTGCTCTAGCATGACAATTGGCGTGTAAGCTGCCAGTAGGTAAGGCCGAAACCTTCAGGAGAGAAGGCGAACCAAGACGCTGCTGCACCTACTGTGGCCAGAACAACCAGCCGGATATGAAGCCTTCATGAGCCTTTCTAGGTGGTTTCTTAATGATGTCCAAGTCGAGTGGATGGAATCCAAGAGCAGTGCAGCTTAACTGGATCCAAGGCTTCGGGGGGCCCAAGAGCAGTAGTAAGGATATCAAATATTATTATAAAAAGTGAGAGCTTCTTCAACGGCAGATACAAAGGAAGAAAAGTTGTCATCAGCCAACACCATCTCAGCGGCAGACTTGGCGACAGTATTACCTGAATAACTTAATCTGCTCTTACATTTGTCGCTCATATGTGAGTCCCATCGAGGAACACGAATGCATTTTCACTGAATTTTATGAGATCAACCAAAAGGAAGGGCCTGGGGAAAGCCTACTGCGCAAAACATTTTATGAAAGTATATTATTTACAAGATTTCAGAAAATTTACGACCCAGCACAACGGGTTTTATATTTTGACAATATTGGATGATCAGATGCTAAAGTAGTCCATACTTAAGCTTTTTTTATTAGTTGCCAAAACGCGAATCTTTTAAGAAATGTAGTTTGTACATTGAATTCGTTAAATTTCGTTAAATTTTTAAGATAATGTAAACAATTCGATTTTTAAACGTATTTTAGTCTACTCAAATAATGCTTCGAATTTGTTCAAAATCGGTTGAGTATATCATGCAGCGATTAAGGTCGATTGTTCAAATTATCCATTTCTTTATATAAAGTTTGCTGTATTTTGTTTTTTTTTTATTATTATGACTCAACTTGGTAGTAAAAAGTCTTAAGGGCTTTATAAGTATTGTATTAAAATTGTTTGAGTGTGTCACCTTTCCAAAAAAAAAAAAAATATTTCTTAGAAAGTTATTTCGATCTAAAGAAATGATAAGTTGGTCGGTCAATCTGTCAATCAATTGTATTACTTAAGCAATTTGACTTTAAATGTTAAATATTTGTTATGGTTAATTTAGAATCGAATAATACTGATATTTTTTTAATAAAGATTTGTAGGAACTCAGTCTACTAAAAGCGAAGGCTATATTACAATAATTTGAACTATCCGTATTTAATATCCAATAATTTAGTTTTTTATGAATACATCTTAAAGAATGTTTTTCAGAGAATTTTTGGATTTGTGTTAAAATTCTTTTTCTGCTTCGCCACAACTTAAGTTCCGCAAAACCTTATACCAAATTTCGCAAAATAAAAGCCAATTTATCTTAAAGCAGTCATATAAATCATATTGCAAAATTTTTATTTTTAAACGATTGAACTGAGAACAATACATTTTTGATGAAGTATCGAGTACTTTATCATGTTGAGTGCCATATTGTGAGCTTCTTACTGGAAAAGTGGAAAAGTAAAGCATTTTAAAGATATCGAAAACTTTCTGCCACACTTACGAGACGATCCAAAATCTGTACAAAACTTGAAATCAGCTACAGACACACAAAAAGATATACTCAAGTTTAATAAAACAAAATCCTGCGGCGATAATTTACAACACGATTGTGCGCGGCAAATTGCTTTGATTTAAGCGAGCCAACGTGCCCCAACACACACACACACACACAAAGTAGACAGCATTAACATCAAGGAAAAGGAAATAAAAACAAGCAGTCAACATCAGGCAGGAAAAACCTGCCACAAGATGCGGCATCCACAACCTCCCACAGCCTCACACACATTTGCTTCACACTTGAGTGGCAAGCCAAGGAGCAGCCGTAGATGCTGCGAAAGCTGAAGCCATAACCAAAGCCAAACCAATTCAACATCCGTTTGCCGCTAATTCACACACACTCACTGGCACACTCATTCACCCACACACACACCTACACTTATCCTGATGCTGGAAAGGATATGTGAAATACGCGGCAACAACGTGTTAGGAAAATTGTGTGAAAATTGTTATATATATTATATCCGTATGTGAAAATGCTTGATATGATTTCTTATGCTCCATTCACTGTGAAAGGTGTTAAGCAGTTTGCTTATGCTTAGTTTGATGCAAAGCAATACAAGCAGAGGCTTAGATTGTGAGGGGGATGACACATGGTAGTGGCTCCCAATGGTGGTTCAAGTTGAGAATGAAATCCCTGTGCGGTATTTAAACTATTCCTGCAGATATAACTACTTTTTGTGAGCTACGTAATAAGGATTTCAGGCGTAAGCTATGGGTCGGTTTTAAATTGGGTTATATAGTTCGTTGATTTGATTTCTAATAAAAAAAACCTACTGTCTTTCGAGCGTGATTGAAGGCTTGCCATTTATTTATTGCAAATCGTTTAAAAATTATACAATTTTATTTTCGTCATTTCAATGATAATATAAAGAGTATCAACAAAAATAACTTCACAAGGTTCGAGTCCTATGAAAAGTTACTAGTATGCTACGAAAATAATGAATCGGTAGTAAGCACGACTTTTTCGCATCGAGTTTTTGTCAACGAAAATTGACCAGCACTTTTTTGAAAATTAAAAGGGTTTCAACGAAAATAACCTCACAAAGATCAAATTCTATGAGAAGTTAAGAGTTTACTAAAAAAATAATCAATCTGTAATAAACACGACTATTTTGGATTTTTAGAGCTGCCTTTTTCATAAAGTAATTTTTTATGAAAGAGCAACTAAGAAAAAATATATATAAAAAAAAAATAGGTTGGAAAGCATTTATAGAGTTCTGTTCGCATAATTTTAAAAATATTTGATACACTCGGATTCAATTGTTTGTTCATTTTAAAAGTGAAACCTAAAGTATACGAACTCTCAATAGCTAAGTCAACGTAGAAGAATTTCCAAAGATGCCGACTTTGTATTAAAATAATTTCAAAAGCTTCACCTATGTGCCTATTTGCTTTAAAGTACCTTGAACGGCTCCATGGAATCCACTAGAATGTCAACCTTTCTAAACTATCTCCTTGCAAAGGCTGTGGCTCATGCTATAAAGTCTTTAGTCTGATTTCGCCTCTTGATTAGTAAGATTTTGAAGAACCTTTATAAACTCAATTTAGCAAAACATAAAACATCAATCGTTTTCTTTCTCAATCCCGCTGGATCGGTCAACATCATTTGACAAACGTCTTGATGAATTGTATTCTATAATTGGTGGAGCGAATTAGATCCTAAAATAGCTGCATCTTCATTGATTTTAATTCTTATCTGCTGAGGCACCAAACACTGCTTGGTCCTTGATAGCTTTGATGTTCCCCAAATGATCAACACAACTGTTGTTGTTCTAGCAGCCACGGTTGGTCTCGAAAGTGTTTCTTTATAAACATTCGGTACTCCCTCTTTCTCGGCAATTATTTTGGACTTGGGGATCCGAATTCTTAAAACCACAGACGAGGGATACGGGTTGCAATCCCGAATAGTTTCTTTTCTATATAAACGGTCTAAAGAAACGTTTTCCCAAAGTGGTTTTTCCTACAAAAAACTTACGGAGAAAGCCAATCAAGTGTACATATTACTTATTCTTATTTTTAACCTTTATTATTATTTATATTTTACCATATGATGCAAAATAACTGATTTATTAACGTGGTTCCAGGTGTCCCAAACTCAGCGCTCTACTTTCGTCACAGTTTTTCACATATCATTTATTTCTCAAGACGTAATCAAAGTCGGCTTCAACTAGGCCAAGATTAAACCAAATCGGTTGCTAGAATCATATAGCTATTACCTAAAAATTAAATTTTCGTTACATTTATTCGTTATACATTGTTAAATAAATCAGATATATACTTATAATAAATGATCTTATATCGTAGGAAAACTTGACCCATGACAGTGCTTAGGACTCTTCAGGTACAGTGTATCATTAAATATAAATCGGCTTACTATATTATTTAGTGATATCACAACTGAGTCTGTATTCACATAAATCAGCTTCCGACTTTAGAACATGTCATCTCCTCATACAGCCCCCTTCGTTTTCCTTACGCCACTGACTTGTGTGCCATCTGTATCGAATTATTTCTATTGAACATGTGCAACTATCGGAACATTTTTATGTAGATCTACGACTTAGCAGTCAATAAATTAAATTGCCATATTCCAAAAAGTAAATTTGTGTAGAATCAACTGAAACCGCATACAATCTTAATATTTTCTTTTTCGTTAAGCAGAACTACTATTATTATTTATTCCTGATTCTATCGATTTAAAGACTCACAGTTCTAAATGTTTGTAAAGTTTGTTTGATACCATACTAACAACTAAAACTACTTTAATTTTCAGGTACTATCTACATATTAAAATGAGTCCTCTCTGTCCTTGATCAATTCATTGCGCGCTTTTTCTATTTCTTCAGACGATTCCAATCGTTTACCTCTAGCATGTTATGACATTCGTCTTTTTTACGCAATATAGGGATTCAACGCATCAAAGTTCTTGATAAATAGTTTCACCTGGCTTAAGAAACTCGTAGATCACATCCTACTGGTAATACAAATAATGCTTTGGCGTTGATGGAACATATTAGACCCAAATAGAGCTGCTTCCTCATTGACTTCAATTCTTATCTCAATTCTAATCTCCTAGATTTTTCACAACCTTTGGTGTTCTAGCAGCCAAGGTCGGTCTCGGAAGTGTTTCTTGATGAACGTTCGATACGCCCTCTTTTTCGGCATTTATTTTGTATGTGTGCTTCCGAGTTCTCAAAGCCACAGACCCCTAATTAGCTGCAATCTCGTCTGCAGTGCTAATTAAAATTTTTTTTAAAAAAACTGCCTTGCCATAGTTTTTTGTAAAATATAATTAGTTTGTTTATTCACTATATATAAAATATATTGTTGAAAAAAATGGATCTTGCACGGAAAAATCCGCAACGTATTGATTCGTTTAAAACTTAGGCTGACACACTTTCATCCATTTGCACCTCTAACCGTGGAGCAACGCAATATGTTGATTGGAGTGCCAGCTCAGGTATCCGAAGTTGGATATATATAAAATATATTGTTGAAAAAAATGGATCTTGCACGGAAAAATCCGCAACGTATTGATTCGTTTAAAAACTTAGGCTGACACACTTTCATCCATTTGCACCTCTAACCGTGGAGCAACGCAATATGTTGATTGGAGTGCCAGCTCAGGTATCCGAAGTTGGATATATATAAAATATATTGTTGAAAAAAATGGATCTTGCACGGAAAAATCCGCAACGTATTGATTCGTTTAAAAACTTAGGCTGACACACTTTCATCCATTTGCACCTCTAACCGTGGAGCAACGCAATATGTTGATTGGAGTGCCAGCTCGGCTGACAAAACCTTCCCTCGAAATAATAAACACAAATGGACCCAAACGCAATCTGCTCCCACCTTCTCATTGTCGCATGCTGCATTGGATTATATTGTGTGATACTTCGCCAACCAAAGCTGAAATGCTATTGTTGCATCCTTGAATGCCCGGTATCGGCAACACGCCCATACTGCGGCTCCTCCAAACGATAGACTAGTCGTCGGTGTGTCTCGTCATTTCTAAAAAATTTATATAAATTTTATTTAAAAATTTTTTTTTCACGACAAATAATTTCTTATAAATATTTACTTTTATTAGATATGTTTGCTCTTTGAATGATTTGGTTATACTGAATTTTATTTGCTCCTATTCAGAAACTATAAACATTGACAGAAGTTTTTTTTAAAAAGCCTACTAAGTTTGTTCAAAATTTAACTATAATCTACTTCGTATATACAGATAGTTGGAATATTTTCAACTCGGTTTAGAGTTGAGCAACTAAAGCAATTGGATTTGTTTGACTTATTTTCGAGCTCAAAAGACGTCAAGATACGATTCTAAACGATATATACCCAAAAGGCTGAGGCACTTCCCACTTTTAAGATTATGTTTAAGGTGCATTAAGTTTTTGTGGACAAATACAAAATGCAACTAATCTATTTTTAATTTAAAAGTAATTGCGATATTATAATTCAATTTCTTTAAAGATGTTGGTATTTTCGATAATTCTTTGAGAGAGGAACACTTATCATTATGGTGCATTCTTTGGCAACCTAGGAGAAGTTTTTGTATTGTAATGCAAGTTCGGGTTCTGAGTTAGCTTTTGACATTAGGATCGTGAGTTGGTTCACGTTATGAGGGCAGAAATATATATGCATCATATCTTTTAACAGTTTCAAGATATCTCGAACAAATCTACCTATGAAGTTATCGTACTGCGATTAAAGAATGATTATTCGAGATCCAAGGTAACGCCCAACTTAAAATTGGGTTTATATTTTGTAACACCTGTCTGTCTCCAATCAATTTTAAGTTATGGATGATGAGATTAAATTAATCTATTAAATGCCAATGTAAACTTTTAAACAAAGAACTTTTAAACCAATAAATCGCGTTTTAATCAAAATTGTTGCCGCTTTTTAGATATGTCTTTCAACATATTACTCAAAATCAATAAATATATTTATTTTTTATGATTTGGTAATGTAATAAGAGGCAATTAGAAAAAAGTACGAAATTGGGATTCACGATAAAAATAACTAAGAAATATAATTACAGCTGTTAAGCCTATAAATTGAGATTAAATAACATTTTGTACTCTTAGAATTGCAAAATTACTTTTTTTTTGGTTTTGTACTTTTAGATATAAATTTATAAATATCACATATTTTTTTCTTAAGGTTTGCTGAAGTAATTAAACACTTGAAGGTTGTTAATGCTGAGTTTTCGATAAAATTATTAAAGAATTTAAATTACACACAGCTTTTAAGACCAATGAATTGCAATTTAAACATAGTTTTTACTTTAAGAACTTTGGTTTAATGAATTTTGTTTTAAGTTTGGCTGACTTTTCTAGATATTCGTTTAAAATACTAATAGATCAATTAATTATTTATATTTTGTATAAGTAACACACAGCTTTTAAACCAATTAATTGCGATTTATTTTTAATTTTGACTTTGAGAATTTCGGTTTTTTATTTTTTTGGTTTGGTTTGCTTGACGTTTTCCTACATAGATGAATCAATCTCTATACATTTTTTTTGTTCTTAGTGTAATAAAAGCCTTTTAACAATAAAATTGCATAATGAAACTTAAATAATAAACATAATATAACACAGCAATTAATTATTCAATAATTTGTAGTTTTTAAATGATTTTTAATATGTATGAAATGTTCATTCTTCGCCAAGTCATTGATTGCCATAAAAATATTTGTTTATTACATTTTTTAAGTATAGTGTATATTGTCTAGTCGGTACGACACAATTATTAATTGCGTTATTGCTTTTTTGCTCTCTCTTTTAGTTTTCTAGTGAGCGAGTTTTGGCGCTGCCAACTTTTTTATTGTCTACTGCACTGCACAAGTCTGGCAACGCTGTGATCGCGTATAAGAAAAAAAACGCGCGTAATTTGTTTCGAACACAATAAAATGTTAAAAATTAATTTCCGCATTGCAATAAGTGTGAAGTTGTTTTAAAAGTGTTAAATATTAAATATTATAATATAAATTTTTGCCAATTCGGCAAGTCTTAAATTTTGTTATAAACTCGAAAATGTCGATTTGCCAAACGCGGCCTGCCACGGAGCGCCAAATAAGTAAAATGCGCCGCGTTTAATTTTTGTTTTTGTGTTTAAATATAAAAATACGCTAAAGTTTTTTTTTATTTATGTAAAAACATAAATAATAATAATATAGTGAAATATAAAATGTAAAATGTGTTTCTTGCGGTTCTAAGTAGCAGTTGTCTGCGTGTAGCGCCTACTCTGTGCCTTATTTACAACTTTTTGCTTAAGTTGAAACTTAAAGTGATTAGCAACAAACAAAAAATAACATTTACTTAAGAATACAAACAATTCATGAATTTATGAATTATTATTTTAATTATTATTATTATTTTTTATTTAATTTCTTCGCTAAATAGAATTTTCCGACTGGAAATTTAAAAATGTCGAATATATTTTTCGCTCATTCTTTATACTAAGTTTTTGCGCATACTTTGTGTAGAATCACAGATAAAAACTTGGAATTTTCCAAATTATCCAACTTCAGGTATCGGCTCAGGTATCGAATGTTTATTTGCGACTGCTAACTCTAAAATTCATTTTACATTGTTGTATCACCACTTCAATGTGTATTTTAACTACGAATATTTGTATAATGGAATCCAATTAACAGCTGGCTTATTGTCTATACAATAAGTTTACACTAAATTAAATATAATGATCATCCCATACACTTTGTTTAAGACAAAACACATAAGCTTTGCACTTTATTAAAAAATACTACTTTACCTTGAACTTAAGGTAACTTAACTGGTTTAACTTGCACGAATTAAACAATTTGCATTTCAAATTTCACTTTGAAATTATAAATACTTTCTAAATAAGACATTTGTTATGAATATAATTGACGTTATTCTTTAATTTTATTTAAAAATTAATTAACGTCAATAATAAATGACATAAACAAGCTCTCATTCGTTTTTCACGAATCTATATTTTCATTGCCAATAACTAACTCTTACTGCTGGGACTACTTGCCTTGTATTTTAAGGGTTAAAAATAATTCAGTAATTATTAACATGGTAAATTGTTAAATTCAAGTTCAAAATTATTAAGCTCTTACATATAATTGCAAAACACATTTCGAATACTCTCATTCATTGCAGCGATGATAGCATAGATATTCAAAGAAACAAAATTATTTTTTAACCAAGTTGGAGGAGTATTAAAAATATAATATTATATATGTTTTTTTTTTGTTTTTTAAACTGCGCTGATTAGCTCTTCGAGAATAGACAGTTATTTGCACATATGGAATCTTGGATTTGATGCTTTAATTTGCTCTACAAGAACAGTCAAAGTTTTGCACATAAAAGAACTTGGAAGCATCTCAACACCACCCATTTTGAAGGAAACATATTTTTAATTAACATAAATGATGAGACGAAACATTGTTTATTTTATATTTTTTACATTTATTTTACCTAAAAACTTGATAACGCGATCTGAAAAATAAAACTGCTGACGGAATCGTTGACGACCGCTTTGAGTTTAATGTTTGGTTTATGAAACGAGTGAAGGAATAATAGAGTAGTGTTGAATTCTTAGCCGATGAATGAAATGAATGAAACCATTATTATATCCTCTAATTGCTTACGCCCTCTATCGGCTAATAGCGCATAGGCCAAGTTCTGTGTAATGCTTAACTTGTAAGAACAAAAGTAAAGTTTTTCTATTTACTCAGCAAAAATGTAAAAATAATATATAAATTCGATGTTCTTGCCTGTACAAAATCAGAATACAGTTTATTGTTAGTTTGTCTATATCAATTCTGTCATTGACACAAATATATTTTGGCTTGCCTATAAAACCATTATATAATTTCTAGATTTCCTCTTTAAAACTCAGTGAATCTTGGTAGCAGAAATATCATTTTTTTTAAGAACGTTTACATAGTATTTATTTTTGTTGCCAGATGCGTTTGGTATTGTAAGAGTAGTCAGCGAACAAAGTCGGTGGACCAGACCAGGGACAGACACTGTGTCCGATCAGCTTTGTATGTGTGTGAGACAACCTCAGGCCGCAGTTCTTCAACGGTTTTCTTCTAAGATCTTAATAGTTTGGCCATTGGAAACGCACAACCTGTAGCGGAGATTCGAAAAACGATGAGGAAAAAGCATATGGCTTGGGACTCTGGAAATATCCCAATAGAGTACTTTCATCTTTGCTTAGGGACTTAGCAGGTTCACTCAAGAGCTACCGAGCACCGGCATATGCACATCCTCAAAAACATATTCCTCTGTCAATACCTTCTTCGTCCTGTGAAGTACATTTTCTTCTGTTCTTATCTCAATCAAAGACTACTTACCTGACCGTTTAGTAATTTTTTCGTTTTATATTTTAAAAACGAATATCAGGCACCTGTCAGGACTGTCTTCTGGAAAGCTTCTCAAAGCATTTAAATGTTCTTGTTGCAATTGCTGAGTATTGCCTCGAAGTTTCCGATATCATTTTCTGAGGCTGTGGCATACTCTACCTTAAATCGCAGTCGTTTACTGCTTCTTGCACAAGAGAATAATAATTCTATGGATTGTTAGAAATTTCTGACTTGCGTTCAATTCTCACATTGGTGTAATATTATTAATTAATAAATATTTAGAGTAATTAGCCGCAATTATTTTCAGTAAACAAAGTGAATGGAAGCATGTTTAAAAAAATACGGAATCAGGAAACCAGATGTGGCTATAAACTTTAAGTACGTTACCAGTTCACTTCGAATAGTGATAAGTTCAGATAAGGTAATTATTGTATCGTGTAAACGCATCTTTATTTAATTGTCTTTCGCTTGTTATATAGTATCGATATTTTTTCAATAAATCACTTATTGATTCTGTTTATTTTAGTATTAAAGTTCTAAGTAACTAAGAAATACTAGTAACAATAATTTTCACGAAAACTTTATCCCAGATTTAATAATTTCAAACGAAGTAGGCTACATTTTCTTAATGTTTTACTTTGACAAATTTTTTTTCTCACATACTTCATTGGCAAAATATTAATTCAGTTGTTATTCTAGTGTCAGTTTGCATTGAAACCATTAGAAAGCAAAATATTCTTTTGTTTTTGGAAACGTTTGAAAATTTTTCTTAAAAACTCTATTCAAAAAGTTATACAAGTTCTTGTAGCATCCAGTTACAATGGCGCTTACCTCACGTTTTTATTGGGAAAAATATCCCGAAATTGAAGATGTTGTTATGGTCAATGTATTGTCCATTGCGGAAATGGGCGCTTATGTACATCTGCTGGAGTACAACAAAATTGAGGGCATGATATTGCTTTCGGAGCTGTCACGCCGTCGCATACGTTCTATCAACAAACTGATACGTGTGGGCAAAACCGAGCCAGTGGTTGTCATACGTGTGGACGAGGAAAAGGGCTATATAGATCTGTCCAAGCGTCGTGTCTCACCAGAGGATGTGGAAAAGTGCACTGAACGCTTTGCCAAAGCCAAGGCAATTAATTCACTATTGCGTCATGTAGCCGATTCCTTGGGCTATGACAGCAGCGCGAAGCTAGAGAAACTCTATGAGAAGACCGCTTGGCATTTTGAAAAGAAATACAATAGTAAAACGATTGCCTATGATATATTCAAGCAATCGGTTAACGATCCGTCTGTGTTCGATGAATGCAATCTTGATGAGGAGACCAAAGAGATGCTGCTGAAAAATATTAATCGTAAGTTGGTCTCGCCCGTGGTAAAGATACGCGCTGATATTGAGTGTTCCTGTTACGGCTATGAGGGCATTGATGCAGTCAAGGCTTCGTTAACCAAGGGTTTGGAGTTGAGCACAGAGGAGTTGCCCATACGCATCAATCTGATTGCGCCGCCGCTCTATGTGATAACCACATCTACCATAAAGAAAATAGAAGGTCTCAAAGCATTGGAAATGGCTATAGATAGTATACGCTCTAAGATTACCGAGTTCAATGGTGACTTTAAGGTGGTTATGGCACCCAAAGTGGTTACAGCCATTGATGAGGCTGACCTACAACAACGCTTGGAGCGTGCCGAAGCTGAGAATGCCCAAGTCGCTGGCGACGATGATGAAGATGCTGCCGATCAAGAGGGTATGCAGTTTGATCCTGAAAAAGAATACAGCTATAAAAATGATGATGCACCCGTTCCGGACGATGAAGAAGAGAACGATGAGGAATAGTAAAACTTTCGAGTATGGCATATTTCAACAAATAACACAATACAGTATCAACATAACATGAAGTACATAAATATATGCAGTATGTGGATCCCGCAACCATTTAAAATCCCATCACAGAACATTAATCGAAGCAATTCTTCTTTTTTTCAATGAATATCTTATTGGTGTCTTTTGACTTTGAAGTTTTTTCAACATGGTATCGGCATCGATCGGTATGATTTTTGGCGAATATAATTATAGCGAAACTATCTTCAGCCCATTGACATAAATCTTTCATACAGCTTACACTAGCGCTATTATTTGAGGTATACAAATTTCTGTATAGAAAATATTTAAATTCATTTTATGCTTTTTTAAGTGATTTGTATTTAAAGCAAGTTATTTTGAATCAATATCTTGCGTAATCTTGCAAACGAGGCAATAAGTATCTCTTGTAATTCCCAGCACTAATTCTATTTTTGATTTGAAAGTGGGCCTTCTTCTTTGGGTTCCATCATAACGCAACCGATTCCGTTGTAGAGGTTTCAATGTGAGCTGTAGCAGTTTCTTTGAGAGTTTTTGATCAGCAAAGATTTTTTAAAAATGCTTTTCAAATTCCTGAACACAATTTCTTTATATGATGTTTAGGTAGCTTCCAAAAAAAAATGGTTAAGATTTTAAGCTATGCCTAAATGGCATACATAAATGCAGCAAAGAATTCATTCAACTTACTATTACCCGTTTTTTCGAAAGTTCTTCATAAGTAATTCTTTTCTGAATACTATATCCAAATTCATTATAATCATATCTCTTTAGAGACAAATAAATCTATTGGAGTTCGAATTCCAAAACCAGCTGACTTCGCAGAGCGGTATTTTATTTGCGTCTTAATAAATATTTCAGGCTACAATATTGGTTTACCACTTCAGTGTGGATTTTAAGAGAAGACTAATTGCCTAAAGGAAATCCGTAGATTAAAGTACATAACCTTAATAGTAAGCTTATAGTCTATATAATAAGTTTGCATTAAATGAACTTAAAATGATCTTTTGTGGATTGTTTATAGCTTAATGCTGGGAAGTATTTCTCGAGCTACTATAAAAATTTTAAGGGCAGTAGCCCCTGCAAGCCCATCCATCAGAATCCTGCATATCTTTGTTGAGAGTTTCCTGTGATACAGCTTTAACGATAGCAAGATATAGAGCCACTGAAGTCGTTCTCTAATTACTTTACGGAGTCATTACAATCCTTTATCTGGTTACAGGCGCCTTCATCAGCTACTACCAGGCAACCCTGTCTCTTTCTTGAGAAAAATATAAAGCGAATCATTTTTTATATAATCATTTAAACTTATAAGATTCTTCAGAGTCTTTGACATACAAAATAGATATCTTCGGCAATGCAAGCGAAATTGTGCCAGTTTTTGCTTTATTCTCGCAAATTACTTGTTCGACCCAAATAGTTTTTCATTTCTTAATGTGGGAGTTCATTTTCGTGCCCACCGCTGATTTTAACAGTTGATAGGAAAAATTTGCCAACTAAGTAGCATGCACAATGCGAAGTTATATGGAGCTCGCCTTTGTGTCAACTACTTAATTGTACGATTTTTCAAATTGTTTGAAATATTTGGAATATTTGAATTTTTGGATTTCGTTGTTTGTACAGCCGTTATTCAATGCATTTCCATTAGGTAGTAAAGTTAAAAGGGAGACAAATTTAAGGACGACCTTTTAAGTGTTACTACTTAGTGGACAAGCATTAGTTTGATCGTTAACAATACAATATCACACTTGCACTCTTGTTACTTCGGTGTAACTGACTCAACTACTGTCTCTTAGCTCTCAACGTTGATTTTTATACTTCTCAAATGATATCCCGCTGTGCATAATCAGCTCATTGTTCGAACATTATTTAAGCGCTCTAGTTAGGAATTATCAGACTAAGTAAATAACTCATTTGCTGAGTAAACATTTCCAATTATATTTAAAACAAATTTTGCGACTTATCATCTCAGGCTAACCCATAGATGCTCATAACTGCCCCTAATCTGTATAAAAATTCCTAAGCACTCGATTAGCTGCTGGCATTAGTCAATGTTGTCATTGTTGTCGCTGTCTCCCGATTTTGTATTCTAATGCGATTTCCAAAGAAACAGCGAAAAAATGCATGTACATAAATCAGCTCTGAGATAAGGTTAGTCTGGCGTTCTTTGGCATGACACCCAAGCAGACATATCCTTTGTGGCAGTGTATCAGACAGCAGCACGGGCAGGATGGGTATGAACGACTGACTATGTCGACACACATAACAATGTTGCCAAAATGACAAGCGAAACAACACACAAACATGGCAAAAAATAAAATAAAAAAGACATAACAACAATAACAGCGACAACCCTAGTAGCAACAACAACAACAATAACAGCGACAACCCTAGTAGCAACAACAACAATAACAATAAATGGCGTTAAACCTGCCACGGCAGCCATTTTTCCACGTGTTGGCGTTCTTTGACAAAAGTTTGCTCCCCCAAGTTGGGCATGTCCTGTGCGTCTACGAGTGTGCGTGTATGTGTGAGTGTTGGAAAATGTGATTTTCCTTATGTGTATGATTTTTCACTTTTTTAACATTTTTATAATATTTGACAGGACATTTGTTGCTGTTGTTGTTCGATTTTGCAGCCATATTGTCGAGTCTCTTTTTTTTGGGGTCTTTGAATTATCATGAGGATGAGAGTGCCTGTGTGGCAGCGCCTGATTCGACTTTGGATTGTTGTTTGTTTGGATTATTTATTATGAAAATTACTTTACTCCTGTGCTAACATGTGACACATTACACAAAGTTAATAAGCTGTGATGAGCTTCGAATAGGAAGAGCGCCATTGTTGCAAAAATGCAAAGCATTTTTTAAGCTATGTATGAAGAAAATACTTATTATTTAACATTAACTGGTGAATTTCAGTAAGCCTGAATATATTAGGAACTTACTTTGTAAATTGACAACTGGCGGAGTTGATAAAAACACTCTAAAGCAAAGTAATATCTGCCCAACGTTTTTTTAGAATTGAGTTTCTCGAGCTACAGATTAAAATTAATCTAAAATTAGCATGCTTTTTGGCAATTTTGTAATGTTCATTAAAGCAATTCAACTTGAGAACATCGATAATATTACGATAGATACGGCTCATAGCAAACCTTTACACCTTTTGCCAGTTTTTGTAAGAAATTTTAAAAGATGTTATATAAAGACCTATGCGTGTACCTGATGCACTGCAACTGTGGATGCATTTGTAAATTACTTTTATCTAAATATTTATTTACTTAGGAAATGGTTCGATTTTGCTCCATTAAAGCAGTGATTCGGTGTTGGTTCTTATCATCTCCAATGAAGAGATCAAACGTATTCTTAAGAAAAACTAGTGAACCCATAATTTCAAATTCATTAGTTAGCCTTCATTTAAGTCCTACGACATCTTCTCTATGTTAATAGCAAGATTGTTTAAAATTGCTAAAAAAAATCCATCTTGAACTGCTCTTAAATCTATATTTACATGTTATAAAGTTTATAGAATAAAACCCTGTTGTACTGCAACCGTGCAGTATTCAACTTTCTCCACGTTTTTATTTAACTAGTAATTCAGTGGCTATTATCTTTGATAGAGAGGTCAAAGGTATTTGGATTTATCTTTCATGTAGTTATTTATTAGGTTCCCAAGCTACAATACCAAGTGTTGTGTATTCCTACGTAAACGGTAATTTTTTATAAGCTTGCTAATTCTATTTTTAAAAATAAGCAGCTTAAACCCCGTAGATCGATCAACATAATTTATTGTTAAGTTTGGTAAAAATTTTAGCCCCTGCTGAGTCCAATTTTGATATACTCTCCCCAACACATCAGCAGATAATTCACGTACTAATACTTGTATATTTGCTTACAGGGCGTTGTTCTTTGCACGACGGTCCCTAAAAACCATATTTTTAAATCAGCTCCACAAAAAATAGTCTAGAGAGGTGTTAACTCAAATTATTTAGGCCGCAAATGTGAACTACCTCTTACATGAAATCATCTATCACTGCTACACTACTTAGAGCAAATAAAGTTTGTAAATATTTGGCATTCACAATAACATTCCGGGCAGCAACATCAATGAAAAAGTGCAGCCCATTCGGCTTGTCAATGATGAATTTTTCAAGATATCTAGTTCTTGCAATGATTTTGGTTGCTCTTCAAAGCCGGTATTCTGGCTTACTTACTTATTGCTTGAACAAGCAAACACTCGTCCTACCGAGCCTAAAATTTTGAATATAAGAATAATTTTTAATTTTTTGGGTAACAAACTGAGCGTGATTGATTGTCGCACAAAGCATGTAAACTGACAACGAATAAGTTGCAAAAATAATAACTTTTTATTAACCAAATTGGGACAACTAAAATATTAAGAAAAATAATTAAAATAAAACTATATCTTCATTTATAAAGTTAACATACAAATTGTTTTCATTCATTTATACCAAATCGTTGTCTTGTAGCTCATTCACGTAAAATTCATGAATCATAGTCATAACTCTGCTGAGAGAGCCATGGCTATAATTAATTGGATTAGTATAACTTTCCACTTGACGATTATTCGTGTAGTCGGTTGCATCATGCAAACCAGCAATTTGATTATTTTCCACAAGAGGTTCCGGTAAACGATTGTTACGTTCACGTTGGGCTACTAATGGCAAGTTCAGCGGAGCTGCAGTGGATATGCCAGCTGCTTCGGTGCGATTATCGGTAATAACGACATTATTCATCAAGTCTACAGTAACACGCCAGGTTCCTGTACTAGTATTGGCTGCTGGAAGATCACGCACATTGGGTATGGGACTTGGAGCACTCAATGCAGCATTAATGTCTTCACTCTCAGTAATAGAAGCATCATCAGCAACAACTGCACTCTCGTTGTCATCCTCAAAAACCATTATAACCCCCAAAGTTATCCAATTTACTGGAGTTTTTTCATTCTCATTAGCCAGTATCAGTATGCAGCGTTTGCCTGAATCTAAAGTCTGCAACAGTCTCGATCGGTATCCTTCGTGCCATATAAAAGCAAGCACTTCACGACTGTTGTTAACCAATCTTTGGATCAACTGCATTGGACAAGCCTGTTTACGCAACGTTTCCTTTATTTCCAATATCAATGATGTATCAGGTTTGGGTATGACTTGGTTCCAATTCGGTACATTTACCATGGGCAGTGAAGTGCCCCACTTCATTAAACTAGTTTGATCCCAATTCTTGCCGACATCAACCAAAACTGAACTTGATTGGCGTAATAAGTATATAAAGTGATGAATGTTGTCCAGTTCATTGGAACGACCCGTAATGTTTTCTTCCAGCGTTGTCATGCGTAGCTGCAGCTGCTCCATACGCTGTCGTTGCTTTTCCATAAACGAACGTAACTTGTATGCACACCAGTGCTGCTTCAGTTGACTACGTAGCACAAACCAACCACAACCATCGTCGCATAAAACCATTGAATATGGGTTCTTCTCGCAGCATGACTCATGTTCTAGTAGTTTCTGCAAAGACAGCTGCACCTGGCAACCGTAATCTGCATAGCGGCATTTTATTTTGAGACGATCCAATAAATTGCGTAAAATACGTGGAACCTTAACCACGTGCTCCAGCATCATGTGGTGGCTATTTGCCGGACATGTGTTGTCGATTTTAAGCCAACAAGTAATACAAAAATGGCAAAAGGATTGCTCGCATATGCTGCATTGCTTTGGGTCTTGCAGCACACCGTTGCAGATGAAACAAACAACCAGCTCATCCACGCTGCCAATGAAGCGTTCCACCTTGTAACCCATTTTGCAATAGGTTTTGATTTAAATTTTTGCACAATTTCGTGCGTTAAAATACTTTGACTCTAAATAATATTTGACAATTAATGAAATGTTTACTAGGTTACAGTTATTATGTATGTTCAACTCGGGGTTGCAACATAAATATAATCAAATATTTTTCAACATTACTTTGTAAACTTTTTCTCAACACTACTTTTGAATGTTATTTGTGTTATAAAACATATAATTTATGCATATATGACATATGGTATATGACTCAACCGCTACCCAGCTTAGCTTTTGCGTCTATCGCCTCGCTTTATGTCTTTTCACAAACTTGCCATTTTTTCTGACTTGAATAAAGGGTGATGCATTTAGTGTTTGAAATTTGTATGGCGTTATAATACTAATGTTTGCAACTTGAACTATTTCGAACTAATTGTACTTTCATTCTACAAGATTTAAGGATAGTTAAAGTCTTAAATTTTACAAAATAGCACCAACTTACCAATAATTGTGAAGCCCATAATGCAGATAATACTTTTAAGGAAGAACTCATTTAAACGGAAGTAGCTTTTTTTCATCTGGGAAACATACAAACCGCATCTCGTCGCAAATAAGTCACAACGAGTGATTCTTTGGTACGCATATTGTTCTGATGTTACATAAAAACACGTATTTTTTCGAAGTGAATAGGTTGTGCGAAATTATATTCCACATTTTGGATGGACAAACTGAAGATAATGACTTCGACGAAATTATGATTTAATAGGAAAGCTTTGGAAGCCATAAAGCTACCATATCAGCATTCGCATTATGTTAAAAAAAATATGACTCTGAGAACATTTTTAAATATAGTCTTAAATTTGAATTGACTTGTTTGCATTATTTTGAATGAAAAATGCTATATTATTTGAATGAATGCTTCAAGCTTCAAATGCATTTTGCTGAAAAAACTTTTATTAAAACTGAAAATAATGGCATAAAAACCAAACTCCAAGCTGCAAGACATTATTATGCTAAAGCTTTGTGCTTCATAACCCAACTCAGGGCATGTATTTGTCTAAAAAGCACTTTAAGACCAGACAGCTTAGTTTATCCTTTGTCCAGCATCATTTCGTACTCAGTACCATGAAATTGCCAGCAAGATGCTGGACCAAATAATGCAGCAGCAAGCAATAGCTGCATTGTTCAGACACCATAAAAAGGCTTGAGAAGATTGTAAGGTGACGTTCAGCGCATAGAAATGAGTACAAAAACATTGGCTCAATTGCTAGTTTAAGTAGTTTTATACAGACTTGGTTACGATTGGGTTTTTGACGTTCAAAACTTAAATGGTATTTCTTTTGGTTGCATCAGCTATGTTCAAAAGGGTATGAGGAAACTATGTATATCAGGTCTATATGTCCGATTGTCATTGTTTGATTTTTTAAAAATCTTTATAAAAAGGTTCTAGGAAAGGCACCACACACAGCTACCATCAGGAAATAGAAAGCACGGAGATAAGAAACTTCATAAACAGGATTAGTGTAACATGATTATTGGAAAGCAATGCAGAAAGGAATATGGCTTAAGGCTTTAGAAAGTTCACAACTTAAGACAGTTGATCTGTATATGACTCAACCTTCAATTTTTTTTTGCAATCTAAATAATTGCTTAGGACACTGATTTGAACAAAGACGAAATATCTACTACTCTTATTAAGATAAGATAAGTTAAGCCTCCAGATAAGTAAAGCCCACGCAGCTCAGCAGACATGTCGGTTGTAGACGAATGGAACCAAGTAACCCCATGGAAATGGGAGATGAAATCATGCAGTTGTATAATAGCTAGAATCAGACGTGCATTAAGTATCGTCCACATAGCCATGACTCTTTTTTTGGTAAGAAGTTTCATTGTTTCTTATACTTAAGGGCAATAATGTGATATTTAAGTAGACTTGGCGCTTGTAACATTTATAATTTATGTCTGCTTCAGGGTAGGTGTTGGGATCTTATGCTTATATGCTAGCAAAGTCAAGGGGTTACTTTTGCGGATACTTCTTGTGGATTTTGTTTAGCAGGCTGATCGCCAGTACATTTGAGTAATTGCGCAGATTCTAGTTGGATTTAGGGCTGCATTTTCTTATCACTTTTTTGACATAGGAAACACTCAGGTCACGAGAACATTCTCCGAGATTTATTTTGGAGGCTTTGTATGGGATTGGTGGGGCTTGCAGTACCCAGTAACTGGCTACACTAGCTCCATGCTAGTTTTATAATAGCTTTGTAAGCCAACAACTTGATACT
This sequence comes from Chymomyza procnemis, assembly GCA_035046065.1. Taxonomy (NCBI): domain Eukaryota; kingdom Metazoa; phylum Arthropoda; class Insecta; order Diptera; family Drosophilidae; genus Chymomyza; species Chymomyza procnemis. The sequence continues at coordinate 11,733,583 of JAWNOJ010000024.1, forward strand.
GGATTTAAACTTTGTGAGCCCTTCTATCAGCCATTGGTACTGCCTCAATCTCTCTTTGAAGCGTTTTCTTAGGAAATTTGGCAGCTGGTTCAGCGGAAATGGGCTAAGGATGACGAGCCAGCAGAGTCCTTTAGGCAAATTTCGTGAAAAGAACTTAGATAGTCTTGCAGGAAATTTCAAACCAACTTACGTTTAAAATCGATAATTCCTGATTGCTAAGATTAATAAATTAAGATACCGCCGGTTAGATTCTTCTAAAAGCATCAACAGGCATTGTTATTCTTTAACAGCTTTTGATACAGATATGCGATTTCTACTTGAATCGATTGACCAATTGGTTCAGTCAGTGGAACAAATGCAGATATTAATCTGTGACTCATACAGATTTAGGAGTCCCATAGATTCTTTTTCCAGTTCAAAAATCTAGTACTGAGTTGTTTCTTTTCATTGCTTTGCTGAAAGTGAAATAAATGCACTGTTCTTATATCTCATTTCTCAGAGTTCAAAGAGATGTTTTAGCTAACTTTCACAATATTCTCAAATACACTTTTGGGCAAGTTAACGCCCGTTCTAACATCCCATTCATGTCACTTTACACAATTTCTACACTTCCCCGCTTGTCGCCTTTTTGAAGCCGAAGTTGCATGAAATAGAATCAAGTTAACAAGGCGAACTACTTAAATCACTTGCAGTATCTTAGAAGATTCCTGAGAAATGTGCTTAAAGTCGCCCCTTTCCATTTCAATTAAACTAAGTAAAGACACACGACGCCTAATTCCGAAAAAAGATCCAATAATCCCTATACTCAAAAAAAGAGAACAACGTTTCGTAGCTGTCAAACACAGACGACAAGTTTATCCCAAATGCTGGCAAGTGGCACTACCGAATGTCCAAGCACTTTCCACTCTAATGACATTGTCAACAAATCAATGTGAAATACAAACAGGACACAAAAGCATTGAACTAATTAAATGCCGATTTGTGTCAATGATAAGGATAATAATTTTCGAACAAACAAATCAAACGCCAAAGGCAAAGCCAAAAAGAAAAGCGCACAAGTATTTATCCATTGTTCGAGGCGATTTGGGGATTGGATTTGAAGGCGTTGGATGGATGGCAATGAGCTGCGGGCGTTGCCTAATGATGTGATGCGAACAAGAAAAGGGCAGGGCGTTTTGGAGACAGAAAAAGAAAAGTAAACGAAAAAGAAAAATTTCTGTTTCATATAAATAATGACAAGTAAATGACATTGGAAATATTGCATGGACTATATGAACCGAAAAATGGAAGAAAGCAAAAAAAAAATTGTACCAAAGACAGCAACAAATCAAACAGCACGACTTCAATGATGGCAATGTTGACAGCTACGAAGCCCCTCCAGAAACTAACTGAAATATTTACACAAGTTATCAAAGCAGATGTTTCGAGTCATTGAAACAAAGGACTAGCTCAATCAAACAATGTACACACTACGGCACAGGCACAAAGACTCACCCGGCATATTTCCCAAAGCCTGTTTGATAAGCAACGGGGGTTCCGGAACTCTAGTCATAGATAACACAACACGTTGAGTATTACCTACTGTTGATAGACAAGACGCATTTCGATGCTCAATGAACTGTAGAAAAATGTCAACATTTAGGGCATCATTATGACATTCGATAACAGCTGCCAGTGCGTTGAGAGCATGTTATCGATAATGATGCTGATGATGATAATAATGTTGTTGCTGATTTGCTGGTCAAATTATTTGAAATATGCTTGCCAAAATGAGTAAAGTTTGTACATCTCTTTCTATCTCGCTTTTCTGCATTGTCTCTCTGTTTATTTGTTTGTTTGTTTTGGGAATTTTTATCATCAATCTTTGTGCTTCAACACTTTGTGTTGGCCATTGAGGCTGAGTTCTAAGCTCTGGGCTCTTGAGCTCTGATGAAGTTATAAACACATTTCTAATATTTATTTGGCTTACGTAGACTGGCACTTTGTGCTTATTGTGGATGACAATGTTGCCACAAAATGTTGACAGTTCATTTTTATTTGATTTTGTTAAAGTGTCTCAATTTGGTAGAAATATAGCCATTGAGGTTTTTACTTGATTGACGATTGATTTAAGTGAAGGGCATTTAAGCAAATTTAAGAAGTTGAGCTCGGCATTTTTTGTAATAAAAGAGTTCTGCATTTATAGTTCGGGAATTTGTTTTTTTTTTCTTATATTCGTAATACTATATATTAATAAACATTGAACCTTTGCAGTAGTCATAGCAATTATTTGACTATAACCTTCACAACAAGATGATGAATAATTATTTCTGGTAAAAAGGGTATTGATTGTACTCCACATGAAGATATACTTGAAGACTGCCTCCGTCGCGTTTAACAGTTCAATTTCTACAGATTTAATGCCACCATTTTTATTCTAAATAGAGCTCGTCCTAAATAAAAGTTGAAACTTTGGTAAAGAGTGCGCAAAGCTCAACAAAAGCTATTTTACAGTATTTAATGTACATTGAATTTAATACGAATATTGCTTAAATTTGTCTTCTCGAACAGGTCAGGTACACTTTGAAGTTATCTAAAGTGTTCTAAGGTTGACTCCTATGGTATACTCATATCCGTTTGTCCACCTGTAGGAATGCCAAGGTCACAGTGATGGTAGAAGCAGCTAACTTTTCGGAAAAAAAACCTGTTATTACCCGAGCAGATGTAAATTAAATATAATTTCTTGATATCAGGTATATATGATTTGGATATGTATGGGTGCATTAGAATAAGAATTAAAAAAAGTTAAATAAAAAAAATTTGTTGTTTTTTAAGATTTCATAGCCAGAGTGTATTGGTGTTCCCTAGCACTATGCGCAAACTATAATAGCCCTTACGAAAATGTATCCTAAGATCGATCTATTCAATTCATCTGTTTCGCTATCTTAGCTCATCTTGTTTCGCCATATTGAGCAATTTTTACCAATCACAAACTATCCATATCGCTTATAGGGCAAATTGGAATAAAATCCACTATTTTAATAAGATTCGTTATATATCATTTGAATTTCAACATATACCTCGGTTCATTGAAGTAATTTTGTCTTCCCCATCTCTCTATCTCCCGAATTTATTTCTTGCCTTGATTTTTTACATATAAGATGGCCAAACTTATATCAAATTGTGGAAATCGATCAAAATAGAAGTTTTTTGTTGGTTTGGGAGGGTTAAAGCAATACAGATTTACCTAGGCAAATAGCGTATATTTATTTGCTAGCTTTGCCAGTGCTAGACAAATTCGCCAGTGCTGCAGAGTGGAATCAAACACCGACCTTCCGTTAAGTGCTCTACCAATACGCTACCGAGCCACAACACACGCAGAATTTATTCTAGATTTTAAAGCCTGAATACGTTAATCTGTTTCCAAATTTCTCAATCAAATATTAGTAACGTCATAACTATACATTTTTAGAAAAATATTTTAAAACTATTTTTTATTTTTCGACTTATTGATTTTTTATATCCTTTCAGCAGGAAAATTTTGAATGTAATTAATTGAATTGTGATGCTTCCTTTTACTATAATATCCCTTAAGTTTTGTTATGCGTCTTTAAGATATCCTCGATTTAATTGTTTGCATGTTTGCATGGTTTAAATGTCAAGATTTGGGAGACCAATTAACTGTTCCAAAACTTGAAATAAAATTCTCACGGAAATCAAACTTTAATTGGTCGTATTATTTCACGTGCTCTGTGATATGCGGCACCTACTTTTTGAAACCATATGGAAGCCAAAGCAAGCTCCTTCCTTTTGTTAGCGGTAGCGCTCGCCAATCACAATAACTTAGCGGTCTTTGCTGTTTTGCGGCAATTTGGCCTTTTTATTCAATTTTAAATAATTTCAAAAATTTTGTACACTTCACTACTCATTCACAGTTGAATTGCGGCCTTCAGCGTTTTTTGATGCCGTCGGCCTTAATGAGCCCCTAGCAATTAACTTCATTCAAGAATTAAAAATAAAAAAAAATATAAATATATAATAAAATTTCAGTATTTTAATTTAACGAATGTCGCCTTAATTAAAAAATAATATTTCTGAATTTATGTTTATGACGTCAGTAAGATGGTTAACGAGCGCGGGAGTCAGAATGCTGCGTGTTGACTGCGTTCGGCAAATTGAGCATCTGTCCACCTCTGGGCTCTCTTAAAATATCATAATTTCTGCAGAGATGTAGAGTCAGCAATGACGAATATGTAGGAATAATAGATTGTGAGCTTAATAGCATAAACTTTCAGATATCTTAAGAGATACTTTTACTTTTTTTGGCCATCACAACCCGTTGTCGGATTACAACCGACTTAGTGTCATTAGGCGTCCATGCTTTGCGCGCGCCTTCTTCAGTTGGTCACACTAAGTGAAGATAGGTCCTCCTCCACTTGGTGTTTCCATCTGAGCTTAGGACGTCCACTCCGTCTTCAGTCGTCGACTTTCGCATCAAAACCCGCTGGAATGTGTTCGTCCATACAAACGCAGACGTTGTGCCGTACTACGCTCTATGACATATAGAGCTGTATGAGCTTGAGCATGGTTCGTTCGGATGCGATTGTCGTCCACAATTTGAAAGGGACCAAAGAATTTTTCTCTCAAGCACCCAAAGCGCAGCTGTATCCGTCCGGCCCATGCTTCTGACCCATATAACAGCACGGCCAGGATGAGCTCCAAGTAGAGCATTAATTTTGCGGATTAAGAGAGATCCCTGCCATAAATTTGCTTACCGAGACCATGTAACACCTATTGGTAAGTGTGATTCTTTATTAACCCCCAGGTTGATATTATTTTCGGTGTTCGTGGCGGTACAAAGGTACGAAAATTCCAGGAAAATTTGACAAGTGTAGCCTTCCGCCATAGCTTGGAAGCCTAGGCACCGTGCATCCCTGTTTGTAGGCAGCATCTCCTTTGTCTTGCACTCATTAACCGCAAGACCCACTTTCGCTGAGTCTTTTTCGATTGCGGAAAACGCAACGGTGACATCTCTCTTACAACACCCAATAATGTCAATATCATCGGCGTATCCAAATAGCTGAACACCTTTGAACAAATTAGTGCGAGAACGATGTACAACAACCTAATCCCTCCCATTGTGTTGTTGAAGATGTTGTGTGATAGAAGGTCGGCTTGGCTGACGTCTAAGACGTCATTTCCTACCTTGACAGAACCAACGGTGGTGTTCAATTACCGAATTCCAAACTCGGACAGTGTTGCAAACAGGCTATTGAATACAGCTTTATAATCGACGAAGAGATGGTGGGTCGCTTCGTTTCTCATGGGTGTTCTCCAGGGTTTGGCACAATATAAAGACCCGCTCGATGGTGGATTTCTGTCTGCAGCCGCACGGATAAGTTCCAAACAGTTTCTTGTCATAAGTGTTCAGTATTTCGCAGACAATTCGAGATAAGACCTTGCATGGGACGGCTATTAGACTGATTCACCGTCAATTTGAACATATTTCAAGAGATGATTTAAGCCAAATGTAAATATTTATTATTTATATGTTGCCTCAATTAGCAAAATCCACTAAAATATTTACGAATCGATAAATTAATAACTTTGCAAAAAATTCATTCTCTTCTGCATTCATTTCTCTAAGCAATAAGTATTCCCACAACTCCTAAGATAAATGGCCCATTAAGCTTTCTCACATCCTCTGTCACATACGATATTGTTTAAAGCTTAAACATTTTACATAAATCAAAGAAATTTTTGTTGCAATTTTAACAATAAATTACAATTAATTGTAAAATATTATTTTGTTATCCAACTTCTACATGGAAAATGTACATTTTGAATTGCGTTCAGGTACAAGACGGCCGCCCAAGCCTTTTTAGAAAGTATCTTTTATGTTTCCACCTTTTCCAACTATTAATTATGTCTCCATTAATGTGCCATTAGATGTACAATGTACTATGGCTGCCAACATGTGACAGGGCAACAACAAAACTTTTGTTACTTTGTTGTTGTAGCCCAAGCGACCGACTACAGTCTTGGCCTTTTGTGGTCCCATAAATCTGCATATAATAAATCCCATTGCTTGGAACTCGACTTAATTAACATGAGAGACCGACCGACAACACTGAACTTATATAATTTATTATGCCAGGTACTCGGCACTGGTCAAGATTCATTCCCATATGTTGGGCTGAAAATTTCACAGCAATTTAATTTGTCACATGTTGTGTATCTTTAAGATACGCCCCAGCTCAGGAGCACTTACGAGGATGTCTCTATTCATAAGCCGCTTAACGCAGCGCAAATGCGATTAGTTCGACGTCGACTTTTAACACTTAAAGTGCAGTTGGCTGGGTTTTAGTTCAGGTGGAGCAGCATTGAGGTGGGTGCAGCTATGGGGACAACGTTTGCCCAGTTAAACACATAAGCCATAAGCACATGTTAAGATACGCAGATACTGGGGGATCACGTACAGTGGTCGAAAATGAAGTTAATTTGTTTAAAAATCTAAAGAATTTTGAAAAATTAGTTTATGTGAAATATTCGCTACTAACTTCGTAGTTCTAACTTCTAATTTTTTGTATGTTAGCTCAAATATCTCAAAATCCTTTCGTTATGGTTAATTTCACAGACTCAGATTCTGCATAGCATTATTATTCGTATGATGGCTTTCCTAAATATGACTTTTTTACTTAAACATAATTTTATAGAGTTTCATAATTTAATTAAAAAATTACAAAATCTTATAAATTTTCGGGTTTTATTAGTTTTCTTGTTTTTAATATTTTAAAATATACGCTAAAAATACAAAATATAAATGTTATTCTATGGCCGTGCTTACAAAATTTTGTTCTAAGTGGAATATAATAATATTGTATTGAGTTTAGAATTCGATTCAACGATGCATATTCAGAAATGACCCTCAACCTTGAAACGATATGCAAATATTTAAACTACTAAATCTATATATACGAAGTAGATTGTAATTAAATTGTGCACAAACATAGTAAGCTTTTTTAAAAAACTTCTGTCAATGTTTATAGTTTCTGAATAGGAGCACATAAAATTCAGTATAACCAAATCATTCAAAGAGCAAACATATCTAATAAAAGTAAATAAATAGAAATATTTAAAATATTTGTCGTGAAAAAAAAAAATTTAAATAAAACTTATATAAATTTTTTAGAAATGACGAGACACACCGACGACTAGCCTATCGTTTGGAGGAGCCGCATTATTGGCGTGCTGGCGATGCCGGGCCTTCCGGTTTGGTTGGCGAAATAAGGCAATATAATCCAATGCAGCATGCGACAATGAGAAGGTGGGAGCAGATTGCGTTTGGGTCCATTTGTGTTTATTATTTCGAGGGAAGATTTTGTCAGCCGAGCTGGCACTCCAATCAACATATTGCGTTGCTCCACGGTTAGAGGTGCAAATGGATGAAAGTGTGTCAGCCTAAGTTTTTAAACAAATCAATACGTTGCGGATTTTTCCGTGCAAGATCCATTTTTTTCAACAATATATTTTATATATATCCAATAAACAAACTAATTATATTTTACAAAAAACTATGGCAAGGCAGTTTTTTTTAAAAAAAAATTGTAATTAGCACTGCAGACGAGATTGCAGCTAATTAGGGGTCTGTGGCTTTGAGAACTCGGAAGCACACATAAAAATTAAATACCGAGAAAGAGCGAATCGAACGTTCATCAAGAAACACTTCCCAGTCCGACCTTGGCTGCTAGAACACCAAGAGCCGTGAAAATCGCTGGTAAAGACATAGAGACTCAGAGATAAGAATGAAGACGGCGCTTTTTTTAGGAATTAATGCGCCACTCTAATTGTCGGGTACAAGTGTACAAAGATGTTTGTCGAAAGATATTGTTACGCGTGTTACTAAATTTAGTCTAGTTTTGTGCCTGGGAGCAATGTTGCCGTTTTCCAATGTTGGTCTCGAAAGAATTGGTTAAGAGTTATTTTGATGAGTAGTTCAAATCATATATCTGTCAAAAAATGTATCTATTGCTCTATACTTTCGATCCGCCTAAACAACTTCTTAGGTGTGGGAATGCGATCTCGGTGATCGCAAACGTTCCTTGACCATGGCACTGCTGAGTTACATTTGGTTTTCAAAAACACAAGTGCCAGGTCCCATAAAATAGGAATCCTAACTAGTTATCTTTAATGCGCGTCTTACGCCTGGCATTGAAAAACGTGTTGCTATAATCATTCTCAGACACGACATGGAAAACATTTTGAAATAATATATACACATTATAAATATTTTGCGATTAGGGAGGGTTTTTCTTGAAATAATCAACAAATCCTAGTTTCCAGCCCACTGTGCAGCTGCAGTAGCTTGTTTGCCGCTTGTATCTGTTGTATGTGTCATCGTATTTTATGGTTAAAGTTTTCACATAACCACGCCCAGCTGCAGTCCATCGAGCGATGTCCTTTTGACATATCCTTTTGGTCCAGGCGTACTAACTTCCACAGGCTCATTTTGTTTTCGCTGCAATTTCTTCATGTTGTACACAATTAACAGGCATCTTGGCTTGTATCCTTGATCTCCTTCTGGCTTCAAGTCGACCTTTGTTTGTCTGTTTGTCGTTTTGTTTGTTATGTTGGTTTTGTGGGCTGAGTAGCAAACTATACTTGTTGTTAGCCTGATTGTTGGTTTGTGGGCGTGGTTCATTGTAATATTCGTTTGTTTACTTGGCTTCTTGCAGCTGCAACATGTTGTTGTTGTTGCTGCTGACGATGCTGCTGCTGCTGCTGTTGTTGCACTTGCCTCGCCTGTTGACTATGTGCTGGATACGTAATGAGTTACATGTTTGTTGAGGTTTCTGTTTGTCTTGCCATTGACCAGGAGCTAACGTAAAGCGTTGACAAAGGATTCACTTTAACATTTACTACAAAAGTTGCGTCGAGAATCATAGAAACCTGCCATAATCACATGAATATTATTCATAACATGGGCAGATGATGATTTATAAGATTTCATTATTTTTCTCTTTGAAATGCGCCGAGTTTTAGATGAAAATTCATTTTGAAACAAAGTGGCTCGATTTGTTATGATTGATGATGAATTTCAAAGAGAAGTCAAGATAAAGTTTAGTTATTAGTCACTGAATTATACCGAAATATCTGTTTATGTCAATCGGTTTGCAATTTGGAAATGATAAGGATATTATAAGGAGACTAGCCTTATCTGAGCAAAATCAAAAGCCTGTTGGAATAGAGATGATTATAAAGAGGCTGGACTAATCTAAGCAAGACAAAGATGTGTTGGCATAGAGATGAGCTATTTGAGCTCAAAAACTTGCTCATTAAATTTACCGTCGACTACCAATTTTTCTTTACGATTTCTTTTGAAACCGGTAAGGTCATTGTCCCACTTACTGTTCATTTTCTAATCCAGCGAACAATGAATTCACTTTGTCTTTAAAAACTGACTTACATTCCATCAAAATGGCTGCACCCATCAGCAGCACAGCTGCTGGGCCAACAGTTTAGCTGCTACAACTAGAAACTGTAGCAAATGATTTGGAAAATGATTTATGGCACATCCATCTAATTACCACGGCTCTTAGACAAAAGCTGACCAGGACGACAGCGCACAAAGCTGAACCGAGCTAAACCAACCCAAGCCGATGCGCATCTTGTTGATGACAATTGTTTTCATTTTGTATGTGTTGTACTCTGTGTGTATGTGTATGTGTGTGTGTGTGTGTGTGTGTGGAGTGTGTTTGTGTTTGTCAGGAACATCATTGCTGACATTAATGACGTATGCCATCAGTCAGTCTAACCCACATAAGTACATACACTTACAGGGAGGAACTCACATAGTTGACGCCTGTTGGCGCCGCCAGTGCGAGTATCTAAGCCTTTTTCCGCGATTCCAACGCATCAATCGTCATCAAGCCATGGCTGGATGGTTGGGTTGCCTGTATGGGTGGGGCGAACCAGTGTGTCCCCACGTATTAATATCGCATCAATTATAATTTTCTTTTGGCAGCACTGTTGACAACCAAATGCGTTTTAGTTTTGTGATTTGTTGCAATTTTTCCGCAATACGACGTAGTATTGGCTTTTTTTTGCGAGGGTGGGACTTGCAGTTTGGATGGCCAATTAGATGGTAAAATTTAGAGAGCATATCAGACTTTATTTTAAAACACTAAATTTCTGAGGTATTCGAAGTATAGAAGAGCCTGTGCGACTGTGTTTTGAAAACGATTAAAGTTCTCGGAGTGCTTAAGATCGTGAATCATTGCCGTGCATCAATTCTATAGAGTTTTCAAGCTTTTACTTGACAGAAAAAAAAGAGAGCTACCAGTCTTTTTCAAATATGGCATCGTCTTAAGGATAGTAGGATATATTTGTTGAAACACATTAAAACCTTGAACGAAAAATAAAATATGCATACTAGACACATAAAAAAATATTTCTGAAAAAAGCGGAAAATGTTAACTGAATTTCGTCAAAACGCTGCTTTTATTTTATTTTTATAACAATATTACCAAATATGCTTTGAAGAAATTTAGTAGTACAGTCAATAGACGGTTTAGGAACATTCAATTTGATTTTTCGTTTCCACAGTTTTTTTTTTTCTTTTGTAGCAGAATTTTATAATAGAATGAGAATGCCTTATAAATTCTGGTTACAAAGACAATTCAAACATGCTTTCAATCTTCTTTTTATTTACGCAGCTTCTACATTATTTTTTCTGCAAGAGTTTATCGTGTTATTCTCCATAAGACCTGATAATACCGTGCTTTATGCAAGTGTTGGTTTTGTAGTAAGGTTAATGACAATTAAAATTAATACCAGTTAATAATTTTTAGGTAAGATATTAAAGTAGACTATATCGAAGTAGATAAAATTATGTAAACACATTTTATCTACTTTAGCAATCCTTAGATACATTCAATAGACGTTTTAGGATTATTCAATTAAATTTTTTCATATCCATATAATCTTTTTTTGTAATAGAACTCTAATTTCTTGTATGTTCCAGCCTCATCAAAAATTCAAGCCAACTGCTTCATCATCCTATTTGCACAGTTTTCTTGTCATCTTCTCTGGTATCCGAGTCATAAGTCCAGGCAACGCAAGTTGAACAGCAAAAATATTGTTGAAAGTCCTTCGCCTTATCGTTTCCACAATTTCTTGTATGAACTGTTTCTTTGTTGTTTTCATAAAAGCTGGTCACACTAAAAACTGTGAGCATTGTCAGTATGTTCTGTTTGTCTAGCGACAATTGGAACTGGTCACACTGCAAATGTCAAAGCCAACCTCGCTTGCGCTTAGCCATGGGTATTGCGTTGATTGTATCTTCTGTTGATTGACGGCCATGTTGTATTGGCTGTTATGTCAATGTTTCCATTTTGCAATGACACTCTTCCCCTCTATTTGTATTCAATTTACATTAGCAACACTGAGAAAAAAAAGTAATTGAAAAAAAACAAAAATGCAACAAAAACACAAAACCATCAAACAACATTAGATTTTTATTGATTTATCATTATGGTTGGCTTGACATTTTGTTTGATTCTATTTGTTTTTGACCCAAAAGGACACTGTCATTGACAGTTTTTTTTTTTTTTGGCTAATGATGTTATTCCTTTGTAGCACATTTATTATTTTGTACTGGGTTTTTGTGGTAAAAACAAACAATGATCAATGAGTGCGGATTGTGTTATGTTGGCAGGATTTCAAATTAGCAAAATTAAATCATGTTGATAATGAGGGATTGCTGTAATACATGTTTTGATTTAAGAGATTCAGCAAGGTGAATGTGCCTACAGTACATGTATTTTTAAGACTCGGAAAGAATGTAGCTTATGTACATCCGCTATTTTTCGCTTGATTTTTTTGAATCTTGTCAGAATCCGAATCCGCAGTGATTGCATTACAATATGGTATCCCTTAAATCATTAAAATTATTTATGATAAAAAACGTAGTTTTTGATATAGTAGACTATGCTGTCATCGATCCAGTGTAGAAACATAGGGATATCTATTACTTGCTGTTCGAAGAGAATATCGACCTACAGCGACTATCGATTTTAGAGGCGAGTACGCTACTACTATGACTGCAATAACAATTTTTATATAAGTATGGGATATCGTCTATTCGGTATTGACTTGTGTGCAGGGTATAATAGCAAGAATTAGAAAGAATTAAGCTTAGAAATCGTGTATGACCTAACAAGTTCAGGCAGTCAATAGAATCCGAGTATTGAAGAACTGAAATCTTTGTCAGTTCGTTATAGTCAAATGCTTTATATTTATATGGAAAGTCATTCAGGCAGTCAATAGAATCCGAGTATTGAAGAACTGAAATCTTTGTCAGTTCGTTATAGTCAAATGCTTTATATTTATATGGAAAGTCATTATGTAAAGAGGCTCTGTGTGCCACCTAGGCAACTTGTAGACAAATATGTAAATATTTATCTTAATAAGTTCGCTTATAATCGATTTAAGATGATGTCGCAAGCTATCTTTAAGCGTACCTGACATTTTAGTTTCCCATAACTTCGCATTTAAAGCAACTTTAACGCGTTTTTCGTTAAAAGAATCGAAATCTGCTTTATTTAAAGTCAACTCTCTTTTACCTGCGCGAACTATCATTACATGAACAAATCAAAATCCAATTCAACTTAAGCTCTTGAACAACCAACAAAAAAAAAACTCCGAAAATAAACCAGAAATAAAAAATAACAACAAGGTTGCAGGGAGCAAGAGCAGGAGCTCAAGGCCAGAGGCTGCTTTCTCTATATATTGGCGCTGTTTCTACAGCATCTGTCAGAAAAATAAACAAAACTGAAAATTTTATCGTTTTGAACGTTTATGCGCAAATTGCTTCCAGGTTTTAACGTTGTCTCCCGCCTTATCGAATTTCAGACAACGACCAGGATGATACTTAAGTTGTCGCAGACATTGACAAAAGCGCAGATTTTCACTTCGAAGTATTCCCGTCGCATAGTAAAGTTTCTTTGCTCAAGGCGTGAAATGAAATCGACAGTAATTTGTGAGTTGCCCTTGTGTGTGTGTCTGTGTTGGAATAACAATTGTGACAACTGCGCTGGCAAGGATTGGGGGTAAAAGTTTTACAACAGGAAATTACTTTAATTTGCCAAACTCGACGCGTCAGTTTTATCAAACTATCTGATGATGACTTGTCTTAATGTCAGCAACAAATGCAATATGTACTTAATATATATATCTCTCTCCAAGTTAAAGTCAATAAAGCAACTTCATCATATTGTCATACATCTATATTTCGGTGTGTGGTGGGCTGCAGCATATTGGGTGGGTAAGACCGGGACTTATGCAGACGGCAGCAAGTCACTTTGATGGCGCATAAGTAAGTGGCCATGAATAATTCATGCGCTATTTATACAAAATCGAAATGATAATCATGCACTTTAGCATTTAAAGCAGTTGACAGTTGCCAAAGAAAATGGTGGCCAGCAGCTCCTTCCCTTCGCCCACCTACTAGGGATTCGTGGGGATGCTTGCGGAATACAAATTTACATAGCATTGGTTTTGGTAATTTTCGGTTATAGGCTGTTTGTTTGTGTGTGGGAGGAACGTTAATACTTTGACAGTGTCTAAAAGCAAAGCTGAGATTTTATATGCAGATAATATGACTGATGATGGATGGTCTATTAGTTGAAGGTAAATATGCCAAGGAAATTATATCAAATATGGGCGTACATTATAGAACACTTGCGCATGCATGGCGAACATGATGCTTAGTTAATGGGTTGGATCATAAGAAGCGTAATGTTTTAGTGGAATAATTTTCATGAGATATAACTTGACTGCGAATATAAGACTGCGCAAAATAAGTCTTTCTTGAGCTAGCTAGGATAAATAGTTACACTAATGACAAAGACCCATTTTATTTTTTGGGAATTAGAATAATTACTTCTACTTATATGAAAACTAAACTTTTTCTAGCTTTCGGGTTACGTCGTATCTACTCAGGAGCTCTTGTTCTACCTTCGCCGTCTCTACTTGGTTGTTCGAAGAGAATATTGGTTCTCCACTTAGTCCTACCATAGAAGCTGTAGTTTCCATAATTTTTTTTTGCTTCGTCGACGTACATCTCTTATTTGCCAAGCCTAGGACATGGCTGAACCAGCGCAGAAGTTGTTTTGACAACCGTTGGACAACTATGATGTCATTCAGTCCGTACAGCTCAAAAATCATCCCAATGCGATAGTCATTCTTTAAATGTCTTGAAGTATTTTCCCAGCCTTTCCAAAGTTTAATCTGTACCTGTTTGTTGCACTTTTTTTAAAATTAAAAACTACTTGCGCCATCTAGTGTACTTAAGGAGCGCCATCTTCCATAAATCATTGAATTTCCTGTACTAATACAGTGGTTGGCTTGTTCAGCTATCCAAACTTCAGGTATTATTAGATATATACTCCAAAGGCGATCATTGTTATGTCTTTTATTGTTGCTATATATCCAAATTCGAAAAGCGTTATCTTTATTTGAAATAGATATTGTTGGAAAAATATAAAATTTTTATTAGAGACACAACTGCTAAGAAGTTGCACTTCTCTTTGCATGAATTAAGCCACCTCTGATTTAGCAGCGAGTATGCGAAAACCAATGCTCAAATAGAAGATTCAGTTGAACAATACAATGTTAGGCCATCTTTTGCCATCTATTCCAAAACATTTTAATTCTTCGCGTACTGCTTTGTAGTTAATTAATGTAATGTTAATGGTTTCGATTTCCGCAAATTGAACTTTTGATCTGATTTTTTGAAATATATTGACCCAGTAAAGTATTAACTTGAAGATTCAGCTAACTAGCGACTTAAAGTCATCTAGTTGAGACCCTTCCAGACACAGGTATATTGCTTTTCTTTTTTCTTTTGTTAATTGGCTATATATTGGCTACAACCCGTTATCGGATTACAACCGACCTAATTAGCCAGGCGCCCCTGCTTTGCGCCCAGGTTGGTCTGCAGTTGGTCACTGCTCCACTTGGTCTCTCCATCGGAGCTCTGGTCGTCACTTTCATCTTCCTTCGTCGGCTTTCTCATCAAAAATCTTTGAGGTATTTTTTTATAGTTAATGATTACCAGTGCTTACAACTTTTACAAAAAATGCTTTGATCTGATTTTTTAATTCATTCACCCAGGAAAGTATTGACTGGATGGTTTGAGATATTGAATAA
Organism: Chymomyza procnemis; assembly: GCA_035046065.1. Lineage (NCBI taxonomy): Eukaryota > Metazoa > Arthropoda > Insecta > Diptera > Drosophilidae > Chymomyza > Chymomyza procnemis. Next base: position 11,748,772 of record JAWNOJ010000024.1, read on the forward strand.
ATTAGTGATGACATGTTGCAGGAATGCATTAGCGTACCAATACTTCCGAGTATTATACTCTTCACAAATTATGTTTTCAGTTTGTTTATTTCTATGTTATTCCCCTTGTCTATACTGTAATCTCTCCGTGGTGAGGCATTGGGATATCGCTATCAATAGCTTTTTGAAGAGATTAGGGATATACAGTTAAAAGCCGTATCCGAACGGCATAGTCGGAGAATAGCGATTCACTTCGGCAAATAAAGTCATTTTTTTAGCGATGCCAGTGCTAGGCAAACAGACTAGTTTTACTACGGGTAATCGAACCACCAACCTTTCGTTTAAGAGGCGAATTCGCTACCACTTCTATACCTACGCCCAAAGATCATAAACTTTTCTAATTATTCATAGCCCATATGCAAAACTCTTTTTTATCCCTGTCTCATCTCAACACTTATCGCTTTAACCGCCAATTAAGTCATATCCGCAAAATTCTCAAAGCCACAAAACACACCTGTATCCTTAGTACGCACACACACATTGCTTTTCATTTCCTTTCGATTATCATACGGATACGTAATAGCAATCCACATCCTAACACACATTATAAGTGTGCCAAGTCGCCTACCACATCAATTGACATTTATGAGCTGTGCAGGGATGCAATCTGAACGATAACATGCCCCACTACACTCAAAGCAGCATAAGTGTTGAACAACACCAAAAAAAAAAAGATAGGCAACAGTGCGTATGAAAATACTTGGCAAGAGTTTAAAATGGCCGCTCCACTCACAAATGGCGTCACTTATGCAGAACATTTATGAGCAAGGCGTTAAGTCAAGCTCGTTTAAGTCGAGGTCGAGTTGTATCTGTATTTATTCATAACTACACGGCTTTACATATACAGACTCGTATGGAGGGTTTGTACACAGAGACAACTGGACAGACAGACAGACAGACAGACGGACAGACATTGGCAAGCTGTCAAGCATGAATTTTTACGTTAAATTGTATTGTTGAAAGAAAATCCTGGAAAACCGATTTGCATGCTCTGCTTCTCTTCTTTACTACTTCAATGCATTGTTGTCAACAGCTGCGTTACTGTTGTACTGCTGCACTGCTCCCTGCTGCCCCCTCAATGGCCATACCTTTTCAACGCGTACGCCACTCGACCTCCCTTCACATCTTTGCAGCACTCACTTGACAGTTGATAAACGACATACAGATCCATTGGAGTGCTTAGAGTGCTGAAGCTTACTTTGCTTTCTCATATGTAAAAATGGCAGACAAGTGCCAGAGCGTAGCTCTTTGGCAAAAAAAAAATAGGGTTACCACTATTATTCAATTCGCGTGTGGCTCAAGAGCTGAGTGAGTGAAGATTGCTTGACAATCCTACAAACTCAATGCTGATCCTTGGAACTTAGTGGGTGCAGGCTCAGCTTGTCTCTGGACTTTATGGCGCACTTGTTGCAATGGCTTATAAAATGGAAAACCTTGCATATTTTATGATCATTTCTATAATTGCCGCGTTTTATGTCTTACATATAACCTCAAAGATTTAACGACGCCCACATGGCATTTGCTTATCATGTGGCACATTTAGTGAGGCCATCCTGCTGCTGCTGCTGCTGCTGCTACTACTTGTGTTCGCCGTTAAGTCCTTTAAAATTTATGTCAAATGCATTTGTAAAATATGCCAAAACTACGAGTGGTAAAAACCGATTTCTGCGCAATTTAAACCAATGCACAGTGGTACAAAGTGTTGTGCGTAGTGGACAACATTTTCGGACTTGTTTCTCATTCAGTTAACTGCAGTTTTTAGGCTTATAAAACTTGTTCCTTAAGAATGCAAAAAAAATACCATGGCCACATTTACCACTGTGAGACCAGCTTATATAGGTTTACAAGCACATGAATGTTTATTTATTTTTTTTACTAGGAAGAACATGTATACTTTGACTGTTATGCTTCAAATCGAATCCTACCAAAGGTAGCATAGTTCGCTCATTTTCGTTTCATGTTCTAATTCCAATGTCTTTCAAAATTTTGAATTCCCATATTGAAAACTCATGCTTATGGCAGACATTTTATAGTAATAGAAATTATGCTTACCATGTTGGTTTCAAAATTATGAAACTTGGATGACTTTTCTCCAAAAACCCATCAAAAATTTTATTTTTTTTTTCTTAGTTAAAATAAACTCTCGTTGTCTTAGCCTGCAACTTCCATCTATTGCCCTCTTTTCTATCGAGATACCAACACTAAATTCTACTTCTCGTAGAAGAAAAGTTATGAACGCCACATTTAGGTTTTTATGTCTATATAAAATTAATACTGGCGGGGCACAGGAAATTGAAAATCCTTGCCGGTATCCTGGGGTACACGTTTTTGGAAGCCCTGACGCACTCACTGGAAATATGCTCGTCCTACCCGACAACGTAGGGTTATCTAAGATCCACTCCTGCTACTGTCCTGTGCCGATCGGAGCGTGTCAATGTCTTTTGCGACCGCCTATAGCCCTTATCGGCGGTACCGCTCATTCCATCACAAGTTCGAATACGAGGAATAGAAAAACAAATTGCAAAAAATAGACGAAAAAGCATGAAAATTGTGCAGAAATCACAACTAGCGGCCAAAAAGGTCCGCCTTATCATCCAAAAATGTCCAAGAATTTATGCCTATCTTCAATACAGATTTCCGAATCAGATAAAATGCTTTTCATTCATGATTTATTTCCAAGGTATAAATGCTTAGAATTCGCTATTGGTCTATAAGCAAATGAACTCATAAATACGTGTCAAATGCTTCTTAATGTCAAAATCAAATGCTCACGAATAATAATTTTCTTTGGAGATAATGATCGAAACTTGGAAAAATGAAATAAAAATACTTCTAAATTGTTTTATGGGCAAGAGAGATATATACCTTTTGGGAATTAAATATAGTTCTTGATAAATATACAAGGGATAATAAATCCGGCTCAACTTCTATTCGAATCACTTTTGTCGCATAAGACAATCGACATGGCTTGAAGCTTAACGACGTATCGTATCACCTTTGGGTGCAGTATGGCAACGACATTTTCGGCGATATGCACGCTAGGTTAGCACAACTGACCAATAAGTTTCAATGTTAAGCTGCACTATTTCGGCGTATTATTGAGATATATAGAGATGCACGGTTAAAATCGTAAATAATAGTGAGCAAAATATTAAGATCCATTGGAAAGATACTACATAATAAAGAACTTGAATAGACAATAATTATATAATATATTACTGAAATAGTAGCCAATTTATTGTTCGATAGTTAGTAGACTTTTCCATCATGTAAGTCGAAACCATTTTGTTTTAATTTACAAACCCATTCCAGATCTTTCAGTGAACTTAAAAAACTGTAGAAGTTTTATATTTCTTTATGTATTTTTCGATTACCATATACGAATCTATAAAAATAATTAAAAACAACTAAACTACATTTCCGGCTTTAAAATTTGCACTCACCAAAATTTTTAGCTACCAAAATTAATGCTCTTGACCACTGTACCCATTGCTGTGGCAAAGAAGCAGGAAACGTTGCTCTTTTTGCCACGAAGAAAAACAAAGTACGACAAAAATCTTTGTGCATTTTCGTGCAGTGTTGGTTGTGGCAAATGTTCGTGCACAGAAAATGTAATTTTTTACTCAATATGTGTGTGTGGGATTGTGTTGCTGGGGGCTTCTCTGGCAAGAATGGTGGCAGCGGCTGCTTGGTTGGCCACATATGCAAAAGTTGCAAATGCAACAAAATGGCGTTGGCAACACCGTTTCATGTGTTCATGTGTGTTGTTCCTCTTGTCTTTATCGGCTATGTCGTCATCGACATCTTTGTCGTCGTCATCCTACATTGGCAATGGCTTCGACGTCTTTGTCGTTTGGGTACATTCGTTTTACTTGGCTTTTATAGAAAATACATTTTCACATTTTACTTGGCAGCACTTGAAGTTGGCCATGTCTTTTTAGCATTTTACTGACTTACCGCCGTCTGTCAGACCCCCACACCTCCCATACCCTACCAACTGTTTTTCATCTTTTATCTTATGCAAATAATGCATGCAGCATACAAAAAATGCCGCTTACTAGTGCCAGATGCCGGATATATATATATATAGATGGCCAGGTATGTATATGCGACAGAGTGTGAGGCATGCAGGGTGTACAATATTTATACACACGTGATAGTGTGTCAAATTTTGGTCACGAAATGCAGAAAATATTTTTGGTATTAAATAAATGTGTGAGGAAATGTAATACAAAAAAAAGGAACTATATGTATGCGATGTTTTTGCAGTTCGTGCTTTAATAAACTTTAAAAATTCCTTTTGTAAAAAATAAAATTATTGAAAAACGACGCAGTCTGTCGTTGTTCTCTCACATCCACGCACACTATAACAAATCAATACGCACTTTTGTGTAAATATGTGCACGCACGCACACACGCACACTCACCATTGTGTGTGTATTTGTGCAAATAAAAATGGCAGCAACAAGCACGCGCCATATTGTATTTATGTAAATTTATTTCCGTTACATTTCCGCCTTTCAATTGAAAATCGTCGTGTGATTTTCTTTCTCGGCCGTAACGTCCTATTTGCTCTTGTCGTTATTGTTATTTTTAAAATACTCTCACCGAGAAAATCGTAGAAGGGTACATGAGATAAGTGCAAAAAAATGGAAATTAACTAGAGAAAATATTCCAAAATGCTAAAATCGAGGAGCGATTGTGAATTAAAAATTATTCATACAATTCTTCTCTTGTGAGTCTCCACCCCACAACGGGTTGCATTACCTGTACTCTCACTTACACCAACAAAACTATTGTGAGAGTATTTCCTCAAGCAGTCCAAGCAGTGCAATCCGGTACGAGGTGGCGATGGGACAATGTTTATTTAAGCGAACTCACCACCGCCAAAGATAGACATAATAGTGATAAATTTTAAGAAATACGCAGCAGTTACGTTGAGAGTTGGCGATTTGCTTCCTCACAATCTCATAGCTCTTATGAGACGAAAATTATTCTTTAAGGGAACCTTCCATCGCCGAATACTTAATAGAGCAGATACCTGTTCTCTTCCAACTTCTTCTGTTAGTTGAGATTTACTTATGCTTCATCTTTGGAGCGATGACTGCATACTCAAGGGAAGAATAAATTTTTATTGTAATTATTTATCGATAGACTAAAGTATACAATATATTCATTACAAAAATACGAAATTATCGAAAACTGATGCAGAAATGAGGAATAAATTTATGTATTTCACAAATTGCTCTACGAAAGAGTACATCAAATTCGACATTAATTTCTGTTATCAACCAGCTTCTTTTTTTGAATTTGTGAGTCAAAATAAAAAAGACTGCATATGGTATAAAAATCCATGCTGCCTTTCAAATAACTATACAAAGAAAAAAAATATACTATATGCAAAAAGTCCTTCTTTTTTAATTTCATGCAAAATGTGCATAAGTTATAGAATAAACCATATAGCCAGTCAATCTAGATAGCGGATTTGTTGTTTTTAATTCAAGAGTAAAAAATATATTTAAATAATAGAAAAAAATTTGATACGGTTGAGGCGATTGTTTTCTGTTGCTTTTTAGTCAAGTTGTAAAGATAAAAAGTGATGTACATGTAGTGATGTAGTGTTTGAAAAGCAAATTCATTTTTTAGGTAACATTATATTCTTTCAATATTTATCTATTTCACAGACATTTACGTCATCTTTTTTTAAAGTTAATAAAATTCTTTAAACATATTTGTCGTATTGGGATGAATTGGAATTTCATTTAATGATTTGATATCGTTTAAAGAGGAACATTAGAACAGATTTTAGACTAAAAATGGATAGGAATATATATAAATTTTTTTTTTAATTAATTTATAAGAAAAGTTAAACATTTTTAAGTCTTTTTCGAAGCTACATGCAAATTATTATGATTCTGCTGCAATATTTACTGATAGGTTTTCTATTATTAAAACCTTAATTTTTGTTTTAAGCAAGTGCCATATATACAAGAATCAGAATCAGTCGATCTAAACTAGAGTTTTAGCTCTACAACTAAATATTGGAATTCTGAGCTTTCTAAAGCAGAATTCGCTGAAGATCGACGGTTCGAGTCCCTCCTTCGCATGCACTGGTGAATTTGTCTAGCTATAAAAAAGATGCCAGTTGTCTAAAAAAATCTTTATTAAATAATGACATCACTGTTCGTATTCTGCCATAAACTGTACGTCCCTGCTCTCTTGGAACAGCTATGTATTATTAGAGAAATCTCCATGGTCCGCCTTTGGAGCAGCGATAGTCAAGGGAAATACAAGTATTTATCAAAAATTCGTATTCTACTATAAACTGTCGGTCCCTACTTTCTTCGAACAGCTAATAGTGGAGATATAAGATTGAAAAACATTTTTTATTTAATTTTGAAGTACCTAAAATAGGATTCAAGTCTTACATTTGAGCATTTTTGATCACACATAACAAGTTTGCAATTCCTTGTTTTAAGTAAGAAATACTATATTTTTCTTTAGAAAACTCTTTACTCTTATTTCCATATTCGTAAAGTTCGTAGTCAGCTCCATAGAAAATGTACTTGGCTTGTGATTTTAGCAGCAAATTAATTAATATCGGCTTTCATTTCTTAATGGTGGACCCCTCAGGAAAGTATTAATTAAGACAGTAAAGCTAGGCCTTTGGGCTCTCTTCAAAAAAGGTTTCTTTACCAATTCTTTAATAAATAATCAAGGCTATCGGTTAAATTGTCTATTGAAAATGTTTAAGACATTAAAGTTCATGAGGCAATTTTAAAAATATTTGGGAGTTTTGTAATTACTCAACTTTCAAAGTATTTCTATTTCGGGTTGGTATTTGCGATTTCAAAGACATTATGGAGCTTGTCTTGATTGTTCGATTTTGCATACCAAATGATTAATGTAACTTTGGAATGCAGTTTTTTTTCACCCTTACCCATTTGTTGTACATTCGTTCATAAAACCTACTTTATAGAGTCGTGTGACATCGTAATTTTAATGATTCGTTGCACAGTTCTTTATTACCTTTAAAAAGAATGTAGTTTTAAGTTATGTAAAAAAGTGTACTATCACTTCAAGAACAAGACTATTTTGTTACCAACTTTATCTGTTTGTCTTTTGACTCTTCGAACCGCTATTTAGAGCTCCGTTTTGGAAGAACAGCATATTGAAGTAGAATAAATTATTATTGTTTAATCATCTCCATCTAATTTATAATTTTTGGATGAACGAGCCAAGATGTACTTGAAATGACGAACCCATCACATGTAGAAACTACTTCTACATGCAATAGAATAATAATAGAACTCAACTCAATAAAAATACATTAAAGTTAAGAATTCAGACTTATTACGAAAAATAAACCAATTTACAAAACAACCAATTTTTCGTGTACATAATTCAAAATGAAACCTTAATGAAAACGAGATCTGAGAGAAAAAGACGCGTACACGAACTTTTCAAATTAAACTGAGAATTCGTCATACTAAAAATAAGTAAAAAAAAAATACTAAAATTGGGGAAATGTGCTACAAAATTAGAAAAAACTGGGAATTAAGGTACTTATAGTGGTATACGACATTTTAAGAGTTCTCGCTTAAAAAATTAAGTTTGAATTTCCTTTCTCAGTGTTGTTTGTATCTTCAGAACACAAAAATGTTATACGTTTCCCAAACTGTAACGCTTAAGCTTCACTTTAAAATTAATTTAATTCCTAATAGTACGGACTGCTCTCGTTCCTGCTATTGTGTCCATATGACGACGACAATAACTTTTAAACAGAACCCACAAAAGGCCAGTGAAAAAATCCAGACACAAAACGTTGAGGTCCCAGCTTGCCAGTTCCAGAAGTTGTTGCCAGGCAGTGAACGACGACGTGACATGTGACAAGAAGTTGCCGCTGCAGCTGCAGCAACATCAGTAGCGCAGTTATTGTTGTTTTTTTTTTTTTTTTACTTGTGTTGCCCCTCAAAAATGATGAATGTGCCAATGTGGAAATCTCTCTCTCACTTTCCAACACTGTACAAAGTAAACGTAATACACTCAGCCAAACTTCTTATGCTTTATTTTGGCTGAACCAGAAATAAGCAAAAAAAAAAGGAACTTTTGCGGCCACCAAGTTTGGCAGCTGTTTGGTCTATTACTTGGATTATTATGCATTTTGCAACACTTGGAGTAACAGCAGCAGCAGCAGCGGCAGGGGCAACAGCGGGAGGCGCGGCAGCGGTAGTACTAGCAATATGCGACCGCTTGGTACATAGTTATGGAAAAGTTTATCAACAACAATGCCTTGGAAAAGTTTTGTATAGTGTAACAATGGGCGAGAGTAAATGAGTTTGTCAGTGTTGCAAAATGTTGAACAGGCTGCACATTAAACCGCAAATAGTTTGTGGGTGTCGCAGAGTGTTTGCGTGTGTCTGTTAAGAGAGAGAGAGAGAGGGGGGAGTGTGTGTCATGCCGCAGGAAATTAAACTCATACGTCGAGCCAACGGCAATGTTGCATCAACAGCATCAACATCAAGCATTCTTCTGGTCATATGCACACTCTGTTGCACAAAGCCCACTCCACACACACACACACACACACTCTACCAACACTCAAAAGCCACTCTCATGCAACCATGCAGCGTTGCAAGCATGCAGCACTGCAACACTGCCACAACAGCCCGTCCATTGATGAGCATTTTCTATTGTTTTACATAAACATTGTGTGCCACTCAGGTAGCATGAGAGAAGACTTGATGGAAATTGAAGCTGCCAAAAACTTTATTAAATTTTTGCCCAAGAACAATAAATATAATGAGCACTTTTCTGATATATCACTCACTCATTTACACTGGATAACACTTAACTTAAATTGCTGTTTATGAAATATCTTTTTTTTTATACGTTTTGTTTATTAATTTCCTGTACACGCAGCTTTATGCTTATCTCCATTTTGGCCTAATGAGCAGACTTAATTGTAATATGTACAGTAACGTTGTTTCCGAGAGTTCCCCTCATAGTACTCTATTTGCCTTTGTGTGTGTTTTCTCAAAAAACAATAAGCTTCCATTGTTTGAACTATAACAAAAACAATAACAATAGATGCAACATAAACGTTTAGATATGACAACAAAGTAAATGAATTTTGAGTATATATATAACATAGTACAAACAATACCATGAAAATATTATGTAGGTCTGGTAAATATTCAATTAAAGACATGTGTGTTGGTTAGATGCTCTACAAGTATTTAATTGGGGCATCAAATGTTGCCCAGAACGTGGATTTTAGTAGACATCTGCATCAATTAAACGAGTTTAACTCGATTTCGCTGGTAAAATTTTTACAAGTAAGTTTGGAGTTCTCTCTCTTTAATTAGAGGAAGCAGACTTTACTTTACGGGGTCTAATACACAGAGAGTATTTTAAGAATGTGTGAACCGAACAAGAATGTTTAAGCCCGTAGGAAAAGTGGGACATATGCCAAAGTAACCTAAAGTTTGGTCAGAGTGACTAGAGCAGTTAATATATACAAGTTCGTATATGGATATTTTAATAGCTGCAAGGGAGTGTTTGCAGCATCTGAACAAATCTTTAATTTTGGATTAATTCAGGTATTCATAAATTTACGCAACAAAGTTTCTACAACAAAATGAGCGTAGTACAAAATTAACGTATTATTTTTGCATAAGTTTTTACTTGGTTTCATTAACTCCAATGCACTGCTTAAAAACCTTAAAACTTCTTTAGTCATTTCGTCCAAAGTAAGTCATAATTTTCAACCTCTAGCACTACCATTTTGTAAATCCAATTAGCGTTTCTTTTCGCGGCTTATGAGCTAATTATAATAAACTTTGCGATTTGCTATCTTATGAACGATCTATTCTATTCAACTCTTTGTCTATCTTAACTCATCTTGAGTCGCCAAATCGAGCATGTTTTACCAATTACAAACCATGATACCCCCCACCTTCTTTGTTTAGAATTGTTTAAACTTTTAAGTTCTTACTTGTTTTCATCTCTTCCATTGTACAACTAAGTTCCTAGCCAGCCCCAGATATGAGACGGATCCATCGGTATAGTGATATGGATAAGTTTAATATTATAGTTTTCTCGTTTAATAATTTTTAATTTTTAAAATGTTTAATTACAAGATCAACTGAACTTAGTTGTACCGCTAAATTAACAAAAAAAAATAATATTCAGGTTTTTGTAGTTTTCAGGTAACAGGTATTAGCCCAACTTAACTAGAATCGTTTAACTACAACATATAGTTGCCATATGACAAATGAGATACATTTTTAAAACATCGCAATTCTGAAGATTATACAGTAATCCAAGTTTGATCAAAAGCGGTCGTCAAAATTGACCTAAAAATTCAATTCCTTGCAATAAAATTATTAGATTTCATTTGTTTCTCAACTTATCCTCACCAAATTTAGACTATATCAGTTAGGGGACGATTGAATGTGAGCTTGCAGAAAATTCTTATGCAAGGACTTTATCAGACTCGACTAATCTAGATGCTCAGGTTTTTTTTCTATTTAGACTCAATCGATTTAAATTCATTTATTTAAGAGTGAGAAAACCATAATATATTTTTTGTGAATTTTTTATATTTGAAGCTTTTCTTTCTTAAATTATAAGTATGTGCTCAATATGTCTTCTATATAAAACTTAATTCGAAGCCAAATTAATGTAAAATTTATAATGGGGAGTACTGGAGAGACTTCTATGATTCTTCTATCAATATGTCGGTGATTCTTCTAACTTCTTATGCTTGCATAAAAAACTAAGCCTTAAATTAGTTGGTCAAAAGTGGTGAAGAACTGCTTTAACTCCACCTGTCTCCTGTGGAAGTTTTAATTTTGTCTTAGGATTAATCATGGAGAGAGTGCTAATAAAGTGTGCCAACCAAGTATGCCATATATCCATCAAAACTTTGGCGGTCGCCTAGAGTTTACATCATTGTAATCGGCTTCTGTAGCTTCATAAAAAAAGCAACTACGGATGGTTTCGATACAAGACCAGTTTTGAGTAGTGGAATCATAAAAATTATTGCACTGAACCTTGAAAAGTCTCGGTGGCCATCAATTAAAAGATTGATAATTTGTGCCCACTGATTATTTTGAAGTACAGACGAAAAGTTCAAGTCGACTATTGTCATCGCTGTCAAATTTGAAAGAGTTTTTTGGAACTTTTGCAGCCAAAAATGTATCTGGGCACAACCGTAAACCACAACAGGTAAACCACCTGCAAGCTAGACTTACTCCCTCAACAAGTACCGCATTGAAACATGATCTTTGTTTCAGTTAAAATGTGAAAATATTTTATTATTAATTACTTAAGTTGTTTGATTTTTTCTGAGTGCCCTGTATATGTGTGTGTGTGTGTGTAACTATGCATGTGCGCCTTAGAGCCCTGTGGATGCTTTGATCTAAATCCTTGAGCCACGACGGCGGGTAACGCGTCTGCGGACACCACCGCGGCGAGTGCGACGTACGCCACGACGAGTAGCACGTCTGCGGGAGCCACGACGACCACGACGGCTGCCACGGCGTGCTCCACGACGACGGGATACACGACGTCTGGCACGTGCATCTTGCTCATTGTTTACGGCATTCTCTTTGTTGTTGGTGTTGTTGCTCTCGGCGAGATCATCCTCAGCTTCACGCACGGCCAGAGGCTGTTGCTCCTCAGCATCGTCATCATCCTCAGCATCATCTGCTTCAGCGGTTTCTTTACGCTCCACTTGCTGCTGTTCCTCCTGCTTGTCTGTGCCCGCTTCCGTCTCAGGACGGCGCAGCACCGTATTGCGATTACGCTGTGTTGCAGCTTCCGTTGCAACCAAGCAGCAGAGTGCCACCAGGGCCAAGATTAATGTGCGCTTGCTTGTCATGATGTTGTGACCCAACTGTTGCTTGTCAAAGGCCGGAAGTGTTTGTGATGCCACCAAAGAATTCCATTACGCTTTTTATACCCAATCAGCGGTACATGAAACCCACTTTAACCAAGTGCTGCATAGCTTTAAATGGGTCAACAGTTGTTTCAATGTTTAACTAGTGTAAGTATCTTTGGGATACAAATGTATCCAATGCACCCGCTGGCGGCAGCTGTGTTTGTTTTGCGTTCAATTCGATGCCATTAAATTGATCTTTTGTTTGTCTCGTGTTTCTTTTTTATTTTGTAGCTCTGTTTGTGCTGCAGTTATTAGAAAAGCGCATTTTCTTCTTATTTTCTTGTTTTCATTTCTTTGTATTTTGCTATTTTCTTGGAGTTCTCTTGGCATTTTCCGCCGTTGCTGCGGCAGCGGCTGCTGCTGCTTTTTACACAAATAATTGCTTATTATATTGCAGCTAACCCGTTTTGGCAAAAAGGAAATATCATTTAATGCGGAAATGCAAGTTACACAGGAAAAGCTAAAGAAAAATAACGTAAATAATCGAATTTTATACCTAACAGCGTTCTTACGTTGCGCATCGCTGCTTTCCGCAATGCAAGGAGGTCGCTCAGTAAATTTACTGATGTCCTGTGGGCCCTTAGGATGGCGGATAGGCGGAATCATAAAGTTGCGCGTAGAAATAAAAATAAAATATTATTTTTTTCATTGGGAGCCTTGGGTAATTGGATGGTGGAAAAAGTTATTATGTTTTTGATTTTAGTTCATTAGAAGGGATTTTCTTAGGAAATTACATTTATTTTTTGCACAATGCCATTACTGCATTGTCAGGATTATGATATATATGTATATAAATATATTTGACACTATTTAAATTTGGACATCAGACTCGAGATTGGTGACCGCGCTTACCCATATTTGCATAACCAAATCGAATATTTAGGTAAAATTTTTTTTATTTTTTAAATTTGAGTCAAAACCATGATGAGCAACCCAAAATCATATATATCCACGCCCAACTTTGATCGGCAGATAATAAAATTTCAAAAGATTGTTTACAATAACTTAATTCCACTGCTTCAAAACTGGATCGATGGATTGCTTCTATAAAAATCTTATTTTCTGAATAAGATCCATAGTTATGAAATTTCAAATGACTATATATAAAATTATTTTTCACTCCTTCAAAACTGTTTACATCGAATTTGGATTGCTATGAGAGTTTTTTAATAAATAAATTGTAGTTTTTGAATTTAAGCTTTGATCTGCCATATTTTCACTTCAAAAGCCTTTGTATCATTTAATTCTTCTTGTTCATATCGGTCTAATTCCATAAGATATGTCCTCATGACTATGGTCATCGTTTTAAAGGCGAAACAAGCAGATATCTCTTTTTATAGCTCTTTAAAGAGTTTAGGGACCTACAGATTATAGCCGAATCCGAATGGCGGTGTCTTTCGTTAAGAGAGACTTTGCTAGGAGAATAGCGTCTGATTACCAGCTATGCCAGTGCTGGGCAAATACCCATGCGCTTCAGGATGATAAAGAATCACCGACTTTTAGGTTTCGAGGCGAGCACGCTAGCATTACGTTACCGAGGCCAACAATTTCAGAACTTCGAAATTTCGTACATATATTTATTTAATACGAATTTATAAATTTTCGTAAACTGATGTTGCTATCAGAAACAAAAGCTGATGCATGCACCAGCATACCATACTATATTCACTTAATTTCCTTAAATATGCTGTCATCGTTCCAAAGCTGATTTCCCTATTAATGGCAAATGGAGAAAAGACCCAGATCTTATAGCCGAATTCGAACAGCGTGGATTTTTCTACTCAATTATAGTAACTCAGCCAAAGATAAAATGGAACTGACGTTGGCCTTGAATGATGAGTTTCGAACAAGTTATGAGAGAAATCTAGTTCCCAAAGAGGTGCCATTTCCCTGAATGATATATATACCAATATATATATACCAAAAATCTTTTCAAGTTTAATGAGCATTAGCAACAGATTTAGTTTATTTCACAAATTTTAATTTCTATATGTCAACAGCACTCGCCAGACTGCATTCTCCAGTTTGTCACTTCAAGGGAAGTAGCCTTTTCCGCTTACGCTTTCCGTCTGAGTCTAAAAATCAGATTAAGGAACTTTGTAAATATAACTTTTCGCTGCTTCTTACTTAAGCTCGCTTTACGTGAAATACTTGTATAATCCTACTTATATAGCCCCAAAAGGTCGTTTTATTTCTGAAGATTGTTTGAAAAGAATTAAATTTCTGTATTCGAAACAAAGGTTGTCCAGTGCAGAAATTATGTGGCTGCTGCACATTAACCTACATTTCTTCATGTATCTGAAATTCACTTAAAACAAACAGCGACTATTATGAACTGCATTTTAAATAGCTCAAAGCGATTTACTCACTCTTTCATTTGAATGAATTACAAATTTCGGCATTTTCATTCGCATTTTTTTGTTCGTCTATAAGCTGATTCAATTTAAGGTCCTTGAAGGAAGAGTGTGATTTTTTGGATTTACACTGCTGCTGTGTGGCGCCCACGCCAAAAATGAGCTTTGTGTCTGAGTCTGTGCTTGGGATTGAGTTGGGGACTGAGTTTTGGATTTGGCAAGTTGCCAACAATCAAAAGTATTTATTGCGCTTAAACGTTGTGCCAATAATTTTTGCTTTGGCAGCTGTTGGCGCCGGAAGTAGCGCAGCCATTTTGAGGCACGTGCGAACGGCGGAAATCACGTGGCTGGCATTTGCTAAAATGATTTACAACTGTTTATTATAAATATATCAATGCAGCAGACCCATTCGAAAGGAAAAGGCTTAGAGCGTGAGCAGTTTGAAACTTTCGAGACGAACGCAAAAAAATAAATTTATTTCCAAACAAATTCACTTTAAGAGAATAATATAACTTTTAAAAGAAAAATTTGTATTTCTAAAAACTTGCTACTCTTGTAAAAAGCTTAAAGGAAAACGGCAACAAATGAAAATGAATTGATGTTTAGCCCACTTTGGGAGATTTTGTGCCTCTTGGACTAAATTTTGAACTAATATATTTATTAATTTAATAAAGATATAAGAAAACGTTTAATATTAAACTGACAAAAGATCAAGTTCTTAGACCGGTTTTTAAATGACTGCCAAAATAAGTAAATTATGTTTAACTTATTTCATAAATCGAGACAAGAAATAACTCAAACAAAAATTAAAAGTAAAATGGAGAAACATTAAATGTTGAGATTAATTTGGCATTTTTTGAGTTCAAAAAACTATAAACCAATAACTTCATTCAAAATACAAAACTTCATAAAGGAAACATGAATAAATATGTTGCCATTACTTGGCTTTTTTTAAGTGTATGGACATAAAACCAATAAGTTGGATTAAAAATACCAAACTTCTCAATAGGGAACATGATGTAATTTTCTTGAGTTTTTGCAAATCGAAAATGACATAGACCGATATGATTTACGTGTTTGAAAGTTTCAGGTTTTCTAGAGAGTTATTTGGTGTTGGTTTATGTGTGAAATACAACATCATTTAAATAACCACGAAAAAGGTATCTCAGCCATGACTTCGCGAATCAAAATCACAAAAGGATCGATTCAAAAAAAAAAAAAAAACGAATAAATTGAATTAGGAACAGAATTGAACAAGTTATTTTGAAGTTTGGTAGAATTAAGAGAAGGTCAGCACAATGCCATAAGCAATTACTTCAAAGTTCGATTTTATATTGATTTTATCGAAATGGAATTAAGAACAGAATCGATTAAATGAATATAAAACAGAATTTTGAAGTAATATCTTATGGCATTATGCAGATCTTCTCTGAATTAAACCTTCACTCTTTTAAAGAGAGCAAACTACAAAATAACTTGTTCGAAACGAATTCGATTGACCAAAGAACCTAAAATGCTGCGTCTATGTTAAAATAAGATGAAATAAAATAAGATTACCTTAAAAGCCTTATTTTTTGGATATTCAATTCAAAATCGATTTTTGGCTAATTAGGCATTTTAATATTAGCTACATTCGATAGTTCTGTTCCCAAATTATTATATAAAAAAGTAATTTTTATTTTAAAGATTCGAAACTGTCAATAAACAAAGCATTCATATTTTCATGTTTAAGATTGTTATCTGTAGTTCCGAGATCTTATTCTCATTATAGTTTCAGCAATCGGCTTGTTTAGATAAGTTGATTCAGGCTTTTCATTCTACTCTTGTGATGATGCTATTTATTCAGGTGTTTGGTTTCATGGAAGGTCTGGGAAATGCATTAAATACATTGAAGCTTGACTTGAATATCGCTTTCGTTTCTTAACGATAACCTATTTGAGTTCTCTGTTTATTAATACAAAAAGACGAAATATAAAGAAAATGAAAATTTTTAAGAAGCGTTAAAATAATGTTGAAAACTTGATAATAGGTTGAATGCAAATAGTAATGATGCAGATATCTAGCGATATCTAATGCCTTATAAACAGCATGCCTTATATACAGCAAACGATTTGAATTGTAAACGCTTGTGCGCTGCTGCTGCTCGTGTGCCACAATATTTAAATAAATACAAATTTAATTTTTTTTTTAATATTTTTGTTATTATTATTGTTGCATTTGTTGTTATTGTTGCTGCAGCTGCTCTAAAGAGCAACAACAGATTCAACGCAATTTTTACAAAACTACGCGTGGGGGCGGTTATTCTACAGTTATTTGAGCAACACATTTAAAAATCTTAACAAATACAAAGAGCCCACAAGATGACCGATATGAATGAACTGATGGGTTCGCCATTTGTGCGCGTCAAGCTTGTTGCCTTTGTGCACTTTTTCTTCATAACAAATGCCATGCTGGGTAGCTGGGGTCACGGAGCCTATGAGTACTACAATTTTCTCTTCATAATCGCCATGTTCTGGACAATGCACAGCAAGGATTCCATTGATCTAGTCTGCATAATCGTATTTTTCTCGAACATGAATGGCTGGGCCATTGCATTTGCTATTATCAATCTGGTGCTGCGTCCTGTGAGTGTGGCGTTGCTCTATCGTGAGTTTAATACACGCGGCGGTAGTCTACAAACCGGTTCAGTGTTTCCTACAACACAGCAACGTAGCTATCAGGACATCGATCGGCCTACACAGCCCACACCTACCAATTCACAGCCGGGTCCGAATGTGGTCAGCATTTTCTAGATGCTCAACACTCCCCAATCCCCAACGATTTAGCCTGTACTGTGAGCCTGCGTGCGTGTGTGTATGTGTGTGTATTCGCCTTCTACTGATTTGTAACCCTTCCAAGTACCTTAAAATCAAGCAGCGAGTAGTCTAAACCTTAACCTGATAACCTAATAACCTATAAACCTAAAACGGTAAAATTTTCAATTATTTGATGAAGTTTTTTTTTTTTTTTTTTGCAATAATTATATGTTTGTCTATTATTTATAAAGACACAACACGACAGAAGTCACTAGCAGTTTTAAAATGTTATGAACGTAAAGTAAAAAAAAAAAAAAATAATATTTCAGATAATAGCATATATCTTTAAAAAATGATAGCCCAACTTGACATTGTAAAATGTAGCAAAGGTTAACAACATGCGATTCTTAGGTATATCTCCTTTCTCTATTTGGTGCCTATGACCTCAAAATTGATCAAGTTTTTCCCATACATGGCTTTCAACTTGGACTAAATATCTATTAGCTCTAAAAAAGTTTTAGAGGGTCCCAGCCAAATTATAACATAGATGTTGAGCTGCAATGGCATCGTATTATGAAAAACTAGTTCTAGAGGTCCTTTAATTTCCGATATTGAGATGCTTCTAAAAATGTTTCAATCAAAAAAGATACAGCACAATATATTCACTTACAGGCACTTACAACCATGTATTATTCTTTTTATAGCAACATTTATTATTTATTTTTTTGTACTTATTTTTTTTTTTTGCAATTGCAATTCAATTGACAACACTTTCCAAGTCGGCTTCAATTACACAGTTTGACAGCCAAAAGTGACACCAAAGCCTGTCATATCCCATTCCTCCATGCATTTCGAGATTTTACTTTTCCTTCCTTGCAGATTCATTTTAGAGCTGATTCTTATTATGCAAGAAAATAAGCAAAAAAGAGGAAAATATAAAACGAGAACGAGAGCAAAAAACGTTGCCATTATTCAAGGCAAATGAAGCGCATCTGCTTTCGAAGATGCGGCAGTCCAAGTCTCAACTGTCACTTAATTTCAGTGTTTTCTGGGTGCCAAGTTTTCTGGGGGCGGGGGCAAGTTTATCGATTAGAATTGCATAAATTTTCGTTTGCTACAGACAAAGCCGATTTAACTTTGGCGTCTGCTTCAAGGACAACAATTCAAACGAGCCGCCATAAGACTGTCTTAAGTACATATATATGTATAGTATTTCTATATAGCTATAAGTCTGCATATGAACTGGAAAAAATTTACATATGCCCCGCTAAATTATGCATTAAATATCTAGAGCATGGTTGAATCCACATACACGCATTTGTATTAAGTCTTAAGTGCAGTGGCCTAGTTAAAAGGGATTGCAGATTTATTTAGAACACAGCTGCTAGAATTTTTCAAAATCTGTTGCCTTGAAATGAGATTTGAAATTGGGGAAAAATGTCAAGTTCATATGAAAAAGTTGTATTCTTTATCGCGCGACGACGTCCTTATTTATTTGTTCAGTTTATATGTTTTATTTTTTAAGTTTTTTTTTTTTTAAATAATATTGTTTAATTCTAGTTCTAGTAAGCCTTAGTTTTTTTGAATCTATTTAGTTTGTAACAAAGCCGTGTTTAATTTATTTGATAGGTTGATATGTTTTATTCTTTATTTTTTAAAGTGTGATATTTTGCAAATTAAAGTCACCATATATATCTCATTTATACCTGAATCCTTCCAACTATCCAAGTTCCTTTTTTTCTTACTGATTTCGAGGTGAATAGGGGACACACCCTTATATCTATAAATATATCTTATTACACTATCCGAACTCCTGTAAACAATTCAAAACCCGCCTCTGCTCTGCACCCTATGTGAAGCCAAGCATATTTCAAGCGCCCCTGAAATTAGGCTACAAAAATTATGATTATGATGTGTTTATTGTTTTTATGCCTGCCTTCAGCCATTTTGCCAAATAATACAAATATAAATGGCGAAAGACACACACGCACACACACACACACACCCAGCTACTTTAGTGTTTTGTCATCTGTGTTGTTGTGCCTGTTGTTGCCTTTGTCTTTTGGCACAAGAATTTTTGTTTACATTTCGTACTGCTAATCACATGCAAATCCTTTTAAGTCGCAATGACTTTGTGACTTGAGCGCATAATAAGCTCATTTGTAATGGAAATAAGTACACACACACACGCACACGCTCACTTACTGCGCACAGATACTCACACGCAGCACACAGATACTCATGTGTTTGTATTTGTAATAGCTGCAGGTTGTTTGGCATGACCTTTTTTTCAGTGTTGCTGCTGCTTTATTTGAAGTTGCGAGTGTGTGTGTGGGTTGTTTGCATTTGTGTGTATCTGTGTGCTTCGTATGTGCAAGTGTGAGTGTGAGTCGCGTCAAGGTTTAGTCGCTTTTATTTATGTTTTTGCTTCTGTATCTGTGTGTCTCTGCTTACTCAGCCTTCAGTACGCAGTAGCTGTTTGTTGTCCCTCAGTTGACACCGTTTTATTTCGTCGGGGTTCAATTCCCACAGCTGCGCTTCAATACAAAAGGCATTCATCACTTCTGATACCCTGTATCCATGGGGCCATGGTTATGTTGTTGTATATTAGTTGAATGACGGTGGTACCTGGCAAAAGTTGGCATATGAGACTATTTGTTGTTTGATACCAAATGGCTTGTCGTATCCCAGGATAGCTATTGAGCCATGTCTATTTGTCCTTTTGTGCTTTCTTCAGTGTGTCCTTGAAAACATTAGTTTAACAAAGACTATTAATTAAGCGATTTGGTGGTTATTTTTAGAAGTATTTAAGGCCTCTGTGCTGAAGCATCCCATAATATTTAACCTAACACGAAACAGTTCAGTTCGTCATATGTCATTGGTAAGCCTATACTAAATGCATAGCCCTGAATCAACAAAATTTGAACTCTACCCAATTTTTCTATTGTTATAAAGTTTTTTATCTACTTAGAATCCTTAAACACTTAGACCTATAGCGTATGAATGTAAACGGATAGAGATTAATTAAATTAAGCAACAATTAAAAAAGTTTTTATTGAAACTTTTTGTTTAAGCCAAAAATTCTTAAAATACGTTCTTTGGTTAATACAAATACATTGACTTACTTATATCATGCGTAGTATTAAATGGTTGATTCAATATCGAAATAAAAACTTTGTGGTAACACGAAATACGCCAACATCGATCTATACCGATCGCCCTTGATAGTCTTAACTGGTCTGAAGAAGAACGGTCAAATTATGACTTACGAGCAAATAGCAGCCCAAGCTGTCATCACAAGCAGTCGTACAAAGGTGTTTGGTGAAAAATATGGGGGTTATTGGTGCCCCAAAAGCACCAATTTTGTTTGTGTGCACCAGTGAATGTGAAATGAGTTGCATCTGTCACAAGAAATCTTTCCCAAAAATCCGGCTTAAAAGACGTGGCTTCTCCCTTACCACTAATCTTTGAGATAATTGAAGTTTATATGGAAAGATCTTTCTTCAAAATTCGCTTTAAAGTAGTTCCACTAATATTTCATACTCAACACTCTCCTGAACAGCTTCGATAATTTCAATACGGACGACATTTAAAATCGAACGAACACTGGACAAATCTAATCCGCACAAATAATTCGTATTTGAAGTAAAGGCTTTAGAAATGAAAGAATTTTACAAGGAATTTTTTTGTGCTGACAGAACATTTAAATAGGTAAATTATTTCTCTTATTATTGATGAAGAACACAGCCGTTCGTATTCGTCTTAGGTCAACTGAACTTAGTCCTACGCTTTAAATTAATAATAATTAAAATTCTGCGTCTTCGAAAAACTTTATCCACAAATGTTCTGATGCAATAATTTAGACAAATGTCAACCATGTAAGGTTTGAACGAGGGTGGTCCTATGCAATGCGATCCTCATGAGTCTATTGTAACTGAAATGTCAACGATTATTAAATATAGTTTTTTTTTGTCGATTAGTATTCGATTAGCATTGATATTGGCAAAAGTTCTACAGCTAATAAATTTATTTAAATATAATTTTTTTCAAATCTTTTAGTAGAAATGAAGCATCCCTAGAACCGTTGACTAAGCGTGGTACTGAAGTATCTAAATATATATTACCTACAACTCATGTAGCCAAGCAAAGATACATTTAATACACTCACTCTCACATACGCACATTCAACACAAAGATACACACATGCATGCACACACTCACACTGGCAGACATATTTAAATTATGAATCTAATGTTCATTTTATGCGCGTAATTTACGCTGCGAGGCGTTTTTAGTGAAGCACATGAGCTTCTGTGCATGTATTTGTGTGAGAGAGTGAGTCCGTGTGTGAGTGAGTACATGTGTGTGCGTGTTAATGTATCTGTGTTAGTGTTTGCATGCAATTATATATCTGTATCTGTATTGGCTGCAACTGTAATTGCTTGGAAATGTTGATGTGCTTTAATTCGCAATTGTTTGAACGCCTAAAGGATACAATTAAATATGCAGCTGTTGAACAAATTTCTGCAGTTCTAAATAATTAATGTTTACAAGGTGCAATAAAAAAAATTTTCCAAAAGCTTTTTGCATTCAACGTAAAAACCCGTAGTCGACAGTAGCTCCACGGCCTCCCATTTCAGTCCATTTATATATGGAACTGATTTAATTATTAACTTGTTCCGACTTACGGCTCACACGCACCTGATGTCTATATCGTTTCCTTATTAATAGTTTTTGGTTGTAGCAGACGATCATAATAGGCCACACCTGCGTAGCCACAACATATTTTCCCGTTCCGTCCAGAGTAAACCGTAATTTTGGACCAGTAGCACTACCATTTTATAGATACAATAATGCATTGCACAATCCCTTTCGCGTCTTATGCGCAAACTATAAAAATCTCTACGATTTTCTAGCTTATAAACGGTATATTCAAATTCATCTCTTTCGGTATCTTAACTCATATTGATTCGTCAAATGGATCATTTTTAACAAATCAAGAACTACGAAACCCCAACATTATCTTTACTGATATTTTGGCTTCAATCTCATATTTTATATGTTAGTCCAAGTTCTAGCCAGTCCCATGTTTTACTTTAGCACGGATTCAGATCAGTTAAAGCTGCTAATTTCTTATCTTTAAATCATTTGGGTTGGCCAGCTCGCTTTTTGTTCTTGACAGTCAATATTTTGCATGCCTCAAAGCCACACTCTGCATGACAAATTGTTTTTAGCAGACTCGCCATAATCTTCCATACACATAGGAAGGGCTTCAGCTTTATTTTTCTTACCATCAATACAAAAAATAAACATAAATATGTTCCAGTTGACTTTATCATCGCCCCAAAAGCGGAGCATAGAGATGAAGCTAGTAATACCTCTATACTCTAGTGGTACTCTGTTTTATATTAAATATTCAATCTATCGTTTATCTCCAAATTATTTAAGCAAAATATTTATTCAATTTAATTTCCGCAATCATGCGAATCAAGCTGCTATTTAAAAAGCCAACTTCAGCTGTTTTATTTGTTAAACAAATTACTGTCACCTTTGGTTTGACAGTCAAACCTATTCGTTTTTTTCACATATGCATATATAAACATATTTGAACCCTAAAATATTTGCACTCAACTTGAGTACCTTCTACTCATGTGTATGTACCATAAATATATATTTATTTGCTTATAATGACATCAAAATTTTCCATCAAGTATACGCAATGACTTGCAGTAAATAAAAAGCAAAACCCCGGTACCCAGATATACACAAACTCACTCAAACTCTTGAGAAACATATGCAAACTGCTTTAAGCCAAGGGGAAATACTTCCGCCTAAAAGAGCAAACAAGTCAAAGACCAAAAAAAAAAGAAAAGACAGATAAACCCAACAAAAAAGAAAAATAAGAAGACATATGAATGTAAATAGCAATGGGCCATAGAAATAGAACTTGGCACAAAAGACTAGACTTGGAAGTTTGGGCCCAAAAGCAACGAAATAAATATTGTGCATATAACAAATAGAAAATAAAAATGTTGTGCATTTGAATAAGTAAATCCATAAGTAAATAAAGGTAGAAATAGCAGGCATACGACAATGAGCGAAGCAGCATAGGACCAACTTGGCAATGACAAAAAATTGCGCATACGCCCATTGAGCCAGCTTCAGGCACTTGACTTAGTTCAAGTTGGTTTATTCATATGCACTTGGGTATATATATGAGAGCAGCCTGTTTATATTTGCTCTCTAAAGTTTTTGTGCTTTAAGTTGAAAGTTGCTTGCACACTTTTAGCACTTTTAAAGCGTAATAAAATAATAATAGAAAAAGCCAAAAAAAAAAAAAAAACAAACTAACAGAAAAAGTCGAGCCGAGTAGTTGAATTTTGTATGTACGCCACGTGCAGCAGTGGCAGTAGCACCAACGGCTATTAAATGGCTTCAGGCGTGTGGCAAGAGACCAAACTGTGCATAAAACTCAATCAAGTTGAGACTCCACACACACACGGGCACATCAATGCCTTTTACATACTTCAACGCGCTGCTGTCGCAGAGGTCTGTCCTTTTGGCCTGCTGCTGCCTTCATTGTCCCTGCAGGCATGTCAGTTCTAATACCAACTTTGACACGCTCACACTTTGCATGCTGTATCTACATAATGTACGGGGTACATCTCTTTTCCTTTCACGTAAAATACGTATTACGCTCTGAGACAAAAGACAGCAAAAGTAGAAAAAAAAGAAAACAAAATGTCGTGTTTTGGCAACAAAAAGGCCAAGATTATTTCGAGCATATATAGCAAAAACACAGCCTTGCCTTTTGTACCTCGGGGCCTTTGCGACACACATGGAATCTCAGCAGAAAACAGAAAGGACTCGAATAAACTAAGCGAATGCATAAGCATGCTTAAGAGTTCAGCTCGTCGAGAAGTTAAAACTGTCCGATGATCCATGTGTATAAGAGCTTTGTCTCTGAGCTGTTGAGCAACTGCTAAATAATTCAAGTACCTCGTATATAATGTGATTATTTAGAAATATTCAGGTTTTCCAATTTATAGCTGAAATGTTTCCAAAGCGTTGGCATATCTTGGAGTCAATACGACCAAGTAACTTTTTGATTGAAGCTAATTATTATTGTTTTGCAATGTCATTTGACAGAATTTTATTTGTTTAAATAAATTTTTTTTCTTATCTATCGAATTTTTAAGGCGGTTTTAGCTTACTTGAACATGATGATTATTAGATTTTAAGCCAAAGGCTTATTATGTTTGTGATTTGTTTAAAAAAAAATAAATATTTAGACGTATTCAAAATTCTTAAGCTTTCGCGCTTTGTAGTCAAAAGTGTTATTTCTGGCTCTCCCAACTAGTTGTAGTAAAAAGATATCCTTTTATTTTTTCCAATATATATGTCCGATCCCGGACTGAAAGATACATAATCTTCTAATTTCGTACTAAACAAGTTTTTTTGGCAGTTTTGTAATTGGTTGCATCAGTTTTGTTAGAGCGTTCTTCGATTAGGGCGAAAACACAAACCAGGTGGCTGAAATTGTGTATATCGTTTATGATCCTTGTAGTGTTACAGCTAATCATGCACAATTTTGGTATCGTCGATTTCGTTCCTGTAGGCCAATTGTCGAAAATGTCGGTAAAATCGTGGACATAGTCAAGTTCGATCGTCATATAAGCATTGTACCGATTATCCTAGAACTAAAGCTTGAACTAAAAACCGTTTGAAACCATTTGAATTTACAAAAAACCTCATAGACCGAATTTCCAAATGCGCATCGACTTATTTGAAAAGCGTGTGGTAACTGGCGAAAAAAAGTGGATCATTTACGACAACGTCAAGGGAAAACGGTTGTGTTCGAAATGCGGTGAGCCGGCGGAAACGGTGGCTAAACCAGAATTGACGGCCCGGAAAGTTATGCTCTGCGTTTGATGGAATTGACAAGGAATTATCTACTAAGAGCTGGCAAAACTCTTAACTCGGCACTGTACGGTTAATAATTGGACCGTGTGTAGGAAGCAATATGCCCAGAAGCGGCAAGCTTTCGCCAATAGGAGAGGAATTGTGTTTCATCGAGGAATTGAGTTTCTTAGAATTCTCAAATTTGACTTGCGCTAAGTCTTCCTAAGCATGATTATTGGCCTTATTCTTAATTTAAAATAATTTTAAAAAAATAATGTATGCATTTCTTAAGAGGTATTTTCTACAAAGTTATTTTGAAATAAAAGCAAATTTATGGTAACGAAGTATTGTTTTTAACAGACTTTTTATATGCATGTCATTCAAGAACTCGATGATAACTTAGCGTTTTTATTACAACTGACATACATTTGTATATCTCTCGTTTGAAGTTCTTTAAATTGTGTGCCAATTCTACAGAGTCGGGATTTTTCGTATTAAAAATTACCAGTACAGAAATTAAAGTTATATTTGTTAAAAAACCATTCGTCCTATTTAAAAGCTGCGCCAATTCAACAAAAACTAAGTGGAGTGTAATCTAAGAGTACAACCTAAAATAGGTGATTGGTTTCTAATCTCTCAAACCTATAAAATGATTAAAAAACTGAAAATAAATAGCTCTTATATATTGTTTTTGTGCATCGTCCTCAAGACATATTATTTGTGCTTTTTCCATTTTTTCTTCAACAGCATCTCATCTACTACCTAATTGCAATTTCACTTTTTTTTATAGTTCTTTTTGTGACCTTATTTAAAATGCCTTCTCCATTTCGAAACTTATCTAAAATTTCAATTTTCGTGTTGCACAAATTAAATTTGACAAGTAAAATTTGAGTACAAAATATTTAAAATTGTGCTATATGAAACAAAATCGTGTAAAAAAAACTGAATATATTTTATTTTAATTATTTCATTTATTTTATAAAAAACGGCAAAAATCTTGAAACGCAGAACCCAAAACAATGGCATACACAAAACTTGACTCCCATAACATAACTACACCGTCTTCCAATTTAATAGCTAGCCACCGTTAGTTGCTCCGACTTGACCAAGTATATCTTAATGTGACATTGACGCATCTTTTCAAGTTGGTCGCCTTGCAGCTGCAACGCCTCTCCATACTCCTTATGCTCGACGATATTGCCATTGCAGGCAAATTCCTTCTTGCAGACGCGCAATATCTTCTTAAAGTCATAGGCATCGGAAAGTCCCTGCACAGTGATAATTGTCTAGCTACCCTTTCGTTGCTGTATGCGTATGTGCACCAAGGTAACTTGAATATTATCATCTTTGCCATTGCTGGCAGGGCCAAGGGGATTTCCCGTATTAATATTAAGTATCGACATTTTTCAGATAGAAAAAATTACAGGACGAATTGAAGATTTTTATTGTTTTAAATGCGTCCGCATTGACCTCAACTTTATTTCATTAAAGAATGACTTCTTCAAAAGCTGAATTGACAGGATAGTCCGAGCTATTTGTTCAAACGAAAAAAATTAAAAAAAACAACGGCATACATTTCAACGGTTATCGGCACTTTACGAGTCGATAAAAATTGGTCGATGAAACACCGATTGCCGAATTACCATTCACTACGCAATTGGCTGAATTTCTTTTTCTAGCGGTGTGGCAACCCTATCACAAATATTAATTACCACGTGGTAAGCATCATTCCCAATAAGTTTTGGCGAAAGAAAATTATTTCACAAAAACGAAATACAAAAAACATTTGTGTCATAATGGGTTACAATTTGAATCGCTTTATCGGAGAAGTGGACGTGCTTGTAATATGTCCAATTTGCAATGGTGTCTATCAGAACCCCATGCAGTGTTCCATTTGTGAGCAAGCCTTTTGCCAATCGTGTATCAGCACCTGGATTCGCAACAACTCAACTTGTCCAACCAATGGTCATGGCATGGTCATGGAACACATCGTTTGCGTGCCACGTATTTTGCGTAGCTTATTGGAGCGCCTTCAAATTAGATGTGCCTTTGCTGAGCACGGCTGCTGCGAGCAACTTTCTTTGGAGAACCTACGTTCGCACGAGGCCAGCTGTGAGAAGGCTTCCAATGTTGCAGTTAGCTGCGTTGCAGGTTGTGGCCAGTTGCTGCTACCTGTTGACCTAGAAGCACACACGTGCTTGCCCATGCTAGAAGCTCTACAAAAGGGACAGCGTCAAAAGTTCAACCTGCTGCAACAACATGCAATGCAAGAAAAGAAATTAATCCCGGATAAGGAATGGGAGAATGTGCATGATTTTATATATTACCTACGTCATTCATGTCCAGTGATAAGTGATATTGGCGCAAATTGGGACGATGCTTGCATGATGAAATGGTGCCAGACACTTCCAGAGGTAAAAGTGCGCCGTTGGGAATACTTGATAAACCGCCCTAATAGGTTCATTAAATCGGAGCTTAGGGATTCGTTGCGTAAACAGGGCTGTCCAATGCAGATCATAGATGAAATTTTGGACCATAGTTTTGAGACTAAAGCTGATGATTACAAGTACGGATATAAATTCCGACTGTTGCAGCCATTAAGTCACGGTGAACAATGTGTACTTATTGCGGGACATGAGAATAATCCACTGCCGGAAATTTCTGTAAGGTTGGGCTGCGTTTTGGTTTTTGACAATTGCGTTGAAGAAATGAACAACCTTTGGCTGCCAGGACTATTTGTGCGGTATCCTCGTGGTTTTAATATCAGTATGTTTGCTTCAAGTAATTAAAATAACATTGTTTCCCAATGTGATTATTTAACAATCTTAACCTTACAGATCTAGCTGAGGGTACTAATAACTCTTCGAATTCAGTAGCAGAGCGTCAGATACCTTTATAAACGATTTAGAATGGTTGTTGATACGGAAACTAGATCAAAAAATGTATATTCTATGGCCGATGAAACTGCCTGATGTATTATGAATATATATAAAAATTCTATTCTTTCATTTATGATTCCGTTTATAATAAATAAAACACAAAAAATTGATGGAATATCTTTATATTTTTGGGTAATTTGGAAATTTTTAAGTTCCCCAACGAAGTTGGGGTTCTTAACCACTTGAGAGACAGTTGTCTATGGTTGTCTATCTAGGTGGTAAAAACAGCAATTGAATAATCGGATGTACCAGACTGGCTGGCTAGGTGCATTATTGACAAGCAAAAGTATTTTGAATTCTAAACCCTTTTGTGTCAAATATTTCAGGACTTCAGGAACAAGACAGTTACTAAACTAATCTTGAAACAGATTAGCAGCCGTTATCCATGCTTTATGATTTGCCATAAATTTAACTGGTAGTTTTATAATGTAAATTAATTACAAAGCTATTGGCATGAGGGCTTTGTTGATTAAGTGTATGGCTTCAACATTTTATCGCCAGAAGCGTTGCTACAAAGCAAGAGGGTCATCCGATATTCGGCTGCCTTAAAGACAACAGCATTCTTTAGCATTTCCTTCCAAAACAATGCCGTTTCGTCAGGATTCAATATATGATGTGATATATTTTTGTTCTCTTGAATTATTTTTGGTAGTTCATCTGGATAGTTTTTTGTAGCTTTTTCGTCTGTTGATGTCAATTCTTCATGAATTTTTACATTGTAAAAAGCCCGTGTTTTCCTAAAACTTGTCAGCCATCCATGACCTGCACTGAAATCAATTTCAATAGTTCCCTGATGGGATACTAATGGTTGAAACTCCAATTCAAAGTGCATTCTATTTAACAGTTTTCCTCATCATTACAAAGTTTTTTTATTTTGACTGTTAAAAGTTGTTTTTGAGCTAAGTACTCATCCAGAAATTACTAATTGTAGAATGAAGCTCTCATTATCGCTTCGTTGAAACCAAAAGCTGTGTTTACAGATGTTAGGTTTTCGTGACTTTTGTAAATTAATTAAATCTGCTTATTGCCTTCTCTAAGGCACAATTAACACATTAGTTACCTTCTGGAAATACAATACATAGTACATTTCTTCTTGACGAACCGTGTTATTTCAAAACCGTATAAACCGTGTCTTGTCTTTTTCTGCATATTGCCATAAACTTTGAGAAGTATTTATCGCTGAACCCAAAACAATGACATACACAAAACTTGAAACACAAAACAAAGCAACATCGTCTTCTATTTAATAGTAGTTATCCACCATTAGTTGTTCCGCCTTGACCAAGTCCATCTTAATGAGCCATTGACGCATCTTTTCACGTTGATCGCCTTGCAGCTGCAACACCTCCCCATATTCCTTATGCTCGACGATATTGCCATTGCAGGCAAATTCCTTCTTGCAGACGCGCAATATCTTCTTAAAGTCATAGGCATCGGAAAGTCCCTGCACATTGGTAATTGTCTTGCTACCCTTTCGTTGCTGTATGCGTATGTGCACCAAGGCAACTTGAATATTATCATCTTTGCCATTGCTGGCAGGGCTAAGGGGATTTCCCGTATTAATATTAAGTATCGACATTTTTCAGCAAGAAAAAATTGCAGGACAAATTGAAGATTTTTATAGTTTTAAATGCGACCGAATTGACCATAACTTTTTACGATTCGATAATAATTGGTCGTTGAAACACCGATTGCCGAATTACCATTCACTACGCAATTGGCTGAATTTCTTTTTCTAGCGGTGTGGCAACCCTATCACAAATATTAAATACCACGTGGTAAGCATCATTCCCAATAAGTTTTGGCGAAAGAAAATTATTTCACAAAAACGAAATACAAAAAACATTTGTGTCATAATGGGTTACAATTTGAATCGCTTTATCGGAGAAGTGGACGAGCTTGTAATATGTCCAATTTGCAATGGTGTCTATCAGAACCCCATGCAGTGTTCCATTTGTGAGCAAGCCTTTTGCCAATCGTGTATCAGCACCTGGATTCGCAACAACTCGACTTGTCCAACCAATGGTCATGGCGTGGTCATGGAACACATCGTTTGCGTGCCACGTATTTTGCGTAGCTTATTGGAGCGCCTTCAAATTAGATGTGCCTTTGCTGAGCAACTTTCTTTGGAGAACCTACGTTCGCACGAGGCCAGCTGTGAGAAGGCTTCCAATGTTGCAGTTACCTGCGTTGCAGGTTGTGGCCAGTTGCTGCTACCTGTTGACCTAGAGGCACACACGTGCTTGCCCATGCTAGAAGCTCTACAAAAGGGACAGCGTCAAAAGTTGAACCTGCTGCAGCAACATGCAATGCAAGAAAAGAAATTAATCCCGGTTAAGGAGTGGGAGAATGTGCATAATTTTATATATTACCTACGTCATTCATGTCCAGTGATAAGTAATATTGGCGCAAATTGGGACGATGCTTGCATGATGAAATGGTGCCAGACACTTCCAGAGGTAAAAGTGCGCCGTTGGGAATACTTGATAAACCGCCCTAATTGGTTCATTATATCGGAGCTTAAGGATTCGTTGCGTAAACAGGGCTGTCCAATACAGATCATTGATGAAATTTTGGACCATAGTTTTGAGACTAAAGCTGATGATTACAAGTATGGATATAAATTCCGACTATTGCAGCCATTAAGTCACGGTCAACAATGTGTACTTATTGCGGGACATGAGAATAATCCACTGCCGGACATTTCTGTAAGGTTGGGCTGCGTTTTGGTTTTTGACAATTGCGTTGAAGAAATGAACAACCTTTGGCTGCCAGGACTATTTGTGCGGTATCCTCGTGGTTTTAATATCAGTATGTTTGCTTCAAGTAATTAAAATAACATTGTTTCCCAATGTGATTATTTAACAATTTTAACCTTACAGATCTAGCTGAGGGTACTAATAACTCCTCGAATTCAGTAGCAGAGCGTCAGATACCTTTATAAACGATTTAGAATGGTTGTTGATACGGAAACTAGATCAAAAAATGTATATTCTATGGCCGATGAAACTGCCTGATGTATTATGAATATATATAAAAATTCTATTCTTTCATTTATGATTCCGTTTATAATGAATAAAACACAAAAGTATTGATCGAACATCTTTATATTTTTGGTAAATTTTAAACATATTAAGTTCTTATAGTTATTGTAACTAAGTTTGGGTACTCAATCGTTTGAGAAATAGCTGCCATGACTGTCTTCTAAGCGAAATCCCTAATTAATATAGAACGCGAAATATAACGAACTCATGTTGTTTACAAAATAATTATTCAATTTCTTTACAGTATTAATTTCCGTTTTTTATTGAAAATGTTGAAGTATGTTTAGTATTAAAATAGTAAAAAAGTAATGTCTGTCGTAAGCGACTACGTTT
Source organism: Chymomyza procnemis (assembly GCA_035046065.1). Lineage (NCBI taxonomy): Eukaryota > Metazoa > Arthropoda > Insecta > Diptera > Drosophilidae > Chymomyza > Chymomyza procnemis. The sequence goes on from JAWNOJ010000024.1 coordinate 11,780,125, forward strand.
TTCGGTTGTACGAACTGACTTACATATGCAATGAATGTTTGAGTTCCATAATAACAGACATTTTTTGATTTTTCAGACTGTGTTCAATATTCTAAAACAACTAATCGAAAAGAAAAATAAATTTTGTAAAGTTTAAAATTACTGTATATTCCCTAAATTGCTTTGTATTCTTTCTTCATTACGCAATTAGATGAATGCCGTGTCTATTCTGTCATAAATGTTGAATGTCACCATAGTAGGCGTTTTCATCGGGTCTCGTTTTTTGTCAAATCATTCTCAATAATTAAACAATAATACAAAAAACAACAATTGTCTCAATGGGTTACAAGTTGAATCGCTTTATCGGAGAAGTGGACATGCTTCTAATATGTCCAATTTGCAATGGTGTCTATCAGAACCCCATGCAGTGTTCCATTTGTGAGCAAGCCTTTTGCCAATCGTGTATCTGCACCTGGATTCGCAACAACTCTATATGTCCAGCCAATGGTCATGGAATGGTCATGGAACACATCGTTTGCGTGCCACGTGTTTTGCGTAGCTTATTGGAGCGCCTTCAAATTAGATGTGCCTTTGCTGAGCACGGCTGCTGCGAGCAACTTTCTTTGGAGAACCTACGTTCGCACGAGGCCAGCTGTGAGAAGGGTCCCAATGTTGTAGTCAGCTGCGTTGCAGGTTGTGGCCAGTTGCTGCCCCGTGTTGAGCTAGAGGCGCATACGTGCTTGTCCATGCTACAAGCTCTTCAAAAGGATCAGCGGTGTAAATTAAAGGTGCTAGAAGAACAATTTTTAGCACATGAAATGAATGAATCCAAACACGATAAGGAGTTGGTGAATATCCATAATTTTATAGATTTTCTACGTCAATCATGTCCAGTTGTAAGTAATATTGGCGCATATTGGGATCGCACTTGTCTGACGAATTGGTGTCAACAATTTCCGGTGGTAAAATTGCGCAGTTGGCAAAACTTGATAAACCGTCCTAACAGCTGCATAATATCGGAGCTTAAGGATTCGTTGCGTAAACAGGGCTGTCCAATGCAGATTATCGATGAAATTGTAGACCAAAGCTTGGAGACTAAGCCTGATGATTTTATACTCGGATGTAAATTGCGACTGTTGCAGCTATTAAGTCAAGGCCAAGAATGTATAATAATGGTATGCCAAGAGAATACCAATATGCCATGCAATTTAGTCAAGTTAGGATTGGTTATGGTTTTTGAACGTTTGGATAGATTTCCAGAGGAAAATGCTGAGTTTGGTGAGGAAAACGGCGTCTTAAATGTATTTGAAACCGATGGTGAGCTTAATAGCAGCAGTGAGGAGGATTATACCCCTAGCTGGGATGATGATTTCGGTCTATACTATTACAGTTCCGATGATACCTCGGAAAATATTTTTGAAGCAATTGCAGGTGATGCTCATGATAATCGCGCGACTCTACAACCTTTAATTGATTTGGCTAACGAACTTACCCTTGACACACCGCTAACTGAGGGTACTGGTAACACTGATAATACTGAGCAGCACATACCTGTAGGACAGGCACCAAAAGATCTTTCGCAAAGTCGATCATTGGAATATCAAATAATAACTGATATGGAAGAGGCTGCAGTAAATGATAGTAATTTGGAGAATATACAACGCAATGAGCGTGAAGATGACGATATCGTTGTAAATGATTATTTGGACGGATTTGAGCGGATATTTGCATTTTTGCGAGAGTGAATTGTAATTAATTTTGGCTTTTACTTTTTTATGGTAAATTAATGTATGAAAAATTATGGTTTACAAATCAATTACAATTCACATAACCTCCAAAAAATTATATATGCATTTTTTCTTGTCGACTTTATTTTAATTTTATATTTTGGTAAATTCAAATGCAAATGCAACTAGAAAAGACCAGTGAACAAGGGGTATGAAAAATTTTCTGTAAATTTCGACGAACGAAATTTGGATTCATTTCAATGGTCCATTTGGCATAATTGACATGATGTGCATGATCAGCTGGGTTTAGTTTATAGTCCATTTGGATTTTTTATGGCATTATCTTCAAATCGACATGAATTATGAGAGAAGAGAAGAGTAGTCCGAGCTATGCCCAACTTCTAATAACTAGGATAACGTGACGCTCGCGGTTCCAGCTCAACAGTGGAACGACCTTAATATGAATGAAGTTTTGTGAGGGTTGATGTAGGGGCAGTGTAGGGGCAGTGTAGATGACGTCTTTGGTGTCATCTTTGGCGTCTTCCGTTGGGCATAGCATTGCACAATGTTGATGTGTGTAATTTTGCATTCAAAATCTGTCTGTAATGATACGGTCAGATAGAGGTTGCCACGCATGGATTGGTTTCTTTATCTTCTTGGACTCTACTACTTTGTATCTGCGACCTTCACTATTGCCACTATGCAGAACTAGGTTGCTATTGGATGTTTCCCTACTGCCACTACATCTCATCTCACTAGTTACAGCTATTGCTACCTGGAGTTGGCTCATCTCTTCTTTGAACTGCGCTTATCTTGATGCTCCTTTCAGAGTTCTCACGTTACATTGTTCAATTCGTGTCCGTTGTGAGATGCCTATGGCCGGCAGCAAATATGGAGAGACGTTTATGATTATGTGCTGCATATTAGATTTATTAATCAATTGATTGTCAGTTGACCTGTTGATTGATCAAATATCATCAGCGGAGAGTGGCGTACATTCGTTTCGCAACCGGATGACTCGCTGTACACATTAGCTTCCTTCCTAGCGGATGCTAGAATAGTGGCGGGGAGGCTGTATATCAACTTGCACTTGACTTAGAGATCACCCTAGCTTTCGCTCTGTACGTACAACGCCATGCCACCTATATGTATTAAGTAATAAATATTATTATTAATATGAACTAGTTTTTGAATATTGCTCTTGCATTTGTATCCATAAATACCAACACAATCAGTAATTGATTGATTCTGTTTATAAATCATTTTTAATATTTGTTCTTCGGGCTTGATATTTTAATCCTAACATTCGATTGACGTCCCATTCTTGTAGTCTTCGCCTTATAACATTTTCTTCTCTAAATGATCGTAGAAAATGCCATGGCGTGCTCTCTTTGCATAAGCTCTTACTCGGTTTTTTTTTTGACTGTAACTCACTTCTTAACAGAGTTTCTTTTCTCATATTGTTTAACTTTAAGTTCAACTGTAATTAGTTGTACTCCTTAATAAATAACAAATAAATAAATCAAACATATATATAATACAATAGTATTTCCTGAAAAATCAATTTTATGTATTTTATTTTTTTTTGTGACATTGATTGTATCGCCAATTAAAATATGTGCAGTACAAACATTATTTCACATATTTTAAAATTATAAAATCATTTAAAGCTGCAACAATCGTTTGCTTGATTTATATCGTTTTTTGCATACCCCATACACATACCCCCAAACAGCTGTTGTTCTTCAAAATCAATTGTTGCTATAAATTTTGCTAATTTAATGGGAAGCAATCAAAAGCTGCTGCTCGGTTACCTTACAAAAATTCGTAATAAATGTCACATATGCCACACGGAGTCACGAATAATGGCCGCACATTTGTCACATGCTCTTGCTTTTGGCAGCAATACAAATCAATTCGATAAATAAAAATATTTTTAATTAAAAATATCAAATAAAGTGAAATCTGTGCAAATATAAAAAACAAATAATATTTTCTCAATGTTGAAATAAAAAACAAACAAAAAAAATTATCTGAAAAAGTGGCAAAAGCAAGAAGCACAATTCTCTATATAAACAGCTGAGTGCTGCCAATTATGATAAATTTATAGTTCGCATTTATTTCTCGATTTTTTTTTGTTTGAGAGAAATGAGCGAATTTTTCTTTAATACAATTGGACATAAATATGTGTACGTGAGTGTTTCTGCTGTGCGGATGTGTGTGCGAGTGTGAAAAATGTCTCGCTGTTTTTCTTGGCAATTTTCCATTGTTGCAACAGCTGTTGCATGCTGCGCACATTTTCAGTTTTTAATGCTGATTATATGGAATTCTCTTCCATTTTTTTTGCGCTGTATTCCTTCGACCTTTTAAGGGGTTCTGCCATTTGACCGTTGTCATAAAAGTCAATATGCCAAATGCGTGAACGGCGCAGCTCTTGACCCTTTTTTTCCTACAAAATACCCTTTGGAGTTGCAACGACTTTTGTACTGGGTAGACCATTAAAAGTGGAAACCTTTGTTTTTGAAAAATATAAATGAAGATGATATTTTTTATGTATATTCATTTCGATTCAAGCCGATATGATGAAGCTTTTTTTTTAAATGATCAACTTTGGCTTTGTTGCTTTTACGTTGAACTAGGATCCTTGGATTTTAAATATTTGTACCAAAAAACGCTAGTGACGTTAGATCGAGATATCTCAGCTGACTCACACGGGTAACAATGGTCACAATATATCCATTGCTTGGTGTGCAGTATGGCATGTTGTGCCATCTTTTAGTAACCATAAGACATTTAAATTATTTTTACGAACAACGAGGCATCACGAAATCTCTTATCGGCTTCGAAAGCATGGGAACCGACGATCATATCCGCACAAACACCACCAGAAACAGTTAATATTTGATCGTATAGAGGCTGGTCTTTAATTAATTGAGCGTTTTTAACTGGCAAAAAACTGACAATTTTGAATTTTTACAGTTCCATTTCACGTAAAATATGCTTTCTCTGACATAATGATTTTTTTCCAAAAGCTGAGTACGTTCTCAGCCATTTCAATGGACATTTGACATAATTGACACAACACGGAAATTCAGCTGGGTTTAGTTTGTGTTCTACTTGAAACATCTTCAAATCGGTATGAATTCTGCGATGAACTTGATGTAAGCTGCTAAAGAGATAATCAAGAATTATTGCTCTTGAAATAGTTCAAATATCCTTCAGCGCTAAGGCCTGTCTCGGCCGATAAGCTACTGTCAGTAAAGTTTACTTAGTTTAATTGTTCTCAGTACAAAGTAGTATTCTACAAAATACTAAAACACAATCACTTAAATCTTGTCTTCCACACTAACTATCTGAATATAACTCAAAGTCGAAGCTGAAAGAGTATGCCAGTATTTGTGCTATCCCAGTTCACAGGCAACACATGTTACAACTTAATCACAAAAGATTGGCCCCAATGAAGGCGTGAAGCATTTTCATAAAATTTTATTAAATTTTAAAACGAGCTTCAAGCTACTTTAGCAAATATCATTTATTTTATTGTTCAATCCGAGATTCCTTTTGCTTGTTAGACGGTTAAGGACGTAATGTTCAGACGGAAGGGCATTCTGTGTGCGTGTGTGTCGATGTGGAAGCTGCAATGTCTTGGTCATCTTGACTGCGTGCCTGCAAGTGGCAGCTGTGCGATATAAAATACATACAAGTTCGATTGCTATTTGCGCTATTGTCCGGCTCTGTTTACGGAATTTGGTCATACGTAATGAATGTTTATTGTACATGTTTTGTTGTCCGTACATGTACCATGATTTTTAACTACGATTTTCTAATTGTTTTGTGTTTTGATACCATCAGTGCCAGACATTGTGGAATATACCTAGCGCCCGTTTTAAAATGGAATTCTTTTTGTATATTGCAAATTGTGCTTCGATTTCATCCAATCTACGACAGAAATTTTTAATATCCTCAGTTGTTTGACTATCGTAGTAAGCTGATGGTGGATTTTGTAGTTCATAGTAATCACGTATCTCTTGTATATTAGTTAAAAGATTATCCATAGATCTGCCAAAAAATAGTAATTACAAAAAATTAAACCATCAAAGCAGTTATTACCTTGTTTGCAATATACCTACATTGGACTTTCAGCTATGAATAATTCAAACCAATTGTATTTTTGTATCTTTAACATCTGGATTTCGTTTTTAGTAAATCAGTAATGGATTCAATACTTCGTACAATCGGCGTCAGGTTCATAAGGCTTGCCGTCGATAGCAGTTGCGTAAAGTTATCGATTGAAATTAGCTTGTCAGTTTGTACGCGACCTTTTTCTAAGCAAAGAACAAGTGTATTGACTGCTTCAATTATACTATAACACAATTTTGAATTTAAAAGTTTTTTTTCAAAGCATACTACTTAAGAAACATTTATTTTATATTTGAGATCTAAGCCATCATGGGCTTAGACTTTAAGAAATAACTTTAGAAATATTGGAATTTCTATGTGGTTCCAACATGCCGCTAATATGTGATTTTGTGTTAGCAAATATCTGGTAATTAAAAATGGGTTACTTGCGGAGCCAATGATGACCAGGCCTGAAGCAATTGTCAAGTAGATTTTTATATTTTGCATTTAGTAAAAATTGATTGATAATGTCTGCTACGCGCTAGTCCACAATTTTTTTTCGAATTACTGTAAATTCGACACTTTAGCTCTTGAAGAACTCTCGGTAGTTTTTATATATCCGTAAATTATTGCTGGTCTGGCTTTCGATACAAAACAGTAAAGATTCTGATTACTTTCAACTTGGCGACAGCAAGAGCGATCTCTGCCTTATCTGCTTGCCAGTTGGCATACAGCCTTCTCCTGGATGGTAGCGACCTAAACATCTGTATGCAACTAAGTCATCGGGACGCTAAATTAAGTTGGCCTGGCTTTTATTTGAATAGATTAAAGTACAGTTCTACCAAGCTGTTGACATCAACAGGGACCTCTGTCTCAAATGATTGCTATTTGACGCACAGCTGGCTGACAGCGCCACCTGGGTAGATAAATAGTGGCTACAGTTTTCAGATAAAAGAAAAAATCCATTGAATACCAACAACAAAGCCACGTATAAAACCTACCATATGTTGACGACCAACGCAAAATTATGCGATTGAAGGATATGCATCTGGACCCTTTTTTGAGGGACAACGCTTGTAATGAACTGGCGGCTGCGCTTAAAACAATTATGGCTAATATAACGCTACGACGATGAAGACGAAGGCTGAGGATGACCTAGCATCAGATGGAGAGACAAAATGAATAAAGACATATCCTCTATTGGTATAAATAATTGGTGAAGGAGCGCAAAGCAGTGGCATATGGTGAGAGATGATAGATAGAGGTTAGGGAGGAAAGAGAAAAACTGAAATGTTGAGAGACCCACTACAAGAACCTTCTTGTCTCTTGAAGAAAGTTGAGATGTGACTGCAGTGGTAATTGCTGTCAGCCTCCCTCTCCTGTTTAAATCCAAGTTAATCATATGTTGGCCACATGGGTGATGAGCTCCACCAGAGCTTTCAGGTTCCTTCTTCCGTGATGGAGAAGGAAGTCTGCTGCTTTGTGTGAGGGTTCTTTCACGAAGTATTTTGTAGCTTCCTGTGGTCCTTACAATTCTTGGCTGATAGTTCCGCTGTGCGCTTCATGGTTATCGCCTTACTGATAGGTATAAATGGCTCAGCAGCACAGGTTGGGGTGGTAGGCTCGCCTCCCTGTATACCTGAGTGACCAGGTACCCAGATGAGACACTCGAGTCCACCTACTATAAAGTAGAGTAAAATATCTACACATTATTGAATGTACGTTTATGAGTTCTACAAACAGCTTAATATATCATAAAAGTATCAACGCAAACCTAAAAAGCTGTTTTGAATGCATTCTTCTTAAATATACTCCGAAGTCGGAGTATGGACATATCTCTATTAATAGCTATTCGAAGAAAATAGAGACTTGTAGTTTATAGGCGAATCCGCACGGCTCTGTCTTATATTAATAGGGTTTTACTTAGGCAAAAAAACGTTTTGATAGCCATTGTCCACTCCTTAAACCTAACTCAATTAAGATTTTTCTTGCAAGAAATCATTCGTTTTGAAACCTTGTGAAAAATTTGAATTGGTGAAAGATGAGGCAGCAAACATATGACGATCAAATTAATTTCTGAGTGTAGCATTTGTGTCATCAGCTATAAGGCAATGGGAGGGATGCCTACCAATTCATATTATAATAATAGTAGCTAGTTAAAAGAAAACTGGCGAAAGGAGGTAAAAGATATAAAAATATCGTTTTCTTAATATTATGCGCCTAGTAAACAGGAAACCAAAAAGCTACTTACGCATCTAACAAAGGTTACCGCTTATAATTGGCGTAAACCGGAAACCAATTTCTGCCCGAATTTTTTCGTAGTAAATGATCTTGTCTAAAGCTTCAGTTTTTTTTTTTTAACCAAAAACTACCAGCCTCCGCGTTACTCAAAAGCTCCAACTTCTCAATGCCTCCAAAACGAACCACAAACATATGTAACATTTTAATAATAATAAAAGCAAATATCAACAAAAGCCAAAAGGCTTATCAGCACTCTCTAACAAGCCTAGTTAAATATGTAACTAGATGGGGGAGTAGGGAAAAAAACGAATCCCAAAAATCCCAAGAAGCAAACGCTTACTCAAAATATTAAAAACGAAAAAAAATATGAAAATCTTGAAATTCAATAGCTGCCAAAGGAGTCGAAGGAGCAGTCGGCGTGCAAAAGTCATTGTTATGCATGACGCTAACTGCCAAAGCCAGAGCCAAAGCCATGCCGGACAAGGGAGGTACCGACTCGAAGGGTATGCACTAGCATGCTGTGATTTACATAAACAACAACAATAACAAATGCTGCCAAACAAGTGCCAACAGTAGCCGTGGAGAGAGAGAGCAACAACTCTGTGTGTGGCATGCCAATGGTGGCAACCAGAAGAATAAAGAAAACGAAAAAAAAAACATAAGAGAAAATATTAAAGATTCTGAAAACCATAATCTTATTGACGTGATAGGATTACACTTTGCTAAGTGAATTAATAAAGTATGCCATGGATGGCGGGCACGTCCAGTGTTGGTAACTACTTAGTGCAACCACTCAATATGATATTCACACACAATATTATGGTCAAAATGAGACAGCAAAACAAGTGGCTGCATGGATGGAGTTCGTTGCCGCACTCTGATTCTTGACAAGGGATGATGAGCTGCCCAGCAAAGTTTTCTAACCAACTTGAGTTCGTCACAAGTTCCGACAAGTTGCTCTGCTGCCTCAACATTATTAACATAATTTATCATGACGGCAACACAATTCTGCCGCTAAGCAGCTCCGGCTCGTGCTCAATAAGGTAACACTTTTCGCTTGGGGCTCTGCTTATAAAACTTTTAGCCAAAGTTTTCTTTTTTTTTTTTGTTACCCATGTAACCAAGACATAAGTATTCATTACATAATCATTATACATAATTTTGTTGTAATTTCTTGGTTTTTCTTCTTTCTTTTTGATTTTGGCCACTCTGTCAACGTTTTCATTAGAACAAACTGGCAGGCTAGGCTGGCTGGCTGGCAGTCCGCATGAAGTGGGCAAAAAAATAAAATCGCTGACAGTCTGCTAAAAGTTTTCCAAAATAATTATGTCATGACGAAAATGATTAATCATTGGTTCGATTTGCCTGTCGCTCCATTGGCAGTGCCTTTAAATTGTTGGCAAAAAATAAATTGGCATTTGTTGTGGTCGAACTGAGGCTGTCCTTACGGCTGACTTGGCAATGGCAATTTGACAGCTCCTTTGGCGGCTGTTCCAGATATTTTGGACATTTTGATACCAACAGTTGTTTAGCGCTTTTTAGTGTACCCCTGGGAGCACTTAAAATATTTTCTTTCCTATTGCCAAGGCAGGCAGTTTTTTTTATATGTTGATTTTTGGTCTTAGATAAATGGCTTTAAATTTGATAGCATAGTCTTCGATTGGGGGTATATATTTTTTTTTTTTTTCAAAGCTATTGATTTCACAAAAGATGTGTGGGAAAATAATTTACATATTTTTTGGTTTTTCTTGCAAGGGGGACAAAGGTTCGAAAGGTGTTTGATAACTGAAACAGTTAACTATTAAGATCTTGTTGAGCTGTTGATAAGCCTAGAAGCTTATACTTGCATAGTGTTATTAAGTATTGGCGGTTGTTCATTTGTATCGATTGTATCTTGTTGTAGGTAGATATTGGTCGTTGTTTCTGAGGCATGAATGCAGGTAGATCGTGGTGCTTATTTAAGGTTCGAAGTGAAGGAATTCGCAAGTTATGAAAATAAGCGACCCCAAGGATTCTTTTTCATTTTAGTTCTATTTCTGTATAGCTCAAAATAGCAAACTACTATAATACTGACTATGTTGTACTGCTTTTGTCATAGTATTCAAGCAAAGTGAAAGAAAATAACAAAAATACTTAAATTTCGTTTGAGTTCAAGTGCAAAATTTTAAAGAAAATGTAATACAAACATGGTTGTAATATTATCGTATGTAAGCCAATTTTATTGGCATTTATTATTAATGAAAGAATTATTATTAATAAGAATAACAGTGATCACTCTCACGACGTCACCTTATTATTACATCATGAGTAACTTTAATTTACTTTACTTTAGTTCGCCATTACAACCCGTTATCGGTTTACAGTCGGCCTAATTTGCTGTTGCCGTTATCGGTTTACAGTCGGCCTAATTTGCTGTTGCCAGGTGTCCATGCATTGCGCGCGCCTTCTCCATTTGGTCACTCCAAGGGAAGATAGGTCCTTCTTCACATAATCTTTCAATCGGAGCTTTAGTCCTCCTCTTTGTATTTCTTCGTCGGCTTTCGCATTGAAATCCTACTTCACTGTAGAGTCCTCCTCCTGTCGAACGACAAGCCCGATCCAACGCAAACGTTTTGCCGTAATACATTGGATGACACCTAAGTCGCTGTAGCTCTAGCTCATCCGAAGATTTTGTGAAGCATTTTTATCCCGAAGACTCCAAGCGCTTCTGCATCCGCACGCGACACAACCCATGCATAACCGGCATATAACAGCATAGGTTGAGCGTCTTGTAGAGCGCTACTTATGTCGATCGAGAGAGGTCTCTGCTACACATTTGCCTGCTAAGACCAGAGTAACACCAATTGGCAAGTGTGATTCTTCTCCTAATCTCCAGGTTAATATTTTATTCGGTGTTAAGAGCGTGTACGTAAGTTCCTTGAAAACGTCAAAAGTACAGCCGTGCGTTGTAACCTGGAAGCCTAGGCGCCATGCATCCCTTTTTGTAGGCAGTATACACTTTGACTTGCCCTCGTTAACCGCAACCAACCCATTTTTGCTGACTCCTTTACAATTGCAGAAAAGGCATCAGTGTTAGTACAATGTCCAGGAGTCTCCTTCCATTATAAAATTGATGAGATTGGAGCACTATGAATTGGGTCTCTGTTAATAAAGCTAGATGAACTAGTAAGCATAAATTATAACGCGATTCCTTATTGTGAAGTTAAAATAAATATACTAAAGTGAGGCTTGGTAAGGGCGCTACGGACAGAAAATATGCAGTATTAAGTTTGAATAGATCGGGGAATAATTTCTTTAAAGTTGACACATGTACTATCTAGTCAGCAGAACCAACAGCAAACGATGTATCCATTGTAAAATAAATTAAAAAGGCAATTATCTTCGTTTAAATAATTTCTTTTACTACAAAATTTATAATTATTTTCTTTTGGTGGTTTCTCAAATACTACGAGTTGGTAGAAAATAAACGCAAGCTGTTATCTATAATCTGATTTTTGGTCAAACTTACTCGTACAATTTCGGTGGAAAGCAAGCATCTTAGAAATCAGAAAAAATGCCATTAAAAGTTAACCACAAATGTGTTGAGTTTTAATCGGTATTCTTTAAAGATGTGGTGACTGGAAATTGTTTTTATTTAACTTTAGGCTCCTATTTCTACGGCCTAAAAAATGTCGCTGAGAAAGATACAGAGAATCAGGCGGAATTACACCAAGTCAGGCCATGCCAAATAACACACTCTCTCTTGGTTATCTATGTTGCAATTCAGTAGAGAATTTTGTATTATAATTATAATATTATCAACTGTAATTTATAAATAACTTAAAAATCGTTTGAAATTTACCTATCTTTATCGTTTATCATTTTAGTGATAATAAATCCAAATATTTGGTCGTAAAATATAGGCAATCGTCAAAAAATGAATTTATTGTTCAAAATAGAAAGGAACAGTATATTTTATTGAAGCACATCAGCTCGTCTACAGTTTTACGACCAGAGATAAAATTGCTTAAAAATAAAAAGACTTGAAATATTAAAAGACAATACAGAACCGTGACAACAGTTCAAACACGTGAAATCAACAAATACATCTCATTCGATGACAGACCCACATTGAGTTCCCTCAGGTAATTACAACATCAAACCAAAAGTTTAACCCATTTTACAATGCCAGCAACTATCATTGGCGACCTTGAAGTTTTGCCAAAAAACCAAGAAGCTGTCAAAACTTTCATACGAACATCCATAAAAAACTCCTTTAGACATAATTTGAAAACTTTTCGGTTTGGCTAACTGGCAGTACAACTCTTGAAGTTCCTTCGGACCATTAAAAAGTTACGCTTTTTATTTCAATTGCAGTGTCGTTGCCGTTGCCGTTGCTGCTATTCCAACGTAAGTGCAGCGCCGGTTGATTCACGAATATTGTGGGAGTTTTTTGGTTGAGCGCGTCAACTAAACAAATTATAAACTACAAATTTGCACTTGGCAACAAATGCCAGCCAAGGGCGGCTGCAACAACACGACAATGACAATTTCACTAAGGTGGCGTGAAAAGTGCTGGAAACGGCTAAAAATGTTGTGGCAGTGTTGTAAATGGCAAAACTTTTGCCTTGACTTGATGGCCAAGAAAGTTGGCTTGGCTTGTCAATAAATGCAAATTGCTAGCCAATTAGTTGTACCAAGAGAAGGGAGCACATTATTTGTGGACCAAAAAAAAAATAAGAAGAAAAACATTAATAATTGCTCGACTTGTGCTTTAGCTTTAATCCCTTTGACATTTTGTGCCAAAAGCAAAAAAATCAAAAAAAAAAAAAACCAACAAAATAATTTGTTGCATAATTTACCGCGTCAGCGCTTAATTAATGCAAATGAGATATGCAATGGCATTTTGTTTTTTGTATAAGCTTGCTTTTGTACCCCTCGAACTCGAAATGAGTTTTTCATCAAGTCTAACAACTTAATTAGCTCATAAAAATTACGCCATAAGCTGTTAACCTCTCACTCCCTTGACTCACTACCCCCAAGCCCCAAACCATTACACACACACACACACCAACAGCCTTAGCCATGTAGATTGTGGCTGCGTGTTGCGGCCACTTAACTGCGGCACAGATTGGCTCAGGCTCCAGCTCCTGCCCTGGCCCAAGTCGTTGGCATTGCCGGAAATGTGCCGCCAGGTCGTAGGTCACGGCGCGCACAATTTCTGGCATAGGCGCAAAGCTAATTAGTATTAAGTGCTCTGGCGGCACTTCAACAGCCGTCTACCCCGCAGTACGCCCCCGCTTTTGCTACGCCCCTTTTGTGTTTTTGCTGTTTTTTTTTTTTTTTGTGTTTTTGTTGAGCAACAACAACGTCGCCTTGGGGGCATTTGGTAAATATTTTTGTGTGTGCGGTCAACTGAAAAAATGCAACCAAATGGCATGCGAATCGTCAACGCTGGAGTGGTTGTTGTTAAAGACGGCCAGAAAAACAGGCCAGTGTGGAGTACAAAACGATTTAGCATCGCTTGAGCGCACAATATGCCAATGCCGACAATTTTTGTGGATAATTTTTTTCATACCAAAATATGTGGTTTTGGGAGAAGTCGAAAATATTTGATGTTTCTGACACACGTAGATTAAATGTGCATGAAAGTATTGCTATTTATAAAAACAAAAGTGAAAAAGTTGAAATTCGGAATTCATTTTAATAGGCTTACTTTCAAGGTAAGCCTGAATTTTGGTATTCGCTGCGAACAATTAAGCAATGTAACAGAAAAGGCTAAATTTTCAATTCAAAACAAGCACCAAAACTTTTGGAATTCTTATAGGCAATATTGTGGCACTTTGTCGCTGTGAAGCACTGCAATCGGAGATAGTTTCTGATATACTAGTTTTTTATAACACGCTTTCATTTGTTTACGAAATGGTTTCATTATGTTTCATTATCATCTCAGTGAGAAGGAAGAGATATTCCTGCGAAAGACATGCAAAACAGTTAGTAAGCTTTTCTTAAAGCGCCTAAAAAAATCCATCTAGTGGTCTTCATTAATCAATAATCATATTTTGAAAAAAAAAAAAAAAACACCTGGTAGACTGCAACAGAGAATCATTTGCCATTCAATTTTCCATGTTTTTATTTTTAAAGGATAAGGTTCGATTTCCTTCCATTTAAACAGTGATGCAGTGGCTGTTAAAGAGCTTCAAAAAGTCTATCTTGTAGTCTTCTAAAATCTATAACATATTCACATTTTGAAAAATGATTGGAACAAAATCACCTGGTGCGGTACAACAGGGGATTATTTGTGATTTACTCTATTCTCAACACTTTAATTTTTTAAGGATAATGTCCGATTTCAATACATTTCAACTGTGATTTAGGGGCTGGTATCTATGAGAGAAAAAGAGGAGCAATCACTTTATCTTAAATTCGATTGTTAGCCTCCATTTGAGCATCAACTATGTCTTCTATATATAACGAGCAACTTATTCTTAAAGTGAAAAAAAAACTATCTATCAGCTATATATCTAAAAATCTTTTTTCAAGCCACAAGTTGTAAAACACTTTCTGAATCTTTCGTAACTTAAGCACTTACTTATCTAAAATATATTGCTCCTAATTTTAAGTTAAAAAATTGACAATGCAAAACCAAATAAGACAATTGGTTCAGGGCACATTGGGGGAAAATTTGTGCCCCGGCTACAGTAGGTCAAATAAGAAAAGTTGGTGGCAAAGCAACAAAATATATGCAGAATATAATGGCGGCTACCCTCAAAACGGTTGTGGATACTCATTTTATACAAAAACTTTATAAGGGATTCTGCAAAGCCTTTATCAGTGCAATGCTTTTAAGTAAACATTGCATTCAATAACGATGCGTCAGAAAGACTTGGAGCACCAATTCAGCTTTTTCAGGATGCATTGCTAGTTCTTCAGTTCAAATGCGACAATATTGCTTATACACCATTCAAGCGAGCATGACATTGCTATTAATGAGTAAAATGAGAAATAACTCCTTACAATGTATGAATATTCATAATAAAACTACAAATGTTCCTTTGTAAATCGATTCATGGTTAAGTCAAAGAATTAAATATAAAAGCGTTTGACAGTTAGAGATATTACGTTTATCGCCTAAGTTGTTGAAATCAGTTCTGCTTAAAATTATATTGCGAAAAATTACCCTTTATTATGCGTAAGATATTGACAGTAATGCAAACCGGGCAACCGATTGGCATATGTTTGTTTAGGAGTCACAATTAACGTCATTCTTCGCTGAGAAAACTGATAATATCTTTAGACATCTGAGATATCGGCATTATAGTTATGATAGCCGTAGCTGTACTGCATTAGAATTGCTCGAAGTGAATACCGAAGAGATACTAACGAACCTTCTCGAAAAGTCGCTCTACTAGCATCCTTAAGCAGCATCAAGGATTCCATAACCTAATGCGTAGTCATAGAGATTGCCCCAAGAAACACTCGTATGCTTAGTAAAGTTTAGACAACCTTATGAGCTATCACCCTTTTTACTAAAGATGAAACTACATTGCTTAGTATCTAAAAACACTTTCTTAAATTTTGCAATTTGCCCCAAAATAAATGTTCAACTGCTCTCAATGCAAATTGCATGACAAGATAGAATCACCCAACAAGCACAAAGCTGACAAACCAGCCAATTATCTTATTAAAAATCGTTTTTCTACTTTGATCCCCCAAAGAACTGCCACTCCACAAAAGTCCATCCATGTCTTAGCCTCGCTGGCACGTAGTCCTTTACGTTACTTCAACTCATTTCCGTTGCTGCTCACATGACTTTATGTAATAACAGCCAAATAAAATTATCTTATCAGCAGCCACTGATGCGTGCTGCGTGAGTGCGGGTGTGTGAGCGTGTTTATCTGTATCTCTGCTTATGTTTGTGTATTTGTATCTATGTGCGTACGTGTCTATGTGTGTGTGAGCTAATTTTATTGCATAAAACTTGTGCTTATTGCGCTGTCCAAGGTCCAGTACTGTGTGCCAGTTGTGAAGGGGAAAAATTGCACGTTCCGGCCATACAAAATGAACGTGACCGCTTGTATATGTATATATACGTTCACATGTTCGTGTCCATGTCCGTGTACGTATCCATATCCATGTCCCTGTTCACGTCCGCATTTGTGTACCCGTGTTTAATGTCCGTCCAGTGTCCGGCAGCATTCCCCATTCACATATTCACGTTTTTCCTGTAATGTACACAGCTTAGCAGCGCAGCAGCTAACACAGCAGCATCTACGGCAGGATGATGACAACACGATCCTGACAACAGCCAAAAGACACTTATGCATGGTTATTTTTTTTTTTTTTGGTACATTTGCAAAATGTTGCAGAATATTTGGAAAATAATGAGTTGCTTTTTACGGCAAGGTGCGCTGCATTACATGGCAGGTGGTCCAGATTAATTTTGCTTAAAATTTTTCAGTTTATCGGAAAGCGGGTAGATACGTCCATCAAAGTAAGGCAATTGACTTTAATTTGTGCTGCTATCGATCGTAGTTTTAGCAATTAACAGCTTCACTGTGGCAATTAAATTTTTTTTGAATTTCTATGCAGTAGGCATTATTTTGTGCTACTTCCATTTATTTTGTTGCTAAAAAAATATATGCAAGAAACTACTTACGTTGACTTAACAAAAAAACTACGGCAATTTATGAAAAATTCAATAAATATAGCAAAAAGATTTTTTCTAAAAATAATTCAGCATATATACCACAGAGTTTCACAATTTTCTGTAGGATAGTTCACGGTAGCCTAATTATAACTATACACTTTATGTTTGTCATTTTATTTAAACCGCAGATAAATTTAATTTCAGATGTTGGAGTCAGACTTATGATTTTTTGCTATGCTATTATTAAATCGTAAATTCGATCTGGACAAAAAATTACTTAAATTCATTAAAAGGTAAACAAACAACAAGTTCGCTATAATTTTTTTCACATAAATATATATATATATTTTCAGAATAAGCATATAGTACGTATCTACGCTGCATTACCTAAGATTATTGTATTATTATTGAAAGTAGAAGCATTTGCTTTAAAAAAAAATAAATTAAAAAGACATTTATTTTCTTGTTTGATTCTGAATATCATTTTATTCAGTTAAAGGAGATTTGTTTCAGCTAAATTTTTATTATGATATTGTATGAAAAACGATCATTACCCTTAAGGACAAAATATGCGTTTCTCGACGTTTTCTAGTGTTTTAGCCACTGATCCATAAGGCTACAGTAACTTGAGCTATGGTTCGTGGCTTATCAGCGTATTGAACTTTATATATCCTCACAAAAAAATCGACCGAGTAATCACGGTGGTCAGTGAACAATAGACATCACAGAATTTGTTATCATTGCTCGAAAACGTACGCCATTGACGGTTATCGCTTTTCCATCATTATCTTCGAAAAAATAGGGACCTACGATTATATCCGTACAAGCACCAAACCAAATAGTCTGTTTTTGATCAGGGTTTTCAGTGGCACGTAAAATGTGCTTCCTCTGACATGATGCATTGATGCATGATGCAAATTATGCGGCGAAGTGTGGTCCGAGCGATGCCCAACTGCTGAGAATGACGATAACTCGATGTTCGCAGCTCCTACTCATCACTGGCTCGAAAGGCCTCTATATTTTGATCGCTTGGTTAACATTATCAACATTATAACATTATCAGAATTCATAAATTTTACGTATAAACGTCCTATAGTGTTATCACCAAACCCATTTTCAACTATTTTGCACGAAACGTGCGTTTATTTTCGCAATTGAGAAGTGATTTTGAATATAAAGCTGTAGAATTGCAGCGCGTTCGTTTGGTGTGTATTTTTCAAAAATTAAAAAAATAAATATGTTTGTTTTAGCTATGGTTTTCGCTTCAAATACGACGCATAAAGACATCTTTATTTATAGCTGATCAAAGGAAATATTGACCTACAGATAAAAATCCTAGATTTTTATTTATTTGCTATCTATGCCAGTGCTAGACCAATACGTCAGTGCTGCAGTGTGGAGTAGAACCACCGATCTTTCGATTTAGAGGCCCACAACTTCTAGTGATTGCCACTGTTAAAAATAAAAACGAACAATTGTTAATAGTATTAGACCAAAAAATTAGTTTCAATTGTTAATAAAAAAATTACATGTATAGCACCGATTTCTTTCGATATCCTCTAATAACAACATTTTCGCATTCCCATATCACAAATCATCCAAATTCAAGCTGTGTGCCGCTGAACGCGACACTGACTCACATTTTACTACAGCTTTTTATGTGTTTTATCTTTGTAAGGTTTATAGCGCTGCCGTCTTGCTCGCTTACATGCGACAATCGAGCTTACTTCAATTTGTAAGCAATTGCAATCGATACCCGTGGGTAGAGCTAATGTTGCCATCTCACTCAACGTTTAGCTTTACTCGCTCACTACCTCCCTATCCCTCTCTCTCTTTGAGTACTTACTCGTTTTATGCGATTACCGTCAATAAGGAAGCCGCAATGAGGCCATCTACGTTTTTTTTTTTGGTTTGAGTTGGCAGCACTGGCTGCAAACTACTTAAGCCAAATGTGGCACGTACGTTATTTGCAATGAAATGGCAACAACAGCAGCAACAGCAACAAAAACAACGACAACAAATATAAATGCAAATACACATTTTGTGGTAAACATTCGAAGCTCGTTACAAATGCTCACACTGTGTGCGTGTGTGTGGTAGTGCGTATCTGTGTGAGCTTAGCAAACCGGAAGTGTTGATTTTCATTAAATGGCGTTAGTTCATTCGGAAAAATATTGTTGTTGTCGCTTTAACTTATTAAATTAGCCTGCTTCAGTGAATATGTGTATTTTCGGTTGGTTTTTATCAAAATCAAGTCAAATGAAAATTGTTGATAATATGCTTCCACCTGCTTCATTAAAGCAGAAATATTTTGAATTATGGCTGTGTGATTAGTAGCTAATTTATGAAGTGTTCATAAAAAATCGCAAAAATCGTATATATGAAAATCGAAAGAAAGAAGTTTCTTAAATGTGTAAGAACTATAGTCGATCGAAATTATTGCTAATAGAAGGATTCCCCAAATATTCATAAGATAATTAATAAGTAAATAATTATTCAAAATTTTGTTCTCTTTCTCTTGACTTCATAATATTATAAATATTTAGGTACTACGATTATTTCGAAATACATACCTGGTTGTAAATTGTTTTCCATGGTTCTATGCATTTCTTCTATTAACTATAAGTGATTATAGAAAATAAGTTAAAATGATGTAGATGTTTCTAGTATGTAATCTTTCTATAATCTCAAGCATCTGCACTCTAAAGAGTATTAAATGGTGTTGCATGTGAATCGTATTAGGCATAATTTATGGACTGCTTATATGTTTCACAAACGTATAGCTGTCAGTTTAGTGTAAAAATTGAAATTTTAAAGGATTTTTGTTTTTCAGATGTATTGGCTTATATTAAGATTACTTTAAAACTTAGTAGACTATACCAAAGTATGTATATCTTGATAAAAGTTCCTATAAGAACCAGACGCGGCCAAAAATCTGAACTTCTTCAAATGGTTCTGCGTGATAAATTAACAACAATCGGAAACCTTTTTGCTTCTTTTATTTCTTATATTTAAACACACTCAAAAAAGTTTTTTTGCTACTACTTCCATAGTAACTAGTAATTTTCGACCTCATTTATTTATATTTTGAAGATTCGAGTAATCCTTTTGGCGTTTAATGCTAAAATATAATAACCTTTACGATTTAATATCTTAGAAACGGTCTATTCAATCCATTTTTTTCTCAAAATTTCGCCAAATCGCGCATTTTTGACCAATCACTAATTACGAAAACCCAACGATTTTAACGCTGATCTTTTGCCTTATTTGTTAAGAAATGCTTAAACTTTTATGTATAATCCAAATTATTTCGGCAGCCCCAGACGTAAAAGTATATAAAATTCAGCCATCGGGCTAGGGTTACCTATTAGTTTTAAATAATATTTTTATCAATATGTTTTTACTATTTCATAATCTTAAAATTATTTAATTATAAGTTCAACTGACAACTAAGTTGTACTCCTAAGTTAATGATAAACATATAAATAAGATCCATCCTTTTTGGACAATTTTCACATTTTTAATAAAAGGCTATGAGGTTGAATTTTAAATGTATATTATTGCTTCAGGGTGGGCTTATTGGCAATTCTTGGTCTATTTCGTGGCTGGGTCAAAGAGGTGTGCTCTTAGAAGTCTCCGTATGGTTTAGTTTTTTGCATATCAAAATCTGTCTGCATTTATAGATTTTGTATAAGATGGCATTAGAATGTCAATTTCGAATCTTTCCTACAATTTTTCTAATAAAGTCTACTCCATAATATATATTTTCTTTTTTTTATCAAAAACAGCGAACTATATAATATTTCAGTCAATACAATGTTAAATAAGGTTTTTCCCTTACCGCAGTTCAACTCTTGTGTTCTATAAATTGATGATATCTAACAAAATTTAAATATGGGTACTCGAAATTTTTAAGATAATTTCCAAGTACAAGTTCCAATTTATCTAAAACTATTTATTATTGTGCCGTTTTTTTGTTTTGGTTATTAAGAAAGATATAATTTTTTTGAGAATTTTTAAGATCTTTTAGTAGCTTTACGAAATAACGAGTTTTAGGGTATACAATGGTTAGTTTTTGGTAAAATAATCGCTGTTTTTCAATGCACTATGTTTTTGAAAGTTTTTTTAAGTTTGAAAAATATCAGAGTTTTAAAAAATTTCAGTATTTTAAATTATAAATTTTACTGACTGAGTAACTTTATCAATGTGGGATTTAAATCATTTCCGATCAAAAGTGGCATTAATATCAGCATTTGTGCTGAAATCTATTGAAAATATTTTCTTTATATCACTTAAATCTCTCAGCTTCGACCTTAGAATATTGTATCTATTTCTTTTTTCGTTTGCCTCGCCTCAAAACACCCTAAGTTATTACCCAAAGAGTATTAAAATTCTCACAATTCTCACAAAATGCACAATATCTGATAATGATAAAATAAAATGACACTTTCCTCATAAAAAAAAAAATACTACACAAAATAAAAGTCACAAATAAAGAAAAATATAAATTTAATTTTAAAATAAATTTCCAAATATTATATAAATACAAACACAAACCAATGGTTGTGCATATGATACTCGGTCGGTCATGTAAGCATTTTGACATGACAATATGTTGGCACAATCATGCTTGTGTCTGTGTTTGTGCAAATAATATGCTTTGAAAACGATTCCGACTAAGTCTTGGTTAAATTCTGTTTGCGTTGTTTCCCTCTTTGTAAATTTATTTATATTTTACTTTATTTATAAATCAAATTGGTTTAAATTTCACCACATTTACTTTTTCACTCTTTCCCTCATTTAGTGTTAGATAAAAACAAGAAAAGTTGTTTTTGCTTAGTTTAACTAAGCCATAAGTTTTCCAATTTACATAACTTCCGCAACAGTTGAGACCATAAATATGCAAAGAGATTTTGTCGCTCCATTATTCCTGATAGTATAAGCAAAGATGCAAATGTCCCTGGTACATATACATTTGTATATCTTATGAGTAGCTATGTTTATAGGATACATGTAAATGGTCTAAGAAAATATTTGAGTTTGCAAAACTTTTGGTTAAATTGAAATGTAATAAACAAAAATATTATATTTAACTTGATGGGTCTTTAAATTTTAGTATTTCATGGACTTAAGCAAGATTCTTTATGAAGTGAGAAATGACATACAGATGACGTAGGGAATTGAAGTGGAACCATACGGCCTACTGTCTGCTAGTTTGTACATTTTTTGGATAGCGCTCTATCTTTTTTTTTTGTCTCTTCTTTAAGATATTGCGACTATGAATGAAGGGAGTAAAATCAGAAAGTTGCCATTTATAAAGGGTGATTTTTAAACAATTTTATTTTTTAGCCTGCATTTTTATTTCAATAACGGCAAAGTCTTGAACCTTATTGTGAATGGTGAGCGCTACCGCTACTTAAAAAAACTTTCTGCATTTTTATGTGGTTTCAACAAGATGTGACAACATGCCGCGAAACAATGACCTGATGGAAAGTCCAGTTCGGTGAGCAGTTTATTTCACGTTTGGCAACGAAAAACTGACCGTCATTTTTACTGTAGACCATTTTTTGTATGGCACGCAACGAATGATGGAAGCTAATCATGAACAACCTCTTATTATGATAGCAATCGATGTGTTGCAGTAGTATTCAAAAGTTGCATCCAGCATATAATTATTTTTAGCGCAGCGTCATCCACAAATTATATTAAATTCTAATTATTATCATTAAGTTTAATAAATCGATAGACTGAAATATTCATAAATTATTTTTATCAATTAAACTGGCAAGTTTAAAAAAAAAATACCCAGTATAAATAAACAACTTATACCTTAGGCATAAACTTCTCCGAACATAAAAAAATAAATTTATTCTCCTTGACTGTGGTCATCGCTCCAAAGGCGAAACATGGTAATATCTTTATTAATAGCTGTTCGAAGAGAACCGGGACCTACAGTTTATAGCTAAATCTGAACGGAGGTGTCTTTTATTATTAGAGACTTAGATTTTAGCTTTTTATTTGCTAGCTATACAAGTGGTAAATAAATGCACCAGTTTCTTTTCCTTTGTTTAGTAGACAAAAAATAATTTTTTACAAGCACTTTTCTTAATTTCATTTATAATTCTATAAAAGTTCTTGCATTCTCAATCATTTTGTATTTTATTCAATTTTTATTTCTTTACCTTATTTAACACACAACTGTTGAAGTTCAGAACTGCACTTTCAAACCATTAAATTTTGTTATAACGATTATTAAAATTACTTCATTTATAAAATTAAATTTTTGTACATTAACTTTCTACCAGTAAGTGTGAAATCGTTACGACAAACTTTTCCGTTTGGTTATGAGCAAAATTTTAATGTGCGCCAAACGATGGGACATTAAAATTTTAATATTGCATATGAATTACCTTATATTAGTTGGTTGCTTTAGTTATTCTAATTATATTACAGCAGTTGGCTGTGTGAATTGAATATTAACTTCATTGTACAAGCATAACTTTTAGAATATTTGTTATATATGAGAATTCAATATTTGGAAAGTTTTTGCGTTCAAATTTTGGCAAATTTTTTTAAAATGAGTTTAGAGAATTTTACAAGTTTTTGTGATAATCAAACCAAAACCTGTTTTATAAAGAGATGACAACCCTAACATCTGTTTTTCTTTAGTTACAGTTAACTAGCATTTTCGATAACTATTTTGTAAATATGCAGTTTTCTATGTACTTTTTCGATTTCTATCGACAGCTGTGTACTCCCTGCTTCACCAATTTGTAACCTAACTAATTTCACTAATCACATTTACTTAGATAGCGCCTAAAATGCTTACGGAAAGTGTTTTATTATTGATACACAATTAGCAACAATAACAACAAATTAGTGTCAATTTAAATGCAACTCTTTGTTAACTAATTAAATGCAATGACGCCCTCGAGCTGAAGAACAAACTAAATTATTTCACAGTACATATGCACGAAATAAGCGCATGTGAGTTGATTAAACAAAGGCCGACTAACTAACTAGCCAAGTTAACTATGGCTAAGGATTGTAGTACACCTGAAGTGGCCAAAAACCAAGCGACTAATACAACAAAAGCCAAAACTTAATTAATATTTACATGTGCATTTTGGGTGGTTACTGTACCGGTAAAGCGAAGAGAACAGTTGAAGAGAGCAAGTGAGAGAAAGAGAGAGAGGAGAGAAAGAGAGAGAGAAAGATGAAGTGCAGCTGTAGTCAGATGAAGCTAGAGGCTTCACTTTAGAAGCTATTGATGCAGCCATTGTTGGTTTTGTGTCGGTGTTGTTGTTGTTGCTGTTCTAGTTGCTATTGTTATCTTTGGGCTGACATGTTTGCATATGGCCAGGCGCCAGTCTGGCAGCACTGAAATGCACTTCCTTCCCAGGACCTGGTAGAAATCAATTCGCATTGTTAACCCATGATTGGATATTATTGATTCAATTTGCTGCCAATGCGCCGAGACATGTTTTATGCATACACGCGCGTATGTGTGTGTGTCTGTGTATGTGTGTGTGTGGTGATAATGTCTGTCTGTATTGATAATGGAAAACACACATTCACACACACACACACACATACACACACTCACATACAGATACACATTTGTATCTCTGTATACACTTGACTTTCTACATAGTTTAATTTATGCATGTGTATTGCACACTGTCCCAACGAACCTTTAGCTAGTAATGCATAAATGCATCTAGGCTTCAACAGGGACGTAGCTATAGCAGCACCCGAGGAGGGATCACAAATTACAAACAGGAAATGACTATATTCCATGTGGAAAACCAACTTAACTTAAGGAGCGGCGAGGGGCCGATGATCGAACAGTGAAGCCGCGCCATTCTTCTGACGAAAGATGAAACTTTTTTTTAATTTTGAATTTTCTGTATCTTAGAACCCGAGTAGGTCTTAGGTATAGCGTTGGTATCAGTTTCATAATCTTTCTTCTCAAAGTTTTTCTTTAATTCTTTCAAATATTTCGAACTCCTTGTCATAAATCCCTTGACTTGTGTTTTTGTCATGTTATTCTTCTTGGTTCTGCAGTTCTTTGATTGGTTTAGCGCTTTGATATGATATCATATAAGCTTTGGGGGAGGCTGTATCGAGGCCTTTAAATAGTTTCTGGTAACTAGTCAATTGTTTAGGCGTTAATGTGGCTGAAAACTGATTTCCCCTTACATCAAGGGCTTCCACTTACCGGCGCCTTGTTCCAACTTAAAATTGATGCCTGAATGGTTATGGCTTATGGTTTTGTCATTTTAAGTCCAATATAACTTTATAGGTAAAAACTTATTATAAGTTCTACAAAAAGGAAGTATATAGATTAGCTGGAATAACCAGAAAACTTACATAAGGGAAAAGCAGGTAGCTTAAAAGCCACAGGCTTATAGATGGCCATCGAATCTCCTTTATGGTACCATATAACTCGAGAGACCTTTATTAGCAACCAAAAATTACCGAGGTGCTGGATTCTTTCCCTGGCCCAAACGGAATTACTTTTGAAATAATATTCTATTCTTATCAATAAATCGTAAAAATTAGTACTGCAAATCTCTTCTCAAAATGTAGAATAAAACCAACTAATTGTTTGATTCATCAAACAACATGGGTTTGTTCGATCATAAGACATTCCACGACTCAAAGAAAAATAACAATCAGAAAATGTATCTGCTGTCAATTCTAGTGGGAAAATAATAGAAATTTATCGATTGGTCGGCATGTAAACGCTTGCCTTTGTCCTTTTTAAAAACTATTATGCAATTTGCATTTAAGATACAATTCATCGGATTAATTGGCAGATAAGCAATTGGAAGTGTTATTATCGTTATACGGTTTAACCTTGTGAAAATTTATATAACTCTTAATTTTGTTTATTTTTTTATTTATATTATGTACAGTTTTTCAAAGTTTTTTGATTGTGAATTAAGTCTAGACCCGCATTAGAGAATATACTTTCGTGCCTCATTCAATCAACATCTCCAATACATTTACTCCATTTATCTACAATTATGTACAATCGTTTTATCAACTATTGCTTCCAGGACTTCTATTCTAGTCGCAAGGTAATCTAGGCATTTGAATTTAAAAATATCATGTCTTATTTTCCTCCAACTAGATTCTCTCAAATTCAAAACCACCAACATGTTTCAATTTATTGTTTCTCTGCTCCCTCTCAACTCTAGGCCCCTGTCTTTCATACGCATACAAAACTCAACAAGACTCCATAAGTTTTGATATTATTTGTACAAAGTGTTTGGTGGCATTGTTGTCATTGATGTTGCGACCATTGTTTGTGCCAACTCCATTGTTGTTATTATTGTCATTATTATCGTTGACAATGACAATGATAACACTGGAAACAAACATGGAGATCCATAAACAAAGCTTGTACTAAGTAAAGTCTCGCCTCTTTAACCTCCAGAGCTTATTGGTTTTGACATGGTAAAGTGTTTGACATTTCCTGTTGCATTTGTCGCGACTTGACAAAAATGTTGACATATGTCTCGCAGCATAGCTTTTCGGGAGTTAAGCCTTTCAGAGTTACGAGTATTTTTTTGTTGCTGCTCTGCTAAAAACCTTTCCATTATTCACATGCACAAAAGTCCACACCTTCGACCATAAAAAAGGTGCAAGAAATGTGCAATAAAACAGCACAAAAAATTGAGTAGGCACCACCAAAAAAATTTGAGTCCCTAAGAAGATTCTCGACTTTGTGTTACACTTTACACTTTAGTATTCTAATAAAAACATTAAGTTGCTACCAATTTCCAGCTGGTCTTTAGTAGATTTTTTTAGATCATTAAAGAGAATCGAAGAGGCTTAAATATGTCCTGTCCAAGCTTATTAAATAAAGTGGCTAGATTCTAGCCCTTTGCGGAAGATTTGCTTAGGTAAATATCTTTTTGATAGCTATGACAGTGCTAGGCAATTGTACGAGTATTGCAGGGAGAAATCGAACCACCGACTTTCGATTTTAGAGGCGAGTACGCTGTTGAGGTTTACAATGTATTTTTATACATGATTTTGTGTTTAAAATTATTTTTTAAAGTCCATCCCCAATAACAAGTTATAAATCAAGCTAGTTTTGGTTAGGTTTCTTTAAAAGATATAATGAACAAATATATAGAAGTATGCTCTTTAAATATATACTCACAAAAAACGAATCGAATCCATAGAAATACCAGCAGTGCCATCTATGCAAGAAAAACGAGCTTTTGTTTACCATATATCGTTTTTTGCCATGATTCACCATAGAGACCCATAGTCTCTTGAAACTAAAGTGTATTAAAACGCGTTCTTGAAAAGGTAGTAAATTGATAGCGATAAAACCCAAAAGTCACTGAAGTTGGTCGCTGGATTGGCTAAATGCTTTGGATACCACAAGAGAGCCGCACACACGCATTCACCGATGCAAGAGAAATTGAGAGAGGAAATGGACGCGTTGAGTTGTGAAAGGCAACGGAAATGGCGAACATAACTCGCCATGTTGCACACGTCACAGTTTTGGCCCATTTTCTTTTGAAAATGTTTTTTTTTCGACTTTTCTTTGTGTGGACATCGATATGAGATTTAGCTCTTTCACAATACAGCTGAAAACGTATGGAATTGCTACGATTTCTGTACTTATTGAAGCATGGTTTTCACAGTAGCTTTAAGTCGGACTGATAAATGCTTTAAGGAATTATCATGTTGTATTTTATATATATATTTTTTTTAATTTACATATAAAGATTTATATAAATAAATCATCTTTATGAAAAAAACTTAAGCATATTATTTTTATTGCGTATTTAAAATAACTCTTAAATTGCCTGATTTTTGTAAGCTTCAGCATTTTGTGGCTTTTTAACTTATTGCTCTTCCTATTAAATGGAATTTTATGTTTTAAAAGAAAAAAAAAACATTGAAAGCAGCGCATAAAAATTGCTGGGAACGAATTAAAATGCATTACTTGTATTTTTTAGATATAAATTTAATGCAAGCAATCCTAAGGTCGGTTTTTATATTCCACACTGAAGCATTGATACATTTGTCAAGCTTAGCATAGCTGACTTACAAAACAATAAAATATATCAAACATACAACAATAAAAAAGTATTATTCAAAAATATATTCCACAATTAAAAAAGGTAAGCACTGATGCCACAAACAATTTATTTTCGCTAAGAATCTGCAATTAATAGTAAGCGCGCTTGTTGTGTATGATTTCCAAAGCTCGGATTCATTTATTAGATTGCCACTTCTTGGCGAATCTTCGCCCACTACGTAGTTGGTCTTGTAACTATAAGCGTGAATTTTCTGTTATTGCTTTGCCGCACCACTAGCTTCTCGGCCTGCTTGTATTTAATCCAGCGTCCTCGACACTCACAAGCTATATCCTTTCGCCGTTCGCGACATCTGCTAATGTAGCGTCACTTATGAGCCGTTGTTGTATTGAGCTGCCCCTACTGCAGCAATGTTACTTACCATGGCCTTAGCTTGCCCCAACGGTATCGATTACATAGCCCCAAGTGACCACCTACTCTACGCCGCCGAACTACGAATGTGTACCCCCTCTTATCCAGAATTGTTTTCATATTGGAGCCTCTGAGCATCTCAAAATCTCCCCCGATATGGATAAAAGTGGCCCCCCACAACTGTCACTATGATCTACGCACCACAGACGTTTATAACCTTTCTTAATCACTTAATGCTCTCTACCAGTAATAACTTTAAGCTTGGACCGTCTAAACATCTGAACATCCCTGATTTTGTTGCCTGTCCGCCTTATAGACTTGGAGTAGACTACAAAACTTGGAACTCCCGCCCACTACTGCCATCGGATCGAAGTGGAGGGATCAGATATTCTTGTGTACTATTATGCCCGCTGTCCTGCTTGAAGTATTCGTTATTATTACAGAACAAAATGAGCCAAAGATCGGTGTTGACCAGCCAAATAAATAGTTTACTATTGGAAAAGAATGCATCGATGTAGCAAATTAAGATGAGTTAAGATTGAGGAAGTAACAGCTTCAATAGTCCGTTCATAAGAGAAGCATATTTAACGGTTAGTTAAGTTTGGACATAAGACGCGGATGGGATCATGCAAAGCATAATTAGATTACAAATGGTAGACTAAATGTCGAAAATTACGAGTTTCTCTCTCTCTCTCACTCCCTTTTCTTCCCTACCTCTTTCCCTATTTTTACCCATTGTTGTTTCAGGTACTTTTGGGAAGCCAATAGAAATGTAGCAAATGCAAAACTAAAATAAGCAACAGCATCCTCATAGCAGACCTGCGCTTGCTTTAAAGCTTTAAGAATTGATACCTTAACCTTTTTGACCTCTAAACTTATAGCAATTTGTCACTACCAAGCCATAAACGACCAAGAGTCAGAGACAAATTATTCCCCATCCATGCATTTGACCCAATTGCTACCAATTGACATATTTTACTTGTTGGTTAGGTCAACTTTCAACGCCTAGTCCTAATCCTTAAAGGATATGTGCTGAACAATTTAATATATACCTGTGTGCCGAATTCGACCCTTGGCCAAGACATAGGTTATAAAAACTTAATGGGATACATTAAGTACATATTAATTGGATTTATTTGTATGTGTTCAAGGCCCACCAATACAATTATATTCATTTTAGTTAAGAAGTTTGCTCTTCAATATTTTATGTGACAAATTGTGTGGAGCTGAAGTGGGACAAAAGGCTTGCGGTACATAAATTTTATTGAATTGCTATTGAAAATACAAAACTTTATCTATAAGGCTTGTAAAATACTTTATAAATGAACACATTTTGAAAAATTTATGGTAGTTTTGTGCGTCATTTTTAGGCGTTTCTTTCAGCTTCCCAGTATGTAAGACTTAGAAGGCAGCGAACTGTGTGTGAATCATAAAAACAGATCTCTGCATAATTTTAAATATATTTTTTACAAATCACTCATTTTTAAGATTTCAATTCCCGTACAAACATTGAACGTCACTTATGTACACACGTACAACTTTAGCTTATTGATAGACATAAGAAAAATTTTGATTCAATAATAATTACAATAACTTTGCACAATACGTCAAACGAATTATTCACTTCCCAGCATACTCTAGCACAATATATTAATCAAAAAAATTTTTACTGCAGACATTAAAGACAATATTCTGAAATGGGCTATGATGTTCAGCGCTTCGTGGGAAAAGTTGATGAGGAACTTTTTTGCTGCATATGCCTCGAAGTCCTGAGAAATCCCGCACAATGCTCGATATGCGAGCATGTCTTTTGCCATCAATGCATAACAACATGGATAAGCTATAAACCAGTATGTCCCATTAGTGGTCACTATATTGCAATGGGTAACCTAAATCGTGCATCACGGATGCTGCTAACATTGTTGAGTCGCTTGAGAATTAAATGCGTTTATTCGAACAGGGGCTGCGAGGTGGAGACCACATTGAAAAATATATCGGCTCATGAGAACACATGTGAGAAAAATCCTAATTTAGTTTTTGTAGGTAACAATTTACAATGGAACTATCTGGATCGGCTACACCAAAAGATAAATAAGCAACAGAATAAGTTAGATTTATTGAAGTTGGACAATTTGGGTCAGCAACTTACCATTGGTTATCATAATAATGAACTATTTAATATGCATTATGTACTAAAAAGTATTAGATATTCGAATCCACGTCTTGTCGAAGCTGGTGAAATTGCCGATAACCAGATTTTAATAAACTGGGGCCAAAAGCTACCTCTAGCCAAAATCACTTGGGATGACTTTATATCGCCCAATGACGATATGGAAATACAACTTGCCGATTCTTTGAAAACTCAGGGTTGTCCCATGTCGTTCATAATGGATTTGGTAAACACCGCTAATACGGCAACTTCAATAGTCCTCAACAACTATAGTTTACTACAAAATGGCGTTTTTCGTCTACTGAAGCCTCTGAGTTCGGGAGAGCAATGCATTTTGCTCTTAAAGCATGAGAATCCGCAATTGCCCAAAAATGCTATGCGTCACGGACTGGTAATGTTCTTTGAGGATGGAATCGAGATAGCTGCTGCTAGTGCACAAACCTTTGTAGCTCAATTAAATAGTATGTAAAAGAGTTTTGGTTGTGAAAAATAATCCTAAATGAGGTTTTTCTTGCAGGTATTACAAGCTGTTATAATGATCTATTGGACTGTATTGACGTTAATCCTGCCAGCAATGATGTGTCAACGGATTCCTAAGCAACTTATTGCAATGTAGGAATCGAATTCGATAATTTAATATATTATATTATAGTTGAAGGGTGCCTGCTTAACAATGATGACGGATATATGTAGCTTAACAGAATTAGAGAAAGATGATGGAAGCGTTGAAGATTAAGCTTAAATAATTTTAGAGTTGACATTTTATTAATTTAATTATTGTTTATTAACAATATTAAGAAATACTGCAAATTCTGGAAAGTAATGAATAAAAGTGTAGATTAGTTGGGGCGGCGCCCAACACAAGAAGATATTGTAACTTTCTTTTGTAACTATATGCACTTGGATTTATTCTTTATTTAGTGCAGAATGAAAAAATAATTATCCGTATTTTTTCACCGCCAATTTTGATGGTAATAGAAACAAACGTCGAAGAAGTTGTTGGAAGCGTATTAGCAACTACTGCGGAGGACCGGTAAATTTTGCTACCACCAACTCTTAGAGGCTGCGATATATAGATAGACAGAGGCATATACGCACAGAGATACAATAAGCGTTTAAATCGTCGCCCAAGTAGTGCTGCCCCATTTCTTGTTCTTGTGAAACTAAGTATCTCAATGTCTTTCAATGTCCATTAGCTCAGCCTTTGGACAAAAAAGGAGTAATAAAAACTGGACTAATCGTCAAGTTCTTCGATTGCCTATATTTTTAATATCTGCTTAATTTCAAGTTTCGCAGAGGTCGAAACATATTTATGATCGCAGGGTTACTTCAAAAAGTTGAATGTTTTTTGCTCATTCGATCGTTTGCTAGTTACCGAATAACAAAGAAGCCGTCAGAAGGTGATTGTGTGGTCATAAAGCAGTTTTCCCAACCAACCTTTTACCAGCAGTAAAGAGCTTTCTCCCCAGCTGCTCAAGAGAGCAATGAAGGACATAAAGGCTTTAAAGAACAATAGCAAATTATTTAATATAGAAAATAGTCTTCATATTTTTCTATTCTGATTAAAAAACTTTTCTCGAAATTTCATATCTCTATATTCCAGAGAAAACAGCTAAGTGATTTCAAGACTAGTAATTTGTATTACTTTTAATTAAGCCTCCGATTTGTCTAGTTAAATGGAAGACTTATTTGACATAAATCTGCTTTCTAACTGTCCCAGGCTGTCGTATACATCGTTCTCTCTAATGTCACGAAATTGTTTCTAATTTCCTGGAAAATATCGGCATGTATTATTCTTAACTAATTAAGCCTTTGCTGCATTCACTTTTATAAAGGGTGCGTCATCATAGTTTAAAACAACAAGTTTTTTGGTTTGTTCTATATCAATCATTAAGCTTTTAATGAGATTTAAGCGTATTATCACTTTGCTTTTTTTTCCCCTTTGGACAGAAGCAGATTTCCTTGTACGTAGATGTTTAGAGAAGACTTCAAATCTAAAACTTTAAGTGCCCATGTCTTTCGCATTTCTAGAATAGTTTTTAAGACCGATTTTGAAGTTTAAGTGGCAATGTCTTGTTAGTAACAGTGCTCTCTGTCCCTATAACCCCAACTGCTCATTGGTAATACATTACTTTGACTTTGTCAGCAAGCGTACACTTTGGCTGCATTTTTGGTTAGATTGGAACAAATGCGCATTTGCATAAAATTCAAAGGACAACTCTAACAAGTTGTATGACAAAAGCTTTAAAAAAAATTGAGAAAGAAAGCATTAGGAAAATACTGCAAAAATTCTAGGCCAGACATAGTTAGTCAGACAAAACTGGTTAAGTACCTTACGTATTTCCTTCGAACACAATAGTAGAAGTCAGAAAAATGTAAAGAAAAAAAACGTCTCCTTTTCCGTTTGATATTGTTGCATTAAGGATATTTTGCCTGCTTTACATTTTGTTTTTTTGCTTTTGTGTGTCTTTGCAGCATATCTGTTGAACACTTGAATTTTAGCAGCAATTTACGCTTTTAATGCAATCAGCTTTGTTTTAATACTCTACGAACTTGGTAACTTGGAAGGATACTGTGATAGGAAAAAGTATAAGAGCAAAGAAGTACCGGATATTCGAATCTTTCTTTCGAATAGACTTCTATTTTAAAGAACTGAGACAGGTTTCTTGTGTGAAAGAATATAAATATAATCTACAAACTTGGTAACTAGAGTATTGTAGACTGTAAAAACTTAAAAGACCCAAGAAGTCGCAGTTATACGAATCTTTAAGCTTTGAGCCTCATTTATAGAAATTATCATGGTCAGAATTCCTGACAGTAATTGCGTTCTGTGGAGACGTGGCTGAGGAAGGGACATTGAATGTTGACTGAAAAGATAACTCGAAAGTTCTTAGAATTACAACCGATTCGAATATTTAGAAATCAAACTACCAAGGATATGGGCGCTCAAAGCTCGGAATTTAACTAAGAATAAATTTTGATGTCAAAACATTTTAATAGACAGGTAATTGTCGCAGAATCTACAATGCAAGAAACCATAAAGACATGCAGGAATTGAAACTCTAAGTTAAGATCAAAATTATTATATATTTTTGCTTAAACCCTTGTACATAGAACTGATTCGTAATTTATTTTAAAATAAAATAGAGTTTGGTTCCGTAGACTATTTTAAACCTAAGCAACATAGATAAGCTAAAGTTTTCTAAAATCAGCTTCTTTACTACCATTACAGTAACCTCCATAAAATGTAAGTACAATAAAATCTCTGCCCTTCGGTACAGCACTCAGAAGTGTATCCCTTTATTCGGCATCCCCACAATTGTTTCGTTTATTATTTTTTTGTCCTCAGCTAATGCGCTTTGAGCACAAACACACGTTACAACAATGGACCATTCCCTGCCATGTTCATGTTGCCCTTTACCCGGCACTCCCTAGAAATCAATTGACATTTGCCACTTGGATGCCATTACAGCAGCCAGACGAGAGCCAAGTACAGCTGCTTGGCTTACAACAGGGGCCAGAGCTATGCACTCCCACAACTTTACACAAAGTACTTCTATTTTGGGCTTTCTTTTTTTACTTTTGCAATCTACGCCAATTGCACCAAAAACTGCAACTTTCATTTAATACCCGCACTTTTGGGTGTCATTTCAGGCGTAATGACAGTCAAGTCCTGAAATTCGGCTAAATGCTGATCCCTGGGCGCCGTATGTTTCCTTAGGATACTAAACTTACACACAGATTTGCAATCAAAGCATTTGTTTCTTTTTCGTACAGCAATAGAATTTCATCTTCTTGCTGTCTATATCAAGGATTTTAGGGGGTTAGAGCAGATTTTCTATTGTCTGTTTCTTGCATTAGTCGCATAGTTGATAGATTTAAAGCGTACAAAAATAGTTTAAGGCATTTTTGTATAGTTAGCGTCGGAATTCATGAGTTTTAGGTTTCTGACAGAATTTTTAAGGTGTCATATGTAGGTATGCAATTCATGGTTGTATTATAAGCTTGCATTGAGCGGACTCACGCTTGTTGTTGCGTAGGTAGAATCTAATTAAAATAAATAATTATTTCAAGTACTTGTTCTATTAGTTTAATGTGGGAGTTAATAATCTAAACACATTTAACCACAACGGGTTACACTTTTTTTATTTATGAAAACTTTTCAACGACAAAATTCCGAACTTGTTTAAACAACCGTACTGTTCTGGTTTTAAGCTTAGAAATACTTATTTACATCTTCTACACAAGCATGTATGCACGTCTTCAAATGTTTAAAATTACATAAAATTTAAAAAATGCTCACTACTACTTAACCATTTACTTTAAATAAAACAAAAGCAATTTAAATAATAAGTCACCTGTTGAAATAACATTTCCAAGTAAATAACTGCAAATGACAGCGTATAATTTAAAAGTTGAAATATTTAAAAATTTTCTGCCCGAATAAAAACTCATTGCCATGTGTAAACTCTAAATGTAAACACGATAAACTTTAAAATGTTTGTTTTTTTGATGATTTAAAAATGTTTTGCCCCAGGCAAAGTAACCCTGTGCCATTACCCCCTAAAGTTACTTACTTTTGATTGTCGTGTATTTGTTTTAACTTTTTTGTAAAAATGTTAAAACGTTTTACTGACAAAAAAGCGAAAAAAAAGTTAAGTAAAATAAACAAGGCATAAAAAAGTTTGGTTTAAAAATAAATTTATAACTGACACACATTGAGTTGAACTTCTAAATACGTTTTAATGCGCTTTGAGATGGATCTGACACAGACACCCCTAACGAACACACTCAGACACACAAGGGCTGTGACCCCCATTGACCCCCAGTTGGCTCCTGCTGTTCCGTTGACTGATGCGCCGTTTGTCAACGTTGTGTGGGTGCGTGTGCACTTCCCTCAGCCTCTTTGCCGCTCACCAACTCCGTCCTGCAGCAATGTCAAGTGAAAAATGATGCCAGACCGACAAAGAATCTGCAAAACTGTTGCCATTTTTTGATAAAATGTTGGTCAAGCTTCAACAACAGCCGCAGTTGCTTTAAAACTTGCAACAGCCACACACCATCCTGCTGGCCCATCCCTTACAAGCTTAACCGAAAACTTGTTCACAGTTTTAAATGTTTTAGCGCAAGTAGCTGCTCTGCTGCTCTGCTCCGCCCCAGCGCTAGTTGACCCAGTCAGGCCAAATAATTCGGTTAGGTTTTATTCCTCTGTTCCTCATCGTTTTTTGTTGCTCATTTTAAACAATGTCGTTGTAAAAGTTCTTGTAGTTCAGTACTTAAAGAGCAACAGGGTATATTAAGTACGTCTTCATGTTTGTAATATAGGGGTATTGTCTGGTCCTCTATATTATGAAGAAACCAGATTAAAAGAATAGATAAATGTCTTGGTTCATGTTTTTAGTCTCTACGCTTGTTACAGAGAGTTGAACGATTCCCTATTTAATATACTATATACATAGGCTGCCAAAATGTTGCCAATCGGGACGGCATTTGATTGTGTTTTTCATTTATTTCTGCATGTTAAACAAAGCATAAATCCGTTTACATATCGATCCTACAATTTCCTACCACCAGTATCTGTCTCATAATATTCTCTTCACTTCATCCCAATTGTGGTCAGCTAACTCTACTTGTCCCATGTGGGTTTCCCTAGAAAGCTTCCTTAGCAATGTTGCTGTGATTTCTGAAAAGCGTTTTTATCCACTTTCATTTTTTACTCTTTTTTAAGGGTTTGATTTAGTTGTTTTCTATTGTTCTTCGTTAGTCTGGGGTGTGCCACGACTAAGCATGTGAGAGTGTCATACCTTTCGAAATGCCACCCAGGCCTTTGTGATACGCACATCTTCGTCGTCATTCTCTCAGTCGTCCACAGCAACTTTGCTTCATTCATAGTCATTTGTGAGATTCAATTAACTGTTACTCTAAGATCGTTAATATTTCTCATCTTTAAATGCATATTTTTGTATTTCTTGAAATTTATTGTGAGTATTGTTAGTGATGTAATCAGCAGGGTATATATCGTTGAAAAATACCATCAATGTACTTGCTCAGGGGTTCTTTTTGTGTTTCTCTGACTGAATTCCATCCAATACTAAAGGGAATAGCAGTAGCGATACACATGCCTATTTATCGCCATTTTCCATCTCAAGTTGAGATCACGCATTGCTGGTCTTACAAATTAACACTAAGCTCAACAAAAACTTTAAGACATAGGAGTAGTAACCATTTATTTGCATTTGTGGGTCTAAGCTGATGCATTTATAAACCTCTTGACAAAGACTTACCCCGTAACTGCAACCTCTCAGCCACCTGAGAAATTGCATTAAAGAGTACCATGCAATCGGTCACTTCCAAACTCATATACAACATTTTTATTACATGCTCTCTCTTCTTGTTACTTGTCTGAACTGTCACAGTTATGGTAAAATGCTTGGCTTGGACTATAGTAATGTTTGTTGGACAAAAACTGAGAGTGAGAGCGTGAGCGTTAGAGTTATGTTTATCTAAATGATGCCAGCCAACATTGCGTATGTGGTATATTTTGTTTGTGGTTGCCAGTTTTCCTTTTGGCTCTGACATTTGCACAACATTTTTAGTGTGCTTCTAGAAGATAAGCCAATTTATTTACTTATTTTAAATATGCGTGTTAATTTGGTTGTTGTTGAGCAGAGGAAGGGCGTAGCACTCGGTTTGTGTTCACTAAATGAAGTTGATGAGCATGGTTCATAATTGTGGTTGTTAATTGGTCTAAAAGGCGAAATTAGTACTTGATAGTTTATTAAGTGTAAAGTAGAGTTAAGCTAGAGATTTTTAAAAATTATATGTTATGCAGAGGTTGTAATTGCAAACTGAATTGGACTCTGGTCGAAATTTAAGTATTTTGAAATTTTTTTTGTTTAAAGATAATACTAAAAATTATATAATTATTAATCAAAATATAAAAATTTTAAACAAAATTATTTTCTTCTAAAAATTCTCTTAACTTCATGCTATGAGGGTTAAGTACTTAGATATGCACTTAGATTCTTTGTTGCCGATACTGGAATGTGGAATTCTTAGATATTTAGAGACATAGAATCTAGGTACTTGGATATTTGATATGTTAAGAGACTTAGATACTTATATAACTAGATATTTAGATACTTGGATACTTAGATATTTAGATACTTAGATACTTAGATACATAGATACTTTGATACTTAGATACTTAGATACTTAGATACTTAGATACTTAGATACTTAGATACTTAGATACTTAGATACTTAGATACTTAGATACTTAGATACTTAGATACTTAGATACTTAGATACTTAGATACTTAGATACTTAGATACTTAGATACTTAGATACTTAGATACTTAGATACTTAGATACTTAGATACTTAGATACTTAGATACTTAGATACTTAGATATTTAGATACTTAGATACTTAGATACTTAGATACTTAGATACTTAGATACTTAGATGCTTAGATACTTAGATACTTAGATACTTAGATACTTAGATACTTAGATACTTAGATACTTAGATACTTAGATACTTAGATACTTAGATACTTAGATACTTAGATACTTAGATACTTAGATACTTAGATACTTAGATACTTAGATACTTAGATACTTAGATACTTAGATACTTAGATACTTAGATACTTAGATACTTAGATACTTAGATACTTAGATACTTAGATACTTAGATACTTAGATACTTAGATACTTAGATACTTAGATACTTAGATACTTAGATACTTAGATACTTAGATACTTAGATACTTAGATACTTAGATACTTAGATACTTAGATACTTAGATACTTAGAT
The DNA here is from genome assembly GCA_035046065.1 of Chymomyza procnemis. Lineage (NCBI taxonomy): Eukaryota > Metazoa > Arthropoda > Insecta > Diptera > Drosophilidae > Chymomyza > Chymomyza procnemis. The sequence goes on from JAWNOJ010000024.1 coordinate 11,818,291, forward strand.
ACTTAGATACTTAGATACTTAGATACTTAGATACTTAGATACTTAGATACTTAGATACTTAGATACTTAGATACTTAGATACTTAGATACTTAGATACTTAGATACTTAGATACTTAGATACTTAGATACTTAGATACTTAGATACTTAGATACTTAGATACTTAGATACTTAGATACTTAGATACTTAGATACTTAGATACTTAGATACTTAGATACTTAGATACTTAGATACTTAGATACTTAGATACTTAGATACTTAGATACTTAGATACTTAGATACTCAGATACTTAGATGGAAAATCACAACCAGCGACTCTATTTAAGTTCAAAGACTTAAAAATGAATAAAATTTTCGGTAATCGCACCATAACTCGTTATAATAATACATGGAGCATCAAAAAATGTCTTGGAGCTGGTCATTGAAAGCCTGGAACATCGAGCGAGATGGTTCAAAAGCGATTCTGGCGAAAGGCTATAAATTTCCGTTGTGCTTTCTGACGAGCTATACTTTGACAGATATTTAAGACGAGATTTTGAGTCAAAGATTGGAGAGTAAATAAACGAAGTTAATAGAACAATTCAATTTATCTATGTAAAATGTATATGTACATTTTTTAATTAAAAGCCAAAAAAAAAAGTTTAAAATATACAAATCAAAAAAATTAATTTAAAAAAAAATATTTTATGATTTTTTTATTTATTAATATTTAATTCGTTTAAAAATATACATTCTAAATATTAAGTACCAGCTGACCTACCAATCCTCATACTAGCCAATGGGATAAACAAACGCATCCAAGCCAAATTCACTGTCGCTCTTACAATCACAATGCTCTACCAAAATGAATCCATTCCGCTTCCAGTCGCTCTCTGCGATGAATCTCTCTTACCTTACACGTAAGTTCGAATTTCGAAAATCCGACAGCCACAACGAACGCCAAGCGAATGGACCTGGCGCACGAAACGAGCCGAGACCAACGGCTGGCCAAAGGCGCCGCAACGCAGTGTGTTTCCACCAATGAAGGCCAGAGTCAGTCGTGCGTCGGTTTTGCAACTATACGGACGGGGATATGCAATGCTCCATTCCGAGTTTTAATACGAATCTAACGTTAAAATCCGTAGAACTTTTACGTTAAGGAAGAAAAGCATTCCACGTTGCATATTTAGCGGCGAATTCCGCGAGTGTTTGCAGCATTTTTGACACGAAATGTTCAAAGTCGTCGTGTTGTCATTTGCCGGCTACTGGCAACACTCGAGAAAGTGTTAAGTGAAAGTTTTCTAGTGCAATACTTGTGACGTCATTGTGCAATTGCGTGCTTAATTAAATGTAATTAAAAATTTGTGTATTTTTTCGTAAAGTTTAGTTGTTTTTTCAGTACGTTCTGAAGTTGTTGTTTGTTGTGCGAATTTTGAATGCATTTTGAATGAGGGTGATTGTTGTTTTCGTTTTTGTGGTGGAATGGAGTTGACTCTTGTTATTAAAACATAAAAAGGAAATGGTTTGTTGTCAGGACAATGCGAGTAAGAACTTAAGTGAGAACAAAGGAATGGTGCTGATAAGTGAACATTGTATTTGAAGTGGTCGGCCATGATGATATTGGAAAAGTGTTCAAAGTATTAGATAGATGCAGTCATTTGATTTGTTTTCAAGAAGCAATTTTGGTGTTGATTAAAAATTCGTTAAGAAAATGTAAATGTCCGAATTTTGTGTCAGCTTAAGGATATGTGTACCATAAAAAATTACAACAATTATTTAAAAAACGTTAATTGTGCTAAATTAGCTTTACTTTAGTATTTGGCATATAAGTTTGTACCGCAAAACAACTAGCTATATATGGCTGCAAGTACTAAGTTTGACATTTATGGAATGCAAAATCAAATATACGTTTATAAGTTACGAAAATATATATTAAGTATCTATTTCTCTTCTTCTTATAAATATTAAAAATGGGATTTGTATAATTTTTTTGTTTTTGTTGTACGAAATGTAATCCATGCGCTTATAAATTTCGATCGCCGGTTTATGTTTACTTATAAAAACGTTGACTCAAATAAGAGTTAAACATCTATTTCACTTCGTAAAAGATAAAGTATTTGATTTATTAAAAGTCAGAATTACTTTAAAATATTTTTGACATATTGAGATTCCAATTTTACCTAAAGATTTTCATCATTCAATAATCAATTTAATATAAAATGTATTACCCGTAGTTTAACGAAGGAGGTTGGAGGTAGAAAAAAATTGAATGATCTATTCCTTATGTGATGACGAAGTTGCCTAGCAGTGGCATAGACAGCAAAAGATCCGTTTGTCTCAGTAAATTTCCATTCATTAATACGACTACCATTTGAATTCACCTATAAACTGTACATCCCTGTTCTCTACGAAATATTTTTCTTAGGGATATCTGCATGCGAAGCCTTTGGAGCGATTACATAGTTAAAGGGAAGAAATTTGTTTTTTAGTTCTTAAGTTTACGTTTGAAACGAAATTATAGTGATCAGCTTTCAAGAGTCTGAACTCTTTTTTTCTCTTCGAAAAGATGTTCGTGGTGATATACCCACGCCTTTGGAGCAATGATGGAATTGTCAAGGCGCATAGATTTATTTTTTTAAATTAAGATTTATGTCAATATATTTTTGACAAGATTAGCCTCAAATCTTCTTAATGGTTTTAACGTTTTCGCCTACAGATTTTCAAGAAAATTTTATAGGTAATTATATAATTTTGGATTAATAAGACATACATACGTTTAATCCAATAAAAGTTGCAAAATATTTTTAAAGCAACATAAATTGATGATTTTTATAATGTTTTCAGGGAATTTGTTTTTAAAAGTTTGTATTTTAGCTTGAAAAATAGATTCAGCAATACCTTTTCTTAAAAAAACAATAATTATTTTTAGATATTGTGTCACTTAAAATTTTTTAATTTTTAATTGTATTAAGTTTCTGTATTCAAACTCCGTTTTCTGGTTCAAACCCCGATTAGTACAATTTTAGTAAAATAAAAATAAATATAATAAAAAAGTTTTTAGCTTGAAATTAAAAATTTCTTATATTGTCATAACCAGATAGTTATAGAATTTTTGATTAGAATGTTGGCATGATTAGAAAATCGAAGTTTTCTAAAATTATAAAAATATCTAAAAATTTTCGTAAATATGATCCACATTTATATATACATATGTTAAATATTATTCGATTTTTATTGAAAATCGGGTAATATTATAGAGTCAAAACTAGTTACATTTACCTTTTTAATAATAAATATTATTTAAAATTAAAAGAACAGGCAACAACACTACTTTTTACATTTTTTAATTATTTCGTATAGCCAACATTTTCATTAATTTGTCCTAACAGAATTCTTTCGAACACCCTTTATGTTCCTAAAAAATGAAAACTGGAAAAAATTATTGGCAAAAAATTCGCACGGCTACCTTTATTTGTTCAAGTAAAGATGTTGAAAATTCCTCTTACCAAAACAAAAAAAAAAGAATTTGAATGTAATGTTATGCTAAATATATGGTCATAAATTTTCCTGCTTGCAGAACTTCGTGTTATTACCTCTCAAGCAAATAATTTTCCACAAACACACTTAAGCTTCTCCAAACTAATTTTAATTTATAATACAAACTACATTCGCTAATAATCCAATTTGTCTGCATGTAATCCAGGGAAACTTAACTATTACATATAAAGTCAATCCTCTGAAATGCTAAATGACACCGACAACAAGAAAATTGTATGGTGCCAAAGGAATAGTGTGGCCAACAGAAATAATTTGTTGCAATAAATATTTTAAAATCCAGTTAAGCGAAACATTTTCGTCACGAAGTGGCCACAATAGTGTTCAGGTCCGCCCAGCTATTTGCTAGGACTGCATGAAAATGCAGCATTGGATAAAGTGAACTAAAAACCATTGCAGTGCAAGGACATGAGGAAAAAATAGCTGAAATATGCTCTAAATGGGTTGAGTTGCTAGTTGTTGAGAGGTAAACTGCCGTAAAGGTTGTTTTAACATTGCTTCGAAGTATGTTACAAACTAAAAGGGTGATAATGGAAATATTCTCTCAAAAAATCTTTTCCGGATAATAAGAAGAAATTTTACAAAACTCTTGTTGAAAAGAGTGTAAATTTTAGAAGGTTTAGTAAACATATCGTTGATGTACAAGTTTTCCTGAAAATTATAGTTGTTGTTATTTTTATATTCGACTAAAGCTCCCCGATTTACGGGACAATAACAGAGCAAGCCAAAAATTGGCTCAAAAATAGAATATAATAACAATTCCACCGCGTTTAAAGATATAATTTCGAAATACATAAAAATATTACTTATATTAATCTCCCAAAACGGTCATTTTGAACACTGTTAATACAACAGTTCATATTTTGTAGCAAAATCCAAATGCTTTCTAGAACTTATATATTATAGGTCTTGAAATTAGACGAATAAATGTAGATTTTTCTTACCTTATTTCTTAAACTCCAATTTGATTGTCATTCAAATTGTTGCTAAAATATTACTTAAAAAATTTATTTCTGAAAAGCCAAAATTGGATGTCTCTTTTAGGAAGACATATGTTCAAAGCTTCTTTAATTCGATTATTTTATTTGATGACTTGTTTTTGGGTTTTTCAATCAAATTTCGTATGTAAGGGTGTTGTCGAACGATCGAGGATAAATTCTTTAGTTTGAAACAAAATATGTAGTCATAGCTAATGAAAATAAGTAAAAGTTGATATCAGACCAACAGAAATCGATATAGTTGCATACATTTTATTGGGATAGGATGTACAATTCTAGTTTTACGAAAGATGATAATTCCTTTCACTTATTTATTTATTTTATTTTGATTAATTTTTTTAGTCAAATCGATACCAGTATTTATATACTTTTTAATATTTTTAAGGCATCAAAATTCTTTTGTAGTGTTTGTTTGCGAGTTTGAATTAGGCTTGGTGATAAGCAAAACTCAATTTAAGAGATTCATTTAAAATGATAATATGTCTCATAAGTAAACTTGGAGTGTTCTCTACATAATACGATGATAATTTTCGATATTACTAACTCAAATGAGTGTACTACTTAGGTTAGGGTTAGGAACTCATAGCAAATTTATACAGAGCCCTCTTGTATCATACAATTCCATTATCATCCATTCCATTCCATTAAATATGTAACACAACTAAGGGGCTTTGCTCCCTGCATGTGGTAATGAAAATATGCGAAACTGTTAACTTAACTGGGTGAATATTAACCCGCCCCGGAGCAAAGCCCCCTTGTATCATACAATTCCATTGAATTAAATATGTAACACAACTAAGGGGCTTCGCTTCCTGCATGTGGTAATGAAAATATTCGAAACTATTAACTTAACTGGGTTAATCAGCCTAATTTTTTTTTTTGCTGTTAGGGAATCAAAGCACTTGTGAGCCTTATATTGTAGATTTAAATAAAAGTAAATATACATCCCATATAAGGAGCTCCGGTTCCTGCGACCTCGGCTTAAAATAATCTATATTATTAACTTAATTGGTTAATATATTAACCCGCAGTATTTTAGTAAAATAAATTAATTTGGGAATAAGAAATCATTAACTCGATTGGGTTTCTATTAACCTGCCTATTTTTTATAAAATAAATAAATTAAGGTAGGAAATCATGCCACTTAATTACGAATTCATCATGTTGCTGTTTTTTACAACTTGATTTTATTTTTATCAATTTTTTTTTAACGATTGGTACTATTCACAATGTCAAACAGTGGCATTTTTATTATGCAACAAATTAAAAAACAAAAAATAAGACAGATAAATAAGGGTATAATGCAGTCGTATCAAGTTCCAGTTTGTGGCAGCATTTTCATGCATTCGCGGCTTTGCATGACAAAAACAATGTTACGTTTTTGTTGTTGTTTGTGTTACGGCTGTTGCCTTGTTGCATTCGACGGGCTTTGACCAGGGACGGATTCACAGAAATATTTTAACAGCTGAAAAATTGTGAACACGTCTGCAACACTTGCATATCATAGCAACCTATGGCATACCCCATGAAATTTTCCGAGCACGGCACTGACTGTGACCGTGTACATGACTCTATCGCTTCCCCGTACAACTAGCTCATTGTTGCTCCTATCCGACGCAGGGGCTTTAATATTAAAAGCGTTTAAAATTTGGTACGTTTCGTCGCCATTGTTGCTGTCTGACCTAGGTGCTTTGGTTGGCCCCCCTTGCTATCTCAGCTCATTTTATCTTTGTGATCCTTCGTACTTACTCAAACGCTTGCACTGCTTTGGTACTGGCATTTGTAATACCCTTACTATTATAAAGAACAAAGAGAAGCGTGCGACAGTTTTGTGTCATCATGGTTGTGAGAATTAGAATAATTTTTAATTTGACCATTAGTTTCTTTACAGAAGAAAGTGAGCAATATCCGTATTGTCTTTTTAAATGAACCAGGAGATATAGGGCCAAAGGAGCAACTGATGCAAACTGTTACAATAGGAACTTAATTTGGATTGAAAATTGGTAAAATTAACGGCTCAAAAATTTGCTAGTCATTGCACAATCGTAAAGTCTAGTATTAAATAATTGTTTGGTAAATAGGTTATCTATCTTTTTGGAAAAAATAAATTTGTTGCTAATTTTATATTAGAGGGCATCTTGAAGAAAGCAAAATGTGTTTAAAAATATTTTAAATTAAAAATAAATATATGTATTGCCCTTGACTGTGGTCATAGCTCCAAAGCCAGAACATGGGGATATCTCTATTTACCGAACAGAACAATCACCTACAGTTTATAGCCGAATTCGATGGTATCCTTAATTAATAGAGATTTGAGATTCTGGAAAATACTGATGTAATCAGCTACTAAGCATTGATTATAATTAACAATATTTTTTTTTAAACGATTGCAAAATTCAAACCGACAGTAGTTGATAAGCATTTTTTATTGATACTACAAGTTCACTATGACTAACCTGCGGTCTGTTAAGTTCGTCTCATTATGAAAAACCAAGACATCATTTAAATTGAATTTCGGAGTGCCCATAGGCTTTTCGCGAATTAGGTTTTTCATTGCTTTGACAGTTGTTACACATATTACATTCAACGTTTTGTTCTTAGTAAACTATCAATTTCGCCTTTAACAGGACAGAATTAATCGATCCCGCTTTCTTCTGATAAACTTCGTCTTCTAAATCTAAAAACGTTAAATAAACGTAGAGCTTGAAATGTGATACTATTCCTCTATAGACAATTACGCGGCTTAGATTCTGCTGATCTTTAATTGTGTTTCTTTAAGTCTATCTTCTAGAATGATATGTTATATTCAATCTATCACTTCTTAAATTTTAAGTCATACTGACCGGCAAATGTATGGGAACATTGACCGATTCCGTAACTTTCTTTCCAATTTGTTTAATGGTGCTCTTTTGATTTGTTTTCTAATAAATTGCTTAAATTTCATAATCTACCTTCACTCTCTTCGTCTTGGCTGTTGTAAATGTTAGACTTTGGCTAAATTTTGAGATGAGTTGATGAGTTTGTTGATATCGCTAAAAAACACCCCAGTGGAACGGAGACTCAGATAACAAAAGTTAATAAATTAATGTTTGTATACACCAAATGAATTGTTTAATTTAATGTGATACATTTTATTTTGTCTTAAAATTGACACATGTTTGCATAAATTTAAATATGAGATATCAAATAAAATAATATAGAATACTTTATATAAAAAAGTAAACCAATAATACCGAAGTTCAATCTAGTACATAGTGTCAACTACAATATATTTGACATCTTCTAAAAAAGAAAATTTTAATAATCTTTTTGTTTAAATTTTTCATACTAAACAAAAACATAGAGAAAAATTAAGAGAATGCGGATAAGCGAATTATTAAATTTATAATCCTTCTCGAGAGAAATTCAGTCATACATTTTAAAAATTTTGTATCTCAAATTAAACCAGTAATATGCATGGGTATTACAATTTCTTAAACGAATTTTTACTTCAATAATCAAAACTTCAGAGTAAAATAAATAGAATTAGAAGCAATTGCTTCTTATGTGAAACCATTTTTTTAGAAATTTAAACAATTGAGTGCTTTCTCTTAATAATCAATCATTTTTTCTAATGATGAATCTACATTTAAATAATCGAATTTTCGCAGCTCTTCTCTTAAAAAATGATTTCTATCAACAATCAATATATTTTTCTAAAAAAACAACGCTATTTGAATTTTTATTTTCTCTCAATTTTTCAAATAAAAAATCGTTATAGATAAACTTGGATGGATAGATTATTGAATTAAATCAATTTTTTAAGAAAATTTAACATATTTATAGTTTTTGTTGCACATTTTCGCATAAATTGTGACTGGTTTAGTTTTACTTTTTACATTTAGAAAAATGATGGATTGCATATCATTCAGTATTTTTTTTTTTGCGAATAATCTGCGTTTTAAAAATATGTTCTTATCAAGAAGCTCTTTTAGACCTAGAATTTTTAGATATATACACATGTTCCTCGTTTTACGCGGTTCGAATTTACGTGCTTGCCAGTTGGAAATTTTAATGGTCTGATATACTTAATGAAGAGAGATATAAAGTAAATTTGAAGGATTTTCTTATATAATTGAGTTGGACCAAGAATTTGTTGGAAAAGATTTTGTTGATATTAATCAAGCTCATATAAATGAATAAATGCAAGATGTGGAGCCAAGATTAGAAGATTCATTTGAAATGGTTAACATTTGTTATGATAATAAAGTAGGCTCTAATGTTGAATCTGATATAGAAAACAGTGGACCCAATGTGTGCAGAGCTAAATTCATTTAACAAAGACTTATTCTTGAAACAAAACAAGGGATCAATTTTCAAGTAGAGTTTATTTTAGATCTTGGTATTAAATTTCAATAAAATCGTAATCTAATAGGAAAAACAATATGAAGTAGATAGTTTTGAAAAGATATGAACGCAAATCTTGGTATTTTCCAAAAATTATACTACTACTACATATATTGCAGGTGTAAACAGGTCACACTTACACTAAAAGTATGTGCCATTTTCTGCCAAAAAAAAATAGAGTACCGTGTATTTCGGTGCCGAAGAACAACTCGATTGTTGCACATTTTTTCCCCCATTTTTTTAGTGTTGCCATTTTTGTTGCTGCCTGCAACTGCTGCTGTTACCGCGCTGCGGCAACCAACACTAACAACCTTTGTTATGTTTCATTCTTTTGTGGTTGTTGTTGCTAGTGTTGCTGTTATTGTAGTTGCAACTGTTTTTGTTGCTGTTGGTGTTGTTGTTGGTGCTGCAGAGTTTGCTCAACATTTTGCCCGCAGCAAACGGAAGAGTTTGCCATTGCCTTTTACCGTTGGCAGCCACCATTTTGTATCCATGAATTTTTGGAACATTTCAGTTTTTGGCATTTTAAGTTGCTGCTTTTGCAATTTTGCTGTAAATTTTGTTGCCTTAGTTGGTGGTTGTTGTTGCTACTGCTGCTGCTGTTGCAACTGAGAATATTTCTTTGGCTTTCCGCTTATAAAATGTTACCAGGTTGTTATATTTTTTCTTACCTTTTTTTTTTGTTGGTTTTTGTTAACTTTATTTTTTTTTTGTATGCCGCCTGACAGGTGGTTTGTATTACGTGTTTTCTGTTTACTTTGTGTAATCATTTCATTTGTCAAAGTTGATTTGACTACAAACACCGTGACGACAGCTTGACATGGTTCCCGGAGTGAAAACAAGTTGGACGGACAGCCAACAGTTTAGGCAACAGTAGAAGCGCCTTCAGCAAGCGCAAAACAACAAAAACAATAAACAATAAATATGTCTACCTCTATCAGAAAATAAAGGGAACTTTAGTTAAGGTTCAACAGTTGGCCAAATGGAGTGAGTGCAGCTGGTTTGTTTGCCAATGTTGGGCTATTACGCGAACCATATTTGTTTTGATATGGTAGTTCTTTTCAGAACTAATGAAAAATGTAATTTAAAATTATAAGTAATTTTTTTTTAGAAACTACGAGCTTTCTCGCACTAAATTCGAAGACTAAGAAACCAAACAAATTTATATGTCTAGCAGAAATATACTTTCGAGTAGTAAGAACATACTACATGCACATACAATTTTATTTACTTATCTGAGCTATAAGAACTACAATCTCTAAATTGACAATAACTTTCGTAATTAAATTTACCTTACAGGGACTCATAAAAAATAATATGTATATTTTATATTTTGTATACGTGTTTTCTAGCATATGACATTCAATGACAGAAGAAAAAAGGGTTTTTTTTAAATGAAGAAACATAGAAATTAATGTGATATCCGAGCAAAAGTTAAAAACCTAAAAAATTGTAATAAAATAATTTACATTTCAAATATACTTTGTTATAAGAAAAACAATGGCATTGCTAAGAAAATAATTTTTCCAAAAAATATCATGCTTTTAATTAAAAATTTTCCTGATTTTCTCTAACTGATTAAATATTTATTCCTCTAAAACATAATTATTCCTCAAGTAAAACATAACATTTGACAAAACTACTTTTTCCGCGAAAACTATAAGTAAACTACTACTGTTTTTTGACAGATTAAATTATTAAATTTTCTAATAAGACTCAAAAAGTTAATTGCTAACTGAAGAATAAAAAATAAAAATTTTGTATAAATAGTTTTACTAAAAATGTATCTACTGCATAGGACGAAAAATTTTTTTACATAGATTCATTTTTGTCGAAAATTTTTTCGTAGAAAATGAGCGCATTTTACGAAAAACTCAATTAAATTCCGTTTTTCAATATTTACCTAAAAAAACTCCATAATTTTAAGAGCCCACCGTTCGAATTCGGCTAAAAGCTACAGGCCTCTGTTCTCTTCCAACAGCTATTAATTGATTAACTCCATGATCCGCCTTTGGAGCGATGACTATTAGATGTGAGGGTGGCAGTTGCGACAAACAACAGCTCGGACACTCAGGCTAAATTGGCCATTGTCAAGGGGTATAAATTTTTATTTTTTATATTACATTTATCCACCAAATCTTTGGCAGTCCTCTTCCAAAAATGTGCCACAAGATGCTATACTTATGCGCAGACTTCATTAAAAATTTTCATACAAATTTTGATAACTCAAAAATATGCAAATAAATTTAATAAAAACTAAACAGTATAATATTCCAAAGGATAAAAATAAGCAAACCTTTCAAAAAATTTATTTAATTTACAATATACGAAGGTGAAGGTAAAAAACACTTTAATATTTTAATCGGTTTAAATTCCAGTACAATTAAATACTTAAACGCGCGCATTCCAATTTCCATAGAATCTTAGGAATTTACTCATTTGCAGCTCGTAGCAAAGATTACCCGTATTACATATCACGGAATAGTATTTCCTCACCAGTTCGCTAAAGTTCCACATTTGCTCTAGTTTCAAATGTAATCAACAGTATTGTCTATAATTTCACACAAAGCGCCTCAAGTTATGCAACAATATCAAATCAAAGGCAAAAACAAAGCCTTGTCTTTAACTTCGGCTTTGGCCATTATGAAGCAAATCAAATTACTGTCTAAACGTTGTCTAAGCATATTTCATTTAATTGTCTTAACTTAATCTAAACAACAGCAACAACAAGCGCAACAGCAACAACAACAACAACGATGTCAAAATGCGTCAAATCAACGCCTTGAAATTAACTTGGCAACGCCAAACCAACCGAAACCCAGGCCCTAGACGAACTTGGCCAAAACAAGCGTTGAACAACCCTCAATGGAAACGCATACTCACACGCACACAGATACACTCGAACACACAGATACACTTGCTTACACAGATAGACTCGCACACACATACAACAACAAAACAAACGCTGGCAAAGTCAAAAAGCTTTAGAAGAGCAACAAAAACGCGTGTAAGCTATAACAACAACAACTACAACAACACCACCAACTAGGAACATTTTGGGGCTGGTTGGCATCCGGCTGAATCGTCGCCTACATTACACCATTAAGTGCTGGCAAACCCGCACGTCATCATCATAGCCAGAAACGTTGACTGCGACGGAGGCGCCACCATCATGACGTTCGAATAGAATTGTTGTTGTTGTTGCTGGAGTGTCGGTGTTGATTGCAACATTGCCGAGAAATCGACTTTCATTGTTGTTGTCGTTGTTGCTGTTGCTGTTGATTACGCGCCGTTTAAGTGATTAAAGGTGAAAACGTTGACTGGCTATACGAACCCGCCACTACCACTGCCAATGGCACGCCCCCTAAGCTAAACCATGTTGCCTGCAGCAGTGACGTAGATAGTACTCCGCTTTTGAGGGGTACCTGTAATTTCGATAGCGACTATTAGATTTTTCGGATCTATATATCATAAACTTCAAAGTTAGCTAGACGCAAGGATTATCCGTTTGGTTTTCGAAATATAATCTAGCGCCACGGAAATCTCTGCCTGGCGTAGGAGGCTCATTGAATTGACATAGTCAGGCAACATACCCATCATATTGATTGTGAGGCAGAACCCTGAAATCTTAAATATCTTTCACAGATCATGCGATTGGTTGTTTGGTCTGGCAACCAGTGACGGTAAAAGAAGAGATCAAAAGAAAAAAAAACCCCACCTTTTCCAAATGGTACACAATGAATCATAAAAGGATTTAAAAACGGTTCGGAAGAAATCTTCTTTCATTCGATTAATAATTATAAACATACAATGCCATTTTTTAAAAGTTATGGGCGATTATCTTCCTTAGTAAACGTTTAGAACAGAGATTCAGTTCCCTTTGTTTGGAGCATTATTTATTAAATGTTTAGAATATAAAATACGATGAAAGCACAATAATAGAAACATATGTATCAAAAACACTAATATCTCCAATGGTTCTTATCTAATACATGATCCAGGAACGGAATTGCTACCTAAGATTGCTGAGATACTATACCCACACCTCGTGAAGATCTCTTTCACAAAAGTAGAAATAAGGACTCGGGAAAATATTTAGACAAAAAATAAAATTTGATTAAATGTGCTACTTTGGAAAATAATCCTAAATGTGCTACTTTGGAAAATAATCCTTTCAATTAAGATGATGCTGAACTAATCGAACTGGATCCGTTCTAGAGACTATGGTGGTCAAAAAGGCCATGGTACCATTTCGAAATGCATAAGATCGTTTTGCATTTATCTCTTGGCTTCGAACGAAGTAAATCTATCATCACCTCTGCTTTCTGGGTAGGAGCAGACGTTGCTTAAGATATTTGGTCTTGCTAAAGTGTTGGGACTCCTTGGGAGCTATGATGTTGTCTCATTCCGTATGATGTGACCCATCCATAGCCGTTATTCCGTGTTGCCGACTTAACTATCTTGACATTAAGGTACAGCGCGTCGCTGTAGGCTTCACCAACTTGATTTGAAACAAAAATTTTACTTTTCATCTAATGTTTTTTCGCTTAGTCAATGTTTATTAAAAAAAAAGAAGAAAAACGAAAAGTAAAACTCTTCTTTCGTTTGTTTTCAATACATGTAAAACTTTACAATCTGTTTTTTCTGTTTTTGAAAACAATTTCTGGCAGGTGGCTAGTACCAGACACGAAATTGTTCTCTTCAGCATTTCAGAATCCCTGGGTTTGGATAAATTAAGTGATATCAATACGTTAGTTCAAGAAAATCAAACTTATTGCATTGATCTTTCTTTCAAGCAGCGTCAAAGGGAGTCTGACGTACTGGTGCCCAAAGTATTCAGTATGAGTCGCTGATTTTTAACATCAACATCAAAAATTCCACCGTTTTCCTTACGAGATTTATGTTCAGTCAAACTACTTGGTTGACTAAAAACGAGTATTTTTTTTTATTAGCCTAAGTACTTACTTTACTCCTGCGGTACGATTAAGATTTAAAGATAATTTTACTCTAAAATTCACATAAACAAATAAATTATCCATACTCCCTCTAGGAGCTTAAGGTTTCAACATACCTATGCAATGAAAAAATCAAAAAACACTCTAGGTTTATGGTATTCTTTAAAACGTAGGAGTAGAGCGTTTATAATCCGAACACTCCAATCGTATCTATTGACAATTCTAGCCATGCGAAGATATTGTTTGATGAATATAGTTTCAGTAAGTTATCTTTTTCCGACGCCAAATAATCCAACCAATCGGGTAATACAAGAAACGAAAAGAAAAAAAAAAAAATTATAGTGTTTAGCCACCAATAAAACTATTGGAGTTCGAATTCCAAAAGCAGTCGACTTCGCAGTTCGGAGAATTATTTGCGTTTGCGGATTTGGTTCACACTTCAGTGTGAGTTTTATGAGAAGAATATGTGCCTAAGAAAATCTGAGGATCTGAGTACAAAATATTCATCAGTTAGCTTATAAGTTTGTTGACGTTAGAATAACTTAAAATTATCTTCCCAAATATAGTTTAATAGTAATGAATGCAAATATATAAACTGAAAATATCATTGGATTTTTTTTTTTTTTGGATTTCAGATAATTTTGTATAATTATCATTAATTATAGCTTCAACAATCTCGTACATATTCTAAAAACTCCCTTGACTTGATTATTCTGACAGCGTCTTTATTAAGATATAAAGATTAAGATAAACATTATACAAATTGTTTCTTGGAACAGGACACTCCCTATTACTGAAGATCTCTGCAAATAGCTTCTTAACTTTTAAAGAGCACCTGAAGTTGTTCTATGTCTTACTTTGGTTTGGGGAACTTTATTATAAAAAACTATTTTACCCAGTGTTCTGACTGACTTCAATTTTGTAATCTTCTAAACGCTTACTTGAGCTTAAGTACAAGTGCCCATTTATCTACGCTCCTGTGCTGCAGGATAAACTCAACAATTGTATATGTGCCTCTCTGTATGGATGTATGAGCTTGTGTGTGTGCCATGTTTGATTTTCTGTTGAAAAGTGCTTCGAATTTCCTACAAAATTTAAGTGTAAAATTTCCTCTTGCTTTGCAGAGATTTGAACTTTGTTCGTGACTCCCATGTCTAGGCTCAACATGATGCGCCCGACTCTCTGCGTCATTCTGCTGGCCTCAATGCTGCTCATAGCAACGCCCGCGCTGGCCGAAATACCTTCAAAGGGTAAGTACTTCTCGGTAGAGACCTTTTTTCACGGTTTTATTTTTTTATTTTAAGTGTTATTTTCTGATAATTTAATGAGCCGTTTTTAATGGGCCTCTTAATGATTGATTGAGTGTCAAAGTGCGTGCACAAATTGTGATTGACTGCTGACATGTTTTTATAGAGCATTAAATAGGCGCCTTTTTTTATGGCGGCCAACAAAAGGCAGTAAATGATGGAATTGTTTTTCATCTGGATGGTTTACATCAAGTGAGTTGAAAGCAAAAACAAGCGTGTACATATATATTTAAATCTGGAAAAACACAATAATTAGCAAATTGCTGTAGGAAAAAATATATAAAATGGAATTTTTGACGAAAAAAGGACAAAAAGTTGAACGTTCTTTTTATGTCGAGATTGCATTACTTTAAGCAAACATTCCACAAAAAATACATTTTTGACACAATCTCTTTGTCGTTTAACAATCACAACTACGAATAATGCCAATAAACATAAACTACTTACTCATATTTACACAAAATGCAGCATCAATAAAATAATATTTTGCAAAATATTTGCCAGAGTTGCCACAAAATAGTTACCGCTGCCAGAACACAGGAGGATGGCCACCCTTAAATTTTGTTATATCCATTTGTTATTTTTAAATTGTTTTTAAATATGCTTCGTTTGCACATCAAACAAAGTGCTTGGTAAATTGAGTATATTAAAAAATATGCAAAAAAAATAATAATAATTTTCAATTTTTGAAAAGCCCCTAACATTGCATCTACAAGTAGCTTGTGTGTAGGTAGAGAGCTACTTTTTTGTCTGTTCATATTTGCATATTTGTTAAATTTATCTTTGGTAAAGTAAATATTATATAAGGCTTGTGCAGACCTGCTACTTCATGACATAATCAAATATGCTTTAAGCCCAAAGACAACGACAACCCTTTTGAAGTTTTTTTTTTTGAGGAGTTGTAAGATAAAATATTGACTTTTGCGTCTTTTTTGTGAGTTCTTTATGAAGAGTTTGGATAGGGTATGCTACATTTTTTTAAGGTTTTTAACAAATAAAATAAAAAAACTTGAGAACTAGGAATGACTGCAAAATAATGTTTACTTAAAATTGAAAACAAATGTATATTCTTTTAAAATTTTAAAATTTTATGAAAACTTCATAGAAAAACTGTCAATAAAAATTTATCAGCTCGTCAAAATAAGCATCACTTGGAAAATCTTACAACTACTATTTTTAAAAAGCTTAAAATTCATATCTCTAAGTTAAAAAATAAATATAAAAAATATATATTTTCCGCGCATCATTTACTAAGTAAAATGAGCGTGTTAAAGATAGGGGAACCCCCAGTTTGATTTGAAAAGCAAATAAGAATTGTCTCTAATCTGAATTGTAAATTACGCAAACTAGCAAACTTTATATATTGCACATGATTTCTGAGTGAACTTGATGTTTATAAAAGATTTAATTTAAATTTTAAGCAAATAAGCTACAAGAATTTTAAGTTAAATAAAACTGACCTAAATATTTAAAGTATATTGAGTATGATCAACAATGTGAATGAATACACTTTTAGAAATTTTGTTTGTTTTTCAAATATAAAGTTATGCCGGAAAAGTGAATGAGTATTATACATTTGGTCTACAATTCTAATAAGAACTAAAAACTTAAACTTTTAAGTAATATAATTTAAAGAATTTTGAGTTAAAGAGAAAATTTAGATGCATTTTTAAAATTCTATTGAAAATATTCAAAAATGTAAATCAGTAAATTCTTTAAAATTTTCTATTGTTTTGCGAAATCTAAACTTATATTAAACATTCGTAGGAATAAATGCGGGTGAAAATTCATATATTTGCTTTACCTCTTTATTACAATTTTAGAATTCAATTTTTGCTATTTATTGCTATTTATACTGATTATTTCTGTATTTAATTTCATTTTCTTTCTTCGAACTTATTTTAAATTTATTTATTATTTAATCAATAATTGTTTGTTCATTATTTATCTGAATTTTTTGTGAGTCAACATTTTGTTTTTCATCGCATTTTTGTTACAAACGAATTCTATCAATGAGTTCTCATTAAAAAAAATGGTATTTATTATTCGAAATTAACTTTTAGTACTTTTTTGTTGAAACAAAAAACGAAAAATCATACTCCTTAGAAATAAAATTTAAAATTAATTTTAATGGGAACAATTTTGTTTAAGTCTCTGTTAAAATAAATAAAGCTAATAACCTTACATAAAAGACATATTTTTTAATTTCCAAAAAGGAGTTTGCGCAAATTTGCGGAAAATAGTGACTGATTGGAATAAATAAATAAAAAACAAACACTTAAATTTTAATTAATAAAACAAATGTAAATACATTAGCAGCAATTTTTTTAACTACAAATATCTCCAACGCAAACTAAATTATATAAAAAATTGTTAAAAAATAAAAAAAGAGCGAAAATAAAATTTACTGAGATATTTAGTGCAATAGATACTATTCGCATATCTATATATTTGTACAACGATTGAAGCAATCAATTTAAGTTTTCTAACATATAATAATTGAAACTGTTTTAGCAATATAAAAAATGTTTAAATCAATATAAAAATAAGAAATTGAGAGATTGTTTTAAATAAATTTTGGAATAAAAAATATTAGTTATTTATTTTTTTAATTCTATACATAGAATGTATTTATTTAATAGAATATTCTTATATTTTGATTGGACTCACTGAAGCGAAGTTAATGTTGGCATTTTTAGTTTAAAAAAAATACATTATTTAAAAGAAATACTTTATTTAAGATGGCCTTAAGTAGCCTTCAACTCCCTAATACAGTGTCATGATCAAGTCAGCCAATCAATTGCTCTTAAGAGTATTCCAAAATCGACACTTCTCGTCAAGAATTTTCTGTTTATTTATTTACATATATTGTGGTTGTATTCGAGTCTATCTAAACCATCTTGAAGCTGGGACAAAATGCTTACAAGACGTTTAACATGTCACCTGCGGGCATGGCTGCAAAAATACATTCACTCCGAAATTATCTGACATTTGTGCATCTCTTTTCTCCACAGCTTCACTTAGAGCTCTGGCAAGCATTCAGCCAGCCAGTCGTCCGTAAGTTTCCCCATACCTTTTGCCTACTCCCCCAGCCAACCCATCAAGTTGTCATATCCTAACTATGTATAAAATAAACATTTGTTTGCCTTACATATTTGTCACTTATCGTTGGGTCCAATGTTCTGCTGCAGCCCTGTCTCTTCTCACCATCATCTGATGATGCTGCTCTACGAGCTTCAACGGAAATATCCTTCTCTCTTTATTTTGTACAACAATTTTCATTTTTGTCTCTGGTCATATGAGGTTGTAGATACGTTTGAAGATATATTATGATTTTATGCATTGCAAAAAGCAAAATATTATTATACTACAGTCTCTCTATATGTTTTCGTTGGTTTCTTTTTTAAAGAGCGTTTCTAAAAATAAACTAGTTTCAGGTAAGAGTGAATTGCAGCAAAATCATTTGGAAATAAGAAAGAGATGATGCAAAGACAGTTTTTGGTTTTAAATACTTCGTTATTTTAAGATATCATGGGAAATTCATCAACTATTTTAAATGAATAAAAAGTTTGAGAAAGTGCAGTAGATGAGGTAGTTTTGCTTTCAACTATTATGAACTGATAGATAGGCTTGATGTGTTGCTTTAAATTAAGTTTTAAGTGCAGCAAAAACTATTTTAAAAAAAGCGAAAACAAATAACTATGATATCTTCACATTTTTCATACAACAATTTTTTTTAAGAGCTTGATTCTTAATTTTTTCAGAGTAATTAAAACCGAACCATATTATTTATTATACTCTTATCCCATTTATACTTTTCCATGACCACATATAATTTTTTTAAGCCCAATATATTATATGGGCTGCCACATCTCAATCTTAATATATATACTTATTAATGTTGCACAATCCGATTTATACGTTTTCATAATCGTGAACACTTTACATTTTTTCTGAAAAATTCGAATACATTGTATGGGCTGCTTTATGTAAATATGCATATAAACATTTTATATGTTCGATTTCTAAATAATTTGTAATAATATGTTTTCTTGTCAAGAATAATTTCCTACGAGAATGGATGGACATGGTTAGATGGCGATAACAAGAAGTTTGAAGCTAGCAATATAATATTGTGCTGGGATATTCGTTTTCTGTTTTAACTCAAAATGTTACAATTTGAAATTTAACTTGCAATCTTTATTTATTTATGTAAACTTTAAGAATTATTAATTATAATATAGATGCAGAAATCAAAGTGAGATATCATATCAAAAATTTATAGCACACAGTTTTCAATTCGTACAATTATTTCATATAATGTTAATAATATATATACAGCCGCACTCAACCTTCTTCATTTTATTTATTATTTGTTTTTTTTTTTTTAAGATATTTCAACTATTTCTAGTTCTCCGTACGCAAGTTTCGAAGTCACAAATAAATAACCATAAATGTTTTATATTAGTATGCATAAATGTTTCATATAAGTAAATGTTTTCAAAATGTATCTTGGGCTCCATTTAGTTGTTGCTCTTACAGAACTAAAACACAACTTTTGCATTTGAGGCATTGCTCTCTTCTCTTGCCATAAATAGTATATAAACATCATATATTATATATTTAGTCAGTAAATAGAGCATAATGAAATGTTTCGTGCCACTTAGCTACATATAAGAGGCAGCAACATGGCAATAGTTATAAACCAGAGTTGAAAAAGAACATGCAAGGAAATACATAGCCCGCTCTCTCCACTTCTCACAATTCTATTACCTTTTTTATTATACGGCATTTTCCTGTTATTTCCGTTTGGCGTTTATATCTTTTTACTTTTATATAGCGATACTTCCGTTATGCATATTTGCAGGAGTGTTTATTGAAGATTTCTGTTTTTTTTTGTGTGGAGTTGACCCCGGATTTTTATACCCTGCATGGGAGTTTAATTTTTATTCTAAGAAAAAATAAGATTTGGAAAATATGAAATTAAACAAATATTATTTTAAAATTATGAATATGTAGATAACTGTTTGATTGTTCTGGATTTAAGAATTATCTTAAGTATCTTAAGTATTAACTAGGTGCCGATGGACATATAAAAAATGAAATTAATACCTTTCAATAAATAATATTTATATATATTGAAAATAAGATAAACAAAGATTATTGAATTGAAAAAGTGTTTATTTTTAAATGTTGTACGAACGAGGGTGGGCCTACGCTCTTCGACACTGCGACCCCCATGGGACTTTTGTGCCCCCTTTCTCTTAGTTCTGTCTGTGGCATGTATTGTACATTAGGTCCCTCTCCCTGAGAATATTTTTAAATGTTACTCATATAGATGTGGCGATTGATAGTGTTGTGTTGGAGAGCTCGTGTTTTAAATGAACCTAAAGTATATTTAAAATCTTTTCTCACTTTCAAGAAAATTGGGCAACACACATATTTTTTTTTTATTTTACAATATCCTAAATAAAAAGTTGATTATCTTAGTCCAATGTCAAACAAATTCGCTATTCGAGCTATCGTATTTTAAAAGATACAGATAATGAATCTCTAATTATAAGCTACTTGTCATGTATTACAAAGAATTTTCCAACTTCAGCCAATTCATTACTTTTGCAAATATTTTTTATGTTTACATGAATGCTTTTAATATAAAAGCTATCGGCACAGTCATCAGAATTAAGTAAAAATGAAATCCATACTTTCCAGCATTTCCTTTATAAATTTTACTTCATTTATTATATAAAATTCATAAAAAATTATGAGCTTTTTTTAGTATTTCTCATAATATCATATCATGATATCATTGGTAGCATAAAGGAACTCGCATTTTAAACCTACGTTTGATGGTTCGATCCTCACGGAAGTAATTTTTGATTTTGCATTGCAAGAAAATAAATAAAATAAGCATAAACAAAAAAATTAACTCTTAAGCAATATTAAAATATTTCTAACATTCGTCATTTTAAAACTAAGGGGTAAAAATTATTATTATTTTGATCTACTATTTGAATCATATCGGAAAACATAAAATACCCCTGTTTTGGAGCAGAGTTTTCGATAACATTTAATCGTTATAAAATTATATATTATAATATTTCCTTATTTGGCGATTACAGACGAATCGTTGAAAGTTTTATATTAAATTGCATGTCCCATTTTCCGAAGTACAACCAATACATATCTATATAATTCATATTATTATAAAAATTTATTAATTTTATTGGCGATACACGTTCCTCTACGATATACAATACATAAAAATACAATATGATATAAGGTAGAATTATTCTCTGTTTCCGTAAAATCGGCTGTGAAGGAAGATACTTTATAATACTAAAAACCATTCAATGTCTTGATTGCTGTGCAAGTTTGTAAGAATAGCTATGTAGCTTTTCGTCGAGTATCTCCGGAGCTAAAAGGTGCTTAAAAATTTATATTATAGTTTTGGTTTTGTTCTTTCTTTTTGGCATAATTATTTCTACCAAGGTCATGTGTTCGATTCCCAGCAGTAGTGCTGGTGCATTTGTCTAGCTTTGGCAATGCGAGACAGTATTTGCCGAAGTAAATCTCTTTTCACTAAAAACACAATCGTTCAGATTCGGTTAAAAACTATAGGTCTCCGTTCTTTTCGAGCATATATCTCTGAATCCACCTTCGAATCGATAACTTCATTGTAAGGGAAAGCAATAATTTTGTTTTTCACATTCATAAGGCATTCGATTTACGAAATAGAAAAATTTATTTCGAAGCTGCTTAGATTTTTGCTGAAAGTGTGAAAAGTTACCGAATGTAAGCTAAAATAGTTGGTAAATTTCAGGTTAGATTTTGGCAATGATTGGAAATTTTCATGTAATAAAAAATTAAATCCTTGAAAGCGAAGAATGTGGAATTTAAATTTTTATTTCAATTGCTATTTGGTTAAACAATTGTAACAGTTTTATTTTTCTTAAACCCTAATATAATAAAGATTTATTGCGGATAATTTGTTTTTAGAAAATTGTCACTTTTTTTCATTAAAATCTCCCCCGTTTTAGAAAGATTTTTGGTTCAATTTTTCTCGTATCGACTAAAATAGCATGGCCTTATCAAGTAAGATATAAACTCAAAGTACAGAGCATTCCACTGTCGTACATAACACATGCATATTCCAATTTTTAACACTTTTTATTTTACATCTAAATGTCCTTGACTGCATTAGGAGCGTCAATGTATGTGAGTGTGTGTGTGTGGGTTCCTTTAATGGTTGCAGTTCGTTAGGGACAATTCCCATTATTACCAAGTTGCGTGTGCCGCATATGCATTTCGCCGTATTACTTTCTCAGTGCTGCAACGAAACTTATTAAAATAGTTTGCTTTCGGCGTTTGCCAACACTGGCGCAAGCCTAGGGGCTCGTATTCACCGGGTGGACGGCATGGCTCTGCAGCACTGCGTGCAGCAACGCCGCAATTTATGTTTCAAGTTCTTGCCGCTTAAAATTGTTGAAATAGTTTCGCGTGCTGGAAATTGTTAACGAAACTAATCAGCATAAAAATTCGAGCGAACTGTTGCCTCTCCGATAGAATTTTCCGCGTCCAAAGTGAAAGTGTTGCGGGGGGGCTACGGCAAAAGGCTTTAAAAGGTTTATTTATGTTAGTGGTAAGCGTGCCGAACTCTTTTTGCAGATACGTGGGCAGGGAAAGCAACAGTGTTGCAAGCCAGTGGAGATGGGGCGGGGCAGTGAAGCAGCGCAACTTAAGATGTTCTCGTTTAAATATGTAAAATAATTTTACTCGGTCATTATGCGTGTTGATCAAGTTTCTGAAAAAATGAATTTAAAATTAAATATTAAAGTAAAATGTGTAACATGGCGTCGGAGAGATGTCAAAAAAGTACGGAAAACTTTAGGTGATAAATTGGAATAAATGAAATTTTGGTTGAAATATTAAGTAGTATAAGAAATGCGATTGTGGACCTAGTAAATATTGGTAGCGCATTCGTCCCTAAACCCAGAGATTGGTGGTTCGATGCCATCTTGCTGGTGCACTTACCTAGCACTAGCACAGCTAGCAAATAGACGCTATATGCTTCAGCAAATCTCAATTAATTAAAGACACCAACGTTCGAATTCGACTATAAACTGTAGCTGCCTGTACTCTTTGAAAAGTTTTTAATATAATAAGATATACTTCCATGCTCAGCCTTTAGAGCGATGACCATAGTCAAGCGAAATACATTAATTTTTTTATTATCATAAATGTTTTGATTACCTGCCATTTCGGAAAAGAAAGTGAAGCTTTGATTTTTACTCTATTTAAGTTGGTTTACTTGTTTAAGGCAAATCGTATTAAAAATGCTTCAACAAAATTAAATTGTTTGCTTTGAAAATATCTACTAGTGGATTGTGTGAACTGAACTCATTCTTAGTCTTTTTTATTTATTTATTTATTTATTAATATGTAAGGGTACAACTAAGTCCAGTTGACCTTAAGATTAGACAAGTTAAGCATTCTAAAAATTATGAAATAATAAAGGATAACGAGAAGAAAATATAATAAAACTAATCCGTATGCCTAGCCTGATGGGTGAATTTGTTATAGATGTGCACCGTCTCACATTTGGGGTTAGCCAGGAACTTGGAATTACAATGTAAAAGATGCAAACAGAAAGTAGCTTAGAAATTTAAACATTTTTTCCAAATAGAAGCCAAAGAACAGCGTTGACCAAGTTGGGTTGTTATAGTTCATGATTGGTCCAAGAAGCTCGATTTGGGGAATCAATATAAGATAGGGCAGATAAAGAAATGAATTGGATAGACCGTTCAAAGAAGACGAAATTATAGAGGTTATTATAATTTGCGCATAGGACACGAAAAGGATCGTGTAACGCATAATTAGATCTACATAAAGTAAGTACTCTGGAAGGAATGATGAAAGCAATTTTGTTAAGTAGTGAATTAGAGTCTAAGCTTATTCAAAAATAGCACGCCGTGTCATGTTCTACGATCACTTAGAGAAAGTAATCTTATAAGGCGAAATCTGCATGTATAGGATGGCAAACGAATGTTGGGATCCCAGTTTAATCCCCGAAGAGCAAATATCAAAAAATTGTTTTGAACGGAATCAATCAATTCTTGATAGTGTTGGTTTTGAGGGTTCCAAATGCAGGAGCAGTATTCCACAATAAGATTTTAAAGAATACATTAAGTATTGTTAAAAATGGACAGATTTATCACTCAGATACCATAACAATAAAAAGTGAAATTTTTGGTTTAATAAAATAACTCGAAAAAAAAACTGAACTGTAACCACATGTAAACCAACATCCATCTATGAAGTTTCAGAACATTTTTTTGGGACTTTCAGGTACTTCCAATTTTTCCATATTAAGTATCGAAATTTAAACCTTAGATTTTATTACAATCGATCAAAATCTAAGAGGTACGCAGAAAAGTGTATAAAATATTATTAAAGTTTATTCATAATATATGTGAATATAATTTAGTCAGAGATTTTAGTATTGCTTAATTGAGTCCGCTAAATTACCCGTAACAGAACTAGAGTCAAAGTTCAACCGAAGAATTCATTTTTTAAATAAAAACATACACTTTCGGTTTAGGGTCTTTTATTTCTGGAATCCAGCTTTACATCGAAAACTGGCTGTGTTTTTCAAGACTACAGGAAGCCGATTTGGTTATATGAGTTATATTTTTTTGAAATAGTAGTGATTTGTGGACTTTGGCATAGTTTCTGGACACATGAAATGAGCCTCATCTGTCATGAAAATTTTCTCGCAAAAATCCGGCTCAACTTCTTGGATTCGAATGACTTTTTTAAAGCTCCAGCGACGTAGCTTATATGTTTCCAATAATCTTTGAGGTAATTGTACTTTATATAGAAATATTTTATTATCTTTTTTCAAAATGCGCCTTAAAATATATCCACTAATGCTAAACTGCTAAGAACGGCTTGGGCGTGAGGTTGTTTGAGATCTGTTGCCGCTTAAACAAATATTTAATTATTTATAATATATATATATAACTTTAATATGGAGTTCAAATTTTTGACTGATTGTTTTTGGGCTGAGATTCCAAGTTTTGCCAAATCGTCGCTTTCTGCTTTCGCCATAAATTCACTTTGTGTTTGCTGCTTTGTAAGTGAACAACGTTTTATTCGGTAAAATTGTCTCCAATAACCCTAAAATCAACTGCTTACTATTCTTAGCTTGTCTATAAATCTAGTGATTATTAATTTTTTTTCCTTTCATTTTTTTTTATTTTTGCATATTACTAAAATGCAAACTTCGCATAAAAAAGTTTTAAAACTTAACAGCTTACAATTAGTTTTCAGAGAAAGAGAGTTGCTTTTATTGATGCGAAAGTTACCACTTTCTTTTAATAGTGAATTTGGGGCACGGTAACCCATTAAGGAAAACTTGTAATGGAAATGCGAAAAGTTTTTCCAAGCTTTTTCATAAAACTTAATTTGGCGACGTCATGTGGCAGAAGTTAAAAGAAAAAATAAAATGTTTCAAATGAAATCTTTTTATAAATGGTTTGTGATTTCGAAAATAAGAGATTGCTGTAGGATGACGTCTTGTGGCAAAAGTTTCAAAAAAAAAGGTTTCAAATAAAATCTTTTTATAAATGGTTTGCAATTTCGGAAGTAAGAGATTACGGTGGGAAATGAAATTGATTTTCTTTTTTAAATAAAAATTGTATATACGCACTTTATAGTTGATTTTTCACTCTTTTCATGGCAAAAGTTCGATAAAAGTTATCGTTAGCAACTATCAAAGTTTGATGTTTCAAAAAAATAATACTTAAGTTTGCAAAATAACATAAATACAACTATATTAAACCTCTTGAGGCAAAATAGTTCCAAGGAATCAACTTCTATCTTGTTTTCACTATTTTAATTCAGTTTTTCAATTGCGACTCCTCAAAATATTCAATATTGCCAATAATTTTAACCAATTTAAGTTCAATATTTTTGCACTTTAAGAAAATAGCCATAAAAAGCTCATTTAAAAAGTTAACAACCGCTCGTTAGTCAAAGTGGGATGCAAATTCGATATCCCCTAACAGAAATAAATACAAAAGAAAAAAAGGCGTCCCACACGAACACACACACACACCAAACACACCCACCCACATATACATAAATAGCAGCCAATAAATAAGGCAATATATAAGCGATAAGCAATTTGAAAACTGCCTAACCAATAACAATAATTCAAAATATCTGGAAATTGCAATGAAAAGTTAAATTAGCTTTTCTCTCCTTTGCTGGAGTGCCTCTCTGTGCTTATGACACCAAATTTAAGCTAATTTATTTAAAAAAAAATGGAATACAACGAAAAATTTTAGCAAAAATTGGCAACAAAAATGTCAAAGTAAGAAATTATCGATCCAAAGAAAAAATATTTAACGACTTCCTTATGGCATTTCTTGTTTTCTTTTTCCATATTATTGGGCTTTGGTCTCGAAAATCTGAATTTATGGCATTTTTAATGGCAGCAGCTCCTTCATGTATTTGCTATAATTATTGTTACCAAAAATTGGATATATTTCTTGCCGGAGCAAACATTAGAAACGATTTTTTTGGTATTTTAGAAACGAATATCTTCTAGAAGAAAACAAACGGAACAATCCACAGTATCTTTACATATGTAAGAGATAATAAGAGAAACAGAAAGAGAGAGGGATATACAGATAGAGCTAACGTAAGTAATCCTGAATTCTGAGAATCTCAGGAAACTTAAATTATATACAGGCCGTTGGTGATAATCAAGCATCTTTGTATAATATAGATAAGAAATTGGTTTCCCAGGTGCTTTGTTCTAGGTCTACTAAGTCTCTAGGTTTTCCTTTTTAAAAATACTATAAGCGCATTCATTCTGACAAAATGTGCTCTAATAACCGGTGACGTACGCGCTCAGAGAATTACTGACCACCGCAGGAATACAAAAGTATACATTTTTTGCTTTAGAAACAAATAATATAGGGGCTGTTCATTCAGACAGCATGTGCTCCAAGTCAGCGTCCTTTGATTGCTCTGAGAGATTGTTAAAGAGAGAAGTTAAATGTGTCTCGAGCCAATTTCTGGATTATTTAGGCGATTGAATGCATTGCTCATGGAAAAAAGTTTTTCCCTCACTTGCAGAATGCACTTCCGGAAGAACTGCCGAGCACTGCGAACTGTACAGAACTGTACGCAGGTGATAAGAAAATTTCTTTTCAAGATTATAAAGAAAATAGTTTCCTTCTGAATCCTCAACTTAATGAACAAAAGTCTCCAGGTTTTCCTTATTAAAAAACTTCTAAGGAGTCAGTGTCCTGTGATATATATAGCTCATAAGAACAATGTTTTTCCCCCACTTACAGCTTCAGGGCACACGATTATCCTGCTTATCCGAAAGAAAGGTATTATGTCTGTTAACTTCTGAGCACTGTGATCCGTCCACAGTATCTCAACATATGAGAGAAATAGAAAGAGAGAAGGAGACAGGGAGATAGAAAGAGAGCTAACGTAAGTAATCCTGAATTCTGAGTATCTCAGGAATCTTAAATTATATACAGGCCGCTGGTGATAATCAAGCATCTTTGTATAATATAGATAAGAAATTGGTTTCCCATGTGCTTTGTTCTAGGTCTACTAAGTCTCTAGGTTTTTCTTTTTAAAAACATTATAAGCGCATTCATTCTTAAAAAATGTGCTCTAATAAACCGGTGACGTACGTCCACTCTACAGAACTTGGAGGTGCATTTCTCATCAACCCTCACCCTGATTCTGCAGAGGCTGTCTCATTGTTCGTGAGCAGATAACCGTTCCCTCATATACAGTACGAAAACGACCATTGGCCTAAGAAAATTCTGCCAATTCTTCCAAGGCATTTCAAAATAACATCCATTTGTTAGTTTCTGTCGGCTAAATTATATGATACAATGCACAATATTTTAAACTTCCTATCAAAACCAAGAAAGAGAGGAAAGAAAGGATTTGGGGTTCATTTCCTTATATTTCCTTATATATATTTTACCTACCTATTAGAATCAAACAAAATAAATGAGAAGGATTTTAATGACACTTTTTTTTTAGATATTAAGAAACATGACATAAAAGTTACTATTTGTTGACACGGTCTCTAGGTTGCTTTATGATTCCATTCTTAATTGATGTACTCTGGGTAATCTATAATATATAATTCACAACAGACACAGGAACGACGAAAATATGTACTAACAGTACTATCCTCCCACACCTGTCACACCTAGAAGTTGTTTGTTATGCCATTTGAAAAAAATGATTGATATGGGTATCATAGAATAGCTATCCCGTCGACGTCTGCGACCCCTTCTCGACGAGTCTTTTGAAGTTTACTCATTCTGTGTGTCAGCAGACGCCAGGAATAATTATTGGTTCATTTTGAAGACTTTCTTTCATCTAATTTCATCTGTTTCATATGTGTCATTCTTGATTCTGTAAGAACATGCCGTCGTTGTATTAATTAAGGACTTATTAGTTGTGATATTAATAATTTTTAAAACTTTAATTTGAACTGGTAGAATCATAAACATATAGAACAAATACACCCATACACATGAACATACACAGACACAATGCATTTGCATGTGTATGTGTGCATCCGGAAACAAGTTCTAGTTAGCACATGAATAGGTTCTGCCATTTTTCATTTAAAGCCGTGATGCGCTTACTTTCAATTGAAATTTTTAATGAATTTGGCAATGTGGAGTCCTTGATGTGATGCTGATGAAATTTATGCTTGCTGGGATAAGTATAAAACTCAATTCCCTGGTATTGTCCAGTACGCATAGTCGTACAACCAGTCAAAGCCATACCATCAAGCCGCTTCTGCTTTAATGGCAAAGCGGCAGTGCCGCCGGGTATTTGGGCAACTCGTGATTTATTCAGCGAAAGTGGCGGTTCTATACTTTCCGCTTCTTGCTTCTTATGAGTCGTGAGTTCGTGCTCAGCTCTGAAGAGATTTTTAACCTTGACCACGCTATCTAGCCCCATTTGATCAACCAAGTATTTTCGTGCCATCATTAATTGCTTTTTTTGTTCGCAGAGCTTCCAGTTCTGGATCGGGCTCATTATGGCCAATATTCTGGGCAGCATTTGCAATGAGGCTTTTACATCCACAAACGCGACACGTAACCTACGTGCAATTATATCCACCAAGCTGCACGCGTACTCACGATGGCAGGCATAGTTAACCTCCGCCTCGATGTAGGGAAAGTTATTGTGCAGACGACGCCTGGAGCTGGGTGTGCTATCTCCCAGCAAATGATGTGCATTGCTGCCATATGCTTCGGACAAATGATCAGCCACATCCATGTCTACATTGTAGTTTTGCGCCAATTCCAGTGGCAACATGTAGTGCCAGCCCTGGGCACCGTCCAGTAGCAGATTATTTGTGCGGCTGCTCTTGTGTTTGGGTTTGAGGCCACAATAATCAATGCCTGCATTAATGGCCTCCTCGGCCATTGTGCGATAGGTATTCCAGCGTCCGCCAGCTAAGGTTATTAAATTGCATTCACTAACCTCTACCAAAAAGTTCAGCACGGGCTCCGGATGGTCCTCGCGTTGTTTTGAAGGTTTGGGGTTCAGCACTATGGGCCTTACGCCCTTCCATGCACTGCTGACATGATGCTGGTCCAGCTGCACTTTGTTTGTTAAAAAGCTACGCGTACGCTTCAGTAGGGTACTAATGTCTTCAGGCAATGGAGCCGCTGGCTCGTGCATATTAATTTCGTCGGCAGGGCCGTCCACTGTGCCCACCAGCGTACGATTCTCCCAAGGAACCATAAGCAGTGTCTGATCTGTTCTCTTTGAGCTCGGGCTTACCAGCCCATAGCGTGTGGATCCAAAGTAACTGGGTAATGCTAATAGCGTTCCTGAGGTGGGAGTGGCAATAGGTTCCGCACCAGGATCATCCATATTCCGTATCGCATCAGTCCAGGCACCAGTCGCATTGATGATGCATTTGGCATTAATGTTAAAGTTCTCACCATTGAGCGCATCTACAAGTCCCACTTTACAACCAAAATTTTGATCCTTAGTTAGCTTATTCACCTTTACGTAGTTGGCCACCGTAGCACCCTGTTGTGCCGCTGTTATGGCCAAGGCTATACACATGCGTGCGTCATCATGCTGTCCATCGTAGTAGACAATCGAACCACGTAAACCCTCCTCACGCAGCAGTGGAAACTCATTCAGTGTCTCTTCTTTGCTAGCAAAATGGGAACGCTTTAAATTCGCCTTACCAGCAAGGCAATCGTACACTTTGCAGCCTAACCAAATGCGTAGTTGCTGCGTAGCGCTATAAATCGGCATCATCATGGGCTGTGGTCGATTTAGATGCGGTGCTATGTGCATCATAATTGTACGCTCTTTCATCGATTGCTGTAACAGATACAAGTGATGCAAGTTAGCATCACCCATCATTGATCTTAAATAGCTGCTGGCGCCATCTATAAGCTTGGAAGATTTAGAACTGGAACCGCTGGCAAAGTCTCCAGCCTCCACTAAGGCGGTTTTCAAACCACGTGCGCTGGCATCTAGAGCACAACCAGCACCTGATGCACCTCCACCAATGACAAGAACATCAAATTCGTCATCTTTTAACGATTCTATTTGCTCCGTACGAGTGGGTAGCGGCTGCTGGCAATGAATCAACCGATGGCGTAGTTGAAGGCCCCAAGCCGCTGTCAGTGAGCGCCTCAGCTGTCCAAGCGTTGAAAGTAACATAATACAATGTACAATGGCAAACAGTGATGAGCTAATTAATATAAGCAATTTTTAAATTTAGATACGATACAATTTACATAAAGGTTTCTAAAAAGCCCAAAATATAGTTTATTGAAATGCTCGATGTATTATACAAAACATAATTATTTGCCTACTTGGTTGTTGCAAGTAATGTACTTTGAGTAATTACTTCCAGTTGTCTCTGGCTTTGGTGTTTTCGTTTGTTCTTTTAGCTTTGAGACTCCACTACACACAGTAATTATTTTTAGGATCAGTAACATGGACTAACAGTTAGATAGATGTATGATCTAGAAGAATCGCGCTTCTATGAGGCGCTATAAATCTTTCATAACTAATTAAGTATAAAAAATTTTACCATAATTAATGACAAGGTAGGCAGGCTGTCGCGTACAAACTAATTCCATTCCTTTACAAACACATCAATTTTAATTAATGAAAATTATAGATAGGCGCGTTATCAAAGCCAAATGAAACTGCTGCACTGCCTTTACCGACCGACCTACCTCCCATTGGCCAACACAAGTGTCAGGCTACGCAGGAATTTAGCGACAGTCCAACAAGGACTCACTGTCATATTTGTTTGTGACAGACAGTTTAAACTCGTGACTGGACTTGACTCGGTCAACGTGCCAGGTATTAAATTACTGTGCTTAGCACATTAAGGTTGGAAAATTTAATTACATGCAATACACTCCCACAAAACAACACCCCCCTGCAAATGCGACAAAAACTCCGAGCATTCAATGGTAAGCCATTTCCTGGGCGTTGCGAAATGGGCGTTAACACCCTAAACCCCCCCACACACAATGCAGACGGACCAAAACAATGAACGAGTTGCTAGCGGGCATTGTAAATGGAATAGGCGTTAGTCCCCCCTCTCAGGGTTCGATGTTTAGTTGGGGCTACAATTTCAACGCAAAAACTGTCGTGTCACATTGAACCCGCGAGAATATTAATGCCCTTTGCTTTTTGTAGCGCCCCCAAAGGCAAACAACAATTGGTGTCAACAATATACAGGAATGGTTGGTTGGTCTCGATGTTGTTGGCTATGCTGGCTGCTAAGCCAAGGGGCTACCACCTAAAAACGTTGCGACGCGACGCCTTGACTTTCACACGCTAATGAGTTTGTTTAAGTAATTTCAATTCATTTGTTAATTTTCAACTATTGTCTCTTTATTGACTTTATTAATGTGTGTTCGTGGCTGTCAGTTGGTTTATTATTTGTTCTTTAATCCCTTGACTCCTGGCACGTGTTTGCTGCTGCTTTGTGCTTATAAATAGCCATATAATGAATATGGAGTTGGTTTTTTTTTACCCGGTGAATGCTACAATTTCCAAAAGATTATTATTTGTGCACTGCATATAACAAAAGAACTAGTCCAATTCAATGGAAATTATTGCATAAGGGTTAAAGTAAGCATTGAAAGGGTACTAGGGTAACAGATAAACTGGATTGGCTTTTGTTGAGCAAGCACTGAATGTAACCATTAAATATTTGAGTTATTTGTGTTTTAAACATTTTTTAAAATTCGAATAAATCTTGGGAAGCTTAGGAATGTTTCTTCTTTTATTTCCCAAAGAACTCTTGTTTAACAGATGTTCTGAAATGTTGTCTAATAGAACTTGGCATCCCAAACAAAACGTGCGCTATTATCTCTTTCAGCTGGTACCCATCTTAAGTTAGAAAGATAAGATTTCGTGGGCAAATATAACGCATTTCCAGTCAGCATAGAGTTCAGAGAGCAAATTGCAACTTGAGCCGGGTCCGATGTTATATATAGAGTCTTCGAATCCAAGAAACTACTATTTATACGAATTCATGTAGAAAGGGCCTAACCCAACTTCAGTTAAGATTTTGCTACTAAAGTCAATAGTTCCTACAGACTTACTACAGTTCTCAAAACGGAATCTAATTAGATTTACTCGGCCTATATGATTAAAACGATTTTATTTACATTAAGTTGATCTATAAGCAGGCTAGGGTCCACCATTGCAGTACCACTATAAACTATTTTAAGACTTAAGTAAATAGGGATGCAAAGTTATCAATGCTTTCGCAGAAGCAGTTGAATAAAAGCTTAGGTTACATCGCTATTAATATAGCTGTTAAATAACTGGTTTCCAGGAATTCTAGTATTAAGGGTCTAGCACAACTTATATAAAAACAGGAGCTGAAGATGCCACTCTTTTGGAATTTGCATCTCAGGGTTTCACTCCTTATGTCATAGAGTCTATAATAATTTACTATGATATCCTGATTAATACGATTGTAATTAAATTTAACAGATCTTTTTGAGAACAAGCGCCCACCACTCCAATATTATGATATACTATATGACTTAAGTAGCAAAGGACACCAGTTCCCAATCGCCGCTCATTGCTAACCATATAGATCGTCATCTAAGAGTCGAATTTTTTTACAAATAATCTTAGTTCGTTAACTGCATTAAGGCTTTCGAAGAAGCGGTCAGATCGTAACTGGGATTTCTTATCGTAATTCTTTGTTTTTAAATTTGGGAATTTTATTCCAAGTTATATTATTATTTGCTGAAAACTGATGTGATAAGGGTACAGTATTGAGTTTGAATTGAAAACTGTCTCCGCATAGAGGCAGACGAATTGTGTGAGTTTGCAATTATTTGCTGAAAAAATTTTGGGCCCAGCAGCCCTTAACATCACTGAATGCGCCAGGCACGGCGTAGACTGTCTCCTTCAGCAAGAAATTAAAAACTTTATATTGCTTAGGTATAAGATATAATATACACTAAACTGTAATCATACTACATACATCTAAAATATGTAATCATACTTATTACGATCGATTGTACGCCTTCAATATACATGTAAAAAAGACGCAAGTCACATTCCCCAGAAGGCTTAATAACTACTCTTACAGCATCCTAAGATTGCAGTAGAAATCTTTTTGAAAGATCGCATTTTATACTTATAATGTTATTCTTACTCTATAATTGGGAACGACGAAAATTGATATATAACCTTATGCTATTTTTGGTTTGAAAATAAGCCTAAGTAGCTTAGGTATACCTTAACCCCTTTGTTAGGTTCCCTTAAATCAAGCTCAGATGTTGAGTTCAACTAAGTTCAAGTTTGGCAAACCAAATATACGATGTTACATGATGACTGTCAAATAAATCCTAAAAATATGTACCATGCTTAGCTCCGCAGAAGTCCTAATATATATACGAAGATTCCTTTTTAAAACACACATTCTCAGAGCCATCGTGACCATTGGGTGTCTTCTGATACAATAGCTTGGTACTACATTAGATTTCAAGGTAAGATTCTGGTACTGGTTTTGTGAAACCATAGGAATTCTCATGTTTGCACTCTGGAGAGATATAACCTTAAAGTCTTTTCGAATTATAGTTTATCCCCAGTTTGGGAAGCTAACATCTTTCTGAAACCTTCAGAAGCTCTGGTAGAACAGCGATGTTCAACTAGTTAGCCTGACAGACTAGGATGATTAGATGACCAACTAGTGAGCCTTACAGCCTAGGATGATTAGATGCATATTGTATTTACTTTTCTTATTCTGGATATAAAAAGTCGGCACTAGATCGCAATACAAAGTAGTTTGGAGAGTATAAATGCTTCTATTCTATAACACTTTGTCCGGAATTCATGCTGACTCCTATGGATTTTGACTTGCACTGTGGAGTGCTGTGCTCCTTCTAAACATTGTTAAAACTTTGTTTTGTTTTTTTTGTTTTTGGTAACTGATATCAAGATTTCGCTTGAACAAATGTTTGTTCTTCCAGCTGCATCGTCAGTAACTAAAGACTTCATAAAACTGTATCTAACTTACGGCACTTCGGAATTTCCTCAAAGAGATACTCAGTCCCAAACATCGCTCTTAACTGCCAACGCCATCCATGTACATATGCTTAAATTTACTAAACACTTTTCGAGTTCCACAATACCAAGCACACCTATTGTTTCAAATGTCAAGCTTACTTACCGTCTAACCCGAAATGACTTCAGAGCTTAGCACCTGCCGTCTTAAAATGGCAACACGAATCATAATAAGGGACGACCCAGTATGGTGAGAAACTGAAGGAAGCTAACTGCAAATTTCCGGCATAAGCCACATAACAAACCGTGCCGTTAGCGACCAATTGTCGTCTCCTGGAACTGCCCGCCATTTTGTTACATTTCGTTACCTTGCCAAAGTGGCCCAACATATTTGCCGCGCAGCGAAGCGACGCCGTCACATTGCAACGCGGACAAGCGTCTTTCTCCCACTGCTGGCTCTGGATTCCCCCAGACGTTCCTTTGTTCCATTTTTTTTTTTCGCCTGGTATTTGGCTCACCTTTTTTTTGTTGAGGGAGTTCTGTATTTTTTTTCAAGCAGAGCTGACCATGCTGTGTTTTTTGGTGTATTATTGCAGCTATAAAGTCAGTGCCTTGAACTTTTTTCAACTTGCTCCTTTATTCCCAGCTTGTTTTTGTGCTGTATTTGCTTCCTTTTTTATCCTGATTCTTTTTTGCGCCTTATTGCTATTGAAGTTTTGTTTTTTATGGCCTGGCTGGACACGCTTGACAATAAGCGAGTAAAACTTTTCCACTTCTCATTTATTATTACGCGTTGACTTTTCTGGTTGTATTTTTTTTTTTATTTTTTTGTTTTGTCCTCTGATTTTATTGTTGTCGCTATTCTGGTATCCTGACAACCAACGACACAAATTGTTGTTCATTCTGTTAAAATAAAAAACAAAAAATAAATAAAAATAGAAAATGGGAGCTTCGGTGAAAAGCAAAATAAAAAGTAGGTAAAATGCAAACAAGTGCATGAAATTTGTCTAATGCGATGATATTTCTCGCAGTGCAGATAGCAAGAAATAAAATTAAAATATAGGGTATTTTTTTTTTTGAGCTGTCTTTTTTAATTACTAAGGGGGAGCAGTGCTTACGAATGCCAGAATAGACTTCGTATCATCTGGAGTAATTCGTAATTTTATTTCATTAGTGCGACAAGATCTAATTACAACCATGTGCCTTTATAATTTTCTCTCTTCTGAGTGATCCATTCAATCTATCACTTCTGCGATTCCAATTTTTCTAAACCAGTCCAGGTTAAAATATATATATTCAAAAAAGATAAGTATGAAATCCAATTTTCAGCTATCGATGACGCCAAATATTATTTCAATTTCGTATTAAAATTTAAGTCTAAACCGAGCGACATTAAGAAGAATCGTGACTGGGTTAGCGTTTTTTCACCAAATTTTTGAAAAATCTGCCGAACACTATGCTAAAGTAGATCATAGTTTAAAATATTCAGCCAGGAAATTATTTATTTCCAAAATCACTGTTTATCTAAGCAGCTAACTTGAGATACTACAAATTGGAGACAAATAATTTCTTGTGTAACCTTGAACATACGTCAAGTTTGTACTCCAGAATTGAGGTCCGAATTGATTTCACCTTAGAAAATTTTAAAACGATGCCTTTTGCGCTATTGTATTTCACAACTAAGGTCCAAATCGATTAAGTTTTCAGAAGTTTGATATGAGGCCTTCTACGCTATCGAAAGCTATAAAAGGTTTAGTCGAAAATCGAATAGGGAAATCTAGACTTCTAAGTCAACCATCTGTTTAGCCAGCACAAATAAGGCAGGTAGGGAAATGAAATTGCTTTCTGATAAATAAATATCGATCAAGTGAGCTAAAATCAAAAATTAAGAGAGCCATTAATCTCAGACCGTTCCATTTGATTGACTATAGTGAATAGACTGTAATAATTCCATTTAAATTATACCATTTTTGAATTGTTAATTTGCAATAATTAAAAAAGATTCGTATGTAATCCATTGCCTAAGGCCGAGGAGTACAGCCAGCACACACACACACGCCGCTCTCACGCTCATTTGCTGTCTTACTGACTGCACGTCTCACTTATACAAAGAAACATACGCTTCTATGGGCAACTCAAAAAAAGGCACCCTATATTCACAGTTTGCATGAAAACTTGAATAAACGATTTGTTGCGCTTCGGCAGGCAATAAGCGAGGTGTTAAGTGGACACAAATTGTCGTTGTCGCCCTTATAGCAACCGCTCCAACTGAAATTGGCTCAAAGTTGTTATAAATTTCTTTTTCTTTTTTCTTATTTTGTTTTCAATGTAATTTATTACCAAAATTTCTGATTTATTGGCAGCCTACAGCAAAAGGTATTGACAATAAAATTTTACCAATTATTTTATTTGAATATATAGGAAATGGTCGTTTGTTTGTTTCCTCGAATTGTTTTGGGCTCTTTGCCAAAATACTGCTTACTAATTAAAATTCTTTTGAAATTCAATGCGAAATGCCTAAGTTGGAAGAATGTTTTTTTTTTTTTATTTTAGTGCATAAATCATATTGCCGAATTGAAGATTTATTGATATTTATTTAAAATTTAAATATATATGAAAGTTACCTTGAGGGGTGCAATATTGCAGTGGTTCTTTGATTAAAAAATAATACTATTTTTATGAAAGATATTATTAAAAAAAAAAAAACCTATCTAGAATGTTATGTTACTATATATATTATAATCGTTATATATATAATAATATAATATATATAAAATTATTTAACATAAAAAAATAAGATAATTAAGTCATAAAATCGAAACCTATCGACGAAAATTAAAAATAGATTCAAAAGAAGAGTTACTTCACTCCCAAATTCCTCATAATCATTTATTTGACATTTTGTAATTACGATTTTTTTAATAATAAAAGTACAATTTTGGATATAGGGTATGAAGAAAGAGTGTCAATGTTGTAAAGTTTCGAAAATGTTGCTAAGCGGTAGTAGGAGGAATGGAGTTTGGCTAGCGAAGCGAGTTTTTTTTTGATGCATTTGTAGTTCCCGCAATGCTTGTGGTCGTTTTGAGAAACTAGAGAGGTATATAGCATCATCTCGTTGAAGCCAGTTTTTAGTCGAGCTGTTTAATTTTGGTAAAAAACAAGCTTTTCAGTATTATACAGTGGCGAGCTTCATTCACAATAACGTTCCGAACACAAAAGCACTGCCCAATGAAGCCGCATGCCACTGTGTCCACAATTTTTGGAAAAGAAAGCGGTGGCCTTAGCGTTATTACATTTTAAATATAAATTTGAAAAATTTGTAAGCGATCAAAATATTCATAAGTCAATTGATGGCTAAATTTTAGACCATCTTATACAAAAAGGATATAAGAACAGCATCTCCCAATTTTTTGTAGACAACATTGTCTAAGGTAAATGATTGAATTTTGTAGAAAGTATAAAATTATGTTTAAAGATTTTATGTTTGCGACACAACCACTTAAGGGATGTAATATCAAAAAAGGCTGTTTGGTTGTTAAAAAAAATAAGATAAAGTCGAGCCACTACATTCCCAAAATATTCTACTCCCTATCCTTCATTATAACTTATTATACAATTTTTTACCATATATTTGGTATAATCAGACAGCAGCTCTGTTGCTGGTTACAACTTACGGTCGTTGCTTTCATAATCTCTGGCATTAATTGTCAGATACTGACTTAAACGCGTGTCCTTGTCGTCCTGTATGTCTGTGTGTGTGTGTGTGCGTGTGTGTAGCTTGTAGCATTTAACTTGTTGGGTCATTTAGCAAAATATTTACCACCTGCGCACATTTGACATTCACATTTGTTTAACCAATAAATGTCAAACAAGGAAATGTGCTTGCATACACAACTGTACCAATGTTCGGAAGCAACGAGGTAAAGCCAAATCCAATGGCGTTTTGTGCTATTGCCAGGACATAATTGAGCTGTGCACGCACAGAACGAGCCAAGTCCAATGGGGTCAGACGGGTACGGTTCGGTGCTTGAGCATAAAGGCGCTAATTTGTAGCAATTAGTTTAGTCAGACAGTGTTGGGACAATGGTGGGACATGTACATGGCAAATGGCATAAAGGAGGAGACGCAAGACGGACGCAGGACAGCAGCAAGCGAGAAGTCAAGCAACCAAGCGAGCAACATGCAACATGGTGGACAACAATAAAAGGACATTTGATAACAATTAAATAAACGTGGCGGCGCTTAAAGCGTTGTCCGCTTGTGGTCAGCCATGCAACAGCGTTGGCGCACTTGCTTGTCTCTCCCTTTTTTATTCTTTATATTTTTTAATTTTATTTTATTTTTGTTTCTTTTGTCTTCCTTTTTTTTATTTACGACATAACATCAATTAAATTTTTACCTTTTTATTGTTGTTGCCATTTCTTTATTTTTATGCAGTGAAAACACGACAGGGTTGCAAGGACATGCTGGGTTTGGTGACAATGAATGTGACAGCGAGGTTATCTGGAATTTATATTATTATTTAAGGTTTTTAATGGGATATTTCTATGGATTTTAGGGGTAGATGTTTGGAATGTGGAAAGTTTTTAAAATGTATGCAAACAGCTATCTGAATGGGGCCCGAAACGTTCTTCTTTGTTTTGAGATCGCGCCACGATTTTTTCTCTAATTATGCAAATGTCTAATTTTACAGATTTCTGGAGAAAGATAATATATATCACAATAGATATATATTAATATATAATAATTCTTCGCGATAAAATTACTGCAATGTAGTGTTCCGGAGATGAAGCTATGAAACTGAAGACTTAGTTTAGGTTATAGGCGTTCTACTTTACTTCAAATTTTATGCTGACAGAAAACAACCAAACCCAATTAAAGATTTATTTTTTGGATTGATCCATTAATTTCCAATCTTAAAAGTGCATTCCTGAAATAATAATTTTAGACCTTCAATAAATTTATAAATAAATAAATTTTAACATAAAATGATATACAAAAACATGTCTGAAAATAAGATATAAAATTTATATATATTTCTTATTTATATAAGAAAATATACCTAAGTCATACAAGAATTATTACAATAGTATATGACAAACAGTTTCTATTCTAAGTTTGGATTTTCTATTTTTAAGTACAAAATACTTAATTTTATTTTACTTATTCCAAGTTAGTGGGAAAGGTTTCTGATCGTGAAATCTATGTAAATGGATGAGCACATTTCATTGTATAAATAGATCATACTGCCATGTATGTTGAATTCTCTATCTCAAAGTAAACACTCTAAATCCTACATTAGTCTACACAATTAAAAATAAAACTTTTAAGATTGGTTTTACTTGACTTTTTATGCGATAAAAATGTTCAGAGCAAAATCTAGACTTCTAAAACTTGTTTACGTGCATTCGCTTATACTCCTTTTGTTGTCAACGTATGAGATCGCTGCACTCGTTAAGTTCCACTTTATGTAGATACTTATTTTCTGATCGATCACTGTATTTCAGCTTCTAGCCCCCTACGGCGCTTTTTACAAGGGTTTTCCTTGGACATGACGAATCCAATCCGAAGAAATATCTATAACACTCGCTATCTTATTCTTTTACAGAACAGACTGTACATATTCAGAGTTCCAATTATTATGTAATAATATTATTGAATTTTTATAATGATAATTAGTGCCAAGACTTCAAATTTAACGAAAAGCTAATAGATCGTGATATTATGAAATAGATCTTAAACCCAACGGAGTTAATCAGAGTATTCGTATTGTGGGTTAGGAGAAAAAGTTACTGATAACATGTTTAAGGATTGAAACGTCCACGATGCCTTTAGTCCATCTGAGTTGATAGTTTGAGCAGCAGAACGATCTTCTCCCAAAATTAATAAATAATCTAACGTAACATAACTCAATGTAACGAACTTTTTCGACTTGCTTCAAGATAATCCCAGTCCTCAATAATAAGAATCACAACTCAATATTCGAGTTCCAGAACTTAGAATGCGATGTACTATTTTTTAGTTCCAGAACACAGATTGCGACATTATATTTTTCGAATGCTGCTTCCCGAAATATTCCGAATCAAGTAGCACTTTCCGACGCTTCCCACAGAAGAAGTTTATGCAATTTTCCTACAACATTTTTGAAAGAAAAATTTTCATTGTAGAATATTTCGGACTCTCTAAAATCTAAAGAGGATATATATATTTTTGGAGTCTCCGCATGGAAGAAAACTTATTATTTTTGTTAATTTTGAAGAATATTATTCGCTTTACAAGAAAAATCCTGAAACTTATTCTATAGAACATCTACAGGCCGTAACTCTCAATTTCAACTTTTGTCATACTTCTTTTCGCCACAAATAAAGGAAAAACAAGTTGTACGACAGCAAATTTTATTTTTATTGTTGATGTTTTTGTTGTTGGCAACACTATTTGTGTCATGCAACAATGTAATTGCCACTGTCGTTGTCATTTTCGCTGGACACCCTGAGCAACCCCTCCTCACACACACACACACACCGACCGTATAACAGACGTTGGCAGCAAGCGCAAAAAAAAATAACATTAAAGATATTACGAGGAAAAGCAAGGACTTAGCCAAGGGTCTGCCATGACGTGTAACAATGCGACTGTGCTTGTTGGTCAGTCAGGGGCTGGTAGGGTAGGTAACCAGGTGTAGGGAGTTGACTGCATAACACACGACCCTACAAAACGGAAGGAAGTAACTTGTAAGTCGGCTTTTGTGCAGCTTGTGGTGAGCAAGTCGCAATGTGTCGCCCAATTCCAAAACAATCTCCCAAAGGCAAATGTTGGAACTAAGGGGCGGGCAAGCGGGCTTTCGGTCGCAGTTACTCTGACTTGGCCAATTGTTCAAGGTGCGCGTCTAATGTTAAGTTGAAAGTAATGGATGTGGACATGGCTGTCAGCTTGTCGGACTAAACATTAATCGATGCAGACAAATTGCAAAGGTTGAAGGCTCTACGAACTGCTAAGCGTTTCCGAGAGCAAACTGACTGCTCATTTTGTTCAAATTAATGACTCAATAGACTTAATGACCAAACCATTAAATTCCATTAAGGCTTTTTAATTGTAACTACAAATGGAATGTGCCTAGAGCGAAGGAGTATATGGGACGCATCTCCCGCACTTAAATCAAGTACATGATGCGCAGTTATTGTGGGCCAGCCAAACCTACTGTTTGTTTGTTATCCTATCAATTTAACTCAATCTTCTCGGGTACATATCGGCCATTTATTTGCACAATGTAATGATATCTTGCGGTAGGAGCTCTAATAAGGCTGAGTAATTTGTAGAAATAGGTTGCAAGTTTATTTTAATGCGCTTTCAGGTAAACCGAGTGCAATTAATTACTATGTCGGGCAGGTAAAGTAAAGTAAAGGATAATGCTGTCAATTTTTAGTATGAGTTTGTCAATAATTTCACAAGATAGCTCTTAATATACTAATCGGAGAACCTTCGAGTTGCCTATCTGAACTAGTCAGGGCAAGAAAATGGCACTCTTACTTGCAGTCATTCTTCAATTTGGCAAGAACAAAATATTATTATAGATTAAAGCTTCCATAATGTATATTTAAACATGTTGCCACTTCTTCATATATTTATTAATTAGTCTGAAAAATTATTTTTATATCTTCAACTAAATTTATTGCGACCAAAAAATTGTTTGGCAAAAGATGCCGATGTATACATAAATTCTAATACTTTTCATGGTTAATTAAACTCGACAAAAAACTTAATTTAGTCAAAATTTAACTAATTATCCAGATAGTAATATAAATAGGTCCGCTAAATCGTAACGCAGAATCTATTCACAATCGTGAGTAGCGTTTATCCCCAGTCTAGGTAACCGACTTTTCAAATAAAACCTAGAAACCTTTTGTTTTTATTGATAAAATTATCTACTTGAGGAGACTTCTCTTAATTTCCATACGGAGGACTATTTCTCTGTCTGAACTAGGCTCCTCTTCTGCTCCAGTTTTCAAAC
Organism: Chymomyza procnemis; assembly: GCA_035046065.1. Taxonomy (NCBI): domain Eukaryota; kingdom Metazoa; phylum Arthropoda; class Insecta; order Diptera; family Drosophilidae; genus Chymomyza; species Chymomyza procnemis. The sequence continues at coordinate 11,861,069 of JAWNOJ010000024.1, forward strand.
TTTTGTAATATTATTTCACCGTCAAAATCTTACTTTTTAAAATTGTACTTTGGTATCTATATGTTTTTTATTCCCAACACCGTATGAAAAAAAAGATATATGTACTAAGTTCGTGTCAGCCAAAATATATGCAATACTCAGAAAAATACCTGCAAAGTATGATAAGGGTAAATCGAACAGTCGTAATAATCATATTCGCCTGTTCCTCTGTCTGTGAATATAAACACCTGTTTCTCAGAAAGTTCGCAAAAAGAACCTCTAGAACCCAGAAGAAGACATGCAAAGTATGATCAGGGTGGATCAAAAAGTCGTGATATTCATATTCGTTTCTTCTTATGTTTGCCAATATGAGAAACTGGTTCTCATAGGTGGCATGGTTCCACAAAGCTCGAAGACCAACGTTTAGAATCCATAAAAATACCTGCAAAGTATGACGAGGGTTCCTGTTCTTCTGTCTGTCAACATCTCTCAGAGATTGTCAGAGATGTAGCAACTAAAGTTCGAAAAACAACGTTTAACTTCTACAGGAATGTTTTTTACGACTTATATAACAAGAAAATATTTTAATTCGTTCGTTTTTTTAATAGAGATATCGGCATCTCCTTCGCACGTTTTTTTTTTTGTATAAAGAGTTGTGTTACATTTGATCAAAGCTGGTTGAGTGTTATAATGCAAAAAAAAAAAATAATACAAAGTCTTTGCACAAAATTTATGCGCCTCGTATAAAGGGTGGTTTTTTAGAAGTTTGCTATTTTGAGCTTCAAACAGATCAAACCTAATATTCATATAATTTGAAAAGGTCAAAATGCTAAGTTCCTTTTTGGCATACATCTCTTTAATATATTTACTAGTAGCTCAGAAAGGACTTATTATATATTGGCTTCTAGTGCAGTTATCATTGTGGGCTTGTTATTGATTTATTATAGATAGGATTAATATTTTGAAAGTCTAAAAGTCAATTCAAGGCTGACATACGTGTGTGCCTTAACGGTCAAGAATATTGGTAGTCCGAATGTCAGTTCATGGAATTACGAATTCCTTGGCCAAACTGAACGTGTTTGACAATAAATCAACGCTTTAGCTGCTAATCACAGAGTTGTCATATAATAATGAACCAAAATATCATCCTTTATATGTCGAAAAAACTTTTTAACAAAAAGTTCTGAATCCGTAACTATCATAAAATGTTCTGAAATTGACAAAAAGTAAGCCTTAAAAAATTAAATACTTAAATTAAAATAGAGTATTTGACTAGCACTAACTACTAAGCTGTAGATACTTGTTCTCTTCAAACAGCTATTATTATAGATGTGTTCAAGCTCCGGCATTGAAGCTATGACAGCAAAGTTATCGGGAATAAATGTACTTATTTTAAGCTTAGCCATATGAAAATATTATAATTACGTATATCATCATTCTCTTTGGATCGGTGACAGCATAGTCAAGTGAAATACATTTATTTTTCAAATTAAAATAACAGCCGCATTTTGAAATCAATCAGAATACAAAAACTTCCAAAAATGCTCAATTTTTTAATATTTTACTTTAATAGTTGTGACTTTTTTGTTAGCTGCCTACTTTTATTTTATTTATCTATTTATTTCTAGTCTTTAAGTATAAATAAGCACTTTGCGACATCAAAATATTTCTAACATTTTCTTTTTCTTATTTTCAGGTAAGTCATTTGCGCGTTTTATACCAGCTCGTAAGTTTTCCAATTTTCATTTTTATTTCAACTTTATCGTTTTGGTACTTTATATACGAATTTATGTAGCGAGAAGCCAACATATATTTAATCGTCCATTTGCTATTTATCCTAAGCCATAGTTTTGCTTCACCATTGCCAAAGCCAATCCCAAAACTCCCAAAACTTGGCCACCTTTATGCGCTTATCGCATTTAGCTTTCCAACCAAAAAAACAAAAAACTTTGAAAAAATCCGTAAAGAAAAAGATTTGCAACTTTTGCCATGGTCAGTTTCATGGCATGCCACACATTCGACACTTTATCACCTGGTCATATGTGGCTCCTTGCCCCAACTAAATGGCCAACAACAAATGGCCATAACATTTAATGGCAGGCCGCTTAACGCTTGTAAACACATGAGAGTATGTGTGTGTGGTGGGTGTGAGACTATCCGATTGTGTGTTGGTGCGGCAAGCAGCGTATAAGTGTGTGTTGCACACACGGGAAACAACTTGTGTCTGCACGCCCACGAGTAAGCTATGGCGAGGGTAGTCTAAGATGTAGTTGGCGTAGCAGTTTCGTTGACCAAGCAGCCTTTTTCCGCATAAAAATGAAATTTTCAAAAAACTAAGTAGACTTCTAGAGTGAAGATCGATTCCACCATGCAGCACTGTCACAATTGCCTAGCGCTGGCATAGCTAGCAAATAGACGCTATTGGTCAAAGTAAATCTCTTTTAATTACAAGATACAGCCGTTCGGATGCGGCTAAAATCTGTAGGTTTTGACTGTTTTCTTCGAAAAGCAATAAATAGAGACATCGCCATTGTCCGCCTTTAGAGTGATGAGCATAGTAAAGGGTAATAAATTGATTTAATTTTAAACTAATTTTTACATATATTATAAAACTAATGTATGATAAATATATTTTTAAATAGGTGTTTTAAGCTTTTTTGGTGACTATTGTAAAATCGGGCTTAGGCAAATATATGAAGTAAACATTTATTTTTTAATTTTGAAGGTTTCTCTTCCTATTGTTCAATATATTTTGAATATTTTATTTTGTTGTTAACCTTAAAGTGTATACGTACTCTTTTTGAAGACACTATAATACAGCGATAAATGTACCACTTTTCAAGATGTTTTCATATTTATTTCTCACTATATTAAAGTCTTATTATGAAAATGAAGGCTTTTTAGTTAATCCAATTCCAAACTTACTGATATTTTTATGAACAAGTTGAAATCCCATAGGTGCCACCACCCAACAACACTTAATTTTGAACTATAAGCTACTTAACAACCTCTGCGAGTATAAAAAAAAAATAAAAAATAAAAAAAGAATCGAATTTTACTTCCCAAGCCACTCATCTCGAGCAACTTTCTTTCTTTGCTCATTTAAAACTGACTGTAATTTCGAAACTACTTTTTGTAAAGTCCTTAATGTTTATTATTTGTAATATTCCAATATTTCGAATGTCGTACTTTTGAATTATTTGTTTTACGTTGCTAAAATCTCTGTTTTATGTAGTTTAATTTTCGCAAAGGAAAAAAGTGAAATAAAAGCCCGAAATAACCGGAAAGATCTGCCATTACTTATATTAAAAGTTTAATTAGAAAGCACAATATTTCATATAAACTCATTTAGTAGAGCAAACAAGGAAAAAAAGATTATTTTTCTTTCTTCTCTTCTGAATTAATTTCAATCGAATCAATTTCTAAAACAGTTTTATTTAATTTCAACAAAAATTCTGCGGTCTAAAATTAAGATTTTGGAAATATTTATAATAGTTAATGTGAAGAAAAATGGAGTCTATTATACCCCAGATATAGAAAATTTATATTATAAAAACACATTATTTAAAGGAAAAATCTTCTATTTTAAAATAATAAAAGCGATATAAGATACATATATATATTGGTATCTATTTAAGACTTTCGATACATAAATATTTAGATGATCCTATGACTGCTCAAGTTTACCTCTGCCCAGTGACACTGCACTATTATGCGACAATTTTCAACAGTTACTCTCAACCTCAATAATCATAATCTTCCACAAATACACGTTAACACATTTTCCATACAGCAAACTTTTCCACCTCCCCTCGCATTAACATGTGTTTTTGCGTCGAGTGCCGCGTGCTCAGCAAAACGATTTCTTCACGAATCGACCCTACAAATTATGCCCAATGGGCATGCTAATTTCACTCAACGCTACTTTACTCCACAATCAACACTCGTTCATGATTTTAAAAGTCTACAATTACCTCTAATTGCGTTAAGTTCGTTCCGGAATAGAAAAACGCCAACCCAAACATAAAACTAACTCAAAATCAAATGCACTCAGTCATTCATTAATGTTAATTGCCTCTAGCGGGCAAGCGTATTATTACAAATTAACAAATCACTTAAGCTTAAAAACGCTAAAAAAAAATATAAGAAATAAGTGAAATAAAATACATTTATTAAAGGATCTTAAACAACGCAATTTAATTAACTAAGTTCCGTGTTGGGCACAATTGAAAACTTTAACAATTTGGAATTATAATTTGCGAACATAATTGGAATTTATGCTTAGTGAATATTCGCATACAACAAGTGGATTCCGTAAAGTTTTCTAGTGGGAAAGATGGAATACTCTTCAATTTAAAAGGACTTTAGAAGCTGTTAAAAACAAGAAGGAATCATTTTTGAATAAGCAGGATATTAATTTTTTGAATGGTTCTAACAAAAAAAAAAAAAAACAAATCCGTTGTATAATTTCATAGACTTTTATGATTTTTGTAGAAGTAGAGAAGCAGTGCTTATATAAAGGTTTTTAAATTTTTTAAATTACTTGTTATTTTAGTCAAAGCATTGGCAATGCTCTTAAACAAATACCAATTTATACCAATCAATACTGAGATCGAACATCTTCAAAAAGTGTATATACAATACAATTTATATATAAAAAATTTCGATGGAGAATTATTAACATTTACAAAAAAGTCCCGAACTTACGTTGTCGAAAATTAACGTTCTGCGGTCTAAGATTAAGATTTTGGAAATAGTTAAAATATTTAATGTGTCGAACAATGCAGTCTATTATACCCCAGATATTTTCTTTTCCTTATTATTCCGATTGGGAACTTAGGGCCTCTACAAGAGCCATCCATCGATCCCTAATTTGCGCCGTCTGTTTTTCAGCTCTGTCCCATGTTCGCCTGGGTCAGTGTTTGGAGGATGGATCTTCTCCAGGTCGCCTTAGGTCTGCCGATCCGTCTCAGACCCCAGATATAGAAAATTTATATTGTAAGTTCCGTGTCTGGTTAAGGCTTATAAACGAGATTGATGTGTTCACATTATTTAAAAGAAAAAAGCTTTTAAGTAATATATTTTTCGATTTGCCAAAAATCTTGTTTTTTAAAAAAATAAAAGGGATATAAGAGGCTATAGATTGTACCTCTTTAAGACTTTCGATGCAGGATAACATTTTTAAAGGTTGGTGTTACTTTTTAAGTCGATGCATACATCAATGTTACCTTACAATTTTTTAGAAATTAAAAATTGAAATACTATTCGTTAAACCAGATTTTTTAAAGAAAATCAAAGAATTTTGAATAATTTCGCCCAAAAAGTCGTTATATTAGATTACTATAATTGAAAAGAGCATTGGAAAAAAATGAAGAACCGTGAGCAAAGTTTTAGATTTAAAACAGTTTAGATCGATATGTGTTTTTTTCCAAAAATAATTATACAATTTTAATAAGATAAGAATTGCCGTTGACCTGGGATATGCTTGAAAAAATCAAATATATTAGAGAGATACGATTAAAAAAATAGTATTTGTAAAAAGACAGACTCAAAATGAATTTAAAAAAAAAATTTTTAAGTTTTATATAAGTTTTTGTTAATCATTTATAAAATATGCATCCAACATATTTATAAAGATACTTTTAAATACGTTCTACGTATTATCTATTTATTCAAAATTATTTTCAAATATAAAGAATGCTATTGAAACATCTCCTGACCAACTTAAAAGGACTTCTTCTTGTTTCATAGATTTTTCCATAAAATAAGTATAATTATTGTAAATATATATGGTTTCTTTTTTAAAATACTTCGAATTATGGCACCAATATTATTCCAACTGAAATTTTATTTTGTTTTTAAAGAAAAAAAAATAATTTTAATCAATGTATTTTTATTATACAAAATTTAATTCTGATCTGGAATCGTAGTTGAGGTGATGTTTTATATTCTTACCGAAGACAAAACTTTGATGTTGTAGTGATAGTTTGATAAGGTTTTTGACATAACCTCATATTATGTATGAGGTGTTATGTACGATGTTTCTAATTTGATTATGAAACAAAAAATAAATAATGCTTTTAGACCCGAGCTACGATATTTTATTATAGTTAATGTCCACGAAGTTGATGCATGAAAGCACTAGCCCAGTACGATTTCGGACAAGACTTTATATTATATAAAAGATCTATAAGCGTTGTTTTTGATTTATTTATTCGTTTATTTTTTTTTACCATATACCTTGGGAATATTTATGAAAAGCGTAAAACAAACACTCAAATGTGTCATAGGTCGAACTGTTTTTGAAGTTATTTCCGATTAATTTAAGGCGAAATGAAAAACTTTTTTCTTTTAGGATTTTTTATTGATAAAATTATCTGCCTTAAGTATGATTTTTTATTTTTTTTTTGTCTTAGAAAAATCTGGGAAAAATTTTAAATTCTGATTTATGATATAAGATGCTTTAGGTATTAAAAGATTGCAAAATTCATTTTAACATGTGAAAAATTTAAATGCTGGACTATAAATTTTACATAGTCGATTTGAAAAATGATTTGAAATATTCTAAAGAGTTAAGAAAATCTTCTTGGGGATTTGAGAAAAAGAAAGATTAATTTTTAATGCAAGTATTATGTTGCCACCCAAAACAAGCTCAGTTTTTTATGGCACGATACATTCAGAAATCTAAATTTAATATCTAAATTACAATTATTTCGCTTATCTAAGTTAGGTGCTTCAAATTTGTTATTATTTTCCTTAGAAACAAATCAACTTAAGCAAATTAATTATTCTATACTTTCTTTTCAACACTCACTCTCCACAAATTCATAAACTGCTTTCATTTGGTACTTATTTGCAGTGTGTTTGATGGAAAATCTTCCAGTTGCTAGCCCAAAAAGGGGTGTCAGCCATTGCCATTAGGCCTTAACGCTTGGCTTAACTCCTTAACTCCTTTTTCAAGGAACTTACAAACTGTTTAACTGACTCACTCGCTGGCTGACTCACCAATTCATAGGCGCAGTCAAGTTTATTGTTGAAAGTTTTTGTGCTGCTGGCGCGCTTTTCCGAAAGCAATTATCCTTAAGGAAGTATTCGACTTAATTGATTTTGTTTGGGCGCCTACACACAAGCTGCTGCCCACTCCCTTTCAACTCCTGTGGGAAGCCGATTTAAGTGCCCCGTCAGTCGTTACAGTTTTAAAAGGATTTTAATAAGCGCCTTTTGTCTTATTGTTCGACTAAGACGAAAAAAAGGTTTTTGGCCAGAAAGCTGTTTGCTTTACTGGCGTGTGTGCGTGTGTGTCCTGTGTTATCCTTTCAGCTCAAAAGTTTCTATGCGCATTTAGATAAGCGCATTTCTTTGGCTTTTTTCACACTTTGTCTGGCTAAATAAATTTTTTGGCCAAGCGGATGTGCCAAATTTGGCCTTGAGAGGTCTTGGCCCGTATTTAAGGGTTCAAGTGTCTGCGTGAATTTGTCTTGGTGTGTGAGTGTTGTCTTTGACCGGAAGTCGTGCGCCTTTTTCTTAGAGTGTAATTGTTGTTGTTGCTGCCTTGCTTATTTTAGCCACAAGGCCTTTGAAATGCCAAAGGCCGTTGGCTGTCTAGTCGACCCTGTAGCTTATAGTTTAAATGTAATTTGAAAATTGTGTTTATTTAATTGCCTGGAAAGTGTATTCAGTTATGGCAATTGCTATAACCCTTTTTTACTTGATGTGGTTTAGAGGTCACGTATATTTTTTCGTGTAATCAAGGCTGTACAGCTGAGCTGGTTCGTTCGAGGAATATTTGAAAGCACTTGTAAGGAAAGCGTATTCCCTTGATTAATAAATTTAAAAAAAAACCCTGCGGTTTCTATCAATTTTGTCTTTAAAAATCGTAGGAATCTTCTAAAGAAATAAGATTCCACTAAAGTCCTGAGTTTAGCTGGTTCTTAGAATAAACAAAATACAGGGTAGGTAAATGACTTCTCAAAGAAGCAGCGAACTGGAGCTCTTTATAATATTGAAGATTATACGATGCGTCCTACGATTACCAATAGCATTACCACAAGAATTTTTTGAAATTTTGTTATTCTTTAACTTTGAGTAGGTTGTGTCTCCTTCTTAAGTTTAAATTGATTCGCCTCAAACGCGATTATGGAAGATTCGAGCCATACGATTTCGCTAACCTCTTTACAACCTGAATTCTTGCATCTCTATACTACTATCTCTCTACTATTAGCTTGAAGCCTATAGAAGCTTCTCATCGAATGATGAGGTGAAAAAAGTGAAATGAAAAGGTTCTATAAGATCCAAGCTAATACCATGGAGCCATGAATAACTCAAGTCATTGTGGATATATATAATTTTCATTGGATAGCAAAAATTCTTGTTTTTTATTTCTATCAATTCCAGAATACTCTGCTCACACTAGTTCATGAACTTTATTCTACAATTTCCACAGCTAAATCCTACTTCCCAAACTATTTCAACTAGAAAATTAAATGGATTTTTTGTTTGGTTTTTTTGTTTATTGTTTTAATATTTGCGCTTCATTGGATTTTTCCCATAAATATTTGTGGATGCATGAAAATTGTATAGCCTTGTGCCAAAGAGTGAAATAATTTTATGACCATTACAAAGTGATTCACATCGAAATTTAATGTTGCCATTAAGCATAGACTGTCGCTTGGCAGATAATCGTGCAGCATTTTACAAGGCTAGCTCCAGGAAGAATGCCATTTGTAGACTGCCCATAACGTGCCTCTTAATGCTTTTGGTCGCAATTACCACAGCTTTCATCTCGATTCGACGATACGGCACACGCTCAGCTCATCAAGAGCAGCCGATGCTCAATGAAACATGCCAATGGTCCAATGCGTCCAAGAAGCAACTTCATCAGCATTGAAGTAGGTTGCATTGCCATTCATTTGCTTTTTACCAACTTACCTCAGACAAGTTGCTGCTGCCGCAGTTGCATAAATCCAGCCAGCCTACTAACATTTTCCACTTGTTTCCACTCGTTGCTCTATGTTAATTTTACAACGCGCTCCATAGACTGGGCGCGCACTCTCATGTTTTTTGATGATGAAGAGTTTTTGGCATGCAGCCAAAAAATTATTTTTTCTTTGGTTTTTCTTCTTTTTTTTTCCTGGTATGGTTCTAGCATTTGCTTTTTCGCCCAAGGATGAGTACGGCAGGGGTACAGAGGTGTGGTTTGCAGGGGGATATAAAGATGTTCAGTGAAGCCATGGTTAAGAGCTTTTGAATGCAAGTACGGAATTGTACCTCAGATTTCAGATATGGACATAGGAGACTAAAGAGTATACTTTCCAATTAATTTGCGAATTCTGAAATAAACTTATTTTTGGTATAAAATATATTTTTAGAAAGTTTTCGGTAACATTGCGCAATGTGCTGCCGCTATTCATCAAAAGAAGTAATTTGGAACTGTTAAACTCGATTTTATTTTCGAGTATGAAATTGCCAGCCCCAAAAACCAAAATAATTCACTTAGGTACTAGTTCCTGGGACTCCATAATATTTTTTATAGATTTACTTTCGAAAATTTAAGAAATTTTTCGGAAAGTTGAAAAAAACATATATTATATTGAAGGCAGCCCTACAAATGCTGGGAGTGTGGGAATCAAAATAAAAAAATTGAACTATGCTTTCATATCCGTGAAGATAGCATTTGCTGATTATTATTAAAAACTGTTCCAAAATAAAAGGAACTTACCGTTTATAGCCGAACTCTAATAATGGTGTGTTTTTTCTTTCCCTGGAATTATCATCATAACTTGCAAAACAAGTTTTGAAAAAAGTAGCCGTATCTTAGCATACTTTGTTCTAACACAAAGAAATGGGAAGCCCCTCTAGTAATATGTAAGTTTGTTCCAATATATTCTATCGGGTTTTGGATTTCTTTAAAATATGGTCAGTAGAAAAAAGGTATATATGTTGACTCAACCTATATTGAAGTGGGTAGTTGTGTTGATGCTCCTCAATTTTATAAGATTAGGGTAATATGTCTATCCCATCTCTATTTTAAGATGGACTTGCGTTAATGGTTTTGCTTCTATATGCTTGTTGGATTTTTTAATCAGTCACTACCCTATTTTTCCAAGAATACTCTACTAAGAGAAGAATAAAATAAGAGATTTTATCAATTGGCTGATGATATGCTATGATTATTTTTTTTCCCCCTATCTATTATTCTTTTTTTTTCTAAGAATCTTTTTGGCTTGCATAAATCTTGGACCACATACACTAAAATCCCTAAAAGTATTTCAGAAACGCTTAAATTACCGACGGACTAAGAACAGTGGATTATATTACAGAACTACTCAGTATCCCTCTCTCAAAAATCCCACTACCCCACTGTCAGCATATAGTTCTATAGGTTCTCCCGGCTGACTGGCGGTAATAAACGCATGCTGCATCCTAGGGGCTTCATTGGGCGTTTCTGGACAAAAGCAATAACAATAACGCCCTGCTCGTAGTACTAGTTTGTATATTACAAACAAACACACAGATCCTGTACACAGATGCTGCTGTTCCAAACAGTTCCTTTCCCTGCAATTTAAGTATTCTTTGTTTTTTTTTTTTTTTGTTTTTTTTTTTGATGAACTTTTTGGTGCGGCACATGGCTGGGCGGGGTAGCAATTGCTTCAACTCCAAGCTCCCGTCCCAGCTCGTGCCTGGTTTTGATTGTTTTTATAGATGATGCGATGCGGCTGCTTGTTGATTTTGACGATGATTTTGATGATGATGACGTTGGTAACGATATCGTTGTTGGCGTTGTTGTTGCCATTGTATGACGGCTTCATTCTGCATTTTTGGTGTTCCCTATTTCCACAACGTGCAGTTGTTTTTGTCTATTTTTTTCCCCCTTGTAGTTGTTTTGGGTCTGGAACCGCATTTGCCACAGTTGATTTCGTTAATAGAAAATTTAATTGCTTTTATTGATATTTTTTGATGTGGCCCGGCAACAATGCAGACAGCATTTATAATTGGGATTACATCGAACCGCCGCCGGCTATGAGATGATATGAGATTTTATTGATTGCTAAGAGCGTAACTTGTAGATTTACGATATTTTTTTTCCGATTTTCAACAAATAAGGTTAAGTACTTTAACGCTTTAGTGTGTTTGTTTTGCAAATTTGAATAGGCAGCTGGATTGATTTTGGCAGAATAAAACGGGTTGAACTGATGAAATGAGTTTTAGGGCGAATATCTGTAATTGTAAGCCAATATTTGAAAAACGTATTGGTTGCAGTAAATTTTTGCAATTTTCATCATGGGTTAAGATGATTTGATTGAAATGTGGTAAATCAAGAATATTATCTAAGATTAACATTCTGAAATATTCTATAATATAATAATCTAATGCCATTGTTAGGTTTTGGTTATATTTGTGTATTTTTTCTTTGGTCATTAGCTGATTTATTCCTGTAAAAATACTTTTGCTTAGATTACACTTAATTTGGGTGTGTTCCTATACATCAGTTGGTTAATCTCCAGACCCAAGCCAACTATCAATCAGTCTTGAAGCCAACCATTGTTTTTAATGGTCTCGCTATTTTCTATTTGGTTGATATTTTCAGAACTCTTGTATGACAGGATCGATCTTTGATTTGTTGTCCTAAAGACTTAGTTTGATTGTATCTGGTTTCCTGAACTAGCTTGAAAATCTTTAAGCTAGTTCTGCTTGAGCATCCTAGTTGACCCAAAGAAAATATACCACTAATCTGGTATATCCAAATCCTACGCTAAAGCAAAGAAGCCAAAGAAGGATTGGGACAAGCCAGTCGATTATAAATCCATTATGTTGCAGGCTCCTCCAGCTGCGGTGTTATGCCACGCCTCCAATGGTTTCACAAGAAGCTGTTTGTTCCCTGGCTCCAAAACCTGACAATGCAATCCAGCTCTAGGCACCGAGAGTCTGCACAGCCATCCATATACAATAACGGCCAACCTGGTAAACAAAAACCAGGCTATAAGTAGACTGAGAAGAAAAAGTCCGCCTTTACCTTAATTTGGAATTGGCAAAATATTTCTAGTACTCACATACAACGATATGTAAATTTCAACCGAGAAGTTTTTTTCGAAAAGTCTATTGTCCTACAAAAAGGACAGATCTTAAACAAAGGAAACTTTAAGATTTGATACCCCAAAATAAAATTCTTTTCAGACCACACAGTAATACTCCAGACCTTGTATTTCTATCCTACATTGAAGCGAATACTTTGCAACTTTAAAAAACTTCGAAAGAATACTGGTAAATATAACCAGAGCTATTGATGTACCCGTACTGTAATATTGTTGAATTTTTAGGAAATTCACTTTACTACCTTATCACCTTCTTAAGTGCGTCACACATGTTGATTTTAGTTTTATAGTTAGGTTTTCGTTCGAGTTCTTAACGCTTAGAGTTCCTAAACCATTACAGGCAAGTTCAAGGTTTAACCAAGAGGACAGTCATCACATCTTGTATTTGTATTATTTAAACATTTTATTTCAATTTAGTTGCGATAGAAAACAATCCTGTGGCACCCTAAGTACGGCAAAAGGCGAGAAACGTGTTCTTTAACTAAATGAATCAAATATTCCTCCTTAACTACTTACCAACACTATGCAAAAAGTCAGTGCACTTCTCTCATTCAACTTTTAAACACAGATCATTCATTCAGTTGAACCACAAGGCAATAAACGACTGAAAAGAGTGAAGTATCCTGCCTAAGCTGACATCTTGGCAATTTCAGCATGGGACCCTCTAAAAACCAATTGAAGCAGTTAACTTCTTCTGCCTGTTGCCTCTCTACTGACTTCCCTTTTACTTCTAACTCTTTCGGTGTCTCTCTTTGAATGCAATAACACTCACCGGTTCTTGCGGTTGACCATAGCACCCACGAAATATCACAACAACAGTCAACGAAACTCCCACCCCAGCCATAGTGGGTGCAATTTGCATGCGCCCAGACACGACCACGTCCGCAGCTTGTGCATGTCAATCAGCAAATTTAAGTCATTGACTCCGCTCCAGTTGATTGAGCTGCTTAGTTCAAAGTTCAAATCAATTCGAGCACATAAAATGCTTAACGCTTTTAGTTCGAATTGGTTAAATGGAATTTCGGGTACGGCTTTAATGCTTCAGCTAATTACAATATTATCGTGGGAAACTAAAATCGAATACAATAAGTAATTCCGATTTGGACAATCGGTGTGGTAGCTGAACAAAGGTTGAACAGGTGGTGGATACCATTAAAAAAAAGTAAGGAAATTAAAGCAGGGAATGTGGTAGAATGAGCTCTGTTCGTTTTTGGGGTCAAGTTATGTATAGATTTTGGTACCAAGAGTTAAAGGTAGTTAAGGGAGTTGCTCAAAACACTATTTCATAGAAGACAATATTTACAGAAGTACAATTTTGATAGGTAGTTATGAAGAAAAGAGTATTTCCGCAGTTTTAGGATCAAGTTTGTTCTATCGCTTAAAGGTAGTTAAAGAGAGTTAAGGACATAAGAGAGTTGCCCAAAAGACTATTTCTAGAAGACAGTGTGTGAAAAAGTGCAATTTCGAACGACTCAAATTCTTAACTACGAAGAAAAGTACAGTTCCGCATGAAAAATATAAAAAATATTTTTTTTAGAAATGTATGCTATGGAAGTACGTACCACTCTTCGTAGTTCCATAAACTTAGTTCCGCTTTAAGCTGTTAAAAATAAAACCTACGTCAAGAAAAAAGTTCGGAGAAAAAACAAACATAAAGCCAACAATGAAGCAAAACCCAGACTATTTTTCATTAGCAGTTCAACCGCAGCAGGTGGAGGAGCTCAACTCGGAATTGAACTGACGACAGACAGAGCACAGCGTGTGTGAGTAGACTGGCATGCTGCCAGCTCTATCTCTTTTTCACACGCGTGCACACTTCGGTACACATAAACATATCAATCTTAATTAAGACTTGGCTCCTTGACTGAAGCAGCTACCACTCCACGTACCTATGGCAAGTGAAGTCTCTAAGCCTCAGTCAAGTTGCCTCTTGGCCACAGAAAATACTTCTAACTACATGTTGGGCTTTGGGAGGTTTTCCCTTCTTGGAAAAATACTTGCACAGTTGTTGATGTTTTTATTGTTGTTTTTGCTGTTGTTGTTAGTCAATCAGTGTAAAACTTTATTACTTACTTCTATCGATTGCTCAACTAATTGCAATTGATGTTTTATTTTGGTTTTTCGTACGAAATAGAGTTTTCCATCCAAGCAACACTGCAAACAATATGGCTCACCTTAACCTCAATTTACGTCGGTTTTGTGCGGTTCTGTGTGTGTGTGCGTGTGTGTGCTCGAAAGTTATTTAACCCAAAAGGAGTTTTGCTTTTTTAGCCTTTAAGTAAATATTGTTGTTTCTGCCATCGTATGAGACCCAGTCAGGGCATTTGACATGACATTGCGGCAGGTTAGGGTTAAGCACATTCATTTGCATATGACTGCGATGAGACAAAGATTTCGTATAGGAAGAGCAGTAATTTGTAACTTGTTGAAATAATATTATTGTAATCATGTTAATTTAAAGGTCATAGGTTAAGTTTAAAGTGCATAGAAGGGCAAGAGCCGTGAGCTATTTGGTTTTAAAATAAAGCAAAGAATTAATTAAGTAAATAGGAATACGAATAATTTAAAATAATAGAAGCCAGTAATAATAAGCATTAAGATAACTTAGAGCAAAGAAACTGTAGGAAAATGGAGTATAAACTTTTATTGGAAACTGGGTTGCAAGCTGAGACTGATTCAACAAGTGCTTAAATACTAAGAAGGACAGGTAATAGGGGTTTACTTATAGAATCTAATGTGTTATCGCTGGCAGAGAGAAATGCATAAAAGGGGTATCTGGTATCGATAAGAAAGAGAAATCTTTTTATATATGCGAAGGAGTTGTCCGTTTCGCTTTCCCAGCTCTTATAGTTCCAGACATTTAAATGTTTTATATGGACTCACAAACGCAGCCTTTGTTGCCTCTTGGAACTGGTACTTATATAGGGTGCGCCATTTAAGTCGCGTCAAAAGAATTGTTAGATTACTCAGACAATTTTCATCCGATTGGCTGCACCTTGAGGAAAAGTTAAGTTTGAAGTAGTGCATTTTTAACTATTTATCGCTATATATCTCAAGAACGCGTCGCAATAGCGCCGCTTTACATTGAAAATAATCGGTCAGTTGTGCTAACTAAGCGTGGCCGTACTGTACCCAAAGGCAATACTCTGGCCCCATCAGTAAACAAAATTGTCCAGATCCACAGATTTGACACCGCCAGACTTCTTGTGGGGATTTTTGAAGAGCAATGCTTATGCCAAAGACCATAGAAGAGCTAAAAGACAACAAATAAGCCGAAATGGTAGCTATATCGCATAAGATGCTTGTAAATGTCATAGAAAATACCAAAAAAGAGTCCGCTTTTGTATTCGTAATAAAAGGGAGTCATTTGGTTGATGTCGTTTTTGGGAAATAGCTCAAACAAATTCTAAAAAGGTGATCCTTAAATATATTGAAAATTCTTAAAGTTTTCCGACTTTTCTGTTGAATCTATTCAGATGGTGCATCAGTTATATACAGGGTCAGACAGAGTTGACCCAATTTGAATCCGAGATTTTCTTCATCATTTTATATGAAAGATTCCGATCTGCGTTATAATTTTTATAATATGTAAAACATGGTGTTCGCCATGTCGCATTATCCTCAGCTCAATACCAATGTTAATGCACTGGTTGTTGCCAGAAGACTATGAAGCCCCACCATGTAATGCTACTGCCTTAATTTTGAGTCCAAAACGTCTATTAGCCTCCTTATACACTTGGAAACCTTTGCAGAGCCTCCTTGTCTTTCGTGCAATCGATGGCGTCGTTCCCTTGGCTAAATGTGACGCAGAATAACTGTATCCGGCCACCTGGTAGCGGAACTATTAAATCGTTAATACTTATTCTATCGACTCAAGTTGTAGTAAAATGAAGTCGAACAGTCTACGTGTCTCTGTAGAAAGTTTTTCTTTGGGTAGGAAAACTTTGATGTTTCTTTTTTTTAAATCTGTTCTTTTCAGAAATCCAGATACAATCGCATGTCGCTGAAACTTTTAAGAAAACTTTTTAATAAAGAGTGTTCACTTATCCCATACAACTACGCGACTTCCGAATAAAGAATCTTTAAAATGATTATATACAAAAGCAAAAAGTGTACCACCATTATTTGCAAACCACATAAACGAAGCATTCGTTTCGTTATATTTTAAAATTACCATTTTTTTTTAAATAAAACTTTAAGTATTCCAAGAGATCTTAATGTGTGTAAAGAATAATTACTTAATATGGCAGTAATAGTAGTGAATAGAATTTGATCTTATTCAGATCTGTCGCTTTTTTGCTTAAATAAACTAAAACAATGTCTGCATTATCTCACCTTTAATAGCTATATATTTTAAAATTGCTAAACTTTGCTTAAGAAAGCTTCAGAATTACACACTAATAACTTTTACGAACTTCTTATATACAACCTCTTATATCTGTACAACCGCAAACATATTACACTCATTTCCCGACTTGTTATTGCAATATTCTCTGCTGATCGATTAGCTAGAAGTTTTTAATGCCTGCCACCCCAAACTCATAATATCTGCCTACCCTAAAACGTGGCTATAAAATTTTGTTTCCCAACATTTAGCAGCTCCTGCAGACATCGAGTCCACACTTGGAGCATTTCGAGCACAACAAATTAAGTGCAACCACAATAGAAACACATCTACACAGACGCTGCTCATACTCCTTCGCAAAAAAGAGATACGAAAGACCAACATTTGTATATACGGAGACAACGTTGAGGGTATAGCCAGGGTTGGCAGCTCTGTTGCTCGGCAGCTTGGCAGCACTGCCATATGGCAAGACTTTTAACACTCCAGGGATAAAGTTTCATTAAGAGCTGCCTAACATGACCGGGGCCAAAAACTAAAGCCACAGCCCAAACTATCATACTTCAATGTACAAGCACTTCACTTCAAATTGCACTTCAAGCTTATGAGGCATCCGTATATGGGCGCCAGAGATACTGACATACACACTCCCTTACACACACCCCCACACACACACTTATAGTTTTAAACACCTAACTACCAATACACCCAAACACTTTACTTCAAGTGCATGTGAAACCGCAGTTGAAAGGCATTTATTGTACTTGTCATTGTTGTTGGAGCTGCCTGCAGTTGGAGCAGGAAAAGGAGTCGCTGAGTTGAAGCAATTGCTGCAGTCGGAGTTGGAGTCAAAGTTGGAGAACTCCATGCGGGCGTGCGGTACTTGGTGTTGGCATAGAAAAATGTTTTACTTACTTTTATGAATGCCGTGCGCTCATAAAAAGGCTATCAGTGGGTAGATGAGGGTTTGTTAAATGATATGCGAGGGCAGCTTAAAAGTTGATCGTGCAATCAGAAGACAATGTCAGTAAGATATTTCTGTCCGATATTTTTGGGTTATTTTTGAGATATTTTTATTCCACTATATTTTGGAAAATGAAATCCATAGATGGCCTCGAGTGGAAGCATAGTTTTAATGTTTTGGAGAAGCTACGAGCATTCTGTATTCCATAAGAACTGGTTTGGTGCTGGAACTAGGCAGGTGACAGCAGATTTGAACTATGTCATAGATATTTGAACTTAAAAGATTTAAATTTTTGCCAAAGCACCAGACGTCTTGAGTTCTGCTCAGACACTGAACTTCTGCGACTGACTTTCACTGCTTTGTTGTTTCTAAAAGACCTTTACTGAAAAGATAAGAATAACCAAAATTTTTAACGCCCCTCGACTTTGCTCGGTCCAAAGGGATGCTTGGAAATCTATCTCTTTTTATACCTGTTCGAACAGAAGAGCTTATAGCCGAATCCGATCAGCGTTGTGTACCAGTGGTTAGACAAGTGCACCACCAGTCTCACTACTGGAAATCCAACCCCTATCTTTCGGTTTTAAAGATTAAAGCGCATCGCGTCCGTAGGCCACATTTATCGAATGTATAAGATATCTGCGTATAAATTACAAAACTCTTTAAATTATTCTTGAAAATATTTTATAAAGTACACCGATTTATGCTTCATTCTTTGCTGCGTCAATTTTTTTTTAGTAATCAAATGGAATCGGAAATATGAGAGTATCAATAACAACAATTCTAGAATATTTGGACGTCCTGTAGAACTTATGTGTTTTTGCCCTTCGTTTGAGGGATTTTTTTTGGAAACATTAATATATTTTTTTCGCTAAAAATGTGAGTCAGTTCGTGGAAAAAAGTATATTTGCATTTCAGTATTCGCTGTTTTTGAAAAATTAAGTTTCTTTAATTCATTTCTCCTCCATATCTCATGTGTTTCTCAACAAGTTTTAGAATACGTCTTTAAATATTTGTCATTCGTGAGAAAAATCAGTTGTTTTTCGTTATTTTTCGGCAACAAATATCATAAAAGATCAACCCCCTCTCTGCCTACCCTCGCACACATTTATATGCATACCGCTTATTTGGCTGTGTATGTGTGTTTGAACCCTTCTTTTGTATTAGACATTTGCTAAACGACCGTAGTTAACCTTTAGGCCAAATAATTTGCATCAAGTGCTTAGGCTTGCACTTTCTTGTTCTCACTTTATACTTTCCTCTCACTCTCTTTCTCGCCAAAGTTTGCTCATAAGAAATAGTTGGTGCATTTGTACAGTACTACGCTCGGAATCTGTATGTCCTAAGGGACAGTTCCTTGTACAGCTACCACTCTCTCTCGCTTTGCCTAACTTGGCCTACTCTTAGAGGCTTTGTCTAGGACTCTGCTTATTTTAGTTATGGCATTTGAAGCATTTTTGCCAAGTTTACAAGATTAAACGCTTAGTGGTCGGGCTGCAGTTGTCTGCTCAACGGTACGAATCAGTCAGAAGGACTTGGATTAGGACAATTTTAAGGTGCGTGCGTACCTGTGTGTGTGGGAAATGGGGTGTAAGTTGTAATTAAATTGGTGAATGGGTGAACGTAATACAAAATTTATTTGAAGCCTTTTTGGTATTAATAGTTTTGGTAGTACGTACGTGCGCTGTATAAGCCAAATTATTGGAAACCTAATTGACTAACAGATCTTATTTTAACTAGTTAAGCCAGAAAGCAGTCTGGAAATATATGGCGACTCTTATATGAATTTTCAATGCATCTGACTATATCAAACAGATAAACTAATGTCACGAATATAACAACCTTTAAATATGATGAACAAAATATTATAAAGTTATCTTAAATTTGGAATTCAATTTTTTTGACGCTTTAAAATTCTTTGAAAAATTATAAAAAGGATTATTTTTGAGAAACTTCCTATCTTTGAAATTTAAAAAAAAAAATGAAATACATTTACGAAAAATGTTGAAAATATTTTCTGATATTAAAGATCGATAGAAACTATTTTATTATTATGCTTTAATTTATAACATATTGCCTGTGACTACGCTGAGTTTCGTATCCATCATGTCCGTCGGTATATCATGTATAAATTTTTTATATTGGCATTAATCTTTGCGGGATTGGTGCTGTCCATATGATCATGAACATTACCATAGTAATTCACAGGAAGGCAACTGAAATACACGTCTCACATAATTCCCTTCTTATTGGGTCATTGTTTCGTGACATATGGCACCATTTTGTTGTAACCTCATACCAATTCGGATCTTCCATTTTGGGAAAAAATAGCTTTTTAAGCATCATAAGGTGCCGCTTGCCATTCACAGTACCATTCCGGATTTTAACAGTTTTTGAAAAAGTGATGAACGCTCGTTTTTTCAATGTTTCGTGATGATCTTTGGCTTACATGCAGTAAGTTAGCTTATTCACGTTTCGATTTAACCAGAAAGAAGATGGCTTCAATATAGGAAATAAGAATAATGACGCTTGCCTTACCAATCGGGAATCTTGGATAAATAAATTTATAAATGTGTCCATGTTGCTTCTTTACAGGCCGATTAAGAATAACACAAGTGAGTAATAAAAGTGGTGCTGAAAAACGCGTTACTAAAAAAATCACCCTTTATAGTAATAAGGCTGGAGAAACTGCCATTAAAAATCAATCATATGACGCACATCACTGCAAAGTCAGAAATTTTAATTAAATTTAAGTTAGATACTTACTTAGACTTCAACTTTCCGTTTAAGAGTAAGCTGGTGGGCGGAAGTTATACCCTTTCCGCCATTAAGTTATTGTTTTTGTAGAGAAGAAAAAATATGTTGTTAAAAAATCTTACTTTTTAGTAATTTGACTAAGAGAATTTCCATTATAATTTTCCATTTAAAATAGAATTTCCATTATAAATCAACAATGAGACACCCTATGCTGCAAAGTAAGAAATATAATTTAAAATTGACATATCTATATCTCAAAGTTCCGATTAAGAGTAAGCCGGTGGGCCGAAGTTATGACACTTATGTTCCCTTTCCAATACTTTACGAATTTAAATACTCCCTAAATTCGACAAAAACATGTATTTCTGAATTTTACAAACATTTTGCTAAGTGCTTTTCAATTTAAAATGTAGTAGTTTCAACAGAAGATTATTTTTTTTTTGCGAAATTTCAAAACATCAACTAATCAAATAAACATGAGCACAATCAAAAAGTACACAAAATTTATTTTAAAAGACTCCTAACCAAGTGCTTCATTTTTTTGCAACAACTCCAAAATTTATTTGCTTTTCAATAAAATACAAAAATTGACAGCATCTCAACAGCTGCTTGTCAACGTGGAGGTGGAAAGGAGACGGCTAGTTGTTGGAGGGGTGGACCGGGCATTTGAAAATTCACTTACAAGCTGCCAAAAGTATGCAACATATTTTCGTAAAATACAACATGCTAAATCTTTAAGTGTCTTTCACTCGTTTCCCAGAATTCAAATATTTCCCAAACGGGGCCAAAATTCAAATAGAGCGTCAAAGTGAAACAACAAACTGAAGAGTCGACAATGTCAGTCAAGAGAATTCCCTAGCGCACACACCCACACACACACACACGTTTGCTGTGAGTAAAACATAAACAATTTATGGAATTTATTAAATTGGCCAAGAGGCACTCATTGCCTGGGCTCAACGCCAAGCACCGTTACAAAGGCCCCTTAAGCAAACCACGCAAATACAAAAAACAAAGAAAAAAAAAATGAAGGAGAGAAGAAAACAAAACAAAACAAACACAAGCAAACATTTTGTAAAAACAGCAAACAACAAAATCTTCAGACGCCTCTACGGGAAGTGTGAGTGAGTGTGTGTGGGGCGGCTAGGATGCGGAAGCAAGAGACTTTTTTTGGGTATGAGACATGGGGCATGGGGCATGTTATAAGGCAAACACTTGAAGAAATTTATGACAATGAGGCAACAACTGTGAGTGGTCATAATATAAATAACAAGTAGGGCACTGTGCACATGGGCGTTTGCCTGATTTCTTTGTATGGCCAAGGCGGTCCCGGCGTACCCGGCGCACCCGGCGTATGCGTAACTGACCGTCCTAAAGTGTGTTTTATGCTAAGCAGTTCTGTATATAAGTCTGCCTATGGCCCATTGTGCTTGATTGAAGCCAACTTGTGGCAGAACAATAAAGAAGTCATTAAATTGCTGATGCAGAAGTTTGTATACTCTATAATGTCATAGTTTGTCTTTCTGCATGATGAAAAAATATATTTTAACTTATGCAAAAATGATTTTTTCATTTAAGATAAATAGAAATAATTATATATTTATTATTAATATGACTGACAGTGCATCATGATGTTTACATATCTGAAATAAATAAAATTATTAATTAATAAACTGATAAAATTGTAAAGAATATTTGTTTAAAAATGCTGAACTATAAAATATGAAAAGAAAAATTTTTCTTTTATTTATTATATATTTTGAGGTGATAAGTTGTAAAAAAAAATTAAAGACAATAAAAAAAAGAAACGGAATTGAAAATGACAAAAAGTGATAAAAGCTAATTGAAAGTATTATTAAAAAATACTCTCTTAATCGAGTTTTGCGAGTTTCAAAATTTCGTGTATATTAAATTTACTTCTTTTTTGGGGAGGATATTGTTTTAGTACTTCGTAAATATCTATGGGCACGGCTCATTCAGAAAACTAAAATATTATATATATTTGCAATGAGAATTATTGATAATTTAATTTGGTTTCTAAGTTATAAATTTAGTAACTTCAAAAAAAAAATCTAGAAAATATTTAAAAGAACAATTTACTGAGAAATATATATAAATATTCAAATATTATAACGAACTATTTAAGATTAAATGCATATTTTTAAAAATGTATTTTTCAAAATTGTTTTAATTCCTTTTGCAACAAAATATTCACTTTTTAAAGTTAAAAATAAAACAACCACTCAATTTTGTTAGTAGATTTGAAGCAATACACAAGTAATTTTGAGTACTCTATCTTCGAACAAAAGGTGAAATATTTATATTAGTACAGAGAGAATAGGGAACTAAAGTTTGCAGCCATTCCCAAAGGCGATGGTTTTCAACAATAGTGATTTATTTTCCAATCAAAAAACGCAAGCAATACTTAAATTTTTAAAATAACGAGATGTGGCTCTTAGAATCAGCATCTTTCCAGTAATTCGAAAATTTCTTTTTCAAAAAACCCACATTTTAAATATTTATATTTTTATATTATTATTTTATTATATTATATTTATATTTATCCTGCAGGCATATAAAGGCTTCTATTTAATTTTTTGTATTATTCCCCTTTATTTTTGTCATCGCTCCAAAGGCGGAGGGCAGAGTGATTTTGCTAGGTAAATAGCATCTATTTGCTAGCCATACCATCGCTAGGCAAATGCACCAGTGCTGCTAATAAGAATGAATAATTTTTGTACAATAAACAAAATATTTTCACAATGAATTTTTTAACCGAATTTTTACTTCCGCATTATAAAAAATAAACTTTACAATTCACAGAAAAAATGCAGTCGAATTTTAAAAATAATGCTGGGTGTATATTAATTAGGTTTCACTTATTTTAACTTAATTTGAGATTTTACTTTTAATACGTCTCTTGTTTTTCGACTAGCACGTAATTAAAAAAAATCTTACAGAAAATTATAAAAAATTTGCATTCTGCTTAAAACAAAATATTCTTAATTTCTTCACAACCGCTCAGCTTCGATTTTCTTCAACAATAGAGAATTTTCACGAAACTTAATTGAGCCGAACATCTTCACATTAAAAACTTTAAACTTTAAAGCATTCCTCCGCCGTCTCCTCCATTGCGCCTCTGCGTTACCAACTGTACCATAAACCCTTTGGACTGCTTGCATCATGGCAGCGTGTAATAAATGAATGAATAAATGAAAGCCAAGATGACGGCGTAGGCAGCAGCAGCAGCACATGTGTTAAAGACGGCCGGCCTACAATTGTGAAATTATGCCCAGAGGGCTAAATAAAAGTAAAAGCCAAGCCAACAAGCCTTATAAACGGCTTGACTTTTCGCTTCTTGCCATTAAGCTTTTTATATAGAGATTTTCGCTGTGTGAGATTGAGATTTTTCACTGGAGACCTTTGGGTTGCGAACATGATTTTTTCATGCCTTTGGGCCGTACTCAACACAGCTTGGCTTAAATCTTTGCACCTGGCCATTTTGGCCCGTTCATATTTATGACTATTTAAGTTAAACGTTTTTGGCCAACGCACAACCACACACACACACACACACACACATTCCGTGTGCGATTGTGTGTGTTAGCCGAAGGCTTTGATTCCTTTTGTGCCTTAAATAGCTTTAACCTTATTAAATTATGGAAGCCGTCCGTATTAAAGTTTTTGGTCTAGTAACTGAAAAAGAAAGTTTTTCCACAAAACTTTTAAACTTGTTGAAAATGTTATAAATTAATAATAAGCCAAGTGTGTGTGTTCATATGGCCCAATATATGTGCAGGGAATGTAATGGATGCTACAGTGGATCCAGCAAGTTTCGAAACGGCAGGCTGTTTTGTTAATCAGTGAAAATAGCTAGAGCGATTCGACTTAGTCGTTCTAATGACTAACATTATTTTAATATCAAATTTTTGAATAATTTTTGGAATTATCGGCGCACAAACAAACAGCAAAGAGTTCAACAGAGAAGAGTTCAAAATTACGAGTGCCATTAGCTTTGAACTCTTCTTTGTTGAGCTATAACTTTTAGAACAATTTTTTTTTTATAAAATCCAAGCCTTTTTAGAAAAAAGAAAATTTATATTACAATCTTGCATTTCTTACGAATTTGTTGAAAATAGTGTCCATTTTCAAAGCTTTTAGCGTTTTTACGAAATTTTTGTACCATAGTTTTCAAAATAGAGTAGATCAAGAACCTAATTGATCTTTCTTCAAAACTTATACCTACAATTTAACTCATCGCAAAGAGTTCTACAGAAGGCAACTAATCTGGAAATAAGCATTTATTATCAAAGCTAAAGTGTATGGACCTCGTGCGATTCCGCCCCTCAGCACTGCTGCATATGTCAAGCCCTGGCATAGCTAGCAAATTGACGTTATTTGTCTAAAAAAAAATCTCTATTAATTAAAGACACCGCTGTTCCGATTCATTTATTTTTTAAAAGACAACCATAAGTTCTTTGCGATCTGTGTCAAATAGTCGTCATTATCTGCAAAAATATTCTGTTTTATTTTAGGTCATTTCATTATATCTCTAGCAAAGATGCCTCGGTGCTTATGATCAGACCGTTTTTCGCACATCTATTTTTTTATGAAAATTAATTCCCCTCATATTGACCAAACCCAGCAACTTCTAAGCGATTGCCTCAACAAGACGGTCTAATTCATAGCGGTGTGCGATCGAATTAAGAGTTTGGCCTTAAAGAAGTAGCTTGTGATAGACGGTTTCCTACCAATCCTTGCAGTGGCACATGTATCTGAAGATATCTATTGGAAATTAATGTATCGACAAATAAGTCAAGTACAACGTAATTAAGTCAACTATTAATTATAATGATTAAGCTTTTACAACATCCAATAACTGATGGCATAGAAGTCCTAAAAGGTTTTCTCATATTTTTCGTAATTTTTATAAAATTGACTATTTTTTTTGTAGGATTGTAGATATGGTAATTTGTATAGAAAAGATATAATATTAATCAATTCAATAAAAATTATAAATTCTGTAACAAATACAAAAACCCTTTGGAATTTTTAAGTTATCAATTATTTGGTTATTATCTATTATTTGGTCTGAAGATGGCATTAGCGCTTTGTTCTTGGCCTATTCTGCGATGCGTTTATTTGGTTTTTTTTTTAAGTTTTGTTAATGAATGAATATTTAGATATTTCTCGGACCACTTCTATTGAATTGATTACCAACTTGGGTGCTTTTTTTTAATGTTAGAAGTTTGCAAATATCGGTTTGATTTTTTGTAGAGATTATTTTTTGATGATAGATATGTTTAAAAACTGGGAAAAGAAAGCAATAAATTTGTTCACAAAAGAAAATACTAGATTACCTTGAACTAAACTGTACAACTTATGAAATTCCCAGTGTTTTTCTGAATTTTCGCAGAATTGACAATTTTAATAGGATTTATCACTATATCGGGTTATTTTTTTATTGAAATTTAGGTTAACGAATGAATTTCATACCATTGAATCATTTTTGGGATTGATTACTAAATGGGGTAATTTTTTTTATATGAGATTACCGTTTGGGTTTTCAGATATGCCATGGAATTTTGGTCGAGGTTGCTTTATGCATATGTTCAATAATATCGAAAAGTAAGCAAAGGAAAAATTAATTTTTACCTTATATCTTGGCAACTTATTTAGATATAAAAAGCTACAAACTTTGATCATTTTCGAATGTTTATTAATTTTTTATTTTTTTACATCTTTTTTAATATTTAAGAGAGACAGAGAGAGGCATTATACGATTTTGCACACCAAATAGCTTTATAAATATATCCACAAAATCTACTCTTAATATTTTAATATGTTAATTCAATAGATAAACTTCAAAATAATGCACTGTGTATATACTATTACCACTCACTGTAGCACTTTAAGTTGCTTTAAATATTATTAAAGTTTATTTTTGCCTACACTTTGAAGAGCATTTTCAACAAAGAAAACTTATATACACATACAAAGGTATATAATGTATTTACATTTTCTTAATGGCTTATATTCCATTTGAAGCGTTTCAATTGAATGTTGCATAAATCATTTACTTGGTTTGATATATAAAATAATTAAACTTATGCATTACACATAAAATAAACTTTATTTATTCGATTATTTATGCTCTTTTAGATGCAATTTATTTTTGCATTATTCCTGCTACTGAGATAAGTAAATGACGACGAACTTTAGCCACTTGACGCGGAAAACTTTTAAGAATATTATTAAAACTTGCATAAATATATTCATGGTTACGAAAAAAAGTGACTTAGATGGCGTTTTCTATAAACTTTAGTTAAATGGCTTACAATAAATAACAAGGTTTTATTTATGTAAAACTGTTAGTTTGAAAATGTTACAGCTGACCTAACTAGCTCAACATGGCATATGTAAGATTAATAATATGGGCCTCGGTAGTGTTGATGGTTGCATTTTACCCTGCAGCACTTGTGCATTTAACTAGCACTAGCATAGCTAGCAAGAAAATACCGTCCCCAGGAAACTCTGTAATAATTTACGAATTCACCATTCGGATGTGGTTATAAACTATAGGTTCCTGTTCATACTTCGCCTTTAGAGCGATGATCTAATACCCAAACTTTGAAGACAAATTCAACTTCAAATTGCTTTTCGATAACTTTCTTTTCGCTTATGCTTCTCTTGCGGTATCGCTATGCGATCTTGGTGTTCTTTAGCATCCAAAGCGATATTGTATATCATTGCTGCGTTTTATTTGAAAATGGTAGAGATTTTTGTCGTTGTTTTTGAATATTTTTGTTAAGGACATTTCCTTTAAGACAGTGGTGATCTTCAGACTCAATCGCATATTTTTTAAATCTCTTTAAGATGTTGAGGTTGCGGCAGCTTCTAACTATTACCGTGGTGGTAGTTTCTGTCCTGGACACCACACCTTTTCAAATTGTATTTCTGCCTAAAGCAATAAAAAGATTTACTCTTTTAAAAATTAAAAATTTCTGTTTTTTTCTAAGCGCATCTGAAAAGTAAATTGAATTGCACAAAATTTCACATAAAATTATTTTATTTAATTATTAATTATTAAAATTATTTTGCTTATTATTGGAAAATATTTTGTTAATTCGGTTTTAATTAATATACCTTCAAGGATCCATTTCGAATCGTCTATAAATTCTGAAATAAATTATTCAATATCCATTTTTTAAATTAATAGTTTCTATGAATAAAGATAATATATCGATTAGATGTTTGCGGTCATCCAACTTTGAAAAAAAATTTGATTCGCATCGAAAAATGAATAAAATGGCTCCTTAATATCGTTACTTTTCGAACAGATCGTGCTGTTTCCATTTTAGTCGACGTTGATGTATTTTTAAAAGTCAATCAATATCAATTCGAATTTTAATTTTGCTTTCAGTTTTTATATTAATGATATTTTACGAATTATCAGAAAAGTTCCATAGTTTGTAGAGTAGTCAGAATGATTCGTGAAGATTGCAAGGTTCTAATCTTTTGGTAATTTGTCAGTTTAAATAAATAGAAAATTTTCTTTATATCTTTCTTTGTAATAACTATGATAACTTACAGCTCTTGTAGAATTCAATATACACATTTTTTTGATTTCTTAATAGCTTTCAGACTTATAACGATTATGTTCAATATTCGATCGTTTCCCGCAAAGTGACTTCAAAGATTAAACTTTTAATCAAACAAAATATTTCCTATTGTATTTCGAATTACTATTTTTAAGTGAAATCAAATAAAACTTATTGAATATATTTTCGAAGTGCAATTTTTTATACATGAATTTCAATCATGAACTGTACGTAGATGGAACATTTTAAAAACTAAAAAACGTATTTGGAAAAAAAATCTGCGGTTTTCGATTTTAATTTTTCCCTCAACACAAAGTAATTTTTTCAGATGCAATAAATTTTGAAGAAATAGTCTTTTACAAGGTTTAAAAAAAATATTTATAATTTGGAACTTTGTAAATCCTAGAAGTTTTAGTTTCCAGTTTTGAAAATACAATAATTTTAATTTCTTAAACATAATTCTATAGCGAGGTATATTTAAAATTGGAACTAATTTAATCTTTATCAGAAAAAGTTCAAATTTTATTTTCGAAAATCTATATTAAATGCAGAATATAAGACTTAGTATATATTTTTTATTTACAAACCGATGTTCACATATTCCTTATATAACAATCAGTCTGCCGCCATACTCTGGCGGACATAATAATAATTGTCACATCTTTAAATTACTGAACCAAAAACAAACCGCAAACAATTTAAAATGCAATAATCTGCAATCGCCAACAATTTGAAGCCTTTTGTTGATTTTTAATTATTTCGCTGTCCGCCAAAGGAAACCGAGCTGTCCAATTATACCCGAAATATGCAAAAGTGGGGGAAAAAAAGGAAGCCAAAGAGTTGAAAAGCTTTTTGAATAATTCAACAAATAAAACTTTGGCCTTTGGAACAAGTAACATTTTAATTTAAGTTTGCGCTTCGGCGGCTCCTAGATAAGGATACATTGAGAACCTGAGACATTGAGGCTTGTTTTCAGTGTCTTGGCCATTTATTTGCACGATTTTCTCTCTGTCTGTTTTTTTTTGTTTGTGCAACCGCCAAATGACGAGCACAAAAATTAATAGAAAAGTTTTTGGCAGCACAAACAGCAACAACAACACCCACAACTAGAACAAAGGACCAAAAGGAGGAAAGTACAAATTATGCAGCAATTTCATTTTGATATTTTTAGCATTGGCCAAGAAGACACAAAATAAATACAGTGCCGGCCCGCACATAGATGAAAGGATATTAATGTAAATGACTGCTACCAGGAATAAGGCCAACAAACAACGTAAAGTAGCCGCAATTTTGGCCACAGTTGGTTGGCGTGGCCCAAAAAAAAAAGTTTTAATAACGTCTCAAAAGACACATTTTTTGCCAAGCTTTTGTTTTTTGGCCACAAAGTGACAAAAGAAGCCTTGAAAAAAAAGGACACAAAGTTAAAGAAAACAAAACTCTTGTTCACACTTCATTTGCAATTCTGAGTGTTTGCTGCTGGACTTGAGAACATAGCCTTCACGTCCTTTTGTTCCGGATAGTAGTAAAGTAATGGCAGAGCGTTGACGCTCGTTCATGTTCCGCCTAATTATTATTTTCACAAATTTAAGTTGTGATTTGAGGTCCTTTACGTTGTCATCATTTTTGGCCAGCTCCTTAATAGCCGCTACTTGCGCTAAATTATGTTTGTGTTGCATACACTGCCACAGCTACTTAGCGTTCGCTCAAATCGGAGCCCATTAGGTTTTATGTAAGCAGCAAGTCGGAACAATAAAAGGACGCTTGTTAATGGCCGCCTTTTATCCTTAAGTTAAGACAGTTGTGGCAAAACTTTGGCCATAAGTTGCCTTTGATATGCTGCAATTGAGTCACATTTTTGCTCTTGATGGCCAAAGAAATCTTAAAAGAAGCAATAAAATATTATAATGGTGCTGGAGAAAGGCAGTGAAGTAAATGTGTTGGGTGCTCTGTGCATAAGAATTAAAGAGCTAGTTTTGAGTAAATCTTTGTATGCAGATGAAGAGAAGAGAAGGGTAAGGTCGGAAGTGGAAGACTTATAGGAACACTTTGTCACTGGGCAGATTTTTCCTATAGACACTATATGGTACAGCGGTTTCGACACAAAACTTTCAAGTACCAAATTGAGGTCACAATATCAGAACCAAACAAAAGAAACTTTATAGATTAGAGCCTTTTTAGACCATGGAGCCATGGAGCCTATATGATATAGCCAAAATATTTTGATTAAACTCAAAACCGTCGAATTTTAAGTTAACCAAACTTTTAACTACACAGGACCCAACATTTTCTTAAAAGCTGCGTATTGAAACCACGCAATTGAAGCATTTGGATTAATTTAATGTTCCAATCGTTCCTATAATAATAATCACAAAAAAAGTTCTTCTGCTAAAGACATTGCTTACACGCAAATAGTTGATGCAAGCTTTAAGATGATAAGTCTTCGTTGCTGTACACTAAGCATTGTTCTTCTAAAATGATCATTTATAAAATTTCTAATCGTGTACCATATACACATTAATATATATATAAAATTATTATACTTCATCAGATATATAAATACCATTAGCTGTTAAGTGCTATCAATTAGAGTCTGCTCGTTTCTTTTAATAACCAATTTTGTTGTTATTTAAGGCATTTACTTTTAGTAATTTGTTTTGTATTGAAAGAGTAAATTTACTTTTATGATTGGCAACTATACACTTTTTGATATTGTTTTCTTTTTCTTATACGAATTTTGTTGATTAAATGATAAAATCAACTATGTCTAATACAAATTAAGTTTAAAACTAATATAGTCAGTTGTTGAGGCTCTCCGATATTTTTTAGTTATTGTATAAAATAGATCAATGAAAGTTCCTAGGCTTTTTAAATTATGAATTATGAAAGTCTCCAAAATTTTTCTTTGTCAGGGCAAAGACAGCTAACTACTTAGGATCCCTGCTTTGAGCTATTTCCATATATATTGAAATTTGTAAGTTGGTTTTGTAAGTTGCAGTAAAGTCCCCGATATAAGTATCACCAGACCTTAACAAAATCAACATACAATAATATCAAAACCAACAAAGCTATAAAATATACTTCTAATTTTCTAATTCCATTAGTAGCTACATCCTTTAAAAAAAATTTATAGTGTTCATATAAATTCGCAAAAATTGTATTCTAGTTCTTTAAAACATTAAAAACCCCGTGCAGATGACGTCAGACGGCACACACACAACCAACTAGACACACACATAACCAACCGAAAATCCTGCCTAAAAGCTTGCCACAAACTATGCAAACGAACCGTCTGGAGCATATGTTAAATGTCAGAACGTGCCACTCGTAGACATATCTTGTTTGTTGGCAGATCTTAATTCCCATAACCAGCAAAAATGGCTGCATGAATTTCAAATTCAATTTGGCGCATTTTACATAATTTATTAAACAAAGGCCAAAAAAGCAACAAAAACAAACGCAGATACACTCACACAGATACAATTTACCCATACAAAGATACTCGTACTCGTTCTCGTAAATATGGCAAACGTTTTACTGTCTGAACGATGTCTAACAAGTATCAGAGGCTTAGATGAGGGGTAAAAGAATAAAAACTGAACAATGTGGTTTTTTTGTAAGTTTATTTTTTATATTAAAATGTTAAATTATACTTTGAAGCATAAATAACCTAAAGCGTACAGAAATAATTTCTGTGTAAATCAATTTAATGTTATAATCCTTAATATTATTTTTTATAATTTTTTTTTTAAACTTATTTTTTTATATTCTCTTTACACAAAATTTAGTAATGTAATAAATTTATATTTCAATGTCTTTAAATGTTAAATAGTATGTTGAGCACTACAAAAATATTAATAATTTTAATTTTATAAAAACATATTAATATTAATTTGTTTTATACATATATATATTTTTATTGTAGAGAAAATATTTATTTAGAACTTTCGATTTAAAAAAATTTTTTTTTATTAAAAAAACATAACTATTTTTATTTGGATTTATTTAAAATCAAATAAATTCATTAACAATGCTTTATTTATTTACATCAAGTTATTTATTTTAAATATGTTTTTAAACTTAATTTTTATATACTCTATTTTAACTCAAAATATTTTTGTATTGCGAAACAATTCTATATTTTTATATTGATTTTTTTAATAGTTTATTATATTATTTTTTATTATATTCACATTATTCGAAACATTTTATGTATGACACAAAATAAAAACACAAAAATTAATGATAAAATAAATTTGTTTTAAGTTATCCACCATTTATTTTAAATGCATAGAAATGCTTTAATGAGATTATAAATTAACATTCTATGTTTTGATATAAAAACATTAATAATAATTTTTAAACATTAATATATTTTTTAAACAATATTGTTTATGATTTGTTTAGCTTTAAGTCTAAACACTTTTTGTAAACAAGTTCTTTATTTTTAAATTTTCATTCAAATATATTTAGATATATTAGAAATTTTTTTAGACACCTAAATTTTTTATACAAAAATAAACTTTTTTTTATGAACTTAAATAAAATAATTAAACTTGAAGTCTTTTACTAAATTTAGTTTAAAGTGATATAAGTCCATTAATATTAATTATTTATTATTTTTTTTGTACTAATTAACATTATTTAATATACGATTTGCCTGAAATGTAACTTTTGATTCAAAAAACTTTTTTAATTAAAAATTGATTCATTTTTCAAATTATTCAAAAAAAAATTTTTTTTTTATTTATTTATATTTTTTTTTCATTGCAAAACGTTTTAATATTTATATATTTACATATTATAAAAATGATATTAAAAATTTTCTTTTTACTTGTTAACATGAATTTAAACTTGAATATTTTACATGAAAGTCAAGTATCAATTTTTAAGATGTGCAATCGAAGCATGAAGTATTATTATGTTATTTTTTTAATTTTATTAATTGTCAACTAGCATTATTATTAAATAATATTTTTAAATGAAATAATAATATGGCTTTTATACTGTAACATATAAATTTTTTAATATTTTTATTTAGCTTTTTTTAAATTTTAAATAACTTTAACTTTAAAAAACTTTTAATAACTTTAAAGATTGAACGCCTTGATGCTTGTAACCAATTATTACATTTCAATTTTTTACTGAATCTTTGTTTACTGCTCCTCATATTAATTTTAATAAAAATAATTAAAAATAATTTGATGTAGTATATTTAAAAGCTTTTTACAAACAATGTTAAATTATAATTATATTTTTTTTTTCAATTTCTGCTTTATAAAACATAAATTAATAAATACAAAATATTGTAAAATGTACTTATTTAATGTGACTTAGAATTAAAGGCGACAACGTAGTCTGCCTAGAATTTAACAAAAGATTTTGCAACATTCTAGTATTCTCTAGAGCAAAACCCCCTTAGTTTTCTGCAACCACGCCCCTGACAATTGCTTTCCGATTGTGGCTGCATTTATTTGTGTGAGCCTAGGCATTTTACATAAATAATTTAGGCGTGAAGATAATATTGCCGCGATATGGTTAAAATTGTTGACAACTTAATTTGTTGAGTGGTTTTTGCCCTTTACCTTGGTCCTCTTTGGTCTTTGGTCCCACCAATGGCGGCTTAGAAATGGCGCTAACCGGAAATGTGCACAGGAAACAACAAAAGGCAGCTTAAAGTGTTCTGTTGTGGGTGCAAGTGGCTGAAGGTAGTTACGAAATCAACGAGTATTCAATTTATGCAAAGCCCAGCGGCATATGGAGTACACACGAGTCCACACACAAGTCCCCACACACACACCCACTTGAACACACTCATTCCAGCACACACACACACACCCATAATATATTGCAATTTAAATGTTGTTGTTTGGTAAAGAAGGAAATATGGAAAATAAATGAGCAAAACAAAGCGACTGACAGCGACACGCAACATGCAACATGCGCCGTACACGTCGGCGTATACTTAATGCAGCGTCGCAAGCGTCTCGCTGAAAGACAGTTGATATATCAACTGCTGCAGAGATATCATCATGCCAACTGTCTCTGCCCGCCCGTATGCCCGCTGTTGCAACTCAATTGAATTATTGAAAAATTAAAATGCCTTGAATTGCAAAAACGCCAAGCCGATTGCTTCGACATTTTGCACGACACGGCGCGTAAGTGCGTGAAATATTGCATGAATAATGTAGCAGGCTTTTGTGCTGCAACTGCTGCATCGAGTGCAGAGCATGGCTGCACTTTAATTGCCGACATCAGTTTGTTAATTGCGACATAATTGTTTGAAATAAATTCACTTACAACTCGACTGTTTCTCAGAATGAGCGCGTGTGTGTGTGTGTGTGACGTCAACGTGCTGGCTGACATGTCGTATGAGTAATGCGCTGTAAAATGTCAGGTGCTCTGTCAGACACACGGCCAGACATTGACGTCCGCGTAATTTGCATGTGCACATTTGGTAATCGAGCGTGAAAAGACGACGACGATAATGTTGGCGATGACGATTACAACAAGGACGAGAACGAGAACGAGGACGAAAGGAATGAACGATTACTGCAAACTAAATGACTGACAAACTGAATGACTAGCAGATGATTAATTTATGTTTATAGAGTGGGTGGAGTTTGTAGAAGGCTTGATGTCCACAAAGTATCTACAATTGTGTGAGGTATTAAATTGTAAAAGGAGCTGTAATTATTGTGCAAACAAAAAGTATTTCAAAATATTTTGTCATAAGTAGTTATCGGTTTCGAATGGAAATAATCTTTAATATTGTGAAAGTACTCCACGTAAGGATTTAATTAGAAACTAGGACTGTCATGTTCTGTGTCTAATTTCTATGGACTTCATGCCAACATTTTATACTGAAAATAGCTCAGTTTATGTAAAAGCTTAAACTATGGTGAAGAGAGCGCGAAGCTTACTTCCTCTAAGTGCTTACACTGATCAAAAAAATACTTTTACAAAATTTTATATGCATTAAATTGGACAACATTTCTTATTATTTTAATAGTATTTCTTAAATTTCCCCGAACATATTTTTTTGGTTTCTTTTTTGAGTTACATAAATTCATTTTAGACGTAGATCAATTGTCTTCTTTCGGCTTCCTTTGGATTTTAGGTCAAGTTTTTACTTTAATCTTTGTAATTCGGTAAATTCGAGACCTTCAAAATTGATTATATGTGTTTCTTTTGCTAAAGTTTAATGCTTCTAATTCAAAAGCAAACAGCTTTCCAATACATAGGGCTTCTTCTTGGCTAATCACGATACAATCATTTTCATACCTTAATATCGAGTCTATTATCACAAAGCATATTGCTAGTTCTGAATATGCTTCTATTTAATACGTTAAGGAGAATATGATATTGTGTCTTCTATTTTATACAAGCTCGCGTGTAGATTCGTTACTTTTACTTTCTTGTCCCAGTTGAAGTTCTAAGTTACGAGGTTTCTCGTTAACAAAATAAATCTTTCTTAAACCACAATTTTCTTTTATAGAATATACCAAATGTATATGTATCCCAATGAGTCCCTAACAGTGTCAAATTCAACGGCATTTTACTCGATGGAGTGTGTAACTACTTTAAGCTACACTTGGGCATTAGATTACCCTTTGACTCAATATTTAGGTTTCCACTTCTCATTTTTTTAATGTCTTTTCCCAGCTATCTGTACCACGTCAGTTGATCGACTATACCAAATATATGATCGGTTGCTTGGCGAAGTAGTATAGCAAAATATTGCCAGGGCGTAAGACATTTGGCAAGAAATCTTTTAAGATCCTGGAAATGAAGGCACAAAAGTAATAGTATAGTTTGCTCTGACTACTAGGTAACGATTATTTCATATTGTGAATGTAAGGTTTGTATAATTCTGGTAAATCAAAGAAGAAATTATTGAGCGTGTCTTTCAAAAGTTCTATTTCCTTGAACCAGTTTTTGATAATAAGGAAATCTATATTAGCCAAGGATGCACTCTTGGATCTTGTTTTGTGTATATTTAAAAGTTGTAAAATGCAACGAATCCGTTTTACAAGATTTTGGGAGGATACAAGATCACGGAACCGAAATACTGCCGGTGAAAATCCACAGCTTATCGATATAACCAGTTGCAGTCTTATTTGAGAACTTTATCGATATTCTATTTTTGATAATTATTTTGATTGTGCTAGTATTCTCGTACTCGCAAAACAAGTGGAGGATTGTTGAAGATAACAAGCCCTTGATCGACATCACCAGCTGCTGTCACATTCGAGAACTTTAACGATATTGAATTTGTAATAATTATATTGACTGAAATAGTATTCTAATCCTCAAAGCAATGTGTAACAAGTGAGACCTCTGCGAAGTTATCACGGTTCTGCAGAACATAATTGGATTCAAAAGTCTTCTAAAACTCCCTGAGCGGGGCTTCTTCCAAGACAACAGTGCCCTACAGTTTATAATTGGATGCAAATATCAATATCTGATTAGTAGAAGTTACTTTAAGTAAACAGCGTCTGCTTGCCCAGAACTTCTGGATTTGAGGTACCTACACTGTTATTTCCCCTCCCATGACTATTGTCGGCCATGTTATTTCTGACGAAACGACTAACATAATAAGATTCACTTCCGTTTTCTTTGAAGAGTTTGCATATATCGAACTCAAAGAAGAATGGCAAACCATCTAATTAAATTTGTGTCAAACTTGAGTACCTTCGTAAGATTTAAAATATTGCTGATGGCTGCAAAACCCTTTTGCAAAAGAGTAAAGCGATGGTACTTCTAAGAAGCTAAATATTTGCTTAAGGAAAATCTGTTGTAGTCACAACAGTACAACTGCGTACTTGTACGACATAAGACAATTCCACAAAGTACTCCAGCAACAATACAACATTCATAACCCAGTTTTTCCTTTGCATTTATCTTTTAAAATCACCAAATTTCCTGCATGAAACTTTGCCTTCCCGTAGTGCTGATTACTTTCTATTAAGCACTTCAAACCAATACGTGCTCAGCACTTGTTTTCCTGTTTTTATGAATCTTTTGCACATTTGTGACAATCATTTATTAAAATCTTAAGCACAGCATCAAGGAAAAGCCACAACAACAACAGCAGCAGCAACAACAACTGGTAACTGGAAACCCGTAGCTGCTGCTCAACTTTTAAGCCCGAACCCAAGCCAAACACCTAAGAGGCTGTGAAGCATCGTACACGGCGGCACTTGCCGGAGACTTGTAAAGGGTGCAACTGACGACGAGCACGTAACATAATTCATGACAGTGCAAAAGTGCAGTAACTGCAGCGGAGTACGTGTAAGGATGCGGGTTGGGGGTCTACGTTGCCAGATGCGGAATGGCTCTACTTACTTACTGACAGATTTTCGCACTTGTTTGCTTTAATTGTTGTTCTTGTTGTTGCAGTTGTTGTGCTGGTTGCAGCTGCAACTTTTGTCGAGCTATGAATAATGAGATTTTTTTTTTTTTGCTTATTTTCTTTCATGCAGTTGACTCGATTTAATTAAAGTTTCTTTTTAATGAGTTTTCTATCGCAGCACAATCAATCAATCAATCAATGTTTAAACTGCAGAATTGAGTGAGTCCTTTCTGCTAGCTGCTGGCTTTGTCTTACAAGCTATTACTATGTCAGTTGGCCAAAGCGCGCACATGTTCAATGAAGTTGGTGCTTATTTTTATTTTGGGCAAGTTGCCAGCCAAGGACTTGATTCCTAGAAGTACTCCCAATTGCAGTGGAAGTTCAAAATACTTGAACCAAAAAAATAGTTGTTACAACGCATGTAAGCAGCGCACACACATAGACAGCTACATTTATATAAATGTAAATGCATTTGTATACATATATCGGTATATGTAAATATATATGTATATACATATATATGCATATATTCTATATAAAAAGTCGGTGGCATTCGAGTTCATTTGTTTGCCAAGTTGAAGCGCACTTGGCAAGTGCATTTTGCATTTTGCCGCAACTGAAATTTGTTTTGCGGTTTTACGTATAAATATCTGAATGCGAACGTAGATTCACACACACAGATACATACACAAGCACATATGACTACCAACACACAGATACACACACACGCTCACAAACAAGCGCTTGCATACGCTTGAGTTTACATTTAATATTATCCTGTGTCTTCCTTTTGCTATTTTTGCATGCTCTCCGCAACTCTCTTATTGCGCTAGCTTCTCTATGCCACTCTGCCCTTCTCCTCTCTACAACTCTAGAGAGTAACTAGAGAGAGTGTCTCCCTCTATGCGCCATCTTTGTTTGTCTTTTGCCGACGGCACGCGTGTGCATGCTGTGAAAAATTTCATTGCATACTTCGAAGGTTGGCGCTGAATTTTTTTCCTATACGCTGTTAACTGATAGGCGAGGGCGGATTCTAAACTTGTCAACGTCATTTGAGGGTTTATTGTAAAAGAAATCAATTTAAGATACCTTCTTACCTTCTGCCATCTTTCGAATATCATCCAATTTGTGACATATCAATCCGATTTGTGACTTTATCATATAAACCGAAGTCATATCATATACCATCGATAGAAACAGGTGGTAATCCGATGGAGTCAATGTCTAGAGAGAATGACGGTTCAAGAAAATTCTTCCATTTCAGAGCTTCCTCGTAGTTACTGACGAGTTTAACGATGTTGCGTCGGGAACTGTTACGCTCGAGAATAACTTTATCATCAACTGCGTTATGTGTCGATACCCCTCATTAATATGATCGAACGTGCTCGTTAGCCATCGATAGAAATAGGTGGGATTGTCAGATGGGGCAATGTCTGAAGGGTATGGCAACTGCGGTGTAATCTCATGATGCGTTAAGAACTATTGCTAAGGAGTTTAAGCAGTGCGATCTGTATGTGTTACCGAAAACAGTGAGCAAAGAGTGCCACTCATGAGTAGCACCAAAGAAACCGATCCTGTCGGCATTAAAAATCGGTTTACTTTCGCTCCATGGATACAACATTAACCAGGAGATTATTGGGATAACATAATCTTTTGCTATCAAAATGAACCAAACAGAGAGTGGCGCTAACTGCGCTGGAAAATCTCAACATCATACCGACGGGCAAATTTGGCAAACTGTCGGTTATGATTTGGAGATGCTTATCTAGCCGAGGAGTTCAAAATTTATCGTTCATATATTTTGACGTTTTGAATGCGACGTCCCAAGCAAATCAACTCCATTCGGTATTGATTCCTTGTGATAGCTTCGCCTATTAGTGGTAGATTGTATTAATCGCAACCGGTAGGGTGGTCAGATTAGGTAACGTGTGGAGAGTATGGTAGGTAGAGTAAGATTTTAGCGCTTGCAAGTATTTTTTGAGCACTTTAGCGACGTCGGGTCAAGCACTGTTACGCTGGATCATGACTTTTTCATATCGCTCCTTGTATTGTGACCGATTTTCTTTTAGCTCTCGTCTCAAACGTATGGACTGCGTGCGCTATCGATCGCCTGTGATAGTTTTACTTGGCTCTAGCAGCTCATCACAGGTAGCTCGCCTCACTAAATGCAGAGCATGACTTTGTCGCTATTGATATTGGGTTTTGCTCTAGACGTCTGTGCTTTCCTTAAGAATGCCTGCACTTGGAGTTATCGTAATTCAACTTGTGTTCATAGCCAAGTGCGATGGTATGCAGGCATGCCTTACGGTTTTCTCTTCGAGAAGCTATTCACAAGTAGAGCAACGGTATTTGTATCTAGTATCGTTGCTTCTGTATCATTTTCATGGATTTAATGAACTTATTGGATTAATGAACTTACCTACCCATTCCTTTTGGGATTGAAACACGTCTTAGTTAAGCAATCTTCAATTCTTCAATCTTCTGCTTCAATTCTGCATCTTCGAAAACATTTTCCCTAACACCATTCCTGAAGCGTTAAACTTCTCGCGACATGTTCTTTCGCGTGGAACAGGCTTGACGTGCGTATTCAAGAGCAGACGACGAATTTCACGCGAATAAAAGAAGGACCAGCTAGACGAGCGTATTTAGCAATGTTTCAATTTTTTATATTGATGAATTTATCTTTGGCAGTATATATTTTTCTCTGATGTTGCTATAATATCCAGATACCGTCAAAAACATAGAAAATGTTATAGAGAATTTCTTAGCAAGATTTTATGAAACTGCTAAGCTACGAAGGGTTCTGATGCTGTTATGTTATAGGATCAGACGGCATGATTAAAGTTGAAGAAGAATGTTTCGTGTACTGAGAATAAAGTACATTCACATCTCCGGTAATTACCAGAATTTCAAGTTAAAAGAAAACTCCATTATTTGTTTAAGACAATGGAGGCAAAACGAATGCCTTTTTGGCTCGTAAAGTCGGAATGGTTAATTGAGCTATTTAGCTAAAAAAAACTATAATTATAGTATAGTTTAAAATACTTCAAATTTATATATTTAAAATATATTTAAAATACTTCAAATTTGTGCAGAAAATAAGTGGCCTGAACTACCAGTTTTCAAGTTAATTGCTTAATTTATTATTATCATCTATCGAATACTTTTCAGCCTGCCCTCGTTCAAAGTGCACTAGGACTGACTGTGTGTGGCAATGTAAACTACGCGCAATCACACACATACACACACATGCAGGCACACAAACTTTATTTACATAAAAGATTTCATATGTTGTCCTTGTTGTTTTATGGTGGCAATGTAGTAAATTATTTTAATAGTTTCCTTGTAGATAAAGCAAAGAATTTTTATATAAAATGTGTATATTAAATTGGCATGATTTAAAAAAATAATGAAAGAAATCCCGATAAAAGTATTTTATATGTAAAGTATTTTTATTTATTACGAAGAGTTTAAAGCAGACTTCATTAAGTTAAGTAAGTTATGGACTATTAAAACTAGAAGATGCTGCTGAGGAGGCTTTGGCATTTGGCACATTATTTTTTCTTTTGTATTCATTGAATTGACACCTTCATTCTGAGAGAAAAAGTATGCCAAAAACAGCATTGCTATGATGGTTATATTCGTCAAATAAAAGCGATAAGTTAATGACTTTTAAAACTAGTAGATGTTGCTGAGGAGGATTCGGCAGACAATTTGTCTTTGTATTCATTCAAATGATGCGCTGAGAGATTTTCTAAGAATAAGTAACCCCTTTTGCTATTAAAACTGAAAGATGACTTGGAATGTTTGGCCAGGGCAAACAATTATTTCGTTTTTGTATTCATTCAATTGGCACTCTGGTTTCTCTGAATTTTGGGAGAAAAAGTATCACAAAAATTGACAGCATTCCAATTATGGATATATTTGTTAATAAAAAGCGATATTTTCCACATTGAGTTGTTATGGAAGTATTGTACTAAGTCAAAAAATTTTACAGGTACTCATATAATTGCGACGAATAATAATAATTTTTTGATTTAATTACTCCAGCTTATTTATCTACAAATTGCAGCTTCTTACATCTAGGGCTGGCTAGGAACTTGGACTTTCAATGTAAAAGCTAGAAAGAGAAAATGACCTAAAAGAGCCAAAAGATCAGCGTTGACCAAGTTGGGGTTTCATAGCTCGTGGTTGCTCAAAAGATGCACGACTTGGCGAATGAGTTAAGATAGGGAAAGGGATGTATTGAATAGACTGTTGTTAGGATGGGAAATTGTAGAGATTATTATAGCTTGCGCATAAGATGCGAAAAGGATCGTGCAATGCCTAATTAAGTCTACAG
This sequence comes from Chymomyza procnemis, assembly GCA_035046065.1. Lineage (NCBI taxonomy): Eukaryota > Metazoa > Arthropoda > Insecta > Diptera > Drosophilidae > Chymomyza > Chymomyza procnemis. The sequence continues at coordinate 11,902,495 of JAWNOJ010000024.1, forward strand.
AATAACAGTGCAAGAGGGCGAAAATTTCAAGTTTCTCTGGATAATATATGTTACAATATATTCATTTCGAATTCAGTTTTCTTGTCACTTTTCTTCGAAACTTTCCAACACTCTTTGAAAGCCAGTTGATTTTTGATTTAATTTTCTTGTGTGTCTGATTAGATGGCGCTAATACATATTCATAGTCCTTATGCGCTCTATAAGCATCACAAACAACTTTTCGAGTGAATAAGTAGCAGTGTTTTCTTCAATACGACTGCAGACTAGGATTTGTTACCAACTTTTCTTACACACATTTAAGCCTTTGCTAATCACCCCTAGGCCTTCAAAAGCTTAAAGGTATTAAAACCATCTCTAATCCTAGAAAAAACTCGTTTGTCCTACTGACTTCACTTAAAGTGCACAATTTACATAAAAAAACCTCCTGCTGGATTTATTTATAACGTTTGCAGTGCTACAATTTTTAAGTTCTTCTTTTACAGACTTTTAGCCCAGTTTTTCTTCTTGTGTGTGTGTGTGTGGGTTGCACGTATTCATATCTATGCATCTGTCTGGATTTTCGTCCTTTTGCTTCCTTTGTCAATTCAACTAAAACCACAGTAGCAAAAAAATGCATTCACAATGTTTGTGCCACATTTTTTTGCAACAAGCCTTTTATCAAGTATCTTTTTTATGCCTTTCATGACTTTGTAATGTGTTAATTTTTTTGCCTTTTTTCTAGTATTTTTTGGAAGAAAGTTCCTTTTTGTTGGGGCATTAAAATTGCACATTTGTTGTTACTTAATGCTGGGCTTTTAGCTGCACAAAGCAAATGGGATGGATATTTACATTTTGAACTTTTGCTATGAAAAGCAACATCAAAGTGGCGCTGACTTTAAAATGCTGTCCATGGAAATCGATAAATGTCTGGGCCAATAACTGTCAATAACCTTTGAGAGCATTTTCGATTTAAATTGCATAATTAGCCAAAACTGGCATTTAATCAGTTTGTGTATGTCAGTGAGTAAAGCTCATATGACAGTAACAAGAGCACTGCACTAATTACGTATACGCAATGTAATTATGAGCTGTAGCTGATTAGGCAATATCGTGGGATAAATGTTGTTTAAAACGCACAGAGAACGCGAACATGTGTGCATGTAGAAGTCACGTATGGAGTACGACGTAGATATATATATGTAGAAGCTCATATGCTAAGGACGCTGTACCCACTATTTTGGAAAAGTTGTTAAATTTGTGCCGGAAATGGAACAATTATTGAAACATTTTGAAATGCGTTACAATTTTATTGTTGATTGCGCGCATATTGTGTTCACTAGATTTAAGGGCTAGAAGTTGATTATTTAAGACATTTCTATCGACTCTAGTATTTTGATCCCGAAATTTTGCGAAATTTTAAACCTGGACAATTAACAATTGATGAAGTAAAAAAAACGAGTTTGAAAACTTAAAAACAACAACAATAATTCTGTTGAGTTTATGCTTCTTCGTCAAAATATCTTCGAGAAATCTAGCTATAGATAAGCATCCTGTTAATGTTTAAGATTTATTGTTAGCTGAGTTTATTAAAAATCTACAGCATAGTTTTGGGCATCTCTGTTTAGATACAATTAAGCTCTTATCCCTCAATGCTACTATAGTATCCTTTACTATAAACTCCAACCGACAATCATTTTGGAAGCACTAATATCTTAAAGCCTCTAAATAAAATCTGAGATAATCATAACGGACGGCTCCCTCACGTATTAACAAATCCAACCAGCAGTAGTAGGACCGAGAAAAAAATGTGTCCATCATACAAGCAGAAATATATGCGTTGAATCATATCTTATGGTAGATTCAATAATGCATATTCGATCCTTAACTCTTCTATAATAACCTTTACGATTTCCTATCTTATGAGCGTTCTATTCAATTCATCTGTTTCTCTATGTTAATTCATCTGAATATGTACTGGGATAGTCTATTCGGATTTATACAATCCAAAGGTATTATAGCAACTTTAACTCTACAGCGATTAAAATAATTAAAATATAAACCTGGCATAGAATAATTTAAGAATTTTTATAGCAATTCCAAAACGTTAAGCAATCATTTGAGTAAACTGGGGATAGTCTCTTGCAGATTCTACAAAGAGCGCGACAAAATGCCGAGGCATATATTGGGAATGTATCAAGAGCTGAGGTGCGATAGAAGCAAGATAATGAACTTTCTTATAATACAGGATAAAGAACTATAACATAATAATTTACTTTAAAGATGCCATGCACTAAAAGATAATCTCTAAGGCAAAAGAAAGGGCACAATGGACCTAGAGGTCGAAGTACAAATCTCAGCCAACAAATCACTGATTGTTGGAATAAAATATTTTACTATCTCTTATCCTTCTCTCAATATCCCTAATTCTTTTCGGATCCATGTGTATGCAAACTTAGCGCTTCTCTACAGGCATTCCGATCCTGCAATATGTCATTAATGAGACCCATTTTAAAAATCTGTGTATTTTTAAAGCTGTGAATTGTCTTGCCAACGGTGGTGGTCTTCAGACCGACAAAGTCAAAGAATTGTTACAGGAATTCCAGCAGATCAACGTTGGTTGAATTATCACCTAAATTAGCTAGGTGTATTCTCAAACGAAACTTGAAAATTCTTCAAAAAGGATGACCGTAAATGCGAGGTATAAATTGAGAGCCTGATCAGAAAGAAAGAGGACCACGTAGTTTCATATAATACTGAAATTTCCAGATAGCTTAAGGTATTCTCTAAGATAAAAGAAGGGGAATAGGTAGTGAGGTATAGGCATACTACTTTACTTTTTCAATAGCATAGGACTGGAAAATATTCTCCAAGATAAAAAAAGCAAGCACAATAGACCTAAAGCCTAAAATAATATGAATAATAAACATAAAAATTCTTGGCTTCAAACTTGTTTCGTGAGCAAACCAAAACCAGTCATGCCTTTTGTTTAGAACTAGTTCCATAGCTCGATCGAGTATAATGAGCAAGATCCCAAAACTGCTAACCCTTTAGTAATTGATTAGCTGCTACTTACTCCAAAAGCCGGCCAGTTACGCCCTTAAGTCAAAGCTATAGTATATATCGAAAACCATTGAAACCGTCTGAGTTTCTTCTTCTTTTTTGCCCTTACCCCCACACTTAAAAACGTTACTCAAATTTAACGCCATATAAGCCTCAACGGTCCATGCACATATTTTGTCGAGCACATAAAACCCAAATCCTGGGCAAATATTTGTTGACATATTGCGGATTTAAAATGATTTGTGTGTGGCCACAATGCGCTAAGGAGCAACTGAGCTGAGCAGCCCAATCCTCGAAAATTAAACAAATACATTTGAATAATGGCAAGCAATCAGCAAACAAAACACAAGACTGATTGCTGGCAATAAAAATGGACCATAAAAAGCGATAACATCATATTTATAAGCATCGCCTTCAGCGTCCCCTGGCCATGCCTGTACTTGCATTGAATGCGGGCAGCTCAGCAGGCCCAGCCAAAAAAAGAAGGAGCCCCAAAAGCCACCAATAGCCGTTCCTACAGACTTGAAACGTAGTCGGGGGAACCCGCTTTTGTACCTCCGGCAAGAGGAAAGCGTTGAAAGCGATTATATGCGTAAATATAAAAATGGCAAAAAGACAAATAAACGACAATAAACGGGCAGGCACAAGGCACGGCAAAGCAAACCCAAAAGAAAACAAAAGAAAAAAAAATGCCCAGGCAAAAAATATAAAAGAAAAACATAAAAAGAGAGAAAGAAACTTGGAGTGTGGCACAGTGGGCCTAAAACCATAATAATTGTTGTTACTTATTTGAAGTTCTGGAAACGGAAAAGTTAATGAAGAGAAGAAGTTTTGTTGGTAGGTTTAGCATAGACTTTTAAGTTATTGAGGTTTTTCGGCATGAGTATGGTAATAATTTAATGAAGATGTCAATTCAATTAAACCGAAGCTGATCTTTTATTCGGCATCTATATCATGCTCAATATTAAACTAGTATCAGACAGTATGAGTCACCCAGTAGGGCTACGCCATACTGCGATACTATCTTGAAGGACATTTTTGGTGAAAAGCGGTGTATCAAGTTTAATCATTCAATGCTGGAGTTAAACAGACAGCGTACTTGTTCCGGTTTTGTACGCACCCTAAACAGCTGACAAAATTGTGTAGACTCATGGACGAGTGCCGAGCTGTCACCCTTACCATGGAGCATTTATAAACCACAAACATTGAAATATGAACCACAAAATGTTTTTAAAAGAAATTCAATTGTTGTCCAAAAAGTACAGATCTTGAATATAAGAAGTAATGGAGATTTGTTTCGAAAAGAAAACTTCATTAAGCTAAAAATTAAGCTAGATCCACACAGGTCAAAGTATTGGTTAAAGTAATACATTGAATTAAATTTCAAAACAAGAAGATATCCAGACTATGTTTACTTTAAAGAGGAAAAACCTAAAATGTATTTTCATTGTTAATTAGTTGTCCCTGTGTGGTATCCTTAAAGTATAAAGTACAAGGTACATCACAAATCGCAGATTCACATATTCCAAAAGAGTAGCTTGTTATAATTTCGCTATCTTAATTTGGAATACCTCAAATTGCTTTCTTTGCATCTAATTTATTAACAAAGATGAGCAAAGCTTATAATAACTAAGTCAATACCTAATAATCGTTTTGCCTCATATTCTAAGATTTCAATAGCTTTTATATAGCCTATTTTAAAGGCTTTCTAAGATATATATGCTGCATCTATTTTCAGTCAAAGTTTTATTATTAAATTGTCTATGCTTATAGTTTCTTTTCATAAGAGTTTTATAAGAAATAAAATGCACTAATCTAATCCCTTTCATTGTCTAAACAAGTGGTGGTGCTTCGAACATCGGGACGTATTACGAGGTTATGGAGAATGGGTATATAAGATACGGGGAAAATCGTAGAGAAATTTTTGGCATGTGCCAATTCCCTCGCACATTTCGGAGTCTGTAGAACTTTTAGCTGTATGGTAGATATTTCAGTTCATTCAAGCCATCTTTCGGCACTTTATTGCGTAATAGGCATCCATACATCTAGAAGTGCTTCAATTGCGTAGTGGTAGCTTTTTCGCCTCTTCACCTGAAAGTCGGTTCCTCGATTCCACCCAGCAGAACTGGTGTCGGCGTTTACCATTGACTTGGCTAGCAAATATACCATATTAATCGAAGTAATTCTTTGTTAATTGAAGATTCCGGATTTCGAATCCGTCTACAAGCTTTAGGTCCCTATTACTTTTAAAAGCTATTAAAAGATGATGTCTTCATGCTTTGCCTTTAGAGTGATGACAGCGCAGTCAAGAATATATTTAAATTTAGTGCTGGGGCTCATAAATATGATGTTTAAAGACAGTTCAGCATTTACCCTTTGTCTTTGGAATTTCTTGAAAAATCTACATTCTTCTACAAACGGAAATACGGAAGTGAGAAGAGACAATGTTGTCATGACAAATCCCTCCATCTATTGCATCTGACTAGTTCTGGTCAAGCTGTAGTTCTGTGAGAGATAGAGAGAATGGGAATAATGATAATTTGATACGGTAATCGATTCTTGGGGGGAGATTCTCAATCGATTTGTTAGATGTTGTAATTTTACTTAATTGTATTCATATCAAGTCAATATGCTTTTTAACTAGACAAATTTTCGAAACTGTTTTTTCTGACACAAACCACTAATTCCATGCAACAGCCAAACGAAATTTTTTTATGGTTCTTGATGGACATAAAATATTTTTTATGAGCTGCTTAAGTAGAAAAAATTTGCTTTCCGGAGCTAGCAAAGTAGAGTTCAAAAATTTCGGCACAGCTGAAAATAGTTACTACTTCTTGTTCTTGTTCTTACGCAAATATTAGTTTGCGCTTCATTTAGGTATTCTTATCCTACCAACAGGCAGGGCTGCATAAAGTCAGTTTGAGAATTTGAGATTTTTAGTTATTCTAGAAGGCATTTTCTTATTTTTAATAATAATTTTTTTCCAAATTATTAATCGTATAAGCACTAATTACAATACAATACTTATTACAATACAATTTGGCTTATTTTTTGATAAATTTTCCAAGAATGCCAGCTATTTTAACAATACAGAAGATTTCATGGTTTGAATTCTTCGTTTTGTTTGATGGGAATGCACAGCATTGTTAAAAACAGCACTTTTTGATATTTAGTTTTCCTAATCTCTTTTTGCTTTTTCTTGGAACTAAGTTTCCATCAGCACTAAAACTTGTAACTGGATTTTTCATAAAACCAATCAGTATATAAATTTTACTTTTCCTTTATTCTCAACAATTTAAGTTATATTTTTCCAACCACACCCATAGTACCCACAAACACTTTGAAGTACCGCCCAAGCATTTTTGGGCAGCACGTTTGGGCCAAGTCCTTGTGTGCATTGTTTATGATATACATTTGCTTTTGTGGCAGCCGTTGAGATTGGCCGTATCTGTTGGGGGCGTAAGGTGCTACCCCATTGCTCCCACTGGCCGCCACTTGCTGATTGGCCATCTTTCTTATGATTTAGCCGAGGTCTTAGTCAAGCATTTAATGGCTTCTTGTAAATGCTTCTCGGCCACTTACAGTCAAGTTTTTATGCCGCCTCAGACGCGGCGTAGTACGTGGGGATTTATTTTTATTGACATCTATGGCTGTACATGCATTTAAATATTAAATTTTCGCATAAAGTTTAGCCATAAAGGTGTGAGGTTTTAAATTTGCGCAATTTATTCGCGTAGCGCCAAAAATTGTGCCGCCATTTTGTGTTTACTTACACAAGCGACAGACTAAAATAAATTGCCGAAAAAAAGCGCAGTCAAATTTACTTTTGCGCCGTTTTAGGCGAATTTTTTTCTACTAAATGTTGCTGTTGTTTTTAGGAATACACTGTAAAAGCGATGGCTAAAGAGTATATGCGGTTTGTGGTAGGGAATGTGGCAGATAACTTTTTATAGAGGCTAACTGTCGAAGACGCTTTTTAGAAGTTCAATCGATATGTGCTAAACGCCATAAAAGTAGATCTTGGAGTTGAGATGTTGGGATTTTTGGTGAAACTATGGAAGCCTAATGAAATCGTCCAAAACTAACCTAAAGTTTGTCAGTTTGTCTTGGGAACTATTCCCTTGAGAACTACTGAATTGAGTTTTTAAAAATTTACTCATCTCTATTCAAACATCTTTGTCTTTTCTTGGACAGCCTCATCACCATAAGATATTTACCTATTTTTTTAAGCAGTTTTTAACCATTTTGTAAACAAGAAGTCGAAATCATTCCTACATAAAGCCAAAATCGAAGTGTATTTCCCCGTCGATACACACTCCGTATCTAGTTTGCCTCCCCATTTTTTTTCTGTTAGCTCATTGAAAACGGTGGTGGCCAGTTTTTAGGATTGTTAAAGGCGGCAGCAGGAGCGCAACTGGCTGCATGATGTTTGCACAAAGCTGAAACCGAACCTAGCGTCAGTCCAAACTTGAACAGTGACGCTCCCCTCCCAGTCGAGCCTGATAAATTGAATGGTCAGCTGCGTTTTGCATGAAAAGGCCACCAGTAGCCAAAGTCGGCCCTACTTCATGTTCCTCTTGTTGTTGCCGCTGTCGGTAATTTTTTTGCACTTTTTCTTCTCTATTTTTTTGAGTCCTTTGGCGAGTGGCAAACAAAATTTGCACTCGCTTTCAGCCAGATCAGTGAAGGACCGACTGGCCAGTCAACGTCTGTCGACTTGCAGCTGCCAACAGGCAACAAATGGCGGCTGCTACGTAGCCAACTCTCTCCCTCTATTTGACTGATTACTGAGTGCAACTCATGCCACATGTGTGTTTGGATTGGTCTATATACACAAATATGTGGGGGAATGTGTATGCGGCTGTGGAATGTGCAAAATGTAGTGTTGACATTAGACTAAAAAGCTGATGAAAAAAATATATTTGAAATTTGGCTTAATTTGGCATAACAAAGTGCGGGTACTCTTTTTTTTTTAAATACTGGAACTTTTTTTTAAATATATTTATCGGTAGAAACTGTTAAACTTTTTTAAGCTAACTCGAAGATTTTTATTATATTTACTATTTATCTTGTAAGGGGTGTTTTTTTAGAGATATAGAACTTTAAATTGCAATAAAACAATGATGCATTATTCGTTCGACATGAATTTTGTTTATCCTTAAGATAATTTTGTGGCATTACATTTAAAATATGATTTCTGGCATATGACCGCCACAGCTGTCTGGATGGTAATCCATTTTAGCAATAACACGGCAAATGTTGTCTTCCAAATGGTTAAGCATTTGTGGCTCATCCGCATAGGCCACTTGGTGGTGTTAAATCACAAGATCTTAGAGACCAATTCACAGATCCAAAACGTGAAATAAAGCGGTCGCCAAACGCGTCATTCAATTAATCGATTGTGGCACGAGCTATGTTACATGTTGCGACATTTTGTTGCAACCACAGCTCCAAGAATGAAAAAGTTAGTGATCATGGCTATACACCGATCACCATTGACTATACTTTCTGGCCATCATCGTTTATAAAGAAGAACTGATCAATGATTCCACAACCCATAAACAGCACCAAACAATCAGTTTTTCTAGATGAAACGGTGAGGATTAGCTTCACTTCAAATGAGATAGTTTTGTTTGTTCGCGTAGCCATTCAACCGGAAATGCGCTTCATCGCTAAACAAAATTCGCTTATAAAAAACGTGAACGGCAATCTCGTTTTGAACTCATTTGTCGAATCTACGCCGCGCTTGATAACCGTGAGTCTATTCATGATGAATTGTCAAATCAAACTGACAATAAATTACTTGAGAGCTGTAAAATCCAACAGCTAACACCTCAAAAAAAAAAAAAAAAATACCCTTGACGCCATTTCTTTTCTATGAAATGAAAAATTTAAAAAAAGAAAAGCGTATGATAAAAAAAAAATTGAAGCCGATATAAAGTTTTCAATTCATTTCACATTTCAGCGAAAAACAAATTATCTTAATTATCCTAATAAATACATAAAAATTTTTAAGTTATGATTAATTGAAAAAAAATCAGCAAATATCACAAAAATCTTTCAAAAGTAGCTACAATAGGCCAAACTTACGATTTTCATCAAAATAGTTTTTGCTAATAATAGAAAATACTTTATTTTACTATCTCTGCCTTACCAAAAATAGTTCATGTTATTGGAACTTCTTCATTATATATATTTTAGATTAGAAGACATCAAAAATACAGGTAATTTTTCAGATTCCGAATTATAATACGACAAAAATCAATAGATTTCTCGGGCTTGTTATTTTCTTTATTTAAAATGGATTTAGCTCTGTATTTCCTCATAACTCAATATTCCAGTAGAATGGGTCCATTATTTGAACTGGAAGAATTCTGCACCTGATTTCCTCAAAAAATTGAAATCGATATCACTGTCAATATGTTTTGATATTTAATTCTGCTCTTATTAATGTAAGAGCTGTTTGATATTTATCATTTCAGTATATATATTAATATCTTTTGATATATTTGTAGAGAGAGAGTGTTAACGTTAAATTGTTACAACTAATTGCTCTAACTTAAATAAATATTTATGCCTCTTATCTATAACTTCCAAATAGCCGTAATGGTTAAAAAAACCCAAAAAAATCGTCTTAAATGTAACTAAAGTATCTTTCCTCTTTTTAAATTGTGGCGTCAGTACTCAAACATTGTTCGGCTGATATATTTGAAGACTACCTCAACTTTCACTAGTTGTGAATTATAGCGAATCATAAATAAAATGAACATTTTTTAATTTATTTTAAAGAATGCTAAAAAATCCAACCAGAATTTTTTTATTTAAGTACTCTTATATGATCTTCATTTGGAGTAATCATAATAAAGATAGATGGAGTGGGAAATTTTTAAAACAAAACGTTCTTAAATTTTGTACTAAAAATATTCAATATCATTCATAGTTATAGTTATTTTTTATGTCAAGCTAAGGTTATTTTGTTTGGAAAATATAGCAATGTTAATCATGATTAACAAATTATTTTGAAAAATTAATACAAACATTGCAAAAATGATATAAATTCTGAGGTTACAGAACCTTGGTACACAGAAAAAGATATAATCTAAAATGCACAAACTTTGGTTTGTTATTTACGTAGAATGGCCCGATTTGTTACCAAAAATAAAACCATTTAGAAAAATCTTACGAATCTTACTTAGTTTCAAATGATAAAATTATATCGTAATACAAACAATATATCGCTTGAGGCGCTCTTTCGTGCAGTAGAATCCATAAATGAATTCGTAGAATAAGCTTAAAAATTAAGACCAATTTTCATATTAGAGATAGACCAGTTAGTTATCCATTTATACTTCAACAAAGAAATTAGCACATTGTAGATTTTTCTTTCTGGTAATTAAATCAAACAGGATCAATATGCGCATATTTCAAAATTGACGGGTTGCAATATTTTTTTCAGTGATTAAAAGGCTGTCGATGTATTTTTCTGTGTTTTTAAGAATTTTTTTATTTACATTTTTGAAGGCTCTGTTTCACAAACAGCATTACGTCGAAATCTCTCAAAGAAACGATAAACTTAAGATTCATTAAGAGGAATAATTTTAAAAATTGTTTCACAAACAGCATTACGTCGAAATCTCTCAAAGAAACGATAAACTTAAGATTCATTAAGAGGAATAATTTTAAAAATTGTAATGTTTAAATTCTTTTTTTGCAGTAAACAGTTATTTTTCTTTGTTACAATTAAATTTAAAATTTTTTGTATAGACTAAAAATAATTTTTATTTTTTTTAATTAAATTTTGAAATACATTAATGTCAAGTTGTTATTAATTTTTTTTAAAGATTTTATTGTAAAATTATCTATTTTATGACTCAAAATAATAATTAAAAACTTAATTTAACAATTAGTATTTTTTACATTTAAGATTTTAATTTAAAAATTAAACCGCAAATGTTATGTAACATTACATTATCATGTTATATATTCTATATTTTTAATTGCTTAAATTATAAATTAAAAATAAAATTATAAAACTCGCAAATCATGTTTAATTTGGCTTTTAATTGAAAGTTAGTTATAATTTTGTAAATAATTTTGTAAATAATATTTGACATTAAATTATCTTTTTATCTAGCTCTACTCAATAATTAAAAATTAACTTGAAAAATTAATAAATAAATTTTGATTTTAGCTTTTGTATTTAAAATTAAACGACAAAAGTAATTTTTGAATACTTAAATGACATTTGGTATATCAAATTGCTTAGCCATTTTTAATTGTAATGTTGGATTACTTTTCAAAAATAATAACTAACAATTTAATTATAAAATAAGTAAAACAATTTTATTTATGCTTTTATTTAAAAAGGAAACAGCAGAATTTGTTTAGCAAAATTTTGCATGGAATTGTCGTATTTTAAATTTTATACTTTTTATAGCACAAATTAACAATTAAAAATTAAATTAAAAACATCAAAAGAAATTTATTTTACATTTTTAAATTTCATTTGGCATAGCAGATTATATAATACATTTTGTAACTTTTATACCACAATTGAAAATTTAAAAACTTAATTATAAATAATATATTTAATTATTTTATTTTAATTTAAAAGTGAAGCAGTAAGAGTTACTTAGAATATTTTAATTTAAATGTGACATTGCTTGTATAGCAAAAATAATAATTTTAAATTTAATTATAAAATAAATAAATAATTTCTTTTTTATGTATTTTGTATATTATGAATTTAAAATATGTTTTTTTTTTGATGGCTAAACTTTTATTTTTTCAAGAAACGTATCCTTTTTCGGTATAGTCACAAATCTTTTTTGAACTGTTTCTTTATATGTTTCTTCTGTTCAATCCGAACTATAATATAATATGCCTTACGTACCCTGAACGTCATCCAAGACAACTTTATCCATTATTGCGAAAATCTTTAATACCAAAATAATTGCAACTTATTATTCTCAAAACAAACCCAATAAAGCAAACAATAAACGCTTCAAGAGCTTTTTATATCTTTTTATTTAGTTATTACAAAATGTCGTTAAGATTTAGCTTAGTTTTGGAGAGTTGTCGTCCTTCAGACTCCAAAACAGCTTTGATGTTTAATTGCAGCTCAGACAGCGCCAAGATGCTCTGATAAGTTGACAGTGCTGCCAGCTTTGCATTTATTTTCTTAATCCAAGTGTTCCAAGGCGTGTTTGTTGTGTCCCCGGAGGTTTTTCGCTGAAATGGAATCAGAGACAAATCATCATGAAAAACTGCTCATTAAATTTCATCTTGAGAGAGACACAAAAAAGAAAAATAGCTAAAGGTGGCAAATGGAACAGAGAAAAATTGAAAAGCAGCAAAACATAAAATCAACCTTTGTATAGAGAAAAAGCCGAAAATGTAGCGCGTAGCAGGTGAAATTGTAGGAAAACTCCAAGACGGATGTGCGGAAGAGCAACGGCGTAGAAATGAGAGAAACTACACGGAAAACGTTCTAAAACGTAAATCAACAACGAAATCGTGTTGAGCATTTTTTTTGAAAGCCAACAAAAAGTGAGTCAGAGTAAAGAGAAAGAGAGAAAGGAGAGAAAAGACATAAACAGCAGGAGCTGGTAGTGAGGAGTTGGGGCAGCTAACAGGCTGCTCTCTGTCCAAAAGTTGAAAAGTAGCAGAAGTCAGCTTTGTGGCATGAGAAATGTAGCAAAGGCTGCCATGTCCAAGCCAAATGGCTAGTTGCAGGCAACTTTTAAACAGCTTCGAGAAGAGAGCTAGCAGGAGATGGCGATTGTGTGCTTGCAGCAAGGTGTTGCACGCCTTCTGCTGACCGTGCAACGTAATTCAATATGCGGCAACGTGTTAAAAGCTGTAAAAATGTTTAAGCGTTTTTCAATTTAGCAGTTTTATTTTACGTCACACAAACGTTTCAAACCGGAATGAGATTTGCTTTTAACTCACATTTCCTAAATATCCTTGTACTACATAATTTGTAAAATGCTCTTCGCATGCCGGCATGGATGGAGCGTGTCTGAGAAATGACTTTGTAAATAGGGTTTGGCAGTTTTCAAATCGAGTTAAACAATGAAAAAGCTTATCCAGTTAGGTGAAGACACTTTTGAGGGTAAAAAGGATGCAGAATTGACTTAAATAGGAGTTAGTTATAGATAACAAAGGTTTACGATTGAGGTTGATTTTCGAAGTAGTTTGCTGCGTTGAAATCATTATCCAGCTGAATACACGTTTGAAAATATTGTTACTTAAAGTTATGCCATTTTAGAGCAAACTAACTAATCAGTATCATTGCTTATCCTTTTATTTTAAAGTGAAGGCAATTCAAAACTTATCCCTAAAAAAATTCATGAATATTGGTATTGTCAAAAAACCTTAAAATTAAGATGGCGTTTTATTTGGAATCCTCAGGTGAGTTTTCAATTAAGTAATTGCATAGAAATGTGGAACTCGGTAGCGTACGGCCCTCTAAACCCGAAGGTCGGGGGTTGCAATCGAAAAAAAAGAGAAACTGCTTAGAGTTCGTGTCCGGGTGGCCTACTACATCAGAATTATGTGAAGATTGACTTTATGCATAAAGGGATATATGATATAAGTTCAGTTTCAGGAGACGATGAACTAATGTAAATATGCAGGATCATACCAAGTTAACATGCTATGGCTTAGGACAGTTTTATATATCCAAAGTAACGTCCAGCCTAAAATCGAGCTTAAATCCTGTAAAGTCTAACTTTGAACCTTTCTTTTATAAAACAACCTGCAGTTGGGAAATATGCTAGTTGTTCCGCATACAGTTTGGGGTTTGATGTGTTGCTTCTGTGATTGAATATATGCAACTCGCTGACTATTTTTAAGGACCAAATAGCCGTAATTTTTTTTAATGAATTTCTTTCCACTAACTATTCTAGCGATGACTCGCTTCAAGGCAAAGCCTGGGTACGTCTCTATCTTTGCGGCGTTAAAAATTGGCCTTGGTCTAAGTCACCAGCCACAGGGCATTCTACTGACATTTAGTATTTGACGAGCTTACTTTCGTCAGTACGATTTCCGAATCATTCAGAACGGATTTCATTAACGATATATTATATTATTGTATATTATTTGTTTATAATACACCAAAAATCTTAACCTGTTTTTTGTTAAAGTAATTAAAGCTCAATGTTGCCAAAAAGTATTTTTAAATAACATAAACTCAACTTTCGTAAAATGCGTAATATAAAATCCGGTGCTATTGTCTTCTATATCCTAAAATAGCCTCTATTCATTTGATTGGTTCTAATACGACAAACGTGTTTGTAAACTTTTACCGCGTAATGTAGGTCTAATACTACTATCCAATCAGTGCTGCTTCAGAAGGTACCCATCATTCAGCCAGAGGATAATACTTGCATCTTTTTTGAGATCGCTTTGGCAGCAAACAAAAGGCGAAAACATGCATGACATGCACGACATGGATCGGAACATAAATCTCCTTTTCCATATCTTCCTTTTTCTTAAAATTTTTTTTTTTTAATTATTCCCCCTACTATGTTCATCGCTCCAAAGACGCATATCTCTGTAATAGCTGTTCGAATAGAACAAGGAATTACGAATAATACCCGAATCTGAACGGGGGTTTCTACAATTAATAGAGATATTCCTAGTGCTGCTGGATGGAATCAACCGAGGGCCATATGCTACGAGTTCTTTACTTGAGGGTCTAACAGCATCGGTTAGTCTCGGAAAAGTTTGGGTTATTCCAATGGATATCAGGACACGTCCAGTCCTTTTTTTGCATTTAATTCGCATGACTTATCGTCCCAATTAGTTCGTATTTGTCTGGCATCGCTTTCAGCATTTGATAAACTGCCATAGTCCATAGTTTTGGCCTTTACGTAAAGGCTCAGCATTGGCAGCAGACGTACGGAACGAAACCATTCACATAGACCCCAAAATCAAGGACGTTCACAAAGGAATGGCTGAGAAAAAAACCGAAAGATGTGAAAAAGCTAGCACCACATCCAAATCCTTTAAAAAGAAAACTAATCAGAGGATGCAGCCGAAGTAGCGTTCAATCTGTTAGGTCATTCATGCAATATTAAAATTTAATTATTTAGTAATTGTTAAGTAAATTAGATGATTGTATAATTTTTGTTAATTTTTTGAATTTAAAATTTTGAATTTTGGGGCCGGTAAGGGTCGATGACTCTAACTACCGTATTCGTACCAACGAAGAACTGCAGGAGATATTCAACGATGCAAAGTTATCCGCCTATATAGAGTCGCAAAGGCTAAGATGGGCTGACCATGTCGCGAGAACACGCAACCCGATTCTTAAGAGAACGTGCTTTAACCGACCGAATGGAAGAAGAGTAGCTGGGCGACCGCGATCACGTTGGATAAATGGAGTTGAAGCAAATTTACAGAAACTAAACGTCGAAAATTGGGAAGAAGCGGCGAAGGATAGAGACTATTGGAGAGAAATTGTTCGAAAGGCCAAAGCTGAACTGTAGCTGTAGCGCCAAGGATGATGATGATGATGATAATTTTTGTTAGACTCTTTAGAAAAAGAGAAGATCCAATAAATAAACAATGCCACAATAAAGAAATTTAGAGGATTTCTAAGCTCGTCTACAATAAATTAGATTTATCAAGAAATTTATAGCACAAAAAGATACAATTGAGTTACGGTATAAGTTCCATACAAATTTTTTGATAAATTCTTAATAATGCATTGGAAAATTCTTCTAAATATAAATATACCGATCCATATTTATAGCTAACATTTTATTTCTCACTAAATTGCTACGAATCCTTATACAAATGTGAATTATTTCAACCCAAAGACTTATTGCTAGCATTGCATTTTCAACGGAATAAGCGGAAAACCAATTTAAGTTCAACTTTTGTCATTGCAATTATAAAAATTTTTGTGCTGCTGTTTTCCGCACTATCAGCAGGAAAACAGAAATTGTGAAACAAGCGAAAAGTTTTTATTTTATTTTTAGTTACTCGTTTTTATAAAAAGTTTGTACTAATTAATTTTCACTTGGCAGCTATGCAGGTTTTCCTAATGAAAAATATTTTCCACTATACTAAATATCAAAAATATAATTACATTTTCTAAAAGGTTTCTTACTCTTTCTCTCGTTCTCCCTCTCTCTTACAGGGAAACACACGCATGTGGATGCGCAACAGACGGCAGTGGACGGTAATTAATTTGGTGACTTTTTTGCAATCTTTTCTTTAGATTTGCGCAACTTTTTTTTTTGGCTTTGTGGGCTGCCAAGGGTCAGCGTACTTTCACTATTAAAGATGCACAAGGCCTGGCCCATGGGACGTATGCGCAATGTGCGCCGCAGTAAAGCAAAAGTAGCAGCTAGCAACTATAATGGCTGCCAGGCAACGTCAACCTCAAAGGCTTTGTAGCAAAAAATGTTTAAACTTTACTGGCTCCCTTTGCACTTTTGCCTTTTGCAAAGAATTTGCAATAATTTTTAACATATTTGTTATACCAGCAGCTTGCGCCTTCCCCACCAAACCAAATAACTATTTGAATAATTCACAGAAGCCGATATGCCACGCTTTGCTGAAAATGTTGCAAATGTTACGGTATCCATTGGACGCGATGCGCTGCTATCCTGCGTGGTAGAGAATCTAAAGAACTACAAGGTTGCCTGGGTGCGTGTGGACACACAGACAATACTCTCCATACATCACAATGTCATCACACAGAATAATCGCATTAGTTTAACCTACAATGATCATCGCTCCTGGTATTTGCACATTAAGGAGGTGGAGGAGACAGACCGCGGCTGGTACCTGTGTCAAGTGAACACAGATCCAATGCGCTCCAAGAAGGGCTATCTGCAGGTGGTGGGTAAGTAGTCGTAGTCGCAACTGTAATGTACTCCCAGTGCAGTCAAATTAATGTGGCATACTCAACATTTGTGTGTGCAACAACTACGTTATATTTCCCGCAGTGCCACCCATGATTGTCGAGGGCATGACCAGCAATGATATGGTCGTGCGAGAGGGTCAAAATGTGTCGCTCATGTGCAAGGCACGTGGCTATCCGGAGCCCTACGTCATGTGGCGTCGAGAGGATGGCGAGGAAATGCTAATTGGTGGAGAGCATGGTAGGTGAAAGTGACGCCATGACCACAGCAGTTTCCCTTGGTTAACTGCTTTCAATAATCTTCTGTGCTCACTCCATTGCTCTCTCTTGTTGCAGTTAACGTTGTCGATGGTGAACTGCTGCACATAACCAAAGTGAGTCGTTTGCATATGGCGGCATATCTATGTGTGGCATCCAATGGAGTACCACCTTCAATTAGCAAACGTGTTCATCTAAGAGTGCAATGTGAGTATGATGCTGCATCATAGATATAACGATATATGTGCAAAAATTTCCAACTCGTTTGAAAAAATCTAATAACTCAGTGCAGTCGTAACAAGCCTTCAAGTAGTCTGCACCAGCCATTGGGCTCCACTCATAATTTACTTTCATACTGTTTGTCCAGCTGCTGTAAAAGATACGGCCAAGCCTTCGTTCATTTAAGATTTCATTAACATAATTTATTATCCCTGGAGTTGAAAAACAAAACAGTCGGGAGCATGGCAAACCCTAGGCAGTTTCAGCTTGCATCCAAACGAATGTCCATACATAACATAAAATGCATTTGGAGCAAGTACTAGGCACAAGCTATGGTCGCAAAGTGCTGTACCATGTGTTGGGGCCGTGCTCTGTTGCAGAGTGGGGGGTTAACGTACACACTTGCTCCCTTTCGTGCAATGTTTAATGCGTAAGATACACAAAGCAAGGTGGCGGGCAAGGGCAGGTAAATGGCAGCAGTTACTATAGTCACCGGCAGGACAGTTTTTGGGGCAATAACCGCAATGGCGGCTCAACATTGCCATACAAAATGGCGGGGGCTAAATGGCGTCGACGCGACGAAATGGTGGCTACTTGGCGGTCTGATGCCGCCACGCACTTGCCGTGAATCGACCAAAACTGCAGTCACGTTAAATTAATTTGCCTCTGTGTATATTGGTTTATTGTTGCGAGGGTTGTCCCAAATAGTTTAGAAATTGCTGAACTGTCTATGAGGAAAGCACCTAAATGGATACAACCCACTATTGTATTAGAAAAGGTAAAGGGTCTTGAAAAAATTGATGGTACCAGACTGCAAGTTACACGACCAAGAACTTGACAGCTAGAATCTTTTGGGTCAACCCAGGTGGAAGTTTGTGCAATAAACAGATGTTCAGACTTAACCACGAAAAATAGTCTTTTCTGCTTCATTTTCAGGCCGCCAGAAATATAGATATAGAATACATAATAGAGTGAAACTAATCCAAGGCAAGAACTGCCTCGACAAACTCGCAACTCACAGAACTCGTAACTCACAGAACACTCACAGAAGACCTGAACCAGATGTGCGTTTTGTTTTCTTAAGACTGTTGATTCTGTGAGGTGAAGGAAGAGATTTCACAGAGCATACTTCATGGTGCAAAATATCACCAAGCCAGAAAAATTTATTCTAGAAGATAGGACATAAGATACTATAGGGTCGAAGTACATTGAATCTTCCTTCCTTTAAAGGCAGAGCATGGTGATATCTTTATAAAAAATGTTCGAAGAGAACAGGAACATACAGTTTAAAGTTCCGAGTTCGGGCGGCGATGTCCTCAATTAATAGATATTTTTCTACGTAATTAGCGTATATTTATTTGCTAGCTATGCCAGTGCTAGGCACGTACACCAGTGTTGCAGGTTGAAATCGAACTACCGACCCTCCGATTTAGAGGCGAGTATGCTGGCATTACGGTATCGAGACCATCAGTACGATGATCACTACTTTGACAATAAACACTGGGGATTCGCAGTGGGATACATTAGGTCTTTAAGTATGCTCAACAAAAAAATATTGCTTTTGTTCAGACTGAATTATATCAACCGCCTTAGAATGTAGAAGCGATGAAACGAATACGAAGTAGTGATAAATTAAACGAACTAAGTATCACAAAAATGAGAGTTCAAATGAACCAAATCATTTTATTTTATTTATTTTTATAACTAAAAATTTTACAATATATACATAACGAATGCCAACCTAAGCCTTATTTTAATTTGGTTTATTTTTATAAAGCTTCGATTAAAAAAAACACTTATAATTCAAACCAATTTACGAAATCTTTATTTGAGCCAATAAAAGGATCGTTATCATTTAATGATTAAAGATAAATATGGATGATGTAAATGGTGCATAGAGTGGATTTCAGTGCGTCAACCGTTGCGGGAATATAGCCTCACCACAGATAAAAGTCTAGTGATATAAGATTGCATTATCTTAAACGGTCAACAGGCCTGCCTTCAGCTCTGTAATTATCAGATCATCGAATTTGCCTCTCAATCGGATATTTGATTAGCTGACGTGTGGTACCACCTTTAGAGACCATACTATTATTCCACAAGAATTAATTGTCGGCTTAACATTGACCTGCAGCTCAAAAGCATCGCAACTGTGATTAAGTTATTCAACATTCTTGGCCCTTTTCTGGGTCGAAAATATTACAACCCTCCCTCGAGTTTGTTACACTTACATATGCGTGTATCTGTGTGTGTGTACTCCACCATTTGTATCTCTGTGTGTGCGTGTGTGTGCACACTGCGCTCATTTCGCCTTGTTTGTGGGCGTTTTTGTTTGTCTGTTTGTCAGCAGGTGTTATTACGTGCCCCAGTGCTGTGTGCATTGGTAAAATGTGTTGCAGCTTTTGTTATTGTTGCAACACACACGCACTTTACACTAATACAAGCTCACTCACGCATATATATATGCACACATTTACGCCCAGACACAATCCCGTACTTATAGACGCACTTTTAATGACCGAATGCACATTTTACGTATAATCCAAAAACATTTTGTAAACTCACGTAAATTGCAAAAAAGGGATGAAAATTTATTGAGAATGCAGAAAAAATGAAGGCACAATGTGTGGAAAATTTCACAGATTGAGCTACTCAAAATATTGGATGCGAAATAATTGCAACTGATGCTCAGAGCCATACTTCTCTTTTTCTAAAAGCAATTATTGGTCTTATCTCACTTTACAGTTCCACCCATGCTGTCCATACCCAATCAGTTGGAAGGCGCCTATGTGGGACAGGATGTCATTTTGGAATGCCATACCGAAGCATATCCCGCATCCATCAACTACTGGACAACTGAACGTGGTGACATGATCATATCAGGTAAGTGCAATAAATGTCAAGTATTTACTTGGTGACAGCAAACATATTTCATTTGGAAATAAAAAATTCGTAAAGCAATAAATCTCACAAGGCGTCTACAGTTGCCAAAATATAAAACCCAGAACTTCATTCCTGTCCAGCTGTCACTCGTTGTGTCAAGGCATAGCACAAATATCGGAATGTCATTCAAGGCCTCAGTGCCTTCAGTACTGTCCAAACTTTTGCAACCGAGTCGGGCAACTGGCAGAGAGTAAGTTCATTGTTCGCCACGTTTATTATCTGAAAAGCGTTTGTAAATGAGCTTACAAAGTAATCAACATGTTGCCTGGCCAGATCCGGTTCCGGGCCCCATGGCGAGCTGCGCATGAAACTGCATTCTACAGAATATTGTCATGTAAAATGGTAAAAAATTTAAACTCGCATCACTGCAACAACATGAAAAATAATATACTTTGAGCTGCTGAAACTGACGTAATTGTGTTGTTGTTGGTGTTGTTGCAACTTTTGTTGTTGTTATATAAGTTGCAACAACAACAACAAGAGCTGCAACAAAGCCAGAAGACAATAACGTGGAAATTGCATGGAATACGCTGCATTTCAAGTTGGCAATGCTGCTGCACTTGTGGCAAGCTGAGAAAAATTTTACAGCAGATAGGAGCATTTCCCGAAACTAAGAATTTTCATATTCAGGATAATGCATTTAATACCAAGCAGCTTAATAATCGTAAACTTTTATGAATCCTGAATTTGCAGCAGTTTCCAAATAGAAACATTTTGAATATTTTACAAAAAAATGATGAAGTCCAATTTTGTAGGATTTTTAATTTTTTTTTTAATTTTTGATATTTTTACTTTTTTATCATAATAATTATTCATTATTTTTAAGATATTTTTACCAGGCTTAAAATGTTTGATATATTTGAAATATTGACTTTATTTAATTTTTATTTTTTTATTTAATTTTCCTGATATTTTAAATATTACAAATAATTTTTTAATATTATACTCTTCATAATTCATATATAATTAAAGTTCTATTCAGCATATTTTTAATACTTTTGATAACTTGATAGTCATGATATTCCAGATGTTCTGTATTTGTTCATATTCATTATTCTTTTAATATTCTGAATATTTCAGACATTCAGATATTTTTGATATTCTGAATATTCCTGATATTTAATATAAGGTTTCTGTTAAAAAAGTTTAAAAGCTAGAGTATCCAACGTCGTCACTACTGCTCTCTTATGAATGCATCGATTTTGTATTGTTTGCCTTTCGCCCTGTATACTTATTAAAAAAAAATACATGTTTTACGCGCTTGGCATAGATTTCGCATGTAACTCATACGCACCGTGTGACAGGAGGCGTTAATAGTCTCGCTTGTATGGAGCTTCTTTCCACGAATTGTGATTTAAAAATGTTTTTTATGAAAGTTTCAAATATTAAGAATACATGGAAGCAGCTTAAATTTTAACTAAAAGAGCTTAAAATATATATACTTTTTTTTAAGTTTTGAGCTGGATGCGACACATACATCGGAAGTATTTTTCATAATTTCTTTTTTTTTCTTGTTCAACTGAAACAGCATTTAAATTGGCAACGAAACCATAGGCCAACCAACACAAATGATAACTATAAATTCAACTACTTTATCCAACAATTTGCAATTAAAGTACTTGTTACCTAAAAACTTAAATTTTCAATTGAAAACAATTGGCAAGTTACCAAAATTGTATGTGTGTGCTTGTGTGTTACAAGTAATTTGTGGCTAAAATGTGCCACAATGTTTTTAATTAACCACAATGAGTACAATAGCGAAATAAATTTGTATAGTTTGCAAAAATTGTAAATTAAATATTATCAAATGTGAAAGAATCAAAACTAATAAATAACATTTTGATGACAAAGTGTAAATGTTATAAATATAAAGTAAACCATTTGCCACTGAGCCTTTGGTTGTGTGCGTACGTGCGTGTGCAGTATCTGTGTGTTGTAGCTGTGTATTGTATCTGTGTGTTGCATCTGTGTGTTGCATCTGTGTGTTGTAGCTGTATTTAGTATCTGTGTGTGCGTGTGTCTGTGTTGCATGCAACTTTACATACAAAATGAGGTTTGTCATTAGCTGCAGCCATTTCGGCCATATTTCTATGGCATTAAATGTAAAATTGTTAGAGCAACAGAGATAGACCAATAGACATGTCAAAAATATTATTTTGTAGCGGAAATTATTTTAACATAATCACATCTGTACACTCGAACCCAAACATATATAGATACACAAATATATACATGAATGCACGTGCAGTCCCTGCAGTACGAGGGACTTGTCCGTCACGCACGAATTAGAAGTGCTTCGCATCGTTATGGGGTTTTGACCTCACGTAGTTAGCATTACGATATTGCCGCCATGGGTCAATTCACGCAACAGCACAAAATATTGAATTCATGATTATTATGAACAGAGCTTAAGCCATGAATATGATGCAATTCACACCACTGGAACAGGTTGCCAACTATATATTCTACTGATCTATTATGGGAAACTTAAACGTTTTTTTTTAAAATAAAAGTTGAATTGCTTTTATGCTTGCTAAGTTTTTTAGGTTAGGCAACTTTGTTGGTTAGAGATTATTTATTAATACTTATTTATTTTTGCGAATATCAACTAGATCCATTATAATATTCTATTTATTGCATTTCTCGAAATGCAAGAACTCGGCCTAATTTATTGGGAATTAAACATCGAATACCATAAGCAAATGAAAAATATAAATCTGATAACAGATAGTAAAGGCATTTCAGCTAATAATGATATTACTATACATTGCATAACTCACTAGCTTTAAAAATAAAAAATACTTCTATCGAGTATTAAAACTGGAACATTCTTCTAAAAACTCTTTTGAAAAGTCAAGTTTATTTCTTTTTATAATCAAATACACATGACTTAGCAATGTTTATTCTAAACTGCAGCGGCAGTATCGAAGTTTCGTTTTGTCGCTTTTAAAAGTCAATAATAAAGTCTTAAAATAGACAGAAATTAAAATAGTTTGAATGTGCCTTAGGTTAGAAAGCCTTAGTAGAAATTACAGCAGAAGCATAGAGTATATCGCTAGAATTTATTTGTGGTATTCTACATTTGTTGTATTACATTTGTTGTATGGTTTTGAATAATTATTATGGATTTTGCGATATTTTGCGTATTCTGCCACGAATTTACCATGTTTCGCCTTACATTGTTACATTCCATTGTGCTGATATTTGGTTAAAAGTATTAGCTGGAATTATCACTCATTTTGTAAGAATGACAAAATTATGCGATTTACTTTTAGATGAAAATAATGCGTTGGAAGACTTGATTCGATTTGGTTGAAGCATCAGCTAGTTCCATTATCCATTTAAGATAATGTCTCATATAAGCTCATTTCCATACGAAAATAAAACTCTAGAAGATTAGTCTTTGTTTTATTCAAATTAATGGCAGGACTGGGCCTTTTTAAACGGAAAATAAAACTTATATCAATTTACCAATTTTAGATGTAGCTATCACTTTTTAAATGGAAGGACTGCAGTATTTTAGATATAAATAAAGTGGTGCAAGACTTGTTTTCATTTAGTTGAATATTCCAAGGCAACTATAGCAACTTGATAAAAATGAAAGCATGACAAAAAAATACCTACGAATTTAAAATTTTCCTTTGTTTCTTAAGATATACAACAAATTTAGTAATTAAACGTTCGATTTTAATTTCACTGTTGTATCATAAGAAATATCTCTATGATGAATCGGTAAAAGAATTTATTTTTCAGGAACGTCATTCAGGTATTTTACAGTCTTAGTTGATAGTTTCAATTGTATTCTGAGTAATTTGCTTTTCTTTATGGATATCAACATCTGGAAAAAGAGATGGGGCTCCTTTTTATACCCCTCGAATTAATCCAATAGCCCATATCGAGTATCTCTTCAGATAAGTTCAGTCTTATTGTCGTTCAAAATTGAAAGGAAACGTTCAGTAAAGTTTTTATTCTGCACAAAGAGATAAACAATATGAAAAAAAAAATTGGCAATAAAAAATGCAATTAAATTTGGCTCTATTACTGTAAAAGTGAAAGTGAGAGTGTATTTCCATAATCGGTGTTTGCGAAATGTATGTAACTTTTCGCCAGAAAGGTTTAAGAATAATTGAAAAATTATATTTTGTATAATCTCAATTGAATATAAAAGAGCTCATGAAGGTTGGTGGCAGCGCAACCTATTAGGATACAATATTTTTATGCAACTATTGTTATAATTATTGTTTTGGCTCAATAATTTGCTTCAAGGCAAATTAACACAATCATTATTGGGTTAAAAATTGCTTCCATATGGACCTATGACACAATAGTCAAGGGGATTACGTTCATTTTTTTATTTTATTTGGCTTATAGAGTTTCCTTTATTACATTAAATTCTTATATTTTCATCAGATAATTCCTTTGATTTTAATGTAAAGCGATTGCAAAGGATAATATGTGATTTGTGTTATTAAAATTAACACTTAATTTTCTCAAAGGCAATCGTATGTGACTTCAGCATGCAATTCGGAAATTTGACCAATAATCCTACCGATTCAGCGTTGTAAAATTTGTGGTGCAAAGGTGGCAATTGGCGTCCTGAGCACAAACAGTTAAATAACAATCTGCACCACATTGCGTACTGCAGTGAATTGTTAAGCGCCTAAAAGCATGCAAAAGCATGCACTCAACTGGGACAACAACAATAACACTCTCACACACACAGATACACACACACACACACTAACAAACGCAAACACAGAAGCTCACACACACTCTCGCATACAAAGCGAAGTTAATCCGCGCATTGCCGAAACGACCAAAATGAAATGGAAAATAATTACTATTGCATATGTGTGCGTGTGTGTGTGTCTTGCAGAGAGCATATGAGAGTACATGTATGTCGGTGTGTGCTCTCTCAGACTGAGCATGTGTGTGTACGTGTGAATTGTGGTGCTGCATTTACAATAAAATTTAATAATCATAGCATACTTTTGTGCGCAACTTTAACTCACATGACTCATCACTTTGACCAACCATTCGGAAAACATATTTTTGCCCCCCAAAAAAAAATGGAAGCAAAAATGTGTAGAAAAAACTCACAACTACAGCTAAATATAGACACGCGCTTTTGTTATGAAGTGACATTGTTTTTAGTCGTTGTTTTTTTTTTTGTTTTTTGTGCCATTTTGTTTGTTCGATAAGACGTCTCTCACATAGAGACACGCTTGCACGCTCACACATGCCACACACATTACGTTAATGTGCAGCAAAGGCGTGCAACAACAACAGCACCAACAACAAAGACAACCAAGCAAGACATTTTATATGCACACACGCACAGCCAGGACTTCATGCCACAAACACATACACGCTCATACACTCACTACACTCACACACACAGCCACACGCAACCTGAGATATGAGCTTATATGATGTATGGCAAACAGACACCAAAAGTTTTGGTAATAAATTTTAAGCGCTTTCTGAACTAAAACGCATCGAGCTCCATTCGGCAAGGGCGGTTTGAATAGACAGCAGAGCACAAAAGGCGTTAGGAAAACTTCTGCTTCACAGTGATTTACTTAGCCCAGAAAAAAAAGTAAAAATAAGTGAAAAACTGAGAACCCAAAATAAGTTCGAGAAAATCATCTTAAAACTTTAAGAATTCTGCAAAGCTTGCATTTTTTTGTCGTATATTATAGTTCAGCTTTTTGTTTTACACTAAAAAATTCATAACAGCGTTAGTTTTTTTTACTTTGTTTTCTTTGCAATAGCTAAAAAAAATTTATGGCCACCTTCAGTTTGCAATTTAAATTTATTTATTTTGGGAATTCAGATTGCGTCGTGACTAACCATAATTGGCGTTCTAAGTTGAAAAAAATTGATCATTGTTTAGCTTAAAAACAACCCACCCAACTTTCTTTGTATTTACTTTTAAAGTAAAGCAGCTAATACTTACAATATCGCATCTCTGTAAATCATTCATTCATAAATAATTGTTTTTAGTTTTGTATAAATTATTAAATAAATCAATTTCTTTCACATTTTTCAGAACTTATTCTATTACTTTATATATTTTGTTTCGGCACGTCATCTGTTAATATTATACCATTTAAGTAATAAAATGAGAACTGCTTGATATGTTCATACCATAAGATAAACTAAGCTTTTTAGTTAAGCCGCTGAAGACGCATATTAAGCGAAAAAGCGAAACCCTATCGCTCTCTCTCCCTTCGTTTATATCGCTAAGGTCCAAGTTGAATCTACGACCAAGGTTTCGCGTAATAACTATATACAAATATTTCGGTTAAATAATTTTTAACTACAACAAACAGACAAAATACATTGTCCGGAGCAGAACCAATAAACTTGTGCTTGAATAATTGTAAATGGCACTGCGGCTTATGTTTGTTTCTGATAACTAATATTATTTTGTGAATCTATATACATAGAACATACTATATTATGTTAATAAGCTCCTTTTGGCTTTCTGTAAGCTGCAGCTTCCTAACACTACACAATTGATATAAGTTCATTTTTGTAACTCCGATCGCCGTGAAATAAACCTAATGCATCGAGTGTTTTGTTCTTTTTGATTTATACAAACTTCAACTTTAATTCTGGCACAAGTTGAATTATTTTTTTATCTCTCCTCAAAACATTATATTATTTTATTAGTCATCAGTTGACAGAGCCCTCTCGAGCTTATTTATAGAGTTCGGCGATAGATTTTTCCCATTTAAAACATTAAAACATATTTCTGCTTAATTTTCATTCACAATGCTTTCTGATATTTAAGTTATTTTGCTAATTCACTTTTTTGTATATAATATATTTTTATTTTTCCTAATTATAAATATATCTATCTGTGACTAAAATTTATAAAGTTTATGATTTTAATGCCTTTCAAGAATGTAGCCTCATTCAAACTTTGAGCAATTTGGTATGAAAAGTTCTGTCATAAAAAATAAAAATCAAGGCTAAGAACTACAAAGTAGTCCGGTTAATAATCTTAATTAAGTGATCAGAATACACGAATAACCATATTTAAAACAGTATGTTTTACAGGAATTACAGAAACATTATTCATTTATAATTTCTATTTTCTTTTAATTCAATTCATTTCATTTAAAATCAATTTTCTGTTATAATTCAGACAATATTTTAAAGTTTCTTTCCAATTTTTTAGAAAAGCTAAATGTTGTATATAAAAAGGCCTTACAAATTGAAATATATCAACGTTTTGTGAGGCTATGATTTCGACTATAATAGTAACAGTAATGACAACACAGATTGAAGTTAAAAAACAAATATAAAAATCACGTTAAAATGAAGAATACTCAGTAATAATTTTCTTCAATTTATTCAGTAATGTCGTTTGAGTTTTAGAAGTTTAAGTTTTTGGTTGACTCAGTTCAGTTTTCTTCTAAAATAAACAAATTGTGGAAGAAAAGTGTGCTCAATATATAACAAACAACCGATTTTGACATAGTACTTGGAAACCATACAAATCTTCTATCTACCGACTAAGAATAGCGATTCACGATTTTTTGAAAAATTCATGAAAATACAACAATCTATGCAATTTGCCCCATATTGGCTAAATGACATAGAGCACCGATTTGGTTGAAAATCGAAGTAGTAATTCGAATGCGAAAAGATTGGAAACTAAATGTTGGGTGCTTTTCCCAGAAATCCCACGTAAAAAATTGCATAATATGGACAAATATGAATTGTCGTACCAGGCAATTTATTTTTCCAAAATTTAACATGCAGATCAGTGATTTAGACAAAGCATAAGTAGCTAGACAAGATTCGATAAGTATCCATCACTACATTATAATATGTTGAATATTTATTGATGAAATTAAGATTAATTATGTCACATTGGTTCTATATTTGCTTCTTTTATAACAGCCATAATTTTTTTAAAAGTATTCTTTCGTTCAACTACATTTCACGTAAATATCCCTTTCCCGATTTATTACGCCTGCGCTCCCATTCGGTGTCTGGTTCAATGGAAGCATTTTCTATAGAACCAGCCTGTTTCTCTACATCGTGAGATGCCAATTGGGTTTAGGAAATAAACTTTAAACCAGACCAGTCGCCGTGCTCCACTTTAGAATGTTGCCGTTGTTCTTCGTTTTTACTTTCCTCTTCTAGATTCATTTCTTCTTTTTTTTATTTCTTCATTTTTCTTGGTCTTTCGTCCCTTTTTTTGTTTTCGCTGCCTATTCACGAGCTGTGGCGGGTCAGAAGTATCAACTGATTCATTCGATTGACCGCCAATAACTTCGTAATACCAGCTTTTCTGCTGCCAAGATCACTGCCAAGCATTGCTTCATAGGCTGCCGGATAGGTCGCAGTCACAACATTTGTCGCAGTTATTATTGTTGTAGCTGTTTCGTTGCATCAGGGATAGTTTGGGCTTCCGAAACAGAGGGGGTTTGGCAGTCCTTGGGCAGGCCGGGGCCTGCGTCGATTCCGGTGTGAAGGACCGACTACCGTGGAAATCGGCATTTGTCCTAGTGAGCTTTGCTTCTAGATCATCACAAAAAAGCTTCAAGATGGTCTCCAAAGTCCCCAATGTATCGGTCTATATTTGCTTGAAAAGCGAATCTAATTACCAAGTTTTGATATTAATTTATTTTATCTTGACTTTTGTGCGACAATCAATTTATCAATCCCTATATTTTATACTTTTCTAGGAATTTATTGCGATGTCTTTTTAGTAAGTCTATATCAGATTTAGAATAAAATCTGTATTGATCTGTATATGCACTGCCTTAGGATCTTATTACAGAATTTGCTTTTTAAAATACATTGAAAGCAAAATTAATTTTGAGATTGAAGTTTTAATTGCTTTTTTGAAACCACTCAAGCTATCAACTATAACATAATTGGCTCGATATCCCAAGTTTTATTCTAAGATCTTGATTTTGTTAAGAAATTAGGTGTTTGGCATACCTGAGTAGATTTTCCACTGTACTGCCTACGAGTAACTCTTTATACAGCCCTATTGTTAAAGGCCTGCTCTAATGCATGTCATATATCATAGCCAGGCTGAGAGACAAGCCATTTTTTTTGTACATTTTCCTTGGGTTTCCCAGTTTAAGGTTATTTTATTTTTGCAGACCCAAGCAGCCCAAAGCAAAAGTTTTTTATGTCGCAGCGCCAGCGGCATTATTAAAAGTATAAAAAAGTATAAACTTCTTGTCAGGAGTCACACAAAAAAAAAATAAATAAAAGGAAGAGTACAATAAAAAGAGTGGCATATGAACCTGCTGCTGTTGATTATAAGTAAAATTATATATTTGCGTGTCAGACAAGCTTGTGGCCGGGAACTGACTGGGCTAGTTGGAGTGTAGCTGGGACTCGAAGCTACGGGTGTACGGGTCGCAAACATCATGCCAAAACGCTCAAAGCAAATTTGTTGCCCCTATTTAGTTGCTGCTTTATACTCCATTTCTTTTCTTTTGCTGTTAGCTGCTGCCAAAAACTAAAGACATTTGTCACACACAGACAGCAGACGTACAACATGACGTATGAGTAACATGCGATATCGCCTTACACTGCGCCAAACAATCAAAGTGAAATTAAGTTTATATACACGAATAATACATACCATAAGCTTGTTGTGCACAAGTGTGCATGTGATTTTTATACATATATATAAAAATCTAGAAATGTATTTATGCCTCTTATAGGCTTGTTTTATAAGTAATCGCATTGCCCACGAAGCCTGAAAGTAGG
Organism: Chymomyza procnemis; assembly: GCA_035046065.1. Lineage (NCBI taxonomy): Eukaryota > Metazoa > Arthropoda > Insecta > Diptera > Drosophilidae > Chymomyza > Chymomyza procnemis. The sequence continues at coordinate 11,932,586 of JAWNOJ010000024.1, forward strand.
CAACAAATAAAATCTAGCAAACGAAATTAAAGCCAAACAGGCAGGCAGGCATCAAACAAAAGTTCTAGTTTCTTAGGTTTTCTATTTTATTTTAGATTTTCACTGATTAATGAGAAAAGTTTTAGTTAGTTTTGTGTCCCAATGCTGGCCCGACCTCCAATGGCGACTCCGCACACTGCGCCAGTTTTAATTACTCTGACACATATACACTTCAAGCTACTTATATACTTACCCCACACACACACACAGCGAACGCGTAATTAGTTCCTGCTTCTTATTGAAAATGCTTCACTGCGTCGCCGCTCTCTTGTTGCAGGTGACATTAATTAATTGATTTTCTTTTATTTTTCAACTTGCACTGCTTGAAGCAGTGCCAAACCTTAAAAAATTGTTAGCAATTTAAAGGCACACAACAAAATACCAATCCTATTTGTTGTTATTTTTTTCTGCACTTTCAGACACATCCCGAGCTGGCGATAAATACGAGACCACATCAACCGTCAGCGGCTATTCGAAATACATGAAGTTAAAAATTCGTGCCGTTGGACCAAATGATTTTGGCACCTATCGTTGTGTGGCAAAAAATTCACTGGGCGAAACCGATGGCAACATCAAGCTTGATGGTGAGTGACGCCTGGCAATCCATTCAATTCATTCATTCATTTATTCGTTTTCTTTATTTTTTTAATTTATTGCTATTTACTTTGTGTGTATTTTTTTTACACACAAAATGGCGTTGCGAAATGACAAAACTGTTGCGACATTTTCACAATTTATTTTACGAGTACATCGTATCGATTTTTATGTTAGCGCATATAGCATTTCGTTTGTAAAGTTACATCGTGCATTGTTTAAATTTAAAGCGTATTATAAAAGTTGAAATTTAAATACTGGCAGATAGATAGTCACTCCATTTGAATTTACATAAATTAAAGCGTAACCACATGGCGTGGGCTTAGTTTGGAAAATAAATTCATTTGAAATCAATATTTATTTAATGATTTCTATATAAACATTTAAATTTGTAGATTATGGTAGAACGAAATTTCATAAATAGTTTTAAAGGTTTAATGATATATTAAATAGCTATTCGCAGATGAATTATTTAAATATAGCATCACGATTACTTGTGGCCTATGTCCGTTTGACTCCGCAAGTCACAGGACATCGCCAATTGTCAATACCGAGCTGAAGCAAATTGTCCACAAATTGCTTTTTCCAATGTATCACAGATTCTCGCTTTTCACGATTTTATCCCAATGGTAGCTCTCCTACATTTGGAGCAGCTTCATCAACTCTTATCACATGACCCAACCACCGTAATTGCTGCATTTTGATTCGCATCACAAAAAAACTCATATTGCTTAAGACTCAACTCAACTTATTGTTAAGCAGGCAAGGTCCAAACGCTCTTCCTCTCATATACTTCCAAAGTCTGCTCTTTATTTTTCCTCATCGTCCAGGCGGATAAGATAGATCGGACTTTTAGTTGTCCCAGATATGTTTCGTAGTTTCTACTGAGCCCAAAATAAAACCTATTGATAAAAGCGATTCTGATGATATCCAAGCTGACTTGATTGTCAGTGTTTATTTTGGTTCCTAAGTTGGCCCAAGTCCTTCATTACCTTAGACACATAGTTATCGAAGGTTATTTAATATCCCACACTGCTGGACTCATTACAAGTCCGACAAGGTCCAAAAATCTTACATATCCTTTCTGAATACACTGAGAATTTCATTCTCTTCATTCTTCATTTTTCGTCTTCGTCCATGCTTCTGAGAATAATATTAATCGTTAATTCCGTTTGCCATTTCGCAGTTTCTCGGTTCGATTTCCTCTTAAATTTGAAAAAATTCGAACAAACTTTTCGACTTGTGATTTCTTATGCTGTTTTCCAAAGCAAAGGTGATAACTTTCAATTTCAAAATCACTGAACTTTGCCAGGATTTGACATCCCACCAAATTCTGTATGGTTGTCCTTTCAGATCTTTGAATCCACACTTACGGCCAAAAAACTTGTTGGCTATGAGCTTTAGTTTTTCACAAGTAACACCTAATAGAAACTTTATCCGTTATTAAGAAAGCTGATCCCGCGATAGTCGGAAGTTCCAACATAAATATAGAAGAAATTTTCTTAAGATCCAAATCGTCAGACACGCTTTATATCTGGCACATTTTGCAATTAATTTTATTAAGAAGTACATTATGCTGACCAAAAAAATAAATGCAACAGTTTCCTTCCTTCAACTGTCTAAAAATTGAAATCAATATATTTAGTTATAATCTGAACTTTTAGTCTATTCATAGATTATGTTTATTATCCAAGTAAGTCTGAAATTTTGTAAAGATCAGTGTATACGATTGGTAACAGCGTCAGGAGACCAAAATGTACAAAGATTTATATTCATTCGAATGCATATTGAAAGCGCCAAAATCCTTGTTTTTCAAATGATTCTGTGAGGTACTGAGCCGAAGAACGCTGAAATCGCGTACCCATAATCCAGGAAAGAAATTTCTGATGGGTGTCAGCGCTAACACGATCTAGAATCGGAATACTTATCGAAGAACGATTTCTGCGTTCATAACTACACACTTTTGAAGAGCATTCAGGAATCCGACAAGATGTATAACCTTAGCAGCATTTTAAGTTCAAGAAGTATTTCCAATTAAGCTTAAAAATAATTTAGGTAATAAAGATTAGTTGAGGCTGTATAATAATTTTAATATGTCATAAAAAAGATTAGTATTGCATTGCCAATTTATTTTTAAAAGTTAAAGTTGTAAAATTACCTTAGGATAATAATCAATTAAAAGACTATACGTGGAAAGTATTAGCAAATATTCGATTTTTGGCAGTTAAGGATCCACATCAAAACCTGAAAAAAAATTAAATAAAATTGTTTTTGTTAAAAACATTTAAAAGGTAATTAAACTTAGTAAAAATAAAAATACAAGACTACCAAGAATATAAACATAAACCAGAATAGTCGTTGTTTTCACAACGTATACGCAAATAACTTTTAACTTTTCAAAATCGAATAATTTTTTACATGAAGAATTGACGATTTTCATACGTTATGTAGAATTTATTGCCCGTTTCTATCGTCTGATGACCCATAGAAGATTGCAGGATCTTCTGCCCTTATCTTAAAAATATGACAAAGTTTACTTAGAGGAACTATGTCAAAATTAAACTATTTAAGCTGTATAATGGGTTCTGAAGATAGTACCTCTCCGTGGAATGAGTTTCAGCAATCGAGATGAGATGATGATAAAATCGAAGATGACTCTGATGGCCATACCACAAACCGAATAGGCAAAATGTTTCCAAGATTTGATCTTGCGTTGGAGTTAATAGGGAGTACATTGAAGGGACACTATTGATTGTCATGCATAATCAAGTGCTATTAATTTTGTAAATAAGTTCCGAAAACTTTTTGATCAAGATAGTTTATCGATTAGATGTTTTTTATGTGTTAACTTCTTTTACTAGTTAATATAAATAAGAATCTTTCAGAACTCATAAATATTGCCAAAAGCTGCACATTCACAATAATCACACTTTATTGAAAGTTATATTTTTTATTTTATCGTTCTTATGTTGTCCTACCTAAATCTCTCTGATCATAATAGATTCTTTATATTTGCATACCGACGTCTAAGGACGCTTATTCACAGTTCTATAAACTAAAATACCTTTCTTTCCCATACAGAAATGCCCGCACCAACAACTGCGATTATATCAGAAAGCAAGGAGTTCAATCGAAGCTTTGGTAAGTATTTTCTAAACGTTTGAGTATGAAAAATTATATCTGGGGTAAGAACTTTTCGTTCTGTCAAGGGCTTAAACTATTTTAACCATCCACACTTCGCATCATGATGTATTTTTATATATGAAGCCCTTGACAGTTTAAAATTTGTATATCATATTTTCTGTTGATTTTGTCTGTGAATTGTGCTCTTTTGAACTAGTTCACAACCACTCACTCACTCGCGTAGTAATCGGTTCGCCATTTTTAATATGTTGCAATTAAAAACTAACAAATGTAATAATATTTTTTTTAATTATATGCACCGCCAAGCACTTCATATGCACTAAATCGTTCATTAATTTGAAGATATGTACTTACTCAAGAGAGATACCAAACTACACAAATAATGCTAATACAATGAGTGTAGATAGTTCCAAAACTATTTCAATTTAATAAAAAATTAAAAAATAAAATTATATCTAGCAAATTTTGTAGTTGTAAAATAGATTTTGACAATTATATGACCCAAGGCAAAAAAACAAATTTTTATGTCGATACTTGCAAAGCCATCTCGCATACCTGCAATTGGCTTCAGAATTGAAGAAGCTTCTCTACAAACACACATTCTTCAGTCACAACTAAATCATTCATACTTCTTTACCTACTAGTACTTTCCTAGAAGCAATAAATTAAAAATATAACTACAGAAATCGTCTTTGTAAATCACTTTAGCGTACATTAAGTTGGCTACCACAGCAAATTATGGCAATAAACCAAGTAAGAAATACAAACTACTTTCCTCGAAATGAAAAATTGACTCAAAAGAAATAGAAAAATGTTAAGTTTTGTTGGTAAAGTTTTTCCAACAGACGTTGAAAACTTACCTTCTAAACACTCAAGCCAAGGCACATGCTTCATGGAAAACAAACAATCCATTCAAACAATTGCTAAAGTTCTTACGAAGTTGATCCCATGCCTCTTCATGCAAAACCTTTAACCGACAAATCAAGTTGCATGCAATATTTACATTTTTTTTCTCTCCATTTTGCTTGTTTCTCATTTTTAAAACTAATTTTATTTTTATTTTTTTAAGGATTGGTTTTGTATTTACTAGCAGCCCTGGGCCAGCTCAATTAAATGCAAATAAATGCAAAATTAAATAAAATCATCAGAGAAGCAGGCTTTGATACTTTTAGAAATCTAGATGCAAATTTTCTTAGGTGTTTTCTAATAAGAAATTAAAATGCATATATAAGCTTCCGAAACTAAGCAAAAGTTATATTAGAAACTGCAAAAAAATCTATAAAAAATAATCTCTTTTTTATTGATCATTCTAATTTATGTATTGAAAAAAAGGCAGTAAAAAAATTTGTAGTATTTGTAGATAATGCATAATCAGGCTTTATTCCAGATTTCTAATCAAATGGTCTTGGTAAGATACTCCCCAATGAATTTTAAAGGTTATGTCCCAATGCAAAGAAGAATTCTAAGCAAAACATATTGGTCCTTCGCGTATTCAATTTAACGCATTTTGGGGTAAACATAAGAATAATGATTTTAATCAATCAATTTAATAATATTGAAAGTAGTAAAAATCCATTATTTTTGAATGAAATTGAAGGCTTTAATTACCAAAGAATGATCCGATTTAGATCTTGTAAAATCCCTTGTTCCTATTGGCAAAAAATTGAGACGGTCGGCTTATAGAAGTCACTCTTAAAGTGAATTGTTCACCAGCAAAATTGTTCGCCATGGAGAGGCATAGATGGTAATTACTTGGTGCCAGATCTAGAATATAAGGTAATTGCATAAGAACCTCCCAATCTAGCTCCCGGAGCTTTTGGTGAGATCTGGTGAAACACAGCCCCTATACAATTAGCCAAAGCTGGCCGCTTCTGAGCGATTACTACCTTCAGACTGTCCAATTTACGGTTGACAGTACAGTTCCGAGTTAAGTGTTTTGTCGTGTGGGAGCAGCTAATAGCAGATAATTCTCTGCCCATCCCACCAAACATACAGCAACACTATTTTGGCCACCAATTCTGGCTTTACCAGCATTTCCCCCGGCTGACCTCGACAGTTTTTACTTGACGTTGTTGTAAGTGATCCACTTTTCGTTGCCAGTCACCAACCGCTGCAGTCATTTCTGCAGATTTGTGTCGACTCTGCAGCGAATCGCAGATAGAAATTTGGTCCATGAGGTTTTTTTTGCTTTAGTTTGCGTGGCGCCCTTACAACGAGTTTCTTTTCGTATCCCGCCTAATAGCTTATTCTGCAATCTTTAGCTCTGGGGTTTACGCAATGGTCGGACTCGACAATGTCCTAGATTTTTTCGACATTTCCGACAATTCGCCGACCAGTACATGCTGCATTTTTGACATCGAAATTACCGGAACGGAATCGATGAAACCAAAATTACGCGTGATCGGCATGCGTTTTCGCACTTAACGAAGAAAAGCTGTAAAATATATAGAGTAATTTCGCTTTGCTAGTGTCCATCTTAGGCGCTCCAACTAGTAAAAAAATTTTCAGAATAGCTTTTCAGTACGAAATGTCTATGTTTCTAACGCGTTCGGACTTATACAACTCAGGATACAGATAAATAGCTCCACCTACTCAAAAAATTATGGATTTCTTTTTACTGCATCTAATTCTTTGCTTTTAAAAGCATTTAAAAAATAAGAAAAAGCCTGAAGTCTGAAAAGTCTCTTTTATCATTTATATTTAAAGTTATCAGAACAAACACTTCAGGAAACAGACGAAAATATTATTCCACTTTATTAGATCCAGAAAAACTGTTTCAAAGCTCAGCTTACAAAAACGTAAGCTTCGTTTTTTTTTATTTAAGCTTATTTTCAAGCATATTTTGCCCAATAAAAAGTACTACATCGTTCCGCCTACTTTTTTTTAAAAACTTTTTATAAATTTCTCTGTTGTTGTTGTTGTTGATGTTAATTTTGTCTTTGCACTACTTACTTTTGAAAATAATTTTTTTTTTCTTTCATGTTACGCCTTACTCCAAAAAAACCAAAAATTCAAAATAAAAATAAATAAACCAACAACTACGACCTACAACAAATCTCCGCCAAACCAAATGTTGTTTTTGTTGTTCGTACTACCAAATCCCCTACGAAACCAACAAACCAACCAACCAAAACACACGTACAAAACTCTACTGACTAACAACTCTTGCTGCATAAAATTAAAAAAAAAATTTACAAAAATAAATATACATATAAAAAAAAAAAATGGTGCAAAAAAAAAAAGATGGCAAGAGACGTCATAGAAATAAATTTGACTCGGCTAACGCTTTGCCTGATTACGGGGTTGAGGAGTGGCGTGACGGTGCACAAGGTAAGTACCCAGACTGTCCGGGCTTTTGGCCATAACTATCTAGTACATAGAGTCGAGCTGGCTGGCTGACTGGGCTGGCTGACTGGCTTTTCATTGCTGGTGCTGCACTTTTTCATAATTTTCACATTGCCGTGTTGCATTTCCCATTTGCATTTTCTTTTCAAATCGCGGCAAGTGCGCGCGCCCCTGCTGACTCTCACACTCTCTCATCCAACCGCATTCCTTTATTTCATATATATTTATTTTATTTCACATTTTCAAGTACGTCGTCATCGTTTGGTGGGGTTGTGGGTGTAGAAGTTGTTGACGCTGTCCTCGCCGTGTGATCTCATAATTTCTGTGCATTTGTTGTTGTCCTTGTTGTCGCTGGCCCTTTGTGTTGCAATTTTCATAATTCAAACTTATAATAGCAAAGGATATTCGCAGGGTTCGCAAATATTTTAGCCTTTTCATATTGCACATTGTACTTGTCTGGGGCTCATTTTTATTTTGTTTTTCATATTTTTTATATTTCTTTGCTAAGTGTTTAGCGCAAACGTTAAAAATTAATTAAGTTTTCGCCCCCGCAAAAGTGACGTTTGCAGTTTGTGGTGGCTTTTGCCATAGAAAATGAATTTTATTGCTTTTGTTTTGACGCACTATCGTCGTCCTTGATGACGCCATCTTGAAATTTATAAAGTGCCATAAGCATAAAGTGTAAAAAACATTGCGAAACTTGTACTATAAGGGACTTCAACTATATAAGTTATCTGAAAAACTTTTCAAATTCATGTCAAAGTGAATAAATGTAAAAGTTTGTTTCATGTCTGAATAGAAATCTATAGAAATCATAATCTTAATATGGCACTTAGAAAAATTGAAAAGTAGCTGGATAGTATTTGATTTTGCAAAGGATTTTGGAAGGCATCATTATTTGTGAGATTTCTTTTTAGTTGTTCGTAGAGAAATAACCAAGTGACTATTTTATTGCCTGTAAGGTACAAAATACTATATTTTAAGATGAGATAGACCCCAAGTAAATTTTATTACTTTTGACTATAGTCAACGTTCCAAAGGCGGAGCATGGATATATCTCTATTAATAGCGAAGATCACAGGGATCTACAGCTTACAGGCGAATTCGAACGACTATAACTTTAAGTTATACAGAATAGCTTCACCCCGGATTAGCGGAGACATTACTACTGAGCCCACAAAGTCCTTTAATTGTTTACCATATTGTCCGCCAGTATGATCACCTAGATTCCAAGACTATAAGATTCTCATTTTTCAACAGATGATTTTTGTCTTTGCAGCTCGGTTTATCTTGTGGTGAATTGTTTCTGATAATATCAATTTTACGTTTTTGAACAAAAGAATAAAGATAACTCCAAATATTTAACCGATCGCTTTATACACTTTTATGTAAATATCTCAATCTCAATATATATATATCAATTTTATATAAATAGAATTAAAAAATGTTAACTTAAAAAAATTATTTCGGCTTAAAAAACTTGACCAACCTGCTAACAAACGATTAATTAATTTTTAAAATTTAATTTTGGTTTAATTGAGAGGACCAAATATTTCGATTAAAAAAAAATTTCAATATTTTTCAAAATATTTGGAAACGTTTTCTAGGTTACTAGCAATTGGTAAAAAAAAGTTGAATAAGTAATTTCGTAAATTAAATGAAAAAGTATATTTTTTCTTAATTTAAAAAGAAGAAATGTTTTCTGCAGCTTTCACCCCATTATTAAATTGTAAAAAAGTTGCAATTATAAAATATTAAAGAATGACAACTCGATATTTTAAGTTTTGCTTATAAAGGGTGTTTTATTTAGAGATATAGAAGATATAGAACATAGAATTTTAAATTGAAATAAAATGGATTATGGGCTTAGCATGAATTGTATTTATCAGAAAGATAATCTTGTAGCATTACATTTTCAATATGATTTCTGGCATATGGCCGCCACAGCTGGCTCGGATATAGTCCCTCTGGACGTGCAATTTTTGATGACTTTTTCCAACATTTGTGGCCCTATACCGGCAATAACACGGCGAATGTTCTCTTCCAAATGGTTAAGCATTTGTGGCTTATCCGCAAAGACCAATGACTTCACATAGCCCCTCAGAAAGTAGTCTAGCGATGTTAAATCACAAGATCTTGACGGCCAATTCACAGGTTCAAAACGTGAAATTAGGCGGTCATCAAGTGTGTTTGCTAATAAATAGATTGTCTCATGAGCTTGGTGACATGTTGCGCCGACTTGTTGGTACCACAGCTCCTGGTGGTTGTTCAATTCAGCAATGAAAAAGTTAGTAGTTGTTTTAGGCCAATTAAAATGAAGAGTTCAATTCTTATGCCGCTTTATGGCTTTTTATTATTTTTATGCAAGTTAAGGCGACTACAGAAAACTGCACTTAAAAATAACATTGTTTTGTTGCCATATCTTTAAATGTAAAATCTAATCAAAAATGCAATTAACATCCAGAATAATCCTTAAAAAAATTCTGTCACTATAAAATCTAGGCAGCTTCGCACAAATCTATTTTCTCTTAGCTGCTTAGTCATTGCTGTTAGTCAAGAAAATTAATATTTATTTTATTTCGAAACGACTTGCAATTTTCTTAAGCTCTTTCCTACTATGAAATGTCATTTCAATTAAAAACTGTACAAATACATTGGATTTGGCAGATTTTCAAATACACAAACACACACAAACACACACAAAGATGTATCCACATAGATACACACACACTCATGCTCAAAAGGATATAAAACAAACAGACAGTCAACAGTTTTCAAGTAACAAACCAACCACAGCTACTGTATCCGGCATAAGACATGAACGATCCGTATAAAAAATAAAACTTCAAAACATTTAAAGTATTTACGTTTAAATTGGGCATGTTCGACTATCAGGTACGCTTTAGTTTTGTGTGTAAAAAAATTAGAATAATTTTTAATGATTATTTTTATAGGTCGATTTAGAAGCCATCCTGCAAATATTTGCAAAAACTTATTATTAACGAAAATATTTAAAGGTCAAATTTAGTTTTTCTTAAGTCTATAAAATATTATTTTGCAAACTCATCAGCAAAAAACGAAGAAAGCTTGAGACTACATTATATGTTCTTATTAAAAAATTTTATTTAACCTAATTTCTTTCTCTGCATAAGAATGAGTTGTTCCGTCAATCTATATTGCAAATATTTCATCATCGTTAAAACTAAAAAAAGGGATAAGCCCTTTTTTCCTTTTCATAGGGATGCGTTTTTCCGCGCATCATTTATGTTGTCAATATGACGCCATCGTCAAATAGAAAAATAAACCTAACCTTAGTTTTTGGGAACTTCCTGAAATTTTAGAAATAAGATTGGCAGTCATACGAATCTATTGAATTAGCTGCCTTTGGGAGACAGAGAATCAAATTCTTCAAAACCTGCTTTAGTAGCACCTTTGCCACCTCATGGTAATGCGACTAATAAATCTCAAGGTCGCTGTCTCAATAAAGTAATAGTCCGGGAGAGCGGAAATAATAAGCGAGTGTGTGCATTTAGAAGTTAATGTACGAATCAGATAAAAAGAAGCTTATCTTTTGCTTAATTATTTCGATAATCGAAATGGATTATTGGGAAACGCAAAATTCTATCTATTAAATATTTTATTAAAGAAAATTCGCAGCAACTTTTCATGAATGGTGTTGAAGGGTTAGAACAACTCAGATATCTAGTTGTAGCATAATCTCTAGTAAATTTTTGCTTATACTTTTTAAGATAAATCTTGGAAATGGAAGAAAAGATGAATTATCATTGTACTTTTGTCGCATCCGAAACAAGATGACTGTAAGCCGCGGTTTGAGTCTCCACTTAAGCCAAATAGGCGTTTAACATAATTCCATAAAAAATTCTAGCCGCTGAGAGGGTGATTGGGGTTGGCACTAAGATTCAGTTTCAACGAACAAAAAACAAAATGCAAAATCATTTATTCCAAAATAAATCTCAAAATATGTGTAGAGTTTTTTAATGTTATTACAGGATCCTTAATAAAGAAAGAGAAAATTGTTTACGTATCAAAATTCTTAGCCCAAATCTGTCTTTCGGAAATTGTTTTATGTTTAAATGCTGATACTTTGTTTTCTGAACTCAGCCTAATTGTTCCGAAAAATGAAACATAGTCAAAATAAAAGCAAAATTGTTAGTCTTTTGAAGATTAATGGCTAACCCTAAATTTGGTATTCTTCAGGTCTTCAGACACTTAAATAACTAACAATATTGATTGGTTTCCGTTGGGTCCGGGACAGACACTAGCACTATAGTATATCAGTTTGAACTTTTATTCTTATTGTATAAAACGTATATCTTATGAGGGCCAGATTTTCCTTTTCGAGTCGTTAGCTCTGCCCGTCAAAAAATTTTGATTTTTGATAGAATCAAGCTTCTAGCAACAATAATTTAGAACCGAAGGTTCGATGCTTGGCAGTAGCAAATATACGCTATTGAATCGTTCGGATTCGTCTATAAACTGTAAGTCCCTGTTCTCTTCGAACAGCTTCCATTACAGCTTCCACAATTCAGCAGAAACATAAACGAAACCGACAGAAGTCAAGCATAGTTGCGGAACTGAATTCAGTATTAAAAATATGAATGTGTAAACGGAAAGTCAATAATGAAACATGTCCATTGACAAGTGTCAAACCCTTACCCATTCGGAACATGGACCTACAGCTTACAGACGATTTACTTAGCAAAATAGCGTCTTTTTGCTGCTTACGCCAATGCTAGGCAACTGGTGTATCGCTTAAAATACGAACCAGTTGAAAAATGTGGTTTACTTTGACCTCGAATTTACAGCCGAATTTGAAAGACGGTGTCTGTATTTATTAGAGATTTACATAGGCAAATATCTAGTATTATAACTTAAAGACTGCTTTTCGAAACCTCACTAGTTGCATTCTTCTGCACTTAACTAATATAACCTTTAAACTTTATATAAGTAACGTTAAAAAGTAGAAGAAAAAAATATATCTCGTTTCGTTTTATTTTTTATTTACAATTTTCCATTCAGAAGCATTTCAGATATTTGAACCAAAACGTTTGTCATGCTTGTGGACGCTCTGACAACACACAGATACACGATGCACACAGATACACGGCTATAGATACAAACACACACACACACACAGATACAAACAACAAAATGCAGCAATAAAATTGCCATCAATCGCAAAATGCAACAATAGCAACAATAACAACAAAATGTCTATAAAAAACTAGCAAAATGTTGATTGACAGCGACATTGTGACGTTGTCAATACCAATGCAACTCTGTATCTGTTTGTCTTCGCTTGTGTGTGTGTGTGTGTGCCGCCATTTTATTGACTGTCAAATATGGCAGCTAAATGTGCTCTGTCAGGATATGACACAAATTAGGTGACCAGGCTATAGCAATTCACAGAAAAATCACATTAAACTGGGCAAAATTAGCCGCAACGCATTGTATCGATGAGTTTCTAAAATTTTTGTTGCATACTTTTATGCGCCGCCAGTCAATTTTCATGTCTGCCACATTTGAATGCAACGCAGGAGAGAATGGCTTGCTGCACGTGCTGCTGCACTTACGATCAGGGAAGTGGTTAAGGGGGATAAACAGGGGTTTCGAGTTGAGGGATTAAAAAATTAATCAACTTTAATGAATGGTGCTTTATTTATGGATTTGTGCGATTTTAACAAAAAGCTTTTTAAAATCGATTGATCAGTAAAAACAAAACTTTTATGGTTATTTATAAATTTTGCATTTGAAACTAAAATGTTAAAAAAAATATAGTGAAGTCGATGAGTCGATAATCCATATATACTATATTTATAGATAGTTCAATACTCTGCAATTTCGTATTTCAGCTATGGGCGCTGACTTTAATTTTAATTTTTTAGTGAAATTATTTATTTATTGGATCGTATATTTTTCTTAGGAGACTTAATAATAACAATTTTTAAAATTGTATTTTGAATTCGCTTGAATGTTCTAACAGATTTGGGCTAGTAGATTGTTGCTGTGCGGTCGATTTTGGCTGTATACTCTGATTAGTTTTTCTGCAAAAGGATGCGAATATGAGGCCAGATTTTGATTCGCACCGGTCATTGTTCTCAGGATCATAGATTTTGGGGTCTATGTAGTTATTCTCGTTCCGTAGGTACCATAGTGCACGAGTCATTGTGTTCACGACCTTAGACTGTACTCGCTGAACAATGTTTAGATAGCTTTTGGACATAATAATTATTTGGACATAATCCCAAAATTCAGCTGCAGAGCAGTGTTAAAGAGGAGAACTTTGTACTCCAGTCTAAGTGTAGAGTGAGCATTTTTAAGTTAATGAAGGCTCCTTGGCTTAACTTTCATGTGCATAGTTTTGGCATCTATTTGCCTGCGTCAAGTGAGCGGCCTGGCTAGATGGAAACCCATATATGTCGCTTCGCCAGCTTGGGCGTTTGGAGCGATTAAGTAAAGCTGTGTCATCGGCAGACACTGAAATCGTAGCTTGTAGTCTGTCGGGATGGCTGAAGTATGTAGGATGTAGAAGATCGGGCCCAGCACATTGCCTTGGGGAACTGCATCTGAGGTTGTGCACTTTCATACTTGAGTTGCATCTTACAGCAAAGACTCTGTTGTAGAGATCCGACGTTTTGTGGCGGCAGCTTGGTTATACAAGACATACTCACTAGAATGCTTGTGCAACTTCGAGCAATATGGCTGCCCATTACTCTTGATGTTCGATCAATCAATGCTGTGATGCGATTAATTTTCAGTTTTGAATATATACAGACTTACTTAGGCAAGACGCATCTCTTTGCTAGCTGTGCTTGAACTAGGAAACTGCACCAATGTGGCTAGGTCTAATCGAAGCACTGACCTTTGGTTTTAGAGGTGAGTACGTATCCACTATGCTACCGGTCCACAAAATTATAAAAACGATGGTTGCCTATTACATTTCGGGATTGGGTAGCCTTAGTGTTGCAATTTGGCAACTGACAGGCTCTATTTTTGATGTTATACTGACTCAGAATGTTTCGAAATATGAGCGCTATTTGTGTTGTTCTTAAAAGATTTAACTTTCCACGTGGATTACCTCAACAATAGTGCATAGCTGAACTTCATTCAATTTTTGGCTATGAGGCTCCATCAAGAACTAGTGTTTTTCGATGGTTTGGTAAATTCAAACGAGATTGTAGTTCACTCCAAGACGAACGTCGTGATCAATCAAAATCAGTTGCTGTTCCGGAAACCGCGAACCGTTACAACTGGCCTTGCTCGGAGATGTTCCATGATGCAGGACTATATTGCTGTGAGAGTCACAAAATGAAACCCAAGAGGTAGCAGCTGCTGAAACGTAAGATGCTTTACAAGGCAGTTCAAGCAGTCCTTGCCCAATGTTACTGCACTTGGGGACCCTTAATACTTTATAAAATTTATCACTCTTTCATAAAACTGAGAATTGTAAGCGTCAAGATCCACTCTATCTTCGAGAGACTAGGACACCACCGCTAGACACATTTTGAGCATTTTGATTTATATATAATTTTTATACTCTATTTTGCTCATAGATACATAATTAATATAATTAATTAATAATTAAATCAATAAAAAACCATTTTCTTATTACAAAATAGATAAGCAATCAAATATTGTATATTTTTCGCCGAAAGCTGTTATTTGTAAAATTAAATAAAAAAAATATACAGGCCATTCCTATGAAAGTTAAAGGGCTGGAAATTTTATAGTTTTTCAACAGAGTCCAATTTTTCCTTCCGTTTTTGCTAACCACATTGAAATTCAAAAACTAGAACTCAAATTAAAAAATGTTCATAAATTAATTGCAATTAAAACATTTCCACATCTTTTATAAATTCGTACACAGTAAATACATTTCCCGCTTTGTTTTTAAAATAAATCATTGCTTTTCATAATGCAAAGGAACTAAAGATATATATCATAATAAATACTTTAAGCAGTTGAGAATTCTAAGAAAAAAGCTTTGTAATTTAGTACAAAATATAACTTTTAACAAATAATTTTAGCCAAAAAACGAACCTAAAAATAGCAACTGCTTCAACAAGAGTTAGACTTGGGTCTGGATTGAGAAAAACTTCGAGTTAAAAGTAAACAGCCAGCATTGACTTACAATTTGCATTTCTAGTAGAAGAGTGAAGTTACGCATGATGGGAGCTATAGCGATAGGCTGTAACCCGAGGACGGCTTGTAATAGTCACCTTAAGAAGAGCTAAGATATCGCAAGAAGTAGCATCATTTTGACCTCTTATACAAACAAGAATGAGTTACTGATCTCCAATCTATCTTCGTGCACTTAGTCAACTATTCTTCTTCTTGTTTTTGTATAAAACATATATTCTAAGATAATGAGTCATCTATTAACCTAATGCTTGAAATCTGATATAAAAATATATTTATGGTAATAAAACTAGGGGCAGTGTGGAGATATCTCTATTAATCGCAGGAACCTTCAGTTTACAGCCGATTTCAAACCGCAGTGTCTTTAATTTCCTCGATAAATAGAGTCTGTTTACTTGCTAGCCATGCCAGAGCTGGACAAATGCAACAGGACAGCGGTGTGGAATCGAACTATCGTTCTTCCGGTAAAGAAGCAACTACGCTACCACTGCCTTATCTACAAGTTAATCACTGATATGGCACTATTTCAAATAGGCTTAACAATCATTTTTAAGTCTCTCCAAACTACCTAATTAATGCTTGCGCTTCTTGCCGGATTCGGGTTCGCTTCAAAATACTTGGCTGATCGTTTTTTCAAATAGAATACCTTCATTTTCTTACTTTATAAAAGTTAATGGATTAAATTGATTCTGTACCATAACAATTCTTACAATAATGTTTGCTCTTTGTAACTTTGACTGAGATACTAACAGTCTCCTGCCATCCTATTCTTGTGGACTTCACAAATTTACTTCCCTATATGATCATGCCACGGCTTGCTATTTTTGCATAAGCTTTTACTTAGTCTGACACTTCTTAACAAAATTTCTTTTACCATTGCGTCCAGAGTAACTTGTAATTTTCAAACTTTAACAATACTATATTGTAGATCCATTTATGCATTTGCAGAACCTTTTACTCGGTTTTATTTACTCTTATGTACAAAATTTATTTTTTTTCTATTTCATTCTTTCCATTCGGAGCAACTTGTTATTTTCGACTTCCAGCAGATACATTTTGTAGATCTAAATTAGCATAATACTACTCTTTTTGCGTCTTATGCGTGAACCTTAATAACGATTTCCACTCTTAGGAACGCTCCATTCAATTCACATCTTTTTTTAACTCAAGTCATCTTGATTCGCCAAATTGAGCATCTTTGATCAATCACCAAATCTTTAACAACTATAAATCCTCAATTTGGTCAAGAAATGTTTAAACTTTTATGTTACTTCCTGTTTTCATTTTTTACATTGAAAATCCAAGTGCATATCTATACAAACTTCAGCCAACAGGCTACGGACGCGGATTATCTTTGTATTATTATATCCTTGCTTGATGTTAATTTTTTATTTTATTTATTATTATTTATTTACGTTCAATTGGATTTACTTAAAAAGACTAAACATTTTTTAAGACCCGAATTTGTACGCGAATTCGGTCCCTGTATTGAAAAACTAAAGACACAATGAACAATGAACCAAATGGGAGCTCTCTAATATAGCTAGGGAATTAAATATGGACACAACTAAATATGGAATAACGAATTTGATATAACTTTTTCACATAAAGTTTAAATATAAGTTTAAGATAATATTCACTTTTAAAAACGGTTCTAAAGAAAGAGAACTATCAAAACGTTTATTTTTCCATATTGATGTACCATATTAAGCAGCCTTTATCAATCATGTAATATGAATGTATGATTCCCCCACTTGGTCAACGGTGATCTCTTGGTTTTTGTTGTTAAATAATATTCAAATTTTAATGAAACTTTCCGTTTCCAACTTTCTCCAGCTCCCCCAGATGGGAGCTGTTGCAAAACTGTGAAAAGTTCGTGCTAAAAATGAAACAATACAATGAAACTTTGGTTTTGTTGATGGGTAGCACTGGTGGTCAACACACTTCCAGAGCGAAGCTTACGTTTATTCACTGTCAGCCAATAAATGACTGGAAACGGAATCGAAATACGAGATATTACTATGTAATACTTACTAGTTTTAAAAGCAAATAGTTTTTGTTGATGGGTAGCACTGGTGTTCAACAATGTGGTCACATTAATTTTTTTCTATGCGTGCTTGATTTAGAATTATTTGTGAGCGATTAATGGTTTGGAGTCTGAAAAATCTGTATATCCAATCGAAATCTTCTGCTAGTAGTGCGCCTATATGCGGCTAATTTTCCTAAACTTTTTGTGTTGTGGTAACGGCGCAATATATTGAATCTTTGGTTTTATTGATGGGCAGCACTGCAATAGTAAAATTTTGCGGTTTTTTACGTTGCTGCATACTGAACTTAAAATTATTTGCAATTGCTTACAGAACTAGAAACTGAATCAAAATAAAGGATATTCAACTGCAATCTTCTTCTTGGATGGGCAGCACTGCGGGTAAACACGTTGAGAGAATGAAATAAAAGCTTTTTTTGCGTTTCTGCGTACTAAACTTATTCGTCAATTTAACGAATAATCTGCTGCTGGTACTACGCCTGCTACTGCTTATTATAAAACAAAAATTATAACCTAAAATACGTCCCACCCCTTTCGCAAAAAGCACTCTACGTCACTGCTTCCTTTAAGGACATATGAACGTGTGTGCCTATTTTTGTTGTTATCTCGTATGCATTGGCATGCAAACAGCAATCATTTCGCATGCATGTTGCATGTGTTGTTGCACCCAAACCAAAAAAATATTTTTGGCATAAATGTTTATTGCATTTAAAATGCAATTATTTAAATCACGCGTCCGTAAAATGCCGTTCAACCAACCGATTGCACTAATGAACCGAACCAAAACGAGCTGTACCAAAACCAAAATGTGAAGAGCTATCTGGAGAGCATGGCGTAGTGACCAAAGGGAGGGTGGATGGAGACACAAAGAATGTGTATCCTTATAGACATAGAGAGAGGGGGGAAAAAAAAGCAAGAGCACGGTAAAAGCAATCGTGCATTTCAAGAGTGCCCAGCGAGAAAAAAAAAAGCAAATACAAAGGAACAAAAACTGATAAAAAAATGGCTGCTCATTGTACAAATGTGTTTGTGTGTATCTGTGTGTATATCTGTGTGTGTAGCTGTGTATGGGTGGCTGTGTGCGGGTGTGTCTCTATATTAAGCTGATATTTTTATTGATTTGGTTTGGCATTTAAGGATTGTAAATTGTTTGGTGTCGCAGACAATTGCAATAACAAGAAAGAATTGGATAAATGGAGTTAGTTGGGTTAAAGTTTCGAAGTGAAGAAACTTTAAGATTCGATTACAATGAAGCTAAACAAGGATAATGGAGTTTTGAATAGAAAAGGAATGCTTTGGGCAACGATTTCATGATTGAGCAGTTAAGACTGTTTATATATATTAATTCAACATAATATTCTCCAGAATATTGGCAATTTAGCTGCCATGAAGCACTACAGCAGAATTAAGTTAATAAGCCGTTTCCCACTTGTTGAACTGAATTTATACTATATTGAAGTGACACTTGGAATCTCTTTGTGCTTTTGTGGAATAATATGCAATACAAGCAATATATCTTGCTGTTTATACTTATATTTTTAACTGAATTAAACCAATTCTTATTTTTGAATTAAATTTCTAACTAACTAAAACTAACTAAAACATTTTTAAAAATGCTTACCAGATATTTTTATTCAAAACTAACTTTAAATAAAAAAATCCATCTATCTAGCGTTATTTCAATACAAACGTCTGATGTATGCATTCAGACTAGACAACGGCGCCAAAGTAAACAACAGCTTCGAAAAAAAATTGATTTTGCACGCCGCACGTATCAATATCAAATGATAGAGATAGAAATATATATTTTATATATATACAAATATATCCTTTTTGAATAAAATAAAGTTCTAAAAAAGAAACAAAAAGAGCAAAAAACCAAACGCAATGGCAGACCACACAAATGCTTTTTTGATTGATTGTCGACTGACAGTTTTGACATTGATTTCTCGTTGGGTTTTTATCTTCGGGGCTGCTTTATATTTCGTTTGGAATCTCAGTTATTTCAACATGGCAGCTTATAAATAAAATATCAAATAAAGTGTAAAGCGCGAGCAGATAAACAAACAAAATGGCTGCCAGACAAAATGGCGTGGAAGCAAAGGAATGGAAAGGCATGAGCACAAGGCAAAAGAAAGCCAAAAGGGAAATATTTATTGGTTGACATCAAATGAAATATGTCATCAAAATTGTCTGAAATGTTGCGCTGACACCTCTTCAATATGCTTTCGATCAAGCGTAGCAGCCCGAGTGCGGGTAGCTGATGAAGCAACCATTCACTAACCGATACGCCACAAACCAGAGACGTACATGGAGCTTTCTGAAAGGGAAGTGAGTGAGCATTTTCGAACAGAATTTTAAAAACTGTCAAATCAAAGCTAACAAATTGACTTAATTTGTTGAAGTGTATTTATTACAGGCAAGTTTCTAACTTGATATCAGTTGTTAAGGCATAATGGAAATGAATCTATAATAGGAAATCTACAAAAATGCTACCCATACCATCTTTGCAATTATTTCTATGATCTTGCAACTCCATTTTGACAATTCACATGGATTTGGGTAATGAAACAAAGTTGAAAAATTCGATCAAATCATTAAAAATATTTGTTTTTGATAAGCTTATAATTTGATGTCGGTAAAAAGTCGTGAGTTATAATGCTACACCATTTATGCAAATATTTTTATGATCGAAATTGCTGAAATATTCATAATTCACATCAATTCGTATATTAAATCAAGCACTTGGTGCTTTGAGAATCAAGCTCTGGCAGTAGAATTATAAAACCTAAATCGAAATAAAGGGCCTTCATAATGTTGCTTACGACTTCTCTTAAAAAAAAATGTATGAAATCACATCTATATCTTTTGTTTCTTATTTTGTAACAAATCTCTATTGTTTCTTTTAAGATCTGCACTTTTTAAACAATACTTAAATTTTTCAAAAATGACTTCACGGTGGAAGTTTGAATGGTTTTAATTTGTCATTGCTTCTTAGTTGGGCTTGGACTATCGGAAATATAATGCCCCTACGCTTTTTCTTCTTTATGGATGCTAAATAACAATAAATATCGAGGAAGCATAAGTCTGAATAAATGATTTAAGTAATTTGCAATTATTTTATGGTTACGGGAAATGAAGGCCCAAAACCTTCTATAGGAACAGCCAGTTGTCGTTTCGATAGCTCTTAAATTAATAGGAATAGCATCATGTATCGAAAATATTAACAGAGATCTACTAATCATCTCTCCGAGAAATTTCGTTGATGTATTGCGCTTATTCCAGATTAAAGGAATAAAATAAGTTTTGATGAAATCTTAGAATGAAAAGCATAAATGGTTTTAGTTGAAAATAAGGATAACAAAACCAGGAAAACTAGAAATGTTAGTCGTATAAAAATTTACACACTAATAACTACTTAGAGAAAAGTTTAACCGGTTTAAGTCCTCGTTATAGTGATATTTTCGAGTATAAAAACGATATCTTACAAAATATGTACTATAATTTCTCAATGACTGAGCTCTTACAAGTATTTCTAATACAATAGTTAACTTACTTAAGCAAAACAAATTAATTTAATTTTGGTGCGAATCCGCACAAAACGGTAGAATGTGCATCATTGTGGGGGACCTCTCACATTATAGTCATATATTACACGAGATACCATAATATTGCAATCACTGAAAGACAATGCGATTGCTTATTGAATGAGTATTATTTAATTTTTCTTCCTACTTATTAAATTTTAGTCCTATACATACAGCCGTTCAAATTTCTGAAACATAAAATTACAATAAATCTATACAAATAACTCATTCACTAATTATACAAAAATACAATAATATTATAATTTTTTCAAATAAGTTTCGATTTTTCCAAAACCCATAACTTTGCAGACACAAAATGTATTTAATATCTTTATAATAAAGGAGTTCTTTTACATTTTGAAAGAACAAGCGCAGTTTTTCGAGTACATAATTTCAAATACCAATTCTAATCCCGAATTCGAGTTCTCCACAGTAAATAACTTTGAAATTTTTCTAAGCTTTTAAACAGCGCTCCATTTTAAGATGTTTCATATCTTGTGAAAACTTAAGGTTCTTAAGTACTCTATCTATGCGAACCCAATAAACCAACAAAATTAAAATTTATATTCAAATTTGTTCAAAAAGATAAAAAAAAGTTATTAAAATTAATATGCGCATAATCTCTCACTCTTGTAAAACATTCAAGTTTCTTTAAGTTTATTATCTATCCCAACCCTGCCCTACGCCACTGTAACTCTCTCACCCACGCAGACCCGCATATATTCTGCAAGGTTTACTTCATTGACATCAATCAAAAAGCCATGCAAAAAATTCGCCTATGACGCCGTTGGAGCCTTAAATATGTCAACAATAAGCGGAAGGATATATATAACCTCAGATATATATATAAATAAATGCGTAAATTCAATGTGGATGAGGCGTGACATCTATGTATGTCCGTTTGTGCTCTTATTTATATGGGTCACAGCTTTGACTTATGTAAAATGTTGGCCCCGTAGTATTTACTTGGCCTGCCCGACTCACTGACTGACTGACTCGCAACTTTATTTGTATTTGAACGCATCTATCACTTAATATTTATGACTTTCGGCTGTAGTAAACACAACAACAACAACAGCAACGTTAAACCAACTCCTGACCAAAATCCTGCAACAACAACTACAACAACAGTTTGTAACCAAAACCAAAACCAACAATAATAACAACAAAAAGCCGTCAAAATCAACGCAAAACGCGCTTAAAAACCACTTTGTTGTTATTTATGACGTTAGCTGATGAAAAGCCAAATGCCAAAAGATTAAAAGTAGATAAAATATATTTAATAGTCCCCACTCGAGCACAGACAAACAAACGCAGGATCCCAGGATCCCCTTAACAATGGCACAGTGGTACCACACTGGCAATTAAAGAGCGAAAATTTAAGTGTTTCATGAAGTTGAACAAAAATAATCGTAAGGCTGTTGTTGGGCATTGATTTTGATTTTGGGTCGAAAATAGCGTATTGACTAGGAGGACTACGAGGTTTCTATAAATGCTTCTGTAAATCAATATTATTTAATTTAATGTTTTGTAAACAGTACTGCTTCTTTTTGGTTTAAATTCTATCAAAAAATTGAATAATTTATATAACTTTTGTAACCGCCCTATACTCGCGCTAGAAGCTATATCTTCTACCATAGAATGTATAATTCTATATTTAACTAATTGTAATAAACTCAAATCAAATAAAATCTTTTTTCATTTTTTGTCCCTCTATATAGCATTTAATATAAAAAAAACTTTTAATTATACAAAGAAAATTCTATTTTATTATTTTATTATAAAAATTGCACAATCTTTGGATTTAATTTTTCTTAAAAAAAAAACTTAAGATCTAAAATGACCTTTGGTCATAAAATTATAAGGAAATAAGAAATAATTCGTGGAAAATAGTTTATTTAACACAATTCTGGAAAGTTTTGATAAGATAAAAATTGCACAATTTTTGTGATTTATTTTTTCTTTAAAAAAACTTAATATCCTATATACATTTAGGATGATTTTTTGCTTACAGAAAATAAGAAGGACAGGGGAAATAATAATAATTCTGCTTAAGTTGCAGAATTTTTGAATTTATTTTGTCTTAAAAAAAACTTAAATCTTAGTTGTATTTTAGTTGCTGTGGCCTAAAAATGCGACAAGTTATAAAATTTTTGAATTTATTTTTTGCTTTAAAAACGCCTCAAATCGTAAATGAATTTTGGATTCTGTATTTACAGAGAATTTTCCCATTTTTCTTTTTTTGTAATTTTATCTTGGGAAAAATTCTTTTATGTTTTGTTTAAAAATTCCAAAATATAATTCTGTAATGTACTCACATGAATCGTTCATTGAAAATCCCTCATAAAAAGTTTTTTATTTGAAGGAAAAAATGCAACGTCTACATTTTATACATATTTGTAAAATTTTTGTCTAAAATAAGAAACTTCAGTTTTATGTTAGTAAACTTTTTTAGTTTCAGAATTGAAATTAAAATGAATAAATTAAAGACAAAAATATTAAATTTGCAGGCAACGCAAGCTTTTTTTGTCCGAATAATTATAATTCTTATTGGAATATAAGAACCTTAAAATTGGTTTTAGAAAACTTTTTAAGCTTTGGAATGAAAATCGAATTGAGCCTACTTAAAGAGGATTATTTCCATCATAAACAAATCGCATAGGGTTTTAAGATAAAGTGTTACAGTAATATAAAAGATTTTTTTTAATAATTCTGATTTGATTATAAGCTGTATGTATTACGAGAGCAAAGGGTGGCTTTTAGAAACCTTACGCCCAATACATGTTGCACAGTATTGTATTTTTATATTATTTTTCTAATTTTTAATCGATTTCTATAAATGTTATCTAAATTTCCTGAGCACCCACCCCAATTGTCTTTTAAGAGAATAAGTTTTTTATTTGAATAAAGCGCGTCTTATTTGTGAATTTGTTTTGTCTGAATATATATATTTTTGAGTTTAATTTTAAATAAACTATTTCAGCTTTAGAATTTAAAGCCAAATGGGTTTAAAAAAAACCTTAAAATATAAACTATACAAAATGCATAGAATCTTAAGTTAGTCTTATAGTAATATAAAAAAAACTCAAACAATAATCCTTTGCTAAAAATAAATGATATATGAATTATACGATCATAAGCTGTCTTTTGAAAACATAAATCATATTTCATTTGATTTGTTAGGTTATTCTTTTCTAATCGGCTTTTATGTTATCAAAATCTCCTGAGCATCAACCTTATAGCTATGTATTTGAAAATTCTAGGATCAGATGTGTGATAAGCAAATCAGGAAGCACATGTGTTCTGACTTATCACAACTTAAAAAAAGGATGTTTTCCCATAGTTTTATAAGAATTCCGTAGCAACAATATTACTGAATATATAACTCATATTTAAAGCACAAAATCGCTTATTTATCCTTCAACTTTTCGTGATGGGATCAAGTAGAAAGTTTGATAGAGAATGTACACCCTTGTACATTGTACATAGCAAATTGTAGAAAAAAATGTTATTTTACAGAAATAAGAGGTTTACGAAATGTATAAAAAATACGTTTTCATAATACAACATCCTTCTAATACCCTAAAGTCCTTATAAAAACCATCACAATTTTATCACAATTCCCAAGCTAAATCACAAAGCAATAGATTTCTGCCAAATGTTAAGACGTTTTGAACCACTGTGCAAGTCATATATCAAACATTGACATGCGGTCAACAAAGTGCGTTCAATGACGTGCATAAAAAAGACAACAACAACAATAGCAGCATGGACAACAAGGACATGCCGTCGCACTTCATCAGCCACACACAAAAGCGTTGCCAGACTGACTGTGTAGCTTTAGTTGGAATAGCTTGAAGCGACTGGGAGCATGTAGTGGCTTTGATGGACACTCGGGGGAGCTTCTTTTGCACAAAGATGGCAAGGCCACGCTAAAATATTGTCAAGTAATCGTTGTCCAAACGTTCATTCCCCCACAAAGCATAAGGACACCAAATGACGTTGTAAAAAAAGTAAGAAAGAAGTTCCAACAACAGGACGAAAAGTAGCAGACGAACCCTTGAAAACCAGATGGAGGCTAGAGGTGGAGTGTCAAGTAACATGTCAACAACATATTGCTCTGCAGTTCGGTTAGCAGAGCCCCTTCGGGACTGCAGTTAAGTGAGTGCTATAAATTTATAACCTGCACGGGAGAGGGGGCGTAACTACCCAACTGCGTGGGAGCTACAATGTTAGTTGACCCAACTTACCTCAGCAATCAAGCAGTCAGCATGAGTTATTCGAACTGCTTGCTCAAGGAAAACTCGAAACGAGTTGATGGGGTAAAAGGGGCAAAACTTTAAACGCCGGGTTAATTTTGTTGTCAATTTATAGCTGTTATATAGGGGAGAGATAGCATAGAATCTAAGGGGTGATTGTAAGCGAATAAGTCTTAAATGTGCGAATTCAACGTGTTGTATTGCTTAAAGAATAAAAAAAGAGTTGGATGAGTTGGGAATATAAGCGGATAATTACAAGTAGCATAAGATGACAATTTTTTATAGTGAAGTTAACAATGAAAGCTCCATATAAGATAAAATAAGATAAAGTAGTATGATTAAAACCGAAGCGAAATTTCTTTATTTTTTGATGACTTAAGGCGCCAAAATCCACAGCCGGTAAGCGATTTCCATATCTCTCGAGGCACTGATTCTTCAATACAATAAAACAGTTGGAAATTCGATTCGGTTTTAGAACTTGTAGAAGAAATGAAGTTTTAAAAAATTGAAAATTTAGGATTTTAATGTTTCGCAGTATACATTGCTGATTAACCTTGTAAAAAAAAAATGCTGGCATACATATGCGATATCTTTCTATTCTAATGCGAAACCTTAGAAAAGAAAATATTTGAATTCTTCCCTCACAAAGCTATCTCATATTCAATCATTTTCGATCATTTTTTCACAGTATTTCCCGAATTAAAAACAAAATTCTTAAAAAATAACTGCATTTTAAGTATTTCTGTTGCTTACAAAGTATAAATGGATTTTACATTCTTCGGCATATCAGTATGTAAAATGTAATGCATACTGTGTCCGTCCAGATCTAAGGATTCACGCAACTTTTCGCCAATACTCATAATGGCCTCCTGGTTCTCACTATTGCCAGTCCAAACAGAAATTCGATTGAACTTGCTGCGTATATTTATGACAGCACCGCAAATTTCATCGGGATATTCCAAGGACTCTCCTATCATAAAAAGCAACACGTCACGCCAAAGCATGTCGATATCGATTGGTGAATTTTTGCTCAATGTAATGATCCAACGACCGCCATCGGCATTGGCGGCATGCTCCCACAAAGGTGGTATGCCTTTCTTGAAAAGCGAATAATCACAACCAACTTGTATTTGGGATGGTGGCATTGTGGCATTGAAAATGGTCCAAAACTGTTCGACACTATCAAACATTGCTAAATCCTTTTGCATATCGTACAGCGATTTGGAAGGATCCAACTTAAAAAATCGCAAAGTCCAACGATTTGATAATGGATGTCGATTCGAATTATTAGGCATGTTTGCCTTGTCAAACTTTAATAAAGTTTGTAGTTATGTTTTTATGTTTTTTTTTTCCAGCGGCTATAAGGATCTCGTGTCTAACTGAAAGACTAGAATTTTCTGTTTCTATATTACATATATGAACTTGGTTGAGTTACTCACTCAACGGGCCAAAAATGTCGATTTTGCGAAAATTCAACATAAATTTTTTTCGGTTTTCAATTTGGAATTATTTTTTTATAATCTTCCAAATATGTTTTTCTTCACTCTCTTACGAATTTGTACTACTTGCTGCAACGCCACTTTTATAAATGATTCTACAACTAAAGTATTTTAGGCCAAATACAAATTTAACATCTTGACAGAAAACGAAATGCCGAGTTTCGAGAGGTAACTAAAGTTTGTGACTACTTTGATTGCACCTAAGCACTGAGAGCTGGTAGTATAGACAGTAGTTATCGGAACTATCGTAACTTATGGAGCGTTGGTATGCCGGAAATCGAGAAATACCTCGTCGCACAGGCATAGCCTTTAGAGAAGAGCTATCATAGAGCGGACTGTTTTGTCATAGCCTCAACTCTCTTATTCTTTGGGTAACTCTCTAAAGTTAGCGGTAGCTTAAAGTGTAACTAAGATTCGTGCGTTGAAGACACGAAAATGTCCACATATCGGATATAAAATAGCTAGGATGTTTTCCGGAGAGGGATTATTGCAGGCAAAGTTATCTTTAAAAAAAAGAACTTGCTGACAATCTACAGTATTTCGTCAAGGACAAGTGTAGGCACACAAGAGCAAAGATTCATTTCAGTACAGAAACACTTCAGCGCTGGCAGCTAGTCATACCGTTGCCGATATACTAGAAACAGTGGAAGATGTCGTATCGAAATCGAGGCTAAGAAGAGAATGAAACAACTTGCGGTTGTCGCATCTACAGAGAAGTCTGGCCACGAAGATATTCGGCAAACCCTAACACTTTCACAAGAATAAGACTTAGATTGTTGGGGGATTTTTTGCAGGGCACTGCATCTTTGCCATCATGACGAGTTTTGCCAAGGCTACTTGGCTCTTCTTTGAAACGAACGTAGCTTTTGAAAATGCGTTCTTTGAGGACCTAGGTTATTTTGCCATAACAGTCATGAGCTCTTTTATACATTCATCAAAATGGTTTTTCAAATGAAAGTACCTAGAAGGTAACTATCAGCACCGTCTTCCAGGTGAATTGCCAACCTTTATGTGTCCCTTCCACAAACATTGTATTCTTATACTCTATTCGGGCTATTTTCTTAAAATAACAAACGACACAATAGGTCTATGGATAATCTCAATCACTCATAGCTTAATATTTAAAAAAACAATGAGGATATATGAACGCCGAGATATTTTTCAGTTCCCACGAACTCTAGAGCTTTGAAATAAATTATTGAACGTATTGTTGGATTGGTGGCGCCCAACTATTGGCGATCGGTCTTGACCACATTCAAATCCTCCTACACCATGGTAACCACTGAATGCGGTTTCATGTAGTTGACCAAATCCGGGAAAAGGGAGCATTTAGACAGATAAGCATAGTCTTTCTCAAAGAATTCCTTAGTTGGCCGAATTAACTGTAGAGCGACCAATTTGAAGCCCTTCTGCTAGAAACGCTCAATTATTTTGCCGACAAGTGCACGTTGGACGACGTCGGGCTTAACCATGATAAAAGTACGTTCCTTGTCATCGGCCTTTACATATGAGAAAAACGAATGGAATACAATCCAACAATAGTATGGATTGTTAAAGATAAGTGTGCTAAGGCACAATTGTTATTATAAAGTGGCAACAGTGACCAATTTAAAAGATAATTTTCGGAATATTTATTACTCTTTATTCCCTTTAAGAGCGCCATAGTTTTTAAAACATCACAGATCCACTTAATTTTTAAAGTCTTTCATATACAATATAGTAAACACAGAAATACGTAACATTCCTCTATTTCATCTCTTAATTTCAACAAAATGTTTTACTAAATAAAGAATTCTATTTTAAATTCACCAAACATATTGTTTATTTAATTTTAAAATTAATTAATTGTAGTTAAGGTATTCCCCCTAGCTTATGTAGACTATTATTAAAATAATCTAACACTTTAAAACCATATTTAAGTAGCTTATCTTTCGGCGAATAGTAACCCAATTTCCCAATTTAAATTACTTCTGAAAACACAATTTTAATAAACTCGCATTTCTCAAATGCATGCCCAAAATATTACCTCTCACCTCATTATTATTATTATTGCAATTATTCCGCCACATTTCACGGCACAAAACTTGTAAGCCAACTAAAGTCTTTCGACTTTGAGATAAAAATTACGAAAAACTGATTACATTGCCAGAAGTAATGATGCAGCCAGAGCAATCAGCCCACCCCACTAAAACGTTACTAGATTTCAACCTTCGCCGCCGCCTACTTGCCCCCAACCACACCAACACGCAACTTAGTTAAACCTACTCAATGCCCTTTCCCTCTGTTTTTCTTTTTGTTTTCACAGGCAACAACAATCATATTGGCAACACTGGCGATAACAATCAAACGCCCGTGCGTAATCCGCCCGGAGCATTTCACAATTCCGCAGGCTCACTGGCACAACATAATCTACTTGGTAATATAATGCGTGGCATTAAAACGCAATCATTTGGGATTTTCAAACGTTTATCGAGTTATTTGCCAGCGGCGGCAAAGGCAACGGCAGCGGCGGCAGCTATGGCGACGGCAGCGGCGGCAGTGACGTCAACGACAGCGTCAAGCTGTTGGTGGCGTATGAGTAATATTAAAAGCAGGCGTCCTGGCCATACACCGGAGACTATTGTCAGCATGCGGCAAAACATAAATAGCAGCTGCCACAACATAGTCAACATTGCTCATACGCCCAGTGAGAAGGAGGCAGAAGCTACTGCTGCTGCCACAAACCGTGCAACATCAATGCTTTGGCTTTGGCTTTGGCCATGGCGGCTACTCATTTGCATAGTAATATTAGCAGATATTTTTGTTGCTCTTGTTGTTGCTGCTGGTGCGGCTGCTGTGGCAGCGCTAATGCCCGAGTTGCTGTTGTTGTTGTTGTTGGTGGCAGCGACGCCATTATTGCGGCCATTGTTGTTGTTGTTGTTGTTGCATTTTATCGGCGGCCATATCGCATTTTCTATTAACGGGCATAGACAGCGACGGCAACGTTCGTTGAGGCAGTGGCAGTGGCAGTGGCAGCATTTAACATTTTCGAGTGTTGGTAATAATGTTGCGGCATTGTTGGCGCAAATTTATACAACCACAACAACAATAACAGCAGCAGCAGCAGCAACAACAAAAACAACATTTGCAACAACAACAGCGTCTACAACAAGCAACACATTTGCTGCGTTTTGCTTGAAAAACTTTTCAAGATGAAATCAAATAATTGCAAAAAACTCATTTAGGGCACAACAACAAAAGCAGCAACAAAAACAACAACAACAGCCGCAGCAACTACAACAACAACAAGAACTGTTTGCAGTCATAGAAAATAAAATCAAATAGATACTTTACTCATAGATACACACATAGAGACATATACACGCACACACAGATACACACACATACATGCATGCACATAGCGTAAGTAAATGTGTGAAATGTGTGGACAAGCATAAGGATAATGAATGGAACATGCAATCGGAGTGAAAGAGAATGCAACACCGACAACTTATTAAGTTATTTGGGGTGTTAAAAATCTATATAAATATATATATCTGAGTCAAAATATGTAAAGCTGGTCATATTGAAATTCTTGGACTTATGAGTAAAAGTTTAAAAATATTGTATGGTCCGGTAAGTTAAATATTCTACTTCTAGCTCATTTTTTTTAACAAAAATTATTATTTCAATATTAAAAATAAAAATTTAGCTGTTATTTTGTTTGGACCGCCCTGGAAACCCCAGTAAATGAAACTCCACTTAGGGAATATAATTTTATTTAGATTCTTAAACTTCTGCATATTATATATTTCATCTTTTCATTGAGCTTATTTCCAATTATTCAATTGCATAAACTAGCTACATGAATTGCAATATTAAATTAAACATATAGTAAACTGTAAGAAATTTTGAAAGCAATTAAGAAACATTCTTATACTGCAACCAACATGTCAAAACTCAAACTAATTCGAATGTACTTCACCTTATCACTTAATCAAAACTACCCGTGGTGGTCTTGATTTGATAAGCTTCATCAAACAACATCTTTATATTAAATATGAAGAAAGCCCCAAACTCACCTCAAATAAGATCAGCTGAACATAGAAAGTATTATTTCAATAATTCATGTGCACTACATTAAAAAAAAGAAAGATTACCTAAATTTTTCTTCCAACATATTTAAAATTTAAAAACTAAAACTTTGTATTTGTAGTATGAATTAGGTCTGTATTTTGTGCTCGAAAAAGAGTTTGCTTTATTGCACAATAGAAATACATACATGATTCACAGCATTGCATTTTATAAGCAAAAACTTTTTTGCAACTCTCCGATAATTTCTAAATATCATCTTTCATCTTATGATGCTTCTAGGGCCCTGATCTAATCTGTGAACCATTTCGGTTTCTGCAAGAGGCGTCAACCAACAAAATCCAATAGCATACGAAGAAAGTAGTAGTAGCCAGTAGTCAGAAGCAGCAAAGTATGAAGAATATAGCTTATGGCGTAAGACATCTATATTTATGCTTTCAGAATATTGCTGAACTTTATTTCCACATAGAACCTGGTGTCACATACATACTTTTTCACATTATGTATCTATCCAATTTTGATATACAATCTCTCATCAAATAAAGACTCTCTAGCCAAGTTATTCGACAAACGACTTTTTTACCAAAACCATTCCTTATCCAATGATGACTCTCTAGCCTCAATCTACTCAGTGAGCCATTTTAGGATTTTTCCAAAATATCCAAACCGGTAAAGGTCTTATGACACCCGTAGCCGAAAGTAGCCAGGTCTGAAGAATACGCCGAATGGGATAAGATCTTCCATATCAGTTTTTCCAGATTAAATTGATATTTACAGTCACAAAGAGCCGAGTGTTGTGAAGTCCTACTAAGGTAGGAGGTTTCTCACCGCTTTGTTTTCGATAATATTCCCTATTTATAGTTTTGCCTGTTTAAAGCAGCTCGTAGCAGAGCACAGGCCCTCAGTGCCACCATATGCAGAGCATGAACCCTAAACGACGTGCGTTATGCTTTAACGTCAAAGTAGTTGAGATTGGAACGGAATCACCAGGGTTCTCGCTCTTCTTAGAGTTATCAAAGTAAGCAAGGAGCTGGTATCTTTTCCTGATATGTCTTTCAAGGTGAAGTTCCGCTGCGAAGAATGGCTTTTCGGAATACTTCGGCTTCAATATAGAAGACAGATGCTTTTACAGAACTATTTATGCCTTTCTGTCGTAGTTTACCTCCAGTAATGATGACCCGTTCCATTTATGTCTTTCAAAAACTTGTCGTGAAATCCCGCGCTTTTAATATGTACGAATTGCGTTTCCTATGAATGAATCCTAATTGCTAAAATGAAGTTTTATAAGAAATATCAAATAAAGCCTTCAATTGCCTATCTTCACACTTTTCGGGTTGGCCTGGATGTTTTTTGTTTACAGAAAACTAAGCGCTAAAATACTGACTTCAAAATAGGCATTTCGGAAACAATTAAGTTAGCTGCAATTTTTTTCACTAAAAATAACAGCCGGAATCCTTAATAGTGAGAAGCCCCAACTCGAAAAGTAGGCACTGCGAAATCATCGAAATTAGCCGGATTTTTCGGTTGAAGCAGACAAATATACAAAGCGTGGAGGGGGCTAGCACCGCTGCTCATAATAAATTTTGTTCTATAATATTTACCTACAGCATACAATTGGTGTGCTGCGTTTTTTTGCAATGTATGAAATGATTAAAAGTAGGCGTTGCAGACCCCTGGACTTATTCTTTCATAAAGAAAGAGTATAATATGTTCTTGATCCCATTCCTTAGAAATCTATCTATATAATTTGATAACTTTGCTTTAAGGATAACAACAAAAAAATGCCTTGTGCAATATTTGGGTAACTGTCAAACAGCCTTCTATATTTTGCAAACAAGGCTTGGTTACGAAGAACATCTTATTTAAAAACGAAAAAATGTTTAAAGTATTTCAAGATTTATAAATTATGTACAAAAAATTCTAAAAATACATCTTTCCTAGCATTCTTATTGGATGACAAACCTAAACCTAAAATATCTTATAATGCTATGTCACAGAGACTTTGAGAAAAATAAAATTATTAAAGAAATAAGCCACTCAATAATTTAATACTCGGTAAATCGATATAAATGTGTATAAGTAGATTTGACCACTATACGTATTTTAACTCAAATTTATGTATAAAAATAAAAAGAGAATAATAAATACAGTATAATACTATATATATGTGCATAAATGTTGGTATATGTTATATCGCTAAATAAGAAACTTATAATTATTTATTTGGATCTTGTGGAAATTGTATATAATCGATATTATCTCTTTTTTTTTAATTCTTCTGAAAAACGTTACCTTCAGTATAATTTCGAGACTTCAATTTCAATATAGAACAAATGTATTCAAATTTAATAAAATAAAAGAAAAATTAAAGCTTGTTAAATTTTTTAAATTATACTTTCTTCAAATTTTGGAACAAATAATAAATAAGCAATTTGAACGGCGTAATTTCTACAAAACTAAAAATGAAAAGTGAAAACTTTTAAACTTTTTAAATTAAGGTATAAGTATAATATTACATTTACGCTGTGACTTCAATTTTAATTCAATTTAAAAATTCCCCAAAAATATTTAATATTAACCCCAAAACAAATGCTAATCAAACGTAATTCTGTGTAATAATATGAAACTTCACATTCCTACGTTGCCATTTAAATATTTAAATCGTTAATTTCAAATATTCGCAGCAACACTTATTTAATTAAGATGAACATGTGACAACAATTTGCGCTTTAAAAGTTAATTTAATTTGAAATATTAATGTTTGTCTTTGGCCAGGTCCATGCCGATTTTGCATCGAGCCAGATTTTCAATTGCCAAATAAATATTTACAAATTATGACAAAAATATTTGGCTAGCAAACAATTAATTTTAAAATCAATATAAATATTGCGAAAAATGTATATCTGGGTTTTGTGCATGAAATTGTTCAAATATGTAAACAAATAAAATTACTCGAATAAATAATTGGAGTTGTAGGAAGGCAGAAGGATGTGTAGGGGAAACATTGTGGACAGCTGAACAGCTGCACAAACATTGAAAGTTTCATTCCCCGAGGAAGGTAGACGACATATTTATTTTTTTTTTAGAGTAAAATAAATGCGCATAAATGAAAATAAATTAATTAGAGACGATGATTAAAATTAAAACAAAAACACAACAACAAAACTGTTAATCAAATTTGCATTTAGATGGAAAGTATTTATAAATAAATATATTATATATAAAATTACATACTATAAATAGCGAATTTACATAGTAAATTTTGCAAAACGCAAAAAGTATAAAAAAAAAACAAAAAAAATTTAAAACAAAAAAAAACCAAAACTATGGATAAATAACTACAAAAAAAATATGCAAATAATGATGTTAAATTTAGTCAAATATTTGCTAAACGATAAGCTTAATATATAACAAAAAGCAAAAAAAAATAATCGT
Source organism: Chymomyza procnemis (assembly GCA_035046065.1). Classification (NCBI taxonomy): domain Eukaryota; kingdom Metazoa; phylum Arthropoda; class Insecta; order Diptera; family Drosophilidae; genus Chymomyza; species Chymomyza procnemis. The sequence goes on from JAWNOJ010000024.1 coordinate 11,966,766, forward strand.
ATTAACTTTTAATTATTTATAGTTAACAAGTTAATTGTTATTAATAAGCTGATTTCATTTTAATGCATTTAATGCTTTTTTGCTGAAAATTTTCAACCCATTTCTTTTCAATATATTAGAGTGGAATTGTTTTATTTTTTTTAATTGTTGTGCGCTAATTAACAAGGCTTAGAGTTTTTCTTGTCGTTGTAAATAATAAATTGATTTATTTATATTAAATAGGCTAGCAGATTTTTTGCTTAATTAACAGAAATTTATTAAAAGCTTTAAGCGAGTATTTTTTTTAGTTAAACAGTTTAGTATAATTTGGTTGCTAAATTTTATAATATTTAAATTTAAATAATAAATTTTAAATTTTTTAAAATTAATTTTATAAAAAAAATATGTATATATAATTCGTTTTTTCAGTGCGAAGAAACAAAAGTTAGAAATCAAAATTAAAAATTACGCCAGCAAATTCCACTAAAATTTTCTCAAGCTTAATATTTTTAAAATTAAATTATCATGTTTTTTTTATATAAAATAAATTAAGCACTTTTAAAATGGTAACATTTATTTTAACAATTTTTAATATTAACTTGGTACTTGGTTTACCTGCCAGACCAAAAACGCTCTGATAAAGAAATCCAATGTCATCTTGAGTTTTAAGAATGTTTGTTTTTAAGATTTTTCGTGTTTTATGTACATTTTCCAAATTTAGGTATACCTTGACTTTTTCTATGTTTCCTATTTTGCGCATTTTAAGATTACGAATTCTCGGTTTAAGTAAAAATAGCTGAAAGTTAGGTCTGGTTTTTTCTCTCGCTATACGAATTCCCATCAGTGGCCCCCGGTAGTGTAGTGGTAGCGCACTCCCATCTTAATCGGAAGGTCGATGGCACCACTAGTACATTTATCTAGCTATAGCATGGCTAGCAATAATCGCTATTTATCTAGGAAAATCTTTATATTTTTAAGACACCGCCCCTCATATTCGGCTATAAACTGATGGAGCGGTTTTTACAGTTAAGGGAAATAATTAATATTTAGTTCATATTCCCACAATTTTTTCTCTTATTATCAGTATTTGTCAATTTATTTGAGGCTTGAAATACGTTTTATGCATTTCAAGATTACGAATTTTCGGTTCAAGTTAAAGCAACTTTAATTTAGACCGGTTTATATTCTAGCTGTACGAATTTCCATAACTGATGCACTGAAAACTCATTTTGAGAATTATCTTTAATAATCTTTCGATTTTTTTCGATATTTGGCTGGAGAGGAACTACAAAATATATTGAAAATGATAATGGCAAGTCTCAATAATCAAGGTTGCACTGTATACAATATATATAGAGCTCAACAAACACTTTCAACTTTTGAGAGAGGTCCGAAAACCAACTAAAGATTCGACGCATTTTGAAAACTCAAGTTGACAAATATATAGTCGAATTTGGCTAGAAGCACAGAAAAATATTGTTAAATTAAAAATTTTGCTGTTTTTTTTTTTAATATTTCAAACCAAAAAGTTAAAAATAAATCAAAAAGGTAATTTTTTTATATTTTGTTTGCATAAACTAGAAATTATTTATGTTTCATTTTATAACTACAATTTATCTATATATATTTTTTATGTACATAACCAACAAGCAAAAATATTTACGCATTGAAAAAAATTGTAAATAAAACGAAAATTGTAAAAAAGTTGAAATTAAATTAATTTAAAATTAAACATAAAAAAACAAATAAATAAGTGTAATATAAGACATATTAAACTATAAAGAAAAACAAAATTCAAAACTGAAAGCATTGCTTTAAATTTAATTATTGTAAATAAATTAAAATAAAACATAAGTCATAAAAATAAAGTATGAAAGTTAAAAAATGTGTGTTAAAATGTTGCAAAAAAAAAAAAAACAAAATTAAAAATATAAATTAATTATTTATTATCAAAACTAAGCCAGCTTTGAGCAAAAAAGAGTTTGTATGAACAAAAAAAAAATTAAATTAAAAAATTTGCTGTTAAAAAAAAAGATTAAAATTTAAAAGCATCAAAAAGCTCAAATAAAAAAATTAAATTTACTTATAATGAAAATTATACGCCTAATTATAAAGTGAACTCTATATGGAAAGACAGTCCATGTAGTAACTGCATTAATATAAAGTCGGTTACAACATTATGTATCATGCGTATATATATACATATATATATAGAGCCTATATAAATAGAGCTCTGTCTATAATTTAAGTTATGGCATATCTATGTGACATATTTGTATGTAAATGTATGCAAAAGTTTACAACAAAAACCAAAAAAAAATATGTGGAAAATAAACGAAATAAATGCAAAAAACAAGCTGAAAATGTGTAAGCAGCTGGGAAATGTTTTTTGGAGGCGTGACGGAAAACATCTGTTGTTCTACTTTTCGCTGGTACTGTACAGCAAAAAGTAACAAAATTAGCAATGGCAGCAACAAATGTAATCACATTAAATGCATTTTTAGCACAAAATGCAAAACGAAAAAAGAAGAACAGGACACAATGAAACTTTCAAGGACAACAGACATGCCAACAGCAACAATAAGGACGAGTCGGTATGACAATAAAGTGGGCTGCAGCCTGCAACCAAACACATGGTCGCTCGCTCATGCAGGTTGGTAAGTGAGACGGAGTGTGCTTACCCAGCAGACCAAAAGGTAAGCAGGTGAGCAAATGCTGTAGAGTGGAATCTTGTTTTTAGTACGTTTCTAAGAAAACTGTCTAAATTACAATAAAATCATGTAAAAAATTACACCATTTGTGTATCTGTTAAAATATCTGTTGTTATATGAATATGTTTTTCTTTTTGAACACGGTGAAAAACGAGATTGAAAATTTTAACTCCATTAAAATTTTCCAGTTTAAAATCAATTCACATATGCAATAAAATAAAAACCGAAAATGTTAGGAATAAGAGTACAGCTACTTCTCCGTACTTGATAAAAATCGTGTACGTTTGATATAGATTCACTTAAAAATAGCACAGGCATCTGAAAATATGTCCAATAGAACTGTTCGGTTTTGTTCGAAAGTAGTAGAATTCATTTTTAGCGGCCGCCATAGGGTTTTTTGTTATAAGAAGTTGGTTTTACGGTTTCTCCAGTTATAATTCTTGATATCCAGCAATGAAAGGTTAAAGTTTACGTTGAAATTGTTACACACGCTGAATACAGGCTCAAGACAAAATTGTTCCAAAATTGTAGCGAATTTCAAGCACTCACAAATTCAAGTAGGCGTTAAAACCTGAACTTCACTTGCATCTTCGCCTACGTCTTCGATTTCGACAACTTGATCCTCATTGATAACCATAATTGCAATTAAGTCGTCTTCATCAATAGGTGCGTCTTGCATTAATTCATCGATGTCAGCCGTCTGAATGTTGTCATAGCCATTACCACCGAAATTTCTTCAAAAATATAATCTCAGATCATGTAACGAATATTTTTTTGTATGAATTCCTATTAAATTAAAAAAAAGTATAAAAATATGCCAACATTTTGTCCTATTTATGTTACCATTTGGTACTTAAATTTGTAACATTTTATCGGTGTGAAAATTTAAGGTTCTAATGGTTACGCATTAAGGAATCTTGAGAAAATGACTTAAATTTAGTGGAAACAGTTCGGCGAAGTGTAAAGAATCTAACAAACAAGCGAAAAAAAGCAATTAATTTATTTAACTGAAGCGTTGAAGAAAAAATGCCGACAAAACAACACTTTTGCATTACGGCGCTCAGCCACAAGTTTCTCAGGTCGCAAAAAACTCCCTCATCTAATTATTTGTTTCCTTAATTTAATAATTAATTAATTTACTTACAAAGATGCTAAATTTTGGATCCATTCATATTTCGTGGTAAAAGTTGCTACAAAGATGAGAAAGAGTAGTGCTACAAGTGGAAATAGTTTTGAAGAATATGAACAAGTTTTATAGCAGAAATAAGTAAATAAAATATGTATTCCCCAAAGGCAAAACCTATAGATATAGCTATTAATAGCTGTACGCAGAGAACAGGGACCTACAGAAATAAAAAAATATATAATCAATAGAGATTTTTTCCTAAGTAAATATTTGTTAGCCATGCCACAGCTAGGCACCAATGCTACAATGCTGTTGGACGGAATCAAGGCACCGACTTTTCGATTAAGAGGTGAGAGTACTACCACGACGCTACCGAGGTGCGTATTTGAAAGCAGATATCGATATTCAAAATAAAATGAACCGTGCTCTCATTTCTGATTTTTTATTGGAAGCAGCATATTTTCGCTTTCCTTCGTAATCTGCAAAAAAGTGTGGATTCGGAAATAAGAGTACAGCTGTTGGTTACATTCTAGATTGAATTGTAAAATTTCTAGTCAACTAAACTGCGTATTTCATATAAAATAAAGTTCACGCAATTTTGGTCTATTGGGTGAATGCTCAAGTGTAAGTATGGGTGCGTGTGTGTGTGTGTGTAAGGAAACCACGCAAAACAACAAAAGCAACAAGGTATAAAGTAACTGTGCAATTTGCCACAAGACACAAGAAGAAGAAACAAAAAAGCTGAAAAACAGCAAAACAAAAAAAGCTAAAAATGCGGGGAGGAGGAGAGAAGAAACTGCAAATACAGCTGCAACTGCAGAGCACATAATCACTGGTAAATGCGGCACAAGCGGCACAAATTACTCGAACAATAAAAGTAAAAAGCAGGACACAGGAAGGACTCACATTGTACGAAGAGAACGAGATTCAATGCCAACGAATTGTCTACATCCTTAATGTTTGTTTGCGAACTATTTAACTTGATCTAATTGAAGCTGTAACATGAGCTAGATGAACCTAGATTTTTATGAACTGCTTGCACTGCAATACAACAAGCAGTTTCCAAAGGAAGGAAAGAGTTGCCTAATGTTTTTAAGGATAAAGTAATAGAGGAACCCCTTTCTGGTGATAATAGTTGATGATTATTTTCTATAGATTTCGCAGAAGTAGAAGTTCATACTGATATATATGGCACTGTAGCTTAAGGATGTTTTTAAGAACTGAAATAATACATTTTTCAAATTTTTAGCAACTTGTAAAAACTTAAATCATTGTAGCTTGGGTTCTTAAAGGAAGCTCACATGTGCCTGCAGTAAAGCAATGAAAAGAAGCACTATCTCATACTGATTCATTCAAAAAATTGGTTTTCTAAATTATGTGCAAAATATACAAAGTAGTTTTAGATTAAGTTTTGGGCTTACAAATTCGGCCCGTTTTTAAAAGTCGGCTATCTTTGCGAAGTGGTTGATCATCTATACAACAGGAGCGGTTTGACATCCGACGACAAGTATACAAATTATAATAATTATTATAGGAGTGCCTATTCTGTCTGTTTCTAATAATAAAATTGTTTTTTGCCTCTGAAGCTTATCGAATGCTTGTAGCAGATTATGGAAAATCTGCTGCGACCGATAACTTATGCAGAGTCGCTTCCGAAATATTTATTTTATTGGCGAAGACAAACAGCGCCCTGGCCAACCCGGAAGATTTAAAGATAAACAATTGGACTTGTGCCACATGCAACTAACTAAACTCTGCAATCAATTTTCATTTGGTTAATCTATTGGATTATTATTTAAAAGCAAGGAAATTAGGTGTCGTTTATGTTAAACATGAAAGATGTCGAGAGACCATTTTTTTACTGCGGAACTGCATCTTTAATGACACGAAAAGAAGGAATTGTTTCAGCGCAGCGTAACTGCAGATAAAAAGTTCCCATGAGATCTTGTTTCCCTAGAACAATAATTGCATGAGGAACATTTGGTACAATCGACGTCAAAGCAAAACATCTACTGCTCAAAGGTCAGAAACTGTATTTGGTAAACCCAGAAGGATGTGATATACTACCAAAAATGGGGAATATCATCGACTACAAATAACACATTTCAGCCGCGCATTACGTGGAAAACGACTATAAATATCTCTGCCCCAGGTGGCTGTAAGAGTCAAGAGTTATGTGATAATACTGATACGGGAGGTATCCCGCGTTGGGGTCCCTTAAAGAAATAGAAAAATTGCTTAATGACTGGATCGAGAATAGAGAGGAATCATTTGAGGGCACGTGGTATTAGAAGATTACCAGAGAGATACGAAATAGTAAGTGCAAACGACGGAAGGAATATACATGATGTAGGTTGCATATTTGGTTAAAAACAAAAGCTCTCTCACTAATTTAAGATGCCAATGAATCGCAATATCGTTTGAAATAAATATAAAGTAAGTCCAAAATATAATTAACTACAATTGATTGAACAAGGCAGAATCGAAGGCAAACATGGCATCAGAAGAAAACAAAGATCTCTGCTGACGAATATCCGACACTTTGCTGGTCTAAAAACTATTGGAGACGTTACATGCTGCTTAAGACAAAGAAAACATTGTTTTAATTTATTGTGATTGTACAACATTCAATTTGTAAATAAACAATTAAAGAAGAAGAAGCCTACAACTATGAATAGGATTGCGACTGAGATGAAAATGCTAAAGATGTCTTCGGGTATGACAAAGCTTGAGCCCAGCAAGAGAAAACATTACAAAACCATCACTGAAACCCCTAAACAATGCTTACAATTTATTCATATTTAAAGGCGATCTCTATAGAACGAACATCTCTAAAAATGCAAGTTCTATCGAAGTTCCAACAAGTGGTAGGGCAGACATACTGAGTAATACGGGTTTCCATCAAATGTAAATATTTCAATATCAAAAGTTTGTCATGCCAGCAGCGAAATGACAACCAAAAAACGCGGAGATCGCAGAGAACCTTTCCAATCCTGAGGAACTTAACTTTACTATAAAGTAGTCCCAAAAAAAACATTTTGGTGAATCAAATTTTTGTATTTGTAACCTGCCAATTTACGACTCACTGATTTTTATCTAAAAGTAATTTTAACTTGATCGTAGAAGTTGTTTAAATAGTTGGTTCAAGCCCATTAGATTAAGTTTCTAAAAATGTTTTTATTTTGAATTCTCGGGATCATCAATACATATTACAATATCATCGCATTTGACTTTATTTTATCGCTTCAGTGATGGATTTTCAACCGACATGAACGTATATGCTTGCTTGCTTAAAGCCCATTAGTTCGTGCTTCCAAAAATTTAGTTTATTTATATGCATTGGAAGTTAAAGATAATACTGTAACTCATTTTGTGCGCTCGAGGTCGTCATTACATCGATTTTGACTTTATTTGAGCGCTTCTATGATCCAGCACTTTGATATCGAATGTCATCCTTAGGATAAAGGCTTTGTGTATCATCTTACATTCGGACGCATAAAAAAGTATGGGTCTTAAGACTTTTTTGAGTAAAAGACATTTTGGATACAAGAAAACGGGTCTTATGACATTTTTTGTGGTAATGTCCTCCTGGGACGATATTTGATATCATTATCGAAGATATTGAATTGTGGTTACTTTCGGTTTTCTGTCCATATTTTCCCCAGATATAGAGATATATGAGCTTACCCTACGACAAATAGATTGCGCTATATAGTCAGAAAATATAGCAAATCATTTAAAATTTGAAAATTCGAGACTTTTTAAGAGATAGAAAAACTAAACATAAAAAGTATATCATTCTTATTAAAAAAGAAAAAAAATTTTAAATGTACTACAAAATTTGTCGTTTCATAAATATAACAAATTTAACGCGCAGTTTTGAAACTAAATATGCTCTTCTGCAGGCAATTTAAGAAAACTAGAAATGCAACATAACAAAATGGAGCATGTTGCCAAATGGCCAACACGCTTTTAGCCAAAATGCGCAACTGCAGCAACAATAAAAACAAAAGGCAACCTCGACTTTACGCAAAAAACACAAAACAAAGGCTTAAAAGTATGCCAGGCATTTAGACAAATCGTGAAGATTCTTTCTTCTTTTTCATTTGCTTAAATATTTTTACAGTTTTTAACTCGAGAGGCTCAATCTCTCTATGTGTGTGTGAGTGTGCCAGGATGAGTGTGTGCATGAGCATGTGTGTGCGTATGTGTTTTAGTGTGTGTGAATGAAATTGTTGTGGCTGCCATCGAAATCTTGTCGTGTGGAAGTGAGCATATTTTCCAAGCAATTAGTGACGTAGCAGCTGAATATGCCTAAATGGCGCCGGTTTGGGTTAAGTGGTCTGCGAATCTCCAAAGTCCCCACTCGCACTCACGCTCACACTCTCCTTTTCTCTCAACATTTTAATTTAGGCAATTTTGTGGTTAACTGTGCGTATGCGTAATATGGGTTGCATGCATATTTAAATGGCCAGATATTATGCATTGTTAAGAGCTTAATATTAACATATTAAAAATTTGCTAAAACGACTACTTGGGCATGCAAGTGGAGAAAGGGTTTTTGGGTTTTTAGAACAGTTGTTGCTGCGGTAAGGATACTACTCAGGAGCCCCCTGAAATAAAGCTCTACTTGGATAAAATGTAGGAGGCTGCTGCAATATATTGCGTTATTTTTTGGTACGATTCAAAAATTTGCTTAGAAAATAAGCTTGTCTATTGTTTCAATTTAATGTTTTTAGGAAAAAAAAGTAGAACGAGGATGGACCCATTGAGATGAATTTGGAAAAAACTAAATGTTGAGAGGTTGTCTAGAATCAAAAATACTCAATCTGTTTACATTTACAAATTATGGACTTTTTAAATCAATTGATTTTAAGCAGCAGGGGCCTGTAGGTGAGGCGAAGATTCACACTTGCCAATAGGTGTTACTATAGTCTTAGGAAGCAAATGTATAGCAGAATCCTCTCAATCGATAAAATTAACGCTCTACCCGTGGTGTTATCAGGTGCAGAAGCATGGGTTGTGCTTCGGACAGATGCAGCTGCGTTTGAAGTTTGGAGAGAAAAAAAAAGTGCATCCCAAAACCGTTTATCCATTTCGGTTTGGGAACCACTTTCGCATCCGAGCGAACCATGAACTCTTCAACGACATAGATGTCGCCTAGCCTATTGCGGCACAACATCTGCGTTGGCGCGGCCATGTCGTTCATAAGAACGCAGACGCTCCAGCGAAGAAGGATTTTTGATGCGAAAGTCGACGAAAGGACGAGCTAAGCTCAGATGGAAATACCAAGAGAGCACCTATCTGCACTTGGAGTGACCAATTGGAGAAGGTGCGCACAAAGCACGGGAGTTTAGGGAGAACTAATTGACACATTGTAATGGTCAATTAAAGTAAAGTGAAGCAGAGGCCTTACCTTACCTTGGCTTAAGGTATTTGTTTTGTACATTCGATTACATTTAATTATTATAAATTACATATTATATTATATATAAATCATCTTGAATATTCGTGTAAAGCGCCGATCTGAAATACGGAACTGCCTTGAATCTATCAGTTACAGGAAGTTCGCTTATATAAATGAATCATCGTGCTTCGAACTGTTGACGCGTGTTAATTAAATATTATTATTGTTTGTGACCATCAATTTTAGTTTCGTTAATTTAAATTGATTATATAGACTGTAAACAAGCTGTTTATATTTTGTACTCTCATCTGCGTATTCCCTTTACTGTAATATACTACTCTTAAATTCCAATATTGTAACCTGAAAAACAATATATATTAACATTACTTGCAAATAAATTATCGAATTGTGTAGTAGGCTTCCTTTGTAATAATGCAATTATTGTTAATTAAATATTATTTTCAAAGCGAAACTCGTTACGGAGATGTCCTTGTTTTTAAGCGGGGGTACTTGCAATAGTTATTTTAAAGTAAACAGCGTGGCTGTTTCTTAAAAGTAAAATAAATAAAGGAAAAAAAAACTCTGCGTTTTGAAAAGTTGTGGAAAAAATATTGAAAAAATTTATTAAAAAACAAATTTTAAGTTTTCGTATAAATAGAGAGAAATGTGAGCTTATATAATCCGGCACACACATTAATGGAGATATTTTCTAAAATAATTAATGCGAAAATACGTAAAAAATGCCAAGAAATGGCCGAAACGCATGAACAGATGATTTTACAAGAGGTCAACCTGTGCTCGCCCTATCCAACTACTGTCTCTTACAGCCATTGAAGTCGCTTGAAAAAATTTAAAAAAAAACTCAATGATTGGATCGAAAGTCAGAATGCACTAATTTTTTATCTTTGAAGGTTTGCTTCTCTACAGCAGCAGTACTGCATTTGCCTAGTATTGGCAAAGCTAGCAAGTGAACGCTATTTGCTTAAGTAAATCTATATTTTATAATGACAAGTTCGTTCGGAAGTGGCTATAATCGGTAGGGCCTCTTCGAACAGCCTTTAGTAGAAATATATCTATCTTCATTCTCCGACTTTCAAGCTATGACTTAATAGTCAAGAGAATAAAAAAAAATTAAAAAAAAAATTAAAGAAATACCAGAGAGGTGTCGCTTCTGTCGAACAACCGAATTGTGGAATACAAGTAAAGTTTATCCTTATATTATATTATCTTTAATGTTCTGGTAAAACTTTTCCAAAACAGCCTTATTGTGAACGCTTTAGACAGTCTCTACTGCCACAAGGATTATAAAACGAATTATTTTTGGAACACAAAAATCGTACATAAATCTATTTTAAATTTGGACTTTGCATAAACAGCCGTAATCTACAGCCTTCGTGCAGTGTAAAGATTTATTTTAAAAAATCGAGCTATTTGGGCAAAACCCAGCAGAAAATGTAGCCCAATTTCTAAAATATGTACACATTCGAAAAAATTTGAATTTTATTGGATTTAAAAGCCTCATTTCTTAGAAATATACCTTCAAACTCCAACTTAAGTAACCGCAATTTCCAAACTTTAATATTTTGCATTTCCTTATGGAAGTTCTTAAATGTAACTTTCCCATTTCTCTGGCGTACAACTTACAGAGTAAGTAACTAAGTCAAAGAAAGTATGCACCAAAAGTACCAGAGCTTTTCTTTCTATTTTATCTACCTTTCTTTTAGTGTTTTCTTTGCTACTTTCTTTTCATTTTAACGGCAAATGCGGCCTGGGTACGCAAGTGGAAAATTCAATTTGTGAAAGTGCATAAAAGTAGCAGCAGACTATGCCACGTGTGAATTATCCCCAACTGCAACCCCAGCCTCAAGCTCCATACCCCCCGCTATCACAGTATCACGCCCCTATTTGTTGTTAAACAAAAGCAGCCGCCAGGCAGCAGTAGCAACAGCAGCAGCCAGCTAGACATATGCTCCAATGCCCCCAAATGCTGTGTTTACATCTGCAACTGCTGCTCTGCAACTACAACAACAACAGCAGCGGCAGTAGCAGCAGCAAGTCACAGTTGTTGCAACAGCAGCAACAGCAACAAGAACAACAACAAACAAGTGGAACTGCAAGTGGCAGAAATATAAGCGCAACGTCACAATGTCGCAAACATTGTAATTAAATCTACGTCAACATAAGAGACGACGACGGCTCGAAGGATGACGATGCTGTCAACGCATTTGTTGCACCCACTGTAAATACACCTATGTGGTTGGTGTCGCTGTTTGTGTGTGTGTAGAAGTGTGTGTAAAAGTGTGTGTAGAAGTGTGTGTAGAAGTGTGTGTTGGAGTATGTGTGGGAGTGTATCTATGCGTGAGAGCAATGGCGACCATGCATATTTAGGTACGAGAAAGGACTAAATCAACTTTCATTGGTCTACTTTTACTTAGTTGCTAAGGTTTCTGTTTTTAGATTTGAGGTTCTGACTTTTTTTTCGAATTTCGGGTGCAATATAGCCGTATTCTGAAATAAATTTGAGTAAAATCAAAAGCAAATCAAAAAAGCTTCATTCTTACAGTAAGTGCCAAGAAACACTACTACGGAACTATATTTAAGATTCTAAAAACCAAGGAAATGTCAGATTGCACCAAATACAGAACGGTAATTCTTCTATCCGTCCTAATCAAGCTTTCTAATCTAATTGCTGACCGCTGAATCTATAACCTCATTTTTGGCAGAATAGCTACTAGGCGTCATAAGCACGGTTCGAAACGTCTTCCGGAAAAATAATGGATTTTGTTGCCTCGAATACGCATTTTCAGTTTACTTTAGAAAAGCCATCGACAGCCTGTGAAGGTCATTTATAAGAAATATCCTACAAAAGAAGTTGATAAAACTGATTACAACAAAGTAAAATAACGAGAGTCAACGATCTTATCCAACTCTCTGGATCATTTATGGTTTAAATGCCAGACAGGGATGTGCAATAACCCCTCCCCTCTTCAATTGGCGCTACATGAGTTTTTCAGAGCTGCATGTAGTGGGCGCAAAGTTTAAGAGTGAAGCCTGATCTGCAGCAGAAGGTTAATCGAATCTACACAGACGTGCTTTAGAATTATTTGTGGTTAGCACATTCGAGACAAAAGGAAAGTGCAACAGTCAACAGCGAAATAATTAAACATGAATCAAACAATAATAAATAAGCAAGGAGCCGAAAAAGATTTGAAGATTCTGAGAGTATTAGGTTTGATTACATTATTATAGATTGACTTTAAGTTCAGTTAATTAATCGAATATCTTGAGATTAACGTTTCATTTTATTAAAATGCAAGTTACTTGGTGGAATCAAAAAAAAAAACGCCTCGAAATCAAGAGATTAACGTTACTTTTATGTATAAGGAATAAAAAAAGAAAAGCGCTTTTTCTCTTGGTAAGTGCCCAGATCTAAAGTCTATAAAAACAAAGCAACCTCTGAGTATAAAGATTTCTTGATTTCTAAGGTTTAATTGCGTTTATATCAAAAAATTTCGATAAAATGAGATATATTGCTTAAACGCTCCTAAACCAATAAAATTTTATTTATATCGATCAGTACTAGGGACAGCTCGGAAGTTGAGGAAACATCAGAAGTAAAGTTGTACACCTAACATTGTTGCTCAAACATATAAATCCAATAATATGCATATTTCTGTTTGCATATGTTGAACGCGCCACTGTATGTTTACCTTTACAGATTTGTAAACCTTTTTAAAAGTTATGATTAAGTCAACATCCGAAAAAGACAACAAAACACTTCCAAGAAACTCCCGTCTTATGACAACTAATAAGCTCTTATTTTTAAGGCCTTGCCAGACATATGCACGGCCTTGTAGCAGCTAGAAAAGTGCGTTCACTTTCATAGGAAACTAAGAAATTGGCAACACCATCACAGCTGAGCAGAAAATGAAAACAAGAGAGCAAAACAAAGATGGCCGGTCGGTGACATTTTGCACAACACGACTTTGATATACACTATATCAGCGGTGGGCTGACTATGTACATATAGGGTTTGGCCACAAAATGTTAACTGTACACAAATATTGATATATAAAAGATGCAGATTTGAAAAATAATATAATTGGCAAGATGTGAAATGAGTTAACGGCAAAAAACAGAGAGCGCTGATTGACAAATGAAAATTACTTCAATTATTTATTATTAAATTTTTCTTAAACAATGAAAATACTCTAAAGAGAAGCAGTCAAAATAGAGTTCTTATTGCTGTGGAAATGAGCTTAGCACTATCAAAATGAACCTCGAAGAAGCTACAGATTCACTTTTTTGATATTTTCACTTGTGGAAAATTAAATTAAATATTAATAAAAAGAAGTGAAATTTATTTTACACGTAAACGAAAGCTTGTCATCTTCTATACACAGACTTCTCGATAGGCAATGTATCGTTACGATGGACTAGTAATATAAAATATTTGGATATTCATTTGGATAGAAAATTACTATTTAATATCTATATCCGTAAGACCATAGACAAAATTGATAGAGGTATATGCACACTAAATACTTTTATTAATCATAGCTCTCATTTATCGATTGAAAATAAATGAATAATCTTCAAAACAATATTTTTACCTCCTATATTATGTGGGTCTGAAAATTGGGGTACGAAGAGCGCAAAATAAAATATTACAAATTATTTGTAATCTATTTTTTTATTTTTAAACCATTCATCTCCACGAAAAGGCCGATATTTGCATAAGTAAAAAAAATCGTCTGGCTATCATTAAATTTAACACTAAAAACATAAACCATACACAAACTTAGTTTTAAGTATTTTTTTTTTTTTGGTTTAGGGTTTTTTTTATTAATTTTTCCTTTACCAATAACACACTCAAACCCTTACACTGCATTACTTTAAATATTTAAATTGTCAAGCTGCAAGAGAGGCTAATCTCTTTAAATTGTATACACCAACAACAATAACAAAATTTTATATATTAAAGAAATTGAATAAAAAAAAAATAATTAAATTAAATAAATTATTGTACAATTTAGGCCTTGCGGACTCGCACCGAAATTAAGTTTAGATTTCTTAATATTAAGCACGATTTTGCTCTAAGTGGCTTATTATATATAGTTAATAATTTAAAAACATTATAAAAGCCATAACTGAGACAAAACGCAGAGATATTTTTGCTTGACAGAGAAATGAGTGAACTCTGATACTATGAAAAATTTGCGTAAAACATTTTATTATTAAAATACTAAATCTATAAATGTTATTTTTAGTTTGCTTTTCGCTTTGTGTTCCTTAAAGCACATACTTATGTTCAACCCTTTACTTGATATGAGCATTTGGTACATCGAACTAATGTAACCTTTCACAGAGTATTAGTAAGCGTCAAACGGCGTCACGGATTAGATCGCGCTCTGCAGTTTTATTAAAAATTAATAGTTTAAGACGTCGTTAGAATTGTTAAAAGGTGTTTAATAAGTTCATTACAATATTTACAATGATCATAATGTTTTAACAATTTAAAAATTAGTTTAAATCTTTGTTAAAAAACAAAAAACAATGAACTGCGCCTTGAAGCTGATGTCTAAAAGGTGCGAAAAGGAGAGCAAAACGAAGCTGCAAATTGTCTGTGTGAGTGCGAAACGTCGAGCGTGAGAACTTTACAATTTTTTGTTGTTTTTTTTCTGTGCAGTGAGAGAGCAATTTGTGTTTGAAAAGTAAAGAGTAAAGAGAGTTAATTGACTTATCTCTTTTTTCTTATTTTCCTTTTGTCTCTTAATGCCAATAAGAGTAAGCGGTACGGCTGATCAGCATTTGGAGTGCATGCTTTTCTTAAGCGCATTTGGTTAATTTTTTTTTTGTTTTGTTTTTTTTTTTATGTGAGAGTGCTAGCGATTTTTTTTTGTTTGTTTAAGTGGAAAAGCGGGAAAATAATACTAATAAAATTTTAACAATAACAAAAAGCAACTGCAATGCGTGTTTTTGTCATACAAAATCAATAAATAAATTTTGTAGGTAAGTGTGCATGTTTTTTAAATAAATAAACGACACTTTAGGGAAAGTTGAAATTTAAATTTCAATTCAAGCCCTAACAAGAGTAAACATAGTAATAACTTAAGAGAGTAAGTGAAGAGAGTAAACAGAGTATGAATACTCTTGGATTAATAACAATGAAGCCGTGTTCCTTTAAGCAAAAGGACGATAATTAACAATTAAAATCGGTATTCAAATTTTCTGCATCTACACATGCATAGAAAATTTTTACTTTGCATATTGATTTTGTTGTTCATGAACGTACGAATCAAAAATGAACTGTTCTCCGAAAAGAACGAACTGAATAGGTTCATCCGCATATTGATTTTGTTGTTCATGATCGCACGAATCAAAAATGAACTATTCTCCGAAAATAACGAACTGAGTAAGTTCACCCGCATCGTTCATTCGATCTCTTTTCGTTCCTATGCAGTTGTTTGTTCATATATTTTTCTTATTTAGTTGGTGGCTCTTATACAGTTGTTTGAGCTTGTACCATTTCTAACCAAAAGAAATAATCCACTTCTGAATAAAGGATAACGAGTTTTTCTGACCATTGTATTTACGGATCAAGCTCAAGCAAATTATTTGAGTCCACTATCAGATTTTACAGGAACTTGTAGGTTTAACCGTCTACTAATGTCACATTTTTTGCTCCTGCAGTGATTATAAATAGTACTAAATGTTTCCAACATTTAAATTTCTTTAATTCTGATACATGCAGTCGTCATTTGGCTTTTTTTACTTAACTTTTAAAGAGTATTATGGCTTACATCGCGCAACTCTGATACAAATACCAAAAGCTTGCATGCAAATGCGTGTAGGTATGAAGGAAATTTTTACCCTGTTGCTATCTCTAGAGATATCGTAATTTTTAGTTTTTCTTGATTTTTAGAATTTAGGGATGATGTTATGAACAGCAGAGCTGGGCGTTGCGCTTTTCTTTCCAATATCTCTAAAGTATTGGTGTTATTACATGTTTAGATTAATAATTGCTTTATATAAATTAAGTGATGCATCTTAAACTTTGGCCCAATACTGAGTTAACGTGTCGAAAAATGCAGACATGCATTCAAATCAAACGAAATGATTAGATACATAATAATATTCTTTAGTGATATGAGCCAACTTATCGGAAAAAATCAAAAGCTTTACTTAAGAGTTTTGGTTTGGACTATATGATATAAGCTCCTAAGAGGTGTTTCAAAATTCTTCAAAAAATTAAATCATTTCGCTTGTTTATTATAACGAAGCTCAGCACACGAGAGTTTTTGTGTGATTCCAAGCAATAAATCAAATTTGATTAAACTGAGAACTTTTTTCTAGATTCCTAGTACCATGAAAATACTGAAGAGATTGGGATTGGGAGATTGGGACCAATATTTACAAATTCCTTTTGTTGGGACTTAAACCAATATTTACACATGCCTTTTGTTCTGAAGTTAGAGCTTAAGAACAACTTTAAACTTTTTGGAAAACTTAATTTGATTTTATCAAAATCAGTAACCTAGATCATATAGCTTCCATTGGCCAAATAGGTCAAAAAGTTAGAAATTGCCACAAAATTCGTGTCCCAAAATAAATTGTGTTTTAATGGTATTCCCAATCTAATGATCGAAATCGGTGGACTAAATCATAGAGCTTTCAAATCGTTGAAAAATGGATTCTTTTACAAAAATTTTAATAAACACTTTAGCTTATATCACATTGTTCAATTGGGTTTTTGTTGACTTGGCGTGATAAAGTAATAAAACTGGGTCCTATGTAGAAAAGTGATATAGGGCATACCAACTCGTGCGCGCTTTACTTACACTAATGCCATTTTCTATTTAAAAATATAAAGAATCAAGTGTTATATATACAACGCATCTGCTAAACTTACTCTATAAAGCTTTAGCAGTTTTATGAAAAAGCGGGAGGAAATGATATAATCATTATAGCCTTTGTATTTTGCTTAGACACGATTCCAACTGATTTCCCGTATATTTTCTATCTTTATTTTCATTTACTACAAATACAATTAACTAAGTAAATTCCGCATAAAACGAGTGTTAACTTTTGTAATTCTCATTTGCATTCCTTGTTTTGCCTTTGATTTTATTTTCCTCAACTCAGCGTTAGTTACACGTATTAGTAGCTGCATTTGTATCTGTGTTTGTATCTCTGTTTACCTTTGTATCTGTGTACTGGCTGTGCTTGCGTCGGTGTACGTGTGTGCCAGTATCTGTGTCCTCAGTTTATCTGAGCTTGTATCTGTGCTGCTCTCGTTACACTGTTCTTGACACTTAAAATGGGTTTACTAATGGTAAACAGCTAAAAAGTTAAATTACATTTAACCGAATACAAAGCAAACACGTAACACATGAAGCAACATGGAAAAATTTATTTAAGAAATTACTAATGATTTGCAGTTGCCTTTTAAGTTTTAAATTACTGTTTAAAAATTAAATATTCTTATTATTTTAGTAATTTCTTATTGCAATTTAAATAATTTGAATATTTGTACTCTATTATTGAAAAAACAAATGTTTTTTTTTAATGAAACTAGGGAGCATTGCCGCCTGCTCGCTTCACTTACCAACCTCCATCGCTACCCCGATCGATTTTCAATTATAGATTATTGTCTCTGCTTTTCTGTGTTCTTTGAAAATTCCTTATAATACTAAATGCCTATACTGAACATTTTTTTTATAATTTGGTTTTAAAACAAATTCTATGAAAGCATTGAATTTTCAAAATTATTTTAGTCTTGTGAATGCTTCTGAATCTTTGTATAATCGATTAGATTGTAAATAATTCATAAATTCTGACAATTATTTAAGTGTTAATCGAAAAAATAAATTCTCTGAAGTACATATTTATCTAGAGAACGATTTAACTATTAAAGCTTAAAAAAAACTTTTTTAGAATGCTAGGATTTTGTGAAATACCAATTTTGTGTAGAGATTGTGTTCCCCAAAATATTTTCATTATTGTATTCCGATTTACGATATTTTAATTAAGTTCAAATATTTAAAAATTTTTTTTTAAATAAGCCTTATACCATTATTAAACAAAAGCCACATGGGGCCGAGCGCTTTTATATTGAAAATCATTTCCCAGCTTTTTGTCGACAGATGACATACTTTTTCAATGATCTTCAATAAATCTGTAGTTATTTCTGCGCTCAATATATTATTCGGAATAATCTTAATACTATATAAGCAGCTAGAAATATGAATGTTCATGTGTTTACAGGCTTGGGTCCTATGAAAAAAAATCCTTTCAAATAGAGTCACGATAATGTAGTAAAAGGGAAATAAGCATAGATAACCCTAATGTAGTTTCGTATCTGTCGTAGAACAAAAAAACGAATACGGCTGATAATATGTTATATATAACTCCAAGTTCCAGTGATGATACTGTTTAAGGGGAATGACCTTTTTTGTATTGCGCGCTTAAATATTGCAAAGATATATAAAAGTCTACAACATTTAAAAAATCAGCTTTAAATTCGATAGTTAGCAAACGATATAAAACTAAAAAGTTGAAGGGGAAAAAAGATGCGAAAACTAGAACAGTGAATGCTTCTTAATTTTTGACAAAGCATAGTTCTGCTATTACGATTTCAAAAAGTATAGTTTTAAAATTTCAAAATTTAAACAAATTTACATTTTCTATAGTAGAATATTCGATTCAGCAAAGTCAATATTAACCACATTTTGCTGTAATCAGAACATTTAATTGCATATCTATATCATTGCTTTTTGGTGTAATTCAGTTGGTTATTTTGTTAACTTTATGTTAATTGCACAAATATTGTGCAAATAACCATAAACACACACGTTTTTTGTACGTTGTAATTTTGTTTTTAGCCACAAACAATAACCAATGTGTATTACCACAAAATTTACACACCTTTTCGCATGAACACTAAAAGACCACACGAGCTCACACCTAGACCCCGACTAATAAATTGTATACGTTAAATCCTTGTGAAGCAGACAGAGGCCACTTGGCCAGTATAAAACCGCAGGCCATCTATCATCATAAAAATAAACCGGACAGTGCTGGCAACATACCTACACATATAACTCCAACATCCCCATACCCCAATAAACCATAAAAACCCAACATACCAACTATAAAACATTAGTCGAAACATTAAAAATGAAATCATGGCAGCCAAAAGCAAACCAAGTTACCGAGTCGGGGGAATGGTTCAAAGTGTGTGCTGTGCCTGGCACTACAATCAACATCATTAACGCATCCTCTAAAAGCCATTTATTTAGACGTAGACAAGCCGAGCCATGCAGGCAAGGTGGAGTGGTGGTAGAGCGCTGCCTGCCTTGGGCGAAAGGAGTAGGCGCTGCTGGCCGTTGGGGGAAACTATAAATTTAACGCTTTTAGCATAATTGCAGGCGCATGTGCGTGTCGCTAAGAGCCAACACTTAAACCAGGCATACAATATTGTAGCTGTGTGTATCTGTGTGTGTCTTTGTGTGTATCTGCGGCTTTATGTGTGTATATTTTGCGGCTTGTTAAGCAATCAACGGCTAACCGTTATGATAAGTGGCTGCAAAAGGCCAACAGAGCCGTCAACAGAGAGAAAAACGCGCTTCAAATTATAACCCAACAGACCATTATGTATGGCCACACCAACACACATACATCATATATACCATCTATGAGTTTATATATATTGCTACTTGTCCTTATAATTGCTCGTTTCAAGTTTCAACCCATATCAAAATATTTTGCAACTTAATATGCCTGTTAGCTGTTAGTGTTAATATCTAACCCATTTTTATGACAATAAAAACACTTGACAGGCCAATTTGTGGTCTACCTAATCATAATACATAAGCTGCATAATATACATGCACATATATATAGTAGTATATAGGCCAGGGAATGGCTTTCTCAAACAATATTTAACGTTTGTCTTAGCAATTCAGGTCAAGCCGGTATGCTTATCTTGCAAAGCTTTGTTTTCGGTTGCACGAGGCGTATGCGCAATTTATCAAACTTAATTGCTTAACAATTGAATTTTGTTCAATATTTATATGTTATGCCTTATCTGTACAAAAGATTTGGGAAGTTTAGATGAAATATAACACACAAATAAGAATTTTAATAAATATTTTGAAACTTAATTTTTGCTTAAGGCGTTTTAGACTTTGTTTTTGGACTTATAATTTTTGCTACTTCATCGGAAAGTACACGTTCTTGAAATTGTATTGCCAAATTGTAAAAAAATTCGTGCAGTCAAAGCCAAGTAATGGCGTTTCCTAGAACGCATAAAAACGTAGCTAAGCTTACCATTTTGGTCTGTGGAACCGAACCTACCGAATTATAAGCATCGTAACATCTTACATTTTACAGTTTCGAGTTCAGAAAATACACTGAATGACCCCGAAACAGATGATAACTTGTAAGTTTATCTAATTCTTCGTTAAGCTCACAAAAAGTATATTTGAAAAATTACGTAATAATCTCAAAAACAAAAATTTTTTGATGCTGTTACCTTGAGCACGTTTGCAAAACAAACTATTAGACCAATTTTCTTCATATTTTTTTTTAAATTATTCGTTATTAAGATAAGGCAGTCCGTGAACTCTGCTTATTTTGTGTTAATATTATTTTCCAAAAGAATTTTTAAATAAAATTTGTTGATCCGGAAAATATGACATTTAGAAAACTGGTTCTCGTTTTCACAAAAAATTTATTGTTTTGGGTTTTTATAATTTCAATCGAGCTGTTGTATCAAAGTCGTGCTCATTACAAACCTCTACAAAAAAAAACTGTATTTCTTCTGAGAGCAATAACGCAGTCAGTCATTTGTTTATATTTTATAATACATTATTGCAATTTTTCGTCTTAACATAATGATCTTCAAATAACTGATAATTCAATCAAATAATTGTAATACTACTTAGAAGAACAAAACTTTCATTCGCAGAGTAGTCCACTTAACGTTGAAGAACCCTCTTTTGGTATTTTCATTTTGATAAGCCTCGAAAGAAGGCACTTGTTGGTCAGTCGGTGAACCGTAATTCCCCCTTTTGCAGAAGGAAAAAATTAATTTTTAAACAAGACAACGCAACAGCTCACCAGCGCTCCAGCCACAAAACGATAAACAAATTGATCGAATTGGGCTACCAAATTCCTTCGCACGCGCCGTATTCACCAGATTTGGCTCCTTGCGATTTTTGACTCTTGCCAAACCTGATAAGATGGCTCGCTGTTAAGCGGTTCCACTACAAAGAAGAATTAATTGCCGAAACTGACGTCTATTTTGAGCAACTTTTGGCCTACGCCTATAAGAAGGGTAACGTAATGATCGAGGATCGTTATAATCGCTGTATCGAGCTTGTATATGTATTGATTGTAGTTCAATCAGCCTGAAACATTAAGATTGATATTGTCCCGTCCAAAGTACTCCCCATTGACTCCAACGCACTCATGCCAGCCAACACAGGCATTTTCATTTTTTCTAATCTCGGGTGTTGAAACGCGTTCTACGGTGTGGTTTCAGGAAAAAATCGCAGGGCGATAAATCAACTCAATTTGGTGGTTGTTAAATGATGTCGTTTCGTTTTTAGCCAAATGTTCGCGGAAAACGATGGCATTGTGTGGTAGTGGTGCAAAATCCACAAGTTGTGAGCCGGTTTTTTTCGCACTGCTTCACGCACACGCTTTAAATTACCCAAATAATACTCCTTGTTAAAAGTCTGGAAGGAAGTCATGTCAACACACTTGTAATCTTTAAGAACTGCAAGCATCCCATTTTTTTTCATCTGAAAACATCGTGGTTTTTTCGATCGCGGCTCATTTGATGCACTTTCTTAAAATTTATATTGCGTGTCATACTATGTTCAGTTTCTAGTAATTATCCTCCTAAATCGTTCTTAGAAATCGTATCTTTTGCGCGGTCCCTTTTTTGCATGAAATTCACATTTTTCAGCACCTTTGCAGCGACACGTCTTTGGCCCAAAATTAATAACCAAATAATAATAAAATAAACTTTACTTACTTTAATACCTGCATATTTTAATAACCTGCACTCTACATTTAAGCATTTCTAGTAAAACATTCGTATTAATTTCGGATAAATAGCGGCTCCTTCAATGCTCCCAATTTTCTGCCACGTTGAAGCCATTAACTGCAAAATTAAACCAATTGCAAGCACTACAAAATGCATACAAAAACTAAAAACTTTTTACTTTTCCCCAAACACCTAAACAACATTAGCAAAAATCACTTAAGCCTTGTTAATATGTTTTGCATACGGGGCGTATGCGTTATATGCGCATAGCCTGCAGTAAATAATCGAGTGCGGAAAACTTCCGGAAAACTGCTGAAATGCGGCACTTAAATAATGAAAAATCGTAAAATAAGTGCAAAATGGGCGAAAGAATAAAACAAAATTAAAGTCCTGAAACAAACTGACGACCCGTGAGACGAGTCCCAAAGCCCAAAAAAGCCGCCTCCTTACCATTTTCACTGATCCCCTCCCCACACACACAGTCAAAATCAACAAAATCAACAACAACAAACGCAGCCAGAGCTCATCACTCATTCGGTGAGAGCAGGAGAGCACTAGAGAGAGGGGGAGAGAGAGAGAGAGAGAGAGAGAGAGTGAGACAGACAGAGAGGGAAAGAGGTGGAAGCTAGTGGCTAAGGGAATAATACAATACCCCAACCCAGGATGCACACAAATAAATACTCACTGCTGCACTTATGCTGGGTTCACACTGCAATACGCAATGTGCACTTGGCTTCACAGTGGAACCGCCAAATGTTACACGGCAAAGCAATATTTCATAAAGAAATTTTGAAATGAATATTTGCAACTTATGGCGAAGTTTGGAAACAACATTGCAATATTTTAGAGTTATTTATAAATTTTTACTAAAAAATGAAACAATTTTTTTTAGGATTTTATTACTTAATTAAGTTTGTTAAAATAAAATTCGCGATTAAAATACAATCCTTAGCAAAAAGAAAACGAAACTTCGTTATTTTCTAATTTACGTGACAAATATTATCGATGTTTATTATTTTTTTAAATAATCAAAATCATTTTGACACAAGAAGGCATTTAGCAAAACTATTCAAAAAAAATTTGACGAATTAAAACATTCTTAATCTCCGCCAAATGATGCCATAAAAAAATTGCAACTTATAAAATAAAGTTTTTTTCTCCACAACTTAATAATAACGAATAGCAGGAATCGTAATTTTTTTTAATTCTACTGACTAAAAAAATCAAGCATTTTGCTCCTGAAACTAGTAAAAGTGAACTTGACGAAAGACCGAAAATTCTATTCTAAATTATTCAATATAAATGTTATTTATTAAGTTCTTTTCTTTTATGTATTGTTCTTTTACTTTTAAGTACATTTTACTTTTAATTAAGTATTTTTTTTAATCGTAATCAGAATTTATTTATTTATTTTCATTTGTGTTTATTTTTCCCCTTTTTATTATTTCCATTTTTTAACAATAAAACATTGTTGGGAAAGATTTTCACCGTCTATGGTGCCCTTATTCTAGGGTCGAAATTATTATTTAAAAAACTCAAAATTGCGTATTCTCGAAGATTCAAGTGAAATCTTTTAAATTTATTATAGATCACCTTATTTTTTAAATAATTATGTACTTAATAAAAGTTGTGAAACTCCACGTGACAAAAGTTGTATTTATTTATTATTACTGGCGCTATTCAAAGTGGAAAATTAAGTGATCACTAATTGTTATTTTCGCTCTGAGAACTCTTGCCTTTAAAGTTTTGAAAAAATTTCTTCAGTTGGCCCATTTTTTGCATTGAGTTCAGATTTCCTCATGACTAAGGAGAATCAGTAAACATTTTTTAGTTTTTTTTTTAATTTTTAAATAAAGAATGCCATTTTAAGATTTCGAATACTGCGTTTTATAATAATTAGAATTTATTCTTCGTTTGAATCGGTCTACTTAAGTAATAACTACATTAAAAATGTGGTCCCTGAAGTCACATATATCATGACTTGTATAAATATATCATGAACTGCACACACTTTAAATTTTTTTTCATAGGACATCTTTATCTATATTATCGATAGAACGTTTTGCTAACTGCCCATTGCCACAGCGCGTCACATTCGAAATCAGTGTAAACATAGCATAACATCCGCACACACATACACATACAATGACGCTGAGCGAACGCTAGGCCAACTAGCAAAATGGTTTAAAACTCAATTAAAGTTTTAGCCGCAAAATAAATGCAAAAACGGCGGCAACTCTAGCCCCAACAACAACAAAAACAACTACAACCCATTGGCAATCAACAAAAAAAAAATAAAACTAGTAAAATTGGTTGTAAAAGAAATAAAGGTAACAGGTAAATTGGTAGCTAGATTCGCTTACAAAAAAAAATCTCAATTTCAGCAAGCCATCAACGCCTGCCACGCCCACGTCAAAAACACACAGATCTACGCCCAGCCTACCCCCTCTTTTTTTATAGTTGTAATTCAAATGAAAATCACACAATTGAATTGAATTTCCCGAAAAATTTCAGCAGTGAACCGGCAAAACTTTTGATGAGCCACCGCGCTTTTCCGTGTAGATATTAAGTATTTGTTGGTGTGTGTGTGTAGGTGTGGTTGTATGGGGGGCGAGGTGTCTGTTTATGCCCCTTTGTTTGTGATTAGTTTTACGCTCTTGAGCTTTGTGTCTATGGGTGTTATTTTTAATGCTCTAAGTCCATAAAATGGCAAAAGTATCTCAACTCGAAGTCAATAAATGCAAAAGTCAATCAGTAATAAATCACAGTTTCTGCAAGTCCTATCGCTATAGGGTGTAGAATGTTAAAGAATTGATTTATAGATATTTACAAAATAAAGGGGAGAGTGTAGATTGTCAAGCGTTAATATTCTTTATCAACTCGAAAAATTTATTTTTCAACAGTTCGATTCAATACAAACTTGATCGTAAAATCAAGCTCAGAAAGCTGAACCAAAAACATCCAAACATTTTTCGCTCTATTGTAATAACTCTCATTTTAGAAAACTTCAGCATCAGCTTTTCATGGTTATATGCAATAAGTACTTAAAATCTAGAAATCCGTTCAGATATTACGATGGGCAATTAAATAAACAGAATATAAAGGGTGATTTTTCAGCAAATAATTTTTTGGCAACAACAAAAGTTTTGGATTCTATTCACGTATTGCAATGGACGCTTGAACGATAAAATATTTTAGAGGGTGATTTTTCAGCAACCAATTTTTTGGTTCTATATTGCCATCGAGGCTTGAATGTATAAAAGAAAGGGTGATTTTTAGGCATTTAGTTGATATTTTGGCAACTAGTTTTTTGGCTACCCTAAAAAGCCAAATTACAATCAGCGTTTGCATCAATAAAGAGTGATTTTTCAGCAACCAATTTTTCGCAAATATCAAAAACTTTAATTCTGTTTTGTGAGTGGCGCTTGAATAAATAAAGTGTGATTTTCAAGTAACAGGTTTTTTGCTTGATTTGTGCATTTAGCACTAAAGAGAAGGATTACATTAACTATTAATACATCTAGAGAAACCTTATTGTGAATGGCACAACATTTTAACTGGGCAAAATTAAAGCAGTTAACGTGGGTTACATGAGCCTTTAGCAAGTTGATGCCTTATGCCAAATAGCACACGAACTTAATCAAAAAATATGTATTCCTCTTGCTGCTCAGAAACTCAATTTCAGAAAGCCATCAACGTCTGCCATACCTCCTTTACAAACACACAGACTTATGCCCAACTTACCCCCATATTTTATAGAGATATCTATAGTTTCTTACCGAATCCGAACGGTGAGATATTCTAAGTCAAATAGCGATAAATTTCTAAGTATGCTGCTACGGCAGGTCAAAACTCTGATTTTCTGCTTATGGTGCTATAAATGGCCACATTACGCGGCCAAAAATAAAGTTACGTTGTGTGAGATATATTATCTTTCACGTTAGTGGCCAGTAAAATCTGCAGCTTCTAGACTATTCTTTGTTATACTAAGGCTTACATTTACAGCGACAAGCCTGCATTGATTGCAAATATTGAAGAATTTATTCGTAATATATAGGCCAAAATATGAGAACAGAGTATGCGAAAAGTGGATGTATGAACCATTTTACATTATATCATCTTGGATCATTGAATGATTACAATCGTTTGATAGACTCAAAACTAGATCTCAAACAGTTTTTTAAGTTTTTTTTTTTTTCATCAAATTCAATGGCTCTTAAAAAGTCACCTTCTTCATCTTCTTCTGAAATTTCTCTCAAAATATTTATATTTAAAATTATGTATTATATCAAGAATCTTAAACTGCACACCCTTTAAATTTTTTCATAGGACATCTTTTCGCCTATTTAATCGATAGAACGTTTTTCTAACTGCAAATCGCAGTTTTAGCAAAAATCAAAACTGATTTTATTTATATTGACTTTATTTTTTGATAGAAAGGTTTATATTTTTTGTTCGTTTTATTATGCAATCAAATCTTTTTATAATAATATTTTGATTTTGTGCATATTGTGAGGCTTGAAATTAGTCTTAAATATTTTATTGAGTTCATAAATTATGTCACAGCCTGAAGTTCCATAGTTGGTATTGTTGTGTCTATCTTCATCGTTCTATTCGAAATAAACCGTAATACACAATAAAAAGTATTCTTGCAAATTTTCTGAAATATCTACCGATATGTTGAAGAGGGAATGCTAAAATTGGAGCAAGCGCTAGTACTTTTGAGCACTAGATATACCAGTCTATCAGCTTTTGTCCAGATTTTATATTTTATTATTTCAAGTTTTATGTTTTCTTCAATTAAAAGAGAAGTTTGTTCTAAAAAAATCACCCTTTACTTTCGTATATCCGGTACGCAGCAAAAAAAAAAAAAAAAAATCTAAGAACCTAAGAGCCGTTCATCTACATTGATGGGTGGATGGCGCTAAAAGAAACTTCAACTGTTAATTGAGTACAGTAAGTTCAATCTATTATTCAAGTAAGCAGTTCAACCCAATTTAAGTGCGTAGATGGCGCCAGCAGTAACAGCAACTAATATGACTAATTTTGCAAAACTGCCACATATTTTTCTTATACCTGAGTTTGTCTTTAATTATAGAGCAACTGTTAGTCCGCATGCTGGGCATCGTCAACTTTATTTGCTTTAATCGAATTTTTCGTTTTGTATTTTTGTTTAATTTTATTTTTGGCAAACTCTTGAAGTGCAGCTACAAAAATGAGCTCTTGAGTTGTTCGGTTTATTCGAGGTGCTCGGATTCTCAGTTGAGCTTAATGAAGTTTAACTAAATTTAATGGTGCATTCTATTTTTTTGCTTTGTATCACGCTTCCTTAGTTCGTTTAGTTCTTCTGTGCACTGCCAACAAAAGTTTGAATTTGTTTTATTAGAGCGTAAAATCGTGTTTCAAAATAAATTCCAACCCGGCCCCTTTTGTTCTGTACTTTCGTTTTTGGGGGCTCCCTTGGGTCAGAGATGTTTGCTTTTAGAATTGTTTAGCTTAACTTTAACCATGCGATTGCAAGAGGCTGGCTATTGTTTGCCATGCTAGTTTTTGGTTATTTTTTTAAATAAAGGTATTGTTTTTTTTTTATAAAAATTACTAGATTTGATTTTCTGGTTATTTATTTGACCAAGTGAAGGCTGATAGTTTTAGATTTGTTAGAGCATTGTTTTGTTTTAACTGCGAAGTGAGCAACCAAAGTCAGTTTTAAATTGGTTTTCCAAGTTAATTAAAATATATTTATTATTTAATTTTACATATAATGCTATATATATTGGGGATAATCAGTAACTTTACTTTAGATTCTCTAGTAAACTATCTTAGGATATTATAAAGCACTAAAAGTCTGAGAATTACAGAAAATAAAGGGTGATTTTTAAGAGTAGTAAGATAAGGCATGTAAACCGCAGCAGACACTTTTTCAATTTTTTTCTTTCGCTTGACTATGCTGTGAGCAGGTGTAGAAAGAATGGCGTTTCTTCCTGAAGAAGAAACGAGAATTGAACATAAGAACACCCAAAAAGTCCTGTAGTGTAATCAAGATATTGCCGCAAGACAGCAGAGAATGTAGGAAACTTGTTGTAGTTCTTTGCACTCGCGTGAAACGGCAGGCCTATATGAATAGTTTCCTCGAATGGTATCCAAGTTTTTGTACAAGATTTAAGGTTCTGATATGTGATATATGGGGTATATAAGGAGGTATATAAGATTGATTATGTTGTCATAGCTTCAAAGGTCTTTCGAGTAAGGAGATATCTCAAATAATAGCTTTTCGAAGAGATTTGGGATGTGTTGCTTTAATGATAATTAAAATAAATAACTAAAAACCACCCGTTACTTCAGAGAACCTCAACATATTGCATTTATGACAAACTAGATTCTTGATGGAATATCAAATTCACAATGATGGATCCCGGTTGGGGTAGTCCCAATACAATACTTTTAGACATCTAATAAGTATAATGAAAAATATTATTACTATAAAGATGAAGTGGATCGGAGTAAGATATAACTCAGAAAGTATCTTTTCGAGAGGCTACAATCATTGTATGTAATGTCCTTTTTGATATGAAATTTTAACTGACAAGTTATTATCTGATAAAGTAAGCTATGGATCTAATAGAATCACAAGATGAAAGCTACTTTGATGTTAAAGATTTGGATAAGATTCGATTCTAAAAAATGTATTTCACGATATATCTTTTATCGAAGATTTTTTTGGCTTCGGCATCTGACACAATAAAATTTTGAAGTTTAAATTTTCGAACTTAATAATTTTTGCATAAAAAGCTGAATTTTTTCTTATATATTTTTTGGTTTTTCTTCAATTAAAACATCGTCCCGAATCGATTTTCTGATACCACGAAGCCAGCAAAGTCTGCAGACTGACTGAAAAGAATTAATACAAACTCAAGATTTAGAAGTAAGCTGAAAATTACGAAATGAAAAATCATATGACGTAAAGAGTAACTAGCAGTCGCTGTAACCCAAGAAAACTCATTTAAATTATGTTTGCAGCCTCGAATTTTGGCTTTCAGCAAAACTCTTTATAAACTTTGAAAACAAAAATTTTGTATAATTAAGTGCATCTTAATGCAAAGTTTCTCGCTGCCTTCATTAAATTTTAATATTTATTATTTATCTCAAGAATCACTTCTTATATTGCACAAACCAAATTCAAGAAACTATTTATCGTAACTCAAGCGTTAAGCACTTAAATGCAAAAAAGTTGCTTAAATATTATTTTTTATTATTAACAAAGTACTCACTCTTAATTATTCAAGTCACGCTTCTTCACATTTGGCAGTAGAGTTGGTTCGGTTTTTTAACTATTTATCACATCCGACTGCTAAAAATCACAGCTCTTTATTTTTATATATTTCAACATAAATAAAAGCGCCTGGCACCTATATACAATATATATAATATAATTATAAAATTGTTTAATAAACTTATGTGGGGGTTAAAATCCATTTATATGGCCAATGGGGCAGTTACAACTTTTTGCGCCATGTTAATGACTCATTACACATGCAACACGAAACACGAAACGAGGCAACGTACAAACTTTTTCCCCAACAGTTTCCAGAACGTGGCTAAGCTGCGTCAAAACATTAAGTTAAATTATGCAATGAAATGAAAAATAATGCAATAATAGTTAAAAATATTCACATAAAGTTGCCAAAAAAAGAAATGTATCTAGCGCTCAGATTGTGCTTTTTCCGTAAAGTGTTGGTTTTTTTTTGGAAAACAAAATTTAATTATTAATTGTTTTTTTTCCGTTTTTAGTTTTGTATTTTAGCAAAAAATAAAAGTAGTACGAGTTTGCATGAATCGATGAATATGTGTTCCTTAATATATTCGAAAATCTTATATTTTATTATATCCTCAAAATTGTTAATTTTTCACGCAAGTTAAGAATAGCACAAATGTATCGATATATATCGATAAAAAATTAATTTGAAAAATCGATTTCTTTGAAAAAACAAAAATAATTGAAATTTTTCAATATTATTTTAATCATTTTTAAGATTTCCCCAAAATTTTCTTTGCGAAAATAAAGGAATCGCTCAAAATAATACAAAAATTCTTATGCGATTCGGTACGGCATCTCCGCCTGTAAGTTATGACCGATATCGGAATTTTTGTTTGGATACCAAATCTGTGTTCCTTTTTTTTATGATGTGCTCTTATCGAAAAGCAAAAAAATTAAAAAAAAAAGTCTTCCCGGTTGTATTTTAATGGAGTTTCATTGCTTTGAGGTAGTAGGGCTTGAAATATCAGTAATCTTTTGGAAATTGATTAGCTATTTGATTGATATCAGGATTGACATTTATCGGCAATTAATGGAGTATTTTGTTTCAAAGTGTCCGGGTTAAGGTAAATCAAATGGCATTTATGCGATGTTTTAATTTGTTGTTTCAAAGGGAAGTGAAGTACAGCTGAAACCCATCGAATATAAGTGTATGGTGAATATGAACTTCGACCGACGATTCATGCAGTAAGTGGTTTTAACGTTTCCAAAGTGGTCTTTTCAATAACGAAGGATAAGGGTGCTTACCGATGAACACAATTCGAGGCCCTACTGGATCAAGATTCTTGTCAAATACCAATTTCACTAACAAAATCAGTGGGAGTGATTTAGCAAACAAATTTCTATCCCTAACAATTGGGATTTCTCGCGATGCAAGCAAATTGGGTGTTGAAGCTGAGAGATGTCGTAAAGTGATAATTCATTTCGGAACTGCTTCTAAAAAGACTTAAAACTAAGAGATTTTCGCAATGGATAGTTACTGGACACGAAATTATATACTTTGGCAACATTAAGAAGAAAAACATGATGCCAAGCTTGGTAAGCCCGTTCCATCATCGTTTACATTGACATCAATGCAAAGAATCAAACGATTTAAAAGTGGTGTTCCGTGTTTGTTAGGAAGAGGAGGGTATGATTTTTCATGTTAAAACAAGGCGAAACCATTAAGGATATGTTACCAACCTTTATTGTCTTCGTGCTGCAGATTGCAGCAAAAATGGCCAGATGCGGCCGAAAGGCATAAAAAGATATTTCTACAACATGGAAACGCTCAGTTGTAAGTGGCGGTGATTGTCAAAATGATCTGGTGATTGTAATATATAGTTTTATCCAACCCATCGATTGCTGCAGAACTTGCATCTCCCGTTTACTGGCTTTTCGACGGAAGCGAAGTCACCAGTTCGGGTCCTTTGAGCAAATTCAAAAAGACTGAATGACTTAAATGCGACTAGAGAGGAGTCCGATTTTAAAGACAGTATTCGAAAATTATCAGAGAGATGGAAGAAAAGTATTTGCTTTCGACGAATAATTTCATGAATTTTACTTTTAACTCCTTCGTATTCCCCGTAACATATTCATATATTTTTTTCGCTTTATTATATTTTTTCTAGAAATTTGTTAATTTTTAAAACCTGCGACAATGTAAAGTCGAGGTGAGTCTGAACAAGATGGGAATCAAAAGTTTTGGAGTGAAATGTTGCTGCTTACTGGAAAAGCATATATATTTAAAATAAAAAATTTTTAATTTATGATTGAGTATGAGGAATACATATTAAGTATGTTTTCATCGCTCCAAAGGTCGTCACACGTCTTCTAGATGGCGCCAGCAGTTACCATGGTGTTTCTGCTTAGCTGCTTGTATTTATGCAGATATCTCTACTAGCTTCTCGAAGTAAACAGGAATCAACAGTTTATAAAACAACCGAATCTGAACGGCGGTGAATTTTATTAAGGCAAATCGAACCACCGACCTTCGGTCTTTTATGCGTTTACCCTACCTAGGTCCATGAATACTTATATCTATACAGAGTATTGTTCTTCGATTTCGATTTGCGTAAGGCACTGCCATTACAAGTCTACTAGATGGCGCCAGCATTTACCATGCTGTTGCTGCTTAGCTACTTACTTGCATTACTCACAGTTTATAATTTTGAGAGTAAATCAAAATTTAGTTTTGATGTCTTTAGTTGGGGACCACGACATAGAACGACTTTTTTACCAGTTTATCGAATTAGCTCGAATTATATATCAAACAAAGTAGTTAAAATGAGAAGTTAAAATAGACAGCCATTTCAGGTAGAGCTAAACGAACATTATAGGCTAGAATACCCCACAGTGATATAAACAATATAGAAAATTGCTATAGCAACAGATCAGAATAAAATTTTAAGACTTCATTTTGTGATCGAAAAGATAAGTTTTAGTTTCAAATGAAGTTTTTTGTCTTAGTCGGCTGTCACCTCGAGCTATATAAATGATTCATCATTCTCTGTTGAAACAACCATTCCAGGTATTTTGCTACCCTCAAAAACATCAAAATGTTTTGCATAATTTGTTTGGTTGACTATTAAGAAACTAATACCGATTTTGACATGCCTAAGTTTCTTGGTGTTTTAAATAATTTTATTCCCCTTGATTATGGACATCGTTCCAAATGGGGCATTTGATCAGGATCGGTTAACTGTATCAAAATTCGCCTATGGGACGCATCAGTTACAAAGAAAATGATATTCGCGATTAATTCGTTGTATTAATTTCTTTTTTAGCTTATCCTAAACAAATTCGGATTATATTTTTATTGTAGTCTCAATCGTAGCCCAATTGGGTCAAAATTAGTTAGCTATGTCAAATGGCTCTCGTAGGGGAAAATTTTTGAAGAAATCGAAACGTATATTTTAAATAATCCCCTGAAAAGTAAGTGAAAAGAAGTCAGTTTGAATCCTAATTTCGTTGGAAAAGAAAACTTAATTGCTTTAGTGGGAGAGCACCCATTTTTACAGAAAATTATCCACATAGAAAAAGAAAAGCTATTTTTGCAGCTTCTGCTCACAAGATAAGCCTAATCAGATGATTTTTGATACCATTTTTCGACATCTTTTAGTTCTTTCAAACTTACGCTCAATCATCAATTACCCAAAATATCGTACTGAAAACCGTCGAATTCTTCTACAAAATCTTTCATCTGCCAACTCCATCAATATGAAATGCCAATAATTAGTTAACTTTATTAATTATGATAATGTACATTAAAAACTTAAAAACAAAACTTGCGTGTTACATGAGTTTTACGTATGTAATGTCTGAAACATATATAGACACATAAATAAGTATATATGATTTCTTTTTGAAACATTTTGCACTAGTAACGATATTGAAAACTGGGATCCGAACCATAGACAATGCAAGCACATGGATAACCTGTAAAAGGCATTATATTTTTTTTGTAAAAACAAAATAAAAAATAAAATATAAAAACAAACCACTTTAAACAATGGACAAATAATGCAAGATATTTTTTTATTTAAGCAATAAACCAAATAAACACACACAAAATTTGTAAACTAAAATTACATCAAAATATAAAAATTACAATTTTTAGTAAAGTTTTTGAGGCAAACAAATTTTCCAAAAATGCTTAGTAGCCATTTAATTGCAAAAATCCATTAAATTAATTTTAATTTTAAGTACCAAGATCTGGGCAAGTTATTATATATTAACTAATTTTTAAATAAAATGTTTTATTTTTATAATTTATTTAATTAAAGTTGTTGCTGTGCCAACACCTGCAGCTAAAATTTCTAGCCGCCAAATATGGGAAATCGTGTCCAAACTACTTGGCCAATGTTGTTTATGGCAACTATTTTTATTTATTTCAAAAATAATTATAGTGTTTGCGGGAATAACAGAAGTGTGCGGGGGTATGTTTTTTGTTTTGTTTTGTTGTTTGGAAAAAAATCATAAAAAAGAAAATGCTGTTGATCAAAATATAAACTAAAAAAGAATTTTGGTATACAGAAAACAAGCAGATTAAGAGAGTATTTGCTGGAAGTTATAAGGTAGTAAGACTTAAATTAAAGTTTTATATAAATTCATTAAGTTTTAAAAAAAACTTTCTATATAAGATAGATATAGTTGTTATGGCGAAACATACCTAAAGAGGATTACTTTTTATATATAAGTTCGTAATTTTGAAAATTTAATTTATTAATTTGAATTGTATGTATTATTTATTATTTATATGCTGGTTATTTTTTGCAGCATTTTTAATATTTTATCAGTAATTAAATATTGAATTTTAGTATAACTTAAAACGCAATATACTTTTTTTTAAATAAATAATTTGCTTAAATAAAAAATTTTGAATATTAGGAATACACAAAACAATTAACGCATATTTTGCATTTTTAAATTACTTTCGATAAATCAAAAGTAAAATTTTAAAAACAAAATTTAATTTTTTGTGTTTCACTATTTAAATTATAATATTTTAGTAATAGAAAAATTGGCATTAAAAAAATGTAAATAAAATTATTTTTTAGTATAAAATAAGTTTTTGCAACTAAAAATAAATACAAATTGTTTATCTCTGACTTGTCATCCAAAAGTGAAGTATGAGATATCGAAATAGTTGATTAACGATAAAAGCAACTATAACTGATTCCGAACTGCGGTGTCTTTATTTAACATTAATTTTTTTAAGTTTAAATTCAAATCAATTTTAATAAAACAAATTTGTTTAAAAATAAATATTTAAGTATTTTGTTGCTGGAAAGTTAGTCGCATACAAGCTTTGTGTTTTATAGAAAGTCGTCAATGTTTGTATAAAGATTAATGACAATTTAAACTTTTAAGTCTTACTTAAAAAAAATTACAATTTTTACTTATAAATTTTTAATCAATTATGGGCTAAGAAGTATAAAATAATTTTTGAATAAATTGCCTAAAAATGAAAAATTATAATATTTGCAATGACCGTATTAATTTTTAAACTACTGAAATAATTAATATTTTACAAAATATTAAGAAATAAATCGTTTGCTTATTTAAAAAAAAAATAAACTAACTAATAACTTACTTTATTTAAAAATTTTAATTAAAATTATTAAAAATTCAAAGAAATTAGCATTAATTAAGCATTATTTTTTTTTTCTTTAAATGAACTGTACTATAATTTTTAAATTGAAACTTTTTTTAAAAAAACATAAAATATATATAATCAGGCCAAATTCCAAAAATTTATGCAAATAATTAAATAAAAAACTCAATGTTAAACAAAAGAACATAGTTCGAATATTCCGTCTTTAACCCATAATTTTTTTTATATTTTAAAATTAAATAAATTCTTATAATAAAATAATTAAGTAAAAATAGAACGAAATGCAAGAAAAGACCTTCTTTATATATCTCCATATTTTTTTGTGCACATTTTGGTATTTTTTTAATGAATTTAAAAGTTAAATATTTGAAAAAAATTTATGTTATTTATATTAAGTGTTATTTATCAAGATACAAAGATTGACAAAAATTCTTAAATTAATAAAAAATCTATAAAATCGAAGAAACCGAAGTATTATTTTTTTCCAAATAAGTTTTTTTATCTTTTTAAAATTAAAGTTAATTTTTAACTCATTATTTTTTGAATGAAGTCAAATATTTTTTCTGAAATAAGTCAGTTATGTAATAAGTTATATAGTATTTTTTTTAAGTTTTATTGTCGCAATAAAAATTTAACTTCAATGTGAATTAAAAAAACTTTCCGCAGTGGACTGAAATAAATTCGTAAGTTGAAAAACGTTTCTAGAGTTTCTAGCATTAAATAAACCATTAAAAAAGCAATCAATATTAGAACAAAATATAAAAATTAAAATTCTTTGTTGTGTTTACTAATTCTAGTGCTTAAGATTTCTATCATATGAAAGATCAAACTTAATAAGCGGATAAAAAAAACTGTTTGCTTGCATAAAAACATCAACATAAGTTTATCTAGAAATCATTAAAATCTAAAACTCCTAAAAAAGTAATCCTCAACAAGCATGTGCACTTACAAGCGTTATGCAGAGACTTAATATAGAAAAGCAGTATTAAATATATTTTTTAAAAGTTAATTCTGTTAAAAAAAAATTGAAATACTTTTATATCTGAAAGCATTTCAAGAAAGTTTTAGTCACATAAAAAACATAGAGGAGACAGACAATAGACAAGTATGTCATGCGCAACGTTTACAAAAACTGTCATATATAGAATGCGCTCCGAGACTCAAAAGACACATTTATTTATGTGTTTTAATTTAAACATAAAATTAGAAATAACATTTTTAAAGGGATGCAACAGTTATCCATCATAGCGCTCTGATGCCATCACCCAAAACACAAAATTGCATAATTTAAACTTGCCTCGCGGTTTGCACTGCAAATGCTCCTTAATGTATTGACAGGGGCACTGGAATTGTCCACAATGGCGGCCCGGCTCCAAAGGCGTAACATCCACCAAACCACGCAGTGCTTCCATGCCCCAGCGGGAGCCGTAGCGCAAAAAGAGTTGCATGCCGCGTTCCTAAATGTCAAAGGAAAGCACAAACAAGAAAAAAAGAGAAAGAAAATATATGGCAGAGATGAGACAAGTCACAAGCGAAAGTGTCAGTGTGATGGGCGTAGATGAGCTAATGGGTGTGGCAGTAATAAAAATAAAAATAAAAATATATTATAAAAATGACTTGTAAGTCGTAAGAAAAACGGCAGCATACTTTTGGGCGGCGTGGAGTATTTATTTAACCTTTATACAAACCTCAAAACTTTGCTGCTAATATAAAAAAATAAAATAATAAAACATGTATTTTTTAACATTTTAATTATACAATACAAACGCACTCAAAATTAAAACATAAAATACGAATTTCGCAAGCGTTGCCAAAAATTAATAATATTTCGTTGTAAATACGCTTCGTGCAGATGAATGCAGCTTCCTAGAGCCAACAGCCCAGGCAGTTGATGCCACAACATTGGCGATGTTGCAAGTGTACTTTGATTTTGTTGCGTAACAGCTCCTCCTCATACTGACACGGACAGATGGATGACTGCAGATGACGTGGTGTCTCATGTACGCCAGCCTCTTGTACCGTCCAGTCGAGACGACGACGCAGAAAGTCCTTGCCCCAACGTTGCAGATAGCTAAGAAACAGCTCCTGTGCAACAGCCTACAGAGAGTGGATTGTGTGTGATTGTTTTTTTTTTTTTTGTGTGTGTGTTTTAGCAGTGAGTGGCAGCAATGTGATATTGAGAGAGAGAGAGAACATAGTGTGAATGTGTGTGACAGACAAATGAGAGCATAAAATATGTGTGTGTGCGTGTGTGTATGTGTGTGTGTGTATGCAGCTTAGCTGAGGCAGTGTTGTGCAGCTACACAACGCCTACCAACACTGTTTTTTGAGTAGAACCAAATGCTACGCACCTCTTTTCTGGACATGCGCATAGGCTGACTGCCCTGTATGACAATATCATTCACATCAATATCCAGCTTGGCCTCCCAGCCCGCCTTAATAGCCTCGCCGCCATTTTGTTCCGTATGCTCCAGAAACTCATTCAAAAAGTTAACACATTGTGTGGCATCAAAGTACAGGAAACAGAGATTAACTTTGTGACAGGAAATTCTACCACGATCATCTAGTATTAGCAAAATCTTGTGCCGCATCAGCTGTTTGTTTACACGTGCCAAGCACTTCTCCAACCCACGTGACAGGCGTAACTTCACCCACATGCATAGGAATATGGCGGCCGCATTAAGAAACAGCCAACCCACGCCCAGCGCAAAGAGTGCAACTCCTTGTAGACCGGAGAAGAGCAATGCCAGCAGCACAGCAAAAGCAAAGATTATCCAGCAGACGAGTATGCGTTTGTAGCAAATATTGTAGACGGTAAAGCGATAATCATTGACCAGTGTCTCCATGGCATTCACATAGTCCTCCACCGTAAGCTGCAAGAGTTAATGAAGTTGAGTGCTTAGTTTTTGCTTTTGTAGTGTAGCTTACCGTTAGACCCTGCGCCATGAGCTCCTCCGGCACCAGCTCTGGACGGAATATGGCCGGCGTAATCCAGGGCCATTTGGTATTTGCCGGCAGTAATGTGACAATCACATCGCCATTAGCTGTGGGTAGTAGGCAAAGGGTGACAAACTTAGTAAATTTTCTATGTTCGTTTGATTGTTGTCAGGGTTGCCAAATTACAAAAACAATGATTGCTCGATAGTCAGATGCAAGCTGTTGGAACTGGCTTCAATTGTTCAAGGCTGAAATACAAGCTACCGGCTATAATATGTGCGAGTAGGTCGGGGATAATTTGCAAGTTAAGAGCTATGGTCCAAGCAATATGGAGAGAGGATAAAATTTGTTCTTTAAGAAGTGACCACTTAGGTTGAGAAGTCTTTTATTGAAAAGTATTATAATGTTGCTACGCTCCTGGGCTTCCCTCCCAACTAACAAAACCCAACATATAAAATAAATTTTCTATAAAGCTTATGATTCTCAAGCTTTTAAAAATAATTTTTAGTTATCGAACTTACTCAAATGAATAAATAAGCACAATATTTAATTTTCACTGTAAGTATTTTCCGTACCAACATAGAAGAGAGTTAATGTCTATCTGGTTCACGGCTCTTAGTGTTAAATGCTTGTAAGAAAAGCTGTATTTTTTGTTTTCTTTGCTCCAAAAATTTGCAGCGTCTAAGAGCACAGGAGTATCCTATAGGGTCGATATATTGAAAACTTTTTAAAATAACGCTGCGTGTAGTATCTCTTCTATCAAAGTTTACTCTGAGCTAATAATATTACTAGACTCGAAGTTTTTCAAAAAAAATTAAGAAATGTTGATGCTGGTCATCCTTATCACAGTTTTACGAGAGTAAGTTAGAATTTTTTCGGAAACATTTATGAATAAAGCACATAGAATCGAAAAACTACGTTATATTCTCTTATAACAATTTTAGAACAGTGAGTCTAAATTTTTGCTGAAAAACTTGTGAATAAGGTAAGCAGCCTTAGATAAAAAAAAATTATTATTACAAAAGAGAGAGATATTTTTCACTGTAAAATCTTTACCAGAAGTTTTGTATTAGAAAAGTAAATGTCTATACTTTTGTTGGTTTCTAAGCTTTTAAGTGAGAAAAACTTACTGTTTTGTGAACTTTGGTGCAAAGATTTTTAAAATTCTCATCATTCAGGCACAAAATTCTGTTGCCGCGGAGTCAGCACACGCACATATCTCAATGTTTCAACTCTGCCGCATGCATATGCCTGAATTTCGCTCTCGCGCTCATTTGCCCTCTTGCTGACTGATTTTCTTACTCATATATAACTAATTCGATGACGTTGTAAGTTTCGTGAAGCATAACTATCCTTGGTCTTCAAAAAGATAATATTATTGACAAGAATAAGAGAATTATTAAGGGTAAAAGAAGTAGAGCCTATGCAATAGGTGCGCCATTTTTTAAACGTCTCTCGCTGCCAATAACGTCATGGGGCAACTGTATCGTTAAAGCTTGCTCCGAAAATGTTGATAGCTTCGGGAAGAGGTGCCAAGGTAAATTGAAGTATATTGGGCTTTTAGCTGTCTTGATCTGAGTTAACTAAAAAAATTTTTCCAAAAAGTACAATTAACTGTGCCGACGCTGGTCAACCTAATACAAGTTTTAGTACAGTCAGTCAGGAATCTTGCAGCAACAAATCTAAATCATTGTTGTTTTCGTAAAAATCTTTGGGATCTGTTATCTAGACTTTAATTTATGCAAATTGCTAGAAATCTCACAAAATTTAAGTTATAATTAAGTAGTAATACCGGCTTTAATATAAGGATGTGCATGAGAATCCGGTAGATTTAATTTTCTGTTTTTAAGAAAACCTGCAAAATACAATTCATGATATGAACCTTAAGAAGTAGATTATTACTTATAAGTGCAGTTCCAGGAAATAATTTTGTTACTTCAAAATATTGTCAACCAATTTTGCTGAGATTGGGAGACTTGGACTTAAACGACCGCTGGATCTGCAACTGAAAACGAAAGCTTTACTGTGTCAGCCCTATACTCTATCTTACATTATATTAAAGAAGTTACTACTATTGTGAGTACGAAATATCATCTTCTTTTAAAAACATTATTTCTAGAGAATAACATTGACTTTCAATCCTCTGCTATACATTGCATTTAAAGAATCTACTAAAGTAACTGAGTCCCAAACATCATATTCTTGTACCAAATACAATAGGTCTGAGAAATAATTTAAGAAAGCAGCCTTTGAATAAAATGTATCACGAAATTAGTTTTAAGAAATAATTAAATTTAAATTTTGATTTTTGTTTCTTATCATTTTTTTTTTTTTTTTTTTTTTTTTTTTGTTGAATTATATTAGAATTATAGCTCGCCGAATTTCATAAAATAATTGATTCCTTCTTTTTAGTAGGTATAATTTATACTTTTAAAATTGTAAAATAAAATTGTCTAACCTCCAAAAGATGGGACCCAGACCTGGATATGCGATGAGTTGATTACTTTTATGATTGCATATTCCTTATTTGTCAGGAAATATTATTAGATGATTATTATTTTCTCTCGCCAAATTTCTTGCAATTGTAGAAAGAAGATAAATTGTAGTTTTCCTTTCTTACGCATAAAGAACAAAATTTTAATAGAATTATTAAATGAGTTCGAAAGTCGGAACACAGACTTATTCAATTCGAAACTATAAGCAAATTTCATCTCGAAATCTTCTAAGATAATAAAATAGAATAATTCTATCGTAGATAATATTGATTATTGGCATTAAGTTAATAAGGCACTGGGGAAAAAACATTAGCAATTGGAGCGAAATTGGTCGGCATAAGGAGGTAAAACGCCTTTGTTCTTCAAAAATTAAAAAAATATATAATAACTACATAGCAGATTGGACATGAATCAGTCATCGAGAGGAGAGGTGTAGCACTTTTGTAAAGCTAAGAGACTCGCAACAGATAGATCTTAAGTGTAAAATTTCTACTGCATCTTTGTTGTACACTGCTTTTATTTATTAATAGATCTCTGCAATTTCATTTTCAAAAAAATTTTTATTTCATTTCCTAGTATACTGACGGATTATCTCTTTAAGTTAAATTTCTTTCAATTTCTATTCGTATTGCGTTATAAGGTTTAAGTTATTGAAATCCTTCA
Organism: Chymomyza procnemis; assembly: GCA_035046065.1. NCBI lineage: Eukaryota > Metazoa > Arthropoda > Insecta > Diptera > Drosophilidae > Chymomyza > Chymomyza procnemis. The sequence goes on from JAWNOJ010000024.1 coordinate 12,008,049, forward strand.
AATTAAAAATAAACTAAATTATTATTAAACAGATTCCTGGCTTAACAAACTTCTCATGGTAACATTATCACAATTAGCGCATACACTCTGTTCTGTTAACCTCTTAGTTCCTTTAAAGGCTCGCATTCGAAAACCCCACTAAAACCCCTCAAACAGTCATCTCATTCGATGACATCCCTTTAGGCGTACGTGCATGCGGCAACCCTGGCAGTCATGCCAGTCATATTTGAGAGCTTACCAAAGCCTTCGCGTATACGACCCGTTGACAGTTCAATTGTGCGCATTCCGGCTGCCTGATCCACGGGTATGCTGACGCTATTGCTGCCACTACTGCTGCTGGCATGGGAGTTTAGGCCGGACTTGGCCATGGAACTGCTGCCATTCTGCTGGTTGCTTGCAACAGCTCCAGCTCCCGCTGCTGCTGCTGCTGCTGCGCTCGCTGCTGTTGCTTTTTGGTTTATTAGCTGCTGTTGCTGCTGCTGGTGGTGCTGGTGTTGCTGGTGATGTTGTTGGTGTCGACTACTGCTTCCGGATGCATTCAAATTTACGTGAGTGCTCTCCGTTGTCAAAACAGCGGGCGCAACATCCGCCGATGTTGTTGACGTTGCTGCTGCCGCTGGCGTTGCCGCTGCTGCTGCAGTTGTCGTGGAGGAAACTGTGGCACGCTGCAATAAAACAATAAGAGGCATGCATCAATATCTATGACAAGTTCTTGACCTTAGCTACCACTGTGAGTCAGCTGTATGCCACGTGGCTGGCGGGGAAAAACCATAAAAAATAATATGGGCAAAAAGTATTTGCTAATAATTGTTGGCTGTGCATGGAAAACAAAAAAGAAAATCAATTTTATTGATTGAGCGGAAAATGTAGGCGACAACGCTGTCATTGAAGCCTACAGCGCGAAGAAAATGTTTCTATAGATTGCCCAAATGTGTATATAATTGTTTATAAGCAATTTGCACGTACACATTATAAATATCTTGAAATATTCACATTTGCCGCCCCTAAAAGGTTTGCCTAAAATATTGCATTAAAATGCCATTGAACATTTTTTATTATAACAAAAATGTTTTAAAAGACTTTGGAATATATTATAGAAACGCTTTTAAGTCATGAAATATACAATTAGCATTTAGCTGCTGCTTATCCCAAGCATACATACTATATAGCACTTAGGTGCAATTTTAATTATGTTTATCTTATTTGTGAGCTTACAACAATTTGCAAAAAATAAAATCTAGACAAAACTAGCGTTTCATAGAGTTTTTTGCGAAAACAACAAATGTGCAAGAGTCTCTGTAAGTCAGATACCTTATAGGTCGGCAGATACAATAAATAAGTCGTGAGCGGGATTTAGATAAATATTAGTCAGCTTTTACTGCATATAAAAAATCAATCAAATGAACACCTAGGGCTTCCTCGCAGAACTTTATCCGAGAAAGGTCATTTTCGATAAGTTTGCGGCACATCTGGAGTGGTATCTCAGCCGTAACTTCATGAATGCTATCTTTCAAATATTCAAGAGTTTGTGGATTGCCGGTATAGACTCGATGTTTAGCGAAGCCCCATAAAAAAAGTGCAAAGTGCTTTAATCACATGATCCCGATGACCAATCGACATCACCAAACACACAAGATTATGCGTCCTACACATTCATTCGCAATATGACCATATTCGGTCGTGTTGTGTGGCACATATCGCCGTCCTGCTGGACCTATATGTTAAGCGTCTCTATGTTTCAGATCAATAGAAATCGGCTCAAATGCGTCTCACCATTCACAGTCACCGTCTGGTCGTTGTTGTTTCCAAAGAAATATGGCCCAATGAATCCACCAGACCATAATGCACACCAAACAGTAATTTTTGGCGGTTGCAATGGCATTTCAAAAATCACGTGTGGAGTTTCTGAACCCCATATACGGAAATTTTGGTTGCCAACGAGCTCAAATTGTGTTTCAACGCTGAAGAGAATTTGATACAAACATTCCGCATTTTGCTGTTCTTGTTGGTTCCCCCAATAGTTTCACAAAATTAACAAGTTCTGCGATTCTAAAATGATCCATATTGTAAAATGGCAAACATTCAACTAAGGATATGACGCTTTGGTTGACAAAAATTTCGAACAGCTGACAGGGTCTGTTGAAACTCTTGAAAGCCCGAAATGGAAATAAAATTAATAACAAATCACCAGGCCAATGCCTCAATATCTTGAATTCGGATTATTATTCAGATTTCGGATTATTTTTATATTAAAAAAAAATTATTCCAAAAAACCAATGTTAATTTTTGGTCATAAAAAATTTACAAAAATTGCTAGAAAAATCGTCTGAAAATTACACATAATTCAAAACAGCTTCAGAATACCCTGTTTTTTAAATTAAGAAAAAAAATTAAGTTTGTTACTTAAATCATTAATAGAAGATTATAGGGGCAGTTTATAGCCGCATCCGAATAGCGTTTTTTGCTAGCTTTGTCAGTGCTAGGATAATGCAGCAGTGCTGCTGCTGTGGGGAACCGAACCATCGAGTACGCCGCCACTACGACTACAAAGAAATAATCTTTCTAATAATGAATTGGAGTCACCAACCAATTCTCTACTTCACTACTCCTATCCAGCAAGAAGAAATGTAGGCATTCTTGAGTGCGAACCTCATTTTGTACTTAGAACCTTATCATAGACCTTATCATAACTTATTTAAAACAGTTTCTTATGTATTGAAGTATAAAATTAGCAATCCTAAAAATGCGTAATATTAAAATTTCTTGTTCAATTAAAATTATTGTATACTCGCTCTGGAAAGTCCTGTGCATAAGTTGCTTTAAATATCTAAATCATAAGAACTGAAGGATAAAACTACACCTCCAAGCAAAAACAACTTTGTTTTCTGAAGATAAGTATATTATAGAGTCTTGCTTTTCGATCTTCAGTTATTAATATTCCATAGGACCAGTTGATGCCATCTTCACACCTACATTATCAGTTCAATAAAGTAACGTTCGGCATTTAAAATGTACTCACTTTTTACTTTACTCTCTTTAAGCTAGCTCCCAGTTTTTTTGAATTACTAAGTATTTCAAAAAATATTGCTAATTTAAAGCCGAATCAAAAGTTAAAATTTATAGTCGCGTATATAATTTTGGAAATAGAACCCAAATTTTTAATTTTCTCAGCGCATCTATTATAACAAATAGTTCTTCTCGGAATCTTTTGATGTTCGATAAATGAAAGAAAAATGCATCTGGAATGTCCGGTCCCTGAATGTGTTTTTTAAAAGCCACCGAAAGTAAGGCAAGTAAGAAAAACATCATCCAACCAAGTGAATCAGTTGGTTTTTTATAAAAGCAAAAAATTAAATTAAATTAAAGTGATTCAAAATTAACTTCTCTTCACGACTTTTAAAATTACGCTCTTGAATAAAAGTATTTTAAGCAAATTGAAAATAACGATCTAAAGAATCATCAAAAAAATATCTACTCGGGATTACTATAAATCATTTTAATGAATAAATCACGAAACACTTCATTGATTCCTTTGGCTTGTTACGAACCTCACTGTTTATTCAAATTGCATAGCCAGAAGATGAATAAATGCTCTTAAAAGGCAACTTATTTTAAATTCTTTTAAAATCACACTCCCAGAGCAAAGTATTTTAAGTAAACTGAACACAATAATCTAAAGAATCTTTGAAAATAGTTTCTCTCAGGATTCCCATAGATCATTTTAATGAATAAAAGAAGCGAAACAGCTGGATTGATTCTTTTTCTTTGTTTTAGATCTCAGAAATCTTTCAGCATTCTTTGAAAATAGTTACAAAATATTAATGTGACCCAATTTCAACTTTTTTCGACGAACTTTCACAAATCTTTTATGAGAAACAGATAACCAACATGTGCGCCAAGTAATCCTTATAGATTTAATAGTGTTCCGAATATACCAATCTATTTATTTCAAATTAAAGATCCATATACCCAAAAATTTTTCTTCTTCTAATAATTTTCTAAATGCAAAGAAACTCAGTTTTCTATTCAAAATTATCTGCACACAAAGGTACCACAAGTTTCTTTTTCTACCAAATGTTCTCTAAGTTCAAAGAAGTTCTTTCTATTTCAAGTTATCTGCACAGAAAGATCCATGTACCCAAAGCTTCTGATACCACTTTATATTCATTTTAAAGAATCCAAACTAGGCACGTTTTTTATTGTCAGAAAACGTTTGCTCTATCAGTTTCCAAAGATATTCGATACATATGTTGAGATAACAAGGAAACAACTACACTCTATCACTTCCAAGTACTCATGACTTATTAAATCAAGTGAAGGTAGCATTATTAATAATTCTATTATATTTTATTTCTATAAATGATACTTGGAATTATGTAAGTTCTGCTTTCCGCAGAGAAAACGTGTAAAAGATAAACACAGTTGAGTAAACATGAACTATTATTATAAGAAAACAATAAAAAACAGTGGCAAGCATGACGGTTCAACATAATATTCAAGGTGTAGAAATCTTAAATTTATTTTTAACATCTAACCGACAGCTCGAAAACCCACTGCATACCTTTTGTAACTCTGTGGCAGCTACGGAAGCAGCCATCGCACAGCCGTGTGGCACTGACGTGTCAGCATGCCACAAAAGGTAGCCCATATGAGTAAGCAATACCTTTGGAATATGGGCCATTCAGACAATACAACCAAAAGTATCCAGAATTTAACTTTGTCCATTCGCAGAATTCAACAAAGACACATTTGGCGGCAAGTTCATTTGTCATGCAAGTGGCATGTGAGACATGCTCAAAGAAGAAATAAAAATTCAAAAGTAAAAAGCGTAAAAAACAAAAACAACTTTATTAAATGATGCTATGTTTACACTGGCAATCGCTGTGGCAATGTTGCCGCATTGTGGCAGTGATGCGAATGTGATAAAAGAGCTTAGAATGTTTTTTTTTTTGAAGAAAGATTTTAGCTTTTTTGCTGAATTTTTTTTAGAATATTTTATTTAACAAGTAGGTACCGAAAACTAAAAAAATATGTTGTTAAAACTTATGCAACTTCGAAATTATAATCATCTTTACTTTACTAACGCTTACCATTGCAACCTACTATTGTGTATCGCTGACCACACTTGCTAACTATAGAAGCCCCTGCTTTGTGCAGATGAAATTTATGGAAGTAGGGTATTCCATAGATATGCACTTTATTATTATAACAATTTTTTAGAACTAAATAAAGCTGTGGCAAGATAATTTTGTTAGCAAATAACGGAACAAGACTGCTCAGTAGCAATTATTCCGTTTCGCACTGCCAGTTTTAAATTGTAATACTATTATCTGACTGTCTTCTAATACTGATAGACTACGCGTTCTTAAGCTTTGTTAAATAAACGCAGAACATTCCGACATAAACCTGGACTCGGTTTGGTTCGTAAAATGCTCCCTTAGCCCTATATTCTAGATCTAATTATGCTTTCCACAACCCGTTCGCCTTCTAAAATTAACCACGTTATAAGCTGTTTCTTATTGCATTGGATACTCTTCCTAAATAAACGATAACTGGCTTTAATTAGCTCTTCTGATCTTCTTAATAGAATTACTTTAAATGTATCTTCTAGAATTACTCGTAATTTTTAAGCAATTATGCAATTATGTTTCATCAGGACAACGCCAGGTAACACACATCGAAAGTGACTCGCCAGAAGCTCCAGGAGCTTGGTTGGGAGCGTTCCACCTTATAGTCCGCACCTGGCACCACGTAATTACCATCTGTTGCTGTCCATTGCGAAAAATTTTGCTGGTGAAAAACTCGCGTCAAGAGAGGCTAGTGAAAATCGACTATCTCAATTTTATGTCAGTAGGTTCGAGTGCTTCTATGAGAGAGGCATATTGCAATTACCTTAAAAATGTCAACATGTTATCGAACCAAACTGTGCGAGTATTTGATTTAGATCGGATCATCCTAACTATGGTATTTAAAACCTTCAATTTTATGCGAAAATAATGGATTTCACGTTGCTACATCCAATATATGATTTCTTTACCTTCTGTTGGAGCATAGAGTATCGAAATATTTTCGAGATCTAATTATTCATTCAACGATTCTTTCCGTATGTTATCTGCTTATAAAAGACTATTATTTTGTCTCTTCCGATAGGTCTATGATTCTTGATCTACATATATCAACATCATTGACCAATTCCACATCATTATCATTCATAGGTTCAATGGTACTCTTTTGATCCTTTTTTAATATGTTTAATTTTGGTAAATAAAGGTATTTGTCGTGTTAACCTAGGATATTGTATTTGTTTTTGGGCAGTCTTTGAGGTAAGTTGGTGCATATCTCTAAAAAGTTCATCCAGCGTGCCGGAAATGCAGAATAGTTTTATTTAAGTGATGAATATGAGAACATCCTATTTTTTTTAAAATTATTTTAATAGACGTTAAGGTCCAAAAACTAATGTATAACATTTTATACTTTCTATCTACAAATAAGTATAAACAATAATATCTATTCAATTATTATCTTTAAATAAAGCTTGTCATTTAGCAGTTTTTCCAACATAAAAAAAATTGCTGCCGAAATCGTATATATCATAGAGCGCACTAAACAGAGCATCTGAATGTTTTCGAAATCATTTGTCCTCAATCAAAAACAATTCTTAGCGTTAAAAGACTTTACAGACGGTCCCAAACTAAATCGGAACTATACTATAGTGATCTCTAAAATTAAACTGAATTGAAGTTTTAACTTCTTTTAAATCATATAAGTAAGTCTGCGCTAAAAATAGGAGAACAACTTACGTAAATTTTGGAAAAACTTTTGGATCGTAATGCAAAGATAAGTCGGAAATTTTTATTCATATATTATAGTAGCTGGTACAGATAATTCAGGTGAAGTTTTTGGAATATAATCTAATTTTCCATAAATTATCAATAAAATTAAATACAAATTTAAATTATTTTATATCATTTTAACGGTTCCAGATTATGCAAATCATTTCATACTTTAAAAAAAGGGTACATATATATTATACAAATTTCTAAAAATTAATATTTTTTTTGTAATTTCAGTTATTAAAACCAATTAAATTTTTACTACTTATATATATTATTATATATATATGAAAAAGTATGTTCCAGTAAGGAAAAATCTTTTAAAAATAAGTACTAAGTAATTCAGTATTAATACTGCAGTCGGTAAAATATCATTACGCATCATTTTTGGAGACAAGTACCTATATTTTTTTATACAAAAAGGGATTACATGGCACATAAATAAAATAAACAGACATTTTATATAGAAACCATTATTCGGGTTTGTTGATTGTTGTCACAGCTGTGCTTATGAGCAAAACGTGTATGTGACTAATAAAGTAAATTGCTAAATCTGAATAATTTATCAAAATTTCTGCTGGTTTGAATATTTTAAAAATTTTTGGTAAAATACTATTTATTTTAAAACGCGTACCGAATTCTAAAAATGCAGTTCTCGAGAAGTGAAGTTTAAATATAAAAAGATAAGGAAAATAAGTATTATTCAAGTGATTTCGTTTTTAAAAAAAACTTTTTTTTTCAAAGATACTTCGAGTTTTCTATTGTTCCGATTAAGATGGCGCACCCTTTATATATGCCTATGTTTTCTACATTAATTACTTACGAACCTAACCTAGCATTTAAGTACTTCTGGCGAACCAAAGCAACTTTTCTGTACGTTCACAATATCTACCACTAGAAAAACGTGCTAGGTTTTTACGTGGAATGCCCCTTTGGTTTTGTATAAAAATTTCGTCTTGAAAAATAAGTTTTTTTTTTGGTAATAATAATATTAATCTGCGTGAAACTTTATAAAATCAGATTTCTTACAAAGATTATATGCTGCTTTTCTTAAATTACAAACTTCAAATCAACACCTGCAAAAGTTTTTAACTTAGATTTTCATATTAATTCCATTCACCGAAAACTTATTTACAAGTTAGAGAAATCATTACCCCAATTATTTGGATCCGAAAAAAACTATATGTGAATGAATTGGATAAAATTTTGTAAAAGAGTATATTTTTTTAAACTGTGTTCTATATAATACAAGTATAAGAACAAGAGGATAGTGCCATTGATTTCCGACGATTTTGGGATACCCTGTTCCACGTATTGGCAATTAAGTCAGTAATATATAAATTTATTCCAAGATCCTCATTTGTAAGCGATTTTAATGAAAATTTATATATAAATCAACCAGAAACAAAGATCACCGATATATATTTCCATAGGTCCCTTAGTTGTAAGCGATTTTGATAAAAATAAAAGCATATATATCAAGGAATTTTGTTGAATTTTAAAGGGTATATGAGAAACTTTGTAACTTTCTTTGCGATTTTCGCTCATTTTAGGATTCTCAAAATTTAAAAAGATTGTTAATGCAATGCAACTCGGTAGCGTACTGGTAGCGCATTTGCCTCTAAATCGGTAGGTCAGTGTTTCGATGCCACCCAGCAGCACTGGTGCATTTAACCTAGCAATGCCCTTGGCTAGCAAATATTTAGAAGCTAGTTACGTAGCAGAATGTCTATCAAAAGCACCGTCGTTTGGATTCGCCTAAAAACTGCGGGTCCCTGTTCTCTTTGAACAGCTATTAATAGAGATATCTGCTTGCACCACCTTTGGAGCGAAATGACCAAAGTCATGGGCAATAAATTTGTTTATTTAGCTTTATTAATGTAATTATTCGCTTGGCTAGTTAATTCGAGAAATCTATTTATGAAAATTTTACAGTCTAGTCGATGGGCTATATACTTCATATTAATGATTACTACGATTAATCTTTAAATCTAGCTCAAATAGTGAAACGGGCATCTATAACTTTCGCTAGAACACTCAGTTTAAGCAGTTAATCTGTAGCTTGCTTGGTTACCATAGCATCGTTAGTGAAGGCCCGAGGCTAATATGAGAGGCTTGAATAATGCGTTGGTAGAGGGAAGTCGATATAGACGCAACCTACTCCTAAACATCACTGGGCCCAGTTATACAAAAAACAAAAAAACAAAAGTTAATATTGACGAAAATAATGAAACATTTTGAAATATTTTAAAATATATATTTTTTAAGTGTAATTATTTACTGGCAATTTGTGACACTAAGTTTAGATCGTAACTCAATCATATTTTTTTGTTGCTCTGGATTTTTGGTAACAAAAGCCTGTCAATGATCGTAACTCAATTATTTTTTATTTCGCTTTGTACTTGTAAAGAAATTTTGTCGGTGTATACATTTGTAATTGTCACATCATGTTAGTCAGACAAAAAACATTCAAATTAATTTATGTATAGTAACGTATTACCAGCAGCCCCGTCTACTTATGATCGTAACTCAATTATTATTTTTATTTTTTGTCTTCGAACTTTCAACGAAATCCTCTTAGTATAAGCTTTGTAATTGTCACATGCTTGTAACCTCCTCATAGTTATACAAAAATAAAAATATACAAATAGTAACTGTTTGGAACTTTTCTAAAGCACTGAAATTTCACGAGAAGAAATTATGTTCCAACAGGCTTGTCAAGTTAATTTTGATCACAAACTCGAATTCAGTATAAACATGGAAATATCATCATAGGCCTTCGAAAAAATAAAAACTTACGGGAATAAACTATTTTCTAAAAACCTTTTCAGTATCATTTTGATCGTAAAGCGTTTTCGGGAGTTTTGCTAATGAAGGAACCCTTATATAGACTTAAACATTTGCAATTGAAACACGCTCCTAATCATCATAGTTCTACAAAACAAAAATAGAATTGAAACTGTTTTCCAGCAACCTTGTCAACTTTCTTTTGTTCGTAACTCAGTCAGTTCTTTATTTCTGAATTTCTAACGAATGAATCCCTGTCGGTGTAAACATTGCAATTGTCACATGCCACAGTGCAGTGTAAACATAGCATGACACACGAATAACAAACAAAAAACAAAAAAAAAATAACAACAACGATATGCTCATAGCAACGCTCGATGGGAAGTTCAATGGAAAGCAGTGGCACGCATTCTGCTGCATTGGAATGCGACAACAACACCAAGAACAACAATTTCATTGAACACCCGCGCGGCAAGAGAGCGCCACAAAGTTGTGAGCGTTAAAGCGGCAAGAGAGCGAGAGAGAGAGAGACAGCAAGGGAGAGAGAGTTTACCTGCACAGGTGGTGCCGCTGCTGGCTGCTCGTTTGGACTGCGCGAGCGCGCGCGTCTGTTGTTGTTGCTGCTGACAACCGATGGCGGCGGCGGCAGCGTTAACTTGTTTTGCTGCTGCTGTTGCGCTGCCGCTGCAGCCGCTGCCGTCCCGCTGTTACCCTCACTATTATTGTTTTTTTCACTTTGGTCCAGCTCATCGTCGAATTTAACCCAATTTTTGGTCACAGCTGCAGCCGCCTGTGCATCATTGCCTGCGGCAACAACATCAGCAACATCATCATCATCATTGAGTGCCACATCCTGCAACGGATGCTTTGACACCTGCGCCTGCGCCTTGCCCTCGTGCTCCATGTTGTTGTTTCCACTGCCCAAAACGGCGGCGCGCGTGATGCTTAAACGTTTCGACGTGTTCGTTTTAGCCAAAAACGATTTCAAGCCCAATGCAATTGCTTTTTGTTTAATTTGTTTTTGTTTTTGCGCTCGCTTGCATAACCTCAATTTTAATTTACACTTGAATTGCTTTTGACGGTTTTGCTATATAAACCAATAAGCACGTTATAGCCATATATATGTATATGGTATGGTTTTGGTATGTACATATATATTTAAGCCACTTTTTTTTTTTAACGACCGCACGACGCGTCAACCTCTCTCTCTGGCGTGCTTATTATGACTGACGAGCCGTAAGCTTTTTTTGTTGCTTTTCGAGCCAACGTTGGAGAGGTGTGTGTGTGTGTGTACACTCACACACACACACATCTTAAACTAATGCCAGCTCGCTTGCACCTATGCGCCCTAGCGTAGCTCACTCACACGCTGGTGGCCCAGGCACACCCAAAAAGCTTGGCTCAAAGGCAAACGCGCGCTCAACTCAGCTCAGCTCTCAGGCTCAGCTGGCGTGGGCCCTTAACTGTTTCCACACAAACGTCAAAGCGCGCTTTGAGCGTGAGACGCACTTTTTACACTCACTGCAGCGTTTGCTCTCTTCCGCTCACCTGTTGGTAATTGTTTTTATTTTGTGCTTTGTGAGAGAGTTATAATATCTTTGAGATACAAAATCTCACTCAGCTATTAACTTTTGCTCTCTTGGACGCTCTATGGCTTTGAAGCCATTTACAAATTGTTGTTTGCGCTCATTAGAGTTTTTGAATATTTGTTTTTTTTTCTATAAAGACATTGTTTTTTTTTTATTCACATGACAAGTTTTTGCTTTTTAAGTTTTTGTATCTTAAAGATGAATTGGTCAGTGGCGTAGTTGAATTTGTTTGTTGGATAATTATTTAACATATAACTGCAATTGAAATATTATTAAATGTTTTTAATTACACAATGAAAATAATTAAAAATTGAAATATTTATTAAAAATTTTAAAACTTTGTTTTTTTTAATATATTGATTGATAATTAAATAAAAAAATAAATTTATTCCCCTTAACTATGGTCATCGATCCATGGAGATATGTCAGTTATTAGTTGTTGGTAGAGAACATGGACCCACTGTTTATAGCCGAATCCGAACGGCGTCGTCTTTAATTAAAAGAGGAAAATCTAGGTAAATAGCGTCTATATGCTAGCTATGTCAGTGCTAGACAAATGCAGCAGTGCTGCTTAGTGGAAAAAAGCCACCAACCTTCCGATTTAGAGCGCGCTAGCGTTACGCAACCGAGGTCCACACATGAATTTTTAATTAGTTATTCAAAAATGAATTAAACATAAATTTTTAATTAGTTATTCAATAATTAATTAATCATTAATTTTTAATTAGTTATTCAAAAATTAATTAAACATTAATTTAAAACAAATTAAAAATTTATTATTTTTTTTTAATTCCTTGTCAAATTTTTCTGCAAAATAATACAGCAAAGTAATAAAACAATGAAGTTAAATTTAAAGCTCCTATGTGGAGCATAGGGAGGACACAAACTCCTTCCAGCGCCTACTGTCATATATTATAATACTATGCAATTCATTCCATGACGCTCTCTCCTGACTTTCTGCAAGCACTGTTTTTACCCAGGTTTGCCGATGGCGTCCTCTTCACCGGATATCCTGCTGATTCTAGTGAAAAGATCTCTAGGGGATATCTTCATCTGACTTCCTGTGGGTATGGGCAATTCAGGTCCATTTTCTCCTTTGGATTTCGGTGTTTATCGGAGCACTTCTACGGAGTATCAGCAAGTTTTCGTTTGTGATAGTGTTTGGCCAGCATTTGATTGCAAAAGTTTGCAGTCGTCTGCAGATTGAGTTATTTAATTTATAATAATACCTTATAAATTTGTTAAATTTAAATACTTAAATTTATAGTAATGAAAATTATACAATTTTGGGTCAAATCTTATTTTTTGTTTCTAAGTTCGTTAAATGCAATTAAAGTTTTGTTTTAAATATTATTTTGCACATTATTGCATAAAAGAATTACAAATTTTGGATTGTCTACTCCCACATTCTCCTAAACTGGCTTTTCATTAATCTAAAGAAACCATGACAAATTATTCAATCTTTTGATTACAATTTGAAAATAAAGAACGAAGCATTTATATGTGTTTTGCCTTTTATTTTAGAGTACTATTAAAAAATTCAACTTTTTTAAGTACATTTATTATCGTTATAAGAAAACGCATCACACATTTCAAGTCAACTTCATTTACTTGTTTGTAGCCAATTCTATTTCAATCTGTTACCCTATATGTATCCAGTAAGCTAAAAATATTAAAATAATAACAATAATAATAAATAAAAATACATAATTAGCGCTTTTGAAAAAAAAAACAAATTCCATGATTTGTTGTTTTTTGTTAATGACGAAAATACGTTAATCATATGCAATGTCTTTGAAAATCACTATTTGCCATAATTTTATTATCATTTTCGTCAATTATACAATTATTTTCGACACTTTTGTTAAAAAAATTATTATTATTCTCATGTAGTTTACCTTACATACGATAGATTATTTTATTTTAATTTTTTGATAAATAGTAAACAATCGATTCTCGAAAATTGTAGATTGAGTCCTTCTTTTATGTTAATGGCATCGACCGACATTAGAACTAGCTAATAATTCCATATTTATCAACTAAGATAATCCTCTAAAACACTGATTATTTAAAAGGGGACCTCAAATATTAAACTAGAAAACATTATTGCTAAAATTATTTTAGTTTTTACAAGTCAAATATAAAATAAAATTGTGCAAATAGTCGGTAGACAATATGATGCTTTTGCTTTTACCTTGTTCTATGATCGGGACTTGCAAGGATTGTAAAAAGGGAAAAAGTTTTGTATTCTCATCAAACTACCAGAAACCTAAACAAAAATATATTTTCAGATTTTTTTATTGAGCGCGAGATAGAGCTTTTTTAGTAATAACACACAGTGGCATGTTCTACGATGATGTAGGAGAGGCAATTAAGTAGGGCAAAATCTAATAAAATACGACGGCAGTCGGATGCTAGAATCTCAACTGAAACCACGAAGAGCATAAATTAATAATTATATTTGTGCAGTCTTAATCAATTGCTGATGATTGTGGTATTGAAGGGTTGTAACCACATGTGTATTACTTCACAATTGGACGGAAGTGTAAAAAACATAAAAGTTGGGTTGTATATGGGCCATAAAATTCTTTGCAGCAACGATTAACAATCATATAGACCCCTCTAGCATTATTTACAATATTGTAAATGTAATTATTAAATCCAATTATGTGATCAAACAAATCTTTAGGGTCAGACACACTAGGGATGCGTTCCCAAGGAAAACACTCTAAAGTATAGGTCAGAAAGTAAGGGACGCAAGCGGGTTGCGAGTGGGTGCAACGATTGAAGAATGCTGATTATGAGGTCGAGAGCCGGCAAGTTGGTGCATGGTAAAAGTTTTTCGAATATGCAGAAATTACTTGACTAAAATGCGCTTCAAGCTCCAAGAGGGATCGGGAGATTCATTCCAAAGAACTTAGCAAGCTGTATCAAAAATAATTCAGAAGGAAGAATACTGGACTCCATATGACTTGAAAGCGAGAGGTATAGAATGTTGTTTCTTTGTTTGTGCACAACTTTGCCAAAGGATTAATGTTTTTCAAAGGAACTTCTCGGATTTGCTTTTAAAAAATAATTTTTTATTTGTTTAATCGGGTACGGCCATTTCTATGAGATTTAAATATTACTTTTATATAACAAATTAAAATACAATAATTTTAATTTCTTAATCCAGCGGTATAGCCAAAATTCTTACTATAATTCTCTTAGGCTAATATATAGATACATCCAAATTGTTACTTTCAGATAGTAAGCCCCTTAGAGCTCCCATTACCTACTGCACTGCGCAAGGCAAGCGCTCTCTGCTTTCATGCCGTTGACTCATTTAATATCTTGACAGCTTCTTTTTTTTTCAACTTTTCATCTATTTATATTTATGTATATATGTTTACTGTTATCATATACTGTTTGCAAAGCAACCAAAATTTTTTGGCAATTTGTTTATAATTCAGTTCAGCGGTAAACAACTTAAGTTTTTTTTCTACCTCCGTCTACTTTTGCCTCATAAACAAAAGCGTATGCATCTTAAAGATAAGCTCTGTAAGCATTTCCAACTTTTTTTTTTTATAATGTGCCAAACAAACAAAGTAACACCAACCAGCTAAGTTCCAGAAAGATATTACTCAAAAGTGCAACAAACGAGTGTCGAAACGTGTTACTTATCACTTTATAGCTCGAGAGAGCGACTCTTTCTTGCGAATTATGCAAGTCGAACAATGCCGGCAGAGGTGCGCTCTAAATGTATCTTAATGAAGCAAGAAATTAAATTTAGTCATGCCATTGCAGCTAATTGAGTGACTAATGGAATTCTTTATGTTACTTCCAGACAGTAAATCAGTTCAAATATCCCTCTAGCAATAGCCAGACAAAATTAAAATTTAAAACCTGTTTGAAATAAAAAGCGTATCTCACAATTTTCTCTGAAATCGATAGATATATGATCCTAAATTGAGTCCATCGATAGATCGTTGATCTTTGATCAGTTGTGACAAAGATACGTTGTTGGAATAGTTTGATCCTTAAAGATTCCATTATTCAAACCTAAAAAAATCATTGTTCTTTGATCAGTTGTGACAAAGATACATTGTTGGAATAATTTGATCCTTAAAGATTCCATTATTAAAACTTAAAAAGTCTCTTGTTAACTTATCAAAACTAGTCTGACGTTGAACTCATAACAAATGCATCTTGGATTTTCTTTTAATCATTGATTGGTGTATTGAATAGTACAAACTCATAAAATTCTTTGATGAAATAAAGGTTTTTTGAACAATTGGTTGTTTTGAATCGTACTTACTTACGAAAGCTAAATCTTTTTAAACTTTCCACAAAATTAATATTACAGAAAATATTATTAGTTCTCTTAAAAAATAAAAAAATTGCGAAGTTCAATTGATTTAACAAATTTAATCCAATGAAGAATCTTAATTTGATATAAAAGGCAAACTGCTAGGAGAACATTTTCTTTTATTTATACATTTGCTACTTCCACGTACAATATAACAAACGTATAATATATTCTCAAGTTATTTATAAGTATTATCCCCCCACACACCGAAATTCTCTCTAGATCGGTATTGTTTCATATAATGACTTTATAATAGCTTAGTACTTGAGAAAAATATCTTATTTGCATATTTGCGTACTGTTTATTAATATATGTATCTACAGTAGGCCCTCGACTAAATGAATTTATCGTGTTACAAGAAGATTTTACATCTACTACTAGATGGGTGGTCCATCTGAAATTTACTAATGTTATTAGTTTAAACGTGTGGTCCATCTAGTGCTTGGATTATGATGTGGCAATTAAAACAGACAAATTTCATGTTGAATTTGAATAGATATTTAGTAAAAATCTGACAACTACGATATGGGCGCTGTAAACTTGGAAAAGATTTCATATATTGAAGTCAATCTCTTTGTAGATAAAGAGTTCTACCAACGAATCATCTTTCTTGATGAACCTTATTATTTCAATTCATTTAATAAGCAAAACTGAAAACCCTAGATTTTAGTCCGAAGGCATCAACGAGGTATTGGTCAATGCTATTACTGAATGTTCCTTGATTTCGATTAAGTGAAAGCGGCAGAATTTCACGACAATTGGCTCCCTTGCATGAGACAAAGTGTCACGTAAGTTTAAATAATGTAAAATTCATATCTTCGATGCCTATCAAGAAAATCAGTTTATCTGTCTGAAACATTTGCAGACGAAAAAGTTTTGGTTTTAAGATAGTACATTTAATATATTTGTTGAGCTTCTTTCTCTATATCCATTATCTTTGTACTACAATTTAACGCGGACTTACTACATATATACTTTTTTTTTAAGCATTTAAGAATACATTTTACGCACATCCTTTAGCAAATATTCTCCTAAACTTGAGGTATCATAGTTAAACAGCTTCTACTGATATTTCGGGCTATTTCAGCTTCGATTGGCTCAGCTGACAAGTCAGTTGTGATGGTCAAAACTGTTGTGCTTATCTAAATAAAATTTTAATTTTTAAATGGCTCACACTGTGCAACACTTGCACAAGTGGCCTTTCATGGCATCTTCACACACCCTCCAAAGATTTTATTCCCAAGAACATACTTGCGGACACCGTCGTTGAGATACGTCAATTATCTCTAGTTTCCTTTTTGCGAATAACTATTAGAGACACCCATGATTCGTATTGAACCGCCTGCCATAGTTCCCAAGTCATGAAGGTTTACACACTCACAATCTGTTCATTCGAAGTTCTTCTGTATCTTGTGTTGCAATGAATACAACAATTAAATTTTTAATTGAAAATATTGCAGCATTTAGATTTGAGTATCATTTTTTCTAAGATTTCCAACTTTACAATAAAAATAGGTAAACTATGTGTAAATGTGGCTTATATTTCTGAAAAAATTTAAATTTTAATTAAAAAACTTTCTACCGAAAATGGCAATTTAAAATCAATTTGACGTTTGCAATGCTGGTTGCATCTTTCTTATTTTTTTGTAGTTCTCGAATCTATTTATTCACTCTCCGACAATGATAAGTAAGAGGAAAAATTTACAAACAATTTGTGGAGAGAAAAAAAAGGCACAGAATGTTGGGAATGCCGCATAGTTTTGGCCAGAAAACATTTTTGGCATGTGGCATTAAATAAAATATCAAATGGAGGACGACAACACATTATGGTGATGATGATGGTGGAGCTGCTTGCCGGTAGAGAATGTGGAAGCTGGTGGCAATTGTGCGGCCGGGTAGCCACACACAAAACTTTTTCTCAGCAATAAATTATGTTGGAAAATTATTATATAAACGTTGAGTGTCGAATGGCAGAGCGCAGTATGGCCGAAAGAAATTGGCTCAAAGCCAAAAATGGCCAGCTTGGGTGCCAAGTATTGGCAAAACTTGTTAAGCAAATTATGGCCTGGCAAAGAAATAAGTATCTTATGTGTGTGTGTGTGTGTGTGTGTGGGAGTGTGTGTATGTGTGAGCCATTTCGAGTAAAAGAAGAAACTGGCAACAGAGAAACAGTTAAATGCAGTTGTGCATTGGCTAGCAGCCCACCAGCTTGGGTAGGATAGGACAATTATTAGCCCCCAGTGTGGCAATGATTCGGGCCTGGTCCAATGCAACAGCAGCAGTTTTCTCGGTTGCAAAAATTTCTGTTTGTGGTTGCTTGTGAAATTAGACTGCCAAAATGTATGACATTATTTTGTGTGCATCTTTGGTCAGTTGCTGCTCCGTAAGGATTTTAATAGCCATACTAAATCTGTTCCACTGATTGCCTGAAGTGAAACTAATGCAAATTTTTGAGAAAACTTCAAAAGTTGTTTTTGAACTTTTAATGTAGTAGATACACTTTGTTGGTTGAGTGGAAGGTAATACCACTACTACAGTGAATACCAGCCGAAAGCGATTTATTTATCTTTATTAAAAGTTCGAAAATGCGGGTAGTAACATAATCTTCTCTAGTCTACCTAGCTCCTAATATGGCCTGCAATCACTTTACGAACCTCACAAGCTCACGTCAAGAGTCCCAGTCTTGTATGTTCCTTCTCAGCTGATTTCTGCTAGGAATTGTCTTGATCGTCACCGTTGTCTCGCCTATTTAAATTCCTCTTGACAATCGCTTGAAATGGGGAGCATGGGGTGTTACTTTGAAAGCCATTCAAAAAAAAACAGAGACCTACAGTTTATAGCCAAATCCGAATGGCGGTGTCTTTAATAAATAGAAATTTACTTATGCAAATTGTGTCTATTTGCTAGCGATGCCAGTGCTGGACAAATGTACCAGTGCTGCTGCGAGGAGTGAAGCAACCGATCATATTCATCTTCTTTTGCTGCCTTTCTTTCAAATAGCTTTGTTTTTAGTAATATTTTGCCCTTGTAGAGCCGTTTAAGAGCTCACGCAGCTAAGGGTTCATCCTTATGAAATCCCCAATTCGAATGGAATTCTTATGCGGCAAAAAAAACATGCAGGTTGTGTGTTTTGTAGATAAGCTGCATCTGCTAACTGAGAGCATAAAATCAAACACCCAGCAATGTTTAGGCTGATATCTGATATAAGGTGTTCCTTCAGAAATTTGACAACAATTTTTTAAATTGTACAACATTGAAGCCAATGATCCAAGTATAATTGATCGTAAGCAGCACATATTTTTTTCCCACTGATCCACCATGGCTGACTCCTATTTGATTTAGTTGAACTTTACTTAAATATTAAATCTGCAACAAAAGACTATTTGGGCACCCTGCCGAAAATAGTCTCAAAATAAAATTAGACTTAATGGAACCCCGAATCAGAAAGCAAGAGCTTTATCAACTGGTGTTAACTTTTATTACTTATGGAGATGTAGTAACAACATAAACTTTTTTTATAGGATTATATTTGCTTCCATTAGATACAACCTATCGTTACCGGACAAGAAACTATTTAAGAATATAGGTTTTGTTTTTTCCAAAGTTTTAGGCGCAGTGAAGGACTAAACAGAGCACTCGCTCTACTTATTGTCCTACCAATTTTGTTCTCATTGAGTGGGCGGATGCCATAAGCATTCACTTCACATCGAAGCAATATGTGATTAAGTACAAAGGCTTCCTAAATTTTGTAAAAATCTTTTTCCAGGGAAGTACATCTGAATAGGGTGTAAGTAGGGTATTTTTTTCTATCTTTCTATGCACTGCAAACTGAAAATTTATCCTTTGTGCGACTAGAATAAGAATTCTTTTTCCAGGGTAGTCTATATGAATAGGGTGTAAATAGGGTGTTTTTTTCTATCGTTCTATGCACTGCAAACTGAAAATTTATCCTTTGTGCGACTAGAATAAGACTTTCTCAGAGTAAGACTTGAAGTAAGTGAAATTATTATTATGTGGGGGTGTGGAAAACTTCTTCTAATTTTAAAGACGTTAACCAGATGAACTTTAAAATGTCGGTCTCTCCGAACTCAAAACTTCTCTTAGTGAAGGTTCTGTAAAATCTTTATTTATGATATAGAAGGCGTATGCTACGATACAAACAGACAGAGATACGCTCTAATATGGTGTTGAAGGATGAGTATCTAAGAGTCGCTGTTGTATGTACTATTTCAGTGAATTACGAATTTCAAGTGGAAAGCTTTTAGATAAGGAAAAGTTTGAAAAAAAGACATTAGGGATAATTCTTGTCCGACCTGAGCTTCATGAGATGTATCATTAGCGATGTGATCCCCGCTAGTTGGGGTATGGCACTACTCTTTAACGCTTATATCAAAGAAAAATGCTTTAGGCAATGCTATGAATAGACTTGTAACCTATCACTGGATTTATTAATATTTTGAAGATAAAATAACCCACTGATTCCGTATACATACATACAGCCAGTAATTCATCGAGTGTCAAATAAAGGAATGCGGGCTTTAGGAAGCTCAGTCTGTGCGTGCTTGTCCACAAATATCTAAGGCGAAACATGAAATATCGCATTTAAAATGAACACATCCTTTTTGCATTACAGATTGCTAATGGCGCGGAAATGAGGTAGTAAAGTCCACAAAATGTAACTGCATTTTGTATATTAAAAAATAAGTTCGAGAGGTTAAGGTGTTTGAAACAAAGAGTGAACTATATTTTCAATAGAAGAATTAACTTTCAATTAAATGCGACGGCGAGAAGATAGTAAAGCTAGTCTAGGAGAATCCTCCGTAATAGCTTGTCATCTTAAACGTTTTTTGCTTATCACTACAAACAAGGGCTCGTATTGAATGCAGACTTATGTTCACAATAAACGACTTGACTAGTAAAGAAGGATGACTAAAACAAGGATGAAATTAATCTTACTTTAAGGCCATGGTAATGAAGAATGCGTTGCGGGTGGTCTCTACAATACAACCGGAACAAAGCAGTGGGCTTTGAGGATCACAGGTGTACAATGTAGTTGTTGCACAACAACAAGCAGTAAGTTGTACCTTCGTTTCCTAAACCAAACTACATTACCTAGTCAACTTTATTATTGTGCGTTGTAAATATAAACCTGACTAAATGCCTTCAGCCATAAATCACTCAAGTGGTAGTAAACTTTGTTTCAATCTGTAGACTTGGCTAACGTAGGCCGTCAAAAGCCGCCTAAAATTGCAGACTCCAGCAGGTCTTAGTTTTTGTCTAAGTCAAGCAAGACTCTAATTAGGCCGAAATTAATTGCCTGCGCTTTTGACACTTTCAAGCTGTTTGTGGTTGTTGCTGCTGCTATTGGCCAACAAGTCAACAAGACAGCACACAGCCCATAGCACAAACTCAAGTACAACACTCAAAAGTCTACTTTCAGGCGTTCATTCCACGGCAAGAGTAATGTTGGCAATTTGTTGGCCAACGCCTTATTAACCCGCCGCAAGACTCGCGCCGTCTAAAATGACTTGAAACCGAGACAGAGCCGACTGCGGACAACTTTTCTGGTCATGGCAAATGTCCAACGGGCATATAAATTAGCAGCAAAGACAGTGGAAGCTATAGAACCAACTGTTGTCTGTCGCCTGCCGTCTTTATCCTTAGCTGCGTCCTCTACCGTTGTGCTGTTTATGTCAAATTCGAGAAAGTTGCAGCGAAACTTTTGGCATCAAAAAATGTTTTCAAATTAAGCTAATTTATATGATGTACATAAAATACACTAAAGACGCTTAATGAGCGCTGTGAGTTGGCAAGCACAGCGCATCAGCTCTTCATAAGTTTTGTAAACAGAAGTTCTTTCAACTGCCACGCCTACTTTTTTTGTGATTTGACTCATTCCAGTAGGGCACCTTTTAAGCCCTTTGAAAATGGCAAAAGTTTTTTGGCCAAAACAGCGCGCCAACAAAAATTGAGTACGTTAAATTAGAAGACTACGGATGCTGTAGCTGCTAAAGCTGATAGAAGACTACGTAATACACTGTCTTCATGCGAACAAGTAAAGGGTAACTTTTTAGGAGCTGGGTAATGCGAATTAAAAAAAAAAACTTGTTTAATGTAATTTAATTAATAAGATCTTTAATTGAACTGTATAAAAGTGTTTATTGATAATTTCATGTAAATTGGTTGGATCAAATTTTTGCATGCTCCCTTCAATATAAATATATGTGTTACCCTGGGCTACGTCGTTACTCCAAATGCGGATGTCTCTATTAATAGCTGTTCGAGGACAACATGGACCTTCAGTTTACTGCCGATGTACTTGCTCCTACTTATCGCCCATATATCTCAGCAATTAATATCCAAAATGTCTTTCGATGAATTCTTTTGTTCTTGTAGTTTGATATAATCCAGAAAAAATAGATTAAACCTGTTTAATTATGGAAATCAGAAGGCTATTTTTCAGTCCTTAAACGTAAAATAAACTACGTACCGAACTCGAAATTGGCCAATGTTTCTCGTGCTTTGTGGCATATAGCATAATTTTGTGAGACACACATATTAGTCCATTCAAGCACTTTCCATTAGTTACACAAAACGTAACGTTTTCTTATAATGCCCCTGGTTGCTTTTTAACAATCGCTGAAATTTTTCTTATTTAGGTATTCATTAAGCCAGAAATGGTTTTATAAGAAATAAGAGAAGTCAAAAGTGGTACTTACCTTACCGAGTATGAAGTTTAATAATGCAATTCAATATAAAAATTATGGATGAGATTGTACGAGATTGACAATACCATAAGACATAAAAATCGCGTCTGTTGTTAAAAACAGTGGCACCAAAAATTAATTTGCTTACAAATCACCCTTTAAAATCGTATGTACGCGTTTACTTTTTTTATTATTTATTTTTGCTAAGAAATCTTTATCCTATATTTGGGATCTGTTCTTTATGGAAAATGATAAAATTTTTCGAAATGAACTTCGCATTTCAAATTAAACTGGTTATAATTTTTTACTGCTTCAGGATACGGGTTGTAGAATTGGGAATTTTATGCCTATTCCATAGACGCATCAAGGGGGTGTGTTCTTCTAAATTTTCTTGTAGTCTGGCGTTTGTCCAATAGGTTTATCGCCAAAACATTTAAATGTTTACAAAAATCGATGTATCTACCGAATGCTTATCTTATCACTGCTTTCTACCTAGTCTAGTTCTCATAGTATGGATGGGAGTATGAACTATGATGCAAGCTTGCTGTTTATCAACCCATTTTAGGTTTTAGTCAAAAGTCCTGGAAAAACTTTGTTACCGAAATTAATCTTTCCTAAAAGTTTAGGATCTAAAAGTCTAAAAGAAAAAAATAAAATTCTCAAACATTAGCATCAAACTAATAATCGCAAAAATATATAAACCCTTTCTGAGGCAAAAACTTTATATAATTTTAATATTCCAAATCGTAAGTTCGGTGGTTCGATTCCACCCACCCAATCAGCATTGGCATAGCTAGCAAATAAATAAACGTTATTTAACTAGAAGAATATCTATTAAAAGCATCGCCGTTCGGACTCGAGAACTAGAAGAATATCTATTAAAAACATCGCCGTTCGGACTCGAGTATAAACTGTAGGTCCCTCTTCTCTTCGAGCGGCAATAGTTGTAGAGATTCCGTGCTCCGACTTTGGAGCGATAACCATAGCCCCTTAACAATACACAATTATTTTTTAATTTTTATTTTACAGCAGCTCATATTTTCGCTGCTAGAGGGCGCCACAGTTATTCTAACTGTCGCAACATCAAATTAGCCAAGCTACATGACAGCTGACTAATCGATAGGCGATGACGACTGGTGTTGCTGTCATCGACAAAAGCGTATATCGTAGGTACAGTCTTATCATCGCACCGTCAACTCGATACGCTTCATATTTTTATGTATATTTTAAGTTAATATTGTTGATATTATATATTTCGAGATTATTCAAATTTTATTGAAGGGCATATTTTGAGTTAATAAAATGATAAATTTATTTCACAACCACTGAAAAACACAATGTTCCAAAAAAGGTTTTTGTCATTAAATTAAGTAGTTTTCAAGTTCTAATTTTAACAATCGAAATTCCAAAAACTGTGGAGTTCAGTCTCAACCATATTGCAGACGCTTAAATAAGCACCATGGGGGTATACGTTTATATTCAACATACACTCTCCGAGTATAATCTTCATATAGCTCGGCCGAATGTTTGCTAGAGTTCCGCATAGATTGCATCCTCAAGATCATCATCCTGGAAGAAGATTTGTTGCGTTGGGCGCTCTAAAACTAAAAAAATTTTAAAATTCATTGGGATTCGTTTTAAGCCACTACGGCTTTGGTTAAACTAATAACACAAAACAATCGTTTTCTAGTCGAATTCAAAAAAATGATTTGTATTCGCAATCTTGAACATCGACAATGATTACCGAAACGGTTCCACATCTCCGTTCTTAGCAACCTCTGCGACATACTCAATATACCCTTTAACTCTATAAATAGTCAAGCACAACAAGGGGGGGCGGTGTGTTATTTTTGTTTTACGTAACGGATCGCTGCTAAAATTAACGTGACTTGAATAAAGCGCAGCTAGCGCCCTCTGCCGTTCGCTTGTTGCAAATTAAGTTTGTAGCCGAAAAGTATGCAACGCGCGCAACACTAAAGTGTCGCCACCATGCTTGCGCGTCATTCTGGCTAACAAATTTTTACTCTTTTTTTTATTATTTATTTTTATTTTCTTCACTTACTTTCCACATAATTGTTGTTGTTGTTGCTGGAGCTGTTGCTGTTTTTGTTGTTTCGCAAGTTTTGCTTTTTAGCGAAAATGCAACTGGGGAAACGTGTCACAAAGTTTATGCGACACGCGCGCGTCTCACGCGTCACGCACGCGATTTTCGCTTAGTTGTTTGTCACTTTGCTCTATTCCCAACGCCATGCCAGGCCATAACACTTTTAGCCATGTTTCCTCGCCGAATTTTTTTTACTTTCTTTGCTTTTGACTGCCCGACTGGTACTTGGTGTTGCCAAGAAAAATGGCTCCACAAATTAAGTGAGTTGCTAGATTTTTTTTACAGATTTATTTTTTTTTTTTTTTTTGAGAAAAATAACTATAACGCAACGTACTAAATTAGTTGACATAATCTCAGTTACGCGTAGAAACTGATTTAAATTAAGTTAATTAAAGAAGTTGAGCAAATACAGCTATAAATAGACGCAAGGCGTAATAATCTGAGCGATGTTACAAAATTTTATCAGTTAATGCTTCAGTTTTTAGGACAATGGATGTAAAGTTGTTTTACGCTTTGCCTGCCATTTTAAGTTAATTGAAATACTCTAAAAGAAAGCAGTCAAAATATGCAAAAGTAGTCTGGCTCTTTTTTAATACCATAGGGTGCTTTCTATGTATCAATTGGAAATGAATGCAACTTTTTATATCAACGTTCAATCCGCATCTAGAGACTCCAAAATCAACATATAAGTTAATGCGAATATGTATCGAAGTACTTAGTTTTATATTCGTGAGCTTAGCATGGATGATAATGCAATATGCAGTAATAGATTACAAGCATACATGTAAAATTGGCGCTCGACGTGTCACCTAAGGCCTTAACAATAGGGGATATATTTTATTAATACCATCACTCAATTTTTTTTTAAGATATATAGGTCACTTTGCCATAGCGACTATTCTAGATACTTTGTAACCATTTGTATCTATCTATTGTATCTATTGAGTTGACAAAATTTCAAGATAGCTTTGCTTAAGTGCGTGCCAGCACCGAACGTCAGCGATCAGATAAAGATAAAACCTTAGCTTAACATTCTCATTAAAATTTCAAACAGATAGTCATTGCATAGAATGCCTTAAGATCTTATTTCGATTTCACGCAAAAATCAGTTGAGTGCCTGAGGGCCTCTAGGTTGTTCCAATGTTAGATCATTCCAAGTCTGCCTTTGAAATATAAGAATGTTGGATTCCGTTTTGGTGTAGAATGTGTAGAAGTGCCATATTTGCGGCTTTTGAAGCTTCAGTGAATTATTTTAACTTACTAGGGGGATCTGCCGCTGCTCGCTTCTACCTGCAAGCGACGACGTTATGCATAATAATATTCTCTGCCTGCTTTTGGTTTTTCTGACTTTTTTTATTCATAATTTTCCAAAGCTTTCCGTATTATTTTCGCTTTATTTGATTCATAAGATTTGTTTTTTTTTTTGTTTGTGTATAATATGCGACTTTTAATTAATTCGTATTTATTTTTAGTCGTTTTCAAAACCTGCACACGACGACGTTATTTACCTTCTTCGTCTGTCAAATTCAACTTCTTCTACACATGTTTGACTCTCCTATATATAAATCGGTGTGCCGCGAAACAAAAAGCTTTAATTGTCATGATCAAGAAACACCTTTTTTATATAATAGTTAGAAATTTTTTCATAATTTAATATAGTTTAAAGTGCTGAGCTTTAGTCTGACTGAGGAAAACGCTTACACAATTCAGTGTATCATCTGATCTGTTAGATTGTCTAGTTAATACTCATTATCACCTTATAGGCTCTGTAACACCAAGGCATCTTATAAAGTTTGCGAGTGAATTTCACTATCACGGCATTCTGAAGTTTATCCAAAGTGAGTGTATCATCCCATAGATGTTTTACCTTTCTACATATCAGCACAAATGCATCTTGAAAAGTCTCCTATGCTTAAATGCAATTATTGCGGTTTTTACGGAGTTTATTGAGAGGCCTTCGCTTGCAAACATCCATTAGGTCCCATATGATGTTTCGTACGATATTGTTAGCTTAACCAAGTGACTTCAACCTACTATTAATGATCAGTTGGTCAAGTAGAAGGAAGCACAGAATACCCCCTTGAGTCCAGCCATTCACAAAGAAGACTTAAGATAACTGATCCATCGTTCAGATAAAAGATTTAGACTTTCATTGCTGGCATAAGGCTTAAATTTCCAGTGAATCTTATGGCTTTCTGCCAACACAGAGGAGATTATAAAATTATGCCCTAATCGATCTGACGCCGCTGGACCATAAAGATTGCTAAAAAAAAATTATTTCATCAGAAGCGTAACCCATAGCTAGAGCGATATCTTTAAAAATTTGAGATTTTTGGGGGATAACAGAGAATTCTTGCTAGCAAGCTAAAGTGCTTCAGCAGAAAATCAAACTTGTAACTGTTGGATACAAATTTTTAATTTTTTACATATTTTTATAAATAAACTTTATTAAACAACTATTCGTGTATAAGTTTTTGCTTAAATAGAGTAATATTTTCTTACTTTAAATAGTTCATTCGTTAGTAATTAATTAATAAATCAAGTTCATTTTCATGTGTTTCCTGCCTAAACTGATTTGAAATTTAATTCTACAATTTAAGCAACGAAATTTTGTAATTATATTAAAATAATTTTGCGATTTTCTGGTATTACTCGGTGAGCTCATCTCAAGTGAGACAAGCATTTAATCATATTTTACAACTAATCATAATTACAATATGAAATGTTTAAGATTTATATTGCATTTAAGTACATTTGACTCCAATGACCGACCAAACTATCGTATAATAAACCAATGTACATTGTTCACATTGTTCAAAAGTCTGCCACTCAGTTTCAAGTCCATTTCAAGTCCAGCATATCATCAACATGCAACAAAATGTTGACACACACACACGCGTACACATAGATACGGACACACAGATACAAACAAAACTGGCACTTGAAAACCACTTGAGTTCATTATAATTTACAACATGTTGCAACAGCAGCCACAAACACAAACAAACACGCACACAGAGAGACAAACAGTGAGGCACAAAATTAATCGTACAGTTGAAGTACGTTTCAATATAAATTATTAAATTTTTTATATTAGAATTATCTAAGCAAACATTACAAGAGTAAATTATACAAGTCCTTAAGTTCCAAGCAGAAACAAAGCGCCACTTATTATTATTGTTGGTGCGAAAATCCCATCCAAAATAAAGCATGTCCATCAACAAGTTTCGAAAACGGCACATTTTTTCAAAATTTTGATCTGATCTAGGACCGAAATGGCTGGTAATACACTTGAGAATAGGGTTGCCGATGCCAAAAAGTGGAAAGCAGGCTTTGGCGGAACAAGTGTTAAAATGAGGAGCATTTTTTTCAAAGTTGTTTTTAACGGATACCTTAGCTAAATAAACTGCTATATTTATTTCCTTGAACAATCCCAACTAAACTTACTTTAGGTGCCCATTACAACCTGTTATAGAGTTACAGCCAATCTCACTATCTTTTGCCAGGTACACCTGCCTTTCGCGCGTCGTCTACAGTTGCTCATTCCAAGGTAAGATAGGTTTTCTTCTACTTACACGTTTTACTTAAAAATAGATCATCAAAATACTATCTGTTTGGGCACCTCACCTGTCATTATTAAACCATAAAATAAAGAAGGAAATATGAATTGAAATGTCAAGAAAAGAACATAGGACAAACCAAGCTTTTTGGTTAAGCCGTAGAAACCTTCTTAACTTAAAGTTAAGTTATTAATTGTTAATAAAAAAACCACTTAAAAGCATTCAACGTGAAATGTTATTTATTTATAAAAATCCTAACGGCATCTGCAACAGATCAATTGATAAGTCCCCGACCTGACATATAGATGACGCTACTAAAATTATATCCATATGATTTTAAGTTAGTCCTAACCTCTAAAAAGCACGTCTATAAATTTGTAATATGTGATATTGAACAATGGATGAAACATGCCTCCATCATTTCACTCCGTAGTCCAATCAACAGTCATCCGAGTGGACTGCACACGATGAACCCGCTCCAAAGCGAGCAAAAACGCAACCGTCGGCCGGCAAGGTAATAGCGCCTGTATTTTAGGATGCGCGTGAGAAAATGTTCATTGATTACCTTGAAACAGGAAGGACCGTCAACAGTGACTATTACATAGAGTTTTTAGACTTTTTGAATGACGAAATCGCCAAGAAACGGCAGCATTTGAAAAAAAGAGAAGTGTTGTGTCACAAGTCAGTGTAAACTTTGGTAAAAATCTATGAATTGGGCCTCGAATTGCTTCCGCAACCACTGTATTCCCCAGATCTGACCCCCAGCGACTATTTCCTGTTCTCAAATCTCAAGAGAATGCTCTCTGGGAAGAGATTTTGATGATCTCCGAAACTAAGGTCTATTTTGAAGCAAAGGAGAAATCATACTACAAAAATGGTATCGAAAAGTTGGAGGCTTGCTATACTAAATGTATTACCCTTGATTTTGATTAAAAAAAAAAACAATTTTGCCAATAAAATATTTTTAACTATGGTAGGCCGGGGATTTTTTCAATTAACGCAAGTACCAACTGTCCTGACTGCCTTAAGGGGCACCACATAGAGAACTATTTAAATGCAGGCAACCTAACTATCATAAAGAACCAGACTTCTTCGAAAGATCAGTTTGTATAAAAGAAAATCCTAGGAATCATATGCAAAATCAAATAGGTCTCAGGCACGATCTAGAATAGAAATTCCTACCTAAAACGTTAGGACCGCGTGTCTTTGTCGAAAGAGTAGCCCTAAAAAAGACGCAAACGAAGTTTTGGAAGAATAATAGCAGCCTTCAACTAAAATTAACTGGATTTAATTATTCCATACCTTCTTTTGGTTAAATGATGCCTTTTTGGGTCACCTAGTGGGCCAGAGACATAGGGCGCCGCAGTTTTGACCAATTTGACAGAAAACAAATACTTATGGTCTCTGCTGCAATTTTTGAGAGCATTATTGAAATGCAATGTAGCAGCTATGGTGGGACACCCAAAAGTACAATTTGACTCTTAAGAATTTACACAGAACGTCGGAAAAACCATTGTAGAAATCGAAACTTTCCGGCTCAATGGCTAACCAGACATACAATATTAAACACGCAATGAAACCTCAATAGTCATCGAACCAGTATTAACATTGATATAGTTGAAATCAAGAGGAATCTAAGGCTCAACTGATCCAGGAGTTTTCTGACATTTCTAGTTAGGTATTAGTGCATTTGAATTTGTACGAAGAGATTCCATGGTCTAAGGGATGGATAATAACATTGTAACCTTTGCAAAGGAGACTTTCAAATAGAAGAAATTTAAACTGCTTGATTAATTTTTGTACTGACTGTGTACCTCATGCAACAAAATAACTGACACTTAATATACATATTGTGTGTGTATGGGTATAGGTTTGGGTGCGTGTGTAAGGATGTGCGTGCTTGCAAGTGTGTGTGTGTGTGCGAGTGTGCGGGAGTATGTGGCAAGTGTTTGACTGTTGTTGGCATATGTCACTTCTCATAAAACAGAAATTTGTATTTGGTTGCCAGCAGGTGAAAATGGCGTCAGACTTGCCACTTGGTAGAAGTTATCAAAAACTTTGAAGCTACTTGAGTGTGTGGCACACAAGTCAAATGCAGCTGTAAGTGAGTGTGTGTTCGTCTGCGTGTGTGTGTGTAGATATACATAATATAATTGTATCTGTGTGTTGCATATGAATTTCCAAGTAGCTCCATATTGTCTTGAAGAAATATCAAGTGGCAATATTTGAAGTGACCAGCCTCAAAGTATGAGATACTTAATTGTTGTTACATGAATAAGGTAAATGAATTTGATACAAATATTTGTTTTTATTACAAATGCTGTCTGTCGATGATTGTTAGACTATGGAAAAGGCTACTTCTGATAAGGGATGCATGGTCAAAGTTGAAAAGCTTGAGAAATTTTAAGTATTTAAGGATTTGGAATGTTCGCCAAGAGTTAATAAAACTGACAGTTTTTGAAATTGTCAATTGCTCTCGAAAAATAGGAAATGTTTTTAAAAACTGATTCACCTTTTTTTTACTAGAGAGAATGGAATAGTATTTGTAGTGTTTTTCATATTCTTGCGTCAAGAAAAAAGTTTTAATAACGCCTGCGGCCCCAATGGACGTCTCTGTATAGAAAGAACGCGGGACATTTTCAAATGAGAATACTACTAAGATGCATATCAATGAAATCTAAAACAGCATAAATAGATAACTGACCTAATCAAACCAGTTGACAGAGCACATAGTGGGAAAACCAAAGATTCCGTTGAAAAGATTAAATAATTGGCTGCTTCCCTTTCCATCATCGGAATTAACCCATTTGATTCGAATTCAAGGCAGCAAAACACCTGGCAATTATTCCTCAGCTTTCCAAAACATAACTCATGTTAACCTAAACTATGGATTCCCTCCATTAAAAAGGTCCCGTACTATATATAATATGGTAACATTAGATTTTATACTTTTTGATTCGAACGATTGTTGCCTAGATTATCTGTTACCATGGTCAGCCATAGTTATACCTGTAATTAAGCCTACTACTTGGGTGCTATCACCCAAGTGCTCAATGAATTAGATTACTACAAATTGACCTTATAGACATACAATAAGCTTAAGATCGAGTCAGAAGCTATGATCTCCCTTTTTGTATCTTATTAATTCCTATCCCAAAGGAAAAGTTGACAGTCAAGATACAGACGATTACTCGTCGCCGATATAACATGCCCTGCCAGCACTACTCCTTCATGATACAGAAATTTGGACCCTCCCTCAAAGGGTGCCTATGTTATAATTTTCTTGTTCTCGTCTAATAATTCATTTGCATCGGAAAAGGTTCTTTCATGATACCTAAACAAGTTGGATGACAAATACATAAAATAAAAAGAAAAATCATCAAAACTTAGGAGCACACTCTAGAGATAGGATGTGGCTCTAGAACAGTTATATAACTCTAATATAATGTCATATGAAAGATACTTCCAGATCACACTCAGAAATCGCCTCCTTGATAATGGCCTGCGGCGTCATTTCATTACCCAAATGTGCTGACGGACAATAACCAGCTAGACAATATCTAAACCACAAGAATACTACGAGCATCACTCTTTTGGAATGAAATGGCAATCAACAACAGGGCCTCTCTGGTATGGGTGCCAGGGCATGAAGGTCACTCAGGTAATGAGGCTGCGGACGCAAAGCCTTCTTTTTTAAAAAATGTAAATATTCTCAAACAGGACAGACTTAATAGAAACTAAAAATTTGTCGCAAAAAAAGAAATCCTTACTTCAAACCGTAGACTTTGATTGCAATTTATGCTGATGTTATAGCTGTTCTCTGTGGAGAACAATTTTCGATGAGAGGTCCCACAACACCTACACCATGTAGCTGTTAGAAACATGTAGTTCAATTTTAAAGATAAGCGAGAAGCATCCAGCTTACCCAGTCTGAGGGCGTTTTATTGATGTCTTGTCAATAAAATGACTTGACGTTATGCTGGACATTGAGCCACATCTCAAAGCTACCCGCATGAAGTTTGATTAAAGGATGCAGCTGTCAGCTCTTAAACCTGAGGTTAGAAACACCCAGCAGTATAGGTGAATTTGCCTAGAAAGGATATTCCGCGCAAATAGACGCTGTGTTCCAAAGTTAATCTCCGTCAATTAAAGACAATCCCGTTTGAATTTCGTTTTATAATGTAGCTCCCCGTTCTCTTCGAACAGCAATTATTAAAAATATCTTCTTGGTTAGCCGTTTTAGCCAAGACAGCACTGCCAAGGGTTATAAATTTATTTACTTTATAAAGTAGAGCAGCTGAAAGCCAGAAAGCTTTGAAGCAGCTTAACTTAAGAGAGAGTCGTAATAAGTTCTCTTGCCCCACAGGGCAAGTTATAATGTAGAGTAAAGTTAAAGTTGCTGGACTCAGCAGATAACTTGACGCGAAAATCCAATTGTCCACAGAAGACCAGATGGGACGACTCACAAGTGTAGTATCAGTGGTTAAATTATAAATCGTAGTAGTGGTCTTCCAGAATTCTACCAAAAAATAATCGTTAAAAACCAAAAAGACCGCATTATTCGCATTAGCCTTGGCTTGATCTGGAAAACGACACTGACTTCTCGTATTTTTATTCACAAATTAAATAAATTTGAAAATATTAAAGTTTTTTAATGATTTAACAACTCTAGCTAATTGCTCTTGTATTTCTTTTTTTATTTAGTAAGCAAAAATCGCAATTTAAAATCGAAACCTAATTAATTGAGGTCTTTCATCCTTTCCATTGCCAACTAACTGTATTAAGTTTCTTTATGACGATTTCGGTGACGAAAAATAAGAACTTTTACAAAAATATATACACGCTCTCAATCAAAGGTAGGTAGACTCTTAATTTACATATAAACTTTAGGTTTGAACACTTAATGTTTCTCCCATCCAGACCTACACGAACCGTGAATACCCTAATTGTTTTAGTATCAAATATCTTTTATTAAAATTCGTAAAAAATCAAGCAAGATCCCCTGCAGCTATTGTTTAGAATCTATTTTCCATCATAATTTAGAAAAGGTTTCTTGACGTCAAAATATATTTAATACCAAAATAAAAACAAACCAAAACAGTGTTACCAACTTAACATGAAATCTTTGTAGTATAACAAAAACATAATAACTACATCTAGTAACCGTTTGCACAAAAATCAAAAACCTTACCCCATGTGAATATATTTCAATTCAGTATAACAAATTTATTTACTCCGGCAACAACACGGAGAAAAATTTCGAAAACGTATTTATTATCACACAATTATAATCAAAATGGTAAGTAAAAAAACAAAAGAAATAAATTAAAAGAAAAACAAAATCGAAATTATTTTTAACTTATTATATTTTATTTCACAGGGTACCGAAGAGGCCAGCTTCAAATTTCCTATGCATGATACACATCTAAAGAAATCGCTACGCAATGTCAAGGTGGCATGCGTTTTGGCCTTAATTGCCCCATTGACACTTTACTTTCTGCATAACAGGCCAAAGATAGCGAAGTACGAGAAATTTTATACTCACTACGATCCGATGAAGTCATTTGATCGCATGCGCAAGGGGGGCTATCTAAACTCCTGCCCACCCCCGAAGGATAACAAGAAGAAGTAATAGTACCTTCGCGTACCAAACTCAATACACTTAAGATGAAAATCAGCAAGAAATCAAGCTGATGCAACATGTTTAAACAAAACCCAATAAATAGGAAAGACAAAAAAAAAAAAAAACGAAAGGAAATCAATGCAAAATACAAATTCCAAACAAAATACAAGCTTTTTACACGATTTTAACGGAATGGAGACTCCGCAATACTTACCATGGCAAAAAGATTACACATTACTAGATAATAATTAAAGGAGCAATGCAAGTTTTTGAAAGCTATAGATACAATATTTTTTTTCTTTCGAGGCGTGTAAGTTTGTTTTTTGCCGGCATCGATTTCGTAAAGGAGTTGCGATAAATCTTTGAAAACCAGGTACTAATAATTGCTTCAGTTAAGCCCAACTAATTTACTGTTTCCGTTCTTGATGAAGAAGCAAGACTTGTGCTAATATAAGCTTTTTGAAGTAAGAAGCGGGATTCTTATAGCAGCAACAGTCTTTTCCTGATGTAAAATTCAGTTTTTGCGATAATCTTTTGAATTGGAATAGCTTTTAATACAAATGTCTTCATAATTCACCTTTAAAGCAATGACAGCATAGACAAGGGGAAATAAATAGATTTATTCTTAAATGAGAAGACATGTACGGCATTCGGTTCTAACTGCACGCAATTTTTGCCCTCTTGAACCACTAGACCCACTTTCGTAGACTTCTTTTCATTTAATCATAATATTTTGGGTTTTTGCAAGGAGCTGGATTCTTTCGTAAAAAAAAGTGTCATTGGTAAATTTACCACTTCTGAAACCCCACGAATAAGGTTCGCTTAGTGTGATGAGATACGGCTTCATTCTTTTGCAGAGAATTGGCGATATGACCTTTAATGAGATTACCATTAGACTGATTCAGCGATAGTTGGCGCATATCGTCGGGTTGCCCTTTTTCAGAACCGGAGAAAGAACACTGAGATTCTAGCCCTATTTTGCATTTGGAGTTTTGACAGCAAAGTCAAGTGTAAAAAATTTAATTGTTTTTAGTTTTTGGGAATGGGTATTTGTACAATTTTTTTGGAGAAGGTGGCTGCCCTTTCAAGTTCGGTTTGTTGTTCACCGTTTTGCGCATTATTATTTTATTTTATTTGATACTTTCAGTCGAATTTTTGACTGTTCGGACTGGGGTTAGAGGATGTGCTTTTTGTAAGCGTATAATTCCGGTTGATATAGCATTGTGATCTCAAGAATTTTTGAAAAATTCATCGCATTTATTTGTATTTACCTTCAATATACATTCATTTATAAATATTGCATATTTCAAAAATTGTGTGTGGCCTTGTAGCTTAATGGGTAATACACTTGCCTTCTAAACGCGGCGTCGTGGGTTCGAATCCCACTCTTGGCAAGAGGCATGACCTCTCCAACGTCCCTCTTAAAAAATTGCTTCTCTACTTAATAGAAAGCTTTTCTCCATTTGCACAATGCCTTTCAACAATTTTCCGGCAATCCCCCTTGCCCCACTCTTCACCCCCCCCCCCCCCCGCTAAATGGAGGGTACACCATAGAACCAAACGCCATTCATAGCTTTTCGGCGAACATCGTAATTCGATGTCGTCCAAAGGCATTTTCAAAAACGGACACGAATAGGACAATGGAACGTTAGAACCCTAAAGGAACCATCAAAGATTAGCTGACATCCATCCACAAGGCAGTAGACGGATCGGCAGACCCTAGGCGACCTGGAGAAGATCCATCCTCCAAGAACTGACCCAGGCGAAAAACAACATGGGGCAGAGCTAAACAGACGGCGCAAAAGTTAGGGTTCGATGGATGGCTCTTGTGGAGGCCGTAAGTTCCCAAGCGGAATAATAAGGAAAAAAAAAAATTTCAAAAATTTCGTATCTTTATTTTATAATTTAATCATTATTATTGTCTGTAATTTTTGCAAATGAGATTCGTACTGGACTATGTTAGCGAAACAAGTAGGGTCTGACCACCTGTTTGTTGAGGATCCAATACCACTTGTGGGCTCCGGTAGCGTTGTAGTAGCACAAGCGCCTCTATAGGGGAAGATCGGTGGTTCCATCCACCCTACCGGCTGGTGCATTTGTCTAGCATGGCAAAGCTGGCATATAGACGCAGGAAAATCTCTATTAAAGACACCGCCGTTCAGATTCGGCTATACTATGTAGGTCCCTGTTCTCTTAAATAACTGGGGATACACCACGCTATGCCTTTGAAGCGGTGACTATTGTCAAGGAGAGCAAATTATTTTTATTTTTAGTATCACTAACAATAACTTACAAATTTTTAGTTATGTAATTTTGAAATCATTTTTATGAAAGAAAACCCCGCTTTAAGCGCAACTGTACTCGGAAGAATGAGCCCAGTCCCAGACTGAAACCGAAAATTTGGTGTCCTAGCTAAAACGCATCCTTACGAAACCCAAATCAAAGTGCAACCCAATCAAATTGTGGATAAACAGCCACACATATAAATGGCAACCAAAGTAAAGCTCTGGGAGTAGAAATATTAGAAGCGGTACGTTGTTGGTTCTACTCTTCGGCCTGCTTCTGGTTGTTACTCTGAAAATTGCTAGCAGGAGGTATTGGCTTCAATTTGTTGCCCTGTCGAGACAGCTAAGTAAATTGTATTTCGGCCTGTATAAATAAGCTTTTAAGCTAGAAAAAGGGAACTAGTGATGCTTCAGGGATGAATCTCCCATATTACACAGTTGGCAAACCCAAGCATTCTCGCAAGAGAAGAACAGCTTTTAACTCAAGTGTATCTACAAGACAACAAGCCTTTGGCAGAGTTAGTAAAGGGCAATTACTTCAAAACCAGCAATATATCTTTCATAATAAGCAATTGGCAGTTATAAACCCAAGTATTGTCGCAAGAGGTGCAACAGCTGTTACCCAGGTGAAGAAGATCTTGGCTGACTTACAAAAGGGCACTGACTCGACGACCAACTTAAACTGCTGGAATCGTTATATAAGACTAAAAATTTCTTGAAATCTGAAGTATCTAAAGCAGCAATTGGCTTGTGAAAAGTGCAGGATTCTGCACTTATGTCGTTGAATTGATAAACGGCAAGGTGCCGTAGTAGATGGGTCATTATCGCCATATATTACTAAGTAACTTAAATTTCTTGAGAATTTAAAAGTTACATTTCTAGGCTTCTTAACTTTTCCGAACGAAAATCGCATTAAATGCCTTTAAAATCCGCCGAGTAAAGTTTTTACAAGCAATCAAACTAGACTGTGACCAAAGATTTAGCTACAAGAAGCCGTCACTACAAGAACTTAAAATCCGCACTAAAGCCAAAGTAACGCAAAAGACAGCAACGCCAAGACCAAGACGTAGACAAATCCTGCCAAGAGCTTGCTGCCCATTAACTTCATTACAAAGAGCCGAGCGCACCTACAAAATGGCGGTAGCCCAAATGTTTCAGCAGCCACTTCAATGTAAATCATTACAATAATTCACATAAAGCGCTGCCAGCGTGAAGACAAAGCTGCAACTAAGCACAGGGAGGGAGGAGGTGGTTCTCGGAAAGTCAACGAGGAAAGTTTTCAGCGAAAACTGTGGCAGAAATTTAAGAAAATGCGCTGCTTGATGTCTACCACCGCACTGGCTGGCCGGAAGGAAGGAAGTAACAGCGGCAAACGCAGGATACCAAAGGATAGTCTGGATAGTCAGGCTGGTCTCAAACGACAGCAGACAGCTGGCAGCCATGCAAATGGCTGGGCGGCAGTGCCCAGGACACTTGAGACGTCCGTACGCTAAATGCATTTAAGCGGAAAATGTCAAAAAAAAAAACACCAGGAAAATATCTTAGCCAAAAGCAGCTGCAAAGATTTAAGTTTGCTTAAAAACGTTAATATAGTTTTCCCCAGCAATACGTTGACTTTGTGGCAGACAAATAAAAAAAAATATTTCATTTATTTAACTTAAGTTGTCTTAATTAGGAAAACTCTCCAAAGGCCACGTGCAAAATGAAACAAAGGCCACAAACTACAGACAGAAACTTAAATACAATAACATAAATTTTTACAAATAGCTTTTTTTTATTTAAAAATTCCTACCACACTGCAAGCGGGTCCGGTAAAAAATCTTTTAAAAATAGCCGCAACTTGCAACACAAATAAAATCATATTTAAAACTTTCACGCCAACGCACAAGACAAAAAAAAAATATGGGGAAAAATTCATGGAAAATTTTCTGTTTCTAGTGCGAAAACAACTTGCTGAATTTCCATAACAAAACTTTTACATTAAAAATAATAATAATAAAAATAGCAAACAAAAAGAGGAGAAGCACAAAATGTTTTTGTTGCAAGCAACCGAGCTGCAAACGTTGCAACACGTTGCACCACCAACAGCATTTGCATTGCAAAAACAACAAATGAATCAAATTTAACTTTTTATTAAATGCGTAAATATTTATCAAAATGCAAAAAAAAAACTACTGTGGCTTGTGGTTTGAAAACGAAAATCCGAAAACGTTGTTTTTCGTTAAACGTTGCGGCTCCACATGTAGAACTGATTAAGGTATTTCGTGGAAATTGTTTCAATTAAAATCTTTTTCACTTCATATAACTAACGCAACTTAGTTTCGAATTTATTTAAACAGTTTTTAGGTTAATCCAAAATCTAAATAAGTTTATGTTATACAGAAAACAGATCTTTGAAATAAGCAGACAGTCTTCGAAAAACGACTTTTTCGAATTCGCGAAAATCTTGTGCTTGATTGCTCTTAATTGAACTGATTTAAATGCATCATCTTCAATAGAATCGGTTTATTAATTTTACTCAAAATCTATTTTTGCAAAGTGAGCAAGATTTTAGAATATAATGTTCCCTACGAAAAACGCAATTATGCTTGTTAAGTAGTAAAGGGTGATTTTTTTGCCACCAAACCCAAAGGTCGGTGGTATGATCCTCCACTCTGGTGCGCTGGTACGCTATTTTAAGTAAATATAAGTAAGTAAATCTCTATTATTTATCTCAGGCGCAGATGGTAAGACCAAGTGGAGGAGAACCTATCTTCACTTGTACTGACCCACAGTAGAATGCCTCAAAGTAGGGGCGCCTGGTGGGAGCAAGTTAGGTCGGCTATAACCCGAAAACGGGATGTGATGGCCAATTAAAGTAAAGTATATCTCTAATAATTAAAGACACAGTTGTCTGGATTTGGGTAGTAACACAGTAGCACCCTTTTCTCATCGTATAGTTATTAATAGAGAATCTTTGGTGCGATGACAGCATGGACAAAGGGAGTACCAGACTTGTTTTGTTTTGTTTTGGTTACAACTGCATGACATTCTTGCCCTCGCAAACCTTTTGATCCACTTTCGCAGACTTTTTTTCGTTTGGTGCTGATAACAATATAATCGGCGTATGCAAGGAGCTTAGAGACTTTTGTAGAAATTAGTGATTCATAAAAGTCAAAGAGGTGATGTCTGTTGATTTATTATTCGTGCATATTTTTATTAGTTTTTGGCGCAGACTCTTAGCGAAGACCTTGTCTACAGTGGATTTACCAGATTTCAAGCCGCACCGTGTGTGGTGTGATGTCGGTTGAGGAGAAGAATGCCATCATTGCTGCTCCAGCATATCGTATGAGGCGACTAATAAGAGCACACTTGGAATTTGTGGTCATAAATAAACTATAAATAGAATAACCTTACAAGGGGCATATGGTGTTCCCATAATACTCTTCGACAACATTCGGGGGTTAACCCACCCTTAGCTGTTTGGGGTTTAAATAGAGAGTACAAACCTTCGGGGAGTTTCGTGGGAGTTCTGCTGTAGATAGATTTCGACTCTTAGCAAGGGTGCAGAAGACGACTTAACAGAAGTGTCTCTTCATCTTCATTTTCATCTTCACTTCATCATATTCTGCTGGGCGTTAGTGTGGCGCAAATCGTCAGGTTACTCTGCTTCAGTAGAGGAATAAGAAGACTGAGTTTCAAATCGTGGGGCATGCTTTTTGCTACCCATATTCTACAGCAGAACTGATGCATGCACCTATCAGGTGAAGTGAGATCTAAATCGTTGTCGACTGGTAATGAACGTGCATTTTCTATAATGGCCAAATTAGTCTTCACCTGCTAGCAGCTCGAAAAATGTATCCCTTCATAATAGTGTGCACTTCGTAGCTGTGAACAGAATTCCGTTTTCATCTCGGTAGGCAAAGTAGCTAGGCCTGACGATTAACTCGTTGGTAGAATTTTCGAGCGGCATTTCAGCCCTTAACACTTCGCTTCCTCTCGTTCGCTGCTCCTTCTGAAAAAGTAATATATACTAGACATTTAAAAAATAACTATGAGTACAAATTTTCACTTCAATACAAAGATAAGTAGTTTTCGTGCTGTCAAAAAATGCTTGTCATATCGACATATGACATGACAAAATGACACAAAAAAAAAACTAAATAGCCATGGGTGGAAGACATTTCCAATTGTAATTGTATCTACAATGTCTGCAAGTGCTTGTGCTGTAGGATATGTGATGTGCATGTCAGACAACCTGTAATCATTGTCATTGTCATCAACATCATCGGAGTTCAGTTTCTTTCACTTCCAAACTGCAAAGTTTTTTCATCGTTTTTTTTTCCCCCTTTTTTACTTTACTGTCATGTTGCTGGGACAAATGTCCGCATGTTGACCAGATGCCATGTTGACCAGATTGCTTTTGTCTTACAGAATACGTTGATTTACTTTTGTTTAGGGTTGTTCAACATTGGCACAGGTGTTTGAGCCAGACACCGATACCGTCTGTTACAAAAAACAAAAAAAAAAGAATGGAATTTAGTACGTGGCGCATCAGCTTAATCGTGAAGAAATTGGTTTGTCTGTGTCTCTGTTCATGTGTCTCTGTGACTGTCTCATTGTCTGATTTACATGACTGTTCAAACAGCATGTAATCGGTCTGAGCGCATTTGCAGACACTTGATAAATGAAAAAATGCAGTTTGTAATAATGTAATGTTGCCAAATTTCACACTTTGCTATCAATAAGTATGTTTTCAAGCAGCAATATCGAAATGTACGCAATTCTAAAAATTGCGATGCAGCAAAACTATTGGTGCTGTTGCCAAATTTCACTGCTTATATCATTTTTAAAACGTTCAATAGTACAAATGGGATTATAATTAGATTAATTAAAAATAATAGAATTACCTAAGAACTTGATACTGTATTAAGCTCTAAACATTTCATATTATTTTATTGATTGATTAAACTTTGCTGGTTGCTGAAAAATTATTGTATAATATTAGAAAAAGACGACAACAATATAAAAAATAAGTTCGCTGTTGCCTATTTTCAACATTTATTCTACATATATTAAATGATTTTTCTACAGACGCTTAATTAATGTGCTATTGCCAGATTTAAAAAGTGTGGATTTTTTTGATAGCTTAAACTTCTTTAAAAGTGCATAACTAAAAATATTTAAAATCTTTTTATAGATAAAAATTCTAACCGAAAAACAAACAGCTCAAAATTGCCAAGCGAAAGCCTTGTGTTGATATTTACTATTTTCATTGTCAGTTATTTTTAAATGGTTTGTTTAGTCCTATATTTGTTACAATCCATACATAATTTTGCTAAACTAAAGAAATCATAATTTTATGATAAATTTTAAAATGGTTTTAGCCATTTTTTCAAACAAAAGCCTCAAACTATTGTTAACTCCTATTTAGATGATTCTTATCAATTTGAAAATGTTTCGAGATATTAATCCTTAACTTCGTTTTAAATTCGCTTATGCTCCATCCAAGTAATGGTCGTGCACTACCAGCATTCTTCGGCACGTATTCCAAACTTGAATAATATAATCACCGACAGTCGTTTGTAAGGTTTTAAGCTCCGATATATATTTTTAACTATAGACATTCCCTTTTCACCGGCGGTGGTCCCCGAACCCGGCAACCTTTGAAAGACCTTTAAGCTATTATATTTGTACGTCAGCCTCAATGTGGCGTTTCTTTCTATCCGAACAATTTTCTTTTAGGGGCCTTCACAAAATTACCAAGAAAGAATCGTTGCCGAACAATAAGAACCTAGAGTTTTTAAACAAATATTTTACAGGTGCCCATCCAGAATGGCATATGAGAATTTGAAGTTTTAGACATCTGTGATAAATTAAAGACTTTCCTCTTACATAGACGGTGGTCTTCACAACCAAAGTTTGGAATATGAAATATGTTGAAATTCTGTCTCAGACTTAATACGAACTTCGGAAATTATTTAAGGTGTTAAGGTTTTGCCTCAGGCTTAATATGACGAAAAAATGTTCAGACAAGCATCATATTAAATTTTGAAACCAGTCTTTTTCATTGCTATTAGGCTCAATAAATGCCGAATACCAAAATAGCCGAACTCTTAAGGTTATCTCTCAGGCTGATGATAACGCTACCTCTCATCATACCGCCGAAAATATGTTTTAACTAAATATCCTATAAAATTTTGAAGTTTGTCATTTTTAGGGTACATAAATCCTGGATCCTAGAAAAGCTTAATTCCTTTATAAACAAATTTAGTCTTAAAAAGCTAACAGCTCAGCAGGTTAAGATAGATTATTATTGTAATACATTCTTATGTCGTTGCAAAATTTCACTTTTATTGACTTCACTTACATAATATTCAAGTTCACAAAATTTTAAAAGATTTATTTACTGAAGGTATGTTTATCTTACTTTAAATAGTATTGAATTCCAAAAAATACCTATAATGCAATACATACAATTTAAATGGGCATTATTTTAAATTATTGTGCTGTTGCCAATTTTCAGTGCCTATGTTAAAATGGACATTAAAATAATAAACATATGTATCGGTGAAGCGTCATTCCTTGTGACATTGAAAACATATTTTAAAAACTTTTATTTTACCGATCTCAAGTATTAATGTACACAAAGCTTTATAGTTTTAGAACAATGATAGCTGCAACAATAGTGATCAAAGTCGCACCATTCACCACGACTCTGACAGTGACGTTGTTTCTTCTCCTTAAAAGAAAAAATTCAGGTTTATTGATTTGTACGAGGGAAAAAGTAGACTAATGACTTGCCAGACTTGCGGAATTTTTAGTTTTAAGTTTTCTATAGGGATTAAAGTCATATGACTTTGGATATTGGGTGTTGTGGGATTGTTGCTCAATTCTGGGGGCGATGCCGTATGCCAGGTTTTCGCCGTTTGCCCAAGCCTGCAAAATAATTAAATATTATTTAAAATTATTTTCCATAAATTCAGTTGAGTTTCTTCATACGAAAGCCAGGAGCAACCAAATTAAATAAATATGTACTTTACACATTTTTAATTTTATAAACTGAAGAAATACTTTGAAGAAACAGCATTTATATAGACCTAAGCGAGAAATTATGGACAACACTGTTTATGCAAATTATGAAAACAAATCTGTTTTGGAAGACTGCAAAAAATGTCTGTAAAACGAAACAGTCTTGAGGTAATTACTTATTATTAGAATTAGTTATTATTGGAAATTTCTGGTAGATAATACAGATATGTCTGGTAGATAATATGGTATACAGAAATAGTTAAAAGTGACTAAACATTTTAGTAAAGTTTGTCTGGCAAGAAAAGGTCTAGTATATGGAAGAGTTGCGCAAAAAAAATGTAATTTCTTATCACAAAAAAAGAAACTGTGCTAAAATCGCATCCTTATTTAAAAGAAATTAAAATTTACTGAAATTGTTATAAAAAATTTGACTTCTTTTCACTAAAAAAGAGAAACTATTGCAGAATCGCATGTTTTTGTAGACATAGTTAACTATCTCGAGCTTTTCCTAAGAGAGTTGTAAGTTTTTATAACAGTTGTTTTGTTTTGTAAGTTTTTATTTTGCGATTTTAAATCAACTTTTGCAGTAATTATACCTTAAGTGAACAGTTTTTTATAATTATAACCGATTTCGAAAGGTTGGTTATGCTCTTTGATAGACAAAATCGTACTATCGTTTATAAAAAACGTGATTTTTACCAAAAGTTGCTATAATGAAACTCCGCGGCTATCGAAGAAGGAAACTAGAAATGTAGTTCAAATGCTTAGACATTTTACTAATACAAAATAAAGGTTTCAACGCCACAGATTTTTCACCGTCAACTAGTGTGTCCCAAAGTCGAATAGACGAGGATTTCATCCAAAATTTAATTGTATTATTTTTATTATTAATTGATAGCTAAATAGTTATAGATAATCTTTTTCATTAGAAAATTCAATAACAAAATATTTTTTCCATTAAAAGTTTTGACATTCACCAGAGGTACTGAATAATGGAATGTTAGATAATCGAGATATATTATCATAGTGTTATATATGCAGAGTATCTGCGTATATTTAGTTTGTTCTACAGATTTGGATAGTCGCTTGTATAAAACTTCTAAGAAATAACTTTCTTTATAACTTACTTTATAGTAATTTTTTATAAATTTTAGCACTTTATGCTATACATGTGACGATCGGTTGCGAGTTCTGTATGATATATCTCATATCTCAGCCATTAAATGGAAAACCCAGTATAAGTATCAAGTACAGGAATATTAACTATTGTTGCATTTTTGAGAGTTTTTACTGAATAACTTGCTGCATAGGAAGGTACAATTGGTTTTTTGCAAAGCCAAAACACGGACATATTTCTAGGAATAGCTCCTCGAAGACAACAGAGGCCTACGTTTATAGCCGTATCTAAACGGAGCTATCTTTCATTAAATAGACTTATTAGGCGAAAACCGTTTCCTTTTTCGCAATTCACATTTTCACTCGATTTTAAATTTTTGGTATTCTGGTCTATTCACGAAGTCGCACTTTTTGTTTTTCTTCAGAAATGTTTAACTTTTTGCGACCCATTATATTTCAAGTATATCTTTTATATAAAAACTGACCGACGCCAAAATAAACTTTTTTATATAGAAGGATAACTTTTATTTTAATAAATTTTTCAGTAATTGCTTTGTTTTGTTGTGTGTGCCACCTGTATTGGATGCACTGAAATTGAAAACATTTGGATAACCAAAATGGCCAAATAATAATAACAAACAACAAATCAGTTCAGCGAACAATGTCAACATCCTCTAAATGTATAACAAAGAGAGTTTTTCGCACACACACACGAGAATTCATGGAAAACCCCAAAAACAAATCTACTCGAATATAAATAAATAATAAATGTATTGTTGGTCATTAGGAAATTGGGACACATTGAGCTTCAATGCAATT
Source organism: Chymomyza procnemis (assembly GCA_035046065.1). Classification (NCBI taxonomy): domain Eukaryota; kingdom Metazoa; phylum Arthropoda; class Insecta; order Diptera; family Drosophilidae; genus Chymomyza; species Chymomyza procnemis. Next base: position 12,052,831 of record JAWNOJ010000024.1, read on the forward strand.
TGCAAATTAGTTGGAAATTCAATTATATTTGTGAAAATATTATTAAATTTAAATATGCTTTTTAACTAACTCGAAAAAAGTTTTGTTATTAAATTGTTTGTTAAATTTAAATTACATGCTGGCAGATATTTGGTGGAAAATTCAAATTTAACTTTTAATTATATTGGTTGGCGCCCTCTATTACTGAATGCAAGTTTTTTATTAAACAAAAAGGATTTATTTTGGGACACAAGAACTGTGGGATTTTATAATCCTAATCGATTATGTGCAATATCTTTTTAAGCTTGGACATATTGGAGGAAGCACTACTGATGTTAAATTCTTTATAAAATATTGAACCTTGCCTCTTGAACCCGATGCATGACTGCAGCCATAACTCTCAAAATTTGGATCTGCACTACATCTTAGATTTTTTAAGTCAGAAATAGAAAATTCTTTAATTTATTTCAAATCTTGAAGCGTATGAAATAAGATGTAAGAGATATAGCACATGCAGTTTGTCACACTCGTAATCTTTATAGATAGCCTTGCACCAAGAGATAATCTCTTAGAATTAGAATTTGAAACTTCTTGAATTTATATCGTATCTTGAAAAATAATGTGTGACCTGATGAAGAACTATTTGAGAATTGTTAGAAGAGTTCTAGCAGGTCATTTTACAATAGATTAAGTAGTTAGTTAACTGACCTAACTAAACTGGGAATAGTCTTAAATAAAACTTGCAGATTTTTCAAAAAGAATGATGAAAGTCCGAAACTTATTCATTGGGAGCCTGGATAAAAAACTACAACATACAACCCTACAAAACATTATGAGTAGCATGGAACGAAGAGACAATTTCTTAGTAATTAAGCTTTTCTATGTATAATCAGAATATGGAACAGAATTCCAATCTTTTGATTATATTAAATGTATATGTTTTTAATAGTTGCATAGCGCGAAAATTAATTCATCAATCAACTTCTATAGACCGATGGCTCAATGGGCTATTTAGCCTGAGTGTCTGAGGCGGTGCTTTTATCGCCTTTGCATTCTTCACATCTATCTATAGTCACTGTTCATACATCATACTTCGAGATTTCTGCGACTTTTCATTCTTGAGGTTGCAATAGTCGTACATGTCATGGTGCCAGGCTCCCCAAACAGTGTAATATAAAAAAAAATAATTTGGCGAGACGAACAGTTCTTCAAGGACTAGATTATATCAGCTCGTCGTAGGACACTGCTAAGCAGAGTCCGGTGGAAAGCCTCCGTAGAGGCCTTAAGTTTCCAAATGGAAGAAATGTTTCATGTATATTCTCTTTTTCGATTTTCTTCTGGAAAATGCCACACTCTACGCAAAACCTTGATATAGTTTTGTAACTGATGAACAGCACGTTTCAAATTTAGTTTTTTTTTTTAAAGATTTTATTGTGCCAAAACTATCATCTGAGACAGAGATCGCTCTGTCTTTCGCCAGATTGACAGCAACTAGAATCTTAACTCTGTTCAAATGCAAGCCACCCAAATTATTATTTCGATTGAATTAAATAAATTTTTATACTTCCTAAGTTTTCAATAGGTACAGAGCACAATAAAAAGTCTTCAATCAACTTATATAGTCACTCTGATTAAAAATACGATAACTAACTTTGGGATGTCTCCGAGTTTTCCTTCAATTTGTTACATTAAACGTTTTGCTTGCTTGCGGGGTATAAAAATAAATAGATTTTGTATATAAAATTAAGCCCAAAATTCTTTAATTGGATAAAGTACACAAAGATTTTTCACAACATATTTTAAGACTTTTGGTTTCAATTTACGTGAAAAATAATATATTAAATTAGGAAATAAGTCGACCCGTAGACACGCTGTAGTTCTCTCCATTTAGTAGATACTTGACTACATAATAAATTTGGTAAAATAATAATACATACGTATTTTGCGTCTATTACATTTTTTTTAACTCCAATTATCGAGCTAATAGTTAAAGGGGGATCCACTTGCACTATCCACATAAAAATAAGGTCTGCTAGGATGAAAATTTAACAAATTCAATATAAATCCCAAAAATTTAGAACATCGAACCCTGAGAAGAACTGCGACGGGATGTCAATAATAAAGGCAGTCAATAATATTTTCTTTCAATTTTTATGTATTTTTTAATAACCTGTGTGATGAATTACGATAATAAATAAATTTTTGATTTATGTTTATGAAAACTAAACAAACATACTTCTTTTTACCTTTAGCAAGCTTACTTGAATTAAAAAATAAATCTTAAAGAATCAACTATTACTGAAAGCAAAAAATTCGTAAGCCAATGGTTTCAGCAGTCAGGACAAAGTACAAATGTCGTTTTTAGAATCCCTTCATGCTTGCTGAGCAGATTTTTCTCTCTTGGGACAAAAATTACTCCACAAACTTTGAAATATTTAATCATCGTTAATCTGTGTTCCAATTTAACGAATAAAGTAGTAAAATTTTTATTCCCAATTATTTTGGGTAAATGTATCCAGCACCTACTAATAATTGTCTAAGCAATTATAACCATAAATCCTATTAGTTAAGGATTTTAAGATTTTTTGTTTACCAATAAAGACACACAATCAAATCAAACAGCTTGAAAACATCTACAATGTTTGAAGTTCCGTCAAGGTAAGAACACTAAAAAAATCCACAGACAATCTATAGACTGCAGCACAGCACATCTGATGATGAATGATGCATTTTTTATGCCGACAGCAACTAGAAAATAAAAAAAAACCCAATCTATGCAATAAAAAATAATAACAAAAAAATGAGAGAAAAGTACAAAAAATGGAAGATGAAAATGAAAAACCAAAACGCAACTAAAGAAATTGCGAATAAAAGGCAGCAGACAGAGATGTTTGAATTTTATTGGCGAAATTGATAAAGTGGCTGTAGGAAAATCGAATGGAATTGCAAATGCAAAAACCAATCGATAAAAACAACGCAAAATCAAACGTCCGACTTTACTGGGCTCTTTAGTTCTTTTGGTTCGAGTAACTCGATGGTTTGGTTGCAGCAATCAACATGGGTAAGCGCCATGGTAGAATATGAAAGGTGACGCTTGACTCATGACTCTCTTGTTCGTTTGTAGCATTGTTTGATAATGGAAAACAATTTTGATTTAATGAAGTCTTAAAAAATTAATGTTTATTTTTTGAAAACAGTTTTTTTGTTGCTTTTAAACTAACTAAAATAAATTAATAACAAAATTATGATATGAAAACGAATGGGATACATAAGATAAACAAATATTTGCTTCAATAATATTTGATTAAAAATGCCTCTCTGAATTTCAATTGAATGTTAGATTTTTGATAAAGACAATTTTGTTAAGAAACTATTGGCATTAGGAAATATTAAACTAATTAAATAAATTTATATTCACGTAACGCTGCTATCATCTCCCAAAGGCGTAAAATGGGAATATATCTATATAGCTGTTCGAAGAGTAAAAGGATTATTAAGGAAAATTGTGTGTTGTTGCCAGCTATGTGATTCTGGGTTGTTAGTTCTGTGTTGAAAATAGTATAAAATTATTAAAGTAAAAACTAAAAAATGCATTATAATATTTTTCGTCGGAAGCGACTACTTTCCCCTATATTTCTAATAAAGTGTAAAGTGAGTTGTCTATGGCCTCGATACAATTACTGAGCCATTTCTTGATTTTTTCAGCAAGCCCGAGATGGTGATCCTCAAAAACATTTGCAGAAGCCAAAAGTCGAAATAAGCTAGAACTGGTGAAAGAAGGGGCAAACCGATTTTGATCTACCATTTTAGTGTCTCCAGGTAATTTTGGACCTTACAGCCACTTAGAGCTTATCTTCGTTTAAATTCATATTATCCATGCCTTAGGTTGTTGAGCAATTCTATATTATATATTTTTTTTATAATTACTAATTAATTTTATAATTTATATTTATAATTTTATAATTATATATTTCTATTTTTTTTATATTGAAAACAGTATCCACTATTCCTTATATGTTTTGTTCGAAACTCTGAACCGCTTTGTTGAGCAGCGCAACTTCTGGCGTCACCTTGCTGAATTCTTTGCATCCTGGCCAAAGACAGGGATTTGAAGATTTATATTTTGAACATTTCGCCTCCTTTATTTTTTAGTTTTTATTTTGCTTGCATAAAAAAATATGAGCAATTGTTCTTGTGAATAAATGAAGCGAGGGGTTGGCTATGTTTGTGGCATTAACTTTTCTTATGCAATCGTTCGTGATGGAAATCAATTTTGCTGGTTGGTTTCCCTTTTTGCTTTGCCTCAGCATCAGGATAAACTGTGCAAATTTATTTATGGCAAAGTAGTACAAGCAGCTTAATTTTGATTACTTGCAAAGCAACTAAACCGTAAATAAATTTTGTTAACAAAAGAAAACAAAATTCCGTGTATTGTGTTGTGAAAATATGAAAAAATTAATTGTTTGTGTTTTTTAAATTAGTGATGGCACAAGGTGGAATGGATGTTCAATTAATTTGTACTCATTCTGAAACAAATGTCTATCTTGTATTATCCTAGAGATTGCAAAATGGGTGGACACTTTTGAAGAGTCTGAAGAACTTTTCAGCTTGGAACACATTTGAAAAAATTGATAAAACTCTTTTGAGTATTTTTGAATGTGTTCCGAGTATTCTGATGGTTGATTTTCGGTTGTATTTTACTTGACCTCTTTTGTTTCGAATTCTAGCCATAGTACCTTGATTTTAGTATTATTGAGTGAGAGAATTTTTTATTTAAGTCTGCAAACAGTTTAACCAAACAATAAAATCGTCACGATAAGCGTTCTTCTCAGTCTGTAACCTATTTTATGTTTTTCGTTTTGCTCGTGTGCCGACCGTATAGGATAACCCATTTATTGTAAGAGTTATATGTGAGTGTTGTTATATCCTGGAATATTTTTGATTTACTAGGTATTCGTGTTGAAGCCTCGAATAACAAATTTTCAATGCTAACATCAGTTTCTCGAGGTTATCGCATTTTCCGCATCTCGAGGCTTGTAATTCTCAACCAAGTATTCGCGAATCGATCACATTAATCGGAGGATTTTAAAAAAAGATTTTTAATATACGCTTTTATTTTTTATCTTCCCAATTTCCATGGTATTAACTGACGACTATGCTGCTTATGGATTTGCTGACGATTTTGAAAACCTGCAATTCACTAATAAGAAATATGGGAACGTTGTGTTACTGCTGTGTGTGGTGGTCCTCCTTCAACTTTTTCACTAAAAGTAAAATTGCATCTTTCCAGAAAGCCGGGAGTAGTTATTGAAAAAGTGAAACTTGGCAAACCATATCAATTCCTTATTCCTTAGCCTTCCCACTAGTGACTATCTATTAAAAGTTTCTAGGTTTTTTTCTACAGAATACCTATATTTGCCGAATTTTTTACATCCAATACAACATCTTAAATGCAGTAAAGGGGAATGTAGGCTTATTCTTAGTTCATAGTTAGTAGAAAATATACTTATGCTCTCCCTGTCATGAACAAGAAGGATACAAACTGTAAGGAACAACTGCATTCATACATAAAATCATCACGGATCAGACTGTTTGAGTAGACAAATTTTCTCCTGTTACTCGCCTATTAGTGACAAAACGATAAACTAATCCATGAGGCAAAAGTAGGTTAGAATGTAGACATTTCCGGCTGTGAAGATTTTTATTGAGCCAGTCGGGCCTAACCATCAGACCCGCCCTGAACAAATTAAATGTTGTTAGTTTATTTGTAAAAAGTTTTATAGGGGTTAGCATTTTGCATACCTCGAGTAGGCATATGGATTGCCTGCTTCATTTTTTCATGTTTACACCCACAAATGATAAATCTATCCGATATATATTTCTATATTTCTATAATTAGACAAATCTCATTCGAATCCAATGGTTTTAAATATCGCCTTGTTACTTAGAACCATTGCATGTTAAGAGACAAGACATTAAAATACGACTTAAGATGGCAGAAACGTAAAACCCCTTTTTTATATATTCCGCTTAATCCTTACCCTCCCCTAAAACGTGTAATTTGGAATGTATTGTTAGAAATATATGGTATTAGCTTTTTACCATATTCAGCAACCTCAACAGTTTTTTAAAAAAACCCGGCCATAGATAAGAGTAGATCACAACAATTAAAAAAAAAACAATAAGATTATCTATTTCAAAAAATTAAAATATTATTTTTTGTTTCATATGGAAGTCTTCCATTACAAAATATACAACCAATATAATCTTAATGTTTTTTCTTTCATTTGGAGCATAAACTAGGTTTTAGAGAATGAAAGCTGCCGAGGAAAAAATGACAATACAAACTACTTATACCATCATTTACATTTAATTTCACAAAACAAACTCACTTCTGCATTATAAATTTTGAAAACAGTTTAATTCAAGCTCTCCGGAAATCTATTTTTTTCTCAATTTTTGCCTCCCAAAATAGGTAAATGAAACAAATTGCAGCATCTGCATCGACCGACACAAATGCTATAAAATGCTCTTTCAATATAAAAATAAAGAAAATCCCATCGAAAGCTTCGTTTGTGGAAGTAAAAATTCAAATTGGATTTACGGTAGATTTAAATGTTGCCTCAATCTGTTGCCTGCAGCTGCAAACTGGAAATAATCGCATATCAAACATTTAAACTGATTTTCAGTTTTTAAGCAAATAAAACCTCTAAAGCTCAGTTCGGCACTTCATAAAGCATAATATATACTGCTGCCACATGTGGCATAAGCCAGTTTTGGGAGTGCTTGAAACTGGGACTTGGACTCGGATTCGGGCTAGGCTACATGTAACCTAACATGCTTAATTTAAAGTGCTATGATTTACCAGTAGGAATCAGTGTCCATGCATGGAATGTCTGCGCGGGTGTGTAGGTGAGTTAGAGATGGGAGCGGGATAAGCTTTAGTTTGCACGAACACGCTTTGTGCGAACACGGCTTTTTACAAATTTTTGTTCTCAATATTTACAACGAGATGAGTGTTGCCTGCATCTAAGAATATATAAGGAGACTCCGAAAAACACACCTTGACCAATATAAGGGTAAAATATTGCTTAATCCAACCCTAAATTTCCAAGGCGATGAAAACCATTAAAATTTTAACCGTAAAGTCTATTTACCCAAAAGGAAAAATCGTAAAAAGATTTCTTTCCAAAAAAATACTCCTCTAAAATTAAATGGAAGTCACTCGACATTTTTGACCGAAAAGCACTCAAGAAGATAAAAAAACTGTTCTAGTAAAATTAATTTTTGTTAAAGAAACCTTTTTAGATCCAAAATACTGTATCAAGCTTAAAAATATTCGAACTCCCTTGAGCATTTCGAATATAAACACACTCAGTTTATAATAGGATGCCCTCAAAAACTTTCGCAGTTCTGTTTATCTCAAAAATTCCTTCCATAAGCATAATGGTGGATTGAAAGTCACCAAGGCTAAGAAGACTGCAAAATTTTGCTAAACGAACGTCTACAAGCTCAACAACGAGGTTGGGGAAGTGGCCTTTCCGTATTCTCGGCTATTATACGGAATCCCTGTCATTCACTTCAATATTTTTAGAATCTTTCCAGCGTCGGTACAGATCGTTGACCGGAGCGCTGATTCAGGTGCCACATGCAGCACACATCTAGCCACTTTCTAATAATCCATATGAGTATTGAAAAGTAATGCGTTTTGAGTTAAAGTTTCTTCAAAGAAATCTAAAGTATTAACAAATCTTATCTCATGCGTCAGGCCTTGCAGCAACTGGCTGCGATCTCTGCGCTTTTGTAAGATTTGTTTTCACACTGAAAAATAGATAATTAATAAGCTTTTTTCACTGCCTCAAAATCTGAATATTAAGGGCAACAGTCGAATTGCTTTAGAACTTTTTAATGTGGCATGTGACCTTGTTGCCATGAAACCAGGACGATCAGATATGCAATCTGTTTCAATACGCCAACTAACGCCCTTCATCAGTTGAATATGATCTTTCTTTGGTACCAAATCGAAGTAAATTTTGTCGGGTGTTCATAACTCCTTGCTATGGAGCGATCACTTATGAGTTCTGATTAGCAGGACCCAGATGAAAATGCAACTCCAAGTCAAGCCAACTTAACCCAAACTGCGATTTAGCTGTCACCCACAGCCACCACGAAAATCCCCTAAGGGGGTCGAATTCTTGGAGCCATGTTAAACCCGTGGTACCGAAATTAAATAGCACTGTGGGCTCTCGCCTTTTAGTCGCAGACATGGGGGCTCCACCTGATTCAAGTGAAAAATTACTAGCTGCAGTAACTTTCTTGATCAAATTAATCGTCCTTTAGAAGAAAAAAACAAATATGTTGGAGGCACTTACCCTTCAATGATGCAGCAGGGGGTGTCGTTGAAATGTCTCTGAAAGTATATAATTCGTTTTAAAAATGATTAATTAAGTTCGCTGCTTAGCTATTGCTATTTGTGGTGCGATGGACACCAAAATCTTTAATCTGCTGCATGGTGCTGAAATAAAATCGCAAAAGGAATTAGACCTTGTTGGATTTTTCTTCTTCTTCTTTCTTACTGCGAATAATGATGTTCCATACCGGTACCGTCTAGTAAAGTACCAAACTTTTTACTATTCGCATGACTAATAGTAGGTATAACGTGAAGCTGAAATGATTAACGCAGTCTTCTCTGATTTAACTAGGCATTCCTTCACCATGAAACTGAAAAAGTAGTATGCAGTCTTCTCCGATTTTTACCTCTATCCCACCCTATTCCTTCACGCAGTATGTGTCCAATTGTTAGGAATCTAAACGCTGCAGAATCGGATCGGGTTGCACCCTTTTTCAAAGATAATATCTTTATATGTGGGAGTTTGATAGATTACTATCGCTCTTTAGTTTTGATCACATCCAGCGGCTTGTTAAGCACCTTGGCCTAACACAGCCCTTATAGAGAGAACAAGTACATCACATTGTTTTTTCCAACCCAATAATTCACCAAGGACCAGCCACAACAGCGGGAGAGAAGACGTAGTCACTGACAATCAGTAAATGGTAGACCCACTGCTAGGTTTCCAGGTATGCGTTATAGTGAAAAAAAATGTACATTTCCAGAGTCCTTGGATATCTCACAGACGCTTCGTGTTTCCACTAATTCGCACCGCTCGCTAATCACGCGCCCATCTCTAGCCAACGAGTGGCTGCGTTCTTGTGTGTGCGTGAGTGTGTGTATGCACGTCTCGCTTTGTTTGGTCTCAAAATAGATGAGCCAACAATGCATAAGTTTTCAACACTGGTTGCAAGCAACCAACGTGTTGCAACGTGTGTGTTGCACATATGAAGCAAAAAAAAATATTGTAGCATAATTTTCGGGGCAAACAATATGCGCCTGTGTGTGTGTGTAGGGGGCAGTGCAGGGAAACTGCAACATAGTAGTAGTGGCAGTCCGTAGAATAGCCAGGAAGAGCTACTGCCAGGAGCTGCTAGGCACATGGCATACATCAGCACATGCATTCATAAATCATGTTCTGCTGCAACAGCTAGACTACGTCGTCCCTATAAAAGGAAGCGTGTGTGTGTTTAGCAGCAGTGTCGGCTATTTTAAGGATATTTATACTGACAGCGGATTTTTGATGGAAAAACTTTTGTAAATTGCTTTTAGCAGCCCAAAAGAAAAGAAGCCAAAACCGAAAAACGAGCAACACACAAAAAAAAAAATGGCCCAACACTTGGGCACGAGCGCCAAGGCCCAAGCGCAGCTTTAATTTTGTTTAAACAAGCATGTGTGTGTGTGTGTGTGTGTGTGTGGTCGAAAACTTTTATAATATTGTTTATATACAGGACGCAGGATATATGCCGCTCATATCCTGACCAAGTTTACACACACAAACACAATCTTACAGCTCCTGCGGCCGTTGCTTGCTCCATTGTGTGTGTCCTGTTTACTTTGGAAATGCACATTTATTAAATCGACTTCATTTTTTTTAATGATGCAGAAAAGTTGTTGGTCCCATCGAGGCCACTGCACCCAAGCCCAAAGACCCCCCCCCCCCCTCCACTTTACAGCCCCTCTCTCTTCCAGCAGCTTTATACAAAGGACGCATAATAGCGGGAGCTTGTTAAAAATGGGCAACATATTTTCATTTCATTCCTCGGACACTCTCCATCGTTAAAAGCGTGATTGTTGTTGCTGTTGTGTTTGTTGTTTGTTTTCTCGATTATTTACGTGATTTTCTGTATTGTTATTGTTTATTATTATGCATTTTCGACGCCTTTTGTTACAGCGAATAAAATATGTTCGCATATTTTTGAAGCGCTAAATCGAAGTGTACAAGAAAATGGGAATTAATTTTGAGCTGCGTAATTGGGGTAGGCAGGATAATGTTAATCCTTCTTTTCTTTAAGCTCTCTTTTAAATCGCTTTAGCCCAAAACGATGAATCAAGATCATTTTTAGACTCAATACTTTACTGTGTACAACACTTTCTAATTTAAAATTTATGAAGTCAGTGGAGCTCTTCTTATTAGCTAATCGATTAATATTTTAAATAAAAAAATCAGATAACTTCGGCAACAAAAAGCCCTATTTAATTTTTCAATTTACTGAATTAAATAAGTATTTAACGGTACTTTTGTTGCTCTGCCTTCATTGAAAGCAATTTAAAATTAAATCATTTAAAAAATATTATTTCAACCGAAATGGCAACAAATGCTGAATTTCAGGCTTTTAAAGCGAAAATAAAAGAAATGTACAAAATAATATAAATAATGCAGCTTCAAATAAATATAAATAAACTGAAAAATGTCGCAATAAATGTTTGGATCTATTTGGTAAGGGCCTTCATTTTGTTTAAATTATTTAAATTTACAAATTACATAAAACATTAAATTTATTCGTTGCTACAATTATTTTAAAAAACATAATATTCTAGCATAAATATAGATTATCGGAAATATAAACAGATTCCGGGTATTAAAAATATATTGTTTAGTTGCATAAAAAAGTTTTGAAAATAAAATTCCCAAAAAATTGGATATCCTTTTATTTTTTTCAGGTCTCGTAGTCCGTCTGTACATACAGTATCTCCTATATATATAACCTCAACTTTTTCGGTAAGTATTATTTGAAATAAAAACATTAAATTAAAGTAGAAATTTATTATATTTTGGGTCAAGCAAATTATAAAATTAAATAAGAGCAAGCATGATTAAGGTACTGGTAAAAGATTAAATGACCTAGTGGAGAGAATTCATTGTGCACCATTGGTCAAGGATGCGAAACTGCGCAATTACGTAAGTGCTTTTGCAGGAACTACCATTCTATATATAAAGTGTGGAATCCTGAGAATATAAAATATTCATTTTCAAATTTTTCAATGTAAACATAAAGGGTGTAGTAGAAAAAAATTAATTATTTTTGCATGAAAGGCTTTAATTACCATAGTTAGAATGATCCGATTGGGATCAAATATGCGCTGTTTTGTTCGATAACCTGATGCCATTTTAAAGGTACATATTCAGTATACCTCTCTTATAAAAGCCCCAGTTACTACTGAAAAAATAAAGACAGTCAATTTTCACAAGCCTCTCTCATCAGCTAAATTGGCCACCGTGGAACAGAGGCTAATCTCTTAGTTCCAGTTACGGATAATAAGAACCTCTCAACCAAGCTCCCGAAGCTTCTGGCGAGTCACTATTCAAGTGTGTGGCCTGCCGTTGACCTGATGGAACACAACTCCTCATAATCCTCATGCTGGCTTAAGCTGGCCGCTTCTGTACGATTGCTTCCTTCAGGCGGTCCAATTGTTGACAATAGAGTTCTGAGTTGTGTTTTTTTGCAGTATGAGAGCAGTTCATAGTAGATTATTCCTTGCCAGTCCCACCATACACACAGCAAAAACTTCCTGGTTTCCACCGGTTCTAAAGTTCTAACTTGACGATTCATCCACTTTCCATTACCAGTCACCAACTGCTTCAGAAATTGGTTGAATTTGTTGCGATTCAGCAGAGATTCGCAGATGAAAAATCAGTTCATGAGGGTTTTTAAATAACTCGCCTATCACCCATGCATCGAGATTCTTTTCGAATCCAGGATTATTCAATTGGTTTTATATGTTTTTTTGTGCAATCTTTAGCTCTTAAACAATCGAAACTGTTCTAACATGACGGTTAGATTCAAAATCATAAACGGTTTTGGTCATTTTCGACAATCAGCCTACCAGTGCGTGGCGTAAACTTTCATTATCGAAACGGAATCGATGAAACCAAAATTGCGCGTGATTGACTGTTGCAATATCAGGACCATAAACGGCTTGCCTTCTCGCCCTTATCGCAGAAGAACTCTAAAAAGTAACCTATTTTCTCTTAGCTAGAAAAGACGTGCGCTCAAACAAAATTGAATCAACCAAAAACAGAAACCATCAGAAAATCTTTTTTAATACAAAGTGTAGTCTTTCTAACGCCATCTCTCGGAACCCGATCGGACTTATACAACGTGAGATACAGATAAATAACGTCATATATTGGAAAAATGATTGACTTATTTTCACTACACGATCTTTACTAGTGCTCCAAGATTGAAGCATGGAGATATCTCTATTAAAGGGAATATCTCTATTAAACAGGGACTTAAAGCTTATTGCTGAATACGAATGACTGTATCTTTAAGCTATATAGATTTTAGGAAGTAATGTCTAAATGCTATTTGGGCAAATGCACCAGTGCTGCAGAATACAATCGAACCAACAATCCCTGCACTTCGAAGCGAAGCTCACAAAATAAATTCAACTTTTGCATTTTACGATTTTATTGTGATATAAAATGGGAGGGTATTTTCTCCAATATATCGCAAAGGTACATGGCCGGCAGTAAAACAATATATAATTTTTAAAAAATTATATAATATTTCAGTCAAAAAGCTTAAATTTGAAAAACATTAAGTAAAATTAAAACATATTGTATACAGCTGAAGGGTATAATTATTAGCTACTGCTTTCCACCACAATATTCAAACTGCAGTTAAGATTAAACTTGTAATCGATACATGTAATACCGATATCTTAAAATCATAACTATTTGGAACTAATACCATTTTGAAATAGTATACAAAACCGACTCGATCAATCTCAGCTATCTATTTTGGATTTTTATCCGGAACGTAGAGTTACGCCTACGGAGCTTAAAGTAATTTTAAATCAATCCATACCTTCGCTCTTTATGCTAAAAATCGAATTCGATATGTAAAACATTTACAATTTGAAAGCAACATTATTATATAAACGAAAAGATTGTTTTTTTTTTAAGTTGTTATTTATTTTATGTGTAAAAAATATTAAAAAATCAGGCAGCCGTGAAACAATCTTTTGTTGCATGGTTGTTGTTAATTTTTTTTTTTTTTTTGGTTGTGTGCAGCTGCATGTTAAAAATGTTTCATGCATAAATAATAAACGGTATCCTCGCGCTCACACAAAGGTACCCTCCCAATCTCCGCCTTCTCTCTACTCTCTTTCTCCCACTCTTCGCCACTCTCCTGCACGCTTGCTATCTCTGTTACTCTCTTACTTGTAGATTTAAACAAAGGCATTATGCACATATTTGCCACATGACAGAAAAAACTAACATAACGTTTAACATAAGGTGTGTATCGACTATGATATACACTGTATTTTTATTGATATTGACAGTACTAATTAATTGGGTTCTTATAAATTGCTATGGTATTCACATATCCGCTTTTTCGAGATTCGTGCTTCCAATTTTTTAGAAGGAGATAAAACTAAACTGAACGATGTCCGGATATTGGATAATACTTATAATTAATTTTAACATCAGTTTTCGGACAATTTTAAATAAATTTGACGTAACTGGAAACCGAACATGATTTCTAGGCCGATTCAGTTTTGATAGCAGCCAATATTCTTTCAAGCTCTTACTACTTAGACTATTTACAAAATAGCTGCATGTTATCAATTTCGATTTCGGATATGAACTATTAGATGTAGCAAATTGCTTGAAAAAAAGTCCTATAAACCCAAATTCCTATGATCCATTTATAAGTATTTCAATTTTAAAAATAAAGAATCTGCTATTATATGCAATACTTGTTCCTCTAAACCCAAATTCCTATGATCCATTTATAAGTAGTTCAATTTATAAATTCAAAATTCAATTCAAAAGCCAAAATAAAGAATCTGTTATCATATGCAATACTTGTTCCTATAAACCCAAATTCCTATAATCCATTTATAAGTAGTTCAATTTAAAAAGCCTACAATAAAGAATCTTAATTGCTATCTCATGCAGAACTTGTAGATGGTTTAAATCAAATCTACGACATATATTTTAGTATTCTACATTTTTTTTATTTATTTATTATTACACCCTCGAACCGAAAAGGTATAGTAAACAGAGAAATAGTGACCAAAGTTGTATTAAATTGGATCATTTACCTGTTCTTATGTTTCCATGCATCCCTAGATATTTAGCTATGGTCAGGGCTGTATTACCCAAACAATCGCATCAGATTAGATGAGCTACGATAAGAAGTTATTGGTAGTAGTGTAGATTTACTTTTTACTTATTATTAATTTAGGGGTAGATAGATAGATAAAATATAAAATAATCCTTCGGATATGTTAAATTGATATAGATTTTCACCGTCTCGCATGTTGGGCTGTTTTGAAAATTGAATATACAATGTCAATGTTGAAAAATGGCACTTTCATGAGATTACTTCTGCCGAAATTTCCATACAACGGTATGTATAGAGATATCCTGGAGGCATAAAAAATTAATTTTCCAAGTTGCTTATGAATTAATAAAAAAAATATTTTTCCCTATATGTATGTAGGTTGTCAAATTGCTTTAACGGCGCAGCATATGGATATCTCTTTTCGTGTCTTTCGTTGGAGATCGGGAATCTGCAGTTTGTAGCCAAATCCGAACGGCAATGATTGACTTTAGCAAATAATCTTTGCTTGCTAGCTATGCCAGTGCTAGGCAAATGCACCTGTGCTACCGTCGACTTTCGGTTTAAGAGTCACTTGCGCAAGCACTACGCTATAGACGTCCCATCCTTTAAATTAGCCACGCCGAAATGTTAAAAGTCAATGGCGAATGCGCTGACATCAAATCCTTTTGTTGTGGCACGAAATATGGTCTATATTATCACAGCCATCCGTACATATAAAAGTAAGAGGTCCCTCACAACTGTAACGTTAAAAATATACGAGACCTATTGCCAAAAGGTTTTTAATATCAACAGAACATCCTAATTTTGAACTAAAGTATCTATCAGCCTTATTTCGTTCAGAAATATGTTAACTTAAAGTTTTTTAATTGCAAGATTTTGTTTCATGAAAATTATGCTTCTATTGAATAAATTAATAGAAAAACATATGAATTAGTTTTTCTTTGCTGTGAGACAACCTTAAGTGTATCACTTCTTAATGAGAAGTTCTTATATGTTACGAAATCTACTTAAAGATATGTTTCCTTCTAACATAAACTATTTCACCAATTTGAAGATACGTCTTTGTTTTTAGGAGAAAATTTTTCTTAGCCGAAAATCTTTTAATGCTTAATCTTTACATCAGTTTATTACTCTCAACCTAATATAACTATCAATTTATTTAAATTAAAGGGTATTGGGTTGAAAACATAAAAAATGCAATGGCGCCCAAAACAAGATGAGGTGAGAGCCTGGCTGTTAGCTGGCAGCTTCTAAATTTATTTTATTAAGTCAAGCACACACACACTCGCACACACACACACTCTCCACAGAGACGTGCATAAAATATAGATGATGCAGGGAGCAGGAGGCACTGCAACGAGTGCTCTGCTGGTGTTGATGCCGCATGACTGACTAACGGTATAAATAAAATAATTTACGGTAACTGCTGCCGCTCATCAAGCCAAAAACGGCGCGTCGCACGGCTTGTTGACAAAAACCGTAGCTGAATCCGGCGGCAGCCAACTCCGGCGGAGGATCATCATCATCATCAGTGTTGACAGCGGCAGCTGTTTGTGTTCTTGTTGCTGTTGCTGTTGCTGCTTTGCATGTTGCATGTTGCAGTAGACGCCCCCAAAAAAAAAAATGCCAAGTGCACAAAAGTGGTAGAATGTAGCATACTTTTTTGCGCATCTCTTTTGTGTGTGCAACCAACTCTTGTTTTTCCATTTTCATGATTTTTTTATCCTTCTCTATATATGATATGATATGATATAATGTATGCACATTTACAGGGAAAGATGTGGGGGAAAAAAAAGTGTGGCAAAATCTCGCGCATGTTAAATATAGTTATAATTATGCGCTCACATTTTTTAAATTAAGTTTTATTCTCGGGCTGTGTTTTTTTTGAAATGCTTTGCTTAGAGATGCACTCGTGACACGGCAAATTCAGGAATCTTTCGTTAATCTTTTACTTATCAGAAGGATTTTCGATTGAGAAGCAATTGAATTAGTATTATCCTAATAAGTTCATTTTATTGTGATTTTTAAATAAAAGAGATGCACCATGGCGCAGCAATTTAAAAAATCTGTCGGTATTCTTTTCCTAATTAGAAGGCTTTTTGGTTGAGAAGCCATTGAAATGGTTTTTTAATTTTTTGGCATTTTTTTCTGGTGATTTTTAAAATACTAAAGATGCATTCATTTCACAGCAATTTAAAATATCTTTCGTAAATGTTTCAATGCTTGGTTTACAAAATATTAAATAAATTCTTCCATTTTAAATTAAGTAGATTGGTTTGATATCATGAGAACTCTCGCCTCCAAGTGGCTGTAACGATCAAAAATCATCTGGAAAACACTGAGATAAGAGGTCTTACAATACTCGACGTACTCTGCAGATTTTGCTACTGACGACTACTGACTGTTAGCAGGTTTCGGATTTGGTTTTCTTAACGAAATCGCAAAATGGCTTAATGGTAAGATCCAGGCCAGATAGAAATCATTTTTTAAAAAATTGACAGAAAGATAGCGAAATCTTGCTTCTTTTGGCGGACAATGAATTAAATAATATATATTCTAACTAGGTTCAATTAGACAAACTCTTATTTGAACACTCACAAATTGAATACAAAATGGCGGACGTAAAATGGCCGGTGTAAATTAAAGTTTAGCAAATCATTTCATTTAGATGTGTGAATACGGGTAACAGATATCTTCGAGCTGTACATCTCTATGCTGCTCCTTTGGAACGATGACAGCAAAGTGAATGGAAATCAAATAATTTTTATTTAATTTTGTGTTTATTTAAGTTTTCAGGATCGCAGAGCAGATATCTTATATGTAAAAAAAAATTACTCTTCATGTGGTAATTTCTGAAGAATAATAAAGTTTTTACTTTTTGTGTAAAATATTTGGAATTTTGCTTGGAAACATGTATTGTCATTTACGTATTCATAGTTCGTAATTTGATATACCAGGATTCGAAAAGAAAAGTGAACCTTTTTTTATTTTTAAATAGTTTATTTATCTCAGTGATATTCACAATAAAAAAAAACTATATCGGTGGCAATGGTGCTCAAGAGAAAATACTATTGAAATATTATTGAAATACAATTGATTAATTTTAAATATTTGGACCTTGGTAGCATGCTGGTAAACCGAAAGGATGTTGGTTCGATTCCACTGCAGGTCCCTGTTGTCTTTGCACAGCCATTAATAGAGATATCCAAATGCTTCGCCTTTGGAGTGCCGACAATAGTTCAGGGGTCTAAGTTCGTTTAAATTGTTGAATTTTAAATATATGCTGAATAAGCTTGAGACTAAAGTATATTTTGCGCTGTTTGCTTATTTGTGAAAAAGTTGTGGTAGTTGCTTTAGAAAGAAGTGTTAAGTTTCCATAAATCATTAACAGGTTTTTGTATTATTTACCCTTTTTTTATAGTATTGTTTTATTGACATAAAAAACAATTAGCAATGCTTCTAATTAAACAATTGTGAGAAGAAAATTATGGAGTACTAACAATATGATAAATACAGAATAAAAAGAAAACTGATCTTAAGTTTAAAAACGAACAAAAGTTGACAAATTATTGTGCCTCGCAATACTTTGATAGGTGAGGACTAAAAGCCGATCTCTTCAATATAGATAGCTTATTGTTATTGTCAAGTGATTCATTATTTAGAAATAAGTTATAAATGTAATCAGACCTTTTCAGTATGTTATTACTTACTAGTATTATACATTTGGCTTATATCTTTAATTAATGGATAAGGGTTCGTGCTGTTTTAAGTTTGAGAATTGATGGAGAGCTTAGATAAATATACATCAAGCCGATCATAGTCATATGTATTTTATAAGACCCTTTTTGAGTGGAATTTGTACTGGTTTCTTGCTCTCAAAATGTTGTATGTACTTCTGATTAGTTTTATTTCTATCCTTATAAATTATTCAATTTGAAACTTGAAATGTTGGACGGTATAGTCCATACTGGTGCTACATAGGTTAGAATGGGTCTGAGGTAAACCGTGTACAGGCGCCTTTTAAATTTAACATTTATTAGCTGACTATAAAGAAGTTTCGCCATGGCTTTTCTGGCATTATTAAATTTGGAAATACTTTTGTCAGTATGAATGTTAAACCTATTATTGACAGAAAAAGCTAAGCTTAAATACTTTAAACTTTTGGAAGCTGCAATGACTACATTGTTTATTGGATTTTCGTGTTTTTTATGGCTTTTCGTCTATGCGGCTTAACTTGCCTACCATTACCAAAGACATGAATTTGTTCAGTCTTAGATTCATTTAAATTCTCAACAATTGGAAATGTATCAGTAGCGTAGTTTATCCAAATAGTCATTAATTTTACTTTCAAAACCTCTTACTATCGAATATGATATAGAAATTAAGGTATCAGCTGCAAATTGCAGAATATAACAATTTGCGGATTTCGGAATATTAAAATTGCAAATATTGAAGAGTAATGGACCTAAACTGAATCCTGGGGAACTCCGACAGATATGATCTTGAGATCTGAAAAACAATTACCAAGTTTGACTTGAAAGAATTATTTATCCCTATAAGTTAATAATGCTCATCTTTCTGATACACTTTGAAACACAAATTCAACATTCAAATGGAACATATAGATTAATTTAACTTATAACTCCGTTTCCGTTAAGAATCAAACTGATGCATGTGAGGTCCCTCTCCTACCTTCCCCCTGGGCTCCAACCGGCTTAACCTAACCTAATATAATTTATAGCAGTTACACCTCAACACTAAAGCTGTTTATGTTCAACTGCGACAACTAACTCTCCGGAATAGGCAAATCAAATCGGATTTTTGCAGTTGCCTTGGAGTAATACGATATAATTATTCACGTTTCTGTTAAAGAATCTAAGTATCCGGACTCTCACTTAATGATCTACGTATCTTACAATAATTTGTTTTGTAAAACTTTTAAATAAATCTATAAGCAAAGGCGTCATAAAGTGATTTAATATATTTCACATCTTTTCATTTTGGAAATAAAACGTAAGCATAAAATCCCGCATATTAAATATTTTCGTACTTAAAACAATCTCTCAAACTCCATAAAAACAGCACTTTTGTTTGCCATTTGATTAAAGATCTATTTCCTAAGCTCATAGATTAATACGAATAGAAAAATATAAGAATCACGTTGTCATCTCCTGCCATTTTTATTATTTTTTTTATTTCTTCACTTCCAGCAAACATAATATTCGTTAGTAAAAATTTTAACAGCGACGTCATCTCTAACGCGCATAATAATTTTGTTTGACATAGCTAAATATTATGCATACGCCCTGTTAAATTTCATTAATATGAAATGTGTTGGTTTTTGTCTGCTTCAAATTTGTTTTTTTTTTATATTTTTTAACTTTATGTCAAATTACATATGTTAAATAATTTCTCTTGTCTAAACATTTTCACAACTTGATGTAATATATGCAACTGCTTCATGTTAATTTTTTGTCGTTTGTATAAAAAATTTTTCTTTTAATTTTTTTACGGACGAGGTTGGTTTTTTTGAAAATTAGGTTAAGCAGTTGCATAAGTTGCTAGACGGAGAGAGAGAGAGGGAGAGGCCTTTGTGTTATGCTTTAGGTGAACGTACATATGTACATATTTATTTAAGACTTGAAAGTGTTGCCATGACTTATGTAGAATGTTTTTTTTTAATGAAAGCACGAAAAGGTATTCATTCATACGAGAGGTGTTTTCTAACTAAAGCGTAGGAAAATATTTTCTACCATTTTTGAAACATTATTTTTCTATTAAACAAACACTTTAATATTTGATAGTTAAGTTGAGATCTTAAGATTAACTCAGAGTTCATATTTTATTATTGAAAGAGTTGAAATTATTAATACACATTAATTAAAGGTATCAAAGGTTACAAATATTCCGGAATATCCTTCCTTGTAAAGATAAAATTATATCGAACCCAAAAAAACTTAACTGACAAAAAAATTGTTTTTCATCCTTGGCTCGCTGACTTTATTTTATTTATTTATTTTATAATAACTCAAAGCTTCGAAGAAGTTAATGTGTTCTGGCGCCAATAGGAAATGTTTTGTATTTTTGCATAAAGCAGTTAGGTTTATTTTTATTTAAGAAATAATGAAGAATTTCCTTACTTATAAAAATGTGTTTGATCAAATTTTATTAATTTGTTTGTGTTTTTGTAAGTTTTGCATCGCAAACGTCTTCAAAAAATATATGTTTTAGATATAATAAATGCAAAATGCTTTCAAAAAAATTCGAAATTGTTTGAGTACAGATAACCCTGCTACAACGTGGATTCCTATAACACGTTTTCATTACAAATCGGTTCCCAAATTGCGTACAATCTTTTTGCGTACATTTTTTAAAATATTTACAATTTTAAGTTGAAAAGGGTTTGCTTGCCCAACAAAAATTCTTTTCATTTTGCTTACTACAAGAAAGTAAGACTAGAAATCCTTTGAGTTAATATTAGGGAAGATGAAGTCAGCAAATATTACTAAATATAAATATGCTTTTGATGTGAAAATGTGATAAACATATAAGACATTGTGTTAAATATGAAGGATACATGGATACAAGCTTAAATGCATATTTTATAGACGATTTTAACGCAGTTTTTAAGGATTTCGTTGGAGGATTACTTTTTCATATAAGCTGCTTCGAGCTGCTATTACAGATGATAGGAGGATTTCAAAAACAATACCTTAATTTAATTCACATTTTTAAGCTTTTCCAACGATTTTGCACCGAATTGACAATAAAATAGTTGTTATCTGAAATCTAGAAAACAAAAACTATTAAGAATTACTAACAATTTACAATTTTGAACAGATTTAATAGCAAAGACAAGTGAAGAATCAGTTGGAGATAGCTCTGACGATCTTTCCGATGTTGAAAATAAAAACTATTCACTCAAAAATATCGAGTAAGCTTTAAATATGGCAAAGCAGTTGGGAGACTACATTTTGGAGAATGACTCTTCAAGTAATGAAGCAGAAATATTTAAACGAAATATTCAAAACAATTTATCTCTCAAATAAGAACAATCGAACTTCAATAGACGATTTTTCAAACCAAAAATCGTCAAAAGAATGCCCGATTCTGATAGTGGATCAAGCTCAGATTTTGAACTAGTACGAACAAAACGTTCGAGACAATTTATACTTAGTTATGAGGAGGAGTAGGAAGCTATCGTTCTTTTCAATTATAATAACTTCCAATTTGAATATTTTACGTTGACTTGAAATTTTATTTACTTTGTTTTTATTTAAATAAATGAAGTGTTATTAAAGAACATAATTTGTGTTATGTTCGTATGACAAATAAATACACAAAGATATATTAAGCACATAAATAATTCATATAAAAATTCCAATATTTTATTTTTTATTCAACATTTTATTTATAATCTGTCTTTAGACAACAGGTAAATTGGTAATATCTATAAAATTAACAGCAATAGTAGATTTTCATTGAACTCCACTCATATTTTATTGAACAATTTTTTACTTTGGCAACCAAATCTGAGTTTTGTATGGAGTTCATATTCCTACAACACGATTTCTTACAACGCGGCTTTTTTTTGGAACCTAATCCCCGCGTTATAGTAGGGTTAGGTGTACTTGTACCATGACATTTTACTATGAAAAAGTCTTAAAAATTTTAAAATTTTCACCAAGATTGCGGAAAGTTATGGCACTTATTCCTTGAAGAACTCACTGGAACTTAAATATATAGAAAGCAACGACCAATAAGATAGGTTCAAAAGGCAATGTTCTCATTTTATTGAGAAATCCTTAGAGAGACTTGAAACTACGAGTTTTGAATCAGATTCCGAAGTACGCAGTGCATTTGTGCCAACTGATTTCCCCATTCTCAAAGTGAACCTTACTGGAAGTAAGTTCTAGGTTCTCTTTGTGGTGCACTCGTGAAACCAATTGGAACTTGATCTTGGACTCGTGAAACTTAAGGTGTCGCCTCCAACTAGATGATTTGAATGGATTGAGCACGGGCACGATGACGGTCTCACTCAGAGTACAGTCACAGTATTCGCGGTTTAGAGAATCATAACGCAGCCAGATAACAAAGTTCTTTAATTTGGTAGGGGAAGTTTCGTAGACCTGTTTTAAGAAATCAAATTCATCTGTGATCTTTGTGAACTTCTTCAGTTGGCGTAAAAAGTATGTTGTCGGAAGCAAATATACGCATCTTGTGTAGTGGAGTTTATGGCTGCTTGTCGGTTATCAGCTTAAGGCCAATGACGGCGTATTCCTTAAACAATCTCTTGGCTCTCAATTCTTAGAAGATTTTAAGTACAAATGGTTAAAGCAATTTAGTGCAGCTTTTCAATCCACAATACCCAAATATTAATTATTCAAAGTTTTAAGCAAGTGTTTGATGGTGCACCTTTCTTATGCATTCTATCTAACTACCTCACCCTTTTATGCCTTCTTCTGCTGCTTACACTGTAACTTATTTCGGGGACATCTCCCAAAATTGTAACTGCCAGTTTTCAATTTGCAGTTATTTAAACCAAAGCAACAGTTGCTGCTAAGTAAATTACACACTAGCGTTGGGCTGGGCTGGAGGCAATCCATGCGGCACATTGGCCAGACAGGATAGACAGGATGGCCTGTCAAAAGTACAGTTCTGTTATAGCAATCTACAAGTCAATTTGTTATCAACCACACGTCTTGATAGCTTTACCTGCTGCTGCCACAGCAGCCGCAGCGTAGTCTTTGCCACATTGAATGCCACAAATAGAGTAGCAAGTCAGGACCCCCAGCCCGACACAGTCGTGAAGCTCTAACGAGTTCTAAAACATTTCGCCCAGCTAAACGAAGTTAAACGCACTGAATAACAAGTAGTTTCACACAAAAAAATACAAAAAAAGGGAATTTTCACAACTGATACTAGACGACTACGGGATACGCTGAAGCTGCTGTGTATGTAAATTTGCGTTTTGCGATGATATGTGGACTAGCTTCTATTTCGGTATACATTTCCCATTGTATAGGCACCGCATGATGGCACCAAGCTCGAGTGCTGTAGAAATAAGTATTTAGGATGTCTCAAGTGAAAATTGTTTGATTTGTAAAATGAAGACAGTGATGATTCCCCTAAGAATGATTAGGGTCAAT
This sequence comes from Chymomyza procnemis, assembly GCA_035046065.1. Classification (NCBI taxonomy): domain Eukaryota; kingdom Metazoa; phylum Arthropoda; class Insecta; order Diptera; family Drosophilidae; genus Chymomyza; species Chymomyza procnemis. Next base: position 12,076,428 of record JAWNOJ010000024.1, read on the forward strand.
ATGCGCAAGAAGGTTGTCTTTCTATCGAAGCTACAAATTCAAAATCTAAGACATTATGAATTTAGAGCAAAAAAACTTTTTTTCATTTCAATTCTTCGTGGCTTAACTTGGGTTCATAACATACGACTGCCACGCTGTTTTATTTTGGCTTGCCCAAGCCAAAAAAGTTCGATTCATACAAAGATGACAGCGATGATTCTCCAAAGAATGCTTAATAGTTATGGTCAGTATGCCCAAGAAGGTTATCTTTCTCTCTATGCTGCTGTCTTTATAAATACCATAATTTTAAATATAATAAAATATTTCGTTTTTATTCTTCGTGGCTATGGCTTTTGGGAAGTTATCCAACTACTGCGCTATTCTTATGGTTGTCGCCTTATAAGATTGTCTTCCATAAGTGATCGTAGTACAAATGATAACAAATTGTCGGGCTCATTGATTCAAACGCACTTAAGAAAGTTTTGTTTTTCATCCAGAGTAAGTCCTTTTTTTGGACCTTAAGCTTCACCTATTTGTAGATCTAATTATGCTTTGTACGATGCCTTACTATGCTTTAACCAAATTAAACTCTTAAAATTTTCTATCTTTCGAAAGGTCTACTCCATCCATCATTTCCTTTAACTTAACTCTGCTTGATTTGACATATCCTTGACCAGTAAATGACTACGAGGCCTTGGTCAATGATGAAACATTGGCTGCTTTTGCTTATTCATGTTTAAATTTAAATGTTTCTTGATGTTTTTACGAAATGCAAGTTTTTAGCCAACCCCACGTGAGAGACGTGGCATATCTATAAAAAGCCATCACTCATCAGTCTAGCGACCCTGAGTAGTTTTATATTTAATCTTTCCCTCGCTCTATATTTTATAATAAGAAAGAATTTAGTGGTAACCCTTAATTGAATAAAGTTTTTAGATTTTTTGATCAGCAGACTTTTTGAATATTGTTTATATCGCAGAAAAAAATATTTCCCATTGGAGTGCTTTTAAGAACCTATGGAATCTTGTGGATGGCTTATTTGTTTATGTAGATGTCGTTTATGTCACATACTGGTACTTCAAATAAGGATATAATTGAAGACTACCTACACCGCGTTTGATAGTCCAATTTCTATTGGCTTTTTAAGCTTTGGTTTTGAAAATATTGTAACAAAATTGGCCAAAAAGTAACGTTGGAAAATGTTGATACATATTATCTCAAAGTCATACATATGCTGCCGACTTGGACTTACCAAAAATTTTTACATAGAAGAAATTAACTTTTAACAAAATTAGCCAATGAAAAGTTTTTAAAAATTTTAAATTTTTGAATTAAACAATAAATTATATTTTTAAGGTGGCCTTAGCGGCTTTTGGGTTTGAAATTTTATTTCTTTGAATAGATTGCTTAAATTATGTAGAATATAATGGTGATTTTCTATAATTAAATGTTAGTATCAAAAACTTCTAACTGAAAACACTTTTTTCTCCTCAAATTTATTGTTGAAACTTTCGTGAATAGCTCAAATACGTTAGAAGGCGATTATCTATAAAACCAAAATCTGTATAAAGAACTTTAAACTGAAGATGCGTTTTTCTGCTTACAATGAATGTTTAGAAAGAGCAAATCTCTAAGCACCATGTCTTTTTGAAGAACTGATAACTGAAGACACGTTGTCTTTGCTCAAAATTATTGTCCATATCTCAAGAATGGTAGACGCAGCGAATAATTAATCGCAATGTCTGTAAAGAATCTTCTTACTGAAGATACAACAAATCTATAATCACAATGGCGCTATCAAGAACTTTTAACTGAAATCACTTTTTTCTTCTAGGAATGAATGTTGAAGCCTTCGTCCATAACTCAAGTACGGTAAAGGCAGCAAATCTGTAATCACCAAGTCTGTATATAGAAGTTCTTTCTGTTGATTATTGAAACTTTCGTCTATATCTCGAGAACGGTAGACGCAGTAAGTCTTAAAGCTCAATGTCTGTAAAAAGAACTTCTGACTGAAAATACGTTAATTCTCCACAAAATGAAGTAAATTTCGAGCAGGGTAGACGCTGCAAATCTATAATTTCTCAAAATTAAAAATATAAACGGTCTTTGAGAAATCCGCCAAAATTCAATAGCTGTTTTCTAATGAATTCTTAAAAACCGTTCGCCATACAACAAAACGCCCTAAACTGCACATCGTTTCGTATCCTTATATCTAAATTTGAAAAGAATTTAAAGTGAAAAAATATGGAAAACAAAATAATATTGGAACTGCTTTGAATTCTGGTGCCAGTTTAAATTTTGCATAAAAATATTTAGCTCAAAACATATTTTTTGAAATCCTTGGCTAAGCTGCATATACTCTAGCTTTTAAAGCAGTTCAGAAAATTTCACATCCTGATGAGTCCTAACTATTCGTGTTTATAATCTTAAAAATTGAACTACAAAGTTAAGTTAAGCATTTCGTTCTCCCAACTGTGTTACACTCTACATTGAAACTTAAATGCCCTAAAAATGCTGAGGTTAGTGTATAAAAAGTGTGTGGTATTTTTCGCAGGCGTTAGGGGACCAACTAAAGCAGCTTTATAGAGTGGGTATGGCAGGCAAGAGACAGTGACATCAGCTGAATCCTAATGAGGCCAACTCCAAGTTGGCTGCAGTCTAAACGAGTCTGTGGCGGCGTATGCGGCGTATGTGTAATATGGACGAGTCCAGGCGCTGATTTAGCCGCATAAGATGCTCCATGTGGCGCACTGACGCATTGACACTGCAACAAATCGAGGGTCCACAAATCGTGGCAACCAAACTAAGGTCCAGCAGCTAATGAGCAGTTAAATATTTGCTGACAGTTCCAGCAAGGACTTAACGCTAATTAAATGTTGTATAAGCTGCAAATAGCAATTTGTTGTGGTTTCACTTTGTTTGGCTAATAAATTCAACAATTGTCAACAAATTAATTCGAAATTTTTATAAATAAATGCAATAAGTACATAATTATGAATTATAAATTATGTAAAATACAGCATTTAAATTGCATTTATCTAAGTTGAACACTATTATTTACTCATTCCAAAGATTACGACTTTATTGTAATGTCAGTTTTGTTTGAGTTTTAGCATTTTATTTCAATATTTATTTTTTTATATATATATATATTTTTTTTGCTCGTCCTGTCTGACCATAATCCCCTTTTGTATGCTGTGTGTTGGCCGACAGCCTTTTGAAATTTAATTTTATTTACTTTAATTAAAATGGATTAGTTTTTGTAATTTGCGTATGCCAATTAAATTGTTGCTTTTGCTTTTATTTTATTTATTTGGAATGTTGTGGCATGCAACAAAATTGCGAGAAAAAAAGCAGATGCAAAAAAAAAAAAAAACAGAAACCAAAATGTTATTGCATTTTGTATGAGTGAATAATATTGTGCGTTTGTTGCCATAAAAGTGTTAAATATATTTGTAAAAACGCTTAATTTTCCAAATTTAAATTCATTATGTAAGCATCGAGGGAATGTTAAATGGTTATTTGTGGTTTTAAAGTTTACATCGAGCGATTTGATAAATATTTAGATATTAAATTAAACTTAGATATGTTCAGAATAAGTGAATTTTTAATGGGTGCGACATTTGGTGTGTGGAATTTGAACTATCGCTTGTTTGGGCTATTAAAAGTTATTTTTTGCGATTTCAGCACTACAATTTCGAATGTAGAATTATCTTAAACAATTTTTATTTAATTTTGAGTTTGCCGTATGAGCCACTAGTAATACAAGAAACCAACATTTACGTATGCACGTCTCGTCGGCCGCGATAGCGTAGTGCTAGCCCACTTGCCTCTAAGCCGGAAAGTCGGTGGTACGACTCCGCCTAGTAGCACTGGTGCATTTGGCTAGCACTGACATAGCCAGCAAATAGACGCTGTTTGCCTAAGTAAATCTTTATTAATTAATGAAAGTCGGTGGTACGACTCCGCCTAGCATCACTGGTGCATTTGGCAAACATAATTAATGACACCGCATCAGATTCGCCTATAAACTGTAGGTCGGTCCCTGTTCACTGTGAACAGCTATTAATAGAGGTGACTCTATGCTCCGCATTTTCAGCAACTATTACTCAACAGGGAGTGACATGCTCAGATGTCAAATCTGCCAAGATTGACGGGCCGGAGGAGCGAACCTCAATAAAAAATTTTGACAGTTGCAAGGCTAATATCCAAACTGCAGCCCGCTTACTCTTGCAAAACTTGCTATTGGCGCACTACCATACAACTCCCTGTCAACAGCAACGGAAACCCGAGAAGCAGCAAGTGGCTATCTATGCGATACCTAACTCCTGAGCCAATTCACTGAACTTGTGAAATACTGTGAACTTAGGAAGTTGCTCCTTTGACTTGGGCGCTATGCAAAACGTACAACGAAATGGGGAAGTACAGAGAGCAGCCCAAGTGTTTCTGCAAAGAGGATGATGAAACAAGAAAGATACAAGCAAGAAGGAATATTACGAATTGTCATATAATACAAAATAAAGAACTCTATCATATAGAGTCAGACACACCAGAAATATTTATAGATAGCATTGAACTAAGAGATAATCTCTAAGCCAAAAGTAAGGGAAATAATAATAATACAGCTCGCTCTTCAAAATCTTCACCAACAGAAACCACAAATTGAAATGTTGTCAGTTCCTCTTTAAGCAAAACGTAGGTTCAATAGTTTGTTTCAATAGGCACGGTTTTCCCCCACACCATACTGGCTTCCTAAGAATGCCAAAAATAAGCCTTTTGGCTATAATGATGACCGCGAGCTTGACGACTACATCAAATGCACTGCCAAGGATACTACTTAAGAACTGCATGGATTTGATCACAGCAGCAAGCCGAAGAAGAGCGCTACATATCCTTAAATCGCTGTGCATTTTATGTTTGCGTTGATCGTAGGCATAGGTGAGATCTTATTCCAGGCTTTGTTGTTGGTTTCAATGGGTGTTTTTCCACGAGGCAGGTCCCAAACCCTGGCTCTACCGTTTAGCCTCCGGTTGATTTCCAAGCACTTGAGCTAGCGATATCTCTGACTGCCTGTCGCCAGATTGAACTCTCTGTTCAAATAGAAACCAAGCCCATCCAGAAGCGGACGGACCTAGACTCAGGAGCAAGGCCTATCCTTTTTGTAGTGAAAAACCATGTGAAAAAGTGAACTATTGACTTCGGTAAGTAATTAGGTAAATTCAGCATTGAAGTTTGAATGTCTCTCAAAATGGATTTACTTTTTATTATTTAAACTCATTTAACTAGCCGCAGGATCTTTGGCAATGTGCCGCATTTTTAATTACTTTGTTCCGTATTTTGGATTTTTTTTTTCCATTTTGTTGGCTGCTTTAGGTAAGTGGAGCTTGTCATATTTTCATTTTCATATTAATTTTCATTTTGCTCGTTGTCGAATTTGCCAGCAAAAGTTTGTCTTTCGTTGCATAATTTGTGAGTTGCATACTTTTTGGTAGAGACCGAGCCTGACCACTCCTGTTAAGTCCTGCGCGCGTGTGTATCTGCAGTTTTGGGGCGCTACATTTCCGCCTTATAAAATATGCATAAACAATGCAAACTCCTTTGCTTCCCTGCCAAACGAAACAACAAAATAACAACAACAAAAATCTATTCCCACAGAAATTAATTTTGTTTTAGATGAAAAATTTTGTAGCGCAACATTGTTGGACTGCATTTTCGCTGCTAATGTTGTGGCAACACTGGCGTCTGTGGCAACTATTTTTGTTTTAATTAAGTTTCTCTTTTTGTTGAGTTTGGATTTTTCTCCCCCAAAATTTTAGTTTTTTTTTTTTTTTTTTTGGTTACAAAAGTTGAAGGTAATGCAAATTTTGCTAATTTCGAAATGGCATGCAATGGTTTGTTGGGCAATAAAAATTTGTAAACTTAACGAAAATCGATGAAGTATGATGGCAATTATTTTTGCAAATAAAATAATATATTTAATGAAATTAAGATTTATATTGCAGCTGTTGTCTACCTCAAAATGTCCAAATTGGCTTATTATATCTACAATATTATTTTGCTTCCCCTAGACATGACTTTTATTACCTATTTCCTCAACTTTAGGTCTCTAGCAGTGCACATGTTACTGTCTTTTGCGTATTTCACTCGTTTGCCAAACGATTTATTTAAAATTTATTACCTCGCACATAATTCATTCAGCTCAACTTAAGTATCTGTTAAATTGTTCGGTCAGCTATTGCGTCGAGTTTTAACTATAATTCATTTTGTATGGCTTCTCTGATTGGCATTACCATAAATTATGCGCTGTCGAATCCGGACAGTATACGGCCCAAATAAGTGAACAGAGAAATTCATATATATTTTTTGCGGTTTCATTGCGAGCATTTCAAATGAATTGTAAAATATGCAAGTTAATTTGAAAATCGCTCATTTTGGCCAGCATTTTTGGTTGGCAATAAATTCGCGCATTAGGCTTGTAAAATATTTTTGCATACTTTGAGTGTGATTGCATTGCGAAAATAATTTAATTGGAATTTGTTGCAATTTCTAAACGCGCTTTGCTCTCTTCGTATAAATTCCTTGAGAATTTAAGCGTTTTTAAGGCTAGGAATTCTTCAGCGGATATTAAGTTTTTGAAATACTCTCGCATCCCTATGAAGGTCAAGTCATTATCAAACTCTCCAACCGAAAAAGAATTCCAAAATTCTACACTTTACATCACAAATGATTCTTGTGATGGACTTGTATCTCTTTATATTTTTATGTTATTTATAGTATGTGACTTTTGAAAATTGAAATAAAAATTTATTATCGATAACTTAAAATAAATTGAAAATGATTTTTTCCTACAGCTTACACTTGGAAAAATAAATTAAGAATGTGATAACTGTTACTTTAGGACTATTATAGGATGCAGTACGATAGATCATAGGTGCTACAGAACTCTGTCTGTACGGAAATGGCATAACTTGTACGATTTTTGCATCACCCTAACACTCTGACCAAGTTAAAATCCATCTGAACTTCTGCGTTTTCGCAAAAATAGGAGAAGACTATAACTATTACAAGTGAATCTGATGTAGTTCCCACATCACGTCTTATGCTATAGTTGTAGAGATGAGAAGTTAATCAAAAACATCTAACACTTAATGAGATGTTCTCGGTTTCGGGACACTCTGAAGAGTTGCTGGGCGCAACTGGCTGCTTTTCTTAAGTTCTTAAGTTGATTTCGTATGCTGTCAAGAGAGCGCCAAACACTTGTTAGGTAGCTGATCAGCGCAGCAAATAAGATGAACTCCGTTTCTGGACAAACTCTGCTTTGAAAAGTGTCAAAGCGGTACTAATTGCTTTTGTTAAGTTTTTGAGCTTGCTAAGAATTATTTGTAAGACAAAGGGTCTCGATTCGGCCACCAAGAGAGACCTTAAAGAGTTCTATCTCTCCGCTTACCCGATTCGCTTCGGTTGAACTCAGTTTGAACATCTTGCTGATCTGGTAAATGTACCCATAGCGGAGCTTTTGTTAAGTCGTCGAGGTGGCTTTAAATTATAGAGTCGATCAGAATAATATTGGCCACCTGGAGAGAGAGAGAGCTTAAACACCGCTTACCTCAACATTCCTTAATTCTTTCTTCTTTTTTCTGTTCATCTCCACTTATGGGGTGTCATAATCGCCTCAAAGCTTTCCGAAGATTACCGAAAGAAATAAGGAAACGTTAACACAAGAATTATAAGATGCAGTTGATAAGTAGATGGTAAATAGATGATAGATAGATGAGAGATAAATGGTAGATAGATGATAGATAGATGATAGATAGATGATAGATAGATGATAGATAGATGATAGATAGATGATAGATAGATGATAGAAAGATGATAGATAGATGATATATAGATGATAGATAGATGATAGATAGATGATAGATAGATGATAGATAGATGATAGATAGATGATAGATAGATGGTAAATAGATGATAGATAGATGATAGATAGATGATAGATAGATGATCGATAGATGATAGATAGATGATAGATAGATGATAGATAGATGATAGATAGATGATAGATAGATGATAGATAGATGATAGATAGATGATAGATAGATGATAGATAGATGATAGATAGATGATAGATAGATGATAGATAGATAATAGATAGATGATAGATAGATGATAGATAGATGAGAGATAGATGGTAGATAGATGATAGATAGATGATAGATAAATGATAGATAAATGATAGATAGATGATAGATAGATGATAGATAGATGATAGATAGATGATAGATAGATGATAGATAAATGATAGATAAATGATAGATAGATGATAGATAGATGATAGATAGATGATAGATAGATGATAGATAGATGATAGATAGATGATAGATAGATGATAGATAGATAATAGATAAATGATAGATAGATGATAGATAGATGATGGATAGATGATAGATAGATGATAGATAGATGATAGATAGATGATAGATAGATGATAGATAGATGATAGATAGATGATAGATAGATGATAGATAGATGATAGATAGATGATAGATAGATGATAGATAGATGATAGATAGATGAGAGATAGATGGTAGATAGATGAGAGATAGATGGTAGATAGATGATAGATAGATGATAGATAGATGATAGATAGATGATAGATAGATGATAGGTAGATGATAGATAGATGATAGATAGATGATAGATAGATAATAGATAGATGATAGATAGATGATAGATAGATGATAGATAAATGATAGATAGATGATAGATAGATAATAGATAGATGATAGATAGATGATAGATAGATGATAGATAAATGATAGATAGATGATAGATAGATGATAGATAGATGATAGATAGATGATAGATAGATGATAGATAAATGATAGATAGATGATAGATAGATGATGGATAGATGATAGATAGATGTGAAGTTGGCAGAGACGACAAAGGCACCGTCTCAGACACTCAGGCTAAAAAGCCCATTGTGCCATACCGAAGAGGGAAAGGATTAGATAATGGTTGGGAGGGAGAGAAAGAGAAAAAGTGAAGTGTAGAGATACCCACAACACGCACCTTCTTGTCTTTCGGAGAAAGTTGAGAAGTGACTGCTGTTGTAATTTCTGTGCTTCATCGAGCTAGAGCACATCGCTGCCCAGGGTACGCAGCCTTGTTCTTGAGTAAGCTGGACAATAGCATAGGAAGTCGAACATCTACTTCAGAAAAATTATGTCAGCTGGCAAATACTTCCAAGGATTATCTAACTAAGCAGTGTTTGCCAAAGTACCGCATTCTCTTAAAACCTTGTCAAAAATTTCACTTCTTTCGAAGTCATAGCTTTACCTCTAAATCCTGACGATATAGATTGAGTGTTACCTCGGAATCGGATTAATTGCAGCAAACTGCTTTGAAAATTATCCTCAGTTTGTAGATTAATGATTTGATTGCAGTCGTAAAAGGAGCTAAGACAGAAAATACCATCAAAGCTTTATAGCTCCTTGGACTGACCTAGGTATTTTTATATATCTGAAGTAAAATCAAAAGTGAAATGTGACTTTTCAGTTAAATTAGGGAAGAAGGTTTTCTTGGCAACTGAGAGACATAAGTTACTTGAAACTAGATTAAACCTTAATCCAGTAGGAAAATAGAATTTGCTTTGGTTGGTTCCGAAGATCTTTAAAGTGAATATAACTAATTTCACAAAGCACTGTCAACCCACTCTTGTTTACTTTTTTGTAGACTGAAATTCACAGCCACCTATTCCACAAGTGTTTGTTCAAAAAACATAAGCCGGAAACCAAGTTGTTGATAAGCAGCTGGCAAGCGAAACAGAAAAACCCAATGACTCAATAAGTAAACCCATAACTCAGAGAAGAGCAGGGATTCAAGCAAACAATAAACGCTATAAACAAAATAGTTTTGTAATAGTCCAAGTGCTGATAGCTCGAAAATACTTTTCAAAATTCCTGAGTGTACCTAAACTCTTACATTTTTTTAGTTCTTCAGACACTTCATTCTCCTATGACATTTCCCTTATTTATTTTATTTATTTATTTTTAAACATTTCGAATATTTCTTCTATATTTAAGCTGAACAAACCAACCGACCCAGTAGAAGGAATTCATTAGTTCATCCAAAAATCGTTGAACTAAGAGCTTTCATTGGATTAAGCGACTGATTGAGTAGCTTGCTTGGATTGAAGTGGACAAGGACATGGATAGATACGTATAAATGAGCAGTCTTAACTGTCAACCTACAGACATGAAAACATACAACTTTTACACTCTTCGTTCCCCGCTCTCCCTCTCTCTGTCTCTCGAGCACATTTCTGATACTTTATTTCTGGCAATTTTTCAATGCGCTTTGTTTACATTGCAGAGGCCTTCTCCACGTAGCTTTAGCCGCACCAATCATTGGCATCGGCATTGGCATCTTTTGTATCTACAGACAGACATTCCGTATCCGGACAGACCAGCATTACCATTCAAACCGCAGCAACCACAGAGCCAGAGCCTTTTGCTGCCTTTAGTCTTTCACTTACCCTGCGCCCCACATTTCACTTACTTTCTGGTCTCCAAAATCCCCCCTGGGCTCAGTGCCATTTGATTTACTTCAAACAATTGGCAACATCATACATCAACGCGTTTTCCATGTTGTTCCTGTTGTAGCTGTTGGTTGGCATTGCACAAATCTCTATGCAAAGCGGCGAACAGCTTTCCATGTAGTCCTTGTCTCTCAGATAATCACGTTCCACTTCATTTTTTCCCCCCAAAGGTCCAAAAAAATAAAATGTGTTAAATGCATATTTAAGTTTGTGCCGTTGAATGTCACAGAGGTATGTGGTGGGTTGGCGGCTGAAAATATTGTAGATCGAAAGTGAAACAGACAAAATATTCAAAAACAAACATATGATATTCTATATTGCAGGGAGCATAGATTAAAAGGATAAGAGATTCCTTATCTAAAATCTTTAATATTGCAGAGTCTAAAAACTATCGACTGCACTACGAGCGTTACCTTTTATATTTCGAGAGTAGAAAACCAAAATAAATATTAATCAAATCTTCATGAAAAATTGATGTAAAACGCTTTATAGTTTTTCAAAATATTCCTTATTGAGATCTAGACACTTTTGGAGGCATTTGCAGCAATTGTCGAAGCACTTTTACCAGCACTCTGATTGAGGTATCTGAAAAACATGCCCGCTTCTTTGGGTGTCGTACAGAAATAAAAGGAAGTTATTCGGTGCCCCAAGTCAGTACTATATGGCGGATGGTACGTCAAAACGATATTTTGAGTGCTCAAAAATGCAGTTGTTTGAGCCGATGTTTGAGAGACAGAAGCATGATCCGTCTTCGGCAGTTGGTTTTGCTGATTTCTTGAAAGACAACTGGCAAACAAATGTTCGTGTATCACTCAGAACTGACTTCTTCTGTGTTGTTCTAGTGGTGCGGTTGCGATACGTTCAGTTTTCCGAAAATCAGGCATTTTTCGTGTGCAAAACAACTTTTGTTGAATTTGTTTCCTTTTGAAACACACATACAGTCGACTGCTATTTACTTTCGGGCTCAAATGCGTAAATCCATGATTTATCACCTGTTACAATGTCATAGAAGTGTTTCGAAGTGTATCAAAGTTTTTGAGCATTTCTTTCGATCCATCAACAAGAGTCTTTTTTTTGAGCGATCCCACAAATTGTGTGGAATCCAACGTGAAGAAATTATTTTGAAAGTCAAAAGTTCATGCAATATTGAAGGTATGCTGGTGCCACTAATGCAACATTACCATCTATGGGAACGCAATTGACTTCGTCACCAGTTTGCCATACCTTCGACCTGTCTTTTTCCAAAAATGGCGGCAAACCAACTTGCCAAAGTCCGATCAGCATTTGGGAGACTCTACCGCAGCTGGAGCAACAAACAAATAAGCAGACGAACAACGTCCAGGATCTACAATGCGTGTGTTAGGTTCATACTGCTATATGGTAGTGAATCATGGCTTACCCCTAAAAAGTTGACACAGAGACTGCAAGTCTTCGGCAACAAATGCTCGAGCATTATAAGCGGAATATTCTGGCCAAACAGAATATATCATGCAGAGCTGTCTTTCCCCCTATACACCGCCAAATAAGGAAGAAAAAATGTACGTGCATAGGGCATGCTCGCAGAAGAAATCCGCTGGACTGCAGTCCCCAAGACAGCAGACGAATCAAAAGATCCAAGTCAATCGGAGAATATGCATGCTCCAAGAATTGGTGCAGTCAAACACCACATGGGACAGAGCTGTCTTGTGCCACAGCTGAGCCCCCTATACACCGCCAAATAAGGATGGATAGGTCATGCTCGCAGAAGAAATCCGCTGGACTGGAATCCCCAAGGCAGCAGACGAATCAGAGAAGATGCATGCTCCAACAATTGGTCCAGTCAAACACTACATGGGACAGAGCTGTTTTGTGCCAAAGCTGAGCCCCTATACACCGCCAAATAAGGATGGATAGGGCATGCTCTCAGAAGAAATCCGCTGGACTGGAATCCCCAAGGCAGCAGACGAATCGAAAGATCCAAGTCAATTGGAGAAGATGCATGCTCCAAGAATTGCTGCAGTCAAGCACTACATGGAACAGAGCGAAGCAGACGGTAGCAGAGGTCCTAAGTTACCAAGCGGAATAATAAGGAAAAAAAACACTTTTTAACGTTTACTAATTTTCCTAAAAACAATTAAAACTTTTGTTTTGGCAAGCTGAAAATGAAATTTTGATCAAATTAACAGCCATTTTGTGTCAGCCGTTTTGTTTTCCTTAATTTGTTTACCAGATTTGGATTTCCCGACCCAAAGAAACCCTGATTTTCGATCATTTCTGCTCAAGCAACGATTTCTGGCCAGCTTTGTAGGCTCTTGGGACCACTGTGCGTCGCAGTAGTCTCGCCAGCCGCTTCAACAAGCTGCGCCCGAGTCCTGCGCCTCTAAAACTGTACCGCATGCTGTGCCCAGACCAGTCGCTTCAAAACTTGCAAATAAAACATAAACAAAATGCGGCAATTTGTTGTTGTTTCACAAAATGCTGCCAAACGAGTTTTGTCAAGTCGAAGATGCCAAACAGCAAATAAAATAAATTAAAATAAAATGAAATAAAACAAAATAAACAAAAACAAAAAAAAACGCATATCAAGTTTTGTGCTGACGTTTTTTTTTTGCTGTTTTTTTTAGTGATTTTGTTGCTTTTGTTTTTATCGACAAAACGCGGCGACTAACGCAAGAGGCAGCAGCAACAACAACAACAACAATTAAAATAAAGCAGAGACGTCGCCGAGACGCGGCCGAGAGACGCTGTAAAAATGCGATCAGTTACGTGCGAAACGCGAAAACTGACGGAATACAACGCGAAATTGCGGGTGACGCATACGAGATTGGATTTGCCTTGATTTGTAGTTGTTTTTTTAATGTGATTTTTGGCTATTTTTGTGTTTTATTGTCGTTGGCGGCAAACGTAATAAATTTTCTGACGGAAAAACGCGTGAAAATTGTAGGAAGTGACGGCCTTTGCTGCAACTGCAACAGCATTTCCGACAAATCTTGCACAAAATCAGTTCAAGTGCAAAGTAGTTGCAGCATTTTGACCCACTTCGCTCAAGGCATTTGCGTGAAAAGTGCTGGAAAAACTGTGAAAACTCGCCAAAGCGCAACATATGCAGTGCGCTTACAGTTTTGCAACAACTCACAACAGTTTGTGCCGCACTGCGTTTTGGTTTGAAACACTGCTATAGGCGTGTGCAACACGACTAATTGTTGCAGCTCGTTGTCGCTTGCTGGCGCCACTGTGCACTTAAAAGCGCGCTTAACAACACTGCAGCCACAACATGTCACACAACACTGTCTCCTGTCTGCCTGTAAACGCAAAAATGTCGAAGGCCAAAAAAGTTTTAGAAGAAGCGCGTGAAACGCAAAATCGCGAATTGGATTTGGTGGACAAGGGTCTCAGCTCCTTCGAGGAGTTGCCCGGTTTGTGTAAGTACGCGCGGGTGTGTGTGCAAAACGTTTTGCTTGAGCAAAGTGCGCTGGGGCGGCTGCTTAGTCAGCCAGCCAGCTGCGCGTATTTGGCTGCAAAAAGCGTATTAAGTTCGAACTTGTAAAGATTTTAAAGCCAGCTTTGTTGGCCTTTGTGTGCTAAAAAGTGTCGCGCCTAGTTTGTTTATTATTTAAAGCGTTTATTGTTTAATTGTTTGCTGTTTATTACGAACGATGACGCCAGCGTCTGCTCAAGCAACAACAACAACAAACAAACAAACAATTTGTTAGTGGCTGCCTAAAGCGCAAAGCTGCTGCGTCTTGTAACTAAACTAACACATTTCTACAAACAATTCTGCCTTAACAAATGCTTTCATTTAAATTTTTGCATTTTAAACAAAATTAATTGAAATTAATCGCTGCGCCTGCAGCAGCATAAGCGCACTATAGTTGTCCCGCTTGCACTTGTGCGCGATGCCTAACTGTTGCTTCTGTTGACAACAGCTGTTTTGGTTTGAGGCCACTAGGAAATTTGCGGAACAATCTAAACAAATTTAGACAAATCAGTGTTTCGACTTACCGCAGCAGCAGTTTATTTTTTTTATTAATAATTTAGGATTATATTATGTTAGTATTTAGCTGCAATTGCGCAATAAGTCAAAAAGCCGTGCTTTGCATTTAAATCATTGAATTTCTTTAGATTTGCAATACTCGCAGCATAAATTGTAGAAAGTTTTCTTTTAATTTTTGCATTAAATTGCTTAATATTGTTGACTACTAGATTAACATGACAATATTGTTTAGTTATTTATTTTTTTTATTAATTTAGGAGCTCAGCCCACTCCAGTTGTACTTATAATTAAACAGCAACGTAAGGAAATTTTAATTAAGAGCGCCGAAAATCTACAACTTATGCACATTCCGTGCCGGATTGTGTGAACTTTTTAACGTCTAAGATCTAACTCCGACTAGAAACTTGCATTTAGAATATAAAAGTTGAAAACGGGAAGTAGCTTAAAGAAAAGTTTAAACTTTTTTAACAAAAAATAAAAGTCAAGTTATTCTGAATTGAAACTTTTTTAAAAAATACATGAGACTCAGAGAGCCTGAAGTTATGCGGAACTAATCCGCCATGTCATGTTCTACGATCATATAGGGAGGGCAATTTTATAAGATCTATCTCCGGCTAGAAACTTGCATTTAGAATATAAAAGTTGAAAACGGAAAGTAGCTTAAAGAAAAGTTTAAACTTTTTTAACAAAAAATGGTCGCATCTTAAGAGTCGCTCTCGATTGAATCACAAAACACACTTTGTTAAAAAAATACATTAGACTCAGAAAGCCTGAAGTTATGCGAAACTAATCCGCCATGTCATGTTCTACGAGCATATAGGGAGGGCAATTTTAGAAGGCCGAATTCTACAAGAATAGGGCGTATGCTAGAATGCCAATTTCAGCCACAAAGTGAAAACTTTGAAAATTATTTTCCAGCAAATCAATTAACAATGATTTATTTATTTATTAATATTTAAGCGTGTAACTAAGTCCAGTTGATCTTAAGATTAAACAAGTTAAACATTCTAAAATTTTGAAGTAATAAATGATAACGAGAAAAAAATGTAATAAAACTAAGCCGTATTCCTAGCCTGATGGCTGATTTTTTTTTATAGATGTGCACCGGTTCACATCTGGGACTAGCCAGGAACTTGGATTTACAATGTAAAAGCTGAAAACAGAAAGTAGCTTAGAAATTTAAACAATTTTTCAAAATAGAAGCCAAAGCACAACGTTGAGCAAGTTGGGTTTTTATAGTTCATGATTGGTCAAAGAAGCTCGATTTGGGGAATCAAGATAAGATAGGATAAATAAAGAAATGCATTGGATAGAACGTTCAAAGCAGACGAAATCATAGAGGTTATTATAATTCACGCATAGGACACGAAAACGATAGTGTAACGCATAATTAGTTCTACAAAAAGTTAATGCTAGAGTGCGACAATGACGAGTTACTCTGGAAGGAATGATGAAAGAAATTTTGTTAGGGAGTGTCAACGGGACCGAGTAAAAGCTTATGCAAAAATAGCAGGCCGTGGCATGTTCTACGTTCACTTAGAGAAGGTAATTTTATAAGGCGCAATCTGCATGTATAGGATGGCAAACGAATGTTGGGATCCCAAACATATCTTGATAAAGATAGGATAGTCCCAGGGCAGTATTTCAAAATTAGAAGCACGGAAGAAACATAGAGCAGTTTGGTTTCATACATTTATGATTCGTTAATAACACAGAAAAGCGTGAATTTTGAAGAGTTTTCTTGAATTAAAAAAAAATAAAATATTTTTCATTTTATATAGAAAATGTGCAGTTGTACCTTATCAATACTTTTATTAAGTACATAAAACGATCGATACAAATGAATCTTAAAAAATAAATAAATTTAATATAAACGCTGGCTGCTCGAAGTAATGGTACCACCAGTTGTTCTGGATTGGGGAGTTAGCCAAGATTTGTCAATAAACCGAATCTTTAACGATGATGGGATCTTTATGATGTGGACAACGGTCCCATTTTGTGCACAAAACTTTTTTTTTGATGGATTCACACTTTTGGGTCCTTGAGCAACCACAATCAATTGCTTTTGCTCGCATTCGACGCACTGTTTGTAAACTTTTAAAGATTTAAAGTTGCCAATTTGGGTTATTTTATTATTTAAAACAAACCATATATTTACCTTACTATCGTATTACAAGATCTTCTTAAAAATCTCTTATAATTTATAACTGAAAACAAAAAAATTTTGCATCATCTCTGGATACCATTTCACAGCATTTGTTGAGAGAGAAAACTTCTCTAGGCATCCATCCCTATGCTACTTTGGGTAACTTTTGTGCTGGTTCCACTGTTCCTTCCAACATCTTCGGCTTGCAAAAGTTTATTGAAACCTGAGCGTCTACGAATTCTACTTCGAGGAATTTATATACATTTTCGACATGCTCAAGCCTCAACCCTTTGTAGTAGAGAATACGAAAAATTAAATATTTCGACGTTATAATAAATTAAGCAATATTTTTTGTAGTTAAAAATGTTAGTTGCGTATTTCAGCTGAATTTTTAATAGTTAATTTGTTAGTTTCTTGAAAAAATGTTTAAAGTAAAAACAACTCGACTGTTTAAAACGAGTCTTTGGCTTGAAATAAAATACAAGATTTAAAAATATAAAAATTTCATTGGATGCCAAAAATTTCTATGAAGAACATGGCATTGAAGAACACTTTCATGCTTCGGTTTGCATTGAAGACGATCCGTGCCTTCGTTCAGTTTGATATTTTCCATGGCTCATCACGTTTTTTTTTGTCGTTTTAGAAACGCTTATTTTTTTTTTTATTTTCTTATTTTGTTTTTGAATAAATGTAAATTGTTAACTAAATATTTATATTTCTCGTTTGCCGCAGTCAACATGGCCAACATCACGCGCTTGACGCTTTCGCACAACAAGATCAGTTTGATAAATCCCGGCATTGCCAACTTGCTGAATCTGGAAATACTCAATCTATCCAATAATACCTTGCGTGAGCTGCCCGTTTCGTTGTCGTCTATGCCCAAGCTGCGCATACTAAATGTATCCATCAATCGTTTGGACAGCTTGCCGCGTGGCTTTGGTGCTTTTCCCGTGCTGGAAGTTCTCGATTTGTCCTATAACAATTTGAATTCGTTGCCGGGTAATTTCTTTGGCATGGAAACCTTACGTGCGCTGTATTTGGGTGACAATGATTTTGAGTATATACCCAAGGAGGTGGGTCAATTGAAGAATCTGCAAATTCTGGGCTTGCGAGATAACGATTTGTTGGAGCTGCCGCGTGAGGTGGGCGAGCTGACGCGGCTGCGTGAGCTGCACATACAGAACAATCGTCTGCAAGTACTGCCACCCGAGGTGGCACAATTGGATCTGCTGAGCAACAAGTCCGTAATGAAAATGGAAGAGAATCCCTGGGTGAATCCCATAGCAGAGCAATATCTGCTGGGTATAAGTCATGTGATTGAATATCTCAAAACTGAAACGTACAAAATGTTAGTAAATGCAATGGCACTATAATTATAAAATTATTAATTCTGTTGATTATTATTGCAGCATTTACAATCGTCATATGCAAGGCGGACGCAGTGGACCACCGCCGCCCAAGGCGGATAAGAGCAAGAAGGCATCCAGAGTGCGCGCTTAGAGTGCACTTGGTAGAGGCTTCAGCCAGCCAATTTTGTATTGATGTGTTCGTCGTAACGTCTGCCAAGTTGCGCCAATTGGCAGTTAATTGTCTTTTATTGTTAACCAAAACAAAGTTAATTTTTTATACTAATTTTTAAGTATTTTATGCATATTAATTTGTATTTATTTTTTATTTTGTGTGCCTTCAAAATGTGCCTAACAAACGCGTATTAAATGTAAACTTGATTGCAAACGTTTTGAGTTGTAAAACTGGAAAGTTTTGGAGCATAAGAGTTTATCATAATAAGCTTAATTCTGGAAGGCCTAGTAATTTGTTTAAGCGGAAGACGCCAAAAATGGCCTAAAAATCTATGTTGTAATGTATGAGGAAGGGTGGTCCTACGCACTGCGATATCCATGTGTGTCTGTTGTGCCCACAAAATCTATGTTAAACTTGTTCCTTAGAAATCCTGAAAGTTGTTAACTTGCCTTTTTTTTAATTTGCTAAATTATTTTACCATTGAACAAGATTGTAGATCTCTTTCTAGAAAACAAGTTGACCCCCACAGTACGAGCTTCATTGCGACTTAATTAAAATTTTCGAAATGGCAACTTCAAAGTTGCGTTCAGAAATTGTACTACAATTAAAAATTAAAGATAATTATCATTTTATGATGATGTCATCACCACGCACGCATAATTTGAAATCACTTGGACAGAAAATGAATGCCATAATTTTTCTTTTGCAATCAGGTATTTCATTATGTAATTAGGCCACACCTTCCGATTGCTCGTCATCATCTTCGAGTTGCCAATTAATATTTGATGACAACAATGCTTACCCGGTTTCTTCATCTAAATTCTCATGCCGCATGGATTGCAACTTCAATATGCTGAACCTGATTGAAAGCGAAGTTATTTCTTACCTAAAACTACATTCGCGACAATAGGAAAAACAATTATTTCTGTAAAATTTTCCCCCTGTTGGCGGATGAAATTAAATTCGGATGCTTTTGTTTGTTTTTTGAGTGTTTAAAAACTTTAGATAGGCTGCATTGACTTGTGCATTCCCTATCATTCAACCATTGTAGTTTGATTGGATTTATCAGCTGCATTTTCCGCTGATTGGATTTTTAAGCTTGATAATGAAAGAAGTTATTTCTTATCTTAAAAAAAATTAAAATAAATCAATTTGGAATATACTCAATTCAATATGTAAAAGTAGTTTGTTTATTCTAAGGCGCTGTGAAAAACAACATTTTTGAGAATACCAAAAAAACGCTCAGAACTCACTAACCAATAAATTTGTGATATAAATTTTTCGTTATTTTTAATCTCTAGCACTCAAGCTAAAAATACAAAAAAAAAGTCAAAATTTGCATTTTTGGTTGGAATATTCGAATATCCGAATTTTACTTGAACATTTTCTACGAAAACTCAAAGTTTGGCGTTGTTAAGAAAAGGTGCAAACTATTTCGCTATAAATCTTCGTTTGGTATAAAATTTTGAGTAAAACATTTTATAGCTTACAAAAATTAACAAATAATTACTCACGAATTATGGCACTTTGCGCTCTTGGACTTACGAGAACCATGCTTTTTCACATTGCTCAATACTAAATTTCGCACAAAATTCTCTATTTTTCTTTTCGATTGAGTAAAGAGTAAAAATCACAAAAGCTCTGTCAGAGTGTTTACCTACTTCTACACTCTTAATAGTTTTTCACAGCTGATAATGCCAAGTATTTGTTGTTTTTTTATTAGGAATAAATAATATGCTTAGCCGTTTTATAAAATAACAAATACAGACAAAAAATGATAACAGAAATCCAGGGCTCGACCGAAAATCATCAGCATCACAATCATCAACTCGCTCATCGCACTATAAATAGCAATATTTTGCGGAATTCCGCGCCACGAACATCAGAGCGCTTTGTAAGCTAAAACTGACAAGATGTTCAAACCTGCAATCTTAGGCCTACTTCTGTGGATCTATATGTATGGCAGTGCCTATGCTGCGACAAATGGGAATTCAAATGCCTTGGTTAGCATTATTATAAAAAATTAAAGATAATTATTTTGACTCATAAATAATGTTTAAGGATAATGATCAAATTTCTGCTCAGTTAAAAGCCAATGAGCAACTAATCGAAAGGTAAAGATCACTAATCAAAATAATACTCAATTAATCCAGTGAATCCCTACAGACTGCAAGCTAATTGAGGAGTACAAAATACAAGTTAATGCCTTTGAAAGTAAATCTTACTGGCAGAAAATATTGCTCATCTAGCGGTCTATGCTTTGTTTTTACAGACCAAACACATATAGAACTAAAAGAATCTTATCCTTGTCTTGGCTACGGAAACTCCTCAAGCTTGCATGTTATACAATTACCCGATTTGGCACCATTTTGGGTGTCATGTGATGCCAATTTGGCCCGTCATACAGCGACGTCTGAATGGAGACATTTCGTTCTGTCGTGATTGGGCCAGCTATCAACAAGGTTTTGGCAATCTCTCAGCAGAGTTCTTCATGGGATTAGATAAATTGCATGCCTTGACAGCGGCCACACAATATGAACTTTGTATACATCTAGAAGACTTCGAAGGCGAAACACGTTATGCCAGATATGATAATTTCAGTGTTGGCAGTGCAGATGAGTTTTACGAGCTGAAATCTTGGGGAAATTTCACTGGTGATGCTGGAGATTCGTTAGCAATGCATTTGGGCAAAAAATTCGCAACATACGATCGGGATAATGATCCAAAAAGTGAAGCATTTTTAGACAATTGTGCTGTACAGTATATTGGAGCTTGGTGGCACGCATCCTGTCATTAAAGGTAAACGGTTACAAATTGTTGATTTCAGCTAAGAACTTATTATTACTTTTTTGCAGCAACCTCAATGGCCTTTATTTGAAAGGTGAAATACGCGAAGATCTTACGGGTAGGGGTATTGTCTGGGACAGTTGGCTTGAGCCTGACTATTCTTTAAAGTCTGTGCAAATGGTGATAAGACCCAAATCTGCAGCCTCTACTTAAAATTTGTGCTAAATTTTCTAAAGTAATTTTTGAAACAAACTACTTGAAATGTTTAATAAAACCCTGTGACGGGGTTGAACGTAATTTCTGTACCAGATTATCGTTATTTCAAAAGGTGCTGGTTGCTGTTCATTAGCTCAACCTATCTGAAGTAAAAAAGCAAGCGTCTTCCCAGATTTAGCATGTATTCCTGCCAAATGAGCCTAATAAGGACTCCTTTTTTGTGTAAAAATAAATAAGACTGTCAAAGCGCTTTAACCAAACAAAAAGTTTTGTCATTAATACGCATAGCCGATGGAATCATATGAGAATGCATTAGGGGAAAAGCTTACAAATAAACTGAGCTATATAAATCTGAATATAATGGCCTATATCTTCAATTTTAACAAATGACAATTGAAAGCCAAATAAGCTTATTTTAGAAAAGTTCTTCGAACCATCTCCGAGGGCAATGGGGAGATAGATGATTGTCAAGACGGATAATAATTGTTGTGTCTTACACACCCAACTTTATTTGATCAAAGACCTCCTGACATCCACGACTTTCTTTAAAATACAAGCACAGAACTTAACGCTCGACTTGATCTAAGCTGAAAATGCATAATGGGAATACCAAAACAATTTTATCTGTAGTTTCTAACAAGCCTGAAGGCCTCTTAAAAGATAAAATTTAGAAATAATTGTATAATTCACATAAATAAATAAAATGTATTAATTGATCACATTTCGTATTTTTATTCATTTTTGAACGTAGCGAAAAATGTAATTTTCCATTTTTGGAATCAAATAATATTTGAAATTTCAACGAATTGCGCCAAAGTTAGCGATTGATATGGAATATATCTGTTGCATACTTTTAGTTACTTTTCCAATTTCATAGCAAGCAGCTTTTTTATTGGTTTCACCTACTGCGCTTGCTGTTCGCCTGATAGATTGGCAGCTGCTGAGACTGAAAATTAGCAAAATCGAAGCAAAAAGTTTGGAACTTTTTTTCTGACTGTTTGCGTTGTTTTTTTCAATCAAGTTAAATCGCTTTGGGAAATCATTGAGAAATTAAAAATTTGAATAGACTTTTAGTTATTTTTTAAGATTCTATTTAATACAAAGATTCTATTTTATTAAAGTCGTGAAGATTTTTGTAGGAAGAAACCTAACTTATGAAGAATAACCTTAAAAAATTGTGTAAATTTATTTATTTATTATTAATTGCAATTTGCCTTATAATTAAACAATTTTAAAATTAAGGAATTTTAAATCATAAAGAGAAAAATATAATTTAAAACCAATACGTAACCCTTGCCAGATGGGTGAGTTTTTTATAGAATTGCTTTGCATCACAACTGGGGCTGGCTAGGAACTTGGAAACGTATTAAGTAACATAACGTCCAACGTTGACCAAGTTGGGCGGTTCCATAGTTCGTTATTAGTCAAAGATGCTTGATTTGGCGAATCAAAATGAGTGGATTGAGTAGAGCGTTTGAAAAATTGGAAATCGTATTGGTTATTATAGTTTGCGCGTAAGACTCGAAATGGATCATGCAATGCATAATTGGATCTACAAAATGTTACTACTAGAGTTCGATTTACTCTAGATGGAATGACAAAAGAATCAAACAATTAAAAACAACAATGATATCTTTGTTATATGAAATAGAAATGGAAAAAACTAATGCCAATGATACAATCATCGAATTGACTAAATAATTATTTTGAGACCTACAAATCTTTGGTAAAAGCCACCGGGACTCATTCGAAATATTTCTTACTTTCGTTTAATATTTAAAACTTTGCTCCATGCGACTTTTAGTGATTTCAGAAAAATATTGCCGCTTTTAGGACATAATAGTCACCTAAAAATTCGTTTTCCACTTGCATACTTAAGGAGATTCCCAGAAATCATCACATTGCCTAAAACAATCATTCGATTACTATTATTATTGTGCGCTATATTATTATTATTTTTTTTATTCTAAAAGATGATTATTTAGTTAATTGCTATACATAAAGTGCTTATCTTTCTATGATATATTACTTTCTTTTGTACTTTATGACAGTTCAAAAATTGCTTTTTTCGTACATCGTACATCATGTGTATTTCGTCATATTACTTTGCATGCAAGTTTAGAGCGCAACATTTTGGGGAACCTGCCTATGGTGCTCTGAAAAATAGCCAGTTGCGGCTTGTCTTCCTAGTTCCCATTGATGTAGACCGGGAGTTGTTGTCGCTATAGTGTATCTAGAGAGGAACTCTGTAAAAAGCGCTGAATAAAACTTGAAAATTTTTTTCTGATTTTCGAAAATATATACAAAATATTTACTAAACGTCAAGTGGACTTAACTACAGTATATCATTATAGGTATCTCTACAACTTTTGCTAAAAATGCATTGATTTACATATTTTAAGTATTGCAAATCGATTGATAAGGTTAATTAGGAAAACTTTATTATTAAAAACACCAAGCACTTTTTGTCGCAGACTATTTGCATTTTATTTTTTGAGTAACCCATTTGAAATGTTTTTGAAACCTTTAGTTATCGTTTTATTTGTTTCAATTAATGTAGCTGTTGGTATACTATGTCAAACATTTGGTGGAAAATGCGCCTACAATTTTCAAATGTTATGTGCCAAAAAAAATCAATTGAAA
Source organism: Chymomyza procnemis (assembly GCA_035046065.1). Lineage (NCBI taxonomy): Eukaryota > Metazoa > Arthropoda > Insecta > Diptera > Drosophilidae > Chymomyza > Chymomyza procnemis. The sequence goes on from JAWNOJ010000024.1 coordinate 12,100,296, forward strand.
TATTTCTCATTTCATTGCGGAACAAACAAAAAATGCTGTAAAAAGTTAAATATAAACGATGCGATCTGATTTTTACAAATATATATATATATATAAATATGAAACAATAAAGATATAAATTATATAAATCAAAAAACAAATTTGTATATTTTCCTATATTTTAAAGGACTAATTTTTATAAACGCGCTGAACGAAACAACACTGGCGCCACCCAGCAGCCACAGATTTACAGAATATAAACCCACATTTTTGTCGCAGTTTTTGCATATTTAAATGCGAATAATCGATTAGTTGCAATTTGTTAATTAACGATTTTATTTAAGATTACAAGAGTTGCCTTTTGTACTTGGGCTTATCTCCATTTTCGAAAATATCGAAATATCGAAGAACAAAAATAAAAATTAAAAAATAACTATAGTTTTTCAAAATATTCCTTATTGAGATCTAGACACTTTTGGAGGCGTTTGCAGCAATTGTCGAAGCACTTTTACCAGCACTCTGATTGAGGTATCTGAAAAACATGCCCACTTCTTTGGATATCGTACAGAGATAAAAGGAAGTCATTCTGTGCCCCAAGTCAAAACTATATATGGCTCAGTTGTTTGAGCCGATGTGTAAGAGACAGAAGCATGATCCGTGTTCGGCAGTTGGTTTTGCCGATTTCTTGAAAGACAACTGGCAAACAAATGTTTGGGTATCACTCAGAACTGACTGGTTCTGCGTTGTGCTAGTGGTGCGGTGGCGATACGTTCAGTTTTCCGAAAATCAGGCATTTTTCTTGTGCAAAACAACTTTTGTTGGATTTGTCTCCTTTTGAAACACCCATACAGTCGACTGCTATTTATTTTTAGGCTCATAAGCGTAAATCCATGATGTATCACCTGTTACAATGTCATAGAAGTGTTTCGAAGTGTATCATAGTTTTTGAGCATTTCTTTCGATCCATCAAGAAGAGTCTTTTTTTGAGCGATCCCACAAATTGTGTGGAATCTGACATGAAGAAATATTTTGACAGTCAAAAGTTCATGCAATATTGAAGGTTGTCTCACTCTCACCATAGGTCACATAACGATCTTGCAATATTAGTTTGCGCACAGCAACAATAGCTTTCGGCACAAGTACTGATTTTGCACGACCTTCACAAAATTTGTCTTGCAGTGAACTACGACCTATAACCTGCAAACGTTACTATATATATAAAGTTTGTGCCAGCCCAAAATATTACAGTTCAAGAAATCGCAAGATCTTGTTACTTACGTAAACTTGGTTTGAGCCAATTCAATACTTAAAAGACTTTTAGGCTTTCCAAGTATTATGTCGAAATCGGATTATCATACAGTGTGCTCAGGGAAAATCAGCAAAGAAAAAACGTACTTCACTCCAATGATCATCACATCGTTAGAAATCATTCATGAGTCATCTCATTTGAAGGAGCTTAAATTTGATTAAAATCTTTTGACTATATTTTGTAAAGGGCTGTCTGTTTGACCCTTTTCGACAGTATGTCGGCCCTAAGCCACCAAAGCTTTATTACCGATCGAGTCGTATGCCTGCTCCTAATTAATAAGTTCTCGATATATTATAAATTATGCTTAACTTAAACTGGTGGAGCAACTTGTAGCTGATGTTTGTTAAGCAACATTTGCAAAACTGGGAAAACCATCGTCCTCAGATAAAGAAGAAAGGCTAAATAGCAAATAATGCCCACTAATGCCAAAGGTTGTCTCAATTTCACGATGGATTGCATGACGATCCTGCAATATTAGTTTGCGCATATTATCAATGGTTTCCGGATAACAACTGATTTTGGATGAGCTCCAAGAAATTAGTCTTGGAGTGAACTACGACCACAATAGAATTCACCATACCATCCAAAACGCTGCTGCTTGATGGAGATTCATCGCCATGAATTCATCCATGCAGTGATATTGAGGTAATCTACGTCGAAGGAAGTAAAAAATTAAAGCACGAAAATTTTCACGATTTACTTTCATTTTTTGGCCAAGATAAATTTTCTAAATTAGTGAAAACAACACAAACATCGTTCGTATGTCAGAACGTTCTGAGTGCGTGTAACCTCAAAAATGGCAAACCTAACGTTAGCGATACGTTTTTCCAATCTCGAAATAGAAAAGGCAACCCTCGTAGAAGGAAATGACATGGAGAGCAGCAACAGATTTACAGAATATAACCCAACTTTTTTTGCGAATAATCGAATTGTTGCAATTTGTTGGTATATTATTAGTTTACAAATAAATGGCTTGAAGAGTGCAAAATAGATTTTAGCTGAAATAAAATGAAGGCAGTGCTCTCTTCTAGCTGCTTTAACGCATTTCATTTATTTTTATATAGAAAACATTTTCGATTTCCTTAAAAGATATTTTATTTAGTAATAAAATTTTTTTCGCATAAAACTTGAACACTTATTCACACTTTATTCAAAGCACTTGAGAACTTAAAAAAAAACACATTATTATTGCGTTAATATTAAGCTATCGAATTTTATTTTTTTAACTATTTATATTTATAAGAATATGCTGTCGGTTTTAAGTATATCATTATAGGTAACGCTACAACTATAGCTAAAATGCATTGATTTACATAATTTAAGCATTGCAAATCGATTGACAAGGTTAATTAGGAAAATTTTACTATTAAAAGCGGCAAACACTTTTTGTCGCAGACTATTTGCGTTTTATTTTTCAAGTAATTCATTTTAAATGTTTTTGAAACCTTTAATTATCGCTTTATTTGTTGCAATTAATGTACTTGGTGCAGAAAGTACGGTTTCATCATGTAAAGCGGCTGGTGGCAACTGCATCATTCATTATGCAATTTTATGCAGGGCCACGCATCCTGCTATGATGTTTGATTCCAAAGACTGCCAACCATATGGCAAATGCTGTAAAGTGTTTTAGATCATAAACATTTTTTTCGAATTTTAATAAATAAGAAATGAATAAAAATTGAAATAAATTGTACGCATTTTATGATAATCGTCTTTCATTCTGAAGTGCTTCGCATAAAGTGTAATTTAGTTTAGTTGTCAAAGTAAGACGGGATTATATTTAAAGAAATCAGAATCTAATCAGAAAATCGAATTTAGCTACGAAATACTTTCAGTTAAGTTGACTGTGGGTTTGTTTCTGTAATTTCAAAAAAAAAAACTTTGTATTTGCCAAATATTGAATATATTCCCCAATATGTACATAGAGTCTTAGCTTTTATTACTATAAATAGGCAAAGAATTAGTATATATTTCTGAAAATCGCTTCATTCAGCTCGGCTTATGACGTGCAAAGTAAACCCAATTTATTTTTATTTCTTTATTGTCTCATATGTATATTTGCAAGGTAGTCCCTGTTTCCCGAGTTGGGCCATTTGCAGCATTGCTCTCTTGGACCGCATTCCGTTGAGAAATACATCATTCCAGGCTCTCTCGAGCATATTCTGTGATAACCCGACACGCATTTTCCACCATTTCTGTAACAATTTGAAGCAACAAAAACTCCATTAATTGAAACTAATAAAGCGATAATAAGAAATTTGAAAATCATCTCAAATTGAACACTTAAAAAATCGAAACGGTAATGATGTGACAACAATATTTGCCCTTTTTATAAAATAGTTTTCGTAATTAACCTTTTCAATTGATTTGCAATACAATAAGTAATTCGATCAAGTCCAAGCGATACCTTTAAATATGCAAGAACTCTTATTCGAAAAAGTATAAATAGTTTAATTTGTAGACTTATTGTTTTTGTGGGTTATACGATTTATTACATTTCAGCAAAAATGTATTTTGGGTGGCGCCAGTGTTGTTTCGTTCAGCGCGTTTATAAAAATTAGTCGCTTGAAAAATGATAAAAAATATAAGAAATCATGCAACATTTTTTTTTTTTTTGATTAATACAGTTTATTTTTTTATTGTTTTATACATAAATCTAAAAATCAGAACGTGTCTTTAATCTTATGTATTCTAATTCGACAGCATTTTTTTCTTGTTCCGCATTGAAATGAGATATACTTAATTTGCCTTCTTTTGGCACATACCACTTTAAAATTGGAGGTGCATTTTCCACCAAATGTTTTGCATAGTATACCAACAGCTACATTAATTGCGACAAATAAAATGATAATTAAAGGTTTCAGAAACATTTAAAATGAATTACTCGAAAAATATAATGCCAATTGTCTGTGACAAAAAGTGTTGTCGTTTTTAATAATAAAGTTTTGCTAATTAACCTTGTCAATCGATTTGCAATGCTTAAATTATGTAAATCAATGCATTTTAGCTATAGTTGTAGCGTTACCTATAATGATATACTTAAAACCGACAGCATATTCTTAAAAATATAAATAGTTAAAAAATTAAATTCAATAGCTTAAAATTAACGCGATAATAATGGGTTTTTTTAAGTTCTCAAGTGCTTTGAATAAAGTGTGAATAAGTGTTCAAGTTTTATGCGAAAAAATTTGTATTATTAAATAAAATATCTTTTAAGGAAATCAAAAATGTTTTCTATATAAAAATAAATAAAATGCTATATGCCAGAGGAGAGCACTGTATTTTGTCCTTTTTTTTTGTTTAAGAAGTACAAACAAATTGCAAGTATTCGTAAGTAATTCAACTATTTCATAACTTCAAATATACAAAAACTGCGCAAAAGCATTGGGTTATATTCTGTAAATCTATTATCTGCTTCAATTGATGCAAAGATTCGGCTGTAAGATTTATAATTATGAAATTTATACCCATTTTATTTTAATTAACGCCTTATAATTATTTATTGTTTTATGCAAAGATGAAGAAATTAGTTTGTGACATTTTATGTAAACTCTTTGCAGCATCTCTCTCTCGGGCCGCATTCAGGGGAGTGTGCTCTGGAACATAATAATTTCTAATTCCTTATGCATTTTCCACCATTTATTTATTAATATTTAAGCGTATAACTAAGTCCAGTTGATCTTAAGATTAAACAAGTTAAACATTCTAAAATTTTGAACTAATAAATGATAACGAGAAAAAAATATAATAAAACTAAAACGTATTCCTAGCCTGATGGGTGAATTTTTTATAGATGTGCATCGTCTCACATCTGGGGCTAGCCAGGAACTTGGATTTACAATGTAAAAGCTGAAAACAGAAAGTAGCTTAGCAATTTAAACTTTTTTTCCAAATAGAAGCCAAAGAACAACGTTGACCAAGTTGGGTTTTCATAGTTCATGATTGGTCAAAGAAGCTCGATTTGGGGAATCAAGATAAGATAATATAGATGAAGAAATGAATTTGATAGACCGTTCATAGGACACGAAAAACATTGTATAACGCATAATAAGTTCTACAAAAAGTTAGTGCTAGAGGTCGAAAATAGTATATTCTTGACCAGTACATTCTTAACTGATGAAATTAATGCAATAAGAAGTATAAATTTCAAGAACATTTCAAAAAGTGTGGGCGCTTTTTATAAAAGTTGTCTAAAATTCACCTTGTCAATTGACGTGGATACATGGATTTCCAAATGAATAAATAATAAAATATTCGATTGCGATATTTTATTATTAAGTTTATGTAGATGATAATAATCTTGTTTCAACAACTTTAATAGTTTTCACACTGTAAAATGCATCAAGTACATAAATACTTGACGTCCAAAGAAAAAATAATAAATAATCAAAAATATTTTGCACACTTCTTTTATTCGAAATACTTTTTGTTCTGCGTCAATTTGAGCTTTTTTCAGAGTTCAGAGAGAAAAAACTTAACGCCTTACGAAAAATTGAATTTAGATTTTCCAAACTGTATAAAATAGAATCTTAAAAAATAACTAAAAGTCTATTCAAATTATTAATTTCTCAATGACTTCTCAAAGCGATTTGACTTGATTGAAAAAAAAACAACGCAGTCAGAAAAAAAATGTTCCAAACTTTTTTGCTTCGATTTCGTTAATTTTCAGTCTCAGCAGCTGCCAATCTACCAGGCGAACAGCAAACGCAGTAGGCGAAACCAATAAAAAAGCTGCTTGCTCTGAAATTGGAAAAGTAACTAAAAGTATGCAACAGATATTTTCCATATCAATCGCTAACTTTGGCGCAATTCGCTGAAATTTCAAATATTATTTGATTCCAAGAATGGAAAATTACATTTTTCGCTACGTTCGAAAATATAATAATAATAATTAAAAAATTCGAAATTTTATCAATTAATAAATTTTATTTATTTATGTGAATTATAGAATTGTTTCTAAATTTTATGTTTTAAGAGGCCTTCAGGCTTGCTAGAAATTACAGATAAAATTGTTTTGGTATTCCCCTTATGCATTTTAAGCTTAGATCAAGTCGAGCGTTAAGTTTTGTTCTTGTATTTTAAAGAAAGTCTTGGATGTCAGGAGGTTGATCAAATAAAGTTGAGTGTGTAAGACACAACAATTATTATCCGTGTCAACATGTTGATAATTTCCTAATGACTTTCTATCTTGTCATGATACATTGATCCTCCCCATTGCCCTTGGAGATGGTTCGAAGAACTTTTCTAAAATAAGATTATTTGGCTTTCAACTGTCATTTGTTAAAGTTGAAGATATAGGCCATTATATTCAGATTTATATAGCTCAGTTTATTTGTAAGCTTTTCCCCTAATGCATTCTCATATGATTCCATCGGCTACGCGTATTACTGACAAAACTTTTTGTTTGGTATAAAGCAGTCTTATTTATTTTTACACAAACAAGGAGTCTTCATTAGGCTCATTTGGCAGGAATACATGCTAAATCTGGAAAGACGCTTCATTTTTTACTTCAGATAGTTTGAGAAAATAAGCAGCAACCAGCACCTTTTGAAATAACGATAATCTGGTACAGAAATAACGTTCATCCCTGTCGCAGGGTTTTATTAAACATTTCAATTAGCTTGTTTCAAAAATTACTTTAGAAAATTTAGCACAAATTTTAATTAGAGGCTGCAATAAAAATTCGAAATGTTATCAATTATTACATTTTATTTATTTATGTGAATTATAGAATAGTTTCTAAATTTTATCTTTTACGAGGCCTTCAGGCTTGCTAGAAATTACAGATAAAATTCTTTTGGTATTCCCATTGTGCATTATATGCTTAGATCAAGTCGAGCGTTAAATTTTGTTCTTCTATTTTAAAGAAGGCCTTGGACATAATGTCAATTGTTAAAGGATGAATGAATGTCGCACAAACACAACAACAAGAAATTCATATTCTCTTTAATAACAAGGAAGTTCTGATCAGTGTATGAAAATAAACGAAATGCGAGTTTTTCCTTACGAAAACTTAAACCGGATTAGGGAAATTCGAAAAAAACTTTTGATATAAAGTTTTGAAATACGTAAAGTGAGCATTCACATTATGTAAGTATATAATCACAGCATTTCGCTTCACTTGGTCACAGGAAAGAATGAGGATTTTTGCCAATAACTATAATTCAGTAATTCTTGGGCGCAGACTTTCCAAATCTACATTCATCTTCAAAATGGATGTACAGCAGCGGCAAATGAATCTATGATGACATCCACAAATCGTCAATCGAAGCCTTTCGCTTCAAATGTGAACATTGCATGTGCTTAAGTTTGTACATCGTAGGTTACGAGTCTCAAATTGAGACGGAGACACACACCAAGGAATACCCGTGACAAAGCTTCATACATACACAAAAATCCTTATTGGAATAACAATATAAGCTGTATCTGAGTGCTCCATATACAGCAGTATGGAACAAGATAATCAAAATATTATCAAGAATGGAATTAATGGAGATTTCCATGTTAAAGCAGATGCCTATACTTTTGAAGGAACTCGCGTACCTTGGAACCGCCGTTATTACCAACTAATCGATGGTCAGCCTGAAGATTATGAGAAGAATCACACTTACAAATAGGTGTGACTATGGTCGAAGTAAGCAGATACCTCTTTTGAAATACAAGACACTTATCCGGTATGTGTTGTTATATGTCTATAATCTACAATCTTCTGCAAATAGGATATTCAGCAAACGATAAATTTAGGTATGATGACATCCACAGTGACAGTCGGGCCCATGCACTTTAAGTTTGAACATCGTCTGTCACTCATCTCAGGTTGTCACAAGAAGGAACATCCGTACCAATGCATGTTGGAACGTGCTGTGGCAAAACTGCTATGACGATGACCTATGAGGCCGCCGCAAAATTTTTTGCTTCTTCATTTCGTTAATTTGCAAGCGGAGCAGCTGCTGAGCTACCAGGCGAACAGCATACTCAGTAGGTGAAACCAATAAAAAAGCTGCTTGCTATGAAACTGATATAGTCACTAAAAGTATGCAACGCAAATTTTGCTTATGAACTTTAAAATTTATTTATTTAGTTTGAAGATATTTCTAAAATTGTTCCGTATAAAGAGAAATAAATAGTTTGAAAATTTATATTTCTCATTCAATCCATTAATAAATTTTATAATATATGCAAGGAATACTATAAGAGCAACTGACAGCCAATAGCATTTTGTGCAATATTGTTTGCCATAAGTCACTCGAATCATAATTATTACAAACGCTCCATTGAAGCTTAAAAAATCTTTCCTAAAAAAACGCATTTGTAAAACAACAGTTTGCTGTTGCTCATTAATATTCAGCAACAACTGCTGAAAACCACAAAAATATTTTAACAAAACCAAAAAAATAAAACAAAATTATTTATTTATTTTATAAAATAGTAGTTTTTCTTGTTTTTATTATCATTTTTCATATTTATCATTCTTCAAGTTTGTTTTTTTTTGTGTAGCATTTTTGTTTTGCCTTATTACATATTCATAATTAATTAGTTTACTTAAAGTCAATTAATTATTTTTTATTTATAATTAAATTAATAGTTAAATGTTTTTTGTTTTTGTTACTTTTTTGTCTGTGGTTGTTTGTATTTTTTTTGTTTTTTTTTTTTGTTTTTTGAGAATGAAACTAATGCGCTTAGTTTTTAGCTCTCTTTTGTTTTTCTGTTTTGTCAATTTAATTTTAAATTTTTTAAATATATCAATTATGTAATTTTTGTAAACTTATTTGATTTCATTTTTGTTCATTTTGTTTTAATTTTAATATTTGCAATTTAACTTTATGTTTCACTTTACTTAGTTACGTTTATATTTAAATATTTTATAGACTTTATATACAAGTTGTGGCTTTTTTAAACTTATTTATTTTTTGCTTTTTTATTTTATGCAAGTAAATTTTAAAGCTTAATTTAAAAAAAACGGCGCAAAATGAAGCTATACAGAGTTTTGTTTAAAAAAAACATGCCAGCAATTGTTGACTCATATTTTAAAACGCTTTAAAAATGTTGTATTTTCTTTAGTTAAATTAACTAAACTGTAGGCATTGCTTTTAAAACTAATTGAGAATTTTGTTAAAAAAAACCATTAGAGCATTTTTTAGTTTTGAAGCGCCTAAGCTAATGAGAATTCCATTGAACACTATAAGTTTTACTTTTAATATTATAATTATGTGATGTCTTTGTTCATAGTTTAATATTTTGTTTGTGTTTATTTTTGCATCAGTCAAAAACTAATTTGCATAAAATATTAAAACATTGAGGCCAATGAAACATAATATAAACACAGACAAAAAACAAAAAACATAAACTAGTAACCTAAATATTACAACAAATACATATAAACATATTAATTATATAAAGTACTTTATGTATATATGCATTTCAGTTTTATACAAAACATATTTAAATATTTATATATATGCAGACATAGACAGTTATATAGTGCATAACAATGTATAACATGAAACAGGATCTTTAGCTTTATCAGCTACAATATAAAACATAAAGCTTTAAACCTAATACAAAATTATGTAAATATTTATATATAAAATATATATATATATGTATAGATAACACTGTGCAACTGCGTTTGATATATTTTAGTAAAGATTTTGCATTTGAAGCGAATGTTTTTGCTTTAAGTTGCTGCAGTTTACAAATTTTTGCTTTTTTTACAACTCTGGTCACACTAATTGACAGAAACAAAATGGCGGCCAAATAAATGAGCTGCTGGTAACACTGGTTTGGCGCAAGCTGTATTGTTTATGAACTTAGAGTTATGTGGATTGTAAATTGGCAAGCGTAAGTGGAAAGTGCGCTCAAGTACAGGTCTACAAATTTTAAAAAATTTTAAAATAAAAATACAGCTGTTTCCACTTTAGTTGCTTAAACGAAATGCCTCGAACTGTGAACAAAATAAATAATTTATAGTTTTAACTAGAGTAACGTTATCGCAAAGTACATATTTTTTTTGTGTATTTCCAATATATCAATAGTTCTTTCTCTTAGCCCAAACGATTTGGTCGAACGTAAGTTCAAATACTAAAAAAAATATTGTAACTTTTTCTAAATTAATGTAAATCTTATATTTTAATGAAAAATGTTAAAAACATTAAAATAAACTCTTACAGCAATATTATTATTATTATTAAAAAAATATTATTATTATTCAAAAATTATTATTGTTATTAAGTCATTTGTTTGTTATTACAAAATTTTTATTATGATTAAAAAATTATTATTATGCTTAAAAAATTCTTATTATTATTCAAAAATTATTATTATTATTCAAAAATTTTTATTATAATTCAAAAATTATTATTATGATTAAAAAATTACTATTATTAAAAAAAATGTACAAAATAAAAAAAATTATTTCAAAAGCTTTAAAAAAAATGAAAAATTTTTAAATAATTTTAAAAGTATTTCTTTGATTACTTTTTTTAACTTTATTAAAAACTTACAAAAAAATATAGTTTTTTAGGCAAAATAATCAAAAGTATTTAAGTTTAACTTTACCAAATCGGGCTTTGTGCTATTTAAAAACTTCTGTCGATATTTGAAATTTTTTTGAAATATTTAAGCTAATTTATTGAAAATTTGCGAAAGTGGGTTCAAAAATTTATAAATTATTATTTGAAATATATGAATAGCTATTTGTCTTCGCCAAAACGTTTTAGTGTTTATCTGTGTTTAATCGAAATTTTAAATATTAGAAAATTATACTCGCTTTTTAAACGCTTTCAGATTTTAAGCTTTATTAGAAAAAAATAAAGTTAAAACTTTGTCTTTGTCAAATCGATTTGGTTGCTATTTCTGTATTTAAACGAAAATTCAAACATTAAAAATAAATATATATTGTCTAATTTAAATAAAAATTGTTAATAATAATAAGTTTATTATAAAAAAAATAACTCTTTATCTTTAGGTATCAAAATGATTTAGTCGCTAATTAATCATTCAAGTCAAAATGTTAGATAATTATAATTTTTTTAAAAATTAATGTACGTTACTTTAAAAATTGCTTCCATTATTTTATTATGTTTGAAAGCGAAAGTTTTGCGCTTTCAATTATACCAATCCACATGATTTATGTAATTTAATTCCGACTGCTTTGTTTTATGTGAATTTAAATCGAAACGCCAATATCAAGTTAAAAATGCACTACAAATATTTTGAAATTATTTTTTAAATATTCTTTGAAATTTCTAGATTGTATTTGTGTTAACTTTATGTTGCATATTGAGAAATATTTTTAATTTATTTTTTTCAGAGACAATCTAGAAATAGATTTTAGCAGCAAATTAGAATCCCTACTGTGTGCGGCAGTATTGCTAAGTTCCAGAAAGGGAATTTATTTTATGCAAAAATAGCAAAGTCTTGTTTATATAAAAATAGAAAAGCTATACAAGTAATATTATATGTTTAATATAAAAAAATTAAATATTAATTCTTATTTTAATGAAAATATTTAAACTTATAGAACAATTTTGTGCAAACTGCAGCAATCATCAGCTGTTTTGTTTAAAATGAACTAAGCTTACGCCAGACACATGGGATTTGCAAGTAGAAATAATCTTTTTAAAGAATTTGATGCTAGACAAATATATAAAAAATAAATCAAATCATTAATTAGCAAATTACTGAACTATGTGAATCATGCGAAAACGTTCTCGGTTACCAATTGTTCATTAACTTTTTCATGAAACTTTAATTTCGTTAAATCTTAATTAAAGTATTATTAAAAATTTTTGTCTGTATTTAAAAAAATGTGTTTTTAACGTAAAGCTTGAGCATGGCTTTCAAATACAAACTTTCACATAATAAATCTTATTAAATTATACGTTTTATATAATATAAATTTATTTTCAATTTAATTTTATAATAATTTAAATTGTGACCCTTGTCTTGCAGCCCCTAAGCATCTGCTTCAAATGCAAAAATCTTTTTTTAAAACTTATTTAACTGCAGCAACAAGAAATTGTTACACAGTGTAATTATAATTATAATAATAAAAATACAAATTTGTTAAAATTAGGCCATCGAATTACAATTTCTTTGCCTTAAATATCCAACTGCTGTTTTGCTTTTTTTATTAATAACTTTTTAATTTTAAAGTAAAAATTCAATTGAAAGACGTTACAGTAATTTAAAAACTTAAATTATAAATTATTATTGACGAAAAAAAGTTGTTGTGTTTGCTGCTTTTTAGCTTGACAATTTTCTTATAAAGCAAATGAGATTTGTACAAAATTTGCAGCAAATTTAAACATAAATTTTAACAAAATATTATATGTACTTTATTTTTTCTTATAAATTTTTATTTAAAAATAAAACTTCAATTGAAATACGTTACAGTTATTTTAAAACTTAAATAATAATGACAAAAAAATTGAAATAAAATAATTGGTTTACATTTTTTAATTTTTCTTAAAGCGCAAATTAAAAAAAAAATTTTAACAACATTTTATACATATTTTATTTTTTTTATTTATAAATTTTCATCTTAAAATAAAAATCAATTGAAATACTTGCAGAAATTATAAATAATGACAAAAGAATTAAAATAAAAATAGTTGTTTAGCATTTTTTTAATTTTAAATTTTACTTCAAGCGCAAAGCAGATTTTTACAAAAAATAAACAAAATTTTATACATATTTTTTTTTTTAATATTGTTAAACTTGAGTTATTTAAAATTTTTTAATTAGTTTTGCTGTTGTTGCTCGTTTGCGCAAATGCTTTTTATATTCTGTTTGTTGTTTGTAGTTTTAATTAAACTTTAATTTATATTTTTTTTAGGCTTTAAAGTTAAATACAATTTAAATGCTTTGCAGTTTGTTGTTGTTGGTTTTATTGTTGTTGTTTGGGTCTGGCTGCTTAATTAATTTGCACTTGATTGTTTTTACAGAACTTATTATTTTTTTGCGCTTTTAAAGAATTCTGCTTTTGTAAGTTTTAATTTGTATTATTTTTTATATTTGTCGCACATTTTTTTTATAGTTTGTTTATCATGCAATTAATACGATTTTATTTGTTTGCTGTTTTTGTTGTTGTAATCTCGCTATAAATACATATTTACGCACAATAAATATATTGTTTATATATATATTTATACGTTTTAATTTATATATATATATAATTCATTTTGTTTGCTTTTTCAATTATTTATAATAATGTTTTTCATTTTTTTTTTTGCATTTTTGTATCAATTAATTTTAATAAAAAATATCTTACTTTTCGTTAAATTTTTTCTTGTTGTTGTTATTTGTATGAAAAGTTTTTGCATAATTAATTTATTTTTTTTTGCATTTTTTTTGTTTTGTTTTGTTTGTTTTCTTTACTTTAAATAAAAATAATTAGCATAAAAATTACATTTACATTTAATTTGAGTTCATTTGATTTTTGTTGTTTTTGTGGCTTCTGCGTCATTTGTTGTTGTTGTTGTTTTTGTTGCTCCAATTGTTGTTGTTTTTGTCGTTTAATTTTATGTTTTTGCTTTTTATGTCGCTCCGCCAACGCTTTTGGCTGTCAAACTTTACTATTGCTCGGCGCTCGAGTTGTGGACTCGTAATGCCCCCGGCCCAATGCCGCATATGCATCGGCATAGGGCAGCGGCTGTGCTTGGGTTTGTTGCATTTGTTGTTGTTGCTGGTGTTGTTGTTGGTGTTGTTGTTGTTGCTCATGCAGCGATGTGGGCCGGCTATAACTTGCTTGTAGCGGCAGCGCGACGACTGTTTTTGAAGAGAAACGAAAAATTTTGTTAAGTTTTTGGGAACTTCGAAAAATAATATAAATATAATACAAAGTATATACATATAAACTTTTAAAATTATATGCAAAATTTAAAAAATTAAAAATTAATCATGTTGCATAAAATAATTGTTATTTAAGCAAGTAGTCGCAACTAAAGCCATATCATTGATTTTATTATTTTTTCAGCAAAAACGCAGGGCGTTGACTTTTGTATGCTCAGAAAAACAAAAATAAAAAATATTCTAATAAAATTTAATATATTTTTGCACAGTTTTATAAAGGTGCTAGGACACTTCGATAAACAGAACAGATACAAATTCGTCTACTTCTATGGAAAGTTTTCATCCCAGTTACTGTGACTATTATTCGCATTAACTGATACTTTCCCATTAAATATTATAAACAAATTTTTAAACTTTACTGTTTATCTTACTATACAGAGCCTACAGTTTATCGTAATGTTGAAAATCGTTTTGAGAACTTTGTAAACTCTTTTGGCTTGAAAGTAATTTCAAAAGTTCTTTTAATAAAAGATTACAAAATCCAGACAAACTTGAAAAATATTGCAAAAGTTTTTCAAAGCATTACGATACGTTGATACTTTCAGACAATTATCGTAATTAGCTGTTAGTTCTTAAAAACAAATTTTAAATCCTTACTGTTTTTCTTACTACACAGAGTGCTAGCCTACAGTTTGTCTTAATGTTTAAAATCGTTTTGAGAACTTTGTAAATACATTTAACCGGTTTCGGCTTGAAAGTAATTTCAAAAGTTCTTTTAAATAAAAGATTACGAAGTCCAAATGAGCTTGAAAAATATTACAAAAGTTGTTCAAAGCATTGAACAAAAGCAGCTGCGCGTAAACCAAAATTAAATTTTGATCTTGTAAAGATCTTCTATTTTTTTTAAATTTCTGTTTTTATAAATATCCCTAACTAGAAGTGTAAATTATTGAATATTTTCAACTTGTATGATAGGGCTTTCGGTACGCTACTTTTGATTTATAAAAATAAATAATAACTTTAAAAAAAAAAGATGATGTAATTCGATTACCTTAAAAAAAATGAAAAAGATCTTAATTGATTGTCATAAGACAATCGTAGGATTTTGTTAAAAAAATTACAATTGAGTGATTGTTTATATAATAACTTGAAAATTTTACAATTAGTAATTAGTTGTTATAATAATAAAAATGTTAAACATAAAGTTATTTAAGAATAAATAAAACAATTAAATGGATCTGCTGCAAATTGCGTTTGTTCTTTGGAGTATAACTCAAGCTGTCATTGCAACCAGTCAAAATTCTTAGTTAGTTATAGTCAAAGTCTTATATAAGTTAAACTTTAGTCTAACTTTGCGGAATTTTTTGTAGAATGTTATAACTTTGTTGCATTTTATTTAAAATTACCAATTTACAGTGTTATTTTTTTATATGTAAAAGGTTTTCAATTATTGTAAAAAGAAAAAGTTAAGAATAAAAATTTGAACAGCATATTTGAGATCGACAGGTTTTGAATTATTTTAAAAACAAAAAAGTTAAGGATAAAAATTCGAACAGCATATTTAGACTAGTTGGTAGTTGTATGAAACATGGGTCTCTTGTGCCCCAACTCGTATAGTTACTATGAATGCATCAGCCGAAATATGGCCCTAAAATGTGGCTTACTTTTAGAATAAATTAAAAAAAATATAAATTGTAATTATAATTATGTATACTTGCTTTTTTCAAACAAATAATTTCGTTTACTTTGTTTAAGAATTTAAATTAAATTTAGTATTCCCTTTGGTATGCTGTAGTAGCTCAAAAAGCGGAGCATGGAAACATGGTCCCTTCATAGCTTTTTAAGGAGAACAGGGAGCTGCAGTTTATAGTACATTCCGAAATTAAAAAAAGAAAAACTATTTTTAAAAATTTACAAACGATTATACAACTAAGGATTGTCATTTAAGATTTAAAACTGGCAGTGCTATTAGTTTGTATCGTAATCCGACAAATCGCAAAATGTAATAGATCCTTTTTAAGTTTTTATAATAAAATTAGTAAAAATCAATCGGTTTAGTTAAAAAAAAAATATAAGTAAATTTTGTGTGCGCATGCAATAACAAAAACAACAACAATATACGAAAACAAACAACTAAACAGGATAACACTAAAATCATACACTTAAAGGGCGGGACCATACACAAAATTAATAGGGGACTTCTTTCAAGGATAGCAACAAACAGTTATCCGCAAAACTGTTAGTAAAAAAAATACAAAACATTGGTAGGTAGTACAGAACCAAAAAAAAATCAAAAACTCAACTCAAAACTGAAACCAAAAACGATAAAGGATAATGGATAACTTGTAAAATTTCATACCAATTGTAATTCATAAATGAGCTGGTTTTTCTTTTTGGTCAAATATTGCTTGCTTTAGGGAAACTTTTTGGGGAAGATCATGAAAGTAACCATAGGATCGTGAGTGCGCTAGGGATTAATCTCTCTCTCTCTCTCTCTTTTATTTTATGTTTTGTATGGCAGGCAGTCTCTTGTTCCACAATCTTGTTGCATATATTGTATATATCATGAACCTAGTCATGATTCCTCCTAATAGACTATATTGCGACGCGGCGTTGGCTTTGTGGACTTCTCTTTGCTGCTGCTGCGACTGCTGTGTTTGCTGTTGGACTTGTGTGGTTGCTGATTTGTGTCTTTGGTTTTGGCACTTTTGGCGCTCTTATTACTACTACTACTGGCCATGGCTGTGGTGGATGTGTTGTTGGTTGTGTTGTTGTTGGCATTGGTACGTGATGAGCGGGATTTATTGCGTGGTGGTAATTCTGCGTTTTTGCGATTTTGAGAAAATTAAAAGAAACAACAACAAATTAACTCAATGTCTCAGGGCAAAAAGGAAAAACAAGAAAATTTAAAAAAGTGAAAAATGAAAAAGGAAACTGAAAACTTCAAGGGTCACTCTACTTGGGATGCTGCACTACTAAGTGGAGCAGGGAAACGCACCTTTCGGCGCATAGAACGCTTGCTGTTGTGTTTGTTGTTGCTGCTGCGGTGAGAGTGCTTGTTGTGGTTGCTGCTGCTGTTGCTGTGCATTGACCGGCGGCAATGGCAGCGGCAGCTGTGCACGTGCCACAATGCCACCGCTGCTTATGGCCGCCTGCACACCACCACCACCAACAATACCCGGTGGTGCAGTGACCACCGGCTGTTCTGCATACCCGCCATGTGCGCCTGTTCTGGCTGCACCGCTTTGCGGTCGTCCGCTGCTGCTGGGTCGTGTACCGCGTCCATCGCTGCGTCGCGCATTTGCAGCTGCTGCCGAGGAGCGACTCGCGTGACCGCCGCCCGTGGGTAGTGGCACTATTGAGTGACCGCCCTGTTGGCGATCCCATTCGTGTGAATGCTGCGCATGTCCATGATGTGAACGACCGCCGCCGCCACCACCACCGCCATGATGACGACCGCCGCCGCCACCAGCAGCGCCACCACGTGGATAATGCTGCGCCTCATGCGCTGGCGGTGGTATGCTGCGTGGTCCAGCGCCGCGCTGATGTGGATGACGTTGCTGTGCACAAAGAATCATTAGTCAAGTCTCCAATTACAAACTAACAAACACTTACCATTCTTCTCAGCGTATTCATGGGCGCACGTAGCGTTTCGCTTATGCGTCTGGCACGACGCTTCTTAGGATTCGAGCTGGGCGTGTGCACGGCACAGCATTTTATGAACGCACCCATTACTACAATAAAACCTACGCCCATAAGCACCACAAAGTACCAGTTTTCGGTAACCCACTCGGCCACCGTCAATAGTGTCTCACGATTGAGCAGCAAATTCTTTAGTCGCACCAATGGTCCATCGGCATCAACGGCGCGACATCTAAGGAACACATCGCAGTAGCCCTGAAAATTATCGCAAGGCGAGCCCGGCTGCAGGCTAATGCCACCGGGCTGTATATTATATTCGGCAGCAAATTCGCTGGTGCTGCGGCAGGTGCCCGTATCGTTGCCATCCTGGCAGGCTAGTTCGCATAGTTTGCGTTTATCTACATGTGGCAGTGTGTTCGAGGTCAAGAAGCACTTGGTCATATTCCAGAGCAGGCAGGGTGAGCCCGTGCATTCGCCGCGTAAACACAAAGCTGTGCCATTGTTGCACATTGTCTTGTCATCACGATGCTTGGGCTCTGGGCATTCGGCAGTGGTGCCATTGCAGGTGCTGGACCAAGAGCACTCTGTTTCCTCTTTGCACTTTTGATGATAGTGCGTAGGCACAAAGGTGCAGCTGTTGGCCAGACAGCAAGGACCCTGCGAGGGCGAACATTGTGTCTTGGCACGACGCGTACAGCCTTTGGCACTGGAGTTCAATGATTGATCATATTCGCTTATTAGTCTAGGATAGCAGCAATTATCTTTGCATTCCTCTTCATTAAAGCCACAGTCGCATTCTTCACCGGATTCTACAATCTTATTGCCGCAGAAGGCACCCTCCGAGGCCTTAAAGCAATCACGTTTGGTATTGCCCACCAGCACATCGAGCACATTGGAAATGTTACGTATGGAGCAGGGTGAAAATTTGGAATTGTTGGGCCTATCGCCGGATGTGGCGCTTGCAAACATTATAAAGTTGCCATTCAGACCACCTGGACGGCACTCTTGTGGGTAATCATGCTGCATGGGAAAACACAAAACCACAATTAGGAGTCCATAAAGACAGGAATTTTTAGTACAAGTACTTACCGGTGAGCCAAAGTTGTGACCAATCTCGTGTGCCAACGTTAGTTGGGAGACTTTGGGTGGCACACGACTATTATAGTTAACAAAGGTTATGATGCCAGTGTTGAGGGAACGTTTAGTGCTTTGGTACTGGCCACCCACGGTTTCCGTATAGGTTTTGTACTTTTCGCATATGCCACCAGATGCGCCCGAAGCGCTAGCTACCCAGGCTAAGCCCAGTGTGCCACCAGTGAAGTCTCTGCGGAAGTAAAGAAAATTGTATTGAGTTTAAGAACGTCCATCGAATGATTTTGATTTGAAGTACAGGCCAGTTTGGTTTAAAACAGAAGGCTATGGTACAAAAAATTTGTTCCTATTTGAAATTATTTCTTTAAAGTTGTAAGGGCTATGTGTGTAAGTGACAGGATCCATGAACTCCTATCGCAGAGCAGCGTGGGAGCTTTGGAATAATGACCACTTTGTACTAAGACTCTCAAAAAGTAACTTATAAATTATTATGTCTGAAAACTCCAGAGTCCCTTTTTACACTTAGTTCATTCCAAAATATATCACTTGTATTATTATGATCAATAATAAGAGTGACCAAGGAGATATGCAACCTATGAGTAGTTTCCATATTTTGTCATTGATATTTTACCAAAGAAAGCAGCGAACTGGTAGTTGCCGAACGAAGCTAAACCAGCAACAAGTGGCTGGTGGTTCATGAGTCAGTGTATGGACAACCATCAAAATCTAGAGATATGCAAGCAAATAGCTTGGGAGAAATTGATAAACTCGAGAAATTAGGGCCCTGGTGATAGGTGGCAAGAGACTTTAATATTTCTGAGCTGTTAGGACGAAATAATGGTCATACCTTTCAATATTGCTCAATACCTTGAGGCTCGAAACCTTCTTTTGGATTTTTCAGACAGTTGCGAGATTTGTTAGATAAGTTTGATAGAACAGCTCAGATTCCCCAAAGATTTTCAGGTTTAGAAAAGAAAATGTAGTAAAAAGTAAGGAGAGTGATGTGTGGCGAATGCGTGAGAGATAATTGGAAAAACCTAGCTTCAGGAATCCCTAACATGACAAAATCAACCCGAGGTGGGATAATGGAACTCTTACTCTTTCTTCTGGTAAGTCTGATAGAACATCTCAGATCCCCCAAAGATTTTCAGCTTTAGAAAAGAAGATGTAGTATAAAGTAAGGAGAGTGATGTGTGGCGAATGCGTGAGAGAAAATTGGGAAAACCTAGCTTCATCTCTATCATGACAAATTCAACCCGAGGTGGGATAATGGAACTTTTACTGGATCACTCCGATCTAAATAAAAGATTGTTAAAAAATTACGTTCGTTTTCTATGAAGCACAAGATAGACAGACGAATAGCAGATGTTGATTGCTCACTATAACCTCTTAGTCTACGCAGCTCCGACGGCAGTCATAATGCATCGGTCTTAACCTTCGTATAGTGCAGTTCTCATTCCCACTTCTTATACCATTCTGCTGCTGTTTTTATAAAAATATGTTGATTTTTTTTGTTCTCCCTGACTTAGCTGCCATTGCTCCCAAGGCGGAGCATGTTGATATGCCTGCTATCCGGTTATTCGAAGACAACGAGGAATCAGGCATACGCTTTGAATTATACTGCGAAAAGTGTTCGAAAGAAACGATATCCAATCGCTAGCAGCACTGAGTCATACCTTGCACATACATCCACGGTCCCGAGCAACAAAGTACCAAGGTACCCATTTGAGGTTGGTGGAGTAACTTCCAAATTGGCTTCCATCAAGCCAAGCATCTCCGCGGCTCAAGATGAATCTTACATGGATTAAAACTTAAGTAAGTTTTTTGACGAATCATTGCATAATCAGCAATAATTAATAGTATTGGTATGCGGAATATGAGAGCCTACTAAATGTGAGTAATTCTTTCTCAGAGGTCAAAAACCAGCGAAAGACAAGATTCCAAACAAATAATTAACTTTCTATCGATAATCACGCAAATCAAGCATAATGAATCATGAGGGTATCATTCTTCGACGGTTAGCAAAGAGTATTTTTACGTGATACAATCAGACTGCACACATGCCAAATAATTAGGGGTTGTCTCTGAATAATATTAGATGGAAATTTATTTAATTGAAAATGCTCTAAATAGAGCTTTTAGATTTCACAATAGATTGATGCAGTGCAGCGCTAATCGTGAATTAATTTAAAATAAGGACCCTCAATGTATAATAGCAGAATATAATAGCCTTGCTAGATGTAGAATATGCCACTTCAGAGGACATAAACCTGCGCAAGACAAGGTCAACCACAAATAAAAAATAAAGTTTTTATCGGTAGTCACGCTAGACAAGGCGTGGAGATGTACAGCCGACAGGAGCATAGTCATAGCCAACTAAACCATTTTCAATTAATTGCGTTTCTCACTGACATTACGCTCTAGAGATCACAATAGATTATCGACTAACTCACCTGTAGGTAAATACATATGCCAGACAAAAGTCCGAGTGATCCTCCAGTGAGTGCAAGTTCAAAAAGTTGGATACATCCATGTGCTCATTACAGAAGGCATTATGTGGACCATTGTAGGAGGTGCGGCATGCAGAGTCATCATCAATTTTAATGCGTTGTACCTGTTGCAACAGAGAAAGCGAGAGAGAGAGAGAGACAGAGAGAGGACACACAAAGTTAATCAGTTTCCATACAAGTTTGTCATTAGGGCCCACACAAAAGCGCAGCCTCAACTAAGCTTTGCATTGTCCTTAAACCATTGTGTTTACCCAATGCCACCGACTGAGACTTACCTCAAAGCGTATATTGCGATGTTCGGTGCGTCCATCGAACTTTGTATTGCGGTAAATGTAATTAACGGCCGTAACATGATGTGCAATCAGGGATGTAATTTCCTCGCGTGTTTTCACATCAACCTCGTACTTGCGACCACGATCATGCTGTGAATACAAAAAAGGGTTTTACGGGTTAAAGAGTGTCATAAATGAAGCTGGCAAATTTAAGGTTGACTCTGGAATAGGGGGCACTGCGATATATATGAAACTCAAAATGCAAAATAAGTGCGCTTGACATTTGTGTAAACAACAAGTCCACCAAAAACATAAAAATATATATCCTATGTATATGGCGGCGGCAGGCTTAGGGGAAACTGGCGGCATTTTGGCAGCCAGACAAACAATCAACTCAAACAGTGGCAAAAACCGCCCCAAGACCCAACCCAGTCCCTAGACTAGTACCACATCCAACCCAGCTCAAGCCCATCCTAGCAGCGAAGCCGCCACTCACCTAACAAACACTCTTCAAATATATTTGTATAAAAATGCAAATTCAGCTAAACTCGTCGAATATTTTGCTGAAGTTTATACGCTCTCATGCGCGCGCTGCGGGAGAGCGGCTTGAAGCTGTTTCCGCAACCGGCCCAGCGTAGTTGGGATAACGCATCATCTGTCCCCCATCCAAAAGCTAAAGGCAGTTCTGGCTCAAAAATCAAAATGCCGACGGGCAATGCAGATAGCGAGAGAGACAAAAGCAGAGAAGTACGCAACGCGAGGAGCAAGCCAAAACAAATGCGCGAATTATGCAAAACTCAATTCAAATAAACACAAAAACTGACAGAGGGATGCGGAATGAAGTGGTTGAAGCAGGCAAGCAGCGCAACGCAAGGACGCAAGGACGACAACAAAGCTGCGATGATGACGCCAACAACGTACCAAGTCGATGGAAACGTTGCACAGGAATAAAAAAATCCCCCCCACAAAAAAATGATTGTAAACATGACAAAAAAGCAAGCAGACTGAAGCGTTTGATTGCATGCGCTACAGAGTTGACTACTTATGGGTATGCTGGAGACACCTTGAAGTAGGCAACCCTAAACGATTCCATAAACAAAAGGCTTGAAGGAGATTTGAAAGATCTAATAGTATTAACGAGCATTTTGATGTGGCAACTGCGTGAGTTAATAATTGAGCGAAATTTATTGAGAATATCCAGATGATGGGGGAGTTCGCATCAAAATTTTTGAGCCCTTGTGGTTTACAATAAGTACAAAGTTTCAAAGTTTTGGTAACACTTAAGCATACATTGACTTAAGCTATAATTATATAAGTTTGTTTCCCTTGATTATGTTCATGGCTTCAAGACCGGAGCATGCAGATAACTCTCTTACTAGCTGTTCCAAGAGAACAGAAACACAGTTAATAGTCGAATCCGAAAGGCCTTGTCTTCAATATATTTTTTTTAATATTGCCTCTGATATAGTCATCGAGCGCCCCAAAGGCGGAGTAAAGCGTGATTTTTTTAGTTAAATAGCTCTATTTGCTAGCTATGCTAGTGCTAGACAAAATGCACCAGTGCTACAGGGTGGAATCCAACCAACGACCTTCGGGTTATGAAAGGAGGACACTACATCTACGCTATAACTAGCATAACCTAAAACAATGATATATACGTCGTAAAGTTCCAATAAGGAATAAAGCACAACAAAAAAGGTAAGTTAAGTTCTAAGAAGAACAAAGCGCCACAACAAATTTTCTCCCTTCGAAACTGGCATGGGCTAGTCTCTTAACATCGCTTCATTTTAGCTTCATGGCGCGATTTTGATTCTAGCAATCGTGAAGATGTGTTTGCTAATATTGCTTGTCTTTGCTACCTAGATGATCCTGTTGATGGCGGTTTAGGTACTAGGTAGTCACATTGTCTGTGAAATACGCGGCCATTCCAGCCCCATTTGTTTCTATGGATCTCTAGAAGTACTAGATTCTGCTAAGTTCTACTCCGATGTTCAGCTTTACAGATGGAGAACACTTTTATACTTTTGCGAGGACATCGTTTTTTAAAGATTTGCAGTGCATTTACATCAGCCGTTGTTGAAACCTCTTGCAGCCATAGACTTGAATCGACTTAAAATTGGATTTGACTATTTTTAATTTTGTGGCTGCGACATTTGGGATATACTTCAGATGGGATATAGTATTCCGAATAGGACGCGGTTCCTACGATACCGTATATCTTCGCAGGCGTCGCCATAAGATGACGTTGTCCAGATAGCAAAGAGTTTCCACTTCTTCTAGCCAAAGACGTTGATTAGATAGCAAAAAGTTTTCACTTTTTCTAACCAAATACCATCATTGAAGAATTTATGCGAATTTGGGGTGTTTCTCTATTATTGCTTCGGTTATTAGTGCAAATAGTTAAGTAATTTTGTTATGCTAATGGAACTGAACTGATCACAGTCCAGGTCCGATTGATTCAAACTGGATATTCTGCTTCTATTAACATATAAAGCTCATTTAATTAGTCTAAGTTACTTTGTATCCTTATTATGATCTCAGATATCTAGCGTATCAAAGCTGTCTCAACAATGTTTTGATTCTTCTTTATTCCACCAATATGCACCAACTTTTCTTGAAACTATTGGGTAGATTATGTTAAAAAACCTCCAGAAGGAGACTTGTGGTTTACGTTGCTTTTGTTGGCTAAGTAAAATGAGATGATGAATATTGTTTAATAATTCGCAAATTTGCGGCGGCTTCCGGGCAGCTATGTTATTTTCCGCTTAATAATAAACTTAAGAGCGCAATGAGTCCTCAGTACGTCAAACGGTTGAGCGTAGGGTTTGGGAAATGGCTCGTGAAAGCAAAAATCAAATAAAACCAGCAACACAGCCTAGGATAAGATCCTGTTTAGACGGGCTCTGATGGAAAGACAAAATGCATAAGGAGCTATTTTACATTGAACAATTCGAGAAGACGCGCGAAACACGGAGGCGAATGGTGGATCATATGGGGTCGGCTGCAACCCGATTACGAATTGTATTAGTTAAGTAAGTAAAGTAATTGATTACGACAGCACCTGAACACCTTCCATTGGTACTTTAGTTTCCACTACATTCCCCTAGCAAAAGATCAGCGAGCCGCAATACAAACATTACGAGTCCAAAAAGTTGACATCAAACAAAGGGTGGTATATCTAGTGTTCTGTTTTTGCACTATATTTGGGCTAATAGATTTTCCAAAGCTCAAAAATGTCGCCATTTAGAGCAAAAAATAAAGCTCATTTCCGCAACCTCTGGAACACAGTACATATGGATAGTTATTACAGATTTAGATCTGGAAGGCTTAAAAGAGGTTCAGAAGGTATTAACTTTTGCTGCAATTAAAGTTTAGGCGCTCTTTGCCCAGCGAAACATGTTTTCTGAAGAACATGTGTTTGGCAAAGAGTAAAAATAATTAAAATAGTGAACCAAAGCAAAAAAGTGATCGATTTCCACACATTTTACGAATTAAGTCGCTAAAATAAGGACGAATATTACCAGAAAAGGCTATATTTCCATTGCTGGTTCTATAGAGCTCATAACTGCGTGTTATTTCATAAGCATCGACTTTTTTTGTTTGCTCACAAAATTGGAGGGGTTTGATGAATCCCAAAGAATCTTTATTCACTTATTCCCATACTGCAGCACTATTTTGTTTCTTATTATTACGTTTTCAGCTAACTTTCCAAACTTAGCATATCCTGCAATCTCCAACCAAAAAACCATAACAATTGCAGCCACTGCAATACCAAATCAATCGCTTGGCCAGTTTTTCTGATCAAAACCATTCAATAGGATACACCGAAACGAAATGCCAGTATTTTGGAAGCAGCGCATCAGTCAATTTTGTTGTTTTTTTTTTTGTCTACACTTGTACAAACATATCGCATCACCAAAAAATTCCACAACGCCGTCGTCTGACTGTGCTGTGTACGTGCTCCATCCGCAGCGCGTCTCTCCGCAGCTCCTGCGCTCTCCTGCGGATTGTGTTCATCCGCTCGTTTGGCGGGTTGTGTCTTTGTTTTATGCTCAGCCCCAAAAGTAAAGCACTCACTTGTAAAAAATTGTAAAATTCATGGATTTTGTTTTGTTTTCCAAGAGGCAGTCGATGTCGATGTGCCAATGCCTTCTTCATATTGCCACAGCTGCAGCCAAACGCTTTTAATTTGGCGCACGCGCTGCCCGCGCACCCAACCATGCCCATGTCTGAAGTTGGGTCTACCCCCCTTTGCGCTGGCATATTAAACTTTCATTGCCCCCCTCTTCGCGCTTTAAGCCAACCCTGTTGTGTGTGTGTATTTGTTGTACTTACATCGGCAATGCCCTCGCGTATATGCCGCCAAATCAATGGATCCGTTTGTATATACAGCGAGCAGGTATTCTTGTTATCCTCGCGTCCGCGTCCAGCGCCTGAAGTGGAGCTAGAACCACCCGATCCATTACCACCAACGCTGGCACGACGCACACGTTCATGTACACGCTCATGCCAGTCGGCCACATTGGCAGCGCTGCCTAGGCGATGACCTGTTTCGGGATCATAGAATGCACCGTCGGCAAAGTTGGCCTCCTTGGTGTATTTCTGATAGGGAAATTTGAAATCATCATCGCCATTCGTGTACTTCTTCGGTGGATGTTGTTGGGTCAATGGTGCTGCTTTTTTATGTTGCTGCTTCCGGTGCAGCTTTTGCACATCCTTTGACATGGGCTCGGGCAGCTCCTCTACTGCTGAATTTTGTATATTCTCCATCCATTGTGAGACTTCGTCGGTTATGCCACAACCGCCCACGTGTCCTGCAAAGCACAATAAAAAAATTTTTTATTTTGGGTGAGTAAAAAATAGACATCAAAATGCAGCGGGGTAGTTGGGTGGCAGAACGGCAACGCAGAGCGAGTGCAGAGCTGCCAACTTGCTACAGTTTTCAAGGCAAAAATAATGCTGATGCAGCGCAACTTGTAATTTTATGCAGCGGTAGTATGAGAAGGAGTCGTCAGATTTTTGAATCCAACAGCAAAAAAAAATTGGAGAAAAAACGAAAAAAAAAATACTAGGGGAAATTATTTATGGCGTGCGCACCGCACAAAATGAAAACCACGAAAATGTAATTAAAGCGCGAAAAAATACGTACAAAGCTTGAAATACACGAACTGTATGTAAAAAAAAGGGCATTGAGTTACGACGTTGGAATACACTTTTTTTTGGATAACAACAAAAATGTGGCAAAGTTTTTGAAAAAAAAAAATTAAGTTATGGAAAAGAGGCTAGAGCGAACACGAGCGATATGTCGGCAAGTATTAACATTGTTCTGCTTGTAAGTCGGAAATAAAGGTTGTTTCCGCGAAAGAATAACGAAATCAATCAATCTTGTTGGCTTTTTGTAGCAAAACTATGCGCAAAATTTATATCGATATACATTGAAAAGATGATATAGATTGAAAAATGCAGACAAATGCTGATGTTTTGATAAAAATACGTATATCTTATAATATTCCCGATTATATACACATAAGCTGCTTAATGCGGTCTACATTACTCTGCTTATACGTCTCATATGGAGGTTCGTTCCACAAAAGAATATCGTAAGGTTTCGAGTCAAACAATCTGGGTTCTTTTTATGGCAAAAAATATTGATATACATAGTAAAGCTTTTTGTAGAAAAAAGCTTAGGTTTTAAAAATATTACGTACACGCTACTTCAATGTTTCTGATTGTAGGCAGGTACACTTCTTAAGGCGAAGTCTACATTACATTTGAAATGTAGCTTTGGTGCACAAAAGAATATCGAAAGGTTTAGAATCAAACAATCTGGGTCCTTTTTGAAGCGATAAATGCACATTATTGATGTCTATACAACTTTTTGCACAAAAACGGCTGATGTTTTGATAACATTTCGTTTACGTTTCAATTCAATGTTCCCGATTATAGGCACCTAAGCTTCTTAAGGCTTCTGCCACAAAAGAATATCTAAAGGTTTAGAATTAATAAATGTTGGTGCAATAAATGCGCATAAGTGATATCAATATACATCGAAAAGCTTTTTTAGAAAAAAAAACTGATGTTTTGATAAAATTACGTATTCGTAATTACAATCTTCCCGATTTTAGGCAGGTATGCTTCTTAAGGCGTAGTCTACAAATCTTAAATGAATGTTTGTTCCACAAACGAACATCGAATGGATTTGAATCAATCTCTCTTTGTGCTTTTTAAAGCAATAAATGATATCGATAAACAACGTTAAGCTCTTTGCAGAAAAAAGCTGATATCTTGTAGGCTTCTCAAGGCGAAGTTTAGCTGGAAATTGTTATACTATTCCATTTAAGAAAATATTGGTTCTACAAATCTACCATACCCGCTTAGCTACTCTATACTCGTTCAAAAAAAATGTTAATACAAATACCAAACCAAAATTCTGGTTGCCTACTTTTTGCCGTCAGTATTTTGTTGTATTTTTTTTTTTTTTGCTTTTCAATTTAAAGTCAACCGCGTTGAAGCGGAATTTGTATTATAATTATATTTACAGCAATTGAATTAAGTTTATATAACCAAAGAACGTGGCGGTGTGTGTGGGTTTGGGTTTGGAGTTGCATAAAAATGCGGCGGAAACCGGCTCAGTACCAACAACCAACCGTCCCACTGCTATTTGCTGGCCAACAAATTGTGTCAACGTGGCTGCATTGTCTTGGCCAAACGGAAATTTTTAATAGGGCCAGGACTAATGAATAGGGCCAGGTAATGAAAATTTATTGTTTAAGCAGCTGCAACAATTCTTCGCTGGCATTTTTATCTAGATGCGTTTTGCCAGCGAAACGCTCGCTCTTGCATTTGCCACAAGAAGGACTTTAAGCAAGGATAATGCAAATTTCGCATTAAATAATTTCAGATTTTTAAAGGTTAAATGAAGCAAGAACTTACGCATGGCTTAATTAATTAAATGGCATTACTGCATGATTAGAGTTAAGCTTAATCCGCATATATTTTAATGGGATTTAAAGTAGTTGACCAGTGCTTGGGCATTTTAGTTGTGCGCCGTCATTAATATTTAGTTCAATTATAAATGCTAACTCCAAAATGGAACTTTTTAAACAAGTATGCGGCTATGTTTGTAGGTTTACCACGGAATGAAATTAAAAAAAATGGTTCAAGCTGGAGAAACATTAACTGCAGCTAGGCATTATTTCGGTTTTAAATTAAATTAATCGATTATATATTTTTCTAAAAATCTAAACGGAATCGATTTTTTCGTGCATCTAACTTATGCATCTATTGTGAATATGTTTTGCTTATGAAAGAAGAAGAAATCCCTGTTTTTCGGGTACACAATCTAAAACATTCAAACTTAATTCCAATAAATGCAATTGACTCCGTTACTATCACTGCGAATTGACCCTTAGCTTTTCCCTGAAATCATTTTGACTGGTGTCATGGTTTTATATGTAAATTGATGCGTTGTTCTTAATTATGAAATAAATTTAACAGAATTTTGCAAAAATTTATTAAAATATATTTTGATTTATTATCGATAAGTCAAGTTTTTTTGAGATTCGGCCCAAAATAATTATTTACATCAAAAACCTGTAATATAATAGTAAATTGATACAGATAATAATAGATATAATATGAAAGCTTTTCATTCAAATTATAAACTTATTATTATTCAAAATTATACATTCATTTATTTTGTATATATTTGTACAAGACCCTTAAACCCTTTTAAAGAGAATTATAGTTTCTTCGCAGATGAATAATTGAGAATTTCTGATTTCTAATTTTTTTCGCAAACCGAGATGATTTTTGCAGCTTTAGCATAAGAAATGGGTGATATTCTTAAAACAAATCTAAAATGTTCCAAAAGTACTGGCTGTACCATTCAGCCTGAATGAATATAGACTTAATTATTTTAAGTATAAGTAACTTTATTTTGCCAGGCGAGGAACTCGAGGACCCACCAAAGACA
The DNA here is from genome assembly GCA_035046065.1 of Chymomyza procnemis. Classification (NCBI taxonomy): domain Eukaryota; kingdom Metazoa; phylum Arthropoda; class Insecta; order Diptera; family Drosophilidae; genus Chymomyza; species Chymomyza procnemis. The sequence goes on from JAWNOJ010000024.1 coordinate 12,129,870, forward strand.
CTTGTATTCACCAAGCTTTTGGCTTATAGAAAAGAAAACTCTACTAAAGGAAAACTATTCTGATGTAGGCAACCTAAATATGATATTGTGTCCGAAACAAAAGCTTAAATTCTTAAATTCTGTTTCAAAATTCTGATGCAGGCAACCTAATTTTGATATTGTGTCCGAGACAGAAGCTTAAATTCCTAAATTCTGTTTCAAAACTCAGTATATGCGATTAGTGACCTTGTGTAGAGACCACAGACTATATATAAAGGCCATATTAAATCATTTTCATGTACAGGCGAGAAAAAGATTGAATTTTTCAGTGATTTTTAGCGATAACATGATACAGAATGAAAATGCCTGCCAAACAATGCTGAGACAACACACCCACAACTCAGAAGAGTTAGAAAATATTGCAAAATGATTTTTAAAAGTGCTTTGTAAAAATATTTCAAATAAAGTTCTTTGAAAGAACTGCTTTAATAGAGTTGGATGTTGGCTCCGCTTTTCTAGCTGTAGAAATAGTAAACTTTAAATGTACTGAGGTTGACGACGGTTCTTCGAATATCGTAAAAGACTAAATCCAGCTTCCCATAACAATTATGAGTCCTTCTACATAAATCACATAATGATCTTCATGAGTCAAACACTTAACGACGATTGCTCCCTTACCCTCAGTGTAGTTGCATTTGAAGTGTTGACAATCTTTAACGTTAACACATTTCCTACTACAGTACAGCAGCCTACAAGTTTTTGTTGCCAAAATTGGAAGTAAAATAGTTCGCAATCCTGCTTGGAATTCGAAAAATATAAAAAGTTTTAGGTAGATTCGAAAAAAATTAAAAATTTTAGATGGATTCGAAAAAAAATGAAAAAATCTCACATAGATCCGAAAGAAAAGTTCAAATGCGACGAAAGAAGAAGCATTGCTTCAAAATTAACCAATATCGTTTGACTATGTCTTAAATCTACATAGGGCAAATCGGTAAAGAAATAACATACCATCTGAAGAATTTCGCTTATTTACTCAACTTAAAATCAAAACATACAACAATTTTCCAAAAGTCCTGTCAAAACACTTTTTTTTCTGAAAATTTATTGTATTTCATTTTATTCTGAAATATTGTAATACAGTTTTCATTTCGAAACTAAACACTTAAAGTTCTTAAAGCACATCAAACACTTAATTGCACAGTTGTGCAATCTATGCCAAATTTGTCCCAGGCCGATTTTATGATATACAATCCAGAAAAAACTCACTATTTCTGCACCAAAAAAAATTTAAGCCCTTAAAAAGTTTTTCTTTAATTTAACAGATGAATAGCAGGCAAGCTCCAGCTGCAGTTTCCTTATAAAAAAGTATCCAATTATTGAACACATTTAACTGCCAACATCTCATTATTATGAGAATTTGCTCATATTAATTTTCATATTTTCCTTTATATTTTGTATATTATTCTTGAAGATTTTAAAGCATTCAAAGTAATCGTTGGCCATTCATTATAACTATCCCGGTTTGCGCTGCCATTTAATGCTTCTCCCCCACTCTCTCTTTCTCCCGCTCATTGTCTCTTATTTGGGCTGATGCTGTCCACTTGCTATGGCACTCGGACCAGTGTGTACACACAACACACAGTAACGCAGCAATGTTGCAGCTTTCAGTACAGCTATAAATTTTTATTTGGCTGTTGCTGTGCTGCTATTGTGTCAAGTATGAGGTTTTACAGTGTGGCCAGGAGTAGGAGTGCGCGGTGTTGGCAACTCCATTACCATTATGCTGTGCTACTGCCAGCCTTTTGGCACTTTCCCTCGTTCTCCATTGCCCAGTGCTGTTTGTCTTTATTACAACGAGCAATGCATTTTCCATACATTTTCTTTTTACTTTATACTTGGCATCCCTCGGTTTTTTGTTTTTAATGTGCGCGAAGGGGCAACACAGCAAAGCCAAAAATGTTTAGCGCAATGTTGCCACATTTCACTGTGCGACCTACGCCAATGTTGCACCTGCTACTGCTGCTGCAGCCACTAAATGCGAATGACAACAAAAACAAAAGCAACAACTGCAACAAAGCAGATAGCAAAAACAAAACTCAAGCCAACGTTCAGGGCAAAAGCTTCCGCATTTTCATCTGCTTCTTCAATGCAACCCCCTTGAGTGTAATTTGCATTTCAAAGGCATTGTAAGCTGGCCTGAGCGCTGCAAAGGTTTGGGTTGCGTTGAACTGAAATTGGGACTACCCTAAGCCTTTGCCTGCGTGCCACGGTTCGGCTGATGTTGCATTTCAATTTGAGTTTGGGGCCATCTTACTCCAATGACCCGTTTTTATTTCATTTTGTTGTTGCACCACAAACGGCCGCGCCGTTACTTTCTTTTTCTTTATGCATAACTCTGCTTCTTTTATTTCTTTTTTTTAGGTTAGCTTGGACAGCTTTGTTGTAGAGACTCATCCAATATCTACATATGTTTCGGTGTGAATGCATGTGTGTGAATGGCATTCAATCGTTTATATCTGATGTTGCTTCTTCATTCTCTGTGCTCCTTTTGCCTAAGATGTTGTCTGATTTGGTCTTCGCTCTTTATACTTGAAGCGCACGTCTTTGAGTGCGCCTTACAGCAAGCAGTACTCTTTTTCGATGTCGTAGATACTGCAGGTACTTTGAGTTTGTTGTGGCATTTCTCTTTTTGCAGCAGAAGAATGGAAATAGCAACATTTAAGCTTAGAAACTGCGTCTTTCTTCACAATTTTGATGTGTTTTTAAGTCCCAATAAATCCAGAACTGTCCCGTCTGGTTCGACGTTCAGGAATGTTTGCGTAAGTTACGAGTTTTAAGGTTTATTTTGAAATAAATACAATTTAAGTTATTTTCTTGAAATACCTTAAGGTTGTTATTCGACGATTATTAGTCTGCAATTATTTCATATAGACACGCAAGTTATCGTAGAAGTAAAGAATACAACATCTTAATCGTGAGTTTCTGAACTAGACGGTTAGCGATGTAAACGAAGAATCCAATACCTAAAGTTTCTTAAATTCAATTTATCTCATATTTCCGTTCAAAAACAGTGCAAGCTGAAACAACACAGCTCTAACAGCAAGCATCAATACAGCGCTCTTCTCTTACTTAGAAGAATACAATAGTAATACTCTGAAAAATTCGAGAAGCTTTTAACAGATATTTCGATTTACTGGTATTGACGCATTTTTTTCTAGGCAGGCTTGTATGGTAATGAGTCAACTAAATCTACATGCCCAATTTTACTTAGACGGCAGCGCTACGATTGGGTCATTACGGTATTCAAAAACGATAACTGTGAACGACATTTAAATCGAAGATAAAGTTCTAATAGAGACACTTAACTGCCATGAAAAGTAACTTGGAAAAACAAATAATCCCATAATAAACCCAACAGTTTTTGGAAGACGGCATTATCTTCAAAGACGTTTGGTTCCGATTTCGGTTTTCTTCCTTTGTCCTACGTCAATACGCAACAGTACGAAGTGCTACCGAATAAGTGAAGCAAACACGTGAAGAAAGCGTATTCTTGCAGCGACTTATGCACACGCATACGGTTGGGGGTGTGTTAGCTCCGGATTTGAAGCAATCTCTCGGATACCACCCATTTCAATCAACAGCTGTTGAGTTACTGTCAGCGTTACTGATGCGACCACAGACGTTGACACTCCCCTGCTAACCATGCCATACTCTCACTTGCTGCCACCGTGTCTGACTTTTCATTTTCCAATTTTTTTTCACAACTCTGCCACTCAACATTTTTTTTTTTACTCAGTTTTTCGCTTTGTGCCTTTTTGACGCGGTTCCCTACGTTCAAGTCATCTGAGTCATCCACAACGTAGTCAGGCTAGCTGGTTGTCCTTAACGCTAGCTTCATTTGCGCGGCGTTGATTTGCTGCTGTCACACACACACCAGAAGTGCCCGCACACACAACCGCATCCCTTCCCGACCCTACAAGCAAAAAAGCTTAAGCCGGTTCCAGTGAATGTCTACTATATTGCCCTCTTGGCATCTTCAATCATATTTCGTTTTAGCTGCAGCGCCGTCGAGATTTCTTCACAAAGATTAAAGTGCACTTTGGTATTATCTGTGCTTTGGCTGGCGCAGCAGTCTGTCGCAGCGGCATCGGGACACTCCACTTGCACTTGTACAAGATTTTTGCTCCTCTTTTTTCAAATATATATATACTGTATATAGTATATATATATATGAGATTTTTTTTTGAGCTGCTTTACTTCTTTTGCTCCAATTGCACAAAAGCCATGCGCTGGGGTCGTTCACGACTTATGAATTTTACAACTTCCGCTGGCAGCTTAGGTTTGTCGTTGTCGACGTCCTCTGTCGTTTCTTTACATGCGTTGCCATGGGAGACACTGTCGCTTGTGGAAACTTACACTCTCGCACACTCACACACATACGCACACACACACACACACCCACACAATGACGCTCAGACATGCAAGCGGCTTTTGTAATAGGACCAGCGCCAGATTCCGAGCAGCCACTTGTGGCCATTGTAAGAAACGCGCAACAAGGGAAGCTACAAAAAATGAAAAATAATCCCAAATTCAATTGCAAATGAAATTGAGGGCGAAAGACCTTATAAATACACACACACTCACATGCATTCATTTATTCACACAATCCCAAGTGGCCGCCATAACTGCGGTTCGTCCTGCTTTAAAAAAAAATGGCGCATAACATTTTTATATCCTTCGCATATACAATATTTAAAGTGCAAAATTTCTATAGCATACAACTGGGCGCCGCTTAGTACACTCACAGATACACACTCGCTCAAACACAGATATACTCAAACACACACAGATGCACAAAGTGCGCAGTAAAAAGTTCAGAAATTCTGTTTCAGATTCAAATTCAGATTCAGTGGCTCCTCTATCCCGCTCTCTAAATAAGGATAGTGTTGTTTGTTTTGTTGTATTTCTGGTATTGTGCAGTGAAACCATTTGCAAAAGTGTTTGTTGTGGATGTAGCTGCTGTAGTCCAAGTGGAAATCATTATGGTCGATATACAGATATATATAGACATATATATATATACAATATCAGTGGCGTAGTAAGTTTATGGTACTGGTGCGGTAAGTTGAGTTTGTTGAACACAAAACAAAAACTAACTCTAGCTATCTCTGTTTTCGTTGTAAAACTTTCAAAAATAAGATTTTTTCAAATATAAAAGGAAAATAGACCCACTCTGAACAGAAATCCAACGAGATGCACAAATTTTACAACATGCTTGCTATTTCTGAGTTCTTGCCCACTTTAAGGTTTTCTTAGTATCGTAGTAATTTTTATTTTTAATTTATAGGAAAATAAGCAATTGAAATACAGTCGAGGCCGCCGAAAGCGTAGTCGCCTTTAAAATCGAAGATCAAATCTCCGCAGTGATGATAGTGTATTTACCTAGAAATGGCCTCATTGGCAAAACTATGCTTTGTACCAAAGTAAATCCCTTCTAATTAAAGATTCCCCCTTACGGATTCGGCTATAAGCTGTAGGTCCCGATTCTCTTTTAAGAGCTTTTTACAGAGATCTGTCCAAGCTTTGCCTTTGCAGCGATAACAAAACTAGTCAAGGGGGAGCAATATATTTCTTTAATATACTAGAGGCGGTGCCAACTTTTATGAAAAATGCGAACCAGATTCTAAGCTATATAGTCTCTCGCTTCAATTGTCTCGATCTAAGTGTTCGTTCGGATGGTGAAATGGGTTCAAGAACATGGATTTATTGCTGTACCAGGTTGCAATGAGAATTTTGGTATAATGGGTTTGAAATCTGCATATGTTCGATCATTACATGGAAGTCTAAAATACCTATAGATAAAGAGTATGAAAATTAATTGCAGCTCTTGTTTTACGTAAGCTTCATACTGACTGACGTCTAGTCATGAGCTAACTCGAAAACTTGACCAAATTCGAATCTTGTTTTAATACTAAGAGTTTCGTATAAAAAGTTTTGTTTTTGAAGATTCCGCTCTCAAGTTATTTAGGAGAGCCTGCAAAAAGAATACTTTTAACTGTATCCGTATAAAGACATTTCGAGATCCTCATCTATAGAGCGGAGTTCAGAATGAGCTGCAACGTGATTAAAACAAAACGAAGATCGCGAACTGTTTGACGATTGTAAAATCATTTAACAAAATAGCTGTACAAGTTTTTAGAGAAGATTCTCCAAAATTGTTGCGGTGTCAGAAGCGGAAATATGCCTGGATTTTGCATCACGATGATACCCCACATGCACAAGAATCAAGTTGAAGAGAAAGACAATGATTTGGCAAAGAATGCATAACGAAAAGGATATATCATTAACGAATTAGACACAGTGCGCAATGCAGTGCAAATTAGGAGTTATCAATAGAAACCATAGTATCCTAAGACAATAATAGGAAATAAAACAAATCAGTTCCTTTGCAGTTGGTGCCAACGGTCATAAAATAAATTATTCCCTTTGACAATGGACATTGCTCCAAAGGATCATAGAGATATCTCATTTTTATAGCTGTTCGAAGAGAATTGGGACCTACAGCTTATAAATAAATTCGAATGGCGATGTCTTTAGTCAATAGAGATTTACTTAAATAAATAGAGCCTTCTTGCCAGCTATGCCACTGATAGACAAATGCACTGGTGCTGCAGGGTGGAATCGAGCCATCGTTCTTCTGGCTTAAGGACGAGAACGATACTACTACGCAACCAAGGCCAGCACTGGTGCATGACCTCATGCTCTAGGTATTTCCATCCCAGAGTCTTCTTTTCTCCAGAGAAGATGTAGTTCGTTCAAACATGCCCATAACGTTCTCAGTTCCCAGAAGTAGAGTTACAATGCTTATAGCTAAACGATTTGACTGAAAATCTTAGCTGAACTAGAAAGTTTTCCACAAAATTTAACATTCTAATTTTGAAAATCTAAAAGAAATTAACTTAAGAAACAAAAGACATATCTATTGTTGACCCTCGAGTTATTGCTGATTTCAAAACAAGTTCTTGTTTCTTCTAGTAAAAATTACGCTATTACTTGAACAGTGTTATAGCAAGACTTTTGATTTTAGAAGGCTACTCGTTGCTGAAAGAAAGAAAGAAAGAAAGGCAAATAGAAACAAACAAAGAGAGAGAGCGGTAAAGGCAGAGAGAAAAAGAAAAAAAGAGGGAGAGAGACACACAAGCATTCTCCTTCTATATGCTTTTCAGCATTCACCACATTTAATACTCTTTCAAGTGTTTTCCAATATTATTTTGCCAGTTTACACGTTCACAAAAATGTTTAAAAATTAACATGAAATACATCGATTGTTCTTTTCTCTTCTCATACGCCACTGTTATTGAACCATTTCCCCCACATCTAAACATACCGTGTGTATTACGTATGCGTAATGTGCGTGATGGGGGGGCGTACGTGAAATACACACATTTCATACAATTTTCCTTAATTTGCTTTTATTTTGTAAATGATTTGATTATTTCGTTGTCGTTGTCGTTGTTCCTGTTCCTGTTGTTCCTGTTGCTTTTGTTGACTCGCTTTTGTCGTTGAATGATGCCAACCCACTAACATCATTATCCTTATTTATACAAAGAACAACAACATCGGCAACGGCATTAACATGATTTGGCTCGCTTTTAATTTGTTTACATTTGCAACACTGGTCTTGCTCTTGCCAACACTGTTTTTGCTTGTTGTTGCTGCTGTTATCGTTGCAGTTGTTGTTGCTCTTTATTTGCATTAGTATAATTATTTGCCTTAATTAAAAAATGTTTCAATTTACCACAGAATATTCTATGTTCAAATGACACGAACGACACTGCTGGGATATCAAATGTAGATACAAGCACAGTGGGTTTGGTGTTGAAAAATTGAGTTAAATATTGGGTTACAATTGTCATTTGACAATGATCAAAATAGCGTTAGGATGGGCTGATTTTTGCTAAAAAATCAGGTGTTCAGTTTATTCCATTTCAAATACATTACTGCATTACTTCGAAACTTTTCGCAGCTTCGTTTAGGTTAGGGAAGGGTCTAGTATTCCAGCGAACTAAGGTCTCATCCCTTTTCTTTTTGGAGACATTACAATGTAGCTATGAAAGCACCCGTACGTTGTTTTGAATAAAAAAAGAGCGTCTGAGACAAAGTTTTGAATATTTTTATTAATTAAGTATCAATCTGGAAGTATAACGCAGCAGAAGACTTAAGAAAGTGAAATTTAGTCCAATATAAAACGTTTCCAGCGAAGTTCTTTGCCTAAAATTAAGCAGTAGTTTAACCATATTTTGTAATAGGTAAAGTTTTTCAAGCAAACTCCCCATATTCCATTTCCAATCCAATACTTAATTAACAACTGCTTATTAAATATCTAAGTCATTTATTGCTGAAATCTTTTATTTCTTAAACGAGTTAAAACTTCAAAGAATGATACAAGTAGGCAGCGTTTAAGAAAAAAATGCAATTTTTGTGTGAGACTGTGATCTGAATAATAATATAAGTCAATAGGGAAGTATGACGCGATGACTTTAGACTTTAGATATATATAGACCAGAACAGTGACAGACATATATAGTGACATACTGTTTCCAGCAGGGTTCGTTGATACAATAACTTCTGAAATTTTTATTTCCTAAACAAAGCCACTTAAACGAAATTCAGCTCATGCTAGATGAAGACTCCATATAAGTGTTAAAAAATTCCTGAAAACGCATTCCGCACATTTTACAAGAAAACGCTGGAACGCTGGAGCTGGAACAGAGCCGAAAACTTTATTGTGGATTTCCTAACGGACTATCCATATAGCTGTGTCTGAAAGAATAAACAAATTCAATGAATACAAATCTCTTTTGTAAGTATAAAATCAATACAGGGTGTGTTCTGAAAATGTAGAGAGCATAATCGGAAAGTATAACCCAAGAAAGCGAAATTAAGCACTATAGAGAACAGGCATTGACAGAGAAGATGATCTACTGTTGGCAGTAGAGCTGGTACTTCGTTTCTATCTTTGATTTGTTGTAAGGAGGAAGTGATGCTTTATGTGCAGCTAGCATCTAGCTGGGTGCACATCCAAGATATATCTTTTCTTGCCAGTTTGGAAATTAGCAGTTTACTATTACCTCTAAATATGTAGCAGTTTTTCCAATGTTACCACTTCGGCCTTCTTTTTGTTATGTGCCACCTTCAGCTTTAAGTGCTTAGTTACAAATATATCTCTTATTTCGCCAGCTTTATTTTTCTACCAGAACTAAGCAATATTTTCACAACTTCCCACTGTGCTCTGTTAACAACTATTCGGTATTTCTAAAAATCCCATATAAAGCAAGCAGCTCAACACATTTCAACGCATTTTACAAACCCATGCCAGTTGACAGCCTGCGCCAGTATGTAATTCATCATGCCAGCAACTACCGACCATAAAAAAAAAAACAACCGAGACCCACAGCATTATAACTAAACTCTGGCACTATAACACCTGCGCTTTAACACTTCCTTCGGAAGAAGCCCAGAGCAGCAGCCAGCACTCAAATGACCACTTGGCCAACAATGAGATACAACAAAATGAAAAAATTACGCATTTTAGGAAGGTCCAGGTTGGGAATACCGTCAGCACACCCACAACGCAGAAACAACGACAAAACCGGGAAACATTGTCAACGTCGACCAAGGCGACGGGGCTGCACTGTGCATACAAATTAGTTGCTGTGGCAGACTTCGTTCCATGCGGCGGTTCTCTCTAGTTCTCCGGATTTTGTTTTTGTCTCCACTTCTCGGTGTGACTGCGAGTGTTTTTTTGTTTTTTGCCAAAACACATTAATATTAAATACAAACACATGCATATGCATAGGCACATGTACAGCGTGATTCATATGTATGTAAATCTTGTCTATATACTCTACGACTGCTTTACATCTTTTTTTGCCATCTCCATATGTTTTGGTCATAAAAATGCCAACCAACGGCAGCATACGAAATGAGCAGCTTACTTACAATGGAAAAGATAACGTCTATAAAGTAGCAAAATATTGGAATGGTGAAATTGATGGGAATTTTGTAATGGAACTGGAATTAGTTGGTGTTTTGTGAAGTGCGTTGCGAAAATGAAAATCAAAACTAAATTTGCCTGGAAAATCCAAAATCCGATCTTAGGAATGAATATTATATTTTAATGGTGGAATTGATGGGAATTTCGTAATGGAACTAGAATTAGTTGGTGTTCTTTAAAGTTCGTTATGAAAATCCAAACTAAGTTTGGCAGCGAGATCAAAATTCCTTCGATGTAGAATGGAAATTATGTCTTAACTTTGAAGGAATTTTCTTGTTTTTACTTATCAGTATTTTTATATCCTGCACCATATGGTACGAAAGGATATATTAAATTTGTGTAAGCCGAATATTGGAAAAAGTCGGAGAGCTACCTAATTTACCCAGAGTCCACCCTAATTCGCCCAAAGTATGATCAGGGTTAATAGAAAAATTGATATACTAATATCCATCCGTCCATCTGTTTAGATCTGAGAGAGGATTCGAGCTAGTGGATTCAACTTTTTGTGGAAAAAAAAACCTGTTATCCTACAAGGTGCAAGTTTTGCATAAATAATTCAGTTGTTTTATTATTAGCTTAACTTGGTACCTTCTAGGTTTTCAGTGATTTCAAGCTCTTAATCAAAATCGTTAAGCTATATCATATAGTTCCCATATGGAAATTATAGTTTTTGCTACTATGTTACGTATTTATATTTCTATGTTTTCATTTGTTTTTCAGTTTATCCCTAACCCATTCGGTTTATTAAATTATTTGAGACTGTTGACGCATTAGATGCATTTCATGGAGATCTGTTATTATTATTAAAAAACTTTCATTGGGTCCATCGGTTATAAATAGTTTTTCATGCCACAAAAATTGTTGTTTTTCAAATTGTTTTAAATAATTCCGCATAAAATTGGGTATTCTGAAGACATTTAGTGTTTCCAGTATTGTGCGAGTTTGATTTAGATTGGTTGCCTATGACATTTCAAATCAAAATCGTACAATTAAAGCAGATACAAAAATTCAAACTACTCTTCAGCGATATAACTACTCTTAACTAGAACATTTTATAACTGGCAGTATTATCTTTGGAATCTTTGATAATAACTTAATTCCTTTGTATTTACGAAATGAGGTTTCTAGTACAATAGATCAACGATAGACCAACAAAAGACATACTCTTTCTCACCATTGTGCGAAAAACGAAATCTAATAAAGGCCCGACCTTCCAATGTTAGTTGGTCATATTGTGGTTATAGTATGCTTTGCACTGCTCTCAGAGTAGTAAATCAAGTAAAAAGTTGCTTAATTCGAAGCTTAACAAAGCTAAACCAAGAACCTAATTGTGAAGCTGTTAAATCTGTGCCCAACATTTACTCAGCATTTCAAGCTGGCCCCAATTCAAGTGCCAGCTGAAGGAAGATAAACAAAAATTTGTGCAAAAAAAAATACCAAAAAAAAAGAAAAAAACGTGAAAAGAACTCAACTCAACTGACGCTGGACGAGATGGACACCAAAACACACACACAGAACTCTCAGACATTAGTTGGAAGGTGAAAAAGCAGCACGGTAGGCTGTAGCAGCAATTTGTGGTCAAGAGCAAACTAAAAGCAAACGAGTGGGCGCAAAACTTCTACTAAATGACAGAGAAGCATCATCAGAGGAGCAGTGCGTGCAAATGATGTAGAAATAAGCCAAGTCTTTTGGCCGGGGCAGCATCAATGTGTCTGGATGTTGGTGTCGACTCGGTGGTCTCTGCGTGTATGTCTGAGTATCGGGCACTAATTAACGACAGAATAATTTGCAATGCCTTCAATGAAACCCGGACGACACACACACACACATAGAGCGCACAACATCGTCTGTCCCAGATGCCGTGGCATCAAGCACTACTACCACTACGTTGAATTAGAAAAGTTCATTTGGCAACTGTTTGGCTTTTGCCATTCCACTCAACTCAACTCGTCTTTAGTCGATTGAACAACACTCTAGACCTCAAAAACCCCCGATGCCCGGATTCAAACAATCCTCAGCAAATTTTGCATGCAAGGCAAAGTGCAATATCAACAAACATTGCCAGCCGGCCGGGATCCTGCCCCCAAATTGTACAGAGAGAAATATGTCGACTTGTCACACAAAGCAAAAGTTCCAATGGGACAGGCGTGCCTGTCCAAGGCCTACAGCACAAAACTGAATTTTAAACTACGCAAATACATGCTGTACCATCTATGCCAGTGTTGGGTAAGTGTGTGTGCTTGTGTGTTGCATAATGCGCAAAGATAAGAGAAGTTTAGGCAACACACACACACAGCTGCAGTTGATAAGGATAGCGTGTATAGTCGGGGACAAGAGTGAAGACTAAGACTCTTCAATGACAAAGAAATGAAATGTGCGAACCAAGGCAACATATGTGGGTAATCGTCTGAAGGTATTGGAATTTTCATTGCATGTGATTTGACCATAAAACAAATGAAACATTGCGGTTTTATTTTATATGTGTATGCTCCACTGTTTCCTTTAACACTCACATTGATCCGTCGAGTGGTTGAAGGACGACGACGACGATGACGACGACGACGACTTGGGTAGAATATTCAAATAAATGTTTGAGTGTAGCAAGATGGAGCAAGAGATTGACAAACACAAACGGCAACAGCAAATAAATACCGAATGCACTGGCAAAAATAAAATTACCTAAAACTTGATGAAATTAATGCAAAAGGATTGCAACTACTTTCTAAAGCTAAAGATGATAAAGAGAAAATATTAAGGGATTAGCGCTGGGAATGGAAATTAACGAAATGCATGAGAAAAGAAACGAAATGAAAAACAAACTTTAGAAGTGACAAAGTATCATATTTGACACAAGAAAGATAGCAGCTCTCAAGATTATTAATATTAAATACCAAATAAATTAGTGTAACTCTAGGTTTGAAATCGACTTGACTCCTCATTCCAAAATTTTCACTAAAAATAGGGTATCATTATTTGCAAGTGGTACGCTGGAACTGGAATGAAGCATAATTTTTATTTTTTTAACTTGCAAATTACTTTGATATATTGCCCAAGACCTTTGTAGGTCTTTCTGTAATCTCTGTGGTTCTCTACAGTAGTTATTATGATATAGGAATAATTATATTTTATGCAAATTTTCCAAAACAGTTAAGAAAATCTCTTTTTTTGCCGATAAAATCAATATAGGCGCATATCGACTTATTGCATTAGGAAACCCAATATATTGCGAATTCTCCCAAAAAAAATAATTGTATTAAGCTTATCCTAAATCCGGCATTCCCAATGCCCAACGATCATGCAGAACGCTGTATGAAAGTACAAAGTAAATATATTTAAAAATTAAAAGATACTATTTTACAATTCACTAAAATTTGGTTAATTTTGGAATACATTTCTTTATTTGCGTCACAAACGGTGATTTTTTAGCGATTATTTTTTTATTGTTTGTTTTGCAATACTGTTCCTAATAGCGGACGCCCATAATTTTTGATTCTAATTTTTGACTTTGAGTTAAACTTACAAACAAACAGCATTTATTAACAATCAAATTATATTCTCAAAATCCATGTTCAGTAGGTAAGTACCAAAGTCGAAAAGCTGTGTTCATTTCTGACTAAATGAATACTTGAATAAGCAAAATTCCCGCATTTGGACAGAAAAGCAACCAGCAGCATTGCGGAAACTACCTATGGATTCTGAAAAATTCACTATTTGGTGAGCATTATGGGTGGTTGGAAACATTGAACTTCTTCAAAAATGACGAAGGTCGGAACATTTGCTAAGAAGCAATTACGCATGTCTTCAATATTTTTTGTGCTCAAAATGGATAAGATGGACTTTCATGAGAAGTCAATAGGTTGATGCCACCTGCCGCACAAAAAAATAACCCAAGTATGAGGCGTTTTCAGTATATATTTTGTTTCAAGTTTGTAGATAGTTAAATGGCCGACTAAATTATGCTATTCCAATATTATCGAATTGTTAGACTATATTTTATAAGGCACATAGCCTAGACTCGATTAATTGATTGACTGATTGATTCTATAGCGACAAATCCCAAATTTTTAAAGCACACATTAAGACTTGACTTGTAAGATACAGGACGATAAGTTGAAGAGAGTGCATGACCTAGTGTATAGACGACCATCAATCATTCTTTCGCCTTAAATCAATTTTCATAGATTTTTCTGATTTTTATGATTTTTGTGGAAATTTAAGTTACTAAAAACCATGCTTTACAAGCTAAGCAATTCAGGTAGTCTAAGTTAAGAAATTGTGTTTAAAAACTATCGTTCTATCGACTTAAGTAAAGATTTCATACGTTTTTCAGAATCTTGTGATTTTTGCTTAAAAAATCCTTTAAGAAATTAAGCGCAACCGTGGCAACTTAAAAATAGGTTCAATGACATTCTATAAAATATTTGTTTTTTTTTTGAAAATCAAATCTACCTCTTTAGAAATCGCCCTATAGTAGTACATTTAGGATTTTTAGAAGTAGAAGTTTAGATTTTTATGATACGTTCCTGAAATTATACAATAAATTAATAAAAAATTGCAATTTCTATCTTTTGGTCTTTAAGCCGCCGTTCGAATTCGGCTATAAGGTGTAAGGTGTTCATTAATATAAAAAGCTTTCACTTATTCCAATTAAACTAAAAAACACAAATCTCAAAAATAAATCTTTAGGCCCTCAGAGTTAAGTTAAGCCCTACAAGTACGTATGCCCTATCTCAACAAATAATCTGCACAGTGTAAAATGCGTGCAAATACTCTATGCTGCCTGCAGAGTTATCTCTGTCTTTCTCTCTCTCTAGTACTCGGCAATACAAGCTTCATTTCCTGTGTTGGAAAACCAAAACGGAAGCAACAAATATCATCAAGCCCAATTGCATTTGTGGCCGAAAAGTGGAAATATTTACTTGCCCCGACCGTACTGAGGTTTTCGTTTGTTTTGCTCGCCTACACTTATATCTGTGCTTTTGTTGTTGCTGTTGGCCACCACCAGCCAGTCTCAAGGGACGTCTATAACTTTAGATAAGAGGCGGCGCATACGCCGAACTGGACAACTGCAGGGGCAGCCATCTAAATAAGGTGAAGTGGCTGCTGTTGCTGTTGCAGTTGCTTGGACCTGGACCTGGACTTGGATATGCTTGGCGCTATGATAAAAGTGGTTTATGGTTTGGTTGTCCTTTCATTTCTGCTCACATTTCAAATATAATCTACTGCTGTTAACGAGCAGCAAGCCTTTACTTTACTTTGCACGACTGCTACTGCGGGCAAAAGGCACTCGAAATTGTTGAAAATCACAACGTGTAGGACGTCCGTCCAGACACTGGAAGGCACACACCCACACACCCACATAGACACGTAGTCACTGCTGCTCAAAGGAAAACAACTTTGAACTTGTTTCAAATTCAATTGGTACAGTCAAGTATGGCAGTTGTTGTTGGGCTAGCACCTACAATCAGTGCAGTGCGTCAGTGCTCCATTGCTCACTGATGACAACATCATCGAAGTCCTTGTCAGCATCATTATCAAGTGTTCGATGGCAGACAACAGCCACTATCAACAGTCGCAGTATAACCAGTGAAGCACTTAAAGTAAACCACATCACAACCATTGGGTGGTGGACTGGTTGGTAACTAGTTGGTCACATGGCATGGATTATGCCCTGCACTGCTTCAACTGCTTGGTTTGGTTAATCGATGGTTTCGCCTTTTGGTTGGTTAGTTGTCTCATGTGTGTGGTGGAGTGTGTGTGTTGGGGGTTTGTGGGAGATCTCCATGTGGGTATCTGTGTGTGCAGCAGTTTTATCCCTTTTTTGGTTTGAAGTCTCTGCTTACCGCAATTTTCAGTTCAATTTAAACTTGCTGTATTGAGTGTTCATTGCCCTAAATGCTGCTATTGTTGTTGTTGTTAGTCAAATGTCCAAAAGTATTCTCGTTTATTGGCGAGAAAAGTTTTCCTTTGTGCAACACACACACACACACATGTATAAGAACTTGCCACACCAACTTGCCGCATCAAGTTCAATTCTGCATGACGTAAATGACGAAATTTTTCAAGAGAAAAATGCTTTGACGGTTTACTGAGCATGCAAGTAACTGCAAATAGCTTGTCATATGAAATAAACAACTTTAAAAAGGGTTCATGTGTTGTTTAGTTTTATGATCTGCGAACTTATGAATTACTATGGCAACAACAATAAAATAAGTTAAGAGTTTATGGTAAGTTAAGCTCGAAAATTATAAGACAAATTGAAAAGACGAATGGCAAGTGTTTCTTATACTAAGCCACAGATACTGCAGATCGACTAATGTCATACCGCGTTGGAAGCGTCAAGACAGAGCTATACCATGGAACAAACGGTGAAGAACATGACAATGTGGGTATGAAGAAGGGATGGAGATGAAACATGAAAATGTGTGTGAAATATTTAAAATCTTCCCTACAAATTCTGAAACCATACATTTCGGCAATGGGATGAAAAGGATAATCGGGTAAAGTTTAAAAATCAAATGCGATTTATAATTGCTATAAAAATTTGAACTTGGCAGGATCGTGGTTGGGTGCTTCAAATAGAATCCATTTTATTTCTTTCCCTTTACAAATATTAAATAACAAAAGATTGAAAAGTTCTCAAATTCAGGTAACCCGAGAAAGCAGGACACTTCCTACCAAAAGCACTATTGTAGAAATACGTAGTAAGGCAACAGATAGACTACCTTCTTTCTTGGTTTCGTCGATTTCGTTTCGGTAATTTCGATGTCAAAGATGCACCACGCACTGGTAGGCCAATTGTCGAAAATGTCGATAAAATCATGGACATTGTCGAGTCCGACCATCATGTAGCACTGTTTCGATTGTCCAAGAGCTAAGGATTGCACAAAAACCATTAGAATAAGGTTGAATATGAAAAGAGGCTCGATGTATGGGTGCCAAAATAACCACATTGACCGAATTTCCAACTGCGAATCGCTGCTGAATCGCAACAAAATCAACCAATTTCTGAAGCGATAGATGACTGGTGATGGAAAATGGATCACTTACAACAATGTTAAGCGAAAATTGTCGTGGTCGAAAAGCGGTGAGCCGGCGGAAACGGTGGACAAGCCAAGATTGACGGCCAAGAAGATTTTGTTGTGTGTATAGTAAAGATTGGTAGAGAATTGTCTACTATGAGCTGCTCCCATATGGCAAAACTCTTAACTCGGAACTGTACTGTCAGCAATTGAATCGTCCGAGAAAGGAATCACCCAGAAGAGGCCAGAGAGGAATTGTATTCCATCCGGACAAAGCCAAGCCACACACATCAATAGTGACTCGCTAAAAGCTCCGGAAGCTTGGTTCGGAGGTTCTTATGCAAAGTCCGCACCTGGAACCAAGTGATTATTATCTGTTCCTATCCACGTCGAACAATTTTACTGGTGAAAAATTCGATTCAAGAGCGGCATACGAAAACAGAGTCAATTTTTTGCCAATAGGAACGATGGTTACTCTGAGAGAGGCGTGATGAAATTAACCTTAAAATGGCAACAAGTTCTATCATCATTCTATGGCAATGGCCTTCAATTTCATGGAAAAATAATGGATCTTAGCGTGTAGAGGAGAGGCATACTGAGATTACCCTTCAAATGGCAACTAGTTATCGAACAAAATGGCGCATATCCTAAATCGGTTCATTCTAAATATTAAAACCTTCAATCTCATGCAAAAATATTGGTTCACACTATACAACTTCCCAAATCGACATAAATGATTCCTGTTGTTAGGATAAAGAACTACATTTGGTGAAATTGTAAGAAAATGGGGATTTATAATAATTGTTTACATTTTGAACTATAATGAAACATAGTATTGATTTTTCGAATTCATATCAGACAAAACTTTGCTTCTGAAGCTAAAGCTTAGATCAATTTCGAATCAATTTCAATTTTCCCAGCTACAACTTTTTAGATAATAGCAATTTGCTGCAAAATTGCACTTTATGCTTTCGTTTACAAATGGAAAACTTTCCACAATACGAATTTTTCGGTTCAAACTCACAAAATTTTCATTTACCTATACATAAAAAGCTAATATCCTTGTTAGGTACACATTCCTATATATAAACTATATATTCTATGCATATATAAGCTTCTGCACTTATGCCCATTTTAATTAAACTCAAACACATGTCCCATGTAGATTCCCAGAACGCCCATTGAACTGGAACAGTGGTAAACTACAGTCGGCGACAAAAATTTATTGCCAATGCCAGTGGCACTTGTTTGTATGTACAGCGGTCCTGGCCGACAATTCAAACAGAAATTTAATATTTTAGTAGTTAAATTATTGGCACTTGTAATAAAACAAATAAACAACTTGCAGACGACGACGACGACTACTCGTTTTGCCATCCAAAACGAATAGGAAGAATCCCGTAAAGAACAACAACAAGGACAACAAGGACAAAGTGCTAAAATGCAAAAGTTTTGAAGCCATTGCCATTTGGAAAAACAAAATAGTGACGTAGTATGAAGAAAACCTCAAAATTTCAACTGCTTGTATGCCCAGGACTTTGGCGTACTCTCCCGCTCACTGCTGCGCTCACTCGAAATAGCTTTGTCCTGGCCAAATGTTGTTAAATAGCAAAAGCAAAATGCAAATATAAATTTTCAACATAAGATTTATGCATATTTTGAGGCGGTTGACAGAGCAGAGAGATGGCGGGAGAGTGGAAAACTGGAGCAAAATTGTGAGCGAGGCTGCAGCGAAAGAATAAGCCTGCCGCATTGTTGCTGTGGGCTGTCTTGGGGTTAAGTGGCATGCGGCATGCGGCATGTGGCAAGTGGCATGTGGGTTGTAAATTTGAAAATTGTTTAAAATTGTCAGTACTGCATTTTGTGTTCAGTTCAGTTGCAGTTCCATGGCAACTGCAGCTGTCGTTAGAACATAAACTGCAGCTGGCCGAATTATGGTATCAGGATATTGGACAAATCCTTGTTAAAAGTTTTATTTATGCTTGCCAGCATGAGAGTCGGCACTGCATCTTAGAAAATCTGCAACAACTTCAGCCAAACTAAATACAATTGGAGAATATTACGCATACGCAACGTGACACAGTTAGAGATGGGGACATGCAAAGCAATCAATAACGCATGAGGTCGTTAAGTTAAGTGACTTTTGTAGTCATTTAGATATTGTCAGAGTCGGTAAGAAACAGCTTAAGCTATTGCAATGTGTTGTCCCAAATGGGATTACTATAAACTAAATGAATTTTGGGAAATTTGAGTTTTTTTGCAAAATACAAAATGTTTTCAATCAGCTTACATCAACAAATAAGTAAATTGTTGTGCAACATGTAAGCCTTTTTTTACCAAATGAATTGATTATAAACTGTCTGCTGGATTTTATTGTTTTTATGATTTTTGACAATATTTAATTTAATTCAATTTAAAGTAACTCAAAAATTGAATCAAGAGCAAAATATGCGCCATCTACCTGCAAATTCCCTACAACTACTGTAGCTCTGTTATTTGCTGCAATAGCTTAGATTTTAAAAACCGAAGTTAATATGTGGCATTCCACTGACTGCACTCCAAGGAACAATGACAAATTGTTGAGCCTAAACCATAGTCAAATTCAGTTAGTCCCAGAGGCTAAGATAAAAAGAACATGTTCTACGGTTGGACCAGAGCAAAGCAAAAAAGCTTGTGTTGGCATACACACCACTCGCCACAAGCCGCAGGGATCGACCAAAAATGCGCCTAATTGACAATATTGACGAAGACATGTTGAACATGGAAGTAGGGAACAGGAGCGCCCTTGCTAACAACAAAGACGAATGGAAAAGAATTGAGAAAGCCAAAACCCATCTCAGATTGTAGAGTTGAATGATAATGATATTTTATCATTGTATCATATGACATTAAAAATGGTACAAGGACATTTTATCATATGATAATGACATTAAAATTGTTTTTGTTTTAAGCACAGACACAAAATTAGCATCGTTACTGCTAGCACCCTCTAGCGTACTTTTTTTTTAAATCAACAAAGTGTTTTTTAGAAATCTTTGTAAATTCCTGTAATTATTTTTTGTTCTTATTTTTTTTTTTTTTTTGCAGAATAGGAGTATCTTATCGTTATATGTCATAAGTTGCAAGATGAATTACGATTTTTATTACGCAAAAGATGCAATAAGTTCATTTTTGATAATAAAGTTCATTCAAATTGATTTGTTTTCTATAACTGCTAGCTTCTGTTTCTTCTGGATACATTCAGCAGTCCATTTCTTATAAATAAACACAAGTTCGTTGTGTAGACTGCAAAATGAGATTAAGAAAAAAAAACATTGCACTGCAGCGTTTTATAAGGAAACGTCAAATTGCTAGCAAGTTTGCTGTTAAATATACCGCCTTACAGATTTTCGAAATCATAAAAAAAAATTTGATTTTAAAATAAATAATAACAAACCGCACAACCGCATACAAAAATAAATTAAAGGCCGCTTGTAGAACTAAATACTCTCTCAAACCATTGATTTCATTTTTTTAAAGCATCCAGCTCGTCTTGGCTTACCTGAAATTATAAAAATACAAATTTTAGATTAGAATCTATTGCAAAAATAAACACAACTATAAAGTATAAGTTTAAAGAAAAACAAGATATTTCAAAAACCGGTTTCCACGGGTAAAAAAAGCTAAATCACCGTGTCGGATTTTAAATGTTTTTAAGGATTTATTTATAATAATTCTTTTATTGCGTCTTTGGTAGTGTACACGGCCCTAAAACCGTAGGTAGCTGCTTTGAATCGTCCAGTAACAATGATACATCTGCCTAGCACTCATTAGCATGGCTAGCAAATAAATAGACGCTATTTGCTGTTCGGTTTCAGCTATAAACTGTGGGTGTTTTCTTTTTTTGAACGGCTTTTATTTATTTAAATACTTGCATAATTTTTTTTAATCTTTACAAAATAGTTATGAAAGAACTTAGAAAATTCGGAACTTTCGTAAAGCAGGGATGGGTAAAATCTTAATTTACATAAGAAGTGCGCTTAGGGCATAGATTTTATAAAAAGCAGATTCAGAGTCATTCAAATTCTATATTTACAAAGGAAACGTAAGTTAAAAATAACTCTTCATACACATAATTATAAGAATTTGCTAAAGATCTGTCTGACCATAGACTGCTTATTGAAGCTAATAAGGTGTTAGTTAAAAGTTTTAAACTTTTAGTTAAAGGTTTTAAAACCTTGCAACATTTTAGATATAAAGGTTGAAAAGTTAAGGTAACAAATTTCAAAAATATTTATATATCGAATTTCCAGATTTTCTAGTCTAAAACCCTGCAAAATTTATTTTAGTTACAAAGTAAGAAATGTTTAAGTAAAAGACTTAAAAATTATGATAAGAAACAAGTACACAATATTAAGCTAAAACTTCCCTTTATATAGTGGTCCAATTGGACCTCACCAATTTACCTCTTCATCTCATTTCATTATTCCACACAATTTAATCTATGCTCAATTAATATTAAAACACAATCGTTGGAAATATCATTACCATACCTGAAAAGTACACACAATCACATAATGTTTAAACATTGTTTCTAATCATGCATATTCCAACGAGACTTAATTAGTGTAAAAGCGAACTCAGACATCACTTCCCAAGCCAATGCACAAAAACCCACTTCAGACTGCATTAGAAACTGAAATTCGAAACGATTTCTAAAAACAAAGCCAAAACCTCTACAAACCAATACCACAAAAATTCATTCACAAATCGCAATACCGCAAAGCAGACTACAAATACGAACGGAAACTTCGTACGGTTTGTGTTTGTGTGGAGCAAACTCTCCAACATATAACGAAAGAAATTACGGAAATGAAATTTATGACCATCATAATTTCTTGTCCACACATTTTCCTGTGCGTCGTCTGTCTATCAACTTTATGCATTTGAATGCAGACAGTCGGTGAAAAACATGAAAATGTGGGAAATGGCAGGTAGTTGGAGCATGAAAATCGGACGTGATGGGGTTTTTGGTGAGAGCAACACATCAATAAATATTTAAAATCTCCCCAACAAATTCCGAAACCGAATATGAGACTGTGACTATGCGAAAATGCGCTCAATGCATTGGACAATGGTATGAATAGGATAATCGGGTAAAGTTTCAAAATCGAAATCGACTGTGCTAGAAATTTCAATTTGGCAGAATCGTGGTTGAGCTTTTCAAAAATAATATATATACCTTTAGACAAAAATATTGAAGCCATACCAGACAGTGTTAAGGAGGAGCCGCGAACAACGAGTTATCGTCGTTCTCCAGAGTTTGGCATCGTTTGGACCACACATCGTCGCATAATTTGTATCACACAAACTAATCCCAGCTAACCGCGTGCCAATTATGTCAAATGGACCATTGAAATGGCTGAGAACCAGCTCGACTTTGGAAACAAATTCATAATATTTCACATTTAATGGAAGTATAAATAATCAAAATCGTCGGTTCTACGCTACTGAATATATACGACCATCAAATGACTATTCGTTGAGGTGTGTGTTCGGGTATGATCATTGGTTCTTCGTTTTTTTTTTCGATGTTGTAGCAGCAGCAAGCGTGAATGACTTCTGGTTCCAACAAGATGGCGCAACATGCCATACAGCACGTCAAACAATGGTTTTATTGCGATGCTTCTTGCCCGAACGATTCAAATCGAATTAGTGGCCGCCGAGAACATCCGAACAAGACTTTAATTTATGGGGATATTTGAAATCCAAGGTAAGCGCGGATATGACAAGGACCATAGCTTATCTTTAAGATCTGAAGCCATATCGTTGGCCAATACAATGGAAAACGCAGAAAAAGGAGCGCATTTTGTGTTTGGGAATCAAGATGGTAGCTTTGGCAAATCTTCTTGAACCGATATAAATTTTTATCAAAATTAATAAAAAAAAAATTTCTTCATTTATTATTTTCTTTATCAAATGCTTCCATTTTAAAAAGCTCAACATCTTTACAGCGAAGAAAATAGTTAAGTCCCTAGTTTTCAATTCTTTAGGCAAATACTTCTGCGTCATCATTGGGATAGCTCCGCGTTGTTAGTCGGGCATTTCTGCAATTCTGCCTAAGGGAATGATTAACCTTCAGCAATACTTCAAAAGCTTTTCAACTTGGAGTACCGAAAACAAATGCGTTTCAACGACTTTTGCCCACTGTACGCTTTTTGCTTCACTACCAATGACGGGATATATAGTACGCTTCGCTTTGGTTTGGTTTGCTTCTCATGTTGGCTCTTGACCAGGGCTACGAAAGCCAAAACCGCGTTAAGCGCATCGAACGACAGCAGAGCCCTGCAACAACGTTTTTAGTGGGATGTTCAACAATTCAATTTACCGCAAACTCGTTATTATGACACACACACACACACACACACACACACACACACACACACACACATGGGCATCCCTGCTCGGACGGATGCAGCGCAGCAAGTCCTTCGTATATACATATATAACCATATCCGCACCTGGACGGACATATAACCAATAATTGTAGCCAACGGTGCTGCTGGATGGACATGGCCAAAACCCAGCGCCAAGTCCAATGTGTAAAATGTATTTAAACCTGTCGCCATCAAG
Organism: Chymomyza procnemis; assembly: GCA_035046065.1. Classification (NCBI taxonomy): domain Eukaryota; kingdom Metazoa; phylum Arthropoda; class Insecta; order Diptera; family Drosophilidae; genus Chymomyza; species Chymomyza procnemis. The sequence continues at coordinate 12,153,540 of JAWNOJ010000024.1, forward strand.
AGCAAAGTGCTCGTCAGCGTTTTAATGTGTGCGAGTATCTGTGTGAGCCGCCATGAGTCCCTGTGTGTGTGTGCGCACATTTTGCACATTAAAATTTATGCAAATGGCTGACTACGTGTGTGTGTGGGTATGTGTAGGTATCTGTGTGTGTGCTTAAGCTTGGTTGGCTTTAGTTTTAGGACCTTTTGGTGCCAACAATGAACACGGCTTTGTTGCTGTTTTAATGGCAGCCACCTCGGTGTGTGTGTGTGGCGATTCTGTGCAAGAAATATTAAATGAGAGACTGCGGTTTCGACAGCCTTGATGCACGTTTTAGGTCTGAAACGCTTTTGTGAAATTGGGCAGACGTTAATTTGATACAATTTTGAAAGAGATTCTCTGCAACGCCAAAACTAACATTTCCATGTCAACTAGTATCTAACAAGCCGTAAGGATGGCAGCGCGGCTAAAAAGGTTCCAGCGCCATGATCTAGGCATTCTGTGCATTGAACTCCGTTGAGGTGTTAAATTTTTGCATGTAATTGTGTAATTTCATAACTTAATGGCTTTGAAGGCATGTGATTTGGAGTAAGCGAAGGTTGTGTATCCTGCAGTTGAAATAACAAGCATTTTGAAGGGAAGCAACAGATAATTGTGTCAGTGAGAATCTACTTTTGTTTCCTTTATTCAATCTCTTGCCGTAAAATTTCATATTATGCTAAATACAGAAACAGAATCCGATGCAGATGCCAATGTTAACTTAAAGGTAACAATTTTAATAAATAATTGAGGATAAGAGAAACAGCGGCAATGGCTACAGCTCATATTGAGAGGATTCGGTTGGGCTTATTTGGCTTTTCGGTCAAAAGCTGAAGTCAACTATGAATCGACCTATTGCTATGGTAAAGAGAAAGGAAATGGAGTAGAGGAGAATTATTTCGAAGGTGAAAGCTGACTCGGACTTCCCTGTTTGGTTTTCATGCCTCCTAAATGCAACATAATGTAGCATTCATTTTTTGACCATAAAATATTTTATTTTCCAATCAAACGTACCTTGCTTCATTCAAAATGTTTCGATTTCATGTAATCTTTGGTTGACCTCTACCTCTGCTATTTGAGCTACTGTTGTTCAGTGCTGCTCATTCGATATGCTTATTAACAAGCTTCTCCTCAGTTTTAGTAATTCAGAGGAAGTATTCGCATCCACAATTGACATATTTGCTAGATTACCCTGATGGCTGAATGATTAGACATCTGATAGAACTACGAAGATACTACAAAATTCTCTCCTTGCTAACGCTATCATTTTACTTGATATCTTAATTCCTAGGTTTTCCCACTATTTAAGGGATTTGGGAGATGTAGTTGCATTATATTTGACTTTTTGCTAGATTTTCCTGAAAGCTGAATGAATTCTGATGGAATTCTCCTCCTTGCAAACAATTTAATTTTAATCACTTGACGATAGTAAAATCTTTTTTTGCACAGGTTTTCGAGAGCTGTATGAATGATATTTCTAATACAATTACTAGGACACTTTCTTCCTTACAGATTCATTTTAAAGACTTCATGAAAGTAAACGTATTCACCAGCCAAGCTAGATCAAAAGTTGGCTGCGGGATATTCAAAGTTCGGGAAAATCAGACAAATAATGTTCACTCATTCGACACATTTGCAACATAACTCCTAAAACTTACCAGCTTTGTTTTTTGTAAAAATTTTAAAGTTTAGAAGTTCCTTATGGATTGTACCAGAGCAAAGTAATTTAAATGCTTAAAAGCCGTAGACAGATTTCTTCGTAGCCAAGTTCTGGCTGTTAGACAAAATTGTTATACGAAGTCATAGAAGACAATCGTGTTATCTTAAACTATTTTGAGCGCGGACGAAAAAGGTATGTATGTGAAACTCGATGGAATCTACGACCGCTGCTCAACCCATGACCAGAAGATGACCAGATCCATGGGGCTTCAATGCAAAGGTTGGACGCTAACGAATCTTGATTCCTACCGTCGGTCAGTTCAGCCTTCACGATATCACCACAAATAACGATGTTTGGCTGTTAGATTAAGCTGTGGCACGGAACAGGGGAGTAGCATCAAATTTGAAGACCTCGATATTCACAGGGCCGCGGTGTTGATTTCGATATCGACAGCGATCATTATATTGTTGCAGCCAAGATACGCATGTAGTTGAGCAACGTACATCCCAGCACGCATCGAGAACTGGTCGTCGCTAAGCTGCAATCACAATGGACAGTCGAAGTCTGCACCATTCGTCTTGGGAGTTGATCAAATGGACCTACATTGATATCGACTGATTTTAGTCGTATACATCTCACTCCGTGCGCTCTGCCATAGAAGAAACCACTGGATTTAACTGCCCACCACTAGGTAACCGATGGATATGCACTATATCAAATCATTATCAACCACAAGAACGCTATTTCAGACGTGATAGATAGACTTGTAAACTTAAAAAGAATTCCGCTAATTAGAATAATACTAAATAAGACTAGCAACTATAAAAAGACTATACCCCTTTAAGTAGCACGCAATCTGTCTTATATTTAACATATTTTTGGGACATCGGGTTCACAGCTTAAAAGCGGTACAAGACACCTGCTGATATGAGGCATAGCTTTCCTAATTATCTTCACTTACTCCGAAAAATTATCGTGCACACAACATGAGTTATGAAGACACATAAAACACTTTTAGCTCTTTAAAACTATTTGCGCTTCATAAAAGTTCTAATGTTTTTTCACACTTTGCAGACAGTTTATAAAATTTTCATTACATTTAAACTTCAAAACATACAAAATCAACCACGGCACGTCATGCCAAGTGTCGAGACTATGCAAATTCCCACCGAAAAGTAAAAAAACCAGAATATGCCGAATTCAAGTGGCTGTTTAATGCAATCAGTTCCAGGTGTCAGTGGATCTGGCAGCTAGACAAAAACCCCATTAAAAACAACTTAAATGCCGTGCGCTTTTCACGCTGTCTGCACCGAACTACGTAGACAAAGAATTCATGCCCCTCAACCACCACCACTACAGATGACGCTTGGGAGTTGTCTGCAACTGTCGACGCTTATGGCACATTTTAATTTGTACAAACATTTATTAAATTTTAAAATCTAATTTAAATTTTCACGCCAGGACAACACACACACACACACCCGCAGCGCAAACTAAACGAAGTGTATCACAAAACGACGAAAAACAGGCAAGCAGCAACGATGATGACGATGACAATGATGATGATGATGATGATGACGCGGCAGAGCAACGAGCACAGCAGAAGGAGTTAAAGGCAACAGCATGGAACCAAAAGCAACAGCATGGAATTGATTATTGAGTGAGTGTAGCGCTGGGTGTTCCCACAGTCGAGTGTGCTCCCAGCGCACACACAATCGGCTTAGGAGTACTTTACATATGTGCGTCGTTATGCCGTTATGCGCCTTTTGTTGCACAGACGTGCGGACTGCTGCGGCATGAGGCACAGAGACGTGGCAATGGCTTGAGCAGCAGCAGCAGCAGCAGCAGCATGTCTAGTGGTGGGGCATGGGGTCATGATTGAAACTGCTGTGCGTGCTGCAACCTGCTGCCACAAAAGTTATGCCATCCACACATTGGTATGCAGTTAATATTCAAGGACCCAGAGAGAGTGCAACCCAACCCACCAGCGTTGCCAAATGCATTTTGCAATCAGACATGGCATTGCCAGACAACAATCCAAAGTGATGACAACAAAGTTAAAAATGTGCAAACTGCAAGTTGCATGCTTAAATAGGCAATAGCTTGTTATTTATGCAACTGCAACAACTACTATTCGGGTTTTTTTTTCAGTGTAACAACTTTTTTTGTTGCATACTTAAGGGCTGAGCTTGCATTTCGCCAACAACTGTACCTGCTGCGAGAGTTTTTGTTTGTTCAATGTCAGTCGATTGGTAGGTAGGTAGTTCGTTAGGTAAAAAGCGCTCCCCCCAGGTAATTAATGGAAATTGTTAAAGCTACAAAAATCGACTTTTGTTGAAAGGAGTGTCAGAGGAAACTTTAATTGCTGCAGCGTTTTGCGTTTTTCAGTGGAAAACAAAATTTAGCTTTGGCGATTTTTAAAAGCTTTTGAAAAAGCTATTGAAATGAGATGAAACGAAAAAAATAAAAGAATTACCAAAAATTATTCGTTAGGAATTTTAAAACAGAAACAAATTTCGGAGATCTACATTACACAAATTCAAAAAAAATAATTTAATTAAATAGTAAAAATATAAAAATCCTTAAAATGAATAAATCTTCACAATTTTACCTAATAAATTGGGTACAATTTTTTTAATAGATTTTGAAACAGGAAGCACTTTCAGGTGATCTAAGTTTTATCAACTAAATATAACCAAATAATACACAAATAATTATTAAACATAATAAGTTCCTTAATTTGTAATTATCTTGTCTACACTTCCAAGAAAAAAATTTGTGGTAATTTGTAGAAACCTTTGAAGTCTTTGCAAAAATGAAGTAGAAAGATCTAACAAAAGGCTTACAAAAATTTGAATTGAATTTGACTTTTAGCTAATAAATTCCTCAACATTTTTTTTCATACGATATTGAGACAGCAGGAAATTTCAGGTGATCTACTTTACATTAGCTTAAATAAAAATAAATTAATAACGTAAAAAATAACTATTAAAAATATGAAATTCCTCAATTTGGAACACAAGTAAAAAAAACACAAGAAACTTGGAAAGAATCCAGACCCAAGCTACATGGACAAAAACCAAAGATCGGACATTTGAAACCAAGAGCGAAGTGTCAAGCACTAAGCACTAAGGATATTTCACGAAGTTTATTAAAGGTCTCGACTATACATAAGAAGGCTGTCAACATTTGCTAAACGACGAGTCAACATCAGTTACTCAATCAGTGAAGATCTGTTGTATTATCTTGTCTACATTTTCAGTTTTTTATTAAAAAATATACGCACATTTTTGGAGAGTGTCTTGAGTTTCTCAATTGAATACAAAATTTACGTGGTATCAGAGTCGCTGTGAAAATGAGCTAAAAACTATGTACATAGTTTTTTAAAATCATGAAATTAAAGTAAGAAATCTTCATAAAGAGTAAAAATTCGTCAAAAATATTTCTAAGTTTTATAACAGGTGAAATGCATAAATATTGAAAAAATCCTAGATTTTTGGTGTTAAATCGAAAAACTCAAGAAGGAGCTTCCACCCTTTAGTTTTCTCCGTATTTAAACCTCTTATAGAGACAACCAAATAAAGGGTATTTTTTTTCGAGGTATGGAACTTTAAGTTGGCCCTTTAAATTTTTCCTAATTTAAACAACCAAATAAAGGGTGTTTTTTGAGGTATAGAACTTTAAGTTGGCATTACTGTTCAAGATTGCAAACGATGTAACAGCTGTCAAGTTATTTATTCTGTTCTTCAGGTTGAAAGGCTACGTCAACAAGTAAAACTGCTGCATTTTGGAGTAAAGCTAATCCTTAAGTTTATGTCGAAACACCGTTACATCGATTGATTGAAAGACACGCTTGGTGCCATCCTAATTTTGCGTTTTGGAACTGCGAATTGACCTCAAAGATCTTGTGATTTAACACAGCTAGACTACTTTCTGGGGGCTATGTAAATTGGTTGGTCTATGCGGATAAGCCACAAACGCTTAACCATCTGGAAGACAACATATGCCATTATTATTACCGATATACGTCCATGTTGAAAAATTGATCGCAAATTGGACGTGCAGATTGGATTACATCCAAGGCAGCCATGGCGGTCATATGCCAGAAATCATATTTATTAGTTTGCATTGACTTCATCATCCTAATGGCAATCAACTATTTGACCAAATATTTAACACACTTTAAGCAAATATTTTTACCCCACTTCAAAACAATCTTAATTTTAAACAATAAAAACTTGATTTATTCCAACTTCTTTCAAATGTTTCGTTTAACTGAAGTTATTTGGTATTTAAAGCACGCAACGTGAATGCTACAAAAGTTGACAATACATTAATTTAAGCCATGAAATATTTTAAATGAATTCACAGTGGGATTTCTGCGTACTTAGTACGATGACCGCAAGTTATTTCTCATCAGTTGCAAAATTTATGGATTGAAACAGAAATGGTCCATACATATTCATTGGTCAACTTAATTTAATTAATTTAACCAACGTTCATTACAAACGAAAAATGGCAACCGCGAATTGTGCACATTTACCACACATGTATATATATTTGTGTACAAACGTGGCAATGGAAACTTATTGAACATATTGAAATGCTGTTAATTCAACAATGAAATTTAAATTCTTACAAATAAATGAATTATAGGAACTGCAAGCGAAAGGCTGTTAGTGTTCAGCGATTTATGCACACTTTGAAAATAACGATTAACGAAATTATCGCGTTTAGCTAATTTAAGGAATGTTAGGGTATTCACGCTAGTCCTTGTGCAGTTTTGCAAAATTTTAAGTTTCAGTAACAATTTCGAGCTTAATTTAATTCTTCTTTGCTTTGATGAAAAGCTAAGAAAATTGTCAACGGGTATTATGACAATGCAATACTTCTATAGTAAAGAGTGAGGTGCAGATTAGGTGGGAAGCATCGCTCAAAGGTAGCTGAACTTACAGTCTTATTCCGAAAACCAGAAGCACGGACAGGTGAGCTTTCATCTCACGCAATTACTAACTGCTCACGGGTGCTTTCGTAGCTATCTGCTCCATTTTGGAAGAATGAGGAGAATGGTGACTGTCCAAACTGTGGGAGAGGTATCTATAAGGATGCTCTTTCGTCCTCGTTTTAATCGCGTTGGGGAGCCAGTTTTGTGACCGTCTCGAGTCTTACTATCGACAGAAAATCTGGTGCCAATGATGCCAGACAGTGAATCTATTTGGCATGCAGTGGCTCACTTCGCTGGGACCGTAATGACGGAGCTTCGAAGGTTGGAGCGGATAAGAAGACTTGTCTGACGCAGGTGAGTTCCTTGTCAGCATTGCTGCACAGGCGTCCCAATGGGATTATATCTATGTCATGATTTGATGTACCGCTTAGTACAAGTTGTTGTTATGAAATAAAAACAAAAGTAAGGAGCGAAAATTTTCAAAAACAGCCCAAAATTTTGCAGTTCTAACCAACATATATTCCAATATAGGGGCTAGCACATCTCGAAAATATTAGTATGTTCACGCTAGTCGTTGTGCACTATTGCAACATTATAATTTCCAGAAAGAATTTAGAAATCAATTTCTTCTGTATTTAGCGAAGAAATAAAACAAACTGTCTACTGGTATTATGACATTACAATGATGATTTCGTTAAAAAAGAACTAATAAATTGTTTGCAAAAAGCAACATGTTCCATAATAATATGCTAGGCTTAATATCATCGCGCTTAACATACCATAAAAATATTGCGGTATTCACGCTAGTAGTTGTGCACAATTGCAATACTAGTAATTCAAAGAAAAGAACTTATAAAAATGTTGTATTATGACAAACTTCGGCAATATCCTAATGATATTTTGTGCAAAACTGCAACTACTCAAACTAAAATCAACAGTGAATACCTAAAATTTAATCAACTCCTAATAGCCCCATCCTAATTTTGTTAACAAGCAAAATCTCTGCGTTCTGTTTTACTGCCGTCACATTAAGCTCGCTACTCCCTTTAGACGCACAAAAACTGCTACTGTTTCCACCAACTACTCCACTGACAGTGAGCATGAACTTTAGATAAAAAAAAACAATAAAAGCAACTTTATCTTTTTGCATGTTGCATATCAGCATTTCATTATCTTTATACAATCGTCAATTAAAAGTAAAGCGTATGAAAAATATATAAAAATAAACAGGGGACAACTTTTATATGTTGACGTCATAAAACATTTTCCAACACTATAAAACGACGCACACCAAAGTACAGCTTAACATGAAAAGTTAGTCATGCAAGCGTTTTGCTTGCCGAGTTGTACGTCCTCTGCCTGTATGGCGGGGAAAAAAAAAGCCCATTAAACTGCGAAAAACTTCAATTAATTTTCACATATGCCAAATAGCCAAGCATCAACAAAAACAACTACAACGATTTACAACAAAAAACAAGTACGAACTCCCTCCCGTTCAGTGAATTCAATTAACCACAATTTCCATATTGCTGCCACAGCAACTGTACCACCGCGGATTGCAGCTTATCTCTGATACATCAAAATGCAATTGTTGTGGTTGTTCAACAGTCAAAAAACATAAACAATAAAGGACATAAGAGAAACCAACAACTAGAAATACTGTCAAATTTTTTATTCCTTTTTTTGTTCGAAGGATATAGACGACGCTTAAAGTGAGAAATCACCAATAGTTAGATACACTGCAGTTATGTTTTAGTGAAATTAAAAACCGAAAAACCTGGGGAAATACATTTTGGCAGGAACTTCAATTCGGAAACAAGAGATAATGAGATGTGATGTGACGTCAGTAAAGTGGAATTATTTCTGTATTGTACAAAAGATAATTATATATTTGTCGATTTTGATTTTGTTAGATTTTAAAGAAAGTAAGCTTCCCTGTAGTTATATTTTAGTGAAATTAAAAAAAAAACGATAAAGCTGGGGAAATGTATTTTAACAGGAACTTGATTTCGAAAACAAAAATTGGAAAATGTGATGTCTATAAAGTGGAACTTTTTCTGTATTGTATTAAGATGAATATATATTTTTCGATTTCGTTTTGTGAGATTTTAATATGATTTACTTTGACGAATAAAAAAAGTAAGATTCCCTGCAGTAATATTTTAGTTAAATTGAAAAAAATTAATAATCTTATTCTGACAGTAACTTTATTTAAAATTCAAAAGATGATAAGAAGAAAATATGAATAATGAATATTTTGCCAAATCAATGCGAAAGACGTATCATTTTTAATCGATTTCGGCATTGTAAGATTTGAATTTAATCTAAATTAACGAATAAAAAAAAGACACCCTACAATATTTTAGAGAAAACCCTGATAAATCATATTTTCAGAGGAACTGCATTGCGGAAACATAATAAGAAAAAAAGAAGAAAAGGACCCTCAGATCATATATTCAAAAGGTTGTACGGTTGCTGTGAATTATCACAGTTACTCAAAATTTATTCAGTTGTGATCTTGCAAGAACAGTGCAGCGATACTCCATGGTAGATGCTGCCAGTTGAAAAAAAAAACAGTTTCCAGAGCGTGTTAAACCGATTTAGTGATTTTGGTTTATAATTTTCTACGATCATAATATGCATTCTAAAAAATGAATCTTTTGCCGAATCAATGCGAAAGATGCACAATTTTTAATAGATTTCGGCATCGTAAGATTTGATTTTTGTCTAAATTAACGAATAAAAAAAAAGACACCCTACAGTTATATTTTAATGAAAAACCTGATGAATCATATTTTGACAGGAACTTCATTGCGGAAACATAAGAAGTACCAAAGAAGAAAAATACCCTCAAATTATATATACAAATTGTAGTACGATTGCTAACTCTCCAAAGTTATTCTATTATGATCTTGCGTGAATACCTTAGCAATTGAAGGAGAAAGTAAATGGCGCCAGATAAAAAAAATTCAGTTTCCAAAGTTAAATTAGTACTTTTCGGTTCATGATTTTCTAAGCAAGTATGAATATTTTTTAAATTTGGGAGACTTTAGACAAGACGTCATAGCCAAATTTTCCTAAGTTAATCAATATGCACCAATATAATTATCGATAATAAATATTATAATTGTTAAGTGCCGTAGCTCTGTAAATAGGAATATGCAGTAATTCTTAAAAAAAGTACACTAATAACTTGCCACCCTGAGATCATCAATTCAAGTTCTGGTTCCAATGCAATTGTAACTCTTAAAATTTATTCCATTCTGAACAAAACGAATATCTGTAAATGAGTTGCCGAAAAATTAAAAAGGGAAAAAATAAGAAATAAAATCTCATTAAACTGTGAGAACGTGAACTACTAAACATTTATCACCATAATTCCAACATACCTATTATAGGGTATCTCCAATAAATAACTTTATAAAAAAGATGCCTAAAAGTGTTCATAATTATTATAGCTTTTGACTATTCATATGCATCGGTGATTGTTAGTGGCTTTTCCGGTGACTGCCTTCTGACTAACCATAATTGTTGTCTTTTTTTTCACAAAAATTTGTCAAATTTAATAGCTTTTGTTTTGTTGCTTTGTTTGAACTGCTCTCACGATTTGGTTGTAACTTTTAATGGAATATATAATATATTATTGCTCAATTTATGGCATATGTAAAGATTAATTTATTATGCAGGCTTTTTCTAGGCTTAAAATATGAAAATATAATAACCCGCAAAAAAAACAAGGGAATTCAGCGAGAACATAACGCAATAATATGGGGCTTAGGCGTACTCGATTCGAAAATCCCCCCAAAAAAAATAAATATTATTTATAATAATAGATATAAAAAGAGTTTTACTAGTGAGAACAAAATCTAGTACTTTAATGTGCTTTCTCTCATAATTAAAAAAAAGTACTACTAAAATCGCTAAAGCACAAGTTTGCGATTTCAAGCTGTAAAGTTGGAAGTAAGCAGAATATTAATTAATTTTCTCTTTAAACTAGTATATGCACACATGATTTCGATATGAGACCATAAATCTCTAAGTAAACTATCTAAGTACGACAATCCTATATCTTTAGTCTATCAGTTTTAACGATTTTTCTTGTTTTAAGTGTATATTTTTCTTGTTTTTTCATTAATTCAAATATTATGCTCAATTAACTCAATTTTCCAATGTAATTTAAAAAAAAAATTCTGAAATACCCTTTTGACTTTGCGAATTATTGTTTCAATTAAATAAACTCTAATTTAGACCTTTTTTTCTACCAGTGTTGAATTGCTTTAAAAATACTGCCTTTGATCTTTTATAAAAGTTTTCGAAGTAGTTTATCAACATCAAATATTAAAATTAATAATTTCGTTTAAGCAAACTTTTTGTTTTTTATGTTATTTTTTATAAAAAAAAATTCTGCATTTATTTGAAAGAGTTGGTAGAGTGGCCCTTAAAAAATTAAGAAAAAGATAAAGAAAAAATCACATGAAATTGAATCGTTCTCTTGAAATGGAAATACACTATATTAACGACTTTTTTGAAATATACCAAAAATAAAAAGTATTGTGTGAGAAAAGTAACATAATTTATGAATCATTGATGCAATAAATAAACTTGATGTTGACAATTATTGGATCAATAAACAATTATTTTTTGTAAACGATTTTCCACAATAATTAGGGAAATACTGAATTTTTAGTTGAAAGACGAAAATGAACTTTTAGAATTTAATGCTCTAGCGATGTATTATAAAACAAGCAAGTTTTCCAGAAAATGCATTTAAAATTTATGAGATTTTTTAGGTATGCTTTGAGATTCAAGATTTATGATTACAAATGGCTTGAATGAATAGCTTTATTAAATAGTAGATTCAGTTGGCAAAACTTCTTAGATGATGGTATTTTTTGGAAGACTAACAGGGTGCTCTTAACTACTTCAAGGCAAAAGAATGAATAGCATTATTTCATAGCAGATTCAGGTGGTATATCATCTTAGATTATGGACTTTTATGAAAGATTAAAAGGTTTGTCTTAACTTCTGAAATGCAATAGAACGAATAGCTTTGTTGTTTAGTAAATTCAGATGATATATTGTATAAATTCTTGTATTATGGAAGATTACCAGGTTTCTCTTAACTTCAACAATGCAAAAGAAAGCTGTACTTCTTGAATGGTTAATATTACAAATAAAATTAATTTTTAAGATTTTTTTTTAGGATAAGAGATGACAGCATCTTGGTTCTATTAATAACTTTTGTTGTGCAACTAAAAACTAAGTTGTGTTTTTCCCAAAGAATTGTTTGCTTTTTCATATTATTTCTGATTTGCTAAAGGATTCTAAAAATCTGGAATGTCGCACTCAGAATTATAATTTTTTAAGCTCTCGGTTTCCACTTTATAAGACAACATTCTTTGCTGTCTCTTTCTTGTGCCGTTTGGGCCACATTTTGTAATATATTTTTTTTGAGATATTACGTTAAGTAGCTTGAATGAAATAATCTTTAGCATTAGTGATTATGGGGAACTTATGATCCTGAGTCTATTAGGATAATCGAAGCAGAAGTCCAGAAATGTAAAATATTAAATATCAGTATAACTGAGGCAAGCATTAACATTACTCAAGTTTATTATAATAAAATCAGTGTCGAAAGTTTATTTAATGATCCAGAAATTCAAAGGTAAAATATAAAGCATGCTGCGCCTATTAAGGTAATCAGATCTTATGAAAAATCCAAAAAAATCTAATTTTTTCAGAAGATATTCAAAAAACAATTTAAATAACTTATAGTGAACCTTATAGTAGTATAGAGTAACTATGTCATTATTTAATCCCAAACCATGCCAGCATTTCCAAAAATTGCTGCCCTTTCCATTTCGACTCGTTCAATTTAAGCCGCAAAAATTTTCAACATAAATTTAGCCAAGCGAGACTTAAGCGAAAGTTTCGCTTAAAAATAAAAACGAGAACACATCACATGATTACCATAAGTCCATTAGAGTCATTCTGTCTCCAATGCCGGAAATAATCCTTTATATATACATTTTTCTGCAGTCCCCAGCTGCTTTTATAGCAGTTCTAACAACTTTCGTTTTAAGCACATCATAATTTAAGCTCTTGGAGCATTTTGCATAAAAAACAATAAACTTTTGAGTGCATGAGGCAAGTTGTGCTGCTAAAGCTGAAGCAGCTTCTCATATCGTTTGCACACACATCATCTCTTTGCAAAACTTCAGCCATTCATTTAACTTGTTCCATAGGCGGCGGCACTCACTTTATATCATTACCCGCATCAGTGTGCAGCGTCATGCTGGTGACTGACCAACACACTTGACCAGCGTTGCCTTATCGAAGGGGTATATGTACATAGAGGGGGGAAGTGTGGTGCAACACCATGTGGCATGTGCCCAGCGGTCAAGCACACACACAGACGGACGGACAGACAGCCAGCTGCGGGTGAATGACCAACGTTAACTTAATAGAAGTTGACACATGTCGTCACGCATGCAAAATGTATTCATCTAACCGCATCACAGAGAGAGGAACACACAGTTCCACATCAGAGATACTCTATTGTATAATCCCAACGCACTTGATTTCGATATCGCCCACAAATGTCGTCTGCCAATTAACATTTCCCGCTCACTCCTGCTCCCAATCTCTGCTTGTTTTTTGCTATCATCTGTCAGACAGCAGATTTGAATTGCTTTTAATAATACGAGGAAAAAAATGCGAGCGAAATGTACAGAACTTCCGGTCATGGCTGCCGCTTGTCAAATTCATTGAGTTTAGTATTTCTCTTTTTTTTCTGAGGGTTACTCTTTGTATAGCAGTTTTTCAGAGAGTCTTTATGGAATGTGAAGCAGCGTTTGTTACAGATGCAACAAGAATAATTTGTTGCTTGAATGTCTGTCCAAATGTAGGAACATCTAGTTTTTGAAAGCCGCAAAGCCTAGAAACGCGAAATAAGTCCAAACTAAGCACATGCAGTTCATTGGGTCTCTACGAAAATTAGCGTTGACTTTTGAAAGCTCGTGCTTTGTCATCAAAAACTCTGAAGCATTCGTGCAAATATTGCAACCTTAAATGTATCTTAGAGATGACCTTTTGCAGATACGGAATACATTAAAAAATCGTTGGGTTGCGCACCCAAAAACGGTTGTACAAGGGTTTGAGAGAGCAAAATGTTGCTAAGCATTTTTGCTTCTGACCGTTAAAGGTCAGGTAAGACATTTTTAAGGGATAATGAAATTATTAGTGCATTATAGATATAGCCATTTGTCGGACGCGATTATTATAGTTTATTTACTTTAAGTGAAATATTTAACCGTTTAATACAAAAACTTAAACTTCAGTTTATTTTTTTTTTTGCCAAGAAATGAGTCTTGCACCAGCGATCCAGCAGGCAAAAATCTCTCGGGTTACGAAAGTTTTTTTTTTTATAAGGTTTATAAGGTTACAAGTGAGGCGACCTTCTGAGCTTCATATTATCCAAAATACTTCAACTTAACACTTTTAAATAATTCAATACATTTTTAGTCTTATAATGTCTAATAAAATAAATATTGATTTTTAAAATCTTAAAAAATCGGACAATATTATGTTATGATAGCCGAAGGCCTAAGTAGCCAGAGCTTACACCCCATATTAGTTATAAGTTTACTTATAAGTAATATTTATAAATAAAATAAATTATGTTATGAGTAATCCTTTGATGAAACTTTGAAAACGTCAAATCAAAGGCGAAAAAAATAAATATTTAAAAAAAATTATAATGAACAAAAATATAAACGATCACCATGTACAGGTCGCCAATTAATAAGGTTAGGTATTTTTATAGGGAAATTATCTAGTTTTGAACTGCTTAAATGAGTACATTGTAATACTAAAAACTAACCAAATAATGTGAGATCATCGATCTGCTTAATTTAACTTCAAGCTTAGCTATTCAAATTTGATTGGTATAAATTCTATTCTGTTGTTCATTTTAGGAATCTTGGCCACAAAAATGTAGAGAATTTTCTCTACCATTCGGTAAGTTTTTTTCTGGCGCAGTGTCTAAACTGGTTGCCCTTTTTTTAAAAATTACTTGGAACCTTAAATCGGGTTCCTTATGCTAATTAAATCGCCAAAAAATGGCGAAAATATGGTCGGTATCCAACGATTCGTAAAATCGATATGCTTTTCGATGTCTTAAAACAACCCAAAAAAAACCGTGCAATTTTTCTACAGGTTTTGAAATAAACTTTTGGCAATATTTTGATGCCAGATATTGCCACAATAAAAATGATCTATTTGTAACGCACTTGTCCCAGCACAAATATAAGCTATTTTTCGAAAAAAGATAAGAATTTCCGAGTATTTAAAGTAGTCGGGGTAGTACCCTAATATAATTTATAAAACAATGCCATAGACATTACTAAAAACCAGAAAGAATCGGCGATAAAGTTTTGGAAATTGTTGATTCAAAAAAAAAGTTTGCTATTTTTCGGAAATGAGAGTATTCGACTATTCAAAACTACCCCGACTGCTACCCTATTACAAATTCCTGCTTTTTTTTTTCTCTCACTGACACCCTAGAATTCTCTACCGCTTCCCCAGACCCGTTTAAAAACTTTCTTGTGCGGCGTTGCATGAAATTTGTTTGTTTACAATTGCGAGTTGTTGGTTTGCTGTTCTCACTGTTTGTGAGTTCAGCTCATGAATGTCTGAGTCTCCCTCCCCATGGCTCTTTCTCTGCTGCTCTGCTTTTTTCTCACTCTCTCTCTGTCTCTCTCTCCTTCTGGCTACCACCCTTTCTCCCTTTTTCTTACTCTTGCTGCATACTCTATGTCACTCATCAGCTGTCAGTTGCTTTGTTGTTATCAAATACCGGAAATTGTTGTTTGTTGCGTTGTCGCTGCGCTGCTTCTACGTAAATCCGGTTTATGTTTTTTTTCGCTGCTTATTTCATGCTCCGCTGCCCAATATTGATAATAATAAATAGGCAAAAACAATCCAATCCGGGTGATATTATTAATGACAAATATAGGAAATAAGCGCGCCAAAAACTATGCAAATAAAGCAAAATGTGCCATGTGTCATTGACATTTCTGGGCCAATGACTTTGAACAGTGAATCAGAAGCAGAATCAGTCCACCCAATACACCACCCCCAACACCTAATTGGCGAAGTTTCATATTTCAAAACGAAGCTTATTAGCTTTGTATAAATTGAGAACAGTTGTACTAGACAATGATGGGTGTTTTTTTAATAAATTATAATGACTTTACATTTTTTATGATTTATTCTATTAAGAGAGAAAAAGAGAAATACATATGTTAGAGGATATTGTAAATCGAAATGTTTTAATTAAATTAATTAGTACCTCAAGATGGTTATTCTTTATGGTTATGGCCTCGAAGATTTATTAATTTTGAAACTCTTTGTTTCAATACTAAACATATATAAACATATATATATGCATTATATAAGTTAAAAAAAATCGAAATTTTAAGAAAAACAAAATTTTGATTACTTTTTCTACGTGTCTACCAGATATATTCAAATTCAATCGGCAAACGAACAAACCAAGTAGAGTACGGGTTAAGAACAACAACTCAAATAACTTATTGAAAAGCTCTGCATTTTTTAATTTTATTTTTGAATCTACTTCAGAAAAAGCAATCAGATAATATCTGGAACCTCTTTATTTAAACAAAAGCTTACGATTACAGTATTTAATTACTACATTAAGCAAGGAACATGGCTCAATACAGTTTTGTAAATCGATGCAAAGCAGACAATCACAAAAAATTATTTTGAAAAGATTTAATTATTTTTATCTTAAAACTTGAATCCAATGATCAGCTATTCTAATTTGAATGGCATAAATTTTCCTATTCTGTTGTTCGATCTAAGAATCTTGTCCACAAAAGAGAGATGCACTTAAAGAATTTGGATGGTAAGTTTTACTCTGGCTAAATGGGTTGGCTTTTTTTTTTTAATTTTTGCTGAGAGCCTTAACATCGGCTACCTTATGGTTTTATGCAAAAAAACCGAATATATGGCCAATACACAACGATTCGTAGAATTGATATGTCTTTTCGGTGTCTTAAAGCAACCCAAAAAACACTAAAAAACTGATTTTCTATAGGCTTTTTTTTTTGTTTGATTTTAGTTTAATAATTTGGATTCAGAGGAATGATATGGCTGTGGGTCTGCATTCTCCGGAATAAGAAGAAAGCTCTTGACTGTGGCTGGCTGCCTGAGCATTGGTAAGTTCTAAAGAAACAAATTATTTTATCTGAAGCTTTTGAAATTTTGCAATAATTTTGAATACTAAAAACATTATCCAAAAGCTTTTGTAAACTTTAAGCGAAAAGCGTTTCGTTGAATGAATTGGGATCAGAGGAATGATATGGCTGTGGGTCAGCATTATCCAGAATAAGAAGAAAGCTGTTAACCGTGG
The DNA here is from genome assembly GCA_035046065.1 of Chymomyza procnemis. NCBI lineage: Eukaryota > Metazoa > Arthropoda > Insecta > Diptera > Drosophilidae > Chymomyza > Chymomyza procnemis. The sequence goes on from JAWNOJ010000024.1 coordinate 12,170,598, forward strand.
CTGGCGCTCTGATCTATGGTTTAAGTTCTTAACAAATATCTGAAGCTTTTGAAATTTTACAATAATTTTGAATACTAAAAAACACTATCCAAAAGCTTTTGTCAATCTTATGAGAACAGCGTTCAGTTTAATGATTTGGGTTCAAAAGAATGATATCGCCAGCTATTTCTAAAGTAAGAAGAAAGCTATTGACTGCAGCTGGCGAACTGATCTATGGTTAAATTTAAAGAGAAGTTCAGCAACTTCATACAATTACATTTTTTATTAGAAAAGATTGTATGTACCACCCACGCCAAAACTTAACATGTTTTGTCTTGCGAATCCACTATAAAATGCTATGTTGCATGCAAGCGATTCCGCTTTTGAGAACTCCGAATCGTTCCCAAACCTTCTCCTGTTTATAATATGTAGAAAAAAAAGTAAAATATATGAAATTCAAATAAGTGAGTAAAAAATTTTTAGATGCGAGCAGTTTGATAAGTTGCTAACTTTTTCAAATTTTCATTCAGAATCTTCAGCCAAGCATCCTAAATTACTAGAAGAAGACTTCTCAAGTATCGCTGTCTGGTTAATTTTTGATGTCATTAGCTGAGTAGAATCAAAATCCGTTGCCAGAGGCGACTAATCACAACTAGATTTTGAGTTAACTAAGTTCATGTAAGAATATTACCTTTCCCTAATTGCGTATAGATACAATTGGTTTAGGTGTTCAACAGCTCAACTATATTAATTGGAAAAGACGTCTACATTTTTCTTGAATGAAGAGTTCGTTATCTTTAAAGTGTAAAATTCTTAAATAAGGATTTTTCGATTAAAAATATGTAGAAGAGTAAAATCAATTCAACATCCAAGAAGATATATCTTTAAATTCAAAAAAATAAAAAGTTTAACCTCAAATTAATCGAAAAATAATAACAGTTAGTGTAAAATACTTAAATTAAACAAGTATTAACTAAAAACAAACATAATACTTAAAACAGAATTGATATGACGAAAATCTTAATTCTGTCCCTCAGCGCAATACCTAGTGAAAACTAAGAAGTTCCTTATAAACAACTTTGCCATACCGAATGCCGCCGTCATCTTTACAAAAATTTTATTTCAAGAATCAAGAGCATCTCTCTGCTCTCAATTCTTTTGCAGATTGCAGGAACTGTTCAAGATTATTATCATACCAAATATTGCTCAATGTTGAATTTTTTTTTAATTGCCATAAAATGAATTAGAGCAATTGCAGAAAGAGTATTTGAAATATTCTACGCTTTTCTTCTACAAACATTTCTTAAATTTATAGGATGAAGGAGCGTGAATGTACATTGTCTACCAATACTGAAACTGGTAAATTGAAAATTCTACATCTTTAGTTAAAAAATTTACCAATTTCAAAGCAGTGACCAAGTAAAGACATACATTACGCAAAGTTTCGAGGCGAAAGCAGAGTTCTCTCAAACTACAAAAAGGTAACTAACCACACCAAACCCTTTGTAAGCAGTGGCGCGTAGCTCTTTGCAGCTAAGAAGCAGGTGGTAACTAGAGTTCCATAAGTTAACGATGCAATTATGTCCTGACGCTCTACCCAAACTGCTCCACCCCAAGTACTTACTGCAAAGTACCACTCCAACCCGCCATTAATAAGCACTCACTACGCGTAAAGTGCATTAAACATTCGATAGTTGAAAACGATAAATAAAATTTTCAATTCCGTTTTAGCTTGAAAGTTCCTTACAATAAATTTGCATAACATTAACAAGTGCAATAAAATGGTCATAAATAAAATGAGCATTACAACAAGGAGCCATTTATGGCAGAGTTGCCATGGCCACTGCCACTGCCAACTAGGGACACACAACCCAAAAAGGGGTAGATGATGATGCAGTTTCTAGCAGCAGGGTAGGCTCTAGCCTAGGGTTGCGGCACTTCAAGCGCAGTCTCTGACGTCTAGAAGGGCACGTCGGCAGTTGGGTCGCGTAGACAGCAGAGGCGTCGGCGCCGGCAAACAATGTGGCAATGGCGGTACGCCAAGGCACTTCACTGCATTCTGTTTGTGGGAATACAACAAAACAAACAAAAAAAAAAAATGTGTATTTTACAACATTGTATATAAATTGCGATTTCCATGCAGTGCCACATATAGTATAAACCCTTACCCCCAAAGTTGCACGATACAAGTGGCAAGTGCAGTTCTTGCAGCGCGCGTAATTGAGTCAGTGTGTATGATGTAGTCTCAGGGAGATCTGTTCAAACCCTTAACGCACAGCAGCGGTCGGGGCACAGTCTGCACTCTTATCCACGCTTGGTTATTTTGAAGCAATGTCGAGTGGCGGCAAGCGCAAGTATGTGCGTTTACATCTTGCAGTCAGTGTGTCACACATTGCAACAATGGCCTCCCTAGGAACACCCAGCACAATGAATGTGGAGCAATGTGCGTGTGTGCCGGTTTTGCTGCTGGCTTGGTTTCAACACGCACTTAGTCGTTCACCAATGCTGCCCCCGCCGCCGCCGCCGCCGCCGACGCTTAACCGACATTGTAAGCCAAGTAAGGGTTGCCATCTGGCGGCATTCTAAACGAACGACTGACAGCTCCTTTTTTTCTCCTCCCTCAATTTTTTGTATCCTTTTTACTAGTAGCACACAAGTTAATATGCTGCTAAATGGCATTAAAAAGTAGCAGCTATTGGGGTGTAAAAGGGCTTAAATGAGTATGTATATAAGCATATCCTTATGTGCATGTGTGTGTCCTTTTTTGATAAGTCCAGAAGCGTAAACACCTCCGACATAGTTGCGTGCGTGCTTTTCAGCTGCTAATAAAGTTGGACAGACCCATTGACTTCAAAAAAAAGCGAGAGACTGGGAGACACAGAGAGAGCGAGCGCGCGAAGGAAAAAGGTTAACGAGAAAAAACTTTTCCACATCGCATTTAGGGGGAAAAATCGAGAGCAGGTCAGAAATGTATAAACAGAAAATACTATGTTATAAAAGTTGAACCATTAATTTTACTTCTTCAAGTATATAATATGGACAGCTATGTGTTAGTGCTCGGCGAGAAATGGCTAATTTAACTTACGTGACGGAAATTTTGAAAAATTTGAAATTATTTGTTAAAATTAAGTGCACTTTTATGAGTGTAACTTTCTTTTTTCTCTTTTTTTCGGGGGTAGGCGAAAATGTGCTGAAAAGCATTTGTATTCGTTAGTTTTTACGGATACACAATGAGGCTGAAATAAAAAGAATTCCGTGCTGCGCGATTTGGCAATAAACTAACACTTTGTAAGCCAGGCGTTTGGCAGCGCCTTCAAAACAATTTAGATTTGAAGAGCCAACAGCTGAAGTTCCAGTACTTGGTTGTTAACTTCAAAGACTCATTGTCAGGCAGGTAAATAGCTAACTTACTATCAACAAATTTGGGTAGAGTAAGAACAGAGCTCCCATGCTACACTAGGAAACGTAGCGGTACCAGTGGTTATAGTAATAATACCAGAAACTGGTATTCTCTAAGGAAAAGTAAAAGAGTGAAAACTAGGCTATAATTCTAAATTTGGAGATTACAAAACGTGCAAATACACCGTTCTTCTGCTCATATAACTAATGTAAGCTTCGGGAATCAGAAAACTTTGTTGTAAATTTGTTGATTCATTTTTGAACTTGGTTAGATATTATATTTCTAAGTTTGGGATCAAGAGCTCATCCAAATTTGTAGATATGGAAAACTTTCCGTTCTTGTTGTCATATAACTAATGCAAGCTTAGGGAATTACATAATTTTGTTCCAAAGATTTCGTGTTTATACTTAGTCAAGTATTTCCAAGTTTGGGACCGAGCGCTTCTGCAATAAATTGACAAAAAATTTAGATCCTCAAATATATACGAAAGATGTCGTCGTAAACTCAATTTATTCCGGTCGCATCTATTAGGCCAGAAATTGTAGCCACAAAATAACTTTATAAAAACAAATTAGAAATTCTCAACCAAAGCAGCCCTTGTATGCTGTTTGTGACAATAGTTGGACCCAACAGCAGAATGTCTATTGCAACGAGCATATGGCCGAGTGCCTTTTAAGCCGAGATTCAAGGGATTCAGTAATGCGCTAACCGTATCCTTGGGAAATTTAACTCTGAAAGCAAACCGGAACTTCAACAAAAAAAATTCCTAAGCTGTTGCCGGTGCGCTGCCAACAATGTTATAATTAAATTTTATTTCTCTCTTTCCTTCAAAGAGTCATCAAATTGCATTCGCTAATAATTAAACGTGATGGGCAGACTCAAGCCAAACACTTCTCGTGAGCCTTTCTGTAATTTAGGCTGGCCCACAATCCAAACCATGGCAAACAAATGGTTACCGAAGCAAAAAGATATTGAATCTTCTGACGGAGTCTGTGACAAAAGATCAGGCCAAACCCATGTAAGGCAATAGAACCAAGTGGACTCTAAAGTATAGATAGTATATATATAGCACTTGCAGCCGACGGGTCTAACGAATTATTCAGAGTTTAGACCCTGTTTTGAGAATTACCAAGCATATCGTCATGTTGACTGAGATTGCCAGAGGTTATTGTGGGCAGTACCTGCCGCATGGAAAGCAGTGATATATTATATATCACTTCTTTGCTGCTTCAATAATAACAACAAATCTACTGACTTTTATAAGAAGAGTGCAATATCTTTGGGAAAAATAACTGGAACTATTCAAAAATAGAAGCTAAAAGTCAAGAAAACCTTGATAGTTATTAAATCTATTTAAAGTTTTGCGGAAAAAATCAAACGAGTGAGAAGAACGATTGAATTGTCAGCGACTAGAATAATTTAACAAACCAAGACTGTAATTTCTCATGCGTACACTTTGTGTACCCAACATTTTGGCTATATTATTATGTAGTTGTATGGATTTATTTGACTTAGTTAACAAAATAAATTTGAAATTATTTGATAAGAAATATTGGATATCTAAGTAAAACACGAAATTCCCCGACGTAAGTAGAATCACTCGCTATCTGCATCAAATCGTCGGAAACATGGCAAGGAAATGAAAGACAAGATATAAAACTGATAATATGATATGATATAATATAAAACTGATAATTTCTGTAAGACCGGCCGACCGAAAGATTCAAGAATACGAGTGGGGGGAATCCGAATCCTAAAATAGTAAAAGTTATGAACGCAGAGCTAATGGGTGCTGGCGTATAAAGGATATAGGAGGCAGAATCCTACAAGCAGTATAAGGCTCAAACCAAAGTGTTCTCAAAGTTAAGTCAATTTTGGATAACTCTAGAGCAGTGGTGGGTGGGGCGAGGCGCCATTTACATAACTTTCTGGTGCAACTCTATTGCGGCACAGTCGGTATGTTGACATATGTAAATCTGTCAACGTGACTGAAAATGTGTCAACTCACTCACAAACATTTGCCTGATTGTCGCTCTCGCGCTCATCTGCGCTACTGCTGACTGCACTGCTTACTTGTACAAAAAATGATTGTGTCAGTTTGGCTCTGCACAGGTCTAGAAACTTATATTCAATTCTTTTTGTTCTATCTTAATTTCAATATGGTTTATCATTTACTCTCCTATGCCGAACTGATCTAAAATCCTTGAAATAGAGTAAAAGTCTTTGACAAAAATAGTGTATCTCGCATCTAAGTCAACTAAGTTAAGCTCATTCAACTAACTCTATTCAGACTATTTAAAAAGTTTCTATAAACAAGTCACAACAAAATCCTATATATCTATTTCAAATTGAGTCAATTGAATCAAAGGTATTAAACCTTCTGCTTCCATATCTTTCCACTTGATTAAAATTGGCTACGGTTATCAAGCAAACCATTTACCAGCTTTTCCCATACAGACGCTATACAAGTTTCTCTTGGCAAACTCAGCTTATTGTGCAAAAAACATTGTTTCACAAAGCTGCTATAAGACCAACTGTAACAATTCATGAAAATCTGTCAATTGTCTATGCAACATGACTGGAACGATGCTTAAGCACACAAAGTTGCAAGCAAGCCAAGTTGCACGTATGTATATATGATAGTGTCTCTCAATCTGTCAGCTCAAAAAACTTCATCAACTTTAGAGATGAGAAAAATGACGAAGAAGAAAATGTTGCAGTTGCCGGTTCAATGGTCAATTTTTTATATAGACTCCCCGGGAGAATTGCAATACAAAATGAACTGACATATAAGACACAGAGGTGTAGCACAGCATACAATGACATTCTCTCATACTCTCAGACTACGCTTGTGCCACAAAAAAGTCCAATACAATGGCAACATGCTAACTGCGTCATTGCAACAATGACACTGGCAATGAAACTTGCAACAACATGGAGAAGCGGATGTGTAGCGCTCTCTTGTTATTGTGCAACCCAGCAGCAACTATGACGACATCAGCTGCACTGTTGCAACATAAAAAGGAGCACAAATATACATGCGGCAGATAGACACCACGCTCCTGACACACACAGAGCACTGGGCCTGAGAAAAGTCCTGCCTAGCGCATAGAGTGCTCGAGTATATGCCTCATCTCTCAGATATTAAGTTGTTGCAACAATAGAAGTGCATGTACCCGGCGAAAACTGAGTGGCAGTGAAACTTTTTGCTATTTAACAACATTCAAATACTCTTTAGTTGATAATGTTGAATGAATAGAAATAATTTCTGGGATTCAAATGCGAAAGTGACAGAATGTTAGCCCGCTCGTGTGAAAAAAGACAGAAGAAAGAAATGGACTTTCCCAAAATAGCATCAGGAGAAGCTCTATAGCACATTTATAAGATGTTTCAATATGTGTAACTTTGTAAAATATCAACTTCTGGTTGATAGATGATCGTTGGCATAAGTCGCATGAGATCAATCACCGGATTAAATCTTACATCAAGTGATTGAACTATAAAAAAGACAACAGAGTCTGAAGCTAATCTCTTGTAAAAGTCCCAAACTGTCAGTAGAAGTAATAAAGGAGATGAAATACTTCTAGTTTTAGAAGACAACGAAAGTATTAATAGTCATCGATAGCTTGATAGTGAGCAATTTATTTAAAACTTACAATAAAATGTTTTCCTTAATTTTAATAACTGTATAAGCCATTTATAAATTGTAGATACAAGGCTTCAATTTTGGCAATAGTAAATAGTTGACGATCAATGAACCAAATATATAATATTTCTTGAATTTCCAAAGACTTTTTCCAGATAATACTTCTCTATCTTAAAAGTTTAGTAGCTACACAAGAGGAGGAGGTAAAAAGTCAGTTATGTATAGCAAACCATATCTTAGAAGGGTATGCTGTGCTTATTGAAGCCAGCTATATGATTTAATTTAATTTTAGAATATAAATGGTCAACTAATATAATTGATTATCCTTTAAAATCGTAAATAAAAGATAGGATTAACAAGAGTGGCAGAGTTCCAAAAAACTATGAAAGTCATATCTTTTTTTCATTTTTTGGACGATCCAAAGAGATATTTAATTACAAGTGCTTCGACTTTTTTTCCAACAATTCCCCTCTGCTAAGATTAAGTTTAAATGTGAAGAATTCTAATAGTCCCATAGAAGAAAATCTAAGCCTTTTGAAGGAAAGTTTTTTAAGCTATAAGTCTGGATTTAAGAAATCGTTGATATAAACCTATAGTTATAGATGAATTCGAACTGTGGTGTCCTTATGAAAATATCTTATCATTAACGCTGCAAAATCTATCAAAACCACACACTGACGATCGAAGAGTTAGTTTTTATAGTCCCACAGAAATCGTAAAACGCGCAAAAATTTTGATATTTGCTCAGCATTGTTGCTGTGCAGGGTTCAGAGTATGATGTTGCCAATGATCGCAAAGACCCAGGTAGAATTTCAAAGACTTCGGAAGGTATATGGCTCTCGGATACTAAGTCGTGGTACAATGCTTAAAATATTTAACAACAGATCCTTATAAACCCAACCATGGTAAGTTGTTATTCCTTTTGATTCTTCCAACTGAAAGTTTTTATTACCAAGTGCTTCAGTATCATTTGAATCAGTTTTCGACCTAAAGTAATTGCAAATTTTGGGTTATGAAGAATCATCAGAAACGAGCCGACTAAAACAGTGATAATGTTTAGAAAATTCGAGTGGATAGGTTAGATGATTTATAGACATTACAATAACATAGAAAAGCAAGCATTGAAGTGCAACCCACAGGGGACAAGAAGAATTGGCTGACCGCGCCAAAGAAGTAGAAGATACATGTTAGCAGAAAGCAGAATTAGGATCATGATATGATGAAGTCAAGAGCATTGCACGATGGAAATATCTCATTTGTATCTGCCTTATGCTTTTCCTAAGAACGAAGTGTATGCAAATATTTTACTTTGTACAACAACCAGAAACAAATACAAACTCTAGGCACTTCCAAAATAGAGATAAAGATTTTCATGGAGACATGGACAAAAGTGTGAAGATTCTAATTTGCTCTGCCTACTTTCTAATTAAAAACTCGATACCTTTATCTCTTCCAGCTATAAGCTGAAGAAACAAATACAAACTCTAGGCACTTCCTAATTAGAGATAAAGATTTTCATGGTGACATGGACAAAAGTGTGAAGAGTATCCTAATTTGCTCTGCCTAATTTTAATTAAAAACTCGATACCTTTGTCTCTTCCAGCTATAAGCTAAAGAAACAAATACAAACTCTAGGCACTTCCTAATTAGAGATAAGGATTTTCATGGTGACATGGACAAAAGTGTGAAGAGTATCCTAATTTGCTCTGCCTAATTTTAATGAAAAACTCGATATTATCTCTTCCAGCTATAAGCAAAGCAACCTTCATAGTCCAATGCAAATGCTGAGCACCCTAACCGAAGCTGCTGACAAGCTTAGGATTTCTTCAAGTCATTAAAAGTCCCACCAAGTGAAGATACTTTTCGCAAGAGTATTACAAAAAAAAGTGTCTAATGCATAGCTAAACAACTGGTACGACAGCTTGAAATGAGAGCAGTGCCAAAGCTACAATTGTAACAATACAACAATTCAACTGCAACAACAACAACAAGTGCTCTGAGAGCAGCTTTGTTTGTTTGGCCTTCCCCTTCTCCACTGCCTCACAGGGGCTTTGTTCCCCTCCCTTGCTACTCAGGGGCTTTACTTGGTTTTTTGTTCATTTTTGTACTCTTCGTTTTTTTTTTCGACAAATTTGCCATTGTTGTTGCATGCAAAAATTGTGTGCAATTTGACTTGACTCACGCACACAATGCCAAACGTATGCATACACGCACACACCCACACACTCACAATTGCCATGGGTATACTCAGTGGGGTGTGCGTGTGTGCACGAGTATCTATGTGCCAACAGCTTGTATCTGTGTGCGTTAGTTTGCTGGGCGTGTGCATTGGGTGTAATCATTTTAATGAGCTCACACAAAAGCCACCTACGTTTAGCTAGTTTAAATTGTTGTTTAGTTAGATGACATTTGTTTTAGTTGTTGCTCTTATTGTTGTTGTTGTTGCAAATTGCTGTTGTTGTTGTTGTTGCAGTTGCAGTTAGTTGTTTCAACTAGTGGAACCAACTTGCACATTTGATTGATGCATTTTTCACACAATGAAATTTAATTTATTAAATTGATAGTTTAACTTAGTTTAGTTCACATTTGTTTAGTTTTCATTGTATAGATATGTCAGGGTTGTCATGCAGCGGGGGCAGCTCGTTGCGATGACCGATTTAAAAGATTTAATTGGCATTGTTTATGGATTTACACGCTTGTGTTAATGGACGCGCAGAGTTCGTTCGTGTCAAATAAATAAGGTTAATTGAATGCGTTAGTTTGTAAAAACAATTTATGAAATGGCAACACTGTAGATTTTAATCAGCATAGAGTTGCCAGGTTTTTATGCTGAATATAAGCGAAATATTTTTTATTATTATTAGCGTGCGGTCTGTGAGCTCGTTATTAGTTTTATGTTTAAAGTTAAGCAACTTTAAAGTAGTTGGTTCAGCATGAGATACATTTGTCTAAAATTCCCATAGCTCCTCTGGGGTCGTGCTGCCAGCAGTCTTATATAGCATATTTGTGGTGAACATTCCTGCGCCTAAACGCAATATGGACATAAAACGGGTTTTGCTATGCATTGCCACAAATGCTGACCATGTCTGTGTACTGCATGCAGATTCTTGCGCGCTCAAAGCCACGTGCGGCATTTGGCTGTATCTGCAAGAATTTGTGAATTGGGGTAAGATGTTCGAATATTGCAATCGATGGGTTCTAAGTCTGTCAACAAATGCTTCACATTGAATAAGCGGAATTTGAAAACGCATTTCCTCAAAGCTGTGCTAAAAATGTTGACCGATAACGTCAATGCGCTGTACTAGCAAAGTTGGAGTATCTTCTAGAGAGGTTATATAGGCTTTCGATTGCATGCAATTTTTGGCTTTTAAAAATATATTTCAATTTATTAAAACTTATGAGATAATCAAACCTGATGTAGCGCAGCCACTTTAATAAAACGCCGTTTTCCTTAATAATCAGCCGGAGTGCACAAATGAAGGTAAACTTAATGGGCTATACAATACATTCTGCACATACACCAAATAGAAATAAATTTAAAAAGGATTTAAACTACACCGAAAACCTGATTTATTTTCTGAAATAAATAATTTTTGTTATTCTTTGATCTAATATTACTTAAGGTACTTTTAATAATAAAGGTTCATGCAATACTTTGTTTGTTTTAAAATACAAATTATGGTCTCAGGCCCATACAATACGTGACTTTTTACAAAGAACTGGATATTCCCTGAGTCCAAGAGAAATTAAAGTTAGCCAGTGCCGGATACAAGATGATTTAAATGTATTCGTGATCCAACTGCAATCAGTAATAATAGTCAAACCAAATCATTACTGTAAACTTTATTTATTTAAAATGGGTTGTCCAATACGTTTGACACACAAACGTAAAATTACAAAAATAATGGCTTCAAAACAAACCCATCGCTTTTCGTTAAGTTTTTCGATTCGAGTTGGTGTTTTGAAAGAATAGAACAATTAAGTCTTTTACTAGTTAAAACTTACTAAGGGAACTTATAACCGAATCTCACTGAAAAACCGCTTCTATAATAGCATTTCGAAAAAAGTGTCGGGTCAAAGTGATTTTCGTACACTTAAGTATCGATTTCGTTATACTACGCTCTTGTAACAAGTGACTGAGGCTACTGTAGCTAGGAACTTCGAATTAAAATAGGGAATTTCACCTTAGTTTTGAATGTCAAAGATATGAATAATATGAATTCATGTTATTATTTAACAGCTCTAGTTACTTTCTTTTCTGACTAAAACTTAATCAAACTTTTGGAGTAGGATGATTTGGTATAATAATTGAAAACTTTACTGCAAGATAGTACAAAAGTTTAATTAGAAAATCTTACATAAAAATTAACAGAGTTCATGAGGGATTAATTTTCAATTGGCTTTCAAAACTAATATTATTTAAATGAAAGTATTGAGTAAATACCACAAATATCTTGAGAGTTGCTTGTATTGGTAGACTATATATATTTATAAGAAGACTTTTTTTTGAAGGCCTCTTAAGCCGATTAAAGATTAGAAAACAACTTCTAAAATACCCGCAAAACCATTAAATTATGCTTTTTCTAGCAAAACTCTTTAAGCGGAAAACTTTTCGCTACCAGCGACACGACTTTTATTGTCTTATAATGAATACTCAAAAAGTTTCTCTCAACACTCTTATTCCGACCATAATCCTACTTCTTTCTTCTCAACTTTAAATTTCTGCTCGAAATCCAAAGATGAAGCACAAGGTTAACGCGCAGGTTATTGCATTCGCATTATTTGGCTAACGAAACTTTTTAAAACCAACAATTTTTAAGTAAACAAGCTATTTAGCTGCCAAAATGAGAAAAACTTTGAAAAACCCCCCCAAGTTCGCTATCCAAAGCCCCGACCAAAAAAAGGAAAGCGAAAACATGTACAACCGAAATTATTAGCAAGCTCAACGACAGCCATAACTCAGCTGTCAAAACAAAACCGAAATGTTATCAAACAATTTCAAGGTTGACTTGTGTGAAAAATAAAGCTCTCAAGTTTGGCGACGCACGCCAAATAAATCATCAACAACAACAGCCGTTGCCCAGGTCCTGGTTCCGGACTAGCTCCTGTTTTTAACAATATGCGCGCATATTTTTCATTTCTGCATCAGCAAATATTTTCTTTTTTCACCCTAGGGCCAACATGTACTTGTTTTTCAAAAAAAAAATATAAAAAAGTAGCAAAATAAAAAAAATTTGATAATGCGAGGACTCACCTTCGCGCACATTCTCATAGGCATCCTCGACATGTGACTCCTTGTAGATAATGGAGTGAAAATCAAGTTTGTCCTCATCCACCTGCACGTCATCTTCTAACGTTGGTGTTGACGTGGTTGAATCTAACTCAGACTCTGACTCTTGGCTAAGACTTGAAAGCGTTGATGACGACGACGACGATGATGATGATGGCATTGAGGTCCATGTTGTTCTTGTTGTGGTGGTTTCAGCATTTTTGTTTATGGAGTTTTCTGTCTTATTATCGACGGCAGTACTGTTGCTGCGCAGGGCCATGTACATGGGCCTTGCTGCTGGTGAGTATGTTTTGCTATTGGAGCCCTGGGGCGTTGATGTGGATGTAGATGTTGATGTTGTTGTTGTTTTTGTTTTTGTCGTCGACGTTGTCGTACGATTTGTGGGAAAATAATATTTGGCATGTTCAACATAATAGGCATCACGTTCCGTTATAATTTTACCCTCGAATACCCCATTGTGTATGGAACCAAATACATAACTATTACGATCCCCTATCACTTCGCCCTCGTAGATGTGATCCGTGGAAACATCGATGGGGCCATTGCTATCATAAAACTGAAAAATGAGTAGAAAATAAAGAGAATTAGTTGATGCTTTAAAAAAGTTATAGTTTAGTAAGTGAGAGAGTTCCCTAACGCTGGGTAAGATGCACTCCAAAAATTTAATGCAACTTAATTATGTTTGGATGGTCATAAACTTAAAAATAATTGCTACAAAATGATTTATATAGGGTTTTCCGACGAATTGACTTTTTTTCGATTTTGTTTAAAAAAAAAATAAAAATAATATAGAACTATTATTATTGACATAACATATATGCTTTAAAATGGGTTTAATTCGACTGGGGGAATTGATATTTTTTAGTCTATATTGTCTGTACATATATATTTATAAAGTGCTTTTCGGGCAGAATAAAAACGCGCTTATCTAAAATGCTGAATGGAGAGACCTACAGAAAAACTGCCAATTTTCTATGTGTGATTAAAAGTCTCCCATTGACTTGGATTCCACTTATTCGACTTCAAAACTATATATAGAGAGATAGGAATATATTCGAGCTGATTTTCAGGACTTTTTTTGTTATTTCCGTTTAAATTTTGACGATTGCGTTGCTATCAAGCAATATATCTTTTTTTCAATATTCATTCCACAGCTAAAGTTTTTCACTAATTATCATAGTCTAAAATCTATAAGAGCCTCAATGATTATTTTAAGTAGATTTATTGATACAATTTGTCTAACAAAGTTGTCCGGTTTTGACATAGAAAGTATTTCTAAAGAATTTATTGTCTAATAGAAGAATTTATTGTCTAATAGAAACACAGTGGTAGTCTCAGATAGATTTCGCGGAGACGTCAAAAGATATATAAATGTGGATAAGGTAAAACAGACAGCTTAAGTTTCAGGTAACTGTTTCTGATCGCCTCGATATGCAGAGTACCGTGAGATTGTGCTAAAATATATTTTTGGGTGGCAAACTCAGAACTTGGCGCCGCTCACGGGTCTATTTAAGGTGAGCCTGTAGCTTAACCTGGGTCTCGGTCATCGATTGTTTGACAGTCATTGCTCCATCGATGGTTAGCTCCCAGTTAGTGAATCGAATTCAAAACGCCGAGTGCGGTATGTGAGGCGCCAATGCATTTGGAAAAAAACTGATAAAGAGGCGACGCTGGACAGCAGCTTATGGACCAACACGATATCACAGCGTATGGCTCAGCTGGTGTCAGACAATACGTCTGCCCAGATAGGGCATGCAGCGTAGTAGTATAGTAAGCTATACCTCGAGGTAGGCAATGACACGCTCGTGTTGGCGAAATAGAGAAGCGGGAGTAGCCCACAAAGAACACTACGTTTGCGAATCTCAGCAGAACGAGGAGCTGGAGATACCTAAAACTAACACGACAAATCGTACTCTAGGTATCAGAGCATGTAAGGCAATGCCGAATTATCCCAGAACAAGAGGTTCATTACCATGTAAGGTAGATCGAAAGAAGCTGGTACATCTATGTATCTCTTAGCGCTTTATCTCTTGGCGTCCGAATTGGGACTCAAAAAACGAAATAGAGTCGCCTGTCTTAGAAAAATTGTCTAGCATCGCCGCACATTGAATGTTCTTGTTGAGCGCTAAGGGATAAACGTATTGTATCTACTACATTTTTTAGCTTACCTTATGTGCTATCTCTGAATAATACAATGCCCCACAAATACTCCAAAAATCTAGCATATGTTTAAAAAATTATACATATTAAGAATCTTTTTAGGTAATCTACAAAGCAAGCCACTTAACGAGCTACTGTGATGTGGAGCTCTTTTAAATAATACATATTTTTTAAACTACATGATATTACTATCTTTTCAGAATCTGGAAGTTGAAACGTTTTCTTGAAATAATAAAGCTAAACAAGAAATAAATTTTGAACTAAAATCAATACAAGTTTTTGACTTATATTAAGCTGACGCTAATATTTCAAGAGGAACAATATAATTAAGATAATTTGCGTCATGTTAAAATTTTATCAAAGGAAACAACAGTTCGAAAGAGCTTGTTTAAGATTTAGCATTAGGTTTAATGTAATATAATTCCATAATGAAAAGATGTAAAATCCCAAACGGGTACACTTATCTTAATTATAGAAGATCTTGTACTTACCTCTAACTTATCACTAAATGTTTTTAAATCACGTTTTAATCTAAGATGGAAGTGTCTTCCATGTGCTCCAAATTTTAAATGTACATAATGATCTTTGGTCACTGATCGTCGCGCTCTATGGTGACTAGCTCTAATGTGCTCCTGATCATACTTGAGTGTTTCATAGTGGGATATGTATTCGTTGAGTCGTTCATGACCTGCAAAAGAACGAGAGAAAGAGAGAGAGATTAAGCACAACGTGAATATATTAGATATAAATTATGAAATCCAAAGAGTAAACACTTAATAAAGCATAAACTTTAAGCTATGCTTTTAGTTATATCCTTATACCCACACACACACACACCCACACACGCACACTCCATTAGGCAGACCAAAAATTTTCATATACATAATTTATACAGGGTGTGTGTTGCTGGGTGCACCCCCCAGTATTTATATGTATGCAAGTGCATTAAAAATTGTATGTGCAACTTGTGTCTGCATAAAAGAAAAGGCTACAAGGCTGCTCCAATTCGTAGTACCAAGCAATGAGAACCCATCAAGTGTACCACTTGCCTCAGACCCTACGCTTATACGCTCTCTCGTCCTGCTTTCGCTCTAGTTCGGCACGTCATTTCTTCATTTCGTTTTCCATTTTTCCAGTCCATCTGCCAAAATAAATATGTTTCGCCTCGTACTCAACTCTTGTGCTGGCTGCCTGCCTGCTGCCACTTTTACACTTGCACTTCAACTTCGACACCAGCACAATGTTGCATGCCCCACGCTCCTTGCAGCATGTCGTACGTCGTGTCCTTACACGTCTGTACTTATGTCTACTCTGCTCACTACAACATTTCTCAACTTTCAGCAAGTGCAGCAGCAGGCAACAGTAAGTGCATCAAAGGAAAATCTTCACACGTTGTGAGTAAGCCGACTACGGCATACACTTCATAGTGTCTTCAATTGTAAGCTACAAAATATTATGCGCTCTTTTCTGAAAACATTTAAAACCCACTTCCATGACGCTGCTTATCCTTACAGTGTACAAAACTGCATAGCACAAAGACTCCTTCCTGTGAAGGCCAGCAGCATTGCAATTGCCGCTCTCAAGCTCACTGCCACACTCTACCGCCCCATTCATCTCTTGAGCACACTCATTTTGCCAGACCAAAGAGCACAAACATTTCTCAACTGAAAGCATTAAATGCAATCAAACGTTAAAAGTATTAAGCGAATCAAGAGCGACACACACGAAACAGCAATAAAAACCAGCAGCAAGCATCCTTTGAGTGTGAATATGCTCCTTTCCTCTCCCTCTCTCATAATCCTTATATTATTTCGATTCCCGCTACCCCTTGCTGGGTTATTAACCTATACAGAAATGGGCCAATACCCATATGGTTATGGGATTTATCGATAAACTCACATTGCGTAGTTTCTTAATTTCCGGACTTCAATTAATTCGTAAATGTGCGGCAAACCGAAATTGGCGGTTTCTGATTTGGGATTTTTGTAGATTTTGCAAACGATTTCCACAGTTTTAAATTGTAAAGTTTTTGAGTTTAATTAAAATTGATTTGTAAAAAGTTTTAATAATGCCTTGTCGCTTGCAAAATATACTCTGCAATAAATAAAACCTGTGGAAAATATGGGATGTTTAAGCAAAAACGTCACCAGGTATGTTTTTTTTTTAAAAAAAGATTATTTGAAAATTTTGTCATCTGCAAAATATGTATCACAAGGAGAATTCAGTGTTCAATCAGGAATTCAGCTGATCAAAACCCATATTCGAATTTGATCAATGTAGAACTTTTACAACCCGACATCGATTGACCGTGCTTATTTGAATTTGACCGATATAAATTTTGCATATTTTAAATGTTTACGAGTCGTTTTGGACTAAAACAATAAAATTATACTTCAAAATATATGGTCAGCGCTCCAAAGCTGAAGCATGGAGATATCTCTATTAATAGCTGTTCAAAGAGCACAGGGACGGCGGTGTCTTTAATTAATAAAGGTTTTCCTAGGTAAATTGCGTTTATATATTTGAGATTAATTCGACCGACGCCACAATAAATAGACTAATTTTGTAAAATACGAGTACACAATTTTATTTTTTATGAAAAAGTGGTTAAAGATTTCAAAGACGAAAGTCAAGATGACAACAAGTAGACAAAGCAACTCTTTTTTTCTTCATTTATGTCCTTGTCGCTTATGAAGTGAAATACTGGGAAAGCAAATCTTATACTTAAGGGTATTTCTCGAATCGCCATGTCAAATCCGAATAAGAATTAGAAACAAAAATATAAATATTTAATTTGAGAAGTTTCGGATTTTACGTTAAAGCAGAAAGAACCACCGAGACCTTTGAAAAATATGAAACACTTGGTATTCCTTTATTGAGTGGGCCCCGGTAGCGTGAGTGGTAGCCTTACTCAACTCTAAATCGGAAGGTCTGTGGTTCGGTGGCAGTATGGCTAGCAAATAGAAGCTATTTACCAAGAAAAATTACCCAATGCTTCGTCTTTGGAGCGATGACCATAATCAAGTGAAATAATTTAAAAAAAAATTCTTTATTGCAAATGAAGGCTTGCACTATTTAAATGTTCCAGCGACTCTTAACCTTAATGATTGAAGTATCTAAAAGCACTACATCGCTGCGATTGTTCTGGGCTACAGAAGAGCTTAGGGCGGATGACAATGTTGCTGTAAGCTACGGCAAAGCTACCGGAGAATTTTGTGGATTACATTCAGATGGCAAATGGAGCTAGTCGATGTGCATCTTGTGCTAGACTCTACAAATACAGCTTGATCCGAAAGGGCAATTGTTGGTAATTTGAAGACCTTTCTTTTCCACTTCCTTTAGCCGAAGTATGGGATTTTTATATCGGTTGCAGTTGTGTAGAACATGTACAGCAGATTCAATGGCAAACAATCTATTTACGTCTATATTTTTGATGTTTTTTCCCGCCATGTTGATTCATTCCACTAATTAAGAATAAGAAAAATGAATGAGATTTTCCACATTTAGAAAACGAAAACTTGCTTTCCAATACTAATTTTGCATAATAATTTTTGGCTTTTTTTTCTGTGAGAACTATATCGACTTTGATTAAATTTTTTCAGTTTTAGGAGAATCTTATTACTTTCAAGCGCTAAATTTGGTTAGGAGATCTTTTTCTAAGTTTTTTTCATACATTATTTGGAGAGATTTTCCCTATGGATATGTGTTAACTCCAGCAATTTTGATTAAAAGCGATATGGCGCTTGGAAATACCATAAAATTGTTAAATAATGAATTTGTGTTAAACTGATATTTTTATAATTAACTTTAACCTGAATATATCCTTTTATCCTTATTTTTTTGATTTTTGAGGTGGTCGCTACACTTTCTGAACTGCGAAAACTTGTAATTACCTTTCATTCCTAGTTCTACCAAAAGTAAATCAGCTTTCTTCTCTTACCCATACAAAATGTATAATCCTTTTTATTGTATCAGTTTTTTTTAATTGAAACTTTTACCGAAACTTTTAATAATAACTCTAGAACCACAAATTGTATTTGCAAAATTTTTTGTCTCATTTTTTTTATATTTTAGAATACTCTACATAATTGCTCTAAAATTCCTATTATCGATTTTGTACTCAAAAGTCAACAAGACAGCTTTGTTGTTTAAAACCACAAAATTCTTTGCAAATGGCAGCATTTACAGCAACAACAGCAACAACAATAACTAGAACTACAACCAAATTTCTAATCTTAATGCCACAAATATTTGCAACAATCTAGAAATGCCTCAATAACGAGTGCCACAGAGCCGCATGAAATTATCGGCAAGGATTAGCACACAGAAAGCTAAACAAAATGAAAAACTGTTGCAGGCGATGGGAAAAAGTGGGACAAAGTTGGATGGCAGAAATAGTGGAATAAAGTTAAGCAGGAAAACTCATCAGAGCAAACAAACAAACAAACAAACAAATAGCAACAACAACAACAGCAGCAACAGCGCCGAGTTAAAAACGGCAACAGAAATTTTCTCATCAAGTCAAAGTCCTTGAATATTCAATGTACAACTCGAAAAACCAAGTCGAAGTCAGATGAAGATGAATATTAAGCAGAGATGAGAATAATAGACAGAGAGAGAGAGAGAGAGATAGAGAGTCGGATAGCGTGAGATAGGGATGAGCAGGAGGGAAAGAGTGCAAGAGAGAGACGCCGACCTACAAAGCAGAGGTAAGAGCAGTGAGAAGGTTAATTGCGTTCAAAAAAACCACAAAAATCGATAGTAAAATGAAAATAAAGTTCAAATAACTAAGAGACCACGCAACTACATACAAGCAGGAGCTCTCAGCCACACTCATACACGTCCGCACAGATACAAAATCTGACACACACAGATACAGAATCTACCACACACACTACAACACACACACACACTGTTACATTGCATTTGGCATGAGTGCGGAATTTTAATTACTTAAAATGCGCCAAAATAATGAAAAGCACGCCAAAGCATCAGCCGGAGTTCTGCGGCTCCATCAAAACGGACGGAATGCTGTACGTGTGTGGGAGAGTGAAATTAAGAAAATTACACTGAAAAACGTAAAATGTTAAAACAAACTGCAAAGGTTATAAAAAGGGGGGTAATTAAACTGAATGCTCAGGCAAACATTACGATTTTTTTTGCGTTATATTCCTTTTATAATATATTTATCCTGCCTTTTTTTTCTTTACGTTGAAGGAAATGCTTTGAACCATAATGTGATGCAGTGTTGTTGCGGAAAGGGTGCAAAGTTATTTAAAATATTCTCCAATTCCAATATTATTTATTGTCAATAAGTTTTTCAAATTTAATTTGAAAAAAGGTATTTTGCTGTTCTATTTTTTATTCCAATTATTGAACATACCAATTTTTCTTTCTTAAAAAAATGATCAAAATACTAACATTTGGTTTTTCAAAAAATTATCAAAATACCAATTTTTGTTCTATAAAAAATTAAGATCAGAATACCAATTTATGCTCGCTAAAAAATATGATCAAAATACAATTTTTTGTTCTTTAAAAAATTATGATCAAAGTACCAATTGTTGTTATTTAAAATTCCCATTTTTGTTCTAAAAAAATTTACGATTAAAATACAAATATTTTGTTTTTAAAAAAATTATTAAGATATTAATTTTTGTTCTTTAAAAAATTATGATCAAAGTACCAATTATTGTTATTTAAAATTCCCATTTTTGTTCTATAAAATATTAAGATCATAATACAAGTATTTTGTTCTTAAAAAAATTATCAAAATACCAATTTTTGGTTCTTAAACAAAATTATAGTAAAAAAATATTAAAAAAAAAAATAAAACTAAAAGCAAAATTTTTCCCATTTGCCATTTGATCCCTCACCATCAAAATTATGTCTCACTTACTAAGGAGAGTAGGAATAATACCAATTTTTTATACTTTAAAACGTTTTCAGTTCCTCAAGGTTTTATGATAAATAAAAATGGCCATTCGCTTCAAAAGCAACATAGGGATAACTCTATTAATAGCTGTTTTGGAGCCGAACTGCGGTCTTCTTGTAGCTAAGTCAGATCTAAGGAAACACAGTACTGCTGGCAGGAACCGAATCACCTCTTTTCGGTGTGTGAAACTATAACTCCAACAAGTAAATCAATAAGGATTACAAACTCCTAAATGAAAATTCTTGAATAAATATGACGGCCATTTTGTGCTCCTCTTAATTTCAAAAGAATTTTAACCAAAATTTTTATAATGCAATCACATGTAAGTACCACTGGCGCCATCTAGCAGTTCTATTAAATTTCACTATGAATTTACTTAACTCTCTCTTTCTTTGAATGATATCTTAGAGAATTCCTGTTCAGCTACTTTTAACATAAAAAATTCTAGATTTTACTGCCATTTTTTAATAATAATATTAATAATGAATATACTACCATTTTGAATTAGCATAGCTTATGGAGCTAGCTTCGCTAACGCCGTCAAAAATAAAGTTTTGTAATTGGTCTCCGCCGTCCATCTATACCATAAGAAAGTATCTATTGACAACGAACTACTTGCAGTTCTCGATTGCTTCAGCAATAGTTGAAGTAAGTCAATTTTTAAAATATTGAAATTGTTGCTGATATAGATGATACGTTAATTTAATAAGAAATATAAGGAAAGTATATTTGAAGTATATTAATTTTGGTGGCAAAATGAAGTAAACCCGTCTTAAACTCAACCGCGAGAGAACTTAATTTTTGTCCAAAAGGAAAGACACAATAAAAATTGTTAAAATTTTATTAAAAATAGGAAAATTAATCGAATATTTATTATTCCTTGTACTTTATCTATTAAATTTTTAATTTTTGACTTTAAATATAAATCTTCTTAAGATTCTTTAGAAAACTTCTTTTTTTAAATAAGGTTTAAGAGTTGTTAGTGATACTGTTTAGGGAAATTAATTAAAATAAGCGCATAAGCCCGGATAAAAAGGTTATATTAAGTATGTATTGGAAACCATTCAAAGTTTGTAAAAATCCAGGAATTATAGAAGAAAAAACACGTTTTTTATATAATTATAATTTTTCTAATTGTACATTTGAAAGTTATTTTAGAAGATGATGTGGATTTCAATCTAAATCCAAAGCTTAAGCCAACAAATCTAACGAAATAATGAAGTATTACCATAAGGCTAAAAAATAAGATTAAAAAAAATTCATTGAATTTTTGAGTGGGAAAGCTATATAAAAATCTGAAGATAAAAGAATTCAGAGTATCTTTCCCATTCAATTCCAATCAATCATTTTTCAATCCATAAATTTGCAATAAGGTCATTCATTAAAGCCTTCCCCTTCATAAATACTTAACCACGCCACTGCTGACACATGGCCTCCAGCTTTAGCTTCTGCATAAGCTTGAGCGCGTCAGCTCCCAAGTACGCTCGGTGGACGCAGTTGACCCAGAGAGTGGAAATCGGTAGGGGTTACTGCAGTGGCAACAATAAGGAGCATGCTGGCGGTGATATATTTGAGTGACTGATTAAACAAAGTTGAAAGGCACAGGAATGATGGCAGCAGCAGCAGCAACAGCTCCAAAGAGAGTAAAAGGACTTAGAGAGAGAGAAAGCGGGAAACGAGACGTCAGTTGGTAAGCCGGCAACTGTGATTAGGACAGACACAACCAGAACAAGACAATATGGCATGAGGTGAAGTAGTACGCCAGGTTTACGTTAATATTTGAAAGGATTTTAGTGTAAATGAAAACTTGGTCGCATTAATTCTGCCCAACTGTGAATAAGACTGAAACATTTTGCGTAAAATGTTGGAGCACTTAAATCGGATTTAAGTTGAAGGTAAATTATAACAATGTAAAGTAAGTTCGAAAATGGAACAGTCGAGGCGGAAGCTATGAATGCAACATTGTACATATTAATTAAAAAGTTCTAGAGTTTGAGTAAAAAAAAAGGGGATAATAAGATAAAAGTTATGCCGGATAGCCAACCCATAAGTGCCAAAGTGCTCCAATAGTGGAAATTTAGAATGACAGGTAATCTTCTTGTTTAGTGTGTATTTCAGTGATGGCTTTGGAACATTTTTATCGTCGACTTAGTCAAAAGTAGCCTGGAAAATCTAACCCAAAGCTTCTGTGAAAGCTGGAAACAATACCAATGACTGAAGTCGCTAAGGGCCAGTCATAACTTTAGACATTTGTTTTGTTAGGAAACAAAAAGTGTCCATAGGATTTGAAACTTACTTGAGAAACTTGGACTCATATTTTAACTATATCTTCAAAAGGTTTTCTCACTCTTAAATTTCAATAGTTAATTTTTAACTACTGTGCAGAGGTTGCAGCTGCATTTCCTTCAGCGATCATTGGCTTTGGCATATGGATCGATTTGTATATTCACTGGCGCTTTCAGTCCCTCTCTACCGCTCTATCTCAAGATTTTCCAAATAATATTTTCCCTGAGATATAGTACCTTCCCATTGCAAATTATTATTGCCAGCCTTTGGAGAAAACTTGTTGTTTCCAAGTATACTAAATCTCTCAGTCCGCACTTAAGCAACATTATTCCAAATTATTTATATTTGTTTTTATAGCCATTTTGGTGTTTCGTAAGCAATAACAACCGTACAAATTAACAGCTCTTACTATCTTAATGACCTAACATTTACTTTTCCCATCGACCTTAGTAAAACAACTAACTTACGATTAACTAATTAACTATTTACTAATGGCCTGATACATACTATATTATTCACTTCAGCTGTTATTTCTTTTGGAGCGTTAGGGTTTAAGTGTTTTTCCAGTGGGGTTTCCTACTTGCAGT
The DNA here is from genome assembly GCA_035046065.1 of Chymomyza procnemis. NCBI lineage: Eukaryota > Metazoa > Arthropoda > Insecta > Diptera > Drosophilidae > Chymomyza > Chymomyza procnemis. The sequence goes on from JAWNOJ010000024.1 coordinate 12,193,881, forward strand.
TCTTTGGACTGATTTGTGGCCAAATATAAGTGTATGTACTCCCATATGGAATCTCTAACCATTGTTTTACCTTTACAGGAAAAACAATATAATTTAATATGATTTTGTTGTCTAAGGTGGCGATTATTCTCGAAACCTTTAATTAAAATATAAAAATTCATACGTACAAGCATCGTTAGATCAAGATATTTATTGTATTATAATTTAAAACATTCAATAGATTTCTCAATTGATTCGGGAATACATTTTCATAAGCATAAAATATAATAAATTAGATATTGATAATAACAAGCTATATTTCAGACAGAGCGTGCTTCATAAATATCTTGTCAAGGGCCATCCTCAGTAGAAATAAATATTGTATTTTGTGGACTTTTCTAGTCAGCCTGATTATACTTAAGGTCACTTTGGGTTCGCCGACTTTAACTTCTGGGTGTCATATAGATTTTCACAGATGCAATGGTATAAATGAAAGAAGAAATAACTAGATTGTTAAGAGCTTCTTTGTGTACATACGGATAGATAGATATTTCAGCCATCATAATCATATTTTCGGTCTCTTCCTATCATTTCAGACTTTTGCTTTGTGCTCTAAGATACAGACTGGCAAGAACCAAACGTTTGAGGATGAGTGCAGAACGCCAATAAAAAATATAAAGTTCAGATCTGGTATATCTGAAGTATGTTTAGAATCTTTCATATGTAAAGTCAAACCAAAAATATAGTAAAAAATGAGAGTTAAGGAAAGTTGTCTTTTATGGTGACTAAGTAAACCAATATCGATATATGTTCGTCTGTATGAACGCCTAGATCTCAGAAATGGCAAAAGCTAAAGCACCCAACATTTGGTAACAAATGAAGTGATTAAGTTTATTTTAGTTTTATGATATAGGCATATATTCAAAATATTTATAAAAAAGAAATAAGAATAGGATGAATGACTCGCTTATTTAAAATGAAACCAATTTAAACTAATATAATAAATAACTAATATAATATATTATAATATATTCAAAATATAAAAAAAAATACGAATAGGATGAATAATTCGCTTATTTAAAATGACCAATTTAAACTAATTTGGCATAAAGTTTTGAGATTTGCAGAAGCCGTACTATATAGTTTAGGGCATAACGGTTAGAAAATATTAACACGAATTAATTTTGTTTCTTTTGTTTCTGTAGATTTTCTAACCAACTTTAGTGTTTGACAGTCTGGAGATGTTCTTGAACACTGCGTCCATTTGATTAAAATCGATTGTATAACTTATGTTTTCTACAGAAAACAATCAGCCAAAGATTTTTGCTGAATCGTTTTAATTTCTCGAAATCGGTTGTGAAAATTAAACAACTCTCAAGAGGCAAATCTGTAAATAATGTATTGTTTTACGAAATTTCTCGTGTTTATTCATTTTCTAATATGCTATGTACAAATTTCTTACTCTGAAGGTTTTTAGTGTCTATTGGAACTGTACCGATTAAAATCGGTCGACTGTCGAATCAGATTGTGCAAAGCGGTCAACGAAGTCGGGTTTCGTTGATTTCAGAGTTCTGAACTAATAGTTTTTATTTAATTGCAGAAGAGTGGTACAGAAAATGAAGAAAAATATGTAAATTTTATATTATTGAAAGTTAACGATAAGCCAAAAGATAGAATAAAGTCCAAGGACTGGCCTAACATTGACGGGTATGCCTTATGAAGACACAGTGTGCTGCATAGCACATTTAGTTAGTTTCTAATCAAATAAGAATAAATCTCAAAAGAAAGCTAAGACTTAAATAGGATCAACTTAACTGCAACTTTATTTACTACCGTAAAGTATGAGTAATGAACTTAAAAAACATCTTCATTTTTTTTGTTTCGCATAACAAATTTGGATTGGCATCAATAATTTCCATTGTTTCGCTAACTCTGGGCATGGCAAATCCATTTGAAATCAAACGATATTGTTCCCTTTTTAAGCCAATTTGAAATGGTTGATTGCAAGCTTTGGTTTTATAGCCACGACCTGCCTCACATTCGTTGACCAAGAAGCTCTTGGGCAGCTGGGGCGATTTGGCACAAATAGCAAATCAAAACAAAAAAAAAAACGAGCTAAAAACGACTTTCGCTGTTTCAATGTTGCAGAGAAGTAGAAATACATAAATTAAACACCCCAAAGAAGCTGACCAAACACGTACACACAGATACAAAGAATCGTAGAGAAAAAAAAAATGGAAAAACAAGTCAACGGAACTATGAATTGGCCGACTTTGCCTTTAGAAAATAAGCAAACAACTTTTCTTTTTCATTTTGTTATGCGCCGCGTTGATTGCGACGCTTCGACGCTTGAACGCTTCCAAGCTTGGCCATTTCCTCAATGAGAGCAGCAGCAGCTAACACAGTTACAGATACATAGATACAAAGATACGTAGATGCACAGATACAAAGATACATAGATACACGTTTGGCAAGTTTTTCCAATCGATGGCCAAATAACAACAACAACAAGTTGCGACCAGTGGTAAGTTGTTTTTCTTTTTCTTCCGAAAAAAACCAATTAAACCAAAAAAAAAAAAAATTAGATACTAAAAGTCGACAAATGGCTGCAGAAACCAAAACTTGTTAGCGAGAAAAGTAAAAATGGCAAAACTGGTCAAACAAGCAATTGAAAGTGTTCACATGAGAAGTCTGTGTGTAAGTGAGTGTATTTGCTCTTTTGCCAAACAAAAACTAAACTAAAATTGATCCAAAATTAGTCGCAGACTGGCACTTTGTGCGCCGGCTGTTGCTGCACTTACTGCCAAAAACTCAATCCCAATCCCCATCCCTGCCGCTCACTCATACTCACTTTGTCACAACTTGCAACTTTATTGAAAAATGTTCGCCAATCGTTGTAGTTGGCCTTACGAAATTGCAGCTCAAGAAAATGCAAGCAAAAAAAATCGCGTGAAATTTTAGATGACACATTTAAGATACACTTCAAAACTTGTTTGTCGATTCTTAGTAGCAAATAGTTTTAATTTTTGAAAGAAAGCTTAACGTGACTTATTCTTAGATAAACTTTAATAATAGTTTTCAATGGTTTCTTCTCGATATACTTGTGAGAATTTACATTCAAAATTAATATGTTTTGGAACTGAAAATTATTTTACGCATTAGGTTGCGCCATTACCTTCGGCCCGATGAAAACTGCGATATCCCAACTTGAGCTGATATCCTTGTGCAGATTAAACAAATAAAAACATACAAAATTAATATAAGCTTTGAAAAGCGAACAGTTCAACAGAATTTCACCATTCTCTTACTTTTGCTGAAAACTGCGAAAATCTACGAATTGGAACGTGGGCGTTCTCAGGCGTTTAATATTTTTCATGTCAAATCCTTGTTCTCTTAGATTTACTGTACTACTATACGAACTCATTTTTATTATGGACTTTATGAGATTACCAAGCGAATGAATTTTCATCGAATTTGAAACACGAACGAGAAAACCTAACAAAAGTTGACGATGATTTGTCTTATAAGAACGGTTCAACGCCAAAAATAAACTTCCTTTACAAGAAATGTTGAGCCACCAGCTTCTGCGTTAAACACGCAAGATCTACCATATCTACCATCGAGATTGTAAAAACGGCGACTTCTCATATAATAGTATAGCTCAAAACCGAAAATGACATTTCTTTGCATAACGCATTCCGGATAGCAGCTTACGCGTTAAGTTCGAAGGATAAGTAACAGCAAATATCTTAAGGTCAATTATGTCGCTAAACTGTGACTGCTGTTTACAAAATCGATAGTATTACGGTGCATACTTTTGCTTCCCTTAAAATTAGCAACTAAACATGAGTTTCTACACTTAATTTTTTTCTTTCCCAAAGCGGTAACCAAAGTTAAGTCTCAAAAAAACCTTAAAATTATAAAAATGAAATCGCCGAAAGACTAATTTAAAAAAAACGTGCTTGCATTTTTTTGATAGAACCGCAATCTGTAAATTATTGTCAACTAGCTACAGCATTTGTTTAATAAAGCTGGATATATTTAGTTTTAAGAAACTATATTTTATAGAGATTTCCTAAGCAGTTGAGGCGAGAGCTAGAATTGTGCTGCAACAAAAATCTTTCATTACAATTATCATTTTTTGAGCGTGTATCTTTTTTAAAAATCAAGGAATTTCGAAAATTGTTTTTAAATATTGAAGAATCCCAGATTCTAACCAAATTACGATTTATTTTTTAGAATCATATATATAGGGGTATTGTTTAATAAAGGTCCAGAACAATGCGAATATTATAATTATTACAATTTTTTTGGAAATTCCTTCAAAATATTCCTTTCTCGCCTCTCTCTGTGCTGCTGTTGAAGTTTTGCAATAATCCATATTATAGTCCGCACATTATAGTCTTTATCGGATGATATTTATTAATAAAATAACAATGCTTAAAAAAGTCAATCAAACCTTTGTCGCCCCTAAGCCCATATGGAGTGTACGGAGATAAAAATATTCAACTTCAACGTTGAGTCCAGCCTTGTACCTAGAATTTGGTTACCTCAGATCTGCAAAATCTGCAAGTTTTTGTATATGGTTGCCCCACACAATTATTCGCCAGTCAACATTTTTAAAAGAAAATTTTGGATGAGTAAGTACCAAATGGCATTACGTCTTGAAGTGGAAGTGGGTTTGGCTTGGAAACGTGTTAAAGAGCGATCCAAACGAGACCACCCGAATCGCCATAGATAAGGGCGACAAGGGCAACAAGCGTAGACAAAGGCACGCACTGTCTTCGCGAAGAATCTTGAGTGATATCAAGAGCTTGATGTAAAACAAGAAAATAAAGGAAACTTATTGTGGCCTTTTGTACACGAGAGCAACCACAGGTGAAATCAAGAGATTGCTGTAGTATAAGCGAATAGATGAACCTTTTTGTGATCCATTGCTCCTGCGAGGAACCACAGCTCAAATCAAGAGATTGGTGTAAGAGAAGAGAAGAAAATCTAGTGTTTCCCATTGTTCCCGCGAGGAACAGATTAGCAATTTGTTTAGGATTACAATGTGCGTCCCAAAAAGCTCCAACAGCTCAATTCTTTTTAAAGTTATTGGAAGTTGCATGCTTTTCAAAACATTTACCCAAATATGATTTACTACAGAACTCTGTTATCTTCTAGCAAACTATTTTCGTGCTGCGTTCTACCGCACATACCGAACATGCCCCAATCAGCCACTCTACCACTTGGTTACGTTTTTTTTGGGGGAGGGTGCTCACTTATATTCCATTAACCTAAATTTTGTCTTTTTTCATGTTTTGTGCGCTGTGGTGCTCGCTCTGTGCCCCATCGATCCACGTCGAGCTCGTCAAACAAACGAGCGTTTAATGTGCTGCTGCATAGATGCGAACTGAACTGAGCTGAGCTACAGAGACTGTCCAACCAGTTAACCATCCATTCAATTCAACCAATTCCAGTTGACGCTGCTGCTGCTGCTGCGCTACTGTGGTTCCTGCTCCTGCTACTGCTGCTACGTCGGAGTACTCCCACGTCCAGCCATTTTGCGTTATTCATTTTTAACTGCATGTGTCATATTCACTGGCCATATACACTTGTTGTCTTGCTCAGGGGCGAGTGCGTGTGTGAGTGAGTGAATGTGAGTGTGAGAGAGTAAGTGGATGCTGTGGGTGTGCTTTGGGTGCTCCTGCTCCAATGATGATTCAATTTACTGAGCGCTATGAGTGAGTGTGTGTGTGCCAGTGCAACAGCAGCGAGTGAGCATAAAAATGGCTTAAATGCGTTCAACTTGAATATTTTAAGCTTTTTGGTCAGCATTTTGGCTGGTTATATGCTCATTTTGATTGATAGGCTTAGGGTTGTGTGTGGGTGTGTATGTGGCAAGTCCTGTGTATCCCTGCGTTGTGAGTGACTCGTTAAGCTGACTTTTTCTTTGACGCTACTTGGTGGCTGCTCCATGACCCCCTTGTTGGCTGCAATTTTCATCGGAGCACATTCGGGGACAAGGCTTGACTTAGATAAGGTTTCCATATCCGGCTCACTTGCCTGCAGTTAGATTCGTTTTGCTTTTGCGTTTGAAGTTGATGGATGATGCTATATACATATATAACCATTTTTATATGGTCTATATGTAGAGCACTGCGTTTGGGGCTGGTTGGGGCTTTTGACAGTTTAAACACTTTTTACTTTGTTTAATTTTGATTTTTATTTTCAATTTTCCCCAAATCAATGTGCACCAATGTGTGTGCACACTTTAGCAAAGGTCATTGAGATATCAAAATGGATCGATTTTAGATTAAATATTTTCGAGTTTGATAATTGATGTGTTTTTATGTGTGCTGTGATGGGGTGCAAGATTTTTTAATAAATATTTTTGCAAAAAGTAAACAGTTAGGGGCCTTGGATTGTCATATATGGAATCAATAAAAAAAAAAAAATAAAAACAAAAACCAGTTTCCAGAATGCAAATCGATTGGCATGCAGAATTTCCAAAATTGTCCGCAAGAGGCAGCAAGTAAAAAAATTGCAACCAACTTAAGTTGCTTAAGCTGCGCGAAATTAATTAGGAACAATATATTAACTCAATAGTTCCATCACATTCAGTATAATATCTAAGTTTAGGACACAGAACGAGATTATCTTCCAAAATGTCAATGAAATAACAGACATGGCATATGACAAAAAGACAAATGTTGACTAGTTCAAGCTTTTCCATTTCGGGTTTTCAAAAGTAACGACTCTGCGCTTGTCAGCTTTCGACCTATCTGTCCACCAAAGCGTCATATAGTTAGTTGAATGTTTGCCATTTTACAACATGGATTGTTTTGGAATCGCACAAAGCGTTAATTTTGTGAAATTATTCTACAAATATGGTGAAACAGCAGTGAATGTTTTCGTGTATTACAAAAAAGTTTTGTTGGTCATGGACGACCAGCACAAGAAGTAATTGGGCAAGTAGTGAAAAAATTCGAACGAACTGCTGTTGCTGCCAGTGTTGACAAAGACTCGAATGGATTCCACGACCTGCTCATTAATTGGTCTTATCAAACACGTCATTAACCGATATTTTTTGGCCTGAAATTGAAGACATGGATTCGGATGATATGTGGGTCCAGCGGAAAGGCACCACGTGCCACCCAACTCGACCGAATATGGCCATATTACGAAGGAAATTTGAAGGACGCATAATTTCACGTTTTGGGGATTTCAATTGGCCAGATCATGTAAAATAAATCCTGTGATCTTCTTTTTATGGCACTACGCTACAGATCGAGTCTACGTCGGCAATCTGCAAACTCTTTGAATCATTTGAATGATGGTGTATTTCACACATAATGGCATAAACCAAACATTATTTTGAAGTAAAAGTTCAATCGGAATTCGCATTCTGAGCGTGTTTTCTTTCAATTTACTTTTGAAAACTAAAAATGGTAAACAACAACTTCTTATCGAAGTGTTTCTTTACGAAAACAGCTCATATCACAGCATTGTCGAGGTCAAATTATATATAATTTAATTTATTTTTTTTTTAAATTTATTAATTTTGTAATATAAATAAATATTTGAATAAATTAATTTTCAAATAAATCTGGCATCAAAAATCATACAATTTTAATATTTATTGTGCGTTATTATTATGAAAAGAAATTAAGGAATTTTTGAAATTTAACTAAAATAAATTTGAGTTATTACGATTCTGAGAACTATCACTGGGGCACCGTGGTACGTTCGGAGTGAAAACATCCAAACTGACTGGAACATTCCACCAATTATTAATACAATTTCGGAACTCAGGAAGGAAAAATACCTCAGCAAGCTTTCCTCGCATCCTAACCATCTAGCGAGAGATCTAACGCAGCTGAGCAGTCGATACCGTCTTCGCCGAAAGGACTTACCAACCCAGCGAATGCAGTTTTATGGACTCTTAATCGCAGAACAGTTAAAAAAAAAATGAACCAAAATTGGTTATCATTAGGATTTTTAAACTTATTGTAAGTGCTATGAGAAGATTCCAAGCAAGGTAATAAAAAAAAAAAGAAAATGTTTTCCAAAATACTTTCAAGATGAGAAACATGAAATATTGTTGTTTTCAAAAACCATATTTTCAAAACAATATTTTTAATACCCTTGTTCATGTATATCTTACACCGCGGTCATATTAGTTATTACAGAAAATTAGATTCGGATAAATAGTAGCTCTTGTTTTCTTCGATGACCATTGTCAAGGGGCACATATTTATTTTTTAAGTGAGATACTTAGAAATATTATTCAAACTGTGGAGCGAAACTGCAAGGTAAAGTTCAGTTTTAAAAAGTTTAAAAAATTCCTTGTACTTAATAAATCGTTAATAAATCGTGATTTGAACAAAATTAGTTTCACTTGTTAACATTTTTATTTGTTAAAAGTCTTAATCCAATTCGATTCACTCTCATAAAGCTATTGATCCAAAAAGGGCTTGAAAAGCAGCATCATTTCATATAATAGCGGTCTACTCCACATAGCAGCCCATTTGAACTTAAGTGACAAATTTCAAGCAAAATGATTCGATATTTGTATTCAAAATTTAAAAAAAAAAAACAAGTTCTTTGTGTTCATAAGTAATAAAGAATTCTATTAAAAAGTATTTTACTTTACTTAACTAATGAAATGACAAACATTGATTTGAAAAGATATTACAGAAACGGAAAATCATGATAAATTCTGGAAAATAATAGTAATATTTTGTAACTTTTTAGTTAATTGGGAAAGTAGGGAAAAATTCTGGGGAAAAATCTTAGCAAAAACTGTCAAGTACCAAAGTGCTGTTCCAGTCCTGGCAGTCTTAAGTGAAGACATGAGAAGACAGACTTCTTCGTTATGCAAAAATTTTGAAACAAAATGTATTCACTCCTTATACCCTCATATTATTAAGTAGTCAAAGTCGTTATGTGTTTTGCAATAAGACTATTTTTATTTAATTATTTTATTTTAACTATTATTTTATTTGTATAATGAATTATTTATAGCTTCTTTGCTTCTGGAAATATAATTTTTTGTAATAATGCTAGTATGGAAGCCGAAAAGGAATCAAAAATCTGAGCTCTTAACATTATCAAAATATGAAACAAATAATCTGATTAAAAAGAATTGTTATAGAAATAGACTCATGAAAATTATAGTCATACAGCTGAACCCCTTGCTTTCCAAACTTATAATTATTTATTTCATATCAACTTGTAGATATTACTGAAGATGCACAATATTGTGTTTTCTCACGCCCCAACGCATTTTTAATTTATTTTTTTTACCAATTTTTCACTCGCCAAATAATATTCATAATCTTCAAGATAAATAATGCATTACTAAAAAAGAATTGTTTTTGCTTTTTACAAAATTTAAAATCTACCACGTTTTGTTTGCATAATCAGACGAAATTCTCAAACAAACAATCCATAAAAACAACTTCCACTTACTTAAAAAAAATAAGCAACAATAAAAAAAACCTCGTTCATATTAAAACTGCATTAAAAATAAAGCCAACTACTTAAAAAATAATATATATTTGCTGTAGTAAGAGTTGTTGGCTTACGCGTAAATATCTTAAATAAAAATATATGTATGGTATATGATGTTTTTTTTTTCATCAACTCGTTAGCATTTTGCAGTTAACTAAACTCATCAAAACGTTAACATAACCATAAACAGCCACCACGTTGCCGATCTTCCCAGCCACCAGCGAGACAGCATAAAAAAAGACGAGTCTCTGGCCAACCGTTGACTACGGTCTACGCGGTCTGGTTCCGGCACATTACACGCGTTCGTTTACTTCTCTTTTTTTGGGTTTTGGTTTTTAGTTTCTTGATGCCAGCGAAAACTTCTTTTAAAGTTTGCACATATTTTCATCTTCGTTTTTTTTTTTCTGCGCAAAATCTACTATATTTTGATGCAATTTTCTAACTTAATGGGACGCACGTCATGGTCGTCGTCGTCGGCAGCAGCCCGGCAAGCCGGCATCCCGACAGCATAACTTTTACATCAACATTAGTGCAGCATTGCAGCGCAGTTGCAACTTGCAGCGACGGTGGCAACGACCACAGCCACACTGGCAGTGGCAGTGGCAGCCACAACTTCAACTTGGGTAACAAAAAAAAAAAAACCACACGAAAGGTTGTCAAATAAAATCCAAGAAAACTGCAATAAATCACGTACCACTGCAATCATTTTATCAGCGTAAAGTCCTTGAGCAGCAGCAAACCATAAGAAGAGGCAAGGGAGCGAGAACCCACCAAAAGCAAAACAAGCAGCTCCAAAAACCACTCCAAAAACAAATAACCTGCATTATGCTCCTTGGTGGCCTTGATTGCTGGCAAAGTTGACAAGTGAGTGGGATTGGAATGGAGTGGAGTGGAGTGTACCAGAAAAATGATTAAAATTACTCATTTTCTCGGAAAGTTTCACATTAAGTAAAGAGAAAAAAAATATCTTAAATTATAATTATGCATAAATATTTGCTTTGCATATAAGCAACTTTTTATCAACATAAACGCTTAAATAATTTCACTTTCATTGAAATGCATTTGAGCGAGCAAAAAGTGCCCCCGGGGCATTGTTTCTTAACAAATTTTACTGCATAGACAGTGGGAATGGAAGTTATTCGCACATGAAGGAATTTTGCATGAAAACAATTTTAGAATTTCAATAGTATTGCAAAAAACAGTTTGGCAATGATTATTTCAATTAGTTTTAAATGAGAAATATTTGTATATATTTCAGGCAACCCAAAGAACTAATTTCTTACGAATGTTTAATATCAGTACTTTTTCCTACAACTCCCAAGAAAGAACAAGAAGAAGAAAATGTAATGTAATTTATTTTAACTATGATCATCGCTGCAAAGGCGGAGAACGAAGATATACCTATTAATTGCTGTTCGAAAAGAACAGGTACCTACAGTTTAAAGGGAAATCCGAAAGGCGGTGGGAAATTTAAATATAAATTTAATATTTAAAATAAATTATATGACTGCATTATAAGATATACAAGGGTCCTGAAAATATTTATTTTTAGCAAACAGCAATTTTCTTCTCTTAAAAGAATTTTTGAACGCGTAACTCAAATTTAGTTGTTATTTAAAAAATGTCTTAATTTCTTTTTCTAATAATAACAATCTATAAACATTAAAATTGTATAATTCTTGAGCCAAATGTATTTGAAGATGAAATAATTATATCATAAAATTATAAAAAATTAAAATAAACGTATATAGCTCGACCTCGATCATGTTACTTATATGTAATTTCTATACTTGGAATATAATTGGGTAGAAAAAACGTTGAATATTTGCGGAGAAGAATGAAAAGTTCGCGAATTTTCTACGAAAAATAAAAAATCGAGAGCAAGTGTCAATTGAGAAAAAAAAAGGTAAAAGAAAATGCTCGTGTGTAAAATTTAGACAAAAAATCAACTTTTGAAAAAACGAAAAATAGATTATAAAATATAAATATAATATAAATAAATAATGTTCGATACTTGAATAAAGAAAAAATTGACAAAAAGAGGAAGTGTGCGTTGGTTTCTTACAAAAATGTAAAATCCAAAAACCCAAAGTTGAAGTTAGGATTCTATAAAGCAGAAAAAAGTAAAATATGTAGTTATAGGGCATTTGAAAAAAGTGTCAATATTGTAACGCTCTTACCTTCGAAAATAAAAAGTTGCGATCAAAATATTGCTGTTTTCCTCAAGGAAAAATTGTAATGTCGCCTCACGATAAATATTCTTAGGTATTCAAAAAAATATTGTATGAAAATTAAGAAATAAATAAACACTTTTGCGTAAATCTTCGAAATTATAACAATGTGTTGGCTGTTGGCTCTTTCAATGCCTAAATGGGGATTTGAAGTGTTTAGGTCTAAATTCGACGAGAATTGTAGATGAAGCTCATGGGAAAGCAAAGAAATATCATATCTCAAGTCAAAAAATCCTCAATTTAGACAAATTTACGTTTAAGACTTCGGCGAAGCTATGTTTGAGAGAGCACAATAAGTATAGGTTGAAATATTCGAAGACCATTTTTTAGAAGTTGGCAAGCGAAGCGAGCGGGGAGCGAAGCCCTTTAGTATATAAAAAAGATTTAATTATCATATTAAATAATAATAAGAAACTAATTCGAGAAAAAAATATCTTGTCTTAAATATATAATAAAATAAATTAAATTAAATTATTTCATGAAAAATTTCTAAAAATGTTTTTTTAAATCAGTTGAAAAAATTAAAACAAAATCTGCACAAATATGTCACTCAAAAGACTTATCTAATTTTTCTGAAATCGTTAATTGTTTATTATAAGCAAAACAATTATTCATTCTAAATAAAGCTAATAGTTAGAATTTAATTTAAAAATAACTCATACTGGGAACCCATTGTAAACAACATATAGGCAGAAAATTTCCAAAACCAATTCCCTTAACCAATAATAATTGATTCCATTATAATATCAATTGTGTGAAAAAGAAAGATCTTGAAATATAAGAAACAAAACAATGCATAATTGTTTTAAGTAAAAACTCATATCCAACCAAAAATATGATTAAAACTTAAATTGATAACAAATTTCATTTTTAAAAAACTGAAGCAAACATTTAAAGTTTAACGAGCCGCTGCTGGCGTTACTGGTCAATTTCCATTCCAACCCAAACTTTTGCAGATGTTATTTATTAATTAATATAATATAAAATTGCCAATAGTAGTCGCATTTCGTTCCATTTCTTTGTTAATTTTCGCAGAAACAAAATATGTCCCTGTAATCTTACAACCACTTATAACTCAAACCAAACGATTATCCTCCTTACTCTCGAACTACTCTTCTCATCCATTCCCAACATTACGACAACCGTTTCTCAATTTAAACCACATAAAGCTTAAAACTTAAGCATGTTACAATACTTTCTGCGACCACTGTACATTCGAATATGTGCAATCGTATTTCATTTTCTTATTTGCTACGTTTTCAATTTGAATTGCGGTTTATTTTCGATATTTCCTTTTTATTTTGTTGCTGTGGCTTCCATACTATATGGTATGGTACCATCCATCCAGCCGTACCATACCAACCAACCAACCGACATACATATAATATAAAGCAAAAGCCGTACAATCAGAAAAATTTTTCCTTCAACTGCCACGGCGAATCAAGAGCGTCTCTGCATCTGAATAAAAATGAATATAATGATTTTGGCGTTTTTCTTCATTTTTCCATTTTATTGCTTTTCAACTTGAGACGATTTAAATGCAAATTAAAGAGGTTTGAGAGAGACTTACGCACGTGCCCAATAATTGGAGTACTCCGGAGGCAATGCAGCCTTAAAGCTTCAAAGATGAGAGTGACAGCAAATAAATGTCAATATTTTAAACAAGTCGCCGGAAAAATTTCAATAGTCGAAGAAAATAATAAGAAAAACGCAGCTGGCAGGCGGCAGCCTCCGTCGAAACTTAAGAATTCACATAATTTGCTTAAATGTGCGGTGGGGGGTTTGTAAAGAAATTGCATAAATTGAATTAAAATGCAAAAAATTTGCCAAAACAAAATGGTGGTACAACACTCAGCTTATCGAAAGTGGGAATGGTATATAATAACCTTAATATATAAGTTTATTTATATGGGGAGGGTTTCCTCAGTTGGCTCGATCTGAAGTTTGACAGCTGCTTACGCAGATTAAGTTTGAAGCGAAAGATATTATGTTTTGACATGCTAAGACATACGGAAATATGGAAATGTTACCCAACGTATATTGGAAAAAAAGAAACATGTAGCGTTTTGTAAAATTGAAGCATTCTATTTAAAGTAAGTATGCTTAATTTTTAGTTTCTAAATGAAATTAAAGATGAATTTTTTGGAGTTGTGAGAATATAATCTTAATAAATTAGAGATAAGATTATTAGTTCCGTAATGTTCTTCAAATTTCAAACCATATAGCTTTTTAGCGAGACTTTTTACCAACTATGAAAGAAAACAACACCGTTTTAACAATAAAGGGTGATTTTTTTAACAGCTTATATTTTGGCAAAACCGTTTCAAGCAGCTGCCGCGGCTTAAGTTTCTTGTATTTATTAAACAAGCATAGATTTCTCTATAACTTCTAATTATATAACTTAAAAATTTTGGAAGTTTTCTATCAGACTTCGAACTAGAGGTAAAACGATTGTCATTTCTCATATCTCTTATTTCCCCCAAGTTTATTTCTGGCTTAAAGGATTCAACAAAAATCAAAATGTTCGCATTTGAACTAAAGAGCAACTAGAAGAAATGAAATTACTTCCAAAGCATTCTAAAAAAGTTACTTTGGCCGACGGCATCATTGAACCATACTTCTTCAGGAACTGCAAGGCAGGAAGATTTTTGTTAATAGCAATCTATATCGTACGATGCTGACAAACCTACTTTTATCCAAAAACTTTACATTTAGTCCATAAATTCCATACAGCACGCAAAATAATAGCCCGATTGGGAAGGGAACTCATTGAGAACTATTGTGCCTATTTAGGAACGTTCAATTGCCCGCTTAGATTGTGTGAAATGATATCACTCGAGAATTTGTCGTGAAATCATGTTAAGATTCTTGTCTATTGCAATAAGCCCGCTAGGACTAAGGCAATGAAGTTTAAAATTGATGAATTTGTTCATATTCCTAAGATATGCACGGATATGCTGAAGTTTGCCGAAATTGAACCATCATAAGGACTATTTGCAGTACATACGTGGACAATTTTCATATGAACTTAACTTTAAACATTAAATAAAATCGATCGTGCCATTTTAATCAAATTAGAAAGCTCGTTAAAACCATACAGAAAAGATTCTTATCCCTCAAGTAAAGGTCCAGAGTCGAGCACCATGAGCTGCTTCTTTCAATTTTGGGATTGCCTAGGTTATTTGCTTTAAAGATTCTAGAGTATTTTTTTAAGGGTGCTAGCAAACAGCAGGCATTGGCGATCTGTAAGCCAATATTAAAAAACTTGATATACCGACCGATATGTTCAAGAAAGAACGATAAGATAAAAGACTTAAGCGAAACACAGTCGGGGCCAAAGTCAAACTATCAATTGTATTTCGAGAAATTATATTTGAATATTAAAAATATATCGATTGTTTTATTGAGTTAAATGAAGATATCGTGCATTGCTCTGAATTCTTAATATGTTTTTTATAATGTTAGGGAAGCTCTTAAAAAATCACCCTTCATTTAGGAAGCAATATTTTTAGAAGCAGTTTTGCTTCAGGTATTAAAAATAGGAAGTAGAATTCTCTTTAGGAATCCAAAGGATTCGAACCTAATTGTACAGCTGCCAAGTTAACCGTACAACATATGTTCACTTTTAGCACGACTGTACGAGAATATTATATGTAAATTATCGCATATTGTTCAGATCCAATACTTAAGAAAGTAGCCGATCCTAAACCTTAAAAACGAGCGAAATTCTGCTTATCCTACTTTTTATACTGCTTTGTACCTTAGTTCTATTAACTTTCTACATGATATTATGAAAAAATAATATCAACAACAGATTAACTTACACTTATGGTGTTTTCTTAGTAGATTTTGAGACATACCTGTAAAGAAAAGAAAAGATATTATTATTATATTATATTTTATTTTGCAGAAATAGATTTACTTTATAAATATATATCAAGCAAGTTTTTTAGGATTAAGAAATTTTCTTTAGTATAACAATAATTATTAAGCTAGATTTTTTAGATATTTTTTAAATATTGCTTCTGAGAAATTTTTTATATATATAAAATATTATTATACTATTTCTATTTTGGAAAAATATATGTGAAATATATTCTTATAATTATACAAGATTTTTATTTTATAAGGATTTTCTTTTTATAATTAAGGGTGGTTCTAGAGATCTTTTTAAGTATTGTTTTTCAGAAGCTTTATATATATTTTTTTCAAATTGAAGAAAAAATATGAAAAATATTTTCGTGCTACGTTTTCAATCAAAAACAAAATGATTTTTGTAAGAAGAGTGAAGGATTAATGGCAAGCAGCATTTAAGAATAGCCGAGAAAAAATAAAAGTATCATTTTTGTGATGGGTGCCTCTTTCATAAATAAAATATTAGATTTCATAATTAAAATAAAAGGATACCGCAAAATAAGAGGTGAACAAAAATACTTAAAAGTACAGACTTCACTGAAGAGTAAAATTGTTATACTTTGGAAAGCAATTTTTTTAAGTAATCCATATTTGAATATTAAAAATAGCTACAGCTCCTTCAACAAATCATGTATTTGTAAAAAACTCTTCTTTGTTTTGTTACAGATTATTATTCTGAATTTCCATTATTTAAATTTAATAATATTTTAAATAATTTTCAATTACTCACAAGGCAAACAAAAGTATTTGACATATTTCATTTGTTCCATTATAAATAAGTGTTTTCAAGGATAAATTTCTTTCCAAATAAGCTCTTAAAGATAAGCAGCAAACGTAGTAAAATCTTAACATCCTATAAATTCCAACACAAAAACGCAAATCTCATATCTATACAACAGGCAACCATTTATTTCCATTAACAGAAATACCAGAAACAAACTCAAATTACAATTCCTTCCTTTGATCTTTAAAGTACAAAATTCTACAAATGTAGCAAAAGTCCTTTTGCAGAATTTCAATTTTAAAACGCCTAAAACATAAACTAGAAATTTTGCAACACAATTAGAGGACTACATGTTGACATTCTTTGAGCATTGCCAAAGGCAAAAGGGGGGAAAAAAAGTTAAAAGTCACAATGAAAAAACACATATATTCAGGAAGCTAAACTCCTTCCAAACACAGACATCAGTAGACTTATTCATTCTTCATGCTATACATGCATTTACATGTATGTTCATGTGTGTGTGTGCGTGTGTGTGTGTATGAAAGTGTGAGTGTGTACATGAAGTGCATAATTTGAAAAGCTCTTGAAAAAGCGAAAAGCAAGAAGAAAATTGCAAAGTCACCGTAAAGAGCGTTGTAGAAGCAGTAGAAGAAGAGAGCCAACACACAAAGTTAAAAGGCAAAAAGAACTTGCAATACCAAAGTGACAAAAGGTTGATGTCAGAGGGTGTGTGAGGGTAGTGCTACACTTTGAATACTCTGCAAATAATAGCTCAAGGTTATACAAGATTTGTAGAAAATATGCTATTGGAATAAGTTCTGATAGACCACAAATTACTTTGCCTTATATTAGAAACGATAGGATTCCTTAAATGTAGCTCTTCGGAAAACTTAAGAGAACATCATTCTCAAATTTAAAAATCGCCTTTGATGTGATAATAAAATAAACTTTTATTTTCAGTGTTCTCAAAACCATATATGCTTACATTTAGTATTCCCGATTAAGACGAATATAAAATTTAGCCTACCGCATTATATCATTGACCCAATGTTAAACACATTAATCGATCATCTGCAAACGTATCTCTCTCTCATCAAAAATATCTCATAAAGATACATTTTTTGTTCATTAGACAAATTAAAAAGTTAAAGTGGGTTTTAGGAATGCCAAGACGGGGCATTTTACAGATAATGGCTTTATTTTAAATGATTTTTGCGATATTTTAAGTTGGTATGCAATTTGAAGCGAAAAGTGGTACTTAAAAATATATTCGCGAAGCCAGACCACAAAAATTTTACGTACTCTATACTTAAAAGTATGCAAAAATTCAAATTTTCGAGTATATATTCTAATCAAAATTAGTGGAACTTTTAGTTGATAAACTATTACTCAGCTAAATTGATGCCTTTGATCATCTTATTGAAGTTACTTTTAGTGTACCTTCTAAGGAAACTCGTAATATTGTTGCGTTTCAAAAAAAATCATTTTTTCTACTTGACGTTACTGTCATCGCTGTAAAGATGAAGCATGGAGATTACTGTATTAATATCTGGGAGTTACAGATCGAACCCAAACGGTGACTTCTGTATATAATAAAGAGGCACATGTCGCCTTTCGCCAGCTAGGTAAATTTGGTTCCATAAGCGCAATTCTCGAGATCTACTTATGCTTTGCACGATCCATTCTTCTTCTTCTTTACTTCCGAGCTGCTCATTCAATCTATTATGCCATATCAATACCTTCTTTTCTTTAGTTCAATGGTGTTCTTTTAGCTCTTCCATTAATCTTTCATTTCTTCAATGCTTAGTCCACTGGAGCAACCCTCATGAGCATCCTCCACCCATTTCATTTATTATCGTATTTTGGTGCCCTTTTTGCTGTTTTTCGAATATTTTCGGATTTAATTTGAATTTGTAATCTTTTTCGCCCTTTTTCTTTGGGCAATCTTTGCTGTGAGCTGGAGCATATCGATAAAAAGTTCATCCAGCTGGCCGGCGACGCAACTCCTATCTGGGGTTTTCCGTTCTAATTTTTACTTCAATATAAGTTAAAGTCAACTGTGCATTGTTGTGACAATAAATACGTAAAAATGCGAAATAAAGTTTGTTTTAAATGAAAGGACCAATCCGAACATTTATCTTCTAAGCGCAATGCACGCTGTAGTTCGGCAAAAGCTGGATACGCGGAAAGAAATTCAGGAACAGGAAGGTAACCAAGCTTCGGAGTAGAGATAGAAAGACTCTCCTACTATACAATAGGCCTGCATTGTGTATAAAATTTAATCTAAGCGTACTCAGCACACAGACTGTGCTTCTCTCTCTCACAAGCATTTGCTTGATTGACTCTCTCGTGCTCATATGCACGCTTGCTGCCTGCAGTTCTTACTCATATAAAGAAATGTTTGCTTGTATGTATTATATACATCAGAAACTCTGATTTTTCTCTTAATTTCTATTGCAATTATCAACTTCCTCTAAAATTTTGCTTGCAGTGTAACCACCAGTCGACAGATGCCAATTTGTTGCTCCACACATGTGCATTTTCTTCCACTTTCGCAGGCAGGAGCTACTACCTTCATCATCTACTTTTACTGATTTAACTTTCCTTTTCTTTGCTTTTTTTTTGTGCATAATTTGTTATGTAAAGGTGTAGAGTAAGAGGAAGAGCGGATTTTGGTTGTATTGCTGCCAGGTAAGTGCAGGAATTGCTGTTGGGTGTCCAAAGCGCATTAAGTCTTTAGCTTAAATACACCAATACAAACAAACAAACAGGGTCTTGGGCTCGCACTCATACACAGACGACGACAAGCAGCTGTAATAGCAACAATTACTGCAGCTAAACATTGCATACACAGAGGCCTGGGATACACTTACCCACATAGGCAAACATATTTGAGAGCTTATGTGCTATGTGCACACTGCCAGGGCGTGTGAAGGAACTGAACTTTGTAAGAATGTTCATAAAAAAAACAACTGACAATTAAAGTAATTAAGTTAAAACATTGCTCTTAGAGATATTTTAAGGAGATTAAGTGGTTTATTTGTTATTGTTGCTTATATTATATTATTTATTCTTAAAGAAGAAATTGAAATTTTTTCAAGTGAATAATATCCCATAACCATTGTCTCTTAAAATAATCTCAAAAAATTATACATTTCGGGAATAAGTTATCCAATTTAACTTCACTTCATAATCTGTTTATTACTTTTAAAATAAAAATTTTAAAATAAAATAAAAAAAATATATATTTTTGTCTTATAAAAAAAGCATTCTGTAAACAACAGTTCTTGAAAAATGTTTTTATTTCCATTTCTACTTCATATCACAATCCTTTAATTACTCTCAAAATAGAAATATTTGAAATTTTTACGAGTGCAACATGGGCAATTTATCCATTGTCTCTTAAAAAATACTCTCAAAAAATAAATTACTCTCAAAATAAAACCATTTAAAATTTTTACAAGTGAAACATGGCAAAACTCTCGAAAAATAAATTAGTTCTCGAAAAGTTAAGCATTTTGGCAAAAAGTTATCCCATTCCAATTTAACTTCAACTTCATAATCTGCTTATTAATTATTATTTTGAAATAAAAATATTTGAAATTTTAACAAGTGAATCATAGCCAATTGTCTCATAGAGATACTCTGTAGATAATAGTACTCGAAAAACGTTAAATTTTGGCAAAAAGTTTTTCTTTACATTTTTACTTCACTTCACAATACTTTAATTACTTTCAAAATACAAATATTGGAAATTTTTCTAAGAGCATCATACCCACTCAATCCAATTTCTTCAAAAATACTCTTTACACGATAGTTCTCGAGACAAGTAAAGTTTTGGCAATAAGTTTTCATATCGTTTCCCAATCTTTAAAATACTTTCAAAAAACAAATATTTAGAATTTTACCAAATGAATAAGTAATCCATTTTCTCTAAAAGCGTGTATGCGATAGTTCTCCAAAATAGTTGCCCTGTCATTTTGCATATATGCCGTTTGCACTGCATCTCTCCACCGTGATGCAGTGTGAACCTAGCATTATGTATGACAGTTTATATATTTCTGCATATATACCGAATGCATATGCACATATGGTATGTATATGCAGCAACAAAGCAAATAACATAACGTAGATGGCCAGGGCTGAGAACAAAAGCAAATCACAAGATACATTAACAGCTGTGTCGTCCTGCAATCCTGTCTGCCTCTTCGCTTTGTACAACATTTTTGGAGTTGGCAGGCCAACAAACTTAAATAGCGAGAGAAATGCCACAGATTACCCATACTAGGCAACGGCGAGGTCCATGTGAGTGAATTTTATGTGTATTTGTATTTGTGTTTGACTGTACGCCAAACACCTGCCCCCCAAACCCGCCCAATTTGTACGCAGCTTAGATACAAAATCCTCGAAATGCCTAAGCCGGCCTACCATGTGACAGCAGCTGAGATGGCTAAAATGGCTAAAATGCTTGCATGCCTGGTTAGTCGTTGGCTTTGCTCGACTATCTTGCTGACTAAGGCAGCTTAGAAGCATGCTTACTGTCAAAATACGCGTCCTTGGCGACTAAAACTAAAATTATGCAATAATATTTAACGAAGAAGAAGATGGTAGAAGATAAATTGTATAAATAAAGTGTACAATGAATTTGTTATAATAAATGCTACAAAACTTTCATAGAAATCATGCGATTAGTTTGCTTTCATAAAATAAGAAATAAAATCTAATACAATAAATATAAAAATAGCAATTTTCTATTGGTGAAGTATTTTTAAATAAAAAATATTTGCATAAACAAATATTAAGCATACGCCCAGTAGCAGTTTAATTAGAAATATTAAGTATCCGCAGCGGTTGCACTTTTAAACAGAAATATTAAGTATACGCCTCGAATAAATTCTTTCTGGATGACCAAGCATACCATTCTCATGAGTTTGTTTATATTTCTGAAAGCAATATTTACTATTTTTCATTCGGAAAGAAAAGCTTGGCTTTTGTGCCTCAGAAAACTGTCACTGACTCACATGATTGCTATTTTAAGGAAAGTAAGGAGTCATATTACAATTGAAATGACTCTGTAGGATGACTGATGGCAAAATATAAGATTATTATTAGCAATAAAAATCTTGTAAAAACTTGTATTTTTTGTAAAAAGGAATGATTCACAGGACTTGCTAAGGTACTCTAATTTGATCATCTTTCAGCCATCAAGATATTATAAAGGGAGAAGGTATCAACTCTATCAGAGTTTATATTAATTTCTAACAATTTATTGCTATATTTAATTTGCACTTAATTTGTGTGAATTTTTCGAAATATTTTGCTAATATTTATTGACAAGACAAAATTTGAGCACTTAAATGAAAATTAATTTGTTTCAAAATGAAAAATATAAATTATAAATGCACGTCAATTCGCTTAGAAATACCAAATTTTTTTGAATTAATTAAATTTAAAACTGATGCCAAATATTTTCCTAAATTTTATTCAAGCATAACAGACAGATATTTCAAGGGAGCCATATAGATAATTGGATAGGATTAAAGTTAGATAAATGGGCTTATATGCTAATCTAAAAAAGAAACAAAAAGAATTGGATAAAATAAAATGAGAGTAAAATACAATAAAATGAAACAATAAACGAATAAATTAAAATAAATAAAGCAAAAAAAAAAACCAAAAAATTAATTCATTAAATAAATTAATAATAAAATAATTTAATCAAATTAATAAACTATATAATGTGAAAAATTATTTAAATTCAATTAATAAATATAAAGTCAATTAAAAAAATTCATAATGCAGTTCTTTTTTAGGGTTCTCTGTATCTGATGAGCCAATGAGCCTAATGATGATGTTTGGATTCACAGCCAGCCGCCAGACACAACACAATATCTATAATTTAACTAATAAAATATCTTCATCCACTCCAATCAATTCAATTTAATACAAATTGTTTTATGAATATTGTAATTATTTGTAATAAAACTAAAATAAATAAAAATATATGTATATTATATATATATATATATATATATATATATATATAATTTATTGCTATATTAAATATATATATATATATTTATATATATATATATATATATATATAAAAATTACCAACAATTGAACCTTTTATTGTTTTTTTTTGTAATAATAATTAATATTTGGAAGTTAATTAATCGAGGCAATTTTGTAATTCTATCTAACTTCAGTTGTTCATTGCCGTCAATTAATAATACTCGATTTCTTGTATTTACAAATAAAAAACTAAACATTAATAATTGTTCTTAAATTAAGCTCAATTATATATTGTTATTTATTTATTTTTTACCAACTATGTAATTTTCATTTATTTTGATTTAAAATGAAATAAAGGTTAATAACTAATTAATTATTAATTACAGCCACAAAGGCCGAATTCGTTAATACTTCTTGATTTCACCAATACCGGATCAATTCCGAATCAATTCGAGGGAACATGCTAATTTTAGTGCGTCCAATGCCAAGCGATGGGTTACAATTGTGACTCACTCGATAACAATATTAAAAATCGATATTTTACATTATACATTATTTAGCTTTAAATGTTATTGGCATACAATTTTTAAAAGTTAAAAACAATAAGAAATTTAGCTAATAAATTAAATGTTCCCTATTTCGGCGCAAACACTTCTGTTGAACTATTTGCAAAAATTTTTTTTTTTTATTAGGAAATTTTTATTGGTTTTATATGTGTCCAAAGCCTCTTGTAACGCCAATATATGAACACTTATTCCTTGGAAATTTTACCTAATAATTGTACCCAATTATTCGTAATATTATTTTTTTATAATATAATAATGTTAAAATTTATTCCAAATAAAAATGCTAAATATAAATATTTTTTATATTGGCATTTTTTGGGCGGAATAAAATTTATTTCCAAGAAGAATACTTAATAAAAATATGTTGGATTTTTTTATATTACAATTTTTTTTTTTTTTAATTTCTGCAGTTTGTATCTGAATCTCTAAGAAGTTGCTTCTTTTAGAATGACATGCGAATATTCTTATTAATTAAGTTAACAAAAGGAATATGTATAATAAATATATAAGTTTATATACTACTTTTTCTTATAGATTTTGACACAGACTCCTGTAACTTAAAAAAATAAATTTTTAGTTTAAAAAATCATCATATTTACATTTAGTATTTTTCTTTGGAATAAATTTTAAGCCGCTGAACAAAAACCAAAACAGGAAAATTTTGATAATTTAATAGATATATTAGAAAGACTTTGAAGGCGAAAATAATATTGGTTTTTCGTCTTATGATCTAACAATCTGCACAAAGAAGCCGATTTGACATCAATATGATTTAAGTCGCTAAATGAAAGGAGTTGCATTCAATTGCTTTTTATATGCAATTTTGTATTTGAGTTACGGGTACAAAATCTTATAGAGATTACCAACAATGAATACATTTCTGAGTCTATGCAATTTGAAATTTCTGATGTTTGTGGTTAAATAATGATAACAAATGTGTCATTGTTTAAAAAAATTAGTGCTGCTACCTTTAAATGATGCCTAATATTAATATATGTAATAGTCCCATTAGCTGTTCTCAAGAAAATATTATTCTAATAGAATAACTATAATATATACACTTCAAATATAATTATTAGAAGAATTATATATGCACTGACTTTGCCTCTACTTAGCTTAAGTCAACAATATATATTATTAAATTTACTATAGCAGAAATGTTAATTTTAAAGGTCATTCATCGTTTTACTCACATTCAGAATCTTATTAAAAACATAATCGCCTTTCCAGCACAATTTCGTGCAACACATAAACTCGTATTCGTTGCGAAAAATTCCAAAATGACTGCATGATTCGCAAAGCCTACCACAGAGTACTACACATACTAAAATCTCACTATTTCCCATAAGCCAGCTCTATATCTCCGCTTGCAATTTCGCCACGAAAAAACTCGTCAAACCCAAATGCTTTTAAAATCCCCAATTATGTGCCTTGCCATCAAATATTACACATACGTCATATGGCCTGCGCACTTTTATTGCTCAAACGCCGCATAATCCGCTGATTGCTAAGCATATTTTTTATGCACTTTGTAAAAGTTTTTGGTTTCATGTAAAAATGCTAAATTATAATTTTGTTATCACAGCCAGCAGCAAGAAGAAGCAGCGGCAAGTAAAACCATATTGCACTGGTTGCGGAAGCTTCCAAACATACTCAGAGAGCCCCCACATCTATGGGTGAGACTTGATGGAGTCGGGCTGTAACTCTGCAGCAAAACACATTATCGAAATGAATTTTGGGCTAAAACAGCAGCAGCTACAGCAACAACAGCAACAACTGTGATAACAAAAACAACATCATAAACAAGTCTTAAACACTGAGAAGCTGTCTGAATTTCAGGGGTGGATACGGTGGATGCTACTAGAGCTTGACTTGTAGGGGTCTACAACATTTTCTGCCATAAATACTAGCCAAAATGTGACACAAGTACGCAAAAATATGTTGCCTGACAAACACACACGCACATATGTGTGTGTGTGTGCGTGTGAGTCTGTGTTTGCCACACCCACCAACTCCCACAAATAAGCCCAAAAGCTTACACAAATATTTAAGCTTTAATTTAGCTGCGGTTAGCGTAAAAAGTTTGCAAATATTTTTCTTCTTTTTTCTTCCTTTAACTGTCAATTTTGCTGTTTTTCCTTTTTTATTTTTGTTTTGTGCTTCATTGAAGCTTATTTATTTTTAAAGGTGTGTGCGTGTGCAGGATATAGTTTGATGTTAAGTTAAAGCTGCTTATGGTGAGTCATATTGAGGGCTGGTCACACTGTTGCTGCGGCTGATGAGCGAAAACTTAAATATTAGTATTAAAAATACCAACTTCTGTTTGCGCGTTCCTTTTTTTGATTTAGCAGTTTTAGATTGATAAAACTTAATAAAAGGTAAGAGTATTAATAAATTATATTTTTGTTATATTAAATTAATATTTCCATTTCGACAAACTCGACAGAATTTTAATAAAACATAAACTTGATAAATACATAGATACATATATATTTTTTTTAAGTTGCAATATACTTATGCAGTCGCGAATAGATATTGTTGATTTTCTTTGAGTAAGCGATTATTATTTAATATTATTAATTCATTCATTGCCCGTAAAGATTTGCGCCTTTGTAGGCTAAGGACAGACTTCGGAAATCAAGTATTTAACCAGATACTACGGAACACAGCAAAGTCTGCTTCTCTTCCGTTAATATGCTTCCTCAGGAGCGACTGAAGAAAGACATAAATATATGAAGCTTGCTGTTTCGATGTAATTTAGTTCTCCTAGATTAACCTTAGTAGTTTGTAAAATGGTACGTCTCCTAGTAAAACTTCCCAAGAGGGCACCCAATCTTTTATCACATTTTTTAAGTTTAAATTCCCTTGACTACGCTATCATCGCTGCAAAAGCTGGGGAAGCATTTTCAATTAATAGATAAGAAGAGGCCCATAGTCTTTTGTGTTTCTTCTGTTAAAATTTTTGCTCAAGTTTCCATCTTTTAAAAACTAAAATGGGTCAAAGCCTGTTGAAGCGATGTAATTTTTATTCAATATTAAACCTTAAGCTGCAGATTGTAATGGAGATCTTCTCTTAATAACAATTCGCAAAAGGGGAACCAACTTTCTTTCCTTTGTTTAAGTTTTTTTTTCCTTGACAACGCTGTTTTCGCTCCAAAGGCGGAGCATAGACATAATAAGATATATATAGACATATTAATGGAGTTAATAGGTGTCGGTAGAGAATATACATAAAGTTTAAAGTCGAATCCGAAAGGCGGTGTCTTTAATTAAAAGAGATTTTACTAGGTTAATAGCGTCCATTTATTTACTACCTCTATCAATGCTAGATAAATCAGCAATGCGTCCTATATTTCCTATCTTATGAACGGTCGATTCACCTCATTTCTTTCACTATCTCAACTCATCTTGATTCACCAAATCGAGCATCTTTGACCAAACACAACTTATGAGATCCCAGCTTGCCCAGCGCTGATCTTTTGGCTTTTTTGTAACGAAGTTTATAGTTTTAGTTATTAACTATTTCGATCTTTAATATTATAAATCCAAGTTCTTAGCCAACCCCAACTGTGACACGGTGCCTAATTAAAAAGTTCCACCCATCAGGTTGGGCTAACGGATTGATTGATTAATATATCTTCTTCCTTCTAATTTAATATTTGCTAATTTTAATATTGTTTTATTATAAACTCAATTGGACTAAGTTGTACCCGCTAATTCATAATTATCATTAAATAAAACAGCAAGCTCCGAAAAAATTACCTTTTATTCATTCTAGTTTCAATAATTAGCATAGTTTGGAACATAGAACATTGAGGAAACAGATTTTGGGCCTATGCAAATAAGAAAGACGCATGAAAATGAGAAGACAATATTGGTATCCTATTGTTATATTAACAAAACTTAGGGGAATCCTAAACTAGCCTAGTCATAGAGATGATGACTTTGGCGTTGTGAATATTGGATTTCGCTGTAGACGTGCAAAAAGTACAATTTTCTATGAACTTGGAATTATTTTTAAGTTGTGAAATTATTCTTATTTGGGAAAATATTTAAATAAATTTAAATTATATATTTTTGTAATGTTTCGGACTCTACTTTTTTAAGCTTGTTTCAAACAACTAATTTCAAAAATTTATATAAAGACGCACAAAAATGAGAAGAGAATATGGTATCCTAATGATTTATGAAGAAAATTTAGTGGCTCCTAGCGTAGACTAGCAAGAAGTTGACGCTATTGGGCCGTGAATAATGGGTTTTGAGAAATAATTAACAGCTCAATTGAAAAGCCTACCATAGTAAAAAATATTGGTTTTTGGTAATACACTAAGTATAGTGACCCCCCCAACTGTTCGATACCATTTTTGTACTACGATTTCTCCTTTTCTTCAAAATAGACCTCGGTGATCACCTCTTCATTCGACGAAAATTTTTTATCCGCGAGCAATCTTTTGAGATCTGAGAACAGGAAATAATGGCTGGGGCCAGATCTGTAGAATACGGTGGATGTGAAAGCAATTCGACGCCCAATTCATGGGTTTTTGCCATCGTTTTCACTGACTTGTGACACGGTGCATTATCTTGGTGAAACAGCACTTTCTTTTTTTTTGAAATGCGGCTATTTTTTGGCGATTTCGTCCTTCAAACGCTCCAATACCTCTATAAAATAGTCACTGTTGATGGTCCTGTCTTCTTCAAGGTAATTAAGCTGATAAAGCGTTAGCGGATTAAGTGGCATTGCCTTATAACAAATCACCTGTAAAATTTGTTTCAAAAATCGTATAGAATCTTCAAAAAATGAAGCGCAAAAGCGTTCTATATCTTCTTAGCCCAAATTCACCCACTTAAGACAGCAATCCCAGGATTAAGTCATTCTGTTGACAACAAATAATTACCATATTAAATGCTTGTCTTTCAAAATGAAGCAAAGAAAAACTTTATCCTACAGCCGGCAGGCGCTACCAACAGTTGACCACTAAAGGCCAGGAAGCAGTGCAGGCATAAAAAACTTTAATATCTTAACCAAATTCACACACACACAAACAAAAACGATGTGCATGCATATCGTAGATAGCGCCAAAAGCTGTTCTACAAGCAACTTGCATAAACTAGCCAATAATCCTGGCCAGAACACCCAAACCAATTAGGTCAAGCGACCGAACAACGACAACAACTGCAGGCGGTGGTGTGTAGGGAGCGGCTGAGTAGTTGGCTGAGGTATGGCGTCTTTCAACTGTAGGCGACATAAGGCAGACTGACAGGCGGTCTAACCAAGCACCAAAGGCTTTGCAGGAGCCGACGACAACAAGATAGCAAAGAAGCAGCAAAGTTTCGGACCGAAAGCGCCTTAAACTAGGCAACAGCAAATAAAGTTCAAAGTGTAGGGAGCGGTTTTAGAGGCAGTCAAAGTTTTTCATGTAATGCATTACAAGTAATTTCACTTCCAAGGCGCACACACACACACACACACACACACATAGACACATGCAAAAACCACACTCTCTCACACACACACCCGCATATGGTTCCTAACTTGGGAGACGTCTGAAACTTTGAAACTAAACCAAGTCAACTAAAAATGCGTCGCACCACGTCGCGCCATTTTGTAAGCCAAAGCTAAACCGGTAACCAAAAACGCAAGCCCCACCCAGCAGCAGCCCCGTCAATACTTTGGGCCTTATGGCGTGCACCGGATGAATACCGACTGCGCGACCACAATGAAAATTTTCCCAACGAACTAAATAACAAGAAAATTTTGTTTCGTTACAAAAGTATTTCAGCAACACAGTTAGTTGCAACTGAAATGGGAGGAGGTTAACCGGGAACTGGGTCAAAGCATGGTCCTCTCCAACGGCTCACTCACTCCTGCAGCCATTGGTCTAACAAGTGGCACAATAACTACTGCCAGTGCTAAGCATATGAACCGGGGGCGTGGTGCCTTGTTGTGGGCGTAAACTGGCAAAAAGCCTTTACATGTTGGCTTTTGATTTTGTTAGCCATTTTCTTCATTCTCAGCCTCGGCATCGTTCACCTCCTTCTCTGGGGTTTCTTGGAAGCGAGCAATTGCAATTGTTAGGCGCACAAAGGGGGGTCGTCTCCAACAGCCAGAAGTCACTGCATATAAACATACTTTGTATTACACTGAGCGAAAAGTAGAGTGTCTTGTATTAAGAAAACTATTATTATTCATGATTCAAGCTCAAAGTGAAATCAGAAAATTTAATTCCTTTGAGAAATAGTTTCCCAATACGGATATCAGAAGTATATAATAGAACAAGTAGCGTTTTCAGAATAACTGGAGCATTAAATTCGTATCCCCAGTCAAAAACCATAGTTGGTATGTGCTGTTTTTGGAAGGATCGAAATTTCTTAAATCCTTTCAATACTTTTAAGAGGCATTCATATAAGTAGGAAACCAACTCAACGCAAAGGATATATGTGTTTAGAGAGTTTAGAGGATATATACAACTTATCCATACCCAAAACCAATCTGAGTCCCAGTTGCCTAAGTTAAAAGCCTGACTAAAGTATCTCAAATGGTTAATCATTTTTTAATGACAAAATATCAGTTGAAAGTGCTCTTTTAAAGGGTGATTTTTTTGAAACCTTTTTACTGCCAAAATATGATTTTGCATTTCTTTGCTACAGTCCAAAATGCTTAGTCTGGTCTATAATTTAACACTAAAAGCTCTTGAATAAAGCAAATTAATTGATTAAATCATTCTTAAATGGAATGAAGTAATCTAACATACGAAATGCCAGAATGCCAATTGAAACTGATCTTTTAAAGGGTGATTTTTTAGTAACCTTTTCACAAATACAAAAGTTTTTGAAATAGCTGACTCGGTTTATAAATATTTTGTTATTGTTAAACACGTTAAGTTGGGTCTATAATTTAACTATGAATCAATCTATAAAAGTAGTGAAGTTTATTATCATAATCCATTCTCAATAAGGCAAGTGACAGTACTCACGTTTCTCAAGCTCTGAATAAATGAATAGAATATTACAAATTTCGCATTTGGACTAAAAAAACCACCTCAAGAATTAGCAACTATAGCAGCTACAAAAGTTACTATTTGCGTTTGATGGGCCCTTGTTGAGTCGTGCGCTTTTTCAAAGACGGCGAAGACCGAAGAATTATTGTGAATGGAACTGCTACCTTTGCTTCAACAAGATGGTGCCATACAGCACGTGGAACAATAGTCCAATTGAGTGGCCAACTG
Organism: Chymomyza procnemis; assembly: GCA_035046065.1. Lineage (NCBI taxonomy): Eukaryota > Metazoa > Arthropoda > Insecta > Diptera > Drosophilidae > Chymomyza > Chymomyza procnemis. The sequence continues at coordinate 12,224,035 of JAWNOJ010000024.1, forward strand.
GGTGAGACATTTATTTAGAGCTGCTGAATTGGCCGCCTAGCTCACATGATATCAAGATTCTAGACTTATTTTTGTGGCGATATATTATATTACTGTTTGGCAAAATGATGGACCGAAGACATTTCTAGATCGTTTTTTCCAGCAATGTCTGTAAATATTTTAATATTAAAACAAGAAAGCTTGACTTTCTGTGTGATGTGGTGTCCGAGTAGAAATCGGATACTACTCGACATTGATTTGCGGACAGACATGACAGCAACAATGCCACCTAAAAGTACCCGAAATATTGTACCAATTTGCAGCTCCTTGGACAATTTATTTAACGTTTGGGGCCGCTAATTGGATCATGTGAAGTAACGTCCCTAGGCTATCTTTTGTAGGGCTCCTCTGCATAGCGACAAGCCCGCAACAACTAGCGCTCTGGAGTTCGAAATTAAGGAATTTATTTGTGGGATTCGCGTTAGGTGAAAGGGAGAGTATGCCAAAGTAAGCACTATTTGCAGCGCAAACGCAAAAAATATTCTAATAAAACATTAATATCTATATTGAGTTCAATAAATATTTCCAAAATTATTGCGTCTTATTAATTGGCAAAGTTAAAAAAGACAAACACCTAAAAAATCACCGTCTACACTTATGTATACAAAAATCCGTTCTCCGCGCATCATTTATCTATACAAAATTCACCCAAAGTTACATAAAATATTTTCCTCGTTATTTTTTAATATTTCTTAATTTCAAAATTGTTTAATCATAAGGTCGACTGGACTAGCGCAGCGAGTGACAGTATGCGATTGGGGATCAACCAGCTACGCGAGCCGGGGTCTGAATCCCTGATAGTTATAAATCCCAAATATTCCATTCAAATTTACGCAAAATATTTCGCTTAACTTTCGTGTGGAACAACGCACACATCAGCGCAATCATTGATAAGTCCACTACAATTTGGAAAACAATTGCAGTACCTAACAATAAATTAAGTAATCCATTTTTTTCAGTGTATATATATATATTATATATGTGTATTATAATATGTATTTGTGTATATTTGATTACAAGTTGGATTGAATTTATGTTGTTTAGTTTTTGGTATGCATGTGACGTATGTGAGAGTATTTATGTGTGCGTGCTCTGCTCTGCTCGACTTTGGGCCTGTAAATGAAATGAAAATGGCGACCTGCATTTGTTTGTGAGCGGGGTGAGGGTATGGGTGTGAGAGTGTGTTTGTGCCATTTGCTTTGTCAGCGAAAATTTTTTTGGGGTCTATTTTGTTTCTTTAACTCTCTTACCGAAAGCTGGGCAGGATGTGTGTGTGTCTTTGTGGGAGTGCTTTTCTGCTCTCTGCACTGACAACGCATTATGCTTATTGACCGAGATTTTTCAATTTGTATGAGATGAAAAACAGTTTTCCAGCACAAAGCCGAATTCAACCAACAACAACAAGAAGAACTGTCCACATTGTGAATATGTGTGATAGATTTATTTGCATAAACATTTTTAAGTTTTTGTTGGTTTAAAAGGCTTAAGTTGGCTTTAAAGCCAAGAATTAAAGCAATCCTTGTTCCTACTTTTTTGGAAACAAGTATGTCAGCCCCCTGCGCGCTTTGCTGGGTTACATATCAACTAATTGAAAGACCATTTATACCACGGAACAGTTCACGGCACAAGAACACGCTTCAATTGTACAGTTTTACATTCAAAATAACTTCTAAATTGTGAAAACTAATCGCACGTTACGTGTAAGAAATAAGGTTAAAAATGTTCCGTAGATAATAAATTGAAACGTTTTTACGCCAAATTCATTCATTCTGGTAATGTTAGTATTGCAGGTCATCCAAACAAAAAATTTCGTCCAAAATATTAAGGTCCTACGAGACAGTCTTAAAGAGGAGCAAGGATCAGCGAGTTATCTTCGTTATCAGAAGTTGGGCATCGCTCGTACCACTCTGCGTCGCATAAATCGAGTTGATTTGAAGGTATTTTCCTAAATGTCACAAAAAATTAAATCCATCCGACTTTCCGCGTCACGTCAATTATGCCATATGGACCATTGAAATGGTTGCGAACGAAATCCACTTTTGGATAAAAAATCTTTATCAGATGAAGCACATTTCACATTTATTGAAAGAGTAAATAATCAGAATTATCGGTTCTATGCCACTGAAAACCGCCTATTAATTGAAGAACAGCCTTTTTACGACCAAAAAGTGGCTATTTGGTTTGGTGTTTGTGGGAATATGATCATCGGTCCCTATTTTTTCAAAGTCGATGGAGTGGGTAACGACAACCGTCAATCGCAAGCGTTATCGAGCAATGATAAAAGTTTTTGTAAAGATTTTCAGGCAAAAGATCTGAATGGCACTGCACAACAATTAAACTATTCTGACCATTGTTAACCGGACGAGTCAAATCGGAGCATGGTAGACTTATATTCTGGGGATATTTAAAACCAAGGTATACTCTGATAAGCCAAGAACCATAACTCAACTTAAAAACAATATACAAAGCGAAATTGCGGCCATATCGACAGATACGTTGGCCAGAACAATGCAAAATGCCAAAGAAAGAGCACATTTTGTGCTCAAAGCCAAAGTTGGCCATTTTGGGCGATATCATATTAAAAAAGTAACTTCAAAATATCTTCTTGAACCGAAATAAATGATTACCTAAATGAAAACAAAAAAAATGTCTTCTTAATTTAGTTTCTTTTAGCAATAAATGCAAGACACGAAAGATTTTACTCTATTATATAAAAAAGTTTTTATGACGTGGGCCACGTTAAGATATAAGATAAGGTTAGAAAAAAGTTGCATATTCCTGAAGAATTACGAAAAGTTCGTAGTTTTATCAAGAATACGAAAAATTAGAAGAGAGCAAATATCAATTAAGAAAAAGAAAGAGATAATAGAAAATACGCGCGAGGAAAAATTAGACAATAACGAAAAAATTATAAAAGTTAAACACTTGAAGGAGAACAAATTAACAAAGAGAGGAAGTATACGTTGGATTCTTACAAAACTGTTAAATCCAAGAAGTCGGTGTTAGGTTTGTATGAAGCAGAAAAAAGATATTGGGTTGCCCAAAAAGTATTTGCGGAATTTTCATATAGTCCGCGTTGACAAATTTTTTCAACGGCTTGTGACTCTGTAATTGCATTCTGTCTTCTGTCAGTTATCTATCAGCTATTACTTTTAGCTTGCATTAGAAATATTTTGATATAGGGTAGGAATATGAAGAAAGAGTGTCAATATTGTAAAGCTCTTATTTTTGAAAATGAAATGTCGCGAGGCGATCGTACAAAGGGTGGCAGTTGGCGAGCAAAGCGAACATGGGGTGAAGTCCCCTAGTTATTCTATAACAAAAGAATTTTGAGTATCTTTAATTTTATTTTTAAATAATTTGTACTAAAGTTAACCAAATACTCAAAAGAAACGCTAGAACTGTGCATAAATGAATCTAATATTAAGTATACGTACGGAAAGCTGCTAAGGCTTTCCACAAAGTACTCCAAACTCATTAAAGCCAATCTTAATTTAAAATTCTTGCCAAATTACCCTGCAATAAGCCTACATTCAACTCCTTCTCAGTCAATGAAAATATTTAACTTCTCAACGCCTGGATCGATATTTTTAGCTGCAAGTGTTAAGGCCGGAAAAACACAATAACTGTCATTGTCAGCTTGTAGCTGTTCTAAGATGATAGGGAAAAATGTTGAAAATGTCAAAGACCAAACTGCAATTAATATGAGAATTTCGGATTTTAAATAGCAAACATTGCCGGCTGACATCATCGTTGTACATATCCTTGTAAACGCTCAAGGTATTTATTTGATTTGCCGGAACAAAAGACAAAACAAAAGCAACACGAGTACTACACGGTCATATTATACTTCCTTTGGAATATTATGCTTGCCTGCTTGCCAATCTGCAAGGAAGGCATAACTACAAAATTTCCAAGGCAGAGACATCTAAAGACGAGACTGGAGTCCTGGCACAAACTATTTCAATACACGCACACACACGCACACACACACACACACACACATACACATACACATGAATTTAATCAATATTTAATGAATTTTTGCCATAGGGCAACAACGTCTGCCTGGCAATTTAGAAATAATTATTGTATTTCAAATTAGTATAGAATATTGTACAGCTTCTTCTTCTTCTTCTCTTACATGAACTCTTAGTAAATTCCATAGATAAATTAATTAAATATTTCGTGTCAGTGTGGAAAATATTTAGTTCTATTTCGAAATATGCATTAAATTTAATAATGAAATAGAATATTGTGCAAAGTTATTATGATTTTAAAATGTAATTAAACTTAGGCCAAACCAGATAACAACTACATAATATATGTACTGCGAGAGCGAGATATGGTTTAATTTAAAATTTTTAACAAATGAATTTTGTAAAGTAATATTGCATAAATTTATGTAATTTTAATAAAGTAGAAAACTTTTCGATATCTGTTTCATTTTGCAAATGATTTGGCAATGGAAGTAAATTAATAAAGTTCGACAGATTTTGATGAAGCTCTCAGGTATTTTTATATTGAACAAATTACAAATCTTAAGTAAATAAAATAATTGTATGCTAGTTATTAGTAGTACTAGAGGCAATTTATTACAAATAATCTTAAAAATTCTCTATGAAAACTTGAAAAAAATTCGGTATAAAAAGAAATAACGTTTTATTAAGCATTAAAACGAAATTACCAACCAAATACATATTCTAGGTGTTCTCGGATGGATGAATCTGCTTTCAACTACTATTATTGACCGCTATTTCTTATTAATTGTTTAAATATATTTTTTTGTAAGTTAAAAAATACCGCAAAAGTCATACTTAACAAAGCCCAAAAGCTTCCAAAAAACATTTCCACCAGCGATATACAATCTTTTTTGAAAATATTTCTTGAATCTCCGTTACAAGGAACTCTTAAATCGTCTACTGAAACCTTTAATGCACGATATGTATCCGTTCTGTATGAATGTTTATACAGATATCGTGAACAAGCCAATTAGTTGAAATCAGTTGTCTTGGAAAAGCTATGTTTCAGTCCCAAAGTTTCTCCCATTTGACTTTTACTTATATTCTTTACCATAATAATCAAGTAATTTAAATAAATACTTAAACTGATTTCCGTTTTCATATAATTTCTCAAAGTTTCAAAGCACATACCTGCAACGAAAAGAAAATAGAATTTTATAAATAAATTTATGCCAAATTCTTATGTGATTTTCAATAATATTTCAGGATAATTATATATTAGCATTTTTTTAAATTTATTTCATTGTTCGCAAACTTATTTCATTTTCTTTTTTTTATTTAGTTAGTTTAGTTTAAGTGGACCTTGGCAGCGTACTCGCCACCAGGTCCGAAGGTCGGTGATTCCATTGTACCCTGTTGCACTGGTATATTTGTCTAGCACTGGCTTGACTAGCAAATAACTTAGGAAAATTTCGTTTATATAGGAAAATTTGGCTATAAACCGTCGGTCCCTGTTCTCTTCGAACAGCTATTATAGAGATATCTTCATTAGCCACATTTGGAGCGATGACCGAATAGTCAGGGGGTATAAATTTATCTTATGCTTGACCAATTACGATATATGAAAACCCAACAGACATTTGTTAAGAAATATCTAAATTTTTATGTTACTTCCTGTTTTCATCTTGTACACTGTCGATCCAAGTTCCTAGCCAGCCCCAGATGTGCAACAAAGCAATTATATATAAACTTCAGCCATCAGGCTGGGTCTATGGATTAGTTTTGTATTATATTTTTCTCGTTATTATTTAGTATTTATTAATTTTAATATTTTCAAATTGGACTTTGTTGTACCCTAAATTAATCATAAATTAATAAATTAATTTAATAAATAGTTATAAGTAAATTTTTTTATTTAATTGTATTTTATTTCATATATGAAATGCATTTTATTAATTTTAATTTTTTAATTAATTTTATTAATTTAATTTTTAACCTTATTCTTGATTATTTTATTATAATTTATTTTTGCTAAACTTAATTTTATTTATTTATTAAATGATTGAGTATTTCATATATTATTATTGTCATTATATTCAAATCTTTCACTTGTTTATTTATTTTATGAATTTTTATTATTTACTATATTTTGTTTTCAATTTAGTTCATTTTCATTTTTAAATAGCTAATTTATTTAGGTTTGTTTTATTATATTATTTATTTTTCTTTATTTTTTCCATTTAATTTATTTAATTTAAATTTATTTTATTATACTATTCATTTTTCTTTATTTTTTTCATTTAATTTATTTTAATTCATTTTATATTATTTTATTTTGTTAAGTCGAAGCTTATATAATTTGATTTTTGATATTTTGTTTCAAATTATTTTGTGATTTATTTATTTTCTACTTTAATTTTCATTTTATTTTTATTTTATTTAATTTTGTTAAGTCGAAGATTGTATAATTTGATTTTTGATATTTTATTTCAAATTGTTTTATGATTTATTTATTTTCTACTTTAATTTTTATTTTATTTTGCTTAATTTCAGCTTGTATAATTTTATTTTAAATTATTTTATTTTAGTTAAAATTATTTTTATTTTGTGTTTATTTTATTTTTTATTTATTTTGCTTTTGTTTATTTTATTTATTATGTTATTTATTTTATACATGTTTTTTGTCTATGTTTCCTCCGCTCTCTTGAGTCTTGGGTCTCTTGAGGATATCGCTGAGCCTAAGGATATCGCTGATGTGTGCTTGATTATTAATTTATTTATTGTTGACTATAATATAGACTTGTTATTTATCGTTTAATAGTTTATTGAGCAAGTTCAAAATGAATTAATAATTTTCAGAAGAAATCTGCAGCGCACGCATCCCATCCACGTTCTGGCCTTGTAAGATGAACGCAAATGCTGAAGTTAATTAATACAGGACGAATCTGGATGCTTGTCACTTAGAATTGTGAAAACGGGCAATTCATTTTATATATTTTATTTAATGTTACCTATAATCTTTACGTTATTTTGCAATATTTACTTTATTTTCTTTTATTTACATTTATTTTATTAAATTTTTTATTTTTATTTTTATTGAATAAAAAACAATTATACACTACGATTTTAAGAAGTCCAACTGATTTCAATTATTTTCAATTTAAAAATCATATTTGTGTTTATTGTCAACTCATTTCCAGCAATACTTTTTAATAATTATAACTCAAACGCAGCTTTTAAAATATTTGGATAATTTCTTTTTACCCGCCAAGAGATCTGAAGTAAAAGTACCAGACAACTGCCCGCACATAAAGTCGCTCATTAATCTAGTAATTTATTTTGGAACTGCCAACACTTCTCTGCGAAATATCCTTTTTGTTTCATTTCCACTTAAATAAGTAACGCCCCGAGCCTTGTCTGCTTGTTGGCCTAATGAGTCGACCTTTTTTTTATAAAATACTCTCTCTCACTCTCTTCCTTCTGCCCTTGCCACTTTGTTTACAAATCAACTAGCCTCGGGCAGAACTGAAAAGTGTGCGCGCAACCCAAAGGCGGTCGATGGTTGCACATACAAATCCCATGCCACAAGCCGCAACATAGATGTTGTTGGGCTGTCTGAATGTAGCCACATTTAAGCAAACACACACACACACATACCCCCCCACACACACAGGGTAAAAACTGCTAATAGTATTTGGTGTTGCCACCTAAAGCGCCTCTCCAGTGTTCAACACAAATATCATGCCAGTTGCAACGCCTAAATGTAGACTAAAATTTTTTTGGTTTGTTTGTATTTCGATGTTTGCTGGTACGCCCTAATCCATAAGTTAAGCCCAGCTCTCTCAGTGTGTGTGTGCGTGTGTGTGTGTGGAGTACTCTTTGACCAGCTGCCTACGCGACCAAGCTCTTTGCGGTTTCTTGACGCCGCCAAATAAACAAAACCCGCGCCCGGTAGCCGCCGTGTGCAGATAAAAACCAGAACCAGAACCAGCAGCAACCCACGAAAAATAAACCCAAATCACACGCTTCAAACTAAAGGGTTAAAGTTGCTTTAAGCGGCGCCGCAGCTGAGAGCCGAGCTGATGAAGTGGCAACGGGGTGCGCTCCGGCTTGGTTTGGTTGTCTCTATGTCAATGTAGGCGTGTGTTCTGTAAGCAATTTATGATTATTTTAGCTTGTCCCCGGCATCAGTTTTCGCTCTTTATAACTCTGTTTGTGTGTGTCGCTCTTTTATTTTTATTATTATATTTTATTTTCATTATTTTTTACCAACTACTGACCCGCATTTTCGTGGGAACACTCGAAAGCACACGCACACACGCATACAAATACCGAAACCCACCAAGAAGGCATTCACACTTATCAACAAACACAAAAGGTTAAGCATCGTTTTGTGGGTCGACCAAAATACTTATATTTTGCATAAATAGAATATCGCCGCATCTCAAAGGACTACACTCAAAAAAAGCAAAAAATATAAAGACAAGGGAGCAGTCAGAGGTGGCGCGACGATCAAGTACACCGAAAAAATAGACTACCACTGAAGAAAGGCTGGTTGAAAAGATGGAAAGCTATTTTGATCAATTATGAAACTCACAACAATCCACCATCCAACTGGAAGCCACGATACACTAAATCATATGATAAGATGTAGAACTTTTGGACATCCAATATGGTAGAGTTCCTTCAAGATTGTACTCTAAGGAAAGTCTTTAGAATACAGCTATTAAACCGTATGCTGTGGAATAAATTGTTATATTTTCTCCTGACTTACATTGCTCCCTCGAAGCGACAAAAGAAAGATATTGCTGGTCGAATTGGTTAGTGTGACATATGGGCTAGAAATTCAAATTACTAAGGCCTAAGTAACGCCCTTTTCTTAAGGATTATTAAGTTGGAATGCTGTTTTTATCAACGATCACAAAAATCCTAATCTGTGATTACGAAAAATCTTAAAATCTGAGGTTAATAAATTGCTTATCTTCTGAAAAAAACTCTGGTAAAAATTTGTTATTAAAACTACGACAGAAAAGCATCGCACCCTTTGTTTAGTGCAATAAATTCTTCTATGAGCCTTAAGACTATAGTTTCAGAGTAAGAAAGTAATGAAGATAATATTTTTCGATCGACTTGTTGGCAGCCGAGAACATAAACGGTGGGAGATCCCTTATAAGTCAATTTTAAATTTTGCCCTGGATTTGAATGAAGCCTTAATCTCAATATTAACTTAAGAAAATCTTTTTTCACCAAGAAAATCTTTAAAATTGCTTATAATTTTTGCTAAATTTTAAAAATGTTACAGAATGGGTTTCATTAGTAGTAAAACTTTGAAATTTGTTTTAAAACCCTTCATAAATATTTAAAAAAAAAAAACAAATATTTAAGATACAGAGTTCGTAGAAACGTAGCGAAAAATGAAGAGATTCTTGAAATTATTGAGAAAATTTAAAAAAACTTGGTTCTTTATAATGGGTGTTTTTTTTAAGCGTCTAGAACTTTTAATTGCAGTAAATCGACGATGGATTATTGGATTTACGTGAATTTTATTTATACGAAAAACAATCTTGTGGCATTACATTTTAAACATGAATGCCTCTTTGATGACTTTTTTCAACATTTGTGACCGTATATCGGCAATAACACAGCGAATGTTGTCCTCCAAATGGTAAAATGGGTGTGGCTTATACGGATAGACCAATGACTTTACATAGCCCCACAGAAAGTAGTCAAGCGGTAAATCACAAGAGCTTCGAGGCCAATTCACGGGTCCAAAATTTGAAATTAGGCGGTCACCAAACGTGTTTTTCAATAAATCGAGTGTGGCACGAGCTGTGTGACAAGTTGCGAAGTCTTGTTGGAACCACAGCTATTGGACATCATGGTTGTTCAATTCAATGAAAATCATGGCTCTATACCGATCACAATTGACTGTAAAGTTCTGGTCATAATCGTTTTGGAAGAAGTACGGACCAAACATTCCATCAGTCCATAAAGCTCACAAAACAGTCCGTATTTCTGGATGTAACGATGGTTCGACATACACTTGAGGATTATCTTTACTCCAAATGCGGAGTAAATCTCGTTTTGGGCCATTCGACGAATCTACGCCTTGGGATGATTCAATTCTTGAATTGTCAAGCCAAATAAAATAATAAGTCACTCGACAGTTGTTAAATAGGTCGCCATCTTGAATTTGTATTTATTTTTTTTGAGGAAATTATGAACACTTTCGAAAATGAGATCCTATGAAATCTTATATATTGTTTAATAATAATGAAAGGAATTCCAGAAATCATTAACAAGAATTTCCCTTTTATATATTGAATTGACGTTAAGAACCTGGACAAGTCTGATTCGCAATATAGTTACCTTCTTTTACAAATAACACACAATCGCAGCTACCACAAATTTCTTTCAGTGTAAGTTGTCCGTGTTCTATTTGCGCTCGGGCTCTCTACAACATCCCCTGCTGATGATGTGCTAATCCAGGCGCATTATAAACCAAAAACAGAAATGGAGCAACAGCTAAGAGAGACTAGAAAAAGTATGACAGAAAACCGCATATTGCGTATACGCCGCATAGCTTCCCAGCAAGTAGACGCCGCCACGTGCGTTGTATAGACCAAAAAATGTTGGGCAATTCAACATAATCATTTCGATTGAATGTGTTTTTTATGACGACGGGGGTTTTTTTTCTTACTTTGCTGTAATTTGAGGGCGTATTATATAAGAGTTTCCCGTACTTTTGGGAAAAATATTAAATGGCAGCATTTTGCTTAAGGCTTAAAATTGATTTGCATGGCATTCCATGCTCTTTCTTTAGGTTGCTTTCTTACCTTCTTTAGTATTTTAATTTGCCTTTTGTCTTTACTTTAGTTTTGTGCGGCACCCACCCCCATTGGATACCCATTCGTCATTCCATACACTTCCTTTGCTTTTTTTGCTTCTTTGCTTTGTTTGAAACATCTTTTGAATTTCTATGAGCATTCATAGAATGGAGCTCGGCTCCCACACACTTTATTTTCCTTGCATCAATTTCAATTTTTATTAAATTCCAATTCGTTTTCTAGAATTTCACTTTGTTTTATTGTTCTCTCTTGTGCTTTTGTTTGGCTTGAAATATTGATTGTATTTTCTTTCTTTTATTTGTTTCTTCTTCTCTATAAAGAATGAGTGAGTGCATCAGTTGCATAAATTTAGTTGATGTCTCTCACCTCTCTGTGGTAATCAAATTGATTATAATAATCTTTGAAGCAAAAATCGATATTATTTTATATATTTTTTTTGCAGGTTTCTTTTGCTGGGAGAAAAATTTAATTTTCTACATTTGTTTATAATAATGTCATGCAAATTGATGTCCTTTTTGTCTGTTGTTCAACGTGAAGTGGATTTGTTGGTTTGTGAGCAGGGCTTTAATTTATATAAGGGGAAGCGCATCTGCCATTTTGTTTTTAATTACTCTGAGCTTTGGTATAAGGGTTGGTATAAGGGTAATATGGTTGAATCAGACCTCAAAAAGTTGCAAGTTTTCGTAAATTATTGCTCAAGAAAGAGCCTATGATTTTTCTGGCATACCTAGATTTGAAGGTCAGTAGCTGTCACGCGATTATTACACTATTACAAGAGATCTTAAGGGGGAAATAGGTGCACAGGTGATAGGGAGATATCTAAAGGACATCTTCCGAATTGCAATCGACTGGAATCCGCTAGGCAGCATTTGTTGAGGCAGGTCCGTACTGTCCTGGAGAACAAACTTGTTGTGGGAAATAAGCAAAAAATCAAAGAGCATCTGTGCAAGAATCCAGAGATTGGCGCAAGACAGAAGAGTATGCAGGAAGCGTATTAAGACCCTTTGTTCTCGCTAGGAACTATAGGCCTTTACGGATTGAGCCAATCGATGCAAACCAATGCTAATTTATCCTATGTAATTTTGTGCCAAAGTCTCAAGGTATCTCAAAATAATTATTTATATTTATGTTATCTTATGAGTGTTTTTTGATAGGACCAAATTACTCAAAGAAATATCGTAAAAATAAGAAAAAAAACTTTAATCAGAAAAAAATTATTTTGGAAAGACTCAAGCAGAATAAGTCTTGAAGAATATTATTAAAAACCTGGGTTCGATCGTAAGGCAGTTCGTGAAACTTACAGACAGAATAATGCTAGAGAGACCTATACTACGTTATTTAAGATATATTCGAACTTTTTTTTAACATGCGGCAATTACTAACTAGAATGATAATCTCCGTTGCCAAAAGAATCATTTGCTGAATAATGGCTCCAAATGTAGGACCAATATTCCAAAAGTGGAAGAACAAGAGAACAATATACAGTCTTTCGATTGTACAGGGGTTATTAAATGCTTGAGACCACCGAATATCCTTAACTTTATGTGGAAAGTTGTAAGCGTTTAAATAAAACACTAACGTCGGACACACGTTCGAAAACATGACTATAACGATTCATCAAAAATCTTGAGCAACTTTAGACCGATAACGCGTTGCCTTTGAGGTCCCTTCCAAGAGATGATTTTTCAAGATAATTTTTTATTTAAGTTTAAATTCTGGTTAAATTTTTTATTTGGGACGTTTTAAAAACATTTTTGTGTAATAAAGTTGAAAATGTGTACAGACTGCACCCTTTATAAACTTTTTCTGTGCTTCGTTTTAAAATTAAGGCGTAAAATACAATACAGAGACGTGGGTTTTCACTGGCAGTTTTTGCACACTCGTCCCTTGAACTGACAAACTGGAGAGGCTAGTAATATTGGCTACAATCCCATAACAGTTTGTAATGGCAACGTAAAGATAAATAAGTAAGCAACAGATAAACTTTCTATCATATGTCGACTTTTATGTCAAGCTTTTCAACAAAATCAGAATCCTCATACACTTCATTACCCAAAACTTAATGAAAGTTGCACTTGACAGCAGCTTTCGCCTTTAAGCGAGCAGTGGTCCAAGAAATTGCTGCTTGTTTATTTATTTAATCTTTATCTGCTACAAACGCCTCAACACCGTCATCTATCACAAATCTCTCCAACCTCAGTTCATTACTATCTTATTCATATTCCGCTCATAATGCTACACAGTCTTGTAGCACTCATCATAATAGCAACCATAGCAGTGTCCGTCCAATCTTATCACCCACAAAAGTTGACACTAATCTGCAACAACTTACACAGGCTTAGCAGCTCCACAGCATTTTGCATAACAAATTAAGACTAACTGCAGCCACACAATTGTTCCAAAATAGCAAAATAAAACAAAAACTAAAGCTGCCTTCGTAAGATTTACGAAATAAAAACAACAAACATTGGCGTTTAATTAATGCAACTCAAGTTCAAATTACGACAAATTAAAAGCACCAAGAAAAATGTGCCAATAAAAGGAAAATGGGCGACACAGGATAAATCCGAAACGTTGAAGGGGGGTGGGGGGCGAGAAGTGTTTGCAAAGAAAAGTGCGCCTTGGCAAATCCGCGTATTATAAACTAAATGAAGCTGGCTATAAAGTAATTTAAATGTCGGCCGGGCAACGCGGGCAAAGCCATTCAAGCGCGATACTATCCTATAGCTGGTTCCACCCAATTGTCCATCCTGGCAGGAGTGCCCAGCACACAGCACCCTCTAATGGCGGTTTACACACATTTAATGAGCGCCAGGCGGACAGCAACAACAGCAACAACGTGCAGGGAAACTCGTTAACAGCAGCGAGCATAAAGAACTCAACGGCTTTGAAAAGAGTAGAAGAGAGCGAGAGAGAGTGAGAGCCAAGTGGAAGAGTCGCAGCGGGTGACAGCAGAAGAAAAGGTAGCAAAGTTTTTATAACAAAAAAAAAATAGCGCAAAAAAAGGACAATTTTCATTTGAGAGCACCCAAGAGAGGCGCACAGTGGGTGAAACTGCCAAGCTGTCATCGATAAAGTTTTCGTATTAGATTTACGTTCCACAAGTCACGACTCCGTTACAGCTAATATTTCAAGCACATTTTTTTTTTTTACTTTTCGCAACTTCTCCGCACATCCGTGAGTTTTAAATATTGTATGAGTACATATGTTTTGTGGGAATATTTTTATAAAAGCAAAAAATTATCGCTGAAAGTTTATAGTACATGACCAAATGTTTCGTACAATGTTGTCTCATATATTTTAGAAAAGAATTCTACAAAAAACGTCTAAAATAAAATTGATCATAAAAGCACATGCGGAGCTTCAAGTCTATTAAAAAATAAATGATTTCCTTTGTGTAAAAATAAATAGAGCTTATAAATATATCATTGATGCTACAATTTTCTAATTTTTTTTTAATTAAATTAGAATACTTTTTATCCAATAGAAAGTAGCACATAAATTGAGATTTATTTATAAACGATCTTTTCCCAAATAAACAAGATTTTTTAAAAAGTTCAGTTATAAAAGTATAAGCGCTAAAGTTCGCTTCAATGATCTGTTTTAAAAATTGATGACACAATCAATGTAATTCCTTTTAGAACTACAGTTTCTTCGAGAATTGGTCAACAAAATTAATTTCAAAGTAAAGCCCACAAACGTTGTAATCGCCAAACTTAATAGACATGCCTGCAGTAGTTAAGTTGGTCTTCGTATAGGGCATACACAAAGCATACCCAAATATATATTAATCGGCACAATAAGACTCCTCTGCTCAGTACTCAAAGGTATTTCTACAGTGGATCATCATCTACAGTGCTGACCTTTTTTCTATAAAAAACATCAGAATCCTTCATTTGATAAATAAACAAACTCATTGGATCAATCAATTTCAAATTAAAGATTACCTTTCAAAATATTCAAGTTTTCGAATTGAGATCATAACATCCTAATTGAGTTTTAAATCCAATTCAATTCGCGAAACTTTCTAATAGGATTCAAAGAAAATTTATCTAAAGATTCACTTGTTATCTTAATTACTAGCCAAATAGATGAGACCGCTGCGCAGATGCGATCAACATAACAATAGTTGAATAGTAGTAGATCTATTGAAAAATATTTTTTCAAATCCAGAAGATGAACAGTAAACAAAATAATACAGAATTAATTTTTTACAAAAATCACATTTTTAAATTAAGAATTTTTCATTTTAGAAGAAGAAATTTCAGGCCTCAGAACTGTTTTATAATAATTTCATATATAGAGCATTTATTCTCTCACTGTCACATGTGAACTAATGGAAATATTTCAAATGTTCATCGATTTTTGTGCTAAAAAGACGCTTTTTGACGGATTTGACATAAGTGAGCTAAATATAGTAAACCAATTTTGCTCTAAATGATCGTAGAACATGCCACGGCGTGCTATTTTTGCATAAGTTTTTTCTCGGTTCTATTGACCCTAATGCACTTCTTAACAAAGTTACTTTTGTGATTCCATCCAGGGCAATCCGTAAATTTTTTTCCTTTAGCTCTACCATTTTGAAGATCCAATTATGCTTTGCATGATTATTTTCGCATCTTATGCACAAACTATAAGAATCCTGAAGATTTCCTATCTTATAAACAATCTATTCAATACTCTCTATCTATATCTTGATTCGACAAATTGAGCATCTTTGACCGAATCAAGAATAATAAAACCCAACTTTGTCAACGCTGATCTTATGGCTACATTTGTTAAGAAATGTTTAAACTTTTATGTTACTTCCTATTTTCATCGCTTATATTATAAGTCCAAGTCCAGTCCCATATGTGAGGCAAAGCAATTGTATAAATAACTCACCCAACTGGCTAGGATTACGGATTAGCTTCATATTATATGTTCCTCGTTATTATTTAATATTTCTTAATTTTAAAATTGTTTAAGGTTAAGGTCAACTGGACTTAGTTGTACCCCTAAATTATATAAAATAAATAAACAAAATAAAAGTGCACGTGCCGAATGAAATGACGATATCTTCATTCAAACGAAGTCCAAGAAAAACATTTTTCATTGGTATGGCAGATGCATGATATGCAATTTTGATGCATGAGACCATTCAAAGAATAAAATGACAAGAAACTTGTTACAGAGAGATATAAGAGAGAAATATAATATAGTAAAAATTCCTTTTTTTTAAGTAGTAACAAAAAATGAAAATAAACTTCTTATACCGGAAACTACAATAATTTAAGAAGACTGTGCTAGAGAGTCTTTTAAAAAACACAATTTACGAAAATCTTATACAGAGACTTGAAGATTCTGTGTGAAGTCTTAGGGGAACGAAGTAATTTTAAACGTTACAATTGAATCGATTAAGAGAAATTGATAGATTGCTTCTTATAAAATTAAAAATTTTAGCAATCAATTGTTAAATTTTGCCCACTGTGCAACACTGGCGTAAAGCTAAGCTTGCACAGTGTACGGCGTGGGAATAGAGAGAGAGAGAGAGAGAGAGAGAGAGAAAGAGAACAGAGGTAGCACAATGGCGGAAAAGGGCAATAGATGGCGATGGCGATGGCGTCCATTGTGCGAGATTGTCGTTGTCGACGTCATTCTGCGTCTCGCTTGGCCAACGCCAATCATTCAACTGATTAGTTTGATTTTAACGTTACGCTATTTCCGTACACAATGTAAAAACTAGATGGCAGAGTAAAGCGAGTAACCAGGGAGTTGGAGTATAGAGTTTGGAACCATAGTGGAACAGATGAACAGTGGCAGATCCAGAGATAGAGAGAGAGACAGAGAGAGAAGGCGCAACTAAAGACAATGGACACCAAACTACACAAAAGACAATAACAAGTGGCGTGGCAATAATTGGGCTCTCTTTGGGAATTGCAGGATTGCGGCAGTGTGAGGCTTCGTGGAGTTAGTAGCACGACTTGGAGTTTGGATTGGTTTTTCCTTTGCCTTTGGTAACATTGTTGCCGGATGTGGGCGAGCGTAGCAATTATGGACCGCGTGCTGACCACTACCAAGCGTCGTCCAGCGCATTGACCAGCATTCAAGCATAAAGTTCTTTTCATATCCCTGTTACGTCCACACTAATTGCTTGACTAGTTAGCATTTTCGGGGGGGCTGAACTGCTTCAAACCAGGGTTACGTTCTATTTTTTGCACTGAATTGAAATATTGATTGAGTTATTTTTACACCAACTGTTGGCCAGGGTTGCCAAATGTGGTAAAAGCAATAAGCACTTCGGCCAACTCTAATGAGATGTTTATAAAACTATTCAATGTTCGTTGCGTTGGGAGTTCGTTGGCGCAACAACGCACAACATTTATCTAGCTATCGATATATTGAAGAGTAAAGCTCTGGGGGCTCTGGGGCGGCTCTATTCAATTGATAGTGGTTACGATATAAGCATTTTGTGTATTAACAAAGTAAGTAGAGGGCTTTAAATAGTTTATTGGGCACTTGGACACTAATTGGAAATTGAGTAGAACAAATTGCTTGTTATTTTTCGTGTTTATTTTTTTTTTTCTTTGTGGATTTTATTTAAGTAGCTCTTAAGTTCTTACGAGGTTTTTCTTGCTATGCAATGAGTGCAGCTTAAATAGCAAACGTTTTTCTTACAGTTTTATAGGTCAATTAAATAAACAAGCTACTTTAAAAGTAACTTCGATTGTTGCAAGTGTAAGTTGCTTAAGTTAACTCAATAGATGATTTTAGTGTGTTGCAATTTATAATAGAACAGTTCCAGCTTCTATTCGTTTTAATTAAATGTCGTTTGAAAACATCTTCCAAGAGTTTTACGATTTTATTACAAATAGTTACTGGACTTCTGGAATTTGATTTCTTAGTATGTCTAAAATGTGATGTGATTTAAAGATATTCTCTATATGTTGACCGTTCATCGAACGGTATAATATAATATTTTCCCATCTCCATCTCGAAAGAAGAATCCATTTAAAGGATTCACTGCTATAGAATAGACGAACATAAGTAAAAAAAAAAGGTTCTCTTTTCTTAAAGTGAAACCAAAAACTAGGTCAGACATGTACTTAGCAATCGATAATTTCTACCAACAAAAATTTTAGATTTTACGGTAAGAGAGAAGATCATAAAATATATATAGTATTTTCATAAATTTATTCCTCAAAAACAAGAAAAGGATAAAAGGAAAAAAAAGAGAAAAGAAAAAATGTGTCATATAGCTATTTTATCCCTTATTCTCGAGTCTTTTCTATGCTCGCAGGATTTTGTATGTTGCGATGTTGCTTCCCAAGAGTATTCACAACTGATATCATAGATAAAATTGTGCATAGATATTCTATAACCACCAAAAAGAATATATCGACTTGTTCAGATCTACAGATAGTATTTACACGAGATTCTATCGTCTATCGATACTATTATGGCTTAGGAGAGAGTTCTGTCTGAGAGATGTCTGTACATTGATTGTCTGCGAGATCGAAGGGCAATTAACACTACGGAAAGATATCCTTGACTTAACAGAGCTAGTAAAAACTATTTTGCTTAGCAATTTTCTAAGTCTACTTGCTTCCGGCAACTTTTTTTAAGGAATTCTATCGAATTGTATCAACTATAAAGTTGTCTTTTTGTGTTAGTTCCGAATTCCCACATAATTCTATCGGTTATAAATATTATTTATAAATAGTTTTAAGATCTCCGCAAAACGTTTTATATTTGGTCTTAGTTGCTTATGGTAAACTCTTTACTTTCATACAAACCAGGATTATCCATTAGGTTCAGTTGGCAGCAACCTATGCTAAATATACAAGCCTACAGACAAGATGCTTCTATGAATAGGATTCTAATTATAATGTAGGTTGTAAGGTTAGGGTTGTGAATAGATTCACATTCAGCTCGACTGGGCAGTACTGTATTCCGTGCTCTAAAGCCAGTCGAGAGCGTAGCACAATCATAAGCCAAAAAATTGTATCTTAAAGTCTCCACAGCGAAGAATGCGTAGATTGAGCGGAATGGTTCAGAGTATGCAGCAGTAGGGACGCCGTTTTATGGCACTTAATCCCTGAAGCCTCACTGAAAATCGGTTAACCCACAGGTAGGCCTTTAATCTGATTGTAAAAGCAGCCTGCTCACTTCATGTAGATTACGATACGAAGATAGCAGACCTCTCAACAAACTAGAGAATTTCAACATTAACTTCTTTGCGAATCTGCTGGATGCACTAGGCTTCCATAGAAGATAAAGGATAATAAAATATAAATATGTAGATGGTAGAGACCATATCTTACAAGTGATATACCCTCTGCCATTAGTTCGTTATGGTCAATCGAAAAATTGGCTGTCATGATGTAAAAGGTCCATCTGTTGGGGACTTGGTATACGCTGGCAGCGTTTTGCAGAAATTTTCTTGCAGTTCTTTCGAATTTCGATAGCAGACCTTGGACAAACTAAAGAATGAAGCTCTCTACTATTTCGACAATAACTTTCCAACGATTCATCTGCTTCAATAGAATATAAAGCAAAATATATAGAAATATATTGTAAATACTATCTCGCTTAAGAGATATGCGCTGTGCTATTATAAATATTTATATTATAAATATATAAAGGAATTGATGCATGCAGATGTTATGGCCGTCATGATCACTTAGACCCATCTGGAATTTTTGTGTAAGCTGGCCTGCTTTTGCTAAAATTTCCAAGTAATTTCCGCGAATTTCGACATAATGTGAAGAATGTGCTAAGAGCTTCTATATCGATCAAATTGAGAAACAAGTGTTTCAACTATAACTAAAATTATGCATTACTTGGACGTCCCTTAAAGTTCAGAGCAGTTACCTTTGTTCTGAAGTGCCTTGAAAGTTTGACCAAGTAAAGCACTTCTCTGAAATTTGTGTTTTTATTCGATATTTTTAGTACCCCCAACCATAGTCATTATATATCTAGCTGATACTTTTTATTTTTATAGCTGCCATTTTTCTCATACCACAACCCAATTGAAGTTTTGACAAAAAACTGCCTCCCTTGAATCCAATTTCGCTCAACTCCACTTATGTTACACCCCAACGATTGTCACTCAATTTCCATACAACATTATTGTCTACTATTTCAAGTGCTTAACCGAAATTTTAATGAGTTACAAAACCACAGGCAGATATAGACAGGTAACCAGAGCTCCGTGAAACCCACATGCTCACTACTCCCTTAATAGAGAGCGGCCATGCACTCTACGCTACAAAATCAACTCGAGACTTTGACAAACAAACTTCAATCTCTGTCTACAATTATGATGTTTGTTAATTTCTCTGAAATATATATAAACCACACACATATACATATATGCTAAATTATATATGTATATATATTCACATACACATTGACAGCAATGGGGCATGACAGGAGGCAGCATCAATCAAACAACATTATCAGTTGGTAATTGCGTGTGTACGTTGGGTTGGGGGGCTTTATTGAGCCACACATTCTGCTTATTTACCTAATTTATTATTTATTAATGAGAGATATCATGATGATATGCTAAGTCCCTGCCCCCACACACATACACTCCCACGTAGCGAGACAAATAATTCACAATTGATTGGTTTCCATGTGAATTTAGCGTTGAAGGTAAACATTGCCTGGGCGCACACAAAAAGCAAATATTGTCTATAGAAGTTGCGGCTAGATTGGGTTCCGGCACGTTTGTCGGTTGGGGCTTTTCCTCCCAATTAATAAGCAATATAAAGTTTATTTGCCATATTCGAACTAATCCTTAAATGGAAAATGATTTCAAACTCAAATGCCAGCTCATTTGCCTATAGGCTCTGCATATAAAACACGCACGACACAATGCATAGAAAATGTCAAAATGAAGGAAGTACTCTCTCTCTCTCTAATAATATGTATCTTTGCGTTGGCAACACGGCGTATGCGTAACGCAAACAACATAACAAGCGCAGCAAGCATGACATTAAGGTGGCTCTGCAAAATGGCGACTCCAACCTCGCTGCCACCGGAGGACTGTCTATCAGTCAAAAGCTTAGAGCATGAGATTTGCATATATTTAATGTCCGTCTTGTAGCTCAGCATGTCCGTCTGTCGGTGCTATGTCTTTGGCGTGGGGGACGCGCAAGAGTGTCACATAATTTTAGGTACTTGTCTGTATGCAAAAAGATTGTAAAACATTATGGAGACTTGACGGTTTGCCATGTTTGACGCTGTTCCACAAATCTTTTACAGATTTTGTGCGCATAAATTGCGACTATATGCACGATGTGCAGAGGATTAGAGTTTGGACATAAATTTTTGTGTATTGTGAGTTTGTGAAATGTTTTAAGCTTTGCTTTTTGCAAAACGATATTTCAAAAAAGCTTAGCAAAGATATAATGACGTTTGGTTGAAGTGCGTAAATTTAGTGTCATAATAAAACTTAAAAAAACAAATATATATCTGAAATTTTTTTACAATCATAAAATTTCTACAAGTAAAATTGGTCTGGAAAATATTGAAGATTCTTACATATGATTATTTGTATACTTGTTTTTATCTTGTTGGTGGCTTCAGATTATTTAGATTTAGATTAAGATACAATTTGAAATTTTTAGTTTTGGATACTACATTGTTATTTTAAATTGCAGGGAAAATTATTTAAATTATATAATTGAAATGTATAACTCAATATAGAGAAAAAGATGGAATTGCATTGGCCATGGGAATATTGTCAATGTTTTGCGCATAAGTCACGAAAAAGATCTTGCAATGCATAATGGAAGCTATAAAATGGTAGTGCTTTAGGTCGAAAATGACGAGTTACTGCATGGAATGTCATAACTATTACGTTACTCCAGTTGCTCTGCATAGAATTGCCAAAGAAACTTTGTTATCAAATGCGTTAAAATCAGTGAGTCCAAGTCCGCAGCTCATATTTTTAAGAAAATTTCATAAAGCAAAGTTTACAAGACTAGAAGAGCAATCGAATGTTAGGATGCCAAGTAGTATCGATGTGCTTCATCTAAAGAATATCGATACACTATAAAAAGAAGACAATCAAATAAAGTTGCGTGTGGAAGACACAACAATTACTATCCGTGTTAATTTGTTTGTATTATTATAATGGTTTTCGATCTTGTCACAACATATATATACTCCCCATTGCCCGCGGAGCTAGTTCGAAGAACTATTCTTTCAAATACGCCTATTTTACTTTCATCTGTCATTTGTTTAAGTTTAAGATAGAGGCCATTATATTCAGCTCGCGTTATTTGTAAGCCTTTCATCTAATGCATAATCAATCAAATCAATCTTAGAAGTTCTTTAGTCCCAAACTTTTTGTTTAGTATAAAGCACTTTGACAGTCTTCATTATTTTTGCACAAACAAGGAGTCTTCATTAGGCTCATTTGGCAGGAATACAAGCTAAATCTTTAGATAGTTTGAGCTAATAAACAGCAAACAGCGCCTTTTGAAATAACGATAAACTGGTACTGAAATTACATTCAATCCTGTCACAGGGTTTTATTAAACATTTCCATTAGTTCGTTTCAAAAATTACTTTAGAAAATTTAGTACAAATTTTAAGTAGAGGCTGCAGATTTGGTTCTTATCATCATTTGTACATTTGATTTTAAAGAAGAGTCAGACTCAAGCCAACTGTCTCAGACAATACCCCTATCCATAAGATCTTCGCATGTTTCACCTTTCAAATAGAGACCATTGAGGTTGCTGCAAAACAAAATGTAAGTGTTTGGCTATAACCAACAATTTGTAACCCCTTACCTATGATGACAGGATTCGCACCACCAAGCTGCAATATACTGTACAGCATAATTGTCTGAAAAGGCTACACTTTGTGGATCATTATTCCGAATTGTTTGCCGAAAAGCAATTCTAATGAAACTTAAAATCTCTTATCACCAGTAAAATGGCCCAAGGAATTCAACTCGAAAGATTCGTCTACACTGCCAACACTGAAATTATCATATCTGGCATAACGTCTTTCGCCTTCGAAGTCTTCTAGATGTATATGAAATTCATGTTGTGTGGCTGCTGTCAAGGCATGTAATTTATTTAATCCAAAGAAGAATTCTGCTGATAGATTGGCAAATACTCTGCCGAGAGGAGGCCGAAGCCTTGCTAATAGCTGATCAAATCACGATAGAAGGAAATATCCCCATATGGCGTCGGACATCACTATATGACGATCCAGCCACAGCCGGTGAAACTAGCAACACATGAGATCCAAAATGGCACCAATTTGGATAATTGAGTTTTCATAGGCAAGACAAGATGTGGGATAGGATTTTGATAGAGCTAGCAGGGAAGTAATGCTAGTTCTGTAGTTCTGTATGAAAGCGAAAGCTAAAAGCTATTCTGTGGACTTCGGTGGCGTATTGGTAGCGTACCCAACTTTAAACCCAAAGATGGGTAGTTCGACTCTGCAGCATTGGTAAATTTACCTAGCACTGACATAGCTAGCAAATAGAATGATGCTTTTCACCTAGGAAAATCTCTATTATTTAAAGACTCTGCCGTTCGGATTCGGCTATAAAGCTATTACTTCTGTCTGCTTTCTTGCAAAAAGCAACTTAGCAAAATCAGTACATGGCCATTAAAAATTTACTTTTGATGATTTCCGGAACACACCATAATCCAATCGATTACGTTGAGTTTTTAAAAGGCAGCTTGGTAAGCAACGACTTTACACTGCTAATACCCAGACTTTTAAAAAGAACAACGCCTATATATATATATATAATATATATATAATGTACATACCATACCATGAGTTGGTTTGTATGTAATCTGACAGCGCTGAGCAGCATGCTACACTTTCGATTACTTTGCCGAGTTCAATCAAGCGTATTAACAAAAAGACACGGAAAAAGTTTACTCTTTCTTATTTTTTTATTTTCATTTCACTGAAAGTAAATGGAGCAAGACATTCAAAGTTTTTTTCCGAACATGCGAACGCAAAATACATGCCAAAACAACTTTCAAAATGGCAGCGGCAGCAACAAGAAAACTATTTAAATAGTTGCACGGCTGCAACATTTGTAACTGAACCGAACCCTAGCCCAAGCCCAAGCTCAAGCCGAGCTGCTGAGATGAGGAGGACTGCAACAACAAGGACAACAAACATGCCAACTGCCAAGTAGCAACTATGTTGAAGGCATATCAATGTGAGTTAGCAACAATGTGACATGCAACAATCGCTTAACATACGCACATAAAAGATGCAGTGCGACCTAGTTCCAGCAGTTGCCAGCAGTTCCGACTGCCTTTTCGCCCAATTCTCAGTTGCCAGTACTTGTGCCGCCTTGAATGGCTTTCAATCACAGTTAAGCGTGCGAAAGGCATGCAGAATATTTGCAGCATCCCGTAAACTGCTTGCTACCTCCTCGCAGAGTCCTTGAACAGCACACAAAAGAGCGCAAGCATTTTCCAGCGGAAATATTAAAAAGCACAAATATTCACTCAGCAGTAAACAGAAGAAAAAAAAGAAAAACTAAGGAAAAACCCAAGGAAAACCAAAAGAAACAAACCCATAGGAGATATCAGCAAAAAACTTTGTCTATTTCCAAATAAACAACAAAATGACGAAACAGAGCAAAGAAGTACAAAACAAAACAAAAGAGTGGGAAAAAAGTGGGAGAGCGGAATGTAATGGTAGAAAAACACAGATATGCACGTGAATAAACTTAAAAATGGCGCTGGTTCATTGCATGGCAACAAAAGTTTTGTTTATTTTAAAACTATGCTGCGCTGTTGCATGTTTTCACCAAAGTTGCTAAATGAACTTGGGTTGACAGTGTTGAAAAATGCACCAACTTTGCCAGTGCAACATGTTCTTTTCGCTGGTATTTTTTATTCCGCGAGTTTTAGAGAAATAAAGTGCACTTGTAGCTAGTTTTTTTTTTGTAATGGAATGTTTAGTTTGGATAAATGATGTTTTGAAGTGCGGGAATTTTTGAAGCGAAAAATATAAAGATGTTAACAGCATACCAACTTGAAAGTGTGATCTCTAATTTTAGTTAGGTAAAAATCAAATTTTGTAATCAAGTCATATATTTTATAGACAAAATTCTGAGTAAAATACAAGGTCCAAGACCAGATGTCAATAGGACCATGGTTGCTGCTGAAATCAGCGGGACACAACAAAGTTGCTTTATTTTCTTCTGTATTCTGCATTTTCTTCTGCCAATATCTTGATTTCACTTTAAGTCTTGTTTATTTTTCTTGTGTGCAAAGTGAAATTTTTCTTTAGCAGAGTCAACTTTTCAGCTGGATTCTATTCCTAATTTTTCATCTAAGTTGTTACAACTCCGTTTCTATATTTTGATTTTACTTTGTCTTCGCAGTCGTAGTTTATAGCCAACAGATGGCGCCAGCCTCATACTGCATTTTAAATAAATTTAAAGTTAGTAAACTTAAAAATATAACGTAGACATAGAATAATAAAAAATTATTGAATGTTAATGTTTAAATACAAAAAAAAATCGGCCTTAAGCCTTTGTATTGGGTGCTTGTGATCCAAATTGATATTTACAACCTCATGGCATTTTATTTTTAAATTAGTAAAAATATTTTCAGCTTCATCGTATTTTTTGTTTTTTTTTTAAATTAATATTAAAATTTTCAACCTCAACGTAATTTTTTTTAAATTAATATTAAAATTTTCGATAGTTTTTTTTATTTTAAACTTTAAAAGTATATTTTAAAATATTTTTATACAATAGTTTGAGTACTAAAAAAAATTATACATTTTACAAAACATTCAATTATTTTTGAAGCCTTTTTAATTTTTAAATTTTTATTTTCTGTTTTCTGAGTCTTTTAATTTATAATTTTTTTTATATGTAGAACATTTTTATTCACTTTAATTTACGTATATTTTAATTTTATATATTTGCAGAAGTTAACGATTTGTTGTCAATTATAAATATTTTGACAATTGTGTGTCAAAGAATCACTAATTTTATTTTGTGTTTTCTGAGTTTTTAATTTATATTTTATTTCTAAATATTTGATATATTTTATTGTATTAACATAAATTTATTTATATTTAAATTTGATTTGTATACAAGTGTCAAAGCACCAAACATTTTGATTGTAAATTCTCCGCAGTGAGAAATCGCCTGAGCAGAGGAATTCTGGATTTATAAAATTTTTATTTTAAATTAAAATAGTTATAATTAAAAAATTAAATGCTTAGCATTTTTATCAATAAGGTTTTCATGCATATTTAAGTGTTTACCTAAATATATGTAGATTAAGGTCCAGTCAAAAGATGAAATAGTTTATTCTAAATCGACAAAATCTGTATGTGTTGCTTGGGAGAAGCAAGTTCCCCCAGATTTGTATTTTGTATGTCCAAATAGGGGCAAGCCGACCTTTTTGTACATAAGCCATTTGAGCTTGGACATCAAAAATTCATAGTTCTTAATACTATTATTTATATTGAATATGTATTAAGTTATCAAATCTTTAGTGCTTTTATTCCATGACATATGAAGCAGAAGTTTGGACCAAGACGGCAGCAGACGAAGAATCCCTAAGAATCTTTGAAAGAAAAATACGTTTGGGCCAAAGTTAAATGAAAGCGGTGACTACATTCCAAGAAACAATGACGAATTGTTGAGCTTAAACCATGGTGAAGATGTAGTCAAATTCTTTAAATCCCAGAGGCTACGATGGATAGGACATGTTCTACGGATGCACCAAAACAGAGCACAAAAGCTTGTGCTGGCATACACACCACTGTCTACAAGAACCAGGAATGTGCTCCTAATTGACAATATTGACGTTGACATGCTAAAGATGGAAATAAGGAACAGAAGTGCCCTTACTAACAACAGAGACGAATGGAGAGGAATTGTTGAGAAAGCCAAAACCTACCCTGAGCTGTAGAATAGAATCATGATGATGATGATGATGATGATGATGTATTTAGTTTTTACAATTACGACGCTTCGGTACATGAACTTTTTCAGACTAATCCAATTATATATTAGCAATTTTTAAATAATTTAATTTTTGTAAAATTTGAAGATATTTTGTTAACAATTTATTGTTTCATTGTCCAAATTTTTCTGGTCGGCAAGCGAAACAGACTATGGTTTAGTCTTAATTTCTATATTATTTTATATATTTTTTTTCATTTATTTTTAATTTATAATCTTGCAGCCATGTTTAATTTTTAAAAAAAGTTGCATTGTTGCAGACTACGACCAAACTTAATTTCAATATTTAAAAACCAGAATTTTCTAGACTTTCACTCTTAATGCAATTTTCTACGCGAACAATATTAAATATTTTAGTTGTGACAATAAAAAAGAGCAACGCTTGATGATGCCATTTTTAAGCCATGACAACGCTTTCATTTTTATTTATTCTTTTGCTTCAAGTTTTGCAAAATATTTGTAAAGTAAAAATTTGAAAACAATTTTCTAAAATTAAGTAACAAACTTTTTGCTCAAAAAATAATAATTGAAAGAAGAAATATAAGTATATATATTTTAGCTTGCTTTTGTTGCTAGTCTGTTATTGACATCCGAACAAGCAAAATAAAATATAATTTATTATTCAAAGGAAAAAAAAAGCGCAGCATCTTTCCAACATAAATTTCTGACTTTATAACAAAGTTATGTTTGCAATTTGAAAAAATATAAAAATCAGTCAAACCCTTACCCACTCTATATACCATAGTACCCGCACAACTTCATGCAACTGGCTTGTATATAATGCCCGTCTATATAAACTTACTCGTCTATATAAAACTTGTATCTAAAGCATTTGTTTTTATACGAGAAAAATAACTATATAAATAAGTGAGCATGCAGCCTGAGTTGTCATTATATATATAAAAAAAAAGAAAAACTGAAAGAAAAAGTAGCAAAAGTAAAAAACTAATTCAACAAGCAACCAAGAGGCAGAAGCAAAATTAGAAAAGTTGTTGCCAACTATGTTTGGCATGTTGACTGCGCGCAGAGTTGCCAACTGCATTCACAGTTGCATAGAAATGCAAATTTAGTTTTTTCTCCACACACACACCCCCACCCACACACCCACCCCACGCCCCGCGGCAACATATTTTCTCTGCAGATAGCAATCAAAAAGTATCAACAGCTGTGTTTTAAAATTTCCAAAATAAAAAGCCAAAAACAGGACGAAAAAAAAAGTTAATTTAGTTGCCATTGTTGCCGCATACGCTGCTGTCATTTCAAGTGTGGCCAACTGCTCGAAACTAAAATAAAAAAAAAAAAAAAACTAAAATACTGAATTTATATACCATACATTTGCATTGCAATTGAACTGCAAAAACTTTGCTAATTGCTTGCCAGGCGGGGTCTTGGGTTTCATAAATAAAAATAACGTCTAAACAAAACTTTGGCTAAATTTTTATAAAAAAAATAAAAAGCCATAAACTGTTTTAGCTACATGAGTGTCCTTAGGCTGTTGTGTGTGTCTCTGGCTGTTGCTGCTGGATCTTTCGCTCCTGCCATTACCTTCAATTTTTAATGAAGTTTAAATAACATGAAAAATTTATGCAGCCCCATAAAATATTTCCTGGCGGTTCTCACATTTCGCAGATCCTGCTGCGTACGTTTTATTTCTTCTTTTTTTTTATCCAAGCTGCGCCTGAAAAAAATCACCGCGGGGCAGGCACAAAATAATTGAAGGACATTTTTTTGCTTTTCGTTTGGGGTCGGTCGGGCCAGCTAAAAAATGAAGCTCAATGTGGGTCATTGTATTGTTTGCAATATGTAAAACAAATTTCAGTCAGCCACGTCGACAACGATCCTATTGACATTTGACTTAACGCGACATGCTAAAAAATAAAATCTGTTTCAACAAGAAAATAAAGCTATACATAGTATACAAATATATATATATATATATATAAGGATATATTATATATGTAAAATAAAAATAAATAGCCGCAACAAAGGTAACACGTAAAAACACTGAGAGAAAAATGTTTGCGGTTTAGCTTAAAAAAATAAAATAATAAACACATGCCTTGAAACCATTTTTAGATCTTAAAGTTTTAGTTGGAACTTGACAAGAAATAAGCATTTAAGCTTTTCTTTGTCAAGTAAATTTATATCTTATTTTTTATAAAAAAATAATTCTTATTATTGTAACAAAAATATAGGCTATCTATATATAGATGACATTTGAAGTGTATAACTAAAGTATTATAAGTTAAAAATATATATAATATTTTATCATATAAACAAAAAAGAAAATATTATAATTTTAAAATATATATTTATAATTTATCATAGAAACAAATAACAAATTATTAAAAAGTTGTTTCATTTATGATTTAAAAAAGGAAGCAAACTTGAAGAAATTGAAAAGACATTAATAGGTTTGGTTCTATAAATGCTATCATATTCTTTACTATAATTATTTAAATTAATCATTATTTAAATTGTTATTAATATTGTTGTTAATATTATTATTTATTTATTGTTTCCAAATTTTACATGGCACACATATCGCAATCAGAAATAAGGATTCCTTTCAAAATAAAGCGTCTGCTGAGTACATTTTTTGCAGTCAAACTAAATAAATTTTATTTTTTAAGTCAAATTATTCCTAATTTTATACAGTTCCCATCTCCCCACTACAGGGTTACAGATTTCTTTAACAATAAAGAAATTATTTTTATGTCAATTTTCATTTTTTATTTTATAGTAAATTGTGTAGTTTTATTAAACATTTTAAACGTTCAAAATCGTTAAAATTTACTACAAGATCCCTAAATCCCTCAAACTTTTTTAATTTTTAGATTTAAATTTGTGTTCCTAAAATTCACTTATCTTTATAATAATTAAGTAAAATTAAAAAAAAAAAATATTCTATATAAGAGTATAGTCAAGGTGAAACTAATATTTTTAAACTAAATTTTGTATTAAAAATTATTAAACATTGAATAACAGAAAATAAAAACTTACTAACCCTGGAATTCATTTTTACAATAAAAATTAGTTATATTATTAAAAATTCGATTTATAATTTTAGTTCAATTCTTGTAAACATTTGTTTAGAATTAATTTAATACATTTTTTTAATTAAATTCATTTATAGATTTATTTAGAATAATCGCAATAAATGAAAATTATTAAAAATTCTAGATGTTAAGTTAAAATATAACTATTTTTATTTTTGCTTTAAAGTAAAAATTTATAATAAAAAATATTTATATTTAGTAAACAAAAATATAAATACTTTTCGAACAACAAAAACATAAATATTTTTTTAAGAAATAAAAAAATAAATATTTATTTATAATAAAATACAAACTTTTTTTTATATATTTTATATAAATTGAAAATTTATTATGAAAATATTTTTTTTAAATAAATATATATTTATTTGGATCGGATGCCCATTAAACCAATCAAAATCCAAACAAGATAGACAATCTATCACCGATCTAGGCAGCTCGGATCAATCATCCGTGTCTGCCGATTCGAGTATCTACTAGAAATAACAATTCAGATAACTCCAGAGCTGGAATGGATAACTGCTCGAAGGTAAGGAACCCCTTACCCTTATGAACAAAACCAACAAGCCCATGAATTAAGATATTTAGCTCAGGATAATCTAAATTGGAAAGTGATAGTAGAAAGGCAAAGTTTTCAAAATAACGTAATGTTACAATAGGAACATTTCAATAATAATAATAATATATTTATTTAATTTAAAATATAAATATTTTTTTAATAAATAAAATATCAACTTTTTTATATATTTTATATAAATTGAAATTTTATTTTGAAAATATATATTTTTTTTTTTTAAATTTATTTTTTCATGCTTACATGTAATTTACCAAATGCAAATTTTTATAGAAACATAAATTAATTTTAAATATTTTTTTCATATTTTCAAAAAAGTTTTTAATGGAAAGATGATTTAATTTGTGTCTCCATATATCATTCAAATAAATTGTATATAAATCAAAAATCTGCAATCATTTAAGAATAATTTGATTTTTAATTTTTCTTTAAAATATAATTTTTATTATTTTAGATACTAGATCTCTTTATATTTCTAAAGTCTTTAGTCTTTTCTAAAGTCTTCGGCTTTAGAAACGCTTGCGCTGCGTTTTAATAAATTTAAAATATTTTTTTTTTTATTCCGTCGCAATAAGATTTTTAATACTATTTTTTTTTTTATAATTTTGAAGTAGATGGGATATCAGACTAATATAAAGCGTCAAATCCTAATTACCAAACACAAAATTTTAAACTGTGCGCATAATGACAGTTCTCACTGTGCACACACACACATAATACACATCCCCCGATGGATAATCCCAGCTACATAAACAAATCTATGAAAAATCAGCAAAGGCAGCCAAATAAATTGTCAGAGAAGGAAATAATAAAAATAAAAAACAAAAATTGTCACAAATTCTCGTATTTCAAGAGCATTTTTTAATTGCAAAATAAAAGCAACAACGAAATACGTACGGATAATTTTTATATGGAACGACATAAAATGGACTGGATTGTTTTGGGTCCCTGGGTATGAGTCGAGTGCACACGGGTCAAAAGTGTGTGTCTGTGTGTGTTCCATAGAATCATTATACACAAAATATATTTATTTAAATATGAGACAAATATTGATTTATGGTTTCTATGACAATTTGCTATTGAATGCCCAACGAGGCTTTTAATATAATGAATAGAATAGAATGAATCTTCTATGATGATGATGCAATAATTATATAAAATTGGAATTTCATTTTAAAATAGAAATAATTAGAAGCTATTTATAGTAAATTGAAGAAATTTGATGTGGCGAAATTTTGTGCTGCTAATGGAATGAAATAGTGCAAATTTAAACTTTTTGAAGTTGAACAAAGAAAAACTAAAAATTTAAATGGAATACAGCAGCTTTGTTTAAGAATTTTGGTGGGTGTGTATATGAATATTGGCTTGAAAAATGCTTTATACGAATACTCATTGGATAGAAATTAAAAAAGGAAGCAATACATATTTTTAATAATATTTAACAAGGTACCACAGTGTGTACATTAACTTAATATAATTCAAGTTGCTGTGCCTTAAGTGGGCTTAAACACGGGGGTGAGACAGATAAAATGAGGTGTTTCAATAAATACAAATTCAATAAATATGAATATAATAATATAGTATTCTTTTTTTCTAATGCCTCAGTAGCGTATTGATAACGTTTTCGCCTCTAAACCGGAAGTTCGATGCTACCCAGCAGCGCTGATGCATTTGTCTAGCACTAGCATAGCTAGCAAAAAAATAGACTGTTTTTATCTAAGGAACGCTCTACAAGATGCTCATCCTGCTCGTGCTGTTATATGGCGCAGACGCATGGGTTGCGTCCGCAGATGGATGCAGCCGCGCTTGGAGTGATCGAGAGAGAAAAATTCTGCGCAAAAGAAAAAGAAGCTGGCGAGCGTTGGTATAGTCGGCTGTAACCCGATAACGGTTTTTGTGATGGCCAAAGAAAGATTTACCTAAGAAAATCTCTTTTAAGTAAAGACACCAACTTTCGGATTCGAATGTAAGTCCCTCTGCTCTTCGAATAACTGTTAATAGAGATATCTACAAGATCTTAGGACCTTGGAGTGATGAGCATAATCAAGGGAAATAAATGTATTATTAAAAGAATTAGCGAATATTGAATTTTGTATCCTTTTTTTTG
This sequence comes from Chymomyza procnemis, assembly GCA_035046065.1. Taxonomy (NCBI): domain Eukaryota; kingdom Metazoa; phylum Arthropoda; class Insecta; order Diptera; family Drosophilidae; genus Chymomyza; species Chymomyza procnemis. The sequence goes on from JAWNOJ010000024.1 coordinate 12,256,591, forward strand.
TACTGAATAGTCTTCCAACTTTAATTTAACTCAAAAGCGGTTTTTATCCTTAGCAAGATAATAGATTTTTCATTAATATTTTTCTTTATCATAGTTTTTCAGACACTTTATTAGTTCTACTTTGCTATTAGTATTATATGCTGTGTTACCCATGCACCATTCCCCTTGGGTACTTTTCCCCTTTAAAAGCCTAATGCTGCTTTGGTTACTATATTTTTCCGGTGGTGGAATCGGATAAAACTGCTGGACAACAGCCAAACCGCAAGAAGACACAAAAGAACACTAAGGCATCAAATTCCTAATACCCCACTTCCAACCCTGAAATTAAAATCAACCACGAACTCTTTTAAAAATACATTATTTTTTAAAAAGGGCAGAACTTTAACAAACGAATTAAATAAAGTAAATTAATGTATTACCTTAGACTATGCTGTCGTCCTCCAAAAACGGAACATACTGATATCTCTACTAGTAGCTCTTCGAAGACACAAGAGACCTATAGTGTATGACCGATTTGGAATGATGGTATTCTTAGTTAATAGATATTTTCTTAGGCAAATATCACATATTTGTTAGCTGTGCCAGTGCCTCTCGGCCTGATGGCCAAGGTCAAAGTGCAAAAAGATTTGTTACCCTAAAAAAAAACTCCAAAGTGGCTATCTACTAAGAAAGAAGAAGAAGATGTACCTACACTTGCCTAGAAATCGGATGGTGCTGCCTTTGATTTTTTAATTGAAATTTTTTTTTTTTTGAAAATCGTGTATTTTTGATGGTTATGCCAGGAATAATCCACTACGACTTTGAAAGCGAAGCAGCAAATTACCGACAAAGAGTCAAGTGATGACCAATGCAATACCCTAGCGTCTGTCCGAAATTACATTCTTTAGCTGAAACTCGTTATGCCTTATGAGACAAATATGGTGTGGCCGAGGTTTTAGAATGGAATAGTATTTATGCTTGTAAACATTGTCTAAAGATAAACAAGAATTAAGCACATAGACTTAATTTTGAGATCTTTCAACAAAGAAACTGTAGACCTACTAAATGTGACGTCTGCTTTTTCTCGAAAAGTACTGCAATTCCGCAGAAGCTTGAAAACATTAAACTCAAGAGACTCGCGTGCAGCATGACATACTCATATCAGTCTGCTAAAGTTCGCACACTTTTATTCGCTCGAATTCGCAAACATTTTTTTTCTTATTATAACTTCAACAATTTAACTTTTTTTTTGCGAATTATAACCCTGTTTGCTGGCAACCAACTAGCCCCATTAATATTGCTATATGCCAACTTATTAGGAACTCTGCTTAATAATTCTTAGTACTGCCAACTCGAAAGCTGATTTATGTACATCTACACGCAAGCTCTGTATATTGAATTAATGGTTACTTTTGCTAAATGTTTCTTTTAATTTCCATTACGCAACTGGAGCGCATTTCCTCATGATATTCAGGTTGCTGTGCACAACAACGTGCTCCATCTCCGCCTCCTCACACCCGATTGGCTCTCACTCTAAAAACTGTGTCATTTTCAAGCACGTGCAGTTAACCAAGTGCTACGGAAGCCATAACAACCAGTCCAAGTTGGCTTGCCAAGTTCGAGAAGCGTTTGCATAATGAAACAATGTAAAGGAATGGTTACAGAAAAATACAACAACCACCCCATGCCCACACACACACACACAACAACAACAGCTTGAGCCTTGGTCTACTGCCAAGCCCAGGACCAAGGCACACCACCAATTGTTGCTACGAAAAACTAACCAAGCAACCAACTGCACTAAAAAGGCGTTTGACCCTCACCCATAACAAAGCCTGTAAGCCGTGGGGCTTAAAAAATGTATAAACCTTACATAGTATTTGTAATATAAAACTGCACTGACCTGCATACTTGAAGACGTGGATATATATAGTATATATATATATATATATGTATATCTAGTATATGGCATACAAAATGGAGCCGAAACGGAAATGAACAAAAATCGTAGCAGCGCCCAAAAAAGAAAGAAAACTCGAGCAAACCGCATGAAACTCAATGGCCCAAGCCAGAGATTGAAGCCGCTCGACCCTCTACTTGTGCTTGTACAACAAAAAAAGCGAAGAAATTTTGCGAAAAACCAAAACTTTTATTTTTTTTTTGAGCCAACTTGAAGATGGAAACAAACAAACAAAACAAACCAAACCAAACCGAACCAAACTCAACTCAACTTTTGCTGCTTGACTCTGCTGATAGGTAAACAAAGCTCAGCGCTGGAAAAGTAGTTGGAAACGCACGTGTTCCGTTTGCCGCTTCTTATGGTTTGGCGCTGCTTTTTGGGGCAGCATATGTGCTGCCATTGTTGTTGTTGGTTGTGGTTCATGTTGCTGCAGCAGTTGGTGGCATAAAGGCCAACGTGGCAGCGCAGCAAACAACAAAATGGAATTGAAAATGAAAGACAACTTGACGTCGACTTCATTTCATGATTAAGTTGCCCCATATCGATTTCCTTTCAACAGACTTTATGATGATGAAAATGGAAGCCAAGTGGCGCTGCCTCAGAGTGTACGAGCATTGCTGCCCACCAATGCCTGCGGTTGTCAAGCCAATGAGCATATGGGCTGCCTGCCTGCCTAGTCAAAATGCCTAGCCACAATTGGTATACCTCCTGAGCACACACATGCATAACGGCGCCAACGCCTGTGTCGCCACCGCACATTCAAAACAATAGCTTTTGAGACTATATCGAAGCTACTTTGCAGCACCAACAAGACAAGATGAAGAAAAAGGTTGAAAAACATACATAAATTGTGCTCGAAATGTAATTGTTATGAACAGCAGCTTGGCTGGCCCAATCGAGGTACCAGCAGCAGGAGAGCACTTTTCGTCGCTTCGTCTTTTGCTTGTCAAGTAAACAAATAAATAAGTTACTACCATAACCTGATAACCAGGGAAGGGGCGCACACTGGTATGAAGCTTATTAAATGTAAAGGAACTCCAGCAAATCGTATAAATTATACAAAATGGGGTATGAAATATATAGAGTTTCTGGAGAGTTTCTAAACTTTTTATACAATATAAAATTAATTCAGCTTTGTCCTGAAAAAAAAAATAGTAGTCTGCCCCGCTAAGTATGCTATAGATTTTTGGTTTGCAATATAGAGACTATACGGCCTACTATAGACTATAGTATCTCATTTGAAGATAAGCTTCAATAACTCTGAAACAAACTTTTTTAAAACGCTTAAATGTGTGCTATGATTTTTTCAAATGTTTTAAAAGTGGAGAAAAAAGTGGCTTAAACATTGTTACTTTTTCCCTCCATTGTTTATCTGCATTTTTCTACCTTTTGTTCATTTTTTATTCTCATGCGTTTGCTGTCAGCTTGGTGTTTCCTAAAGACCTTTTTTCATACAATAAACTTCGCTTTGGAAATAGTTTAAAATATCCTAAGTAGACGCATTAAGAGTTAAAGCAGCTCTTACTGTGGCCACCTTTATTTAGAATTAATTCAACTCACTCATAACACAGTATACATATTTATTTAGGAATAAAATGAAAACAAATGGAATTGAGTATGAGTACAGTACCAAAATTTATAGTTCTTCAGGATGATTTATTTTAGTAGTTCATTACAATACGTCATCGGCTTATAGCCGCACTCATTAGCTCTTGCCAGGCGTTCCTGCTGTGAAACTTCTCCATGTGTTCATTCCACCAATACGTCATTGTCTACATTCACTTTCCATCTGAATCTCTCTCAGTCATAGTCATGTATTGTTTTTGAGTTAAAAAATCTTTTTTTTTTCTTTCAAACTTCTACGTATTCTTCCAAACTTTTGCATAATTTGTTACGTCATTAAACATCAGATCGCCGCTTATTTCAAAACCTGAACATAAAATGGATAACGAGTATACAGACAACAGTTTTTTTTTCAATAAGGAGTTTCTGCGAACGCTAGATGCAAACTCTTCTCAGCAGACTGATGTTGGTTCCAACTGTGTCCCGACTTATCAGAAGAATCCGTCAATTGCGCAAGTCACAATGAGGTCGTGCAATCGTTTCTTGCGTAAGTTCATCTTTTAAAACAAATCAATAGATTATCCTACTAACGTACTGCCAATCCATGGGAGGTCTTAGCTTCTGCACTGCGCAAAAATGCCGTCCATGATGTTGAGATTCATCTGTCCACTAACCGGCTACAAATTTTTCATGCGCTGTGGCAAAAGTTTTCATTTAAATGGAATAAGGATAACAACTATATGGAAGTTACCCCGTGAAAGAGTATTCCTCATAAGTCCCAAATCAATCAATAATTGGATGCTTGACAAGGTAGAGTTTCACATTGATGAAAACGTTGTACATCTGATGCAACATGCAAAATATTTGGGTTTGCAGCCGCTGTTGCATTAATTCTGGAACACCCTCGCCCTAAGCAAGGATAGTGGTTTTACGGAGCGACAAGCGTTCAAATACCTTTTATTGGCTCGTAGATATCATAGCGAGGAGTTGATTGTATTGTCGCCAAAGATATTTTACTTGTACGTCGCTTCAAACTCATTTCTTCAAATGGTTATAAACGAGCTGATGTTTTTGCTTAAGACAAATACCCTGTGTGTGAACAGTAAGGATGGTAAACTCTTTGGAGTGCTTCTTTGAATGGGGTACAAGTGGAAGGAGCGCAAGGAGTATGCAGCGTATCGATCAGGCGAACTGTGTCTGTACCTGCTATCGCCTGAACTAAGACGGTCACTGTGCAAAGATTCCGAGAATTGGCTTCTTGAAAATGTATGCTCTACTGCTCCAGTTTTTGAGTTGTTAGAATTCAACATGAATCTTGAAATTCTTCAGCTAGCGATAGAAGCTGGATATTCATACCAGGCGTGCCGTGCCATCATAATGTTAAATGCCCATACTATTGTCCCTTGACTTACTCAACTTTCAAGATATTTATGTAGGCTATAGCACGGCGATGTAATTGTTGTTGTTGATTCCATACAAATACGCAAACTCTTATGTAGGCACCATTCTGCAATAGTCAAGTGGTAAAATCTGTGAAAAAGGCACAGCCGATACAGCCTTAGAACAGCTGAAGCAAATCGTGCTTGAATCCATTACTACCATGAATATTATCAAAATATTTAAATTTTTTTTAAATTAAAAAAAAAAAATTTTAAATGTAAAATAAAAAAAATTTTAGAAATAATACAATTTTAAATTTTAGAAATAATAAAATTTTGTTGTACAGAACAGGTGTTGACTGAAGTTATAAATGAAATAATAACATTTTGTTATAAAGAAAAGATTTTGACTGAAATTTGTTTGTATTCATGAAATCTCTACGCCTACTTCTACCCCTTCAACAAATGCCTTCTACGCATTTATATCGATTGAGTAATCGATAACATTTCCATGCACTCACCACACAATCAATGACGATAACCACTGTTACCGCATATGAGCAAAAGTGTCAAACTTTATGTCAATCACACGAAAAGTATTCATAAGAGAGGCGGATGGGTCAAGCAAAAGTTAAAGCAGTTAGGAGTTGGCTGATGGGAGGAGGGAGAAGGGAGGTATTACAAAAGAAATTGACGAAAGTGACGCAGTGTCAGATAGGAGCAAGTGACAGCCAGTATGACTCACTAACAAACTGACAGGCCATATATCCTCGCATGCCATATGACAGTATATCTTCCATGTATATAACATCACAAAAAATATCCAACCCATACAGCTACTAATGTGTGTGTAGTGTGTGGGTAGCTGTGTGTGTGTGTGTGTTGATTTGTTGTAGCCACAACGGAAAATGTGTTTGTAGTACAAATACAAATACTACCAAATAATACAAATACGCATACATAACGAGGGCAGTTTGAAAAACATTCAAAAGTTAAATGTTCATGATCATCATCATTCTTTCTTGAGTCTAACGTGGACGTATACTCACAGTAGTAATAACATGCCATTTATTGTCGCAGATCTACATTGTAAGTGTCAAAATTTTGTGATCATAAATTGATCATAATACTATCTGAAAAAAATTATATTCCAAAACCATTTCATCATTTCCGCAGTACATAAAAATGCATTTGGGGTGTCATATAGCAATTATCAGAGCTTAATCCGAATGAACAGGAAACTCATTAACTCTTAAGTACCTCAAATCTAGGTACTACTAAGAACTACATTCAAGTGCAAACAAAGGACAACAAAGGACTCCAAACTCACGTGAAAGCAAGATATATTAAATAAACGAAATAAAATACAAAACAAATTCCTACAACTCTACAGGATATTTGGTAAACATTTCAACTTTACAATAAGATCTATATGGACATAAGGACTGAAAAGGACTTCAAGCTAAACTCAATCTAAAATACTAACTACTATCGAATGCTGACTACGCGTCTTCAATAGCAGCGTCAAATCAGTGCTTCTGTATGGGTCTGAGACGTGGATGACGACAAACTCAATCTGCAGACGACTGCAAACTTTTGCAAACCAATGTCTACGGATCGTTTGCCGCATTTTCTGGCCAAACACTATCAAAAACGAAAACTTGCTGATATTCTCTAGAACAACACCGAAATCAGAAGCAGAAAATGGACCGCGATTGGCCATACCCTCAGGAAGTCAGATGAAGACAACGCCAAGAGATGCTTTCAATGACATCCGCAGGGTACTCGGCGCCAAGGACGCACTCGGCAGACCTGTGCGAGAACATTGCATGCAGAAAGTCAGGGAAGAGCGTTATGGAATGAAGTGCGTAGTATTGCCAATGATAGTAGGCGCTGGAAGAAGTTTGTGGAACATATGCAGAAAGAAGCGCAAAATTTGACTTCATTAACTTTATCGCATTGTTGTATTATTTTGCAATATAATTTAACAAGAAATTATAAAAAAATCAAATGCTGACTGGTATATACGAAATAATAATATTCATCACGACTTTGAAGTAAAAACGATTGCGGGAAACACAGTTGCGACTTCTGAGAATTTACAAATGAGACAAATACCTGGAATGCAATCTTAACCAAGATAACTGACCATATAATAATATAAATTTATTTTTAAGTATAGCAATAGTTCATGTAAAATATTAATAATGTATTGTAGTATGTCCTCAAAACGCAAGCAACTGACGCCTTCTTGTTGTTTCAAAAATATGCACACAATTCGCATTCACAAGAGAACCCTAACCCCCAACATTTCAGCCCACCCTCGTTTAATATAAATCATAAAGTCGCAACATGAACACAAAACATAAATTCATAATAATTTTTAAAATGGATGCCAACAGCATCAAACAAAACAATGTAGAGTATATTACATGCTATATAAGTATATATATATGTATGTATGTATATCTGTACATAAGTCCATATATATATATATATATATATATATATATATATATATATATATATATATATATATATGGCAAAAAGTCCAGTGAAATTTTAAACATAAATTTATAATTTATATTTACATATTTGAAATGTTACAAAAACTGAACTACATTCGCAAACTCCCACACAATGAGCTGTTGACTACCTCCCCCAAAATACTGTCGGACTATTATATAGAGTATACACAATATACACTATATAAAGGATTTTAAATACATATATATTTTTTTTTTGGCCTGAGGCACAGTTTGTTTTTAGTTACATGAATTTTAGCGAACTGCATAAAATATGGTCAGATATTACATATGTAGTTACCATATATTGTGCATATCTGATATTGAAGGTACAACATTGTATTGCCCACTCCGCCAGCTGCACAAGGAGCACCCCTACTTCCACTGGCTTTTTGTAGCTACATGAACATTTAATCAATTATTTATGCATTCATTTTATAGTGAGTACATCGAATGAAGTAGTTTGTTTGGTAACTCTTTATATTGATTTAATTGCCGTGCTGTGCAAGCCAGTCACTTGGCATGAGTAATTAATAAATAATTTTTTGGTTGCGTGTGTGTGTGTGTGTTACACACAGATACACACACATACATACACATATCTGCAGTGATAGATTGCTATTTGCCCGACTCTTTGTCTTTTGGGAGTTGATTATGATGTCTTTTTAAATGAATGGAGTCGGTCGGTCGGACGGTTGGTCTGGTTGGTGGTTCGCTCGGTCTGGTCTGTTGGTCGGTCGGTTGGCTCCGTCGCTTGTTTGGCTGTTCTGTTGCTCTGTTGGTTGTACGGTCACACTTGCTCCTCATCTTTTCATACATTTGTGTGTCTTTCGGTTAATTGAAACCACTCGTAGTGTGTGTGTGTGTGGTTGCCTGCTTAAATTGAAATTATTTTGATGATGTAGTTGACTTAAGGGCAAAAGTTTCATTATAACAAACATGCAATGCAGCCAGTCAGCCCTGTCAAATGGCAGTTAAGATATTTTGTCCTAAAAACAAGGCTTTAATTTATGTAGGCTTACAAGCAACTGGCAGAGAGTGTTAGAAAAGATTAAATTTTGTAGCGTTTTGTGTATAGCAAAATAATTAATAATTGCTTGTAGAAATATGTCAGTGTTTCGTAGGCAAAGTGATTATAAGCATAATTAGTAAGATGAGTTTAATTGAAAGCTAAATTGTTAATGAGCATGGCAGAACTAGTTCTATTTGATAGTTGTTTTATGGTGTGGCTGGTATAGTTCAAAGCAGATTTTTTTAAAGCTTCAAGTTTAGGAAATTTAATATTTGTAATGGATCATTAAATAATTTAGGTACTTCTTAGTTTAAAAAATGCACAAAAGCCAGCGAAATATAGTTTTGAATTTGGTTCAACGAACTCTTAGCAAGAACTTATAAGGAAACGTTTTTAAAGCTTCTACAAACAGAAAATTTTTATGTATTTTGAAAAGAATTATACGTTGTCGCACCTTATTAGGATACAAAAATATTTTCGAACATTCTCCGGTATTTTTAGGTACAAGTGTATGACAAATATTTTCTATTATTTTCTGATCTAAATCAAGAACAATAGGAACTAGACAAGACGAATTTTTATACGCCAAATCGTTTGTAACTTTTTCTAAAATCTCTAAATCTTTGAAAGTATTTGGAAAGGCATCTAAGAGTAGACGATCCTCAGTTAGAAAGCTTAAAAGCACATGCTGTACCACTATTAAATCCTAGGTTCTGCAGTTGGAAATGCTACAATTAAACATAAATTCATCAAAAAGTTTTTTTGAAATAAATCAAGTTTCTCCACTAGACAATGCGGACATTGCTCCTGAGATGGCGTATAGGGAGATGTCTATAATTAATAGGCATTTTTCTTAAGCAAAAAGCGTTCTTTTGCTAGCTATATCAATGCTCTTTGATCCTCTAGGGTTACGATTTTGTGAGCAAAATAACTGCACTCATATCATCCTATCTTACATCAATCTTATTTTACATCCCATAGAATTTACAAAGAGCACGCTTTGAAAAAATGAAACTGTAGAAACTAAGAATAAACCTTATTTTTTACAGATATGCCAATATAGTGTTTAGGGACAAGCAAATTGTAAGCTCACCGCCTTTTTTAATGTTCTCGTCCGAATACATTTTAATCTTTTTTGGTTATACTTCTTATAATTTTTTTATATTTTTTCTTGTTAATATTTTTTTACGGGTTTTATCTTTGAAGCATCCAATATTGTCAAAGAAGCTTACCTAAAATGAAAAAGAGAAAAGAAATTTATTTTTAGAGTTTAAATATAAAAATTGTGAGTAAGGTTTATCAAAGGTAACAAAAGTTTTGACCATAAACAAATATTTTTAAAAGTATTATTACTAACTATATCAGTAAATAAAAGGTTTTCAAAGTGCCTGAAAAGTAAAAAGTCTGCATAACAATGTCTTAACTATTGAAGCATTAAAATATCAAATGCCATTTGTATGGTAGAATTATAAAATCTTATAAAATGCGCCAGTTTTATGATGAAAAATATTGCAAAATATTACAATTTATAGTATGTCGAAGTTGCAGGATTTTACAGATTTTACAGTTTTTGTGGTAATTTGAAAATTAAGCAAAACTGTCGCATCTTGTAAACAAAAAGAAGCACTTTGCCCATAACGAGTGTCTCGATGTGAAGTTTGGAGCCAAAAACCGACAATGCTGGTATTATCTTGCACAAACATACTCAGGACACTTGCTTTGACGTTTCTTCGCTGCCACAGGATACATTTACATGCCATAAAGCCACTGCTAGAAATGATGCCTTATGACCTATAATTCAAAACCGCATAAACTGTGAAATTGTCAATGTGAATCGGCAGGGATCTACAGTTTATAGCCGAAGCGAAACGGCGGTTTCTTTAATCAATAAAGATTTTACTTTTAATTTTATTTCCATATTATTCCGCTTGGGAACTGAGGGCCTCTACCAAAACTTTCCATCGAACCCTGTTTTTGCGCCGTCTGTATATTGTTGTCCCATGTTGTATTCGCCAAGAGCAGTTCGTAAAGGATGGTACTTCTGCAGGTCTCCTTAGGTCTGAGGAGTTCTAACCTTCCATTGTTCAATTCTTTTGTATTGGATGCTGTAATCGGTTGGGATTTAGATAAATATTGTGATGGGCCAGATGCGAACTATCGTAGTGCTGAGGCTGCCACCTGACGTCTTCTAGGAGTGCCGTCTACAATACAATTGTTTTTGGTGTTATTGTGAAAGGACACGTAGATTTCATAATCGTGGAAAGGCTGTGAGTCTTAACTTAGGCATCATTCATAGTTGGTGTTGTTGTTGCTGTATGCAGAAAAAATGAAGGTACGATTGGAGGGGAGTTGAGCAATGGTGCAAGTGGCATTGCCGAAAGTAGAAAAGGAATGTTACCACTGCGCTAGCGAAGCCCATACATAATTACTTATTTAATATTAATCGCCTAATTGTAAATGACCTTAAATTGTAGAACAAAATTAACTTTAATAAAGAAACGAAATAACGAAAAAAATATAGAAACAAACTAACAATCATCTACATAAAAGTTGGTTGTTTTCGACTTCAGCCGGAATTATATGAAGAAATTTGCAAATGAAATTTGTATCTTTGAAGAAAATTAAGTCAGTTTTTCATAGACAAATAAAATTGCAAATGGTGCACCCTGTATTTATGTTCAATGTTGATATCGAATTTCTTCTCTTCTGCGTTGTAGTCTTGAGAAAAATTAGCTTATTGTTAATTGAACAACTTTTACAATTTGTTAAAATATTTGTTTTTTTTTTCAAAATTTTTGAGTAAAATATTTTGAAAATTTGCTTCAACGTATAAATAAAATAGACTATCATAAAATTAAATATAATACAAGTTATTTTTAGTATTTCTTCTCATAAGCTACATAGGTCAATGGTTAGTTTTCCTTACTTTTTGGAAAAATTCATTTTCAAGAAAAATGCGCTACCAACGGCCACAAATACACATGCAAAATAGTAACTGCGTGAAAACCCAAGGCGCTCGATGAGAAAAAACAACAAATGCAAAGAAAATCAAGCTGCAAGCAAACAAACCCCCCCAGGGGCGGAAGTAGGTGGCAGCAGCGGGCTTAAAAGGATACAAACGAAACCCATAAATAAACAACAGGTATAAAACGGACTTAAAAAGCAGACTCAAAAGCAGACGCGCGGGGTTATAAAAATGCAATTTCCTTTAAGGAAAATAAAACAAAAAAAACAAAAAACAAGAAAAGAAAACAAACATGCATGGAAATAAATATTTACACCGTATACCAAGGTATAAGGTATATAAGGTGCTTTGGCCAAAATAACAAATGTTTATGCAATTTGTTTTAAAAGGCAAGAAGCGGGCCAAAAGTAATATATGTTGGCAGCAGTCTCCTCGAGACGCCGACCGACTCAGTCAAGAAAAGTGAAAATTTGCGCTACACATGATGCACAAAGGCAAAAAGAGTGTAGACCCCCCAAAGGCGTATTTGCAGCCGCTGCTACATTTGCCCCCCTCTCCCACAACTGCTGAACAAAGAAAACGCTGCGCGTGAAAATTGCAACCCAAAGCGCCCAAAGGCGCAGCAGTTACCGTTGCCCAACCAAACAATTGCAGCCAGTGTGCGAAAGTATGCAATGCAAAGTGTTGAACAACGACGTACTCACAAAAAAAAAAAAAAATCTAAATGGAAATGTGGGCGCATGGGTGTGGCAGCTGCCATGGCAGGCTTTTTATTTTGTGCTCTGGGCGTAAATTTTTAGCAGTAGAAGAAGGCAAAAAAATCGAAAAAAACAGGCAGAAAATTTGTGCCAACAGAAGAATTATGCGCTCGATGTTCGCCATGAAAATGCCAAACTGCAAATAAGTCAATTGGGGAATGAGTTAAATGGAGCATCATCATCATCAGCAGCAGCAGCAGCAGTGAGCGGGGCAAGTGAAAGGATTGTGATTGCAATTGTGTGTGGATGTGCCCGCAATGCCAAGTCAGAGAGAAAATTAAGATGATTTTTCTCATTCCCATTTTTTTTTCTTCTTGGTCTAAGCCAAAGATTTCAGCAATAAGTCAGTTCCATAGACACACACACACACACACAATTGCCATGTGATCTATGGCACATACAGACACAACTCAGTTGGCCAAATGGTCATCAGTTCTGATAAGTCAGAAGGCAATCAAGTTGAATATTCATACAAAGTGAATACATAAGTACGCTTGGCAAGTATAACAGAATGTATAACAGATTGCGGGGATGTCGAGATGTGGAGTGCATACTGAACCGGGGCACCTCTGAATCTTTGGGAATTGTGAAATCCTTTTGAATATGCGTGATGTCATTAGCTTATAGGGGTTTTTGGTTTTAACAGAGAGCTTTTTTTATTCAAGTTATCTAGAGGAAGCTAGAGGAAGTGTAATCAAGGCATTGACGTCAAATTGCACCAAGCTCAAAGTTAGTAAATACACGTGTTCCTCGGTTTACGCGGATACGAATTTACGCGGTTTTTTACATTTTGGAACAAACATAAAATTTAGATTTACTTTGAATTATTTTAACTTTGCCAGATGTCAGAAAATTAGTGACGAAATACTTAAAAGAACATATGTCCTAACCAACCATACTTTGCGAAAAGCCTCTGATGAGATGCCGCACATAGCACTGGACTGGAACCCGCATGGCACGAGACGACGCGGTCGAACCCAAAAAAACTTAGAAAGGAACGGTTCAGAAGGAAACTGGCATATCGCTTAACGAGCCTCGAGCAATTGCCAGAGATAGGGACTGGTGGAAGTCATATTTTGAAAGCTTAAGCTCCTAGAAGGAGTGTGAATAATTTATAATAAATTTGAAGAAGTGTAACGTTTTAAAGTCCTTATAATTCTTCATAATGCTCGAGGAGACCCACAAGACTTGCAGCATTAAAATTTTCAAGTTGTGATTTTACCTGCCAATACGACTTATATGCTGCTACCCCAAAATCAAGGAATATTTTCGATTTTCAAGGCCCTGTACATAAAAGATTCATTTAGATATATTTTTGATTTTGTCGACAAAGAAAGGACTCTTTCAATTACTGATGCCTGGAAAAAATGTACAATTTTCGATTAAACCAAGCATGTTTTATAATGAGACAAAAAAATAATATATGGGCTGTTAAAGTTAATGGTGAGAATTACAACACATCTTTGGAAGAAGAGATTTCTCAGAAAATTGACTTGGAACAAGTGTTAGAGGAAGAAGGCCTTGTCGATACAAATCAAGCAGATATTAATGAATTAAGTCAAGGTGATAAATTATGCAGAAGATATGATTGAAATGGTTTCAAATTGTAATAACAATAGTTGACGTTGGCTATGACATCGAAAACAATGAGCCCAATGTATTCACAGCTGAACTGGTTCAAGGACTTGTACTAGAAAGAAAACTAGGAAACCATTTTCAAGAAGATATTTTAAAACTTGGTCTTAAATTTCGACAACTTAATGATCTCTTAAAATAATAGGTAGAAGGCTACAAAGATCATCATCATTAGTAGCACGACGATCCTAGTTGAATCTTGGCCTCCCCTTCATAAATCGTGTTGCTTTTTTCTAGCAATTATCGTCAACTGGTTTTGTATTATTATCCGAGGTGGTTTTTGGACTTTCGTTACAATCACTGTTTCCGAGGTTACATTGTAGACCTTTCGCTTAAACTAGCTAACCAGGAATCCCGCTGCGCACTCAACGGGTGTTTTATGACAGTTCAAGTAGAACCACGTGGAGATAGTGGGTTGACTTAAAGAAAGCAGAGACAAGGATCGTGCTGGCAACCACCAATTTGAATACAATCAGTCACATTACGTTGTATACTTTCCCCTTCCTCTACAAAAATATGACAAATAAAAAGAAGCAGCAAAAGTTTATTTCAGAATATTTTCCTTGAGAAGGATCAATTCGTCGAAACTGATAGAGATAGAGATTAAGTTTGCCTAAAAATAGGAAAAAGGCGCAATTATAGGTTCTTTTTCCACATATTGTTTTATGTATAATGAAGCATGTATATTTTTTTAGATGGAATACATATTTTGTATTACAAATTTCGTTTTTTCCTATAACTTGAATATTACTTTTATATCTTATTAACAGTATAAAGCTACATATTGTGTTCGGTATATATTATAAAAAGTCGAAATCGCTTTACGGGATCTTTCCATATAAAAAAGTGTGATTCTATTTACTCGGTTTGGTCAGGAACGTATCTACCGCGTAAAACGAGGAACAGATGTAGTTAGTAAATAACTCCGAAAAACGAATACTGCATCTGCGTTGAAATCTTTCACGCCTATTCCGACAAATAAAGACAACAATTCTTTGAACACAAATCTCATTAAGCCCAGGTTCTATATTTCCGTTGTCTAAACTTTAATGCGGCACTACTGGATCTTACAAATTTTTGCGTATAAAACCTTCCGTTCAGCCAATTCTTCAATGATGCCCATCCCAACAAATAAATAATACAATTCATTGAACATCAAACTCATTTGTACAAAATTCTACTTCTACAGACTTCTAAATTTCGATGCAGTTCTGCTGAATTTCATAAGTTTTTGCATATAAAAAAGTATAAAGATCCCCGATCAACCCAATTCTTCTCTGGTGCCTAGAAAAAAAATCCTTGAACCACAAATTCATCTGTCCAATATTCTTGTTTGAAAGACTTCTACATTTCAGCGCATGTATGTTGTTGCGCATATAGAAGTACATATACAAAATTCTACTTCTGCAGACTTCTGAATTTCGATACAGTTCTGCTAGATTTCTCAAGTTTCTTCTTTCACACATTCAAGTCTTCATAACACCATCTAACTTTATTAGAAGCCGCACAAGTTCTCTACATATTACGCAAGCGACAAGCCTTTTAATATCTTTTTGTCTTTTGCTCGTATAACCCACTTCAATTTGCCCCAAGACCCTAAAATAGTTGTCATATACCATCAATTGCCCAGATACAGTCATCATCGCCAGCCCCACCCTGTGTCAATCCGTGCCTGCCGCACTGCCTCTTGCTTGGCTTATAACTTTTGTTTACTCAACAGTTTACTATGACAGCCTCTTGGCATTAAACTATTACCGTCCACTGGTTGGTTGTCTTGTCTTTATACAACCAGCCTGCCTGCTGCTTGGGTCCCGCCTTTTGCCCCCAACTACCCTGTCTAGTTTTTGCTGCTGTTTATTTCTTTACCTTATAGCCATGTTGAATGCGCGTTGGCCTTTATCTGCCTTGCATATCAAATGGCCAAGTGGAGGAACAAAAACAGCGTTGTTGATGTTGCTGTTGCTGACACTTTAGTCTTGTTTTTGCTCCTTTTTTGCAACATCTTGATAATGACCAGTGACCTCAATATATAGAGCAGCGCAACAGCAACGTACCAGCCAACATCCATCCACATTCACATCTACCACAACCACGTCCTCATCCACATCAACACGTGTGCGCGTTGCCTAACACACTTTCACTTCCTGTGGCGGTGCTCTTTCTCTCTTGTAGAAGAGTGCGTCGGTGTGATTCTTTTTTATTCTTTCGAAGCTGGCAATGCGCCATATAACAACAACAACAACAACAACAACGCATATGTTCTTGTTACTAGCATTGGCAACACTTTCGCTTGGCCGCACTGTCACAGGCATGCTAGCAGTGCGGCCAAAGCCAGGTACAGTAACCATGTGCGGAGGCTCTTTTAATGTAAATTTTTCACACTAAACACGTGCATAAATCATGAGGCACAGGCTCAACTTTAGCTCAAGGCTAAGTTCCTGGCAACAGATTCATTTGACTTTTTGTTGTTGTTATTGTTGTTGTTGCGTTTTTTTTCTCTTTCATTTATGTCACATTTAGGTACAAAGTAAGCATATCTCTTGTACTCTAATATTTTGGTGCATAATTCACTTTGAGTCAAGGGTATGTCACATCTGCAGGTAAGTATGCAACGGGCTGTAGAATTGCTGGCTATTGGATATGGTTGTTACAAAAACTCCTCGAATAGCAAGAAACTTAAGCATACCACATTCTCGAAACCTCTGAGCATGATCTGCCATTTCACTTTTGGTCCAACAGCTTTTAACAAACTTCAACAAAATTATTGATTATACTTGTAAATATCGGACATGTAGCAAACCAAAGCGTTAGATGTCCAAAACAATAGGACGTCCCGTAACAAAGCAGGATGTAGGAAGTCCCTCGAAATCAATTGGCGAGAGCGGTATGACTTTTTTGGCAATGCTTCTTTACATTTCTAGGGTTTTCTAGGTTTCGCTTAATTTCTTCAATCTCGCAACAGTTCAAAATTTCTTTAAATTTCTAAGGTTTTCAAGGGTTTTCTAGTAGGTGATCCATTTTTAAGCTGCCTTTGATGTCTGTAGTCTTGCAGAAACTTAAAATCGTGAAGAGATACAAGATGATGCAACGCACCTTCTATCGCAGCTTTTTAACTGCCTAGCTCTTCTTTCTTAAAGGCAGCGTGGCTTTCTCTGTTAATTGAGATATCAAAATATACTCTAAATATACGCTAATACCTTACCAAATCTTCTCACAAAAGTCATTAATTGAACAACCATTGTTTGAATGCCACTATCAAGACTTATACAGCTAACTAGATAGTATAATTTTAGACTTAATTTGAAGCGCCAGTATAGTCTTCCAGCATAACCAATATCTTAATCATTATTATATAGGGAGTTGTTTTATATTTTTATAGCGAAAAAATCGAACGTTTTAGTATCCTGTCCGAGGAAAGTAGCAGCTGTTAAATTTAAGAAAATTTTGGATCGATGATCAATAATAAACATACAAAAGTTTGTTAATATTGTCAAAACGCATATTTAAGATCTATTAAAAAGTTAAATAATATATATCAGAGCTGGTCGGTAAGTTATATAATCAAAACAAAAAAGATATTGCAGAGAAGTAAAAATAAACTACAAACAGATACTCTTTGATTTCGAATATTATATTGGCTCTTCGCTCTCTCATTAAAATGCTTTATTTTAAGAGAAACTTCTTAAATAAGTGTGACCGTTTTATTTTTGAAAAAAATTGGCGATTATCAGCGACCAATTTGGGGACATTCTAGAAGCTCATTTACTTTATATATAGCAAATTTAGCATACAAATTTTTAAAAAATACTTTTAATGGTTTGATGTGTAATATTCGCGAATGGAACGCCATTTAAATTGGAAAATGGCGAATAGAAAATGCATAATCGCTGACACAAGAATTGTTAGAATTGGTCACACTGGCAATATCTAAAACCACTGCAGAATTAAACCCTTTCTCAACTGTGCAGTAGAGCATTGCATCGTCGGCCAAATCCTCGCAATTTCTCATACATTTTTTTTTTGCAACGTTGCATCAGGGTCTGAGTGTCACCTGGTTGCTAAAACGTTGCACATTCAGGGCAGACGCATATGCAATGCAGCCGAGCCCTGTGCCAAATACCAAAGCCAAAGCAAAAGCAGCTGCGGATACGGATCTACTTCTGCTGCTCCGGCTGCTGCTGCTGCTCCGCCTGCTTCTGTCGTTTTGCATAAAATAATAATAATAATGCATATGTGGTTGCCTCGTATGCATGTGTGTGCCAGGACACTTGTCCTGATTATGGCGTGCCAGTGTGTAAAGTGTGCCGCTGCTGCAACTGTTGCCAAAGCGGGCCACACACACACACACACACACACACACACACACACACACGAGCACTTGTGGTTGTTGCAACCAACTTGCAACATAGGCACTGTCACTCAGCAGCGGCAGGCAGCAGTGGCAGCGACAATTGCAGCTGCAACATTGCAACATTTTGCCAAGCAAACATTTGTTTTGATTGTGTGTGTGTGAGGTTGTGTGAGTGTGCGTGTGTGGCATTAAAATTTATGTCCATTTGTTTGCTGCATGTGTCGCAAGAGCATTAAATTTTGCAATGGGTTTCATGTTGCAGTCTCCTCGCTGAACTTGAAAGTAATTTGACGTTGTCTATGCCCCACGGACTATGGCATGGGGCAAGATGTTCCAGGCACTGCTGTACCCTTATTGCGCCCCCTCCCAAATGGCACGGTTGCATATTGCTGCTGCTGCTGATGTGTTTATCATTAGCATTATGCAACTTGTATGTTTTAATATTCTTGTTAATTAGGCAGAAATTTATGCGTCTCTCGTAATGGGGCTAATGGCTGTTTATTAAAATAAATGATGTGGTTATAGATGCGATTATAAACAATACATTTTGATCGGTAGCTCGGTAGCTCAGTTGAAGTGCTGGTAATTAGAGGAGGCAAAAAAGAAATCGTTTTTCTCATTCGAACCGGCGGTAAAGCTAGACAATAGAATCGTCATCATCATCATCATAATAAGTGGCGCGGATTCTAGTTGAATTTGAATCTTGGCCACTTAATTATAATAGAATACAGATATTACTATATAAGTCCAGGCTTTAGAGCGAAGTCTATCTAGGCTTTAAAGTTACAGATTATGTTAATTGATTCCCAGGAATCTTTCAAATTAAGTTAGAATATGATGCCACTTATAATTATTAAAAACAACAATCAGAGAGATTATAATTTCGGACCCGCTAAAAACAAGAAGCTTCTGTGGCCGACTTAGATATACACGCCAGATTTGCCAAAATAGCAACGATAAATTGTGAATATTACTAAAAATTTCAAATCAAGCATAACGAAGTTTAAAATAAAAATAAAGTGTAAGATTAATTCTCTATACAAACGACCTATAATATTTAAGATATATCATCATCGTTTCATCTATTTTTTAATTTTTCAAAATGGCGAAGCTACAATAGCCGACAAATTAAGGTATATGCAAAATTTGCTCAGTGTTTAATACATTTTGTATCTCATTCTTATAAAGTTTTAATTTATTCTGAAAAGTTTGAAGTAACAGATAATAATTTTACTAGTTTTTTAAACTTAAAATTTATTACTTGAAGTAGATATGAAAATATGGGTTTTCGGGGTCGCGTATAGGACGATATTCAAAAGTATAAAGTAGAAATTTATGAAAATTAAAAATCATTAATCATCTCAATGGCCACCATTTTCTTTTTTTTTTAATGTCATAATAGAAGCTTGGCCATGATTTTTCGATATCGGTAAAATCACAGCCGAGGGTTATATATAATTTAAAAATAGCAGAACTAAGATGACCGCCGGATTATAGTACATAAATATTATTACCTGGAGTCAAAGAAGCCCTTCTATGCAACTGACCTGCCCTCTGTACCTCGAGAGCTAGATTTCTAGGGAGACCAACGTATGATTCGCTTGCAGAGGCAGGCTGCGCGAAGTCCACCCCAGAAACTGTTAGCTTTCGCGAAACATACGCGTATATTGGACTACTAGCATCTCCATGACCATGACTCACGACCGACAAACTCCGTTTCCACTAAGGATCACACCGATCTATGTCTATATATCTTAACTAATCACTTTTTTTTAGTTTAACGATAAAATAAGCCTTAAAACACCACAGCTTCTTTCTTGCAATTTCTTTCAAACTTAAAGTGGTAGGTCGTTTAGGCATACCATCACATTTAATTACCCCTCAAGTTCTACTAATTTTCTCAACTTATTGAAAAGTTGCTACGTTATTTTCCCCATTTTAAAGTGATTGCCTACTTAAAGCTCAACTCAAACAACCAAACCCAAAGCATCCATTAAAACAATCTAATTAGCTTGATATTCTACGTACTTGCTTGTACTTGATGAAGACGAGAGGAAAAAAAAGTAAACTTTTGTTGAAAAATATGGCCAAACAGCTGGCAGCCACATAGTTCCAGCGCCTTGGTGCCAGACTACAGCTACATAAACCAATGTTTGACTTGGGCTCTTAGATGTTTTAGCTAAGCACTTAAAACTTTAATTAGCCCATACTTCTCTCCTCCGAAAAATAAATAAAAAAATGATAGCAAATGAGTTCGTGCCGAGGCTTAAAATACACAGCGAGGCAACACTTACAGAGCATTCCAAGTATTGTTTAAGGATAAAAAGTTTACTTTTGGCCGGGTTTCGGTTTGGTTTGGTTTGGTTGGGTTTGGTTTAGGGCGCTTGGCAGCACTTGGATACACTTTGATATAATTAGCGGCATTAGCCATTAAGTAATTTTAAAAATTAATCACCAAGCCAGCGCAGCCAGCAGTAAATTGCAGCTAGTGCCAATTATTGGCAACAAACGAAACGTATACTACGTTACGGCCACACTCTATGTGGCTTATAAGCTGGAGAGGCGCTGCCTGCTAACCCAATTAGCACTTAACACATGGCGGAGTAACAACAACGCAGACTAGGTAAATAATGGTAACAAAAGCTCAATTGATGGTTGGAGCACGTGTCTCAAAGCGCCAAATGAGCGCCGGCATTACGTTAAATGTTGGCAGTGTTGGCAAAGACCAAAAAACGCGCCAGCAGACTTTCCTTTTCCAAGGCACAGACAACAGCAGCAGGAGCCAAACCAGCCAGCCAAAAAGCTAGTCGTCAGCAAAATGGCAAGCAGGCTCAAGGCCCCAAAACGATTTGGTAACCAAGTAGCTGAGAGAAGTAGGAAACTGGCACAAGGACGTGGCGCTCGTATGTGGCTGCACACACAGACACACACACACACATACGCGGCGGTGTTCCATTGCCGCAACGCGCTTCACCGAGATTGGGAGCACGTGTGCATGTTAGTGCCTCCATGCCAGACAAACGGATGGACAAAATCTTAGCACTCAAGTGGTGTACGTGATATGCGCGTAATCAATATTTACACCCCAAAGAGTTTCCCGTCGTCTTCGTCGTCGTCGTCGTCGTCGATATAGACCAAGAAATAAAGTGTTACATGTTAAAGTTGAACAGCAGAGCCGACCGACCGACCGACCGACCGCCTTGGGATTATCATATCAGTTTATGCGCTTGAGGGAATTGTACTTATGTAAGAACAAGTGTTTCTAGGTAAAAACTTTTGGAAACTTAAGAAAAGAGTTTGCTTGCAATTGGTTTAAAGTGAGGATGCTACAGCAACTGCATCACTATAAGCTGTAGGTGAGCTTTGATATGAGGAACTACAACACAAATGCGAAGTAACTTTAAGCGCTTCTACTAAATATTTAATATTACTATTTTGAAATAATTCTTGGTAAAATTAACATTAGTTTAAGAAAATAAACCTATTTCATTCGAGCTGCTTTTGAAAACAAACTAAAAGTTACAAAAAAATAATATTAAAATTTCAACGAAACTAAGAAATTGAAAGTTGAAGACGCTGTGTAGACATTGCATAATTCTCTAGAAGCACGTGCGTGCCATGAATTTCGACAATTTTTGTTTCTTAACGGTTTGAAATAAACGCAAAAAACATCAAAAATATAATACAAAAATTTTTAAATAAGTTATATTTTTTTTTATTTTTCAACAAAAACAACAAAAATATTAAAAATATAATATGTAACATTTTTTTAAATAAATTTTTATTAGATGCAGAGAATGCTTGAGAAAAACGTGCTCAACGTTAAATGGAATTAACACTTTGGGCATAAAAAGTTATAGAAAGTAATATTAAAAAATAAATTTTAATGATACTGAGAAATCGAATATTTCTGTAGAAGCACGTTCGCTGCATGGCTTTTGACAATATTTGTTTTTTGCGCGAAAGTATTAAAAATATAATATATATATAATTTTAAAAAATATTATTTAGCGTAGCAGAGTACGCTTCAGAACAGGGAGTAGACGATTTTAAAAACCTGGAAACATCGCTTTGAACAGAAAACAATGAAAGCTGCTTAAATATAATCTATGTCTAGTAGAGAGATGGCACGAAATCATTCTGGCTGATCCAAGCATACTAATTATAATAAAATATAACAACCAATTCTTTTTCAAGATTACAAAGGAACCAGCTCCCTGATGGCTTCGCACGCTAACGCTCATTCCAAACTACACTCGTTAGGCTATAACTAGTTGGGTAAATGATGCGCGGAAAAACTTTTTTTATATAAGAGAAAAATATCAAATTTAAATGGATCAGGTAAAAAAATCCTATTTGAAATGGAAGCTAAAATTAACATGCAGATTTCTATAAATATAATAATAAACATATATCTTAAAAATATTTAAAAGTAATCAATTGGAAAGCTTAGAACTAAATCGTTAAAAAATATAAGCATAATTACAAAAAATTATTTAAAATTTTAATCATAAGTGCATCGAAAGTGGCGAGGAAAATAAGAGACATTACCATAATCCGAAGTGCAGCAGGTCTTGGGACATATCTCCACGCCCAATATTGAAAGTCATTGTTGAACCAACGAGTTTATTCGTTGGGTGTCGATGAAACAAATGAATCTGGAGTGACTTAAATCTCGTATATTTCTAAGGCTGATGCACTGGGCGCGCTTGCGTTGGCTCGATTTCAATCACCGAATGTGCCGTGGAAACTAAACTCTAGCTTTAATTGAAATGAGCGCCGATAGTGGCAGCATTGTGGTTCGGTGATAACTGAACAGTTATTTGGTGGAACCAGCCAGGTGTGATTTATTATCAGGTGAAACTATGAAGAAGTCAAAAATTGGATTGGTCACCAACTCGAAGGATGAGCAGTTAGGGACGACGAGTGCTGTTCGCGAGGCGTTCTTGTACTGAGGAAAAGCTGTAAAACAGTGAAATATAAAGGCGATGATGGACAGGAGACGGTGGACCAACACGCAGTCATGGCGTAATCTTAAGCTGGCGGCAAACGTGGCAAGCGTACTCAACTACTTCCAGCTTTTGTTTGTATGAAAAAGTCAAATATTGGATTTATACTTGTATCACCTTGAAAGATGAGCAGATTTCCTGTCGCAGAATTTGCATTGAGTCAGAAGGAAATTAAACAAAATAATAGTGCTTTCAACGATTTCAATACTTCTATAAAAATCTGAAGCTCTAAACAATAAACTAATGGTTTCCAAAACTGACGTACATTTCAATTCAAGTTTATAAAATATTTTTCTTTAAACAAAAATTTTCGATGTGATAAATACTTAAAGTTAAGAACAACAAAACTCTGGATGGATTTATGTATGCCAAAACCCCCCTAACTGCCTGCTTAACGCCAACTTTTATTAACCTTTTCTTTCAAAAGTCAAAAAGTTGCCAGCCAATTTTAACTATCAATGCCGAGTAATTGTTTCAAACGTTGGCAACCCTGGCTGCCAGCAAAATGCAGTTACTTTGGCGCACATTAAATTTGGCTTGATTTCTGGCTCTCTGGCAAGGAGTGCAGCAGCAGCGGCAGCAAACAGCTACTGGCTAAACACGAAAGTCTTAAGGAAACTTCGAAGTAACCCAAACAAAAAGAAAAAGAAGGAAGTAGAATCAGGCAGAAGTAGTCAGTAGTCAACGAAGAAGAAAATCAAGTGGAAAACGTATATTGTGAAAATCAACTATTGGCAGGCAGCTGTCAGCTGCAAGGGAAAATGCTTTTCAAACAACGAAAACAATGGGGTAAAAATGTTCCTTGCAACCGAAATACTTGGATACTGCAAGGGAATTGGCAAAAAAAAAAGGACAAGAAAAAAAAGGAATGCAAAAGTTTGGGGGAAAAAAAAGCAACGCAGTCAGTGCTGCACAGAAATTGGTAGCATAAATATGAGAGTAGCAGCGGCAGTCTCCAAAGTTCGAAAAAGCAGCAAGGAACAAGTGGCTTATGAAAACATTACATCATAAGCAGTCAAAAACGTAGAACCCGCAAGATGCAGCATTGCCATGCCCAGCGCCCAATGTCTAAGAGGCTGTCTGGAGTTGGTGGTGCACAAAGCAGGACTTGAGGAGCAATGAAATGGAGCTGCCGCCGCCAGTTTTGCTCTGACAGTGAAATGCTTTTGGCAAAATATTTGCCAAAATCTAATAAATTACACACAGACCCGACACAGCCTCTCTCTCTCTCTCTATCTCTCTCTACTCCGCAACAAAGCAAAGCCAAGCCAACCCACACAACGTTTCCACCCAGACATGCCATGAAACCAACCTAATTGTCTCTTGGGTGTGCGTGTGTGGGCGATATTTGTAGCCCTGGAGGTGTAAAAGAGTTTCGGAACTGTAGGTTTTAAATCATTAAAGCGCAAATCACTTAAATTAGATAGAAAGAGGGAAAACTAATGTAAGAAATTCGAGTAGAATATGTTTTTGTGGTTGCTTTGCCAACGCAGCAAATGTAGTGGAGGCGGAGGCGGCGGCGGCGGTGGCAGCTGAGGCTTTTCAATTACGTGAAAAGCTATTTTCTTTGGATTTTTGGCAGTTATGGTTTTCTTGGGTGTGTGTTTGAGTGTGTTGCGGTTTATTTGCCATGGAAGCGATGATAAATTACTGGGCAAATGCCAAAATATAATACCCGACCGAAATTAAATAGCCGCATTAAAGGTTTGCTTTTAAATATGTACCCCGGCTAGTAATCAATACTAGTCGTAGTAGTTTTTACTTCCACTAAAGCTAATAACTTAATTGAAGAGCACTTATGCAACACTTGTAAGATTTTTGAAGCGTTGGTCACACTAAATTCCAACTATTCAGCTTTTACTTAATTAAATTAAAGCAAAATATAATTGCTATAAATGTCTGCTGCTGTATCAAAGCAGATTTGCGAAATATTTCGAGTAAATCTCTTAAGAAGCTTAAAATGAACTACTTTCTTGCCCTTTGTCACTTTCATGCAGTGCAGCGCTTTGTGCTCTTTTACATGCTTTGTGCAGACTGTACTTTGTTGGCTGTTGTTTGTTGTACAAATAGTGCAATTTTATGTTAAAACCAGCCAGTACAAATATAATATATATAATCAAATTTGATAGTTGATAAAAATAAATAATTTTAGAAAAAATTGTTAACTACAACACATTTTATCGAAATGACTACGTAAATATAGCTCATGTCCAGCAAAACGATAAAAATATCGAGTTTTTTATAAATCTAAGTATATGTAATTTATTTTGTATTATATTTTGCACAAATTCACTGAAGATTCTAAGTGTTTCACAGTACTGTACCATATTTAATTCTTTTCTGCAAAAGACTCTTTGGAGCTCTTCAAAAAACTATTTATATTGAATTTATTATTTTGTATTTTGCGACCGAATCTTTATTTGGATCGGATTGGATATGCTTAAGCAATATTATCGATTCGCCCGATATTAACTTAGGGCATATTTATGTTTACTAAGAATACTTATTTGAATTACTTATTTAAATTATTTTAGAGAATTTTTTGTTTTTAAATTGAAATCGTTATATTTATATATATATGTATATATAATAAATATATATATATAAAATAAAATAAATATATATATATATATATATATATATATAATATATATATATATATATATATATATATATAATATATATATATAAAATTTAAGAAATATATATATAATACATATTTATATTTAAATAGAATATAATACATATTTATATTTAAATAGAATATAATATATATATATATATATTCTATTTAAATATAAATATGTATTATATATATATTTCTTAAATTTTTTTTTAAGTTTGATTAAATAATTTTTTTTAATTATTACTTAAAGAATTATGTGTAAGTTAAATTTTTTTATATGTTAATATAAATTTTTTTTTCAATTATTTTTTTTTTTAAATTTTATTTTAAACAAACAATTATTTCCAAGTTTAATTTTTTTGACATTTTAATTATATTGTTAAGAGAAAATTTTTTTAAATTTAAATTTAAACAAACAATTATTTATAAGTTTAGTTTTTTTTTTATATTTTAATTATATTTTTTTTTAATTAATTTTTTTATTATTTTATTTTAAACAAACAATTTTTTGTAGTTTAATTTTTTTATATATTGATTATATTTTATTAATTACATTTTTTGAAATTTTATTCTAAACAAAGAATTATTTGTAAATTTAATTATTTTATATTTTAATTGTATTTTTTTAAATTTTATTTTAAATACACAAATATTTGTAAGTTTAATTATTTTATATTTTAATTATATTTTTAAAACTACATTTTTTTAAATTTTAATTAAAAAAAAAAATTATTTGTATTTTTATTTTTTTTACATTTTAATTATATTTTCTTAATTTCATTTTTTTTTAAATTTTATTTCAAACAAGCAATCATTGGCAAGTTTATTTTTTTTATATTTTAATTATATTTTTTTAAGTACATTTTTTTTAATTTTATTTTAATCAAAGAATTATTTGCAATTTTAATTTTTTTTATTTTCTATATTATTTATGTTATTATTAATCTTGATACATTTAAATTAATGTTTGATATATATATTCTGTCTAAGTCATCTTTCTAATATTCTGAAGTCTACATCACCACAGCTGGCTTTGCTCGTAAATAATACAATATTTGTTAAATATTGACAAAAGAGACGTAAGGGATAATCAACGGCAGCCCAAGGCTGCCACTTACAGAATTATTTTACAACAATAGAAAATAGATCCAAATAGACTTATTAAAATAAAAGATTGTTGAACCAATAATACAAAAAAATTGCAATTTCATCTAACTTATAACAAAATTAATTACTACTTTATGTATAAATACAAATACTTTTCATATCAATGCACTTTAAATAATTGCTTGCATAAATTAATAATTAAATATTTGCAACTTTTTCATCATTTCTACAGCTACTTTATTAGGCACTTGAATAAGCGTTGGCAGCTACTTAAAAACTAAAGGCAAAAAAAATAAAATAAAATACAAAGTCTAATTACGAGTTTCAACACGGCTCCAATTGCTCTAGTTCCAGTTCAACCTCCATACAAAAGATGCAGCTGTCAAAGTTTTTTAATTGAAATTTGCTTGTACTCTGCTGCACCTTTTACCTCTTTGGTAATACCGAATGCTGCATAGAGCGCACCAAAAATGCAACACTCCCACTACAACTACTACTCGAAGGACTTGCAGTGTCTGACTGACTTTTCTCAATTAAAAAACTTTTGTATTTAAGTTTCAATCAACTTCATTTAATTTGCGCCCGTTTTCGCTTCCACGATGTTAATAAAACATGCGCGATTTACAGCAAATATTATTATCATATTAGTAACTCATCTGAGAACTTAGGCCATGAACCGAACTCTGCCCTCTGGCGTGAAACTTCTCCAAACTAAGAACAACAAGCAAAACTATTGTTAACTCTGTGCAAATGGTTTACTTGCAACACCGTGTGGAAGGAGGAGGCATGCCGCATATGGCTGGGAGGGGGACAGTGGCAAGAGCGTTGGCATTTTGAATGAATGTTGACGAAAAACTTTGTGCTTTGTGCCAGCAGCGCCAACATATTGTAGAACCCGATGCCACCGTTTGAGACAACAAACACAAAACATGGAAAAAAAGAGTGAAATAAATAAAACAAAATGGAAATTTGAATTGTTGCTTATCCGAAAATTGGAATACACTGCACACACTTACTTCAAGATATATTTCATGCTCTCAGATGTGGAAAGAAAGAGTCGCTTAAGAGAGTGTATGTTTCCTAAAGATATTTAAGACGTTTTACTAATAAAAAGTTGTGCAAAGTTGCCAAGGTCAAGGCATGAACGACCCTTTTGATTCAGCAATCATGCTGCTCATCAACTATTGCAACTAAGTGCAAAGGACTGCCAAACCTCCTCTGTTTCGGAAGCCCAAACTATACCTGGTGCACCGAAACAACTACAGAAACTAAGTGCACCTAAATCCTCGTTTTCTTAATCGTGTCTTAATTTTTGTCATTCGTAGCAACAAAGTGGTACAAATAAAAAGTTGCTACGGTCAAGGCGTGAACGACCTCTTTGTTTTAGTAATTTGCTGCTGATGCTGCTCATAATTTATTGCACTTAAGTGCACCAAGAGCTGCACTTTTATTGAAAAGATTAAATCATGCTATTATGTTAAAAATAAAATGTGCAAAGTTGCCAAAGTCAAGGCATGAATAACCTTCTTGTTGCAGTAATTTAAAGAATTGTACTGCTAATCATATATTGCTAACTAAGTTCCCAATTACTTTCGCTTTTATTGAATAAAACTAAATCATGTTATTCCATATAAAAAATAAAGTTGTGCAAAGCTGCAACAGTCTAAGGTGTGAACGACCTTTTTTTTATCAGTAATTAAATCATTTATTGCATTAAGCTACAAAATCAAATCAAATTATCAATCAAATTAATCCGTGTAAAAATAAAATGTGCAAAGTTGCTACGGTCAGGGCATGAACGAACTTTTTTCTTTAATAACTGAATCAATCATGCTGCTTATCATCTATTGCAACTAACTGATTCATGTTGTTCTGTGTTAGAATAAAAAGTTGCGCAAAGTTGCCACGGTTATGGCATGAATGAAACGCATTTGTTTCCCTAACTCAAACCGTGTCATTCAACATAAAAATAAAAGTTGTGCAATGTTGCAACAGTGTAAGGCCTGAACGACCCTATTTGTTCGTTGACTTGTTAGGTTTATGATTCATCTTGCCTATTAAGCTTCGTCTGCCAAAGCACACCAAGTTCAAACGAAGCCCATTGCTCCAAAGAACTTAATCTCCACCACAACCCTCCCCAACGACCAGCTACATATTTTATTATCATCTATTATACCCTCAACTCCTTTGGTACAGTGTATATAAACAGCAAGTAGAAACACAAAACAATTTGAATGAATATATGGCAGAAAGTTGAATAGTTGCTGCAACGTAGAACAGCAGCACCAGTAACTCAGTCTACTGCAACTCCAGTCAAAACTTTGTCCTTTGGTGGCACAGTTGATGACGACGTTGACGACGCTGATGATTACCAACTGCGATATATACTATGCCTGTTGGGTATACAACATGGACAGCCATATGATACTGAAGAGTTGGCTATTGAAAGCAAAACTTTTATTAAAACTAATAAGCTTTGAAATATCATAAAGCCAAGAACGTATGGTTAGTTCCATATGCGGGGCCTCTATCAACTTTTGTACAATGCCAAAGAAAATATGCTTAATGACTCTGAAGTTTGTCAGAATAATATTTTGCATGACTTTTAATTTGGTTATTGACAATAAATAATTGGTTTGTGGTTATTTTTTTTTTCGGTGGCTTTTTGCAAATTAATTTTTGATAGAATTTTGCAACTAAGCCGGGTACCGGATTGTGGAGCAGCTCAGCTCAATTAGTTTGTTTAAGAATTAAAGCAGGCTTAAAACTTTTTGAACAAATAGTTTTTGAAAAGCTTAAGAATTTCTTTCTAAAAGACAAAATTAGAGAAAAAAGAGCTAGTTCGTAAGAACATGGAGAGATTATTTTGACTAGTTTAAGAAATCATTTGCAATAAAAAATTTTACAACAACTTAAGAATGACTTTCAAAGACAGCTTGGAGAAAACAGTACTAATTTTAACGAATATGAAGAAGATATTTTAACTGTTTAAGAATTACTTTTTTATAGCCAACGTGGAGAAAATAGAATTAGTTCTAATGATTATGTAGATGATTCTTTTGCCTTTTCAACAAAGCGTTGACTGGGCTTGGTACACTCTAAAGTGCGAAAATCGGAGGAAGTTCCGTAGAATGAATCGAAGTCCAATCAAATTGTTAAGTAATAGAAGACAAAATAACGTTATTTCACATATCCAATTACAATCTTGGTTCTGAAAGAATTCAAATGGTCACACAAAAAATGTCACTCAAAAAATGGTCACATCTATTAGTCAATATTATTTATACTTCTCTTCAAAAGAAGAGTTTGAGGTAATCTTACTTGCTTTCACGAAGATTAACTTAAAAAAAAGCACAGAAGGAAGCACAATGTTCCAAAATAACATGTCCAAGCCGAACCTCATTAAGCGAATTTTCGAAAGCCTATTGAATATTTTTCTTGCACGAAAAAAAATAAAGGGTGATTATTATAGCAATCTACTTTTGGGCAACAAGGGTATTTTTTTATTGAAGTTTATGAAGTTTATTTGAGCTGCTGTGAAATTGAGTTAAACCAAAAACCGTTCAAAACTACTGTCAGCGCTACCAATAAAAATCCTGGAAATATCAAATCTTAATGTGCATTCTGGGCAGACAGACGGCTTCATTCAGCCATACTATAGCAAATTGCGGAACGTTATTGTGAATAACAAGCTCTACCATACCACATTTTGTTGTCCCAATTTAAAGCACTCGACTTGGTTTAAAAGAATTTGAACAAGATGTTGCTACGAACCACACAGCACGCGAAGCAATATCCCAATAAGGAAACAGTTGGCTGCGCAGTTCATCTGATCTAAAGCCTTAGGACTATTATTCTGAAAGCTAGTGTGTAGGGCTTATCCCGTAACAATTGATACAATCAAGCCAATATTGTAGAATTCGAAAGATACAGCTCTATATGTTGAAAAGGTGTAAAATTGAACAAAATCCTTCAATGTTAATATTAGACTAACATCCTTCAACATATCGAACTAGAACTCATTAATAAAATCTAGACAATTGGCATCCAGTGCGAATTGACGAAGGGACTACTCACACCGCAGTTGCAGCCAACATTTACATGAAATTATCTTCGAACTAATTATCTTCACACTAAATTAGAATTTCGTAACTTTTTCTGATTTGTATTATTTCACAAATCAAATTAGCTAGCACTTAAAAAATTACCCTTTATTAACTAAATAACTAAGATTTTGCATCAAACTGTTCATACTTCTGTTGCATTTATAGCGCATCAATAGTTCCCGCTGAAGCAGAGCATTTCATATCCGTCACATCACTGCTACCTACTTTTTTGCAGTCACAACACATGCCAAAATTCCCAAACTTACAAACACTTGAAAACTTTTGCGCACATTTACTTCAAGCATGACATAAATTGCACTCAACTTTCAACTTTTCTGTGTAATTAAAAGTCATGCCCAAAAAAATTTACTATAAAAAATATGAAATCTTCAAGGATATCATATATAAACATGTAGTATCCTGCGCCTAATTTAAAGTCGACCACTTGAACTAATCGCAGAAATTTTTTGTGCGTTTAAAAGTTTATGCATTTAACATCTGCGCCCCGCTGATGACGGCTGCAATCAGGCAAAGTACTTCGGAAATTAGTTACCAGTTGTGCAATCTACTACTTGAGCTGCCACCAAGTGGCAAGACTATCCTCGACTAAGTAGTAAACCGGCAACTGTTGGTGGCAACATAATACGTAAATTAGTTTTTAATTAATTTCAAAGTACAAGCTTTTTGCTGTATAGAGCGCATAAAATCTGTGTTGCCCAGGACCCATAAAGCAATGCCGACAAAAACAACTCAGCTGGTAGATGTCAAGTACAAGGATGAAAGCTTGATATTAACGTAACGTAACGTAACAGTTTTGGTAGTTATAGCAGCTATGTGGGAGGAGGACTGGCACACTGCTTGGATTTTGTTTGCTTTTGGCTTTACTCTGCACTGGAATGGGAGATATGACATATTTATGTGAAACTAGTGCTTTTATTTTACTATACAACACTGACTGGCACTGCTTGAATTGAAAACTGCTTCGCTAAATGTACAGAGTACATTTGTCTAATTTTTAACCAGCCATAATCGCAGCTTTCGATGCGGTAATTTTGCTGTCCATATGTGGATCACGGCAAAAACCAAAGAAATACTGCTTTGCACTGCTTTAATTTAAAACTGCTTGTTCGCAAGCATAAACTATATACCTGTCTAATATTTAACCATCCTAAGGGCGACTTATAATGCTTTAATTTCACTGTCCATCTGACTATGTGGATCACAACAAAAACAAGGAAACACTGCTTGATACTGATTTAATTGAAAACTGCTTGTCAGAAAGCAGTACACATATCTAACTTTTAAAAAGCCTAAGAGCGACTTTCAATGCTTTAGTTTCATGGTTCGTCTGACTATATGGATCACGGTAAAAACGAAGGCACGCTGCTTGATACTGCATGCAAAATGTATACATCTGTCTAATATTTATCCGGCCTTAACTGTGACTTCCAATGCTCTAATTTTACTGTAGTTATGTCTGCAGATCGCGACAAAACTAATGAAACACTGCTTGACACTGCTTCAATTTAAAACTACTCGTCAGCATGTACAAATTGTATTCCTACTTCCAATGCTTTAAATTTACTGTCCATCTGACTATGGATAACGGGAAAAAAATCAAATGAACACTGCTTTGCACTGCTTGAATCGAAAATATTTCACTTCCAATAAGTATAATTATATTTCCGATAATATAGTTTTATTTCCAAACTGCTTGTACACTGCAGCAAGCAGTTTTCGCTGAACCAACAGCAAAATATATGCATACATATTTTATTTTAGTACCAGCAATGCCAAGCAGTGCATCCTGCTGTTCGGCAGCAGCACCACGAGCTTATTTTCCTCACTTTGTTATATCCGCCTAGGTTTGTTTGTGTTTACTTTACTTTTTACTGAACTCGGGGAAAAATATCCAACTGCGTCACTTTACAACTTATAATTGGATTTATGAGCAGACAACAACGACAAAAGCAGTGCCCACTAATAACAACAACGACAACAAACACAACAACTATGTCAAATGGCCAGTCCAAGTTGCCTAGAACAAAGTAAGCTTACGCTGCTATCCAACTAACTAGCTTTTGTATCTATCGACATAAGCAATCTACTACTCGACGGGTCTGACATAACTATTGTAAGTAGTCAGCGTTCGTATACGTTGAGCTTATTTAATGGTCATTGCGATTGCATTGGAAGTGTCTTTGTCAAAGTCGTTGTCAATGCAACGGAAACGGAAATTGCGCAACAAGCTGGATGCAACGCTTTTGAGGTTTATCGAAGCTCAAAATACTCTATCGTAAAATGCAATGCTGGTAAACACAAGAGTGACGGGCTGAGAGAGAGATATCGGAGACTTGTGCTAAGTATAAAACATGCTGAAGGTTTAAGCTTACAGAGTTCTGTTATCGACTTAGCGAAGTGCGGTTATATAAGATATAAGTTGGCATATTGATTATTTCACTGAAAACAAAAATTGCAGCTTGAAAAATGCATTAAAATTTCATAGTTTTATTTGCATGCTTAATACACAGCAACAAAAAAATTAAGCTAGTATTTAGTTTTCAAATAAAAAGTTCAATACCCTTTTGATACTGCTTGAAAACTATCGATATCGAGAGCACCGGTATCCAATACTTGATGTATGTTTGATGAGAGATCAACTATGGCTTAAGATAAAAAGACATTTTATATTGAAAGTGTGTTTGAATAATATCGAGAAGTGAAGCCACGTCTCTATAAGTCCAAAGTCTGTTGAATGTCAGAAAACGTACTAAATATAGTCCAACCCCGCCGCTTTACGGGTAGCTCCAATTGTGCATTGCACGACGCTTTTTGCGTCTTATGTGCAAATAATATAATAATTTCCTCTTTTTGTAAACGATCTTTGCAATTTATCTTCATCATATTTCTCCATCTTAAGTCATCTTGATTAGCCAAAGCAACTTTGAACAATTACGAAGTATGAAACCCTTACTTGGTCAACGCTGATCTTTTGGCTGATTTGTAAGGAAATTTATAAAACTTTTATGTTACTTCCTGCGTCCAACTGTAACATTGTAAATTCAAATTCCTAGCCAGCCCCAGATGTGAGTAGGTACATATCTCTACAAAATTCACCCATCAAGCTACGGATATGAAATAGTTTAATATTACATTTTCCTCGTTCTTATTTAATATTTCTGAATTTTAAAATTGTATAATTATAAGTTTAACTGCAGCTAGTTGTACCCCGAAATTAATAATAAATAAATAAATAGTCTTGGTATGCTACGTAACAAAAAAATTTTTATCGAAATTGCGCATTCCTAGTCTACACCGTCTCTAAAATTTAACGTATTACTAAGAATCATTATAAAGGGCGATTTTTTTGTAACTTAACTTTTTGGCAAAACGTTCAGTTTGATGTCCTATGCTGCTTACAAACATTTCAAGCAAACTTACTTCTAGAGCGCAACCATAGAATTATCAATACATCCCAAAAAAGTCACCCTTTGGTGTTAGTAGAGGCGATATTGGGTCGCACATTATTGTGAATGGCGAAGACTAACATTAGACTAACCGCCATGGCTAAGACGTAAGTTCCACTAGATTGAAAAAATCGGTGTGCA
This sequence comes from Chymomyza procnemis, assembly GCA_035046065.1. Taxonomy (NCBI): domain Eukaryota; kingdom Metazoa; phylum Arthropoda; class Insecta; order Diptera; family Drosophilidae; genus Chymomyza; species Chymomyza procnemis. The sequence continues at coordinate 12,291,174 of JAWNOJ010000024.1, forward strand.
AATTTACAAGCAAGTTGGTTATTTTACATTTTGGGCGGGTTGCCTTCTAGACTTTTGTATCTCTTCTTGGGACTTACAACATATCTTCAACGACAAGTCTGTAACGTTTGACCTATTGCAATATTAAATAAGTACCGATAGATATGATAAAAAGAATCCAAAGCCAAACTGGACTCAAAAAAAAACCAATCGCAGCTCAATCGCGGCCACTACTTACAAAAAAATTATCTTGAAACGTTACGTTTTATATTTTTTTGATTTTTTTTTTTTTGAAAATTACTTCGCCAGATCCATCGCTTCCATTTAATTAAATATTATTTTTTTTTCTAAATTTTTCTTTAATCCAATTAGCGGACTCTCAAAAAATCACCCATTATGTCACTAAAAATAAACCTAGTCTATGTGCGACTCGCCTTTTTCCAGTAAATCGTTTGAAAGTAACACATAAGTTTATCAATTTCCCAGCTAAGAACTTAGATTTTTATTTTGGCCTTTTTGAAATCCAGTATTTTTAATGATGCTCGATTTTCGATAGTCACCATGAGCATAAACTGATCGCTAATCTTACTTAATCTTAGTTATTATTGACAACAACTAAGTGTGAACTAAATGTTGCTGAACATTTCATTACATGCCTAAATTATTTTGTACAATCTTGAATGTCTAGCTATGCTTTTACGAAGCTATTTTACATAAATTCTTTTCGAAATATCTATCCCTTTCAATAATAATGTAGTTACCAAAAAATACTAAATACGAAGTGCTAATTCAAGTAGCATCACACAGATTTCAGATGATCTCGACGTTTCATGTGAGTTCGATTTTTTTTCAAGTAGACACAGAATTTATCCAGTTTCCACTGATACCAATATTTTAAGTGAATTCCATTTTTGCAAGATTATTATATCTCAAACTATTCTGTAATATATAGCTACGACCTAAAAAAAATCCTATAACATTTCAGGCTTACTAATGAATGCTTCATTTTTATCACCATAGTGAGATTTTGGAATTCTACGAAATAATCCAATAGACAGCATAATCTTTCAGCGTCACGTCCAAAGTTCTTTGTTATATTACCTAAAAAGAAACAGAAAAATTGGCAGCATTAGTTAAATTGCATTTTCTAAATAATTTATTTAAAGACTAAAGATTAGCAACTTTTCAACTTTTATTTGAATTAAAAACAGAAATTTAAGCTCTTTATGTTACTCCACGTTTAAACAAAACCCATGGTAATACTTTTGCTAATTGCCCAACTATATTATATTATATAAAATTCCTTTGAGAATGTTTGCAAACTTTAACAAACTCTATGAAAACCACTTTATGGTTTGTTCTCGTGCAGTTCCATGTGCTACATACAAAAGTGTTGCCTGTCCCAGTTATAAATTAATCACTTGGGCATTTGTCTTGTTAAAATTATTTAATAAAGTAAACTTGGGTAGCGAAGGGGCACGAGAGGAAGAGGACACAACAGCAACAATTAATTTATAAAATCATCTGGTCGGAGATTTTTTGCTTGCTTGTAACAACAAAGATTGATCGCCCATTTGATTGATAACAATTAATTACACTGTGAGAAATTTGGGAGATATGTTTCCGAGCAACACGAACGAAAACTATAAGGCCAAATTGTTGTCCAACAACTTTTAAGGGCGGCAACTGCGATTATCTCTTATGTGTTTCCGAAGAGGGATTCGGTATTTCAATATTACAAAAACTTTTTTACTTTTTTTCGAGTATATACTATAGTAAATATTTTTTAAAGATTGTAAACGATTGAAATATCTAAGAAATTTTTATTTTCGTTGTAATTCAAAGCACAACCTAGAGAAAAGGAACTTAAGGAAGATTGTTGTTGATCGTTGAAATACTTTTAGCTGAAGATCTTTTCGTTATTAACAGTTTTCACTCTCCTAAGCTTGTATGATATTAAAAAAAAATGTATAAATATAATAATATAATAATAATGTATAAATATAATAAATATATTTAAAATATTTTTTGTATACTCTACAAAAATAATAACTGCGATTCATTTAGTTAAAACGTGTATATATTTATAATATTAAATAAATTACTTTACTTGAAAACCCAGGCAAAATTCTTACAGCGATTGTACCTTTTTTTTAACTTTCAAAAATTTCAGAATTTTTTAATAAAATGTATATTTTATACGATAAAATTTAAGAAAAAATTCTATTATATATTCAAAGAAGTTAAAGTTATTATTGTATACAAAAGAACTACGGGTAATTATTCTGGTAAACAGTTTCAATGTGTTTGAATAAGTTACATCAAATTTTATAGAATGTCTTTAGGTTATTTCACTCGACAAATTCTTTAAAACTGTTGGCAGCTAAGAAGATTTCCTTCTACTCACAAAAGTACGAAAACTGAATATCAAACAATTATTCGAGGAAACCAAAGTGTAAATTACAATTAGATTATATTGAATTAGGCGTAATATCTACGGATGGTTCATCTGGTAAACAGTTGCAACGTGTTTGTGACTCCGGGTAGTTTCGAGTAGATTATTTTAAACTTTTAACAGAAGTACAGTTTAACAGATATCCTCCCCACACTCAAACATTATAATAACGTTAGATCTTCTAATTTCTTAAAAATAAATGGTGTACACAAAGCTATTCTTCATAAAACCAATAAATTTTAAGTAGATTTTTTGTTTGTATAAATTACAATCTATCGAAATTATAATTAAATTAGGCGCATCCAATTAAAACCCGATTTTTCATAAAAACAAAAAATAAACGCTCTATAAGCTTCTCAGACTTCAATGTTCACAGTGATTGACAATTATAAGAGCGATCTTCCCAAAGTAGCTCTTCGGAGTGAATGGAGCCAGAATAAACTTACCGATTTTTATCTAATATTTTCTAAGAAAATTAAAAAAAATCCGTAACCTTCTACAGCATCAGAGCAAAAGTTGTAGGAAATAGTTTCTACAAAAACCATTTCCTTCACTAAAGCGAACTAAAGTCGCTACGCACTAGAAAAATTGAACTTGGATGAGATGATTCAGAAAAGACAATAGCACTTCTACTGCATCAGTAAGATAGACATTCTGAGCAACGATTTTGTCTGGCATTTGCAAATATAATGTAACATAGCAGTTGTAAAAGAAAAATTTCTTCCCTACAAAAAGCTAAAGTCTCTGTGTCCTAGAAATATTGATTAAAAAGAATTGAATTTACGTCCTAGAAAAATTCAAAATTGCATAGCAGCAATGGGCTGGAGCCAGATTCTTCACGGGATTCAGATTCTTCTTCTTTTCTAAATATGTGTGGCAGTGAGCTCAGCCTAACTTAATCTTTTTACCAATTTCAGTTTTCTACGGAAAAAGTGTCGCGAGTCGAAAACCCATAAACTTCAATTTCAACAAATCTTACATAGGATTTTTTAACTTTATCGCTTGCACAACTTTTCAGCGCTTTCTTCTGTGCAGCTAGCTCATCAATTCGTAATCCCCAGATCTCCACAATTTCTCACAGTGTACAATGCCAACTACTCCCAAGTCAAAACTACAAAATACTTTTGCAATTGATTGTTGACTGTAAACTGTACTGAACTGGACTCTGGTAAAAACGTTTCGCATTACATGCGATTTGGCACGATGCATGGTCACATTCGAGACTGCCAATGGGGATCTATGACTTTTGTTGTTATTGTTGTTGTTGCTCCAAAGGTCCAACAAAGTCGCAAATGCATTTGTACACATTTCGAACTAAACAAGCTTAATGCTGCGTGTCTAATGATGCAACCAAATCCGTAAGTAAGTGAAGACCCCGGAGACCCAGGGAGAGCCGTAGCTCTGGGCGAGGCCAACAAAACAACGTAAAATGTCAATCGCATTAGCTTTTGTCAACAGTTCTCGAACACTCGAACCCAGCGACAAGAACTTCCTGCAATTAAAATTTAGCATTTACTTTTATGGCATACTGTTAAACACATAGAAACAGTGTTGGAAAGTTTTAAATTCTAATGCTCAGGCTGGCAACAGCGTCAGCTCATGTGGCCATGTTGTCATTGATGTTGCCAAGTTGTTGTCTGCGTTGGAGTCGTCGTTGTAGTCAGCGTTGTTGCTGCTGTTGGTGGCTGCCCTCCAGTTGCAGTAAATGACATTATTAACCCAGTTTTCCGTACTTTAAGCACAATGCACACAGCCACATAAGCGCAGAGGAGCGAGCAGTAGAGAGGGAGACAGAGAGAGAGAGAGAGACACCCACACATCATACGCTTCGACACCCAAGCTAAGAACAACCACAACAACTTAGTAGCTAAAGTTGCTGTTTTGTTTTTCCTATACCCTTTCGGGTGGAAACATTTACAAGGGTATCTTCGAAAACCCGAAATGCAAAGTTTCGCAGCAAAGACAAGGAACTTGCTTTCGAAGCAGTCTAAAAAGTCTAAAAAACTTTATTTTGAAATTTTACCTGATTTTTGAGGAATTTTTTATCGGAATTCTAAATTTTGGAATTTCCTTAAAACCCGAAATGCTTAACAAATCCAAAGTTGTAGAACAGAAAAGAGTAACTTGCTTTAAAGTCTTATAAGCTATATCTGATACAGAAAGCATTCAGAATTGTCGATTTGATCCAATCTTTGGAATTCCAAAGTGCTAAAATATTAGCGTTATACTAAGATTTCAATAAAGTTTTCAGAAACGTGATTAAAAATACTTTGTTCTCTATTTGTAGAAACAAATACGATTTGAAACTGTGCTTTAAAAGGTCTTTTGGAAACATGCCGAAAAGTTCTCGAAACAGAATGAAACTTAGATAATTCGCTTCAAAAATCCTATTCCATGTAATGCTGTCGTACTTGCCTAACAATTAGTTGGTGACCAGCTTCTAGGACAATTTGGTTTACCATTCAGATACCTTTCGCTTAATGAGATCTATCAGGAAAAAATGTTAAGTAGATGGGCATTTGGGAATGTTGTAAATTGTCATTGTATTTTTTTACTAAAATTAAATGATGTGGATGTTTCACCATAAAAAGAGGTAATAAATATTCCGCTTGACTATGCGGCCAACGCTCCAAGATGACTCTTCTCCGAAGGACCTATAGTTTAGAGCCGAATCCGAACATCGGTGTCTTTTATTAATAGAGATTTACCAAGAAAATAGCGTGAGGCACAAAGGCACCAGTGCTGCAGGTTGGAGTCAAACCTACGACCATTCGATCTCAAAGCGAGTACGCTATCATTACGATACCTAGGCCCACAAAGATCTTCCAGCATAATCGAACTTATCAATTAAAAGCTTATGTCCCAAGCCGTTGAACTACTTGTTTCAATTTTATTTGAAATTCGCTTTACATATTTACAAAAAAATCTACTTTTCAAGCTATTTTGCCATCGGCTTGTCTTACAATTATAAAGGGTGCATTTTTTATTAACTAAATTTTTTGGCAACAGTTTTTATTTGTGTCAAAATAAATCACTTTTAGTCTTGTCTATAATCTAGCCACGAACCGACTTACAAACAAACATCGCTTACCAATTATTGCATTTTAGTAACAAAATAAATACTAAAATAAAGTAATATTTATCATTCTTTGAAATCATAGTTCAGATTACACAAATATGTGAATAAGCACAATTTCCGCAATCCAAATTATTACAAGTACTATCAATACATCCCGAAAAGAGCACTGATGGGGATGTATTATTGTGTCAAACTTTTTCATTTACATCAAGATGCCACGTTATTGTGAATAGCGAGCGTTGCTTAAAAACTTTTTTTTCTTTAAATGAAAGATCTTAATATGTTATTTCAATAAGATGGTACCCCATAAGAAAAAGACGTGAGACTACGGCTCAATTGAGAGGCGATACCAGGGGGCAGTTTACGTTTTCCGCCTGTCAATTGAATGTTAAGTTTCATGTCTACAGCCACACGGCCACAATGAATGTTGCACTGACAGTTAATATCGAAAAACTTTCGTGTGAAATACGAATACGTGTGAAATATTTGCAGCGAAGTTCGTCTAACATTTCCATAATAATATTTTACAAACTTTTAGGCTATTAATTTATCGTTCATTGTTTTGTAGTTCACAAATGGTTTAAGCAACTGGCCGGATCTATTGATCGGTATATATACAAATCAACCAAGATATAAACTCTCATTATCAATCAAATCATTGGATATATACATCTTAAACCATGTAGCGAATTAAAACGCTACAAATGTTGAGCAAAAGAATTTTTTTTTGAGGAATGAAAGCAGTCATAGAATCAAAAAAAATTGCCAACATAAAATTACGTATTTCTAAAAATTTCTCATTTATAAAGTTCGACAGTGAAATGGAATAAAATTTTATCTGTTGTTCTATCGTCTAATAAAGATTTTGCTGAATATTAATCCTTCTCTTGCTTTAAATTAAGATCTTAAAAATCTCCATAAGAACCATTGCATTAAAGAAAGGGGTCATAAATATATCTAGAATTATTCAAGAAATTTTTAATCAAAAGTCAGCTAGCGTTATATTATATATGAAACTAATTCCCTTTACAGATTCTGAAAGAGTTGAGCAAAATTACTTTAGGATAATACAGGCTGACTAGGAACTTGGATTGGCAATGTAAAAGTTGGAAGCAGGTAATAACATAAAAGTTTGAAGTTAAGTTACGAGAGAGGAAGAGATGACGTGATAAGATATGATTCGTAAAGGTTACTTTAGTAGGCGCATAAATCCAAGCAAATCGTAGGGGAAGCTTATCCATGTTGCTCATGATCTTGAACGCTTTTGTAGGCGAGCAGTTTTTTTAAATCAGTAATTAATGGATTTCCTAAAACTTCTTATGGAATATGAAGACAAAAGATGTTGCTTATAAGATCGTAAAAGCTTTTGTAGCCGTATTTTTTTTTCCAGCAATCAACAACTCCTTTTGAAAGCTTATCACCAAAGTGTGTAACTTATAAGATCTTTACAGCTTTTTTAGCTCTGTTTTGTTCTTTTTTTTAATCCAGCAATCAATGAGTTCTCTCTCTCTGCTTATAACAAAAGATGTTGCTTTTAAAGTCTTAAAAGCATTTAAAGCATTTTTTAAATACATTGATCCATGGGTTCTCTAAAACTGCTTTTTTGGAAGCCTATCTACAAAAGAATGTTGCTCATAGATATCTTAAAGCTTTTGTATTCCAATTTTTTTTTTTTAATTCAGTAATAATAATAATAATAAGTTCACTAGAACTTCTTTTCAAAGATCATCCCAGTATGTTTTTTGGAATCCAGCAATCAATGAGTTCTCTAGAAGTCCGTTTTAATGAAAACTTATCTATGTAAGGAAGGGCTCATAAGATATTTTGCAGCTTTTGTAGCCGTATTTTTTTTAATACGAAGTTGAGCTGTATTTCCAGCAATCATTGAGCTCAAGAGCTGGAACTTCTAAGAAATTCCTAAAACTTAAAGCTCTGATCAGCTGATTGAGCACCAGAGCCAAACCGCACACCACACAAGACATTATCTGTCCCTGATTTATAGAGTATCTTAGAATCTGACTCTGTTTTTCACTAAATCAGCTTTTTCCTTGTTTTTGCTGTTGAGATTATTTTTTTTTTTAGTTGTTTATTTTTCGCTTCACATGCTTCTTATTATATCGTTGCTGCCTGTTGTTCGTTGGTGTTAAGCTGGCAACAAATACAACTGCAACGACAACAACAAGTACAGCAGCAGCAACACCTTCTTACAACCTTCCATCTCCCGGCCTCTCCCCGCACCCAGCCACTACCAAGTGTCGTTGTTGCATGTGGCAGCCAGGGAAAAGCTGTTTCTAGTGTTACATCGCTCCAAAGCACTTCAACAGTCAACGCCTTGCCTTTGGAGTCAACATTATTATCAAAATAAAAGAAGTAAGACTACAAAAAATAAAAAAAAAAATTGTACAAAAAATAAAATAAAATAAAAAAAATCCCCAACACAAAGCTTCTACTGTTTAAACACGTTGTCGGCTCGCGTGTACAAAAAGCAAAATGAAAATGCACGAGAAAAACGACAACAAGAAAAATAAAAAAAGGAAGAAAACTCTCTTAAGTATTTATTTACATTTTCTTTTTTTTCCTACATACAGACACACACACACTGACATACACCCTACACAATACCCTACGAATACATACGCGAGTTCTTACATATATATATATAAAGTGTAAACTCAGTTTTATTTTTAACGCTGCTTGCACTTTCTATATAATCGACATATATATATAGTAGAGGGTCTTCCAGCGATTATGCTGAAACTTTGGAAAGAATTTTCGGGATTTTCTGGCAAAGCTTTGTTAAAAATTAAAAAAAAGCAAAATTTATTTTGCTTTCAATTTTGTAGGGGTAATTTTTCGTTCATTAAAAAATAAAAATTTTTAAAACAAAAAAATTAATAAGGTCTGATTTTTTAATGCAACATAAAAAAAATTTGCTGATAATTTTGATTTGTTTCGTAATTATTGATACAATGCACCTGATGTCCTTTCCAATTCAAATTTGAATTTGTTTTACAATATTATATTACTTTTTCGTGGGGTTTTCTTTTTGAAATTTTACGAACTTGAATTGGTGTAAATACAAAAAAAAATTTTTTGAACAATTAAAAAAAATTATGAATTAAAAAAAAAATACATTTTTTAATTTAAAATAATTCAAAGTTTTGAATATTTTTTTATAATATGCGCTAGGGTTGATATTTAACTATACACGAAACAGATTTATGTTCGTCAATTAAAATTCTAATGTTAAACAAAAAAATTATACAATTCTATTAATTATTGACATTATCAAAATCAAAACATTTTGTGTATATTTTGTCTTAAATATAAATGTGCTTTTTTTTAAACATTATTCCACCAAATCTGTATTTTTATATTCATACCAAATTAAGATTGTTAATAACACGCTTGAAAAATATTGTAGTTGATGCCAGTACATATAAAAAAAAAAATTGTGTATATTTTTATTTCAAGAAAATTAAATTTTAAGAAGATACCAATTTTTTCCGAAAAGATCTATTGTAAACTAAGCCTAATCAAATGTAATGGTTTTTAAATAGTGTAGCCTTAAACCAATAGAAGCAACAAAATCTTATTAAGTCAAGCTAATAACTTATTATGTCAAAATACTAAAATTTAAACCATATTTTTTGTTTTGGATTGTTATAAATTCTTATTTCACTTATATAAAAGATTTTTTCTATAAAATTACATAGTCAAAATTCAAATTGTCAGTTCTCTTTAATTTATACTTCTTTTCAAAAATCTCTGGTTGTCGTCTGTAGAGACTTTCTCATGAAAAAATTGTATTTTAATAATTCGTTTTAAATAATAATTTATCTTTAAAATTTTACTGTAAATCTAAATAAATTTCTCTTCTCCTTTACCATATTTTGTTGTTTTTTTTTTAGACAGCATTTTTGGAACAAAAAATATTATTTTTGTTTTGTGAAATATCTAATAAAAGTTTTATGTTGAAAAGAAGTTTATATATTTTAATTAATTTAGTCCGCAAATTGTTTTCTTTTCTAATTTAAAATACTTTTTTTATTATTTAGCTTTCAATAAAAATTTTTTTATTTAAATTTATATTTTTAATCAATTTAAAATTTTAATTTTTTATTAAAAAATAAATTTTTTAATCAATTTAAAATTTTAATTTTCAATAACAAATTTTAATATTTAATAAAATATTTTAAAATTCAATAAAAAATTTTAAATTTTAATAATCAGTAAAAAATCTTGTATTTTAAATAAATTTTTTTGTAAATTTAATTAATTATTTAATTTTAATTAATAATACATTTTTTTACTTAAATATAAAATATTAAAAAAAAATTTTAAGTTTAATTTTAAATAAAAAATTTGTATTTAAATTGTTAATAAATTAAAAATTTTAATTTTCAATAACAAAATTTAATTCTCAAAAAAATTTTCAAATTTTAATTTTCAATATAATATGAAAAATTTTACTTCAAAATAAAAAATTTGAAATTTTCAGTTTCATTAAAAGTTTTAAAGTTTAATTTTCCATAAAAAAATTTTTAATAAAATGAAAATTTGAATTTTTAATAACAAAATTTAATTCTTAAAAAATGTTCAATACAATATGAAAAATTTTACTTTAAAATAAAAAATTTGATATTTCAAGTTTCAATAAAAAGTTTTAAAGTTTAATTTTCATTTAAATTTTTTTTTTTAATTTTAATACATTTAAAATTTGAATTTTCAATAACAAATTTAAATTTTAGTTCTCAAAAATTTTAAATAAAAAATTTCAAATTGTACTTTTCAGTAAAAAATTTGTAATTTAAATTTTCAAGAAAAAATTTTAATTTAAATTTTCGATAAAGAAATTTTATTTAATTTTTCAAGAAAAAAAACTTAATTTAAGTTTTCGATAAAATAATTTTATTGAATTTTTCAATAAAAAATTATATATTTTAGCAAAAAAACAATTATTTAATTTACTATTAAATTAAAATTTTTCAGATAGTTACAAAATTTTCGTAATTTTATCTAAGATATGTTTTTTCGTTCTTTTAAAAATTATTTCACCGTTTCTGGAGCACTTTTAATTCTTTTCATATTTTTATTGCCTTTGGTCACTTCCGTATTTGGCAATTAATTAACTAGATTTTACATTTTTCGTAGTTTTTGGCATAACTTATTTAATTTTGCAGCTCCCAATGGCAGACCCTGTATACTCTGTTTATTCCTAAACATACCACGTGCATGCATAGTATGTGCGTATTTGAAGTTTCAGTTGTAGTGGGTTTGTAGAGTAGGTATTGCTCGGGGTTTGTGTCTCATATTTTGCAGCTATTACGCGTATTTTCCAAGCGAACAATTAACTCTTGAGCTGTAAGAACATATTACATTCGGTTGACTAGCCAGAGCCACTTGCTGTAGTAGTCCTGGCAACTTGTGAAAGGATTTAATATTAAACTCAAGCTTGCATACCTGTCGTCGTGATTGTTGAGTTGTGAAAATGCTTTTAATTTCACGTTTCATAGATTTAAGAGTCCGATTAAGATCTGCAAATTAGCGGGCAACATAGAATTTCACTCGGTTCTTCAAACTTCTGCCGTCTGACGTTAAACTTGAAGTTATTTTGACTTGAAAGTGCAACTAAGTTTATTTTTGCATATAACAAATTGGTATAACTTTTTAGATAGCAAATGAATTAATTAATTTGCAAAACTGCAACTTTTGCCTAAACGTTACTCTTCTTCAACTTAATAATTAATACAAAAGCGTTGCGAGCAAGTTTTTAAGACTCCAGACCAAATGTTTTATGCCAAAATTTAAGCAGAACACTTAAAAAAACATAAACACTCGGCTTATGAGATACTTCTTTCCATGCAAAATTTACAACTGTTGTAAAAACTCAACTGGTTCAAGGTCTTTGTGCAAATATTATTCAAATAATGATAAGAAGAACGCTATAAAAGCTTAATTGACAGACAAGCTTTAAAAATGATTACATTACTCATCTGGCCCGCTTCTATTTTTTGTTACTTTTTAATGAGTCACATTAAAATAAACATAAGCAAAAAAAATCTGTTCCATTTCGGGGTTTATAATACTAAAATACAGAGAAAAAAAGACCCGCCTAATGTTTATTTAACTCTTCGGGCGTCATAGAGCGACAATTTAACTTGACATTGGCTACAAAAGTTGAAAACGCGATAAAAAAAGCAAGAGTTAGTTGATTGCCTTAAGACAGATAAAAATAATAACAATCTTTTGCGTAATGCGAGATGACGTGAAACTTGAAAAAACAAAGTAAAGTTGTATAACAGAATCTTAAGTAAATTTTAGCAGTTAGTAAATTTACGTGACGGCTACAACTATAAATATTGTAGAAGGTGTTTTTTATGGGAACCGAATTTACGAAGGGTATCTTTCGAATACCAGTTTTGGCATTTGGAACTAATTCCCTAACAGACAGCTTCATAATTAGGACCAAGCACTTCAAAGCGTCAACTAATGGTTATACGAAACTTTAAGCTAAAGAACCTGCACTACTGCGTTGATTATTCGCTCGTATTTTTTAAGAGCGATTGCTTAAAATATCAGAAGATTTTTTTGATTGTCATGCCAAATCGATAACAACCCGATTAATTCACTGCCGTCTTGAACGAAACAATGTATTCCGCATTCAACTTATGGAATGGACTACGATTTCTCAAACATGTTAGATATTCTAGGATGAAAATCATATCAATATCGAAGCTGACACTGTTTAGTAAAGAATTAATTCCAAATCCCCGAGAAATTGTTTTCAAAAAAGATTTCTCATATTAAGATTATACAGAGAATGTAAATAAAGAAATGTAGAATTAAGAAATTTTTATATGTTATATCCTGCTTTCATTTTATACATTGTAAATCCAAGTAGCTGGCCAACCCTAGATACGGGACGTGGCATATCTTTTTGAACTCTTCATTTTCCAGAAATTTCGACAAATATCTTAACATTGCTCCATGGCCAGAAAAGCGCCTTTAAAGTTTCTATCGGTCGATTTGTAGAACGACGCTCGCACAAAAAATCATGTGATTGTGATGTTCATTCCAAATCGATAAAAAATCGATTAATTTATACCCGCAACGAACGAGACAATGTAGTTCATCCATGCAGTATTATTGAGGTTATCCAAGTCGAAAGTTGTAAAAAATAATCGCACAATATGAAAATCGTAGCTGATTATGATTAACAAGGAATTAATTCCTAATCCCCTTGAAATTGTATTCAAAAAAGTTTTCTCATATTAAGATTACACAGAGAATAAAAATAAAGAAATGTAGAATTCAAAAATGTTTTTAGGTTACTTTCTGTTGTCATTTTATACATTGTAAGTCCAAGTAGCTGGCCAACCCCAGATATGGGACGTGGCTTATCTTTTTGAACTGTTCTTTTTGTAGCTTAGGAGTTGAAATATGTTAGCAATATAGGTAAAAAGTTTATGCAGGCTTACAAATTTGTTAAAATTCTCTTAAATTAATTTTTGGAAATGTAATTTTGCTAGGTGCAATAGAGTAAATTTAAACTTTTAAAGATAAGAGTAAGGTTACAATATATTCTTTAATTTAATTTCGAATTTGTAGAGATATTCTTTCACCAGAAACCAGCAAACGTATATTTTTATGAACATATCTTGATCAAAAATAAGTCCCTAGATCTGAGTATTTTATAGTTCTTAGGTTGGCACATTTCTCAGCGATGTTGACATTTGCAAAAGTGACACCATCTCGAATAAATCAGTGATTATGCTATCTTCGATTTTCCCAAGATCTCATATCTGTTGCCAAAACGCGTTCCATGGAGCGAAAAAAGCCGCAATGAGCCCAGGCAGCTGAATTTGGTAGTTGTTGGTGATCCATTCGTTTTTAGCCAAATGTGCAACGTCGCGATTGGTGGGGGAAGCTCCACGAGTTGTTTGCCTGCATATCCGGTTTTTTTCACGCAAATGCCTCGGAACGCCTAAATAATACGCCTAGTTAACGGTCTGCACTTGTCGAAGGCATTCATGATAAACAACAACCTTGTAATCTCTGAAAACTGTGAGCATTCCCTTTTTTTCGACTTAAATCGACGAAGCTACCAAATTATCGTTTTGTTTAAACAAAATATAATAGGTATATTTTTTGCATAGTTGTCTTGAAGACATTTCCACTGTAATTCAAAAATACCTAGAGTAAAGTTTAGGTTAAGTCGGTAGGCCCCAGGGGGCAGGATCTCACAGAGTTCAGTGAGATCCTTAGTGAAAGAGTAATTATTACTCGTGACTTTTATCGATCGCCACTTCTTTTGCTTATTGTAACAAAATACGTTTTTTTATGCTTAAAATGCTTTTCTTACTGCTGGCGCCCTCTATTTGGAATAGTTTATATAAGCAATTGGCAGCACTTTTCGGTAGATATGAAAAAGCATAATACAAACAGCAGCTGTAAGTATTATTTTATAATTTTTTACATTTAAAACTTAATTTAACCAATTTTTTAAAAATATTTCGATTTTCCGAGACATGCGCTCTATTTCTAATGAATTATTAAATAGCTGTAGGTTTTGTGCTAAAAATCTAGTTGTTGCAATTTTTAATCAAAAACAAACAAAAATATATACTCAACGCTATAAAAAATATAATTTCCTTTTGGAATCACTGCAAGATATTTACAAAATTGTTGCATAATTTAATTGCCAAAAATTTTAAATCGTTATCCTGCTAAAAACAGTTACTTTTGTGTTTGTGCCTTTGAGCGAACGAAAAATGTAAATTTTCTGACAAACAAAAAACAACGAGAGCAAGAACCATAGAGTTCCGAGTTCAGTGGAGGTAAACGAAACATGCAATTTGGAGGCATATTTTGTTTTTACTATAAATGGGATTTTTGAAAACTTCCAACAACAACAACAATAACGACAACAATTTTACATAACTGTAAAGCAGTTGCTTGTTTTGCAAAAAAATTAAAAAAAAAAAAAATAAAAAAGAAAAACTCCAAAAAATGTTTGTACACATTTAGGAGCTCAAATATGCGGGCCCAACGAAATGGAACAAAATATGCACATGAACATATTTTCAAATGGATTTTGCAAATACAAATAGGTGCTCACAGATACACACACACACAGAGTGGAAATATATACACACACAAACACACACGCATAGGTAAATGTGTGTATATGGAGCACAACCTAGTTTTACTTATATTGCTTGAGTGTGGCAAACCTATTGATATTTCATTTTACATTTCGTTTTTTGGGGAATTTGCATATTACATTCGTACGCAGGGTAGCAATACATTTGCCTGCTATTCGATTATTCATTGCATTTTGTGTTATGAAAAAATGTTTGCGCACCAACCGGACCTTGGCTTTTTGGTATTTTTGTGATTGCAAAATGGCGGCCGCTCACAAAATATGCAATGACAATTTTTGGGCTATTTCGCACACCTCAAAAAGAAAAAAAAAACAATGTAAAATAATAAAGTTAATAGAAAATATGTCACGAGAGGAAATGTTACTTTTAATGTAGTTTGAAAAATAAATATTAAAAAGCCCAAAGAAATGCAGTGTTTGCTTGTTGATGCGATGTAGCAAGCTTGCAAGACCAAGGTGCGTTCACAAGCTTTTGTGTGCAAAGTGTGTGGCTTGCGTGAAATATATATATATTTAGATTTTAATCTACTTAAAATAACATGTTGTCATTTATAAATAAATCTACTTAAAAAAGTATGCGAGTGAAAAATACGAAGCCGTATCTATATTGCAAAATAAAATTTCAATTTAAAAACAGCCCACAACTTTCATACAAAAATAGCTACAAAAACAAAGATACATCTTAATTAAAATCCTCATCATTCTTTCACTTAAGCTCTACAAGTCGCTAATACTAAATAATTTAAATATTTAATTAAAAATTTCTACAAAAAAACGGAATACAGTCCTACAGCGCCCATCAATATTTGATGGCTGCATAAGCTTCAACCAAGCAGCTAATCATGCTTATTCATCAAGCATTACACCCATCAGATTTACGAAAATAACAACAAAAAAAATTAATTAAATATGCAATTATGTAAAAATAATTAACTTGAGAGAAGAACTCAACAACAACAGCCAAAAAAAACTCATTTACACTGCTCAAAGCACAAAATTCGATAATTTTAATTTTGGTTTATCTGCCAAGAGCGCCGGCACCTCCGACAACGACGACGACTTCAAGAAGATCTCCATTGCCGCTTTCAATTTTCCTCAAAAATTCACTTTAAATTATTAATGAGGCTAAGCGTTTAGCACGTTTCCAGCGCTTGGTTGGGCGCGTTTACAACGCCGTGACAGTCAAAGCAAAGCCAAACCAGAACCAGACCAGAACCAGTACCCAAACGAACTGGGCAGACATACAGTCAGTCACTCAGTCAGTCAGCCCAGCCGAGCGACATTCAGTCATTGAGTGAGTGTGTACTGTGTGTATCCCCAATAGCTGGTATAGAGATTTTACTCATACATAAATAAAGAACCCATTATCAAATGGCAGTGTAGAAACAACAACGAACTATGTCTATGTTTCCTACAACAGCAACAACAACAGAATACAACCACATCAGAAATACTTCTCTCCAAAAAAAAAGACATAAAAAGACAATTTGAACAATGCGCGCCAAGCATTAAAAAAAAAGTTTTGCGTTCTTTTTGCAAGCGAATGACTTTGGTAAAATATTTTACATAGATCTAGATAAGAGGGGCAGGCCGAGTGAGTTTGGGAGTAGTACAACATCGCTTGGTACATTTATAATGAGCATATTTGCAAAACGCAAAGAAATGTGTGTTTGGTAAGAATAGTCGTGCACAGTGGGACGTAAGTTCAAAACATGTGACAAAAAACAGGAAGGAAAATTGGGCATTAGTTTGGTAACTGCTATAGTTTTGTTATATTCTAGCTATGATATTTGCTTGAACGCAGAAATTTTGACTAAATTGTGGACTTAGCTTTTCGAATACAACATTTATCATTATATTACACAAAATATGTTAGTCTTCTTCCTACTTTCCTTTGCATTGTCAAATGTCAAAACTTCAAAATTTTCCGCGCATCTTTTATAGTTACGGACTATTGTAAGATCTTGCAACCGCAGTGGCATACGCCTCCAAAATAAGGCCTTCAGAATGTTCTTGGGACGAATAGAATCACCATGAAAATGTGGCTGGGAACTGAATGTTCTGTGGCTCGAAGAAGTGATAATAGCATTAAAAATTCCTTAGTATCTGAACAATCCCACAAACAAACTGGCGTTCAAACTGTCTATAAGACAACAAGTCACAAGTAAGAGAATCAAACTGCATACGCTCTCTTAGGCTCAATTTGGCGCACCCGCTAACCTTAGAGCTGTTCTCCATATCTGCAATTCTCGATTTGAGTAGTCTAACGGCGCCCTAGCTTATTGGAACATTAGACGAAGTTTAAAGGTAAAAGAAAGAGTTCTATTGAATCGTGCCTTAAGATCTCGTAAGATGTAATCTGTTCAAGAAGTTATTAAGAAAGCCATTCATACGCCTTAGATACACCGCGAATATGCAACATCTGAACCACCCAAACGTGCTGCTGATCAACCTGCTGGACCACAAGATAAGACCATAAGTCACAATTACCATTCACGCTGACTTTATAGCTGTTCTCTAAAACTACAATTTTCGATATGAGAGGTCCAACGGCGCCTATACTCTATGGCTGATTGGCACATTAGTTGAGGTTTAAAGATAAAAGAAGGAGTTCTGTTTAATCGTGCTTTAGGATCTCTAAGTTATGTTCTACGAGCTAGAAGCACCGTCGGTTCAAGTAGTTAATAGAGAAGCCATCCACACGCCTTATATACACCGAGAATCTGCACATCAACCGTACCTATCAACCTACTGGGCAACTGCCAGATCACAAGGAGACTCAGAAGAACACATTTAAAGTTATTGGAATAGAAGCGGCATAGTTGATATGTTATATGTAATCATTTGAAATGCTCTACAGCTCGCACCAAAAAATAATCTTATCTTTACAATTGATATGACATTACGAAATGGGAACTAAAAGATGGATGGATACACGCTGCTACGAAAGATTGCATATGTAGAACTTACACCAAAGATTATAAGTGAGTTGCATGTTGATCGCCGCAACTAAGGTCACTTCTTGGAAGTAGAGATCTATATAATTTGTTTACTCTCACGCTATACGTTGTATAGGTGCGACGATGTAGTTTATTTTTAATAATTTTTTAACCACAGTAAACTCTAACCACAGTAAACCTTGCGTAAGTCAAGGTTCTATAATATCCAGCAAGATTGTCAACAATTTTTATACCCTGCAGCCGGGAACACTAGACTTCTTCGATATACATATGTAAAGGAAAGACCTTGTGACGGATCCCAAGTCTCTTATACAAAACTTGACTGCATATTATAATCTCGGGTAGCAAATTAGCCGTGCATACGATCTTCTATGCGTCCATACGATCATCTCCATTTCATAGACCATAAGACGTAGAGTCGCATTTCTCCGTGCAAGATACTGTTTATCGCACCATTTTGATAGCTCTTCCCGATTCCCCGCAGTAGAGTGTCGCACTTTACAACCAAACTATACAACAGTCTGACTTGAAACTTAGCAGAGTAAGTAAGTATTACAAAAATGAATAAAATCAGGGGAATACAAGGAAAGTTTAATTCCAATATAAAAGAATTCAATCCCAAAGTGCTCCAGACCTTGCCGATAAACTTATTAAATAATGGACTTACATAACTATGAAACCAAGTGGTATTGGGACATATAATTCGGTAAGCTGATGTGGCTCTCTATTTGAAAAATCTATTATAACATTTAAGCGATGGGACCCCAGATCCTGCTATAACAGATTTAGTATGTCAACTTCCACACCCCTTAATATACAATAGGACGTCTTGAATTTTTTTTATAACTTGCCCTCAAATCTCATCAAAATCGGTAGAAATCTATAGATACTTAAATTATATCTAATGTTATCTTAAAGAAATAAAATCTGTTGCATAATTTTGGTTCTTACAAGATCGGCAATTGAAAGAAATGCACTTTTTCCGAAAGCAAAAGTACAGAGTATTCTTCTGTATTGCATTTTTTCGATTCTTCCGAAATATAGGCCGTTATGCCGTAAATACCGAAAATATATACCGTGATGGCGTAAAAGCATAAATTCTAAGAATTAATGTGTAACACCTAAAACATTAAGACGATTATGGCATTTCAAAAATTTAATTTAGATTTAGTACTTAACTTTTATTAGCCGAAGGCCCAAGTAGCCAGTGCTTACTCATGTTAGTTACAAGTTTATTTAATTATTTTATAAGTACATTTATAAATCATAAATCATAAACAGAGGTCGACTAAGAAAGCGCCTAATTGACAATATTGATGATGACATGCTGATGATGGAGGTAAGGAACTGCTGCGCCCTTGCTAACAACCGGGACGAATAGAGAAGTATTGCTGGGAAAGCCAAAACACACCCCGGGTTGTAGAGCTGAATGATGAACATTTTTCAATAAATAATAATAAATTATTCTGTTTTAGCCTAAAAGTTGTGGATGTTTTCAAAATTAACTTGGTAGAGTGACTCGATGCGCAGCCAACTTATTAAGATCGCGTACGCGTCAGCTTTCGTGACTCCGTAAGACTTCTATACGGAACTACCTCTGCTTTGGGTTGTAAGTATGTTTTATTTTTTAAAGCGTTTTACTAAAATTTTTTGGTTGCCAGATTTTGCTTGCCTATTTCGTTGTTTTCTTTTAAATTTATCTTTGAGATTTCGCTTAATTTACTATTTCAAAATATGAATTCGAAAATATAAAGGAAAACAAGAAGTAATTTATTTCCCTTCGAAGTTATCGATCCAACTTCATATCTCTACTAATAGCTGTGTTGTTTCTTTAATAAATAACAAATAATGTGTTTTTGCTAGTCAAGTCAGTTCTAGACATAGGCTAGCAAAAAATAGTCAACTTTTGTGCCACTGCTCAACCAGTTGGTTCCACTGTCAGTTCCAAACTTTTCATTATGTTGATGGTCGCCCATGGGTACGCGTCCTGTGTGTGCGCGCGTCTGCTGCTATGCTACAGGTGCTGCCATCCAACTGCTGCAACTGAGCAAAGTTTGTCGTGCGCAGAGAGCAGGAGGCGGCGCCCTCTCTACACTAACTTATCTTAAAGGCTGCATTAACTATGAAATGTAGTTGCTAGTTTTGCTTGTAATTGTTGTAGCCGCTTGCCAGACGACTGCCGGTTTTGAAAGTTGGCAAACGACACCAGCAATTAAAATTTTTTCTTTTTCCCAAATTGCGCTGACTTTGACGATTGCACAAAGTGGTAGCAGCCACTCCCACCCACACACACACACACTGTTTGGCAGTCAAAAACCACAAACTTATTAATTTTACAATTATAAAATAAATTGTGAGTGCGCCAATTAATTTGCGGTTAGCAAAAGATACAAAATAAAAATAAAAACAAAAAACACTGAAAAGACTCGCTCTCAGTCGCAGACTGGCGCTGATTCCGACTCTGTGTCTGGCTGCTGGGCACAAACCGCCTACAATCAAGCTACAGCATCATTAAGCGACGTTTGTATTACTTTTCTTTCACGTTAATTGGAAACCGAGGCTGTCGCAGTAGTTATAAGGATGTTGCTTGGCTTTTTTTTCGCACACTGGAATGAGTTAAGAAGGCGCTGGCGCCTGGGCGCAGGACATGCAGCAGCAAGAGCTTGCCATAATTGCTGCTGATTGTTTGCCAAAAACTGGCAGCCAACAGGCGCAGGCGAGAACAAAATGAAACGTAAGATCCACGGGCATGCCAAGTGCCAAGACTGTAAAGTTGATGCCACCAAAAAATAAAAAGAGAGAAATACTAAGGTTGGTTTGGAGTATGAAGTGCGCCGCCTGTTATACGTCGCATCGTTTGTTATTTTTGTTATTTTGGCAAAGAAATTTTCTTAATTTAAAATTGAAATTAAGCTACAAAACGACAAACCATTTATAATGCGCTCAAAACATACACAGATGACAGACACAACACAGCGACTACTCAGTCTTCTGAGATAAATCTAAGGGCAGGATACGCAGGAATTCGTCTCAGCAATAGCTGGCTTACCCGGCCACCCAGGTAAATGCATGAATTCGTATTAAAACATAATTGGAGGGTGAATTCATGATTTACTGACTATAATAAGAGTATACAGCATTTTGATTTATTTGATGCAAAGTAAATGAAATCCTCTAGACAAGAACGTAGCTGAGATTGGCTAATTTTTGAGAATTATGTGATTTATTTTTGTTTTCTTAGCAGACAGAGTTGGCGTTGATTTTAATCTTAAAAGTTGTGGGCGCCGGAGCAGTGGAAATTATTAAGCATAAATTTGCTGGAAGGTGTTGTGACATTTGAAGGTTGATTTCAAGAGAATTTTTAAACATAAGTTTGCTTGAAAATTTATTTGGTTGCTATGCGCAGCACATAAATCGCAGCTAGCGCTCCAAACTATTTACCAACTCTTTTTATTGAACAAAAAAAAGTATACTAATTTAGCCCAATTATAGGCCTTTTTAGGTTACAACTATTTCATGCGCACATTGGTAAGTTTTATTTAACAATAATTTTATAATTCACAACACTGACGTCAAGACATAGTTATTCAAGACTGAGCAGCGCTTCAATGAAATTATTGTTTTCTGGAATCTGCCTCGGTGTGTTTTCCAAGGGCCATGTTGCTAGTTTTACGATATAAGAACTATAGTTTACTTATTATATTATTTTTATATTATAATTATATATTTATAAATTGACAAAATTTTGCGCAATATAATCTTATTAATTACATTTTCGTAATTCAAAGAATGTTTGAGTTTGAAAAATCTTCCTATTTAGTTTTTTCCAGCAATTTAACAATTAGTTTTAATTTTATTTGATAATAAATATAAATACAGCCTGCAGATATCCAGTTATATAAACAACAATATGGATTTTATGAAACTTTTTTTTAAGTTGTTAGCAATGTGTCAACGTAAATTTGATAAAGCGTTCGCGACATTAGATATTTTTGGTTCCCTTAGAATCGGGTAGAATCTTTTGGATTCATGAAAAAAAAAACTTGAAGATTAAAGCCGCTGTGAGGCTGATGTATCATAGCGATATCTTAAAAGCTAACAACTGAAAAAGTGAAATTAAGAATCAATAAATTAAGAACTATGGAAATCGTTAGTAGAAATGCTCTCATTTTTAACTTTGTTTCCACAGTTTTCCCATAGATGTCTCTAGGAGTAAGTGTTGATCGATTTGAATTGAAATCAATATACAATATCTTAGATAGTCTGCATTATTGTATCAAAACATTTGTGGATATCTGTGTGAATCATTTTAAGTCAATGTTTATTGAAAATGTCAGTATTGGAGCTGAATTTACGTTATTTGCGGGAAGTATAGTTTTTCTTTTACAATTCAAAGAAAGTTACGAAGAAAGTTCATCGTTTGCGCTTGAGTTCGTACCGATTGGCGTGACAGAACGGTGGTTTCGTAAGTGTTGATTTTCACATTAAAGATCGGCATGTTGATTAAGGGAAATAAGTTTACAAAGCTGCAGAATTGAAAGCATTGCTTGACCAAGACGGTACGGTTTATACTTTCTCGGTTGATCTCGACTGTAATAATGTTTGCAGTGTCCGAATTATAATTGGTTTGTAAAACATTAGAAAACTGGGAAATTAGAAGCAAAAATTACCCGGTTGAAGGTTTTAGAAAATGGAGCAGTTGCGATTGCAGAGTAATTTTTTGACTTACGAAAAGTTTTTAATCAAACAGTGAAGCTACAAAGGAATCACTGAATGTGTCAGTCTCAGAACTTACAAGCAAAAATGCTTTAAATTTTGATTATCGAATATTTTTTTATAAACCATTTCAAGGGAAGCTACAAAAAAATCACTGTATTGATACAGTATACAACTCATCCGGAAAGTCGCTGTGTTAATGATGTCTAGATTCAACAGCTAAGGACTTTGCATAACTTTCAAATGAAACAAGTACGAATAGGACAGATACTTTGACAATCGATAAATGTAGTTCAAATTGTTTATCGTTTACTAATAATACAATAAATAAAAGTTTGGTTTTTAGTTAGAATACGCATATTCAATTAGATAACTTCAAAATGCAACGACTTGGATTCAACCATTTGAAGTCAGATTTATGGATAATAGCAGAAGTTTGGTAAAATTAGAAGAAAATATTTGTATTGATAACACTCTCATGCAGGTCAATTGCTATGATTTGATGTTTCTTTTGATCACAAGAGAAATTAATATTAAGGAGGTCCCAGGTAGCGTAGTTGCAGCATACTCGCCTCTCAAACTGAAGGTTGGTGGTTCGATTACACCCTGCAGCACTGGTGAAGTTGCCTAGCATAGCTAGCAAGCTAGCATGTATAGCTAGCAAGCTGGCCTATATAGCTAGCAAGCTAGCATAGACTTTTTTTGACTAAGGAAATCTTTATTATTTATAGACTGCCGTTTGAACTCCGTTATCTCTAGGTTCCTCTTCTCTTCGAACAGTTATTAATATCTCTATGTTCCGCCTTTCAATTGATGACAGCAGTGTCAATGGATATAAATTTATTTTTATAATATAATAATAGACAAAAACTTTGTATTAATCCCACTTTAAGGTGCATAGGTATTTTATTTGATTTCAAGGATAATTACTAAAACAAGAAGATTTGTCCCATGACTACACAATTACCAACATTATATAAAACTTTTTAAAAGTTAAAATATTTACCTTAGAATATAAATATCATCATCAGTAACTCTTGAAACTCCTTTAGGATCATAGGAGTTGCATGATTTTTTACGAACGTAAGCAAATGAGCTTTTAATTTGTAAATTAAGCAGATAAGTAATAAGTTAATGTAATAAAAATAAAGTCGCAACAGACAATAAAAGCATTTTTCAGCAGGAAGCTGTTTGTCTCAAAAGATGATGAGCCTAAAGAGCTTAGATGATAATTCTGTCAACAAGAGAAGTTGCGTTCAGTTGCGATAAGATGATAAACCCAAGACTAAGATAAGATGTTTTGGCTAATTCAGCTGATGGATAAGCCAGTACTGAAACTGACACTTCAGCTTGATGCAAGACTTTTGTAGAACCCTGAGCTTACCTAGCACTGACATAGCTAGCACATAGACGGTATTTGTCTAAGAAAAATTTTTTTTATTTAAATCTGGCTATAAACTGAAGGTTCGTGTGGGGTTCTCATCCAATAAATACTAATAGATATATCTCCATGCTTCGGCTTTGCAGAAATGGCTCTATAGTTATGGAGTTAGCAAGATGAAAATAAAATTGTTTCATTTTTTATAAATATTTATTGAATAAACATCAAAATTATTCCCTTTGACTATGCTTATCACTCCAAACACGCAGCATAGTGTGATTTTCCCAGCTAAATAGCGTCTATTTAATTTCTCCGATTGGAATCAAATGAATTTATGCAAAAATAAATGGCATTTTTTTTAAACTTTATTTACAGCTGGCTGACTTTTGGTGAAAGCCTGTGAGAACCCCAAACTAAGTCGAAGTTTATACAATCTTTCATAAAATCCACATAAAAGCCAAGCGTAACGCTGCTGAAGTTAATAAAATAGTTAATAAATGAAGTTCATTTAAATAAATGTATGTATAAACTAAACTTTATCTTCATAAGTAACTCTGCTAGTTCACTATTTCCACTGCATTACGCGCCTGCACACACCACACACATTATTTCAAGTTATGGCACACCCCTCGCAATTTCTTTTAAATTTTTCTTTTTTGGCAGATTTCCTAAAAACTTTTAACTTGATGGCTTTTATTTTGCTTCGCATTGGCTCGCTTTCATCTTGCCCATAAATCATTATTACATGCATAAATTCACCTACTTTTCAAAAGTGTCATCAACCTAATTGGCAAGTTGAGTAGAAATCTTGTCCTGACAGCAAGCAATTCCATATACTACATTGCACATAACTTGACCTTTTTCTTGTTTTTGTTTGGCACTATGCGAACCCTAGCAACAACTAGTCCTGGCAACACCATTAACATCAAATTACCAAAATAAATAAAGCAAATTCCTGTTAGCACCCCTCGAGAGTAGACACAAGCTTAAAAAAATAAAAATAAAAAAAAATCATAATAATAGAAGAGAACCAAGAAAACCCCACAAACAAATTTATAGGTAAGCATATAAAAGGACGAGAGCAGTGCGGCAGACACAATGCCAATAACAATAAACGCAAATAAAGTTTATGGCAGCGCTAAACAGGCGGACGGGGAGCTGCGTCGCACGGATGGGACAGCGGAAAAGGTTACAACAACGACAACGAAAGCAACAACGAGAGCAGTGGGGACTATATAGATTACAGGCCATTTTTACTAACGCCATTGAAATCGCCTGGCAGCCAGGACAACATAAACTGTCTTTTAGTATGGCCGCCGGACATTGTACGTACGTGCACATATTTATATAGTCCTTGTATATGTGTGGGTTTAAGGGCACCCAAAACGAATCACTTTAAAAATCTTACACAAAACATTGCTCATCATCATCATCATCATCTTCATCCTTGGCAACATCATCATAATGATCACAGCTGCTGCTGTGGTTGCCTGCCACTGACAATCTTAAAACACCGCAGGCGGAAGTGAAAGGCAAACAATAGGAGGTCAATGGAAAGTACAATTTGTGTTCGAAAATTTCAAATACTCTTTGGTAGGTCGCAAATTTTGAAGAAATATATTTGGAGCATTTGTCAAATGTTTTTAAAAGATTTCTGAATCGTAGTGTTGAGAGCTCAAAAAAAGCAGAAGACTGCGACAAAGAGATTATATAAAAATAAAATGGTTTAAATTTATTTTTTATATTAAATGCTGGACAAAAAAATAAAAAAAAAATCATTAAAATTAAAGAAAAATAAGAATTAAAATATAATAAAGTGTAATATAAAATAAAAAAAATATATAATTTAAACAAAGGTTATTAAAATAAACCTAAATAAAAAAATTAAATTCGATAATAAAATTAAAAAAATAATAAAAATTAGATAAATTCAAATAGTGTAGAAAGTAAAAAAAAAAAATATTATGTATAAAATAAAATTAAATCCAACATAATTAAACTGTCAGAAAAAATGTTTAAAAAAAATGTAATAGCAAAAATAAAAATTAAATAAAATAATAAAATTAAAAATATTAATTACATTAAAAAAAAAAAACAATTTAAAGTGAAATAACAAAATATATAATATGAAATAAATATTGAAATAAAATCTATTTATAAACAATCTATAAACATAAATAGAAAAAAAAAAACTTAAATAAGCAAATAAAATTAAAAAAATATGCCAATTATGCAAAAAACAAAATAAAAAAATAATACAACAAAAAGAAAAAACAAAGAGAGTTGAACCATCAAACAAATGTGTTTAAATAATTGTAATGGTAATACAAACATTTAATGAAAAATATAAAATTAAAAAAAATAATTAGGTGAAATAAAATAGTTTAATATGGAATTTTAAAAAAATTATAATATGAAATTAATATTGAAACATATGTATTTAAAGTATCGGAAATAAATGTATATAAAAATTGCAATGGTAAATAAAAAATTAAATAAAATATCAAAAATAAAAAGCAAAAAGTGTTAAAATAAAAACAAAAGATTTTAATGTAAAATTAATGTATGAAGTAAGTTATATTAAAATAGCAGATAATGTACATATAGAAAAAGGTAATGGTAAAAAAAATAAAATTAAATTTTAAAATTAAATAAAATAAAATACTGAATTTATATAACAAAATTTATATAAAATAAGAATCGAAACAAAAGTAATTAAAATATTGGAAAAAAATGTATATCAAAATGCAACCGCAAATAAAAAAATTTAACAAACTACTAAAATAAGAAAAAGTTTACTCAAATAAAAAAATTGTAAAATATAATACAATAAAGTTAAAATATCTGAAAAACGCAAATAAAAAGTGTAGTGGTAAATAAAAAAATTAAATTAAATATTAAAAGAAAAAAAAATAAAGTAAATAAATGACTGTAGTTATATACAAAATATTTTTGATATAAAAAAAGAATCGAAACAAAGGTAATTAAAATATCAGAAAAAGTGTTATGTTGTATATGGAAAACAAAAAATTTAATAAAATAAAATAGAAATTAAAGTAAAATAATATAGTGTCAAAATCAAACAAAGTTAATTTAAATATCCGAAAGAAATATATATATAAATAAAAATTGAAACCCAATCGAATTGTTTTAAAAAATAAAATACGAATACGTCAGAGACTGGATAAAAAAATTTAATATGTCTTTCAAGTGAAATTAAATATTGTATAGAAAAAAATAGTAGAAAATTATAAAATACAAAAATATAAACAAAGGCAATTAAAATATCAGAAAAAATATATAATAAATAGAAACTTTAATACAGTGCAAGGCTGCGCCACAGAGTTGCAAAAAAATGTACTAAATTTATATTTTTTATTAAATTCTGGTAATATATGTTATAGTAAATAAACGAAAAAATAGAACAAATAAATTAACGAACAAGAAATCGATTTTGTAATATATTAAATTAAAGGTACTTAAAAATAAAAAATAATGATTAAAGAAATATATTGAGAAATGAAATTAAATTCGATCTATTTAATTTTTTAATAATTAAATAATATAAATTAAAATAAAGGAAAATTATGCAATATAAAATAAAAGAAAAGGTAATTAAAATATTACAAAAAAATATGTATACAGAGAAATAAAAACTTATTTAAATTGTTTAAAAAGCTTAAAAGAGAAAGAAGGCTCTGCCGAGAGATTGCATACAATAATTTATTAAAATTATTTTTTATATAAAAATGATTAAAAATGTTATACAAAGTAATGGTAAAAATCAAGAAATAAAACGAATAAATGAAATACAATATGTCCTACAAAAAATATTATAAATAAAAAAAGTAATTAAAATTTCAAAAAATAAAATAAAAATTCAGTTTGAATTGTTTGAGTTTATTTAATCTTTGATATATATATATCTAATTAAGAGCTGAAAATCTTTCTACAAGAAGTAAATTCTGACTACCAGTAAAAAACTCAACTTCTCAACCAGACTTTTATCATTTCAGTAAACTTAATTCAGTGAGAAACCCATAAAAACTTCCCTACTTCCTTTTCACTTGTGCTGTGGCTTGTTGAGACTAAAACTATTTTTAATTTAAGATGAAAATAAAACTGAGTGACTGAAGTGCCCTTAAAATTTACTCGAATTTGATGAGACAAATACTTAACCGAAATAAACATTCAAACCAGATATATATTTTATTAAGTGTATTGAAGTATATAAGAGAAGATAGTACATAATAATAAAAACACAAACAGAAATGAAGCATATATTTTAAATAAAATAAGTCACCTGTTTTGCAAATTAACAAGTAAAAAATGTTTAATCAAATGAGAACTATTTCTGTATATAATTATGAAGTAATTGTTTAAACATAAATGCCGCCAGCTTCATTTAAGAAAACAATGGTTCGAAGTTAATTTTAATTGTTAAATTCATAGTAAAAAATAAAATAAAAAATTTTTAAAAGTCGTATAAATTGGTACAAAAAATACCGTACCTAATGTTTTAAGGAATTAAAAAGAAAGTTAAACTAATTTTATAAATGTTGCCTATAAATTAGTCTTTATATCGATTTATTATTATAAGCTAATGTATTATATTATAAATTTTTCTTTGATATAAAGGGTGATTTTTTAGCAACACTAACAGCTGTTGCAGTTTATCTGTTATGTATGAATGTCAAACACTCTCGGATTGGTCTATTATTCAACCTTGAAATTTAACAATCTTGAATTTACAAGTTGTTGAATTTGATTATAAAAATTCATGCTTGGCTTTATTTTTCAGAAGTTTGTTTCTAATGGAATACACAGCAAAATAAGCAAAATTGCAACCACCAAAGCATTTCGAAGAAGTCAATGTTTGGTTTGCAATATGGACTGGAGACGTCATTGGGTCCGTACTGTTGAAAGACGGCAAGGGGCAGAATGTTATTGTGAATGGCTTACTTAGTCTAAGAAACGTTTTAAGGGGTGAGTTTTTAGCAACTGGTTTTTTTGGAAACACGTTCAGTTTGATACTGTACGCAGGTTACAAACTTGCCAAAAAGGAATAGCTCAATTTGGGTAACACTTGATATCAATTGAAAGGTGAGCCAAGTAGGCCAAATTGAGCAAATACGAAATATAAGAGTACATTTTTATGTCATTTTTTTCATAATAATTAGGAAAGAATTTGGCCTTTAAGTCCAAAAGTCGGAGGTTTGATTTTCCACAGCTGAACTGTTGCACTTGCCTACCACAGATACGATAAATGATACTTGTCTAGATTATATATTTATTAATGCGTCGAATACGACCGATGACTCTAGGTGTCTGTTCTCTCCGAACAGCTATTTATATTGATATCCCTATGATCTGACTTTGGGTAAGTCTTAGTAAATTTCCATTAAGGAGTACACGTCTATAAAACACCGGCCGTTTGAATTCACCTATATGCTGTGGATCCTAGTTCTACTTGAAATGCTATTAATAGAGTTAGCCGCATTCTCCGCCTTTGGAGCAGCTCGAACTTTTTTTGATCTCACAATCTGTAAAGAATAATATGCTTCAAAACAAGTAATAATGAAAAATATAGTTCCACTTCAGTAACTAAAAAACAATTTGTTGTCGTAAAGACACCCTACATAAACTATACTATTAATTAATAATATTAAGACTTCCGCATAGTTTACTGCAAAATATCTCGCAAACTTTATAGCCAAATTAATATACTCTTAAAAAAAAGCAAACAAGCTTGGAAAAAATCGTATTTATATGGCAGAAATATTTACCAGCCCCCCCGTTCAACCGTTTACACGAACTGACAACAAAATATTGTTTAAAGGAAGTAAAGTTGATGTACATCCAATCAAACCAACGCGCTGCTGGGGCACTACTTGTTTTCCTTGTGCCAACAACAATAAGGCGTCAGCGACAGCGTCAAAAAAGTATAGCATACATAAGGGAGCAGCGCATGGCACAGAGCCGATAAGAAGGCAATGGCAGCCACACGCACACACACATACAATTAGGCGCGCACACAGATACTTACGCACACACACACAGATACATTGAGCAAATAAATAAAGCGCAGAGCTACAATGATGCTGCGGTTGTTGACAGCAGAGTAGCGCTGCGCTCTCACTCTCTTTCTTAGTGGTAGTTGCTGCGCGCATTGTACTCATTCATTTCTTTTCGATTTTTGGCCTTAATATTACAGGGTCCGACCCTCAAAGTGTAACCGAACATTGTGTTTTCTGACGACAAAATTTATACAATTGAGTAATTCGTAAACGCTCAAAATAGTAGAGATTATTTGACGTACCGTTCATACGAGAATTACGACATTGATAAGCCAACAGAAACGTGGTTGGAGGATGATTCGAGAGCTTAGCGTCAAGACAAATGAGCAATATTATTGGGAAAGTATATGTAAGGACTTATCACCTTTTCATAAAGTTAAAACGAACCAAGAATGCCTGATAAATATCGACAATATTCCAAGCTTCATAACGTTCAAACGATGTCACTAGAATTCACCAGATGCGACTGCAACGGATAACTCTTTTTGGGCAATTTTGGTGCGCAAGGTCAAAACTAAAAGATAAAAAGCGGATCAGATTGGTCACTAGGGTTCAACTCCAGTCACAGATAATGGTTTGACCGCTCTAACCGCAGATGAGCGCTGCCCAATTGTTTTCATTAAGGTTAAAGCGCAATTTTATCGGTAAAGTACTCTGAGATTGCTTTAAAGCCATGGGCAGACAATCTTTCTGGTAACACGACTGGGCACCATCGCATAAAGTTCAAATGAACCAACAATGGCTGAAAAACAACGCAACGTACTTCATAAAGCCTTCAGCTCATTAGGCACAAATCCTCTAGATTATTTCCTTTGGCCCGTTTTGGAAAGCAAAATCCAAACTAAAAGACGAACCGAACGATTGGCCACCAGGAGGCAGCGCCCGCATGGCAAACCATGGATGTTTTAACACGACTCGAAACTATCTCAGAAAGCTCCTGTCAACCAAAAATGGCTGAAAACAGCATTCCAAACTTTATAACATCCACACAATGACTTGTAAGTTTATTTTTAGGGATTGTTTGGGTCACTTGGTTGCGCAAGGTTCAAAACAGGAGATACAACATTATCGGAGCGTTAGAAGACGCCGGTTTCTGCGAGTGCGCCATAATAGAGTGTAAATCACAAGCCAGGAGCGTGGTATTCGTTTTTAGGCCGTATCAAGGCTATACAAAAAACCAAAAACTGGTCATATCGAGAAAAAGTGAATTGTGTCCGAATATTGTTTTATTTTTAGTGATTCTCGAAACTGAATTCGTGGGGTTTACAATTGGTTACACTTACGACGAACCCTGTATCACCATTTCACTTGCTTAGTTTTGATGATCAACAACAACAAGAACGACAACAAAGACAATAAGTACCAGAACATCTTGATGAGTTGTAGTATTTCTTTGATGCTTTCTTTACGTCTCACCTTCCGCACATACTCACACCTTGCTAGCAGCTGTTGACACCAACCCGTAACACTTAGATGGCTCTTGTCTGTCGCTTGTCATGTTTTGTGTCTCTCTGTCTGTCCGTCTGTCGTTTGGCAACCCAACGCAGCAGCAGCGGCAGCAGCAGCTAACACGTAACGACATTTCGAATTAACGAAGCATGAGATTTGATTATATAAACTGTAACAACCCAACAACAACAACCTCAACTACAACAATATGGCATAAGACAACAAACATTGGACAACAATGACAACATATAGCAGAGACAACACACAGCCATCATCGCCCAACACCATTGTCATCAGCAGCAGAACTATCTACTATCTTAGTAGCCAACCATGACACTAACCTACTCCCAGACCCAGTCCCCAACGCTAAAGTTCCACTTGTGCTCTTGTTGTTGCTGCTGCTGGACGTTTGATTGTCATTGTCATCGCTGTTGCTGCCGCTGTCACCATAGTCCCTGCATTCGGACCATTTCCTGCACTCTGCTGCGTTTCGAGATACCACTTGCACGCTCCGCGTCTCCGCCATTTTGGTGCTTAGTCGCCTGTTTATTATTATTGTCATTATAAACAACAAGACGCTTGGCGTTCCACCTCTCTCTGCGCACATATTCATAAAGCGTATGTATGAGCACGACGCTGCCGGAACGTGGAACCAGTTCTGGCCACGCGCTTCTCTAGCATAAATGTGTAAGTGCGTCTTTAGTGGCTACATAGCAACAGTGCCTGGTCATTCAATTAACGAAACGAGCACTGGGAACGCGCGCAATCCAAGATTAGTTTTTGTAAGCGAAATACAAAAAGTTTTGGGCAAACAAGGATGTTTCACAAAATGTGTTGTCTGAACAAACGCAAAGGTTTCTGCAAATCTTTGAATAAAATAGGAAAGTGTAGCGAAGACGATGAAGTGGTGTCGCAGGATTTTTGGTTTCTCAAAAATTCTTAAAACTAGAAGTATCGGTTTGTTACTTATTTCAACTTAAACTGCATTTTTGAGAACAAAGCGTAACATTGTTTGGAAGGTAGCATACGTATTCAAAAAGGGAAATGCATATGGTTAGTCTTCGATTGCCTAAGATTCATTTTATTCATTTAAATAAAACTGAATACAGAGCGAACTATTCTGGATAACTCACTGAATCGTTTGTCAGATAGAAGAGCGTCAGATAGGAGTGCATAAGTCCTTATTCTTTTTCAATATGAGATGTTTGGATATGTTTATGCAGAGGACGCAAATGTATATATGCAGCTCAAGTTAGCTCATCATCTAAAGTTGTGGTTCCACCGATCCACTCCAACTCTCGATATAAATCATCATCTTAATTAATTCTAGGTATTATAAATGAAGTGACAAAGCCACCAATCTTTAAGAATCTACAAATCAAAAAAGTTCTTTCTTCGTTCACGTATAAAGTTTCTCAGATGAAGCTAGATGAGGAACTCGTATAACTTTGAAGCAGTATAAATCGTAGAACTTTAGGTCTAGACAATCCATAACTTATGCATTCGAATTCTCGCACGAATTATGCTTAATAGACATTCTTCTCATATTTTGTAGAGTGAGTTGTCAGTTTTTTCAACTTTGATATGTGTCCATTTTAAATTAAGAATCCCCTAACAGTTTAAATCTACATCAGCATCAAAACTAAGACTCGACGCATGATGAACCGAAGCGCTTCATCATTAATTTTGATTTCTGTAACTCCAATCCAAGCCACATATTTCCTTTTGTTTATGTATTCCAACAACATTGACAGATTTACCGCATTTACTCAGATCTACAACTTACTAAATCCTATGGACTATTTCATCAGATAGCAAAATTAATCCTTAATATTATCTCTATTGAGGTAAGACTAAGTAAGAATTAAGCTTTGGGAGAAATTTTCTAAACAAAGAAACTCAATTTCATCTATATCGAAATCAAGCTCTGAAAAGTGTAGACTTCGGTCTTTGTGTAAACTATCAAGCCAACTTTTACTTTCTTTTCAGTTTTTCAACGGTCTTAAGATTTTAGTTCTAATAACTCAAATTTCTTTTCAAACCCATAAATAAGCCTGCAAAGTAATACGTAAATTCCCTTCGTGTTTTTTTTCATTCAAACGAGTTAAATGATCTTACTGCTGACTTGAGCAATTTTTTCGCGTGGAGTTTGAAAACCACACTGATATCTCTTCTCCGTCAATCAAAGTTCAATTTAGCATCTTTTTTACCTAAAACGAAAAGAAAAAAAAGATTTGTTATAGTTTTCAACGCATAAATCAGTAATACAAATTGCTTATTTGTTATTTATTAATATAAATATATTTCTTTAATATATTTATTAGATTATTATTTCACATTATCTTTATTTACATCTGCCCAGGGTATTTATTTAAAAATTTTGCTACAGAATTTAGTCGCTATGAGCTTTTCAACTGAATCATTGAACTCTTAAACTAAATCGTCACAACTCAAAGCGAAGATCTTGCGAAGTTACCGCGTCGTATGCATTTATACTCCAATTTAGAGATAGTCTACAAGTCCTAATCCAGCAACACATACGCCAATATATATCAAATTTTATCTGCACAACAAAAATTGCTCCAAAAATGGCATTCGAACATTCTTTTTTTAAATCGCTTTGAATCGAAATGTCCCAAATCTTCCAAATCGACTAGAGCTCTGCTTTTTCAACGTAAGAAACGTATTTTTGAGTTCATGGCTCTGGTGTTTTAGAAGAATCACAAAATAACTGTATGAAAGCATCGAGGCAAGAGGTCTGATTTTCGATAATTACCAGAGAAATGGAAAAGTGTGATCGCTTTCGACGGACAATATTTGGAATGTTTTCTATTTAAAATAAACTTATTTCCCTTGACGTTGGTCATCGCTTCAAAGAAAGCGCATGCAGATAACTCTATTGACAGCTATTTGAAGAGAACAGGTACCTACAGGATATAGCCGAATCGGAACGGATGTGTTAATAAGTTAATAGAGATTAAACTAAATAATAAGCGTCTATTTAATTGCTAGCTCTTCCATTGCTAGGCAAATGCACTAGTGCTGCAGGGTGGAATCGAACCAATAACCTTCTGGTTTAGAGGTCTTTTTTGTTTCCTAAATTAACCTCTTTTTAAATACAAAATCAAATTAAATTTTTACAATCAATAAAATTAATTTTTTTTAGCGTTTATTATTTTATTTTAAATTAAACCACAATAGGAATTGATTCAAAATTTTCATTTGTTATTTTAAGAGTTGAGCTAAGAAGTCTTTCGGAATCTTACTTCTTTTCAGTACTATTATTTTACAATACGAATAAAACTTCGCTTCCAACGAAATAGAAGCGAGAAGATTGTTTACGTGATTTTGCCTAAGGTTTCTTATATTTCAATGAATATTTTATATTTGAAAGTCAGGACAGCTCATTTATAATAATTAAAATAAATATATTTATTTTTTTCAAAATAAGACAAATATATTTTTTTTTTTTCAAAATAAGATAAATATATTTATTTTTTTTTTAATTCAATTCGTTTCTAAATTTATAAATAATCCCACTTTTACATAAAAACTTTTTTGTGATGTCGATCACGTTTTAATAATATGATATAGTCGAAATATAATGGATAGAAAAAAGTTGAACATTTCTGAAAAAGAACGAAAAGTTCGAATTTGAGATCCGGCAAGCATACCAAAAATTTAGAAACGATAGTAAATGTCAATTGAGAAAAAGAAAAAGATGAGAGAAAATATTCACGTGAAAAATTTTGATAAAAATTTACTTTCGAAATAA
The DNA here is from genome assembly GCA_035046065.1 of Chymomyza procnemis. Classification (NCBI taxonomy): domain Eukaryota; kingdom Metazoa; phylum Arthropoda; class Insecta; order Diptera; family Drosophilidae; genus Chymomyza; species Chymomyza procnemis. The sequence continues at coordinate 12,326,211 of JAWNOJ010000024.1, forward strand.
CGAAAAAATTATAGATCTAGAAACTTGAAGGGAAAAGAAATTGAGAAAAGTGAAGCGTGCCTTAGATTCGTACAAAAATGTAAAATACAAAAAGCCGAAGTTGATGTTAGGATTGTACAAAGCAGGAAAAAAAATATTTGTATATAGGACAGATGCAGAAAGCGTGTGAATGTTGCAAGGCTCTTACTTTTGAAAATGAAATGTTGCAGGCAAACCATTTCTGTTGTCCTTAAGGAAAAATTGTACTGCCGCCTCTCGATAAATATCCAGAGGTTGTATGAAAATGAAGAAATATGCACTTTGGGTAAAAAGTTCGTAGGAAGGGGAGGGCGTTGACGTGCAGCGGGTGATGCCCCCTAGTTTTGTAATAATAAAATATTTTTATGCAAAATATTATCAGCATCAAAGGTAAAACAGCGCAATTTCGAAATAATAGTGAAAACCAGCAGATACCTTCAAAGCTACCGCTAACTTTTACCAACTATATAGAAAGCATTGGTACATATGTTGTAATGTAATGATACTTTTCTTCACAAATTTTCCAAAATTATGCGCTATAAATTTCCGCACTTCAAATCTCTAGCGTCTAGACACATTTAGCATATTGCAACTATTAAAGTAACTTGTGAGCTCCAACTCATTGCAATAAAATTTAAATTCCCATACTTAGACATCCCGTACCGCCAGTGCAGTTCTTAAAGCCACACACACAGTACCACAGACCCAGACGTATACATAAATACCATACAATCTATATAAATATATATATATGTATCGCATATACCATGCCAAACCATATGCCTGTGTATATGTAGACTATTGCGGTGGCTGTGGCTTCATTTGAATGAATCGCTCCATTATGCAGCTCTCTGAAAACCCATCAGTTGGTTGTATGCCAACCAGACTACGTCCCCACTGATGTTGGCCACTTGGCTGGCTTCATCTGCCGCTACTCCGGCTGCTGCTGCTCCAGCTTCTACAACTTTATTGTGGCATAAGCTTATTTATTTTAAGTATCTTTCTTTCTTTTTTTTTAATGATTTAATGATTTCGCAAATGAAATTTTCTTGTTTTAATTAAGTCAAATTTAAATAAAAATTTAATTAACGCCAATGTGCTAGTGGGTCAACTGCCTTGCTTACGATCTATATGGATACGCATGGTTTGGTTTTTTTTCTTGTAGGTGGTGCTGGTTGCAGCACACACCAGAGAGAGACTACCTTGAATTACTTTGTATTTGGCAAGATACGAGTTGAAGTTTTTGCTTTATTTTCTTGTACACGAAATAATTACTTAACTCTCTGTTTGTACACTTGGCTCTTCAATTTAAACAACTTCATTATTATTGTGCTCGTCGTCATCAACATCGTCATCATGCTCATCGTAAACAAAGAAAACACTCAGAAAATGTGCGAGTGGTGAGGTCAAAGGTGCAGCTACACTTGTCTTTAATTCCGCTGACATGGCGAAAAATAAAACCCAACAACCATAATAATAAAAGTTACAACAGCAACTAATGAGCAAAGTTATGTATTATGCATGAAGGGGGGGAGGGGTCAGTTCTCTTTGTATTATTTTGTAATTTCTACGGAAAGTGAATCCGGGTGACACTCAAAGGCCAGGCACAAAAGTTACTCAATAGAAATGTATTGAATAAATGTAGCAGCTTTGATGGAAATGGATGGTTAACTTAAGTGGAAGCGACTGGAATGATGAGACTTTAGGAATTAATTGTAAGAAATACGTGAGATCTTTGGGCTTCTTAAGCGACTTTGGAATTGTAAAAAGGTTATACTCTAATTTAATATTTTCTAATTTTAACATTGTTTATTTACAAGGTCAACGTTACTTAGATGTAGCACTTAACAAATTAAATCTTTTGGGGAATATTTTTTTATTTAACTATACTAGTTGGCTTCCCTAGCTCGCCAACCCACCCACTTGATTCTTTTGTCAATTTGTTCTGCCTTCAAGTCTTGCTTTATCATATTTTCGTTTTTACCAAAAGTTGATTTTGATCAAAATTTTTAACGCGAACATTATTTTGAATCATTTCCTTTTTCTCAATTGACATTTTCTACCAATTTTTTGTTTATCGTATTCTTGACTGTTTGCGAATTCGTACTTCTCGGTTATCTTTAGAAATATTCAACTTATTATGAATAAAACGTGATCGACGTCAAAAAACTATACAATAGAGGGACTTCTATCCATAGGGATTGATTTTACAATTTCATTTCACAGAAAAAAAACGCTATCGTATAAGCTTATACAATGTAAAAATATTACTATTTCCTTCTTATACAGAGTTGATAAGGTTCCTGACAAAGAAGTAGAATCGTACATGGTACACAATTAAGAAACTTTAGCCAGATACTTATGTTCTGCGCCTATTAAGGTTTAATTTAAGAAGCATTGTTATATGTTTTTATAAAATTCCATTTCACTATTGGAGGTTCCGCAGTGTTTGAACTAAGCTATAACTCCTGTGCCTATAGATACAAAGGGTGTTCCAGATTTATGCCAGGTATTTCAAGACAAAAGAGAGACAGTGAGGTAAGTCCCAAATATAAAAATTCTTTTTCGTCCGTGTGAACACAGAAATTCTCAAAACATCTAAGATCTAGAGACCACTGAAGTTGCCATCTGACATAAATTACCATTTTGATTCAAAACTTGACAGCAAAGTGTTTATGAATGAAATGGAACAACTAGGACAAAAATGAATAGCCAAATGTATGAATTTTCACTCACCTTCCCAGTATACGGCTTATTTGACTGTACGTGCTGACATATATTGAGGCAAGTCACCTACGAGACCCAAAAATTCCCATTGAGATAAATTATAGGGCGCCAATTAACACTGCTCATTCATTACTTGAGGCCCTCACACTCTCTATGGTGTATTCTCTCACATGACTTTACAAGCCATTGACTTTTGAAGTTCAAAAAAAGGCATCACAAATATAGTCTATCTTCGCTATAAGTTCTTTCGTTTACGAGTTGTAGCCATTCAAAGGTTTAAGACTTAAATATTCTTCGACTAAGTAGCATCGAATACAGATTCGCTGAACTAATGAATAAACATTTTTGCTGGGATGCATATCCAGTTGTGCTGCGTTCTTTTATTATCTTTTTTGAGGAATGTATCTTGTATTTTATAATAACCGTTAAAATTTAAGAGGCTACGATGATAGTTCTGCACTAAGCTTAAGATAAACTTTATTTTGATTATGCTTCAAAAATGAACTCCGGTTTAATTTACAATAAAAAAAAAAAAGTTACAAAAAAATATGTATAGATTATTTCATTGTCAGGATTCGCTTCGACTGAGCTACATTTTTTGATATACAAAAATAATTCCTGAAATCGGAATTTTTATAAACAAATTAGAAGTTCGTAATGTAGAGAGAATAAAAACTTTAAAAACACTTTATTAAAGGTGTTTTGCAGAATTTTTTTGTATTTGTCTAACGCCTTAATAGATTTTGTTGAAATTGGAAAAATAGACTCCGAAAATGTTTGCAATAAATAACTCTTAAAGACTAAAACAATACAGCAAATTTTTTAAACAAGAATTTCGATTTTCGACTTTGTGCATTTTGACGAGGAAAACAGCTAATTGGGTGCCTTCCGTAGTATACTCGGCTCTGAAGCCAAACCTTAGTGGTTTCATTCAACACTGCACCAGTGGTGCAATTGCCTAGCACTAGCATAGCTAGCAAAATGATACCATTTACCTAAGCAAGTCTTCATAAATTAAAGACACCGTCGCTCTGGGATTTTCTGTTCTACTCGAGCAGCTTTTAATAAAGATACCCTCAAACTTAGCCTGTAGAGCGTTGACAGCTTAGTAAAGATTTAAAAAAAATCACCTTTTATTTTACTATGATGGATCTAATTCTAAGCAGAGTTCTAGAATCGCACTGTGGCTTGTGCTAAGCGCTGACTAAAGTTAAACAAAATAGAGAGCGTAATTTTAAAGAAGACTCGGATGTTGCTTGTTGAATCAGATGCACTTTCAATAATTATTTTTTCGATTGAGATCCTAAGTTTATTTCCAGATGATTTTGGTTTTTCTTAGATAGTAGTACCTACCTACTACACCTACTTTTATAAGCAAATAGCTTGTTAGAACAAATATATACCTTTTAAAATGTTCTTCCCGTTTTAGCGTATTTTATATTCGTTCCGTCTAATTTCTAGCTCCCGCTTTTGCCCTCATCAAAAAGTAAAACTCATGTTATAATCATTTTTATCAATTTTATGGCCCGTATACGTCGTTACCTTGAACTTCGTCGCGATTGTTCATGAAAAATGCTCAAAGGCTAATGCTATTTAGCTGACAATCTAACCCTCCCTGGAGTACTTGAGGCACTCCAATCTCGAAGTAGTCACGGCTCTCTCTCTCTCTCTCTGTCTGTCTGTCTCCTTTCTCGGTCTATGTCTACGGTGCTCTCTCATCAGCAGCTCTCCCCGCTGGCATTTTAATGGCTGCTGATTGTCAATATATATATATATACATATATCCCATATATTTATTTCCAATTCGCTTTGACTTTTATATGGCAGCCATATTGTCTATTGTGCTTTTTCTATGTATTTATTTCACTTTTTCTCCCTCCTTTTTGGTACTCATGCCCTTTGTCTGCGCTGAGCCTAAATTATGGCAACATGCCGAAAATTTGTTTTCCTTATGGCCGCCTAGGCATTTCGAACTTTTTTTATGGCTTTTCCAGCGGCAAGTGGAAATATCACAAAAAAAACCAAAAGAAAATATATTTATAAAAAAAAGTGGAGAATGAATGGAAGAGAACAAAGTACTTGGCGCACATTTCTCGCCATTTTTTTATTGTTTTGTGCACGCTCAAAGTACCATAACAACAACAACAACAACAAAAAGTGAACAACTTTGACTACTTTTGTTGTTCTTTTGGGTGTTTTAATTTCCAGCGCGAAATACTTTTTTTTTTGATGCCCTATAGAGAATGGTGGTGGCTATATGAGATTTGTGGTGAAATTTGTAACAGAGAATAGAAGAAATAAAAGAGCTTCCGCAGTGTCCTTAAATCGTGATGAATGCGAAAAAATTTCCAATTCTCTTCTCTTTCTCTTTTTTCGTCTTCTTCTTATAATTTTTTTTTGTATAAGCACCTGAGATTCTTAATATTGAGACTACCAGATTATGAAATTTCTGAAAAGGGTGTTTTTTTTAGGAGCTGGCTTATTTGATTAAAATTAGAAAAATTTACCGTCCATATTTGAGGCAATGTAAATACATTACATTCCTTTTAGAAAGGAATACAATCCTTAATTCCTTTTGGAATGCATTTCAAGAATGTTTTCAAAAAAAAAGCCTTAATCGATAAGGCGATCATTATACGAACTTTTCGAGATGGATTGGGTAGTTATTGTAGAATTCTAGTTTCTCTGCAATGCTTACATAAAAATACACACTGCTTAGTCGATGTTTGAGCAACAATTATGTGATTTTGTGGAATGCTTGGAAAATTTAAGGCCTAGGCATACGGAAACCCTAATATTCTCATTCAAATTATTTTGCATGAATACATTTCCCAACTAAATATGATAAAATACTGACAACCTCTCTGCACGATTTTTGTTGAAATGAATATATATTATGTTTTGTAAAAAATACTTGATTTGCATTTAATAGATACTATGATACTATATACTTTCAGGTACTGTAAAATTATTTAAGGAAATATACATTTAAAAAAATCAATCAACACAGATTGAACTGTAAAACTCGGTTATTCTGTCTGGTCTATAGATAGTTGTGTTTTTTCCAAAGTGTTGGTAGTTATAACTATGCTTCCAGAAAAGTTTACAATCGTTTGTCGAAAGAGCAATCATTTTATGGCTTTTGAGGGACGCATTGGAAGTTATTGTAGGAAATCATACAATCCTTAGGCGATAGAGCGTTCATTTTGTGATTTTTGCGGAATACATGCTTTGGTTGTAATTGCAATGCTCCACTAAATTAATACAAACTTTAGTTGATTAAGAAAACCATTATGTAATTTTTTATGTATTTAAAAAAAATTTCCATATCCAGTTCGAGAGTGCGATCACTATGTGGCCGTTTCGGGATGGATTACGTGGTTTTTCTATACTTCTAGTCTCCCGTTAGTTCAATTATGCTCATGTATGACCGTGAATTGTTGCTAAAAACCAGCTGTTAGAGTTGCCAAAAAAAATAAGTTCCTAAAAAATCACCTTATATATTTCATTTAAATATTAAAATACTAGATCTTAAATTTTGAGTTCAGCGACACCAAAAGATTATCGAAGTGATACTTAAGTCTGTAAAATAGCCTTGAAACTCAACTTAAAAATAAAACCTCTGTAATACATTCTTCATCGTAAAAATGATAAAAGGAATAGCTTGATAGGTTAAATTATGTAAATTTTTAAATTTAAAATTTATATTTAATAGAATGGAACTATTTCTAATAGTAACAAAAAACGTTTCTGCTTCGTACACTAAAATATAGAAAAACACGTATCCGGCTGCTGGGTTCATTCTCCATTTTCAATGCTTTGCTTTTTAATTATTAATAAATCTTACAAAAATTTTTAAAAAGATTTAAATGAAATTATATCTGAAATTTTATTTATTACTTGATTAGAAGCTCGAATGGGCTTACAAATAAATTATATTTCAACTGAATCGTTTAAAAAGTAGTTTTCAACTCAAGACTAAGTTTCAAACATTTTATTACTTTCAATTATGTTGTTAATATTAAAAACTAATGCCAATTATTTAGTTTAACGCTTAGTGCAGCCTACACAATATCTTCAACAAAATATAAGTCAATAAATGTCATATATTTCCCATTTTATGGGAAAGCTTTGAGCCTTCTTTACTTTGTAAGTTTAAGTTTAAAGTGTATCTGCTAGTCAACTGCGCTCTTCAGACGCATTCTCCATTTATATATTATTTTTTGCTTTCATTGTGCAGAAGCGATTTTCGCATTATTTAGTCATTTATGTAAATTTCTTTTATTACTGTGTGTACTTTTTATTTATTTTTATATATTATATTTTTTTTCTTTTGTTGCTTTTGCGCACTTTCTACTAAATGGTATTTGGGTTTTACGCTCATTTTTTGTTTTATATTTCTGTATTTTTTGCTAATTAAAAAATAAATAATGCATAAATAAGAAAAAATCGCCATTTGAGCTGTCATATAATTTACCTGCGTAAGGAAAAGTTTGAATTTAGTAATTTGTTGGCTCAAATTAGGCGATTATCTATGGTGGGAAGTACTTGCGCGGCCATGTACAGAACGACATCGCGACGAGGGTACACAATTTCTTTAATCTACCATAAAACAAAACAATGATATATTTTTAATGTTTTTTTTTGTTTTATTTTGTTAAAAGCTTTGCTTGAGTTATGGTGTACACGCGGGTAATACTTAGGAAAGCAGTGTTTGGCAGCGCTTAGGCACAGAAAGAGGCAAAGTCATGGAATCTTTTATGTGGCAAATTGGTACAGAAGACTTGATGGCATATATATGGAAATCTAAAAAAATTCTATTTCTTGTAAAACAATCTATACTGCAGTTTTAAATCAAATTGTTCAAATAAAAACTTGGCTTGTTGAAAATAGCGCAAAAATTGCAAGTTTTCAGCAACAAATGCCTGAGCAGTATATGCGGGATATTCTGGTCCAAACAGAGTATCATATGCAGAGCTGTGGAGCGCCACAGGTAAGTGCCCTATTTACCTCCAAATAAGGAAAAAAATGGACTTGGATAGAAAATACCCAAGCAGCATAATACGAATGGCACTAGGCCGGCACCATGAAGAAAGCAGCCTAACAGGACGACCAAAAGCAACTTGGAGGCTAAGCGTTCTTCAAAAATGAGCTGAAATCAGCTCATTGTGGAACACCGCTAAGCAGACGACACCAAACAGAGGACCTAAGTTCCCAAGTGGAACAATAAAGGCAGAAAAAAATACGCTGGCTGGTTAGAAAAGTATCCAGAGAGAGTTCTTATCAAGAACATTAAGTTTTCTCTGAGCGTTAATTTAGTGAGAGCTTTAAAAAACTAATTTACTCTCACAAAATTACAAAATTGATTATACCAAAAAATGCAATTTTATATTGGATTCATATGAAGTGCTAACTTTATCGTTTATTAATAGAGAATTGCTATTCGCAAACAATTTTGATAGTAATGAAATAGTAAATAAAATCTTAGTTTTTCATGGAACCGTTTTTGAAATATATGTGTATTCCAAGTTATCTTTTTTAATAAAATTGAATTGCTGAATTGCTGGGAAACTTCAAAAGAATCTTTTGTTTAAGTGTGACTTATAACAAAGGATGAAGAAATCTTCACAAACTTATTGTTTCTGAAAAAAGTAGCTTATACTGAAAAAAAAATTGTATCTATTTTCTACCGCAGCGTAGTTATAGATTAGATTAGAGTTTCGATTCCCCACAACATCACTAGTGCATTGGGGTGGCTAGCAAAAAGATCTCTTTGAAGTAGTTTTGTTCCAATTGTGACGGGCACCTAATTTATTTCAAAATTACGTTACGGCTATTAAACAAGCTGCAGTCTGAAGATTACTAATAATAACTAATATTATTCAAAAAAAAATCGAAACTAAAAATGCAATTTTAATTAATAATTTAATAAATTTCATCTAATCTAAAATCGGGATTTAAAAGAATATATACATATTTGACTATATAAAAGAAAATTTTTATTTCTTGTGTCTGTACAAGTATATAAACATATAAAGCATTAAAAATAAACAAAATAAAAAGCAATTAGATTGATAAGGCAGGCCAAAAAGTTAAAGCTTTTGAACTTATTTCAATTAAAAATAATAAGTTTAATTCAAATAATGTAATTAAGATTAGAATGCAACTAATAAAAAACTAATATTTTGAAATTAATAATAATAACATTTATTATTTAAGTATTTAGAAAAACGTATATTTATAAAATGAGAAATAAAGTCATTCAGCACTGGAAACTTTACGATAGAGCTAACAGTTGCCAGATTGCAACACTAGGGTTGCCATTTACATTTTGGGACTACCAACCTAAGCAACCTTAGTGTTGCAATCTGGCAACTTTGCCTTTTACATTTTGGGGCTAGGCAACCCTAGTAATATGTTTTGTTGAATATTTTTTAATTTATAGCCGATTTGCAAAAAACCTTACATGTTTATGTATATTTTCAATAAAATTTGGTACACATTTTATTTTTATATTATATTTATATAATACATAATATAATTATATACTTTATTTTATAAAAAAAAAAAGGAAAGATGCTTCTATAATTGTCTAAACATCAAAATTCTTGTATGTCTCTGTGTTCCACCTACCAACCTTGGAAAAATATATACATTCCTATTGCTTCATAATAAGGGAACCTTGAAAACAACGTTATGTGTTTAATAATTTTCTTTTATTGCTAGTCTTCATAATAATATAGTTTTAAAATGCAATATACCTTGGAAAATAACAAAACATAAACAACAATATTTCAATATTAAAAATAAATGTATTCGCTTAACTATGCTGAGAGAGCTGAAGAGCCGAAGCATCTATTAAACCTTATTCGAAAAAAACAGCTCAATTAGGATCTATTTGCTTGCCTTAGCAGCGTAAGGCTAATGCAGCAGTTCTGTAGAATCGTAGATCCGAACCAGCAACCTTAGATTTTTTATAAAAAATACACTTTGCTGATACTATTTGGCGCAAAAAGATGTACTTTGAACAGACTGTAATATATAAGTAGTTATTTTGAGGACCTGTGGTTGCACTTAGAAACCTTTGAGAAAATGCAATAAAAAAATATACTAAAATAAAATATAATCAATATATGAACACATTCTTCCAAAATTAAGCATAAGTAAGTAGCCTTGAGGACAAAATCGTTAACATTTTATTTCAAGATTATGTTCTAAAATTCGCACAATTGAAAATTTCTCTGGCCTGCTTTTAAATATCCTGCCTTATTTCATTTAATAGGCTCTCTTTTTTGCTCCACCTAACATTTTGTGTAAAATTTAAATTCTGTTTATTTATTTACACATTTTAAATGATATTATTTGCAGACATATGCTACTCGAAAATAATTCCACTTAAAATTTAAATTAAAAACATAAATATTCGTCTCTTAAGCTTTATGGCGCAGCAACTGCTTCACTGTCATCATGATATTTTTTTTATACCAACATTATAACCCAATTAAAGATACTTTTGAAATTAATTTCGTTTTATTGCCAATAAAAAAAAAATATATTCAATAGTTGGCCGAATTTTTTTAAGTTTAATTTAACTTAAAGTTTCGAGCATTTTGTGGGCCAGGAAAAACTCGGCCAGGCCATAAAAGTTACACAGCCGCAGCACGCGTGCGAGTGTGTGTGCCTTGTAAATTAATTGCATACAAATTATTTAATAGTAATAAACATAATAAACAAGCGGACATGTGCACATGTGTGTGTGAGTGTATCTCTGCGCGTATCAGTGTGTGTGTGCTTGTATCTGTGTGCGTGTACGTGTAATATGCAATAACGACCATGGCAACAAAATGCATAATGAGCATTAAAATGTTGGGCAAAAATTCACGACAAACTGCAATAACTGTGCACAGTTGTGTGCATGTATCTGTGTGCCGGCATTTGTATCTGTGTGCGTTTGTATCTATGTGCATGCTTGTATCCATGTGTGAATGTCGGTAAGCCGGCTGTATATAACAGGATTATACAAAACACGCATACATTATGAGTTCTGGCAAACTGGCATTCCGGCAATATAGCAACCTATTGCTACCTCCCCCCCAAACATGCCGTACCCTCGCCATCAAACGAACTATGCTGCAGCTGTGCTCACTCACTTACTCACTCTCTCGCTCTCCCTACACACACATAAATACATATAATATACCATATATTGCTGCTACTCACGTTCTATTTGCTTAAAATTCTAAACGAGTCCTTTTCATTAGCAAAAAGAAAAAAAAAGTATAAACTAAAGAGCGGGTAAGGACGACGAGCACGTGTATGAGTCAGCAGCACACGGCGAAGAGAGTGTGCAGGCTCGCAAATATGGGCAAAGGGCGCAGCCAAATAAAAGCAGGCAAAAAGTGTGGAAAAATCTGCACACACAAAATTGACGATGAACGCGGCTCATACTCGAATGAATGAAAAAATAAAAAGGGAAAAACTGCAGAAAAAAAAAAAAAATTGGCAGAACGAAAGAGAGCGAAATAAAATGCAATTGCACTTTACACAAAAGTTCAACGCATTCAGCAGGAAGCAGGCAACAAGGAGTTTCGGTGGGGCGGCACAACTCAACCCAAAATCAAAGCGCAAACGGCAGCAAACTCAACTCAATGGCGGAAGTTTGCATTTTCGCAACGAATTCATAATCATGTTGGAAACGTACAACAGCGCCAACTAAACCTCTTCCTCTCTTGCACACATAAACATAGCCAAATACACTGAAAAAAATAAAGATTGCTTAGAGGAAATCCTATATTTCTATACTATTCTTTTAAGCAATTGCCTCACATGCTCAATAGGACTTAGGTCTGAACATTGAGTTTGGTATGCTTACAGTGCCAAAAAAAACTACTTTACAAAATTATTTTTTTACCATATCTGCACCAAGAGTTATTTGGCTTCAAAGTGAAAAAGGCAAACCATGAATAATTTGTTGTGTTCTCCGTATATCCCCATCTTTGAATAGCTAAATTTGATCAAAAATGAAGACTTGATAAATGTTACAATGTAAGAGGGGAGTCTTAATCTGTATATTTTTCAAATACACTAAACTTCTAGAATGAGAATATATCGAACGACATATTAAACTGGCATATTGGTGTTGAGAGATTTAGCAGATGCACCTAAAATCAGCACAACCGGCCAAACGTGTTGCCGATCGGCATGCTGGGAAAAAAGAAAAGTCTACAAGAACACTCTGAAGAGCACATCGCCTTTACCTTGCTAGGTCAAAGACATCAAATTCCCAATACCACAAGTTATACATCGAAGTAGGGATACCATTTTTGAATACAAAAAAGTTTTAAGTCAAATCAACAGGGCTACTAAGATTTTTTTCAAAAAAGATTATTTTTTTCACGAAATTTTCGTCGGAATCCTGCAAGTATTGAGTATAATACGATTTTTAGCTAATATACGTTCTTGCAAGTTCAATAAGCATGACTCATACGGAAACTCTGTGTTCTGAAGATAAAATCAGACAAACAAGCAGATTTTCTAAAATAAAGGGAAGAGTAAGATATTGTAGCAAACAGACTACACGAAATATAGACAGAATACAAAATATAAAATAAAATTTAAGAATAGTATCAATAAGATAATTCATTAATTTTGAAAAGCCTCAAATCGATAACAATTCTTCCAATTTAATTAGGTATGGATCATTCTGAAGCTTTGCATTCTGTAGGTGTATTAAGATATTCAGACAAATTTTTCAAAAAAATACAAAAGAGAACAATCAGATATTTAATGAAACAGAGTAGATGAAAGTACTCTAGTCCAAGTAGACAAAATAAGAAGATGAGACTAAATAATGTATGAATTCTTCCAATTATAAATATTCTAACAATCTTATTATCAACTTGGAATACGGCTTGAAGAAGAATCAGATATAACAGGAAACATACTAGACAAGAGTCCTCAAATCTTATTCCAAACACAAAAAACACAAATATTCAAAGAATATCATATATTATTTTCAAAAAAATGTTCAAAGCTTAAAATAATGTTAATTTTGAGGCGACCAACATCTCGCTGGGTCGGGCAAATTATGCGCGAAAAAAACATTATTATTCAATTCCACAATTCCCCATTTGTTTCTTTCACTGTACATATGGACATACATAGACTATCCCAACGCTATGTTAGCTAAAGCACAGTTTATCCTTTTTGATTTGCAGTCTGTGGCAGGACAGCTAACTTCTCTATGCCATGGCTGACTCGCTGCCACGTTTGGTTGCATGTTTTGGTCCTTGGTGCTGTTGCTGCTCTTCACGCTGCAAGCAACTCTGAGTAGTAAATATTATTTCGTTTCAATTCAAATAAAAATGGGCGCATACACGCAGATACATCACGTACCACTACGTTTGTATGCAGAGCAATAGAATATGAAAAAAAAAAATAGAAATAAAAAAAATACATACCACCACCAGCCGTTGATATTTCAAATGAGCGGAAATTACACGTTGCAAAAATATGAATTATTAAATTTTCGCTATGAAACTAGCAATAATAAAAACAAAAAGCAAAAAGAATAAGAAGAAAAATTGCAACGGCCAACGGGGCGTATGAGCTATGAATTTGTGAATGTGCGCCATGGCGCAGGCTGATTGTCGAATGTGTAGGTTAACTTTTACGGGATTTGTAATAAATTTTTAATATATTTATTATGCGCTTAAATTAAAAAATATTGTTTAGATTTTGTTTTAAAACAATGCTAGCTGCGTCATAAAGCGATACAGGCCAAAGGTAGGTAATTTTAAAGTTGTAAAAAATGTTACAAAGCTTGGAAATTATTCGCAATTTGCTGGTTCTTATAATGAAATTCATAAAACAAAACATTCAACAACTTTTGGACTTATTTGATATTAAATGGACCAGAGCGGTTGCAATAAATAATTTGTATTGTAACCTTATTTTATAAGTTGGTTTCAATTGGAACAAAGGCTAATAAAAATGGATGCATAATTCCATAGCGAATTGAAGCACGCCTTAAATTTTTCGGGCCCCAAATCAGGTAATGACATCTATAACTCGTGCAGAAATAAAAGTATTTAGTTTATAATAGTATATAAATTTAGTATATAAATCTTGGGCGTTATCCAAAACTGGTTAAGTTATGGATTGATTATAATTGCGAGAACTGTGAAGTTTGATACATTAGTCTGAACAAAGTATTTAAGTGTAGAATATCAAATTTAGAATATTAGAGCAGAAATATTGTATTTTATTGCTTTTTTATAATTAACGCTGAAAAAAATGAGAAAGAAGAAAAGAATACTTGGAAAGTCACTGCGTTAAGTTTTTGTTTAAAATTCTTTCTGTCAAAATGAAACCAGTTTTTTTTAAATTCCTTGGCGGTTGTGGTTTTGTTTTACATATAAGATCTTGTGTCAAGTGACGGGCATAGTAGTATCCTTCATATCAACGTGGCAAAAGCTAAACGAAGTTTACCGAAGTCACTACTTTGTACGAAGGCGATTCCATACAAGCACAGAAAAATGGAGAAAAAAAAATACCTATTGTTTTGGGCACTACTGTTCAAACCGAACTTATGTAAATTGTTTTTCAGTAAGAATTCGTATAAACGCAAAGCTCTAAAAATAATTTTCATTGTATCCAAGAATTACTCAAAAGATCTAAACTTCGGTAGAAAACATGAAGTACTATTATGCAAAGGATAAATGCTTCTGAAGTTTTTAATTCCTCCATTATAAAAGGTGCACTATTGACAGCACTATATGACGTTGATAGTGAATTCGTGAATTCTAATCGGCATCCAGATAATGAACAAGATATTCCAATCAAAATAGTGTGTCGCTGCGTGCCAGTGTTGAGGAGGAACGACGAACAGTGCGCTGCCGTCGTTCTTTGAAGTTGAGCATAGCTCGTACCACTCTTCTTCGTAGAATTCGTGTCGATTTCCAATTTGGCACACAAACTAAACCCATACTATTGTGACCAATTTACTGCGGAGCAGTCCTATAGGAAAATGGTGATTTTGACTTTTGACACAGAGATCAACCGATCTAACGTCAAAATTTTTTGAGGGGATATTTGAAATCCAAGATATAGGCTAATCCAAGGACTAAAGCTCAACTTAAAGCCAAAATACGTATTGTAGCCATATCCATCGATACGTCAAGCAAAAAAATCGAAAACTGCGAAAAAAGAGCAAATCTTGTGCTTAACGTAAAAGGTCGTCAATTATACGACACATATACAAAAAGTTGCGTATACATAGCTCCCTGAATAGAACCATTTCTCGAAATTGAAAAAAAATTATCAATTTACTTTTTTCAGAAATAAACGCTTCCACTTTAATGGCTTTTTTGCTGCAGATAAAACAAATAAAAAATCCGCAATTTTTAGGAATTTAAGAGATTTTTCATAGTAATATTTTTTTAGTTGTAATAGAAAAGTTTTTAAAATGTAAAACTTGTTAGATCATCTCTGTCACAGTCTATGTCTGCAACTTTTATTTAACATTTTATATTTAAAATTGAACAACTTTTGTGAATCTTTTGGTTCTTGCAGAGAATTCTTTAAGTAGAAGTAGAAGAATTTTTCAAATAAATTTTAATTTCCAGTTTCGAAAAGTTAAACTCTATTTAACTCTGAAAACTCTTTCACTTTAATTTTCTATTAATTACAACATTTTGCAAGTACTTAACCTCGTAGTACACCCCAACCATTTAAGCACTTACCCAAACTTTGCTTTTATTTTCAATTTGATTTTGTTGGAATTGCAAATGGAACCAAATAAAAACCCCCCGCCGTATAGCAGCAGCGCACTCAAGTCAAAACAATTTGCTGTCAAAGTAAAGTAGTAAATTGTTTGAATCAAAACAAAGTCATTGGCATAAATTTCTCCATCAATATTCAAGAACCGCCTGCTCATCAACGGCTTCAATAGGCCGTGCACATTACGCAACAACACTCTCGGCAAAGCGCTGGCAAAAGGTTTTTATTTTTTTTTTTTTTTGGCTTTACGTATACGCCTTTCGGCAATGGAAATACTACATAAACCCAAGAGAAATATGTCGCTCATGCTTGGGCAAAAGGTATTTTACCTAGCATAAAATATGTCTGCCATTTACAAAAAAATGCCAAATGTAAATGCCATGCTACTTAGTATAGAGTATATATACTCTATATGTCAGGTATATAAGAAGAGCTGAAGGAACCTCGGAATACCAAGCAGCCAACAAGCAAAATAAATATCTACCAAATAGCTTAGGAGGAGGACGAAAAAAAAAGTAATGCCCATATACAGAAAAATAAAATGGCGGCTGTGGCATAAAACCAACGCAATGTGTATAGAAATTTGCGCTATCATTTCTGTCATGTGTGTGAGTGTGTGTGAGGTAGTGTGTGTGACATCCTGTTACCGAAAATGACAGTCATGTTGTCATATTTCTCATCATTTTGCAGCAAAAAGCAAACAAATACTGAAAACTGACAAAGCACAAAAAATAAAATGCGAGAAGCCACTAAATTTCAATGTAAATAACGACAATAATGGGTTGAACATGTTGAACACATCGAAAGAAATAGTGAACAACTTCTGCTGATGCATTTTATCAATATGCTCAAGGCGCAAGGAAGTAGGGGATGGAATTGTATATAAGCATTTTTATATAATATAACTCAACAAGAGCATGATGTGCGCCAAGTTTTGGTATTTTTAGAATGCTCTTTTCCATAGCTTTGCTTCTTAAATTGTTTAAGATGTAACTGTGAGAATTCTTCAACCATTCTAAGAATAAAAAACAAGTATCCTAGCAGTACATAAAGCAGGACACATCCTTTGCCTTGCTTCATAAAATAATCAAGTTAGAAATTCATTTTCTTAAGACAGCAGAAATAAAAGTATGCAATAATTTTTATGGGGTTTGATTCTCCCACATCAACTACCAAATTTCTTAAGACAAAAGAATGAGGAGTTTATATTAATTTTTATAAGATTCGATTCTCCCAAATCAATTCAGCAGACATCATACGGAATCTTCGTAGCAGATAATATAGGAAAGAGACTAAACATACTACACTGCAAGTCTGAATTTCAAGATTCGAGATATAAATAATATTGAAGCAATAAGTCTCTGCCTTATCTTTAGACTGTGGCATTAAAGTTGCTTAGAAAAATTTCTCTTTACAATTTTAACCAAAATTTATGCAAAATCATATTTTCAATAAGTTGTACATATTTAAGGATTCAAATAATGTTAGTTTTGGGACAATCTCTCCCAAATGTTATGGATATTAATCATCCAGAACCAACACATGATTTTGTCAGCTTAAGATTGTAGCATTTAGGATAAATTTGTAGAAGAAAACAGATCAGGCAGCATAGCCTTTTTGTTATATAATTTGCTGATATTATAAAATGTTCCATTTCCAAAATTATTCAAAAACTAAGCTTTCATTGTAGAATTGTCGGATTTATGTTTGTTTGCAAAGATACCGTAATTAAATCTGTCGGCTCTTCGAAGCTACAGCGTATCTAAACGACGGTACGCTCCGTATTTATTTTCTTATATGTGTTATGCGTATCCGGGCGTATAAAGATTAATAAAATTTCAAATTTTTCATCTTTTAATTACTCATTATTTGATTAAGACTTCTAGATGGCGTAATTTTCATATTTTTCTACTTTTGATCCATTTAAATTATAAAAATTCTCAAAAATGTCGGTTTGAAACTAACAAAGTGAGTTAAGTTGTTGACTTTGTACTCATTAATTTTCATTTAAAGATTTCTTATCAGTATCTAGTTTGTACACTTAAATCCGTGACAATGACTTAATATATCATCTCAAATGTCACCTATTATAAAATCTACTAGAAAAACGTAGAGATATATTTGAAAAGAAAAGGAGAGAAAAATATTTAATTTTCTCAGTTTTGAGTGCTTTGCGTATTTAAAATTATTTTGAGCCACAAAATTTAGATCGAAAAAATATATATGTATCGGCTTAAAATTTTTTGGTGGATAAGAGTTTATTGAAATTCTGCAAATTGTTTTACTAATTATTTCTGAAATAAATTTTAAGTTCAGCTTTTAATTTCCATTTTGCAAAGGCTCATCGTAAATTCTTAAGAACATTTTGCAGCCGCTTTCTGGTATTATAGTTTTCGAAAATTGTTTGATACTTTTTTCGAAGCTTTACGAGGTTAAGTTTTCGGCCATAAACCAAGGCGGAAGAAGTAAAACTGCGTGGAAATGCTACACAATCGCAGTTTTGCTTAGGAATTATATAACTCTTTTTTTTTATACTTTAAGAACCATAAAAAAAAGGTTTTTACAGCAGAATTTTAACTAGCAGTATTTTTGCCAAACTCCCAACTATTACACTTTTCATCTGAACAAGATTTATGGTTATATATATATTTCAAAACTCAATCAATTTGAGATTTGTTTTTCTGCTGATAACTTGCGGCTTAGGTTTTTTTGTAGACTAGTCTAAGCTTAATGACTCTTCGGCAGTTTCTTTGTTAAAAATAATTACAACTGTCATCAGTGTAAAATCTACTCAAAATTTCTTCAAATTTTCAACTGACTGAGTGTTTTTATGCTAACTTTAATGATTAATGGTTAACCTCAAGTAGTCCAAAAAAAGAGGCGAAAAAATTTTGCTAATTGTGAAAAACTTCCCAAAGGTTGCACAAAATTTAGCAGCAAAAAAAAAATGTTTTTTTTGGAGGCACAATCAACGCCTTGAAGCATGCAATAATTTGGGTCTTAATCTATTTAGCGATAATTGCTCATTAAGCGCCAAGGAAACCGAAAAGTATCCTAAATAAATAACGTACAACAATTTTGCTTTGAAGCTACGAAAAAAAAAGCAAAACCAAGGGAAGTAATGTTTTAGAATTATACTTTTAGAACTCGAATTTACGCGAACCATCAAAACCGCCGGCGCATTAAAGCTATTAAGAAAGGTCAAGATGTGTAGCGTGGAAATTGCTAAATGCTTTACAGCTGCACATTTCGGATATATATATGTGGTGCTGGGTTTATGCATAATTTATGTGGCCATCCTCTACAGCAGCCAACAGTGGGCCACCAGAGAGACACACCGACAGGCAGGCAGGAAGGCAGGCAGCTAACAATTTTACATCATTAAATGCCAAATGCATCATTTAATTTTAAATTATAAAAGAAAACATAACGATGTCGTAGAAGAAGACAAGCTCAACTGACTGCCTGCCTGCCTGCCTGCAACTGGCTGCCACAGCAAATGGCGTCTGATAGAAGAGCTGCTGCCTGCTGCTGCTGGTGCTCAGGCAGGCTCGAGCCAAAGCCGAGGCACAAAACACAAAAGCGATTATTTATGTGGTTCTCCGCCGGTGCGACTGGATAGTACCAAGAGCGAATGATAGCAATGTACGACATTATGGCAACTGCCAGAGCCGGAGTCAACCCGGCGCAGGACTGTTGTCCTTACCTTGTCTGATAATAAAAGCAAACTTTAGTGTAGAACAGCGTCGCGCAGGTAGTCACTGTTTTCCCACAACATTCACCAATCTACATTCATCTTCTTACCTATGTACGGTAGGTATCTTCTGCCTACCAGAGCAGCAGTCTCTTCTTACCTCGCAGTCTCCCTGCAACCAACTGTCACACTCTCCCACTCTACCGCTCTCTCCCTCTGGCTGCATTTTTATGAAATATATATAGTCGTTTATACTACGACTATTTTGCTTTTGTAAGCCGGGTTTTTGTTGCATCAACTCACCTGTAAAGAGATGTTCAGAAGAAGAAGCAGACGAATACAGCGAATGAGAAAAGGTAGAAAAATAAACATTAAAATATATTTGATTAAGGCTTTATGATAACAAAATGGCTTTATGTACTGAGTGTACCTTGTGGCAGCGGCAGTGGCAGCATCGCGCATTTCTCAGGATCTGGCAATTAACGTATTATAAATACATAATTGAAAATGTAGACAAAAAGGACTTTGCATAAACAATGGCGCATACATAAAAGTTAAAAAGTCTACACAAGTCTGGGTACATATCCTCTACCACTGTAGTCCCTACTTAAGCAGAGCTTTAAACTCAATTGTTGTTGCATGAGAGGGGCGCACTTTGGGGGCTTTATGTCAACACACACATTGATTCGGCTCAATTAAACGAATCCCTGAACTAAACTATTAAAAGAGGTGGATTTTTTTAAAATCTTTACTTTTCAATCTAAGAAGATCCTCTCAAGGCTCCATTGGCTACTTGAAAGATTTATTCTTCTACTTAGAATTCTTACTTTTTTTAATATATAATTTTATAATATAAATTTAGTTTGCTATAAAAATAATAAACTTTTCCACAACTATTTATTTATAGAAATAGTAGTAGTAAGAAAGAAATTTAGAAGTACAACTAAGTCTAGTTGAACTGATAATTAAAGAATTTAAAAAATTAAGAAATATAAAATTAGAACAAGGAAAATTTAATATAAAACTAAGCCGTATCCTTCCTAGACTGATAGTTGAATTTTCTATAGATATGCAGCGTCTCACATATGGGACTGGTTAGGAACTTGTATTTACAAGATGCAATCAGTAAGTTCTATAAAAGCTAAAGCATTTCTTAACAAAGGAGGCAAAATATCAGACAAAGTTGTGGGGTTTTATAGTTCCGTGGTAGGTCACAGATGATAGGAAATTGTAAGAGTTATAATATTTACAGAGAAAAATGAAAAAAACTTGTTATTTTTAAAATTAAATGCGAATATGGGAATTATTATTCAAAATACTTCGCTAGTTTTATTTTGAGAAAAAGTGTTTTTATCATTTTTTGTTATTCTTAGTTAAGTTTTGAAAACATTACAACGGCTTGGGTAGATCTGTCGCAATTTCCAATTCTAAAGTGTGATTTTTTGATAATCAGAGTGCATCTGTGTTTGATTATGATAGTAAAATATGTTGTCTGTTCGAAAATATCTCAAGATGTGTAACATAAGCGACATTAGGGGGAAATTTAGGTTTTCTAAATGAATGGAAAATGCACTTATCTTTCCTTTCTTATAGAATGGAAATTGCACTTTTCTTTCCATTCTTATACAATGGAAATTGCGGTTTTCTTTCCATTCTTAAACAATGGAAATTTAACTTTTCATTCCATTCTTATAGAATAAAAATTGTACTTTTCTTTCCATTCAAATAGAATGGAAATTGCACTTTTCTTTCCATTCATACAGAATTCCCGCTAATGTTGGTTTTTGTAACACATCTGGTAAGGTAGTGGAAGTTGATGGTAAGTCAGCTTCGACCCGTTCGGATAGAGTTTATGATGCTTTCAAAGGAGCGATTTTAAAAGACTGTGTCTTTCAAAGAAAAACGCTTTGAGTTACCCAATTCAAACAAAAGTTGCAAAATAGCTTTGAAAAAAAAAATAATATCAACAATAACAAAGTATAACAAAGTAATGTATCTGCTTAAAATTCACTTTTCCGAAGCTTTTTTTTTTAAGATGTCAAAACTTTCCAACAGTTCGAAAAAAAAAAAATAGAGAGTATTTCAGCGTCGACCAAAGACAAAAGTTAGTTCTACGCTTGCTTGTGTTTAAAAGTACTTATTGTGCCACTTTGCAGTAGCCCACGCAAGATGCAAGTACTTTGTGCAAAATTTCAAGATGATGCTTGAGAACAACAAACACACTCACACACGCACACACACACACAACAACAACAACAACACTTTCAACTTTCTATTTTACATTTTTTAATGGCATTTTATCAAATGCAATTAATCGTAATTGCTCGTTTACACACACACACAGATACGCATACACACACACGCACTCAGCTCAAATAAAGAGAAAGAAAAAAATCAAAAAGTTGACTGAGTAAAGTAAGTGCCACACATTAACGCGCCTACAAGACCCACTGACTGACAGTGGGGCTCATGTAGTACACCGTATGAGCATGTAGGAAATGCAGCTCCAAGATCCCTCGAAATGCTTCAACATGACGAGACTCAGTACGTTTGACAGCCAGCTGAGATATATATATAAAAATTTTAGAATTTTTCTAAACAACGTGACAAATGTCTACAAAAAAGAATTAAATAAAAGAAAACACAACTCGAAACATGCAACATACAACATTAGTCCAGAGCGACAAAAAAAAAAAAATTAAATTAACGCAAAAAGTGCCACACGAAAAGGTTAAGCAAAAACGACTTTTATATACACTTTTTACCGATTTTTAATATAATTAATTTAAAGAGATTCTACTCAGTAATTGTGAAAACTTTTAGTTAAGTTTTCTAAGTATTAGAGTGCCGTACTTGATTATAAAAAAATATGTTTTTCTAAAAATAAAAATACATTGCGAAGCTAATATAATATATTCTTTCAATGATTTACAAAACTTTGCAACCATTTCAGAAAACTTAGTTTTAAAACATCTTTTTAAGGGTTTTTTTGTAACAAAAAATTTAACTTATTAATTTATGATCCCAATAAAGAAAATTTGTTTAGCATTTATTATTGTTTTGTAATTAAAAATAAGAAAAATTTTAATACATTTCAATATTACAGTAAAAACAAACTTTCTGTAGATTTATTCTTGTGACTAAAAATTATTTTACAATTTTTCAACCATTTAAAAAAAACTTTATTTTATGTATACAGTTAAATTTTTTTTAACTAAAAATGAAGCTTCTAAAAGGAATTGTTGATTATTTTTTATAAGTTAATTTATAAAAAAAAAATTTGGCTTTTCAATATTCAAGTAAAAAAAAAGACTCCGAAGATTTCTTCTTCTACCTTGTTGGAAAAAATTATTTTTCAAAACGAATAAAGTAAATTTTAAGGAAAAATTTTGTGAATTTAAATAAGTTTTGTGAAGCTGTCGTTGGCATATTGGAAGTCGATAAAAATAAAAAAATAAAAAATTTTAAATTACAATCAATCTACGAATATTATTATAAAGTTTACGTCATTCAAAAGCCGAATTAGTATCTTCTGAACTTCTTGATCATGATCGTAGAGTAATGCATTTTGCGATTTGAGGTGTTCCTTTTGTATTTACCGTATTTGAAGTAAGAATCGGAACGGATTCTTGTAGGCCCAGAATACTTTTGCGGATTAGACACACGAATCATTTTCCTGATTTTAAGCAGAGAAAATAAACGACAAAACTAAAAGTATTGGGATAGCCTATTTATACTTATTCACTCAAAATTGATTATAAAAACTTATAACGTACGAAACTAAGTCAAAGAATTGTTATAGGAATTCTAACATGTCACTTTAAGTTCAACTGTTATCACTTAACTAAACTGGGAATATTTTCAAACAAAACTTGCAGATTCTGCAAAGAGAATAACGAAACTGCGAATCACATAATGAGAGTCTGCGCTGATACAGACGATAGGAGAGGGATCATGAACTGTTCTATAAGACAAGTTAGGGAGCTACATTATATAAAGATAGATACACCACTAAACCTTAAAATTGCAAACATTAATATTCTCCAATAGAGATACACAACATCCATAATGGAGCTACACAGGTCGTATTGCAAATCTTTCTAAACAATTATAATAAAAGATAATATTTGTAAAAGATATTTTCTGTTTTATTTTCATTCTGAAATTTTAATGTCCAAAAAATCCAAAAAAACCCTGATATCGTAAATTTAATATTGTTATATATTGTATTTTCAAGTTTTTGGTTGAAAACTTTTAAATCATTTGCCTTTTAATATGTTTTCTTGATTTAAATTAATAAATAAAATTAATTTTGCCTTCGACCATGCTGTCAGAACTCCAAAGGCGGAGATTATCTCCTATAGGAGATAGATTATCTCCTACAGTGCCTATAGTAATGTTGATGTCTTTAATTATTTTAAGTTAAATGTTTATAAATTATTTTATTATAAATTTGATTATATTATATCAAAATATTTCTTTAAAAAAAAATACCACCAACTTATTAGCTTATTTTATTTTCTTACATCTTCCATCTCTGTTACAAGTAACTTCAACCACATAATATAGCCATCTTAGAGCACAGAACAAAGAGTATTAACAAGTCACACATATAAAAAGTAAAGCTCAAACACATGCGCAGTATTTAAATGTCAACTGTAGGGGTATGCTTGTGTGTGTTGTGGGGGGCAACTGGGTACTCACTTGCCACATTCATCAAATTACACATGAAAAGTAAAAATTGTTGCATCCATGGCCTAACATGGCCCTCCATTCGCCTGCTTTATGAGGTCAATTACCTGTCATTTACATGACTGACAGTCAAGCGGGCGATGATATAGGAGGCTTGTCGCTGACTTGGAATCGTTGGGGGGTGTCACTTGCATCAAATCAGAGCCCACACTAGTGGTTTGTGCGATGTGTGAGTGTGTGTGGGGAGGGTTTTTCATTGACTTCCTTTTTTAAAAGTCACACACACTCTGACACACACACACGCACACACACACACACATGTGCTAGAAATCAGAGAGCAGCCATCCATCCATCCATCCACTTGGGCGCTTCTCGAGCCTGAACTTTAAGCGAAGGTCGTCGTAGCTGTTGTTTGCCACTTTTCACTTCCTTTTTACTTTTTTTTGCGCCTTTTTTTCTTTTTCCGTTTTTTTTTTCTTTCTACTTAGCTGCTAATTTTACTTTTGCTTGTTTGCCTTTTATTTTACTTTTATTTATTTTTATTTTTCATTTTGTTGGTCTTGTTGCATTGGTCAGGCAATGAACTCAATTAATTAGGGGCATTGACATATGTTGCGTCTCAATAGCTTGGTCTGCCCTTAGCCTTAGCGTTTCTGTGGCGTGTCTTTTACTTTTTGTTTATTTTTGCAATTTTATTTGCTTTTTTTGTGTTTTGTTTTAAGTTCAAAATGTCAGCTTGCAAAATAAGTGTTGATAACAGTTGGTTTCTATTTCATCTTGTTGTAGTTTTTGGGATTTCCGCTTATATTTGATTAGCCATTGAACTTTGTGCGAGGTCTGCGGACTTGGTTTGAAATTAATTTCAAATGTATATAATTCAGTGTGCCCGAACTTGGCAAACATTGAAACTTAATTCTACAGATAGCTGCATAAGTTTGGTTTTGAGTTTAACTTGGGATCACTTAAGTGAGTTAGGGTAATAAAACAGCTCTGCTGTCACATGGAATTAATCACATTAATAGAGGATCAAATACTACAGATTCGTTCTAACATCAGGGGTTTGGTGATTTCAATTCCAATATAACAAAATCTTGAGTTTTGAAAGCAATTATTTGTTGCAAGAGGGATGAAAGCATTATAGTTAAAAAAACACGAATTATATGCTTAAATATTTATACAAATATATCTATAGGTGATTTATATGTAGCCATGCTTTCACATATTTTATACGGATTTCGTTTGAAACCGAAAGTATCGTGCTACCGAATTGGAGTGAAATATTGCTGCATGTGGAATCACGAAAAAATGTACAATATTTATTTTTAAGTAATTCTTTCAATGCTCTTTGATTTATCTATATTAACTTCTGGTTGAGTATTAAGTAATAAATGTCAATTCATTGTTTTCTGAGCAGCACCAATGTTTGAATTTTTTTGTGAGCGGCAGTATTGCTCCGATACTCAAAGGCAGGGCAATTTTTGAGAAAAATATTAAAGTCAAGTTTATAACAATTAATAAAGTTGCTAAAGTAATATTTCAACATTAAATTAATATATGTAAATTTAATGGCGTCATTTTAGTCTTTTGTGTAGATTTTCAAAAAAAATTTAGCGTTTCTTAAAATCAAAACTTGACGTCCATATTGAGCATAATCATGTTCTTACTTTTGCACAATATGGATTCGGGTTTCATCGCAGCTGTGTGCATCCGCTCAAAAAGCTGAAAGATGAAGTTAAGCTTGATCTTCAATACAAAAATTCAGTAGGTATGGTTACTTTGGATAAACAATCGGCATCTGACACTGGTACGAACTACGGCCTCGTATATTTGAAGTATCATTAAAAGCTTTTTAACGGAAAGATACTTTTGGGGAGACATGAATGGTGTCAAGTCTAGTCTTAAGCTTATACCCGCAGATGTATCCGAGGGTTCTGTTTTAGCACCAATTGTTTATAATAGTTTTACTTATGATATTCCAACATATATAAATTATGTTTAACTCTAATCTTTGCTGATAATACTGATTTATGACGCTGTCGAAATAAGTTTAACATTATCAAAAAGCACTTTGAAAATACTACAGAAATTGTTCTTAGATATTTTCACTGTTGGAAAATTAAATTAAATATTAAGAAAACAAGCGAAATTTACACTTAAACGAAAGCCTTGTTCATTTCCAAGCATAGATTTCCGGATAGGCAATGAATCAATTCAGCGGCCAAGTAAAATAAAATATCTGGGTAGCATATTACTATTTATTATGCACAACAGTAAGATGATAGACAAAATATATACTCTATATACTTTTAGTAATCGTAGCTCCCATTTATCGTTTGAAAACAAATTAATAATATATAAAGCAAAAGCTATATTATATGGGTCGGTGTTTTGGGGTAATTGTGCTGCATTTCATAAGGATAAGTTACAAAACACCACAGAATAAAATATTAAAAATTATTTTCAATCTATACTTTAAAATTTCAAAACTTTTTGGCTGATATTTGCACGATTTGTGAGAAAAGCTATCATTAAATTTAATACTAAAAACATAAACAATACACTATCTTAGTTTTAAATAGTTTTTGTTTGCTTTTAAGGTTTTTTTCCGCTTTTTGTTTCCTGAACTTCATACAGACAAGCACTAACGCAGTATTATTTTAAATATTTTAGTTGTAAAGCTGCAACTTGAGCATTCATCGATAGAAAAAGCGAATCTTTATTGTGCATTACAAATAAAAAAGGGAAATTATCTAAAAATTGAAAGCACCTAAGGCAAGGATTCTTGGCAGAAGCGATCAAGCTAGAAAAATGCATTTTAGCAAATTCAGCTCAAATTTCAAAAATTCATATTATGCAAGTAGTTGGAAATGGGAGCACGAAAAGGCAAGTACATTAAAAATTAAGCAAGTTTCAATATTTTAAAGTTGGCTGATATATTTTATATTGCTATGGAATTTTCGGTTGGGAATCCAAAAGAAGGGGTTGCGCAAAGTTGGGGTTAACTGTAGTCCAATAACGAGTTGTGATGGCCAATTAAAGAAAGAAGAGTTGATATTTTCATTTTCGTTACACAAAATTCACATAATTTCATAAATTTTTGTATGACATAAAACAATGCTTTGCAACGCAACTACTTACAAATCGCATTTTCCTGCCGATAGTGAATATCAACGAAAGTTTAAGCACAAAACGGACGCATACGTAATGTCAGGCCCCATAACTTTGTGCACAGTATTTTCCTTAAGTATTTGACATCTTCTTATCAACTCTTATTATAAGTCTTAGTGCACCAAGTCTATGGCATTTATAACTAAGTCTGCTTACATTTCCTACAAAAGCTTAATGCAAATACTAGATACAATAAAACAATATTTTGATAAGCAATTATTTATAGAGATATGCTTAAAATAGCCAACTGCACTTGCATTTGCACAGATAAAACTCAAATAATATATGCAAGTCAACAAAAAACAAATAATTTTATTTAAATTCATTTAGCAATGACTTTTGCTTGCACTACTCGACTGCGTGCCGACTTCATCTTCTAAATTGAATTTATTTTTTCTTATCCAAGTTGTAGGTAGAATAATCGAATGCAGCACGTAGCATTTCTTATGTGCAACACAATACATTGTTGTTGCAATTAAAGCTTATCGCTTCAATTTTATGCACACTTAAGCTGAAAACATTTTCAAGTTGGTTTTAAATGTTTACATGGCCAACTGTAGCTGCAAGACCAACTCCCCCTCATAAGTAAAGCTACAGAACTTGACATGGCAAACTGCATAAACTTATTCGATTCAAGAAGAATTTTGCCAATCTTTGGTTTAATGTAATTTGATTTAAATTGCACATTTCTATGCCATGCAAGCGAGTGGCCATTACTGATATCAGTTCTTCAATACACACAGATACACGCGTGCACACACAGATACTTTCTCATACAAACACACACACACACACACAGCTGGAGATGAACACATAAAACTGATAAGAAATGCACACTATGAAGCTAAGCTGCAGCTACAACAGCAACAAATACAAAAGAGAACAACAGCTGCTGCAGCAAAAACAATTAAGAAAGTTAATGAAGCAACTAAAGAAGCTTGTATACACTGCAAACAAGAAAAATAATAATAATATCTTTATAATTTTACAGATAAACTTCGCATTAAAGAGTTGTTCGTAAATGAATATTTTCATACAGCGCCTGCACTCTCCTTATTAATAGATCTAGTTCGAATTATTGAAATATCTGCGCTTTGTTTTCATAATACTTCAAAAGTATTCTCTGATTCAGGTAAAATATCCACAAGCTACAGGTTTGCAGAGAAGTTCCCAAAAATTAAGAGTGCAGACCGGTTAATCGATTTTATACGGCGAATGAAAAACAATAATAATAACATATTTTTCATGTGACAGACATTTATTTAAAAAAAATAATATTTTGGAATATATAAAAAAATATTTTGAAATACCTAAGGTATAGTAAGCTGACGAGCAATACAAAAATATCTTTTGCTGCTTCTCGTGGGACTATTAGGCATTCCTTATTTGAAGCAGAGCCATTAACTATCCAATCTAGTTATTTTATTTCCGTCGTCCTACCAAGTTACTGCGGAGTTAAAAAAGTTCGAAATCTTGAATTTAAGTCAATCATTTTTCAGGCTAAGCGTGACAACATATATTTTCTTAAATTGTAGAAAGTTATAAAATTTTTGGTAAAACCGTACTCAAGTTACAATGATGACCGGCTCCGAAGAATTGGTTTCCTAAAAGAAAAGTATAGCGTTGAGGATAATAATTATTTCCAATATAAGTGGGTACATTTAAAGTTATATATCTCCACAAAATCAAACGGCCACTTTTTTTGTTTGTAAAGCTTCACAACTAAAGTTATCGAATTCTGCAGAGTGCGCCCATTTACTTGACTGAAAGAGATGCGCATCTATTCAAGAGAGCTCTAGCAGTTACTCTAAATATCTGCAAATACACAAAAACCTATTTGGTTTATATTTAAAAAGTAATAAAAGTCGGAATTTTAAAATTTTAAAACAAAGATAGATGGACTTTTTCCAAGCTTCGAAACAACTTAATACTTGAACTTTATATAATCAATCTTAACTCATTTTATTGTGGTATGGTACCCGTACGAAAGAGTAGCTCGATTTTGGTCGTACTTCGCACAAGTATCTAGTACTTCAAAATACTTCTCAAATATCGGTTGATGAGTATTATCCATTATAAGTCAATATCTTGCCCTTTCAGAAAGACGTAAATTATGCTAGAAAAATAGCCTGTTCATAAAACAGAAAACCATAACTAAATAGATCAGAAATTAGCCTGATTTAGGGATTCTTTGAATGTAATGCACATTATGGATGAAAGATTAAAAATAATTATAAGAAGGTTCTGAAATAATCTCGATTATGTTTTCTTTTTAATTTAAAAAAAAATAATAGAAAATTCTGAATTAAAATTGATTTTGTTTTCTTTTTAATGTCTTAAACATCTCTTAACGTGTAAGCAGAACAGGGTTTAGAGTCAATAGACAATTCCCGGTAACTTGAATATAGGGGTTTTTACTTCCATGAACAAAATAATTTCTCTGGTTTGCTTCTATTTCAGGTACTGCTAAAATGTGGATGGTTAGGCTCTTAATATAGCACGAATGCTTAGAACACATTTATAAGCTCCAGCTCCAGTGTTAATTTGTTCAGCTCTCTCACACCCATTTGCTTGATAGTCGCTCTTGCGCTCTTTTGAGCTCTCGCTGGCTGCGAACTTTGCTTTTCGCGAAATCTCCATGAAAAAGTGTTTGTTGATAACAGAACTAAGAGTTTGTAGACGAATCCAAGAAGCTACACTGTTTCCGACTTATAAAAGATATTAAAACTTCCACAAAGAAACCTATTTCAGTCTTTAATATTTCAAATGGCATTCACCAATTTCTGCACATTATGAGCAACCCCACGAAATCCCATTTGCTCTTCTCAGAACCCACTCTTCTCATATGCCCCACAAAAGTGTATTAGAGAAAAAAGCAGATTCCACATAAATTTTATAAATAGCAAAATGAAATGAAAAAAAATTATTTGACTTTATCAAATGTAATAAAGGAGCAACACACGCTGCACAGTAGAAAACGAAACAAAAGCAACAGTCATGGCCATAAAATCAAATGGAAGTGCAGCAAGTACTACAAGGGCGATCCAACAGAGAAGTACCCAAAAGCAGTGAGCGCAGGCACAATGCAAAATTGGAACGTTTGACTACCCTAAAAACTGTCCAGACGTTTTGCTTGGAGTTACAACTCTTGGGTTCTGTCCCTTTTTATTTGTTTTCGTTGTATTTGGCCAACTCACGTAGCAGACTTTGCTGCTAACCCTAACTTCCAAAAAAAAGAGTAAAAAATGCCATTGACTTGGAAAGTTGAAATAAGAGTCCAGCGCATTTTACAGACTTGATTCTGGGCATGGCAGTGGGTGGGGTTTTGCACATTAACATGTTGAGTACAAAAAGGCATAGCGGAAGTTGAGTGCAGCAGCTGTCCGGTTGACAGCGGCGGTTGTTGCATGGGTTGTATCTGGTTTGGGGGCAAGTGGGTTTTGACGAGATTGCAGCAGAAGGGGGCACGGGACACAGAAGGGAGGCTATTGTATGCATGGCAATGACCACGCGCGCTTACACGCTAATGCACACGCACAATGTACGGGGCACGTGCAGTTGCAGTTGCATTTACAGTCAAAGTTGCAACTTGCCAGTCATAGTAAATGAAATGCGGCAGGACAGCATACAAAAATGGGAATTAACTTCAGTAAGGCTGCACGAATACGCTGTACACTGTAAAAATTGATGACAAAAGAGTACTGCTTTGGAATATACTGCTCGAAGTTGAGAAATATTGCCGTTTTAATTACCAAGAAAATTAGCTGCGGACGTCAGACCAAGCCAGACTGTAGTGCCCCAATTTGAGCACGTCCATATTTTCTTTTCATCAAAAATTCATCGAGTTAACGAGTTTTAAGGAAAACAATGAAGGGCATCACTTCCTAACTACTTTCTGCTGCCTCCAAGATTATACTCCCAAAATCCTAATACCCATTGACCCTTTCGTCTACAGTGTATAACAATGGCCAGTGGGATAGATGGCAAGATGGCAGGGTAGCAGTACGACGAGGAATGACGCCATTTTGTGCGTGCCACAGGACGACGACGCATGTGGGGCGGCCGACAGTTATGGCCACGTAGTGAGACCCGCTTGCGCATATGGCAATCAACGGCAGTACCCGCAACAACTCCAGCTCCAACAACAATAACCACGTTAACTAGCGTGCACACAATGCGCTGCCCATAAAGTCAGAGTCAAGTCAGTGGGACGACGGCGACGACAATTCATTGGACGAGTTGGCTTTTGGGGAATGCCGTTAAAGGCTGTGGCACGTAACGTTGCCTCATTGTACAGTCGTCACTGCGTCCTGCGGCTGTTGCACACCTTTAATTACGAACTCTTGCTGCAACATTACGTTTAATGGTCAGTGTTGGTAAATGCACGTAGTTCAGATATTAGGGTTTTTCTCGGCTCTTAGCTAAGAATATACAACTGAAGTGTGTAGCTGGAATAGGAAAGACGAAATGCTGGTTTTTTGGGATTAGGTAGATAGAGTATTTTTAAATAATGGGGTTTGTCTAAGTCATGAGAAGAATATGTTAACTTTAATTGCTGGGAATTTTGTGGAAGTAACCCGATATCTAAATTAGAACATTTCAGATATGGCAATTTTGCAGAAGTTAAATCTTAGCAAGCAGCATGGGGATATCTCTATTAATAACTCTTTGTGGTGTCTTTAACTAATAGAGATTTTCCTAGATAAGTAGCGCCTATTTGCTAACTATGCCAGTGCTAGACAAATGCAGCAGTGCTACTGGGTGGAATCGAACCACCGCTACCATTACGTTACCGAGGCCAACTTAAAAATGTGAAATAACCTTCCGTATCTTAGAACTCTGAGCTAAAGGCTCTAATTTCTACGCAGCTCTCCAACAACAGTCTATATCCAGATATTCGCAGACGTATGCTAATTTACAAATGTTGTACTTTCTTGAAGTAAAGTAGAGAACAAGAATTAAGGATCAAAAAGAGTATAAAATTTACGATATCGAAATAAATTTCAATCTTATTTTAATGAATGAATCTTAGTGGAATGTCGCTTTCAATAAAACTTTTGCATTGAAACGAAAAAATATCTATTCTTAGGTATCAAAAGCATTTAGGAGCTAAAAGAAATTTTGATTTATAAGCATCTTTTCCAATAGATGGTGTAGGTCAAAACATGTATTGTGTTCTAGTTTTCTGGAATGGATTATTTTCAATATGTTTAAAATTACATTTTACATTGAATAAGGCAGGTAGTTTTGAAAAAAGTTTACCACCAAGGCTTTTTCAGGAATTTTGACACGAATAAATAATTTTTATTTTTTGACCAACGCCAGAGTGCGTTTCATTGTATTCTACAAAATTATAAAATTGAAATTTAATGTCTGGTAGTGTTTCGATAAAATTTTACAGGAAATTGTACAGATTTTGTTTTAATCGGTTAAACATATACTACCCCAAGAGTCCGAATTCGTTGAATTAAGATCATGCAGGCTATAAAATAATTTTTCTTCAAATCTTCAAAACAGCTTTCAGTGAAATATCACATACATATGTTGCATTAATAAAATCAACGACTTTGTCCAAATCCCGAATTAAATCCAATTTCTATAGTAAATGGTCGATAAGATCGTTTTCGGGATTCGTTGCTTCACAATTTTGACTATTTTTATGGGATTTTTTTGCTTCAACATCTTAAATATTTAAAAACGAACATACATACAATCATAATGATCACTTTCTTCTCTTATCCTAATACTGATCCAAATTCAATACTTATACTTTCTGATCGTAAAATTCGTTTTCACATTTCGTTACTCCCACACTTATATCTCTTTTCTCTCTAACTCAAGGATTAAAACGTAATTTTGCTGAGCGTTCACTTTCAAATTGTAAAGAACTCTTCTGATCCTCATCAGAATAAACTGATATAGATAAATTTTCCATTCTTCATTAGATTTGTCAGACCTGAATGCTCTAACTATGCGTTTTGAGCGTAGTTGGAAAAACTTTCAATACATAGATCGCATTCTTAAGGCGCAACAAATCTACAGCAGCGCAGTCAGCAAGCGCGCAAATGAGCGAGAGAGCTGCAATTAAGCAAATACGTGTGAGAGAATACACTACTGCGAATGCTGACTGCGCTGCTTTTTATTTATACAAAAAAATGTTTGTTTCTCTGCGTGTTCCTAATTTCGAATTTTAACGAAGATTGATCTAATTCGAAAGCACAAATGAAACCTTTTTTTTACTCTCGACGAATTCTGAGACTATTTTTTCCTACTCTAATGTGTATTCGCGAGATCTTGAGTTAAGAAATCTGTACTTCAGTTAATAGGGATTTTTGAGAGACGCAATAGTGCCTTTATAACTTCTTGCTTTGGAACATCGACTGTCAGCCAAATTCGACAAGTACGTAAATTTGCTTTTTCTTAGAATCCTAGACCAAAATTTAATTTAAAAGTAGCTCGTATGGGATCTATAAGCGCAAGTTGTAACAAATTAAATTGAGGGCTTTTTTTTGCATTTTGAAGAGATACAACCGAAACGCTTTTCCACAAGGCAGAGACTTGTGGCATCATTTATAATTTTCATTTAGTTTGTTTATAGTAAAAATCCTCAAATTCAGCCAATATGGGCTTTACTTTCGTATCTCAAACTAAAGTCGTAGAGAGATATGTCTTAAAATTTAAATAATTTTAGACCATTTAAAGCTAAACTTTGTCAATTAGCAATATTGGGCATATTTCAGCTTCTACGGCATAAAAAATACTTAAAAAACGATTTGACTTTATTTTTTTTTAGTTTGATTTATTATAATATTGACCTGGAATTTTTCTCAATTAAAAATATATGGTATTTCACTGCGCAGCAAACAAGTGGAAAGTGCTTCAGAAATATGAAAAAAAAATATTCTTTATTTATGTTGGAATTTTTTTTGAAAAGTTAATTGTTATTCATAGGTCAGTTATGCTAATTGTAGGTTCACATTTTGAATGTTTGAATACACTGCACTCTTCGAAATTTTTGCGGAGTTTAACAATTTAAACGCAATTTGCAGCTAAGAGTGTGGGCCTCGGTAGAGTGGTGGTAGCGTACTTGCCTCTAAATCAGAAGGTCGGTGGTTCGATTCCATCCAGCAGCACTGGTACATTTGCCTAGCAGAGGTATGGCTAGCAAATAGACGCTATTTATCTAGAAAAATCTCCCTATGCTTCGTCTTTGGAGCGATCATGAGGAATATATATACATTGCAGCTAAGAATATTTTTAACAAGCGCATTGGATATAAACTTTGGAAAGAGAATGATTTGAAAGTAGACGGTGGGAACCTATTTCGAATGATGGTTGGTATCGCCAAAAGCTTATATAAATAGCCATCAAACATAGATCAACCGATGAGATTCTAAAATAAACTAATTTTCAAGAAAATGAGAACTAGGAATTAAGTATAAGGAACTTTTCGATATCGTTTTCACAAATAAAAAAGTTATCTAAAGTAACTCAACTTTTCTGAAAAGAGTGGTAGAAGTATTACCCTTCTCATTGCATATGCAATAATTGCCCTGTTCTCCCCAATGAAGGGTATTAAAAATGCATGTATGACATACATAAACATAGCCAATGAATTTTTAATCGATATAAATTTTATTATCGCCCATCTATAGAGTTATTATTATTCCGCAGATATCATGTGCAGCCATTTTTTTTTGCCTCTTGGCCAATTGCAACCACGGTAATGCTGCTGCCGCTGCCACTTGCCACTGTTTCAAATTATTGTTGAACGTTTAAAATAATTGCGCTTGCCAACTGTGTCCCTCATGGCCAGCAGCCAAACACTGCCCCAAGTGTCCAGTCATGCCAAGTGTTGTATTCTCACACACACTCGGCGCGGCGCGACGCGTATGTGGCTAAAATAGTGCCGTGGCTTATTATGGGGTGGCTACATCGCTGGCTGCTACATGGCAGTCATAAGGAAGGAAATGAGTTACGCCTTTCGCACACGTTGAATTATGAAAATTATAAACAAATTAGCTACACTGCGAGGATTATGGTGTTGGCCAGCTTTATTGTTGTTGTTGTTGCTGCTGCTGTTGCTACTGCCGCATAAATTAGCACCGTCAAGTGCTCTGCTATTCACACTAGGCTGTCCTTGCGGCGCCACAATATTCGCCTCACCTCCCACGCTCAGCGGCTACCTTAGGAAACTCAACCCACGCGACACTGTGCCACCGCCCACCCTGCTGTAATCTGTGCTAAATCTGCGCGTAATATGTTTAAAATAATTGGGGCAATGGGTATTAGCGGTGCAAGCTATGCGCTATAATAGGACTTAATGGAGGTGATTTTAGTTCGAAAATGCAGATTAAAGTTGGATAAGCGCAGGGTGAATAACTTGTTAACAAGAAAACTAATGAAAACACGGACGATTTTGATATGGTTGTTGAGATATCAGAAATATCTTAATCACATGCCATTTTAACCATACAACCTCAATGAAACTTTCGTCTTTTTGTGTTTTCTACAAAAAGCTGGTTTCCGCTCTAAGGTTTTTCAGTTTTTTTAGAATCATTCTCCTCATCCTTATAAATTGGATTTAAATAAACAAAATCCTTATGAATTCTTTCTTTATCTTGATCCAATTTTCTGCTGCTCAAAGATGCAATAATTTGCATATTAAGATTAAGTTAACAGTACGAAATCCGAAGTTTTTTGAGCTTAGAACTAGGCAAACAATATGTTCTAAAGAAATATGTAATTAAATTCACGATTTATATAAGAAATATTATCTTTCCATTATTATATCTCTAATACGTATTTACCTATCAATTAGCCCAATAATCGAAAGCTAACTCGAATTCCCAAGACCCTACACATACTGTTTCTTTTCTGAAGTTAATTCTCAAAACCAAACAAATTGAAATTAACCAACAAATACTATCAAACAACAACACTCGACATATACTCATCATATAACAACATAAGCGGTTAATTTTTAAAGATCGGAGGAAGATCTATATGTTTTTTATAGCAGCTTCAAGCTTAAAAAATCCAAAATACTATAGTACAAAGTATCATTTCGGATTACAAAATAATCGAATTAGATAGTTCTGGAATGCCTCTAATTGACTCGAGGATACTTTAGACTATCGGAAGTGTCCTAAGACTATCGCAAGTGTCTTAATACCATCGCAAGTATCATAAAAGTATCGCAAGTGTCTTCAGACTATCGGAAGAGTCTTAACTAACCTTAAGATTAAAATTAAACACTTTCGATAGACTTAAGTAATCTCGAGAAAATTAGAGGTGTTCCATAGGATTTTTGATTATATTTCTATGGAAAGCGCCTTAAGCAACCCTGAGAGAATTACAGATATTCTAAAACTATCTTTTTGTTGGTGTACTCCAAGTTGAGTTAAGGGTTCAACGCTGGTCTTTTGCGACTAGCTATATAGTAAAGTAAGCTTACAGCGGCTGCTGAATTAAATCCAGACATTTAGTCCTACAAATAGTTTGTTAAAATACGTCGAGGATCTGCATTTAAAACTTGCACCAAGTAACATTTGTGAAATATATCCCAGACACTCGTTATTCTTAGTTTTAAAACAAAAATGGGATAACTGAACTCAAGTTTTCTAGATCGTATTGTAACAGCTATAACCGATAGCCTATAATTTTGCTGTAATTTTATGAAATTATTGGGAATCTACGAAAAGTTGTCGATGTCCCGCATAGTGTTCAGTTTATGTATTTTAATATTGAAATGGCAGCCACGGCATCTTGACTGTGAAGCCTAATTTTCCAAAGTCCTTAGTATTCTTACCTAAAAAGAAAAAGTATAAAAATATTGCATTAGTAAAATATTCAAGAAGTGTGAAAATAATGTTTATAGTTAAGAACTTATATACGAATAGAACCTGGAAAAGCTGAGTGCAGAGTAATGCTTTAAGTTGCCAAATTCCAGTAGGTAAATATCTATTCGTACTATGGGTCCTAGCACAATGGGCTATTTAGCCTGAGTGTCTGAGGCGGTTGTCGGCTGTGCCACCCTTATATCTATCTATGGGCCCTAGTTGATAATATCAGATATATAAAGTTTACTAAGAGTTTTCTACGGAGATATAGTCGCCGAGGATTGTAGCATATTTTACACTTTTCTCAATAAATACATACATTACATATAACTGTTATTATCTTGTCCTCAAATTAGCTCACCATGAGTGTCAATTCAACCCAAATATCTTATAAATAGGATAAGATATTAATAAATTGCTTACGACAGAATCATTATTACTATCTCACAAAGACAGTTTGCTGGAAAATTTACTCAAACAAGTTGTTATAAATACGGTCATATATCACAACTTTAAGTAAATTCTTATCGAAAGAATCCTAAAGAGGTTAGTTCGCGACGCTTCTATATAGAGGCTCTTCCTGTCAGCTATGCACAATATCACAAGCTATTACTTATTACATCAGAAAGACATCTGTGTATAATAATGTCCCAGCGTCTATTTCTGATATTAATTTGCTTTTTGTTTTTTCTCATCGAAAATATTCGGACTTGTCTTTAATAAATGGGATTTGTCGCAATTTCCGATTCTCTCTCTTAACAGGAAGAAGACTAAGCTGAATGAAGCACATCGATTGTTTCTGGCAAGTTAAGGATTATCTGCCCGCTATCGATAAGTCACACAAATATTATATTTGCTTTGACGCTAATTTAAGTTCCGAGGACAAAGTCGGAACGAACCAACCCAAAATGTTTGATTATGAGGAATTATATGCTTTACTGCAACAACATTCATGTCAAAGTCAAATGGAACTCGCCGAATCGTTGCTTCCGCTGAGTTAAAACAATTGAATTTTCTTTCAAAACCAGAAGGCCTCCACAGTTTTCGCAATCTTTTGGCGCTTATCATAGTTAAACTTTTAATATAAAACCTACCTACAATCAGCCGATTACCTAAGGTAATTCTTAAATTAACTTATGGTAATAGAGTGCGCATTCCAAACGCCCCAGACTGAAGAACCCTTAAAGTTTTACTAAAACTTTAAAACCACACAAGCATATATGATGATGATATCAGCTAGTTCAACCCTTCAAAGTCATTAGGCATTCAAAAGCTGTACAACGCAGACCTAAAATTCTGATATATTTCAACAGCTTAAAGCGAAATCTTAAAAAAACCAATTTATGAATTTTATGCGTGTTTATCAGCAGGCTGAGTTGCACAACAACAACAACAACGAGCATTGGATGGGTAGAGGGGCAACAAAAACAAAGGCCAGAAGAACAACAAAACATGAACAATAATGTCCACACAGTAGCAGCAGCAGCCTGAACTCGGCAGTTTGGGTCCCAAAGCGCACAAAGCCCAAAACACAAAGCGCAATGGTCATATCACGCATACACAGATACACACACTGGCTCACACACAGATACTCACACTCACACAACCACACACACACACATACACACACGCATGTCAAGATAAGACCAACAAGCTAAAGCTTTATGTAGTAGTTACAAGTGAAATGCTTGAGATGTGAAGCTAAAAAAACAAAAACAGAACAAAACAGAACGAAACGAACACAAACTAAACGAAACGAAGCGTGAAAATCACAAACAAATCATAAAAAGCGCAACAAGAGACAGATGAAAGTGTGGGGAGGGCAAAAAGGAGAAATTCTTGCAGCTACACTGAGCGAAATTAAAAGTTTCAAGTTTTTTAAAACTTAATTACATCTACAGTAATACGACTGAATGCCTATAAGTTTCTGAGTTTTCTTTTAGTATTTACGAATTATTCGAATTCATTTTCACCAATTTTAAGTGAAATTGAAGTAAACATGGTCATTTTTTTTAGGTAATTTTTATGTTTTTTTTAAACTGAAGGGGAACAAACAACTTTGTAAAGTTTACACAATTTTATGACATAAAAATGAGGAATATTTAAATAGAGTGTCGAAGAACGCTTCCACTCTCTTTAGTCCTCACCAAGGAGCCAAGCCATATGAGTTGGAAATGAAATGCAAATCTTCAACAATGTTGTTGACGTTGCCCGCCGTGCACCACGTGGAGACGAGAGTAGGGATATTTAAGAGATATGAGCCGTTAGAAGCTGGAAAATCTAATGCTCGATATGGCAAAGCAAGATGAGTTACGATAGAAATAGTGATAGATGCAATAGGCTCAAGGATACAAGTTTTTATAGTTGAAATGGAAAACGCGGAAGGTATCGTGTCAATCATAATTACAACCATCAAACGGTGGAATAGTGCTAAATTTCGCAAAATTATAAGTTACTCTTATTGGGATGACAAAAATAACTCTATTAAGGAGTGCGTTTGTGTCAATGAGTCCGACTAAAAGGTTATTGAGATTTTAGGGAAAGCTAATTTATAAAGTTTGCCCTATAAGGCGAAGACTACAAGAATAAGGTGGCAGTTGGATGTAAGCATACCGATTTAAGCAGCGAAGAGCAAATCATTCATATAGCTTTTGTTCGAGCTCAGTCATTTCCTGATAAAGGTATGAATTCTCTGGATACATGTAGGTTTTTGGGTTTTATCTGTGGTTACAACTTGGAAGATGTAAGAGAAGGTGTATCAATATATTAGAGTCTGGAACATTTTCAAGTCAAACATGAAAATATTTCGGAATGTGTTCCACCAAGGCCTTGGAAAACTAAAATGTTTATTAAAAGATATTTCATAATATCTATTTTTGTATATATGCATTTATGTATTTTTAGAGCATTATTTTATTTTCAGTTTGGGGCTAAGAATTAAAATCGGACTACAACGACTTGTCCCATATGCATTGTTGACTTAAAAGAAAACAAAAATTATAGAAATGCTCATATTTCTGTTAGGCTAAAATTTAAAAATAATCCAAAAATTCTTTAGTCAAAGAATTAGTTGTGAAAGAAATGTTAGATATAGCATTAATATAAATGAGTAACCACAGGGCTGCTCTTTCAGCTTTAAAAATGAAAGAAAAGCATTTTGCTATTGAAAACCCCACATTGTGAAGAAATACCTTTTTTTAAGCATTTTAAACGATCCAAACAATAATAATTTTGTTTCTTATTAAGATTTTACTTAAAATAAAGAAAAAACTGGTTAATTTTATTCCCATATAAGCTACTTTTTATTTTTATATTTTTATTGCTAATTCTTCATTATTTATCCTTATTTTTTTATTCCTAATTGTTCATTTTTTATTCGTCTTTCATGGAAATATGTTCTAAGAAGTTAAGCTTTATCTTCAAATAAATTATAGCTTCCTATTTTAGTTTATGAAACAAGGAATTTTTAAAAGGATTTATTCCGATTTAAACTTTTTTTATAAGTTTCTTTAAATAAAAGCAACATTTTATAGTTTTTTTAAATCTGCTACAATTTCTCAAAAATAAAGAAATGTAATATTAATGAACTCATGAAGTCATGCAATATTGTGCATTTTGTGTTAACTTAATATGTAGCAATTATTTTCTCTCTGTGCATCAGATAGTGTTTGTTTGTTGTTGTATGCCATTCTTGTCGTTTGCTCGTATTGAATAAACGGGGCAACATATGCAAATCAAGCGATACAAGCAGCGGACAAGAACAAAAACAACACCAACAAATGCCATGGTTTGTAGTTAAAGAAGCAGTAGAAGCGTATAAAGCAGCGGTTGAAGAGGAGCAGGCGCAGATAGATGGGGAACTTTAGCTGATGGTGACGAGAAATGATTCATGGTCGTGTTTATCATCAAACACGTTTCACGGGACACTTCTGTTGCCGTTGTTGAAGTAACCAAATTGCCACATGACTATAAATAAAGCCAAAAGCTAAGCTGCCAAGACCCCAACTTAGGGGGTCGAAGATGGATGTACATATATACCTATCCCCACCTAAATATGTGTGGAAAATAAACGTAGCGGCTGCCCCTTGACGGCCGACAAACATAAACAAGTGCATGGACTTGACACATGTTTCAAATGCCATTTTGTTTCGCAATATGTGCACGATATCATGAGTCCTCAACATGGATAGATAGACGGATATATATATATATATATACATACACAAGCCCAATCCAATCAGCTATATACAAGAGGACATAACATAGATAGATATTCGTTGTATATCGAAAGACCATGTATGGGAGGCGCTAATCAAATGCAGCTGGTGCTGCGATATATAACATATGTAGGTACGGGTATTTATATACTTCATGTCTCTACACTCTATGCAACGGCTGTTGCAGTTGTTGTTTTTAGTTTTGGACAAGTAGTTGGGCTGCTTTAGGGTGGACCTGCTATGCCAGCATAATTGTTAGTGGTTGCTGTACGAAACTTATTTGTAATGCAAAAGATAGTAAACCTTTTTAGGCACATTTTAGATTTTGGGCTTAACTTGGTTAAATAAATGAATGCGGTAATTTGATAAACGTTTAATTTGATAAATTTTATCCCCGAAAGATTAGATAAGTTGAAAGAGATTAAACAAAATTTGGGCGCAATTAGGTAAATGCTGTTAGGTCGCGGCAAGTAGACCCTATATTGTACATTTTAGATATTAGATAATAAAGTGAATTATGATTAGTTGGTTGCTTAATAATACTAAGTACAAATTCTTAAGCATTTAAGCTGGATAATTGTATTATTTAAAGACAACGGCATTTGGGGGCTGCTAGAGAGATACTCTATTAAGACATCCATATGCTGCGTCTTCAGCTTAGTCTAGGTAAATAAAGTTATTCATTTATGTTTAATGATACAAAAGAATTATAAATAATGCATAAGTCTAATAAAACTCTTAGGTAATTTATTTTGAAATTTCTTGCTTGGAAGATTTTGTGTTAAATGCAAGATATAGTGCCAGCTTATTAATTTGAAGACAAATTGAAGCAATTATTAGGAAAATTGCATCGCTGAGTAACTTGCTTGTGCATTTACTTAAAAATTAATTATCCATGTAATATTTACTGTGCTAAACGCTACTTCACATAATGCAATTTAATGTGTTCAAATAACACCACTTTAGAACTATCGATAACTATCGATATTATATATATCCCCTTTGACTATGGTCATCGCTCCA
The DNA here is from genome assembly GCA_035046065.1 of Chymomyza procnemis. Lineage (NCBI taxonomy): Eukaryota > Metazoa > Arthropoda > Insecta > Diptera > Drosophilidae > Chymomyza > Chymomyza procnemis. Next base: position 12,368,372 of record JAWNOJ010000024.1, read on the forward strand.
AATGACGGAGCATAGTGTGATTTTCCTAGATAAATATAGCGTCTATTTGTTAGCCATACCACTGCTGGGAAAATGCACCAGTGCTGCTGGGTGGAATTGAACCACCGACCTTCTGATTTACTCACGCTACCGAGGTCTACCGATAACCATATCAATATTGGATTAGTTTCGATATATAGTGATTCAGTTCAATTAAACTGTGTTCTTTTAGATTTATAGACCCAAAACCGCAAGTTTTTATTAGATTCTCCACAGCACCGCAGTTCTGGCAACGCTGGGCAAAAGACACTAAGAAAATCTACAATCGAATAAGATTTATAAGAGATTACCAAATTTAATTTAAAAAGAGCTCCCAAAAATTGTATTCCATTTTATGCAATTTATTTTTCCATCGATAAACGAATATTTTCACGCTGCGAACTGAAATTAATGCACGGTTTGAAGACTTTCTTAAAAGTCTTTTTACTTGTTTAAAATATCTTTTCATAATTATCCAATATTTAAAATACATTTTCGGCGTCAGCAAATACTTCACAAGAAAAATATTGATCAGTTTTATTTATAAATTATCATGTTTGCTTTTTGGGATCTACAGATTAACCCTAAACCCGTTCTGTGGATGAATTCGACCCACCCAACTTTTTAAATGGCAATTGCGCGCACCCAGAAAAATTTTCATAAATCCTTATACAACCAAAACATGTTTATTAAAGTTAATACTCCAAATTTCATCTTTAACCCCAGAAAATATATAAAAAGTTGTTTTTGGCCGAAATATTTGAAATTTGTAATTTAATTTCAAGAAAAAATGCGATTTACGTGAAAAATACCAAATGGGTTGATTTGACCCAACAACATGGAAATATGTTGAAAAATAAAAACACGGGTCTAAGGTTAAGTTAGATTCAATGGCACTCCAAGTTGAAAATAGTGATCACAAATTATGCCCATTTTCGCTTTAAATCTCATCACGTAGGATTTATGGTCACTTTTGAAAAAATAAAAAAACTTTCTATGATTGGTTCTATGGAATTCAGATTTCTACGTGACTTATGAGAATCAGTAAGCATTTCTTCCTATGAAAGAATGCTACTCGAAGAAAAACTTGAAATAAAAAACTGCACAAGCATAACTATGTTTAAATTTAGAAATTTAAAGAAATAATAACAAAATATAGGTTCAACACTTGCATGAAAGTTTTACCTAAAATTACGCCAGTTTTCATGAAACTTTAAATGATAATTAAGTAATGAAAGTCAATTGACAGAAATGTCATAAAAATTGCTCCATTTTTTCATAAAACTGCTGCACAAAGTTGAAACAGCGCTCACTCCAAGCGCATCTACCCATTGGCTGATCTTTCAATTGCAGCCAATCGTCTCAACACTTGAATACTCTCAATTCCATGCAATTTTTTGATGTTCTCAAAATGAACCAACAAAGAAGGTTCACCCTACACCTGGTGCACATGTATTTGACACTCGCATTTGGCCTCTCTGTGTTTATGACTCATTTGGGCAAAGTTGCAACGGCACAAACTGGTTCTTCGAATGCAAACAACGTTCACACAACGTCTCCAACAACGTTGCTGGGCCTCTTGGAGTCTGGGTCGGGGGCAATTGGAGCTGCCAATGGGGTCTGTCACCCAGAGCGGGGCTTTGTCTGGCAGGCGCAGCAGGCAAAACCGAGCAGCTTTGTGTTAGTTTCAAGTAATTTATATGAATTTTATATGCAATTGCATCAATCTCAATTATATTGTGCTTGAGGGAGCAGCCAGTGAGTGTGTGTGTATACTCTGTGTGTGTGTGTGTGTGTGTGTGTGTGTGCGTGTGTGTGACATGCAATATTAATTAAGGTTTTTATTTAGGTAATTGCTTTGAACCAAAGTAAACTGCAGGAAATGTGTTGCTGGGCTCAAGTGGGGCTTGGCCTTTACTGCAGCTTGTAATTTGCATTGCGACATTGACGTCCATTTATTACACGCACCACACTCCTGCAGCTGATCCTAACCCGACGTCATAAATCTGTCAGTGCAGATATTAAACCTATAAAGACACTTGCCGGCACTTAACCAACCAGGTTCAATGTACGAAAAACTGAGCCATATATGTGCCACATGTGTGTGAGCAGCTTAATAGAAATTGTAAGCAAAAATTTGCCAGGAAATGTATATCACTTGACAAAAGCAAAGACAAAAATGTGTGTATCTGTGTGAGTATCTGTGAGTATCTGTGTGTGTGCGTGTATCTGTGTATAAAAAGGTTAAGATACTTATCGCAAGCTGGCCTCAGTCAACTAGAAATTCATCAATTAAAAACATGGCAGAACAAGATGCCAAGATGGCTAAATGTCACTAAGTCAGCGGAGAACTTGCAGATGAAGTAAAAATCGAAGACAGACTGAGAGTAGGGCAGGCAGTAGGAGGATTGAGCAACGTCAAAGAAACGACAAGAAAAATCAATTTAAATGATTACGAATTGAATGAGACAAATAGTCAGTTGTAGGCAGTCTGAAAGAATACGAAGCAATAACTGAAGGCATTCCAGATATGCAGACAAGATACACTTGAAGAAATTCTATGGCAAATAATTGCTGCAATGACTATTCGAAATCGAAAAAAAAAATTGTTAGACACTTGAATTTGTATGGGAATTGACATGAAATTGGGTCATTGAGTTTTTTGTAATTGAATACTGGGAGAGAGATGCTAATGATGTAGTAATAGGTAAATAAGCAGAAATGAGGTAGCTGCTTGGGAAGTAAAGGCAGTAATGGGCAAGAATTAAAAACGTAGAAAAAACTGTGAAATTTTGATTGAAAAATTAAAATACCAAAAAGTGAAATAACCTTCAATTACTATATATCTTAGATCGTCAAGTTTGAATTAAAGTAACAAACAAATAAAAGCTGTGATTCGAAGAAATATTATTTCTGGCCATTAAGGTCTGATAGACGAAACTTAAAGCCATGGCAATTTCAAAGTTGAAATCAAGCTTATAGATACGATGTATAGGAATGGCCGTTCTATTCTGGACAGAATTTTCTTCAAGACATTCCATCCATCAAGACTAGCTATACCCAAAAGTTTTACAAAAAAGGTTTTATGCTCAGGTAATTCATAGTATTTGCCTTGTTTCCAATCGCCACGACTGACGAAATAGTCAAGCCAAGAGAATCAGGATGGTTATAAAAGTATTTCCTTTGCTTGACTATGAAAATCTTTTTCTATGTAAGATTTGAAAATATCTCACCCACGTTTTAGAGCTTCGCCGTACTTTTGACTGTATGTGTGTGTGGCAAAAATTCTAGAGAAAGGGTTGTTATGATAATAATAGTAAATAATGATATAACAGCAAATTAAGGTTCAATTTTCTAATGACACAGGCAAATGAAAACAAAGACTTGAATTGAAAGCATAAAGAAAAAATAATACAACTAACAAATGATTATTTTATAAAGGTAATAAAATCCTTGGATTATTGAAACATCGATATCTACTATATCTTTTATGCTAATCCCCCTTTTCGTTCCAAACAAATCTCGTCGGAATTAGTGGTGTTTTCAGTATTAGCTACTCATTGAAGACTAAATGTTTTTTAGAACAACTTTGAAAAGCAAACTATTTAAGTTTTACTAATTTTTATGTATAGCAATTTAAAATTATGTGTGGACACCGGTAGGATTATGGTAGAGCCCTCTAAAGCCGCAGTTCGGTAGTTCGATTCCATAAATAGTCCTAATTAGCCTAAGTAAATCTTTATTAATTGAAGACTACCATTCGGATTCGGCTATAAACTGAAGGGGCCTGTTCTCTTTAAACAGCTATAAATCTAGATATACCTATGTTCTGCCTTTGGAGCAATGGCATTTATTAATTTGTTTTAGCAATTAAGATTTTTAATATTAAAAAACAATTTTCTATTCTAACTTTGCTGTAAAAAATTTGATAATCCGAAGTTTACGAAAATATAATAATTCAATAATATTAAACGGACTACAATAGTTTCTTTAAATATCGGTTTGAATACGCATATAAATAAAAAAATAAATTTTGTCGTACCATAAAAAAGCCTATAATAAACTAAATGTTAAGACATCATAAGCTAAGACAATATTATAATGAGATGAATTAATAAAACGATGAAATTTTATAATTTACTCTAATGTGCTAGCAGTATCTCAGAAATTATGTTATTTTCTGAAATTATGGAAATCTCTTCTAGTTTATCCACCGTCCCATCCATATAAATGATGACAGAAAAATGCAATTATATATAGGCGGGAAAAATGTGCAACAGTTGCAACTGGCTAAGTTTTGCATATTCGACAGACTTTTTTGAGAATTCGAATTAAAAAATGCTGGGCTCTTTTCTGTGAACATCAACGCATGTTTGATAATGGCTAACAATTTCGTTGGTATATATTTTAATTTTATACTGGACTTGGAACTCTGTCAGAATATACTGCAACAAAATCTGCCAACAAAGATGTTTTGTACTTTAAGTTTGCGATCATAGACGTATCTACTTCTAAATTCCAAGCTCGATGGTTTGGTTCCGCGCTGCAGTAATTGCTATAAAATAGACTCAATTGCCTAGGAAAAACTTTATAAATTAAAGTCACCGCCATTCGGATTCGACTATAAACTGTAGGGCATCGTACCTCTTCTCCTCAAACAGTTATAAACAAAGATTTATCCATGCTCGACCTTCAAAACGATGACTTATCATCTATACCAACTTTATCTTCATAAACAACAATATTGTTATTAGAGAACAAAATAGTTTTTACTCTGAAATTATGAAGTAAACTACGAAATACTCTGGCTGCATGGAGAGAATTCTAAACTTTTGAATTTCAATTACAAAAGGTTTCAATAGATAAAGCAAGAATCTTCAATTTTGTGATTGATCTACTAAACTCACTGCAAGTTATACAAGTTTCTTCATATGAAGCTAAAAGATAAAGATAAATTATTACAGCCAAAGTGAAATAATTCCTTTGAAAATCGTTACCAAATTAATTACAAAAGCTCTTTTATAATTTTGTTTTCTGTGTGTGTGTATGTGTGTGTGTGTGTAATAGCTCTGGGCCATGCCACGAGTTATACAAACACAATCAAAACCAAGCCACCCACAAATCCACACATTCACACTACCATCAACACCCACGCACACACCCACAACACATAAACAAATTTTAATTTTTTGTTGTACTCAGTCGACAGTGCATCATCAGGCCGACAACGAGGCAAAACGAAAACCAAACAGAGTCGAAAGATACCAAAGCAACTCCAGCTCCAGCCAGCCCGTGCGTTTTTGTGAAGGAGCCCATGACTCAACTCTCGACACTCGCTTCATCTTTATTTCATGTTTCAGACTTAATTTCGCCTTTTTTTCCAATTTCAGTTGTTGTCACAACTGGCAAACGGCTTGGGAATGAAATGGAAAAGGAATCCGAAAAAAAAAACAACAACTAAAAACAAAAAGAAAGCCAAGAAATTCAACAAAAATTGTATACAAAATGCTTGACTCCAAACATTTGACACTATGGGTATTTTGACGCTGTTTCCCAGACCTTTGCCATAAACCCCGGCTCCCATTTTCTTCTGCTGCTCGTAATTTCTACCATTTCTGCTGTCTGTCTGTGTGGGAGGTATTTATGCTTAACTCCACGACGGGAACTACATGAAATAAAAACAATTTGCTGCGCTGCGCTTCAATACTTTTCAAGTTTATTTTTTTTTTCGCTCTTCTTCAACCCACTGACTGTTGCTCTTATTTTATACGATTCTTTCTTTTTTCTGAACTGAAACATTATTTTGGGAACTTTTTTATTCGTTTTATTTTTACTGGCCACGTCTGAATAAACAATGAGGGCGTCTTGAATAATAGATTTTTAGCTTTTGATTGTATTGGCGACAATATTTTGCGCGCTGCACAACCCTAAAAAAAAAAAAATGTTAACGAAACCAAGCAATGCCAGCCACTAGCACGCCCATTGGCGAGTTCGGGATATCGAAAACAATTTCATGAAAAAAAAAAAGTTGGCGAAATAAAAATTAAATTGTACAAAATACAAATTGAAATTGCCAAGGCATTAACGTGACTTTTTGTGGGTTGGTTTTTACTTATAGACTTTTTCTCCCCCAAAAATTATATTGGCTTTTCGCGAGGTAGCGCAAATTGAAAATTGCTCAGCCAAGTTTTTTTTTTTTTTGGTCAAAAAAAGAGGCTCAGACATTAGCAGAAATGTGGTTTCAAAATTAGAAAATGGCAAGGCAAATAAAGTGGAAATTTTTAGAAGTACTTTTTATTTTGATTTCATCCAAGTTGGTGTAACAAGTAATTTAAAGACTTTTAAAGGCTTTGCCAAGTTGTTAACTGAATTTGGAAATTGTTATCAGCTTAAGTTTGCTTAGAAATATAAACAAACGGAAACGGGCTCTTGCTATAAACAAATTAAAAAGCGCCTTTTGTGTGTAAATTGAATTTAGCAAAACTTTTGCAAAATAAATAATAAAGTCTAAAGTTGCACTAATGCGTTAATAACCTTGCAGTGAACTATGAAATATTTTTCTTTGATTTGTAAATTTATGAACATTTAGTCTCTTAAGTCCATCAAGCCAGCTTTTGATGTTTCAATCAAGAGTAAGGGCAGAAATCAATTTACACTCAAAAATAAACAAATTAAAGCCACTTGGGAAATTAAAAACTTTTTTGTAGCACATAGAAGGAGGTCAACCCTCAAAGATTTTACATATTTAGCATGAAATCAGTTTTAATAGAAAATGAACGCTAATAAACTATAGAAATCGGTATTCTTTAAAACAGAACTGTTTTAAAAACGAATGCATTGTAAACGATTATTATTAATCATTGTTTCAGAGAATGCGTAGAGGTATTAGCAATATTCTGGTTCTTCCTTAGCAATCAAGTAGTTATGCTTCTCAGAGTCGCCTTTGGGTCTGGCTGTTGTGCAGCAGTTTCATAACCAATGTATTTGGAAGGGTGTTCAGATTCACAATATAGCACTTTACTTTTACTTAATACTTTACTTTTATTTAATAAACAAAATACTTCATATGGAAATAAATAGCAAGTCAAAAAAATGTACTCAATATCTAACTGAGTGCCAAGTGCTCAATATGCCTTTGTTGTGTTACTATAAGTAAATAAAGTTTATATACTTTATACTCTATTATTATTAATTTTTTTTTTTAATATATATTTTATAATTTTCCTTTAATAAATAGTTTAAGGTTTGTTTATTTGTTTCTTTAAATCGCATTAATTTTAAGTGTATATTTTCATTATTTTTTTTAACTTGGTTTTTGTTGTTTTTTCTATTTATGTTTTGTTGCAGATCCATCTGGCAACCCACAAAGCGTATCGACCGTCTGGCAACACCTACCAGAACATTGTTATTAGTCTCTCAACGAGATCACACTTATGGGTGGCTAACTATGTATTATTAACTATTATAAACATATAATAAACCATAATTAAAAAAATCAATAAAAAGGTAAAACTATTACCAACATGTTTGTATACATTTTGTAATTTTTTAATGAATAATTTATACAAGAAATAATATAATTTCATAAGAATACTAAATTTAAAAAATAACAAATATAAAAAATTATAAATGTAAATTATGAAATTAATATAACAAAAATTACAAAAAATTTATATAAAATATATAAGAATGATAAATTTAAAAAATAACAAATATAAAAGATTACATAAAATTGCACTATAAATTAAATCGGTGCACAAAACGTACGAAGCCATTGGTGATATGTAAATTATGAAATTAATATTACAAAAATTAAATAAAATTTATTATGAATATAAAATAAAATATATAAATAATAATAATTATATAATTATTATAACTATTTAATTTAATTAGCTTTTTTTAAATTTATTATTTTTTTTGTAAATTTATTACTTATTTTTTTATTTTTAATTTATTTGTTTTTATGTTTTTGTGTTTTTTTTTTAATTTTATTTACTTTTTCTTACTGTTTTAAATATATCCATTTTTTTTTGTATTAAATCATTTTTATCAAAACCTATGTTTTATTATATTTTCGTGTTTTTTATTATTTATTTATTTTACTTTATTTTATTTTTATTTTACTTTTTTAAATTGATTCATTTTAACGTAATTGATTTTTTTTGCATTTTTTTAAATTTATTTGTTATAATTATGTTTTTGCGTGTTTTAGTATTTCTATAATTTTTTTTGTTTTATTAACTATTTTTAATTTATTATCTTTTTGTTAAAATTTCTTTACTTATTTTTTCTTAATTTTTTGCTTATTTTTATGTTTTATATATATTAGTATTTCTTCAAATTTATAATTTTTTTTCGTTTTAGAACTAATTATTATTTTTTAAATTTATTTGATTTTGTTCTGTGTGTTTTTTTCAATTGTTGGTATTTCTTAAAACTTTTTAGTTTTATTCTTTTTCTTGTAATTAATTTTTTTACGTATTATTATCTGTTTAATCTCATCATCATCATCATCATCATCATCATTCAGCTCTACAACCCGGGTTGGGTTTCGGCTTTCTCAGCAATTCTTCTCCATTCTGTTGTTAGTAAGGGCGCGCCAGTTCCTTACTCCCATCTTCAGCATGTCATCTTCAATATTGTCAATTAGGCGCTTTCTTGGTCGACCCCTGCTTCTTGTGGAGAGTGGTGTGTATGACAACACAAGCTTTTGTGCTCTATTTTGGCCCATCCGTAGGACATGTCCTATCCACCTTAGCCTCTGGGATTTAAAGAATTTGACTACATCTTTGCTATGGTTTAAGCTCAACAATTCGTCATTGTTCCTTGGCATGTAGGCACCTCTATCTTTGGCCCAAACGTTTTTCGCAGTATTCTTCTTTCAAAGATTCTTAGGGATTCTTTGTCTGCTGCCGTCATGGCCCAAACTCATTATGAGACTATAGGCCTTATGATGGAGATATAAATTCGTAGCTTGCATGCCCTCGATAGCAATTTTGACTTGAATTTTGTTTAATTTGTTCGTTATTGTTATTTATTTGTATTAATTTTTTTTTTAATTTGTATAAAATAAATTTTATAAATTAATACTTGACATTCTTCTTGAATTTTTGAATGAATTTCAAATAATTTTTAGGTTCTTTAATTTAGTTTCTTTTTATTTTTGAGTTGTAATTTTTTTTATGTCCATTTAAGTTAGACATTTATCATTTATTTATTTATTTTTTTTGTGGTACTACTGTATTTTTTTTTTATTTAATGCAAACTTTTTTTACTAAGATCAGATGAAGTCAAGCACTAGAATTATTTGCTGGTTTAAAGCAGTTAGATCCATAAGACTGGTTAAATGCATGAATTCTACCACTTATGTTTTATAAACAAAATTGTTTTAGAGTTGTTTAAGTAAATAAAAAGGAATTTTTTAATTTCTGCAGATGAGGGTGGCAGACGCGACAAAAGCACCGCCTCAGACACTCAAAATATATTGTCCATTGTGCCAAATTTCTGCAGAACCATTGTAGCCGAGCGAACCCGATTTGGAAAATTAACATATGTAAATAACAATTATGCAATAAAAATCTAATAAATAAAATATTTAAAATAATTAACAAACAAACAAATTTATATTAAGCCACAAAATATATATTTAACTATTAAGAATAATTATACAAAAGCTTCAAATGCAAAAGATCTATTCAAGATATGACGCATTATCTCCCACAAAATTAAAACTTCAACCTAATTACAAAAGTGCCTAAATATTTGCCCAAAAAAGCCACAAAGTTAAATAATATCACATACCAGAACTTTATGAAAGAAACTTTCCAAACAATGCGGTAAAAAAACTACAACAAATTCCAACTGAGAATAACACTATTTAACTTTGAAGCAACTACGAGGCTATGTTTAAGGCAGACATCTATCTATACGCCATAATGATATAGCCCATAGATGATTATTAAATCAACAGTTGTGACCTACTCCGATTTATATGCAAACAACTAGGCGGCACAGAGCATATATTTACTCGCTATGGGTTGTATGTAGTACTATGGTACGTATATATATATATTAGATGTGGAAAATATATATTTGCTTATCTGTCATCTGGCACATTTCCATGACAAATCACTGGCATTAGGCCGTAAGCTAGCATGACCATACAGAGACGTCAACTAAACTCATTACATCAACTAATCTAATCCTGTTCCTGCGCCTGTGCACCCCACCAAACATATATTGGCATATAGAGCGATAGATATTGGGTATATATAATATATTTATATGGAACACACACTCGAGTAGACAGCAAATATTTTATGCTTAGTAATTATGTTGCTTTCATTACATGACTCGACTGGTTTGCTGCGTGCACTCTTTTTCTCTGACCATGGCGGGTTAGCCGGGGCCAAAACACGCCCACCGGGTGCGCTTGGGGACGAACGACGCTTGCCACTTTCCCCAAAAGCAGTCTCAGTGTCGCCCAAGTGGCACGCACGCAACTAATGTACACAACTTAATTATCCAAACAAATCCTAGACAAAATATTGGATGCTCAATATAAATAATGGCAACAGACATTATGGACGATACGTAGGAAAAACTACCAACTTCAGTTACAATAACAACTTCACTTGTAGCTGTGTTGTCGTCTATTGGCCAAAACCGAACTAAACCAAGCGGCAAACTTGCAACGCAATGTGGCAAGTGCCTGACACAGGCATACACCAGGTCCCCCCTCCCCAGTGGTAGGAAGTGAAGCGTATGCAGCTGGCTGGGGAGTCGTCGCCAACGTCGTCGTTGTTGTTGTGCTGGTCCATGGTTCGACTGTTGTTTTTGAAGTTTTTACAGCGGCTTTCAAACTGCAAATTATGATGACACATGCTGGCTGGCAGCAGTGGCAGTGTTGCCTGCTCTATGCCTGCTGCATTGGCCAGAGTTGTCAGCCCAGCTCATGCGTGCTCTCATTTGCAGTGGTTGCAACGCAACAAAAGCAATGACCAACAAACAGCCCGTAGGCACAGTGGTACCATGTGGTTGCTCTCAGTCAGTATGTTGTTCTATTAAAATTTTGTTGTTCTCGTTGTTGCTGCAACTTTTTTTAACTTTAATAATTAGCACAAAGCTGCATAATTATGTTAACTGAATTTTGTAGATTTTAGCGGCAGTAAATTTTTACCTTATGCGCAAAAAGTTGACTTTAATTAGTTCTTTTTTAGGAGCCCCAAATGCTCAGCACTAATTCCAAGCTAAACTCATTTAAAAGTCTTAGAAATTAATTCGAAAATAAGTTCACCAAAAAAGTTTAATACAATTAACACTTGGTCTTGGCCGTATATGGTAAAGGGTGATTTTTTAGCATTAGAGTTTTTACTTACAAAAAAAATAGACTTTCTGCATTTTTGTTCATTCATTTATGTTAGATTATTTTATAATTCACAAATGACTAACCCATGTTCTGGCGTTAAGTTTGAGAGCAACTGCGTGAATTGACTGAGATCTTTGCATCATTATATGTTCATGTGGTAGCTCTGCTTGTGGGGTTCGGTGCACGCACAGAAGTGATTAAAAGAAGGAACGAGTTGATGTTTCAAATGACAATTGGGCCATGATAAATCATGATAAGTTCAAGTTTTTTTTCACGGTTGGATCACAATTGATATAACATGAATCCAACGCTATACGGCGGAGACCTCCGAACAGTCGAAATATTGAATTTCACCGGGTAGAAGGAACCAAAAACGAAATATTCGGCCGGAAACGTATATTGAGAGGCGCGCGGAATTATTGACATTGACTTTCTAGAACACATAGCAAAGACTACTAGAGCTACAATAAGGATTTGTTGATCTTGCTCATAATCAACAATTAGGGAACAAAGTGTTTTTTTCGCCGTTTGATCACCGTTGATGAAACACATGGATTCATCCACTATACGACAGAGATCACTCAACAGTCGGAGCAATGGAATTCAACAGATGTAAGTGCAACGAAGAAGACAAAAACGATATATTCGACCGGAAAGGTTATGGCGATTGGGGGACTCGCAGGGAATTATTCACATCGCAACGTTATAGTGACCAATTGGATCGATTCGCCCAGTCGTCGTTCTTCTTTGCAGGAAAAAAATCCGTTTTCACCAAGACAACGCGTCAGCTCACAAAGCTGTGAAAAACTATGAGCAAATTGGGCTACGAAATCCTTCAGCAGCCGCCGTATTCGCAAGATTTGGCTCCCTGCGACCACTAGCTCTTCCCAAACCTGAAAAGATGCCTCGCTGGTAGGCGCTTCCAGTCCAACATTAGGAATCATTGCTGAAACTGACGACTATTTTGATAAGCTTTCGGCCGACTACTACGAGAAGGGTAGAATGATCGAGGATAGTTATAATTGCTGTATCGAATTAAAAGAAGACTGTGTTGAGGAATAAAAGCTATTTTTCCAAAAAAAAAGTTTGTTTTAGTTGCGCGTAGAAATTTTTAATGTTATTAAAATGTAAAATGTAATGTTTAATGTTAATACATTACGAATTGGTAACATACATTTTTTGTAGAAGCGGATACCTTATTGGATATTTGTACGAAATGCTTTAGTATGGTAATTTGGAGATTAAAATTCTAGAAAATTATTTTGAATCAGTAAATAACAGCTAACGTAATGATTGCATTTATTTTACTGGATATTATGCATTTTTTGTGATAAATTAAAGAAAGGAATAATGAAACTTACATGAAATATTGATATTTGCAGCACTGACTAAAAAGTAACTCAAATAGAAAATCTTAGGCTATCAATGAAATATAAAAGTTTTTCATAAATTAATTTCCATAAAAAAATTGGGTTAACAGCGTCTTTTCTAAATGTGATGTTTTTCTAGGAGAATATCAAAGTTACCAAAAAAATCGCCATTTAAGTTGACTAGGAAACTTTTTTCTCAGTAAAGTTTGGAGAAATTTGAGCGAAACATTAGAATCCATTTATTGCGTCGTTCATTTCGTAATCATCAGAAAGAGAATTGATTTCACGCAAGAAATCTCACATTTCGCCTTTAAAATCATCAAAAGTCGATGTTTGGATTTCATACAGCAGCACAGGAGGGCGCACTTGCCACTGACATGGCCAGCAAAAAAACGCTATTTGCCTGGGGTAAATCTAAGTAAATCTCTATTAAACACAACGCCGTTCATATTCGGTTTTATATTGTCCCTGTTCTAAGCGAATAGCTATTAGTAAAGATATCTACATTCTCCGCCTTGGCAGCAGTCAAGAGAGACATTTTTTTATCTCACAATTTGTAAAAGATAATAAAAGATAATGCTTGAGAATTAGCAAATAAATAAAATATAAATTAACTTCGATAACTAAAAAACAAATTTACCGAGCTGAAAAATATTAACAAAAATATATTCTTTCTAGCCAGATTAGCATGTTAAAGGCCAAAAGTACCTCAGTAATTATTGGAGGAAGCCCGTAATATTGCCTCAAAATCAAGAAGCAGCTTTTCTTTAATCTTTAAATTTAATCATTCGTTCTTATGACTCAAAGATTTTATGGATTTTTCTGACTTTCATGAAAATTTAAATAGCCAGCTCTTAAAATATCAGCCATTACGTCAAGCAAAGATTTCAAACTTTTCTGAACGTTATGAGAATTGAAATAGCAAGCTCTTAAAAAATCACCCTTTACATCAAACAAAGAACTTATAGATTTTACTGAGTATTATGAAAATAGATATAGCTGGTTAAAAATCTCCTTTAAAACGAACTTAAGCCTACACACTTTAGATTTTTGCACGCATTTTCCTCGACGTGGCCCACTGTTGCACTCCTAAGCCAACTCTAGCACATTTACCAGCTGCTATTGCGCATCAATTTTTTTCCTGTTGCTCTTTACTGATGTCTGTCTGTCCACAGTTCGTTGCATTGCATGCTCCACTCATATCTGGGGTTTTCTCTAAAATATAACTATATGTATCATGTATATATATGGACAAGATATTATAATGCTGTAAGCTTGTCTTGTCTTCAACAAACGTCGACGTCTGTTACTGGCTGTAACATCTTCGAAGTTGAGCAAAATTTGCTTCTTTTTTTTCCTAGTTTCGCTTCAGTTTTTTTTTTTTGCTCCTTTATATAAATTTTCATCTTATTCGTTGTTTTGTGTTGTCTGAAGATGATGGTGTTTTTGTTGTTGGTCCGCTGGTCCAAAGTTAAAGCGTTCATTGTAAGTATGTTGCATGTTATTAACCCCGGATGACAATGCATAATTTGAAAATTTTGTAGAAATACGTATGCAGTGTGGGCGTTGCCACAATGGAACAGACCAAACAAGAACTTTCAATTTAAGTCATGTTTTATGGAATCACTTTGAAAGGAAAATTCAATTACAAATATATTATAGAGTCGTTGGGATTTTATAGTAATGTCTAGGGCGCTGCGTAGGCCATGAATGTTGTTTTTTTCAAGCTTTCAATGATTTTCCACATTATGAGAGGTGTGCTTTGAAGGATTGTAGATTATACGAATTTTACACATATGAAGAGTGTTTGTAAGCAGTTGAGTGGAACATTTAGCGAGTTGCACTTTACTGGGTTTAATCATTAAATATCCCCAAGAAGTAACCCTGCTGCTAATTGACTTAATTGATTCCCTCTTGTTATTTTCTGTGACAGCGCCGAATTGCCTTTTTAGGCAATATATGCCAGGAACCAATTATGTATGGAAAGCCTGTTGCAATAGATCAGGATGGAGACTTATAGGAGCTTTATTATAAAAACTTTACTGATGGATTGCGAAGATATTGAATTTATATTAAATTTTTATTTTATCTTATAAAGCACAGATATTTGAGTACTAAGACCTTTCCTTTTCCGACTCTCCACAATCTTAAAAAGTCAATACCATATATATTATATTAGAAAAATTCAAAACTCTCAAAAGGATTGCATTAAAATCCGGTAGACAAATTCGTTAGACTTCTGCAAAAATAAGTCGAAATCTCTTTCCAGAAGTTAACTACGTAATAAGCAGTAACGCATAATTAAATAGTTGAAGCAAGGAAGGTCCCTTGAAGTGACGCGCTATTAAATATCAAACTATAGACAGTATCTAATTACTAAAGGACGTTATAGGACATAGACCTACAAAGCAATGCTACCAAACCCCTATTCCTGTTCCTTAGTTTCTTGATCATTCTTAGAAGACTGGTCAATCAAAGCAAGTGTGCCGTCTCTTTCTATCACTGTGTTCTCAAATTGTAAGATCCTCTTTACTTTATTATTAACCTCAAGATGTTGCAGCATTCTATCAGACTTGTTGGCGTCCTCACGAAAAGCTTTACGGAATTCTTAAAAAGTTTGTTGTGTGATGTTAAGTTGATAAGCTGCTACTAAGCATAATCATGATTCACTCTCGGAAGAAACGTCTTCAGAGCTATTGACAAGAGTAAGCCATTCCTTGTATACCTGTTTCAGTATCTTTTATTGCGTTAGCCAAGCCTACAGTAAGGTGCCTGCTGCTATGGTTCATCTACGAAGAGAGCTTGAGTTATAGTCGATGCAATTAGTTATTACTGCCGAGTATAAATAATCTATAATATGTTGATATGCGAAGCAAACAACTTAATAGCTTTTCAAAAGTATAAACAGATTCCCTAGGCACACTTATAAGTATCAAATAATTCGCTTGCCAGACTTAGTACATCAAACACGTTCCACAAGACGCCAGCTTGCTCCCGTTCATGCAACCACAGGATCTTCTAAATAAAGTTGATGGTTTTTCAATTTCACTTCGATATCTCTAATTCAAGTAACTAATTGTTGTTATGATTATTAATAGAATATTATCTTTTAAAAAGTATTTTGAGGGAAGACGGCTGCTTAAGTGTTTAGTAAGTTAGTAGTAAGACCAAAAAAGAAGTTATTTTCTAATCATTTCGGTCTGCTAAAAGTAGATTGATGCAAGTCTAATGTCTGCGAACAAAACTCGAGAAACTTGTTATTTCTTGCTGCATCTTGGAATAGTAAAGTCAAGTATTCCATATGAGGACACTATAGTGAACCAATGCAGCATATGCCCCAATAATACCTTATAAAAGCACTTTTATGAGATTGCGCCTTGCTCGAGAGTTTACTTCTGTCGTCAGAACATAAGTGGATATGGTGGTTATATCTCCGCCGAAAACTTATTTAGGATATCGTCAGCTGCTGAACTTTGTTCCGTCTTAAAATCAGTATTTTAGATTGAAGTGTGTCTCCACAGAAACCTAGAGAAACTTTTCATACCTCAAAACAGTAGTAACAATCATTGGTCCCATCAAGTTTTCCTTGAGTTAACCTCTGTCGTCAAAACATTATACGAAAAAAGTTTTGGAATTTTTCAACTGAAATCACAACTACGTCATCAGCGCTTTTAAGAAATCTTGTGCTTTGGTAATTTCTTTCGTTTTCTAATCAACGATTTTGATGGATCTTTTAAAAAGTAGTAGCAAGTTGCTTTCAATTGTATATCTGCTAGTCGTGACTAAGAAGTAACTATCATTGGTCCCATTAAATATTCCTAACTTTGTACAAATATTATTGTAACGCAAAGTAGTTCACATCTAAGGAAACACAGCCATTTAACTGGCAGTTTCAATTCCCAAAAAGTAGTTACTTACGAGCCACAACACCCCTCACAGCACTAAAAGCACTTAACCCCACAAACAATTAGTAAACATTGCAAGATCTCGTTTGCCAATAATGATAACAATAAGCTACTAAAAGAGTATCCAATCACATACCATCATACCAGCAGATAACCTATAAGACACATCATAAAAAGCTAAAACCATGTCAAGCTCTCTCACAGCCAGCTGGCATGTAATAAAAACCAATTTAGGAACCTTTTAACGAGTTCAGTAGCCTGGGCCGAAAGCCCAAAGTGTATGAAAACAAGCATGTTGTACATATACCCTACCATATATATATATATATATATATTGATGGGAGGGTAATCAATGCCAATGCCAAAATGGCTATACAATATAAGCACACAAAATGAAATGAAAATCCCCGGTGCCAGGCAGCCAAAGAAAGGGTTAAAGACATTGCCAAATGCGCATCAAAGAGTTGTGCCAGAAGCTTCCAAAGTCTCTCGGTCTTCGTGTGTGTGTGTGTGTAGCTGAGTGTGTCTAAAGACAATAAAATAAAGTTGATTAAATCCCTTGAAAATCGCACAACGGCGACAAAGTTGTTTATGCGCGAGTCCCCCGGACACACAACACGTTCGCATTCCCGTTCGTATATCGGAACTTTTGCAAGTTGTTAGAGAGATAAAAACAAACAGCGCAAGATACGACGTTAATCCCGCCTTTACTAACAATTTCCAGACAATGCCAAAACCAGACCCAACCAGCAAACAAACAAGCACTTTCCAAGGATATTAAAAGCGAGTTATCAACAAACAAAATGCATCCCAACTTGTAGTAAAAACGCAGTCAGTCTCCATGGAGGAGGAGCACTAGCAGCCGGCAAAGTATAAATCGACTGCAGCTATACAAACACAGAGCGCAGCAGATTTTCAGCTAGTCAGTTTCGCTGCGCGTATCCGGCTGAAAGACAACGGATATGAATATACCCTAAAGCTATCAGACAGCGTAAATGAGCGTGTATTGAAGATAAAAGTTGCTACCAGGGAGCATGGGCGGGTAGGTTCTTTTTCTCTCCCTGACAAAAACCAAAGTACTAAACAAAAGCACAAAAAACGTAACAAAACAAAGCATAAAATGCAATGTTTCAGAGTATAAAAACAAACAAATTGCAACTAAATGCTGAGGATTGAGACGAGACTAAACCCCTACAGCTTTGCTTAGCTTGTATGCTGGGGAAAAAAAGGAGACTGTTTGTTGCCGAATCAGAAGAGAAAAAAGGCCCCCCGGAAAGGATACTTACTACCTTGCAACAAAAGCAATACTACAACAAACTCCACTAAATCAAACAGATAATGTAGTTTTTTTTTTCGAACATAATGCTCTTTGTATTACGGCAATGATCGGATTTTGAGATAAGGATATATAAATTTGTCTTAGGTGCAGGAAACTTGGCAGACATCACGTTGGGAGACTTGTACGAAAAAGTTGTACTGAGAAGTACTTTGTGGATGTCAGAGTAATTTTTAACAAGCATCAATACTGCGCTTAAAGCTAACTTTCAGCGCAAAGAACCAGCTGTTTCGATTGTTTGCTAAATCAAGTTTATATTGCTTATAGATTGGACTCTACAGCGCACACGGAAATTGTTAAACCTTTTACAATAGATGTAACCTGGTTCTAGGTTTTGTTAAAAACAAATTTGCACTTTTTTGAAGAAACCGCATTTCATTTAGTTCAGAAGTTTAATTCCAATTAAGAAAAGTCAGCCTATAAAG
Source organism: Chymomyza procnemis (assembly GCA_035046065.1). NCBI lineage: Eukaryota > Metazoa > Arthropoda > Insecta > Diptera > Drosophilidae > Chymomyza > Chymomyza procnemis. The sequence continues at coordinate 12,386,797 of JAWNOJ010000024.1, forward strand.
TTTCTATGATAGTATATCTTTAGATATACTACAGGTCTGTTAAAAACGAACATTCTTTCATACCACATAAACAAAAAAGCTAAAACCATAAAGCAAAAATTTGTTCTCATTCAAAACAACTCAACGTCAGATAAACTGCTTAATAATCAAACAACAAAAGCCTACCTCAAAATCTCTTAAAAGTCACTCAAACTTCAAGGAATTTAAAAAAGGATGAACAACCACACATCCTAAGCATTTTAAAAACTGCTCCAATAAACATTTACTCGAAATTTCTATTGCATAGACAAAATCTACATTAACATTTAAAAACATTTTTTAAAGTTTTCCCCAGCTGCTACATAAATTTGTTGTACTCCACTTAACCGGCTGTTTCCAAGTATCTAACCAGCCAACCGCAACTCAGTCAGCCAGTATTGAATAACGGCAGCCCAAACCCTCGAAAACTTTTAACTTGGTCTAAACCATAAAAATGTACAGAGCCCGAAAAAAAAAAGAGTGCAAAACAACAACAACAATCATAGTTGGCTGCTCGTTTGCCCGTTAACACAACAGCAGCAGCAGCAGGAGCATCATCATCATCGTCGTCATCTTCTTCGTCATCAAGCGGCTCGGTCTTCACTGGACCCTCACCAACTAACCCATTCATACAATTCATAACAAACTGCATAACCAAGTTGTCTTTATGCTGTGCTCAACATGCCTCAAAATACAACAACAACAACAGCAACAAAAAACTACAGGAAAAAGATAACAAACTATCTTGCCACACATAAAAAATGCTGCTGCATATATGAGGGAGTATTATGTCGATTGCGTGGGCGTTGCCGTTTCCCAATGCTATTAACTGGTCATACCCCTCACAGACACCACAACGAGGACTCTGGCTCTGTGTCTAACGCTTTTATGAGTCGCCACAACATGGCCATGGACAAAGATGCACAGGTACGAAAAAGTACTTGTGCCCATAATCGTATCAACTGGAGATTTGTAATATGAAGCGGAAGAAATGGTGGCTGCTTTTACAGGCCAATGTGGGTTTTTTTTTCCTTCCTTAACTTGGCTTTTTACCATTGCCATTTTTTTTTTTGTTAGCTGTCTATGCACTGTCTGTGTGAAACAAGACAGCGGGAGAGAAAAAATCAACCTAACCAACTGATAAATGCAAGTCATTGTTGGCATATTCGATAGCCATTGCGATTTATTGACAAGGTGTTTGGGTCTGCGGCAAAAAACATTAACACTTAGTCGACTGGATATCGTATGTCGGTGCGGCACTAAAAAAAATGTCTATCACAACGATTTGTGGAATGAATCTGGCGGTAGGACTAGACAGCAAATGGTAGTTGTGGTAGGATGAAATTTGTAAAGTTGAAATCGGCCCAACGAATTTTGTTGGGTTACCTTTGAAGCGTTACAGAGACGGCCACTATGAGAGGGGATGTAAAGTGGATACTACGTTTTTAGAATGCATCCGAATAGCAAAATAGGCATACGTGCACGCTTTTATTGATTCTTTGTTTGGATAACTATTACAGCACGTTATAGGATTCCTTTCTTCTCCGAACTGTTATTCTAGGGATCCCCATGATGTTGGCAACTGATTTAATATCGGTACCATCGTAGGATTTTGCATCGAAATCATTCATTGCTGAAGCTTCTTTCGTTCTCCATTCGCGTGGTATGACCCTGCCAGCGCAGACGTTGTGCCAAAAACGCTGAACGACATCTCTATTGTCATAGAGCTCATACAGCCTATGCTTATGAGATAGATAGTCGCCCGCAATTCAAATTGAACGAAAAACTTTATGAGTAATTTTCTGTCGAACGCAACGCAGCTGCATCCATACACGTCATAATCCCTGCTTCCTTACACGGGCAGGATAAGCTTTTCGAGAGAGGTCTCTGCTAAACATCTACTGACTTCGACTGCAGCACCTTCTATATGCAAGTGTGATGTTGCGTTTAATCTTGTGACTAATATATTTTTGTTGATGTTCCCAGCGATGTCAAGCGTGACAACTTCAAAAGTAAAGCCGTCCGCAACAACTTGTTTATTAGGATATATTTCGTCTTGCCTTCGTTAACTCCAAGAACCACTTCTCCTGATACCATTTCGATTGCGGAAAATAGCATCTAAAACAACAATATCAACGGCGTATGCAGAGAGCTGTAGACTTTTCTAGAAAATAATGCCTGTACGACCCGTTCTATTACGAAATTCAAGAGGGCGCATGATAGAGGCTCGCCTTGTCTGAAACCTCGAATGATATTGAAGGAGTGTTCGGAGCAGTCGGTTTCCTACCTTGACAGAGCTATTTTTAGTGCTCAATGGCATTCTTTCACCTTTATAGGAATATTTAACTCAGACAGTGTGGCATACAGGTGTTCGCTTATTGGAAGCTTCATAATTCACAAAGAGATAGGCGTGTCGATCTGGGTTTCGTGTTCCTCTTTCCCGATTTGGCGCGCCAAATGCACTTATATGTCAGTGAGTTGTCATATGGATTCAGTCTTTCACAAAGTATGACTTTATAGGAGATAATAATAAGACAGAAAACCACAGTAGTTTGCGCTTATCGTCAGTGCACCCTTCGTTAGTTCAGTAAAAAGTAATATTTTAGTAAGTTTAATTAGTTCAATTTTATTTTTGTGATCAATTTATCTATAGGAACTACTTTGGCTATTTTGCATATGGCATATGATAATATCATAGTCGACGGATTTTGATAAAATACATGCTGAGTGGTTCCCTAGGTCATATATGTATAAGTCATTATAAAACGGAATACATTTTCTGCCTATTTAAATATCCTTTAGTCTTAATATCTGTGTGACTTTTTTATCTAAAAATATAGTTACCATTCGAAATGGAACTAGTTCTTAAAACAATTTTGAGTTCACTGAGCTTAAACTAATGAACCACTATTTCACAAATTTAAAGAAAATGAGCCAATTCTTTAACAATTTTAGGATTGCGCCAGTTTTATTGTGAGATGTTATTTTTTTAAGCTTTGTGGCGATTTCGTAATTCCCATTTATTTTAATCGGAAATAAACTTTCCAAACTCCGCATTGTAGTAGTCCAGCTACAGTTTATAAAGTTGCTCTAAGTAAAATTTTAGCTTAGTTTATGATGGTTTAGGAAGTTTTTTACCGATATGATACACCTTTTCTTTTATTTCAAGTTTCATTAAAAACAACCAAATATTTTTAACTTTTTTGTATCCTGCTCACAATCTCTACCTCCATTTATTGTTCCAAATATAGCACATAAATATAAGAAAAATCCTTTAGAAGTTACAACTTTATCTTTAACATATTTCTTTTTGCCATAAGAAACTTTTCCAATATGAAAAACTTTTTTGCTCAGCGTATTGAAATATTTCATATTCAACTAGTTTCTAATCAAGAAACCAATTGAGCTGCTAAGTCCTGCACCCCTCCCCCCGTAACGAGCAAGTCAAGCCAATTTAGCATAACTTTTGGCAACACCCACGCACTTTTAAAGTTCATATGAAGCTAGTAAAGCAAAAACAAAAAACAAAACCAGTGTTGGACAAAACTTTACTGATTTAACCAACACACACCCACACGCATGCCACGGGGAAACCCATTACAATGACCGCAACAACAATAACAACAACAACAACAATATAGATAGCCGTTATAAGGCAAATGGCCGTACGTCTGAACTGCCCGGTTCAATGTACACACAGCCCAGCCGTAGACTTTGAACGGATCCGCTTGGAACCGACGAAACGAATGAAAGGGCAACCAACCTTTTGCCTCAGCCCAAGTAACAACTCATCAAACTATATTTTCAATAAATAATGACAACGTTGGCAGGCTGGTTGGCTGCCAGGCGGACTTTGTATTTATATACTTGACGCCGCCATTTTGCCTCAAATTTTTGAGTACATACGCTACATTTTGTAGCTTAATGTCTTGAAGGGTATGTTAAGTTTATGGAGTAGTTTGTTACACAAAAAAAAAAAAAATAGTTTTCTAAATATAATCTACAACATTTTTCGCTCAGTGTAAAACAATATATGATTATATGCTGGACTTCTGGCTGTTGGAGACGACGCCGCCCTATTATATTCTTAATAATTAAAGTATTGTTCAAATCTATTTGCTCTGTGATGACTTAAGTTAAAGTCTGAGTTGAATACTTTTTAATAAAAATTTGATTGTCAAAAATCTGCTGCAATGTGAAATCCAAATCGATTCAAAATCGATCTATAGAGGCGCGTTCTTTGCATCTCCCAAAATTCATGGCTCTATGGAAGAAAACTTAGTTTGTGAAAATAATTTGTTGTATAATTTCTAGAAGCTATGGAAAAATAGTAATTTAAATTTGATATCTAAATATTCACGCCTGATTTAAAATTGGGATATTAAGCGGTAGGAAGTATTGTTGATATGCATGACTAAAACGCTTTATAAGGCTGGATTCACATACTCTTACTTCCAACAAAAGGCAAGATTTTAGATTCTTTAACTTAGTGGAATTACGTCTACTACTTAATCAATTTTGATACAAAATGTTTTAGTCAGTCATGAGATGTTTTTAATATAAAAATTAATAATTTCATATTAATTTTAAATTACTAAAAAATTTGAGGTAAAGACTAGAGTTTGTCATTCGTCCAAAAATAGTTACATAGAAACTATAAGATTAGAAAAATAAAAATATATACGCAAAGTCTTCAGAACGATCGGAAAAGAATATAAAATGTTTTATTCAACAGTTAGCATTGGCATTCGTTGTTTTTATTTGCTGTTTTTGACTTTTTCAGTTTTTGCTGCTAAAAAAACGACAAATTTTTCAGATTCCGCCTCTAAATGATAAGGTCGGTGGTTCGATTCCACTCAACAGCACTGGTGCATTTGCCAAGCAGTGGGTATGGCTAGCAAATAGACGATATTTACCTAGGAAAATCTTCCTATGCTCCGCCTTTGGAGCGATCAAGGAAAATAAATTATTTTTTAAATAAATCAAACGATTAAAGTTCCGCATAACGCAGTATAAGACAAAGGTAATTTTGGAGAAGTAATCTAAAATAAAAACGCAAATCTGACATACTATACAAATATTTGAGCACGTCACCTCTTATAATTAAACCATTGAAATCAAATATATAGTTAGAGTAAGAAAGGATAAAAGAGAAATGTAAAGGAAAATGTAAGAGAGCTCTATGTTAAGCCGCTGAAGTCATTCCCAAGTCAAAAGCTATCCGTTTAGTCACTCTCCGTAAGAATCGCGAGTCACCAAGTTGTAGAAATGCACGTATAATGTCATAGCGTTCTTCAACGATAATGCGCGTCAGCAATATATGAAATGTATTTGTCTATAACCAAGTCAACCGATTGATATATTGGTTAAGGAGTGCTTCTTTGCAGAGAAAAGGGGAAAATTATGCTAGTGCAAATGCACATGTGGTTCTGCGAGGAATCAAAGCACCGAACTTTGTTTTTAGTCGTCAGTACGCTACCGACGGCTTACTTAATACTCGGAGTCGAAATTCATATGTTGTTTCGAAATATTAACATAAAATAATAAATAAAATAATAACAAAATCACTAAAAATAAGCATCACATGGCAAGTTCTGTTATCTCTAGGCCTTACATTTCCCGAGATCTTTGTGAACGGACGTAAACACTTTTTGTTTGTAAGAAACACCGCCATGCCGATTTTTTGTCATACATTGCACAAATCTGGAAATCTCTTTCTAAATAAATTGAAAAAGAGGATGAATTCGAAAAAAAAAAAAATCTAGAATTTCAGGGAGGCCCAAAAAAAGTAATTCTTGAGACATTTTCTTTATCTTTGCTTACAGCTCCAAAGCGATTTAGAAAATCTCCCAAATTATTGCTTAATCTGGCTATCCACAACTTAATTTAAACTTTTGTCTTTAAAGAGCATTGCGAGTGCTACCTTATCTAAGCTGACTCATCACCAGAATACCGACCATGTTAATTTTAACTTTTTGGCTCATTGTGCTGGCAACAACTTCATTGATTTTGTGCCATTGTGTTGCATGGGCGGCTCATACAATACAATCCAAAAAGAAGGTGGTAAAAGCCGCGCGACAAGCATGAAATCGAATCATAAAAAAGTACACACAAAATATATATATATCCACATATGCACCTATTGTACGAATTTGTCTGGGTTGTACATATTATGGCTATACAGTGCCACGCCCAGGCAGGCGGGAGCGTGCAGCAACGCGCGCCCCGCATTGTATGCAACAACATATCATTTGCATGTGCGGCAAAAAGTTTTTGTGGCAGACCGGCAAACGGCGGTATATCTGTCAGAATGTCTGTCACTTTGTCTGCCAGTTTGACAGTTTTCCAAGTCTATGTCTGTGTGAGTGACTGTGTGTGTGTGTGTGTATGAAGCGAACCCGGCTGACAAGTCAACAACGTCAGGCTGCCTCGGAGTGGCTTACCTACCTACCAGTCATACTTGGCCGCGACCACGTTCACGGATAAGAGCAAGTTTCGTCTATGAGCCGTGGCCTAAACGAGTTGTAAAGCTACTCTGCGGCATTTTTCATTCTTCTCGACCGCGTCGTCGTCGGCACATATTACAATATAAATTGCACTTTGGGGAGCGCTTTGCTTGCCCCCGTACTGCCGCGCGAAGGCTTCACCAAGTGCCAGTGTGTGAATTGGCCAAGCACGCAGTAAAAAAGTTTACACTCGTCGCACATGTGCAGTATAAGCCAGAAGGATGAGCACGGTACATGGTTGTGGAGTCCAGTTCCAGTCAGCTGTTGAGTGTTATTGATGTGAACATGTGCGCATGGAATATGGTTCGTGGCTTAGGTTCGTTCAACTTGTATGCAATTGAATTTTCTGCATTGCTTTAATTTTGCAAAAGATTATATTTTTAAAGCCAAAGTAAGTCGAGCGGTAGATAGGGGAAGTCCCTTAACCAAAAGCTGCTGCATTTGAAATTTTCAAAGCAAACTTGTGTAGCTTGGGGAATATGAAAATCTCGGCCAGGACAATATTAAAATGCAAAATCAAAATTTCTAAGCAAGTGCGTAATTATCTGCTATAGCACTTCGGAACGCATATAAAATTTAGGCTCTCTTGGGTCCCTAGAGTGCAAAAGTGAAATAATTGAAAAGTTAAATTGTAGCCAAAGTTGGAAGTTTTAGTTGAATTTTATATATTAAAATCTTGCTGGTTCGAGTTTATCAAGCAAAAGGTTGGTTTTTGACATCGCAAAAGCAACAAAGTAAACAAATTTGCTTACAATTAAGTTTTAATTTACAACTAGTTTACCCATTTACTGGCATTAAGTCTCGCAAAGTTTACATATTTGCATTATACAAAAAATAACTCAAATTTAATAATTTATATAATAACTATATAGCTTTGGAAATTAAATGATCCAGGGCTTGCTCGTCAAAACGTCATTGCCATCATTTTTCGTAAATTTATTTTGTAATTCACAACTGGCTAACACATGTACTGGCACTAGCCACGCAAAGTCAAGTCTTAAGCTCAAATGCAAATATCTTTTGACGGTGTATTTTTCGAATTTCTCAACAAAAAAGTACAATTTTTGAAAAGAAAAGAATGAAACTTACCTCTTTCAACTCTGGAAATATCTTTTGCGTAACCTGCAAATATAAGATTAAAAATGAAAATCAATAAAGTTAATTCCATACATTTTGAAAATATCATATGTGAAGAATATACAAAAAAAAAAAACCTTAACAACTTTTTGATTTAGGGTTGAGGCAGTCGGTTCCAAGCGACTTTTGGGCGCACACGCAAAGTATTCAAATTAAAAACCACTTCAGTGAGTGAAGTGCAGCCAGGAAAATGTTTCCTTCCTGCGCCAGCCAACGTCGGGAGCCAAGAAAACTTGCGAAAAGGCAAAAAGACTTTTTTCAGCAGTTTTGGGGTATGAGTCGCAGCACTTACTTTAAGAAGCACAGCACCCAGTTAAGTGCGGGGTACAGTCAAAGGGCCCTATGGCGTCCTTTTCATACATGTCTGTGTGCGTGTTTATTTCCCTGCCATCCTTAAAAATGTCGAAAAACATGAATTTTTCTAATTTTCTCTCTTTATTTTGCTTGTTTTGTGCTCGCAGCTAAAGGCAGCAGCTGCAGGTAACTGCAAGTTGTATAAATATTATAACAACTCCCAAGAAACTAAAACAAAAAAATATATATATATGTATATCCTACATGCTGTCCTAAAATAAAAATTTTAAATTGCATTAAAAAAATGAAAATAAAACGAAGATACGAATAAAATTTTATTTGGGGTTGCCAGCTTGAAATTAAATAAACTTAAGCTGCTGCAAATGCACTTTGAGGTAAGCCAAAATTTGCCACAAAGAAATACATAAAATATTTTTCTATAAAAAAAAGCTGGCAGAAGAACAGAGCTGGACAATACTCTCTAACTCCCATTAAAAATTTATTATATGTCCGGATTGTCTCTTTAATTCTGCATCTAATTGTCGTAAGTTTCAAAAAACGAAATGCAAAAATGTTTATTCTCTGAGCATATTTATAAAAAAAACGTTTTAATCTAATGGTAAAATAGTATCCAAGTAATATCCGAATACGAAAAAAAATTTTTTTGTCCATTTTGGAGCAATTTTAATACTGTTTCATTTTTAAACTAATGAAAAATGATTGTTATAATAGTAACTCCTACATTTTATGTCTAAAAAAAATTTTTTTTGGTATTTCGGAAATCTTCCAATTTTGCACCAGTTTTGATACTGTGCTTTTATTAAAATAGTTAATATATAATTTTTCTGAGTTCTGAATTTTATTTGAAAAAATAATTTTTTGAATTCATGTTAATATTTGCGATGTTGGTGTGTATCGTAATATATTCCCAAGACACGTATCATTAAAAAAAAAATTGTACAATTAAGAAACATTCACAAAAAGAACATTTCATAGTTTTTCGAAAAATCGTTTGGATAAGAAATCGAAAAAACATTTCATATGTATCGGGCGTGTTCTTCAAGAGCCTATTTCAGGAAATCAACGTTTTCCAATGGTATTCGTTTTTTTGTCTTTTTTATTTTGTTTTTAAGATTCATTCAATTTTAGTTATTTCCTTTCAATGCAGTGTATGTGGACATCTTTATTAATTGCTGTTCGAATAGAACTACGACTACAGTTTTTAGCGGAATCCGAACGGCTGTATCTTTAATTTACAGATTCGCTTGCGCAAATAGGCTAGCATTGTTGCAGACGATGACAATGCACCAGTGCTCCGGGGTATCGAACCACAGATTTGAGGTTTTAAAGGCTAATGCCAATACGCCATTCAGCCGATAGATTTTATTTATATAATATATAAGCTAATAAGCACAAACTAAAAACTAAGTAACGACTACAACAATAAATAGTAATAATACAGTTACAGGATGTCCGGAAAAGAATCAATCTCCACGGTAATCTCAGACTGGCAGAAGAGTCCCCTAAAAAGAACTAGTCAGATGCTGGCAATCTAAACATCATTTTAAGACTTTGGCGCAAGCTAAGCATATCCTTAATGGCACGCCTAATTCAAGATTGAAAACTATACATTATTATTGGAACTCTCTTCGAAATATTTCGTCAAAAACTTTTTTCGAGGTTGAAATAATGTGTACTGAAAAATCTTTGCTACTGCCGAACTTTTTTGATAGTTTTAACATCGAACACTTTAATATTTTTGTTTAAGAAATTTTTACGCAATTTTTCTTTTAAATATAAATTAAATTAAATATTATTGTGTTTGATTGTTATGAATTAAAACTTACCAATATCAGAGAAAAAATTACAAAGAATTGAACCTTCTAATGAGAGTGATGTACTGAATTTGACTGCTAAAATTTTATTTATCAACTATTCAGATAAATAATAAAAAAACTAAAAACAAAACGCCTAATACCAGCGGAAAGGAAAGGCAGGTTAGGTTGCAGTGTCGTCTTCATTACTTTCAAGCAAATATTCTGCTAAAATTGCGTGGCATATTAAAATTCCATTCATGATGAATTGCCAAACCATCTTGAATAGTAATGCCAATTTAAAGTTCTGTACCTCGAAAAAAAACACCCTTTATTTTGCAGAGAAAACGTATATATTATAAGAGAACACAAATTCTTCGATATGTTTACTAAAATATGCTTCGATATTTTTAAAAGTTTGTCCAAGTTTTTTTTCATTTTTTAAGAAAAACAAGGTACAAGTGAAAAATTATTAAAAAAAAGTTATTGTTTAAATTTGGAATATTATATAAAATGTACAAAGAATGAATAGAAAACACATACAATTTTTATCAACACAGATATCTAATATCACTTATTTTGACTAGTGGAATTAAATATATTCATTGAAACTTATGATCAAAATTAAAGTTTTCTTATGCATTGTCGGGAGCAGAAGAAACTCTCCACAACGTAAATTAGATCATTCACAAAACATCGATAAATCAAGTAGTTGCCAGCCAAATATCGTATCCAAATTTAATCGATACCAGTGCCGCTATCGTGCATTGCTATCATATCAACTCCCATCGCTAACATCTATTAAATTGGCACTGCATAAACTTAAACGCCGACGCTGCATTAAATAAATTATTATTACTTTGTTGATTTCTTTGCAAAAATTGAAATAAAAGAATTTTACATAATCTAATAGAACACAGGTGGCATAAATTAATGCCCTCCTCAAAACACAAATATTGTGCAAAATCAGGAATAGCCATAAAATGCCTAATATCCCAACTTCTATGCTGAAGCAAAGATAAATTTCGATTTCAAATCGCCAAAAGTGTTTTAAAGAATTTTATTATTGAAAACATACAAAGCAGAAATATATATGAATTTTAACAAAATCTAAAAGGACAAGCACTGATGATTGTCGAAAAACACTATCCAAATGCTATTTATTTCACTCTGAATTATTCGAAATAATACGTATTTGAAATACCTCATTTAAAATTTGCACAAACTAAATTAAATACAATATCCTTCCATTATCATTATTTCGCAAAAATAAACAACATATGTTAGAAAAACATGCACTGCTTCATTTGCAAATGATTTGCATATTTTAGCAATTCCTTTCCCACAGCTCTGCACTTCACTTTCCACTTCTCTGTCTCTCTTTCTCTCCCACTCACTAACTCTAAATTTTATTTTCCTCTTCAATTTAAGGCTTTACTTGACACTGTCCGAAGCAGAATAAACTCAGCTGTAGGAAATTTCACACAAAATGCTGGCAGCCGGTTTTAAAAACGGAAATGGCTTAGAACTGCAGGCTAAGTACAAATTGAAAACGAAAAACGAACAAATAAAAAACATGCACATAAAATAAAATGTATAAAATTTTATAGAGTTTGAATGTGAGACAAAGATAAAAAAAAGCTTAAATAAAGTTGCACGCTGATTAAAATGGATTTTCTTATAGCCAAAACTCTATATATATTATATTTTCAAACCAAATTCCATCACAATCGTCTATAATTATCTGTTAATAATCCAATTAGCAAATATAATCATTCATTCATTTATGCATTCATTGTGCTTTATTGACACTTTGTAACAAAATGCCAACCAAAAATCAATAAAAATTCAAAATAAATCGGCATTTTTATATTTTTAATTCGACTCATTAAATCACCGCAAATATATTCACTTCCATCCAAATCGTACAACAGAACAAACACAATACAGCCGAGTTGAGCTCATTAAAAATTCTGATGCACATTTAAATATTTTGTTACCAATAAAAAGCGTTTTCATGCATAAATAAATTCATTTAAAAGTTGCATAACTTTTTGTTCATTTCATTTTAACTACATCTGAAATTTGCAGATACATTTACGCGAGGGTTCTATGTCTGTGTGTGCGTGTGTGTGTGTGCGTGTGTATCTGTGGGATATTTATTTTTTGTATTACGTAGAGTACGTCTAATTAACGCTAAATTTACATTAGAATATTGCTGCAACTAATGTGCGATTTGGTGCAACACTAGTTGGGTATTCACTAGAACTGGCAGGTGTTGCAAATTTATGGAGAATTGCGAAAACCCAGCTGTGTATCTGTAAGTGCGCAAATAAAGTCAAAATAAAAAGCGATTGCATTTTTAAAATTAAGCTTAAAAAATGTTGTTTTCGATTCAAATAGTTTTCTGAGCAAACTTGCACAATGCAATACTTGCAAGCACTAATGAATACCCTTGGTGTATTTTGGCAACATTTCGAAAATTTAAAACTATCATAAGCAGAATCATTTTAAGAAATCGCTGGAAAATTAATGCTTAGGGCTTATTTTTTTACTTGATCATTATTAGATCTTTAAATGCATCAAAAGCTCATTTCTTTAAATATTTAATATTCATACTTTTAAGTGTATCTCATTTTCACCTCATAATAAATTCTAATTTATTGTTTCTAATTGAATTGACATCAAGTATATTTAAAATAAATTCATGATATTAGAAGCAGAAGGCATTAAATTACCATAAACCAAAATTAAATTACTAAATTGTGAATTTGTGCTAATTATATAAATTATATTTTATAAACAAGTATTTTACGTATGCAGCGTATTTCGCTTATTGCTGAACGCCTAAAATGAAAATAAAATTATACAAATATTGTTTATTTTATACGCAGAATTTTAATGTTTGCAGTGGGTGTTGCAATTGCATTTATATGGATCGGTAATTGAGTATTGGTTTTCATTTTAAAAGCCTCTAATTTGGCACTTGTTAATAATTGCATACCAAATTGAATTGCATCGGCTCTCTTGTTTGCACAAAATTATTTGAATTTTCTATTTTTCCGCCTGAAGGTCTTCGTTCATAGTAGTATCGATAATTAAATAATCAGTCATGTGCTAGATTTGCATTTCATAGAAGTACTTGAAGGTACATTCATAATTTTTTGGAGTTTTTAGTTGGAAACGAAGCGTAGAACATGTCTGTATATGAGGAAAGGGAATTACTACAAAAGAGTTACTAGATTTATATGATTTTGCATCATTACATTCCATTGGGGAGCTAATCGTACTTTACACTCTACTACCAGTTAACTCTGTTTATGATTTTTAGTATTTCGTACCAATGTTGGGCGTCTTCCAACACGATTTACTAGAAAAGCATGCACTTTTAGATATCGAATTACAATCTCAAATCTTATCTGGGATTCAAGTTCAACAGCCAATGCTGCTTACCTTTGTTCAGTCAAATAAAAGCTTAAATTTTCTATTTAACAATTCTTGTTTTTTTTTAATTTCACGGCCTTGAGTGTTCACGTCTCATGTCCTTTCAAAAGCAAGCACTGAGCGTACAATATATATATATATATTACAGTTTTTGTTAGTTCTCGAGTGAAATCTTGATTTAAAAACTTGATGGTGTCTCTGCTTAGTTCTGTTTTTCTTCTTTAATTGTTTATTGACAACTTAAATGTTGCACTATTGCAAAAAATGACAAAATATTACAAATAATGTTTCTCTGTCTCAGCAGTATGCAGTGCAGAGTCAAATATTTCCCAGCCAAGACATTTGTATTCTTCCGAAGTCACGTCTGTTTACGATTCTGCATTACATCGTTTTTTTTCGTTTTAAGGGTTTTTAGGAGTTCTCTATCTTTACCCAATCTTCTTAGAACCTCTTCATTTGCCAGCCCAAGGAACCTTCAGAATACGTCTGTAGCAGCAGTTTAGGTACTTGAATTATATAAAATAACCAATTTCTAATAATTTATATAACTCTACAGCTTTGGAAATTAAATGATCCATGGCTTACTTTTCAAAAAGTCATTGCCAACATTTTTCTGTGGAGACTTCAATTTTTTGAACTAATTTTGTAATTCACAACTGGGTATAAAGCCAGCCAACATAAATGTATTGTAGTTTTGTGTTTGTTCGACTGACAATTATGATTTCAAACACGGAGGATTATTTTCCACATATTCCACATCACTTATTTTTTTAAAGTGAAAAGTAAAATAAATAGGGTATTGAACTTATAGATACCCGTACCCTGGGTTTAGGCGAATTCGTATTTACGATGTTAATTTTAAATGACGTATTACATGATATCCCGTCATAATAAATTGACGAAGTACAAAAGAGCAGCACATTTTAAAAAGCTTCAATTCTATTTATTGTTAGGATTTTTAAAGTCCAAGAATCCAGCCCATAGAGTAGAATTGGTCTAGTTCTGTTGAGAGTCCATTAAAAAATTTTTTAGAATTTTGAAAGCAATTCAAGTTTTACCCGATTGACTTTTGTTAGATTTAACGTGATTATCAGAGGTGGGCGGGCAGTTTCCTATTTTAAATGGCACACATGTTTGGGATATAAAATTTCGCTTCAGTACTGCCGCCAGCTTTCTGGAGGATCACAAAAAATGCGTCTTTTCCATGAGCAGATTAAACACTTGAAATACTCTGTACCACAACAAAAAAAATCTCAAAATCTTTGTAATAATTTTATCCAATCAGTAAATCTAAGCACTGCTTGACTTTAATTTAAATTGGTAAACTTATCTACTGACATAGTGTGTGGGGATCGCCCTAACACGGTAATAACACTTAAAACTCCTACAGCAGACGCATAAACAATGCATTTCACATGGCCCAAAGCATCAGAGCCCGACATCCAACATCCATTGTCTCTGCCATAACCAAACCAACATGGCCGAGGCATTAGTTGCCGTTTGCTATTAATAACCAGGCAATGTCGGGTTCACAACCATACGGCACAATTCACAGCCCATGCACCATATGCGGATGGGAAAGAGCAGCTATGGTTTCAGAGCTGGCGTTGCGACGGGGGCAGTGGGTGTGTGCGTGTGTGTGTGTGTGTGCCACAGACGTCGTTTACATTATTGCACAATGCAAAAGCTTTAAACATTTATTACTTAATACAATTTTATTTCCACGCCATTTGTGCAATGTGCAACGCGCTGGTTGCCATTGTTGTGGCGTTCGTGGCGTCCAACGACACTGATGACGTCAACATCAACCAGGAGGATTGAGGCAAAGAGGTAGCCCACAATGACACACAGACCACAAAAATGAGCTGGAAAAATGAAAAACAACAGCAGCAAGTATTGGGAACGACCATGTGTTGCTTTGGGGCAAGTCATTGGTACTAAGTATGGGAAGCCTATATGTCCGGATAAAGGTGCAGGAAAACCCTGCTTATGAAGCATGATAAAACGAAGAACATTTTTATTTTTCGACTTAAACTAAGACCAGTACTTTTCTTCAATTTTTTCGATTTCTACTTAAAACTAAATTATAAAGGGTGATTTTTTTAGTAACTTAGTTTTTGGCAAGATTGTTTTAAAGAAGCTTGTGTGACTTCAACAATCCGAGCTTTCAAACTATTATTTCACTTAAGCAGATCCATAATGTTTTTAATGTCTTGAATTGTTAGACAATTATTCATACTCCATATGGCGTATTTTTTCATTTCTCGCAAGTTCATTTCTACTGGAATGGATAGCTGAATAGACAAAATTCCCCAACTTGGACGGTGGAAGTATGAGAAACATTGCAAGAACAATCAATGGCTGCCAAAAATTAGCGTATGAGGCGCACGTGGCAGCATTGGTTCAAACAAAGATGGATTGAATCTTTCAAAGACGGCAAAGTACGGAATATTATTGGGAATATTGCAAAACTTTTCTCTGCCAAAATGCTAAGACTCAACTGTTTGATCAACAAGATGATGTGACCTACCCAACTGTGGTTTCCACATAGAGGCGCGTCAAATGAGCAGTTCATCTCACATTTGAAGTCGATCAGCTGTCTTCATAGCTTATGCAATCTAGCGCCGCTTGAGCATTTTATTTGAGGGCATGTTGAGGCGCATGGTACCAAGCCCACAATAAATAGAGGCACCTGTAGGCAATATTGAAAACCTATTCCTCAGATATACCGGCCGGATATATAACTTTACCTAAAATGAACCCAGCGTATAGACTATAGACTATACTTTTCAAAAAGTCATTGCCAATGTTTTTCTGTGGAATTAAATTTTTTAAACTAATTTTGTAATTCACAACTGGCTCTAAAGCCAGCCAACATAAATGTATTGTAGTTTTGAGTTTGTTCAAGTAATAATTATGACTACGAGTTTAAAGTTTGGAGGATTATTTTCACATATTCCATATCGCTTTTATTTTTTAAAGTGAAAAGTAAAAAAAAAAATAGGTTTTTGGAAGGTCTTTTTATAGATAAATAAGTAAAATAATGTCTTTCAATTTGTTTTAAAATATTTTATATATATAAAAAAAAAGTTTGTAGCGATTTACGCTTTTTGGGTAACGTATCTGCCGCAGAAGCGTATTTTCGACTTTTGGTAGGTACGCTACAAATGGTCCATATAGCCGAATTCGGCGAAATTATAAATTAATTAAAAAAAGCCACAAGTTGTTGTTTGATTTTTAAGATATCCAAAAAATATAAGGATAGTCTACATTCTGAGCGCAAGACAAAGATGCACGGCGCCTAGGCTCCCCATGTTGCAGCGGTCGGCTATACTTTTGAAATTTGTTAAGGAGCCCCGTCGTTAACACTGAAATCAAGCATCACATGGGTTGTGTTTCGAGAGGATGCAACTGCGCTTGGAGTGATTGAGAGAAAAACTCTTTGCAAAATCTTCAGTGACTTTTGGCTTGAGGACGAGCGAACCATGAGCTACAATGACATAGATATTGTTCAGCGTATTGCGACACAACGTCTGCGTTGGCTCGGCCATGTCGTTCGTATGGACGAAGACGCTCCAATAAAGACGGTTTTCGATGCGAAAGTCGATGAAGGAAGACTGAGATTGACAAACGTAAGCTCAGATGGAGACTAAGTGGAGGAGAAACTATCATCACTTGGTGTGACCAACTGGAAAAGACGCGCGCAAAGCAGGGGTACCTGGCGAGAGTTAGTTAGGGTTGTCATGGCCTAGTAACCGCCCATTAGGGTTTTCATTATAGATCATGGATTTATATATTGCAATATATAATTTTATCTTTTTGGGACAATTTTTTACGAGATCTCGTTTTCTAAATTTCTTTGAACTTCGTACAAGTGCTTTCCACAAATTATAGAAAAAATCTTAGAAAATATTGAGCAAAATAGAGCTGTTCTTTCAGAGCTAAGCTATGTGTCAGACAACAACTTGCATGTGTAACCAAATTTTTTTTTCAGCTCATTAAAATAAATTCGCAAAATAAAAGATAGTGACAGTAACAGTTGCTCGTTCAAAATCGCAAGATTTACCGTGTACACAAGTTAAAACACGTT
The DNA here is from genome assembly GCA_035046065.1 of Chymomyza procnemis. Lineage (NCBI taxonomy): Eukaryota > Metazoa > Arthropoda > Insecta > Diptera > Drosophilidae > Chymomyza > Chymomyza procnemis. The sequence goes on from JAWNOJ010000024.1 coordinate 12,404,100, forward strand.
AAAAACGAAAAACAGATTTAAGCCATTGTTGTCACAGGAAGCACTTTTTAACAGCAATTCATTCGTGTTTCACGTTTTACATAATTTCGTAATGCATATAAAGTCAAAGCTGTATTCTTATCGGGAACGTAGTTTAAACTTCCACACAATTTATAATCCCCGCTTAACACTATAATGCGTGCAGGATATAATGACAATAACAACGTTAATGGCAACTTTTGTTTTAAAATTTTCAGCTGGGATTGCTATTTTGTTGTTGTTGTGTTGCCCCCAGTTGCATGTAAAGCAATTTTTGCGAAGCCAAAGAATATGCCAATTCCTGTCGTCTGCACAATGATTATGAAATTTAAACAATTATTATTAATGAAGATATATGTGCAACTGACTGGTTGTACATTGTCAATTATACGAAAATTTTCTGCAAAAGCATTTTAATTAAGGAACTACAGTGTCTATAGAGTACATGCCATGTGCATGATTAGGTAGAACTACCAGAAGTTCCCATCTGGGCATGCATGCATTTTCTTTGAAGTTGCAACATTTTTAGGTAAACAGTTCCCAACCAAAAGACGTTCCCGAGTCTCATATATCGAGACGAGTTGAGTTGCGTGGGGAAAAAGTGAAATGATGTAGGAAATTGTTGGCGCTGCTTTCAAGCGTTAAATGGAATATTTTTCAGTAAGTGCAACATGGTTGCACCTTATAGAGCGAATGCAACTCGAAAGAGTTGAGCTTAAGCTCAGCCATGTTTTGGGCAAAAGTTGATTCAATTACTTAGCGAGAACACAACTCGAAAGACTTGTGACGTCATGTGGTTGCGCTGCGCTGCTAAAATTAATAGCATTCTGAGTACACGCAGGATTTGCCAGTAACTTACTGCACTCCGAGGTAGCATCCTTTATAGGACCCTAACTAATATACCACCACGATGCAAGTAGATTCTGCACAACAGTTTGACATTTTTGCAGCAGTCTTTATGTGAATATGTGGCAGTTGCAAGCACTTTGTCGGCGGTTTAGAGTTAATGCGCCTGCAGACACAAATGCAAAAGAGTAGTATATGGTGACAGGCGAGGGTGGCTTGCAGAGTTTTGTACAAAGGAAATTGCTGGAAGTTCGAAAATATAAAATTAACTACTATATAAAACTAATTTACTAACATCTGTTTCGAAAGCGACTGAAGACACTAAATTGACGATTTCAAATCGTTAGTTGAATTTGCTTGATTATTTTTGGATATTTGTAGAGGCTATTTAAGGATTTATGGAACTATTATATTGTATACGTTGGCATAGCTAGCAAATAAATAGATGCTTCGAAAAGCTGTATTCGTTAAAGAAACTACAGTCCCGGTCTAGGTTCCCTTGTGCTCTTCCTTCTCTAACACGAATTTGTTTGATGGTTGCTCTCGCGCTCATTTACGTACTTGCTGACTGCTCTGCTGACTCACACAGGGAAATGTTTGCTGTAGTTGTTTTATTCTCAAATTCTCTTGGGAAAGCTTAAGAGATAATTCAGTTTTTCCTTTTGAAATTTGCGAATAAAATAATTTAGTGTGAATGTTGGTAATATTATAATGCAATTTGTTTGTAAAAAAATTTTATTGTATCTTTAGGTAACATTTTTCAATAATAATTAAATGTTCTTAAAACTGTCAGTGCGATTCTTTGAAAGATTGTAAATAATTGCCCTTAACGACACTTTTTATTACATATTATATAAGTATATAAAATTATCTTAATTATATAAAATTACCTTATAATAACTTCAAAATCGACAACAAAAATTGTATCCTAAAAATACGCTGCAAAAATATGACTTTTAGAAAGAAATATGTGCGATTTTGGGGAACTGTAGCAGAAGTTATAATATTTGTGTAACGATATACAAAATCGAATGTTTTATACAGTAGAATACGGATGTGATTCGTCATTTTATTTAAAAAAAAATAAAGAATCGATGCAAAGATGAAGAAATCGCTTTGTTAGAAGTAACTCAATGTGAAGATATGACTTCTAGGAAGAAATCTGTAAGATTTGGGAACTCTAGAAGAAGTAATATTCGTCAAACGATATATCAAATCGCATGCATAAAATAATTTTTTTTTTAAGAAATAGATCCCAAAAGTGTTATTAAAAACCGACAAAGAAATTGCAGCCTAGAAATTTATAAAATCACTTTGTTACAAAGAATTCTTTGGGAAAATATGACATGAAACATGTACGATTTTGGGGAACTCTAGGAGTTATACTTGTCAAACGTTATGTCACAAAAGTCATTTTTTTTTAAGAATTGATGTGACTTGGAATCAGGGAATAATAAAAATTGTATACTATATGTCGAAAATATAACTTTTAACAAGAAAAATGTACGATTTTGAGAGCTAGAGCAGCCGTGAAATTTATTAAATGATATACAAGTAAAGGAGTGTGACGTTGAACTAAGTAAAAGTTCTTTAAACTTATTCTTTTTACCTTAACATTATTAACCCAACTACGACGACAACTGCTCAATCTACCCACTTAAGCCCAACAAGGCAGACAGGCGGGCTGGGAAATACTAGACGCCAAACAGAAGTTGAGAAGTTAAAAGACAAAAGAAGCCAAGGCAGCCCCGGCAGTCATCCAATGAAAGAATCTAATGAATTAAAATCTGAAATGAATTAGTTTTTCAGCTGCAGATTTCATACCCGTTGGCATTTGGTTCTACGTAAATATGTGAGAGCAACTAGCAGTCCGTAGAGGAGGAGTGGGAATTGTATGTTTGCAGAAACATCAAAGCAAAGGCCAAATGAAAAAGGCAAAACTAAGACAAGAAGGAGAGTGTGCCACTCTCTTTTAAATGCACATAGATATAAATATTTGTTAGTATTTGTATTTGTTTTGAGTGTGTGCGTGTTGGGGCATATAAAAGCAGCCTCGAGCAGGGCATCAGACGACTATAATCAAAACATAAATGCAGAAAATCAATGAAAAATAAAATATTAGCAAGTGTTGAATTGCATGATTAAAACATGAAATTTTTAAAGAGATTTTGAAAAATGTGAAAAAAAAAATAAAATAATGTGTGGCAAGATTGTAGAGTCTGAAATTTAATGCGAATGTGGGGCTATGGCCTAACAAATCAATGGGGCTACATACGAGAATTGAGTTTAGGGAATAAAAATAAATATTAATCTTTGAAAATTGCTTTATTATTTATCAAAATGTTCCCGATTAAGATCTATACACTTTTGCATGAATCAATTGTTGAAGCACTTTTGGCCCTTTGATTGAGGTACCTCCAAAACATGCATACTGAGCCCATCAACTGCTTCTTCAGTTGTCGTAAAACGTTGACCTCTCTTTTAATTTTTTACGCAAAGGAAAGAACATTTTCGGTGCTAAATCAGGATTATATTGCGGATGACTCATCAAATCGATGTTTTGAGTGAAGAAAAATGCAGCTGTTTGAGCCGATGTGTGAGTGAAAGCAAAATGATCCGTCTTCGGTGGTTGGTTTTTCTGATTTCTTGGAAAAAAACTGGCAAACAAATGGTTGTCTACCATTTATTGTAGAATTGACTGTGCTGCGTTGCTCTAGTGGTACGGTTGCGACATGTCCAGTTTTTCTGAAAAAACGGCAACCATTTTTTGTCTTCTTGAAACACCCAGACAGCCGACTCCTGTTTACTTTCGGGCTCATATGCATCATTACGATATTACAGACGTGTTTCGAAGCATATTTTTTGAGCATTTCTTTCGACCAATCGATATGAGCCTTTTTGGAGAGATTAACAAGTTGTACGGAATCTAACTCGAACAAGTTATTTTGACCGTCAAATGTTCATGCAATTTTGAATGTGTGCTGGTCCTACTATGATTAAGGTTCTCTCCATCTCACCATAGGTCACATGACGATCTTGCAATATTAGTTTGCGCACAGCAACAATGGTTTCCGGCACAAGTACTGATTTGGCACGACCTTCACAAAATTCGTCTTGCAGTGAACTACGACTTTGGTTGAATTCAGCATACCATATATATCTAAATGTGAGAAGAAATATGAAGTTTGGGGTAGTCCAGTATATTACAGTTCAAGACATCGTAAGATCTGGCTACTTACGAAAACTTTGTTTGAGCCAATTCAATACTTGAAAGATTTTTAGGCTTTCCAAGTATTATGTCGAAATCGGACTATCATTAAGGGGTTCTTAGGGAAAATCAGCAAAGAAAAATCGTACTTTTATTCCAATGATCTTCACATCTAAAGAAATCATTAATGGATCACCATATAAACGAAACTTTAATTTGATTAAAATCTTTTGACTATATTTTGTACAGGGTAGTCTGATTGATTCTTGCGACAGCCACCAAAGCTTTATTATCAATCTAGTCGTTTGTCTGCTCCTAATCAATAAGTTCAACGAATTTCGAGTTGAAATCGAACGATATTTTAGAATTTATGGTTAACTTAAACTGGTGGAACAACTTGAAGGTGATGTTCGTTATGCAACATTTGTCGTCCTCAGATAAAGAGGAAAGGCTAAATAGCAAATACCGCCCACTAATGTGTAAGGTTGTCTCAATCTCACGATGGGTCACAAGACGATCCTGCAATATTAGCTTGCGCACAGCATCAATGGTTTCCGGAACAACTTGATTATGGACGACCTAGAGTGAACTACGCCCACAATAGAATTCACCTTACCATCGAAAACACTGCTGCTTGATGGAGCATCATTGCCGAAAATTGAATTAAGTTTATCCATGCACTGTTGTTGACGAAATCCATCTCGAAAGTTGTAAAAAATAATCGCACGAAAATGTTCAGCGATTTAATTTCATATTTTGGGCGAGATAAATCTTGTAAATTATCGTAAACAACACAAATAGCGCTCATATGCCAAAACGTTCTGAGTACATATAACATCAAAAATGCCAAAACTTACGATAGAGCTGTCAGTTGCCAGATTACAGCCGTAGGTTTACTCAATTCCGAAATGTAATCGCAATCCTTGTACACGTTTGGCAGTTTTTAATACTTTTTGCTACTTTCCAGCAATTTGCATAAACATCACGTGCATTTAACTGACTAAACATTTTATTTACAACTTTTTGGAAAAAGTACTTACTTCCCTATCGATTTTTATAGATTAACAGTCATACAGAGCGCTAAGCTTTGCGGCATTAACAAACGATATTTACATGTCTGGCCGTTATTTAAAACCACAAAAAGCATTATAAATCACAAGCAACCCCTTCAACGTCTATTGTAGCCCCTAATGCGGAAATAAATATACAAAAAAAAGAGAATCACTCTACAATTTAACCCCTAAATAGCCAACGTATTAATTTCAGCCACTTGAAATTTCATGCCACAAAGTGCTGCCGCCTGCAACAACAAAAGGCAGACAAAATCGTGACTGGCACATTGAAAATATTTGCCGTGCGACCGCAGCAGCATCAAACGCTGCTCATGTTGCACAAGCACAACAGCTGCAAAATCAAAAAAAAAAAAAACCAAATTCTTTTAAATAAAATAAAAAGCATAAAAAATGCAAATATAATTCAATTAAATTTTCATGTCGCTACAAAACGCTCAAATGGAGCTCAAAACAGAGAATTGCACAGAGAACATACGTAATTACCACAAAATGTAAATGTTTTACCAAAGACAAAAGCAATAACAATTACAACAAATACACAAAATTAACAACAATAGTGAAAAAACCAAAATATATAAAATATATTTTTGTTATACATATTTTTTTTTTTGGGAAATAAATCGTTGGTACGCACTCAACCAAATCGAAAAAGGAAAATTATAACCGCAACAACAAAATATAATGTATACGCAACGTAAACAAAATTCATAATAATTTTCAAGCTTGACTAACATTTTGGGTCATGAACTCCAAAAACAACAACGACTAGTCGCAATTTGTTGACCAGACTCATATATCTTTAAAAAAAATGTTGGCCAAAATGTGCGTGAGTGTGTGTAAATGTCGGCATAGGTGTGCGTGGACACAGACAATAACAAAGCGCGGCGTGTAATGCAAGCCGATTTTGGAATACACTTAAATTAGTAGGTAATTTTGAAAATAACATATTATGATGCGGTTATAGATGGGATTATAAACAATACATTTTAATCGGTAGCTCGTTTGCTCAATTGAATTGTTGGTAATTATACCGAACCGGCGGGAAAGTTAGATAATATTATCATTATCATCATCATAATTAGTGGCACGACGATTCTAGTTGCATTTAAATCTTGACCTGCGCGTAATAATAATAAAGTATATTTCTATATAATTCTAGGCTTTAGAGCTAAGTCTAGTCTAAGAGATACGGATTAAGTTAATTAAGTGATTCCCAGCAATCGCGGCAAATAAGTTAAAATACGATATATCACAAATAATTATTAAAAACAGCAATCAGACAGATTATAGTCGCGGAGTAGCTAAAAACAAGAAGCTTCTTTGGCCGACTTGGACATACACGCTAGATTTGTCAAAATAGCAATGATAATTGTGAATATTACTTAAAATTTCAAATCAAGCATAACGAAGTTTAAAATAAAAATAAAGTATAAGGTTTATTCGCTGTATAAATGACTATTTCACCCTACAATATTTAAGATATTTATCACCATCTCTTTTTTTTTAAATTTCAAAATGGTTAATATTACAAGAATATTTTCGAAAAGCGCAAATAATCGCAAAATATCGAACAATTTCGGCTTGAACATTATTTACTAAGAGATCACTTTTTCGATTATCTTTGGTATAAAATCGGGATCCAAAATGCGTTCTACAAGTTAATGGCATATGAATTCGATTACCTCTTTTTATACGAATTTTTATTGTGAATGAGGTAACATATGAATATAGCTAATTTCTAACAATTTGACCAAATTCAAATCAAAAAATAAATATATTTCCCAAGATGATCTTATCACAGCAGAGCACGTTTAACAACGATAAGCGAAAATAATCGAAATATATAAAAAATTTGCCTTTAAAATAGCCTAATCCAGTTAAAAGTCATAAGACTAGCATTATATCTTGCTTGGAAAACATTAAAACAAGCTAAAAGCTAATGAAATATAAAGGCGGTTATCTCCTATTATACGAATATATTATATTATAAATAAACTAAGAAATAAATTCTGGCAACTTTAGAAAATCCATTTGATGAAATTATAATTAAAAAATTATATAGGTTTAGAAAGATGCCATTATGCGTAATAATATCGAAATGCCAAAATAAACGAAAGTTTTGACAAATTTCGACATAAAAAACTGCCTTCTTTGAGATCACTCTTTCGAAAAAGTTCATTTGAGCATAATCCTGATAACACATGAAAGCTAATTAGGATATCCCTTCTATTATTATCATTGTCATTAGTGGCGAGACGATCCTAGTTGAATCTTGTCATCCCTTTGAAAACTGCTCCATTCTTCAAGATATAGAGCTAGCGTTTCCAATTCTCCTATACGAATTTATTTTGTGAACGAGCTAACGAATATTGCTAATTTATGACAGCAATTCGACGAAATGCAAATTAAAAACATTTATATATTTACAAATTATCTATTAAAACAGCGACACACATAGAATATCGATATGTGAAGATAATCGAAAGCCATCAGTCAAAATATCGGTTTGCTTCTTTGAGGTCAGTTTTCCAACCTCTATTCAAACAAAATTCAGATGATGAATGATAAAAAGTTCTCAAATTTACTTTTCGAATACCTCTTCTGAACAAAATTCAGATAAATCGCATTCTACATAAAGCTAAATGGGTAACAATGCAACAAGCAACAGTTAATGCCAAATGTATTCGTTCTTATCAAATTAATTTGACACTAAATAATTGATAACAGAGAAACATATCGAATATCGATATGCGAATATAGTCGACAATGATTGAATGTACCGACAAATTCCGACTCATAAATTTGCTTCTCATATATCATGTCTTCGAATTACCTATTTTTTAAAATAAAATCCAGATCAAAGGGTATTCTCCAAAACAAGTCGAAATTAATGGCATACGAGTTCGTTAACCTTCTATAATACGAATTTATACTGTGAATAATGAGATTATTAATGAGTTAAGGGTAATTTATAAAAACCTATTTACAAAATTTCTATTATTAAACTTAATTGACATAAAGTTAAATTTTTAAAATTTAATCCAAAATGATCCAATTTCAAATATAATTAATTCTAATTTTAATAATAAGCCAACAGGAATGTTAATCGTTTGGTTGGGTCGACCCATTAACTAAAACCTAAAATAGGTATATCAGGAGTTGGGCTGCAGCCGAACTCGCCAGGCTCCCCTGTGATGCGCCCGCCTTTCCTAGTTGGTCATTCCAATGCAAAAAATGGGCAAATGGGGTCGGGAATGCCAAACACAGCCTATCCCACGCAATTGTCAAACTCACTTTCACGCGGACCTCTCTGTTCATACAAAAAAGGTTCGCAAAACCGAGTAAAGGTTAAATAAACGTATTATCAGAGAGGAAGAAATTCCTACGCATTGCTGGCCAATATGGAGACCGTTAGCCCAGGATCAAGTAACACAAGCTGAAGGCTAATTATCTACTCGTCTTAAATCCAAATGATTAGAAGGCTTAGAGAGAGGCTTAGAGGCCCCTTGTTAACCTTAAAGAAGAATATGCCTAAGCATTGTCCGTCTGAAGGCAGACTGGCATCCCCGGATGCAAATAAGAACCTAGGGAAATGTATACAAGTATTGATATCCACCAAAAGAAGGTTATGCTGTCTGTTTGGTGGGATTGGAAGGGTGTGGTATATTTTGAGCTGCTTCCAAGGAACCAAACTATTAATTCGGATGTTTACTGGCAACAATTGGACAAATTGAATACAGCCATCAAGGAGAAGCGACCAGAATTGGTCAATCGTAAAGGTGTCATATTCCACCAGGACAACGCTAGATCGCACACATCTTTGGTCACTCGCCAAAAACTGAGTGAGCTTGGCTGGGAACTTTTGATGCATCCACCATATAGTCCTGACCTTGCACCATCAGACTACCATTTATTTCGATCTTTGCAGAACTCCTTAAATGGTAAAACTTTCGGCAATGATGAGGCTATAAAATCGCACTTAGTTCAGTTTTTTGCAGATAAAGGCCAGAAGTTCTATGAGCGTTGAATACTAAATTTGCCAGGAAGATGGCAAAAGGTTATCGAACAAAATGGCAATTATTTATTTGATTAAAGTTCATTATAAGTTTTATTAAAAATGCATTTACTTTCTTTTAAAAAATCCGCAATTACTTTTTAGGCAACCCAATAGAATGGTTTGGTTCTTTATCAGAGGGCAGACTCTCAATTTACATAGCATGCGTGCTTAGGGCACAAAAGTCTACAGCAGTGCTGCCAGCACACATACAAGTTCCAATTCCTCAACTCTTCTACACATATATACTTGATTGTCGCTCTCGCGCTCATTTGCACTTTTTCTGGCTGCATTTAATGCTCATACAAAGGTATTCTTGCTTGCACGAACTGTGCCCAGGTGTATCGACAATCCAATTGATACACTTAGATTACTTAAGATTTAATTCTACGAAGTCCCAAATGCACGTAATTTTACCATCAAAGAGAGCATGTGCCTGATGCCCTAACACCGTAAAGACTGATCAGTGTACACGATTGGTTACAGCGTTTGAAGAGCACCGTACAAAAAATCAAAAAACTCTCTTTTTCACATGAGTCGGAGGAACGACATGATTCTGAAACAATATGCCTCCCGAATAACCTTGCATACTACACCTTAGGGAAGCAATATGGAATCAGAAACGGAGTACGCAAAAGGTTTGGGTGATGATTCTCTCAATGTGAAATTGTAGAATTTCTCAAAGAAATATAAATGTATAGTAGAAAATTTTGAAATTACGAGTAAATCTTTAGAATATAATCACAAAAATAAATTATTCTTAGCTCAAAACTCACGATTTTCGGCAGCTCATGTTCATTGTAACATAGCCCAAAAAGTTTCTTTTATGATAAACCATTAAGAGTATTTAAGCAAAGTAAATACACCCACTATATGAGGGTATACCTAGTATATGTAGCAACCAGTCAACAGCTGAGTTCACATGAAATGAAAATTTATACGCGTCGCTAAACCAAATGGAAAACTGCAAAAATTTTCTTGTTTTGTTTTTATGGCCCGTGTCCATGTATTTGTATAGTATATATCTATCTATATTATATACTACTATTATTGTGTACGAGTGTGTGTGTGTGTGTGTGGGGTCGAGTTAATTTTAATGGGTAGCCCGCGGGCTTGTCCTCGCCTCAACTCGATTGTTGTGCAATTTTCTGCTTCGCTATGATTTTTCAAGTACAACAAAACCAACACAGATACAAACTCCCCACAACAACAGCAGCAACCAAAGCCATAAGGTCCACATGACCATGCAATTTGCATGTAAAACGACAATAACATCGTCGACGTTGAATCCGACGACAATGACGATGATGTGAATGATGCTGCTAGGTACCAACAGCTAGCTGAAGAATTCACGCACATTTGCAGGAAATGTCAGTCAGTTGAACCGCTTTTGGTTCGCTCCGGCGGCTTGGTACGTTTTTCGGATTGAATCCCGTGCAACTCTTACTCTTTCCATGCCACATAAATCACATTTAAATGAACTGAAGCATGCGGTGGCACTGCGACTACATACAGGCTCTTTGCGTGCCCGGGCCTGATTGCGCTGCTCTTTATTGTTTTGGTAATCGTTTTGACCAAATATTTCATAAAAAGTACTCCAAAGTTACATTTATATACGGGTATATATTTCATAAAAATTGGCGAAAGGAAATAAAAGTAAATTATCCAAAACAGCAGAGACAGCGTGTGAAATTAATAGTCGACGTGGGAATGCTCTATAACTGTGGATTATTAGTTTTTAGAAGCAAAAGAGAATGTTATTTCAGTGGATAAAATATACATAAATCAATTTAGTTTCTAGAGAAAGTAGCTTTACGTAATCTTCTGGGTTTTTGTGCCATTTAACGCCAACAGATGTCCGACACTTTTTAAATAAAGATTATCCACAAATGTATTGTATAAAATTGGAATAAAGTGTAAACAGCAAAGTAATATATAAATTTTACCAAAAGAAACGAGTTTTTGTTGAGGAAATAGGGATAGAGCATACATTTCGAGCTCTTATTTCTAGTAGTCTAATATCTTTACAAAATCATCTGTTTTTGTATACTACTTAGCGGCTTTAAAACAAAACTTAAAATTTTCAAATATAAAATGAGGTATATGAATGACAGCCGACGCTATATACATTCTGAGCATAATTTGGTTTTCTTCCTTAATGTAGAAAATCCAAAAATGGCTTGTAAAAAATTTAGCTTCTGTGTAGACAGCAACTACATCTATTTTTTACTAAAAGATACATTATTTTCCGGAATATAGTTGCAGACGAAAAATATGTCTATCTCTAAATACTTTTTATTTCAAGAACAACTTACAAGATCATCTGTTTTAATACTAGGAAATCACTCTAATTAGGGCATCATCTCATACAAAATCTAATATCTAATATAAGAAAAAGTCCATAAATAACATCTGACGGACCCAATAGTACTATGATTTATATATTGAACTATGAATGTATTCTGAAGAATGTATTGATCAGAATTAGGTTAAACAGCAGAAATATCATTCTAATTAGAGCATCGTCTCATACAAAATCTAATACCTTCCAAGAAAAAGTCCATAAATAACAGCTGACCGACTCAATAGTACTATAATTTATATATTGAACTATGAATGTATTCTGAAGAATGTATTGATCCAAATTAGGTTAAACAGCAGAAACAGAAGAAATTTTACTGAAAGCTATATTTTTTGTTCAGAAACTAGGCTCCTATTTCAAATTACGAAACAACATTTTTTGAACAATGAGGAATAGGAGTCAGCTTTTTAAGGAAATAAAGATTTAAAAAATCACTTTAGCATTGTTTTTAAGTGTAATTTTTAGTTAAAAACTGATAAAAATGAATACCAAAGCGAAAAACTATAATATTATAGATAGATATTTATAAAATATAACAAAAATGTTCATACATAAATTAAGATTGCTCTGCGCTCAAGTTATAAGTTTCGGCTAATACCAAACAGATATAAACAAATATTCCTAAAATGAAATTATTTTTAAGATAGTTTTATAAAAATTATAAAACTAACTGTAAAGCAATCCAAGTTCCAAGAGCTGTGATTTAAGCTCAAGACAACTATTAATTCTAGATTTGGTTGACTTCTCTCAATATAAAGCGTCATTGTCAGTGTAACTTGCTTCATGAAAATAATACTTAAGATTTCGATAATTCATCAATTTATATTTTTATTACCAAAAATATTTTTTACTTCATAAACCAACTAGCTTTTCTCTCCAGTGCATGTACCCTCCATTTTTATAGTGTACTTATAATGCCTACAGAAAAAGTGAAACTGCTAGACTGAAAAATCTCCAGTGCTTGCAATTTTATGTTTTTCCAATTTTATTATTTTTTTACGTGAGCCTATTTAATTCAATTTCTAGTATTTTTTCGGACCACTGACTTAATGCCGTAGTTGCGTTGTAGTAGTTGTTAACGTCAGTTCGTCCGATAAAAAAAAATATCTATTATAAAGTAAAGCAAACCACCAACGTATGCCAAATCCGATTTGTAAGGATTTACACATTTTAAGCCAACTTTGCAGTATATTCGGTTATTCCTTTTGTTTTGACATAAAGTTGAGAAACAAAAATGCAACTTAAATATAATAAAATTGAAATTATTTTATGGCAGAAAAGTGTGGTTAGGTAAGGGTATTGTGGAAGTTTGTTTAATATATTTACTACAGTTGACAAGTTAAAATCGATAGAAACCGCAACTAGACTGCAAAATATAGATAGAAACTGGAATTAGTTATGAGTAAAGTATGTCAAAAGTTTAAAAAAGTAAAGCGATATATTTCCAGTATTTTAGCTTTTTTAGAACAAAAGAAGAACAAAAGTACAAGGTTCTGAAACAACGAAGAAGTAATTGCGAAATATATAATTTAAAATATATAAAATTGGTGTTGATTTATTATTTAATTATCGATCGTAATAGGTTATGAAAAAACAATATAGGCAAGCCAATGGGTTTGAGCCTAGAAGTGATCCACGTAGCTTCAAATAGTTTATCGTTGATTAATTATGTAATGGATCACCCACCATTGTGCGGCTTACAGTTCAATATTACGAATTTGTAAGTTGATATGTATCTTGAAACTAAATAATAACCACCAATTAAATAATTTTTTTCCAATTATCGTACAAAAATAAATGAACTTATTAATCATCAAAACTAATATTTTAGAAAAAAAAAAGAAATATAAACTTAAAAAGTATAAAAATCGAACAAGGATATCAATTACCATTGAAAAGTTGCATTAAACAAAAGAAGTAATTTGAATGCTTTGAATATATGGATAATATATCAAAAACGAAATAGTCTTATTTGTTTTTTAAATAGCGAAGTAATAAAATTGATAGTAATTACAAGATTATTATTTTCATAATTATATTAAATTATAGTATTACGTTATGAACAAAGTATGTAGACACATTTGGGAACATTACAAATTTACTATATAGTTCATGAAGTATTTTTTAAACTAAAAATATGGTGTTTCGGCTCACAATGCAATAAATAATACGTTTTTCAAAAATTCCCAGCAAAGCAATTATCAGAATTACTACTAAAGTTAGTAGGTACGCTGAGAATATACTATTATCTGAAATGGCAAATATTTCAATGGTTTTATACTTGAAATTTTGCTAAAACTATGTGTTTTGGTCAAAATATTTCAAAATTATATTCCAGTCAGTTACAATTTCCTTCCACCAAATCCAGACTTAAACCTAAATGAAGTAAAATAAATTTACAAATTTTAATATATATGAGGAATTTTTTTAAATTTCGTTTTTTTGCATGCTCTAGAATTTATAGCAGTCATGGAAAGAGAATTTCCCTTGTGCTAGCCCTTAAGTAATTAGTAAGTTCTTGAGATTTTCTGCGGATTTTCAATTACTGCAAATAAACGTACAATACCGTTTGAAGTAAATCCAAATTGCTTTTAATGATTTCAGAATTTTTAGAGCTAAACCTCGGCTAAGCAAGTCCCAATCGGTTTGAAAAAATCTTTTGTTGGAACTTGCTTTATTTTTTATTTCTACAAACATAAATACTATAATCTCTTGTATAATTTTATGTTTTCAGTAGAAATCGATTTAGAACTTTTTTTCAGATTTATTCGACTTCTTAAAAGAACCTGTAAGTATGACTGACAGAAGTACATTAAATTCTAAAATTCTTTCAAGTATTTATTTTTTTAACTAGTTTAAGTATTCCGTTGCTCAAACGCTCACACTCAACCCTCTAGCATTTCAATTTAATGCATTCAGTATATTTTTTAAACGCTTCAGAATTATATTTCAAGCTTATTTGCTATCAAAACTTCCTCTAGCACTTTGTGAAAAAATAATTTTTTAATATAATATAATCTTTGCACATGCACAACATATAAACAAGCCAGCGTATCGTAAAATTTAAAATAAAAACACATAATAAATATATTCACTACGGATTCCACTCAGCTGCTCGACGTAATGGAAATTTCTGTATTTTTTGACTTTTCGGAGCTATACGACGAATGCATTTTCTGTGTTTATTTTGGTTTGCCGCCCAGCAGACCAGATCTATGGATATTGCATTTATTTACTTTGGACGCACATTTAATACGCTTAATGTGCTCTATGTATATGCATGTATATTTACTTAAAAAGCATATCCTTTTGCATCCCTACATGAAAATAGTATTTATAAACCAGAAAGTTTTCAACAGAACAACACAAAAAATACACAAAATTTAGTCCGTATGCAATACACATGTCGAATAAATATTTAAATCTATTTTTTTAACAGTCTCATTTTTATACGTTTGTAAATCAAATAAATATGAAAGTATTGGAAATGTATGTACATATTTTTATTCGTTGGGATGAAGTTTTGCATCCATGGGCTCGGTGGCTGCAGCTGTATTGAAGCATTCAACAAATACTATATAGACTCTGGGTAAAGCATTGAAAGCACTACGAAAACATTTTAAAATCAAACGAATTGCAAATAAAATGGCGGCAACTTCAATTGCGTCTGCAAATAGAAACGGAAGTTGCTTGGAAGGTTTGCCAACAACTGCGGTATACCCTATAAAGTTGTCTTGGCGTCAATCGATGCCTGAGGCGCATTGTTGGAGTGTTCAGGCCGAGAACTATAGGCAATGCGAGTTTATGGCAGATTACCAAGCAACGGGGCATCAAAAGCGACATATCGATCAAAATCCATCATATAGATGGATCGTACACACCCTCAGAAGAGATAACAGTAATATAGCACGTGGAGCTCTTAAATGAAACCCCATTTGCAAACGTAGCAGAGGTCGGCCGAAGACTACTCGGAGGCGTACAGTGCTCAACGAAATTGTAAAGACATAGTTCTGTATGATCCTTAGTGGAACCGGAGTTAGTAGTCCAATATGCAATAGTCCATAGGCCTCTGCAAGCGAGTCAAACGTTGGTCTCCCTACAAATCTAGCTCTCAAAGTATAGAGGGCAGGGCAGTTGCATTGAAGGTGTTCCAGAGTTTCGTTGAGTCCTGTTGGTTCCCTGCACTTCCTGCATGCATAGTCGTCAGTGATGCCCACCCTTTGGACCTTGGACTGCGGTCAAGCAATGGTCCGTTAGTAAGCCCAGCATAAGCCTGCAGTCTTTCCTAGGAAGTTGCAGGATGTGCTTGGCTAGTTTAGGGCCGGTTTTCCCGCACATGCTACGGACGGTTTTGCAGTGCTTCGTGCTGTTCGTCGATTGTTAAATATATTTTTGAAGTAGTAGATGTAGAGTTATGTATTTTATTTTTTGATAGGAAAACTATATGAATAATAAATAATAATACTACGATTTATATTTAACGATTTAAAGGATTTTAGTAGTATTTTTAAATTTCTAACGCAAAAAATTGAAATATAGACTTTCTTTCTTATTATTGGCGTTATCTCTAACCCCTCTACATTGAGTCTGAAGCACAACCCCAAAACCAGAAAGCAGTGTCTAAAAAAGCGGGTGTAAAATTAAAGTAAATTATAATAAACATCTTTACACAAAAGTAAAAAGAATTCCACATTTTTCCTATGGGTTTTAAGAATGAAGCAATATAAGATCAAAATTCCTGCAGAAGAATACTATGATTTCATAACTTTATCTCAGGAAACACAGAATTGAAGTCGAAAGGAGGTTTGGCAAGAGTTTGATAGATGAAGAATGAAATTTTTTATTAAAAAAAATACCACGTTGAATCAATGTCCTACACCCATTATTTTCATATTCAACTGTAATGAAAATTTAAAAAAAATAACCACAGATCATTTCATAGTACTTCTTTTATAAAAAAAGAGTAAGAAGTTAAATAAGGTAATATTTGGAATAACTTAGATACAGATTGTTAAATTGCTTTTTGACATTTTCAGAAATAAACGAAAATCACTTTTTTGAGCGAAAAAATCTTGGAGAACCATACAAATTGGCAATAGCTTATAATGGGGACGCTCTATAATCAGATAGAAAGACCAAGTGCAGGAGGACTTATCTTCGCCTTGTAATGTATGAACGAGTTTTGGCCTACGCCCTTCAACACTGCGACTCCCATGGGTCAATTGGGGCCCTATCTTCCCTTAAAGTAATCAACTAGATAGTTGATAGTCCAAAGGTAGGTATGTATCCAAAGTTCACTAATAAAGTTGATTATAATAAATATATAATTATGCATAGACATTGACCTTTAAAAAATGTAAAATATTATACAAGAAATAAAAAAGCAGGTATGGCAACTACAAAATCTTAAGTTAGTTAACAAATTGATGAGGTCATCTGAACGCAATTTCTTACAAAAACTGGAACGAAGCTTAAATTACAGAACTATTTGTATAATTATATATAGCTTGAAATCGGGGTATCATTATGGAAATATTTCACCACATTACAAACCTTTTGACATAATTAAATATTTTATGTAAGTTGATGCGCGAGGTTTTTTATTTAAGTCTATTTGACCCAAAAAAAAATTAAATATTCGAAAAATAACCTAAACAATAAATTTCAAATTTTAACGAAATTTTCATATTCAATTTTTTGCAGAAGCAGTTCAGGGCAGACTTATTAGAAATCTGCAAAAATCTAACTTGCATTTGTAGAAGTCTTCTTTGATAATTTCAGCCCATTCATACAACTACTTATGGAGATATATGGCAATACTTTGCATGCATGTCTATCTAGTGCGAATGGTTTTTTTTTTCTCGAACTTACGTCTTTTGAGTCATACCCGACTGTAACTTGAGAATTACTTAATATATCAGCTTTAGTTTTATTTTACTTATTACACAGACAATTATGACTATTTATTTATAGCTAGAGATAGTTATAGTTTTGTTTAGATCGTTTTGAGCGGTTTTAAGAAAAATAATATTGTTTTTCTTATGGATATCTTTTTCGTCGAAACAACGAGTTTTAATTTTACTTTATCTGGAGTAGACTTGACTTGATTCGATGCAAATTTTCCTAATCTTCTTCAGCATAGTCTAGTCAACTATTTCTACGTCGGCCTTTCCTTTGGAAAACGAAGCATATTAATAGCAAAATTTTGATTCTGGAGTATGCAAAGTCGAAAAAGTTGTGTTTTCTGGACGGTCATATTGTATATTATGAAAACGTATACGCATGAGCACATAATTATTATAAGAAAATTGCTCAATGGAAAGGGAATATATCCAAAAAAAAAACCCGATACAAGAAAAACTTTAATAAGTTAAGTTCGACTACAAATTGATTAGTTTAACTTAGTGTTGAAAATATCTGTATTATTCTTCAAATAAGGAAATGCATGAAAATGAAGAAAAAGATCAAAACTGTATCTTAAGTAATCAATCGACGAATTAGTGAGTGAGTCTACACAAAAAATGTTAGAAATCGCCTTGAAAATAGATTGATCTATACTTAACTTCGGCTGCGGTAATGTAGTGATAATGTACTCGTCTCTTAACAGAAGGTCGGTAGTTCGATTCCACCCTGCAGCACTGCTGCACTTCTCCAGCGGTGGCAGTGCTTGAAAATAAATAGACGATACTATTTACCTATGAAAATATCCTATGAAATCTACTAATTAGTGATACCATCATTCGGATTCGCCCATAAACTGTACATCCCTTACCTCTTTTAATTGCTACTAATATGTTAGAGACATATCCGCCGTCGAGGGGAATACATTTATGCATTTAAGTTAGGAGGTACTATATATTAACTTAAGTACAATTATTGATTTGGAAGTGCCACAAAATCCTCAATTATTTATTTATATTTACTTTAAGAATACCAAATATGAATTTATATGAACATCAATAAGTAGTTGAACGCGTGCTTAAGTTTTTGCCCAACGTGGGCTTGAGATGTTGCTACACAATTTTAGAACACTGTATTATAATTTTCTACTTGTAAAGATATCATACAATTTTAAGCTTAAAAAAATATTAATTTAGGATACCTTTTCAGGCTTCGCAGTTTCCTAGCAGCGCGCGAAAATTTCCCAGACTTGCTAGTAACATCTAGCGTACAAAGAATGCGGCCCTTAAAAAGCTACCCTTTTTTGCAACAGTTTTCAGCTTGTAAACCGATGACTGATTTTAGTGCAGTCAGTAGTGATTCTGAATGTGCGAATGAAGAACGCTTAGCTGTTTCACAAATAAACAATACAAGTTAATGTTTTAAAATTAGTTTGACCATTTACTTCTATTCTTAAACATAATAAAACCGTGCACACAACTTTTTACCCTATCAGGATAAATCATCATTAATCGTCTTTAGTATATGTCGTACATTGAGTCAACCGTTTTATTTTTTCAAATTTGAGAGTAAAATTTTTGTTTAAATTAACCGCCATTTTTTCATCAATTTTGATACCATATTTTGATTTGTTGACCAGTATTTTCGAGCATTTTGACTTAGAAACGATTTTGGGCCAGCTTTTTTAGCGCTTGGAACCACTGTGCAGCGACCCGTGATATGTTCAATAAAAAACTACACCTATATTTCTTATTTGTTTTATTTTATTGTGGGATAAGTACGTTCAAGTAGCTTAAGTTTCAAGTAGCTTAAAGTAAGTCAGTAAAGTCAAGTAAGTGCTGCAGGAGACAAAAGCTTTATAATCACCCACAATTTATCTTTGGTTAAGCTGTATTCCCTTCGTTTTAAGTATATGGCAAATAATTTTCGCTTTCAACGTTTCCCTGAGAGTTAACACAATCATCTGAACTAAAAGATACCAAAATCTTTAGTTTATATCAACTAATTCTATTCCCTTGATCATCTTTTGCCATCTCAGCTATATAAACTTTTCAAAAACTTTCTAGTTAGTGTATCGAAAATGAATTGAAATAAAATGGTTGCAGATGCGCCTCAGGCCAGTTTAATAAATCAACAAATGGAATATACACAACATTTACTCATCATATAGACGTGTGTGTTCGCATGCGTTGCCTTTTGGCAGACACTGTGCAACTAATTGCTTATGTGTGTAGCATACAAAGCAAAAGAAAAAATGCCCAGACAAATACAGCAATGGGCTAGCCCCGTACCTACCTACCTACCCAACGTGCTGTCACTGACTTTGATTTTCCAAAAAACCGGAAATTCTAAACCTATACAAAAGACAAGCGACTGCAACAACAATACAATGCCAGATTAGGGGTAGGGGTAGCACTTTAGCGCTGAAACGGAAAGAAACATGTGTGCCCTTTCCACATAACACATTAAAGTCAGCAAGCAAGGCGAGTAGACACATGAGACCCTTGCTCAGAGTACGCGCCGAGTACTCGCATTTCATAATATAATCAACACCGAAATTTATAACTTGGCCAAATGTTCAGCAAAACAAGCAAAGCGAAAGAAAAATAAAAAGAAGAAAAATGAAAAACATAAAGAAAAGTGAAAAATAAAGTAGCGTAAAAATTGGCAGGAAAGCAAATTTTATAAGAACGAAATTTCAGTAGCTCCCGCGAACGATAATGTCCATGTTTAATTGTGCGTAAGAGTTGATTAAATCAGTCAGCGCAGTGATAGGACCTCTATATTTCGCCTCCAAGAAAACGACAGCAAATAACGAAACACCATAAATTTCGGGCTGTTTACAAGGAAACCCTTTTGCTGTGCGCAAGTACGTAACTCCCAGTAGTTCGGGTCTAAGCAAGTGCTGCTCGTTAATCAATTTTATGCAAATCAAATGAACATTTTTTTTATAGGTTAGTCGTGAGGGAAGAGACTACAAGTAGCCGGAAGTTATTTCACTTTGATTGGGTTAATGAGCGGCTGGTTGAGCTAGGGGGGGAGCGTGAAAAATCAGTGTCAGAATGGAATATATTATGGGTAATTTTTAACATTTTGGCAAAATGTATACCAATCTATGGCAGCAGGAAGTGTGTAATATTTTAGAGCATATAACTTTGCGCATAAATTGCTGTACGTAATTGTAGCCACAGGCGTTGTCGGGCGGCAACGAAATAAGTGAAAAAGTGAGCATTTGCGGTGGCGGCATATTTATAGATGCCATCCATGCATATTTGTGGATATATTGAAATAAATTGGGTCAGCACTTGGATGCTATTCTTGGCATTGTGATATTGTGCAAGTGGAGTTGACCGTCTACACTTGGCATTTGAATTTCAATTGAAGTCGCATTTGCCGGTCTTATGTCAGAAGCATAATTTGCGCTTTGGAGATGCTAAGCGAACTTGATTAACAAAGCGTGCAAAATTTAATTTAACTTTCTTGCCGGTTTGTCAAAGTGTCAAAAAAGCAACTTAAATATCTCCTAAAACCTAAAAGCAGTTTTAAAGTTTTTAAACTTGATATCTTTTGTTACCTTTTATATTTACTTTTTTTTCACTTTTTTGTTATCTTGGCGCTTGGTTCGTCACATTATTTTGCTTATAATTTTTCTTTGTGCTCAGATACCCTACAATATCAATTACAAACAGCGCTATATCTCTAATTTTCTTCATCTATCTTTTAAGTTTGTTTTTACAAAAACATTTTCCTTTCTTTTTTTTTGTTTTGTTCAGTTTCGTTTGCATCACGATAATGAATGGAGTGCTCGCAGTTACTCACTATCCCTACATGCCATCTAACCCCTTGAAATGATACTTATTAGAAAAATGCCAAACATGCCGACAGCGAGCGGCAAACATTTACTGAACCGCACAATCCTTTTTCTTAGGGTTGCCACACAATGCGCAGGCATGATAACAATTATTAGCAGCAATCATTTCGCCGTGTCTAATGGGCGACGACTGCGGTGGCGCACTGTTACTCAGTTAGAAGGATATACACGCACAGATAGGACCCTCTGGAATCTAAGATATAGACAGCGCTAGTCATTGTTGGCGTTGTCGTCGTCGCCATTTCTAGCTGATGAGCATAATGAGCAGCATTAAAACTAATGAAAATAAACTTTGGCAACAGACGACGAAAATACGTCGGCAAAGCAGAAGACGTTGGCCAAAATAGCAGGCTATACAAAATGTCGACGACGACGACGACGACTCGTGGCAGACACAATAAAAATAAAAGCAAAATGCTGCCGCCAAGCTGCCTCACACACACGCAGGACGAGAGGGGGGGGGGGCGAAAAAAAGACAGTCAGCGTAACCCCAACAATAAGAAAATTGCGAGACAGACAAAGTGGAAAAACGCATAAAGACAGCAGAAGGACAATGAAGTGGCAGCAGCGACAGTGGCAGAGACAGCGGCAGCTTCCTTCACTACAAAAACCAAATTGCGTGCAAAACGAGTGGCCAGAGAGAGATGGAGAGACAGAGAGAGGTAGAGAGTACGAGCGACGTCAGCGAGAGCGCGCA
Source organism: Chymomyza procnemis (assembly GCA_035046065.1). Lineage (NCBI taxonomy): Eukaryota > Metazoa > Arthropoda > Insecta > Diptera > Drosophilidae > Chymomyza > Chymomyza procnemis. Next base: position 12,426,130 of record JAWNOJ010000024.1, read on the forward strand.
AGGATGTGAGTGACAGAATAAAAAGAGCGAAAAAAGCTTTTGGCTCAAGTTAAAGATACAAATGGTAAGATACATTGAAAAGTTTTTCCTTTTTGTGTCTTCTGGTTTTTCTTTGGTTTTTCTTTGCTGCTTGGCTGTTGCGTTCGCTGCCTTTTATTTGTTTATGAGTAAAAGTTTTCTTTTTTTTTTTTTGGTGTGTCCTGCGGAACGTGCAACTATTTGGCGTCTGCTCTACGCTTAAAATGAAAATGAAATACATTTATTAATGTGCCCCACGCACACACAGATACAGGGGAACACACACACACACAGATACAAAGAAACACACACAGATACAAGAACATCGTACCTTTAGTTCGAACCTGGCATGAGTGGTAACTACTACATAATGTTTCTAATGTCTCGTAAATATGCACATATTTTGGCGTATGTTAAATATGTTGACGGTTTCGTAACGTTTCGTTTGCTATTTGCCGAAATTTCAACCTCAAAAATGAAGTTAAGTATGAAGAATGCCCAGCTTTCTCGTGATGATATTTTTATGCTCTTTGTAAGTTGAGCTAAAAGATAAAAAAAACTGCATTTTTTAAATGCAGACTCGAAATCTTTTAAAAAAATTTCAAACTAACTTAACTACGACCGAAGATTCCTAAATATGAAGCAGAGTTAAGCATAAGATGATGGTTTTAGACATTCTTTATAAGAAATTTACAAGTTAAATTTCTGGAGAAAATATAATAACTGCAATTGCTTACTTAAGATATTTTCTTATCTGTGTATGAAATTGACTATAATCTTAACTTCCTATGAGTTGGATTTGGGCATTCTTGATAAGTAGCTTTTAAGAAAAAATTGAGAAAAAAGAGAGGATTACATTGAAATTGCTTGCGTAGGACTTATAAATGCTTTTCTTTTTTCATGTAGAGTCGAAACATCCCCTATAGAGTTCTCTTGATAGAAAAAAATAGTGGAAAAAATGATAGATTTAGACATTCTTAAGAAGCTTCTAGGTAAAAGTTTATAAAAAAAAAAGAATTACATTGAATTGCTTGTGTATACATAAACTAAGAGCCTGGCCTCTCTTTTCCACGCGTAAAATAACAATAATCGAAATTTCGAATAGCCAGGTATTTTTATAAGCTAAAATTATGGTTTTGGACATACATTGTTTATATGATGCTTTCAAGATAAATTTCTTCAAAATGGATATATATTATTATGGACTTTCGTGCAACAGCGGCCAAAAATGCGGTGGTTCCCTTATTTTGAAATCAATCGCAGAAACTGAACTTTGGAAGATCTTTAAGCTGTTCAGGCAGATGGTAAGTTTGCCAAAATCTGACTAGTTATGCTTTGGGGACCGATAGGCAGAGTTTGCCGTGCTGCTAGATTCTTAGCCAGACAACGCTGCGCCTTTAAAAGCAGCAAAATAATGAAACTACCCAATATGTGGCAATTCAAAGCAAATATTGTGGGAACTACCCATTTCTAAACAGCCAACACTTTAGGACTAGAGTAAATATGCCAGCAATCCATAGAACTAGAGTTCCACATTGCGCAGCATACAGCCTTAAAAACGTATAACATTTCCATATGGGACATAAGCCACATAGTATCGCTGATATATCCCATTTCAAGGGTATAAATACAAAAAGTTTGTTTGGTTGGATTGTTGGGTTTTGTTTGCGGGTCGCTCGACCTGTCTGCACTTGAATGCCAAACAAAAATGAGTTGAATGCCAACATGAAAATGTGCTTTGGCCTTTATTTATTTTTATTTCGTTTGGCTCCTTGCTATGCCCAGTCCTTTTTTTTTTTGCTTTATTTTTGGGTGTTTTGCTAATGCGCATATATCTATCTGTAGCTGCGTGTATCTGTATCTGTAGCTCTGTGGCCGTATATCTATATCTGTATCTTTGGCTCTGCATAATGTATCTGCAGTTGTACCTCTATCGTTGAACTGTTTGTTTATAACTCGATTTGACTTGCTCATATACAATTTTCCATTTCGTTTTGCACAGCTTCCCCACCCTACAAACTTCTTACTTTTTTTATTTATTTATTTCTTGTTGTGGCTTGCTTCTTCTAACTTGGCATAAACAAACTTTTATGCCTTTGTCTGGCTGTTTATGTATCTCTGAGAAGAGAAGGGGGTGTGTGTGTGTGTTTGTCTGCTTTTGTGTCCTTGCTTTAATAATTTAATTAAATTTTTTCCTTTTTTTTCTGCGGTGTGGCATCAGGCAAATGCAATTCCTTTGCCACTGTCATATGAGTCGCTGCGTCGATTGTTATATAGGCCATTTGGCATAATGAGGCGGCATAATTCGCACATAAAACCTAATTTAAGCGCATTTCTAGTTGGTAGTTTACTTTGTTATTGAATTACCAAGCAGGCGGCATATGAAGTGACAAGCAGCGCATTTATTTTATATATTGTATATACACATAATCTTGCAACCATTGGCATCCGACGTCTTAGCATCTCATCTCGCAGCTTTACGAGCTTTGGCCTGGTAATCTGATCAACAAAAACTCTAAACCTTTTTGCTGCTACAGTTGCGTGCAAGGCATTAAATTGAGTGATATTAAAATGGCAGAGCAGCCTACCAGCCAACGACACTAAATCCCTAAGAGAGTGACTTTTCTGTGTTCTCTAAATTTTACCAAGGCAACTGCTGCGCATCAGCAGCAGCGACACCATCGACCACCCACCAGGTGGGAAAAATAATGGAAAACAGCTTGACACGTCGCTTTTTTATAGGCGTAAAGCAAGCGAAAAATGTCAAACTTCAAAATGGAAATTGGCATGAAAATGAATTGAAGTAAAATGAGATATTCCAATCGCAACGACTTTAACAGCCGCTACAATTTGTCGCTGTCAAGTCTCATCGGGGCTTAACAATTTGAAGTTGGAATATTTTATTTGCACATTTGTTGGGCGATTACTCTCTTAGTTTATACTCGATTTCTTTAGTTTGGTTTTTTGATTCTAAAAATAGTTATGGTTTGCGTTATTGTCAAATCTGTTTTAAACCCTTGCATACCTTATACACCTCAGCAAGGTTTATTAGGTGGGGGCTGAACGAATTGTTTACATCTTCTCAAGAAAAACCTGAAGTGCAACAGCCGCATACCGCCAAATCTGTTTGTCGTTAGACCTTATAGGTACTCGTAAATCAATTAAAGAAGACTCTTCGCCACATTATTTTAATAGAAGCTAAAGATTCAAAAGATTCAATAATATTAATAATAATAATAAGCGTCCAAAAGACATTATACCTCACTTAGGACTACCGTCGTAATAAACAACAATAGGGTCTTACAAGGTCTTTCTAAACCTATATAAACAATAGCTACTGATTCCTTCTTGCCTTTAAGTATTTTCGGAATGAACTGGTTATTCAAAGTTAGGTGCTTTATGACCAAATTTGTAGGCTGCTCAGGTATCGCATGAAGCAATTCTCGTGTTCGTTTTTAGACTTCTTACAAACCAAATGTTTGAACTTGTAAAGTTCATTCGGAATCTGGCAATAGTACTGATGCAACTGATTTTTTATGGACAGATTTGCAGGCTGTTCTCTTATTGCCAGAAGGAATTCCAAATTATCAAAATTGAACTGAGGTCCTTCTATAGCTGTAAATCTAGAACTAACTGATCCACCATGCTCTTGGGTTTTGCCAGAAAGACAGGCTCTTACAAATTTACAAGCTACAAAGTTGTTTTAAGAAGAATTTTATACAAACTTGCTGTCATCTAAATGATTTTCTATATCACTTCTTCCAGTAAATTTGAAATTCGCTAATTTACTCTCCTGCTTTCAGGCATGACACAACGAAGAAGTCATGAATAGATAAGACCTATTTTGTGGAGGCATGATTATTTAGTCTTTTAAAATAATGTTATCCTGAATTAAACGCTTGTATTGGCTGCGAGATATAACAACCGACTGTATAGTCTCATGTCTTTCTGGTTTATGACTATTTTCATGATGTTCAGAAATCTTTCTATACATGTCTCTATTAAAAGCATGTCTTCTCTCTCACAGAAGGAGTAACCAGGTTCTTGAAAAATGGGCAAACTTGGGATTGTTAGTTCTATGTCTTAGAGGGATATCTCTACAACTATATATAAGTACATAAAACGCAGGTCTGCTCCCTCAAGGGAGAAGAGGCTAGGTCCTTAAATACTGGGCAGATTTTCCCTACTGCTCAAAAGACAGTAAAGCTGGATAGTTTTCTTGTATACTAACTAAAGTGCTCCAAAGATTTGTTAATCATATATCGATGTCGCTTACCCTAAGTTCTTTTTGCTTTGGGATCAGACGTTGGGACGTTTTGAAAGTATATTTTTAAATTCGCAACTGCAAGTTAGTCTGACAGTGGCGATCCTTTCCTGGCTGACTTACTCACCTCTCTCTCGTATATATTGAAATGTCCAATGCTTGCGGTTCACAACTTACTTCAAAGAATCCCTCTATTAATTAAAGATGCTACCGCTTGAAGAGATGGATATATAGAGATATTCTTCTGCTTCGCCTTTGCGGCGAGGGCAGCATAGTTAAGGGAAATAAATTTATTATATGAGCTCTGTCAAGGCCTTTCAAAATTTGTACATACAAAAATCCTCGCTTCCAAGTATACCAGAGTGACCCATTTCTTGCGAAATTATAAATACATTATAGGCACGTATGAAATGAACACAAGCAGCCGTATTATCAGCGCAACAAATATTTCTGATAATCATGAGCAAAACAACAATAATCCAAAAAAAAAAAAAACTTTCGTCAAATTTACGATATTACAATAGAAATAAGTGACGCAAGCTAAGCAGCAGTTCATATTATTTAATTTTTAGTCATTTCCTTTCAAAGTTTCTAACTTTGGCGCATCAATTTTATGAAATAAGTTAAATTCAAACTAAGAGATGACCCACCCTTTTGCAGATGGCCTCGCGGTATTTGGTACACTTCTGAGAAACTTTATCGCTAAGAGTCGGTACTCTCTTTATTACAAATTGGCTGATCTGACTTCACAATATTTTTTGCAATGTGTAAGTGACTCATATAAGATTACGTTAAAAACGCGGAATTTCGAGTAAATCCAGAGTAGCACAATACACGCTTTGTCTGCACATAAGTCACTTATTACATCGCAAGTATTTTCCATCTCATGCGCTTACAATTTCCTGCAAATTTCACGCTTAATATATTATCTAAACATGGAGTTACCTGATCGATATGCCACAAAATAATACTTTGTTATAACCAACTTTGCTCAAGTTGGAAGACAGGCAAATTGCTTGCCCCATTTCGACATGTAGGGTAATTGTGCTACGATTTTTTTTACATTTTTCTCTTTTAGCGGGGAAAGGTATGAGTGTGTGTGTGTGTGTGTGGCTGACTATATTTGGAAACGCCCTAACGACAAACAATAAAAAATATCACATTTCACATTTGGTTTCATTTTTTATCCAATGTTAACTGAAAATTGCATTGGGTGTTGTCAACGTTGAGACTGTGTTCTTGTTAACTTGGCTCGTACGTTGCTTTTTATTGTTGTTTTTTGACTGTTGTAATACCTGCCACATGCATGACACACAGTCAGGCCACGTGTCTATGCATGTGTGCGTGCGAGCGTGCATGTGTGCGTGTGTGTGTGTGGTATCTACTGAACGCTGCGTATCTGTGTATGCGACAAGCTAGAACAATTTACAACAAGTCACGCCCTTTTATTAAAGCTACTCATCAATTTTAAGCGCCACGCAGCGACGCCGCAATGCGCTTGACATATTCAGGCGGCTTAAAGGATTTATGCATATATAGTAGGAGCAGCGGTGAGTACATACCTATGCACATATCGAGTATACGCAGTATATAACAACATAGATACAAATAGGAACAAAAAAAAATATACTTTTTTTTTCTGTATCAGCCAAACAATAAATGTCAGTGGCATGCATTTTGAGTGGAATGCGCGCAGTTTTGTTTGTTGTAACACATTTCAGTGACATTTTTATGGTTACAAATACGCACATGCAGATGTATCTATGTAGCTGCAGTTGTATCTGTATCTATAGCTGCTGCTGCTGCTGCTGCACAGTTGATGGAGCTATGGAATATAGCCAACAGTCAATCATACACAGAAATCAACAACAGCAGCAATAAGAGAGAGAAAAGCAAAACAAGCAGCTACAGAAACACTCAAACTCTCACAAATTTGTTGTATCTTTGTATCTTTTGTTGCTGCTGTTGTTGTAGGCGTGTCAATGGCAATTCGCAAACTGGCAATGTTTACTTTGTTGCACTTGGCACGTACTGCAAATAAAGTACGAAAAATTTTTATATAAATAGGCCGACTGTCTCTTTGTTTATACCAACAACCCCATCTCTGTCAGAGTGTGTTACTCTACCCTACCATCTGTGCGTCATCTTGCGAGTTCCTCTGCCTGATATTTCTTTATTGTATCCACCCAAGTGTGATTTATGTTAAACAGTATCTAGTTAAGATCTTGCCAAATGAAATTGCAAATAAAAATGTACAACTTTTTGTTTTTTTTCACATGAAAATCACTTCATTTTGATTGCCTTAAATGAGAAGAGCAGTCGCAACAAGGCGCTTCTTATATGTTTGGTTAAGTAAATAAATGAGGCATGTTCGTTGCTAAGAGCAGTGCAAGATGTGTATCTTGTGTATATTATTGGGTTTCGTTAAGCCTGCGGCGAGTACTTCAACTGTATCCGTAAGAACGTTCGACAAAAGCCAGCCAGCAGTGTGCAACTTGGAATACAAGCATGCATTAGCTTCTCATTAAATTTTGAATTAATAACGTATTATATTGCCAGATTTGTTGTATGTTATGCTAGGACTTCGGAGTTGTATTTTTTAATAAAAACAAAGCATTGACTTCGTAAAACTTTTAAAAATTGAACTGAAACCAGCGAACAATGTCTGATATCTTGATATCTGATAGTGCGTTGGATTCTGCGAATATTTTTATTTTAAAATTAATTATCCCCAGTCCAAAGTGCAACTTGGGATACATGCACGAAATATTGTAGCTTAAATTATTAATAATAATAACTGTTATTTTCTAAAAGAGAATGTGAGCTATTGTTAGAATATTTTTCAATATCTTAAACAGAATTTATTCCAAGCAGGAAAAGGCTTAAATCCATATTATTTTGACATTTTTCAAGGACTTCTGAGTTGTATTTAAGTCTTTCAAGCTGCAAAATTTAGAACGTTTGTGAATCATAAAAACCATTTCTCCTAGAACTTCAGTACTTTCATAAAAAATTCTTTATGATCTGACAGCAACAGTCGTATAACAATACGCACAAATCAAATCATTGGCTTGGTAAAATATTTTGAATCTTTAATTCAATAACGAGCAACGCCAAAGACTTGTCTTATATCGTTCCGTAGCGTATTTGAATGATTTTGAGAATGTTTTTAAAGTCCAAAAACATGTCTCCCACTTTTTATAAAATTCTGCGCTTTTCCTTAAGATTTTGTAGCGATAATCATAAAAATTTTTGATAGTTTGAAATAAATAAATTAAATAAATTATTTAAAAAAAAAATTCAAAAAAGCATTTCTTCTAAGACAGTAGTTCTTTAATACTTTTCTTCTTGTTTTGCAGCAATAATCGTATCATCTCGAAAGGGTGACAAATAATTTCTTTCACACAAAGAAAATTCTAAAAAGCCAAACAGTAATTTTATATAAATTTCGGCGAATTCACTTATGATTTTCAAGCATTTATCGGAACACGATCTGAAAAGAATGCATTGAAATAAATAATTCATCCAGTAACAATCAAATTCAACGCTTTACTTATGATTTGAAAGCAATAATGAATGGCACAGCAATCAGAAAGAGTCGAATTTCTTTCAAGACATCTGAACTTTTATATGAAAATCGAGGCTGTTATTTTCAAGCAATTATCCTACCACCATCTTGAAAAAGTTATTTGTATAAATAATGAAATTTTTTTTAAATAAAGAAAATAATTTTTCCCCATATTCTGCGAATTTACATATGATATTGAAACAAAAACCAATTTTCACAAAATTGATTGAAATAAATGATTTATTTTAGACAAAGTTTTAAGTTTTTGGTAAAAATTTTACTTTAAACTCGAGTTATGTCTCTCAGTGTAGCCATTTCCAAACAAACGCTTGTACACAATTTTGCCTTTTGCGGTTTATAAACATTTCACACAACGCAATTCCTAAGGGATTGAAAATTCATGTGAATTTAATTTGCAGAAATTTTGCTATACAAATGTTGAAGGCATGACTGAACCCTTATAATTCAAGCCGCAACAGAACCAAACCAAGATTGTTAGGATTTTTACAAATAAAAACAACTGATTCAAAAAGAATATTTTGTATAGAATGCCTAGGGAATTTAGAGTGCTTAAAATCTGCCATGACAAATTGAGTATAGAATACTCTATTAGTAATTTTCTTAAACAACAATGATGATTAACTTGAATTGTTCAAAGAAGAAGTTGGAGAAATGTTTGATGAGTACTCATGAAATGCGATAAAAGTGCCTCGAATGTAAAAATCATGGAATTAGGGGAAAAATCGCCAATAATTTAGACCTTTATTTTATATTGGGTGAGTTGGAATTCAAATCTAACACTGGTAGAAGCTAAAAATCTGCAGCTTTAAGGTCTTATATTATTTGATAGGAACATTATTAAGCATTCAAAATTCGTTTTTTTTTTCATCCATATCGAGCCACACAGCGAACGAGATACAATTTTCGAACAACTTTTTCTTAGATCATTTATAAGATTTTGATTAAGACTACTATTGCTTGAACCGTATTATTTCGCTCAAGACATTCTCAAGCTCTTTTGTATTCAAAATATTAACAAGAATTACAATTTGTTTTGAAAGTAATTCATGTACAAGTCATTTCGTTGTGGAACCATTAATCTTTTTTGCTTACAAAGCATTCCATAGAAGAACTGTTAAGCGTACCGTGAGTTACAAGCATTTTTGCTGGGCAAAGCTTGAACTTGAGAATAGCTGCTTACTATAATTAAAAAATAAATGAACAAAAACTTCAATAAAAGTGAAAAAATACATGGAATAAGATTTCTTATATAATTTACTAAGAACGAAATTGATAATATTGAAATTGTAGTAGCATTAAGTTTATAAAGAATATATGTGAATCATTCAACAATTTCCATTCTCCCAAACGTAATCTTATCCGATAAATCGCACTTATGTAAAACTTTTTTATATTAATTTTATTGAGCAAGTTGCAGCTCACGATTTTATTAAAATTTTCCTTATTTCTTTTATAAGAAAGGCTTACTGTAGTTCCGTAGTCTAAATCTGTATTATGCGAAAATTAATGAAACAAATTATATTTTTCAGAGTGCAGATTAAGAATTCAACTAAAATGTAAAATACGGTCATCTTGAAATTAACATAAAAATATGGATTTTAAAATTTTGAATACTTCTCCTGAGGTGTAGGTATGCGATCTCAGCGTTCATAATGGATATGGTCATTAAAATTGAGAATTCTCCTCCTGGTATGCGATTTCAGCGTTCTTGATCATGAAATCGCTCAATCCCATTTGAATACTTTGACTTTTTTGGCACTTCAGCACGGATATAACTTCTTACCATTTTAGATAGGCTTTTCATAGAAAAATACCTACCTCGCTGAAAAATTATGCCATTACACCAAGTTATGATAATCTTTTTCCAAATTTTAAAGTTCTTACGGTCTGCTGCGTTATAATGGAAGAAATCTTTGCAGATAACTTGAAAATTATGAGAAGTTTTATTGCTTTCTTATCAGTAATCTTACATAACTTGAAAATTGTACTACTTCCCAAAATGGCCCGAAACTCATTGTTTCACACCAAACAGGCTTTTGCCAAAAAAAAAGTCTTCAAATTCAGGACGCCTCCGTTTAGCTTCTGTTATTAAATATAGGTGCGTACTATCATGGAATAAATTTTTATGGATATTACCATTTCAGAGGGGTAAAGTTGGCAAAGTGAAGTATTTTATTTATGAATAATTGGGCGATACTTCAAGTTTCGATACCAGGTAGATTTATTTATGAATACTTAAGAGATACTTCAAGTTTCGATTCCAGGTAGAGCAAAAACTCTTTGCCTGAGCCAGGTATCGCATTTAAAAAGGAGCCTTTGTCATATCTAAAAGTTCAAGACGCCTTCGATTACATTCTGCTCTAAATTATAAGTCCTAAAAATCTTAAAATCAATTTTTTTTATAGATTCCCATTTTAGAGAGATATAGTTTGCATAATTAACTCTAATACAGATTATTGTTGAAAAAATTCTTAAGTTTCGAATTCACGTAGCGCACAAATACTTTGCCCAGCCCAGATATTGCAAAGAAGCATTTGCCCAAAAAAAATGTCTTAAAAGTTTAAGATGTCTTCGGTCACATTTTACCCTATAGGTTTCTAAAATCTTTAAAAGATTTTCTATAGAGATTCCAATTTTAGCGAACTTTAACTCTTTTTATTTATTGACTGCTGCAATACACTTTAGTTTCGAAACCAGAGCATAAATTCTTTACTTGCTTTAAAAAGTCTTTTGTCCAAAAAGTGGGAAAAGTTCAAAATGCCTCTAGTTCAATGTAAATGAGATTAAGCTAGCATTGTTAACTCTTTTATTCATTAATAGTTGAAAGATACTCAAGTTTCGAATTTGTTTCCGAAGATTTCAATTTTAGAGAGATAAATTTGGAAATATATAATAACTCCACTTGACTATACCATCATGGGAATCAGAATAAAGAAATCTATAATAATAGCTGTTCGAAGATAGTCTGGTCCTACAGTTTATAGCCAAATCCGAACGGCGGCGTCTTTAATAAAGATTTACTGAAGTAATTAACGTGTAGCTACCTAATGCAAGGTAAATGCATCAGTGCTGCAAGGTAGAATCGATCCACCGACGAAGTGCGCTACCGTAGTGGTACCGAGATCCACAAATCCGAGATGTACGTAAGTTTTATGCTGGAACAAGAAAAGTTTTTACTTCGTCGCAAAGATCTGAGATTCAAAACTGTCGCGACAAAAACTGTAATTTATTTTTTGCTATTTTTACTTCATAGCTTCAAATTTAATACTTTGATGTTGCTAGTACTTGGCCAAAATCACATATCGTGCCACCTATCGTACTGCAGTGCGTGCCTCAATCACGTCACGCGCTTATCGCTAGTCCACCGTATATTATAGCCAGCATTAAAGTTAATTACAATAATTAAGTACACTTTTTCCTTTTTGTCTAACTTATTGCAGGTACAACATTATTTAACACACGATATTAGATATTATTACACTTCAAGAACCGGAAACAGCTTTATACGTGAAATTTTCAGTGAAACCAAGAATAGCCATAACCTCAAACTCAAACAAGTTACTGACTGACTCACTCACGTAGATAATAATTACATTTTACAAATGACTTAAAAATTGCATGTTAAGATTTCTTAATGGTCTTACGTCGTCTTACACAGCAGTAAATAAATAATTTAAAGCCTTTCACAAAGTTAACATTGACTTGGCTACTAATGAAAAGCTAAACACCTGCCGCCCTATAACAGCCACTCGATACACTCGATGTAGTACATAAAACTATGTCAATTAAAAGCTCTTTTGGCTAATACTGATGCAGTGTGTGTGTGAGTGTGTGTGTGTGTGTGTAGCCACTCAGTTGGTTAGTTAGCAAACATTACTGAGATACATTTAGTAGGCGACAACAACACGCAGATACAAACACACAGATACACACGCACACACACACACACACACGCGTAGCGCCGGCCAGCCAAATACAAGCAGCTAATTAGCTAAGACAGCAGCAACATGTAGAGAAAACCGGTTAAAAGCTATTAACTGACTTTGACGCATGGTGCTAGTTATTAAGCCAAGATTTGTTTTCTTTGTTTTAAGCCAAATTTTTGCATAGTGCGATTTATATAATTTGTTGTTGTTATTCTTGCCAAAGGTCAATGGCTTTTAAAGCTGGCGCGCTGCGTGTAGGTCTAAGCCGGCAGATACTTTTGGGCGCTCTTAAAGATACATTGCTTGGGCCATAACAATAAGCAGATACACACATACAGATGTATGGCTGAATAAAAACTCGATTTGTATCAGCTACAGAACCATGACGACACACAGTACGTAACGCAACGTTTTTGGCCAAATTCAAAGTCTTTGGCTGCTGACCATGGTTTATCTTTATCTCGCTTTTCACTGCTTTGCTCTTGCGGACACATAATACCTATATATGTGTGCATGCCGCTTGTGGTTTGCTGAAGTTTACTTAAATTTCAACGGAAGCGCAACAAATAACTTGGCCAAAAGATACAAAGATTGTATTTTTGTGCCATTTTTTGTTTTTATTTCGTATTTACTATTTGTATTCAAACGTAAACATTCTTATATGGCACACACAATGAATCATTGTAATTAAAGCTTGTTCAATATTGCTCTTTGACTCTTTTGCAATCTTTATCTGTATCTTTAAGCAAAAACCGAACTACAATGCGCGCGTTTTGTTTGCTGCTTTACGACGAATCGATTAGCGCAAATAAAATATATGAAAATTCTATTCTATTCCAAATTCCACTAAATCGTTAAGAACAGCGGCTACTTGGGCGCTAACTTGATGACTAAACCTTTTTGTTCAGCTTCAAAATGTAGGCTCATGCTATTGGGAGCACGTTTTTTGCGCTTGTATAACTATTTCTAATTAAAAAAGCCTTCAAGCTTCAGGTTCTTTTTCTCGCGTTTGTGGAAATAACTAAAACTTGTGTTTCCAGCGAAAGTTTGCTTTTAGTTTTACGCTTTTGTCAAAGTAGCGCTTTGGCTATTCATTTATTAATAATATCTTTAAAAAGCGATTAGTTCTGCTATTGCCTTGAGCAGCCTTGAAGTTTTGCTCTACAAAAGCGTAGCCATAGGTAACGAAAAACATATTAAAAGTAGTTCAAAGATTTTAATTTCAGATCTTTAAAGTGAAGTAGCTCAAGCGTCACTTTCTCTATGGTATCCGCCAGACATTTTTGGAAGTTATAGCTAAATTGAACTTTTAAAAACATGAAAATTTATCTTTTAAAAATATGGCTTCATTCAATTTTATGAGCTATATTTCTGTGTGATTCCAAATCACCAAAAAAAATCTTTATTTTATCTTTATTTATAAATTTTATTTTGCAATATATTGGAGCATTGGAATTTAAAGGGTGTTTTTTTAGACATATAAAACTTTAAACTGCAATAAAACAATGGTGGATTATTATAACAATTCTTACAATTGTTACATTTTATTTCACAATACTATATTTCATTATATTTGCGCATTGGAATGTAAAGGGTGTTTTTTTTAACAGGAACACAAAAAAAAAAACGGAATGCTGTGAAAATATAAACTTTATTTAGCAACTCTAATTTAATGCTTTTGTTTTATAAAATTATTTTTATTTCAAATTCTATTATTTCCCAAAACAGTTTGTCAAGTGTTTACACATTGGGAACAATTTGTATTTTTTTTTTCAATGTAAATATAAATTCCTTTTGTTTAAGTTTATGCAATTTTTTTATGCAAAGGGTGCTTTTTTTTAGAGGTATAGCACTTCAAGTTACAATAAAACAACGCTAGAATATTCAATTGACATGAATTTTATTTATTCGAAAGATAATCTTGTGGCATTACATTTAAAATATGATTTTTGACATATGAACGCCACAGCTGACTCGAATGTAGTCCAATCTTTTCGTTGATTTTTTCCAACATTTTTGGCCGTATATCGGCAATAACACGGCGAATGTTGCCCTCCAAATACTTCAGGCTGTGGCTTTTCCCCAAAGACAAATGACTTTACATAGCCCCACAGAAAGTAGTCTAGCGGTGTTAAATCACAAGATCTAGGGGGCCAATTCACAGGTCCAAAACGTGAAATTTGGCCGTCACTAAACGTCACTTTTAAATCGAAATAAAATTGCACTATTTTCAAGAGTGGTTCCGGCGTGATTCTATGCACGATAAATTGCCAAACCAAACTGCAAATAAATCACTTGACAGCTGTTAAATCGGTCTAAATCTTGAACAGTAAGTTATACCTCGTAAAAAAACACCCCTTACTTTAAGAGAACTTAAAGTTTCCGAGAAATATTAAGTTTTCCAGAAAATTAAGAAGATATACTATTTTTGAAAGCCATAAAAATAGCATTTAATTTTTTTAACTTTTAAAAATAAATTTCAAATTTTATTATAATTTTAATTGTTTTTATCATTGGAAAAACAGCTTCATTGTAAATAGCACATGTGCTTTGAATTGAAGGTTTAAAAAATTGACTATGGTCAACGCTCCAACGCCGGGTAGCATAGTGAGATTTTGCTAGGTAAATAGCGTCTATTTGCTAGCCATACCACTGCTAGGAAAATGCACTAGTGCTGCTGGATAATATCGAACCACCGACATTCTGATTTAAAGACGAGTGCGCTACCTCTACGCTATCCAGGTCCACATTATAGGTTTAGGTTCAAAAATAAAAAGATTTCGATAAATTTTTCAATAAATTCTTCGTTGATATCATCTGAAGTTCGCTCTCGAGGCTCAGTCTCAGTGATATATCTGGATTCTAACTTAAACTTAATATTTTTTGCTTTAAAAGCATTTAGTTAAAAATCATTAAATTTACATTTAAATTTTTTTATGATAATTCATTTTTTTTGTAAATAGTTTCTTGGTTCACCAAGAACTGCTTCGGAACTTCCCATTGGAAGTTTAGCCTTAATATTAAAAAATATTAATTCTACTTTCTTTTTTTTTAATAAATTCATCGATAATATCATGCAAAGTTTACTCTCGACACTCAGTCTTTGTAAAACAACTGGTTTTTAAGCTTAACTAATTATTTTTTACTTTAAGCATATAATTAAATCCGTACAAAATCTTAATGCTACACTTATCTGGAAGATTACAGATGGCATACTTTTTGCGTTTCTCTTCAATGATATATCAAAGTTTTGAAACATTTTCTAAAGCCGGAAAAACGCGTACAAAGTTTTCAAAGTAACTCACATACGAACCCGTAACTATTCTGTTATCGATCCCATTGTTTCCCAAATAACTATCTTCACTTCCATTACAAATATACCTGAGACATTTAAACTTATTCACCATCTGCAATTGATGAATCCCCAATAAAATTATTTGCAGATAGAAAAATCCCAACCTCCCCCCGCTTTGGATAATTTTTGAGCAAAAATTGTGTATAACCTTAATCAATCTTGAAACATTGGGATGGTGATTAAATACAGCAGCCCAAGAGCAATGACAAATAATTACCAAAGTGGAGAAATAATTTAGTTTGGGAGTAGAGTGAACCCCATAAAGCCATTTCCGTCAACTCCCGCCAACGACTTCCTCCCTCCGCTCTTAACTTTGGTTGTAATTAATTTGCTTGTTTTTGTTGTTGTGCAAATGTTAACTTAATTTCTGCATGATTGAGCATTTATTTCAATGTTATTGTCTCTGGGTCTGTTTATAACCCTCGTAGAGCTTACGGACCTTGACGCCCCATGCTTTTTTATTGTTAATTTCCACGCTTAACGTAATTGTTCTTGTTGTTATAATGTTTATAGCCAGAGCGAAATCTCCCAAAGCTGTAACAAAGTGCATATGGACATGGGATAAACCACTGGGGAACTCTTGTCGACGACGACAAGAGAGAAATAGAGTTTTTATAAGAAACTTGGAAATGTTAAGAAGCTAAATGCAAAATGAAATTTATTATTTTTAGTAGGAAACAGCATATAGCTTAAAGTAGGGTAAACCCAACTTAGTAACTTATTTTGGCTATAAAATGTTTATTTGAAATTGGTAACATTCGTTCGAGGCCATAACTCGTCGAAATTCTAGGTTCTTATTGCTTTATTTTAATTTTTTGATATTACGAATATATGAGATATAGCTCTATGTTAATGCGAACGGGTATAAACCCGCACAGTCCACATATTTTTGCGCATATGGGAAACTGCCCAGGAACCATTATCCCCTCTGAACCGAGACTCAAATACGTAGGCTGCACAAAAGAAAGCCACAGCGAGATTGAGACAATACGAATGACTGATAAGCTGGTTCCCAAAGTTCAAATCCCGACTCAAGCTGCCGGTTTAGACAACCATCACAAAAACCAATTTGGATCCACAACATTCAACTACGGCGTACTACGAGCTCCTCGAACCGCAGCGCCATACAACGCCTCCGAAAGACCTTAAGATGTTCTCAGGCGCCCAACCAGACCGCGACAACGTTACGCTTCACAGTGATCTGGATGTACCTTGTGTCCAACTAGTATTAATGAAAGGAAAAGAAAAGGGAACTAAAACCCGATGTACTAGCAAACAACATGCCGAAGAACCGCCGAATCACAATGAGACTTAAAAAATCTCACGCCCCTGACCCTGTTATAGCCATAATACCGTAACTCTTAACCTGAACCATCAAGGTATTTTTTTCTTAAATTTATTTTTGTCCAAAAGACAGATCTTTCATTAGGGAAACAATATTCAAGATTTTCTGTATTTTTGATCATGAAGACAAATTTCCCCTTTTGAGAAGTTAGTTTTTGTCAATTGGAAAAATTTTGGGGTAAATCTAATCTGAAGCATAGAGACTTAGAGTATTGTTAGCTTGCAATAATGTTGTAGTTGCCGCTTCCATTAAGGGGTCGCATTTACCCCATAAAGCTTTTATTTTACTTCATTATTTCTTTCTTTCTTTTTGAAGTCAATTGTTCAAAAACGATTATATGACATAGCTATATTCGTTCCAAGTATTAACTCTTCGAAATTTAAAGCCGATGATAATATTTGAGTATTTATGCAGCTCTTTGGACCATGGTGAGGAAAAAAAAAATAATTTTTGTGAAGTCGGTTTTGGTCAGTTTATAGTCAGTTGATAAATGTTAAATTCAAAAAGCTTCTGTACACGGTTTACCTCTGACCCATACTAACCAATGCAGCAACAGTGTGGACTATTCCGTCCAAAATTTCACGTTTTCTACTTAAAAAGTTTAGAAGTATAGAAAGAAAACTAATCGCCAGCACGTACAATATTTTTGGAACCAGAAACCAGCAAAAATTCCACAGATTCACCTACCTATGCATAGTGAGGGGCAATATGTTATTTCTTGTTGCTTCTTCAACTTAAGATTAGTTTTCTTTTTTTTCTGTATATATCAAATTGTTAGTGCTCCATCTTTTTCTTTTCACAATCACAGATCACATATCTTACAACCGCAACTGTGATATTGAATAGTTTTGTTAATTGTTTTTTATGTTAAAGTTGGATCAATATTGGATAAACCCGATCCCATGATCTCGTAGAGAACAAAGCGTAGACTTGACGTATTGTTAGTTTAAGAGAGAGCTTGGAGAGCGGATTTGATAGATTAAGCTTTTTTTACTTGCATTTTGCATTTCGAATTACGAAGAATTGCTTCGAAAGATTTGGTATTCGTTTGCCCTGTCATGTTAATGCCTTTTTCTATTAATGGTTTTTAGTCGTTTAATTTTTTATACTTGAAAATTTTTAAAGAAAAGAAAAAAAGTCAATCAGTCCTAAGCCTAATTCGTTAGTGTGATTCAGGAAAAGTATCATTCAAAAGACATGCGGTTGGCAGTTTGGAGTTTATATATCGGGACTTCATATATAACGTTGTCTTCCGGATCCCTAAGCACTCGATTGATTAAAAAAACAAATCATAGTAACCAACGTGCGCTTTATGGAGAAAACTATATGAGCGATCTTGCGGATACCGCTTCGTCATGAAAACTCAGACCTTTGAGGAAAATAAACAAAATACTATAATCAAGAATTAAAATAAATTAAATTAGTTATTATTTTATTTTTTTTTTGCTTTATTTTATATTTTATCCCTCGCATATCACAATAGACAGATTACAAAAAGTGCACTTTGTACTCACCATTTACGATGATGATGAAAATGATCGACATGAAAACCATATTTAATCCACATTTTGATGACATTATATGCAAATGGGCTCCAACGTGTTGATCAAATCTCAAAATTATCAAAGCAATCGTTTAAGTTTGCTTAAAATTTTGTTAAAATATTTTATTTTTTTTTGGCTGTTTTGGCAGTATTTCGTTTGGGGGAGTATATATCTACTACTATTGGTTTAACTACTTTGTAGATGATCCGACTACTATTTGGTAGTTTTCATGATCTAGTAGGTATAAGCACACAGATACACACGCACACTAGAGTGCAAAACAAACACATACACATGCACACACACACGCGCGGTTACGTGTTTAAGTGCAGCGGCCATAAAACTTTTAATGCACTTTTATTGCTCCCTTTTTGCAGCACGACTTGGCTACTACCTTTTGCATTTATGAACTTTATTTTTAATACACTTTTTGCAGCACGTACACACTTTTATTTATTATGATTTATGTGAATTTTCTTTCTTTTTATTAAATTTTATTTCATTTCATTGCATTTTTTTTAAATTTTTTTCGCACATTTTACACATTGAACACGAGAGAATAAATAAAATGAAATAAAAAAATTATGTAAATAAAAAATGAAAACCGAAAAGAAGAAGAAACGCGGCACGTTAAATATTTATATAAAATTTCTGTTGTTGTTGTTATTATTGCTGACTGGGTTGTTGTTGTATTTGTTGATGTAACTGCAGAGCTGCAAGAATAAATAAAAGATATTGTAAAATAGCATTAAAACTGACTACTATTGCTTGTTACTCAGAATTTCACATAAAGCTACAATGAGCGACAAAAGTATGCAGACATAGAGATTGTGAAATCTTTTGTTTGGATTCGTTCTGATTTTTTCGTATTATTGCTATAATTATTATAATTGCTTTTTTTCTTTAAGTTAAATAAATTTAAGTCAAGCTTTAAGGAAAACGTATAGGAAAGAGTATTTCTAAGAACGATTTAGAGAAATTTTGACGTAGACGGCATTCTAAGAAAAAAAAGGCTTGTTAGTTTATAACAAAAATTATGCACTATATTTAAATGTTATATGCAGTAATTTATTATTGAAAGAGTTCGGCCATATTTCCTGGGAACTAACATTTGGTCTTTAGGTTTAAAACAAAAAGTCACCCGGCAGATGCAGCAAATAAAACAATGGCAATATATTTAATATAATAATATATTATGTTGACTAAATTTACAAGTAAATACCAATAATAACATCAAAACTTATTTATGGTCGTTTTTTAAAAAAAAATTTTCTCATAAAGTCTAACTTACTAGCACAATAATTATTTCTAATAACTAGATCACAGAAAAATCCATCTAAAATATGTTAAATTGTTAAAAGTCTATAAAAACATATAACATATACGACTATGTATCCAATTCATCTCTTTATCTCATCTTGATTCCCCAAATCGAGCTTCTTTGTCCCATTGCGAATTATAAAAACCCAGCTTGGTCTACATTGTTCTCTGGCCTCCCTCTTTGTTAAAATATGTTTAAATTTTAATGCTACTTTCTGTTTTTATATTTTACATTGTAAATCCAAGTTTCTAGTTAGCCCCAGATGTGAGACGCTGCACGGATTAGTGTTATTTTATATTTTCCACTTTATTATTTATTATTCCTTAATTTTAAAATTTTTCGCTTCTTTAATCTTACGGTCAATTGGACTTAGTTGTAGCCATTTATTATTAATAAATAACTAAATAAAATGTTGAAATTCTTAAGCTGTATGAAACTAATTGGAGTTTTTAGAACCATTTTCTCATAAAGTCTGTCAAAATACCAAAAACAATTCTAATTCGCTCTCTATTTATTATATCATAGCCCAAATCGGTATAAAAATGAGTTTTTCACAATATCAAAAAATATTTACGAACGAAAAGTATTGCTTTCCTCTGTTGAAGAATCAGCAGAATTAAAAAACTATCTGCATTTAAAAATGTTTAAAAACTAATTTTAAAATATTTTTTATTTATTTTTATTTTATTGGAAATTTTATCTTAACAGTTTTTTTTCTATTTCTATTTTATTTTAAGCTAAGCAAAAGTATCTAGCATGCAGCGCACAGCGTATTACACTTTGTTTTAAAACAAAACGATTTTGATATGGATTTCAATTGCATTTTAAACTAAAATCGGAAATCCAATGCACACTTTGTTCTGCTTATTCAAGTAACCAAATTAAAAATGATATAGAAACCATTTTATTTACACAAATTATAACGATAAAATTAAATATGTTAATGTTTGTCAATTTGGAAACTTATTCTTTATAAGTTTTTTTCCAAGCATTCTAAAGTTGTTTTATTAATTGTTTTTACATGGTCTGTTCGGAAACATGACGTTAATAACGATTTGTTAGATTCAGCAGCTTACAAATAACAAATTATTTTTAATATGATATTAAATATTTCAAAATCAGTTGCATATTTATATTTATAATGTAAATTTTTTCGGAAATACTAGTTTAGTCTACGATTTCTGAAAAATCAAGCAAATATTTTTACTTTTTGTTGAAAACTTTATTATTATTTTTAGTTATTTTTAAAAGTAAAATAATATACACAATACACACAAAACCCAATCCACACAGGAGTTGCGTAGAGCAGGTAAGCACATCCAGCATCATTACCGAACAAACTGTGGAACGGAGAGCTCCGCTATATCTCCTGTTCATAGACTTCCAGAAGGCGTTCGACTCAGTAGACAGAGCGGCGATATGGAGAGCACTTGCAGGAAAGGAGTACGATGTACGATGATGCCAATTTATGTGGTACTGCACAACGGGAAAACAAGTGCACCTTTCCAGACGAATAGTGAAATTCGGCAAGCATGCCCATTGTCGCCGCTACTCTTCAATATCGTGGTCGACGAGGTTATGAAAGAAGTGTGCAACACCAAGCCTCACCAGACACCTTGAGGACTAGGATTGTGCAGACGACATCTGTCTGACCTCTCACAGGAGCGTCCAAGGCAAAACTGATGAGCTCGCCAGGCTAGCAAGCAAAGTCGCTCTTGAAATAAACGAAACCAAAACCAAGGCAATGCGCTTAAACCACTCCAGCCAAGAGAACATTATCATCTATGGGAACGCTATTGAGTTCGTCACCAGTTTCCTATACCTTGGCACTGTCATCTCCAACAAAGGCGACGTGGATGATGACGTCACAAACCAACTTGCCAAAGCACGATCAGCATTTGGGAGACTCTACCGCATCTGCAGCAACAAACAAATAAGCGTGTGTAAAGTTCATACTGCTATATGGTAGCGAGACATGGCTTACCACCAAAAAAGATGGCACAGAGACTGCAAGTCTTCAGCAGCAAATGCTTGAGAAATATATGCGCCATAATCTGGCCAAACAGAATATCCAATGCAGAGCTGTCTCGTGCCACAGGTAAGCCACCTATACACCGCCAAATAAGAAAGAATAAATGGACGTGGTTTGGCATGTTCTCAGCAGTATTGTCAGGATGGCACTGGACTGGAATCCCCAAGACTGCAGACGGATCGGAAGACCCAAAGCAACCTAGAGTTCGTTGGAAGGCCCTAGTGGAGGCCCTTTTGAACTTGGGAACACCCAAGCGGAATAACAAGGAAAAAGAAAAAACACAAAAAATCGAATGATTTATTTTTTCTAAGTTTTATAAATATAAGCCCCAGGTTTCTATTTTAGAACCAATTCTTTACAATATTTTTGCTGAGATTTCAATACATAGATTATCTTTGCTGATAATACTGCCTTATACTGAGTTTAGCTGCAGAAACGCTTCTTAAATATTTTCACTGTTGGACAATTCTATTAAACAATAATGAAACACGCAACAATTCATTTTAAACCTAAACGAAAGCCTTGCCAACTTCCAAACAAAGACTTGCCGATAAGCAATGTTTCAATACGATGGGCAAGATTATAAAATTTTTGGATAACCTTTTCGATAGCAAAATACTATTTAATTTCTAACAAAATTAATAAAAGTATACGCATGCTACATACTTTTAATAATCGCAGCTCTCATTTATTGTCAAAAAAACAATAATTTTAGCAGCTATTTTATATGAATCGGAAGTTTGGGTTGATTGTGCTGCATGCCATAGGAGTAAGTTACACAAACAGCGCAGAGTAAAATATTAAAAATTATTTTAAATCTACGCTTTTGTTTCTCAACCATTCAACTTCACGTAAAAGCCAATATATGCAGTCTGGCTGCCATTAAATTTAATACTAAAAACATAAACAAAACACTTGCTTAGTTTACGTTTTCAGCTTAACCAATAACTTCATACGCACAAACACCCAAAGTGCATAATTTTAAATATTTTAATTGTAAAGCTGCAAATGCGACTAAGCTCTATAAATTGAAATATTAAAGAAATTAAATAAATAAATTAACTAATATAAATACGCTTTTTCTGTCTTTTTTTTTTGTGAAAATACTTTTGTCGCGCATTGTACTTTGGGCTTTTGTATGAGCAGCAGCTGTTGCTGCCTTTGTTGTTGTGTTTGTGTGAGTCATATAAGAGCTGGTTTTGTTGTTGTTGTTGTTGTTGCAGCCTGTGGCTTGTACACACACACACACACACACACACACACACACTCACACACACAGCTATAAATACACAAAAAGTTGAAATTGCTGATTGATTTTTTTTTTTTTTTTTTGGTGAAGCAAAGCTGAGGTTCTGTGTATGTGTGTGTGTGTGACTGTGTTTATGTACATAAACATTGTTATATGTGTGTGCGTGTGTTTGTATTTATGGCAACAGTTGTGTGAAATTATGATTATTTATAAACAAACAACAACAAAAAAAAGCGCGGCTAGCCAGCAGCATGCAGAGAGCAGCAACAAAAGCGACATAAACACACACACACACACAATGGGCTCTCCAATTGAAAGCAAAGCATAAAAACATAAAAAAAATTAACAACACACACACACACACACACACACAGAAGCAGTTGAAGAGCAATACACAGAGCGTAGCTGTTGTTATCGCGTACTATATGCATCTCGCTTGCACGCATGCAAAATACGCAAGCAGTCTAAATGAGAGAGCGCACAAAACATAAGCAGCGAGAGTGCACTGAGAGCGTAGTAGAGAACTGCGTCGACGCAACGAAATGCATATTGCACGCATTTTGTTGTTGCGCTCTCGCAATGCACTCAATTTTATGTTTTCGAATTTGTTTTTGTTTTTTTTCTTTTTGTGGCTGCCGCTGAGAGCGAAAAAAACACAAACAGCGTGTGAGAGCGCAACAAAAAACTTGCCGCATTTATTGTTTTTTAAAGCAAAATACAAAAGTTGTTTTTAATATAACATATACATATATGTATTTGTTTAAGTTAAATAACATTTAGTTGGCAAGCAGCTAATTAAGCTATAAATTTTATTTATTTATTTAAGCAGGCGTGCTCAACCCAAGACACACAAGCGGCACGCACACCAACTTACTTATGTTTTGTTGCTGCTTTTTTGTATATTTTGCTGTTGTTGTTGTAGGCGCATTAAATGCGTTGAACTGCAGCCATTTTGTCTTGCAATTGGCACTCGACCAGCTGAAACACGCACATTTGCTCTTTTTGTTTTAAAATACAAATACACTTTTTCTTATATGGCGCACATAATTTTTTTTTCTAAAATATTTAATATATTTCTATGTGGCCGTTTTATTGCTTGGATTGAGTTTTGAAACAAAGCTCAAAGCACACGCGTGGTAGCGACAGCAAGAATCCCGACGCTGTGGACGCCTCGAACGCTTTTTTCTAAACGAATTTTCGAACGACCGACCGCACACGCACGACGTCCGCTCCGACGAACTCACAAAACACAATAAATGAAAACAAGACGCGCTGAGAGCATGAAGTGCAGCGTGAGAGACAACGTGTGTGTGTGTGTGCGTCGTGTTATCGATAGCGCGCGTGCGGCGCACATCGATTGGCAGCAAACCAAAACGATATGTGACTTGCTTGTTGGACTTTTATGCAAGAAAACTATTATTTAATTAGTTAAAGAAGCAACTGCAACTTTTTGGCGTTTTTTAATAAACAAAAACTCATTTGTGCTTAAACATCGACGAATTGCTGTGAGCGGGTTTTATAGCAGCCAACTCTGCACAGCAGTTGCGCCAGCAGGCATTTGTTGTTGCTGGCGTTACACTCAAAAGCTGCTGGTTGCGGCCGGTAGTGTCTGCCCTTTTGTAGCAGTTGGCTTTTGAGTGCAGGCATTTTCAACTTCAGGAAAGCTCCCAAAGTTCGCTTGCGGCAAAAATCAAATTCACTTTTCAGAAACCAGATCACTGAATTTTTGCAATTGAAATGCTAATATTTGAAAATATCGCATCTGATTAACTAGGCTGCATACCGCTCTAGCAGGCTTTTATACCTTCAGCTGCTTAGAATGAAAAATTCCGATAATTTGGAAACCCATACCACTAGCTTCATCCCAAGTACAAAAAATGCCTCTAAATATACAAATCTCACACTTTATTGCAGCATAATGACGAATTTGATTAAACTTCATTCAAAATATATCGAGAGAGTTGTAAGAATTTAATATTATAGCAATTGCAGTTTGAACCTCTTGTGAATTATAAAGATAAAAAAAGAAAAAAGTGAAAAATATTTATTTAGCAGCTTAAATTGCATGCCTTTTTGTTTTATATTCATTTATTTAGCTTTTTCCATATTTAATAAGAATCATTAATTTAGTGAACTATAAGTAATTTACAGAGTTTAATTATTTACATTTTTACAACTGATTAATTTATAAAGAGTGTTTTTTTTTTGAGGTATAGAACTTACCGCATTACTGTTCAAGTTGGCGAGCGATTTAACTGCTATTAAGTGATTTATTCTCAGTTTGGTTTGGCAATTCCTCATGAATAGACTCCGGCCTGAAGAACGCTTGCGAAAAAGTGTAACTTATTTTCGAAAAAAATGGTGTTCATTCTGCGTTCATTTTATCGTCGACAAAATCGATAGATCGTTTTCGCACCACGCTTTCCCAGCGACGCCGTACAGTGCGTACAGTGGAAGCTATTGCTGCTGTAGAGCGTAGCATTGAGGAAGATCCGAATGAGTCCATACGCCATCGAGCACAGCAATTCGATCTGTGTGCATCCACTTTTTGATAGATTTTGCTGAATGATCTTGGTTTGCGTGCTTACAAAATCCAACTCGTGCAAGAATTGAATGGACCCAACACGAGATTGCCCCCGTTTGTACCCGATTTACTTAAGCGAATTTTGTTTAGGTTGTTAAACTGCCGCATTTGGAGTAAAGCTAATCCTCAAGTGTATGTCGTAACACCTTTACATCCAGAAAAACTGGCTGTTTGGTGAGCTTTATGGGCTGTAGGAATTATTGCTCAGTACATCTTCAAAAACAATGATGGCCAGAAGGTTACAGTCAATGGTGATCGGTATGGAGGCAAAACTTACTCATTCCTGAGCTGTGTCCAGGAGCTGTGGTTTCAACAACACGTCAAACAGCTCGTGACACAATTGATTTATTGAAAGACACGTTTGGTGACCGCCTAATTTCACGTTTTGGACCTGTGAATTGGCCTTCAAGATCTTCTGATTTAACACCGCTAGACTACTCTCTGTGGGGCTTTGTAAAAATTATTGATCTATGCAGATAAACCTCAAACGCTTAACCATTTGGAAGACAACATTCGCCGTGTTTTTGCCGATATACGGCTACAAATGTTGGAAAAAGTCATCAAAAATTGGACGTACAGAGTGGAATACATTCGCGTCAGCCGTGGCGTCCATATGCCACAAGTTCTATTTAAAATCTAATGCCACAAAATTATCACTCGGATAAATAAAATTCTTGTCAACAAATTGTTTCCAATGTGTAAACACTTTTTTGACAAACTGTATGTCCATTTGGGAAATAATAAAATTTTAAATAAAAATAATTTTATAAAACAAGAGCATTCAATTAAAGTTGCTTAATGAAGTTTATATTTTCACAGCATTCCGTTTTTTTTTTATACTTGTAATTCACACAAGGTTTAAGCAGCAACTGCTACAATATAAAATTCTGAAGTTAAAGACTTTGATTCAATAAATTTAAAATTAATAATCTTAATAGTGAATGATATCTGGGGAGTTGTTTGGCTCGTTTTTCGGCATAACTACACGGTATAGCGGAAGCTAGTATTTGATCCAATGCCCGGTTGATTTTCAGTTGTGAGACTTGAATAAACTTGTCTGTAAATTTATTTTAAATAAGACATTCGATAATTTGTAAACGAAATGCGATTTAGCTTAATATCATTCTCGATAGGAGCATTATTGTTTAAAAAAAAAAAACTTATTTGTGTTTTCTGGCACTTCTGTGCCTTTAATGAGTTTGCTAACTCGAGTGCCCGTGCATGGTTTCGATTTTGAGCGGAAGAGCGCAGAAAATATTGTTGCGTGTATTTGTAGTTCTTATTAACTTATTCGGTGTACTAGGAGATATGCGCGGTCTATGAAAGAAAAAGATTATTTGAAAGCAGAACAATATAAACTAGATTCAATATTTGACTCTGATCCGTATTAAATAAGTACATATTTTCCTTGAACTTCACTTTCAGGGCGAATTCTATAATTTATTTTCAACGAAACGTCTTTTGTGTGCACTTCCTTATAGCAAAGCTATGATTTGTCAAGGAGTGCCAGGAAACGAATAAGTTATTTTTTTTTTTTGAAAAACTAGGCTAGGATAATATTGTCCAGCGTTCTTGTCACAACAAATTTTATTTGCACTGGAACCCTGTGATAAATAATGATATCCTTCTCGTGGTGGTTTTTTTTTTATTAATATTTTATAATCACCGTCGCTTCTTAATAGTAATTACACCCTTGTACCTACTTTAGGACGAGTCGCCCGCTCTCCTGGTGTCCACTTCTCAGTAAGTCCTGACGCTCTCACTGGCTATACGTTTTCTCTCTTACCAGTTGAGCCACTTTGTCAGCCTCCCCTGTGGCCTTGACGTGTTCTCTGGCCGGATCGTCGTGCTGCCTAACTTCCGCCAACGTAGTCTACGTTAAGTGGACACCAGGAGACCGGCGAGCCATTCTAAAGTAGAAATTATGGTATAATTTCTATTAAGAAACGACGGTGATAATAAAATAAACAAGCACGAGAAGGATATCTAATTATTGTCTCACTGCCGCTACTGTTCTAGGTCGACCTGAGCGTGTCATCTTTTCACGACTGCCCATTGAACGCCTCGTCGTTGCCGCTTACAACGTCTGTGCCTCGTGACTTACCCGACCGACGTACTCTCTGGCAACAGCTGAGCCGCCCGCCTTGATTGCTTTTTAGTCCACGGAGTTCTCTTCAGCGTCGCCTACATGTTGTTGAGTGGTTGGGGTACTACTAATGTATGCTTATCCCATAGTTCTTTCTGTGGACCTCGGTAGTATAGTGGTAGAGTACTCTTCTCTAAAACTGAAGGTCAGTTTCTTCCAGTTCATTTAACCCAGCAGCACTGTTGCTAGCAATTACCGCTATTTGACTAAGTAAATTTTAACGGACACCGCAGTACGGATTCGGCTATAAACTGCAGGTTCCTGTTTTCTTCGCACAGATAATAATAGAACTAACTATATTCATGCTTCGCCTTTGGAGCGAGTCAAGGGTAATAAAAATAAAGAGGTTAAGATTTCCCAAAACGCCTGAAGAATAATACTCCAAAAGTTCCATTCATACTATTTATTGACCGTTGTATAGCTTTCTTCGACATCGCTTTCTTAATTGAAACTTTATTTTTTTTTTTAGCATAATTCAAGTTTTGTGAACATACTGCCAAAACTGATTTATAGACCGGATAATCCCTGCAGTCTTCGACACGACTTCTTTCGGCATCATTTCCAAGTCAAAAATTATTTTTTAATGTTTCGCCTTGGATAACATCATAGTCAAAGGGACAACAATTTTTATTTATATCAAAATGTCGTATTTCCCAAAACTATTCTTAAATTTATTAGTAATATTTCCATAGCTACAAAAAGTCTCGAATCTTCTGCTTAATGCTCTTTTTCTATAATTTTTAAAATTAACCCATCAATGACTGCCCGATCTTTATGTTTTTCTTAAAAACGCCTATCAACAAATGACGTCTCTTCATACAGACATTCCGTATCTTGATTCCACGAAAACTATCCTTATTATAGTTGGAGGAAATTTGCAGCGCGTTCTGTGGTTCTATTGTGCCCAAAAATGATACCAACCTATCCAAAGGCCATCTTGTTGATTGTTATTGTCTCAATGGACGCACAATAATTTTGAAGAAATTTACTTCCCAACTTCGAATTACCTTAATTTTTAAATGAAACTGGGAATGGTACTGAATTAATTAAGTTGTGAGAAGGTTTACAAAAGCTAATTGCACCTTAACCATAATCCTAAGACGATTTTTTTGGTTAAATTCTTATCTTAAGTTCAATTGTTGTGGTGTGTTGAGCTCGGCATGGGGCGAACTACTTCGAAACCGACCTAAGTCTGAAATATTTCACTACAAGATCTAGTTCTACGGAGCAGATTGTATTTAAATTTGGAATAAACATAACAGGCTTTGGTAATATTCAGATTTTCTCGTTAGGAACGCATGAAATTCAGTATTACAAATTATTTTAAATAGTAAACATATCGAGAAAATAAATAGACTTAGGAACTATTTTATATATATTTTTTAGTACAAAAATACACAAATATATTTAGCAATGGCGGACTCGGATGATTCCTATGAGCCAGTGGCGCACCGCACACGCAGTAGAACAGCTAGAAAGGCGGCTATGCAAGTGATGCAGTTAGCAGATGCACCGATCGCTTCTCGCACCAGAAGTCGTACTACCAGACAAAGGGAATGTAAGCTAACCCAAAAAATGCTGGAGCGAATTAATGCTTGTAGATGCCAAGCGTGCCAATCCTACTTGGCCAATGCCGGTAACAGCCAGGGACTGAATAACGGCTCGCCCATGGATATTGCGACATACGCCCAGTCGGATGGCCGTAAAGGATGTCCATTTTGGATGACCAGACGACGACAGTAGGGTTATGCGTGGACGTTGTGTGGTGACCGTTCGACATTTTTGTTCGTTGTAATAGTTAAATCTTCAACACATAAATCCACCGCAATTTTGGTTGATTCTTAGCGAGTATACCCAAGGAATCTCGGATGACGAAGTAGAGCTTTTGGCCGGCAACTTGACAAATTTTATTCATTGGAGGTACCACGGACTGCGCAAACGCATGTTTCGTGAAAATGAGGTTCAAGTGTTCCGGACGACCAGATTTTCCCATCGACATAGACAAAGAGCTACGTGGTGCGTGCATGAAGTGGATGTTCGCGGACTTCTCAGCGTTAGCGACTTCATTCCACCTCGGTAGCCATAGTTGTACGTTGTTCTAGGCGAGTATACCCAAGGTATCACGGATGAAATACGTTTTTTTGAACACTTTTGGAACACGGGGTTGCGCTTTTGGCCGGCAACTTGGACAAATTTTTTTTATTGGATGTACCACAGACTGCACAAACGCATATTTCTCGAAGATGAAGTCCAAGTTTTCCGGATGCCCACATTTTCCGAGCGACATAGAGAGAGAGTTATGTGGTGCGTGCATGAAGTGGGTGTTCACGGACTTCTAAGCGTTAGCGATTTCATTCCACCTCGGTAGCCATAGTTGTACGTTGTTCTAGGCGAGTATACCCAAGGTATCACGGATGAAATACGTTTTTTTGAACACTTTTGGAACACGGGGTTGCGCTTTTGGCCGGCAACTTGGACAAATTTTTTTTATTGGATGTACCACAGACTGCACAAACGCATATTTCTCGAAGATGAAGTCCAAGTTTTCCGGATGCCCACATTTTCCGAGCGACATAGAGAGAGAGTTATGTGGTGCGTGCATGAAGTGGGTGTTCAAGGACATCTAAGCGTTAGCGATTTCATTCCACCTCGGTAGCCATAGTTGAACGTTGTTCTAGGCGAGTATACCCAAGGTATCACGTATGAAATACGTTTTTTTGAACACTTTTGGAACACGGGGTTGCGTTTTTGGCCGGCAACTTGGACAAATTTTTTTTATTGGAGGTACCACAGACTGCGCAAACGCATATTTCGCGAAGATGAAGTCCAAGTTTTCCGGATGCCCACATTTTCCGATCGACATAGAGAGAGAGCTATGTGGTGCGTGCGTGAAGTGGATGTTCGCGGACTTCTCAGCGTTAACGACTTCATTCCACCTCGGTAGCCATAGTTGTACGTTGTTGAGTTTCAGCTAAAGTTCTTGGGTTGCCATATTGGGCAAGTCGGCTGACATTTTGTTAATGATTTCAAAATTTAAACCGTTTAGTTTTTATTCACATTTGGCGGAATACCGAAAGACACCATTCTTTTGAATAAATTCTTGTTAATTATTTTTTTGATTTTACGCAACTAAGAGATGCAACTGGCGCATCCGAAGATTACGCTAACAATAAAAAGAAATCCTTATTACTCGCCGATTGTAATATTTTTCGTATATTCATAACTGCATGTTTTATGCTTGTTTCGAAAATCCTGAGAAAGCTTATTTTTGGCTTTTTGGCATATCAGTGACGGTTCTGCAGGCTTTGCTGCATCATCACCAAAGTTGCATTCGTCCGCTCCGGTTATTTCTGGTGTAATTTTGTTTTGCGCAA
Source organism: Chymomyza procnemis (assembly GCA_035046065.1). Classification (NCBI taxonomy): domain Eukaryota; kingdom Metazoa; phylum Arthropoda; class Insecta; order Diptera; family Drosophilidae; genus Chymomyza; species Chymomyza procnemis. The sequence goes on from JAWNOJ010000024.1 coordinate 12,456,877, forward strand.
AGTATAAGTTTCCATCATTGGGGCAGTCGAGCCATAGTCCAAGTTAAGCAAGAATATATATATTGACATATCCATAATGTCTTCTCTACCCGTAACACACTAACAATATGCCAACTTGTTAGGTAAGCCTAAGCACTATGAACAATATCTATACTATAGGTAATGTCAGCACATAAGTATTATCTATAAAGTCAGTAATATTTGAAGAAGGCGCTTTGGAAGAAGTCTTGAACATGTCAAAATCTGACGCAACCATACTCGGCTCTTGCATGAGAGCAAACCATCAGCATGACCCTAGCAAACTGTCAAAGGTAGCCCTGCCAAGAGATCGATCAAACTATACAGTATATATTTTTTTTTGATATTGTCTTTGTCTGATGTATTCAAAAGGTTCCGTTGTTTTGGAAAGTTATACAGAAGTTTCGAAGTCCTCGGCAACGTAGTGGTAACGAACGTGCCTCAAAGCCACATTTCACAGAGCAGGTTTGTGCATTTGTCTAGAACTGAAACTAGAACTGAACAGTTTTTGTTAGTTAAAGACACCTCCGTTCAGATTCGGCTATAAACTGCAGGTCCCTGTTCTCGATCATCGATTAATAGAGATATTTTCATGCTCCAACTTTGGAACAATGACCATAGTCTGGGTTATCCTTTTTATTTAAAGGCTTATTCTATAGTAGAAAACGCTTTGTGTTTTATTGAAAAAAAAACACATGTCAGGGTCGGTCTGTATTTATGAGTTCGTTGAGAAGATTTTTGTCTACAACTTTTAGAAAAAAAAAAATCTTATTTCACAATAGTTTTTCGTTCCATGATTTTCACGCTTTATATCTTCATCTTACTCTTTAGATTGTCTATAGTAAACCTGCTGATATTCGAGGTTTCTTTGGCGTACTTAAACGATATCGGGCGATAATAATATTAAGATCGCGGATTTTTTCAAAGTTCCATTGTATCACATTAAAGTCAAACAAACCGATATCTGAATATAGAAACGTGTCAACGTATTTATCTGCTGTAGCTGTGGCCAATGCCACATCCATTGCAGCCCCATTTGCAGAATAAAGGAAGACTTTGTGGAAGAGTCTTCATCTTATTGCTAGCTGTTTATGAGATTTTTGCTGTGTGATCCCTTAAGTCCCTGCTGCGACTTTCGTGACTGTAGTGGGTTTCGAAACTGGGAATCTAGAGAATCTCGCAATAGCCTATATATTTCCTTGGATAAAGCTTATCGAATAAAACTCTAAACGTTGCAGCAATGTGAAGCATTTGTACTTCAAAATGAGATTTATTTTTTCAGTATTTGCACATTTTTCCACCAAGTAATGCCATATGTTCTGCTCCTGCACCGCTTATACGCCCTAGCTTTCCATGATATTCAATATTAAATATGTTTTCTTTTATCTTACAAATCTGTTTTAATTATTTCATTCTTTGCAACAAAATGTGGGTAAATCGCTTTTGATTAAAGGCCCTGCCGTTCGGATTCGCCTATAAACTAAACTCGTTCCTGTTCTCTTCGAACAGCTATTAATACCAAATATCTCTATACTTTGCCTTTGAAGCATAGTCCAGGGTAATAAATTTACTTTTTATTATCACATCTGGACAATAGTCAACAACGCCAACGACTTCATCGGTTCCACCCACTCGATTTGCCCCTGGACAAGCATTCACACGCTTTGTTAATTTTTCCAAACCATTCAATGAAATATCCGTTGCGCAGATGTAAATATACATAATCTCTAATTTTATTTGCTTAACACTCGCCTTGAAAGCGGAAGGTAGTTGGTGGTGGTTCGTTTCCACACTGCAGCACTGATGAATTTTCCTAGCACTGGCATAGCTAGCAAATTTACGCAACTCTTCGCTCGGATTTGGCTATTTACCTCCCACAAACCGTTCTGCTGTTAATAGAAGATGATCTAAACCTGGTCTACCTTCTAAGCATCACTTCCTACTACGTCTTACAACAACACATCCAGTATACTAAACCAAATAATAATTAAATCTTACACTTCAATGCGACAAATAGTTAAAATCACTTAAAAAGAAACCTTAGCCCAAACAACGCCCACTTGCAGCTCTAATTACAGGTTGAAAGTTTTAAAATTATCGAAACTAAATTGTAGTTCAATCGATTAGGAACACCCATTTGTGCGCTTCCACGTGCCTATAAAACTTGGCAACACCCAAAACGCACGCACAGTCATTTCAGTTCTACTCCAAGTGAACCTTAAAATGTTGCCACATTTTCTGACACCCGAATATCCCATGGAGCAGCATTACTTTCTGATACCCAAATTTGCGCTGAAAATCATTGGCTTGTATCCGGAACAGCAGCGCACTTGGATTGTACGTTTGTGGTTTTTCATCAACTTTGCCATACTCACCTACGGGTGCTATGAGGAGGCGCATTATGGCATTGCCTATATTTCTATTAACTTGGCTACAGCTTTGGATGCACTGTGTCCGGTGGCCTCGAGCATCTTATCGCTGTTAAAGATGGTTTGTATCTGGTGGTATCGGGATGAGCTGAAGTGGTTAATAGAGCGTGTGCGTGTGCTCACCGAGCGACAGCAATCGGAGCGAAAATTAGTCTACAAGCAGCATTGCTATACGCTGGCCACGCGGTTGACCTTGTTGATGCTGTTCTTTGGATTCTGTACGAGCACCTCGTATTCGGTGCGACATTTGTTGGATAATATGTTGAGACGAGCTCATGGCAAGGATTGGATTTATGAGACGCCATTTAAGATGATGTAGGTGTTGCAAGACGGTAGTGTAGCGTTAGTGTACTCGAAGTTCGGTGTTTTGACTCGCCGCAGGTAGAAAATGGGGGCTATTTGCCTAAGTAAATCTCCACTTCTCATTCATACTCAAGGTCCTCGCCGAATTCGGCTATAAACTCTAGGTGTCTGCTCTCGACGAACAGAGCGATGTCTTCAAGCTCCGCATATTGAAGGGGATTCAATTTAATTATTTTTTTTTGGAAGTATGACAAGGTTAAGAGGTTTAAAATTTTGGTACATTTGTCCTTGCCATAATTTTATAAAATGTAGAATTTTCATCCGTTTATTACGGAACGATCATTCATATATAAAAATTTCATTTTATAAATAAAAAAAAAATAAATTAGTTCCTCTTAACTTAATTATTACTAAAGAGGCGATGGGAATTCCTCTTTGGATATCTGTTTGAAGCGAAACGGTGCCTTCAACTTATAGACGAATTCGTATGACGGTGAACTTGAAGTTAATTGATTAATTATACTACTGAATATGCTATGAGCGATTTTCATAAATGAGTTTTATTTATTTTTTAAAGCAAACATAGAACTTTTTCTAATCAATTTGTTTGGTAAAAAAAACATAACACGATAGCGCTTTTTGGCAGGCCTCTATTTAAAAAGAGTCGATCGCAATAGAAAACCACGAATTATGGATTCTCGTTTTCGACTTGCGCATTTTCTGTATTCTATAAAAAAAACCAACAAAACTGAGTTTCATTTTTTTTAAACAAAAATCGTCAACATTGGGAAAATGATCGCCAACATATCTTTCCAATGCTGCTTTCAAAAACTTACAACTTCCAAACACGACCATCCTCTTTTTCTAATGAATCCCTGCCATAAATTGAGAGAACTCCCAGTCTCTAAAGATTGCTTTATTTTAAATATTTTAAATGTGAAAAATATTGATAATAAAAAATATTGAAAAATAAATAAATTTGGGACAAGAAAATTCTTGAAAGCCAAGTGCTCCAAATAGGATTGATAATGAACATCTTACGATTTATACTCCCACAAAATCCTTAAACTAAAGTTCTTCAATGAAGGATTGATATTGAATATCTTAGGATTATCGATCTCAAAAAATCGTTAAACCGAATTACCTCAAATGAATTCACGTTGAGAATATTAGGATCTTCGAACTCATAAAATCCTGTAACCGAAATTAAATGAAGGAATGACACTGTATATTTTCGATCGATCTTCGATCTATGGATATATTTTATTTTTCTACGTATACGCCTTACCTTTTCAAACCTTATTATCATTAAATAACTGACGGGCATTACAGAGACTTCGGTTAGATTTCGAACGGCAATCGACAACATCGATTTCGAGTGTTTTTATTGTAATGAGCAATTCGGAAACATGACTAATTCGTTCTCTTCGTAACTCTCTGATTTTCTAGGTTCCCTGCACCACTACTGCGTTTACCTTTATATCCCATTGTCTATATGCTGGTTCATTGGCATGGCTATATCACCGTGGTTTGTTTTGTGGGCGCCGATGGTTTCTTCTTGGGATTCTGTCTTTATTTAACAGTCTTGCTGCAATCGCTACGTGATGATATCTGCGATGTGCTGCAAGTAAAAACAACCGAAGTGATTCATTCTGAGGAAGAGGAGACAAAACTTTGCCTAAAGCTAGCGAGGCTCATTGATCGACATAACGAAATTGCCGATTTGACGGAACGTCTGTCCAATGTGATGGCTGAGCTCACTTTGGGACACTTTGTGACGGCGAGCTTGATAATTGGTACAAGTGTTGTGGACATGTTATTGGTAAGAAGATGGGGATTATTATAATTTATGTCGATATTTATACTATATTAACGTTAGTGTTTGTTGCGGATTTAGTAGATTGCCTTGGTAGAGGTTTTACTTGTAAATTTTATCCAAACATCATGAGCTCTTGTATTCTTTTTACTCTTTTACAAGCATTGGGTCTCTAAAAAGTTTTGGGCTCTATAAAAACGCAAAATACAGCCACGAATGTTATGGTATTAATCCTTCGTTTCGAAACACGACAGTTTTCATTTTCTATTTATATTTTACTAAAAACATAGTTTCAAATGAGCTGAGATCTTCAAATGGCATAACTTTTCCACAACCTGATTTCCTTACAAATACAAAGGTTCTCCAAAACCCATAACTTTTTTTATTTACTTTATTGCATTTAAAAAAAAAGCAACAGTGATCGGGTGGGACTACGTTTGTGGGAATCCTACCTAGTATTAATCGAAATACGTGCAACATTTTGAGTTATTAACACAAAAGCTATATGACAAACCTTACCATTGGAACCAAGGTGCCGCACAGTTGTCATTTTCATATTAATTGCAATAAAATCATAGTTCCCAGTAAGCAAGTTTCTATAATCTTTCCACACTCTTATTTCTTTACAAAAGCTTCTTCAAATCCCATAAATTTTCCATATTTTCTTCATTATTTCTTTCATTATGAAAAAAAAGCAACCTGGGAATTTTTTGCTTAGGAGTTATTAAAATATACGTCTCATAGAGCTTGGCATTTTAAACTCCTTAACTTTTCCACACTTTAAAAAAAAAAAATTATCTTCGCGATCTGGCTTGACCTCAAATTTGGTGGTGCCGTATTGAGGGTCAAGAGTCAATAAAAGCGTATTACCCATCTCTTGAAATTCTTTACTTTTCACAACTTGTTTTTCTTCCAATAAAAAAAATATATACTTGCATCTTTGGTCCTGTTGGACCCCAATTGTGTTGGTGCACAGATCAGAGTTAAATGTAGCACAACATTTGTGCTAGGCATATATATATCTTGCCTAGAAACTTACACCTATTTTATATAAGGACTCAGTTCTGGCAGAACTAACTATTCCCAAACCTGTAAAGATGAATTTCTTATAATAGATATAGTATTTGTGTTGCTTAGCATCAAGCTTATTACTTCCGCTTTACCGTGAAGACATAAAAACACAAAGTTCACAACACAAACTCTCATTTCTATTGTCAGGACCCTTGAGTTGACACGATTATTAGGTTGCAGGGGAGAGATAATGAACCTATTTTTCTACTTACTTCCAAACAGGAAAATTTAGCTATTTGACTCGACAAAATGGTTGGCCCACTTTTTGAAAAAATTTCTATACTTCATCTTAAAACATTAATAAATATTATTTCTTTTGTATCATTCTTCAGTTTTCCGGCGTTGGTATTGTGGTCTACGTAGTCTACACATGTGCGGTGGGCACGGAAATCTATTTGTATTGCTTGGGTGGAACTTATATCTCAGAGGCGGTCAGTATGAAATATTTATAACTTAAACAAGTTAGTATAAGACGCGTACCTGAACTAGTAGAAAGAGGGCACAATAGACCCCTGGGGGTTGCAGCGCCGAAGGGCGTAAGCCCACCCTCGTTCATACATTAATTAAAAAAAGAAGAAAGGCTTACAAAGATTGGAAAAAGTGTGTAGTTTTCTATCATCTTTATTCTTGTAAAAAGTGTCTATTAGGTAAGTTTAAGCGAAAATACATGTGACATACCATAGGGAAAAAGCACAATCAAATCCAAAAACAGCGATTTACTTATAAAATCTTAAATTCCGTCCGTATAAACGCACAGATGTCAATGTTGATACAAGCTAGAGTAACTATACTTTCAATGTATATTTTTTTTAGACTCCAGCAAGAGTTTTAGAACCCTTATAAAAATCAATTCCCATTGAAGTTCCGTATTTGCCAATCTGGAAGTTCTGAAACTAAGCTAACTAAGTTATAGTTATAAACTCTAGTTAATTAGTTAGTCAGTTATATCGCATAGTTGTATGATATTTTTTATGAGTTGAATTTATTGCTACGAATATCTATTTAATGCACGAAATACTTCAAATCATATATTTTAATTACAGAGAAAGGTTTTGTTTTTAAGTTCTCGAGTGCTTCGAATATCTAATATGTGGTATTGTATCTTGTCAAAGTGTACTACTTAAATTTTTTTCTTAAAACAAAATGTTCCTGGTAATAATATTTTTTAAAACGATTTTATACCAAACTGGATATTATGGATATTATTTGGGAACATTATTTTGTAAAATTTAAGATGAGTATCTTTTCTAAGTCTGTGTCAGGTACATTAATTGAGATAGTAACCAGATACTATGCTTAAATATTATATAAATAAATTAAACAGAATGTTTTTTATAATGGAAAAAGCGGGAAAAGGAAAGGAGTTAAGAAGTATTGGATAGGATATGGAATGGTGAAATTCAAAGCTCTGTATATAGCAGCTTTCATAGGACTCTTCAACCAACATTATTTTTTTCCACTATTTGACTGTTTTTTGCAATTTTTATTTTAGATATCTGAAGTTCTAATCTAATCGATAAACTCAGTTACTAAATTAATTTTTTCAAACAAAATTCCTTAAACCAATTTTGTTGCAAGTTTTTAGTATAACTTAAGCTTGTCCACTTTCGACTTTAATTTCATCTTCAACAAATCTTTCATTCAAATTTTGCGAATTCAGTTAAAAATTACTTCCAAACACCAATACCATAAATTAGAACAAAGAACTCTTAAAATCTGTTAGGAATTCTGCACAAAATTCAGCATTATCTATAGAATTGATTGTACTTTATACCAAATCTATATTAAATCTTATTTTTTACAGTGCGCCGAGTTGGCTCTCAGCATATTTGCCAGCCATTGGTATGAGCACAGTGTTCGCGTCCAGAAGATTACTCTCTTAATGCTTGCGCGTGCCCAACGTTTGCTCATAGTTAAGATACCCTTCTTTTCGCCCTCACTGCCAACATTGACATCGGTATAAGAACAATTAAATTTGGTTGTCATCACAATTAATTTTTGTATTTTTAGATATTACGATTTACCGGCTCGTTAATTGCCCTGGTACAATCTATTGTCCACTAAATGCACAGCTTGCTTCTAATAGATTCTAAAAATAAATTGGAAAATACTACTAGAAATTTGTTAAAATTTTTGAAGGACAGTTTTTAGCTATAATTGGGAAATTTTTGAAACTACAACGATTGTTTGCAGAATTTTTCAGATCGTAACAACTACTACCAGACTTACGTCCTGATGTGCTAACGATTTTATATGACGCCGGAATCTTTATCTTGAACCAGAACACTATTATTTTTGTCCATTTCAAAAGCATTTCAAACTTGTCAAAGATCTTCTCCTTAACAAATCTTGGAGACCCCAATTTGTAGTTATGTTTCCAAATGAATGAAATAATTTGATTCTCCTTGACTTTTGCGGTCATCGCTATGGAGCATCGATATATCCCTATAAATTATTAAGATATGTCTACGCAGCTCAAATAGGTAGATAGTTATCTTTATCAATAAAAACATAAAAATAGGTATAGTTTCAGTCAATACCAAGAGACGAATAAAGATCCTAATAAAACAATAGTGGAATACAATATATGTCTCTTTAAGTCTTGTTACTTAAAATTATGCGATTTTAATAAATTCGAAAAACTCCGATTTGCAAAACGTATTTATTTGTTGGTGAAATCGCGATATCCCTTATGAAGTTCTGCCGGTTAATTCATTTGCTGTAAGTTCATCAACTATATCAAAGCTCCGGATCTACAATGCTATATGGTGGTGAGGCATGGCTTACCACCAAAAAGATGAAACAGATACTGCAAGTCTGCAGCAACAAATGCTTGAGCATTATATGTGGCATATTCTGGCCAAACAGAATATCCAATGCAGAGCTGTCTCGTGTCACAGCTGAGCCAGCAAATAAGGAAGAAGAAATGGACGTGGATAGGACATGCTCTCAGAAGAAATCCAAGAAGCAGTATTGTCAGGATGGCACTGGACTGGAATCGCCAAGGCAGGCAGACCCAATGCAACCTGGAGAAGATCCATCCTCCAAGAATTGGCGCAGTCGAACACAACATGGGACAGAGCCAAACAGACGGCACAAAACAGGGTTCGTTGGAAGGCTCTAGTGGAGGCCCTAAGTTCCCAAGCGGAATAACGAAGAAAAAAAAAGTTCACTACTCCTAAGGTAACGAAAATAGCATTTTTTACAAAAAGGGTATGAAAAAATGTTGCCATGAAAGATATAAAGAAAAACTATTTTTGTATGCCTAAATTATATACTCTGCAAAAGAGTATATTTGGCGGCTGCATATTTATTTCAAATCCTGAGCTTTTAATATTTTTTCTCAAGGAAAGCAATATCCGCTGTAACATTTAGCAATTGTTTAGCTTTTGCGGCGTAAGCTTTTGTGCCACTAGAAAGCTAACTGCTATGAAGCACAGTTGACATTTCAGTTTTAAGTTTAAATTTCATTTTTACTGCTTTCAAGGATTCTGGGGAGTGCTTAGTACAGCCCCTTAGATAGTTTAATTGCTGCTATTGTTGAACACCCAATTGCTACCTCAAATGACGAAATGGTTCAAGAAACGAGAAAAATGCACGATGGTGGACCATGCCATCGAGCAAAAAGTATTACAACATTTTTAACTAAAAATAAAGTAAATATTCTCAACGGGCCAGGAAATTCTGCCGACATGAAGCCCATCGAACACGTCTGGGAGTTTTTGAAATCTAAAGTTAGAAAGAAAGCCCCCTACAATCAAGACAGAGTTGATAGAGATACTCAATGATACTTGCAAACACACTGCGATCAAGACGCAGATTCAAATTGTATTAGCAGTATGCCTCGTCGAGTTAAAGATCTGTTGGCCGCACAAGGTGATCATACAAAATACTAATTATTATTATTATTATAAGTATTCTCATGTAAAAAAAACACTACTTTTCTGTAAGTTAGTTTTCTTTTTAGTGAAATTAAAATGTATCGATAATCACTTTTGCTGTTTTTGTATGCAATCGAGCTCGAAATGTCTACTGGTTGAGAAAAAATTGATTTCTGTGCATAAGTCTAATAATATGGCCAAATATATATCTTATATCTATATAGAATTTTTATTAAATATTATTCAATATGTCGCGTAAATTATTTTAAATTGACGCTATTTGTCACAGTAAATTTCTACTATTTAAAGACATCGCCATTCGGATTCGGCTACAAACTGTAAGTCCCGGTTTACTTCGAAACGCTTTTGGAACAATGACAGCATATTCCATGTAAATAAATTTATTTTTATTTCAAAATTTTGTATTTCCTAAACTTTTCTTAATTTTCAATGTAATAATTGCATTATTATAATACGTCCCGAACCTTCTGCTTGCTGCTCTATTTCTGGATTAATCAAATTAACCCAACAATGAGTGCTACATTATTATGTTCAATCTTCGACGTCGCCCTCTATGCGGATGACACCGTTTTTCTTGAAAACTGCTATGCAAAATGACGTCTCATCATATGGAGAATCCTTAATTTGATTCCACGAAAACTATCCTTATTTTACTTGGAGGAAATTTGCACCGCGATCGGTAGTTCTATTGTGCCCAAAACTAATCCCAACCTATCAAAATGCCATCTTGTTGATTGTTAATGTCTCAAAGATGCATAAAAATAACAATAATTTTAAAGGAATTTAGTTTCCAACTTTGAATTGCCTTAACTTTTAAACGAAACGGGGAATGGTACTGGATTAGTTAACTAGTGAGATGACCCACAAAAGCTAATTCCATCTTAACCAAAACCCTAATATTATGAATTCCCTAAACTTTTTATTCCAAATAATCTTAAGTAAGTTAGATTCTTGTGGTGTTTTGAGTTCGGAATTGTGTTCAACGAATAGAACTACTTCGAAAATAACCCTCGAGTTGAAAATATTCCAACTACTAGATCTAATTCTAAGCAGCAGAGTATTATTAATTTTTAGATAAACACAGTAAGCTTTGTAAATGTTCATAGTTTCTCGATGGGAACATATGAAATTCAGTACTAAAAACTATTCCAAATAATAAACAATATATATATTTATATAGAAAGAGGAAAAAATATTCACGTATAAAAATATATTTTGATTTTTAGTTAATAATGTCGAGTAAAAAAGTAACCTTTAATTTTTTGGTCGAGTCTGATGATTGTTATGAGCCAATAGCTCAAAGAACACGTAGTAGACGTGCGGTGGAGCCACTTGCTCACCGTACCCGCAGTCGCACTTCCCAGCGAATTGCAGAAAACGTAATTGCGCCAAAAGGCATACTTAAAAAGTCATCCGTCCAACCATGTACAACCAACCCTGGAACTAAATGTAAAATCCCGAAATCATCTGTGGCGAGGATGCGTTCTTGTCGGTGTGAAGCTTGCCAAGCCTACTTGGCCATTGCTGGTAACAGATAGTCTGAATAATGTCTGGGATGGGCGAAGATGCAATAATCCCCTTTTGGACTTACATTCGCGAACGTTGTCTGGTCTCAAATTAGTTAAATCTTCGAAGACACATAAGTATTGCACATTTTTGGCTCATTCTCAGCAAGTAATCGCAAATAAAATTCGTTCTTCATGCACATGGACGATGAGGTGGAGCTTTTATCCGGCAACTTGGACCAACGACATTGTTGGATGGGCCATGGCCTATGAAAACGTAGTAGAATCAAGTGGAACCACCGGACGACCTTGTATGAAAATGAAGCCAAAATTATATTTTCCAACTTTAAATTGAGTTTTGCGCAATATTTTATATTTTTATTAACGTAATTATTAATTAAAGGAGACATTTGTGCTGATTTGGAAAAGTGTTGGGGAGGTGGGATGCGGCGGACGGGGCTAGCTGAGAACTTGGATTTACAATATGAAAGTTGGAAACGGGAAAAAGTTTAAACATTTCTTAAAAGAGCCTAAAGTGCTGCTTTGATCAAGTTGGAGGTGCATAGTTCGTGATTCTTTAAAGCTGCTCTAGTTGGCGAAACAAGATAGAGAAAGAAATCAATGGAATAGGGGCTGACTAGGAACTTGGAAGCAACATAAAAGTTTAGACATTTCTTAGCAAAAGAACCAAATTATTAGCGTTGACCCAGTTGGGATTTCACAGTTCGTTATTGGTCAACGATGCTCGACTTGGCGAATCAAGATGAGTTAAGATATACAAAGAAATAGATTGAAAACATGGTTCATGAGATAGGACATTATAGAAGTTATTATATTTTGCTCATAAGATGCGAAAAGAATAGAAAGTATGGAACTGCAGTTTGGTTGCATCTGGGAGCCATAAGTCCATGAAGCTGAAAAGTCGATGAAGGTCTCGGTTTAAAAGTGATCAGCGTAAATCTGTGAATGCAGGCTACCCGCCTTAGTTTTAGGGGTTTGACTTCAGAGTGTGCGCCAGGTGGCATGTCTGTTGAGGTGTATGACGTTACTTAATGAACAGAAGTATTGTAGATTGAACTTTTAAAGTGAATTGAAACAATGAAACTTTGGAGAAGATCCGCCCCATTTCTACGAATGAAACACCCTATCCCGAAAAGAAAAGGCGCAAGGAGTATATAGGCTTCTAAGACTTACATTAAATACCGTTACGTTAATCTAGATTTCTCTTAGCAACTGTCTTCTTGTCACCGTATGCTTCAGATTGTCTTATGTCGCTCAAGAAAAGGTTCATCTTATATTTCAGCAACTGTCCTTTGCTTCAAAGACTAAGCTCACCTTATGTTTCAGCAACTTTATTCTACTCCCAAGTATAGGTTTCCTTATGCCTCAGCAACTGTCTTCTACTCCCAAGTATAGGTTCTCCTTATGCTTCCGATTGTCTTGTCCCCCAAGAATAGGTTCTCCTTATGCTTCAGCAACTGTATTCTACTCCCAAGTATAGGTTCTCCTTATGCTTCCGATTGTCTTGTCTCCCAAAAATAGGCTCAGTTTATGTTTCAGTATCTGTATTCTACTCCCAAGTATAGGTTCTCCTTATGCTTCAGCAACTGTCCTTCACTCCCAAGTATAGGTTCTCCTTATGCTTCCAATTGTCATGTCTCCCAAGAATAGGTTAGTCTTATGGTTCAGCAACCGTCTTCAATTCGAGCAACTAAATATATGAGGTCCCTATCGGTGAAGATAAAAATCTTATGCAAAAGCGTGGGGCTTAGAGGTTGAAGACGCCATTTGAGCCTCCCAACCTTGTGATTTAGCAACTATCTTCTGCTTCCAAGAACAATCTCACCTTATGCTTCAACAACTGCCATCTATCTCCCAAGAAGAGGTTCACCTTATGCTGACGATTATCTTCTATCTTCCAAGAATAGAACCGTCTTCACTTCAACTATTTCAGAGAAGCAGTGATTAAAATAAAAGAAATATATGGGACACCAATCGGTAAAGATAGAAATCTTACGCAAAGGGGTGGGTCATTTGGGCTTGTACAGTCTGAGACCTTAGATTGTAACTTCGACCAATTTATTAACCCAATCGACTTTTACATAAAATTTGAACTATGAATCCATCAAGATGTAAAGCATAAATAATACATTTGTTCCAAAGATGGCAGACAACTGCCCTTAGCTCATCATGTTTTGTTACTTGGCGCCATTCAACCATTCATCCCAATTTGACATGCCTATTTTGATCACATAATCATTGGACACACAAATTAGAGTTACATGTCTGCCTGGAGCAGCATTACGAGCAGTGTGTGCCCCCAAAGTTATGCACCAAAACTACTCCAACTACATTGTCGATGTCAAAATAATTAACGAATCCGAGTAACATGCCGAGTTGCCACCGCTGTGTGAGTGGCCAAGTAATATTAGCGAGGTAATTGAACTGCAAATTACCCAGACACGAACATGGGAGATGTTGTATGTTTGCTCGCTGTGTGTGTGTGCGAGTGTGTGTGTGTGTGTGTTGTGTGAGGTTATGTAATGAGCTGTCAGCATTACAACAGCTGTCACCAATATATACAGCTGTCCACTTTGCGGCCTCTGTGGGCGCCAAAAACATAGCCCATGCCACCAGCTGTGTGGCAACCAACACCAACTTGAAAATGATAAAGGAAAAACCTAAAAACATGAAATTTGCTGCAATCGTTGTAGGGTGCACGACTAGGGGATGCTCTGCAAAGTGGCTGTCAGCTCGGTAAGAATTAGGGTTGACGGGAGTAGTCTTGCTGGGAGTAGGTAGAGACAATAGGGTTGTTGGGAGAGAGCGTACCCTCCGCCTTGTTAGGCTCGTTTATGAGGTCTCTCTCTCTCTCTATTGTTGATTCTCAGAGAAGCATAGAGATGCGAGCATTCTCTGCGAATTTGGCTGCGAGTTGTTTGACTGCTTTCGCGTCTGGAGTAATTTGCTGCCTATATTTTCGCCTCAATGATGCTGCTGCAGAACCTAGTTGGCTTCCTACACACCTCAAAGGAACAGGCATTCAGTTTGTTGTATTCCACAGATCGACATTACATTAAGTAAGATATATACACGCAAATTTCAGGCCAATTTTGAGTCTCTAGCTCTCATCTCTGCATGCAGACAAACAGACCCTCTTGACTCAAGCCTTTTTCTAAACGTTACAAATTTCTTTACATGTCGGCACTACGCTTGCCCCTTAAGTGTATAGCACCAGCAGCAATTGTGTGCTGCTCCACTTAGCTTTATTCTGTCCATGCGCTTGGGGTCAAGCAACAAAGGTAAACAGTTTAGTTGGCAAGTGTGTGTGTGGTACTGTGGTTGCGGTTATTTGCGGGTAAGCCCTGACTTCGAGCCAAGACAAAGGATAAGATAACAGAAGTAGCACAAGCAGCAGCACCAGCACCAGTAGCTGGACCAGCAGCAACAGCAGCAGCAGCAGCACCTCACAATTTGAAACCGTCAATTAAATGGAATAAGGGTTTGCATGCTGTCGGACGTTTTGTTGCCAGATTGCCGGTTAATGTTACCAGTATCTAGGTTCTAGCCGAGACCAGGAACAGCAGGAGAGCCAAGCAACTTGGCAGGCAGCTACAATAGCTGGATGTCATTGCATGTGACCGATAATTAAATTCAATTGAAGCTGCAGGAAAACAAAGCAAATAAAAATTGAATTTTACAGTTTATGCTGTGCACTGCTTTAATCAAACTTGTGGTTAGACTTGTACCAAGGATATACAAGGACTTGCCGTAGTCTTTATTGACATTTTGGAGCTGCCAAAGCAGTGGTCATTGTTGCAATAAATTTAAATTTATTTATGGCCAACGTGCGGAGAATATGTATTTTATTTAAACTTCTTTTAATTAAGGCTAAAATGGAAATTGTTAACAACTTAAGCCGGGACTGCTTGTGCTTAGCACGGACACCAACCCATTCGGGCCATAGTGCCATTAGCTGTCCATAGATGGCGCCGCACTAAATAGGCCTACGTGTGCAGCAAACGGGGATGAACATTTTAAGAAAAACAAATTGAGTGGGGTTAGATTTTGTTGGATAATTGGCATTATTAATTAAAAAATTAATTTTTAAAGCGTTTTATATAGATTGTAGCCTTTTACATGACTTACGTTTGGTTTATTTGTTAAATTAATGTGCTAGCAAAAGCGTTTGTGTTGTCAAAAAATTGTACTGTTGACAATCTTTTTTTTTTGTAACATCAAAGGTATCGCAAAATATTGTGTTCTTATACATATATATTTATTTTTTTATTTTATTTTAATGGTGTTTCAATTGAAATTAATAACAAAAGAGTAAAAATTGAAATGTCATGCCAATTTTTTTTTTTTTTTTTTAGATAAAAAATAATAAACGATTTGGTGAAGCAATATTAAAAAAATATATACAATTGTTTATGATTTATTTTTGAATTTTTTTAATTCAAATTAATTTATTTTTTATTAATTTTAATTAATTTATTTTTTAATGAAAATATTGCATTTTTTCTAAAAAGTGTAACATACTTTTTAAGTATTAAAAATCGATATGATCAATAGATGCTTAGTAAACCCTGTTTAATATATTTATATTTATCTAGAAAATAAATTATTTTATTATTTGATTAAATCAAATAAATAAAGACACGAATCCCAGATGTGACAACAAATTTGTGTACGAAAATCTTATCATTTTAAAAAAACATTGCATGCTCTATAAGCTGATAGCGAGGGGAGCATTGAAATTCGAGCGAGTTGACAACCAACCCAGAACTCATAGCAATTACAGCGATGAAAGATGAAGAGGCAACTGGCAACGAGGGCATACCTGCGAAATTTTTCAAGGCAGATGCCGAAGTTATGGCGGTTTTACTTCTATGGGACGATGAGACCATGCCCAAATGAATGAAAACAGGCCACTATCGGCAAATTACAAAAAAAAGGCGATCGCAAAAGGTGCTCAAACTAAGGCGGTATATCCATACTATCCGCAATTGCCAAAATATTGGTCCACATAATACTAGAACTCATATCGCAAACACTATATAAACTTATAAGAGCAAACCAGACAGGTTTTCGAATAGGGCATTCAAACAGCGATAACATCCATGTGGTCAGAATTATTATTGAACAGACAGTCGAATATAATTGGCCGCTATATATGACGTATGTTTTGATAACTTTGCTAAAAAAAAGGCGTTCGAGCTTACAAGAGAATAATCAATAAAGAGAATAAGGCGAGACTTTATGTGGATCGCAATTACTGTTAATGGAGTCGCCGAAAAAAAAAGATGGTATTACAGAATGGACAGCTCTCAGCGAGTTCTTCCAGACTATATCAGGAGTTGCACAAGACTGCACTCTTTCGCCTCTACTTCTTATCATGGCTCTCCACCTAGTATATGAGAAGTTTAATGCAGATGGTAGACACTGGAAGATAACGCAGAAATTAGGTGATTTGGCGTATGCTGACGATGTGGCTCTATGCTGCAACACACTCCGCAAGATGCAAGCGAGGCTCCGCTAAGATCGGTCTGAAAATTAACACCGCAAAGATGATATGTATGAACTCGCGCAGCAGCAGTAAGTTTGAAATGGACGGATATCTCATGAAGATTTTGCAAGTTATGAGTATATAGGAAAAAAATTAAAACTTAATTTCAGAGTCTGAGATAATGTCTGTTTTTGAAATTCTGTTCGAAATGTATACAATTCGTTAACAAGTGTTGAACTACTGCTTAGATATCTCTACAATTTCGTCGTTAGTTTTATTTTTAAAATATTAAAAATTGGACATAGGGCATTTCTAATCAAATTGAGAACTTCATACGCATTTGTGGTTAGAATACGTTTTTTTCTTCGAAAGAATCAGTTTTCTTGATGAACAATTGAATATGTTTTGTTGTGAATGTGCATAGTTGTCCATTATTCTCTATAAGTTTGGAAGTAACCAAGACTAATTTCTTTATATTTCTAGACTTGGATCTCGCTATGATGACACACATTATTTGATCAACTGTGAAATCCCATAGTTGAACCTATGGGAAAGCATTACGCAGTCGCCCGAAAAATCTGCATAAATACATTTATGTCAAGGCAATTTCAAGCGCCATGTTTAATGTCATATACTTCATTTAACGAATATTTGTTCATTTTATGAGTATTAATGTCCAGAGCCTACTATGTACGTTCATATTAATATCATAAATGATGAAATGTTTCATTGTGAACGCTTTAAGAGCGATGCTACACTTGAAACAGTAGCTTAACTTATCAAAATATGGCAAATATTATCTGAAATAGTGAAAAATAAATATTTGCAGCACTTGCGAGATTATGGTTTGGCATAAACAAGCCGTACATTAACCTAAGCAATTTTAAATCGGTTGAATACAAGCCTATAGACAAGGAGATTTGAGACGGAATAGCTCTGCGGATTGACGGGATTTTATTGTTTCTGTAGTACATAGTAAGAGCTGTTCGAAATTCTTCATAAAATAATAAACCACCAACAATTATCCCCATTGTGTGTGTATTTGTGTATGAGAATTATCGAACTTTCACGGATAAAAAGAGATTCAATAAAATTCTATAGTTAACCAGACTTCATTTGAATAAACCGGAAATGAAAGGCTCGGCTCAGACAGTTCAAGTTTTACATTTCAAAAAACGGGAAAACATGATGAAAAGCACGCCGCGTGGGAACACATGCAAATCGCAGCCGACAATAATGAGTATGAATGCCAGATGGGGGAGACAGTGGCTCTTAGCCAGACTGGACGACTCTTGCACTTGACACACATTGGACAACAGAATTGATGCCACTTTTGGAGGCACTACGCCCAACTCGAGAGTTTAATTGCCTTGTCGTGGGCTCTGGCTGTCATTGTCATTGTACAGAGTTCATATTGCTGCACGGGATTTGTCGGAAATTGCGTTCTATAGCAGCGGCTGATTAGGAGTTGTTCGCTGAGTTTCTGTATACAAAGGGATTTGCTTTCGTTTCAGATTAGCCTTAAATTAAAGCTTATACTCGTATAAAATTTAAATATTTAGTTGCTACACGAATTATTATAAATGCAATTTACGTTAAACTTGTTCGAGCAGATAGATATGCTCTTGGCTGGGAATGTGGAAATATTTAGTTAATTTAAAATGTCTACAACTCAATTATTCGATTAAGCACAGGGGCGTAGTCAGCAGGGATCAATCACTTTGATGGCGATTTTGGGAACGATTATAAATGGGAAACATTTGAAGCTTTGACCAAATGTAATATCTTGACTTAGATTAAGCCAGCGAACACAGAAAATTCGTAGCGCTGAGCGAAATCCAATTACCCAACCGAATCTCGCTTCCTTAAAGAGTTTTTAATTATTTTTGGTATTATTGAAAACTGTCCCCTGTTTGTCACTAATGGGGCAATAACGACTGAGTGCTCAGCGGTATATCTGAACGCCTTCATCAGAGTTACAGGGAAGAGACTGTAGCACAAACAGGAAGTTTGGGCCAGTTCGAAGGCCTGATCTCAATGAAATACTGTCGCGAAACAGCATACCTGTACCGAACTAGGACGCTCTGGTTTAAACAACTATCGCGTCTGAAAAATTTGACGATTTGTGTTTTCACAAGATGATAACAGTGACAAACGAAAAAGGGTAAGAGTAGGATAATGGTATGTTAGAACCCTATACCAAGCTGGAAAATTCGCAATGCTCTTCAGCAGAATGCGCCAGACTAAATATCGATGTTTTGGGAGTCAGTGAAGTCGTCGTCAGGTGAAATGAGTTGAAAACTTTAGATGATTATTTCCCGGAATATTTAACAATTTAAAGAAGAACTCCAAAATCAAGTCTTTGCTTAGATGCTTGAACTATAAACATCTGATGTCGACTCGTTACATGGACAACTCAACCAGTTGGCATATGAAGAATCACATTAAACGCAAGACATATCGTTTTGAAATGATGTACAAGGTGGTCCAGAGCAATGGGGTTGTTTCAGAAACGTTTTTAAGCGTTTTTAAGCTTACTCCAGTCTGTGTGGAGGCTTTTCTGGAGCGGTCAGTTGCTACGACTTAAACAGATGATACGCGTCAAAACTTCGTTTCTTTAAGCTGAATAAAAACTCAATTATTTCAACATTTCTAAAACAAAAGCAAAGAAATATATACAATGGCTTCCCCTTTCAAACAACGCCACTGCTTAGTCCTCATAACCAACACTAATGCTTTTAGAAAGAGCAACCAATCTAACAACTCAAAATTTGCAAATTATGTAGCTTAATATATCTTGTCTTTGGGAAATTTATCACAAAATTGAATTCAATTTTAAGTTTAATGTTTTTGACATTTTGGCAGCATTTTGGGACCAATTGTGTTATGCAATAAACAAAAATAATCAACTATTAATTATTGATTTTATTGTACAGGTAAAATGCCTATATAAAGTTTTAATAGTTTATGTAACAAATTAGAATTTATAGAAATTTATGTACTTTGGAATGAAAGCTTGAATAATGTTATTTGTGTTAAAGGTTGCGCATTTGCCAGCAGTGATTCTGCAAAGAAAATTTCCGAAGCAAGCAAGTATTTATTACAAATATTTTTTTAAGTTCTAAAATTTATCTAGACTGGAAGGCTTTCTATAAGTGAGCCTTGCGTTAGTAATGCGCTATTTATGATTTTAAAATCTCTGGTTTTATAAAATGGGATTTGCGCAAAATTTCTATAGTCAATTCATGCCTTGAGTTAAGCTCTAAGATAATAATTTAATTTAAATAACATTTCTCTTTGATGGATGTTCAATCATTTTGTATGTATATTTTATTTAATTTTTAATTTTGTTCTGCAAATTTTTCCAAGCATTTCATTTATTATGTTTTTACAAATCTTTAAGCTTTCTTTGCTATAAATACAGTTTTTAGCAAAAAAATGGTGTTTGTTCAATTTAATTATTTAAAATAATCTTTGGTATTCTGGACTACGAAAGTTAAATGTCTCGAATTTAAAAAAAAAAATGTAAAAAAAAAAATGAAAGCGTTTTCAAAAGTTAAGTAAGTAAGTATCTATTAGCTTCAGATACCGCTGTTCGGATTCGTCTATAGATTGCAGCTCTTTGTTCCCTTGGAACAGCAATTGATTCATACATTTATTTTGATTTTATATTAATTATTTGTAGCTAAGTCCATTTAAAAACTGGTTGAACAGAAATTCAATATGTTCGTGTCTATCAAAAAAAATTCCATCTCTGATATATCTTTCCCTTTTCGCATATACTTACACTGCTGAGTGAGCTGTGGAAATGTGAATTCAATATGGCATTCCAATCCGGAATTGTGCTATCTTCGAGATGCATTTGATAAAGCTAAAGTCATTGGCGCTTCTGTATGAGTATTATTATGGACTTTCTTCGGCAGCCACTCGCATACACTGATCTTCAAAAGATCTTGAAGGCATTAAGATTGTGCTTCAGCTTCAAGTGCTTCTTGAGGCTTTGTATGCCCGTTAGAGATAGCCGTGGTGCTAAATTCTTTTCTTCTTAAATAATAACTTTGTAATAGAAATTTTTTTGAAAAGGCCTATCTTTTTTATCTCATATAAATTTTATGTAGTAAATCTTTTTGTAAATAAAAGCAGTGTAGCATCACAAAATTGTCATTCAGGCAGGCCTTAATCCGACTGTTTCTTTCCAAAGTTTGGGTATCATAACAACGGAAATTAAATCTTTTATATCTGGCTTTCGAAAACTAGCATGAAAGATTGAATACAGCGCCCCATGCCTAACCGTCTCTTCTACAATATTGTATCAAAGCTAGTTAGTTTTGAACAAAGTATTGGTAAGTTGGTTTCCCAATTTCCCATCATTTGCTCATTAAAACGAAGACTTGGCGTCTTCTCCTTCCCCAACATCATCTGCTCATTACAACGAAGGCTTGACATCTTCTCCTTCTTCAACATCGTCTTCTCATTAAAACGAAGACTTGGCGTCTTCTCCTTCCCCAACATCATCTGCTCATTACAACGAAGGCTTGGCGTCTTCTCCTTCTTCAACATCGTCTTCTCATTAAAACGAAGACTTGGCGTCTTCTCCTTCCCCAACATCATCTGCTCATTACAAAGAAGGCTTGGCGTCTTCTCCTTTTCCAACATCATCTGCTCATTACAACGAAGGCTTGGCGTCTTCTCCTTCGCTGCATTTCTATAGCTTAAGTACCAAGTGTCTGCTTGTTGTTTAGATAACATAAAATCGGGTAAAATTTCAGATGATCAATTACAAAGAATTTGCCCACATATTATTTGAATCCGCTTACTAAATTCGAAGTTTAGAATATGGCTTTGCATGTATTGGGAGTGAAACACTTACTTCAATGGTATTATTAAGTGTTACAATAGCAGCTTTCATTACAAAGACTCTCCGTTTTTGTTTAATCTTAGCACCGTGTTCTCATTTTTCAACACTTTTCCGTGTTGTGGGGTCAAAACGATCCATATGGCACTTTACAAGTAAATCGCAAATTTTTCAGCAAATTAAATTACGAATTTCAAAAATTTCGGCGAATTGCAAACTTTTATATTTTCGCCGTAAGAGTGGATATTTTTAATTGAATTTGATGAAAAAATAGCGATTTATGTGTTTTTACACGTTTTGGATCGGTTTGACCCCGGTTCGGTTTTAACCGCTCGCATCTGCTTGCTTGAAACGTTAAACCTAGCTCGGAGGCATATCCATTTCGGGGAAGCACTTCCATCTCCGTATGCTCAGCATCAGCGACTTGTGAAGCCCTAGTTGTCTCTGCTAGAAATCTACTATGAACCTAGTACTAACTATTGGCAAGTGTAATTCTTCGCTTAATCTTCAGGCCGGTATTGTTGTTGGTGTTAAAATGATTTCTTTGACAACTTCAAAGAATATCTATGCTCAACCGCGTGGAAACCGCTGAAAGTATGCAGTTGAAGAAACAACAACAAAAATGTTGAATACGTGCTTACTATTTTATTTCCAAGTAAAATATTTTAATGCGGCAGCAGTGCCAAATCTGGTAATCAGCAGGGTCATCAAAGTATGGATTGTCCAGGAACTCGGTTTGTATTCCAAATCGAGCTGGGCAGTCCAACAATAGGTGATGGGCACTTTGTTTTTACTTCTCATTTTTGCAGCTGCGAGAGTGATGCCTATGAAGTTCTAGTTTTTAGTCTTGAAAGAACCACAAATGCAACTATGTTAGCTACTTGTTAGGCTCATGATGCGATTTGATATTCCTTTCCTTTGTCTTCATTATATTGCACCAAGTTCTTGATTTCTAAGTCCTTTAACTAGACAAATGACTTTCTATCATATCAGCATAAATCTAACTTAACTGGCGACATCCTGATTTGGATGACTTTTTGTCAAAGTCAATCATTTTTGCTTTGTTTTAATCAGAGCATTTAACTGAGAGATTTCCAGTATAATGACGAGGCTAGGATTAATGATTTATTATATTTTGTAACGAGTGTAAGGGCGCCGGTTGACATAAGGACATTGCCATAATGACTGGCGCCTTTCTGGCGTTTACCGAACCAGCAAAACTGTCAGCTTAGTTTGTTTGAAATTTGAAGTTTTGAGTCAAAACTTGACAGAGCCAATTTGTTTAGAGTTCCTACTTAAGTTATTCGCATTTCTGTTTCAAGTAAGTATTATCTTTAAATTTAAGTTTATTTTTCACACGCAGCATCTTAAAGTCAATCTCCAATTGGCAACAGCAAATTTAAAGTGCTGCTTTCTCGTCTCTATCCAATAAAGTCGGTCCATCATTTATTTATGGCACAACCCCATCATTCATCACTTTTCATAGCCGCCATTTTACTTCATTTACCAAAAAAAATAAAAAAATATATACACAAAATCTTTAA
Organism: Chymomyza procnemis; assembly: GCA_035046065.1. Taxonomy (NCBI): domain Eukaryota; kingdom Metazoa; phylum Arthropoda; class Insecta; order Diptera; family Drosophilidae; genus Chymomyza; species Chymomyza procnemis. The sequence continues at coordinate 12,479,829 of JAWNOJ010000024.1, forward strand.
TATTTTGGCATTCATTTTGTTTTGGCTGTTTAATGGTTCGACGATTTTTGCACTTTCACTTGGTGGCACTTGGCGTTTCATCGGTCCATCCAGGCCATCCCAACGGGCGGTTCTTTAAACTTTTCGACATTTTATTGATCAAAACGAAAATCCGAGATGAAAAACGCCAAAGAAAAATCAAACAAAATGTGAAGGAAAAGTGCAAAAACAAAAAATGAAGTTGATTAATTAAACGAATTACACAATCATGCAGTGCAATTAAAATGTCAGCATTGGGGCATGAACCAGCCCCAGCCAGGCACAGAACGAGTGCTATCCGCCCACAAAAAAGTGGGGGGGCGGGCGACGGCGTAGGTAGTGGGCGTGTCAGTGCTATATAGAGGCCGGTTTTTTGGTACAACGCGCGTGCAGCTCAAATTGTAATTAATGATGCAAGGCAGACGCTATAGTTCGTTGTCCATAGTCCTTTGGCTGCGTATCTCAGCCACAAGCCTTAAGTTTTGGGCCATGTCAGGCGCAAGTCCTGGCGCAACATGCCGCATATTTTTGTTGCTGGTATTCATTCCTGTTGTTGTTGCTGCTTTTTGTTTGTTTAAATCATCGACGCAATTTGGCTGCGGCGAGATTTTTAAACGCCTTTTTGCCGGGCCGGATTTTGTGTGTCGTAAATAAATGAAAAGTGCGTTTAATTCTCTGAGATTTCACGCGCACAGTGGGACAAACTTCATTTAATCAGCTGTCAATGGCAATTTCTGCAGCTGATGTAAATTGGATTTGGCATACATGTAAAATTAAGACAATTAAATTACAGCGATTTACTTCATTTTATTTGAGTTTTAAAAGAATTTAAAAATTTTCGTTAGTTGAAGGAGTCTTGTGAAAACTTTATTTGTTTTCAATAATTCTGCTAAATTTGTTTTAAATCAAACTCTCGTCATAATCGACGACACCTCAAGAATATTAAAATAAATACTTTATAACTTTTTTAGACCAGCTAAATTTGCTGAAATGGAGTCTGCGTCTAATTAATTTTATTCCTTATTTATTAAAAGGTTTTTTTTTTGGAATTCATCTTTGAATCTTTCCTCGTAATACAACAAAAGTAATATTTTATTTGCTAATATAATTAATATTTTTTAAACGTAAGTAGGCCATAATTTTAAGCAGGGATAAGATTGATTTTTTACAGATCTTCATAGTGGCTTCGTCAGATTCTTCTTCGTTCTTATTTTCTGTATCCTATTTGTTTCAGCTCTTTACATATTTTGTATTTTCAACCTTGCCATTTTCAACCTTGTTTTCTGGATATAGTCAACGCAATTTATTTACTCGATATCGACTCTGAAGATTATCTTGTAGCAGCAAAGATATGCGGTCCTAAAATGCGAAAAATTGACACTTTAGAACGCAAAGAAAACTGAACGTCGCTAAGCTTCAATCACAACGGAAGTCAAAGCCTACTCTGCTCACCTCATGTCACAGCTCAACCGACCCAACTGCCAAGCTGATGATATCGGCGGATATAGGACACATATATCCTAGTCCTTGCGATCTGCCGCAGAAAATACCATTGGGTTTAAGCATCCTCCATCACGTAATCAATAATGTATTGAGGAGTGACGCGAGGCAACTGCAGCGAAGAGTGCCGCCTACAAAAAGACGTTGAATTATACCTTGAAGCGAGCCATATTGTTGAACTACAGGCAGAAGAGAAGAAAGAAAGGCGCCTTTCCAAACGGAAAAAACCGAAGCAAACCGAGCGAGAGGCACGCGAAGTATTAAAAGGTAGAAACGATGGTCCAAAATTTTACCAATGAACAATCCGTTTACCGCAAGTCTTCAAGTCCACAGCCTTTAAGATGAAAATCTAGTTACTGATACGCGAGATTACGGAGGGATAACTTCTGTAAGCTGCAGCACACGGTCATTTGACACATTTTACTGTTGGAGAGTTGCTTGACCCTACAAATCATCGATGTACCTCCAACTGGCTATAATAAAGTCCGAGTTGCAGTATTTGCGATTTAAAAAAACAATAAACCGGTTCTGATGGATTTAAGATTTAAGATTGGCGGCGACATGCATCAGCACCTCTGGCTGGCACGAAGCATGTCCGACGATAGGAATCTAAATTTTTGTCTTGTACTGAATAAGGTTGTTCCGACGTTATGCGCAAACTACTGGGGAGTCAGTCTAATTGCCATCTCAATAAAGTTTTTATTATGTGAACTTTGTTAACGACTATGACCGTACGCCAACATACTACGAGTTTATGGGTGTGATTTAAGAACTGGTAAATCCACGAAGCATGGATCTACACACATTACCTATTTGTCTATTGTAACATTGCATCCTATAGTCCTACAAGGGAACGCCTGTATGCCACACTGTCTGAGTATGGTATTGCTACGAAGTTGACTCGTTTTTGCAGAATGACATTGAGCAGCACAAATAGCGCTGTCAAGGTGGGAAGGAAACTCTTTGAACCCTTCAATACTGTTCGAGGTTTCAGTCAAGAGCAATTTATATTGTCAGGGGCACAGTAGAAGGCGAAATACCACGATTCCTATGAAAGTGTCTATCTCCTTGCATTCGCTGTTGATATAAATAATCGCTTTGTAAGCGAGCTTTTAATTTGCTGTGGAATTTTTCGCAATCCAAAAAGAGTTATCGAAAGAGATTCTAGGATTAACGAGGGAAAGACAAAAAATATAGTGATATCATCGGGCTTTGTAAGCGAGCTGTGGAATTTTTTGCAATCCAAAAGGAGTTATCGAAAGAGATTCTAGCGATTAACGAGGGAAAGACAAAGTATATGCACTCTAAAAACAAAGTTGGGATTTGCATGGGATAGCTAAACTTTGGGAGTTGGAATACACGTGAACTCTAATTGCAATATCAAACTGGAGATTAAGCGAAGAATTGCATTTTACAATAGGTGTTACAATTTTTTAATAAGCAGATGTGTAGAGATCTCTCGCCAGCAGAACTAACACTTTACAAGGCGCTCATCCAGCACTTGCTCTTATACGTCGGAAAAGCATGGATTGTCTCGCGGACGGATGCATTTTGTTGCGTACTAAATCTATATTATGTATCCGATATCATGGATGCATTAAATTAACGGATTCTACCTGTAATAGTTAAAAACAGAAAAATATATCAAAAAGCCAAAGCGAACATCATGTACGCGGTCCTGGAATTCCCTCACAATAAAATAAACTTACGAAAAAGAAAATAAATTTCACTTCCTTAAAGAAATTTAATTTATTTGCCAAAAATGTTCGCTCAATCTGTACCAAAAACGATACAAGTGATTGATTTGAAAAATTGAGCGGTTTTAAATAATCTCAAGGCCCACTGTCTGTTTATGCGTGTGTGTGTGTGTGTAGAAATATCTGTGTGATGCTTGCTTTGTATGAGAGTGAGCGTGTGAGTGTGCGTTTGTGTGTGTGTGTGTGTGTGTGTGTGTGAAGGGGGGGGGGAGGCAACGCGCTGGCATCGTTTACTTTGGAAATGAAAAATTATGATTACATCAACAATAATCGAAATTCGCTTGTAAGCTGCACGGGATGAAGGGCGACTAAGAGCTGCAAAAGAGACGGAGGGAGTGAGAGTGAGCGAGCGAGTGTGAGCACGCGAGGGAGCGCGGCAGATGAGCTACTTCTCGTATCCTTTACTGCCGTTATCTCTGTTGTCCTCGTCCTTATTGTTGTTGTTCTCGTTGTCGTTCTTGTTGTTGTTGTTGTTGTTGGTGCCTGTTGTAGCCATTTTCGTTTTGGTTTCTCTCGTTTTTTGGCAATTTTTCTTCTTTGCTGACTTGCAATGCTTTCATGCGTACAATGGAGTTGCCAAAAGAGTAAAAGGAATGATACAAAAGGGAAAAGCGGTAGGAGGGTGGTAGGGGAAAAAAGAGTGAGAGCTGTCGGTAAGGGGGCGAGGTGGCGCGCTGTTAAGAGTAATGTAAACGTTCAATATTTGTGTTCAAAAAGTAAAATCGCATAGTCCACACAACAAATACATCAAAATACTATTTTGTTTATGGGATGAAAATCGGGGAAAATTAAATTTTACGATATGGTTGAATTACGAAGTAGATCGTAGGTAATTTTCTCGACTTAGGAAACTTAAAAGTCTGGGGGCTTTTTCTAAAAGATAATTGAAATTTTTGGGAGATTTTATTCAATTCAGTTTTAAACCTAAGGCCTTTACAAACAACGAAGCCGGATTTTTTGTGCTTTTTAAATAATTTCGAATTAATTTATTTAAAATCATTATTATTTAATTATATATTTATTTTATCAATTAATTTCTTTTGATTAATTCTAGTTTACAATCGAATTCAGATGGCGTAGCGACTAACAAGAAAATGTAGGCATTTTGTTGGGGATCTACGGGTATAGAAGCTTTCAAAATTTAAATCTGTGTTCCTTTTTTTAAATATTATGGCAATTTAAAGTGTTGAAAATAAATTAACCTTAATTGATTCCATTTTTTCCATTTAAATCCGATCTCGTCGTTATAGTGGGCCATGCGGGAAACTCCAACAAGCAAGAAAACTGCAATAATATAGCAAATAATATAAGTGGTATTGATTATGATTTCTTTATATCAATTCGCAGTTCCTTCAAACGTTCAATAGTTTTTCTTAAAATTAAATGTTTAAATTAAATTTAAGCAACAAATTCGTTGACATTGGTAAAATATGAGTTCTAATTTATTAAGGAAAAAATCGTATATGCTAAACATTTTTTAAAATTTGGCATCTCACTGGGTAACTTTCAAAAACATTTGGATTTCAAATAACTTAGCTTAACGATTTCTTTCTTGAAGTAAAAATAAAAACTTCTCTATTTAGGTCTTCAAAATGTTTTCGTCCGATTTAACGTGTCATTTTAAATAAGAAATATTTAACGCATGTTGACAAACCTAATTTTATTATAAATTATTTTAAAATATAAAAATAGCTCATCTTAAATCTTATTATTTATTTAATACTTATTACATGTATAATATTACGATATTCAATATAACTGCCGACTTTCCTTATATCCTGCGAATTTCTGCAAAAATTATTATATTTTACGACAATGATTTGTTTTTATGTCAAAACTAATGCTCGGGCATCAGTTTCTTCTTGAAATTCTGGGAGTTTTGGTTGTTAAAAAAACAAGGTTTTCTTGACACCTGTGTATCTTTACCTGTGTATCAATTGTGCTTCGCCTATTAAGTTAAAATGTAGTAATTTATATCTTGCTGTAAAGCTTAGTTACATTTGGAAGTATCTAATAAACGCTGATAATGGGAATCAAGATGGCAGAAGCTGTTTAATACACATAATAAATATCGATTATATTCTATATTATTATATTCCAATATTATTTATGGCTTTATTCAAACTTTTATCTCTACTGAGTAGAGGCTTTCTAGATATACACAACAAAACTCAACTTTTTCAACTATCAGTAAAACTGTGAAATCTACAAAATATGTGCTAAATATTAACTTGTAAATATGAAAAAATATTTTAAAACGGAATATATTATGAGAAGATTTACTAAATTACTATTTTTCTTACTATATTTTATTATTCAATTTTTTTCATCTGCCGGATCCCTTTTCGCAAAACCGCTGTTTGGGACAGTTATGACATAACTTTTTTCATTACATTCTATTTTTCATTATTAACTATTTTTTCAATTTTTCAGTTAAACATTAAGTAACACGAATTAATTAATTAATATACTTCCGTTGATTTTACGCTATTTTTGTCATAATTTTGTCTACTTTTTGTAAACCAAACTAAGCACTTTTTCAGAGAAACACACTTTTGAGCTCTGCCAGAAAAGAATTTTTCAAGTTATTGTATCAAGTCGTCAAAGGCTGACTTCTGTTGTACTCTCTTTTATTACTTATGGATTAAGATTTCAAAATTTCACGATTTGCTCACGCATAAACTGAGGTAAGAATGATTTCACTTCCACCATTTTGTCGTCTATTTTTTGGCGCGTTCAGCCAAAAAGTATGCAATGCAAAATCGAAGAAAAGCGTGTGGCGCACATAAAGCAAGACACTTCAACATACCATAAGCCGCCTACTACCAACGAACCACCCCACCGCCACCGCCACCGCCACCGCCACCGCCTCTCTTTCAATACACTATTACACCAACAAAACCAATGTAATGCATAAATCAGCGTCTGTGGATGAGAATGGAAGGGAATGTCTTGGGCGCTGGCAACATTTGGAGTCCCCGAGCGCGAGTACGCTGACATGGACGCCACTGTTGGCGTAGACTACAATGGCAATGGAACTGCAGCCGACACAAGATACAAAACATAACAATTTTTGAAGGCACTGCCTGCATTGCGACACCCCCTCAACGTGCTGCGGCCCGCTTAAGCCACGGTACAGACCCTCCGGCCTCAGCTCATTGAAGGCGTGCGCATTCGCTGCACTTGCGGCATTATCCATTTGGCATTGTCATTTTATGAAGTCATCTTGGCGTAAAAAGCAAATTTATGGCCAACTTCACTTTATTTTCTGTCAGTTTCTTTTTGTGTGATTTCGGACAACTTGAATATTTAAAATTTGTGTTAAGCAGCTTGTGGTAGCAACTTTAGCGGATACGCGCCATTGGGAACTTGGCCTAGGCATGCCCTTGGGTAACTTGGCTTCACAGCCATTTTTATGAGCGCAATTAAAACGGGCCAGAGTTTAAGAGCAATGGCGAAAGAGAACGAGAGAGAGACAGAGAGAGAGAGAGCAGAGAAAAATGTGCAGTGAAGGAAAATCGCAGTGTGTAACTTAAATTAAATTAAATGCATTGAAGCATTAAAAAGTGTATAATCATTGATCTTTTAATCAATTTGAAGGCCAATAAAAAATTGGGCCATTGGCCATAAAACATGGCCAAGTTGGCGCGCTAGCTGGGCCACAAACGCACAGCAGCCAACAGATTAGCCAACTTTTTAAATGGCTTTTAATGTGTTTGCCAGAGAGTTGCAAGAAGCAGCAGTCTAAGCGTCTAAGCCGTAATAAACGCAGCTTAAGGTGCGCACAGCACACAGGGCGTATGAGTAATGCTCAACTTTTTTTTTCTTTTCTTTTTTTTTTAGTGCCAGGCATTGATTTTTAATTTCAGTTTTGCTGCCTTACTTTTTTTTTACGCTCTGTTTGTTATGTTGTGCGCCCTTAGGCACTTTTACGACCCTAATTACAGCATCAGACCTGGCCAACATGCTGCCGCCCGCCCGCATCTAGTCAAGCGGCGGCACTTGGGTTCTGGTCGAGCCTGCTAGGTGCTGTCAAGATTAGAAGCAAAACTTTAGTAACTTGCCCTTTTCAGTTTATTCTTTTTTTTTTTGGTTTTTTGGTTTTTATTTTTCTTTCTCTGAGCATGCTAGGCTTTAACTCGTTCGAAGTGACTTCGACTGGCCCTTTATGACATTCTCTGGCGATAAGCAAGAAATGTCAGGGCAAGGGTCAAAGTTGCATAAGTCTGCGCTTGGCGCTGCAGTTTGTACGAGTTTTTCAAGCGCCCAGACCATTTGTCATTTTAATTTTAAAAGCGAAAACGAGCAAAAAAAAAACCTAGAAAATAATAAAACGAAAAGACAAAGCTAGAGTCGTAAAAAACGAAATCGTGACTGTTTGGCATCGAGCATTAAATACTCTTGGTAAACTCTTTTATGACCTTTTTGTTGGTTGTAAATGGTTTTTGTAAAATTCTCTATGCACATATTTGTACACTATTAGGGAGGGCATATTTTTTGGAATTTGTGTGCAGTGAAGTCATTTTAAGAATTACTTTATGTGATCTAGGAAAGTTGTAGATTCCAAGTCAGATTGAGTGACAGACTGAAAGCATATAAAGAAAGCAGGATGTGCTAAGCGTTTTTCTCTAGAAAATTTCGAGAGAAAATGAGATAATATTTCTCTATTAGCGAGGAATATTATAAGCATTTTGCAGCAGTGGTCTTTTGAAGATTTACGCAATTTGATAGGGAAGTTAGAGAGTCACTGAGTAAAAGATGTAGGGAAGATCGACTGAGAGAATGACAGAAAGCAAATGAAGAAAAGGAGATGATAATTTTGTTTTATGCGTTTTTTTTCTAGTAAATTCCGAAAGAAAGTAAGCTAAGAATTCGCTAATGGAGAAGAATATTTTGAATTTTAGAGCATTCAACGCTTTTTTTTTAAGATTTACTTGGTTTTATTTAGAGAAGTAACTCTTCACTGAGCCAAATACATATGCTACGGAAAACCTACAAAGGCAAAGAAAGACAAAAATCAAATAAAGAAAGTGAGATTTTAATTCTGTATATGATTAAATTAATTTATTAATTTTAGAACAGTAAAGTCCTTTCACGATTTAATAACCTTGATCTAGAGAAGTCGAAGAGTCACTGCTGAAAAGATTTATGCCAAAGAAGGCTGACTGAGGGAAAGATAAATGCAAATAAAGAAAGTGAGATGTCAATTCTGTATATGAATGAATGATTTTATGAAATTTAGAGCAGTGAAGTCATTTCACAATTTAATTACTGCAATCTACAAAAGTCGAAGAGTCGCTAACGAAAAGTTGGCAAAGAGGTCTGACTGAGGGAAAGACAAATAGTAAATGAAGAAAGCGAGATAATAATTCGTATTTTCTTGAAAAAAATTTGGTAAGTAAGATCTAGTGTGTGCATTAACTTTCTTCAGAGAACTTGTCGGTATATTTTTTTGCCTTTGTCAACGCTTTAAAGATCATGAAAGTATCTTTATTAATCGATGTTCAAATAAAACAGGGACCAATAGTTTATAGCCAAAACTGTACCGCTGTGGCTTTAACTAATAAATATTTAATTGGGTAAAATGAGTCTGCTTGCTATGTCTGTGCTAGACGAAGGCATCATCGACTTTAAAATTTATATACTATACACAATAAGCTTATAAATAATTGTACTATCTAGCTTGGAGATTATGGTCTAGTAATTGCTGTCTTAAAGGTACTTGATAATTTTTTTAAAAAGATCAACGTTAATTATCACATCATCTTAAGTCAAGATATCATCATCTGCAGGTGCGGCTTCATTACCAGCTTACCGATAAACTGCTTCTGACCCTTCGTAATGCTCGTGAAGGATGAAATGAAGACAGGTTACTAATTATCTTACTTTATCAATCACAACATATTTTATATACTTTCTTGAATGCTAAGATGTGGTAAAATGTCTAAAATGAAAACTATATGTTTCATTTATATTGAATCCTTAACTGCAAAATTTATGATCTGTAGAATGAAAATTTTATAGAACGTTTATGGAATTGCTTATTATCTGTCATAAGTTTTTTTAAAGTTTTATTGTGAAGATAAAGTCTTAAAATCAAATTTTTTAATTTTAAAAATTTTGGAAAAATTTTTTTTTGTAAAAAAAAAATTGCAAAAATGATATAAAAAAATTAAGAAAATTCGAGCAATTTTTACGTAAAAAGAGATTACAAAAATTACAAAGAAATTATGAAAATTGAAGCTATTGCTAATAGGAAGAATATTAACTATAGATACTAAAAACGTTGATGATTCAGACTAGGATTTCAAGGAGTAGTACTTGTGTAAAAGGTTTCGATTGTAGGCAGGCTCTGTATGGCAATGTCAGAAAAATAAAGTCATTTCAAAATTGAATAAATTGTTTTTTATCTTGGGAATCTTAGAAAATTAAACAATTTCAAGATTTAAATATTGTACTCTATTCAAATTTGTTTAAACAAATGAATATTAGTGATTTTCTTTGTTTTTTATGAGTTTTTAAAGAGTCGTCTTTTCATGACAAACTCACTAGCATATAAGTAGCTCCTGCTTGGTACAAATAAAGCTCTCTTACTACCTTGACCAACTAAACAACCTCCCTTGGATAGAGTATGCACAACAGCAGCAGTCAGGTTTTATGTGCCATATTTGCATGGACGTGTATTACTCTTTGCTTTTCTTTCTTTTTTTTTTTGCTGGGCTTTTTATTTTTTTGTTCTTATTTTGTTACATTTTGTTTTTATCTTCAAGTTTTAGGCGCCGTTTGCTGCTGTTCTTGGCCCCAAAAAAAAGTTGAAGTGAAAAAGTTAAGCAATTAACAAGATGATAACTTTTGGGGCTGAAACCATTTCCCCAGCTGCCTGCTAGACACAACGAGAGAGCGAGAGTGCCACAGCTTGGCTTGTTACATGTTTGCGGCTGGTATTTCCGGCTAAACCCCAAAGGCTGCCAAAGTCATTGTTGTCATTTGCTCTTGTATAGCATAATTGTTGTTCCAAACACACGCCGAACACACGCCGTACACACACCGTACACTCACTCACCCCCACTAGCTCGCTTACACAAGTGTAATTAGTCTACAAATTGCGACAAATGCTGCATATATGCATGACTGCCCATATAAGTATGCAATAAAACGGCCATGCATAAGAATTGCAGGACATTTGCGTTTTTTACTCCTTGTGCGCTGCTTTTGCGCTTGAATGAGTTTTAACAAAATGGCCCCGCCACTTTGTCGAGAGCGATAAACAAAACGCAGTGCTGCTCAAACTGTTAACATCAATGTCAGCCACGCAGCAGCGATAAAAATGGCGAAATATCCTTGTAAACTGTTTTGCGACAATGGAAACCATTGCATACTTTTGGGCTGCTATGAAAAATGCTCTGCAACAATCAAAGCAAGGCGACTCCCGTCTCTCTCCCGACTTCGGCACGCTATATGCATATATGCAAGCATTTGGCGTGCGTGTAAGTATCTGTGTGCGTGTGTGAGAAAGTAATCTGTGTGCGAGTATGCATGTGTGTGTGCTTGTGTGCGCGTGTATCTGTGTGATAAATAAAATGTTTAAGAACACATTTCAACTATTGTATAGGTTTGACTTTCAACGCCATTTGCTCTTACGTGCTGCAGTCAGCTACAACGCGTTTACCAGACCGTAGAGAAAAAGGGTGAACTGAGAAGCTGAGAGGGGGTACAGTGTGACTTGCCATTTCTTGTTGCTTTTAGTGTTGCAGTTGTTATTGTTATTGTTGCGCTTTTTATCAAAACTTTAACATGCAATATGCTTACAGTCAGCGACATAACTATTTGGACAAGAAGTCTTTGTTACTGCCTTTTGCTGTTCTAAAGCTTGAAGTGGTTTTTGGAACTAAGCAAATATTTGCGCTCAAATTTATAAAAACTTGAAAAAGTTTTTAACAATTTAGTTTACGAAGCTGACCGCTTATTGTTGGTTAATTAAAGAAAGTAACCATTGGTGTACACTTTTACTTCCCAAGTTTTACCTATAGGTGTCCATCCCGAAGAATAAGTGCTCATCGATTTAAAATGAAATAATGTAAATCAACAATTTGTGAGTATCTGTTTGCATTACAAATTCATTAAGTCTTTGAGCCGCATTTGCACCGATTGCGGAAAGTGCTGCTTGTCTGTTACAATTCAAAGAAAAACGCGGCTGGAGCAAATAGATTGCGCTTGTATACGTACGACGAGGCTGCTCTTAGTGAAAGAACGTATTGCGAGTGAATTCGACGCTACAAAAATAGTGAATTTGCTAATTTGAAAGATCGTCATTGCGGTAGAGGGCAAAAGTTATTCGAAAATGCAGAATTGGCAGCATTACTTAACCAAGGTGCGTTACTCTAAAGGAGTGGGCGAATTTATTGCATGCCGTGTCAAAATGCCTTAAAGCCATGGGAGTGATTTAAAATCAAGGACACTGGTCTTTGTTATTTTGTAGGACATAAATTCGAGAGCTGTCGAACTGCTTTTCTTTGCTTGTAAACAACCTCTTCAAAGGCAAGGGCATATTTTTATATCATCGTAATCGTAGAAAGTCTTGGGAGTATGCCGGACATGCCTGAGCGAAATCCAATATTTATGGCGCCAAAGTCTTGGTTTACATTTGTGGTAAGATATTATTAAAGCCTAGTGAAACTGCCATAAGAAATCGATACAGAAAGCAGTTGATGCGTTTGAAATGAGAACGAAAAAAGAAAAACGGCCATAATACAAGAAAAGATAGGTCAAAGTCATCAAGCATGACAATGATGCAATTCAAAGTAGTTCAATATATAATTCATATTATTGCAAAATCTCTTATAGGTTTTTATTTCCCGAGGAAGAGAGCATTGTAAGCTTTAAAAACAGCTCTATTGAGAAATATATCACAACAGTGTTGAGAATATCAAAATGTAAGCAGAGATTAGAATAAGATTAATAAGTATTATCTTGGGTAGGAAATTCAGAAGTTGCTCCGCTTGGGGACACTGTTAGGCGGCTCGACATTCGATAAACTAGCAATCTTAGTAAGATTGCTGAACAAGAAGTCCCCCTGTCACTGACTAAAAGAAGAAAGTGTAAGTGCCACCATAATTCCCGCCAAGTATTGCCACCAGGTGAGCGTGGCTCAGATATTATATTGAATTACTAAAATAGTGAACACGTGGGTTAGACTTTACTGCCTATATTGGATTTAAACAAGGGAGATAATATGTCATTAAAATTAGTGTTTTACAAGTAGGTCAGCGTGGGTGTGGTAATATATTTAACTTCTAAATTTTTTATAACTTTTAAGAACAATTCTTTTGCTGGTTATGCGACGGAATATTTTGTATAAAATAGTGAGGGCGTGGGAGAAACACCAGGTCGATAAGAAAATAAAAATAATTCCCCAGGACTACGGTGGAACATGCGGATATTGTAATTAAAAGCTGTTTAAATAGAACAGGAACCAACGGTTTATAGCCCAATCCAAATGGCAGTGTGCTTAATTGATCAAGATTTACTTTCGAAAAAATAGCGCATATTCTGTAGCTCTGCCAGTGCTATGAAAATATGTCAGGTCTACAGAATGGAATCCAACCATTGACCTCTAAAGGCGAGTACGCCAGCATTACGTTAATTATTAAGCAATTGCAATATAAAAAAAACTAATTGCTATCATAAATCATTTTTAATGATTTTAAATAATCCCATTTCCACTTGAGCAGTTAAGTATAGCGTTTACCTAGAAGCGTTATTTTCAGTATTTGCGTCAAAATATTTATGACGACTACTGTGTGTCGTTGTAGCACTTTGTCAGTAACTGCATGCCAGTGTGTGTGTGTGTATCTGTGTGTGAGTTAGTCTGTATGTGTGTGTATGTGCTTCTGCAATCTTTAGCAATTTTTTGCAGCATTTGCTGCTTTTGACACGCGCTAACGTCGCTGCAATCAGCAAATTCAAATGATTTTCATGAGTTTTTATGCATTTTCCAATTTCTTTTACATGTGGCAGTCAGCTGCCATATGTAATGCATTATGTGCACTCATACACACATCCTCATACCAATACAAATGCACACACACACACATTCCTTTCTCTTTCTAATGAGCGAAACATTGTAATTAATGGCAAAGGCCCTCAGTCGTTACTCTCAAAATGGTTTCCAAGCCATTTTGCAGCAAAAAAAAACTAGTTCTTAACCTATTTTATGCAAAATTTGCGTATTTTTTTATGAAAAAAAAAATATTATTTTTTGTGTTTGTCATGTAATTAAAGCAAATCTGTCATAGCAATTTGGTAGAGGATTAATTTTTGCTAGAATTTCCAGCCCAGAAGTGTGGTATTTGGATAATATTGGATTTAAAAATAAATGTGTTTTGGGGTAATATTTTGTTGGTGTAAATAAAAATATGACAAGTGCTTATGGTTATTCGGGTCTAAGCTTATATCACATAAATCTAGTTCGAAGTTTTTCAAATTTTATATCAATTTTTATTTTTTAAACTTAAGCTGCTCTTAAAGTTATTTTAATTTTTTTTATAATGCTGACATCGCTACAATGGACAACCATGCGGATATCTCTATTACTAGCTGCTCGAAGAGGACTGGTACCTAAAGTTTATAGCCGGATTTGAACGGCGATAAATTGATAAAGAATTCCTAGGAAAAATGCATTATTTTAACTGCTATGTCAGTGCTGGGCCAGCTCTTTAAGTTGATTATTACTTATCATTTACTTATCTTTACTCATTAATTTCACATTGTTTCGCTGTCATTTTAATATGAACTGTGTCAATCTGTGTGTACCTTTGCTTTGCTCTTATAAATCTTAAAAGTGATCTTGTAAATTTAATTAAATTTATCTTAAGAACTTCGCAGCTAACAATTCTTTTTACTTTTCGATTTGATTTATTTTTTGTTTTATTATTAATTTGGCAGTACAACTAAGTCTAGTTAGCCCTTTACTTAAACAATTTTAAAATTAAGAAATATTTGATTAAAACGAAGAAAATATAATATTAAACATATCTACATTTGCCTAGCCTGATAGATATGCACTCTCTCACATCTTGTATCACCTAAATATTTCCTAACAAGGCAGATTTAAAATATCAGCGTTGACCAAGTTGGGTTTTCATAGTTCGTGATTTGTTAAAGATAAATGTGTCTATAAGGTATTATACACAATTTTCTAATAGACCTAGGAGTACAAAAAAATATTAATTATTGGGTGTAGGAAAAAACAAATCCATTGTTTTTCTAATAGATAGCGTTTTTTACCTGTATGTGGCTTTGTATAAGGCCTGATTTCGAAAAATGGCGGTCAGCCAGGTGGCCGGAATGAGAAAAACACGAGCCGACATTCATCGATTCCGTTCTGGTTTCGATGTCAAAGATGCACCACTGGAAGGCCAAATGTCAAAAATGTCGATAAAATCATGTATATTGTTGAGTTCGACGGTCATATAAGCATTGTTTCGATTTCTCAAGAGCTAAATATTGCACGAAAAACTATTTGGAACAATTTGAATAAGGATATAGTAAGAAGCTCGAAGTATGGAAGCCACGGGAGTAAACGAAAAAAATCCTCATTTCCATTTGTGAATCGCTGCTGAATCGCAACAAAATCAATAAATTACGATTGGTACTCACAAAAAGGTTATGAAAAGTGAATCACAAACGACAAAGGAAAACGGTTGTTGCCGAAACGCGGTGACCCAGCGGAAACGTTGGTCATGCTGTATTGACAGGGAATTTTCTACTGTACGCTGCTCCCATACGGCAAACTCTTAACTCGGAACTGTGCTGTCTATAATTGAACCGTGTATCCGTCTGAAGAAAGCAATCTCCCAGAAGCAGCCAGCTTTGTCCAATAGAAGAAAAATTGTATTCCGTCAGGACAACGCCTGCCCACATATCCACCTGGAACCAAGTGATTAGCATATGTTCTTGCCCTTGCCGAGCAATTTATATCTCAATTTTTTTGCCAATAGGAACGAGGGTTTCTAAGAGAGAGGCACAATGAAACTGCCCTTAAAATGGTCACAAAATATCGCACATTTGACCTAAATCGGATCATTCTAACTATGATCCAGAGCATCCAGAGCAGAGTATCCAGAGCAGTACTCTCTTTTTCATTCGCGATGTTGAATTATCATATAATCAAATCCCTTGAATATATTTTAAATGATGTCACTTAAATTTATGAACACTTTTTTAGTAGTTTTAAAAAACTGTATAGCTATTTGTTATTATTATAGAAGTTCTGAAAACAAACGATTTCAGTTCTGCTGAAAGCATAGCACACATACAATTACTGCAAGCTTAGTTTTTTATTAAATTCATTCAAAAATCCTAATCATGTCACTAGTTGTACTCACATAATTGTTATAAATGGGTTAAAGCATCCAAACTAAGTGGCAATTGGTAACAACAATCCACTCGATTCTCTACCTTCTCCTCCCCCCTGTAATAAGCAGTTAATTTCATAGTTTTTAGTTACGATTTGCTTTCCCTTTATGTTGGTTGCTTTGCTCATTAATTCTGGATAAAAGTTAAAAATAACAATGTTTGCCATGCTTAACATGCGAGTGAATAGGATAGAAAAATGTAATGAAACATTAAGGAAAACTCGCTGGCATATATGAGAAGCTTAGATGCACTTATAAATCATTTGGGTGACTCGTATGATTTTCTTAAAAAATAAATAACATTTAATTTAACTTTTGTATGATCTTTTTAGACATTAAAATCAGCTTCTTATGAAACGATAATTGTGTTGAAATTATATCACATTATTATTATATTTTTGTTGAATAAAAGGATTTTCTCAGAAGTTTCGAAATCACTCCAAGATCTTTATGCCTTATAGCATGACTCTATGTCGTCTTGGGTCATAGCAACCAAATAAATTTTTATGCGAATTTGCAGTTCTCTTGAAGAAAACACAAATTAAAAAAATAATTCCGAATAATTAGTCAATCTAGCTGGATATGCCAGAATTAGGCAAATACATATCTATTATAGGACGGAATCGAAACACCGGACTTGGTGTGCAGATGTGAGGCCTACTACAATTACTCTACCGACATTCACATATATTTCGAGGTTAAATATTAAAACAAGGTTTGAAAAGTAAATAAATTATTATTTTTACAATTTATGCCTATTACGAACCAAAGTGTGTGAATTTTAAATGATAAACATATGAATATATAACAAAATTTCGAGTAGAGCTTGAGAACTTTAAAATTTATTGCCAACTTAGGAAAATAATTTATTGTCATTCTGATTAGTTGTCGAAAATCATGCAATCAAAAATTATTAATTAGTAATCAACAGAAGGCTGATATTTCTTCATCATTACAAATTGGATTTATTATTAATTTAGGAGTACAACTAAGTCCAGTTGGGTTGATGGGTGAATTTTTATAAACATAACATAAAAAATTCAGACATTAACACATCCTTATTGGCCTTAAAAACCAGGTAAAGGCCAAGATCACAGACATATTCCCGTCTTCGTCTTCCCTTTTGTGAACTCTTCAGTGATTTCCGCTTAAAATTTTGAAGCAAATGTAGTAACTCCTAGCTGATGGTCATCATTCGAAACCAACTGTCCACAGATGTGTCGTTTTTTCGCATCTTCTAAAATCACTTAGTGATTTAATTGCATAGGCAAGCAAGGGAATGATAGGAGACTTGTAAAGTTTGTTTTATCCTGTTTTGAATACTCGATAAACCATTAATTCATCCATGGTTTATCTCGCTGACTTCATTTTGTACAAATACTGCAAATTTCTGAATTCAAACAATCCTTTACAACTTCATAGTTGAAGAATTCTACTGCATGGGATGTCGATTTCTCAATAGCGAAATTTGGTGGTCTCGGAGTTAAAGAAATGTTTTTTCTTAGTCATTTATATTATAGCTCTAAAGGACATTTCCTGCCAAAAAAAAGTTGTTGTGACAATTTTGTAATTGATTGATTCGGTTTTGTATGAGCCCGCGTCAAAGATGGAAAATTCGCAATATTTTACAGTTTTTCTTTGATAAGGTCGAAAACGCAAGCCAGGCGGTTGAAAATGTGAATGGTGTTTTTGGTACTGATATTGTAACAGCCCAACACGCGCAATTTCGGTTTCATCGATTGCGTATCGGTAACTTCGATGTCAAAGATGCACCACGCACTGGAAGGGCAAATGTCGAAAATTTCGATGACATCATTGACATTGTCGAGTTCGACCTTCAAATAAGCACGAAAAATATTTTAGAAGCATATGAAAGAGTCTACATATGAAAGGTAAGGTTTTTGCTGATGTTTGGTGGGACTGGCACGTAATTTCTACTATGGGCTGCTCCGGTACGATAAAACTTGGAACTATACTGTTAAAAATTGGTCAATCTGAAGGAAGTAATCGCCCAGCAGCGGGAAGCTTTGGCCAATAGGAGAGAAATTGTGTACCAGCAGAACAACGCCAGGGCATACACATTGTATGTGACTCCCCAGAAGCTCTGGGAGCTTGGTTGGGAGGTTCTTATTTTACAGTTCCTTATAGTTTGGACTTGGCACCAGGTGATTACCATCTGTTCTTGTCTATGGTAAACAATTTTGATGCTCAAAAATTCGATTCAAGACAGACTTGTACAAATCGACTGTCTCAATTTTTTTGGCAATAGGAACGAGAGCTTCCATGAGAAAAGCATAATGGAATAATTATCTTTAAAATGGCAATAAGATATCGTACAAAACGGCTCATATTAGAACTAAATCGAATCATGGCAGTTAAAGTCTTCAATTTTATGCAAAAAAAATGGATTTTTAAAATATTTCACCTTGGTCATTGTACAAAATCAAACTGTAGAAATCCACAATCACTGATATATTCGAAAGGGAGTCAATTTTACAAATGTCAAGCTATGAAGCTGCAACTGTCATAGAATGTCACTAGGAAATGTGGCAACTTAAAAAAAAAACTATTCAAGTCGAGTTATTCAGCGCACACGGTGGTGGCTCCAGGAACTTTTTGATCGAGGTAGTATATCTATCTAGTAGCAGCTGCTTAAAAAGAACCAGGGTATATAGTTTCTTGGGTAATCCGACGGACGGTATCTTAAATTAAAGTAAGTCTTTTTGTAGAGCCTATTCAAAAAAAAAACAAGTTTTATTTTCGAAAGGTTTGTTTGTCTGATTGTAACAATTGGTAACATTTTTGAGAACATCTCTTGGAATTCCATGACAATATTTTGGGATTGCATATTCATTCTTAGCAAACCATTTTGCTGTATGGCATAGCAAATATAGCCAATCTTTGTAGAATTGAGTGAAAACAAACCAAAGCATGACTGCAACTCACACACACACACACACATCCATAACTACACACACACACATGCAGAGCAGAATTTTCATTTTCATTTCATTATGGAGCCTCTTGTATTTACAAGCTGCTTGGCTGACTGGTTGCCTTTCTGGCAGCCAGGATGACGATGATGATGACGACGACGACGATGGCGGCGGAGGCAGCTGGGCAGCGCAGTACGGGGTTATGGCATTGCACTGGCAGCAGTCGGTAACTCTTCATTCGTTCAACTTAATTTGCATTTTATAACTTTTGCAATCATTACATGTTTATAGTTCTTCATTTAGCCTTTTTTTTGCGTTCATTCCTTGCAGCTACCACATTTCATTTCATTTTCATATATGCGATTTTTCTTTCTCTTTTTTTTTTTGCTGTTGCACATTTGTGTGTGCATAAAGCATTTAGCAACATTTTGCTTTGTGCAAACTTTTCTGCCGCTGAAAACGTGCAGAGCAGCAGCAGCAGGGGGAAGGGAGAACGAAAAAAAAATGGCAACAAAAATTTAAAAACAACGCTTGGCAAACTTTTTAATTGAGCTTACTATGTTGCATACCTTACGAAGCAATGCACAGTGCCATGCACTGTAATTGCAGATATTTCACTAAAGTCAAAAAATGCTGGTATTTTTTGGGTACAGCTGCATCCACCTGTCCACACACACACACACACAGCGTGTCACCCACAGGATACAGTTTATTAGAGCAGCTAGTTAGGCAAGCTTATCGCACACAAATACCGCCACCAGCCACATAAAAATGACAGTCATACATCAGAGTCTCAGAACATCGTCTTACTTGCTTTAAGACAGTCAACAGACACTTCATAATGACTCAGGCGCAGCTAGTTACGGACACCAACCGCCTCTCCATCTCTATAGCTTCGTGCACGTTTTAAGCTAAGTCCTTTTACCTACACCTGCCTTACTTACTACTGCTTACATATGTGAGTTCTGACTGGATCTGGCTATGAATTACATTTACGTAACGCAACGTAATCGCAACATGACAACAAGTAATGAGCTTTGCCCCACACACACACACACACACATTTTCACGCTGTCCTCCGAGAGGGAGGGAGATATATGTAAGCACATACACTGGGGAATCGAAATGCGTTTGGTTCTGTAAGTAGAAAAATTTCCAAGAATTTAACTAGTTGAAAGAAAAAAAGACGTAACACATAATCGTTTTAATGAAAATTAATTCCATATATGCGTAAGTCTATGTATGGCACATCAAGTATGCTTTCGCATTAAATTACTCGAAATAAAGCAAAGTTAGCAACTTCCTGAAATATACATAAGTAAACTGCTATTAGAGAAAATTGCATAAGTTTAATTTAATTGTAAAATAAGTCCATAATCGATTTACTGCAAATCTGTATTTTTGAGGACCAACATGGCCCATTGTGCTCCTCGATGCAGCTGGAAAGACCTAACAAAAGCAGGCCTTGACTTTTTTGGAACTATCGATAATCTCAATTAAAAACACTTTTTGGAAGTCCTCCATAAAAGTATCTTTTGAACTCTGATGAAGCATGGAAGCTAAAAAGTAATACACAATGGAGCTCTCAAACAGTGCTTCAATTTTTGTTCCAAAACTTTGTTTGTTTCTTCTCAGATTTGCTTATGCTCCTTCTGAGTTATTTTTATATGATCTTAACGTTTTTCAACAGACATATCGATCGTGTTCCTGACTGAGACCCATTTGTAGTTTTTAAATTTTATGAATACATATTGTTAGATATGGATTTTTTGGACCCGATAATCAGTCGTATTCTCCGATCTTTGGAGCTTCTAAGCTGTTAGAGTCAATACCTTATAAACTAAATGCAGGCTTTGTGTTTTTAGAAATATTTGTTAATTACAAATCACTTATTAGAAGCCATTCTGGCAAGTTCCTTTCAATCTCTGATGAAGGGTGCAAGACAGAAAGTAAGAAAGAATTAATGACAGCGCTTGTAATTAATATGTTTCAAATCCTCTTTCAAACCCTTGTTTGTTCTCTCGCAGATTCGCTAATGCTTCTCCTGAGATATGTTAATATGATTTCAGCGCTCCTTCGGTAGTGCATCATGTCATGGCTGAGATCCATTTTTAACTATGGAGTTACCAGATACCCAATCGCATTCTCTGATCTTTGAAACACTTCTATGGTGTTACTGTTAATACCTCTTAACCTAACTGCAGATTTTGTTTTTTTGGAAATGCATCTTAATTAGAAGCACTTTTAAGTAGCCATTCTGGGAGTAACTTTTAAACTCTGATGAAGAATGGAAGCCAAAAAGAAATTAAAGGCAGAGCTTGCCAATAATGTTTCAAATCTTCTTCCAAATACTTGTTTGTTCCTTCCCAAATACGTCTGTGCCCCCCCCTGAAATATAAGTATATGATCTTAGGCGCTTCAACAGAACTTTCATGTGTATATTGGATACCCAATCCCAATCTCTGATCTTTGGAACAACTCTAAGCTGCGAAGGTTGTCTTTCAAGCTCAATATGATGTTAAGGTTGCCTACATCGGAGTAGTTCGGGTCGCTGATACCAAATAGGCAGCACAGTTGTATTAAGTTCTATCCATAGCACCAAATTAAGAAATATTTAAAAAAATACTTTATGAAATTTTGAAACCAACCAACTAGAAATAATTCTATTGTATTTACAATTAAACTGCAGCCTTCCTTCCACTTTCTTCTGAATCAATGTATTATTTAAAATTTATATAAAAATGCTATAGATATTAAAGCGTACACTCTATGGGTCAGCAAGCTGTGGTGAATCATAACAATTTTAAAAAATTGACTTAGGTAAGTAAACCCAACAATATAGATATAACAGATCGATAGGTTAATAAGAGTTTTGCAAACATTTCTAAAAAATCATGTTCTACTTTGGACTTTCCATGTGTTTAAAGTACGGAAAGCTTTTATTTTTCTCATTCAGTGTTCAGTTTTAGAAGGTAATAATTTTTCTACCTCAAAATATTTCTATTACAAGTATTAATAGAAAAAAAAATCAAATGATGAGTGACGTAAGGATATCACTCGAATTGTTGGCGATAGAGTTGGGATAAATTTTTACAAGCGAACCTTGTATGAACTGCAGTCTGCAAAAGTGCAAATGGAAACAATCAAGAAAATGCCTGCAAGTAAGTTGACTTTAATAACTTTTTAATGGGTTGTTCAATACGTTCGGCACATGAACAAACTAAAAAACTCAAACAAACTTAAAATAATAGGTTCCAACGATTTTTAGAAAACTGTACAAAAATTTGCATTTTAATTTTTTGTAGATTTCGTTTACCTCACTCTTTATATCTGGATTATTTAATAAAATAACTGCCAAAAAAATAAAACTTTGTAGATACATTGCGCAGCTCTCAGAGATGCTGTCATCAAGCGCGAATATTAATAATTATGATGTTTTAGCATTCTTCTACCAAGTCCAATTTAATAATAACAAAACATATTGATTGGATGATTGAGAAGATTTGATTTTTCGAGGTTTTTTAGCTTCTGTGTCACTCTGAGTTGAAACAAACTAAATCAAACTGGATCGTTTTCATTTAAGAATCTAGTAAATATGTTTTTAGCATGCGAATGTAACTGCGTTTGACTTTCTGCTTCAAAAGAAGTGATTTCGGCTAACTTCAGCCTTGTAGCTGTGTAACCACTGTGTTGAATTGCTTTGATATTCAAACGCATGCATACAAACCTAAAAAATACTTTGGCAGAAAGTCTCAGGCAAAATGCTTTCAGGAACGGAATCAAAAAAAAAAATCAAGAAAAGGTGGGTTCTGTCAAGCTATTTTCTCAAAGTAGGCAGAAATTAGCTGTTCTTTTTTACCTTCTTCGTAAATTCTTTGGGCCTTGGTGGCGTTGTAGGAGCGTAGACGTCGCTGAAGCGAAAGGTCGATAGTTCAATTCCACCGCGCAGCACTGGCGCATTGGTATCTAAGAAAATCCCTTCTAATTTAAGATACCATCATTCGAATTGGGCTATAAACTGTAAGTCCCTCTTCTCTTCGAATTACTAGAGATATCTCCCTGCTTCGCCTTTAGAACGATGACCAAAGTCTAGGAGAATAATTGTTTTTCTTCGAAAACTTAACTCAACCTTATTTAATTATTTACATAAAATACAAATCTTATCACCAAATCAAGCACAGACAAAAACCAAATCACTGCTCTCAACCTATTTCTTTCAGTGCAACGACAACTTACCCACATCAGCGACAGCTTTCGACACTACTTAGCATTTCTTCGTTGCAACAGCAAAGGATGAGAAAAAGCGAAAGATGCTGCATAAGCAGCAGCATCTTGGCGGAACTCCTTTTGCAGCTATTTCTCATTTTTTGTTACTGTCCCCTCGCTTTGGATGGTAAGGATGCCGCCTGAAGGTGTCGGTTAAATCATAGCTGCAAAAGTATCTCTTCTCCATTGCATGGCAAGTTGATAAGCATCTGCACTTCATTTTTGCACTTTTTCGCTTAAGTCCTTCAACAATTTTATTACAAGCAACTTAAAACTCGTATTTCTTTGCCAGCTTTCGTACGCTGCTTGCTGCGTTTCCCTTCAACTCCTTCAACTCCTTTGCCAGCCTCATCTCTACTTCTCCACTTCTGCTACTACTTTCTATATCTTTGGATTTTATATATATAAATATATATATTTGTCATACTCTTCTTATTTATTTGCAGTTGCAATGACGATGTCCTGTCTCTCAGTTTGTCTGTATGTCTGCCGCTTCTCGTAAGACGTCGGCATCAACGTCGTGATATTTATTCAAGTGTGAGCATCAGCATCAGCGCCAGCATCGGGAGCAGTGAAGTAGTCGCCGCCTGGCAATATACCATCCAATACGATTTAAAGTTCTTATACCCACAGATACACACAGGCACATAAAGATACACTCTCCCACGCACACACATACACACATTTTCAATGGGCAAGTTGCAAAGTGCCAAGTCCATTAACGTGCCCGGAAGATAACACTGACACTGTGCTTGGATCAGCGACGTGGTTGGGGTTTTTTACAATGGGGTTGTTGGAATTAATTTCCTGAGTTTTCTTTCGTTTGTTTTTTGATTGTCAAACAAAGCTAATTTCTCAAAAATGGCATTGCGACCGAAATTGGCAAAATGATAGAACTCATGATTTGAAGATGAAATATGTAATTTTTGAGGTTTTCAGATTTTGCTAAGATATAAATCAGTCGGATTCTACTAAAAATATAAAATTTCAGAAATTCGTTAGATGATAATAATGAAAGATTGCATTATTGTATAGATAGAGATATGGAATTAAGAGAAAACGGGTTACATTTTTTGCGCTATTCTTCCAATGAAATATCTCAAGTATGCGGAAAAGTTGCTACAATATTTACATACAGATAGCTCAGATTTTACTGCATGTATGCAACTTGAAAAATTTCTTAGATGTTAACGAATTCGAAGCTAAGTCCCAAATCAAATAGCTCTGCAGCAGCCCTATTTTACCAATAAATTATCTTCTGTATCTGGAAAAGTTGCTACTGTTTTTGGTCAGTCGGATCCTACTACCGTATACATTTGCAGGAACTTCTTAATCCGTAAAGATTTCAGTGCTTCAACCCAAACTAATTGCAAATCGCAGGAAAGGTCCGAGATCAATAACTTCCAATTTTTTGCCGTGCAAAAATGGCTACTCTACAATGGAACAGGTCCAATATCCGCAAAAGTTGCTACATTGTTTGCCTATAGATCGTTGGTATCAATTATATAGAATTTCAGGAAATTCTTATATTTGAAACTTTTTGCATTTCAGCATTTCAAAATAAAATATAAGGAACCCTGAGAAAACTTTAAAGATTAGCAGTTTTTAATTTTTTCATATTCACTTAATGAACCATCTCCAATATGCAAAAAAACTGTTACAATTAGGATTAGCCGGATCTTACTGAAAGCATGGCACTTCCGAAATTTCCAAGATCTTAAAACATTAAATATTTTAGTATTTCGAACAACAAAAAATAAGTAGGAGAAAAGTTTCGGTCTTCAAGTCAATTTTTAATTTTCTGCTGTGCAGCAGCCCTATATTTCCAATGAATTATCTTCAGTCTCCGGAAAATTTACTAGTCTATCCTAACCCCTTAAGCGTTTAAGGGCTTATTTTCTTAACATCTACTTAATACTATCTTGGAAACCGTTCCAGAGTCTAAGAGGGCCACT
This sequence comes from Chymomyza procnemis, assembly GCA_035046065.1. Taxonomy (NCBI): domain Eukaryota; kingdom Metazoa; phylum Arthropoda; class Insecta; order Diptera; family Drosophilidae; genus Chymomyza; species Chymomyza procnemis. The sequence continues at coordinate 12,504,677 of JAWNOJ010000024.1, forward strand.
GTGTCTGGCAAGTATGTATCCCAATCAGATCAGCCAACACTCACCCCATGTCTATGTGATCTCCTTAATATTTATAAACTACCTTTTCTTGGATTGGATTTATACGAATCTTGTGGCCGATTTACTGATATATAAGCGAGTGAACACCACATTTTCCTTTACGAGGAACTATCACGACAGAATTTCCAGAGCTATCAGTATATAGCCACTTTATATAAATCCTAAAGTCACTCTACTCATATCTTAGGCAGTAAGATTAGCGCTTCTTATTTAAATACTTCCTAAAGTAATTGCAGTTTCTGCAAAAATCAAGTAACTTTTCAGCGTCACCCCATAGGCAGCGTTGAACCCCCAGTCTACTGCACCACTGTCTGCTGCTACCACAAAATCTACTCCAGCTGCCGCTGCTTGGCTCCTTGCATTATGCAGCCTGTTTGCCAATCGGCATTAAAATCAAAAACAAGCAAGCCCAAGTCCATGTCCTCGTAGTCATAGTAGCTACTGTCTCATACCTGACGCCTTTCCCACGTTGTCCTTGTCTTCGTTGAGTTGTGTTGGTTACCTGCACAAAGACGCACAAATCCTTGCGCCAAGTTGAAATAAAGTTGAAGTGGCCAGCGGGCGTCAAAAGAAAAATTGTTACAAAATTGCAATAACTCACACCAGTGCGTCAAAGACTAAAGAGCTAAATAGAGAACAAGATGGAGTGGGCGTGAGTGAGTGAGCCAGTGAGTGAGGAAGCTACGAGCAAGGACGCCATTTTGTGGTTGAAACGGCGCTGTGGCATTTCGAACTAGGCTCCTGCCTCTTAAATGATAAATAGCAGCGTTCAGAACTGTTTCAATCTGTGTATCTGTGTGTGTGTTTCTGTGTTTATGTGGCAGGCATATGTGTGTGTGTGTGTGTGTGTGTCTGTTTGTGGGTGCCACAAGATTTATGTTGAGCATCAATTGCCACATTCGTCTAAGATTTGGCTGCAGGGGCTGAGGGGGCCTGGGTAGCAAATCTAAATCTATAGTGTTGCTGCGACTGGTTAGACCAAATTACATGAATCTGTCTGCAAATTTGAAGTCTGGGTAATTTATAAATGAAGTATGTCGCAGTCATATTTGAGGCTCAAGTGGCAACGAGCGGCAGCTTTGGCATATCTATGCGATGCTGGGATATGGAATACCGGAAACCCGCTCCTTAAGTGCATGGGCAAAGTTTCGCCTAAATATGTGTCTAGATGCTTGTCTATGGCCTGTTGTAGTCTGTCTGCATGAATGACTAATTAGAGGGCTGCTTGACTTCTTGGACGCCACACCAGCTGCTTGGGGTATGGGTGGCGCTCATGGCGTATGCTTAATATTTCGTTAAGAGTGCGCATACGTGACGCGTAAAGGGGCATATTTACTGCGTTGTGCGGTTTGTTGTTGGGTTTGTACTAAAGTTAATTATTAGTTGGATTGAGTACTGTAAGCTATGATTAAAGAGAACTATTATTTGCTGGTGAGCAGGTAAGTGCAAGTAAATTTCTTTCGATAAAGTGGATAAGATTCAAAAACATTATTGGTTGTAATGATTTTAAATTTGATTGCCAAATATCACTTTAGTTCCTTTAGATCTTCCATGCCTAAGAGGACAATAAAAATATATTCATATTTAGGGCACTTTTCGATTTTTAAATATTTTCTGGCCAAATTGGACAAGTTAGCCAGGAAAGGGAAAACGTAGCCATCAACATATAGATAGATGAGCCTTCTAATAGGCCTCGCTAAGCTCTTCGAAAAAGTGTTGCTCTTGAAAATTGGCCCGCATCTCAAAAAGAACAACCAACACATTCGCTGTATATCAACTTGGGTTCTGCAAAAAAACATGGAACTATCGGAAAAGTTAAGTGCATCACGTTAGCAATTCACATTGTCTTCGAATATCGAGAACACTGCAAAGTCATATTCACCGATGTTGCAGAAGTATTCTAGAAGTATGCTACCAGGAAACACATACAAGTTGCTGAGGTCGTAGCTCTTGCATGGAGTCTTTACTCTAAGATACGGCACAAGTATCTCACGCTATTTCACAATCTCAGCTAAAGTTCCCTACGGCATTGTGCTGGCACCGGTTTTCTACAAGGTTCTTCGAACTAACCGATAGATAACCAGCTAACAGCTTCAATATTTGCCGATGATGCAGTTAGTGGCTCCAAATGACCATTAAGGATAAGCAAGTAACTATTCCATCACCTAATATCTGTAGAGCAAATTGGCTCATTCAGTTAAAAGAAAATAAATGTCAGCAGGTAACATTAACGCTCAATACTTTTAGCTACCCGGCCGTATTATGGGGGTAATGCCTTCAGAAGCAACCTAGACATTGTCCAGCGAGTACAGTCTAAGATTCTGCGAGCAATGACTGGTGCACCGTTGTACTTAACATATGCAAAAGCTGTCCTCACGACCGAATTCTTTTGCAAAATTAAAAAATAAATATATTCCCCTTGACTATGTTGGCAACGCTTCAAAGGCGGAGCATGAAGATATCTGCATTGATATCTGTTCAAAGAAGACAGCAACTTATTTTCAAGCCGAATACGAACGGCGGTGGCTAGAATTAAAAGAGATTTTAATGAGCAAAGCGTTTTAGCAGCAATTTATTTGCTAGCTATGTCAGTGCTAGACAAATGCAGTATTATCAAGAACTATAAAGTGGAAATAGATAAAAAAGATATAACAATTTTAAAAAAAGTAGAAAGTTAGAAATAACCAGTTATGGCCTTGAAGTTTTCTTTTAACATTTTATTGTACTTTTTTAATGTTTCATATACTTCTACAACTGCAGCCCGAATTTTCTCTTATAGTTAAGAGTTTTGTTCGAAAGGGTATGCCCAAGCTGCATATAACAAATTTCACTTGTCTCTTTTGATTTGTGATAGTGTGTTTGTGAGTATGGGGCGTTCAGAGCAGACAAGCGTTTTAAGTAAATTACAAGCAATTGATTAATTTATGTGTTTATGTACTCTTAGGCTAAATACAACTGCTTAGGGGTCCTCGGGTCCTCTCAAGCCTCGTCAAAGTGGTCTACACTTTCGAAGCAAGACATTTTTAATTAACATAAAAATCAAATTTGCAGTATTTTGACTTTGGCAATGTCATTTTTATGGCCAGACAAAGATACTTGATTTTATATTGTGATCCTTTATTTTTTCGTATAGGTTATGTCAACAACAGCTTAACCTTATGGCCAACGATGTGTGCCATAATGTGTCTGTGTATCTACGTGTATCCATGTCTCTGTGTAAGTATCTGTAGAGGAGCCAACACCTGGCATTGTCTTTGTTGTCACATTAGCGGCATTCACACGTCGCAGCAATTTTAAGCAGCGGCAGCTTAGCAGGCTGTGCCATCTGTGTCTGTCTATAGCTCCTTATCTATCTCACTTGCTCGCTTTAGCTGCAACTATAACTGCCTCTCCCTCTGACTCACTTTGGCCATTAGCCCGACATAGTCAGGCAGCACTGCGTCTGTCATAATCATTTTGATGCTTCACATTTTCTGACACTCGTCTAAAGAAATGAAAACAGGCCAGCAGAAATAAAACTTATGAATGAACGATGCTGCATATGAGAAAAGTCATTCTAGTTGCCAAGTGTGTCAGTTTATTGCGCGCTCATTAAATAATTAGCTGTACCACTTGCAGGGAGGAGAAATAGGAAAAAGAACAGCGGATGTAAACTTTAAAAGAACAGCAGAGTTGAAGATTGCATAAGCTTTAGTCCTTAAGTTCTTAGTTAGACTAACAAATTGCATTGAAACTTAGTGATATGAAGAGCCAAGTGTTGATTCTCTGCTTCTCTTCTGAGAATTTCGATTACTGACCCACGTTGCTGTCAACAGCTGACTTTGAGCGGTCCATTTCAATTTTCTATCAAATTATATACAATTATATACATTTGATCTCTTTCTGCCTTATTTCACTCTAAAATTATCTGTAAAACTATCTTGATATAAAGTTAATCTATCGTCTTTGAAAACCTTAAGTCCTCTTCTTACAAAAAGTGTTCCATAGATTTTTCTAAGTAACTTAACAGAACTTGTTACTAAAATTATCTCTCCCGCTGTCGACTTAAATTCAGCAGAGATCCCTAAGCTCTTTTGTTAACTCTAAACACCATTTCCTGCATCGCTATCTTTCAATAATAATTCTGAAAAAGCTGACTTATTCCCTTAACCCAAATAATTCTGACCCTAACTATCCATGTTATCTACCACATTCAAACTTTGTTACGAATCCTAGAATCCGTCTGATATGACGTTTTGCTATGTTGATTGTCCGACAATTCGGATAATGTAAAATGTGTTTTCTACTGTTCCTGATAACATTCCCAGCTGTATTTTTAAATACTCTACTCACTCTCTCCTATACACATTTATCTTTTCCTAACTAAAATACTCTTATTCTCAATTTTTCTGAAATTAATCCTATATCATTTCTATTCCCAAAAAATGCTTTTAAAACTAATGTCAAGAACTATGGTATATTGTATGCTGTCTGCAATTCCATCCACCCAACATGGTTCTGTTGAACTTCGATCTACTTCTACTATTCTTTTAGAACCTTTTTCTCTTATTAATTATAAATATATTGTAAGTAACTTGCCATCAAAACTCAATGGGTGGAAACACCCAAAAATACAAAAAAAAGAACAAGCAATTTAATTTACAAAGTGCAATATGGAGGTGACTTTTTCGATTTATATATCGATAAATATCGATAATGTCATCTCTATTATCTGTCATTTCAGATACAATAAAAAGGCTTGGCGTCTGGCTGTCAGAAATTATAGAAAAATTTAAACTAAGCAAACGTTTCAGTGTAAACAAACATCTCAAGTTATTCACAACTCACAGCGTAGAAACGTCGGAAAATTTATTTAATATTTCATTTAATATACAAACTATCTCCAGTTTGTGTTGCAACAAAAAAAATTCTGACGTAACTTTGGATTCTAGCCGGTTGATACTTTTCGAAAAGTGCATTCAATATGTTTGGACGACAGAATGGAGAAGGAAATTCCAGCGGGAATAGCAGAAATTTGGTCGAGTTTCGTGCTGGCCGCATGAACTTAGTTGGCAAAATAGTGCAACCTGATGACCGTAAGGGACTTGTGTATATGTGGCAAGACGAAGATGGTTTGATGCATCTGTGCTGGAAGGATCGCACTACCAACAACGTTGAAGAGGATCTAATTGTATTCCCGGATGATGGCTTTGAATACAAACGTGTCGAACATTGCCCAACTGGACGCGTTTATGTACTGAAATCTAATTCACCGAAACGTCACATATTCTTCTGGATGCAGGAGCCTAAAACGAATAAGGACGAGGAGTACTGTCGTCGCATAAACGAGTTGTTAGGGAACACACGACCTGCGCAACACACAAACTAACGATCTACAGTTCATGCTGTCGCCGCCGCAAATATTCCAGCCATTCGGCGGCGTAGCACGAATGGGCGGCACATAACTCATCAAACAATGGCGGCTCGCCAACTGCGCCGCAAACAACAGAAATGCGTGCCTCATACACTCAATTCCCCCAATGCCTCGTATGTCAAGCGGCGGTCATTCCAACGTATCTGGTGGCAGCTTACAAGGCGTGAGCGCTGGTAATACCCAATACCACATCTGATGGCAGTCGTTAACTAAATATCAGCTGGGACCAGTTGTTAAGCAATTTGAGCTACCCTATGCAGCGTTAGTAGCTGCCTATGCCTGCCCGAGGGCGCAAAAAATGAATCAAAATTCAATGTCGTCTCGTCTAAGCATACCTGCCGAAAAGCCGGACGACACCTCAAAATAACCAAGGTCTTAAAGTTCACTTTGTAAAACAAACAATACGCAGATTTTGAATAAAATTGGTCATGCACAGTTGAAATATAGCTAAAGCTCAAATGGATCTTACTATAGTTTATTTTCGAAAAGTTATTGGTAGAAATATTTAGAGCAAAAAAAGGTAACACAAAGTTTTTATGCGAAAACACTTCCCTAACCATATAAAGGTTGAAATTCTGAAGATATCCAACTAACACATAATGACACGGATGCTGAAAAATTGTTGCAAAACATATATCTTCTTCACTAATTAAGATATTACTAATCTTGGCGCTTCAAGTTGGGAGTTCTGGCACAATGACGTCACATCGGAATAATGGGTCTTGAAAGTTAAGATTTATGAATTCGGTTTCTTCTTTAATAATATGGTATTACAGCCAAAAATGATATCAGGTGTGATAATAGACAATGTAAAAAAAAAATAATATATATAAATAAATGGTGTTGAAGCCACAAAGGTGTTATAGGAAATTTTTTATTTTTGTAATTATAACCCTCTTTTATTCCTCTATCTAGGTTATGTTTCATATAAAAGAAATACTTGAAATATAATGTATAGAAAAAAGTTTAATATTTCAGAAGGAGAAGGAAAAGTTCAAATTCGCGAAAAAGAATACGAAAATTCAAAATCAAGAGGATGTCAATTGAGAAGAAGGAAAAGATTAAAGAAAATACTCGCGTGGAAAATTTAAGCAAATATCTTTTGAAAAAAACAAGAAAGTGATATAGTTAGACACTTAAGGGCAAAACAAATTCACAAAAAAAGGAATGTGCATTTGATTCGTCCAAAATCCAAAAAGCAGAAATTGGTGTTAGGGTTGGTAAAGGAAAAAAGTAGAATATTTGGATATAGGGAAAATTAACTGGAAATGTATTAAATAAACGAGATTTTTTGTTGACCTTAAATAACAAGAATATTTTAAAATAGTTTTTCTTGTATTTACTTATGTATACAATTAGGCCTTAAGGTAAGCTATTTGAATGGTCGGAGGTGGAGTTGACTCAGAGATTCCGGTAGCGAAGCGAGAACGTAGACGTTGACTCAACTGGACGCATCGAATGTGCAGTGAGAACTAATTTTAGCACCGATAATGGCAGCGCTTGCCAGCAGATAAGGCGACAGAGATCGGAAGCAATAAAGAAATGAGCAGAAGCCTGAAAGCGAGGGTTGTGATAAGTGATAACAACAAATTCCATAGGAGTGGCTTATGCTCCTAGTATGACTTCGAAGTTATATAGGTGGCGTTACGCTGGGTTTCAGTTCATAACTAAACAGAAAGAGTGTCAATATTGTAACGCTCTTACTTTCAGAAGTAAAATGTCTCGATCAAAACATTTTATGGTCATCAAAGAAAAATTGTACCGCCACCTCACGATAAATGTCCACAGAGGTATTGAAAAAAATTACGCTTTAAAATAAAGAAATACATCAATATCCAAAATGTAGGTTTGAAAGGTTTAGATCAATATTCCATCAGAATTGTAGGAGATCGCTTAGCTATCGTGGGATGATTGGGGGCTGGTGAGCGAATCGAAGTCCCCTGATATATAAATAATCATATTAAATATTAAATTATTATATATAAACTTATTACATTATGGAAGACTCAGTTTCTACCTATTGTGTCTTCTATCCTAAGTTATCTTGCTTTTGCTTAACCAATCCCCTATTTCAGCATTGATGATTTGTGTTTAGATTTTGTGAATGTTCAGTATGTGGGCCTCGGTAGCGTAGTGGTAGCGCAATCGTCCCAAAATCGGATGATCGGTGGTATGATTCCACTTTGAAGGCTTTGACTAGCACTGACTTAACTAGCAAATAGAGTGGATTGTATTTACCCAGGAAAATCTCTATTAACTAAACAGACCGCCGTTCGGACTCGACTATACATTGAAGATTCCTTTTAACTTGGAACAGCTATTAATAGAGATGTCTCCGCACTCCAACTCTAGATCGATCAATAGGGAAAAAATATATTTAGTTTCATAGGTTGTTTAAGTTAATTTTTTAATTGACAAATTCACAACATTCTAGACGTATCTCATATATAATTTTATCGAAAAAGACGTACAATTTGTTGCGTCGAAGTACTACAAGCAAGTCGAAAGATAGACTTTAGCTTTAGACAACAGAATCCCAATTTACACAATGCACAAAAATTTCTCATATATCATTTTATCGAAAATCGATGTCAATTTAATGGGTCGTAGTACCACAAGCATATCTTTCGACTTGCGGTTTAGATAATAGAATCGCAATCTGCACAATGCACAATATACAATACTTTTTAAAGCATAAAAAACTTTAAGCAATTTCACGCTGATTCAGTAATATCCGCTCCAAAATCATTTCCAAACTCACTTAAATTATTTTGCATTTATAGCATTGCCCAACCAACTAGGTGTTAAATTTCTATGAGTTTGACATTGTTTGTTTTGTTTTTTTTTTTGGACTCACTGTTGTGGTTATTATTGTGTTTAGCTAAAAGTTAGCAACTTCAATGATAACTAACAAAAAGTTTTAACTACGACCAGATCAGAAGCAACTATAACAACAACTACGTCAAATGAACCAACAAACAACCAACAATGACAATGACCACTTGTCGTTGGCAAACATTTGCAAAATGGCTGCCAAAAGTGGTGGGGGAGAGGGTGGAGACAAAAAAGACAAAAAACAGGGAAAAAAAATGTCAAGCGCTGTTCTAGAAATTCATGTAAATTTAGTCATTTGCCACAATGGTCGCACACACACACACATTCACAGAACTACATAAATATATGAAGCAAGTTTATACGCGGTGTAAGTTGCGATAATAGAATTTATGAATTGAAACATAAATATTCTTCAGCGGCAAAAACACGAAAAGCTGAGTTTAAGATATAAAATTTAGAACATAAATAACTATATTATTCCTTTACTCATCCTTAGTATCTTAAGATAGTTCCGCCTCAATCTGTAGAATATAAAGTACTTCTAAAGATAAATATTCCTAAGCAAAAGTTTAAAAAGTAACGTCAAGAAAATTCAAGTCTAACAAAAGAAACACTTAAAAATTGTCAAACGTAATTTCACCGAAACATGGTCAAAAATAGAGCAAATGCCGAGCTTTTTGCTGCAAGAATCAATCCTTCAAAAAGCATAATTTAGGAGACATTTGGAATTATATATATTTAATATTAAAAAGTAGTTGAGTCATACAATAAGTCTACTGCTTTCGATATTTTTCTTTGTTTTGTAGGGCTCTATATCTTTATTTTATTTGTAAAATTTTGTACAACAAAGCAGAAGTGTATAGCTATTTAGGTTAAACTTTTTAGTTTAAAGAAGATACATATATATTCATTTAAATCAAACTCCTAAAACTGCTAATGTCTCAAGTATAAATTTAATTGAAAACTTCAGAACTTTTATAAGATTGCAAAAAAAAAAAAGATTTTTATATTATTTTATAAATGTTCTCCTATTCTTTTAGGAAATCAGTGGATTTCTAAAAAATATAAAATTAAAAATTTAACAAATTAAATACTACATAAAATATGCTTTTATTAGACAACTTTCTTTTATCTTTTTTAAAAGTTTAATACGCAACACATTTGTAAAGTTCATTGCACGAAGAGTTTAATTGCGATCTTATAATTTACATAGTTCATGAGTACTTTGTGATATTAGAGGTTATGAATCAGATAAACTTTGATTTTCACTATTTTTAAAAATAATAACAGGGTATTTCTTTATCAAGCTTAAAATATTCTCGCTCATTCGATTCGTTCACTTTTTTTGCTAACTTATGGCTATGCCAAGTATCAATGGTTTTTTGATTTTTTTTATCGTAATTCCTGATTTTTAAACTGTAAAACATATTGAATTATATTTATTAACTTTTTTTGTAGCCAAAGAAATATTTTCTAAACGGATAAGAAACTTAATTCTCAAAAGAAAAAATGGCTTGATTATAAATTTTTCATACTTGCGTTAAAATTTTCATTTTCAAATATGTCAAAATACTCAAGATTTCTGATATGTTTTTGGTATTCTTTTTTATATTTATTACAGCTCTTAAATAAAGCTGTATTGAAAGATAATATTTAAGAAATATATTAGCCTTCTCATGATTCAATAATCATAAACAAAAGTTCTTTAGTGTAACTTAATGTTGTCTGACACTTGAGATTTTCCAGTTTTTTGCCTAGATTTCAGTACACATCCAGAATCCAGTATACATCAAGACACTTTAATTTATATAAATAAAACGATTACAATAATCACAATCATTAATTTTTTTTTACTGAGGCCATCTAACATAAATCTGTTGAAATCAGAACGCACTATTCTCTGTTTAAATGAAGGCAATTTCGTTAACAAATTATGCATTTATATTAATTGTATATTATTGTTATCACTTTTTTATGCCTAAAACTATTATTTATAATTTTAAAGTATGTTTTTTTTATATACAATATTTTAATATATAAAATTCCCACGCATAAACGCATTTGTTTTGATGCATAGAAATTTGCCCACTTTAAGTTTCATTTGCATTTAAATCTCATTAGTTTTTAATGGTTTTAGGTTACAGTTTTGTGCCCTTTTTTTTCCGCTTCACCACCGCGTCAATGCACTCTCATTCGCTGTACAAAGGGGCGTATGAGTGCTCGTGTGCGCGTGTGTGTGCGATATCCGGCGGAAACGCGTAAAACGCTGCCGCTGTCGTTGGCTGTCGCTGCTGTTGACGTGCCACTTGCAACACGCACAAAAATATTTGAACACAAAATGCGTTTTTAATGTGTCGACCTTACACATCTACGTCAACACCCTTAAGCCCCGAACTTTCCGGGATTCGTGTGGTAACCAGGTGTGTGTGTGTGTGTGTGTGGGAGTGTGTGATTGTGAATACTAACACAACTAACGCTCTTGTCATTTGCCAGCTTTTGTTGTTCCTGTTGTTGTTTTGTTTATTTAATGAAATTCATATATAAAACATATGTTGCATGCATTTAGGGTTTAGTTTATTGCACAATTGTTGTGTACTCAGTGTGCGGGGGTGTGTGTGTTGAGCACTTGACTTTAAATGAGTTCATTGCGCATTTGTGCATTCAAAAGCTGTCGCTGTTGTTGTTGTAAGTGCAGCTCTATTTTCATAATTCACTTTTACATAATTCCATGTGTTATTTACATTTAAAATTTTTCATAAAAGTGAAATGGTTTAGTGTTGTACTTAACTTAGCATACAAAATGTAGGAGCAACTACAAAAGCATCAATGAGTCAGTGACTTGTTTGGGCAAGCAAAGTAATTTTTAAACGTTGTACAACACTAGCGTTTCTTGTGGATAGGCAGTTGTAGGTGAGTTTTCTGTGGTCAGCAGATGTATAGCAGAGATCTCTGCATCCTATCCATGCTCGTGTATGGTACAAATGCATGGGTTGCGTCGCGGTATGTTCAAAATCTTTGGTCCCTTTCGGATTAGGGACGACTTTCATATCCAATGGAACCATGAGGTGTATAAACTCAATGACAACGATAAAGATGCTGTCCAGTGTATTACAGCACAACGTCTGTGTAAGTTAGGACAAGAAAGTGTTCGATGCGAAAGCCGAAAAAAAAAAGACGAAGAGGAGCAACATTGCACCGATGGAAAGGCCAAGTGGAGAAGGACCCTTGAAGTGAGCTAGTGAAGTCGACTGTAACCCGAAATTAGGTTGTATGGCCAAGTTAAGTGAGAAGTTGAAGCAATTCTGCATATATAAAATAAATAAATTTAATCCTCTTAACTATGATCACTATGATCATTGCATTGCCGATGAACTGGCCAGAGATGGAATTACCTCGACACTCTTCCTGACAAGGAGGACACTGGTATACCTATGGCGTCCTGCAAACTCCGCATACGTGACTTCTATGAATCAGAAGCCAACAAACTGTGGCACAACGCCACCCACAACTCGGACATAGCGCACCAAACTTGGCCGACGAGGTGTCGGAAACGCACCAACGAACTCTGCCTACTAAACAGAATTTGATGCTCCACAGCGACCAGAGTGCTTACGGGGCATTTGCTTATAGGCACGCACGCAGCCAGACTCCATGCTCCATACAATGACTTCTGTAGGAGCTGCCGAGACGAGGAAGAGAAGGAAGCGGTCGCCCACCTTCTCTGTACATGCCCAGCCCTTTGTAAGGCTAGGAAACAAATCCTCGGCGCTTACTTTTTCGTGTATCTATCAGATCTTGCCAGTAAAAGGCCCAGGGACATAGTGCGGTTCGTACGAGTCACTGGATGGGCTCATGATGCGATTGCAGACCAGGAGTGATTGGGAGAGAAGCCTTGCGGCATCACAATGGGCCTAAGTGTGCCAAGGGGATACTCCCTTTGGCAACCGCTCTAACCTAACCTAACCTAACCTAACTATGATCACGATACGAAAAACGCAATTAATAGCTGTTCGGATAGAACAGGGACCTATAGTTTATAGCCCAATCCAAACGAAGATGTCTTTAACTAATAGGGAGTTTTCTAGGTGAATTCAAACGCGCAGTCTTTTTAAAAATAAGTAATTATTGTTCAAACAGGATATATTTTATTTGTTTATTTACTTATTGTTAATTTAGGAGTACAACCAAGTCTAGTTGACCTATAAGTAACCGCTATTGAAATATCAAATAAGTACGAGGAGAATATAAAATAAAATATATAAATGAAATAATGAAGATTTGTTACCCAAAAAAAGCCAACAGCTCATAAAAGAGTTTCATTTTTAATGGTTTTCCAGGACGGTTGATTCGGTATGCAGTGCTTTAGGGTCAACTCTCTACGGAGTCTATAAAGCTGAAAGCGGCTTCCCATATGCCGTGAGCTTTCCAAATTTGCGGGTGTTAGTATGGATTGCTGTAAATATGTTTAAGGAAGTTTGAGAAGTGGATTTAACATTGCAACAAGTCCCAATCAAAATGTATCTGCCACATAAGCGCTTACACCTAAATTGGAAAACTGGGCCTTCTGGTGTAACATTCAAATAAACCCTAATCAAAATGCATCCCAGCGTCTCATACCTGTGGTGGCCGAACGCTTTAAAATGCAACTGAGCAGTACGGACTGGCTTCTTAGTCCCAGGAGTAATCCAACGCTTCTTACTGGTCTCTAAACCGGAAGGAGATGACTTATATACCAACGAAAATCACTGTTAATTGAAGATACCGCAGTTCGGATTCAGCTATGAAGTGTAGGTTCCTGTTCGCCTTCAACAGTTATACTTAGAGACATCTTCATGCTCCGCAAGTAGACGAGTTTCTACAATATTTAGCTCCTATCTGAAGATAAACTGGAAACACAGATTGCATACCTGCAAAATCAAACCCAATAAAATCCAAGTGATACATTCATAAATCATGCCAAAATGTAAGATTCTCCACGATAGGGGAAGAGCTATAGAAATCGATCATTAGATATAATCGAAGCACAAGCTTTTGGATGACTGGACAAACTTGACAATCACCCAAAATAGCTTTTAAAATGAATGATATCTGGCTTAGAAAAGAGATTTATTGCTTGAAAGGTACTAAATGTTTTCAAACATTTCCTATTGGGTTTTATATTTTTAAGCAAGAAAAGGTAAGTGTGATTTATATAATCCAAGAGCCAACTGATTCTTTTTAATCATTAAAAGATCTTTGCAATTTAATAAATGTGAAAAAAATCACAATCGAATACTACCGTGAGAATGCATTTTTATGTATACGGTAAGGGGCATTTAAATTGATCTTCGAATGAAAGATAGAGTCCATCAATGCATCGATATTAGCCCTGCGTACTGCTGATCTAACCATTCCTGCAGATGTTCTCATTGAAACTTCATCAATAGCTGCAATTGGTACTTACGTGAAGGAATTGAATCCTTACTGCTGCTAATTCGGGAATAAACTGTAGGTCCCTATTTTCTTCTAAGGGATAATAGGTGGAAAATACTTTTTATTTTAAAACATTTGCTGATTAGTACAGTAATGGTTTTGAAAAATGTAAACCGAAGCAAAAAGCAAAATATCCCGTCAAATATCCTAACAATCTGTAGAATAAATAGATAAATAAGATAGCCTTCAAAGCTCTTTTGCGAACTTTCAAAACTGCGCAAGATGAGGAGGTATACTTGTGAGATTAGTGCCATAATTCGATATCCATGGGCTAACCTGCAGCTTAGTTCCCGCCGGACCCTTGTAGCGGCTTAGAAATCAAGTACTCTCAAAATTCACTGCATTAAGCGGATTCAAACCTACGAAACTTTATCTGCTTTACTTCAATTAAGTTTCTGACACCGACGTACAGATGCCTATTTCTTTCCTAAAAGCTAAAGATATATATATATCTAAGTTCCGCCTTGGGAGTGATGACATTAGAGTCAAGAAGAAAAATTGTTTGTATTAACACAGAAAATGGATTAAAAATTCCTTAAAAGGCAAAACACATCACCTCGTCAAATTTCTTAAGAATCTGTAAAGTGAATAGAAGTGTCTGCGTTAAAACATTTACCTTCCAATCAGAATCTCTATGGAGAGCAGATTTAATTATTTCGCAAATTTTACTAAACGAATAAAGCGTTTTACTATAAAGCGTTCGTAGTTCTACTGGGACCTTTTAGTAGGAGCAATAGGGGAAGGCATACTTGGGAGATGATATCACGAACAGTGACTAACCTGTAGATCAGTTTCCGCTGAGCACTTGTGGCGGCTTAGATAACTAGGATTCTGCTCCTTTATTGCCTTATGCGTGGCGACTTAGATAGGAAGCATTCTCCAAAATCATTGCTTAAAGAGTGAGCGGATACTCATATACTTTATCTAACTATTTTAAAATATCACTAGGTATGTTTGGTTCCATTTTTCATGCACTTTTGTTGTACTACAATTAAGCTTCTGCATGTAGGTACATAATGTTTTCCATGCTAACCCAACAATTATGAAGCTTTATGATAAAAAATTTAATTTAGTTGTACACTTGCACAATTATACGTCTCTCGTTTCGGGTTTCAGCCAATCAGTGCATTGGCTGTGGGACCTAATAGACGGTTCTGTTCTGTGATATCGTCGATTGGCTGCTCTTGCCAATCGTGACGGTCTTAAATTTTCAATTCACATGCAATGACTTAATTGTTCATAATTCTGTTATCAGATTAACACAAATTCCCGTCGCTTAACGATAATGACCTCATGCAGTTTATGGGCACGCAAGTGGCTCTGGCCAGTGGGCTCAGGCCCCAGAACGATGCGCCATTTTGTTCGCCGGCCATTATCAGAGCTGCATGTCGGTTTTATCATGGCAGACATCTTGACGCGCTACAATCACTGCGAATACACTGGCCTCACACCGACTACAATGCCCCCTTCCCGTTTTGCATACGCTTTTCGACTCATTACTGCCTACTCGCCGTGCTACACAGGATTTATTCCTTCATGGAACTTTGCTGATTAAATAGCCACATAATTTATTATTCAAATTAAGTTTATCGGCCGAAACAAAGGCCTGTACCAAAGTCTGTCCCTCTGTGCGTCATGTCTGGGATGCACTTTGGTATCCAAATTGCTGCACGTTTGTTTTATTGATGGCCAACTGACGGTTAGCTGGGAGTGTGGGTGTGGGTGTGGGTGACTCTGTGTGTGTGTGTAAATTGACCTATCGCTTACACACTCACACACATAAATAACTTATATACTCGGCCATATATGTACATAGAGCAAACAAATTAGCTAGTTGGCCAGCGATTTGCGTTCGCATTTTATCAAAAATTCATTAACAAAATCGGTCACGAAGCTTTGCATTTATTTGCTTGACATTTTTCATTCAATTATAAATTCATATTGTATGTTTGGTGGCCATTGTACGGCCATTTTGTTGGCATTGTTATATGCGAAACGAAACGTGTTCAATAATTTTTTATGACAGTTCAAATTTGTTCGCTCAGTTTAACTCAAATGTCAAAGCGCGCTCAACTAACAAAAAGGATAATAAAATAAAAAAAATTAGCGACATAACTCTCTCTAGTTGGAAATATTTTTAGTATTTTATAATACATACAAATCGAGTATCAAAGTGTTCACGTGACATAACCTCGACCTAGGAATGCACTCATTGAATATCATATTTCCAAAAACAACAAAAATATTGACATCGTTTTATTTTATTAATTAATTTTGACTGTCAATTTTTAATATTTATTGAATAATTTTGCTTAATGCTGAACTAAAAAAATTTGTTTATACGAAAAATTGCATTCATCAAAAGTTTTTACTGGTACGAGGGACGTTGGTCAGAAAGCTGATATTAAAAAAAAATCTATATAAAATTTTATAATATTAATAACAAAATCAAATTTTCAATTCAAGAATTAAGTCTTTTTCTACAATTCTCAACTCCAATGGAAAGTAGGCTGTATGCTATACAAAATAATTTATTTTTATTGTTGCATTAATCAATACCCCTGTACAATTTAAATTGTTTTGTAAATAATTTCAACAATTGCTTAGATGTTTTTATACTCGTAGTTCATACTATATTAAGTTTACTGCACAACTAGTTTCATTTTATACATCAAAATTCAAAAGGTGAAAATTTTCACAAATAGAAGTGAATTAAATAATAACAAAAAATTTGCAGACAAAATATCTATAACAATTTATAAACTCGTTTAAAACGTTTTAAATGGATTTTTGTAAAAAAATAACAATGACATAGCAAAAACGAATGATTGATTTTCGACTGTCGATACTAGCCAACGAATTCAACAAAATTTTCGATATAATTGTTTTGCCATTGATTTTTAGCACAATGAAAAAGATTTCATTCAATTTTATACTTAAACAAAAAATACCATGTTCAAATTAATAAAAATGATCAAACTTGATGAAATTTAATAATTCTAAACAAAACTCAAAGTTCAACAGTCATTATAGATAAAAAAAACCTATCTTGGTCAACGCTGTTCTTTGGCTTCTATTTGGAAAAATGTTTACATTTATATGCTACTTTCTGTTTTCATCTTCTACATTGTAAATCCAAGTTCCATCAGGCTAGGAATACGGATTAGTTTTATTATATTTTTTCCTCGTTATCATTTATTATTTCACAATTTTTAAAATGTTTAACTTGTCTAATCTTAAGGTCAACTGAACTTAGTTGTACCCTTACATATTAAAAAATAAATAAATTAATAATTCTAAACAAAACTCAAAGTTTAACAATCATTGGTTAATCAATAATTCATAAGTTTAACAAAAAAAAAAAATAATATATATAATCCAAGTTAGTCAGTTAAATTAAAATATCGTACTAAGATTTTAATTGAAATAAAATATTATTCAAAGCGCCACCTGGTGTCCAGGTGAATTTTTTATAATATCATATAAGAGCGTATGAGATAGCAGATAAATGCAGCAGAAGCATGTAAGAGATGGCATGATTGCATCACTGTACTTCAGCTTTCTCTTGTTGATCAGATAGATGGCGCTACGCCTTAATTAGGATTTGTACCAGGAAAAGTAACTTATATTGGAAATGATTAAATAAATATGATTAAAATAAAGTATTTAATAATAAAAGACAAATTTTTAATAAATGCTCTGTTCGAAATTCTCCGAAATGATAACTTGTTTTAATGATTAACCTTCAATGCTTATTACAAACGGTGTATACTTTTGGGCATGCATTTAAATTACTTTTCAATGCAAAGTATTTGTTGTCAAGACTAATGCTAAGTTGCTTTTCGAACTAAATGAACTTAGCTATTTAATGAAAAAGTTATGCAAAATATTTAAAAGTTTTTAAATTATTATTTCTTTACCATTATTATATGATTCGCTTAAAGCTTACGCAAAAAAGGGAACTATGCTTATAAATGGCTTTGGAATTATATGTCTTTGACGCATGGATATTTGGGTACGTCATCCAGCTGTATTCTTCAGTAATTAAATGGATATTTGATATTATATGTTATGTCTTATAAGAGTTCGATTTCAGGAAGCAGTATATTTTTAAATTAAACAAGCAATGAATCGGTGTTGAGTTTCTGAATAATCTCATTCATCCGATTCATCTGCCTGCGATAGTCGTTCCCTATATAAATGAGAGCGAAAATTTAGCAAAGTATTTTCTATCAAACACCTGCACCCAGCACTGCAACATTCGCTTGACAAAACCCATACTTCTGCGCAGCATGAGTATCTTGTAAAACTTTGGTTTTATCATTCGAGTGAAGTATCTGATCGTTAGATTTTTCGCCGTGTCTTCAGGCTGTAATCATTTTGATATCAAGATTGGTGAATTCCTAGATAAAGTCAAAAATGCGTTTCTATGCGCTTTGTATTCCTGTTTGTAGACAGTATATCTTGCCCTCGTTGACAGCTAGATACACTTTCGCAGACTGCTTTTTGATTGCAGCAAAACCAGCAGTCACATCCCAATTACAATATCATCGGCTTATCTAAGGAATTGCAGACGATATACACCTTTCATCGCAAAATTAAAGCCGTCACATTGTAAAGAGTCAGCTTGTCTGAAACCTCGAACGCTATTGAAAGATTCGGAGACGTTATTTCCTATCTTGAGAGAACTAATGGTGTTGATCAATGTAATTGTGAAAAGTCGAATGAAATTCTTATCCATTGCGGCACAAAGGCACTCTCTTATCGGGCGTAAGCAGCTTTGTAATCAACAAAGAGATAATGAATGCCGATCTATTTATCGTAAATCTTTTCCCAAATTGTGTATTGAGTGTAGATCAACTATGCACGACAGCACCTCGTATACGATCTAAATGATTGTTTTATAATAAATAATGTTTATTTTACTATAAACTGAATTTGTAGTTTACACAAAAACAAAACCAAAAGGACACGTAAAAAAGTTCTCAACATTATTACAATAAACAAAAAAAGGTGCTATGAAAGCGGCAAAAAGTGCATACGAATTGGGTGCCAGAAGGATATAACTAATACAGTTGAGTTCATCAATTTACAGACGGTAGACATTTTCCAAATAAACCAGTAGCTTGACATATAGTACATATATACAGAGTGTGTCTACAGGTAAGGGCACTACTTTCCATAGCTGGCGCAGCTGCCACCAGCATGCTCGGGTTCTTCACAGGTAAGTGTATGCTCATCAAAGACCTTGTCTTCGCCGCAGCTAATTAGACGTGGATAGCCCTCAACGCAGGTGAAGAGTCTATGGCAATCGCCGGGTACGGGAAAACGTGGAAAGGGCCAAAAACGTGCAGCAACAGAGTTGGGATCCACCTTGGTGGGGCACTTGAAGCCAGTAACAGCTGTGGGTTTGGTGAAGAGTGAGTAGTTAAGTGATTATGTTGGTTAGGCTTTGATGTAACTAACCCTCGGGATTGCAACGATCCAAGAGCTGATCCGGCCAGTTGCAGCCATGTATGCGTTCATCATAAGCTAAACCAGCATCACAGTCCTGCTCGTGTGGCTCACCATGTGCGCACTTGATGTAGGTAGTGGAGCATTCTTTGGAGACCTCATAAAGTCCAAACTGATACTCACAGCCAGGTGTGGAAATGGGCGTAGCTGTGGGTGTTTGTTTTAAGTTAAGAGAGTGCATTTTTTCCTAAAGCCTTTGCACACTTACGGTCCCAGTGCCTGCCCTTGCAGTCCACAGCCCAGTTATAATTGCAATGATTATGCACGGCACCCTTGCCATCAAAGAGCAGTCCATTTTCACAGGTTTCCAAAGTTAACGTACCATTCGTGCAGAGAAAGAATTGATCACAGTTTTCGGTATGCGCATAGGCCTGTACACCATACTTTTCCGGACACTCTGGCGTGCCTACAGCCAAGCCATTAGCTATATCAAAGAAGATACAAGTTTGCAAGTTGTCAACAAATTCGGGTTCCATACGGGAAATATCTGTGGTGGCGCTTTGCTTTTTCCCTCCCCCCTCTCCATATATAAAACTATTTGGCAGCTTCCTATTATTAAAGTTGGCGGCTACATTGGATTTAAAGACATTTCCTACCAACTTTGTTGACGTCTTAAAAGCGTCTGAAACTGGTTTGTTGTAAGCATGGCTTGAAATAGAGCCGGCAGCGCTTTCGCGCATCTTCGAGTCTGCTGCAATCGTGGTAAGGTTTGTTTATGACGCAATCGCCAGCTGGGAGTATCAAATAAAGAAAAAAGTGGTTTGTTGTTGTTTCTTAAGATAACACTACGAAGTATTGTTTTGTACCAGCTGCAAAGAACTTCTCTTTGGAGAGTCTACGGGAAATGAAAAGAGTATAAAAAACTTTGCATATTTTAAAACAGAACCAACGTGCGCATAAAGTTCAAAGCGACTGGTTTAACCTGCCCAAAGCAAGTAGCGTTTGTTTCAATCAAATGTTCAACAGACTTTATAATTTTAAAGTTAAATTTTTTAAACGTTTTTATATTTTTGCGCGTTTCGCGCTACGTACCTGTCTGGCATGCCAAATTAGCTGGACTATAACATAAAATAAAAAAACAAAAAGATCACAAATACTTGCGTTCAATTTCAAGGCTTCATGCTAAACAATCAGAGCAAAATATGAGTAGTAAAACCTAATCTAAGGCATAGCCTTCAGCGCAGTACACTGAGAGTAGAATACAACGCTAGAAAACCGCACAAAATAAAACCAGTCCACGTAAACTGGATTCCGATTTTGACTTACATAACGCAAAACTCTTAAAAGCTGCATTCAAGAATAAGTAACTTTATATTAATAATCATAAAAAGCAACAACCCACAGCGCACTGCCTATATTATAGCTAGAAATATTTTTGAAAGTAAACCAAACACAAAAGGTTAATTGGGTTACCAGCGAACCATGGCACTTACCATAGCCAACCACGATTAGGAGCACCAAAGCGCCGCTCATACGTTGCATACGTTGCATATTGACGGCCCTCCAAAAAAAATAAACTGAACTCAAACACAAAGGAATTAAAATAAACAAACGTTTCGAAACCGTTAAACGGCTATATCGATAAGCAAAACTACCGTAAGACGTAGTTAACGGTTAAGCGTTCCAAACTCAACTGAAATTATGAACAACGCGCTCAGTGGTCTTCGGCCCAGCGTTCATAGCAAACCAAAAAAGTTTTGAAAGCTTTTTGGTCAAATATTTTTTATATATATTTTATTTTTTTAAGCTGCCAAAGTTTCAACTACCATGATATTTGTTATTAATTTTGTATATAAAATTAATTAATTATCGTTTTCTTACAAATATTTGCATTAACTCAAAGCAGCTGTGAATGACTATCGCTTTTCATAGAAACTGGTACGATTGAAAGTAAAAGCTTTTAAGCGGTTTGGTTTTTTTTCTTTTCCTCAAGTTCCATTGAAGATTGGCAAATAGCCGCCAGAGGCTTGGCGCTTGTATTGGCTTTGTCTTACTTTGTTGCAGACAACAACAACAAAAACAACGCCAAGTATTGCAAAAGAAACAACAACAAACAAGTTTTTAGTAAAATCAGATGACGTCTTGCCGTTTTTGCACTCTCTCATTGCGCAACTACGTCACTGATACACAGATCATTTCGATAATGCAACTAAAAATTATACTTTCTTACTCACAATTTTTAATTTATTATTATTTTTTCTATGTGTTCCCCTGTGTCTATTGTGCAGCATGTAGTACAGTAAAAGCCGATTTAAATTTGTAAAATATTGTACATGTGTATTTAAATGGTCAAGGAACCTTAAAAAAATTATTATTAGAATGGTAAGGTCGTTCTTCAAAATGTATTCCTATTAGGAAAACCTTTATTTCTGTCAACTTGTACCATTTCCTGTAAGTGCTCCAAAAGTACTTCGTCGGCAAAACTGCTCAAAATATAAAGTTTGCGAGAAAAATTATAGTAATTGCGATTTATTTTAAAATAATGGCTTCTAATACAGGCATTCCTGGGTCCTAATTTTCCAGGGTCTTATATGTTTTATGGAGACAAAACCTAATTTCGGAGTTTATCAAAACTGAAGACTCTAAATTTGAGGAGATTTTCTGAATATTTTCTCCCATTAAATGTAAAGATCATATTTCCAAGTGACTTTGAACACTTGCACGTTTTTAAGTTACGCGGTATGATTCCGCTTCTGCTATTTACAATTTGTAGCTTGATAGAAAATTCGACGAGTTATTCTAAATATCGAAAAGAACATTTTAAATTTTTTGTAACAATAAGAAATGAATAGAGTATAAATAAAGAAATAATTAAATGAAGACTCGAGATATTACTAGCTTTTACGCATATTTTCTCTTAAGTTTAAACTTTATAGGAACGTAGAGACCTTTGTTGTTTTTTCAATTATTTAATTCCGTCTCGGTTATTTAGAAGTTCCAAAACTTGTCATGAATACATTAAGTTATATACCGTGAAGAAACCTTTTTGTTTTTAAGAATCTGGAAGAATAAAAAAGTCCCAAAGCGTAGGCAACGTAGCAAAGGGTTAAAAAATTGAGTCCGGCTTAACAAAAAAAGGTAAATTTGAAAGAATAAATTGTTCCTCTAGAGTACGCTGTCATTGCACCAAAAGTGGAGTATGTATATATCTCTAGCTGTTTGAAGAGAAGCCTTACAGCTTAAAGCCGAATCAAAAAGACAGTAATTTAAATTAATAGCGATTTACTATGCGAAGCGTCGTTGTTAGCTGTACCAGTGCTAGAGCAATGCTGCTGCTGGGAATAGAAAGTCCGATCTTCGGAGTTCGGGTAAGCCATAGAGAGATTATGAAATAATATTTTTTCGAGTGTATATGATGGCACTATAGATACATAATTGGGCTCATTCTCGTCTACTCGTTTCGACTTAAAATATACCTGTCGTACATAGGCAGTAAATGTAACTGACACAAAAAAGCCAACAAGAAGTAAAAGTCTTAAGTGTTTCTCAGAGAAAAATTCATAAGCTACCGCAAACATATAAAAAGACAATTTTATCATTGTTAGAATCCAACAAAGATTCGTGCAATGTTTGGATCTTATCTTAGACAGTCTTTAGTTAATTACATATTTAATTTTCAATAACATATGTGTCGTCATGCGCTCTAAATCACTTCTTTGCGACACCTTGGTAAAATTATACCATCATAAAGTGTGTGCACCTTAAGAGAATCTTAATCATTCGTTAAAGAGCACGTAAAAGCTTACACTGAGAGAACTCTTCAGTAAACAAATGAGAGTAACTTGAGAGCAAGTCGCTTTCTGAGCTGTAAGCTGAGCTTAAACTTGCTCTCAGCTTAAAGCTTAAGTGCGCTCTCAATACGCGTGCGCAACGTATTGCATAATGGTAAAAGCTTTCGATTTTAAATTAATTTTGGTTTTTATAAACGAAAATCAGCGTTCATAGAGATGTTTGTTGATATTTGGCTTTTATGCTTAAGCCGCGATTATCACACGCGATGTTGAGACTTATTAATTAATTGGCAATTATGATGTCGGGAATTAATATCAGGATAAGTTAAGTTGATTTGTATTCATTATTGATTTTAAATTTGTTTGGCAATTTATTTTTTATTTATTAATTATTTTTTAGTCTTAAACATTTAAATGTTTTATTTATTTATTTTTTAGCAGAGAAAAAATTTATCGTTAGTGAGATTTAAATATTTTTGTTTTATAAACTTACAGTAATTCTGTAGAGGAAAGGTTAATACATTGTGATTCAATTTTGTTTTATCGTTACTATCCAAGGGACTCGTTGGCAGGGAAATCAATTTATAGCCTTAACTATTATAATTAATATATACGATTTGTCCTTTTGGAGCACAAAGTGTCTTCATTTTCAACTTCCCTAGGACTTAATTGTGGGACATATAAGAATTTAAGATGACAAGAATTCTCTATGGTGCAGTTATTAAGGTAAGATAATTCTCTGATATAATAATATGGTCTTGGAGTATATTTTTAAGAATTCTGGAGTAGACCAATTGTATATGGAGCAGTTATTCAGCTACGAAAACTACTTAATATGATAATACGCTGTTGGAACTATGCTTCAAAGAACTCTGGATAATAAAAATTCTCTATGGAGCAGTTATTGAGTTATAAAAATTCTCTAATATTATAGTAGGGTCTTGGAGTATGCCTAGACGAACTCTGGAGGAGAATAATTCTCTAAAGAGCTGTTATTCAGCTTTGACTGTTCGTGAAACTAATAACAATACAATGTTGAAACTATGTCTCAAAAAATTCTGAAAGATACTCTTTT
Source organism: Chymomyza procnemis (assembly GCA_035046065.1). NCBI lineage: Eukaryota > Metazoa > Arthropoda > Insecta > Diptera > Drosophilidae > Chymomyza > Chymomyza procnemis. Next base: position 12,528,777 of record JAWNOJ010000024.1, read on the forward strand.
CTTGATCGCTGTACCTACAAAAAATTTTACTGATTGGTGACCGCAACTGAACTCTTTGAAGTAGTGAGTACTAGCAGAGTAACATAATGGGAGCCGAATTAAGTCAATTGTTTCAGTATTATTGGTGTAACTTTCCTCAGAAGTCTCGAAGTCTCAGGTTACAAAGTCAATATTTATTCAAGTTCAGTAGGTCTTATTGATTAACAGAATAATTTGAAGGAAAAACCGCTCTTTATACTTGCCTAATTTTAACTCATTGTAACCCAATTTATATTCTCCAATTGTATGCTCTCAAACTTAAAGTCCTCACTACACTTCAAATTTGTTTTCTCAGCTTGTCTGTTTTGCATACAATACGAGACATTATTTGCAAAAAAAAAAAAACGTTAAAGCTGAGCCAAGCTTACTCGAATCATGTGTTGAGATAATATAGTTTAAGTGCTCGCTGTAAAATCTCATATAACATAAACCGCTCTGTGGCCATAATCCACATGAACACACACGCAAACCATGCAACTGCAGACCATAAACTATGAAAAATGTTTGCCAAAAAATTGCAAACCGTCTGTCATATACAATTTTTGTTAGACATTGTCATGCGAGCTCATAAAATTTTATGCACAAAATAAATTTGCAAGTTGCACTTTTGAATAATCGTCGTCGTCGCCGTCGTCGTTGACAAAGAGACCGCCAACAGCCGCCAGACAGACCGACCCAGTCAGCCAAGTTGGCAGCCCCCAAAAGCCAAAGCGACAGGCCCAAATCGTTGAAGTGTCGCTTGTGTCGCGCCAAGTGGCTTGGCTAGGCGCCAGATACTTGAGCGCAACAGAGAGCACAAGAAAACACACACGCAGCCACGTGTCTGTCTGCTATCGCTGTCTCGCTCGTGGTGTGGGTGTGCTTGTCGTGTGCTCTTTCATGTAAATGCCATCAAATTGTACCAGACAGCGACGTCCTTGTCTTACCCATCAGAGTGGTTGTCATTGCGCTCACCGAGTGCAAAGCGAGCAAATGAATTGTCATTAATTTGTCAATGATTGTGGATGAAACGCTGTGCCGGCGGCGCCTCTCGAGCACTTTGCTACTTTTATGCAATTATGTGTCGCGCGTGTTGGCAACATTTTATTAACTTTTTTGCAACTTTAACAATTTTGGGTCATAAAATGGAACTTGCTTTATGCATTTTGTGTGGCAAGGAGGTGCTCAGCAATGGTTTACTCTTTTGCATCTTGTCACCAAAGAAAAGGGTGTATTCAATTTGGGAAAGTCTAAAATTTATGTAAGTATAAGTCGTTATCTCAAAATTTGTTGAGTAGACACGATAATTTAAGTTCCTCATGTTCCTCTGTATGAATGGTTTGGTCACATTAAATTTTTTTTTTTTTAATTTTTTTTTTTTTAAATCTGTCCACATTTCCTCTGGATTTTGAATAGTTACCAAATAGTCAGTGGAATTTCCAACATTGCTGTTGGTGGGCGGTTTCAACAGAGATATTACATGTTTTAGATGAAGAACTCGTGAGAAAATGTGGCAGTTATTTATAGGGTTTGAAGTGTATCTGACGCATGAGTTAACTTATAGACTGTTAGATAAATGAGAGCATAATGCATTATTTACAAGTCCACGAAAGTACTTTGCCGAGAGTGTAAGCAAAATAAAGAAATTTGCAATTATTCCATTACCACCAACAATTCTTTTTGTGACCTCAAACACCTTAAAGTAAACTGAGTTTCGCTTATCACACCATAGCTCTTTAAAATAATACTGCTGGCAACGCAAAACGTAATTTCAAAGGTGAGGAAGCAACTTGAGTGAGCTCCCCGACGAACTGTCAATGACACAGCGAAAGAACTGAAAATATTTTACAAAACAAAACAAACAAATTATTCCAAGCTCAAGCCTTAAAATAATCAAAAGGCGAATGATCTTACAACGAAGTCAGACATGAGAAAGCCCTGCAGTTGCTTCGCTTTTTCATTCTCCGAATATTGTCTTATCCCACGAGCATATTTGTACAATTGAGCAATTATTTAACTGACCAAAAGATAGAGCTTAATGACGAACCTTTCTTACGAGAATTTAAGTCGTCGATTGGCTTTCAGAAGGTAGCACCCGTTTAATGACGAACCTTTCACGCGATGGAGGTAGCAACCGCAACAGGTAATTATTGGGGCCACTGTTACCGTAGATGGACACTCTTAAATTGTTGTCATCGAGCCTGCGCTACGGTAAATAAACAATATTATCATAAAAGTATTACGGAGCTTGAGCCAAAGCTGACAATCAGATGGCAGCACATGAACTTTTCAACAGTACCTGTCACCATCTCATAAAGATCGAGTGCACCAGGAGTAGCATTCGTCGCATACTGAAAACTAATGTCAAGAGAAGAAGTTACTACGATCACTATGGTTTCTGATGAGAGAATTGATGCAATTTAGTAATTCTCAAAAGGAGAGAGTTTACTTGAAGCACCATTTAAATGAGAATTTGGGTCATTACGTGGCGGTCAGGAAGCAGCTTCCGCACAGATAATGGTTTGGGCCGCTGTCATAGTTGGGAATTCACCTATCGTATCTATCAAACCGGAAATGATTAAAAAAAAACAACTTTCTTTACTTTAAAACGTCAAAAAAACGATATTCTCAACTTTAAAACGTCTACATAATGGCTCTCGAATTCGTCAGATGAGAAGTCAAAGAGTTATTCTCTTCGGGAAATTATGGATAGCAAGCTCCAAACTAGAAGATACACCAAACTCAAGGTACTGAACAACTGAACTTTGCCAGCGAGTGGGTCAAAATACATTTAAGTCAAAATCGAGCAAAAGCTCATTTTACACATGAAATGCACCTTCACTCTGTCGCTCTATTTTTGTTCAAACGAAATGTGCCACTTTAGATATATGACCCAGGGGCTCAGTCGTTTCGTTAAGATCCTCCTACAGGTGCTCTATTTTCTACGTTAGCCATAGCCAAATGATGGCTACAGTCGGTTTGCTTTTGGAGCATTGTAAATACTTAAGTTCTGCCCAAAAGTCCAGTAGTATTTGCAAGGTCAATGCTTTAGCCTCCCATAAATTGTCTCATGCAAATAGCTGCTCTTTTTAACTTTAAAAAATATCCTTCGGAGCTTGCTCTCAACTGTTGTGCCTGCTGCTGCTGCTGTCCTTTGGCGCACATAAAATACAAAATTAATTTTTGTTGTGTATTTTTGCTGACAAGTAACTACCATAGAGGTGCCCCTATGACAGCTGTCCGGCTTAAGTGTGCCATAAAAATTTACACAAACTTTCGACGAAACTTCAAAAATTGTGCGCGTCAGCTGAAAAAAATACGCAACAAAAACTTGAAGCTAGGCTCTAGGAAAAGTGTCATAAAATTTAAACAAAGTCTAAAGTCTAATGGATTTACAAACTTACATTCGCGCAGACATATCAACACACTGCGTCGTATACTTAATAATAATAATAGTTGCTTACTGGTTCCCCAAAAAGGCTGACCAGCCAGCCAGCCAGCCAAGGCAGCACCCATCACTATTTGGTAGGAATTGTGTCATGGCTGGCCGGCCAACAGCATAGAGAGTTTATGTGACAAACGTGACTTAAGCGTCAATTGCTTGGCTTTTGCATCGATGCTTGAAGATCCTACAACTCCAGCTTCAAGCATGCTGCTCTTGGCCGAAATTTTATGGACGCCGCACAATAAACCAAGCAATTGAGCGTCTTAAAGTGTCGCCCAAGTGCATTTAAATCACACACTTTGCGACCATTTGCTGTAATTTGACTTTAAATGTTATGGTCTCGGTAGTTCTGGATGAGGGTACTACGGTGCCTGGCAGCACTTTCAGCTCTGAGTCAGGGATGATGACAGGCCAATGGGCTGGACATTTGTGTAAGCTATTTTATGGCTGCCTGCGTCTGCCTTGCCCAACTGTCAGCTTCATAAACTTAACATGTAGAGTTGGTAAGTGTATGCGGGGATACAGTGGAGATACAAATTGTTGAACCAGTGCAGCAGTGAGAAGCTCAGGTAGTTACGATATATTTGGGAGTCCAACAGTTACTTTGAGAAAAATATAAGTCGCAAGTATGGCATAATAAATAGTATATTTTAAGAACAGAATACATAAAATGCGCTTGATAACATAATGTCATGACAATTGAACTACTTTGAACCGTTCAAATTGGATTGCAGCTACTGCGTTTGGAGCTATAAAAATTTGTTAAAAATTTAATAAATGTATTAATCTGGAATATGCTATCATCGCTCTAGAGTACAGAGATGTCTCGACTCGAAAAAATAGGCAATATTAGTACTAATTGCCAGCAGAAAGACTGTAATCAAATAAGTTGATTAGCATTGATTATGGTGTCGTCGTTCCAGAGCATTGAGGCATCTCTATTAATATATATATATATATATATATGTATGTATATATATATGTATATATATATATATATATATAATATATATATATATATATATATATATATATATATAATAATCTATAAATATACAGCAGAGATACTACGCTTCCGAGGTCCACTTCATATAATGACGTTAAGTCAATAGAAATTGAACTATGTAGCGCGGCGTAGTTAGTTTTATCTTTAAGTGGCGTACAATTACTACGCAATTCGTCTGAATGCTCGATATCTTCAACATTATTCAAATTGAGGTTCTGCATAACATAATAATCGGTACTATTACATGATGAGGCCAAAGTTTCCTATGATCATCAAAAGCCATTTCAATACGAGCAACAGCATCTTGAACATTCCCATTGCTAACTTCGCAATTTTTACCCGATGAATTGGAATGCAAAGCTTGGAAAGTTGTCATTATTCGACACATGGTATCACTCTGTCATCTCATAAAAGAGTTCTTTAACACAATCCTCGAAGCTTTCGTGACTATCATCATCAGCCTCTTCAAGTGAATCACTGCCTTCTTCAATATGCGGTTCGACCCATGTATACCCTATTGCACACATCCCACATGATTCGGCACTTACTTCCAAAAACAAACCATAATTAGATACGAAAATCAAGCTGATTTTTTGCAGTTAAATTATCTTTATTATGTAGCTCTCTGACATATTATAATTTAAGCTCAGAATTCGCACTTTTCGTGTATTTACTGTACTTTATTCAACCAATTTAAGATGATAATTATGAAGATAATGCTGTTTCTGTGTGATGTGTCGTTAACCTTGACGAATTATGCCATGAATGAGGCCATAAAAAGACGTACAAGTGAATTCAAAATGGCGTCACTTTAGCCAAGTATCCTTCAATTTAATGCACTTTAAATGAATAAAACTTTTAAATACAATTTAAAAACGATTTTAAACAAATTGGAATTAAAATAAAAATTAAAATACAATCGCCATTGATTTTTGGCCAGCCGTATATGTGTGTGCGCATATTTCAATTTGTAAACTCTTTATATTCCCACTCCCACTCTTCATCTGGACTTTTCAAAAAGCAATTCAAATGCAATAAAATAAAAAAGTTGCAAAGCGCACATAAGCAAACATATATTTACAAAAGATATATATTTATATATATATGTAAAGGATATCTAAGTGTGTGTGCGTGTGCGCCGTATGATATTACATATTGAATGCGTTGGGTTAATATGCTAGTTATAAAAGTTATAAAAGGCAGATGAAAAATTGCCAACCAAAAAAAAAAAAAAAGAAAAAAAACACCAAAACAAACAAACAGCAATACAGGACGAACAAAGACAACAAATAATAACATAAAAACAACGACAATACAACAAACAGATGATAAATGAAAAATGAAAAACGAAAAACAGATAACAGATAACTGCGAAATGGTAAAAGAAAAATGGTGAGGACAGACAAAAATTGAAAATCTTGCACGCATGGCAAACAAAACGTGTGAGAGTTGCACCCAAAAAAAAAGAAAGCAAGAGAAATAATACACAAAAAATAAAAGAAGTAATCAAAATAAGAAAGAAAATGAATATATTTTATGCCGCATAAGCGAGGGTTGCTGCATGAATGCATTTCTGAGTTCCCAAGTAAACAACTTTATAACAAACAACAAATTTTAAAGAGACTATCTTTGTATGTGTGTAACTTTGTATCTTTGTACCTTTGTATCTTTGTCTCTTTGTATCTTTGTCTCTTTGTAGCTTTGTATTTTTGTATCTTTGTATCTTTGTATTTTTGTATTTTTGTATCTTTTTATCTTTGTATCTTTGTATCTTTGTATCTTTGTATCTTTGTATCTTTGTATCTTTGTATCTTTGTATCTTTGTATCTTTGTATCTTTGTATCTTTGTATCTTTGTATCTTTGTATCTTTGTATCTTTGTATCTTTGTATCTTTGTATCTCTGTAGCTCTTGTATCTTTGTATCTTTGTATCTTTGTATCTCTGTAGCTCTTGTATCTTTGTAGCTCTTTGGCAATCAAATGTATTTGTTATAAAAATGTTTTGTAGAATTTTATTTTAATGTATTTGAAGAATAATACGTTCAGTCAGTAGGAAATAAATTCGAATAAAGTGAAAATCTTAAAACTGCCCTCGCAAGCAATGCAAAGTGAAAGACAAGAAATACTACTGAGCGGAGCATGAAATAAAGGTAGATTCAACTAATTTGACTGTCAGAGTGAAATGGCGACAGTTTCAGAGAGAGTTAGATGGCGAGAAACGTAGAGTATAAAGTGAGAAGAGCAGCAGAGTGACAGAGAAACAGAGAGAGAGAGAGAAAGAAAGAGAGTAAGAGAAAGGGAGAGCGGTAGAGAGGAAGTGTAAGTGACTGAAAAAAAAGCCAGCTAGATAAATTGAAACTGACCAAAAGCAAAAGACTGGGCGGCGACGCTGACGTTGCCACTTTGTGGACTGCTGGGCGCGGCATGTGGCCAATATAAGTGCCTGCCCCATAACAATACACTACAACAAAAACAACAACAAACAACCAAGAACAACAACAACTATGTACAATAAAGAGAAGCAAAAGCCGCTGACATGCAGCTTATTATTTATGTATTTTAATAACAAACAGCTAGCAGAAAACTGGCTTCAGCTAAAGCTTTTGGTGGCATCCACAATTCGCGTCGCAGTCAACGTTAGCGTCAGCTTTCGCGGCCATAGTAGCTGCCGCCTGCCGGCTGCCATTGCCACAGACAATGAACGAAGAAGGCTGCGTTACAAAATGGCCGCGACCGGACTATGGTTAATGCGACAGCTGCATTTGAGCTGCCAGGAAACTGTTGTTAAAAACAATAAACATTGTGCGGCAGCTGTGGTTGGGTATGGCCAACGATACGATACGTATACTTAATATGAGTACAGTAAATATTAATTGAAAGTTATGCACAGCATTTGCAAGCAAAATGTTCACGGTGTCGAGCGTAAAGATATTAATATTAATAATAGTATTAATTATGCGTCTGTAAGAAATGTAAATTTTTATGGTGTAAAAAGTAAATATTTATCTAAACTCAGAATAGTTTCAAAGCTTATGCAAAAACTTGCGCTTGGCACATTTTAGTATAAAATTTTGTGAATTCTGGTAGAATTAGTAATACCAGCCATGCATTGACAACGAAAACGACGTTGAGGACCAGCCACAAACATGCAGTTATTAATAATTCATCGTGTCGATTTCGAGATGTTTCCGTAAAATAGCCAAAACGCATACACAGCTGACTATCCGTGTCATGCCAATTATGCCGAATGGACCATTGAAATGGCAAAGTACAAATTCGTCTTTTGGGAACAAAAGAAATCTGCACCTCAGTTGAAGCAAAAATTGTCGATTCTATACTTCTAAAAACCCTCAATTAATTGAAGAACAGTCGCTATGCGATCAAAAGCTATGTATTTGTGCGGAAAAGATCATCGATCCGTTTTTTTCGAATACGCTGATGAAGCAAGGACAACCGTCAATGGCGAGCGTTATCGAGCAATGATAACAGATTTGTGATGACTGTATTTCGAGCAATGGATTTTTGCGACCATTGTTTTAACGTACGAGTCACAACATAATGGTTATTTTAACTGTCTACCGATATCACTCCTAAAGACGATTTTTTGTAGGGATATTTGAAATGCAAGATATACTCGATAAGCCATATATCATAGCTTAACTTAAAAACTCAACTGCAGCCATAGCGCCCGATACATTTGTCAAAACGATGGTAAACGCCGAAGAAATAACACAAGTTGTGCTCTAAGCCAAATATGGTCATTTACGAGATACAATGTTCAAAAAGTAGCTTAAACATATCTGCTTGATTCAAACTAAATGTTAATTGAAATGAAAAAACAAACATGTCTGATCAGCGGTCACCTAACGTTTAATTAGGCTAACTTTATTTGTAATGTACCCTGCGCGGAAAGAGAACTTAGTTATTAAGAATCTCTCTTACTCAAATAATAACCTCTTATATTAAGTCACTGATGCACATATCTTCTATTGGTTTACTTGTCTCGTTTGTTATAAATGCACTCGAATCACTGAGAATACTCCATCGTTGCAATCGCAAAACCTAAACGCAATAATTACTTTTCGCATAAATTTCCTTATCAATAACTATAGTTTCGCATTTTCCATTTCGGGCTTTCAAAACAAAAGACCTTGTCAGCTGTGCGATATACTTCTCAACTATAGTTAAGATACTGCCCCACAAGTGCCACAAAGCCAACGAAAATTATGTGTTTGAACTTTATTTTAAAATAGTGAGTGTGTTTTATATCAATTTAGTGTGGATAAATGGAGTGACCTGTGTATGCAACATTATAATAAATTACATAATAACAATAGATAAGAAATAGAATAAGCTCAACAATGTCCTTCATTAATTTTTTTACAGAAAATGGCCTATGTCGTACTTTTGTAGCATCATTGCATTTTATTTTTTCGAAAAAATCGCGCCTAGATTATAGATTTTTCGCTTAAAAAGAGACAGCACATTGAACAGGGCAGCTGATAAGTAGATTTATAGTTGCTTTCAGCGAGTGATTTTGCAGCAAATATAAAAGCAAAACCTCAGCCATACATAATACAAAAAACATTTTCATAAAACCTCAATGCTTTGTATTTAAACAACTATTTCTGCGAAAGCAAAAACCTCTATTTATGTTTGCTTTAACAAAACTTTACTGTGCACAGAATACAACAAAAACAAACAAGAACATATAATAACCTGCTAGCACAGATTGCATGCAAACTCAATTGAAATGCAAGTGTTTGTTCTTGTTGTTGTTTTGCAGCTTTTTGCATAGGCAACAGTGCGTATGCGCAATATCTGCACAAATATAAAAATAAAAACTTGCTAACAACTTTAATTCAACAACAGTTTAAAGCATAAGTGGACGAACAAACAAATTTTCAACAAAAATTATAACAAGTGGCAATACTTTAAACGAATCCTAGCCCCTTCACCCCAACAAGTGCTCCACTTGATCTAGACGAGTCATTACACATACAAACACAAACACACACACACACAGGGGGTGCGGGAGAGCGGGCTGTGAGAGGAGCTTAAATATAGACGTCAGTTTAATTGAAATGTTATCCACTTGAGCTTGCACTTGAGCAGGCCGCAGAGCCAACAATCAGCATATAATGAAATCACGTTACACGTTTCATATATAAAGTGAATACATATAAATATATTTATTTCCATAACCGACATGCATATCGGTCTACTTAAAAGTATTTATATATACAAACAACATATATATGCGTGTATATATTCAGTGGCATTTACAGGTAGCCCAGGCAGCACTCATTGTATAATTAATGCCGAGTTTTACATTTAAATTTACAATGCCCTTACATGACGCTGCATTAAGTGTGGGTGGCTGGGGTGGGGGTGCGAGGCTGGGTTACTGGGGCAGCAGTGGGCATACCAACAACAAGCCGGTGAGGATTAAACTTAAACAGTAAAACAGGTGAAATGCATCCAACCTTGTCGTGCTGCTATAAAACCACTACTGCACTACTAGGCATTGTGGAAGGCCAAGTGTGGGATTCTCCGGCACTTTCAATGGCAACCAATAAGGTAAAATTGAATGGTAGAAAATACAAGCTGGGAATTACGGCTGCAAAAACTGAGTCAGTGTTGGCAAAATGCAGCTTAATGAAATTATCGTTTTCATTCACTCATTGTCTTTGGCAGCACAATGAATGCCAAGTAAATGACAAAGGAACTTAAATGAAGCTGCAGGCGCCATCTACTGTTAATAATACATAGTATATGGGAAACCCAATCGTAAGGAATAATGAGAATGTAATGTTCTCGTTTTATATACCTCATTATGCATAGCTTAAAGAGGTACATTCAGTTTGTTCGACTTTATGCAGCAGCAGCAGCACGAAGTGAAGTTGTACAAAAAATTATTCAAAAAACTACTATAAGTTTGCTTTTAAATTTAAATATTTGAAACCAAAAAGCAAAATATTTTTTAAAAATAGCAGAAATCGCAATACTTCACTCTCACTGCGCGTTAGTACTTCGAAGTTGACACTTTAGACACTTGAAATATATTTCATATATTTATATAAAATTAAAAATACATTTTTTCCCCTTGGCCATGATAATTCGCTCCAAAGTCGGAGTATGGGGATATTTCTAGTAATAGCTGTTTTGAAGTGACCGACAGTTTGTAGCCGAAACTGAACAGCGGTGACCTTAATTGATAGATATTTAAGCAAATAGCATCAATTTGCTCGCTATGCCAGTGCTAGACAAGTGCACCAGACCTACTGGGTGATGAGCGCGCTACCACTATGCTATCCAAGCCCACATATCTAACAAGGATATGATGAGCTGATATTTGCTAAAAAGCAAGCTGTAAGAGAAGAAAATTTTTTAATATTTCAATGGCGACTCCGAAGCAACTTGAAATCATTTCTTATGAAGATAATGTATAAAAAATATAAATAAACATTTTTCCCTTGATTATGGTTATTGCTCCAAAGGCGCAGAATGAAGATATCTGCAAAAGTTGCACTCTGTTTGAAGAGAACCTATAGTTTATAGGTGAATTAATAAAGATTTACTTAAGCGAACGCCGCCAATTTGCTAGCTCTCTCAGTGCTAGACAAATGCACCAGTGCTGTAAGGTGGAATCTAACCACCGATCTTTGGTTTCAGAGTGAACTGGGCTAACACTACACTATCAAGGCCCAGAAATGAAAAATATACAAATACATTTCTAGATCTTAGAGAAAAATAAGGTAAAAAAACAAATCACGGCTTCATTCGCTCAAGTCCTTTATTATATTACTTAAGCACACAAACATAATAACATAATACGTAATATTCGACCCATTGTACTACCATTTTGTATATCCAATTAAGCTTTCCTTTTCACATTTGATGTGCTAACTTTAATAACCATCTCTTACGAACGGTCTATTCAAATTATATCTTTTTATAGCAAATGCAATTGATTGCCAAAGAGCTGTACTACAGAGCAAATTGACATATTTTGCACAGAATTCTGTAAAGATTCTATAAATTTCTAGCCTTTAATCTAGAAAAGTGCGTTAGTAATTTTGCGATTGATTTCCTTTCTTATGATAAATCAGTTCGATCCATCTGTTTCAATTGTCATTCCATCTAGAGAGTATTTCGTAATTTTCGACCTTTAGCACTGCCGTTTTATGGATCCAATTCCATTTCGCATTTTATGCGCAAACTATAATAGCCTTAACGATTTCCTATCTTCTCAAATCATCTTTTCCTCTATGCCAACTCATCTTCATTCGCCATCGAGCATCTTTGAACAATCACGAACTATGAAGCCTCAACCTTGGTTAATGCTGATCTATTGGCTTCTTTGTTAAAAATTGCCTACGCTTTTACGTTACTTCGTGTTTTCATCTTATACATTGTAGATGATAGCCCCAGGTGTCGGACGATACATATTTATAAAAAATTCGCTCATTCGGTTGGGGATACGGATTAGACTTATATTTCCCTCGTTTAAATTTAATGTTTTTTGATTGTACAATTGCTATAAAGTCAACTTGACTAAACTTTACCCCTAAATTAATAATAAATATTCAAACAGCATTATTCATTCTTCACTTTAAAAAATTCTATTTACCTAAGAAAATCTCTATTAATTAAAGAAACAGCCATTCGAATTCGGCTATAAACACTAGGCCCCTCTACTCTTGGAACTCTTCATAGAGCCATCTCCATGTTTCGCCTTAGTCAAGGAAAATTTATTGCCACTTTTCGCCAATACCTATTGGCTGGCTTACCTTTCATCAACTCTTCTACTAAAAAAAAAATTGAAAATTAAAGCATAATTAGGCAAATTCGAAAAGATTTTCTCTTTTCTTCTATTTTACGAAATTTCACCAACATATCACCAACTGGTTCTAAGTCTTAGCTGACTTAGAACGTTTACAAATGAGGTCAAATTTTTAGCAATTAAGTATCATAAACTACTCTTAGTTGTTTGTCAGGACTTCATGTTGTTTTATTGTCAAAGTTTTCTAACTTTGGGAGTTACAAATGTTAGACAATAATAAATATAACTTTAGCAAGTGTATAAAACATAAATAAGTAAATCCAGGCAACAGCATAAATCTGCCACAAAAATTCGCGTTTTCCTTTCTGTTTGCCACACACAGAGGCACTAACGCACATACACCCACACATGCACACACACACACACACACACACACACACACACTTATACACACTCACATACACAAATCTAGAAGTATATTATATACTATTAATGCCGCCCGTTGCCGAGTTTGGTGTGCTCATTAAATATGCGCACAAAAGTATGCACCGCTTTTATTTCCTCTATTTTCTACTTTTATTTTTTTCGCAGGGCAACGCAGCTGTTAACTAAAATAAATGAGCAACAGTCGTCGATAGGTGGCGCCAGCTGTAGAAGTGAGAGCAAGTATGATTGTTCTTAATACACTATAGGCGGGACTGGGCACAGGAGTACTGCAGAATATAGAATTTCATAACGCAGAGAATAAGCGCACGACAATGTTAAGGGTATCCTTGGAAAACACATGCTTTTGCAGTCGTGTCTTTGCAGACCAAACTATTATAAAGATGACTATTTTACCTTGACACTCAAATATTGTCGATGGAAAACTGCAAGTGCTGAATATTTGAGAACGTTTTATATACTAAAATTTTGGGTGTTATTTTTATGTATCTTTTTTGATGCCTCAAGCAGTTGTTTTGGCTGTTATGAAAATTTTTTATTTATAGTTGTTATATTCGTATATAGAAGAATAAAGACAGACCCAACTCTTAAGGACATACGATGCTTCGACAAAATTGTGGATCACTTACCAGAAAATATCACCAACTTTTTTTCATTTGTAGTATAAAATCACAGACTACATCTTTAATAATCCTAATAACAGTTTGATAATATTCTCCTGCATCCCTTGATAAGATCACTAATATCAGCGAGTGCTAGACATCAGCCAGATGTTATCATCATAATCATTCAGCTCTATAGCCCGGGTTGGGTTTTGGCTTTGCCAACATTTCTTCTCCATTCGTCTCGGTTGTTAGCATCTTCAGCATGTCATCGTCATCGTCAGATGTACATGCTCGTAATTTGAGGCTTTTTTTAAATAAACCAAAATTCTGATCATTATTATCCACTGCTTTCGCCCATCATTTTGGTAGGATGCGGAATCCGTGACGGAATAACTGCTCATCTTTCAAAATGATTCACGCAACATATTTGACTTCTTCATGTGCACGAATGTTTTCATTGGCTCGATCGAGTGCCATCGATCGGATCGATGCTAGTCAGTCGGGTCAACGTCTTGAAAGCACGTTAGGTGGAGTACAATCTGCCATATCAGAGTTTCCAAGAATTTCTTAATAAGTGTTGGGGTGAAGACTTGTCATGCCAAAGAATCACTGTCATACCTTTCCTTGTATTCTTGCCGTTTTTCTTTCAGATTTCTACTCAGACGCGTCAATGGTGTACGGTAACGACCTGCTGCGATAGTTCCATTGACTTCAGCAGCTCATATTATTTCACATCTTACTGATCCCATCAAATGCAGTGCATGACTTGGGTACCATGAGTATTGGTTTTCATTGTGGACATAAAGGCTTTTCCCAGATTTTATCACGACTTTCTGCACTTCGGATTATCGTAATGGACTCATTTTTGTCGCCAGTTACGATGAAATTAAGAAATCCGATTTTGCCTTTAGAAAAGCGGTTGCTGCGACATCTCTGCTTTGAGGTGTTTTGCTGAGTTCTTTTGCTGCTTTCAATAAATCTGCCAATTCCTCATGCATTTGGCACGTATCTTGTTGGTCAAATTTAACTTGCAGTTCTGCATCTTCTAAAACCTTTTCCTTTTCACCATCATGCCGGTCTACGAAATCAAAATCACTATTTTTGAAGAGTTGAAATCACTCGCGCCATGTTCTGTCACTAACAGCAGCCTCGCCGTACGCATTTAGAATTGTAAAAGAAAAGCAATATTTGCCGCAAATAACGCGAATTCAGCTCATAAATTGACATATTCAATCTACAATGAATTTATGATGCAAACAAATATGCACAAATGTCTCAACAAAATAATAATCACATTTGATTTTCAAATTTTTAAACCTTTTTATGATAAGTTTGCAAAATGTTGTTTGCAAACTGAAATAAAGAAACCTTCTAGCAAATAAAAGAAAAGAAAAAAAAGCTAGTATACACGCACAAAATCCTCTCAACACTTATATAATTATATTTATAAATAATACATAAGTATTTTGTACACACTTCGGTAGTTTGACCTACAAACTGCAGACATGTGCCTATTTTTACTTTAAAATTTACAAAAAAGCGTTTAAAGTGTATTTCAAAGTCGGCTTGATTTTATTGCTGTGCAACTAGCAGCGGGGCGGCAGCTGGCAGTTGCATGCTACGCATATTCGAATTCGCATTGTGCGTATTGCTGCCTGGTTGCAGACCCCCCTCTGCCGCACCCTGTTGCATATGCTTTAATAAACTTGGCTTGCAGCTAAAAAATGGCATAGAAATTAAGCATACGCCCCGTTGTGCCACAGTTGCAGTCGCTGCCGTAACGTACCGGTTGCTTTTGGTGTTGTAGTTGTTGCTATATTCGCAATTTTTAATGAGTGGAAAATAGAAACACACAAAAATCTGAACGCAGCACAATTTGTGGCGCCTCGACTGGTATGCATGGTTGGCAATGTTGTTGCACGTCATGGCAGTTGGCAACTCTGTCGATGGTTTAGCATAAATATACAAGCAATGCGTAGGTAGTGTATTAGTGAGTGCATATATATATGCGTTGGTTGTATTTGTAATAGACGTGTGTGTGTGTGAGGGTGTGTGTGGCGCCGGCGTTGCCATAACATTAATTTTGTTAATTAAAAGTTTCACACGGCTTTAAAGTTTGCATCAGCTTGGCATATAAATGCAGCGCCGCCAGACTGCTGTTAGCTGGCATTTGTTGTAGCTGCTGTTGTTGTTGTTGTCATTGTCAGTCAGCACGTCCTTGCACACACACACACACACACGTGTGCTTACGAGAGTGTGTAAGTATGTCAGTCGAACGAACTGTTTGCCTAACGGCCTGCTAGAAAACTTTTGCCGCTGGCGCTTCAAACTTTTGCCACAGCATTTCGCTACTCCTCCTCCAACGTGGCTTCATCGTAAAGTACCGAAAATCTTTAAAATTGTTTTGCACCCAAAATTTGAAGTACTTTTCAGCCAGGTCAGGAGCAACATCAAGGGGGCATGCCTAAGCCAAATGCATAATGCATAAATTCATTAAACTGCATAAAAGCAAATGCTTTTGTTTTTATTTTGTTTACGTTATTTTTGCTGTTGTTGTTATTGTTTTGGTATCAGAGTATCCGTTGTCGTTTTTACAGTGTTTCCTTTAATGGCGTCAGCCAGGTAATGCAAAATGATATCACATACAGTAGGTGCTCGATGACAGCAACGCGTTTAGTGCCAAGTGGCTGGGGGATAATATAAAATTTCATATATTAAACTTAGTATGATTCATAATTTTATTTGATTTACTATGTTTCTTACCCAAACTATGAGATTATCAGATAATATAAAGAGAGAAAAAGTAAGATTACATTTTAATTTAATTTATTTAATTATATTTTTTTGACTAATAACAATGTCTTCATAATGTTCAGAGTTAGAAATTTACATTATAATTATACTAGGAAAGCTCTTCTCTGAAGAGAAACATTTTAATTTAATTTTGTAATAATTTAAAACAGATACATCTTAGTTCAACATAACAAATCATAACGTAACATATTGCATTGGAACACGACAAAATGTAACAAACTTAACATAACGTAATGAAACGTTACATTATGTACAACAATCTAACATAACGTGGAAACGTGACATAATGTTATCTGGCATAACATTCCGCATAATAACATAAAAATGTTATGTCATGTAATGCATTGTTCAATAACGTTATATAATTTTCAATAACGTAATATAACGTAATATAACGTAACATTAAAAATTAAGGAAGCATATAGTTTCGTTATCAAATATAATGTACAAAAACAATAGTTACATAACTTGAAGCTCAACGAAATATCGTCTCAAAAAGAAGCAACTTGCCTGCAAAATTTTAATTTTAATCCACACTGGACCTTGTAATGGATGGATAATACTAATTTTGCATTTATGTAAGACTACTAATTCTTTTAATAATAAAAATAATAATAATTTTAAATACCATGAACGCTTACAAAACGCACTTGAGTGTTGAAAATAAATCCGCGTAGTACTACATATTCGGATTGCTGAGAGATAATATTTAAGCCTTGAATCAAAAGATTTAAGTACATAATATAAGAGCAGGTTCTATTCAAATAAACTGAGTAAAAATTGCTAGCTTATCCACGAATTGTAAAAAATTTTGAATGAAGAAATGTTAATAGATATATATGTATATAGTAACCAATGCATGTTGCCACTTCAACCCAAATATAACATTAAGTGCATGCCCGACCGCTATAAATCATAAGTGGAAAGCAAAACATAAACAGCTTAATTTGAAAACATATCATATAGATGAAGTGCAGCTGAAGCAACAAAACAAAGCAAAGAATGACCATAATGTTGGACTTGCTGCGTTGACAAATCTAAGCGCGGTTGGCTCTTGTTCGAACATAGAAAATCGATAAGACCGAGGTTTCATTAATAATCTGGTATTAGGCATCAGGCAGTCTTAAGTTAAACAATAAAATCTTGAAATTATTTCATTGATCTTTTATTTCTTAATATAAAATAAATATATAGATATAAGCTTAACTAAAGGGTTTTATACTTTTTTTAAAGAAACGTGAATTTAATTAAGGTTAATGTAAAATTTTATTATAAAAGGATTTAAATATTGGAGTAAATTATAAGGCGATGGAAGTAAATGCACTGCCCATCGCTAGCGAGGATCGTGTGCTTGCTTCTACATAGTAGCACTGCTCTGTTTGCCTACCATTGGTATATTGCTAGTAAAAGGACGCTATTTGCCTAACTGAATCACTTAAGGGACAGTTGGCTATAAACTGCAAACCCCTGTGCTCTTTGAACAGCTATTGAAGCAGGTACCGCCAGCTAAGCTGCATAAAAACTTTGAAATTTATTGAAAAATCAACAATACACTCCCTCGAAAAAGACAATACATCAAAGGTAATAAATTCAGTTTGGAGAATTACTTTTACTCAACTCAAACTACAAATTGTGTAAAAATAGACGAAAATTTATAAATAATTCACTTTTTGCAGCAATTTTGACAACAGCTTTATTTAGCGCCTGTATAATATCTTTCAATTTGGACTTCGCTCTCCAAAGTGACCCAGACAAACAAATTAATCGGGCGTTGTAAAGTTCAGAAGGCAATTTTGGTTCATTCGAGTTTTAAGACACTTTTCAAGCAAGCACACAATTCATTATGTAATCCTAACTAATTTCTTTAAAAATTTTAAATATAAGCGTCCGAACAGTTTTAATTTTAATGAAAATTTGAATATATTCATCATCAAACAGCGATAAGTTTATGGAATTAAGTTACTAGCTATTTGATTTAGATTTATTTCGTCACAGAAGCTAGAACAATATCAGGGTATTAGACTTACATTTACTTACTGTTTCAATTTATATTATTTTTTTATTATTTTTTCCATAATGTATTTCCACTAAAATTCATTCATATCATAATCCAGTCTAGTTCAACTTGCTGTAATTTAATTTTCAAATTTACGTGTATTCACTGTATCTACCTTAAACGTGTATTTTATGCGCTTTTGGGCAAGTCATTTGGCCAGATCGTGACATACTTACAAGCCGCCATAGGCGTACCCAAACTTTTGGCCACTTTAACATGTGTGAGAGTGTCAGCCTGCCGCCATTTTTTTTCATTCATTTTGAAAACATGTAGTAACTGTGTGTGTGTGTGTGTGTGTGAGAGTATGTGTATGCAAAGCGGCCATAAAATGTACAAACTTTTAATGGTTCATAAAATATTTAACGTAATGGTTAAAAAGGCGTCCAGGGCAAGCCCAAGTGAGCCAAGATTTGTTAGCTGACAACAAGCCGCAAACGAGGCAGCCAGCAGCAGCAGCAACAACAACACGCCAGATAGTCCAACTAGCCAAACAAACAACAACAACAAACAACTTGACGCCATTTTGCTGCAGCTGACCTAGAGAGAGCGAGAGAGAGAGAGCGCTAGAGAGATGTCGTCAACAGGCGCATCGTTGGTGCAAGCGAGTTAGCTGAGGCTGCAGTCCAGCAGCAGCTGTTGCAGTTGCCCTCATTGCACTCGCTTAAAAATTCATTTATGAAACCATTTTTCACATTATCGACGGCCAAAGGCGTCACATTGCCAATGACAGGCGCCGCCATTTTGTTTATGCAGTTTGCCCATTTAAAGCGGATTTATACGCCATGCATGCCCTCAGGTGCAAAACACACACACATACACACACACACATAGAGACTCTACCTGTGAGTCTCTAACACCAAAGTTAAATCATCCTGCATACAGACACACATATGTACACACACACGCACGTGGCGCTAAATTGGCATGCAATTTTAATTGCGCTGATTTTCATATTTAGAGCAGCGTTGAAACCAATAAATTTATGTTTTTGTAGAAGTGTTTTAGATCAGAATTTTTGCACGTATGGTCAATAGTACCAGGGCTGGCAAGCATACAAACTATTAAATTTAAAGTGGAACTTAAATGAATAAAATGGCAATGCGAATTATTATACAGGGTTCGTTACTCGCATGCGCATCATCTGCCTTAAAGCTAGCTAAATTTTCAGTTCAGAGTATAATTTTCAAACGCAGCAAAGATTTTTACCCAAAGAATCCGCTAGAAAAAATAAGTATAGCAATACCTCAGCAACGAATACCTCAGATGGTTCAAAAAGTAAAGCAGCAATTTGTGCGAAATTCTTGACGAAATGACTATAAAATGGGAAAGAACTGAAATTATTAACCGCAGCATCAGCTGCATACTGGGAACTGATTTTTAGGTCAAACATTACAATTTCCACGAGGCATAAATAAGATCTCAAATCGAAGCAGCAACATGGAATTTGAGAGAGCGAAGAAGTGGTTTAGCTTGAACGAAGGTTGTAAATTCTTGAACATTGTATTTTCTGACAAGAAAATTTTTACAATAGAGCAATTGATAAACTTTTAAAACTTTAGGGCTTACTCCACGCACCGTTCATAGGAGGATAGATTGCCCCCCGCTGTAACTGCAGATAGCCGCTATCCAATCGATTTCGTAAAGTCTAGTGTCAAGATAAATGAGCAATATTAATGGAAACATATGATAGAGGTGGGTTCGAAGCTGTGGGCAGAAAATCATGTTGGTAGCAGACCATGAACGCAGCACCAACTTATAAAGCTAAAATTAAGCGATAATAGCTGAAAACTATTTTGTGGTTTTTTAACGTTTATGCACCTATGGCTCGAAAATTTACCAGACGCAAATGAATTATTATTTTTGGGGTATTTTTTAGAGCACAAGCTAAAAGGTAATCCAATCCATAGGTCAATAGGTACAACCCCAAATAGGTACCCCAAAAGATTTCATTCGCAATAATATC
This sequence comes from Chymomyza procnemis, assembly GCA_035046065.1. Taxonomy (NCBI): domain Eukaryota; kingdom Metazoa; phylum Arthropoda; class Insecta; order Diptera; family Drosophilidae; genus Chymomyza; species Chymomyza procnemis. The sequence goes on from JAWNOJ010000024.1 coordinate 12,548,914, forward strand.
GGAAAAGTATTTTGAAGATTGCTTTGGAGCTGGCAGACATAAATTTCGGTGCTAAGCTTTTCACCAGGACTCGGCAATGTCTCATAATATAATGTCCACATATTGGCACTCGAATTCATTCGCGCGTGGGACAGCATAGTTAAAAATTCCCATTCGTACAACTTGTGTTTCGCTTTTGAAACTTTTCATATATACTTTTACATACATTTATACTTTTACTTCAGAAGAAATTGTTTTTCTAACCAAATCGATGGTATTCTTAAATGGTTAACCCAATAAAATAGTTTTACTTATATGCTCTGCTCATCAATAATTACCTCTTGATAAATGAATTTAATTTAACAATTATCTTAAAAACCTTAATGTTTCATTTTAAGTACAATTTTTGCACGATTCCTCAACACGTCCTCAACGTATGCTAAATAAATCTAAAATAATTTGGCATGCCAAAAACCAACTATGAATACCAAAAAAGTTGATGTTTCAGGCAAAGTCGATAGGCAATCTATTTTTAACAATTATCAATTCTAGCTTAAATTTTTTTATCAGTGGGTATAGTGCATAAAAAGCTGATATTTTTATTTTAACTCAAAGCTTAATTAAAAAATAAAAAACAAAAATTAGTTTATTAAGCCAAATTTCCATAAACCAAATTTTTTTCAATTATCAAATCCAGGTGCAACTTAATCAATCAAAAAAGCAAGTGCTTTCAGGTGCTTGAATCAAATCTCAAATAGCCGTCAATATAAAAAAAAAATTATTTGAATACTAATTACTTATTTAAGACTAACTTAAAAAAGTGTTTAGTGAAGTTACGTAGAACTTTGCTGCCGAATTCATAGTCCAAATGTTTTGCCAAGTTACGAATATTTGCCAACCCTGCTTATCGCGAATTTTCTGCATTAGCCAGAACTGAAAATGGCCAAGCTTATGAACAAAAGCGCTTATGAATTCTGTTGAAAGTGATTGCGTTTATCGCTTTTACACGAATATTCGATTCAATGGAGTTGGCTTATATAATTTACAATACATTCTGCCATATGCGCGCATGTGTGTGTGTGTGTGCGTGTGAGTGAGTGTAAGTGTCCTCAAAGTTGTAATTACCGCCGCTAATATAACAGAGCAAAGCTGTAATTTGCCGAGGACAATAACCAATCGACAGCTTAAGCTCTTTTTATACAAAAATAAAAAAGCAAAAGCGGAAATGGTAAATGCTGTCAAAAGACAGCAGCAACACGAAATGGTTCCCCAAGCGCCATTTTGCAGCAGCTCAAAGCAGCAGCAGCGCCAAACAAAAAAAAAAGTACTCCAAGAATAAAATGAAAATTTTCCAATTGTAAATAAAATACAATGAAAAGAGGCTGTGAGCATGCGGGCGTGGCATGGCGTGGCACGTGACGTCGTCATATTAAAAACAACAATAGCAATGGAGGGCGCCGCCATTGGCATTAAATGGGCGTTACGCTTTGACATTGACAATTGATTTAGTACCACGCGGTAGCCAAAAAGTATGCAATAGTCGACTGCTGAAGAAAAGCAACTTGAGTTTGAACTTTATTCAAGTGAAAAGGCCATGAAAAACATTTGCATGCAAATGCAAAGCGTTTTCCGCAAACACACACACACACACACACTCATGCACGCACGTACGCAACGCAGTCGACTGCGCTGCTTTTAATTTTAATGCAAGTTGAAAAGGTTCGCAAAAATTAAACGCAGTTTTATTTTTGTTGCTGCCACAAAGCAGTTTTTTTTGTTATGTTTGATTTTGTTGCCGCTATTTTGTAATTTTCAACATGACGCAAAGTTTTGCCGGCCTATTTCGACCACTCCCCTACAACCCACTCCCGCTTTCGGCTGCAAACTTTACGCTTTCAACAAATAGACGTCGATTAGGCAAATCAACGCATTTGTATGCAGATTATGTGCCACACCCGCAACGCACGCTTGTTGCCGCTGTCTGTAATTGCGACTAGCCTGTTTCGTTTTGCGTGCAAGCAGGCAACTAGGCGTATGCGTCATAAAAAAACACAACAAACTCTAGCACTCCCCACTGCCTCACCAACAGCCAAGCGATTCCCTGTTGTCACTTTAAATACCGCTCGTTCGCTAATTTCTTTGGCTCACTTGCAATGCATGAGCCACTTGACTTCAGCTCAACACCTCGCACCCCCCGGCCAGAATACAGTGCGCCAACCAGTCAACGAAGCGTGCCACAGCAACATCATGGGGCACTCACGCACATTGCCCGCTGCTTTGCCGCCTGTCTTGTTATGCCGCGTGTTGAATTTCAATGCATACATTTTTACTCTCTCTCTTTCTCTATCCCTGGCAGCCTCTGTGAAACATCAAAAAATATTTGTTTGCCATTCCGCATATCACAAGGTCGACGTTTTCGTTTGCGCCTCCACAAAAGCGCGCGCCGCTCGCACCCCCTGCCTAGAATACACTATATGCACATTAAATGGAATTAAGCAGCGCTTTAAATATGCATGAGTGTTTGTAACAGACCTAAGACTGTTTATGTACTTTTATCGTTTCGGGCAGAATTTTTTTTTTGGGGGTTTTAGGGGTTTTGATTATTTGTGATAACGATCTTTGTGTTGTTGTGGCCTAAGGATATAATTTTTTTAAATGATAGACAGTTGGTATGGTTGGAGGAGAAAAGAAATTAGCTTGTGGCAGTCTTATGACGTCAGCGACGTGCAGGCATAACTTTTTCTTTAAATATTACTATTGATGTAGCTATTTGTATTTTTATCTATTAAAAATATATGCAAATACTAATGTGTTATTGATGAATTGGATGCTATTTTAAGGACATAAAGTACAGCCTTTGGCGAATTCAAGATCTAGTTTTCGGTTGTTATTTGTAAAAAAATTTACCTATTGAAGTCTTAATATGTTATCGATAAACCTAATCTTAAGCATATAAAGTTGTACAGACAACTGTTGAGTAATTGGCGAACTGATGAATTTTTATGTTATTTGTTAAAACACTTAAAGTTAACGAAAAAAAAGAAACTTACGTATAATGTTTTAGAGTTGTAAAATTTCCATAAAGTTGGTAGCACTTTAAACGTTTTAGGCTCTGAAATAAAAGGAAATTTACAGATCGTTTTAATAAAATAGAAATTAATTCACTTAATCAGAAATATTTGTCAATAAATATTAAATTAAATTTGAAGACTAAAATGGGAAAAGCAGACTGTTTACGCATACTTAATCGAGCTGAATTGTTAGTACTGAAGCGACTTTTAAATTTTTTACGTTTAAAGCAATAGGCAATAGGGATTGTTTTGTCGTTTTTAAAGCCCATTAGGCCTTGAAATAAAGGTAACTTTTAAAAAGGTTCATGTAGTCCATAAATTAATACAGCTTCAGCAAAATATATTAAATTTAATCATTTGGACAATATGGAGCAAACGCTTAACCAAAATAATATATCCAACTCTCATGGTGGAAATCGGCAATACTAAAGCGATTTGTTTTACGTTTAGAGCTATATTTACGAGAAAAATTTATCTTTTCGAGTACTAAAAGCATAAAAAATGCGCTATCTCTCAATCTCCCAAACACTAAGTCTGCTATGTGCATCTTATCAAGATATTTCTCAATATTTCGGCAGTATTGACAAACATATATTTAAAAAACTGCGACTTATTAAACTTTTTAATATAAAAATAAAGTAAGAAAATATACTTTGAAAATAGATTTAAATATTCCAGGATCATAAATAATTTAACGAAATAAATATCTATATCTTATCTAACATATTAGGTACTTGCATTGGAAATTTCTTATAATTTAAGTGGATTGCATCCAAACTATCCATGATGTGATTTTTCTAAGTAAATCTCAATTAATTAAAGACACCAAAATTCGGATTGGACTACAAGCTGTAGGCCACTGTAATCTTCGATTAGATATCCATGCTGCGCCTTTGTAGAAATGACAGCTAAGTCAAGCAGAACACAAAAGTTAACTAAAACAAAATAAATATAAATAAAAACAGGTCAAAAATGCTGCTAAGCGTAAAAAAGAGACCAGATCAGAACGCTTGAAAGCTGGAAGAATACAGGTGCCCCATTATGACTTTTGTCGAAGTTGCATAGACCAGCAGAAGATAGTAAGCAACTAACACCTGACAAGTGACTATCTAGTGTTTCATAGAAAATGTAGTTTCTAAACAATCATTTGTTTGAGGGATCTAGGTGATTCGGTAAAATCTTATGCAGAATTCGTCATTTTAAGGACACGTTAGGACAGGTTTTCCGAACTTTTTTTAAGCCGTTCGCCACACATAGCTTTCCTTACTTTATACTATTTCTTATTTTAAAAATATGGCATAACAATGAACCTGAAGTTCTTTATGTGATTCAAAATTTTTATTGAGCTGCCCTATCAGACAAATTTAACAAAATCTAGCAGCTTGTTGTTGAAACTACAAGAAGGTTCAAGAGAGCATAGATAATTGAGCAACACTGCTAGGCTCCCATTAGGTGGACTCGTGTTCCTCGATGTTTGATTTTGGACTAATTTTTACGAAATTTCTATTTGGTTCAAGCCATTAAGAAGCATGTGTTTAGAATTATATTTCTTAGTTTGTTCATATATCGAAAAACAAATTACTTTCTTTTCTAAAAGATCCATCTGTGCATCATAATCAAAATAATCTAACCACTCATAACTTTTTTCTCATATTAGCACCAAAGTTTTGAAGCTAAGTACTAGAGGTGTCTTAGGAGTTTTCCTAATCATCCCAAGTACTTATTAGCATAAATTCATGTATTTTATGTCTAAGTTTTGGTGACATTTGCATTGAAAAAATATTTACTTCAAACAGAACTTAGTAAAAATAAACCATTATTTTTGCCTAAAATTGAAGGCTATATATCCAAAGTACGAATGATTTGATTTAAGTGAAATTTGCGCCGTCTTGTTCGATAACTTGTTGCCATTTTAAAGCCAATTTCATTATGCTTCTCTCATAGAAGCCCTTGTTCCTATTGAGACAATCCATTTTCACAAGCCTCTCTTGAAGCGAATTTTTCACCAGCAAAATTGCCATGTACAGCCATAGATGGTAATCACTTGATGCCATGTTCGAACTATAAGGTGGAGGCATAAGAACTTCCCAAACAAGCTTCAGCAATATTCACATTTTCAGCTGCGTAGCTTACGTTTTCGCTTTTATCGAAGAAAAACTATAAAATATAGCATATTCTCCCTAGTGTCCATCTTTGACGCAAGCTCAATCAAAACTGCATCAACCAGTCACAAAACTGTCAGAAAAGTACAAGATGTCATCTTTCTAAAGCCATCTGTCGCAATCCGATCGACATTAGACAACACGAAATACAGATAAATACCGCAGTATGTTGGGAAATTAATCGATTTCTTTCACCATAATCCCCTCCTATCTACAATATTATGTTAAGTTAAAGAATTCTTGCTTTTCTTTGTATCAAAACTTATATGTTATTTACTCCTACGCACCCCCAAGAACAGTTGAAAATCGCCTGATTTTCTTAAGGTTATTATAGAAGCAGGCAATGGAAATATCCAACGATAAGAAAAGAACGTGCTGATTTTTCGATGCAGAGGTTGCCTAAATATCAAAAAGTTGCTCATATTGCAACATAAGTTGAAAACTTTTTAAAACTTTTAGAAAAAGTTACGAATATAAAGTCTCAAAGTTTCGAAGTTGGGACCAACAAAGACAATATCTCGCTTGAAGCTCATTTTAAAACCAATTTCGAATATTATTAAATTGGAACTGAAAGAAAGATCCATTGGTCGTCTATAGTTGACTTCAATGCCGTTGTTCTACAAATAAGACAATTCTTCTTCAAGCGGAAGCTGTGCAAACTTCAATGCAAAGACCCCATTTATCAGCTACTTGATGATGACATTACTGCTTCCAATTCTCTCTCTTTCTAAACTGCCAAAGTTTTCCCAAAACTAAAGTGCATCTAGAATTCGTCATTTACCCCCAAAGCATTATTTAGAGCTTGCTATTCTTTTATTTTTTTTTATTTTTTGTGTATCGCTACGGAATGAAAGGAATCACATGCGTTTGGCATTTGACGCTGACGAGTTTTTTGCTCGAAAAGTGGATTTTTTTTCCAATGCTCCTATGGAATTTTAATGGCACTGAGTCCCTAACCAAATCCCATGCTACAGTTTCCCAAAAAAAATACAACCTGAGCCTAAAAATGGGCCAAAGACTTTTGCTGCCTGCTTAAAATTTTGCTCATGTGATAGCAACCGAAAGCTGACTATGTGTGTCTCATATTGTTGTTGTCGTTTTTGTTGTTGTTTGACTAGGCATCACTTTTTTTTTCATTTTTGTTGCAAAGTTTTGTTGTTGTTGTTGTTGGCGTTCCAGTTAATGTTGTTGTATTTGTTGCCTTGTGAGTGCTGCTTGTTGTTTTATGTACATTTCACTTGGGCCCCAGCGCACATAAAATGTGAAATTTAATTAGTCGCGTAGGTAAAAATGACATTTAAAATTATTCGCCACTCAGGGTTCCCGACAACCCATAGGGTAGAGCGTTACATCTTTTTTCGCCGAAACGGTGCTATCTCGATTTTTTTTATATTTACTTGCTTTTTATGCGGCATTTAATTATGTGCGCATATGGGCAGACAGTGGTGCGAATAAGTTTTGTGACAGCAATAGTGTGTGAAGTTTATGATGTTAGTTTATGAATATATAAATTTAGCTGAAATAGAGTATACGTAAATGTTCTGTAAATTGCATTTGCTGCGTATTTTTATTATTTAATTCTAAGTGCTATTTGTTTTTGGTAAAAAAAAGGAAAAGACTTTATTGTTGCAACAAAGCTACAAATGCTGCTTAGTTGCTCTTGTTAGTAACGAAATAATTTGTTATATTTTTGCTTCGGGTTTTTAAACAATTGATTAAATTTAAAAAAAAATATGAAATAGTACAACAGAAAAATACATAAATTTTAGCGAAATTAAAGAGACTTAAGTGTATTCAAATGATTTAAAATCAACTTTATCGATTTTGATTCATATGAAGCATTTACCCAAAAATGCATTATTATTAATGTCAATTTCCACGAACCATGTCTATCTCATATTGGATTCCTTAACTTTAAGATACAGTTTACCGCACGGATACACGATTGCAGCCGGGGGCTTATTCACAATTGCTACGATTGTCATAAAATATTATATCATCGTTTCGCTGATTACTGTTGACGCATTTGGTTGGCCAACAAATTGACTGGCTTTGACCAAAACAAGTCATACCAAGTCGTACCGTGTCAGCTTGGGTCGTATTGTTTGTTTGTTTCGCTTATGTAGGTTGAGAGCGCACTTTAAAATAATAAAATTGAAAATAAAATAAATAGTCTAAAATGTAGCCTTCGCTTGCTAAGCTGAATGAAGCCAATCATATTCATATTTCAAACGGATCCATATATTGACAATCGATATTCACAAATTTTTTAAACCTATTATAAATTTGAACTATGGAATCAAGCTATGATGTGCCTTAACCTTGAGAAGGATTCTGGCCACGCATAGTTGGAATCGTGACAACATGACCATTGACAACGACTTGGCTGTTCCTTCGATTTAAGAAGTAATAAGGGCAGCCAGCGCTTGAGCCTGGCTCAACGAAATACCACAACCCTTCCGCTGAAGCAATGATACCCAGTAGAGGCCAAGCGCTTGGCCTTCGCTGTCTTTCAAAAATAAAAGATATATATTTAATTAAAGAAATAATAAAGTTTTGTTACATAAAAAAAATAATACAATTCTTATTCAGTTCAATACAATTTATTCTCAAAAACAGGCGTCGCTGCCAATGTCCAAGCAAAGCATGCTTCGAAGCGAAGGTAAGAACATAAGCCATGCCAAGAGAACTTGTTATCACAACCCACTCTTGCATGTTTATGTCATTCAATTTGTCGTTTCGGATCTCTAGTCGCCTCATGTTCAGGCCAGCACTGTCACTATAACCTACGAGTCCAGTAGAGTCAACACAACATCCCGGTCTTTCAAACTAACATAGTTTAAGTTGCCCAAAAACTTAAACATTGCCAATTAGTCTAGGCCAAAAAAAGAGGTTGTTGGTCCAACAATTCAATTTTTCATACATTTTTTTGGAGTTAGGTCCACAAAATATTGCATTATAAAGATAAACCCTTACGCAGCTTTACAACTTAGATGTACAATTATCGTAAATATGTTTGTAATTATAAAGATTGGAAAGGCAGAAATGTCAATAAAACCCTCAAAGAAAAAGCCCCTAACTCGTTTAAGTTGAAACTAGTTATATTTATGAATCATTTCATATTGTACACACATTCACAAATATATGCTATAATTATATAATTATTTTCAGCCAGTCGGTTGAAAATCTGAATATCGTTTATGGTCCTGATACTGTAACAGCCAATCACAAACAATTTTGGTTTCTTTGATGCTGCTCCGATAATTTTAATATCAAAGATGCACCATGCACTGGAAGGACAATCGTTAAAAATGTCTATAAAATCATAGACATTGTGGAGTCCTAGCGTCATGTAAGCACTGTTCGGATTGCCCCAGAGCTAAAGATTGCATAAATAACCGTTTGGAATCATTTAAAAAAATCTGGATACAATAAGACGGTGGATGTGCGGCGGCCCCACATGTTAACACAAAAAATCTGCTGCATCGCATAAAAATCGACACATTTCTGAAGTGCATCATTTACTGCATCATGGTCGAAACAGGATTGACGGCCGGATTTGCTGTGTATATACAATAAGCTGCTCCCATACATCAAAACTTTTAACTCGGAACTGTGCTGTCAACAATTGAACCGTCTGAAGCTAGTAATCGCACAGAAGCGGCCAGCTTTGGCCAATAGCAAAGGAGTTGTATTTTAAGAGTACTACGGTAGGCCACACACATCGATAGCAAATCTCCATGAGCTCCGGAAGCTTGGTTGGTAGGTTCTTATGCATCCACATTATAGTTCGAACCTGGCACCAAGTGAATACCATCTGTTCCTGTCCATGGCGAACAATTTAGCTGGCGAAAAATACCCCTCAAGGCAGGCTTGAGAAAATCGACTGTATACATTTTTTTTCCAATGGGACCGTGTGTTTCTTTGAGAAAGACATAATGAAATTAGCTTTAAAATGGCATCATGTTATCGTACAAAAAAGCGCATATTACAACTAAATCGGAACATGCTAACTATGGTAATTAAAGCATTCAACTTTATGCAAAAATAATGAATTTCTCTCTCTACTTTATTATAATTCCAATGAAGCTGTCATAGTTCTTAAGAAACAATAATTATCTTTATGCAATAAATACATAAATTTAAATTATATAAGTATAAAAACAAAATTCTTCAAAGTCAAAAATAATAAATTTTCTTAACTTTAAGCTTCAGATAATAATGCATAAAGGCCTCTGCTGTCAAAATACTTTTGCCACGCACTGTCTGCATCTCTCTGACTGCTCGCCATATTTTGTTGCAGCGTCACTTTTCGTCAAACTTTGTTTAATTTTTACTGACTGGATTACTGACTTTTCCCTACCTCTTTTTCATTTTTTTCTTCTTAAATATATTATATATATTTTTAAATTTATTATTGAGAAGCGTCAATGAAATTTACACGCATTTTATGCTGCTTACATTTGAGGCTTACATACAAAAAGCAAAGGCACAACAAATGGGCCCCAAAATGTATTTATTTAACTTATTTATGCATTTGTAATTTTGTGCCAAGGCATAAACAACAACAACAACAACACACACCACACACACAGACTCACACACACACATTAGGTGTACGTATATGTATGGAGTGTAAGTTATACAAGCCGAGAACATGTAGTTAAGCGCACCTAAATACATTTTTGCTAGAATAAACAAGCAACCTTGGGTGTTTACCATAAAAAGTAGGTAAACTTGAGTGCAAAAATTGCGTACTCGGTGCGTGAGTGAGTGTGTTGGTGTGTGTGTGTGCGAGAGTGTGTGCGAGAGTGTGTTTGGTTGAGTTCAACACTCACACACAAGCAAAAGCACACAAAATGGCAAAATAAATGCACATAAAAATGTGAAAACGAATGCCACAAAAACAACAACAACAAATACTGAAATATGTGAGGCCAAAGCAGACCAATGGATACTCTATTAGGGTAGAGGTAGGTACGTTTTTTTTTGGTGCATTATAGCGATTTTAAAGCAAAAGGAGAAGCTGCTAAAAGACATAACAGGCTTCTTGAGAATATTCCGATTCGTTGCGATTTATTTTCGGAATTCTGATTCGGGTCCAGAATTTGCAATTCGTTTCTATAATTTCCAGAGTTCACACATTTTGCTGTCCCGATTATTAATATTTTACTGTCACAATCCATCCCAACTTTTCCTTGAGCTCAATCTTATTATATGAGGGTAGATATTTACCATTTTGACAAAACTCGAGAATAAAATAATAAGATAAGGTAGATATTTTAGTTTGTTAAGATAATAGCTGTATGTTTCACTCGTCCGTCCAATTCTAGAATATTGCTCATGCGTTTGGAGCTCTTAATATCAATACTATCAGGAATTTAATAAGTCTGTAAAGTCAATTTTTAATTTGCGCTTTTAGGTGTTTAATTTGGAATTTTTTTTCTTTATTATTGCATTTGGATACTTATGGCCTCTATGAAGACTTTCCGCCTATCTCTGTTTTGTGCCACGACGAGCTGATCTGACCTAGTTCTTGAAGAACGGTTCGTTTCCAAGTTGCTTTTGGTCGTGCTTTTCATCTGCTTCCTTGAGGGGTACAGTCTAGTGCCATTCGAACAATACTGCTTGGCTTCTTTCTGAGAGCATGCCTATTTCTTTTCCTATTTTGAAAAATTATCTTCTCTAAATGATCGTAGAGCATGATGCCATGGAGTGTTATTTTTGTATAAGCTCTGGGCTTCATTGCCTCTAACACTATTCTTAAACAAATTTCCTTTACTTTCCATACAAACCTCTAGCACTATCGCTTTGTAGCTCCAATTATGCATTGCACGATTCTTTTCGCGTCTTGTCCGCAAACTGGAATAACCTTTACGATTTGCCATCTTACGAGCGGTCAATTCATCTCTTTCTCTATCTTCACACATCTTGATTTGCGAAATCAATCGTCTTTGACTATTCACGAACTATGAAAACCCGATTTGGTCAATATTATAAATCCAAGTTTCTAGCCAGCCCCACATGTGAGATGGACATACGGATTAGTTTAATATTATACTTTTCTCGTTCTAATATAAAATAATTTAATATTAATATTGTTTATTTATAATGTCTACTGAACTTAATAGACCTCTTAAATTATGAATAAATAAATAAAATAGCATGCTCAGCTAAATATAAATTGACAGATTAATGAAGAAAATCCATATCGATATCGTAAGACTAATTATGAAAATCCGTATGGAAATGCTGTGTAAGTCGTAAGACTAACGATCAAAACCTCTATGGAAATCCTATCGAAAAGTGAAGATGAAATTGTGAGATATTGCAGAGCTATCGAAAAATGAAGGTAATTGAAAAAAATATTTCAGATTAGTTTTTCGATAATCTCTCTCATGGTACGATATAATACCTAATGATGCAAATCCTTATAGAAAATCTGTATGAGTCGTAAGACTTATGATAAAAATTCATATCAAAGAGCTGTATATGTCATAAGAATAATTATTAAAATACGTATCGAAAAGTTGTATAAGTTGTATAAAAAGTCCGTATCAAAAAGTTTGTAGGTCGCACTTCTTCCCAAAACTACGGATACGTCCATACCACGCTCTTGACCATATGCTGGCAGTGTATAAACAGCCGCAGTCGAGAGCTATGGAACTGTGCTGAATGGAACAAAATAAAAATAACAAGCAGGCAGAAAAATAAAAATATATATAAGAAACCAAGTGGAGAAAACAAAAAACGAGCGAGACCGAAAAAACGTAACCTCAACTGTGCACTAAAAGGGCTGAAAGTGGGCAGTGTGCTTGAAGCCGGGGAGGCTGGGCAACTTGGTCGGTCTGAGCTCTGAATGCTGACGTCGAACACATTACAAGCAAAAGCACTTTTGACAAAAGAAGGCGCCAGCGAAAATAAACAAACAGTATGAGAAACAAAGAGAGGCGGGCGAGCAGCGCATGCTGAAGAGATAGGGCCAGAGATAGGCTCGAGTGTGTGGCAAAGCAAAAGGATTTCAAGGACTACAACATTAAGTATAAAAAAAAGAACATAAAGAATTTGTGCATGAACAATGCCTGATAAAAGTAAAAAAAAAAAAAAAAATAATAATAATAAGAATGCTCTCTGCAAGAGGTTGTCTTTGAGCAGTCAACGAGACAACAGTGCGTATGAGCAACGAGAGCAACAACTACAGCGGCCTCGCTGAGCACGGATATATGAAGATACGACACAGACACACGCCGGATATCATTAAGGTGTGCTTGAAAATGAACACTCGGTTGCAGCTGCATAGGGCGTGGGTGGCTTGAGAAGTAAGGCGCTAAGGATGGACGGATAGCTAGAGAAGAAATGCCCATGGAAAAGAAATAACCTTGTGCCCCTTGACCATGCTATCAGAGCTTCGAAAGTGTAGGATAAAATAGAGATACTATCATAATAGCTGTACGAAGTGAAGAGGCACGTACAGTTTGTAGCCGAAACCGAACTGCGGTGTCTTTAATTGAGTTTTACTAATATCGGTTTTTGCTAGCTATCCCAGTGCTAGGCAAATGCAGTAAATTGCTCCAAAGGCGTAGCTTTCAGATACCTCAACTAATGTTCAAAAAGAAACGGGGAGCGATATTTTATAGCCAAATCCGAAAGACGGTATCTTTTATTTATGGAGATTTACTAAGGCAAATAGCGTTTGTTTGCTAGCTATGGCAGTGCTAGGCACTGCACCAGCGTTACAAGTGGAATCGCCCCAAAGCAGGAGCATTATGATACTTCAAATAAATGCTGTTCGAATAGAACAGGAAACTACAGTTTTTAGCTGAATCCAAGCGGTAGTGTCATTAAGCAAAAGAGATTTAATAGCTTATTCATGCTAGCTATCAATTAGTTCGTAAATTTTCAACACCACATAAAGTAACCAATGCAGACACCCATTTCAGCGAGGCCTAGACCTGTCCGATTACATATTCGCAGCGAACTGCCTGTCATTTCCCACGTAGCTCACCTCCCACTACATATAAAGGACAGGCTTCAGATTATCCAGACGGAGTCAGTGGGTAATTTCATCTCCACTTCAAGATCTAAACCAGTCTTGGACCACAGGCCATCCCCCATCCACAAGTCCGAGTCTTTCCTTCCCCGGCAGCAAAGAACTACCCTGTCCCAACTCCGCTCAGGGTATTCGAAACTATTGAATAGCTCCCTGGCGAGAGATAATACAGAGGTAGTTGACTCCGCATAATACGGACCATTTATTCTCATGTCCGTCGAGGCCCACCATCCACCCCCTCATCGCTCTGGACAAATCCAGTCGAGGCAGCTCGCTTCCTCGAACTGGATAGGACTAGACTCTAATGTTCTCACCTTATAATCTTTTTCTATTCTTTTCTTTCCATACTTTTGACAATCCACCGAGATATCTGCTACAACAACAACCAATGCAAACGAAAAAAAACCTGTGCAGGACAGACCATGGTACTAGTTTGTTTTCAATAACAAAGGAAATAGTTTAACAATGGAAGACTAAGAGCACACTAAGACGTCAAGTAAGTGTTATGAGCAGCGGAACTTCCATTTTGATAGCCGATTCTACGTAGCTCTCAAGTTCTTTGTGAAAGTTTCATATTTATTGTTTTCTTAAAGAAAGTACAAATTTAGCAATCTTATTAAATATCTTTACGAATATTTAACACATTCATTAACGTTTCGCGAACCCTCTTGCACAAGTGACATTTTGTTGGGAACACGCACAAAGCTGCAGTTAGTTACCTTCAAAGGAAACATATTCACCAAAGTTATGATACAACATGTTCTTTAATTCATCGAGTTAACATAGCGAGTTGAGAGACAACGACGTATACGTAATGCATAAACTCTATACCATGGACTTAACCAATGCAATCAACGAGCCGGCAAATCGTAGTATCTACAAAAGTAACAAGCGTCCTTTATGCATAAATTATGTCATTAATTTATTTCTGAATACCGATGTTAATGTTGGGAGCGTGGGCGCAAAGAAGGGTATACGAATGATGAGTAAACGCTGCGCACGCGCAAGCATCAATAAGGTCATCCGTTGTATGGGAATACTATGCTCATACCAATGGGTGGCAAAGATGCTGAGCGCCAGGTCGGAACACTGTAATGAGAGAGAGATTGAGGGAGTAGTCTGTTAAGATTGGAGTTAGTTATGTGAGGATTGGAGATAACTCTGGGATAGAGCTAAATAGACGGCTCTAGTAGATGTCCCAAGTTCCCAAGCGGAATAACAAGAAAAAAAATATAAAGAAAGTAGTAAATAAATATTAATTATTGAATCGGTTCGAAAATATGTTGAATATCTTAATCAAGAAAAAAATTGAATACTTTATAATTATTAATCATTTAACTAATTAAACAGTTGATAAAATAAATTAAAAATCAAAAAACATATCAATTAATAATTTAATAAATATATTTAAGTTCAACAAGAATATTAAAAATAATAAAATGAAAAGATTATGGAATCGCAATTTGTTGGAATTTACTTAAATTTATTTTAAATCCAAAAATATTTTGATTAAAAATTGATTTTTTCATGTTATTTGGGTTGAGTTTTTTCAACAAGTCAGAATATATCATCTTACCAAGAGTTTTGAAATAAATCTTCAGTTACTTTAACAAATAACCGCCAAATAAATGCCAAAAAAAAACTAGCACAGATTTTGCTTGCTGAAATTCGCATTTCTATTAAAACTCTTGGTTTTTCATATTTGGGTATACGACTGTTTATACATTTTTCAAGCTTACCGCTTCTGAGATATAACTTCCTCCCAAGCAGTACAAATAGATCTCTGTTACAACAGCGCAGGTATAAACCACATAGACAACAACGCTAAGACCCGAGAACTGCAAAAGAAAAACAATTCAAAACTTAACTGCTCTCTCAACGAGAAAAAGAGTACGTAAGATTTTAGAAAATAACATTCTCTTTTAAGCGATAACTTTACTGAATATAATCGAATAATACTCATCTATATTATCATACCAACATCATGGCCACAACGCTGATGCCAACTATTAAGCTGGAGGTAACAAAGTGTCCCAATGTAAGCTCAGACATAACATGCGATATACGATCTGTCAATTCCGATATCTCGTTATGTCGATCGATAAGTTGCGCCAGTTTACAGCTAATAAGCGCTTCCTGCTCTTTCAGGGTATATGTGACGAGACTGTCTTTTTGCAACACTTCGCAGATATCATACTTGAGTGACTGCAGCAGCGCAGTAATGTATAAGCAAAATCCCAGGAAAAAACCATCGGCGCCCACGAAACAGAACATGGTTATATTGCCATGCCAGAATATTAGCAAATAGATGATGGGATATAGTGGCAGGCGCAGCAACGGAGCTGGAAGCCTGCAAATGAGAAGGAGTATAAAAAGTAGAGAGCAGCATATCAACAGTATCTATAGGGAGGACTAAATCTAGAAAACAAGGGAGGAAAGTTTATTTCTTATACAACTCCAAACAAGTAAACAATAGAAGAAAGTCTTATTCTAAAAAATGAAAAGAAAATTAGTACTAAGCTAAGATTATTTCTCAAAAAAGATATTAAGCAGGAACCAAGTAAACTAAACGTACAATATGTTTCAAAAGTCGTTGGCTTCCAACTATTTTATTGTCAGTTACTGAGACCCGAGCTATAACATCTTAGAGAAATTTTTGACAATTCCCATAGATTCAGTTTACCAATTAAATCCAATTCTTTGAAAAAATCTACTTTCTTACTTACATATCTCTACGTATCTTACATCATTTTAAACGGCATTTCGTAAACCCAATCTTCATCATGCGCTAGTCTCAGCAAATTCTGAATCAAAGGACGTAAAGCGTAGGATGTACCCGTACATGTTGCAAATAGCAACATCAGACTGGTAAGTCTTGTGGCAAGCGTATAGCAGTGCTGCTTATATACCAAATGCCGCTCCGTTTGTAGCCGCTCAGAGAGCTCACGCACACGCTGTATCAACCACTTCAATTCATCCTGATACCACCATATACAGATCATCTTTAGAAGCGATAATATGCTCGAGGCCACTGGACATAATGCATCCAAAGCTGTTGCCACATCAAACGAGATATGTGCAATGCCATATTGTGCCTCCTTCAAACAGCCATAGGTGAGTAGGGCAAAATTCAAAAAAAACCAAAAACGTATAAGCCAAGTGCGTTCCTGTTCCGGATACAAACCAATCATTTTTAACGAATATTTTGGTATCAAAAAGTAATGCTGCGCCATGGGATAGTTTCGGGTGAGAAAATGCGGCAACATTTTGGCTGATATAGCAAAGTCAACTATTGACGGGTTTCGGGGTGTACCTAACTTTTATAGCTGCTGAACCACATAATAAATATGTTGGGACATGCCTAATCGATTAAACTGCAATTAAGTTCTAATAAGTTTAAAATTTATATCCAGCAATTAGTCAACGTTTTGTAGTACACTGGGCGTTGGTTGCTGCTACTAATTACAAATTTGAAAATCCATAATTTTTTCAAAATACACTTAATTATTTTACGCATTAATTGAAAGCCATGTAAAATTTATACGCATACGTGCACTTAGAGAAATTGGTTAGTAGTTGTATTGTAAGGCAAATGTTTGCGGGCATCACATAAGTACATATTTTTGGAGAGAATTGCAATGAATTGAACTGAAATTTATTGAAATTAATTGAATTGAAAGCAGTTTTATTCGAAAAATGGAATAGCAAGAAGTATCATAGGCGCATTTTTTGAAATAAAAATAAAATGGGATTGAATTAAATTGAACGCAATTTGTTTAAAAATTGAACATAATATTTTTGAATTAAATCATTGATTGAATTGAATTGAAATGAAATCGAAATGATTTTCTTGCAATGGAATTGAAAGGAGTTGGCCGCAAATTTATTTTTTATTAAAAATTTTAAAATCACTGAAAATAAATTAGACAGGCTTACATTTATTCTTAGAATTAAATAACATTTTAATAAAAAATATTGATTGAGTGTAAGCATAAGTAAATTAAACGTTTTTAGCACGATCAAGCGGACAAATTTTTTGAATATTGATAATTGATGATTGAATGGAATTGAGTTGAAATACAATTGAAAAGAATTGAACTGAGCTGTACGCAATTTTATTAAAAATAATCTACCATAGAACTGAGTGGAACTTATTTGAATTCATTTCAATTCTATGAGAAATGGGGGTATATTTGGAATTGAATTAGTAGCATTTCTTAGAATCCCAAAAATTCACTGACTTTAATGGAATTGTATTAAAATGAGTTGTATTCACGTAATTTCGATTCATAAAATTGGAATACACCAGGAATAGAGTTTCGTTGAACTAATTTTAATTCCATGAAAAATGAGGGTACATATGGAATTGAATAAGTAGGCAAACATTTTCAAAAAAAAATATTGAATGAGTGGAATTAAAATAAAGGGAACACAATAAGTATATAAGTAAGGCATACGTTTTAACAGGGTCATAGGGACACAATTTTTAATTAAATCATTGAATAGAATTAAGTTGAAATGGCAATGAAATAAGATGAGTTCAATTGATGCAGTTTCATTAAAAAAAAAACTTAAATGAACCTACAATGGAATTAGGTTGAATCTATTTCAACTAGTTTCAATTCTATGAAAAATGGGGCATATTTGGAATTGAATTTAATTTCAAAAATTCCTTATTGTATAGAATTGAATTGAATAGAATTGAATAGAATCGAATAGAATAGAATCGAATAGAATAGAATCGAATAGAATCGAATATAATAGAATTGAATATAATCGAATAGAATAGAATTAAATCGAATAGAATTGAAAAGAGCTGAATAGAATTAAATAGAATCGAATAGAATAGAATTGAATCGAATAGAATTGAATATAGTTAAATAGAATTGAATTCTTGAGCTCATTGAGTATAAGTAGACGCCATTTTTGTTTTGAAAACAAAATTAATTGAACGTAATTGTTTTAAAAAAATTAATATCACCTGTAATAGACTTGCTTTTAACTCATTTTATTTTTTTTTTATTCAATGAAAAGGAGGTTAAATAAGTAAGACAAACATTTATTGTTAGAATCATGTTCAATTTAAAAAAAAAATTATTGAAGGCAATTAAAATTAAGAGAATTGACTTAAATTTTTCTACCCTTCACAAGCCACATTTTTCGATTGAAGTTGAGTCAAAATGGATTTAAATGAAAAAATAAACGCTTAAAATTAAATTAGATTCAACTAATTTCAATATCATTCAATCAATGATTCAAAAATATACTTGTGTAATAATCGTTGGCCTTATATACACCAATTTCTCTAGGTATGGAGAGAATTTAATTCCGATCATTAAATTTGTTCTTTTAAAAAAGTTTGCGAAATAACTTTCGCTTTATCTTTGTGAATCAAAGTCCCGTTTGTTTTTTGGGAAGAAGAACAGTTTTGGTTTCTATAATCGTATTACCTTTGCACACAAGAACACTGCATAATATTAATAGACTTAACAAATCCACAAATGAAACAAGTTATGCCTGTGACAAATGTATAAACGATTTAGTACGCTTCGATTAACCATGAACAAAAACATATCCAACTTTGAGCTATATTTATGAAAGCGAACCACATTGTTTTTTATTATTCAAGATGATTTCTCCTATGAAAGTTGCCGTTTTCATAGCCATGCTGATAGCACAGAGTGGTAAGGGTCACCAGATAAAGTGAAATAATATATAATACCAAATAAATTTTTCTTTTTTTTTCAATAAAGCTTATTCTGAATCTAACGAAATTTTATGATTATTGAAGCATGATAATTGTGAAATTGTATCGGATAACATAGCATCCCGATGTCGAAATGCTGTAGACCATCTAATTTCTATAAGGCTTTATAATATGTAAAACTTAAACGCTATAATGCTGTCGACTCCGATAAAATTGTAAGAACGAAATATATGCACGTTGAATTTTATTTTAGCTCATTTATTTCATTTAAATCTGCTGAAAATATATTTCTGATAATATGCTCTTCACTAAATATTTTGGAATTTGGAACTTGAACATAAATAAATATTTCCATATACTCGCTGCACTGTGCTGGGTTCGATTCTCTACATCCTGTATACTTGGAACATCCCGAGAGTTTAACAGCTAAAACTTTTAAAGTTTGCCGACGTCACAGCTATACTTAACAATTCCCCTTGATCGTTCCAATGGCGGAGCATAGGGTGATTTTCTTAGGTAAATAGCGTATAGTTGCTAGCCGTACCACTGCTAGGCAAATGCATCAGTGCTGCTGGGTGGAATCGAATCACCGACCTTCCGAATTAGAGGTGAGTACGCTACGGAATATTCTTCTTCTAATTTCAATTCTGTATTCTATACTTAGTCGCTTAAATGCTTATTAAAGACTAGCGAGCAACTACCCTATCATCTAACACCTGTAAAGCGATCGCTTGACGATTGTATCGAAACGGAAATTAAGCAGATGACATTTACTCTTAATACACTTAGCTGCCCCACTCCAAGTGACTTACTATGGTGTCCATCTAGACAGACGGCTTCCAGCCTCCACTGGCTTACTCAACTCTTCACTCAGTCTGGAGTAAAATGTTCTTCCCTAGAATGCGCCATCTGAATCGGGTCAATAGAAAAGTCGCATAACTATGAAAATTTTTAACCGATCGGCTTCATCCTTACGCTTTAGTAAAGTTTGATCCAATTTTAATCGTGTATCTCCATCCACCTCCAGAGTGAGCCGAAATTGTGTCGTTTTACAATCGGTCAGTTGTGTTAAGCCAGCTGAAAATATCGTGGCCGTAATCTCTGACGCCGTCAACAAAAAAAAATTGTCACTTTTAGGGCACCGATAATCCTCAAATTATCCACGAAACACCTTTGCACCACCAGAAGGTGACTGTTTGAGCTGGTATTCGCTCGCAAACCATCATTGGGCCGTTCTTCTTGAGAGCTGATGAGACTATCGACGGCGATCGGTATAGACGGTTGCTGGCAATCTCTTTCTGTTCCCCAAACACGTGAAAAATTTTAATCCAACAAGCCGAAGACCATAGAAGAGCTAAAACGGCAGATATATCGCCCGCGAGGCTTGTGAATGTGTTAGAAAACGCCAAAAAAGAGACCGCTTTTGTATTCGTAATAAAGGCGATAACACCTAAAAAATCTGGGCTAATATCTGATCCACCTACCAACCCAACGAATGCAGTTTTAGGGACGCTTAATCGCAGTTTGAAAAAAAAACTGAACAAAACTTAGTTATCATTAAAATTTTGAACTCTCAGTTCTTATATGAGAATATTCAATAATTAAAAGCAAATCAGAGTATGCAGCCAAAGTCGAGGGTTAAATCTCTTGCGGCATTCATACAAATTCCAAATAGAATTACTTGGTTATTGTTAAGTTATCTACATTACAATTTTAATAATTATTATAAGTCTCTTACAGAAAGAATATGATCCAAATAATAGAAATTCTTTAAAAAAAATCGAATTTGAACGATATATTTTAATTTTTAATAATTTTTGTAAATCTCTTAAGGAAAAGAGATGCTTCAATAAATAAAAGAATAATAATGCCAAAAAAACCCAATTTGATGGAAATATTTGAGTTGTGTAACTATTTCTTTCAGTGTAGATAAACGTAGGCTTCTTTGTGTGCATGCGTGTGTGCGACTAAGTTGCTCAGGTGAACAAATTGACTTGCTTAGCAGCACTGACTGCCAAGTGCTGCCAAGCTGCCTGCAGTTTAAATTAATATTTTATGGCCTGTCAAGTATGCTAGTTTGAGTTTTGCATGTGTCTGGGTCCGGGATACTCCGTACGAATATGTATCGTGCCATGATTATGCAAATTTAAGTTATATATTTTGCCCTGTATGGTGTGTTGCTACAAGTAGAAGACCAATAAATTAATTTAGGCAGTCAACCAAGCAGTTGGATAAAGCAGCGTCGTGGTCACAGGACATGTTGAAAACTAAACAAGGCGCTGAACTGGCACTGTACAGACTTTGGCTATATAGTGCTCTTTGCATAATTGATGGCTGCAGGTGTATTTGAGCTAAATGAGACTTGCTAAATACAGGACTTTGACACACCCACACACACAGACACACCCACACACATGCACACACACATGTACAATACAAACACATTCAAAAAAAAACTTTCTGAAAAATAATAATATTCAAAATATTGCAGACATTCGTCAAACTTATGTAGCACGTTGTTCAAATTCGATAAAAATTTGAGCACGCGAAAAAAATTGATAATATTTGTAAAACAAACCGACTTTTTCATACTCATTTTTGTTATTAATTTTGTATAAAAAAATTTAGAAATTACATAAAACTATTGGTAAAAGGTATTAAAAAAAATGAATGGCGAAGATTAAACTTAGAGACCTTGAAATACCTTTTAAAACTGCCATAAACATGTTTATTTATATTTTTGTCGATTTTGTTAAAAGAAAGCCATTTTGAGAAGTTTTTTTTGCGATTTTCTCTATGCGAACTATATGAGTTAGTCCTACGATTTTGACATAATAGTAGCATGGCTTCTGGATAGGCTGGACTTTTATTTAAATAAAGTAAAGCTTCTGATTCCTGTCAACTTACCGGCAGCCAGTGCGATGTCTGTCTCAAGTTGACAAACAGCCTCCACATGGCGCCTACTGTATAGTTAATTTAGTATCTGCCAAATAGTAAGCTAATATCTGCAGGGAGTCGACCGAAGGATACTGTACGCAAAGATTGGTTCTCTGTAAAAAAAAAAAATCGAATAAATACTTAAACCAAAGCCTTGAATAATATTAGGAAAACAAAGAGGACGACTAAAGCTCAGATGGAAAGACCCAGTGGAAGAGAACCTATCTTCACTTAGAGTGACCAAAGCAGGGACGCTTGATGAGAGATAGTAAGGTCAACCGGCCAACTAAAGTACTTTGAAAGCCTAAAAAGCCTTTAACTGTCGAATTGTGTAACAATAAGTGGAAAAGTGAAACAAAATACCACCAACTTTGTATAAACAAAATTATTTTTTGACGAGTTTACCAAATGGAAGATACATGATATAGTAAACCGATTTGATCAAATTCGATGCATTAATGCGGTATAACCAAATTTTTAAACACTAATATTGTTATTAACTTAAAAAAAAAAAATACAACTAGTTTAATTAAAATCATGATTTCGACCGCCTTGCCTTATGTAAAATATATAATATAATTAACACAATTTTAATTCAACAATTTACTGCCGAATTGGTGGCGATTTTTAAATATCATTCCAAACAACTAATATTCATGCCTCATGAAGCAAGATCATACATCTTCTAATCCAAATTTTCTGCTCCCTGTTACAAACACTTGTTCTCAACCAATATACCTCTACATTTCACACTGACAGCGTATCAAAGCAAATGTGAAATCCAAAACGAAAAATGTGCCCAAAAAAAAGTGTGTTGCCTAACAAAGGGCGTGTAGCATTGCGCTCGGGTTCATTCAAATTGTGCAGAATTTACGTGAAAAACATGCAAATTTATGCCATAAACACAATGAGTTTAATGGGCTCAAGGGTGCAGGCTCCAAACAGGCGCGGGTGTAAAAGAGTTTGCGTTAAAAAAAAGAAAAAGAAAAAACCTGGTAGGTATACTTACGGTTTGGACAGCCGCCAATGGCTTGACCACAATGCGCCACAAAGCAAATGCAAATGCTGCTTACATTTTAAGCTCCTGCTAGATAGATAGATGCCTGTGTATACGAATTTTAATACCCTACACAACAGTGTATGGGTAAACTGACAGCTGGAAGCAGAACTTAGTGCAGAAGTTAATGTAGTGGGTATGCAGTTGACGGAACAGGTATTATGTATACTGTGTGTGGGTCAGGAATGAGGTATCCAAAGAGTGTAGAATAGGAATTAATTTTTTGCTAACTATGTACTAGAGCTACGATGGATGAAGTGGTACTACCACCGAAGTTAGACATTTGATGGATGAAAATTATTTTTCAACTAAAATGTTGCGAAAGATCTATATACGGAGCGGTATTGGTATATTGTGGAACGATCTTTTAATCTCTTTCTGACTTCGAATGCTTTCTTTTTTTTCAGATGGCTTTCTAGATGACAAGTTCAAGTGTATATACTAAGTCAAAAATCAATGAAGCCTTTACAATACCCTATAAAATTAATATTATTCGCATCAAAACGAATATAATGCATTCGAAAAGCCAAGTGTTAACTTTATTTTTTAAGCATGTCGCAAAGCTTGGGTTCTTAATGCTGGATAGCAATTCTTTTTTTACTTTATTGAAATTAATTGATATCTTTTGATCTGAAACGTCCAATTATTTTTGAGCGAGCGCTCGTATAAAAGAAATGCTATTACAACGACACATTCTAAATATACAATCTTCCAAAAACCGTTGAGATATGATACTCGTAGAGACAGACATAACCAGCATTAATTTCTTGTGTTCTCTTATTATAACTTAGCTGAGAGTTAGAGAATTCCCCTATGTTCTTCGATCATTTAAAAACTAAAGATTATTTTTGTATCCCTCAAAAGCAAAGAGTGTTACCACTTTCTTTTTACTCAAAAACTGCATTACTTTCTTAGAGGTGACATTTTACTGAAGATCCGAAAACCAAAATCAAATCAAATCAAAACTGCCAGACATTAAATGCAGAATTCAAACAGAACCCTACAGTGTTCATTCGAAACTAAGAAACAAGCATATTGGAATAGTAAAATGCGTAGAAGGGAGAAGTTATATTAAAAAGAATGAAAGGGTATTTGGTAGAAACCGAGCTGGCAGCCATATTTCAGAAAAAGTATTTATAAAGATATGCCCTTATCAAGCGCATATACAAATTATTCTCAAAACTTTTAGCATCACTTCAGTCGGTGATCAGTGTAAATTTTCGATATAACAAACAAATCAATGCTCCAAATGTAAGTATTTTTCCTATGATTATTTTTTTATAACTGAAAATCTGGTTAACTTATTGGAACAAAATAATATCCCACATTTTTAGACAAATAAACTTTTAAATCTACTTTTTCGAGAACTGCATTCTCCAACTAAGTGACGCCCTTAAGATGTCCTGAAATAGAAATAAGGCAAATAATAAAGCTGTCAGATGATTGAAAGACATGTAATATGCATGGGATTTGACCTACAAGACTAAGATCTTGCTGTGACAATAAATTGCTTTCAAATTTATTGACACCCAAGAGATTTTGAGAATTATGAATTTCTGTCAGAGTTAGAATTTCGTGCAAGTATATTAACTCGAAACTTTTCAAGTAATCTTGGTAAGTTTTTTATAACTCTTCGACTCACAGACACTAACGTCTTGCTGGGAAAATGGATTACCTACAAAACGTTTGACATCTAAGTGATCGTAAAAACTAGAAGTCTCTGCGTATTCAGAGTTAGAGTTTTAAGCAGGATGTCTTTGTAAGCTTTTGTATAGCCTTTTGATGCAAATTCGCGCTAATTTTTTATAGACTAACTTATGTTGAACAGCCATTGCACATAATTTTGGTATCAGTTAAATACTTAAGCATTTCTACGACTTCCTAAAAGATATTGCGAACCCTAAAATTCCCTTCTAAAAGTTAAAACTGACAATATCAGCAAATCATGCAATAAGTGCTTAATATCCTATCTTTATATATATTATGATTCCCTTTGACTATGGTCATCGCTGCAAAGGTGGAGAATGCAGATATCTTCATTAATAACTGTTCGAAGAGTACATGTACCTACAGTTTCAAGCTGAAACCGAACGGCGCTAACTTTAATTAATACGCATGTACTTAAGCAAATAGCTTTTTTTTGCTAGCTATGCCAGTGCTAGGCAAATGCAACAGTGCCGCAGTGTGCAATTGCCATGGCGCGCACGCTACCACTACGGCCCACAGTGCCAAACCTCCTAGTTTTCGCAAAATAACCCAATAACATAAGCGTCAATTACCAAAACCAAAATCTATTAATAATTTAAGCATTTCCAGCTCATTAAAAACGTATAATTGGTTAAAAATTAATGTAGCTGCTCATTGGCGCCATCTAGCGCTGGCAGCTCTTACTCCTTTTTGGCTCGACATCATTTATGTATAAATCTAATAATATTATTATTGTCAATTAACGCCAGCATAGAAAAAAATAACATGGTAGCCTTTGGTACCACTAACACTGGCCACCACCAATGCTCCCTGACCGTCTTACACGTGCCCCATTTATTTGGATTATTATTTATTTTACGGCTTGGCCTGGGCGAACTTTGCACCTACAAGCGGCGCCAATAAATTATGCAAACGGCTTATGCCGTGTTGCCTGCGGCCATTTTTTAATGGAGTCACATAAATTAACTGCTCACTGGAAGTCGTCTGGAACGGCTAGCACTAGACGTGCCACTTCATTTGCTAAACTACGTCGCCGGCAGTGCATTAGCAAGTGCTGGCCAAAATTGAATGGACTTCTTAAATGTTGTTACTGATTATTTGCTTCCAGGCGTCAGTTTGCAAGCAGCTGTGGCATTCATCAAATGTCCAAGTGCTGCAATAAATTCTCTGTCATAATGTTTAATTATTTGCTTCCTGAGCGCTGTCCTGTTCTTGCGTGCAAGCTCTTTTGCTACCTGAAATTATTTTTCTGCAAAAGCTGACCACGACCTGACCCACCTGGTCATTGCGTGCTCCAGCTGCAACGTCATAGTGCCGCTGATTTGTTATAGTTTGTTAGTTGTAGAGCCGGCGGGCCGCCATTTTGTCGCCCAGTGTTAAATAATGAAATTAAATTGTTTTGCCAACACTACCATGGCTGCTGTTGCAGGCTACAGCCCTTTGGCTTAGGTTTCAACGCTTTGGTAGACTTGACAAATGGCCATGTGAGTTGTACTTTTGATTTACTACCCTAAATGCAATGCGCCATTTTGTTTTTGCTGTCAGAGCTTATAAAATATCCAAGTAAATCAAAAAAATTTTCAAATGTGAAATGTAATTTCTCTTCGTTTTGAAATGCGCTGAGTGAACTATCAGCCAATCGCTCAACATTCCAACATTACGTTCGGCTTACGAGGCGTATGCGTGTTATTTTGTTGAACTACTTTTAACACGGTAGGGGTAGTTTTTGAAGAATGAAAACTTGTGATTTAACTTTCCGTGCATGTGCTAAGTTGCAGCTAATTGGCTAAAGAACTATTTTGTATACTCTGCCACTGTAGGGTACAAAGGGTATACTAGACTTATGCATTGTTAGTAACGGCAAGAAGTAGGCGTGAGGGAAGAAGAATTTTATGCCAAAATGCTTATAATAACCCTTCTAAACTCCTGCGTTTTAGATATGTCAGTAGCTAGAGCTGTGGACTCCGGTTACGTGATAGTTAGTACTCGCTTCCAAGCCCAGAAACCGATAGTTCAATTCCACCCTGTAGCACTAGTGCATTTGCCTAGCACTGGCATAGCTAGCAACTCGTCGCTATATGCCTAAGTAAATCTCTATTAATTAAAGATACTGCGCTTTGGATTTGGCTATAAACTTAGGTCCCTTTTTTCTTTGAACAGAGCCATTGGAGTGATAACATCCTAGTTCAGAGAATATGTTTCTAATAGTTATGGCAGGTAAGTCAGTTAATTTCAATTTGTTAATAAATAGCTCCCCTAGTGGATTTAGGGACTCTTTGAAAGAATCAATCTTCAAAATGAATAATTATTTCAAATATACTCTGTTCTGTAACATATAGAGGATGTTTTGCAATTAATATAGCAGCAAAACCGACTTTTTACGTTCTATGTTTGACCATCACCACCCGTTGTCGGGTTACAGCCGACCTTACTAGCTCCAGGCGCCCCTGATTTGCGTGCTTTCTCCAGTTGGTCACTCAAAGTGAAGATAGGCTCTTCTCCACTTGGTCTTTCCTTCTGAGCTTAGGTCGTCCCATTCGTCTTCCTTCGTTGACTTTTGTATCGAAAACCTCCTGTTCTGCATCCTCTTCTTTCATACGAACGACATGGCCGAGCCAACGCTTACGTTACGCGGTAATATGTCGCTGGACGACATCTATGTTATTGTAGAGCTCATACAGCGCATGGCTCGTTCGAATAGGATAGTCGTCGCCAATCTGTAAGGTACCGAAGATTTTGCGAAGAATTGTTCTCTCAAACACACCAAGCGCGGCTGCACCCGTCCGCGACACGATCCATGTTTCTGCGTCATATAAGAGCACGAGCAGGATGAGCGTCTTGTAGAGCGATAATTTTGTCGATCGAGGGAAGGTCTCTGCTACACATTTGCTTACTGGGAGCATAGTAACACCTACACCTACTACGGCGGTGCCAAGGTGCGTAAAATGGGAGACCAAACACCGTACATCCCTATTTGTAGACAGCATATAATTTGTCTGAAAGAGTGCATGCATCTCAAAGACTTTGAAAGCCATCGATTCCAAGCTCTTCCATACCTTTATTACAAAGTAGATAAAGTTTGTTAAAGATAAACAATATCTGGCACTGATTTCTCATGGTAGAATTTGCAGATTTTTGCAAAATGTTGAAGGGATTATATAATGTAATGTACAATATGAACGAGGATGGGCCTACGGCCTTCGGCACTGCGACTCCCATTGGTTTGTTGTGAGAGATTATTACTGCAGAGGAAGTTAATTATTACGAAAACTCTTATGATGAAAATGGGCGTACTTATCTCTCCACTTATCTCTTTGATTTGGATAATCACACTGAAGTGGAGAATGAGTTTTTACTATCGAAATATTTTACATTTCATTATGGAAGATATGATATCTTCATATGGAAGATTGATATGTGTCTAATACAGTTATTGAACCAGTCACATTTCCCTCAGTAGCTCCTGAAGTAATATCAGCACCGATTATAGCAGACACTGATGCTGATGCTGTGAATGTACACTATTCTACTGGAACCCGTTGGATCTGACTTAAATCGATTGCATATACTATAAAAAAAAATAATAAATAAAATAAACTTTCTTTTATTTCCCAAGTTCTTCAGCTATCTTAGTGGTACTAAGATCTGTTTTGATACTAAGAAGTATTCATGCATTGTTCCTAATATCTCTTATTCTCAAACGGTTACTTTATGGTGTAATTAGCTCGGAAAGCCTATACTCAAGTCCTTTTATAATGCAACTATAAGCAGCCAAGTGGCCATAATTGGATTTATGCCGCATTTATATGTAGGTGCAAATTCGTAGAATTGTGGTCGCGAATTTGGCTAACCAAACAAGGGATAATAAGAGCAGCCCTTTGCGCAGTCAACCGCAAAATTGGGCTCAACTTGAGCAACTATCCAATCAACCAAACAATTAATTGCAACTTGTTCGACTAGATCCATCAAGTTAAAAATCTTGCCTAGCTGGCTGACAAGTTAGTTTACAAATATTTATTGTTAGTCAGGGAAATATTCTGAATATGATTTCAGAAAATACGCCTATTTGAAAATATTGAAGGACACCCCGCATTAGGTTGGAATTCTTATTCTTGTATGATCTAGCACTTTCTATCTCTGTAAGAGTAAATTAGGTAAATTTCCACAAGCTAAATGGACAAGCCTTTATTTTATATGGTACCTGAAAGATAATGATGCTAAAGTGTTTATTGTTTTAGAAATTTACGTAAAATTATCTAAAAAATCCTTCGCTTCTGAATACAAAATCCATTTATAAGTGAATACTTGACTAAGCTGAACGTGAAGCATAGAATACTCTTCCAAAAGTAGCTCCACTGGTTCCACGAAGTATCAATGCCGTTGAAAGTGGGCTCAGAATTACACTATTACTCTTGAATTGGATCTCAATTTTAACTAAAAACTTAAATCTATGTTTGCTTCAAAACGCTGAAAATACAAAATATTAGAGATCAACTTTATATTTAAGCACATTTCTACAAGTCCGAACAGTGAGTTCCGATTCGCGTTCAAAATTTCCAAAAGCTCCGCATCTAACCAGTATTTGAAGGCATACCTATTTTTAAATCTTTTGATTTCCCGCTTTTCACTTTAACTTTTTAAAAAATTGTTTTAAAAATAACATTAATTATTTATGTTAAATATCAGTTTGCGTTATTTGACTCACACAGATTTATGCATATCATAATTTATGAGCTCTTGTTGATTTGAAGAGCTAATTAGTTGCAATTATTTTCATGCAACTATATTTATTTATAATTTAAAATGCAATTTGCAGTCTGTGTATCTGAATAAATGACCTACGGGTTCCGGACACAGCACCCAAAGACCGCAAAAAGCTTGCGGCTGTTGTATCAAGTGCTTAAAGTGCTTCAATGTGGCCGCCCGATGTTCCATTTGTTGTAAATGTTTATGTGTTTTTGTTGCTGTTGTTGTTATTGTTGTTGCCTTTGTGTCCATTGTTGTGACATAAAATAACAATTACGCAATTAATTGTTGTATTTCGATAATATTTAATGAAGCGTAAACAACACGCAATGACAACAACAAAAATTGTAACAAAGATGGCGAACGTTAAAGTCGAACAGACCCGGACCCGTTGACACATTAAAATTATTCCCAGACTTTCCTATTCTGTAAGTTCGGTTCAATTGAGGAGCATGGGAATATCTCTATTATTTGGTGTTCGAGCTGTATTGTGAAAACAAAAAAAATAAAAATGATGTGAAAAGTTTCTTTTCTGACAGTTCTTTTCTTCTCTGAGAACTACAGGATTTGACCGCAGATCTTGATCAAAATTGGTGTAGCGATAGAAAGTACTACAAAACTTATAATTTGTCATGATTAGTAATGATGTCTAAGAACTTGTGCTTTGGCTATAATATCTCTGGAAGCAAACAAAAATGATCTGGAAATGATTAGGATTCCTTTAAATAGTTTTTTTCCCGTGGGAACTACAGGATATAATCGCAGATCTTGATTAAATTTCTATTAGTGTTAGAAAATACTTAATACCTTTCTAGTGCAAAATTTAGTCATGATTAGTCATGATGCTGTCTGATAACTCTAGCTTTATTTAAAACGTTATTTTCTAATATTTTTCTTCTGTGGGAACTACAGAATCAAGACATCGATTTTTATAAACTTTGGATTAGTGCTAGCATATACTTATAAACTTTAGAATGCTCATGGGTACTTTAAAAACAAACCAACTAATTTTATAGAAGACAATCTTTTCTTTAAGTATTCGGCCAATAAGAACTTGGTAACCAATTATTTTCAGAATAATCATAAAAACCAATAGGAGGAAAAGAATTTTTTTATTAAGGGAGGGAGTATACGATTTTTGACATTTTGCTTGAGTAACCAACTATCGAGCTTGGATTCCTTAATTTGAAAATCAAGCATTTTATACAATTAAAACATTTTGTTTTTTTTTTGTGTTCTGAAAATCCCTTAGTGTAGATATATCATTTATTCAACGTCGGTGGAACTAAGAAAAATGTAAGAATTTTGACGGGAATTCTAACAGACAACTGTAGGTGAATCAAACACTTGAGTAAACTAGCAGTAGTCTGAAACAAAACTTGTAAATTCTGTAAAGAAGATGACGAAATTGTGGCGCATATTTAGGGAGCCTGCCCAGCGTTGATACACGAAAGAAGGAGGATCATACACTGAAATATAATAATGAATTGAGAGCTACACCATATAAAGATATACAAGCTTTTAAACTTTATATATAGCAAGTAATAGACTAAAAGATAATCTCTAAGATTAAAGTAGGTGATACAAAAGCCCTACCGGTTTACCTTCCCCATCAATAATCAAAACATTTATTACTGTAAAAGAAAAAAATAAAACATATTTTATCCACTTCTTTCTGGAAAATGTTCTTGCAATAGCTCTTATTCGATTGTTATGAAAATTTGTATGAGTGCTTGGAATTATTTTAAATCTTTCCGGTGCCAAATCTGGTTATGATTTCCTCAAAAAAAAAAAACGAAATAAACTAATTTTTTAGAAGCAATGTTTCTTTTAAGTATTTGTACAATAGCACCTAGGTAATATGAGTGCTTAAACCGACCAAAATGATCTGCAGAATAATCATAAGAAACAATTTTGTAGAAAACAATTTGTTGGCTTATTTTGCCTTAAGAAGGTTATAATATAATCAAATATGACAGACTGCTTTGGTAAACAACTATCGAGATTTGAGCTGGGATTTAATATTTTGAGAACTTTGTATTTTTTTCTATTCTGAAACTTCCTTTATAGAAAGCTTTATAACTTATTTAATGTTTAACTGGGAATATGCTTAGACAAAACTTTCTGATTCTGCCAAAAATGATGACGAATCTGAGAGTGGGAGTCTGCCCAGCGCTGATAAACGAAAAAAGAGGCACAATATCATATATCATATTATAGAGGATAGTGATTTACGCCATAAAAAGGTATAGGTGTACTACGAAAGTTTATAGATATCATTGGACGCAGAAGTGTTCTCTAAGATTATAGAAGTGTGTACAGTAGTCCTACAGGTTATGCTGCAAATCTACCCCGTTAATAATAAATTCATTTATTCCTGATAATGGGGACACAAAGAGTTTTTTGCATACACATGAGAATTCACAAGACAAAAAGAAACACAAAATATTTTGAGAACTGCAATGTTTCTTCTAATGGATTAATTGTAGGGGATCGTACAAGCTGTGACGAGCACTATTAGATTCTTGCTCACAAGCAAACTTCATTACTGATGAGTTTGTCCAAAGGTTTCGTTTACTTTGTGAGAAACATAACTTTAGTAGTCGTTTTTGCAGTAAACTTTGTTGTAGTCTAGTACTAAAACGTCCATCAAATCTCTTACTTCATCATTCAATTGTACATGAGAGTTTGGCTTCACATCTCGAACATCTTACCAACCAGGCTCAGAAATGTGTATATTCAGTTGGAAGATCCCAACAAACCTTTCGATTGGTAAGGAAGTTTATTATGACGTCCTGTCTCTTGGGCTGATTAAACTATTAAAAACTTTTCCTGTACTTTACGAAACCTTGTTTGGATGGATCGTCGGATGATGGATATACAAATCGATTTTTGCATACACATGAGAGTTTAGTCTTGGGCGGTACGTGCAGAGTAACTTAATTTTCCTATTTATATCAACGACAAAAGGAAACGCATATTCGTCTCTTCTTAATCGGGACCCAACACCTGATATCAAGAAAAATATATATATAATTTTTAATTCTAGAAACAATTCTATACCAGTTGATACTATCGATATCGGAAAGTGTTATTATTTCTGCTTTTACCATCTATGAGAACTGTATGAACTACAGACAGCAATGGGTCTATCGACTAATCTGGCTTTCCTTATCTTAGTTTTGATAACTTTGAGGATTTCCCTCTCCCTTTGTGCAATGCTGTTAAGGGTATATTAAGAAACAATTTAAAGTCCCAAGAAAGAGATCATTTTAAGAAGACATGGCGAATAAGATTGCAACCGAATACTAAGAAAGCTCTAACAGCTCTTTCATGATGGAACTTTCTGGTATTATTTGGATCCGTGGCGAAGCTAAGTAACTCCAAAAAGACTTTTATCATGGAACTTTTTGGGATTATTTGAATCCATGGGAAATACTGGTATCATCCAGCCTCCAAAAATCGGGTTGTAATACAAACGTTTGATGATAATTTCAACTGATTTTTGTTATTTCCACATGCCTGCTGCGAGAAATCGAAATACCGACTTTGCATCTTAGAGGCGACTACTTCCACAACTGGCTATTTTAATCAACCAAATAATTTAGCCAAATAGCTACCTGTAACCATTTTTT
Organism: Chymomyza procnemis; assembly: GCA_035046065.1. Classification (NCBI taxonomy): domain Eukaryota; kingdom Metazoa; phylum Arthropoda; class Insecta; order Diptera; family Drosophilidae; genus Chymomyza; species Chymomyza procnemis. The sequence continues at coordinate 12,581,965 of JAWNOJ010000024.1, forward strand.
TTAAGTGGCTCCTCTAGCTTGAGCAAATATTGTTAAATCAATTATGGTTACATTGAATTCTTAAAGACCAAAAAGACCACCACGGCAAGCCACAAGCCAAAGCAACACTAAATTGCTGCAACAACAAAAAGTTAACAAATGGAAATTAAAAGGATTTGGCAGTTTCTGCCACATTTCGAATGGAATGCCTGCCTCCGAGCTGTTACTTTGTTCCCGCTGCCGTGGCTGCTAGTCACATAAATCTCGGCCACTTAATAGACGACTGCATAATTTAACAGATAAACAAACAAACCAGCCGGCAAATGCAGAAGACTGTGGCAGAAGCATGTGGCAATGAATGCTGGCCCAAAACAACAACGAAAAGCACAGTATTTATCGAAAGGGTGTTCTTTTGGGAGAAATGACTTTTTTTCAAAAGGACACTTAGGTCTTAACATTCCCACAGAATTGCGAATATTTTTAAGTTGGAAAGAACCAAAAGGCGAGGGCTTAGGCAACGCGTTTGTACGTAGGCTGAAGTCTCCTTAAAATATCAAAGTTTCAGAGAAAGAGGTAATAGGTAACGCTTTAGAGATTTTAACCTTTAAAGATATTGAATAGATTTTTACTCAGATTGTAAAAGCACTATTATATAACGTATATTGTGGACTCTTACAGATCTAAGACTAAACGATATAAGACATAGATTTTCTTATGTAGAATTTTCAATTCACAATCAGCGGACGGATAAGTCTTAAATGATCTGGTCGATTCACCTAACATATAATAGCGTAATAGTCTTACCTTCAGGTATATAGCTGCTTCAAGAACAGATCGTTTTGCTAAAATTTATGTAAGCAGCGTCAACTTGGAGTAGATATTAAAATGCTGGCGATATATAGAACTTTTCGGAATAAAGTTGAAAAAATACAGTGAATATATAAGTACTTATGATCATCTGTTCGCTTTGCCGAACTTAAATAACCAACTTTTAGATGGATCAATGATGGATCCTTCTGCGAAATTGGATTTAAGTTGCGCAAGCTTAGGGATGATATACGGACTCTGGTGATATTCAGAACCTTCCGGAAACAAGTTAAGAATCATGTTGAGACATATATGAACTCATATTCATCTATTCGTTTCGTCGAACTTAAAACTTTTAGATTGACAGTTACTGCAAGAATGGATCCTTTTACAATATTTGATTTAGATTGATTGATTAGTAGATATCCAAACTCTAGTGATATATAGAACCTTTTGATATGAAGATATGCACTTATGTTTATCTGTTCCTTTCGCCGAACTTAAAACCTACATTTAGGAAGATAGTTGGTTCGATGTTGGTTCCTTTCGCAACGTTTGATTTAAGTGGCGCGAGCTAGAGTAGATGTCCGAATTCTGGAGATATATAGAAACTCTTTAAAACAAGCTGATAAATTAAGCCTAGCCGAACTTATAGATAGGAAGCCGTAGATAGCTACTACAACGACGAATACTTTTGCAACATTCGATTAAGGTTCCGTGAGCTCAGGTTGGATATAGAAATATCCAACTTATATCCTAATATAAGCAAAATTTTCTCTAAAAAAAATCACCCTATTTGCAAAGATGTACGGCAAACTATTACATAGGCAAAAGCTAATTGCCAAATACTAAATTACCCATTCAGCAGTAAAAACATTCGTAGCTTGTTAAAAGAGAGAGAAAGAAATGGAGAGCATAGAAGTAGAAGAAGAATGTAAAGCTGTAAAGTAAACACTGAAAAAGAGAATGCGACGACGAGTGAAGCAAGCGTGTATGTGCCACTAGATGTTGCAAGCTCAGAAATGTTGGTCAAAATGTTGGCACTAAAACGCTGCAAGTAGCCCATGTTGTGGAAATACATTTCGAATTTGCTGTCAATGCGAAAAAAATTACCACGTACATAGGAATAGCGTCCAAAGGATGCAACTCATATTGCCAATGGATGCAGTGGCACCGCGAAAATATATGTTGTGAATATACTCTTTGAAAAGTGCTACGGGAAAATGCTGCTCTGTGAGGGTAATAAAATTGGACTTTTGAAATTACAATTTCTGTTTTGAAATACCATAAAGAGCTGTCGTTTCCTGTAACTTACAAGTAAGTGGGAATGCAGCCAAACAACTTCTTATGACTAACAAACCATAAAAATGGGCAAATCTAGCAATTCTAAGTTGATATATTGTTAAAGCTGAGTCTTGGAAATTAAGACACACTACCAAGGATTAAGCGATACATTTCAAGATAAAACTCAATGAATTGATTGATTTAGAAAGATAAATATGGGTTTTCAATACAATATTATGAAATTCGCGGAAAGAGATTATTATTATTATTTCTTAGTAAAATTATTTGAAAGCAATATAATTTTTTACTATCAACGCTGTTTTTTAATTTCATCTAATATATTGATTTCAAGGTCAAAACGGCTATCAAGGATATGCAAGCTATAATTCCATCATAAGGGCAAATAGTCACATATGGAGCAGATATTTGGACCATGACGGCAGCAGACAAAGTATTCCGACGAATCTTTGAAAGAAAAATACTGCGAAAAACGTTTGGGTCAAAGATAAATGAACGCAAAGACTACATTCCAAGGAACAATGACGAATTGTTAAGCTTAAACCATGGCGAAATGTAGTAAAATTCATTAAGTCCCAGAGGCTAAGAGGGATAGGACATGTTTTACGGATGAACCAGAACAGAGCACAAAAGCTTATGTTGGCATACACACGACTCTCGACAAGAAACAGAGGTCGACCAAGACGATGACATGTTGAAGATGGAAGTAAGCAACTGGCGCGCCCTTCATAACAACAGAGACGAATGGAGAAGAATTGTTGAGAAAGCCAAAACCCAACACAAGTTGTAGACCTCAATGATAATGATGAAGATTTTGATTTCAAAGGAGTTGTCAATAAAGAAATTGAATCTAATTGTTACGCGAACAATGGTTAAGTTAGGGACTCGATTCTGAATAGTATAGCTACACAAGATTGCGAAACTCAGAGTAGATAATTCAAACTTTCTTACTTAAGCAACAACCAATGAACAATTCCGCACCAAAATCGTTAAAATTGTGAATGTTTTAGACAAAGTCTTTCAAAATCTGCGAAAAGAAAATAATTTAAAAATAAATGCAAACATTACATTCACTCTTCTTTGACTCCAGAGTAACTCGTTATATTCGACCTCTAGCAATATAATTTTGTTGATCTAATTACGCATTAAACGATTTGCGCGTATTATGCGCAAATTATAATAACCTAACGATTTCCTATCTTTTAAACGGTCTATACAATCTATTTCCTTGTGTAACTTAACTCAACTTGATTCGCCAATTCGAATATTATTGGCCAATCACGAACTATGATAATCCAACTTCCTTTGTTAAGAAATGTCTAAACTTTTATGTTACTTCCAGTTTTCACCTTTCACATTGTAAATCCAAGTTTCTTGTCAGCCCCAGCTGTGAAACGGTGCATATCTATGAAAAATTCACCCATCAGGCTAGAGACATGCAATAGTTTTATATTATATTTTCCTCGATTTCATAAAATATTTCTTAATTTTAACTTTTTCAAACTGTTTAATTTTAAGATCAACGGGATTTTGTTGTACCCCTAAATTATATAATTAAATAAATCCGTAACGTCTCGTTTCGCTTTTGTCTTTGCTGGGATCTTAAATATAGAAGAACAAAGATTAAAATAAAATGAAAAGAAGAGAATTCACAAACTTGACCTTATTGTTTCAGCTTTTAGGAAAATACCTATTGTTTGCAGCACAGCGTTCTTGTACTGCTCAAATGAAATGAGGAAATGATCTATAATATATAACAGATCTATAATCAAGCTTTCATAATATTTTAAAACGATAAAAAAATTGGGATAATATCATTGAATGCGCTACAAAAAGTTAGTTATGAAAGATATAATAATAAAGAGACCGACATGATTTGTAGCTAAAACTTTATAATAATTAATTAAAATTTCAGATATTAAAAACTTTATTACGATTAATCGAAATTTCAGTTCAATTTCATTTAAAAAATATATATCTCTTTTGTACAAAAAAAATCTTTTATAGCGAAATACGTTGGTTGTTGAGTAAAGCAAACAGGGGACTGATAGACAGTATTTTTCTACTACATATTTTTGTTTTTGAAAAACGTGATTATATCTGGAAATATAATTAGGTAAGATCTCTACTTATGTGGGCTCTTCGAAGCGCTTTGACCATATTTGCATTTGCTTTACAATACAGTTTCTGAACATCGTTTAGTTTTTTTAGTGCGAAATTGAAATTATATGGAATTGTAACTGTACGAACAGTAAAAAGTAAAACGAATTCGACTGTTTTTTCAAATTTTGCTGTCCGCCTTGAGAAAACTATATTTAAAGCTATTCAAAGAGAACAGGTACCGAATCTAAAAGGTGTTGTATTTCGTAAATAAAGATTTACTTAGACAAATAGCTTTTCTGCGGTTTTAAAAACGAGAACGTTTAAAAATCGCTGCCGAAGGTTATTCGAATCAAATTTTTACCTTCGAAATAAAGTAATTTCTTGCAAAAGGCTAACGAAAATGTTTGAATTTTCTGGAATAATACTAAAAGTTCCTAAAGAGAGACTGATATTATGCTTGCACATAAAAATAACTTCTTTTTACACTTTTTTGTTGCAGTAAATACATAATTTCTCTATTTCTTTTTCGAACTTCAAGTGAAATATATATTCGCAGGTATATTAAATAATTTTCAATCAAAAGATGATTGCCATGGGAAATCTTTCACAATACTACAAAGATAACGCAAAACAGAAATGGCTTGATAACTAATGCCGATTTGTGGAAATGGTTTTTCCGATTTTCAGAAGAACAGCGCATAGAAACTAAAATTTTAAAGACAAAACAGTTTGCGATATAATATCCAAATATGACGTATAATATTTAGTAGTAAAATTCAAACCACTGTGACCATAAAAATCTCACAAATTCCTTGAAATTAAAATGTTCTTAAACAATTGAAATCAAATGTTCTTAAGGAAATGTTCTTAAGGAAGTTCTTTATGATTATCGCTCGTTAACTCTCTAACAAATCTTTGAACTGTAGAGTAGTAAAAAATCCACCAGAGAACTTGGTGTTTGCTCTCTTCTGTGAACACACATTAAGTGTTGAAAAGTGCAGTTTGAACAAGAGTTATAAGTGGAAGTGCTAGCTATTTTGGTCATATCCGTGGCGCTTAGTGTATCCTTCGATAAGTATGAGAGCGCCTATATGTTTACCAACTGTTTGTAGAACTCTTTATGTGTGTGGCTGTGTGTGTGTGTGCGTGTGTGTGCGTGTGTGAGTTAAAGTGTGTTGCAGACTATTTGCGCCATTGCTGAACGGCTCGTCGCTTCCGTTTGTCAACGAGTTACGGAAATGATGATAAAAAATGGCTGCCTTTTTGCTGCAGCTGCTCTCGCAAGCCGGCACATATGTGTGTGTGTGTGTAAGCACTTGCAGTTGTATGTGTGCTTGACTTAGTAGCTATGGCTGCCATAAGGATGCCTACCGGCAATGCCTAGCAAAGAGCACCCTAGCAACCATTTCATTGCACTTGCTGCAACTACTTAGCACAAGTGGCAAGTGGCAGGAGGCAAGCAGCAGGACAGCAGCAGCAGCAGCATGGTCAGAGTAGGAACAGGCGAGAGAGAGACAGAGAGCGGTAAGGCAGCATGTGTGTGTGAGCTTAAACTTGAACATGGCTGGCTTTTGCCATTTCAACGCCCCCAAGAAGACAGCTGCTCATTTCCGTTGCCGCGAAGATGACGCTGCAAGCCAACATTTTGCACTGTCTTGGAAGGGCTCACGATGACTTGGCATTACATTGACAGCTGAATGTGGCAATGGAGACGCAGTTGCAGCCGGGGGCCTGCATAATAAGCAACTAAGACAGCTTAAAACTGTGGCCATGTCGCCAGGACTCAAGTGAGCCAGTTAGTAGCTGTGCCACAGCCGCCTTGACAGACATTTACAAATGCAGTCAAACACACACGCACACACACACACACACACACGTGTGTACTTACCAACATCTTCACACACCTCCGCACACCCCCGAGCACTCTTGTTGTGGCTGCCACAATAAATGCATAGTGCTGCCAAGTGCTGGGCATCCACTCACACCCGCACATGCATAGATTATTACCTGCCACTTGGCACTCGGCTGCTGTTCCTTTCTATTTTTTTTACCACTTTCTTTCCAATTCTATTTGTTGCACTCACTCGTTGCAGCAACTTCTGGTTGAGTTTTCTTTCTACTTTATTTCTAACTTATTTGGGGGTTTTTCACTTCGTTTTCTTTTTTGCAAGTTCTTTTAGTTTTTTAGCTTTTCCTTCAATTTTTACACTAGTAGGTGCTCGTTGCTTTTTGGATTGCCTGCCAACACATGTTGAAAAGTTTTAGCCTCGTTTTTGTGACATGAAAATGCTTTGAATTCCTTCAACAAGACACGTAGTAGTGTGGGAGCAGCCGCTGCTGTTGCATTTAGCGTGGGTGGCACGTAAAGTTTGCTCAAATATTGTTAACGATCATCAAGGTATTGTCAGCTGTGTTACAAGTTTTATCCTTATAATAGAATATTTTTTTTTTTTGTAAAAATGGGCAGTACTTTTTACAAGTCTGTGAAAGTCTTGGGTGAACTACAATCATTATACTTTTGAAACCCAATATGTTAATCTCTGAAGTCCTTACGTAATTGATCAAGTTTGAGGTTTTTTTGCGGAATTCTAACAAAAAACAATTTCTAATGTATATTGGTCGCTTCACACTTTGGAGACTAACAAAAATTTATAGATGTTAGAGAGCCTCGAAAATATTATATATCGTTGGTGGGCTGCCCTTTAAAAGCTGGTTTCGGTTGCTTAAACCCTGAACTATTCGTTGCCTAATATCTCCAACCCCAAATATTTCTGCTTCTCTGCTTTTCTGCCATACTGCCTATACTACAGCATAAGGCCATCGTGACTCAAAATTGAATATTTCAATTCTCTCTGTCCACTCATGATCTTCCAATCGGTTCTTATGGGAGAAAATTTGTCTCTTGTTGAATAGTTTAATTCTCTTTGGTGAGCAAATAAAAGATCTCGGCAAACTCTTGACAAATGAAAAATAATATTACTTCAAATGGACGAAGCTAAAAATTTACGACCCAAACGTAGTATTGACTGTTATTTACGGTAGTAAAACCCTCGTCTTTCGCTGTCACTCCAAGCATTTATCAATCGTTGCCTCCGCCAAATACTCCGCATTTTCTGACCACAGTTAAAAACAAACGAAGCTCTCTGACCGCAAACACACCCAACAATATTGCTATAAATAGCGAAAATATGTACTCATTTTGAAAACCGAAGCCTGACTTAACATAAACAGCAGTCGTTTGGAACCCCCAAGGACAAAAAATATGTAGGGGATCTGTGGATCAACTGGCACCAGATAAGATAAGTAGCTGGAGATTGTCGGCATTGGAAGAAATTTGCTCTTCTTTGCAAGTTCTTGGAGGAGTTGCAGCAATTCAATCTTGGTCTTATCCTCACCGTGGGTGTTAGGATTTCTATCCATTTCTATTATTAGGAAACGGAAATGATCAAATTGGGGACACCGGATACGGATCTAACACGAAATGTAATCTGTAATGTATAAAAATATACAAGGGCAGGCGGACAATCTATGGATCAACTGGCAAAAGATAAAATAAATAGGTCAAGTCTGATAACAATGGAGGAGATTTTCACGGCACCTAAGTTCTGGCAGGAATCACAGGAATTTATACAACTTATCCTTAGCGTGAATTTTAGGATTTCTATCCATTGCTTCTATTAATAAGCGAAAGTGGGCCTTTATTGGGGCAACCGGAAACCGATATAATATAAACTGCAATCGTTTGGAACGCACCACAACAAAAAAGGCGCAGGGGTAGGCCGACGCGCACATAGTGCAGACAAGTCGACATCGAAGTGAAGAATCTGTGGACGAACTGGCAGCAGAAGACGAATGGCTCGAGATGGAGGATATTTGTATAAACCTCTGAGTGAATCACAGAAATATATATCTGTAACCATGAAGGTCTTGTGCTCACTACGGAGGTCAAAATTTCTATTCTTTTGAAACCTGCGATCTCAAGAATAATTATCAGACAAGTTTTTTCTCGGGAAAGCTTTGATGGTACCAATCTAAGCCTAGCCATGTAGTTTTGACGTTTGCTTGCTTTTCCAACAACAAATTCTAACGTAAACTGAATCTAAGAAAATTGTAGATATTTTCATTTAAAAATCATGTCAAATAACTCGAAGTTCGCAATTTTTACTTCAAATAATGGTACACAATTGTTTATTCCTTCTTTAGGCCTATTTCGCTACCTTCTTTAAACATTGCTAAAGATATTGCCGTAGCTACGCACCGAAATATCGTTTTTTTAACTTCCAATGAACTAAAGTGGAAAAAGTGGTTAAAAGTTTCTTACGAGCTGTAATAAAATTTCGCAAAATTAAGGTTACTTGTAAGACAAAGTCGTGGAATCACGCCATCATAAAACGTTAATAAATAGAAGGGCAACCTCGGGTGTCTTCAGCAGTAGGTATTTATAATTCTAAATTTCCTAAAACGTTCGGATTGTTCTAAATATTATGAGCATATTCATTTTTGGACTAATTTTTTATCATACAAAAAGTGAAAATATTTCGCTGAGTTTAGCCAGCTCTTCATGTTATATTAGGTAAAAATGAAGATAATTGTAGTCACAACTCCAATTTGAAAGAAACTTATGTGGAAGACTGGTGGAGACTTACTACTTACTATTTTAATACTGGGGTAAGTAGTATCGATAAGTAAGTAATATAAATAGTATCGATATAATGTGACAAGATGACGACAATAATATAAAGATAGCAATCTAATCCGCAGATTTTCCATGCTTTGATATAAATTTTGGTATTCATAAAATTAGCGCAGGGTATTCACTGTAGAACAAAGCCCAGACTGATGCAATAATTTCTATTTTTATGCTTTTATGGAACCGATTAACTTAATTAAACGCTACTCGATTATTCTAGAAGAAAAATATATACGAAGTAAAAAATTTTTGCACGTTACAAAAATGATCTTTAAAGTAGCAATTTTTTTGATAGGAATTTGTCTTATTGGGGTTGCTAGGTAAGTTTTTCCTTTTATAAATTAATTTATTTACTAGAGCCTCTTTTCTGTTGTCCTTCAAGTGCGTCGTGTTTCACAGGACGTTGTGCTCCCCACCACTTAAGGTTGCCGGAAAACTACACATAGACATTTAACTTATCGTTTTACGTGTATGAATATATTATGATTTCTAAATGTTACAATAAATTAATTGACTCACCTTGTCATATGGCAACATCTGAATTAACCAATTAAAGAAAGTTTCTTCTTTATTATTATTTTATTAGAATATGAGTCTATATATGAGAGCAATCTATCCTATAATAATTATTTGCAAGGCGAACAAACTTTACTTTAATATTTATAAAAAAGGTTATATTGTGGGGAGAAATGTAACATTGGAGTTCTTCAATTAAGGCTTTGAGCAGCTAATGATATTCTTATTGTAAGGTAGAACAGTAAGCATAGTTTGGATCCCTAAAATTTGTATGCCGAAAAAATTTAACAATACAATTGCTTTTGCTTAATATATGTAGGATCCTCCAAAAAGCTGACTTCGATTTGTTTTGAATAGATAGATGTCTCCATCTACAAGTTGAGGTCGATTTTGGTAGCGGTATCCTATTTTATTGGAAACGCTTGATTCTGTTAACGAAATGCCAAATTTCAATGATGAAATATATAGAGACGGAAATTATTTTGATAACAATTTGAAACAGCAAGATAAGTATATAAAAAAATGTATTCCCGTAGACTATGCTGTCATCGGTCCAGTATGGAGGCGAAGTATGGAGATATCTCTTTTTAAATGATGTCTGAAGAGAATAGGGACCTACGGCTTATAGCCAACTCCGAAAGGCACTGTCTTTGATTAATAGAGATTAACAAAGGCAAATAAAGTTTTTTTTTGCTAGCTATGCTAGTGCTAGGAAAATGCAGCATTACCTGCCTCTTCGGTTGAAGAGGCGAATACGTTAGCATTATGCCAACGAGGTCTAATTACTTCAATCTCATTCTTCTTGTTTTCCGAATCAAAGCTATAATATATCCCTTCTAGGATGAGCAATGAATGACCAAAAAAAGCGTTGCTTTGTATATCTGTTGTGTTATATTGAAAACTTCTCAATCGTCCCTCGCTTGAGTAAGTGTGTGGGTATGTTTTTGATTGTGCATTGCTTGGGTGTAAAATTAAATTTGGCAGCTGCTGCCATTTTGTTGTACAAGCAGCTCGACTAATTGACATGTTGCATGTGTGATGTGGGCTCCCTCTGAATACTCCCCCGCGCCGTCTTTGTGTCTACGTTTACTAGAGAGTATTTGGCTGCGTGTATAAAAGTGAGTTGCATGCCTACACAAATCAACTCAATCAAAAAGTAAATCTTTTGCAAAACATACACACACAGATATTAAGACAGTTTTGAAAGGTGTTGAAAGCTACGAAAAATCACAAGGTAAATATTTAAACATGAGCGAATTACTCTGCCTGCATTCAAAACTTGCTTTTCAACCGAATCCATTCACGTATCTGTGTGTGCTTTTAAGGCTGGGTGTATGTGTGTGTGTGGGTGTAATGTTGAGATACTCTTGGTTGGGCTTCATCCCATTTCAGTAATGGTTTCAGCTGTTTTGAAGGGATTGCTGTTGCAGTACATCACAACAGGTGGCATAGGGGCACCCAATCAGTGAAGCATTCATGATGTTACCCAACTAAATCAAACCGATACTTGGTTACAAGACTGTCTAACTATAGTTCTAGCCTCTTCTTAGATCTTTAAGTTTTCTCATTTGAGATACTCTTGGTTGGGCTTTATCTTTTTTCAGTAATGATTTTGATTAATTTAAAGTAATTCCTGTTGCAGTGCCTAACAACAGGTGGCTAATCAAAGGAGCATTCAATGCGTGCATTTAGCATCCGTAATTCCCCGGCAGTGAGGAGATTTTTATATATATAAGCATTCAACCCTACGATATTACCCATTCAATTCCAAACAAAATTTATACTACTTATAAGGTCTTTGGGGTTTCTGACTGTCAATATCATTACCATAATAATATTCTATATTCCTTTCTTTCTCCTTGAGCAGCATGAATCCTTGATCTTGGGTCTCAAATGTACAAAATTGAGTTGGTAGTGTCGAAAATTTTTTAAGGATGGCACAAATTTTGGGAGATAAGCTGAATTGCTGTAACCTTCTGCGCGGTATCTATGCCTTTGCCTGAGATTGAACTGAGTGGGACTTATAGACCTTGATGGAATGTTTGAGATTGTTGTTGGTGAACTTTATTGAGGTCTCGCCGAAATAAGACGAAGGGGAAGACATAAGCTTAAATGGAAAGCCCAAGTGGGGGAGAAACTATCTACCTATGTGGGAAGCAATCTTCCTCTGGAGAATGAGCGCACAATTCAGGGGTGCCTGGCGAAAGCTACCAGTTCATTTTCTACCTCACTTAGCCGTTCGACGTATTCTAACTAGAACTTTCTTCGACGTAATCCTAACATAACAGCGTGAATTGATTGATTGTACCGAAGACCTAAGCCTTTAAGTTGATGTGATTACGGGGCTGTAACGCAAGGCAGCCCACGACGAAGAAATTAGATTCCCAGAGGAAACTAGGCTGTATCAGCATCACATTTGTATAATATATGAATCGACTGACTTTATAGTAAAGTTCTTAACCTTTCGTCTTCGCGTTGAGTTCAATATATTAAAAATCGAAAATAATATTAACCCCTTAACCCATTTTTGAGATTTCTATGCTAATCCCAACATCCCTCTAGTGATGCAGAATTGTCTCTGGTAGAATCATTATTTAACAAAAGTTCTTGACCTTTTATCAGTATAGTTTTCCAAAGTCGACGCTGGCAAGATCTCTATATGTATGAAATCATGTCATTTCCGCCAGCAGATTAATCCGTATTAACTAGATTATATCTCTGTCTGCTATGCAATAGTCTCTTGCATTAGTTTCCACAAAATTCGCGTTGCTTTGATGATGTGCTTTGTATGAATGCGCAGGTTCCTCTTCTGAGAGTTGCCTATCAATTCGCAAGACCTCAACCTTTATATAAGTATTCCATTGTCCTACACTGCTCAGCAGAGTTTCCCATTAATGGGATTGATAAATAATTAAAGCTATTGACTTGCCACTATTCGATTTATTCAATTTAACAGGATTTGCTCTACTCCGGAGCCACTTTCAATTCGAGTTTTCTGCCATGTCAACCTCATCAGTGCTTGCAACATTAGTTTACCCAAGTCATATTAAGTGCATGGCTTGCATGCCTGTGGCAACACAGCTACATCCGCACAGGTTTGGCGTACTGCAAGTAAGCTCCATTCCGCACAGGATTGTGTGTGTGCGTGTGCCTATGTGCATGCTCGTGCCACAGCGCTGACAGCCAGTAACCGCATGCAGAATCTACAGATTCGGCTTTGAATGCCACGTTAATTACAAACAGCAAACCAACTGCCGGGGCATGGAGCTGCAGCTACGGAATTGTTAGCCAACAGGCAAGACTCGTAGACGAGCCATCTATAGGCAGCAGCAGCTTAAATGGCAAATAACACGCAGACCGCCACTGAGCCGGGGCATTAGTTGGAAGTAAGCACGGACAATGTTGAAGCTTTTGGTGCACATTGCAGCAGGAGTCGCAGCAGTGGCACAAACAGAACGTTTAGTCATGGCCCAGTCCACTTCACAGCACATTGACAATAATGTTTATACGTTTTAAAACAACTTCGCTTCGGAGTTGAAGCTATTGGCAGCAGTTGGAGCAGCTTAAAGTCTTACAACACAGATGGAAAAATAAAATAAAAGGAGAGATTGGAATTTTATCAAGTGGCAGGTGCCTCACTCAATGTTAAAGCTGCCAGCCGGGTGGATGGGCAAGAGTGGCAGACAATAATGCCGTGAAGTAAGCAATCCAATTGCTATGCCTTTATTTATGGCTAGAGCTTGACTTAATGACCTGGCCAGGCGCTGCCAACAACGTGTAGACAATGCGCAACAGCGGCGACATTCAATGCTGTTAAGTCAAAGGCGTTGACGGGCACTTTATGAGCGCTGGTCATCGTGTATAGCCGCCTGGGTCGACAATCACTGTGAAAATCCAAGCTATTGGAATCAATAAAAGTTAACGGCTTGTGCGGCAGGCAGTAGTGGCAGCCAAACAGGATGCGGCAAAGACTATGGGACAGAGCATAAGGAACGTAAGCTGTGGCAGTGGCACGATTGATGTGCAATAAAAGTCGCAATTGAGGCACACGCCCGCAGCGTGCCATAGTCCAGCAGTTCAGTTTCGAGTGTCCGACGTTGACAGTCTATAGCCGGCAGCTGGCGGTTGACCAGACAAACATAGGCACTTTGTATGTATACGTCTCTCTGCCTGTGTGTGTGTGTGCGGATGCGGAAGTGCGTCATCATAAAAGCTTTCATGGCATTCGCTTTGGCAATTGCTTTTGGCTACGGTCCGGTCCGGCTACAGCCCGAGACTACGTCTGGTTATTGTGACGCATAATTTATCATTTAACTGTTTAATAGTTCCGTTATATTGAAACTGTACAAAAAGGTCAATAAATTGTGCACACCTAATGGCCGCCACCAAGACTCGCAGCACCCGTTCTCAACTGTCTGCCCATTGTGGCAGGATTCGAAAAACTTTTCTCTTTTTTTTTTCCTAGTCAGCGTGTGCTTTCAACTTGTTTGCTTTTGCCCTTGTCCGCCGTAGTCGCCTTGTCCACGTTCATCATACTTTTGACTAATGGCCGGATATGTGCGATTGCAGCAACAACAACAATCATACAATCGGGAACAACAACAACAATGGCAACGAAAAAGTGCGAACGTGCCCAACTCGGGCAGCAAACGGCAGCAGCAGCCACCAACCGCAGTCCAGACAACAGTTGGCACTGGGCTCCCGTGTCCGGAATCTAGGTTATGTGACAAATTCACCTGTCCCATCCGTCCATTGATGTCTCTGCGTCTGGTGATCTGTCAGTCTGTCCATGTGTCGACTGCTGCTTGATAATATTTATGATTTGGGCTTGCCAGGCACAAAAATGACTTGACTTGACTTCCTTATTGTTGTTACTGTTGTCTACTGTCAATGCTTGACTGAGCAGCAGCTACGGCAACACATCATCCATCGATTTCTGTTTTACACCTAACCAGAAAAACACAGGAGCTCTACGCAATGACGAAGTTGAGATACCCTTAAAAAGTAATTGGCATGTCGAGTCTCAAGGTAAGAGTCTTTCAAATAAACGAGTTGGAATTTTCGTCAGCTCTACTAAGATGATAGAGAGGCAAGGTAGTCTATGCTTGGTTCATCGAAGTGACGAAAACGAATATTTTAAGAGATTTTGTAGGACTATAGCATGAAGGCTCTGAAAAAAACAAGATTAAAATGATATTAAAAAGTGCCTAATTCTATAGAAATGTAAAAAAGCTTAAGTTTCGAAAAATTGCTATTATAAAAGAATCGTGAGTAATAGCTATGCCTTACGGAATCTAGGCGTGGAATATGTACATGTTGCCTTAAAAAACAAATAAATATATAAATTTACTCCGACGTTACTGTCATGACTTCTAAGAGATTTCTATAATAACTGTTTCTAAGAGAATATGGATCTACAGTCTATCGCACGCTACCATACGCTGGAAATAAGGTGGGATACTTTATTTTTATACATTGCCGTGGATCTTGGGATATAAACTGGAACCGCCTTTAAGTTTTTATATTGCTGTGGATTAAGTCAATTTTGGTGAATTACTGCCAAAAGTTAAACTTACTCTAAGTCTGCCATAATCTAACTTACAAATTTATAAAAAGGAGGCCACTTATATGTTTTTGTAGATTGCCTAGATCTTTGAATATTTACGTGGGAAATCAAAAATTCACTAATATCTCTAGAAAATTTTGTTGAAAATGTTCGCTGAAAAGCATCGAACTCACGAAGCTGAAGTTGAAAATCTATAGTCAATCGACTATCTTCATTATATAATATATAATCTATAAATCCATCGAACTCACGAAGCTGAAGTAGAAAATCTATAGTCAATCGTCTATCTTCGGATTGGCAATATATCTGACAATTTAGCAAACGAATCTTTAAGTTAAACCAAAAGATAATTCAAATCTATAGCAAGTCGTTGAGATTGGACATACAGACATGAAATCTTCATGTCCAAAATCGAACACAAAATAAAGCATATAATGGAAAAACTTTAAAAATCGCAGAATCGTCAGATTGACGGCCTATAGCAAGGAATATGTAGAACAATATTAACAATTATATCTAAAAATCTCCAGCGCTTTCGAATGTTGCTCACACTGAGGTAAGCTAAAAAGCTTTCAGAAATGCTAAATAAAAAGGCAAGTTTCTTATGAAATGAATTCAATTCACCTAAGTGTCATCGAAAAATTTGTTACATTCATCTTAGTAGGCTAAAAGTCGACACTATGCAGGGAAGACTATAGACATAACTTACAGATAGCGTATGTCCGATATTTAGGGGAGTCGGGAATAATTTCTTGCAATAAGCATTAATTTTAAATAATTATAACCTTTGTAAAATAAATATTCCGAGATTTCCGCCAATTATAAGCTTCAAAATATAAGTAGGTGGCGCCAGCAAAAAACCTTTTTCTCTGGAGCACGCTAAAACAAATCAACAGACGACTGAACATCTTTAGATAATAGGCTGTACAATATGACTAGGGTTTCATAACTCAAAACAGGGAGCTGTCGCGATGCATGAACATCTTTATATGTTCGTCAAAGTATATATTCTAAGAAGTGAAAAATTTGCTTATTGTGCACAAACATCCTCATAATACATTAACGACCCTTGTAAGAGTAAAAATTAAGAGCTAGCAAGACTGAACTCTGGTAAAACGTAAAACTGTGTCATACAGCCTTGAAGCCTTGTCGCAGTGCTACAGCGCATCCAAAATGATATGTTGTGTAATCTTTGGACATGCGACAAGTCAATTTTTTATGGCAGTCCTTACACACACTCCCACACACAGATACTCTCTCACACTCGGACATAGTCGAAGTCACTCCCACACACACACCCACACTCGCACACTCACACACAAGCACACCTATAAATAGAGTAGTTGCCCTGACTTTTTAGTAACTCAAGATCGAAGGCGACCAGCAACACTGACGCCATATTATTATGGCAGTTGACGAAATTTATGAACTACACATCCGACTCACTCGCAGACACCCTCCATTCATTCATTCATTCATTTGGTGCGTCATTCATTCATGCATTCATTCTCAGTTAGTGAGCGAGTGAGTGAGTGGAGTCTCCAGTCATTCAGTCATTTATGCGTTCGTCCGTTTTGTGTTTATTTGCTGGCAGCTTCCGTTTGCTTGGTGTTAAAATGGAGCAGAAATCGAAATAAGGACCTACCGAACTACCTGCCGTTTTGGAATATCAGAATAGTCCCATTCTAATGATTAAAAATAATCGCCGTATTATTTTTCCTTTCCCTTTGCTTTAAAATTTGCGCAAACTTGCTGAGAAAATATTTTCGTTATAATAATTCATATATTTCGAAAATATTATAAGTTAGTGGCCCGTTGATGCAGAAAAAAGGAAAACAATAATAAAAAATTAGGTGTGTTGAAAAGTGCCTCACTTCGATGAGTTTAGAGAAGAAAACCTAATATGAAAAGTAACGGATACAAGCCAACGTGATCCTGCAAAGAGGATGAAGAAACTACGAAGCATATATTGGGAACCAAATGTATGAAAGAAGGAAGATTATCATATTAGATCATATTATACAGGGTGAAAAACTATGTCATTTAAAGATAAGCATACTAGTAAACTTAATAGATAGCTTTGACTCACAAGTCGTAGTGTAAATCTCCTCCAATAATAATAATAATAGCAAGCCAACATAAGGGTAGTAGATAAAGTCCCAATACAGGTAATAATTATAACTCAATACAACTTTGAAGAAGAACATCAGTCAATCTATATTGAAAAACAAAGGAACTTAATGTAAACTGTCTCAATCCAATTCATATAGAAGAAGCTCTCTTGTGCCTTCTTTAGTCTTCCAATATAGGGATTTGTAAAAATGCTGACTTATTTCATAAACGGGTATAACGTTATCTGATAATTGAGTTTAACAACCTCGATGTCCACAGAGGCACCATGTTGTTACAAAAATAATATTAAATGAATTTGTGCTGAATCGAAACTAATGGTAAAAGAGAATCATAATAACTGAACTTAACACAATTTTTAGAAAAAACAGGTAGTAAATAAAAACTGCTACAATCCAAACTTCACCTGCCAACGAAAATATTTCTAAGAAAAGCTGGCATGTGTTCTTTAAGAGTTACTGGATACATCAGTTCAACATTCTCCAGACATTTATAATCTGTATGCTGATATGTGAGCCTTTTGAGTAGCGCCTCGCATGCCTGATTAACTATAGTCTCAGAAGAAAGTGAATTGTTCTGCTGTTGTTTCAACAAAATCAAATGCTCTTGCGGTGTTCCAGAATAAGATTCAGGGCATAATTCACGGCTAACCTTGGCAGTCACTATGCGGACTGATAAAGGTAACAAAAGCCCACCGCCTAACGACTTCCGAAACCCAGCAGTTACCAACTTCTCAAACCACCCACGCGATAAAAGTCAGCACAACAAATGCCGCTGACACCTTCAAGTTGACAGGCTTGTCGTTTGGTGTTTAGTTTTTGAAGTTGTACAAAAGTTGCCTCGGGTGATGTGGCACCGGTCACAGTTAGTTGGCCAAATCAGTGCGACAGCCGTAGTACGGTTAGTATGTGACACTAATACAATGAACTTGAGGGCAACAAAATGGCGCCGCACAGACAAAGATACACCGTGCCCGGGTGTATGTGTGTGTGTGCATTTGATTGCGGAGATTTACGACATAACAATTTATGGAATGACGAAATGATTTCCCGTGTTTTTACGATACATACAACAACGAGGACTTTAACATTTGGGCCGGCGGTACAGGGTTCATCACGCCCTTGCAATATCATTTCAATCAATTTCAAGTTGAAGGATTTTGGCTGCTGGTCGAAACGGAGCAGCGGCAGCAACAGCACCGGAAGTGACGCTCGCTGCCTTTGAATAAAATTAAAACGTCAGCACATGTGGGCGTGGGTGTCAGTGTGTGTGTGTGCTGGAGTGGGTGTTGGTATTTATGTGTGTGTGCGTGTGTGCTGCTGCTGATGTAGTATACAGTCCACGTACATGCAACACGGAGCTGCGCACTGTCAGCAGCAGCAGCACCGTGCAACTGGGTACTAAAAGCCTGCGCCTAGTCCAATGGTTTGCACCCGTCGGCGGAAGTTCAATCGAATTTCAACGGAAATTGCCGACATTTCATGAGGTGTGAAATGATTTTATTACATCATTACGTGCACTGCCAGCCATAGTAGCAATAACAGCAACAACAACAACAGCAACAACTGGAACAACTCTCTCTATCAAATTCAAGTCTCTAAAGCGTTGTAGGGAGCGCGCATACTTTGCAGCGCTTGCATGTCGACATTTAATTATGGTCGCGTCTGCCTACTATGTAGGGGGGGATATATGGGTAAAGTGCTCTGCAGTGGTATTTGTGCGTTACCCAATAGCTTTGACGGCAGCCGGGGAAAAAACAGGAATACAGCAACGAACACATTGATAGGCCATTTAAGTAAAATCTGCATTGATGTGCGGGAAAAGTAAACTACTGCCATTGGGCAATTCACTCAATTAAGCGGAATTGACTAGTTTGCTTTATAGACACTGCTTGTTTTTTAAAAAATAAAAACTTAAATATAAAAAAGTAGTCACGACAAGCTTTTATTCTGAGACTGAAAGTCCATATATATATCTACGACATTTGGTTTCTAACTTAGTACAAAAGGCTTTTCTTAAATAATAAACAGATATCAATATATTTGTCTACTCAATCGCTCATAAAGGGTAATTTTTTATGAGCTTATTAATTTCATTACATATAAAACTTCACAACTGTTACTATTGTAGCAAATGAAGATTTCATCATAGTCTTTATTTGCTTAATAGTACGATCGATACATTTTATCTTCACCGAATCGCATATTACCCACATCGAGTTATACAAGGAGACAGCTAACATTCTTTGGTACACATGCACAAAAACATTCCAAACTTCAGCGTCCTTGAAACAGTAAAGCCCAGTATTGTCATCGGCCCAGAATTCAGAATAATCAATAATTTTTTCGGAAAGTACTGCGTGTTTTCGCAATGCTTTTGGTTGTTCTTCATTTTAAATTGTATTTTAAAAAATTTCCATTAAATTGAAAGCGCATTCCATTTGTAATTCGATTTATATAAAAAAATAAACTATAGGCCAATCAAGCTGCTTGGAAATAAGACAAGGCACTCTAAATGTTATCGTAGAACTCCTACAGCTCATGCTTCGTTTATTCGAATGTTAAGTATATTTTATTTTAAACAATTGCTTGCAGTTAATTCATAAACTGCACCTACAGGAAGATAGGCTGTGTTCGATTTGTGCAACGCAACTGCCAAAAAAAAGAGGCGTGACAGACTTCAACTCCTTTAAGTCCTTATCATTAACTCCGATAGCGAATAAGCCATATCAGTCTGTTCGTCCTTATGAACACCTTTTTCGTATATCATATGAAAAAGGGACACCAAGTCTTCCCATTTAATGTGAATTTTTCCGCCAAAGATAAATTTATGGAATCGTTATCAGTGGGTCCATTGTTGTTACACTTTGTGAAACAAATATAATCAGTTCTGCATTCCAAAAAAGCGATAAACACAAGCCAACTCTGTAAAGTTTTTCGCATATTAAAAATTTAATATAATTGAGGTGAGGTCTAACAGTAAAATACCCTATAACACTTATCTGTAAAAAGTACATTTCTGTCGACTTTCGATATTTGAGCAACAGAATTAGAAACTTGAATGTTTTTTATTAAGCGCTTAACGATATATATTTGGTCATGGTTGTTAGATGCAACACAGGGTCTCTTTGTTTCAGGGTTTAAGTAGAGTCTTGGGCTTCTGCATGCTATCCCCGATTCGGCACTGGCAATACGTATGTACCTTGAGCTCGTTGATAATAAACTTAGACTGCTACTAGATCTACTGAAACGTTCATAACAAACAGTGGGTACCTTTTTAGCGCGAAGATTCCATTCCGGTAGAATAGGCTGCATCAACGACTCCATTTGCCCTTCTAATGTGTTAGTTAATTACGTAAAGTCGAATATTCAAGTAGTTAGTTGGGAAGAAGGTAGGAAGATTCAAGCATTTTTGGCAACAACTTCCATTTGATTTCGTGCATTTTTGACCCACTGATAACGATTCCATAAATTTATCTTTGGCGCAAAAATGCACAATAAATAGTAAGACTTGGTGTCTTATTTTCATATGATATTCGAAAAAGGTGTTCATAAGGACGAACAGACTGATATGGCTTATTCGCTATCCGGGTTTATGATGTGTTTTTTGGAACACGAATAATCTATAAGTAGACTTGGGTGAAACTCGAACTTAAAAGCATTAGAACACTGGCAATATTTGGCACTAGTAAAACGACGCTACTTGGCTTAGTAAGTCTCTTTTAATTAAAGACAACACCGTTTAGATTCGGCTATAAACTGCAGGTCTCACATTTCTTTAAATATGATTTAAGTTACATTTTTAAATAATCCTGTAACAGCAAATCTAAATACTCATACAAACTGGAATTGCAAAAGCCAGGTATTATTAAAAATTAAATTAAAATATTCCTTTTCATGAGTAAACCATAAATCTTGCACTATTATGTTATATGAAGTAATAGAAATTCATTATTTTTGTATGAAATCGAAGGCTCTTATTACCATATTTAGAATGATGTGATTTAGGTCAAATATGTTTTGTTCGATAACTTGTTGCATTTTAATGGTAATCTCAAGATACCTCTCTCTCGTTCCCATTAGCAAAAAATTGAGCAAGTCGTTTTCACAAGCCTCGAATTTTTCGCTAGCAAAATTGTTTACCATGGACAGCAACAGATGGTCATCACTTTGTACCAGGTTCGTACTATAAGGTAGATGCGGTTATTCCCAACCAAGCTTCCGGAGCTTCTGACCAGCCACTATTAAAGTGTGTGGCCTTGCGTTGTACCGATGCAACACAATTCATCTCCTTATGGCCAAAACTGGACGCTTCTGGGCGATTGCTTCTGTTTGATTGGTAACAGCACAGTTCCGAGTTAAGAGTTTTGCCGTATGGGAGTAGATAATTCTTCGCCAATCCCACCAAACACACAAAAAAATCTAACGACCACGACCGTTTTCGCTTGGCGTTGTCATAAGACATCCAGTTTTCATCGATTTTGTTGCAATTCAGCAGCGATTCACAGATTCATATTCGGTCTATGAGTTTTTTTTGCGATAACGCGTGTGACACTCATGCATCGAGCTTTTTTTCGTATCTAGACGTATTCAAATGGTTCCAAAAGGAGTTTTGTGCAATCTTTAGCTGTTGGGCAATCGAAAGAGTTCTTATATAACGACCAAACTCGACAATGTCTAAGAATTTATCGACATATTCGTCAATTGGCTTTTCAGTGTGTGGTACATCTTTGACAACAAAATTACGGGAACGAAATCGACTATTCTAAAATTGCGCGTGATGGACTGTTATAGCACCCTAAGCTCTATTCACATTTTCAGTCGCCCTTATTGAATCAAAACTGTAAAATATGGCGTATTTTCTCTTTGCTAGTGTTCATCTTTGACGCACGCTCAAACAAAACCGAATCAATCAATCACAAAATTGTCAAAGTCGATTTCTTAGTGCGAAATATCATCTTATCGATATCTTTCGGCACCCGATCGGACCTATACGACGCGATATACTGATAAATAACTCTATCCATTGGAAAAAGATAATAGATTTCTTTTTCTACACCATTTTGCTAAAAATTCGACATACATCGTTCCACAACCGCCTCATTCGCCTGATTTGACTTCGTGTGACTTCTGGACTTCTGACTTCTTCTTCGCTAAACTCAAAAAAACACTTGTTGGTCGTCGTTTTAGATCAATTGAAGAAATTCAAATGTAATCGAAGAAAAAACGGAAGGCGATCCGAGAAAATGACACTTCTGACTGTTTCGAAACTGGAAAAAGCGCTGACGTAAGTGTACTGCATCGGAAGGAGACTATATAGATAGAGACGAAATAGATTTTAATATAATAATATAAAAGATTTTTTGAAATATAAACAAATTCCCGGTATATTTTGCACACAATAGTAAAGTCAAATAGTTCACATAATTAGTAAAAATATTTTTGCCCAATTATTTCTTCTAAAAGTAATTAATCTCCATATAGGCTGTTGCCTCAAAAGTACTTAAACTTTCAGTCAAATAGTCAACTTCTCCGAAAGAGTTTTTCTTCGCTTTATCTAAAACTGTCCCTTTTGGATGTGATGTGACTTCAATCATTTCCAACTTCCATTTCAACTCAAGGGATTACATAAATAATCACAAAGTCATTTGTTTCTAAGAGAACAACTAACAAGTTGTCGCATATTACCTCAACTGTACCTGATTTATTATCATCTCACATTTTGCACTTTTTTTTTTTAATTGATTTGTTTCAATCAAGTTGATTGCATCCTGACATTATTCAAGAGCGCAGTTATTGCAATTGCAGCATCAACGCATCTTGTTACTGCTGCTGTTGTTGCTGTTGTTGTTGGCAGGACGAGAACCGCAGCCACTTTTGCAATTAGAGCATAATTATTTAATAAACCAAATATGTGACATATGTATGAGTGAGTGTGTGCTTGCATGTGTGCGTGTGTGTGTGGCACTCAACCAGTGTTGAAAAGTCAACGCCAGTTCAGTAGTTAAATTCAAATGTGGCAAAATATTGAACATTTGTCAATCAGACAGTCAGTCAGTCAGTCAGTCAGTCAACCAGCCAGTCAGTCAGTCGGGTGAGTCGACTAAGTGACAAAGCGCACCTGCACCTGCACGACAGTTGCATCTAACGATGCCATCCATATTCCAGGTGTGTCATAAATGCATCACACATGCAGGTGTATTGGTGTTTGCTTAATTAAATTTTGTAAATGTTTAGCTGGCAATGCCATGAAATCTGATGTTGGCAACGATGATGAACGATTCCTATTGCCATCGGTTTGAGTATTTGTCACAGTAAGTGTGTCAGTGGCGTCGAGAGTTTCTGCCTGGGGACACGAAAATGTTAATCCTTTTTTGTTAGGAGCTATCTTTCCCATTATGAAAATTATTTTTGGTTGATGCAGAAAATATGAGCAAGTTATTGATTTTTTTGATGTAATGAGTTGTTGAACTTAAGTTTGTAACTCCATGTTTTCTATTTAGCCTTAACTTACAGTTTTTGCTAATTTATTATTTTAGATGCAATTTTTTCATTTTCAATTACTTATTTATATTGTAGGTTTCGAACTGGAAAAACTATAAAATGTTAATTTTTATTACTCGATGATTATTCAGAAATCTATAAAGTAGGGTAATCTTTCGCTTGAATTTAGCTTTAAAATAAATGACAGTTATATCCTGTAGCTAATAGCTACGCTTGAAGGGACCAATTTTCTTTGTTTTAAACGATTTTAAAAATTATAATGATCGGATTTAAAACAACAAATTAAGAATATTTTCGGGTACTTGTCGCTTGACTATGGGTTGGGTTAGTTTTTAAGCTTTGGTTATTAGAACATGAGTTTTAATATTTCGTATAGTTTTAATATAATTATTATTTGTTTCTTACTTAGGCTGATAATCACTTATTTACAATCGAAACCAATTTATTTATGTGATAATGTTCTGGTAATAAAAATAAATTAAAAAAGCGATGAAATTTTGCTAATCCTTCATCGTTCTCATAAAAACCTAATCAAATGGGTGATTTAAAAACATCGTACCTATTTTAAACTTATTGTCTAGTTTATAGAAATTTGCTTAATCGAAAAAAAATAATCTTTGTCCTTATATCAAAATGATTTTTCTAGTTATATTTTACTAAAATTGTATTGATTAAAATTGTAACTAAAATTATCCTATTTACAATTTTTTGCTTCCAAATTTGCATTAAAAAAAACTCATCATTAGTTATTGCAAAAAATATACAAAATATTGTAGAAAAACAATCATTTTAGTGGAAATCCAACTGCTGTACAAAAACTTTTCTGGCACACTGTAAACATCAACTTGCAATTCTTTCAACTTCGGCTTGACAACATAGTAAGGTGACTCGGTTCAATATGAAATATTGATTCTGACATTGTTTTGATTTTATAATATTTTGCTTAATTTCTAGAATTTTAAAATAAAAGTTAAATTCAATTGAAAATTATGATTAATAATAAGTTCTTTAAGTAAAATAAATTTAAAAAAATTTTGAATTAAATTAACAGTATTATTACATTAATACTTCTTAGATTAGTTCAGGTGCCTAAGTGCATTTTTCAAAGATTGTCTAATAATTTGTGATACCTAAAAATAAGTCATTTAGTGGAGAATTGGAAAGATTGAAAAATATATTAAAAATAATTGAATATCATCTCCACTTATTTGATGTGGGGCAATAACTCTAAAGCAATAACGGCGGTAGCATAGTTTCTGAAGGAACCGTCAACCAGTAAGGTCCTAAATGAGCATTGAAGCGACAAGCTTTCCACATCATAACGCCTGTCTGAGTTTAAGTAGCTGCAAAGGACATCTTTTTTAATGTCAGTAGAGGCAAAGAGTCCTGTCGTTATGAACAGTTGAGTTGAAAGCACTGTCTTTGAGCTTATGGAACTCCGAGTTTATTTATAAACATAATTCAGTCTAGTCAGAACGAATACCAGCTTACTCGCCATCCTCGGCAAACATGCTGCTCTGTTTACAATAATCTTTTTTAAAGAAATTTTTTTTTGCCCAAAATTTTAATAATAATATTGTAATATATTTTGTCAATAGAATCCATTGTTTTGTGGTATCAACTTATGTGGACTCTCTACATTTCGTTTGACAGTTTAAAATATACTATATAAAATATATATTTTAATATACAAAGTTCATTCCCTTCAACAGTCTTCTTAATCAATGCAGTCAGAAAAGAAAACCTACAGTTTATATTTAAAAATAATGTATACCATTACCTAAAAATGCGGCTCGTGACATTGGTATTCTGGACTCGCTATTGGTTTTGGATCCTTTTTTGTGAAGAGGAATGATAGTTCGAAAATAAGAGTATTTAAGAGAGGTGCTGAAGAGAGACGCTTAAGGTGCACAAAGCGAGTCATCAGGGCCAGGAGAAATGGACGATTTTACGGACAATAAACATTGCAAAACGTCAGTCTCAAGGATATCAGGATTCGCAACAAAGTTTGAATGAGTCTCGGTCTCATTGACTCTAACACACTCCTTAATAAAATTTCTTTCATCATTCCTTCCAGAGTAACTCGTAATTTTCGACCTCTAGTATTAACTTTTTATAGAACTAATTAAGCGTTACACGATCCTTTTCGTATCTTATGCGTAAATTATAATAATCTCTACGATTTCGTCTCCTTTGAACGGTCTATCCAATTCATTTCTTTATCTATCTTATCTTATCTCGATTCCCCAAATCAGCAAGTCAGCAATTTGAGTATTTTTTTAGTCGAAGATAAATTTTCTAATATAGCGAGGCAGGAGAAAGGGAATAAAAGGATTTACGTTTAGAATTAACGAAAGAATAGAATTGCTTTGGATTAGTACTAGAGATAATTTAAGGCGATAGCGGTAGAGGTAATTTTTGTAACATGTTTTTTTAAGAGAATCGAATTTGCAGCGTAAGATAGAATGTTCCTTAAATTATATGGCAGATTCAGATTTCTTAAACTTTTCTAAGAAGAGGACTCAAGATTTTTTAATGACGACAGAGCAGTTGTAAATTAAGGTGGTTTTACAGATTGTTTAGGAGTAAAATAAAGGATAAAGAGATCAAATGCGCTGTAAAGGGTTCGATAGAAAATTGAAATGCATCATTCTAGGTCATTTGTTGGCAGATGGGACAACTCCAATCGCTGAGGTCTTCCATAAGCAGTGAAGCAAAAAGTTGTCTATAAGTATTCGGTACTCGACTGTATTCGCTAAGAGCAGCAGTAAATTCTGATACTGTCACTGTGGAAGGCATCATAGTTCGCACGAAGGATTGGTAATAACAACTCTATGCTTAGGAAATAACAAAAGAAATGTTTTTAAATATAACATTATGTTCCAAGAATAGAGACAAATTGAAATAGAATGTTTGGAAAGCTCAAGTTAATTAAGTTCTTTAAATGTTAAAAAACTTATGATATGCAGTGCAAGTGTCAATATTTTGTCCTCTAAACTACGGAATTCCCTTACGCATATCATCTTCTCTTAAAATAAACACTAAAGTGGTGAACCAATATAGAACCCCGAAATTTATATTTAGATTAGTCGCAGAAAAATTGCCAAACTGTTATGTTGGCTGCTTTTGGACTTCGAACTCGAATAGTTTTATTTGGGTCCCAACATAGAGAATGTATTTACCTTTATAGAGGGCAACCAAAGAATCAATTTCTATTCTCTGTCACTTAAAACAAGTATCTTAAGTTCAAAGCGCATAAGAACCTTTCGACTCAAGTTGTCGATCTGAAGACTTGAATTTCAAGCAATTTCAACTTGCTTACAGTAAAAACTTTTTTCCCATTTGGGTGCAATGATGCCCAATTTGTGCCCCTTTAACCCCACCACTGAATCTCATTTTTGGAGTGTCTGCGTGAAGCATTGTAAAATTTATTGGCTGATTGGCGCGTGCTTAATTGGCATGCCATTATGCGTTTTCGGAAGGTCACATCTAGCGTACTTTTCAGCGCACATAGATACTCACGCACACACGTGCAGTCACACACTCGCACACACACACACTTCTATAGCAAACAGGCTGCTTTTTGGCCGCCACTGCCACTTACTTATACAGCTCATATGCATAATTCAAGTTGTTGCACATGCCACACATGCAACACTCTCAAGTGCTTGACTGTGTGTTCTCTTGTCCTTGCCACTGCCACTGCCACTGCTGGCGCTGCTGCAGCAACATGAAAGGCGAAAAACATCTGAAATTAAATTAATATGAAAATGCAAGCAAAGTGCCAAGTGCTCTCTTTGCCTGCCGTCGGCCACACAAGTGCCTCGTGGTGACTATGTCTATGATGTGGCATGCTGCATGTTGCATGTGTTTCCTAGCAGTAGTGGTAGTTGTTGTAGTAATAATATAAAAGTGTCGCCGTGTGTCTGTGTGCGCTTTAAGTTTGCAATTAAATTTTTGCCGCGCCCTTTTGGTATGCATTGCAATTAAGCAATCAATGACATAATTACGAGAGTCACTCGATGCGACATCTCAATTTATTCGCACGCCCCGAGCAAAATGCCAAAAACTTGTGCAATTTAAACGCGCTTTTAAGCAAGGGAAACAACTATATAAAAAGAACGAGAAGAAGTGCTGTAGAGATTACAACCAATGCTTAATACTCTACCCGATTATGGTATAATATGTTCTATAACGATGTTGCGTTGCTTTGGAACACCGAAAGTTTTGCGAAGCCTATATATGATTATAGAATACTGGGGGGGCTCAATTACCCTGCTCGCTACACTCGCCAAGCCCCAACCCACACAACATTTTTTTTAATACCTCTGGATATTTATTTTGAGGGGGCAGTACAATTTTTCCTTGATCGCGAGATTTCATTTTCGAAAGTACTCATTTTCACTTTCGAGCGTTACAATATTGACACTCTTTCTTCATATCCCCTATATCAAAATATTCTACTTTCTTCCAGCTTTCTATAATCCTTACATCAATTACTGCTTTTTGGATTCTACATTTTTGTACGAATCCAATGCAGGCTTCTTCTGCAATTGTTCTCCCTTCAAGAAATGGATAATCCTATCATTTTTTTGATTATTCACAAGTTGATTTATGTCTAATTTTTTCAGGCGAGCATTTTCTTTTATCTTTTTCGCAATTGACATTTTTGCTCGATATTTAATTTTTCCTGCCTGTTCGCGAATTCGAACTTTTCGTTGTGTGCAGAGAAGTACTTGGATTTTTGGAAAAAAAACTTTTATAAAACCTACACATTGCTTGGTCCGAAAATGAAAACACTGATTCAATAATAAAGGGTGTTTTTTTCGAGGTATAGAACTTTAAGGTGGCATTACTCTTCAAGATGGCGACCGATTTAACAGATGTCAAGTGATTTATTCTCGGTATGGTTCGGCAATTCATCATAAATAGAATCATGATCATCCAGCATCGAGCGTAGATTCGTCGAATAGTCCCAAAAATATAATTATTTTTCTTGAGTAAGCTGTCATTGTTCGAATAGAACGGGTACCTACAGCTTGTAGCCTAATCCGGCGGAGATTTGCTGAGGCAGTTTCTTTTTGACAAGTATGCCTTTAATTTTAGAGTTAAGTATGCTCTCGATGTGCACCTAATATTGGTCAAACAGAACTAATATCCAATTGCCTTATTTTTAGTTTGAGGTCTACCTTGAATGTGTAAAAAATATTAAAACTTATTTACTTTCCCATTGAATTTTGAAGCTGTGACTTTTGCTTTCAAGTATCTATTCCTCAAAATAGTCGTGAGAACGATATTTGTAATTGCATCCCCGAAACAAAAAACATTGCGTCGAAATTATAATTGCGAGTGTATTTTATTTTTGGTTACATACTAAACTACAAATGGGGCAACCCAGTAGACAACAACAAATATTTTAGCATATATGGAAAAGAATGGACATTATATCCAGATCTGTTTTATTCAAATATTTTATTTTGCATTCTATTTAAATTAACTTCAAAAACATAAAATGGACAACCCTATATGTAGTCTTACAGCAATTAATTTGGCAATTATTGTAGAATATGTCAGGATGCAGAACTTGTATGAATTTTGAAATAAGTTAAAACAATTAGATGTACTCTATCTTGGTTTGGATCCATTAATGCCTCTCCGGTGGTGTGGGTATACGATCTCAGAGTTTGCCGGTAGGCATTCGAATGCTTGATTACTTTATTGCCTATTAGAAAAAGGTGAGATTTTTGACACTGTGAATAGATGTGATTTATTATAGACTTTTCTTTTAAACCATCCTCGGTCTCCGGACCCACTTACAAGTCGTATACACTAATTTTTGGAAGGCTTTTAAGTTTTTAATGTTCCGCCGCATTCTCGATATAATATGATAGCGCTGCCTACAGTCTAGGAATCGGCTAATCAAAGCAGATACTACTGTGATGTTACACTCTTTCCCTTAGACGCCATGTAATGATTCAGCAAATACTTTTTGAAATTTTAAAATTTATATTATAGTATCTTTTAAGGATCGTCAAAAAATTGCTCATAAAATTCTAAAATAAAAAGGATCATTTTGACAGACCCATTTTAAATAATACTAAGGTCTTTTCCATAATTTCTTAGCTTAAAGCTAAATAGTTTAAAATAACAATAAATTATTAAGCCAACTTTACGACCAATTCTTATAGAACATTAGTTTATTTTAGAACATAATTTTCTTTTAGTTTTAAGCAATAATTGTATTGTGTATTGGAGTTATACATTATAGCATACATTTTCCATAAACATTTCATTTTTTGTTGCAAAAGAAATCCGAAGGTTCTGTAGTTGAAACTATGGCTCTACATTTTTTTAAAATTTGTAATAGTTACTTTTATTTATAGTATTCAAAAAAATAATACTCAAAATTTTATATCTAACATTTTAACAAAAATGATAATAATTGTTCTCGACTATATGGTCACATCGCTCCAAAGGCGTAGCTTAGGATAATTTTTCTGAGTAAATAGAATATTGAGAGCAGTACCACTGCTAGATAAATGCACCAGTGCTGCTGGGTGGAATCCAACCAGCGACCTTCCGACTTAGAGACGTGTACGCTACCACCCACCAGCGCTACCGAGTCCTGCTGAATTATTTATTATATAATATTAAAAATTCTATTCAAATAACGCCACAACAAAGGACATCCCTTGGGAGTTATCATGCGAAGTGATCAGGGGTTTTGCGGTCTTATATTTTTGAAATAGTTTTCTTTCTACAACTATTTAGTCTTTTTTTGCAGATAATATGTCTTATTCCTAGGAATTATAAAAGTTACCATATATAACATCTTAAATCTATAAAATGATGATACTAAGATTTACAAATTTTTAAGAATTTCCATAGAATTTTATTAATATTTTATTTGAGACATAAAAAGATATAAAGCTTTCAAAGATTTTTTGTTAGATTTTATTAAATTTATTAGAAAAAAGATTGCCCTACGACAGCCACTTAAAATTGATGCACTCAACAAATTCAGGATTACTTTACTTTGCGCCCTTTTTAGCAAGTTGTAAGTACTCCTTGGGTAAGTGTAACAGGATCACAAGAGAGCTGTTGCTCTTGATAGGCCACAAAAGTGAACGATGTTAATGGCCAATGCCGTGGGCTACAAAAAGCGGCCCACAAAGGAGACGACAAAGGAGACGACAAAGCGACTCGGTGACGTCACAAGGCATCGAAATAAGTGCACTTGAAGCTCCAAGGGGAGCTTTGTAGCCTGCAGTCACTAGAGATAGCAAGAAAAAGAGAAGCCAACGACGCAAGGCGTGTTAAGATTTCTGTTTGTAGCGACTTTTGTTAATTATGAGCGTGTTGAGACCAATCTTGACCTCATTTAAAGTTGTCCCAAATTGATTTGCTTTAATACCGAAAACGCACAAAAAAAAGGGTTTATTTCTTTTTTTTTGTGGGTTATGGCTGTGTGCGGCCCATTATGACGCAATAAATGCGAGCAATAAAAAAGCCGAGAGAAAGAGAGAAAAAGTTGCAAAAAGAAATGTGAGGCAGCCACGCGTTGCAGCTTAGCCGAGCATTCAATTTGATGACAATTCAAAAGTGCCACGAAAATGATTTGACCCGAATGCGGCCAGGAGCCTGAGCCTGACTGGCTGGCTGGCTGGCTGGCGAACGGACGCAGGGAGTGGATTTGTGTGCTGGTTTACTGCCTGGCATTTTTTAATATGGCTCAGGCATTTGGGTTATAAAACTTGGTCGAAGGCTGTTGGATCAGTGAGGGCTGAACCGGTGCTGGACTGGGCTGAGCTGAGCTCATGGCTAGCAGCAGCAGCCTTTGGTGCTTGCTTTGATGTCACCGCATGGCCAACAACAATAACAATTTGAGAAGGCAACCAACCGCCCCTGGTAAGGAGTTGCCAGAGTATTGCAAGTATGCTGTCATTTTCCATTTTCCATTTGCCTGCACCATTTGCTATTTGTGGCTTTCATTTCACTTTTCGTTGAGGGTGCAGGATCCCTTTCCATGTTTCCCTTTTTCCATTGCCGTTCCCATTTGCTTTACGCTTTTTATTCCTGGTATATCGAATATATGTGTATATATAAAAGTATTTATTTAATCGCTTAAATTGTGTAGTATGCGTAATAATCTAATCATCATAATGCCTTCAGCAATCGCTATAGCACTCATAAAGAACTGCTTGAGATTAGCATTGATTTTTTTATGGCTGCAAGGGATAGTGCATTTTGGATACAAAAGTTGTACATAATTCTTGTCAGAGTATAAAATACTATCGATTGCTTGGGAAGAATTGGGAAAATTTTCATGTTGTTTATATATTATATGGTACGGAACTCAATACGATAATCGTTTACTGTCCTCAAGAAGTTTTTCAGCCTTTTCCTTGTGCAGTGCTTGATGCTTTGAAAAAAATAAATATAAAAAAATATATACCTCTGTTTTTCAATCAATTATAATATAATACATTATTATATTGCATTCTAAAGAATGCTGTTTTCTGCCATTGCCAAATGTCAACTCGACTATATTGCGCAAAGTGCTAATTTTAGCTTATTATTATAAGGATAATCCACTGAGAGCGGGGATTATGTGAACAAGGAAAAGCGTGCGGATGATATTACTCCTTGGGTTGCCGAATTTCGTAAAGCCTGAAAAAGCACACTCCTTGAGTCAATTTTGCCTAACAACTATTTGGATCTAAAGGATCTGCTTCAGCTACCGTGATAGACCGTTGGAAATATGGTCAAGCGCCCGACAACTTAAGAATTTAGCTAAATCTTCCATATGACAAAGGACTTTACGCCTAATGAAAAGGAGGAAGTGCGTTTGGTAGTTAACCAAATGTTAGATTTTTATTTGGGCGAAATATTAAAAATTGCTGTGGTGCCAGCTGGGGCAAAGCTGTGGGTTAACCGCAAAGTCGGCTGTCAATACCTCAGTCAGTTCATCTAATTCCATTGTGTTAGGCATTAAAAATCGACAAAATATGACAGTGGGGCAAACTCGACCTCAACGACATATAAGCCAGAAAGCTGTTTGGTCAAAATTGAAAGAACTGCTATCGAACAATAACCTATTAAATTCAATTATCTGTTATAAGATCGGTTTCAAATTCATTTAAACGAAGATAAGTTCTTAGTCTCACTCAAGTCTCAATGCGAAGAATTTCCTAAGAGAATGCTAAAAGCATGTGGTGGGGTCTCATAGTCGAAAGATGAGGCGGATGTGACAAACAATTGTTGAAAGAATAAAGCTTTATCAGACGACGATTGAACCGTGTTTTTGTGAAGTAACATTCACTGTGACTTCTTCCATTCGACAGCGACTGTGAATAACTCGTTGAACGAGTCTGCACAGGGTTATTCATCGATTTGTAGATGAATCATATCCAGTTGGCCGTTGGTAGAGTAATGGTAGCGTATTCGCGTCTGAAAATGCATGTCGATGGTTTTTGGATGAACCACTTCCAGTTAACCTAGTGATAGCGTACACGACTCTAAAACCGAAGTGCGATGGTGCGATTGCCCCAGTTCGCACTGGTATTTTTTTGCTTAGCAAAAAGACACCGTAGCTCGGATTCAGATACTAATAGTGGTACTTCCATGTTTCGCCTTTGGAGCAATAACCAGATAACTCCAGTTGCTCCAAAAACGGAGCCAATAGCCAATAATCCATAATCTGTTATTGGCAAACCTCTGATTGAAGATGCACGGAATAGAAGGCAAGTAAGTTTCTCCTCTGCTGGGCTGTTCTTTGCACACATCGTGGGGCATGGGAATGCTGGAGTCATCTTTGCTTACTGTAATTGCAACCGTGAAATCGCTTTAGAAAAAATCAGCTTTTGTGAGCTTTGGCAAAACATTCATTTCAGTCCAAAATGCTCTTAAGCTGGCAAAGACTGCCCCATTGGAAGAAGAAGCAGCGATGGACTGGATTCTGTCATACACAAAACATTATGAACAACGACTACCCAACGAAACAAAATCAAAGCGTTCGCTAAGATATAACAACCCTGCAGAATTACTGAACCACTAAGAGGACCATTTGGGGAAAAAACCATAGAGGAGCTCTGCCTGTTCTGCATATTTTGGGCCTGATTTGCAAAAAAAAAATACATTTTTCACTAGCTAAGAACTCAGCCTGATCGATTTGGCGCACTTATAGATCAATAGATTTGGCCCGATTAGAAACAAAATAATTGTTTCTAAGCTGATTTTAGTTCGAGTGGCCCACTAAGAGTATTCTCTAGATTTGGCGTTGTGGTTGGCTTCCTTTTACTTCTGAAATTAAAGAAGTCAATTTCTGGACAGAAATTTGGGTCGTATTACAAATGATTTTATTAAATTAATTTATTTAGTTATTATTAATTTATTTAGAACAATTTAGAGTCTAAGTATAAGCCGTATTACCAATTCCGTAAAAAGTTGTGGCTCATTGCAAATAGGAAATAATTTTTGATATTTTAGGAACCATCCTGATGGACACTAATTGCTTCGCTTTGACTATCCCAAGAAATAAAACCTCGATTAAACCTTTTGAAGAAAAGCATACTAAGAATTTGCAATAAGAATTTGCTATAATTGAAATTGTAAATAATTACCCGAGAAAAATCAGTAAATAAAGAGCTGCTTTGACAAGTAGTCCAAGAATCATTTTTAAACTGTGTCGAAACTTTTATTGTGGTAGACTGGGTTATGTTTACTTGGGGAATGAGAAAAGTTTCGAATAATTTAATTTTCGGCAGAACAATCAATTAAACACGCAACCGTGGTAAATTTTGTGACCAAAGATATTTCGCTAGTTTAAATATACAAAGAATGCGTGTACATGGATTATTCTGTGTAAAATTGGTACGCGGAAATTTTATAATGGGAATTTCGAATTGTAGGGTCGCTTATCGAAAGTAAAAATTAATATGAAGCCTAAGACCTATCTGCCATTGAAGTGATTAACTGGAAAAGTAGCACGTAGTCGCCTGATGAAAGCTAGTGAGGTTTGCTGCGAACCGATAACGCGTTCTGATGTAAGTAAAGTAAAAGATCTAAGTTCAGATTGGTTTATATCTTTAAAAATTAGAAAAAAAATAATAATTTTGTGTTTTATAAAAATACTAATTTACTATTTGGATAGAGTAGTTTTAGATTTATTATTGTAAAATTTAGTACAAATATTACTTGATTTGTATGGAATATTTAATATAATATCATTAATTGGAAGCTTGTTATAAATTCTGTGTGTTGGTTCGAATAGCTTTTTTAACTTTATTAGAGTGAAAAGTATGGGGTTATATTGAAATTCGTAAAGGTCCAAATAAAGATCGATTAATAAGAATTTATATATGGTTATTGGAACAAGGTAATACCTAATTCTCCTATGCAAAAATGGGGAAACAAATAGGCACTATTCAACAATTTTGAGATATATGAAAACTAAATACAAAGCAAAAAAGCCTTATTATTATTTAATATCAATTGGTTCGAAGCTAGTTGGTTCTATTTTAGTGGAAACCATTTGTATTATTTCTTTCGGAGCACAGGCCCATAATTGCCACAGCAAAAAAAAACACACAAATTTTCATTAAAACTTAAAAAAAAAATGGATTATTATATAATTGATATAATAATATAACAATATAATAATATAATAATATAATTATATAATAATATAATAATATAATAATATAATAATATAATAATATAATAATAAATTAATATAATAATATAATAATATAATAATATAATAAATATAATAATATAATAATTCAATAATATAATAATTGATATAGTTATCTAAAACTTGTAATAATCAAATTTTGAGTGTGTTAAATTTAAAAAAATTTTTAATTGAAACTTGATAAAATTTTATGATAATGCACGATAGCTGTCTATGCACTTTTCATAAGTATTAATAATAGTTCAGGAAACTCGAATCTCTAGTCCTGGCAAACCCAAATTATGGATATCTTTTTATGCTCTTTTATAATAAAATAAAATTAAGATATTTCAGGAGAATCTATTAATTATGATTTATTTGGCAAGCCAATAGTCTCATATAATATAAACATCAGAAGAAAAAGTTCATATTCGAAGATCGAATTCCAATCCATTCATTCAAAAGAAAAATATTTCTTTTATTCCTTTTTTATAAAAATTTTACATTTAAATTACAAATTATTACATTCTTCTTCATTAAAATTTTTTAATTTTTCGATCAAAATTCTTAATTTTTAACGATTTAAAAAAAAATTCTAAAAATCACTCAAACTAACCTGCACAATTTTCTTTTTTCTCTTCTGTTTTATTTATATTTGCTCACAAGATAATTAAATATCAAAATAATTTGTATCACAATAAAAAATTTATTCACAAAACAAAAAGAAAAAAAGAAAAAAAAAACAGCTCTCACCGAAAAAAAAGATTGAAAAAGAAGAGAAGAACAAAAGAAACTGCGATCAAACTGCAGCTCTGCTTTTGCACTTACTCTCAATGCACAATAGGAAGATATAACAAGAGAGAAATATATTTACTCTCTCTTTACTTTTAACACAAACACAATTGCACTTTTCGTGCTCACAAAAAAAAAAACACAAAAAAATTAAAAAACACTTCCGACTGAACGTTTCGCACCCGCACAGGCAATTGGCATTTTCGTTTTGCTTTCCTTTTCGCACTTCCAATTAGCAGCTTAAAGGCGCAGTTAGGAATTTTTATTTTATTAACTATTTAAGTTAATTTTTATAATTTCGTGTACATATTAATTTTGTTTATTATTTAAACAATTGATTTAATAACTATTAGCATTTTTATCAAAGCCTCAAGTTATTAATTTTTCTAAAACTTCGCAGAGCAAATGAAGCTGTTACGCGTTACGTCTTCTGAATAACACTGAATAATACACTGTAATAGAGTACATAAGCTTGTGCTTAACAAATACCATCAGTTCAAAATGTAAATGATTTCACTAGCAATCAAATTTTTTAATAGAATGTTTATGTCATACATTTTATACTTATATTTTTTTATATAAATATTATATATTTTATAATATACATTATTTTTTATATATAATTCAAGAACTTGTTTACATTTAAAGATACACATCTATAAAAAATTCACCCATCAGGCTAGGAATACGGATTAGTTTTATTATATTTTTTCCTCGTTATCATTTATTATTTCATAATTTTTAGAATGTTTAACTTGTCTAATCTTAACGTCAACTGGTCTTAGTTGTACGCTTACATATTAATAAATAAATAAAATAGATTTTATTATTTTTATTTTAATATTTATTCATCTTAAGCTTACATTCAATAAAGTTAAAAAATTTTAAATGACATTTTTTTATTTTTTTAGAAATGCTAGTTAATTAATTGTAATTATTTTTAACAAATAGAATATAATTTTGTAAAGCTTATAAATATTGTTATCATTTAAAATATTAATAATATTACTTACAAGCTTAATGCCAACAATGTAGGAATATGACATAGACTGCGTGTATTGTTCAACAACTATACATTATTATTGCTAAAATTTGCTTAAAAAGTGTAACAGTTTAATTTAATTAAGCGTGCAGTGTATAACAAAGTCGTGTTGTGTACACAATTGGCTGCTGACCATCTTGATTTCTCTCTCTCCTGACAGCTATGACCGCGTTGCCACCTGTGCAGTTTGCTAACAATTGCAAGGAATTTTTCTAATTGTTCAAAGGCGCAACACATGTCTGGCAAGGCTGCAAGAGCAGAGAGCATCAATCGAGCGCGATTGCTGCATGTTAGACGCTTACATTAAGATTTGTTAAATTAAATTAATATTTGTTAATTTCAGAAGTAGTTTTGACTATAAATTGATGTGAAATATTAAATGTTAATTTATGTGATCGTGCGCGATAAGCGACTAACACCAATTGTGGCAGTTTGTCGTAGCTAAATATGAGTAGCTAAGAATGAGAAATATGCAGTGTTTTTTTTTATTTATTTTTTTGTTGTTGCAAATTAAACTACAAATTTCATAAAGTGTAACAATTGTTTGCAGTTACGACATAAAGTGTTCGAATATAATTAATTCTCGTATGGTGAGTTGGAGTAAAATTTACATAGTTTGCGTTTAATTTTCACTTATAATATGTTATAGTATTTGTATGCAATTGCATTTTGCATGTGTCTCCCTTTGCTTTATTAAAATTAAATTAAAACTACTTGGCAGAACTGCTATATTTTAAGATTTGTTCTTGAACGAATAGTCACACATGCCTAATATAACTGAGGCATCGAGTCGGCGACTTTAAGTGCTAACAGTGTCAAAAAAGCCAAGCTTCTACACGAACGATACCTTACCACGGTTGAGCCTCAAATCATAAATAAAGTTAAATTTTTTAAAAATGTAAACAGTACAGCGAGAAGTTCCTTTTGTCTCTACAATGGAGTTCCATATTTAACTTGAGCATTACTAGGCCTTATTTCAGTGATTCATCTTTGATTTGGCCCAATAGTGAGTAAACATGTCAAAACCTGCACATTTTTAATTTTAAATTAAATAATGTATTTGAACATGCATTTGTTTTTAGTTAGCTTAAGAAAACTTGCACTAAATCAAAATTGTTAGCCGCTGAACGTGCGCAAACATGTTGAGTATCATCAGCTGGCTGCACAATTGTCGTGCCTAAAAATCAAACTTATTTTTGTCTTATGTTATTTTTGTCTTTTTATGGTTAGAATTTTTGTTGTTTTTATCTACATTGAGAAATGTTTAATAACAAAAATTATTTCTCTTCCATGTCAACATTTAAATTATTGGGCTTCAAAGTAAAACAATTCGAAATGCTTAAATAATTGTTGTTTTCACGGTGAATACGAATCAGCTGGCATGTTTGTACGCTTTTCGTGTTCTTATGCAAAACAAAACAGCATTATTCAATTATTTATTATTTATTAATGTATTGCTTAAGTGGTCCAGTTGCCCAAAATATTAAATATTTTTAACATTTTAAAATTAAAAGATATTTCTTCATAATAATATAATAACAAGCAAAATATAATGTAAAAGTTATGCGTATCTCTAGTCTGATTAAAACTCCAAAATTAAAAAACTTAAATTTTTTAAATATAATGCATTTTAGTAAGCTATTCTTGAAAAACAGCAAATACGACATACTAGCGTGTTTTCCCTTATTCTGATTTTTTAGAATACCCCCGAAACTTCTTGAATGCAGCCTGCAAGTAGTATTCAACTGGAAAAACGAGAGTGTAATAAAGTAATAAAGTAATAAAGTTGCTTAAATTACGCAAAAGATGACTCAACTGAAATGTTGAAGTGGGAAATTTTGAAAAAGATATCGATCGAGCTATCTAAATATATATATTAAGACGTCTTTAAATGGTATTTTCTTAACGAAATTCTTTGTAGAGGAAAAAAAACCAAATTCAAGCAAAAAAATCTTGATATAACGATTATTGCAATTTATGCTGGTTATCTGAGAAGTTAGCGAATCTAATTGCCTTCATATTCTGCCAAGTTTGCGACTCTTCTTGCATATTTGCAGTATAAGCGAAGGCTCACTTTTCTTGTAAAAGTTATATCGTAGTGCGCCTCATTAATTTTGAACTGACATTCAATAAAAATAGTTTCACGTAACTATTTGAATAGTTGATGCTAAGTTCTGCAACGCTGTATTTAAAAAATTGTTCTGTGTAATGCTTTACATGACCCATGGTTCTTAAAGTAAAAGCTTTCTTAAATTCGTTCATATGAAACGATCTGACTCTCTCTGATCATATCACTAATCCTAAATATCATTGATTTTCCCCGACGAAGCTGTTATTATAAGGATTCTTTAGTCATCGATGCTCTATTGGCTTTATTTTTTTGTTTATGTTTCAAGTTTAATACTATTGTGTTTTTGAATTAAAGTTGGGATGGTAAGTACTTGATCTAGATATATTTAGACGGTTTCTAACGTATGAGATATTTTGAAAGATCTAAACTTTTTTAAACAAAAAAATGTTAGGCTGGTGAAAACTTACAAGGTATTTTAAAATAAATCCAAAAAAAAGTCGGGATGGTGTAAGCTTGGTTCAGTTTAGCAACCCAGAGATTGCTAAACATAATAATCTTAAATTTCTTTAATCAAAAAAAAGGTGAGGCGTGTGTCGAATGTCACATGATGTTTAGAACTAGACCGACGATATTCGCTCGTCTCATTAATAGAGAACTACTCGTTATTGTATATCACCTATCGATAAGATATATGTTTCGATGTTATTTCATTGCTTTGGTGTTGAAACGCTATATATACGATGGTACAGCCGTTGCTCTTTGTTCGGCACAATAGAGTTACGTGCCAATAATTTGTTTGGCAAAATGATTATCTCATAACATTTTAATTCATATTACAACGTAATATGTTTTTACTTGACTTTATAATCGACACACAGTTTGTATGCAAAATTTGCATGAAACACTTTATTGTTATTTGCATTGTTATCTATGGTTTTTGATTATTTTAGTAGTGCAGAAGTGGGAGTTGTGGGCAATATGGGTTAATCTTTGTCAGCTTATTTGACAAAATGTTTGACACAATGAAAATACGCGTTTATAATTAATTGCACATTTTCGATTTACGCCTAAATGCAATTTTCGTATATTGACAAAACGAAACAAAAGCAAATGCAGTTTTATATTACCCGCACTTGGCCGCGGGGGCAAATGAAATACGCTGTGTGTAAGTGTGTGCGTATCCCTGTCTAGAAGCAGCGCTTTCAAGGCCCCAAACTCCTTCCGGTGCGTACGTTGGCGAACCCTTTGGCAAAAAGCATTAAATTTCGCTACATATTTGAGTAACATTGATTTGTTGACTTTGACGCCTGCAGCTAATCGAGAATACAAATGTATGAAAAAGCAGCATACAAATGCAAAATAAACACATACGTGTGTGTGTGTGTGTGTGTGTGGGTGTGTGTGTGGGTGTGTATAATCTGTGTGATAAGCATCTAAATTTGTATGTGTGTGTTTCATATATGCGCGTTGATTTTGGCTCATAATTAACGCAAAAGTTTTGTAAATTGGCAAACAGACAATTGAACAGATCGACAGACAGACAAGCGAGGGACAATGGACAAAATACATAGAGACTGACAATTACCTTTGTTTTGCCTTTTCCTATAAACACAATTACACACAGATACAGATGTACACGCATACACTTACATATACTAAAATGCATCTGTGTGAACGCCATTAGCAGTTTAAGGCTTATGCTAGGTTCACACTGACATGCAATAATTAATTTTGCCAATTTCCAGTATATTCAGCAGAGAAATAAACAATTCAGCTTAAAATTGATTAAAAGCAAGTATTCCGTCAACAGGTTTTATTAAAATTTTACGCATTTGTGACAAATGCACAAGCGCTGCAGGATGTAATCGCACCAACGACCCTCTGGAATCAAGTACTCTGACACAACGCTACCGAAACCCACACATATTTATTATATCAATTTATTTTATGTTGTCAAAAGTCTTACAACTGTTCTTGAATTGTTTTAAGCAAAAAATTTTAATTATAATGCAATATCTTGCTTAAATTGCACAAATACCTTTTTTGTTAGAAAAAAAGACATTTACTTAATAAAATTTTAAAATACAAAACATAAATAGAGAAGTATGAAATGACAGAAGTCTAGAAGAGCGATAGAATAAACTTCAACAAGTTGGAGTTTTTGCAATTTTTAGCACCGTTTATAAACCAAAAAGCCTTGAACAAAATGTAAAAAAATTTTTTTAATTTATTTCAAATCCTTTTTTTCTGATAGGGAGTATTTTATATAAATAAATATTTGAGAGCTTTCTTCTTCCCTTCTGCAATAGAGTGATAGAATATAATTTATCAATTTAAGGCATTTGCAAATTTTTTCCTCCGTTTTATATGCTATTTCATTATATATAGCTGTACAAATATTAATAATCACAAGTAGATGAGGCATTCACTTAAACTTTTTCGTAAGAAAATTCTTATATATTCACTTGTATCTCCAATTCCCTTTGAAATTATTAAATTGAATGAAAATAAAAACAAAACAAAGCAGTTATGCCATTAGATATGCTATTTTCAACCATATGAAAGATCTCAAGTTAAGAAGTGAAGGCGTAGGCTTAGCTATAATTATTTTTTTTGTTGTCGCATGTCTTATAAAAGAGTAAGTTTACAACATTTCCCTGAGAGACATATTTCCATTTCTTGTACTTAATTTTACTCTATATGTATTTCGAACCACAAACTACTTCACATTGCATTAGATGTGAGAAATGTAAGCTTAGCCTGTAGCGCATCAGAATGTCTTAAACTTAAATGATAGACTTTTGTAAAAATCATATCTAAACCGATCCAGATATTTTTATGTTGCTGGAGTAAAATAGGCTTTCAATAAATGAAGACTATACATATAGGAGTTGCACAATGTGGCTTCGTAATATTTACCTTTTGTGGCAGTTATTCTTACATGGGTTTCTGCATTACTACTAGGGAAACATGCAAAGGTAACATCGGGTAAGAATAAGAATGAAAGAGTTTGTAAACATTTATATGATAAATTTATTATATTTAAAACAAAAATATGGTACATAGATTTCTTTTCTTATACCTTCTAAAGTTGAAAAATATATTTTCAGCTTTCCTGCCATTGTACATTAGAGTTTTGTAGCTTAATGGCATTCTCTGGCGTATTCGTCTGGAAACCCGAAGTATCGCGGTACGTTTTCCTGCAGAAACTTTGGTTTATTTGCTTGCAACAATATAAAATTCTCCAAATTAAAACCCTTTGAACTGAGCAGAACGCCTTATAGACGCTATCTTTTCTTTTTGGTTGGATTCCAATGCTCCACTTCACAGCGACTAAGAATTTAATGTGCACAAAGAAATTTTCATCAATGATAAGACTTTTGCATAAAAGTTATGCCTAGGAAAATTCCTTTTTACTTACTGCCCTTTGACATAAAGCAATGTCCTTGCCCATTTTTGCATTATCTGCGTAATGCAGTGTAAACATAGCACCAGCTTGATGGCTAAAAACGAATGAGATAACTTGGTTTGGGGTCACATTTGCTGCGCTTCTGCCATAACATTTCGCGGTTTTGTTATTGTAAATGAAATGAAAAATAAATATTTCAATTACTGAGCATACATGCAGCACATCTATGTGTGTAAGGATATATGGTAAATGTATATTTAATATAACGCACAATGCTGCTGCTGCAATAGACAACACAGGGCAGGACATATATAAAAACACAAATTCAATTAATATGCTAAAAGTAAATTGAAATGCGATATATTGAATTAT
Source organism: Chymomyza procnemis (assembly GCA_035046065.1). Taxonomy (NCBI): domain Eukaryota; kingdom Metazoa; phylum Arthropoda; class Insecta; order Diptera; family Drosophilidae; genus Chymomyza; species Chymomyza procnemis. Next base: position 12,624,921 of record JAWNOJ010000024.1, read on the forward strand.
ATTGTATTGTTATGTAATGCGATCGTTGTTGAAAAAAAAAACAAAATGGCGCTCAACTTACTTTGCCATGGGCGCCATCTTTGTTGTTTGTCCTTGTTGGCAGGATTTTCTGTTTCTTTTTTTTCTTGTGCTGCACATATTCATTATTAAGCAAATTTATGTTGCATACTTTCAGGCAGCGCATATTAATCTAATTGCTTGATAGAAAGCTTCATTGCATTCGTCCCTGTCCGCATTTTCATTATTCTTGCTGCTTGCTACACACAAAAAAGCTCTAAAGAAATCATGTTGCATGAATTGCATAAGCAGCAATTGCCACAAGCTACAGTAGAAACTCGTTAAATTGAAAAATGTATAATGAATGCTTTTAGGAATCGATATTGAAGGATATGTGGCAGTTGAAATTAAAAGCTTTTTTTTTTGCAATTTATGTTTATATCTATTTGTATAAATTTAAAAGTAGAATAAGATCTAAATTATAATTGTAGTCAGAGCAGCCGAGGCTTGCAAGTTGAACAATTTGTACATCAATATATCAAATTGTTTGAATAAAAATGATTATTTATTGAGTCAAATGTAATAAATTATTGAAAATATTCTCAAAAATCAATCATTTTTGCTTTTAATTTTTATTGTTGCATAATCACATTAAGTATATAATTTTATTTTGAATCAGGCCTAAGCGTTGTGAAAATACCTCTAATACTACAAATTTGCTAAGTATTTTTGTATCAAGAAAGTAAATTGTAATCTCTTAAATCTCTTTCTATATTTTGGTGGAAATGCATTAACGGAACATATCCTTTTAAAATATATTCTAACTCATGCTGCAATATATTCTAACCCCAATTGTAAGCCGATGAAGCGTAATATATTCAGTCGTTCTTATGGGCACGCAGGGGAATAATACATCCATAATGATTCAAAGTATTGTCAATCGAAAGCGACTGTTTTTGTTCATAACTCTGGTAATTTTAGAATAACCAAATTTTATTTCTAGCTATCCATCACTTGTTAAACAAGTGTAATTATGGTTATACCATATGGAAAAAAATATTAAAACCATAGATAGTTGGAAGATTTTAAAAACTCAAAGTTCCATCAATTAATTTTTTTAAATTTAAAATTATTTTCCTTGACTGCGTTGCTTTCACTCCAATATAGGAGGTTCAAGAGGATTCAGGTTATCCGAATCCGGTACCTCTCACTAGGAGAGATCTACTTAGTCTTTTTACCTGCAGTGACACTTTTAGGCAAACGGTCTTCGGTTTTACAGGAGAATACTCATTCACTTGGTTACCGACCCAAAATACGTAGGCAACCATCAAAAAGCCAGTAATCGCAAGGATTCAGTTCGGTAGATCTTGACAGATGATGTATCCCTTTAGTCAAACGATCTTCGCTTTTACAGGAGAATACTCAATCACTAGGCTACTGACGACCCAAAATACGTAGGCAACCATCACAAAGCCAGTAATCGCAAGGATTCAGTTCGGTAGATCTTGACAGATGAGGTAAGACCTCTAGTCAAACGATCTTCGGTTTTACAGGAGAATACTCAATCACTAGGCTACCGACGACCCCAAATACTTAGGCAACCATTAAAAAGCCAGTAATTATTTGTTTCCAAATAATTTGTCATCCCTACAGCTACATGGAGGCCAGCTTTACCCATTGTAAAATCACCTCTGGGCCGTTTCGGTATGCTTCGAACGCATTACTTGTACCATTAATGCCGTCGCCTGCTTTTAGCAGCTCATAGAAGATTGCATCCTCCTGGTGCAACCTTATACAGATCATTCATCACCTTTGAGTCGTGTTTATCTGCTTTGCTGTCATTTTAGATGATAATGAAACGGGTTTAGCAGGCTTCGCATAGTATAACTTCTCCTATAGTTATCGTGGTTCAGTTACGATCCGGCACAAAATTACCTTTCCTTCACGTGTTTCTAGATGAGAAGTGAAAAATTGCGCTTAAACAAAAATACCCCCCAATTTCCTTGCATTTGAAAAAATCTTGTTGCAACGGGTTGGAAATTGTTTGCCAGGTATTCAGTTTGCGTTTGAATCTTGATTCAGTCAAGGCACTAAATTCTTCCCTTTAAGCGTTTTGGGTTGGCCAGGAGCTTGTTTACTATCGAAATCGAAGTCATCACTTGGAAAGCGTCCAAATCATTGGCTTATCGGCTGAAACAGAGTTACTATAAACTTTTACAATAATTTGTTGGACTTAAGCGGTAATATTCTACCCATTCAGTCGGAATCTTAAAACTTTCGATAAAAGCAACACGAATCCAAACATTTTCGAACAGGGAAAGGTTTTGTTGTCAGAAAGAGAAACTCTTGAATTAGTGTCGTCAGATATCTAATCTTTTAAATGAAAGTAGCAATAACCATCGATATAGGGCTTCTAATAACAACTAATTTTACAAATCTAAGAAAAGTTTTAATAAAAGAATGGATTAGGTTGGCCTTGAAACCCAGCAACTTGGGACTAGACATCCCGTAGTGCAGCCATACGGACCTAAAAAAACTGCCAATTGCTTGGCAATCTTTTCTAAGGGGACTTCCAGTGGCTGTTTTATCGCAACTTGCAGCAGCAACCTATTTGACCAATATTGGCATTATTTATTGCAAAATTTTCCAGAACACACTTAATATTTGGTATATCACAATTACCAAATATGCTTTTAATTAACCAACAATTATAATTAATTATACAAACTGTATGAACTAAATTAACAATAGTGGCAACTGAAAACATATTTTAATTTTTGACATTTTTATTGCCTTCTAATCGATTTATATTTTTAATGGACAACCAATACAATTTAGAGAACATTTAATGCTTAATTTGTGTATACAAAACCGAAACAGAGAATAAATAAAATAAATGACTTTTTCAACGTTTTGATAAGACAAATGTTTTATATATATATAAGGACACCGAGTATTTGTGGGAATTATGCAGTTTTAGTTGTTGTGGAATATTTTTAAATTTAACCAAAAGTTCGTTTGTCGCAAGTGTGTTTTCCTTGAGAACACTCTAACAACTGCTCCTTCATTGCTAAGAGTGATAAAGTCGGGAAATTTTTGGTTTGGTAAGGGTTTCCCTGACGTCATTGTGGAAGTCGTCTTTAAGGTCTTCAGTGGCGTCTTCCGTTGGGGCATAGCATTGGATGATGTTTATATGTCTAGCCTTGCACTTAAATTTCGCGGTAATGAGTCTGCCAGATACGGCTTCCCAGGAATGGAGTGCCTTCTTGATCTTTTAGGCTACAAATATTTCTACACTATGTCTGCCGCCTTCACTACTGTGCAGGACTAGGTTGCTATTGTCTGTGGTTGTTTCCCCAATGCCAGCTATCGCTACCTGCAGTTTCTCCATTTGTTCCTCGAACTGTGCTAATCTAGAAGGTTCTGTAAGGGTTCTTAAGTTTAGGGAGCCGTTTATGTTTAATTCCCTTTTATTGGATTCTGTGATCGGTTGGGTTTTCGATCGAATGGTGATTGGCCAGATGCGACTTATCCCAGTGTTGAGGCTGCCACCTGACGTCTCCTGGGAGTGGCGTCTCCGATTACGTTTGTTTTTGGTGTTATTGTTAAATGACAAGCAGTTTTTAATAATTATTGAAAGGCTGGGCGATGCAGTCTTAAATTTTGGCATCATTCATAGTTTGTGTTGTTTTAGTTGTACGCAGAAAAGCGATGAATGGCGCTTGGTTCTATGTTGAGCCCACCATTTAGGTTGGAGGGGGTGACAAGTGGGTCAAGGGAGTTGCCAAAATTGTTGACTGATATTGTGCAATGGATAAATATTTTTTTTTTAAGTAGAAAAACATTTTTTTAAGACGACATCGTGTTTAGTAGGCATTACCCACTAAGCTACGAGGCCCCAGAGCTGGGATTACAATTACTTACTTTTATTTTGTAAGGAGCACTTTGAGTTGAAAGTAAAATATTCCGAGATTACCGTAAAAAAGATAGGATTTGCCAAAGTTTTCGTTAAAAACAACTTCAAATAATGTCCAGAAATGTCATAGAACCATAACCAGCTGACATTCCAGATAACTTTCATAAGTAAGATTCGATTTCTTAAATTTTAAGTATCCACTTTTCCAGCACTCACTGTACTACCAGAGAAACAGTCCTCACATATCCGGCTTACTAAAACTGCCCTCTGCTTGCTTGCTAGCAAATATACCCCTTAACCCTTTTCCATCCAAAACTTCAACTATTGAAAGCAAATATTTTTGCAAATTAGATTTGGCTGGCATATTGAATGCCACAGTATAGTGCTTTACTTTAGAGCAAAGACCTTGTCAGTGAGACCGGCTGACAAGACCCCCAAATCCAAAGAACTTGCCCCTGCCACAGTTAGTTGCAAGCAATTTGTTTGATTAATTTTGGCAGCAGGCAACTGGCAGCGGCAAGTGAGCGACCGACCACCATAGAGGCGTCCAAGCAACCAGACCAACCGACGGACCGACCGACCGACCGACCTTCATTATGTAAATTGTATGAGAAATTTAAAATAATCATCTGCCATTTAAATGCACACCATCACTTCGAGTTGGTGTTGTCATTGTTGGTAGAAAAGGACTTAGCCGACAATTAATCGGCCAACTCGGTTGGAATATGCCAGAATTGTGCGCCTTATGTTCATTTTCTATTTTCCAAAACTCACACAAACACAAAATACAAATATTTTTATCTCTTGGCATTAACTGCCAACGCATATTTGTATGTTAGTTTGTGGCGGGGGCAACGGCATAAAAAACAAGTTCAAGGAGCAGCAGCGGTAGCAGTAGCAGTCGGGCTGCCATAAATAATTATTCATATTTGTATAAAATACACACAAAATTTAATTAAAAATTGTTTCGCTTGGCAGCCAAAGAACCCTCATTTCGAACTCGGGATCTAACGTACGCCGGGCTTTGTCTTTGGCAGACACTAGTAAGCAAGGATGTTGTGCTTGCTGTCCTGTTGTTGTCCTCTCTCGTACACTTGTATCACTTTATAACTTCCCGCATTGTAGTGTGTGCGTGTGTGGCAACGTGTGCTGACTGCGCAGCCAACGGCGACTGCGACTGCGGCGATGCTGCCGCTGTGAAATGCTACGCCATTTTGGCTCATAATAAAATTAAAACGAAATGAAACGAAATGAAAAAGTAATAAAGTCCTTATGGAAAACGCCAACAACGCAGCGGCAGCCACAGCAGCGCCGTCGTTGGCGACAGCAAAGATGGTACAAGGACTTGCTCATGGAGTGGGCATGTAAGATTCGCAGCGCAGCGCTGTGCCAGCTTCATTTCGCATTCAATAGATGGCACGCAACAACAACAGCAACAACAATAAGAGGCAACACAACGCGACGGTTGTAGCTTGTTGCGCGGCGCTGCCAACCCTTCAAAATTCTTACTTTTTTTTTACTCTAAGTAATACCCTTTACTTATAGTGTAAGTGGGCAGGTACCGAACTTGCAATACAATATGCTTCCGAATTCCCAGTGAAATCAAGCGACAAGGATATAACGGAGCTGTATCATCGAGGCGGTGCCGGTTGACCTAAGAATTTAAGGGTTTGACGATTTCAAGCAAGTCGCAAAATTATGAGAAGCTTGTAGATGTTTGCAAAAGCACAGATGAATCTCAAATCAAACACTTTCAAGAATCGATTGAGTCTGTTCAAAAAGAATTTTTAATACTAGCTCTTCGGGGCTTATATTGGGTTGCTAACATTGCCATCCTAAACTTGTAAACTTCGCCTTATAAAATTATCAACTCTGAATAATCATACGAGATACCATTTCGTGTTATTTCAGCATAAGACCTAAATTGGTTTCATTGACTATAAAGAACTTCTTAACAAAATGGTTTTTGGTATTCCATCTAGAGTACCTCGTAATTTTCGACCACTGGCATTACCATTTTGTAGATCTAAATATGCATTACAACAATAATAACCTTTACAATTTTCCAGCTTATGAACGATCTCCATCTTGATGCGTAAAATCGAGCATCTTTGACCAATCACGAACTATGAAAACCCAACTTGGTTAACGTTGGTATCTTGACTCTTTTGTTAAGAAATGTTCCTTCCTGTTTTCATCTTTTATATTGTAAATCCAAATTCCTGTATTAAAGTTTCCCTGAGTGTCGCAACAGCATTTTTATGTATTTATTTACATTTAAAACAAGTTTTACAGATAAATTTTCGCAAACTTCTTTATAACGCTAATCCTTGCCTTTTTAATGACTTAAACGTCGTCATTTCAATGAATAGTGTTGAAGTTCTTTGAAAAAATTGTGGCAGTTCTGAAAGTTTATAGTTTTGTGCAGTATTCTGCCAAAATAAAAGGATTAGGCACATGTAGATAAATTTTCTTAAAAAAGTTGTAATGCAGTTCTGAACGTTCATATTTTCAAAAAAAAAAAATAATAATCTAAAAGGTATGTCCTGTCAAAAGACACATGATGTCAACAAATACAAAGTACGTACAAGAATTAATATTTTTTCCTAATAATAATTTCAAAGCAGGTGTTTATTTAGCATTTGAATAATCGGCGAATATTTTGGGGCGATGCTGCTTTTACAAAAATATAACATTATTCCGGCTCGAAGAATAGTGCAAGGGTTCTATAAACAATCCACGGACCGAGCTTGATTGAGAGTTTGAGCATATTTCGGAGTGTTGGATTTTTACTTCAGATAAATTTGTAAAAATACAAGATATTTTTATGTAAAATATATAAAATTAGTGGAATTGACATTCGAGCAGCTGGCATTTGTGCCGTTGTCGGACCCTTTTCAGGATGTCGAATTTACATTTTAAAATAATTTCAAAAAACTATGATATTTTAAAAAATAGCATAACCTGGATTATGCCATTTGATGGCGTTGTTCCATTTTTCTTAAAGGCTTAATTAAAAAAAAATATTTTGTAGAAATATTTTGAGCGGATTTTTCATATATCTTAACTTTTGACGTATTTGTTTCTTTTAGAGATTTTCTTGAACCGATTGAGCTTAGCTACAGTGAATGTGTTAGAATATTGCATAAAAAGTAAGATAGAACCTATAAATAGTAGATACTGCCATAGGTTTCAATTTTAAAGGCTGTCTAAGACAACGATTCTCGGCATGCGTCCGTTTTATTTTTCCCCGTAAAACAGCATAGTTCTTTCCAACTGCTTGTAGGGTATTACGTAGCCCTTCCACATCCAACTTTAAAATAAGCAGCAATTTTTTGTTTATTTTCGCTATGACTGTTGTTGTAGCTGTTACTATTGTTGTTGGTTTTTTTTCGTCCCTCTTTTTTTTTTGGTTGGCTTTGTTGTTGTTGTGACGCGTCAACGGGTTTTTGGCTTTGAGCTTTTGTGCAAATTTTTCAATGTTGAACGCTTGTAAACGCTTGTCGGTCTTGGTCTGAATCTGTTTATGGGTTCCGTTTCGTTCCGGGTACACTGCTCCGTGTGCGCACTTCTGCTAGTTGGGATGATTGCAGAGGATTGTGGGATTGTGAAGAGAATGATGTTGATGGCGCTGTTGATGCTGATGATGATGATGATGATGATGCCGTAGCTGCCTGCGCATAATTAAGCGCCCAAATGTGTTTTGCCGGTATTGTAGTTGGCATTGTTGTTGCCGTTGTTGCTTCCGTGGCTTTGTTGAAATATTTACGCACTGCACTAAAGTCTGGAGAGGATCATAAAAATGCCATAAGAGAAATACCATAATGGCAAAGTTTATATACTCTTTAAAATAAAGCCATTGCTTGCTAATGTTGCAAATATGTTTCGCACTAGTAAAAAGATTAGATTTCTTTATTTTTATTGGAAGCTTGTAAAAAACTGCTGGTTTGTGGTTGTTTTTTAAAGCATCTAAAAAAAATTCATTCGAGGAAATGTTATACAAAATAAATCACTCGATGTATAGTTAGAAGTTGCACAAATGCTTTTAAGAAATGTTTGCTTAGTTAATAATAGTGATATGAAAATTGAATGAATTAACTTAAGCCAAAAATAAGAAATATATTGGTGAAAATATAAACAACTAGCGACTGCAATAATATCTACTTATAAAGTTTTTAGAATCTTTCATTTTGAAATTATTTAAGATATAAAAAAAAAAAATAAATAAATTTGATCTTCTTGACTCTTGGTGTCATCGCTCCAATCACGTAGCATGATGATATGTCTATTAAAAATTTTTCTAAAAATATAGGGACCCACAGTTTGACGCCAAATCCGAACGAAACTGTATATAATTAATAGAGATTTACTTCGGCAAGTGTCGTCTATTTGCTAGCTGTGTGAGTGCTAGGAAAATGTATCAGTGCTGCAGTGTGTAATCGCACTACCGACCTTTGGGCTTAGCGGCAAGCACACAATCTACGCTCCCAGTTCAAGAAATTATTATAATATACAGTAGAATATTTGATAAATAAATCGATTGTTTCAACAAATCGATTGAACAATAATTTACTAAAATATCGCAACAAAAAGTTAAGTAATGAAAAAATAATAACAATAACAATAGAGTTCTTATTAATTAGCGAAAAAATCAAGGAAGTAACTTTAGCTAGTTTGCTTTCTTTTTGCCTTTTTGCGGACGATCTTTGGGTGTTGGTTTGTTAACTTTCTTGAATGATCTTTCGTTGCGATTTCCTTCTCTGTTGCCAGATATATGGCATGCTGCCCAACAGCTGCAGCAAGCAAGATTCGTTTATTCCTCGTGCTATTGATGTTGATCCCCATGCTCTACGAAAAAAGTTCACCAGCATCGGTTAATGCATATGTGCATGCATTCCCATACTTAATTTGTGGACTTTCTAGCTTGCTCATGGGGGTGCGTACCCAATCGACCATAATGATGGTTTCCAATTGCAATACAGCTTATAGTCTCATCCAGCACAAGGGTATGATCTACCCCACCAGTGATTTGTGTTATGTCTTTTACTGATGTCATGACCAGCACACGATCCATGTCCTTGTCATATGTCAACTGTTTGAAGTTGCTGAGTCCGACTGCCCAAATTATAATTGTGCGCGACTCTCGTACGAAAGTAGAATATTTCGTTGCCCAAATAGCATCGAAAGGTTGACACTTATTGCTCAGTATCTCTTGGGGGCGCAAAAGGTCTTTTTTGCCTCGACGTCCTGTGCCAGACACAGACAGCGCAGCGATCCGTCCCAGTTGGCCTTGCTTGGCGCATCCTACAGTAAAGACTCTGCCTTTCAGTGTAACATCACTAAGTGATTAGCGCCAGATGCAATACTAGCGCACGGGATTGCATCCAAAAAATTAACTGGCCTACACTTGAGGCACTGTTTTTCGAAGTAACGCTCCTTATGCTGAGATTTCTGATTGTTCTAACTATATAGCGTAAGTTTTACCCATTTCAATTTGAATTTATGTTTTGCTAGATTTGTTTTTAAAATATACTAGTTACTTAGTGAAACCTTAGGCCATTTATAAAAAGATTCTTAAATTAAAACAAAATTTCTGCAGCCATCCCTAAGTGTACCAAGTATTAGACTATAGATACTCTATACTAACTGCGACAAGTACCAAAATATACTCAGAATACACTCTCAAAACTGTGAAACCCAAACTACTGGACTCCAATAACAAATAAAAACTTCCTCACACGTTAACGTTGTCCCCAACATAGCGCTTAACGCCTTGTATACTGTCCGTCTCCGTCCATTGGTATGCCCGTCTGTGGGTTTGTCTGCCTGGAAAAACATGCAGCATCATTTCCTTCTTAGCTTTGTATCTTAACTAGTTGGTAAATAGTTTTCTTCAGCTTGCTTGCAAAACTTTCCGAGAAACATCAATTTTAAAACGATTCATTGCAATTACTTTGGAGTAAACTTTTTTTATCAGCAAAGAATGAAAAGTTCTAACAAAATTTGTCATGCACAACGCGCCGTAGAGCATTTTGATGGGTTTGTTTCTACGTAGAATCAAACGGAAATCAAAACCCAAACAAGTAAATCAGGCGTAACCGAAACCGACCAAAACTCGGAGCGTGTGCCATCAAAATTGTTGCAATTACGTCGCACTAAAGGGGATTGCACGCACATAGAGTTGGCAGGGGGGTCGGACTACAAGAGCCCAATTTTGGGTAGAGAGATTTGCCGGAATTTCCATAAACACAATGAAAATGATGCTAGATGCTGGTACCATGTCAAAGGCAGTTCGACGGCAACGGAACACAACAACAGAAAAAAAAAAAATTAAAATCAGCTAACGGCAGGAGGTAGACTGGCTGCTGGGCAGGCATTGCGGGCGCGACGTTGAACTAATGTGCGTAGTGTGCGTAAAATGCCAGAGTTGGGTGTGGCAGCCAACAGAAGGGTGCATACATTTTCGAGATTTACGAGCTGTCTCACATAGGCCCATAGACGCAGCAAAACAGCAGGGCCAAGGCTGTGTAGGAATTGTGGAAGGGATGATCGTCATCAGACAATGGCAAAATGTTGTCAACGCAATCAGCGGCAGTTGTTGTTAGTATGTTGCCATCAGAAGTGGGCAATCCATGGCTGGTTGACTGACTGACTGGCTGGCTGGCTGGTTGGTTGGTTGGTTGGCTGAGTGAGACTAGCCGGCTGGACGGGAGTAGATGAATGAATGAGTGGTATGCTTCAAATTGAATTGTTCGATGTGAATGCCAGAAAGGGACACGTGACTACACATATGTATGTTGGGTCGCAAAGTTGCTCGGTTTGGTTAGTTATTTGGTTGGTTGGACTGCTTGGGCATTGCCATGTCAATAAAGTCAAAATGAATGACAGGATTACAAACAGTATACAAGTGGCATCATCGCCATCATCCACGTCGTTGTGGCCGACGTCATCGTCCACGTTCACGTCGCTGCCGCCGTCGTTGTAGTCGTCGTCATCGTCGTCGTCGTCCTCCGCATGATGAATGACATATTAAAAAGTGTAACAAAATGTTTTAAGGGGTGCCGGGTCAGACATATACAAAGTAGTCCCATGTGTGTGTGGTCTGTGCCAAGCATGGAATTGCAATTTTCATTTTGCGATTTGCAGAAATGAGGGTTCATAATGGGCTTAGAGCTGTTTAGACAGCTTTGGCTACAATTTCAACGATTTGGAGTTGATTGCAAATGTCCGGGGGTCTTACGCAGTCTGTCACATGGATTGTCTCAATCAGCGTTTAAATGAGATTTTCTTTTCAATTTTTGCTAATAGTTGAGACTAAAAATTAAGATAATATTTTCGATTCAGTGAAGTAAAATATACATATTCTTGTTTTATACAATACAATATTTATTACGTGTTCTTCACTTTACAATATATCGCATTCGACTATGCAAACCAAAAACGAAAAAACAAACCCCAACATTCTAGATCTCTCCAGTAGACTCTAAGAATTTTATAGGAAAATATGTTTTGAAGTGATGAGACTGAGAACAAACCCACCCCTTTAGGATTACGTATGCAATCACAAGTATCTACATAAAATATAGGATTTTTGAGATACCTCAGGTAGCCGCCGGCTAAGACCTTTTACGTACCAAGCCAAACCGAATACCTTTAGAAAGTTGGATTACATTAAGCTCGAACGCGGTCAGCCACACTTCTTCAATTTATCACCTAAATTGTCAGACATTCCTAAAACCGTTTGATAAATTGATTTGAATACAATAGCTTAAGTAATAAGAAGCAGAACTAAGTGGAGGCAAATCCCTATGGAAACAATATGATAGAGTAAAGCGATTTTGATTATAATTGAAGCAATACTTGTACAGAACGTTGTCGCAGTAGCTCACGTTAACTAGAGAATAAAAGAGAAAAAAATAAAAAGTTATATTTTTGAGCGAACCAACCATATGATGACTTATTTTGATGAAATAGAGTAGAACGCTTAGAAATAATGGGGCTTGACAATGCAATTTGTGAGACATTTTTAGAAACAAACAAAATGCAATACAGATGATTTGGTCAATTAATTTTGATAAAAATTATATTTTAGTAATATGTAGGGAATGTCCTAGTATCAGTAAGTGCAGAAAACCTATGTTCCCTTGGAGTCACCAACTGGCGAAGACGCGCTTGGTAGCTGGAGAGAGCTGGTGAGGTAGGCTGCAACCCAATAATGGGTTGTAATGCCTACCTAAACTCTTAAATTTCAGCAAAAAATTCAAAAAATTTTTGATTTTCTAAATGTATTGAAAAACACACCTATGGGGGTTATAATAAGGCTCCCGAATATTACAAATTAAAAAAATTTGCCTTTTCCTGAAAAAAATTGTTGCAGTAGCTCTTAGCAACTTTAAGATTAAAAACGATTAGGGAACATGAGTAAATCAATTTGTCCACTCATTTTGATCATCGAATTAAGATATTTTAACAAATGCTACTGGCTTTTAAAAATCGGTCCGGTAACCACAGTTATACAAATAAATGTAAATAAATTGTTGTTTTATGTGTTTAATTCTTTTTTTGATAAATTCACCATATCAGAGAACTCCCATTTTTTAGGTACTACATACATATTCTGCTTCCATAAAGACTTCAATTATTTGATAAAGTCTATTTAATTCTAGTTATCAGGGGATGAAGCCACAAATTCTAAGAACAATATTTTCAATTTTGTAGATTCTCTTATGAACCGTACTTGCATGCTTTTGTGTTTACGATTTCCAAAAGCACCCAAAAAACTGCGGTTCCTAAAAAATATTTGTGCTTTTAAGTAAAAAACTTCATTTACAAGTAATCTACAAAGAATTTGATGAAAAAAATTAACTCTTTAAGCTTATATAGTGATCTGGATTTACCCGTAGTATATCATCCATATGTGGACCTTGCAGCTTTTCCCGTTTCAATTATAAATTTCTGACATACAAGACGAACATCGAATTTATTGATTTGAAACTTCGGAATTTTTTTTTTAAACTAAAATAATAGAGTTTGTTCAAAACGTTGCAAAATCTTTCAAGTTTCTTAGATGTTTAGAACATATATAATGGTAACCCTATAGATTTTATAGATTTAGAAATTCGAAAGTCCTGAGAAGCTTTTTGATTAAGCAACTTTTGAACTATTTTTGCAAAAATCTGTCAAGTTGCACCCAAAGTTCAAATAATAAATTATTGCTACTTTCTTCAAAATGGAATCGTGTAGTAATCTTTAATTTTACCCCCCTTTGCTATATAATTTATTCAACCAAAATTTGTAATCTGTAGATATTTCATCAAGTAACATTACATGCTACCGCTTAGCTTGAAAAGTTGCGATTAGTACCTTTTCAACTTCGAAAAAAAAGTAGATAATGCTTTCCGGATATACTTGTTGTAGAAGCCTTGTATTCAGTGGCTTTTTGAAGTCTTTTTTTTTAATATTAGGATTTGCAGCTTTCAAAGTAAGTTTTAAATTTTATATTTTGCAATTCTCTTCAAGCGAACTTGAAAAAGTCAAGTTTTTGACTAAATATTTGTAACTTTGAAGATAAACGCGAATCGCAACACCCTTATTTTGTTTAAATAAAAGTTATACAAAATAAATGTATCGCACTTGAATTTTGCTGTCATCACTACAACAACGCAGCATGGGATATCTCCTATAACAGCTGTTCGAAGATGACAGCCACCTACAGTAACCATTCAAATTACAAATGAATACCGCATAAACCGTGCATCACTCCCACACATCAACTCGAAAGGATATAAGCTACAGTGCACATATATAGAATAAAAACCAAATGTAATTTGCGTAAAATGAATGCCAAGGGGTTCGCTCTACTGTCGTTCGTTCGGTTGTTCGGCCATGTGACCGACCATGGGCCATGAGTCCTGGGGCCAGACGCCTTTCACATTTGTCTAGTGCTGCAATCAATTCCCAAATCGCATTATGCTGCTGCCAGTTTCATCTTCAGCTACAACAATACCAACAACAACAACGGGCGGGAAGAATTTGAATAACAACAATGAGCACAAAAGTGTTCTCGGCGTGCTCTCAGTGTGCTCCATTGTTTTCATGAGCTGCATTCGATTGCAAATTGCTTGGCGTCTTTGTTGTTTTTGGTATCCACAGTTGGCATTTTATGTGCATCAACGTCATGTCGCTTCGCTCTAGTGCCTTCACGCTGCGCTCTACACTCATCTCGCTTTCTTCAATTCTCTTCATCTCGCTCACAGTGTCTCTCTGGCATTGCGTGCCAAATAGTTTACGTGTCAACGATGCCTCACTGAGCAGCTGTGTGTGAGTGTGTCTTCCGTAGTCTACTTTATGGCGCGCACATCAACTGACTGACTGACTGACTGACTAACTGAATGACTAAATGTCTGACGTTCTCCTCAGTTGTTGCTGTAGTTTTCTTGTCTTTGATATTGCTCTTGGCTTATTTTGGTGTCGCGTCTGTGTATTTGTTTTTATGTTTTTCGTCTTTTTTCTCAGAAAATGCGAATACAATTTGCTTAGCATACAAAATATTTTGTCTTTCATCTTACATAGTAGTTGCCTGGCAAGTTTTGCGCTCTAAAATTTGTTACAAAACATTGTCAATCACAATACAATCTTGACAAGTACTGGAAACAGTCGACCAATCATCATCTACATTATCATTCACATCATTGGCCAGCTCGATGCGCGTTAGACAACTAAAGTTTCATTATTCATTTGAAGTTCAATGAACAATTGTTTTTTGTTGTTTCTTCTTGCTGTTAAACCATTTCTTGCATATTTCATGTGCCGTGCCAAAGTCTGCCACTAAATGCAGCCCATGAATAATGCAACAATTGCTGGTGGCATTCTTGGTCAGATTAGGCTGGCTGCACTTTTGGCTAGAGATGACCCGAGCAAACGATTGGTCAACCAAAAAAAGAACAAAAATGACGATAGAAAGTTTTTGATATATAAATCATTGCGTGTATCGAGATAAAGTAATACTTAATGGTAGAAAAAGAGTTCAGAAACTAAAAGCTTGAAAGATTATGTGAAATATAATAAGAAAATTAAAGAGTTGATGACGTAAAACACGAAAGAATAAGCGCCACAAGATGAATGAATCATTAGAAGCTTATTAAAATTTTAAAATAAGAATTTAATTTGTATAGTTGAGTGAATTCATAGTTTTTAAGTCAGAAGTCAGAACAAAGTATGTGTATATGAACGTCTTTAGAGTTTTCAAGTCGAATACTTGAACTAGATGATATTCTAAGAGATGATGGCCAAATAATGATGATATCATGATTAACGCTTTTACTCGAGATAATAAGAAAATGTAATACTCATTTGAGTGCATGCAGAGTTTTTAAAGTCGGCAAGATTGGAAAAAGTTGATAGTTTTAAAATTATACCAATGATGGCGAAAGTAGCAAAAGTAACCCGAAAGAGTAAAAACTCGAGATAATAAAAAGTCGGCAATATTTAAAATAGATGATAGCGTAAGAGATGATATCAATGATGACCCAAGTATCATAAGTAGTTCCTGCGCACTGTTAGGATTATTACATATTTCAATTAAAAGTAAACCATTTACCTATGCATGAAGACTTAAAATCTCTCTTTCGTTATTAAATGAATTGTTTTTAAGAGATTGTTCATATTGATAAATATTCTCTTATCTATTTGTCACAGCAATACACGAATTTCAAAGCACAAATTATGATTTTTGTATTGAAGATATCATCATCTTTAATCATTTTTTGTTTTTACTTATTATATTATAATACTTTTAAGCTTATTTAACTTAGTAGATTTGGCAGAACAAGCCAAATGAACATCATCTTTAATAACATCTTTGCATAATGACCAAGCATTTCAAAGCAGCTATTGTCAAGGCTATAACAACACTTATTAGTATCTAATTTCATTTCTCTATATCTTGTATATGATCAATTACATCCTTTTGTCTTTAACATCAAAAATCTGGCAAAAATTGAATATGTTTTTATCAAACCCTCTGCAGATTTACAAAATACAACAACATCATTTTACTTAGTATATTTTCTTTTGATTTATATTTTTATCGTTCAGAGCTCTTAGCATATGTTTTAATTTAATTTTTTATGAAAGTTTTCGATCATCATCTTATATCATACCGCTTATGTTTGTTGTTATGTTTTGTTTCTTACTTAGGGCCTCTATTAGACACTTCCAACGAACCCTGTTTTGCACCACCTGTATAGCTCATGTTATTTTCGCCTGGGTCAGTTCTTGAAGGATGGTTCATCTCCAGGTTGCCTTCGGTCTTCCGATTCGTCTGCTGACTTCGTGGTGTAGTCCAGTGCCAATACTGCTTGGGTTCCTTCTGAGAGCATGCCCTATTCACGTCCATTTTTTCTTCCTTGTTTGGATATGTACGAATATGTACGGAATACGGGACAGCTTGTATATTCTGTTTGACCAGAATATCCCGCATGTTATCCTTAAGCTATGTGTCATCTTTTCAATGGTAAGCCAAACATTGTCTATTGTTCGTTGTGCTCTCAACTTTAAACTTTCATCAACTGGCTGATCAGTTGCAAACATGTAACGTTGCCTTCCTCTACACAAATACTAGGGGCTCATCTTAACTTTTAAAGAATACAGTTCCACACATCTTTTATATACTCTCTTCATAATATCAAATGATGACTTTCTTTACTTTATATTGAGGTTAAGCCTTATTAATTTTATTTTAACACATCATCTTTCTTCTAATCTTCTAATTTTTTTTGTCGATATGTTTAAGTTTAATTTTGTTTAGATTTTCAATCTAGTTGGCCCATTTCAAGTGCTTACACTCAGTTACTGTATGTAGTTTTTGACAAAAGTGTCTAAAATGTGATGACACCATCATCTCACATTTGGTCATCTTTATTTTTAATACATTGATATTTCATCATCTCAGTTAAGCTATACGATTATCTTCTTTTTTACATGTTTTTCTTTTAGAGTCCAAAATACCATCATAAAAATCATCTAATATTTGTTCTTCTACAGGCTACATCACGTGGTCATCTCTAATGTCTATCAACATTCCGCTGCTGTTTTCTCAACTAAAGTGGCTAAGCATTGGCACATGTGTTCGTTCCATTGTGCCATTGCAGTGGCATGTTCGTGGGAGTGCCAGTGTATGGCCAATGTATAATTCATGTGGCCCAAAATGTTGCAAACCAGAAATGCAGTGGGAAGCAGAAGACGTTCCAAGGACTGCTATGACGACTGTGACTCTAACGGCGGCGACTGCGACTACGACTACGACTGACTGTCAACATGGCTGCAGTGTGTAAGAAATGTAACTCAAAAGTAGACACAATGTAGATGCTCGCATTCGGGTGACAACAACTGGGAGTTGTGTAATAAGAGCAAACTGAAGTGACTGTGAGATTATGCTGGAAGCAAACAGAGAAGAGACAGGACGAGCTATGTTGCAGTGGCAACAAAATGTCTAAAACAAATGATTTGTCACAACGTTTGGCTGCAAAAGAAGCAAGCGAAATGTGGCAGCATTGAGTTTTATTAGCAACCGCAAAACACTTGAGCAGACAAGGGAGCGCGCTGCGATGGAGAGCTGCTGCTGGTGATGGTGGGGTATGAGTGTTGGCAGACTGCTTGCAGCCATGTGGGCGTTGCATTAAGTCTGGACTGCTACTGAGTAGCTACAGCCCGCTGCTATTGCTGTCGCCGCCATAGCTGCTGGGCTGTAAGCAGGCATGTTGCCCCTGCTCCATACCACCCATCACAAGCGGCAAAGTTTCAATTGTGACGACGACTGCCAAAGTTCGAACATGACACTGCCCAAGTGGGTGCGCCGCCTGCCAGCTGCAAGTGACAGTAATTGTTTTATTGACATTGATTGACATGGCACAGTCACAGCCAAGGCAAGCACACCCTGCACAGCATCCTTTATACTATTTGCTACCGCTCCTTGCTCGCAAGTCAAGCCAAAGACAAACTGCGAAAATGCAATGCCAACGATTGTTAGTGTGGCATGGTATGGCTGACGGAGTGTGTTGCATGCAACCAACCAGCGAACAGCTCAAAAATGAGCAAAAGATTTCAATTTCATTTTGATGGATCGCATTTTCGGTTTGATATTGGAACTTTGGCAATGCCCAAGTAAACACACAGCGAGTGTGCCCAATGACTACGTTGCCGGCGCTGCTGCTGCTGCTGCTGCTGATGATGATGTTGGGTTTGGGTATGGGTCGCTCTCTGGCATTGTTATTTCTGCTTGTCTGGCCGTCCAAATGCACTTTTTGGCTTTGGCTTTGGCATCCTCTTGCCAGGGCATTGTTTACTCTTGTAAGCTGCTGATTAAACCATGGAATAATGCACCGCCTGCTGCTTTCCTGCTGCAGCAGCAGCAACAACAACAACAACATCAATTGCTGGTGTTCAACACAATGAATGTTGTTCCATTGTAGAAAAGACAATTGTTTGATTTTCGATATGTTTTCTCTACAACCGCTACTATCTGGTATTGGCTAAACCAACTACTCCTTGTCGTTGGCATCCATGGGTAAGTCGTAGTTTGAGTAAAAGCTGGCTCAACTTTTGCTTTTGCATCCTTTTCCTACACTGAGAGAGAGATGAAGCGAGAAACTTAAAATGGTTTTTGGAAACAAGTGAAAAAGAGAACTTCTTAAACTCTATTAGGCTAAATACGACTGACATTAGCTTGACTCAGAGACCAACGAAAAGAAAAAATGGAGGGAGAGATTTCTGCTGTCCGTGTTAGAAATAAATAGAATTGTATGATCTACCCCACCAGTGATTTGTGATGCGTCTTTTGCTGATGTCTTTACTGCCTTCAGCACATGATCAATGTCCTTGTCATATGTGAGCTGTTTGTAGTTTTTGTGTCCGACTGCCCAAATTATATTTGTGCGCGACTCTCGTACCAAAGTAGAATATTTCGTTGCCCAAATAGCATCGAAAGGTTGACACTTATTGCTCAGTATCTCTTGGGGGCGCAAAAGGTCTTTTTTGCCTCGACGTCCTGTGCCAGACACAGACAGCGCAGCGATC
Organism: Chymomyza procnemis; assembly: GCA_035046065.1. NCBI lineage: Eukaryota > Metazoa > Arthropoda > Insecta > Diptera > Drosophilidae > Chymomyza > Chymomyza procnemis. The sequence goes on from JAWNOJ010000024.1 coordinate 12,643,909, forward strand.
CGTCCCAGTTGGCCTTGCTTGGCGCACCCTACAATAAAGACTCTGCCTTTCCGTGTTAACATCACTAAGTGATAAGCGCCATATGCAATACTAGCGCACGGGATTCCATCCAAAAAATTAACTGGCCTACACTTGATGCCATCAATGATGAGGCCAATATTATCGTGCGAATCATGGAATGAACTCCACGCAAAGACACGACCATGTTTCAGCAAACATGCCGAGTGTGAATCACCTCCTGAAGTACAAGATGCTTTGGCGGGCAACTCAACACGTGCCGGCAGCTATGCTGAACCCAATTTAGTGGTGTCACGGGCAAGAGCACACTCGTAATTGCAATCGAATGAATAGACATCACCATTGTCAGTCAATACTTGTGAATGAATATCACCAATGCAATGTCGACGGCATCTGCATTTTTTTATACAAAGTAAGGTGATTACGTTCCAAGACGCTATCAACTAGTCCTAGTTGTCCTGTTTCATTGGAACTGCATACCGAGACGCTACCAACTATATCGTATCGTTTTGGTAAACGAAGAGATATACCGTAGCCGATTGTCAATACCCAGTGTGATTCTCATTGCAATCTGGCTTCCGACGCGGCATAGTGTGGAAGTCCTCGACAATTGAACTGATCAAACGAAAAGTGGCAGCTTCGCTCATGCAAGAGTCAAGTCCTGTAACATCCGGAAAGCCGAGTTAGTTTGATTTTGATCCCGCAGTGGGTCCGTCTATTCGAAAGCGTAAATTTACCGTAAAAATACGTACGTATGTACGATCTCTTTTGATTGAGATCTAAAATATTAGTATTTGACATAGTAGATATGGTTCTCTTAAATGCGTTTGCTTGCTTGTCGAATTTGAAGTCAATGAGCAAGACTAGCAGGCTTTACTCAGTGGCTCACTTTAAAGACTATTGAAGGATATTAGACGTGTTTTTTTGGGAAAAGCAGCTGCGTAGTTTAGGTCTTGAGGATTTGCATGTTTCATTGTTTTATAAATCTGTGAATTGACTAAAGAATAAGTCAGAAAATAAGATGAATTTTACGAAGCTGGCAGAATTTGGTCGTTTATGTAATTCATTAAGATTCAGTTTAAGTTTAAGTTCAGTTTAATCTTACTTTTATCGATAGACTTTTTGACTTAGTCGATCACGAATTTGTGCATTACTTGCTAGGAACAAGTTTTTACGCAAAAACTTTTTACATAATTTCAAGATTTACTTAAAGGCATTAAGGAAGTTCATATATTGGATTGATTATTTTTAAAACTTTAATGTATAAACTTTAAAATTTTTCATAAAGCCATATGAAGCCAGCCCATTTATATAATTGCTAAAATTCTTGACGAAAACATTTTTTATAGAATTCTAAGTCTTTTGTTTTATGTGGCAGAAGTACAATATTAGGAAACTGTAAAGCCAGCGGAATTTTTTCGTAAAAAAATGGGATACATAATTGTTAGAGCTTATCGGTTATCGTATCTTGATGGGTAACTCCCTTTCGTCGTATATCACGCCTCTTGACGTTGCGGTAGTATGGTGAATTCTTCTAAATCGTAAACTTTTTGTCATAAATAAGAAAAATTTTAAAATAAATTTATTGACCTTGATTTTGTTGGCATCCCTTCAAAGAGAGAGCATGCAGATATCTCTATTTATAGTTATTTCTAGAGAACGGACACCTAGATTTCATAGCCGTATCCGAGCGGCGGTGTCTTTAACTAATAGACATTTACTTAGGAAAATAGCAGAGTACTACAGGGTGGAATCGTAATACCGACCTTCGGTTTTGTTTTAAGATTTGTTCTATTTATTTTGTTGTCTGTATGTGATAAATAAAGGGTGTTGTTTTTTAGGAGCTCGCATGCACCTAGCACTGGCAGAGCTAGGAAATATACAATATTTGCCTAAGTAAATTTCTACGCACTTGTGACGCATGATGTTCACCGTACAGTGGGTGGTTTTTCGGGAATCTAACTATTAGGAAAATACAATTTCTTTAGTGAGTATGAATTCATAAAGTTTAATATTTTGCAAGCGCTTCCCTTTTCTACTGCTTAGAAACTACATTTATGGTTATGTTACAATCTAAACTTAAAGCATTTGGTTAAGGATTCAACTGATTCAACTGATTTGATTGAACTCAACATAACTGAAAGGTAGGAGGGTATTCGGCTGAACATAGAATTTTTATCAATTTTCTTGAGTGCATCGAGTGCCCCATGCTCAATAAGGGCTTGGTATAAATTGTAACTCATTAGTGGCGCCATATTACATTGATCAAAACGATAATTTTGCTAAAAACTAAGCGTCAAAATTTTCAAATTTTATAACAAAATAAAAAGAAATCCAAATTATACCAGCAGCAACAGGTTGATAGTTGAGACAGCCAAAGGAGATGCATTGCTGGATTCGTATTTCGAGTTTGGTGGCAGGATGCTCTTTGTCTTGTCTTAACGAGCCAGACGATGGATGCTGGACTCAACCAGAATAAAACGGAAGCTGCCGTCCTTATCTTTAAGATATCGCTCCAAATGTTTGCCTGTAGCAGCAGCTTTTTAAATCATATGGTATAGATCCTTGGGAATATCTGGCCTAAGACCCAACGAATTCATAATACTCAACATTTTATTGTCATTTACAAATCGCACTTGAGCCACTTCATGGGAACCACGCAAGATGATACCGATTTTTGAGGGGGTCAATCCCTTTTCGCCAAAGGTTCTTGAGCTGCTCTTTCACATCTTTAGCATTCAGTTTCAGCCATGAAGGCACAGTGTTTCTATATGGAAGAGCTGATTGGAATATACTTTTTTATTTGACAGCGAAATGGTTCCCTTTGTAAGAAATTCAGTAGTATATTTCCAGTCGTATGAATGCAAAGATCGATGAAAATTGTACAAGCGAAGTTCGTTTGACTTTTGATGTTTTAATGAACAACAGAATTGAACGGATTTACTTACGGCATATTCTCTGTCAGATTATCCCAGCTGTCTACCCCGCGCTGTAGGCCCCATCTATTCATCGCCATCATATCTGCCCAACCATTTCCGATGCAGTACTCGCATTACAACGATCCCAACCACAATCTTATCACGTTTTTGTGAACAGTGCATAACACTTCCTATTGCCCCCAAAACAGGCTTTCCCAAATGCTATCCGGCACTTTTGCGCGTTCTGCAGTTTTCATGAATTTTTGCTGCTTTTCCAATCCAGCTGTGTTTGTTGTTTGTGTTTTTCATGAGCTATTGCCAGAACCATTGTTGTTATTGTTCCTGTGCCAGTAGTTGTTGCTGTGGCAACTCTGATTAGTAGTTATGTAATGCGCATCAATCTGCCGTTTGCTTTGTTGTTGCTGTTGCTGCCACTGGTATTTGCCCCGGCTGACCCTTGCCACTGCTGCAGGGGCAGATGCTGCTCCGGTTGCTCCGGCTGCTGCTGCACTGCCAGAAGAGCTATGCCGCCCAAGTTATAGAAATTTATTTTCGTTTTCATTTCCATTAGAACGCTGTTGTTGTAATTGGCTCATATTAATTATGAAAGCGCATTGGCAACGGGAAATTTATTTGGCTTATATTTCGATTTCACATTTTTGTTCCAGCTGCCATAGTAGCGTCTCTTCAGCGCTTCTGGGTTTCACTCTGTGCACATTTCCGCTTCAAACTCATATAACATTCCTTGGTAATATTTATACACTGCAAAAGGCGTGGAGTTGAGTGTACATACGAATTGTGAAACTTTTGGAGCAGGCCTTCATAGATCTTATCTTTGGTTAACTAGAAATTATGTTTCCGGAACACGCTTTAGCTGTTAGTTGAAAAGTTTTATTTGAAAAATTGATATTTGATTGTAGATTTGAAGGTAAAAGAAGCTTGAAACAACATTTTGGGAATTATAACCAAATGGTGACCTGGAGCCCCTTACATCGCATTTAATGCCTTTTTTCTGTAATGATTCTACAGCTTTTGTCACAACTTTTATTTTAAAGATGGGCATTTTTATTCAGCATAACGATAAAACGTTAACGATAAAAGTTAAACTTAAAATAAAAATTAATAATTGCATTAATTTAAACGAGCTTCAATCGAAATGGTGATCAATATGCGTAATCAGATATAAAGCTTTTTTTTGAAAGCTATCTGAAGTAAAATGTCTTTTGTCAAAAGGTTTACTTTAAGAATTATCTTTTGATTTTCAAAACAGCTCTTAAAAGGAAATCTTTGGTACAATTTTATACAAATTTAATAAGAATCTATTTAAGCTGTAATCCAATGATTATCAATGATTTATAATACCATTTCATATCTTTTCTTCAATTTATAAATTCTAAACATTTTGATAAAAGTTTTGAATAAAGATTGTATTTTGGCTAACTGTTACGCTTTTTAATCTCAAACAACTCTCTTTTTAATCTCAAGAGCAATGTTTTTCAAACATTTTATTTTAATGAATGCATAGATCGTTGAAAACTGTATATGAGAAGTTCCTTTGAATTTCGATGATGTTTTAATGAACAACAGATTTGAACGGAAATCTACCTCACGCTTCCATATCTTCCCAGCCATTTCCGTGTTTAACATGAGAAGTTTCTTTGACTTCTAAGATTTACTTAGGAAGTACTGCTTGGTTTTAAGAGCAGCCGAGAAAGCATTATCTTTGGACAACTTTCAATACATCCTTATTGTGATCTGTTTTTAACAATCTCCAATGAAACCATTTCAATACTTTATTCCCTTAAGTTATTTCAAGCAAAATGTCTTTGGTTTTCATGTAGCTAAAATATAGAAAATATCAAATTTTTAAAGATTTGGCAGTTTCAAACTGCTTTCAAACTTGTATTTTATTTCTATTGTAATTCCTTTTCGAAGTAAAGTTTTTTGGCCAAGACTTAAAGGCAATATAGTGGAGGCTCCTCAAAATCTTATAGTTATTGAAAAGTAGAGTCTCATTTTCGAAGTAACTCGCTGCCCAGAATTTTAGTTCGAGTACGGATTCAACCCATAATTAAGGGTTTTGATACATATGATGTAGAAGTGCCAATGATTCTTCTCTTTAAAAAAAATTGTTGTCTCGTAAAAAAATAATTTTTTCCCCTTGACTATTTTCATAACTCCCAAGGAGAAGCATCGAGATATCTCTATTAATAGCTGTTAAGTATGAACGGAGACCTACAGTTTATAGCCGTATCCGAAAGGCGGTATCTTTAATTTGAGATCTTCATAGATCAATAGTATCCATTCATTTGCTAGCTGGACAAATGCACCAACCATTGTGGCGGGGTGAAATAGAATCACCAATCTTCCAAGGACACTACCAAGGCCCACATTATTTATTATCATACCTTTAAGTCAAGTTTTAAGTAAATATTTTGACAACAGGTTGGGGTCTAGACTAGTGAAGTGTATTTTGATACTTGATTGAGAATATAAAAGTTATGCTTCGTATACGATACCGATTATATTTGATATCAAAAAGCTTGAAATCGTAAAGTATCGAGCTAAATTTTTCTTGGTACCAAATCGAGAAAAGACATGAAATATACCTTTGCCACTTTGATATATTTTTAAGCAATAGTCAACTTTTAAGAATAAGATCCGCGTGCTTATATTACAAACTTATAAGTATTATTAAAGTTTTCCATTATTATACAATTTGGCAAAAATAACGATAAATGTGCTACATTTATCTCACTGCTGAACGACACAAATCAAGTTGCTTTCATTTTGATATAGTTAGTTTATTTTCTGCATTTTCAGTTAAGAAAGAAATTACCTTTATTTAGTTAAAAATGCGTCGTTATTTTTCAGACAGGGTCGCAGTTAATTGGTATCGAATTGTTTGGAATACTCAAGACTACGATTCGATTATATAACATGGTGTCGCGGTTTTAATTTGTACCAAAAAATCGGGACAAAGCTATAGACAAAAACGTAAAAATACTTTCTAAATCGTTATTTTTCAGACAGGGTCGCAGTTAATTTGTTTCGAATTGTTTGGAATACTACGATTCGATTATATAACGTGGTGTAATTTCTACCAAAAAATCGCGACAAAGCTAAAGACAAAAACATAAAAAACTTCTGACACAAATATAATTTACATTTTTTTAAAAGCTATTATTCTTTAGATGATATCTTCTTGTCTTCTGATTCCATTAATGCAATCAGTATGAAAGTCAGAATGCATTGAATCGGTATAGAGATTATTTGGATACTCAATACTTCAAATGGAATATTTACTGTAGTTGGCAGTTCAACTTCTATTAAATATCGGAGCAAGACTATGATTTGATTATTATATTAAAAAATGTAAATGACAAATAATATAAATTCACTATTCTCTGAATGACATACACTTCTTGTATACTTCCATTAAAACTTAGAGTATAAGAGAGATCTGTTCTGACAATAAAGAAAAAGTTTTACGTTCACTAGCTCGCTAAACTGCTCAATGTTTAATTAATAGTCAGTGAAACTGACTACATTACAAAGAAAAATATTATTTAAAGTTGGGTTGAATTGCTTTTAAATATTGATTGAAAGAAGTAAATCTGAACAACTTAAAAGGCAAACAAAAAGTCGAAGTACATTTAGTGAGCACCGATAGATGGCGCTAACAATATAAGAAACTGCTCTGTTACTTCGTGATAACCAGGATTACTCAAGAGCTTGCTAAGTGGTACCCCCTTAACTCCGAAATTAGGCAGCTTAAAGGGAATTGCATAGAGCATATTTAATGCGAGAAGATTCCCACATTGCAAAAACGGCTTTTGAGTGGAAACCTCATAGTAGGCAGCGCAGAAGTTGCTACTTTGAAGCCTAGATGCGTATGATCCTTAACGAGAGGTATTGTCTTGCCACCAGGAATAAAGTTAAGCAACTAGACGCCGAAAAAGATAATTGTAGAACTTTTGTACCCCTATGATACGCCGTCTGCTCCAACTAGTAGCCATATTTTGTACGGAAGAATGTAGGATTATTCTGTATTTGGTCGTAATTTTCGCAAATGAAAAAAAAGTTTTGTTCTATAGTGCTCTATATCAAGAAATACAAAAAGGGGAGACTTTTAAAAAAAATAAATGTAATCCCATACTCTAAACCTCATCGCTCCAAAGAGGTAGTATGGAAATATCCCATTAATATCTGCTGGAAAAGAGCTGGAAACTATAGTTTATAGTGGAACGAACCCCAACAGTGGTATATTATAGAAAAACGTTTTTATTACTTTATTCTATATTAATAGTTAATATTATTAATGTAATATTATTTTTATAAGATTTATTTTGCTTTTAAAGCCTTCTAGAATTAAATTGAAGATAAACTTAAAAATATGGGCTTAGATGTGCAGCAGATGTGGACTTGCTAATTGCTAAAATCACAGTTGCAATTCTTAGGAAAAATCATTATCTATCGTAATACTTTTTTTTTGGACTAAGTGTAGTGTATTGCGTTGTCGAATAACGCCGGCTTCAAATTTTTTCTTACATAGTTTTTTTCTAGTCCGTTTTTTTTTTTGGCTGATCCCCAAAGCGCAGAGCTATGTATCTTTGCGGATGTATCTGAATGACTTTGTTTGTATGAGTGTGTGTGAGCGTGTGCGTTCGACATCAGCAATCAGCATCAAGTCCATGCAAGTGAAATTCAATGCTTAATTAGTTTTGGCCTCATGACTACTTTGCAAGATATTCCCGGTTACACAAAGATACACACCAACGAACGGATATGGGGATACCCAGTTACTTAGTTATTCAGTAACTCAGTTGGTTTGGTTAGCCCTTATAATTGGTTTTCTTTTTCGATTTTTTGTGTTTTTTTTTTTACTTTTGCTATTTTTGCCTTTAATGTCTTATCGACAGCTTGAAAACGGTCTCTTATCGGTTTAAGCGGCAACACACAAGTTAAGGCATAATAAATTTTATTTTAGTTATATTTTGTTTTTGTTGTTAGTTTCGAAAAAAAAACAAAAATTTAAATAGTTGCGGGTTGTTTTATCAATGTGCACGACTTGGCAAAATTCTTAAGTAAAACGACAACAATAGCTAGAACAAGAACTAGAAGCTAGTCACTGAGGCAAGGTGAAGTTTGAATACTCTTGAAATACACTTGGATTTAAAAATTTCGTAGTATTTCATTCAAATTATGTAATTTAATGGTTTAAATTAAACTAATCCACGCGAGCATTTTCTTTTATCTTTTCCTTGTTCTCAGTTGAGATTTTTTCTCGATTTTAATTTTTTCGTATTTTTGCCTGTTCACGAATTCGAATTTTTCGTTCTTCTTTAGAAATATTCAAATTTTTTGTACCCTTTCTACTTGAAGTATATCTTATATATAAAACTTTTTTATATAATGGAGCTGTATCTACCTAAGATATGTTATATATATTTCTTCGTTTTCATGCTTACTATGCTCTCTTGCTTTCTGAGAGGCAATGGTTAGTATACGACTGATTCAGTTTCGATTTCTGCGAAAAGTTATGCAAATAGTGTGAAAATTCTTTGGGACAAAGTGTTATACAAAGATTACGAATAGGCATATTCTAGGAACAACATAGGAGGATGGATCCTTATGTAGTAAAATGATCTTCTGCGCTATTTGTAGAGAACTTTTGACTAGGATATATAAGCTATTTAATGTTGAGGATAGCGCAGACCGTAGGTCTGTAGCGCGATCCCACCATGCAGCATTGATTTATTTGTCTACCTGAGATAATCTCTATTATTTAAAGACACAGCCGTTGAGATTCATAGTCACTTATACATTTGAAGTGGAAGCATATGTTTTAGAAAAAATTAATCAGGATGGCGCTTTTTTGTTTTCATTTTTATAATCCGCTTCAAGGAGATATGTCTCCGCTACTTTTTGAATATGATATCACGTAAATGACCAGCTTTGTCCTAGAGTACAAAATGTGCTCTTTTTCCAGCGTTTTACTTTGTTTTGACCAATGCATCGGGAGATATGTGGGCCTTGGTACCCTAGTGGTAGCTCACTCAGCTCTTAGTCGGAAGGTCGATGGTTCGATTTCACACAACAGCACTGGTGTTATTGCCTAGTAGTGGAATTGCGCTATTTACCTAGGAAAATTTCTCTTCAGATAGTCACTGCCGTTTGGATTCGACTATAAACTGTAGAAACCAGATCTCTGCGAACAGCTATTTATAGAGATATACCCATGCTTCGCCTTTAGAGAGATGATCATAGTCAAGGGGAATAAATTTATTTAAAAAATCGGTCGATATGGCTGCGAATTCGCTTCGTATGTTTTTATTCAGTAAAGAGCTACGGTCCTTGACCTAGCAGCGTATAGCTTGGATTTCAAATATCCCAGACTGGTGGCGTATGATCGGATGGTCAGTCAAAATCGCCATTTTTTGATTCGACTCGGGGAAGAATGAGCGCAATAAATGCATTTTTTCAACTGAATTTGAATAGCAATTTTTTAAAGGTGCAAATAGTTGATTCCTTAAATGATACAAAATATAGATTAAATATCAAATTAATATTTTTAATGGTCGTCAGAAAAAAACTTAAAAAATAAAATAATCCATTGCCGCTCTCCTTCTTGAACCCGAGAGAGCAATGTATAATTGAGCATAAATGAAAGACGTCTGATCGAAATTCGCATATATTCTGATAGTCGAATCTAACTTACCTATAAAAGATGCGCGGAGATTTAGCGCTAAGGCCAAAAAAAATTATGCGCGGCAAAAATTATATTATAAGAGATTTAAAAATACTAGAAACTATTTATTTTTACTGCATTCAACTGCATTTTTCGAATTATTCGCTTTGAGTAGAGTATAGACCCATGAGGGTCAACTTCCGACAATATTTGCCGATAAGCCTAGCACAAGTTTTAAATAGGAAACGCCTAAAACAACAGCAAATAGAAGTTGCAGCAGTTGCTGTTGCAACAATGTCTGCGACTAAGGACAACTTAATATGGTCAAGCTGACAAAAACAGGCAACAAACAACAAGTGCAGACGATAAAGCTGCAGTCGCACACAAACACACATAGATAAAGACACACATAGATGCACACACACACACACACATATCCTGACACACACACCTAAGAGACATAGTTCAGCCGCCATAACTGGAGTGCATAAATCTTGTTGGCTTTTGCCTGCAGCGCAAGGTGACATCTTTGGTGACTAAAAGTAGCCGGACCCAATGTCCAGGCAACTAGGGAGAGGCCATGGTTAGCCAGCTGTTAGCTCTACATAATAATTGCAACTGTAGTGTTATAAATATTCCAAACAGGGCTACGCCCGCTCCTCCAGGACATTGCCAGACCAGACGGCCGCCCGTCCTGATAAGCATCTTGGCAACAATTTCGCACATGACCAATGCATGCAGATTAAAACTGAAATGCTGACGCAGATAAAACGGGCGAATCGCACAAAAAAAAGAACATAAAAATAAAAAAATAAAAATTGCGTACCTAAAGACGGGAATTAAGGATATGCATATGATATTACTAATACGACTGTATGATACACTTTTGTGGAACTAAATAGTCCATGAGAAATGTTTTATATTTAAGAGGAGCAAATTATTGACTTTGACTTAAGTTCGTTCGGCTGCAATAGACGCGTCCAATCGGAGAAGGACCGAAGATATTGCAAAGAATTTTTCTCTTGAGCGCTCCGAGCGCAGCTGCATACGTCCTTGACACAACCCGTGCTCCTGCACAATATAAAACCATAGGCTGAATAAATGTAGCAATTATAGTTTTTGCAAATTGTAATTCTTAAGAATAAATGCTTAACAGCAAGATGCGCCAATTTTAAGGAATACGGCGCTGATCAGTCATAGATTTCACAAAAAGTAGGAATTTTGATAACTTTACCTAAGATACGTATAGACTTATGCCTTTTATAGCTTGTTGCAAGCATTTCTGTGGTTCAGTCATAGATTTCAAAAAAAGTTTTAATATCTTTATTAGATAAATGGATACTAGACAAAGATTCAGATACATCAAGGTATCTAGGTCTAAAGGTAGCAGTTTATTATAAAATTGTATGCCTACTTTGCAAAAAATTCTTGTAATTTGTCAAAAGAAACCTTGGAAAACGGGTTTGTTGGCATTATGCACTGAAAGTACATTAAAAGTAGTTTCGAAGTTGTCCATAAACTGAAATACTAACTTTCTAAAATAAGTACTCGAGATAATCATATTTATTATCCATAAGTAGACGACTTATATTTAAACCTGATATGCACAAGAAAGTAAAGTTAATATTTTCACTAATAATAACTCATTCTATCTTCGAAAATTAATGCTTACTTTATAAATAAGCTTAAGGAATTTATTTCACAAAAATATAGCTTTATCTAGTTCTCTTCTAGAGGCAAGTAGCTATCATAGAACACTAGAATCACTTTGAATAGAGTAATAATAAAATAAACTCATTTTAAAGCATGGAGTTTTTGGATAGTAAATTAGAGCAACCTTAATTTGGTTAACTTAGCCACGGCAATCAGGTTTGTTTTATTTTTTTTTTCAGTTCCTACAATGTTTTAAAGGGTGATTTTTTATGACCCTACTAATTTGATTTGCAAAAAATGAACGAATCAAAAAATTGAAAGAAAACTTTCAGTTGATAGAATGCTCCATATTTTCTAATGGAAAAATATAATTTCATTTTTTCTTTGTTGGGTAACAAATCTTTATTGTTTCCTGTATTTAACATCTGTCCTTTTTAAACAATTATAAATTTTAAATGGGCATCATTGCCTCAGGGAAAGGATTAAAATAATCGGCATACTAACTCAATGCCATAGACACACTAGGGGTGTGTTCTTTTGAGTCTCCTTGTGGTTTGGCTGTTATCCAGAAGGTTGCACGCCTGTACATTGGGGTGCTTTGTGCAGTTTCTCGTTGTATGGTATTTAGAGAACATCCAACTCCTTGTGAAAAGTCAATTTGTCCAGGTAGGGTCGGCTCAAAAGTTTTATTTTCGAGGCATTGTTAGACGCTGCAGTTGGGGGAGAATGAATATGAACTGTGTGGATATATCCTCGTTTATATCTACGCTTTTGTCTGTTATGATTGTGTAATGACTGACCTTACTTTGAAGTTTCTTAAAAGAAATGTCCTGTCTTCAAGGTAGAGTCGCAGCGAGGCGTTATGCGCGTTGGCAAGTCCAGCAAAATGTCGCAGGAGTATTTTTGATCTCCAACGGCGTTGAGGGTAGTGTTTACTTCATGTTCACAAAACTGAACTGCAAATAGTCCTTACGCTGGTCCTAATTTTGGTAATTTTATCTGTCCAACACATTTGCTCCAACATATCTCCTCGCAAATAAAATGTCTGAACTGCAAATAGTCCTTACGCTGGTCCTAATTTTGGTAATTTTATCTGTCCAACACATTTGCTCCAACATATCTCCTCGCAAATAAAATGTGCAATCTTGACTTCCAGTGCATCAATGTTTGTTGGTTTATCGCTTTGATCTAAAACACACAACAAAACATCTAGAGGCGCGAAACCTAAAGATATAGCATGAAATATACTGCTCACCAAACCCGTTTCTCAATTGGGCACGCTGTGTGGCATGTGGCACCGTATTGTTAAGACCACAGCTTTTGGGAGAACAAAAATTTTCACACATCCTACGCCGACGTTTACTATTCACAATAACGATACGACATTCAGTTTTTGAAAACATGCGGCCCCCGAGATTTTATCAATCATGCTTTTTCCAGGTTTTTGGTTTTAATCTCCAATTCGATTTTTTCAATATAATATAATAACAATGCAAATAATGTATGCGTCGTTCTTCTATACTACAAATGGATTTTGGGAAAGAAAGATGAGAATGATCAAATTTAGTACCAACCATATTATCCACATGCCTCTTTTGTTTAAAAAAATTTTTTTGACGTCGGTTACGTTTTATACATAAGATGTACTTGAAATAAAGGAAAATGTTTAATATTTTTAAAGAAGAACGAAAAGTACGAAAAACGAAACGAAAAACGAAAAATTAATAATCGAGGGAAAATGTCAAAAAACATGATAAAAAATGAAAAAGGGAAAACATGATAGAAAATGTTCGCGTGGAAAATTTAGACAAAAATCATCTTTTGACAAATCAAAAAAATAATAGAGTTCATGCCAAACTGTAATATCGAAAGAGCAGATGTTGATGTTTGGATTGTATAAAGCAGAAAAGAAGTACAATATTTGTATATAGGGGATATGAAGAAAGAGTGTCAATATTGTAACGCTCGAAGCGATCGTAGGAAAATCGTGGTGGGTGGTGAGCGAAGCAACCAAGAGGCAAAGCCCTTTAGTTTTTTCCTAAAAGAAAATACAATTTTTTAAAGTTAATTTTGATGAAAGCAGATGTTGATAAAGCCTAAAAACTTTACTCGAATCCACACATATAACTACAGCTTTCTTCCAGCTTGAAGTTCTCAAAACAACTTGAACGTCTTACGTGAAGATTTTTGTATCTAGAGACGCATACATAAAAAATCCTTTGTTCAAACGACTTCTGTTATTGCATATGCTCTTCTGCTTGCCATGTCAAAGGACTTAAAAAAACATAAAATACAAAAAAAGGAAGTCAAGGCTTGGTTGGATTTGTATGCATGTTGCATGTTGCATAGTTTTAGGCGCTAACGAAAAAGTGTTGAATGAAAAACAATAAGTGAAGTAAGCCAACTCTAAGTGCCGGCCAGGACAAGCCCATAAAATTAAACATATACCAGGGAGGGAGGGAATAGGCAGCGGGCTGAGCATGTGTGGGGGGGCTTAACTCAACCAAATATGCGGCGACAACAATAAATTAATGCGATTTATTGCTGCGATAAGTGTTGTAGCAGCTACAAACTGGCCTGCATTGACTTGGCCAAATCCGGTGGGAGGCCTTGATGAAGTGTTTAAGTGGAGGGTGCGTGCTACTGGTTATACGTGTGTGTGTGTGTGTGTGGGGAGGGCTTGCCACAGCGCAGATAAGCAACCTGCAACATTTTTATGCTGTCCAAACGTAGAAACTCAATCAGCTGTGTAGCATGTACAGCCAATGCAGCATTCGGTACTGAGTGGAGCCTAGCTAGCAGTTGCCTGCCTGCTGCCAATTTAGATAAGCTGCGGCAGCCTATATAGACACTAAACCCTGCCACACACACACACACACACACACACATCTAATTAAGGCTCTAAGCGCATATTTAAATGCTGCAAAAGCTGCTCAAAGCACGCAATGAGTTTTTAATTAAAAAACCAAAAAAACAAAAAATTATATGAGAGAAATTAAAATTTTCAACATAAAGCGTTGTAATGATGTGTGGCAAGTCGATGCGGTGGTGGCAGTGGCAAATCTTAATGGCAAACAGCAGAAGGCAGTGCTGACAGTTCGACTTAAGGGTGGCATACACAATTTGAGTTGTTATTTTAAGACCAGGGTTGCGGGGGTATCCGGCTAGCCCCAGGCCCGCAACTGACAGTTGACAGTTGAAAGTTAAAAAGCTGTTGCACGTTTAAGCGCAACTGCGTGCAGCACAGCAAGGGTGTGGGGGTAACAGTGCTGCAATAAAACGCAAAATCTAAAATCTTGTGAAAATTTGTCGAGCAGGCAACAAACACTGCAAGACAGCGAAAGCAACACCCCCAATAATTGCATGAAAATGCCCAAAAATATGCTGACTACGCCACAAAATGTTGCAAATGCCAACGCTAAATGGCTCAGTCTGAGGGTTGGCTGCTGCTGCCACTGCTACTGCTGCTGGTTGCTGTTTTGTAATAAGCGCGTTAAGCCCTGGTCCCGCCACTAAATCACAAGCCAAAAGCCGTTGTTAAAACATGAGCTATGCCAAACCAATGACGGCTTGGTGGTTGCCAGCCAGTCAGACAGCAGCCACGTGCTGCAAGCGTACCCCGAGCGGCTTTGCGGCAACCAATGTTGCATGCTTCAGGGCTTTGCGGCTGTGCCACAAGGGGCTGCTAAGTGACACCAGCCGCCAGTTCGGTGTGTGGCCGAACTGCAATTTCATTAAAGGATCGCACATAGTTTTGGCTTTTGGGCATAATATTGGTGATGCCAAAGCTGGGACCAGTTAAGTGCGATTTTCATTTTTTTTTTAATAAGCTTAGCTCGATTGACGCAGCTGCTGAAGATGATGGGGTGACATCAAAAGAAGATTAGATACATGATATGATACGCCAGAACCGGTTAAGCACATTTAGTCGCTTATTGGGTGCGATAGATAAAAGTAAGTTATCTAACAATTTTCTTCACGGCTGAAGAGATTTTCTGCATCTATGAAATTTTTAAAATGCATTTACATTATCTATTGCAGCACTGATGTATTTGCCTAGCGCTGACATAGCTAGCAAATAAATAGACGCAGTTTATCTAGAAAAATCTCTATTAATTAAACACACAGACATTTGGATTCGGCTTTCAACTGTTGGTTCCGTGTTCTCTTAGAACAACTTTAAGTAAAGATATCTACATTCTCCGCCTTTAAAGCAACCATAGCCAAGGGGAACATGTTTATTTTTTTCGATTTTTTATCATTATATATAGAATCGTCATCTTAGCTACACATTTTATATTTCGAGATAAAATAGCTATGCAATTGCTGATATCTGTTTTCCCGTGCTATCGTACATAGACCCATTGACAAGGCAGTGGCTATTTATTGAGAATGTAATTTTTTTATGGTATATACCCTTTTTTCTGCTTTTGAAAAAAATCAGCCCAAATACAATCCATTAAGCAAAATATTTAGCTTCTTTAAGAATATATATACTAACGATTTGCAATTGAAATGATGCATTTGGAATGAATCGAGCTTTAATCAAACGATTAACTTGATTTTTTTTTCGAAAATCTTAATCTATAGAAGTCTCTTTTCCTTAAGAAACTAACAATTATTATTCATAGCTTAACTTTAGTTACTAATTAATTGTATATTGAATTCGCATGAATTCCCTAACAGCTTGGCTGGTTGATCGTTGCGGTGCAATAGACTTTGGCTGCATGCTTACTCTGATTAGTATTCTTGAAAAAAGTTTCGAATGTGATGCCAGCTTTTTCAGCTGTTTCCCTTGTTTCTCTGCTATTTTTGCGATTGCGTACTTGATTTTAAGGACTCGGTGGATTTTCTCATTCCGTAGCGTAGGTATTACGCTGCATCAGTCATTGTTCTCAAGATCTTAAAGTGTTCGCGCTGGACAATGTCGAGATTGCTTTTGATGGCATTATACCATAGTTCGGCGTAATAAATCCAGATAGGCTTGAAAACAGAGTTATAATCAAGGAGTTTGTGCTCCAGGCTAAGTAGAGAGTGGGCATTTATGGAGTCAGTGGAGGCTGCTTGCCTTCTTTTTCATGTGCGTGGATTTGGTTTCTATATGCATGCGCCAAGTGAGTCTGTATAGCTGTACAGCTCAATTGATAAGTCCCCGGCCTGACATATAGATGGCGCCACTAGAATCCATATGATTTTTAGTTAGCCTTAACTTTTAAAGCACATGTATAAATTTAGCAGCTGTCGGTTCATTGGTTTGTAAGTTATAGCATTTTGAGTGAAGCTACTTTTATTATTGTATGGAAAGTTGATGAAAAAACTTGGCTTGATAATGAGTTTCCGGACACTGCCCCAGTAAAATCAACCATCAAGGATTAATTTGGTAAGTTTAGACGTAGTGAAATGATCACCGAAGACGGTGGAATCAGAAGAGTAATCCAGTAATCCATCAAGGATCAATATGCTAAGTTTAGACGTGGTGAAATGATCACCAAAGACGATGAACGCAGTGGACGCCCTTTAATCGGCATTTGGAGCGACTTCGTATAGCTTTGCAGTTTTTAGCTGGTAGTCTGTCAGTATTTCCGTAGTATACAGGTTGTATGGATCGAAGAATCTTACAATGGGCATATGAACTGTAAGCTGGTGTGTCTCATAAGACGCTTCGACGACATACGCGGTTTAACGTATCAGTGGGTAATCTGGTGTCACGGGTGGTCAGCTAGCCCACAGAGTTTTTTCTGTGCTGACCATGGGATGGGCATTCTTCGGGAAGTGTGGTTTACTAACCAAATGCAAGTAAAGCTTTTGAACTTGGCTTGAAGTTGTGTCTAACCAAGCATACGTTATGAACCTCAGATGTACAGAGCTTTAAGATAGAGCTTGAGTCCTACCAAGAGTGAAGAACTAGGGGTCTCTTCATATTGGAAATATAGAATATGTCGGCTTTTTCTACCAGCATATTCTGCTGGGCGTTAGTGTGATGCCGAAAGAGTCATTAAACATTTATCAGCTGATACAAAAGAGAAATTTCTTAGAAAAATATTTCATACTAATATGCAATCGAGCAAACTACTTGAAAAATTCCTCACAGTGCCTGATTTTACAAATAAATTTAAAAAAAAACTTTTATTCAATTGCTTATATCAATATCATATCATATATCTCTGCATTTATACTTAAGATTTACACATACAGATCAGTATTAAGTAAGTTCTTTGGCTAGTTTAATAGTTGGTAAAAATTTAGAGTATTTCGACCAAAGAGTTTCTACAAAAAACAGTTTGAATGTGAAACTCTTCTGCATTTACAATTCGGAAACATTATTATTGAGTCTTATGGCACCGACAGATTCGGGTACTTCTTCAAATTGCACTCCATCATCTTCCGCAATGTCATCTTCATTGAGACAAAGTGGCGCGGATTGTTCGCCTCTATTGCCATAACTCACATTTCTGATTCTGCTCCAAGCCGCTTGAGTGTTTGCCCTAAGCCGTTGGGCTAGACGTGGTCTATAGGTGACCACATTTCCGCTACTCGTGGACTGTCTCCAACGATAGATCGCCGCAGTCAGGCTTATAATAAGCACAATGAATACAAGTAACACCAAGACAAGTCGCGGATGATGCGCTTCATAAAATTCTCCATCAAGTTCTTTGGAATCCACTTGCCAAGTTTTCTCGTGGAATCGATGATGCGTTGTAGACTCAGCTGTAGTAAATTTTGAAGAATTATATTAACTTTATAAATTTTTTAATATGAATAAAATTTATAACTTAAAACGGAACAGAAATTCAAATGTATTTGATAGGGCTTTGCCGAATTAGGTAAAAATTAGAGTAGAATGCGTTAAATCGGTGCAAACAAGGTTTTAGTTGAAAATTGCCAAATACAACTGTATTGTTTTTCGAAATTTTAAAAGATTTTTTTAATTTCACAGCATTTAAGCGAATTTATTCAAAATCTGTGGATTGTATCATATAGCTTCCATAGTGTAAATCGTTCGTATGAAAATATTGTTGCATAAAACTATTTGGTTTGTTTTTCAAGACATCGAATTGAACAAATCAGTTACAAAAGCTCTCTGCAAATATTTTATCTATATTTATGATATTTGCTCTGCCATATAAATGTTGTGTCGCTAAAGAAAATTTCATTGAAACTTCGTTTTTAAATATGTATGTTCTTCTGGGAAATTTGGGCAAAAATGGTTAGGTAAACGTTAAATTTGGCCTCGGACTATATTTTGAGCTTCGACTGGCCTATTACGAGACTACTTCTTTGTTCCGAAAACAAACCAATTAAGAACAAAAATGTTCAATACGATCGATATACCCTAACATCGAACTATATAAAGTTCGACGCAGTTCTTAAGAAGACAAATATATCTTTAAGAGCAAGGAAAATACATGAAATTTTTCTCCCAAAGCACATTGTTGAAAAGGGAATATCCCTATAAAAGCTATATAATACAAACAAAAATGTGGTATACAATCTATTTATCCTAAGTGCTTCTTAGTACCGAACACATACCAAAAACTAACCAATTTTGAATAAAAATGTAATATTCGATCTATTTAGAAGGAACTAGATTACGATTTTTTATAAAAATTATTTACAGTCAAGGCTATGCCATTGTAATATGCTTGAACCTCTGACCGGTATAGTTATAAATAAGTTATTTTTGAAACTTAAAATCAATTTAGATAAAAATCAAAACATATTTCAAGAAAGTGGTTGTAGGTAAATCTGCCTATTGCGGGTGGAATGGATTATTAATGGAACCGCAATGACTAAGTTTACCGAATTTGACAATGAAAGGTAACATATTGACCATAACTTCTGTCATTTTGGTTTGGTTTATTTTAGACATATTGCTGATTTTGGTTAAAAATCGCGAAATTGTGCTGCGCAAGTACACCGGAAATAATTGACGTGATTCATGCTCTCTGTAAAAAAAAGTACCAGATGGTCGAGCTTGGAATGCATAGCTTACATAGTCTTTGTGATTCACGTAAATATGCGGACGTGCAGACCGATGAACATAGCTCAATTACTACCCTAGGCTATGATAAGCATTTTGAGATAATGGGCCTACTTCTTTCCATTTTATACATTACATTAATCTAGGAAACCCTTTTGAACTTTCAAGTTTAGGATATGTGAAAAAAAATGTAAAACTGCACCAGATGTTACAGATTGTAGTCTGTGGTTGGTATAATCTTTGAGATTCCGACGGACGAAGCTCCCAACCCGAATAGTGATAATTTTTCGTTTTAGAACTAATTGCCAAAGAGTTGTACCTGAACTACATTATACAAAAAAGTACTGAGCTCCCAACTCGACTGCAGTTTTTTAGCCGTTTTAAGTTAATATTGCCAATAGTTTCAATATTTCAATAGTAACAAAATAAAATTATTTGGCTAAGATCTGAGATTTCCGACCTAAATAGAGATTTTTAGCCAAACAAGATTCAGGAAAAATTTCCCAATCTGGCTACAGATATTATAGATCGCAATATTATAAAGTTATTTGACTGAGCTAGAAGCTCCAAACCCGAAAAAAGATTTTTAGCTGTCAGAAGATATCCAAAGTACCCAATCTGACCGAAGTTACCATATCATGGATAGCAGCAACATCAAATTAATTGGCTAACCTCGGAGCTCCCAATCTGGCTACAGGTTTGCAACATTACAAAGTTATTTGGCCAAGCTCGGAGTTGGCAACCCGAATAGAGATTTTTAGCCGTCGGAAGATTCTCAAAGTACCCAAATCTGACCAAAGATATTATGAATCGTAACAAACTAAGTTTATTTGACTAAGAGCTGTACTTGAACTTTACTTACTTGGGACTCTGCTCGAATTCTGGATAGGCGTAGGTGTTTTAGGTTTAGATGTTGTTGTTGTTGTTGTTGTTGTTGTGGTCGCTAGTGTTGTTGCTTTTGTTGTTGCTTTTGTTGTTGTGGCTTTCGTTGTTATTGCCTTTGTTGTTTTGGCTTTCCTGGTAGTCGTTGTTGTTGGTTTTGTATATCTGCCAGCAATTCTTGTTGTTGTTGTTGTTGTTTTGGTTTTGCGCGTGGTTGTTGTCGGCTTTCTTGTTGTTGTTGTTGTTTTGGCAGTTGTTGCTCTTTTTGTCGTTTTTGTTGTTGGCTTTGGTGTGGTAGTCGTAGTCGTTGTAGTCGTGGTCGTTGTCGATGTGGTGCTGGTTGTTGTGGTGGTGGTTTTGGTGGTTGCAGTTGCTTTTGTTGTTGGCGGCATAGTTGTATCCAAATCCGCATAACTTGTGTCACGGAAACAAGTATCAACATAATCGGGACAACACATACCTGATACACACAATAATTCGTGACATGCACACCAGACGAGACCATTTGGCATTGCTTCTATTACCTCAAGCATACCACAACGACCCGTGCAGTTCATTGTATCATAGGCTACCAGTGCCTCAATTGTTTCGCTTACTTCATTTAACTCAGTAGTTGTCTGCTCTGTATGACACTCGCTACCCGTCATAAGTTGTACATCATCAATGGCCATATCGCCCAGATGTAAATGCGTTTCCGATGCATCGAAAACAATTTGAAAGTCGTCGCTCATTTCATCAATAATTATGGTATGCTCCCGCCATATATTGCCATGATTACCCGATATTTCCCATTTTTTTAAACTGCAAGGCGCATCAATTAGTTAGCTGTACAGATTATTATACATGCATAATACATACGATATATTTTTCTCCACCATATCATCCAAATCCAGCATATGCGGTTTGACATAGACGCGTAGCGTGCCCACACCCACACCATACATAAAGTACCAGAAACGAAAGCAACACGCTGTTTTTAGACTTAATGCAACCGGATATGTGGGTGAGACCAGAAATTGATGTCCATAGATAGGTTCGTACGTTTCGAGCAGCATATAATGGCCACCATAAGAGCTGCGTAGTGTATGATCATGCCGTGGTCCAGTGCGATATGTGAGTATACGATTGGCAGTGGCTACGCGTTTCCATTGTTGTGCAAAAGAGAGATCCGTATTCCAGCCGCAGGCATCTTCGCTCTCGAAATCACAACCGAGACTATGCGTGGCATTACGTGGCACACAGTTTCCCAGCACACGATCCCAATTATAGCCATTGCAATAGGTTAAGTCATTGCCGCGCACCACATAATCCACATCGCATGTAAGCACAGCCTTAAGTCGGCTTAATACTTCTATATCACCATGCTCCGGCTTGGAGAGTCTCTTACAACCGCTCTCTGTATGTTTGAGTGACAATTGTTTGGTGAGAAAACGCGAGAGCGAGAGAGAGAAACTTGTTGAGATATAACTTGATATTTCTTACAATCAGCGCTACTTACTTGCACAAACGGGACGCTCTGCCGCCAGTCGCCCATCCTCTCCGCAAATGATACGCATTGGACCTTGTAGTGAGTATCCACGATTGCAGCTAAAGCGCACAAAAGTGGGACGCACACGAAAGTGTCCATTGGGTATTAAGCCAGGCTCCTCGCAGCGCGTACTTACACCATCCAAGCATAATATGAGAAGTGCCAAGACTAAGCACAGTCTGCATCTATGACTGCGCTCACTGCTCAACATTATATTTGCTTCAGACTCAAAACAAGACTAAGAATGAACTGCAGATTATGCCACTGAAAGAGCTACCCAGCTGCTCGTTAAATGTGAAAAAATGCCAGAATTTTGATAACTGTTCTACTTGTTATCGTGGTTTTGCATGCGAGTGCCGCCCGCGTCGTCATTTTCCAAGTTGTTTATGAATGATAAGGCTTCAAATCGTAGGGTATATAGCAGAGTTACACAGGGTTCCTGGAAACGCCTATACTGTAGAGCTGCGAAGTGCGTTGCAACCATAAAAATAATTTAGATTTTTTACTCAATGCAACAAAATATCTGTTGGTGAGCACAGCAGAAACCGGAATGCAGAAATAAACGCGAGAGCAGAGCTTTATTTTGATTTGTTAAGCAACAACAACAAAATTTGCACGCTCAGTGGAAAAAAAGAGAGGGAGCACACTCTGCTGGAAAATAAGCTCAGTGCGTTCTTCAAAGACAATGAGCACACAAACGATTGTGAGATTGAGTGAGTGATAATTGAGCGTAAGCACTAAGAACAAAAGGCGCCTCAAAATGCACTTGCAATGAGCACATCGAAATTCACTTAATAAAAACTTAAATATACATTATTTGATTGTAAATAAGTAAAGTCAATAAAGGTTAATTGGCGCATAAAAATTAAACAAGGAGAAGCACAAATAGTCACTTCTTACTTAGACTTGATTTTGTAAAGGGTGTTTTTTTTTAGAGTGAACTTTAAATTGCAATAAAACAACGATGAATTATTCGATCGGCATGAATTTTATTTATCCGAAAGTTAAACTTTTGGCATTACATTTTATATATGATTTCTGGCATATAGTTCAATCTGCACGTCCAATTTCTGATGACTTTTTCCAACATTTGTAGCCGTATATCGGCAATAACACAGCGAATTTAGTTTTCCAAAGGGTTCCAAAGCATAGACCTATGACTTTACATAACCCTATAGAAAAGATCTTGGAGGCCAATTCATAGTCCAAAACTTGAAATTAGGCGGTTACCAAACGTGTCTTTCAATAAACCGATTGTGGCGCGAGCTGTGTGACATGTTGCGACGTTTTGTTGAAACAACAGCTCCTGGACATTATAGCTGTTCAATTCAGTAATGAAAAATTTAGTAATTATTGGTCTACACTGATCACCATTGACTGTAACGTTCTGGCCATCATCGTTTTTGAAGGAGTACGGATCAATGATACCTCCAGCCCATAAAGCGCACCAAACAGTCAGTTTTTCTTAATGTAAAGGTGTTTCGACTTGAGGATTAGCTTCACCCCAAATATGGCAGTTTTGTTTGTTGACGTAGCCATTCAACCAGAAGTGCGCTTCATCGCTAAACAAAGTTAGCTTATGAAAATCGGCAACAACGGCAATCTTGTTTTGGGACCATTCGATGAATCTACGCCTTGCTTGTTCATCGTGAATCTATTCTTGATGATTTGACGATTCAAACTGAGAATAAATCACTTGATAGCTGTTAAATCGGTCGTCATATTGAACAGTAATGCCAACTTAACGTTCTAGACCTCGAAAAAAATGACCCTTTAAAATTACCTAAATGATCGTAGCACATGTCAAAAGTTTATACTCAGTTTCTTTGACTCTAACGCACTTCTAAAGGACACTTTTTTTATCATTGCATCCAGAGTAACTCGTAATTATCGACCTGTAGCAATTCCAATGTGTAGATCCAACTTGTAATATTTGCTCTTCGGGGTTTAAATTGGTATGCCAATATTCTTACTTAAATGACCTATTCCTACCAGAGTAACTCGTAGTTTGTGACCTACCATTTTGCAGATCCAAATGTACTTTGCACGTTGCTTTTTACGTCTTATTAGTTTGTGTATAATAATAACCTTTATGATTTCATATCTTACGAAAAGTCTACTCAATAAACATCTTTCGCAATCTTAACTCATCTTGATTCACCAAATCGAGCATCTTTGCCCAATCACGAACTATGAAAAGCCAAATTGGTCAACACTGATCTTTTAATTTTCTAATTTAGAAATGTTTCAACTTTTATGTTACTTCTTGTTTCCAACTTTTACATTGTAAATTTAAGTTCCCAGGCTGATCCAAGGCCTAGATAAAACTCATTAATCATTTCCCCATATATTCGACAACATATTTCAACTGTTTGCAGTGCAGTTAAGAGTCGACTTATGCTCTTATGTTCTCAACCCCCAACATTTATATATATCGTTTTAATTGATTGACTCATGCCTAATTCACTCATTCACTGATACATTCATTCATTCATTATGTTTATTATACAATGTTATGCACTCCGCCGTACAGCTCGATTTGTTGTCCAAGTATTATGGGGCTCTAACATCTTGTTGCAATTATGCGCATCTCCTGTTTGGCAACTAAATAGCAGCAGCTACTTCCTGTCGCCTGTCAACTTAAATTTGTGCAATCTACTGTGCGATACGGCATAATTGCATTCCATTCCCAGGGCCGCTACTGGATGAGAGGGAGACCTACCGGATAGACGAGCTGCAGGGTAGCAAAGCTGTCGTCGAGATTTATGTTTACTTCCGTTTAAATCTCAAACTATCGCACTGGCAATCAGCTGAGACTGACTACTGACTGCAGCAGTAGAGCACTGTCGTTTCCCCGCCATTTTGGCGTCGAGATAATCAGTCAATATTGACAACTACTTATTGGCACTTCCGCCAATGTCGTCGCGCGTTTCTAATGGCGACACGTGACCAGCCGGCGTTGCCACGTGCAAGGGGTACTACGTACGTACATACACTTGGCGACTGACTATGTCATGAAATTCCTTTTCGTTTTGCTACAATTCAAATTTCATTCATAATTACAGCATTGGGAGGGAGGGTGGTTAGTGCGTCTTATCAGCTGCGAGGGTTGGCATAAAATTTATGTATTTGGGCGTGCGTCAACAGGGGGTTGGGCTCTGGATGCTGCTGCTGTGGGTTGCCAGGGCAGCGTCTGTTGTTAAAATATTTGCTCATTATTATTACTTTTATTAAGGTTGGCTTTAAACTTCAATATTTGTGCTCAAATTACGCCGCTGGGAAAAGTATATATTTTCCGCCAATTGGCGGTTGCCTGGGAAAATACATAGAAAAACCTCTGCCACACACTCGCTACTCTTAAGTCTTTGAGCAGCTGTCAGCGGCAGCACCTAAGCAACAAGCTAATTGAATGCTGACAATCAAAAATTACCTACCAAAAAATAAAAGTTTCTCAGGAAAAAAAAAATATATATAGTAACTCACGTACTTTGAAAAGTTTTCTAAATTATTTAAGCAGACAGGCAACACTTTGACGTTGCCACACGTTCGAATTAACACGATTAATACGCCAAGAGGCAACCCTAAGCTGAGCAAAGTTGCGCCTAACTCGCTACACATTCTCCTCCTGCTTACGCTGCAAGACAACAAGTTGAGCAGCAACTTCAAAGATTACTTCGATAATTAATAAAATTAAATACAAAAGCACTCAACGTGTGCGTGTGTGTGTTGTTGGCAACCCTGCATGCTGGCCATTAGATACAACCGCATTGAGTGGCAGCTCAGTCAAAGTCTGGCCCCTTTTGGCTGCACCTCCCGCAGCGGCAGAGATATTAGGCGCACGTTATCTGTCTTTGTCGCTCACATTAATTACAAACCAATGACCGCATTCTATGCGTGGGGTGATGTGTCTTGGTTTTAGTCCGCCTATGCTGGGTTTACACTAATTTCAGGTATTACCTGGTTGTCATAGAGTCAGGCAAGTAGTTCTCCAAGACTCTCAATATGCTCTATTAGGTTACATGAGCTCCATATGACGACCACTTATGGCATAAGCCGTCGCAGACGAACAGTCTGGTAACCACGCAAGTACTTCTCACAGGCTTCCTGTCAGTGTAAACTTTATAAGGTCGCCCGGAACTTCTCATTTGTACAGAGTAAAGTTTCAACCAGGCGGCAGTCAGAGTGATCTCTGATTCAAATGATTGCAAGTTGGTTACCTATCTTGGCATCCGCTAAATAGTAACCTAAGGTGCACAGTGAGTCGTACATGGATTAGTTCCATGCCTCGTAAAAAAATGTCTTCAAAAAAAAAAAGAAAACCAAAATCAAAACCTCGCATAAGACTACCCCCATTGTTGGCTACCGCCGCATATGAAAAAACACTACGATTTGAGAATATGCAACTGTAATGTCTGAATTCTTAATAAGAATGGTGCCTCTATCTTATTGGCCCTCGAAAAAGGCTAATATAATCGCCTTCCAGAAAATGATATTTGCTACAGCTGCGAATTTGGATATGTATTCGTAAAAACCGGAGACTTCACCACTACATTCCAGATTTGCTCCTGTGAGTGAATGGCTGGCTACAATCCGAGTCAAAGCAAGACTTTTAATCCTAGCTTAATTTGCGCGTACGCACAGAAGCAAGGAAACAACAATACGAGATGCGTTTTTTGCGAGACTCGAGAACACTTATGACCGCTGCCCTACCCATGACGTGATGATCATACTCGGTAACTTCAATTCAGTGGTTGCATGAGAATGAATTTTTAATCCCATCATCGGTCAGTTCTATCTCCATGACACCATCTCCAACAACGGCCTTACGCTAAACGATATGTCGTCATCGCTCCAAAGGCGGAGTCTGGATATATTGCCGAGTCCGAACGGCGGTGTCTGTCATTAATAGCGATGAACTAAGGCGAATAGCGTCTGCTTGCTAGTACTTGGCACTATCCCAGACATACTATTCAATGTAACGACCAATGTAAACCTAACGAAAGTCTCACTAGTGCCTTGTGGGCTAATCCATGAACATATCTTAAAGATCATCTGCATATGCACCAGCTGCTTCTATAAACTGCTCACTGTGTTGCGAACTTTGTCACAATTCGTCACAAAGTATCCTACCCTCGACCCATGTAAACCTAGCGTAGGTCACTCTGCCGTCTTGTGGACTAATCCATGAACAGATCTCAATCAATTCACTATTCCCTTCTCTAAACTGCCCACTGTGTTGCGAACTTTCTCACAATTCGTCACAAAGTATCCTACCCTCGACCTATGTAAACCTAGCGTAGCTCACTCTATCGTGCTTTGGGTTAATCCATGAACATATCTCAACGACTTAATTTCTGCATATGAATAGTGTATATGCTTCTATACACTACTCACTGTGATGCCAACTTTGTTCCAATTCCTCACAAAGTGCTCTATTCCCGACCCATGTAAACCCAGCGTAGCTCACTCTACCGTCTTGTGGACTAATCCATGAACAGATCTCAACCACTTCACTGTCCCCTTCTATACACTACTCACTCTGATGCCAACTTTGTCACAATTCGTCACAAAACCCCACAACGTTGGAGCAGTGTAAGCCCAGCACCAACCTATCACGGTCACTCTGCCGCCTATAAGGTAAATATCTTTAATTTGTGGTAATTTATGAAAGTCATTACGAGAGCTACTAGTAGGTTGGTTGTGGCAACATCGCGTGAAGTGCGTGTAAGACTCTTGAAAAAGTTGAAGCTAAAAGTTTTCGCGTAATTTCATTTAAAGTCCTCGAAAGTTGTTAGTCGAACAAGTTGCAATTATTGTTTGGATGGTTGGTTGGTTGGTTGGCTGGATGGTTGGTTGGTCGCGTCGGGCCAAGTTTTGTGGTTGACTGTCCTAATGGCAGCTCTCATTATCCCTGATTTTTAGCCAAGTTCGTGTACCGCAATTCCACGAATTTGCACCTACACATAAATGCGGCATAAATCCAATTAGGGCAGCGTGGCGGCAGCGCTTTAATTGTCGTGGCTGCAACATATGGAGTCCGTTCTATCGCAGTGACGCCCCCCCACTGCGTTGTGTTTGTGCCAACACTAAATGAATTTTATGAAGCGCTTTTGTTTTTGCGTCTGACATATGAAATGGTTAGATGGCAATTTACGGCGTGTTGCCTATTGGCATGCAGTCGAAAGCTTAAGGGGACAGTGGATGTTGTATCTCCCTAAGAGTGCACGTACACCAAAGGTACTGCATAAGTACTCCGAATGTAACTAGTTGTGGAGCGCTTGAAAAGGGAGTAGTTGTAAAAGTGACACGCATTTAGATGTTAAGTATTGGAGGCCGTATTGCGGTTTTTGAGATCAATTCAAAAATTGCCAACATATTTGTTCCTGACAAGTTCTTTCATTCTTTGATTACTTGGCCATCGCAACCCGTTATCGGGCTTAAGCCGACTTCCCTAGCTTTCACTAGGCGCTCCTGCTTTGCGCGTGCTTTCTTCAGCTGCCCACTCCAATTGAACCTAGTTTCTACTCCACTTGAGAGCTTTGGTCGTCCTGTTCGTCTTCCCTCATCACCTTTCGCATCGAAAACCTCTCTGGAGCCTATTCGTTTATACGAACCTAATAGACGAGTCAGCGCACACATGTATCCCATTGTAGAGCTCATGTTCGCTCGGTTGCGATAGTTGTCTCCAATCCGAAACCTACCCAAGTTTTTGCTCTTCAATCTTCTGTTTCTTTTCCGTCGTTATTCCTCTAAAATTTGTTTCTGTACCCTATAGCATACCTTATAGGCAGGCACGAAAGCAACACTAAACTTATTCAATGTGTGTATCGCAGATCCTAAGTATCTTATACCGAAATAAACTTGGAATCAAATCGTTCGTTCTTTGCAAAGAAAGCTGTCGAAATACAAATCGTCGTAGTGTTTATAAAACTAATTCGGATGCGATACTCAGCTCCAATAAAGTCTTTCCGTCATTTTCATTTTTTTAAAGTTCTACAGATTACAAATTTTTATAACAATAATAGTATTTTTTTCACCTAAGCAATCTCAACAGTGAAATACTGCCACATTTGACCAAAATATTCGCTGTCATTTCGGTATTATTATAATTATAATGGATACCACGATCTTTTATTTACAGACTTTTCATGCTTTTAAAAAAAGCTTTATGAAGGAAAACTTCCGTACAACGGTCAAGTACCGCCAATAAGCGAGTTAATTTCTTCTACTAAATACATACATTTTTTTTAATAATAATAATAATAAAAACGGATTCATCTTATCACCTTGGCGGCTTTATTGAGTTGAGAATTGTAAGTGTTATTAAATTAAAGCTCTAACTAATTACTTTTCAACGACTGCCGACCATACATAAAGATGGATGGGTGTCATTATAATAACAATAAAAATAATTATAATAATACTTGAAGTTTAATATAAATTTTTTATATAAATTATGTTTTGGACAGTTTTCTATTAATACAGGGTGCTATGTTAAATCTGAATCGGGTCAATAGGAAAGTCGAATAACTTAGACAATTTTCAACCGAACGGCTTCACCATTACGGTTTATCAATTGGATCCAGTATAATTTTAATCACGTATTGCTATACTCCTCAAGAACGCGCCGAAATAGCGTCGCTATAACGAGCATATCGCGGAAAATACCTCATAGAGCATCCAAAAGCGACACAATACCTTGTTTAGCCTCAAATTTTTTTTGAACACGTGTCTTTAGCAGATCCCAAACATCGTCAAAAATCACCTTTGCACGACCAGAAGGTAACTGTATGCGCTGGTTTTTGCTCCCAAACCTTCATTGGGCCGTTCTTCTTCAGACCTGGTGGGACTATCATATCATGGCCATAATTTAGGGATAACGTGTTAAAATCAAGTTCTTAAGTCGTTTCGAATATTTTTTTTATATTTTAAGTATTTATTAGAAATTCAAAGTCGTGATAGCGAAAAGAGCTTCCCTCATATGAGAGTGAGTGAAGAACGCCGGTCAGATGTATAAAATCAGTAGCAGCGTGCCCCTGTCGCTCTTCAGCTAAATACTTTACTACGAGGGTTGCCTTTTATATTTGTGCGCCTCCGTTCATTTTGAAAACTAACTTTTTTTTTTCGAAGATAACAATAAAAGCATTTTATTCATATCGTTTATAATGCAAACAAGCGCTTATAATGCAAACAATCGCTAAAGATGCCAATAATTGCATTTTATGACAATAATTGCATTTTATACAAATAAACGCTTATAACACAAAATATTGTTTTGATGCAAATAATACCCATATTTAAGTTATATAAAAATATTGCTTAAATGCAAATCACGTTTTCGTTAATTGATTTGTATGCAAGTAAGTTTTTTTTATCAATTTCTAGAAAATAGTAGCTCTACGCAAAAATTGTAGAATATATTAAAAAAAAAAGTATTTTCAAATGCAAATAATTGTTTTATAGGCAAATTATTGGTACAAATGATAAAATTCGATTTGAACGCGTATTAAGCATTTACGTATTTTGAAAACCGGATAATGCCATTGCATTATAATCTAGTTTCGTCTTAAAGTGCAGTAATACCTCGTCGCTAGGTAAGCATTCGGAGCTTCTCACAAGAAAACTGCTTATAAATTTCTTAAAGAACTTTGATTTTTAGAAAATCTATTAACCTTCAAATACTCGACATTTTAGAGTATTAATTTAGATATTAAAATTAAGTTCATATTATCAATACATTAACTTTAAAATTTCTGTAAAATCTAAATCTGCCGAGTTTTGAACGCCAGATCAAGACTTCGGCACAATAGATTTCGAATTCGATAGCGTGAATTTTTAAAATTAATTTAATTCACATAATAGTCTACTAAAATTTGAACTTATTAAAATTGGCACACATAATTATGCATTTTACCTTAATTTAATTCATACTAAAACTTTAATTACTAATACATGTTTTTCGTTGAAATAGTCCAAACATTTTAAGATTAAATCGAAATACTTTAAATGCGTTCCAGCATGATTAAATTAAATATTTTTTTTATTCATCAAAGTTTGTGCAATTTCTTAATTAATGGCACCCAATTGCCTTGAAAATATGCTACTAATTTGTTAATTAAACTTATTGGCCGGGGGATAAAAATAGCAGCTAAATTTTATTTTTCGAGACATTTTTCCTGGAAAAATCATGGCTAGCTGGACTGATGACGTCAGTGGCGCAGCAATTGAAGCTTTTTTGCGTAACGTTTACTTTTGATAGTAAATACTTTGCTTATTGCGAAAATTGTTATAGAATTTATTGAAAGAAACTAGCCAAACACATCTTGCAGCTTCCCAGGAAAGACTACGCTTAATAAAGGACCACTGCATGACCGCAATCCATGCCAAAAGGCTGAGCATCACTGACGACGATACATGCAGGAAGTGCAGGAAACTAGGAGTCAAGTTAACCCTGGAACTCCTTCTATGCAACTGCCCTGCCATCTATACCTCAAGAGCCAGATTTTTAGGGTGACCAACGCTTGACTCGCTTGCAGAGGCAGCTCCCCAGAAGGGCACCCCAGAGACTGTTAGCTTGCGCGAAACACACGTGTATTGGACGACTAACCTATCCATGCCCATGACTCACGGCCGACAACTTCGGTTCTACTAAGGAACATACTGATCTATGTAAGGTTCCACCTGGGGTCCTACCGGCTGAACCTACACTAACCTATTGAAAGATAATTGGTATATTGAGAAAGTCATAATAAAATATAAATGCTTATAAATTAACTGAAAGCACTTTTCGTACTAAAGCATATGAAGGTATTGGATTTATTTCGACGTCTGATATTTATTGCTTACAAATTTGACATATCTTTATTATGGTTTTTATTATTATTTACTTTTAAGATTAACTTAAAAACTAAGGTATATGGTAAGCATTGGCAACTTTGAGCTACAGCTAAATTAATTTTATGACAGATCTATGAATACGTATTCAATTTTAAGTTTCCTGATTAAACTTAAACCTAAGTTTGCTAGTTTTAATATTTTGTTATATTTCATCGGATTATTGATATATCCTTAAAAAAATATATAATATGTAATAAAATGGTATATCGTTATCTGAAAATAAACTATATAGGATATTCATTGCTTACTAAAAGTACAACTTAATTAGTTCAACTTTAAATGTAAACCTGATTTATATGTACCATCTTCAGACTTCTTATCGGATTAGGTATATTGGTTTTAAGGTCACAAATCTTTATTGCATTAATATATTTTCATATTACGAAAACAACATATTTTTAAGGATTTAGTTCTTGCTGTTTTAAAAAAGTTATTCGAGATATATTGATATATATATCCCAAGTAAACCTTGTCTGAATATTTTGAGGTAAGCTATAAGACAAAAATTTATTTTGAAATAAATTTTATGAGAACTATACTTATAAGTTGTGAGGAGGCGATTTGACAGCTATTTTTGACTAATAATATAGAAATAAAAGTTTGTGAACCTTATTATTATTATGACACAATACCTTGTAGGCCTGAAAACTTAAAAGTCAAAAAATTCTATAACAAAAAAATATTAAAACAAACTTTGTACAAAAACGCATACTTTTTACCGGTTTGCCTTATACTTTCTTAATTTTTGTTAGATTGCAAAACAAACACAATATTGTACAATGAAATTTGTCAATAAATGACAGGAGTAGAGTCAGAATCATATTTAAACCTTAGAATGCAAAAAATACTGTTTAAATTTTTTTATTTTCGTAAAATATTGCTTTTATAAGAATAATAGTATTATAGGAATAATTATAATTATATATTTGTTGTTTTAAAATAAATTGACTTAGTAGTAACTAATGAATGAATTACCTTTTATTATTATTATTAAAAAGCTTCATAGCCAGCAAAATTTGCATGATCAAGCTTTAAGTCTGAGGGGAACTTTTAACATTCAGATCCTTCTCTTTGGCGAAGAAGTTACGATCCATTCCGAAAATCGAATAGAAAAATTTGTATCTCATTGTTGCTGTATGAACTGATTGGATATAATATATATAATTCGCCTTTTGGAAAGGAATTCCACTGTTTCCATTGTAGTTAAAAGCTGGGCTTGAAAAATTGTGGTATCCGAACCCTTGGTCCCACTAATCCAGTTGCTTTACTCTAAAGCGTGTTGGATTTTTTTACTACTGATGCTGAATATATATATCAAATCTACTTATTTATTTACTTATTTATTATTAATATATGGGTACAACTAAGTCCAGTTGACTTTAAAATTAAACAAGTTAAAAATTTTAAAATTATGGAGTAATAAATGATAGCGAGGAAAATATAAAATAAAACTAATCTGTATTCCTAGCCTGATGGGTGAATTTTTTATAGATATGCATCGTCTTGCATCTGGGGCAAGCTAGGAAATAGCATGTAAATTTAAACATTTTTTTTTTCAAATAGGGAAGCCAGAGAACAACGTTGACCAAGTTAGGATTTTATAGTTATTGTATGATTGCTCAAAGAAGCTCGATTTGGGGAATCAAGATGAGATAAGATAGATAAAGAAATGAATAAATGATGATGAAATGATAAACCTTTCAAAAGAGAGCAAATCATAAAGGTCATTATAATTTACACACAAGACACGAAAAGAATAGTGTAACGCATAATTATGAGTTACCTAATTAGATCTACAAAAAGTTAATGCTAGAGGTCGGAAATTACGAGTTACTCTAGAAGGAATGATGAACGAAATTTTGTTAAGGATTGTGCTAGAGTCAATGAGACCGAGTAAAAGCTTATGCAAAAATAGCACGCCGTGGCATGTTCTACGATCACTTGGAGAAGGTAATTTTATAAGGCGAAGTCTACATGTATAGGATGGCAATCGAATGTTTGGAATCCCAGTTTAATCCCCGAAGAATATTAAAAATTGTTCTTGAACGGAATAACTAACTTTATTTTTGTATCTGAATGTTATACAAAGTAACAAATTCGGCTACACATCGTTTGATCAAGCTTTAAGTCAGCAACAACAACATTCAGATCCTGCTTCTTCTTACTCGAATTTCGAAATTTATCATCGAACTTTAGCTCACTCTATTCTAATATTTTTTTTTTTTTTAAGAAATAATAAAATATGGACTGTTCGTAGCTGTACCCCTTAAAGTCAAAAAATAATAAAATAATGTGAATGCTGACTTTTATATAAGTCAAAATGTATTAATTTTTTTTTGAAATCATAGACCAAGGCAGTTTAAACATTTTTAGATTTTAATATGTTAGCCGAAGCAAGCTAAATAAGTTTGAACTGATATTTATAAATTGTGTTTTTCTTCTCTTTAAATACAGGGTGCGCCATTTCGTATATTGCTCTTTCAATGAGGAACTATTTAAACACTTGACAACCGATTGATTGACTATCATATGATTTTGAAACCAAAATAAACCAATTCAGTACAATTTGAACTATGTATTGCTCGACATCTAAAGAACTCGCTGAAATAGTTAATTTGTGCATTGAAAACCGTCGTTCAGTTATCTTAACTCAACGTGCATACCGTCCAAAATATCCTGGCAAACAGGCAGCGCGTGCCAACACTATTCGTCGTTTGGTGTCAAGTTTTTTTGTGCACGAGACAGTATTTGGGAAACGCAGAATCCACACGAGATCCATGTAACGCCATTGCATGACCAAAAAGTTACTGTTTAGGCCGGCGTTTGCTCCGAAACCATCATTGGGCCTTATTTTTTCAAAGACAAAGAAACGGACGATGGAAACCGATATCGGGCGGATGTTGGTTTATTATGTCAGCCCACAAATGCGCGAAAAAGGTCTTGAAGATTACAGGTTTCAACAAGATGGTGGGACACACTGCGAATGCAACAGTCGAGCGAAAATTCACTGTACGCCTGATGTCAAAAAGAGACGGCATTAAGTGACCACCTAGATCTACGGATTTGACCCCACCGGACTTCATTTTTTGGACTTATTCGAACAGTTAAGTGTATGCCTGCAAGCCACAGACCATCGCAGAGCTCAAGGAAAATATTCGTTCCGAAATCATTGCTATACCAACCGAGATGCTCGAAAAGGTAGTGGATAACACCCGACCCTACCTGGCCTATTTTGCTGTGGCCCATAAAGGCGGCTACTTGATTGATGTTGTTCTGGCTGAACTGCAAAAGATCAAATTGAATAAAAATTGCTCACATTCAGAAATTGGTTGATTTTTTTTTCTTGCTCAATGTCTTTCAGTATTCAATGTTTATATGCTGACATAAGAAATAAATAATTAAAATAAATTGACTTAATAGTTACTATGAAATTAATAACATTTTATTATTTTTATTGAAAAGTTTCAAAACTTTAAGTCACTGCGCAGCATTCAGACCCTACGTCTTCTTCGTACTCGAAGCTGGTCCAAAATTTACTTACCATCTAGCCCTTCTTCTTCCCGAATGCTGTGTCGGTCGATCCAATTCGAAATTTACTTAGGAACATATGGGTCTGGTTGTTGCTGAGATACCAGGCGCACAGAAACAGCAGCACCAGCCACTGTCTCTCAACAAAATCAAAGCAATACTCAGCGGTGACTAAAAGTATGCTACGCATTTTTAACCAATCAAACGATTTGTTTATAATTTTTGTTTTTTTCTTTCTGTTTACTTCGCGTTTTTTGTTTATCTCAATTGCTTGGGGTTTTGTTTACATTTTCGCTGCTGGCTTTGCTGTGCGCCTGGTAGATCAGTTGAGTATATTTTGTGAAATGTGCGCATTTTCAGCTGAAGCCCACTGAGAGAATTTTTTAAGTGAAGAAGAAGAATTTTTTATGCCTAAAGCATGATCACATCTTATGGGCGTAAGTTTTATATTTTTTGCTGTTATAAGAAAGTTCACTTCATTGTACTTAACTCCTCTTGACTTGCCACATCCAGCATCCCTAACTAATCATGAACTATGAATCTCCCACTTGATCAACGGAGAGCATTTGGCTTTTTTTGTTGATTAAAGTTTAAACTTTTTAACCAACTTTCTGCTTTCACCTATTTTTAATGCAATTTTCGATATGAGATGTTGCATATCTATAAAAAGTTTACCCATGCGTCTATGGACAAGGATAGTTATTATCATCGAACTTTTGCTCACTCTATTCTAATATTTTGATTTTTTTTTTTTTAAGAAATAATAAAGAAATATGGACTGTTCGTAGCTGTACCACTTAAAGTCAAAAAATAATAAAATAATGTGACTGCTGACTTTTATATAAGTTAAAATTTATTAATTGTTTTTGAAATCAGAGACCAAGGCTTTTAGGCTTAACAATAAAAAGTTTAAATATTTTTAGATATTCATAGAAATGTCACCCGAAGCAAGCAAAATAAGTTTGAACTGATATTTATAAATTGTGTTTTTCTTTTCTTTAAATACAGGGTGCGCCATTTCGTATATTGGAACTATTTAAACATTTAAACATTTGATAACCGATTGACTTGACTTCATATGATTTGGAAACCAAAACAAACCAATTCAGTACAATTTGAACTATGTATTGCTCGACATCTAAAGAACTCGCCGAAATAGTTAATTTGTGCATTGAAAACCGTCGTTCAGTTATCTTAACTCAACGTGCATACCGTCCAAAATATCCTGGCAAACAGGCAGCGCATGCCAACACTATTCGACGTTTGGTGTCAAGTTTTTTTGTGCACGAGACAGTATTTGGGAAACGCAGAATCCACACGAGATCCATGTAACGCCATTGCATGACCAAAAAGTTACTGTTTAGGCCGGCGTTTGCTCCGAAACCATCATTGGGCCTTATTTTTTCAAAGACAAAGAAACGGACGATGGAAACCGATATCGGGCGGATGTTGGTTTATTATGTCAGCCCACAAATGCGCGAAAAAGGTCTTGAAGATTACAGGTTTCAACAAGATGGTGGGACACACTGCGAATGCAACAGTCGAGCGAAAATTCACTGTACGCCTGATGTCAAAAAGAGACGGCATTAAGTGACCACCTAGATCTACGGATTTGACCCCACCGGACTTCATTTTTTGGACTTATTCGAACAGTTAAGTGTATGCCTGCAAGCCACAGACCATCGCAGAGCTCAAGGAAAATATTCGTTCCGAAATCATTGCTATACCAACCGAGATGCTCGAAAAGGTAGTGGAAAACACCCGACCCTACCTGGCCTATTTTGCTGTGGCCCATAAAGGCGGCTACTTGTTGTTCTGGCTGAACTGCAAAAGATCAAATTGAATAAAAATTGCTCACATTCAGAAATTGGTGGATTTTTTTTTCTTGCTCAATGTCTTTCAGTATTCAATGTTTATATGCTGACATAAGAAATAAATAATTAAAATAAATTGACTTAATAGTTACTATGAAATTAATAACATTTTATTATTTTTATTGAAAAGTTTCAAAACTTTAAGTCACTGCGCAGCATTCAGACCCTACGTCTTCTTCGTACTCGAAGCTGGTCCAAAATTTACTTACCATCTACCCCTTCTTCTTCATCTTCTCGAATGCTGTGTCGGTCGATCCAATTCGAAATTTACTTAGGAACATTTGGGTCTGGTTGTTGCTGAGATACCAGGCGCACAGAAACAGCAGCACCAGCCACTGTCTCTCCACAAAATCGAAGCAATACTCAGCGGTGACTAAAAGTATGCTACGCATTTTTAACCAATCAAATGCTTTGTTTATAATTTTTGTTTTTTTTTTTCTGTTTACTTCGCGTTTTTTGTTTATCTCAAATGCTTGGGGTTTTGTTTACATTTTCGCTGCTGACATTGCTGTGCGCCTGGTAGATCAGTTGAGTATATTTTGTGAAATGTGCGCATTTCAGCTGAAGCCACTGTGAGAATTTTTGAAGTGTGTGCTGCTGTGTCGTCTGCTGTGTGGATTTTATTAGTTTAAGTGGAAGTTAATTTAAATATATTTTATTTAGTTTTATTTATTGTTTATATTTATTAATTTTTGATTATTATTTTAGTGTTTTTTTTTCTTATAATTATTTACACTTAATATTTAACAACAAAGTGTTTTTATTTTAAAATCAACATTTTTATTTCGAAGATTGAAAGAAAATTGTTCCTAAAAAATGCTATTTGCTTTAATTACAGAGTAAATTAATTTCTATATTATTCTGCCAGCAGTTCAGCTTAAGAAATATTATAAAAATCAAGAAGTTTATTTATTTAATTACTGGAACAACAACAATGCGCAATTTCTGCTTTAAGTAAAAAGTAAAGTTGTACTTTTTCGTCTTAATATTTAAAGACAGTAAGTGCATCGTCGTCCATCACCCGAAAACGCGCTCATTTAATTTTCACGAAAAAATTACTTTTATCAAGAGTGAACAACTGGAAAAACTGGCACAACTGGCTTTCATTAACGTTGCAGCAGAT
The DNA here is from genome assembly GCA_035046065.1 of Chymomyza procnemis. Classification (NCBI taxonomy): domain Eukaryota; kingdom Metazoa; phylum Arthropoda; class Insecta; order Diptera; family Drosophilidae; genus Chymomyza; species Chymomyza procnemis. Next base: position 12,682,002 of record JAWNOJ010000024.1, read on the forward strand.
AATATCGAGCTTTTCATTTTCTTCAAATTTACCCAACAACAACGGCGTCTTGGCCAGGGTATCCTTTTACGTCGAGTTGGCAGCACTCTTTTGGCTGCATTCTACCGCACTCTCTCTGCCACACTTTCTCTTCCAACCTCTCTCCCTACCAGTTCCCCTCTGTGGCAGTACAGCTGCCTACGCAAACTCAACCAAGTGCAGCGTAATGGCTGCTTGGCATTAAATTAAAATGTCAGTGTCGTGTTACTTCCGGCGCCAGAGTTGCCAACGTCGTCATTGAAATCATAGTTGTTCCAGTTGTTGTTGTTGCTGTTGCAGCTGTTGTCGTTGCATTTGTTGTTGTTGTTGTTGCGAGTACCGCCATTGCAATGCCACTTAAGTCAAATTGCATGCAATAAATTTTGTGCCAATCAACTTAAACATGGCACATTATGCAATCCACTGCTTGCCATTGTTCTTGTGCTTCCTCCTCCTGTTGTTGTTGTAGTTGTTGCAGCTGCCCTCTGACTTGCTGTTGATGTTGTTGCAAGAATCCTCTGCCTTGTTGTTGTTGTTGTTGCAACAAGACTGGCCTTATTAATGTCGACGCATTTTCCCTCTGCCAGCTGTGATAAGCAATCGAAATCTAGCACATTGAATTTAAGTTAATTTTTTTGTCATAAATTTTCATAAAAATGACTTAGTCCAGAGTGTACAGGGTGGTCCAACTAGAGTTAGAACCTAAAAACTTACGACTTCATAGTCATATGTCCTTTGAATGAGAGATATTTTATTTGGTCTAGACCTTAAGGAGATTCTAAAAATATTAAGCAACTTTCGACATTTATGGGATAATTTTTTTGCCGCACAAAGCTTATTTCTGCTTGGATGGGTGACAGCTGACCCAACTAGCTCTGGACAGCAACCCGTTCTTTGCGCGCGCCTTCTCCAGTTGCTCATTCTAAGTGAAGATAGTTGCTCCTCCACTTGATCTTTCCATCAAAGCTTTGGGCATCCCCCGCATCTTTCTTCGTCGACTTTCGCATCGAAAAACTTCTTTGCTAGAGCGTCTTTGTGCATACGAATGATATGACCAAGCCAATGAAGACGTTATGCCTTAATAGGCTGGATGACATCTATGTCGCTGTAGAGATACAGACAAGTGGCCTTGTGGATATCGAGGTGTCCAATTCCTTACCTAAAAATTAGTATATTATTTGTATATTTAATTCCTTAAGTTGTAATGAGGAACTATAGGCTGCGGATCCTTATGTCTAAGTTTATCATTAATTTTGAAAAAGTTTTTAAGCACAGCAGAAATAACGCCGTCTTCTAAATAAACTAAATTTAAAAACAAGCCGGTTAAGTTTATTATAATATATATTTACTGAGTTTTATTTTTGATTTTTATTCTTAATACTTACTGCGATAAGAAATCAATCTGATTTAGTTTTTTTTTTAAAGGTGCTACAAGTTGCTACAACTAGTGCTTGAAAATTAAGCTGCGACGATGAGACCTAAAAAGAGTGCTATGTCCTTCGAATAAGAAGAAGTTTATTAAGTCTAAGCCTTGAAGCAATGTTCTTTAAAAACTAGCTCAGATCACCTCGTCGTGGGACAGCGCTAAGCAGACGACACAAAACAACGTTCGGTAGAAAGCCTTCGTACAGGTCCTAAGCTCCCAAGTGGAATAATAAAAGAAAAAATAAAAACATTGAAGAAAATAAAGCAATAGAGAAAGAAATAGTTTGGACCATGTTGCCGGAGTTTATAGTAAAATGGTTTCTTTGAATAAAGCTCATTTTAACTTCGATGGGGATGCAGTAAAGATCTACATTAAGATCTAGGTCTACCGCACACCAAAAATACTTACCTAAAACTTGACAGTTCCCTTATGTTTATTTGTTGGCCCTTAAGTAGCAAGTAAAAAAATGGGACGCAGTTTCTTTAAATCTAAGTTTTTGCTTGATTTTAAAAAATTTAAAAACTAGGCACAATAATAGTATTTTTCTAAACAAAATTAATTTTAAAAATGCGCCTCTTGAGATTATCATATTATATTATTAATGTTCTTAAGCTAATTCTAAAAATTAAACAAAAGTACCTTCCGTTTGTTATACAATAAATATAATGGATACAAAAAAGTTGAATATTTCTGAAGAACAACGAAAGTTCGAGTTCGAACGGACAAGAATACAAAAAATTAAAAATCAAGAGAAAAAGGAAACAAGGAAAATGCTTGCTTGCAAAATTTAGAAAAGAATCAACTTTTGAAAAAAAGAATAGATTTAGAAACTTGCAGCGAGAACAAATTGACATGAAGAGGAAGGAAGCGTGAGTAGGATTCGTACAAAAAAATGAAAAATCCAAAAAGCCGCAGTTGATGTTAGGATTATATGAAGCGGGAAAAGTAAAATATTTGGATATAGACTATTTGTAAGATAGGAACTCATAAAGGTTATTATAGTTTGGGGATAAGACGCGAAAATGATTGATTTACATTATATTTGGATTTACATATCCTTTAAAATTTGAGCCTTTAAGATGAGTCCGAGTTACTAAAATCCATTTTTTATATATAAGAATTGAGAAATGCATTATCTCTATTGTATTGCAAAAATTGAAAAGCTGAAATTGTAGTGCTAGAGGTCGAGAAATACGAGTTACTATGGATGGAATGACAAAATACATTTTCTTAAGAAGTGCGTTAGAGTCAATGAAACCGAAAAAATAATAAGCCTTGGCATGTTCTAGGACGATTTCGAAAAGGAAATTTTATTAGGCGAAATCTATAAGTATAGCAAGGCAATGAAATGTTAGGATACCAATTTAAATATAGGAGAAAACATATTAAAGCATATTTTTGAACAGACTCATTCAATTCCTGATAGTGTAGATAATGAGGGCTCCAAACGCATGAGCAATATTCCCCAATAGGACGCAAGACTAAAACATATAGCAGTTTGATGGTATAAGGCTTATTAAGCTCTTTTGACAAACGCTTAATAATATTCTAGATTTTTAGAAAATCTTAAAACTAAGCACAAAAAAAGTTATTTTTAAATATGTAAAATAAGTCTTAAAAAAATATAAAACCTTATACCTTTATATTTAAACAATACCTACCCAGAAGCTGCGTTCTAGACAAATTTGAAATTGGAATTCTGATAAAAATAAAAATTTTAAATAAAAAGAAAACTCGTTTTTTTGGAAATATATTTTTAATGGATTTTGCTTCGTTTCGTTTTTGAAATTAAAATTTATGTTGTACTTATTTACAAATAATAAGTAGATGTATATGTATGTGTGTATATATATATATAATATGTATATAATGTTTTGTATATCGCTTTAAGTTGTATAATTAATATAATAAATTTCATTTTACTTTTTTGTTTTGTTCTTTAACGAGATTTTTCACTTTTGACGCAGTTTATTTAAATTTACTTAAATTTTTTTACGTTTTTTTTTTTTAGTTTATTTATTTGTGGCTTTAGCTTAAACATTTTTTTATATATATAATTTTCATTTTGCTTTGCTTAAATGTTAAATTCATGTTGAAATTGTTTAAAATTAACTACAATTTAATTTAAATGTTTGCTTTTCGGCAGCGCACATATATTCATATATATATATAATTTTTTTTTGTTAAATTTTATCGCTTATTTACTTTGCATATAAAGTAAATATATACAATTACACATACATTACTTATATATACGCGTATCTTTTATTTACAATTAAATCTTAGCTACAAATTTTGCTTTTGCTGTGTCGCGTGCATGAAAGAATATAATAAAAAACACACGTAAAACGTTTAAACAATAAAACATGTAAAAAATATTAATTTAAATATTTGTATAATAAAAAATGCGCATAATATTAAACTTAACTTAAACAAGTTTTTCTTTTTTTTATAATTAAAAATTATATAAAATTTTGAATTTCAACAGAAAGCTGGCGCAAACGAAACACATATGAAGTTTTTTTTAATTTGCTTAATTTTTAAAATTAAATTAAAGTACTTAAAAGTACACGAGAAGCGCTGCACAGTTGGGGGTGTATTTTTTGTAAGTAGTTTTCTTTTTCTATATAATTTTTGAATTATTTTTAATAATTTTTTTTTTAAGTTTTATGTATACTTTTTTTGTAGCTTTACTTAAAGCAACTTTGTATTTTTTTTTGTATATTTTTTAAAGATTTTTATTAAAAATTTAAATTTATTTTAAGTTAAATTACTTTTAAGTTTACTTTTGTGGCAGGTTTTTGTTTTTAATTTTTAAACTAATTTTTTTTTTTTTTTTTTGCAACAATTTAAAGTCACTTAACTTTTTTTGTTTAAGCTTTTTTTAAGCCACAAAGTATGCCACAAGCAACTAGGCTGGCTAGGGCCTTCAAATCTAGCATACTTTGGGCTTAATTTTTGCAACAAACTCGCCAAGTCGCTGGTTATGGCCTTAAGCACCCAACCACACTTATATGCTAATAAGTTAAATCTAGTTGAATCTGTGGGCTAAAAACACAAAAGTGAGATTTCTTTAAAGTTTTTTTTTTTTAATTTAAATTTAACTTTAAAAAATTAAAATGCACTGCCTTAAAAATATTTCGATCTTTTGCGATGCTTGCAACTGGGATGCTTATTTAGTTTTAAGTAAATATTTATATATAGCTAATATATATATGCTAGTAGATCGTATTAATGCTTATGTGTGGTGGTATGTGTGGGGGTATGTGGGGGGTGTAAGTATGTATGTGTGTGTCAACAAAGTGCTGCCACTGCCTTGGCTGAGATTATGACGAAACAGGGCTGGGTATTTAGCTTATATAAAAAAACATACATTCGTTGCCAATTTGTAAATAAGTACAAAGCAGCTCCAAGTATATAACAACACACGTCTCTCGCTATGTATATAAAACTATATATAAAACTATGCATGGTATATATAAAAAAAATCATAAAAAAACATGGCCACTTTTTGCGCAAAATTAAGTAAAGATGCTGACAAATTTCAAACGAAATTTGCGCTTTTAATTTATGTTTCGTTGTGTATGTAGGGCGACTACAACTAAATTTTCAAGATGATGTTGAAAATGTTAAAAATGATGTTGAAAATTGTAAAGATGATGCAAATGTTAAAGCTGATGTTGAAAATATTAAAGACGATCACGAAAATGTTGAAGATGATGACCAAAATATTAAAGCTGATGTTGAAAATATTAAATATGATGCCGAGTATATGAAAGGTGATAAAATGATTATAGACAAAGTTAAAAATGTAAAATTTGTTGACGAAAAGTTAAAGAGAATGTTGAAAATATTGAAGATGATGACAAAAATGTTAGAGATGATGACGAAAAGTTATAGATAATGTTGAAAATGTTAAAGCTGATGTTGAAAATATTAAAGATGACGTTGATAATGTTCAAGCTGATGTTGAAAATATTAAAGATGATGTTGAAAATGTTAAAGATGATGCTGCTAATGCTGTGCTGCATGCAGTTGCGTACAAAACATTTAAAGATAGTGCAGTTCCGAGTGCAGCAGATGATGTAGTGGCTAAAGATGATGATGTGGTAAACGACAATGTTTGTATGTTTGAGAGAGTTGCTGTGTTATATTTGCTCTTATTTCTTGTTAAACGTTGGCCACACTAATATTTTTTTTTTTTTAGACAATTATCTCGCGTATGACGCGACGATTTCTGGCATTCGGCGTTGTCGAATATTCACCCTCAAAACTGTCATCATAGCTGAGTGACATGTGCTGCTGTGGCGGCAGCACCTCATCCTGTTCCAGATGCTCCATATTATAGGGATTCGGCAGGCCGCTTACGTCGTGATATGGTGAATCTGTTTAAATGCAAAATAAACAAAGCAAATTAGTTACAAGTTCAAGTTTGAGTTGCGCGTAAAAACTAAACTAAAAAGTACAAAATCATGCGCAAACAATTAAAAACAAAAATGCTAATCAACAAATTGTTGGTAAAACAAACACACGATGAGCGGGGAGAAACTCCGGCAGCATTAACTCAAAATGAAATTTGCTTAAAATCAAAAACATTAAAAAAAGCATGAAACTGAGACTTTAACTTTAAAATGAAAAATAAAGTGTAAAATTTTTAAACGAAAATTTTTGCTAGAATTCGCATTTTTTGTGGCTGTGCGTGGAACTTACTTCAGCCTGTGCGCTCCGTTAGAGCGTAACATCCTGTATGATGTCCGCTGTTTTGTGTTAATATTTTTTTTATTTTTTTTTTAAATTTATTTATTATTTTTATAATTTTTTTTGATGAGTGCAAGCAAGGCATGAAAAGAAGCCAAAGTTAAAGGTTGAAGTTGATGTTTTAGTTTTTGTTTTTTTTCGATTTGCTTAAAGACTAGCCTTAAATGCGCACACATACAATGACAAACTCACAGCTACACACGCAAAACACACACACACTCTCTCACACACACGCACACTCTCTCTCTCTCTCACACACACAGCTATAAACAAACACACACACTCGAAGTGGCTGCTGCGGTTTACGGCATACATGACGTATACGTAATGTGAAAAAAAATTGCTCGCTTTAAATGCATTTCAAATTGTCAGTTGTCTTTTGCTGTTAATTTTTACAAGCATTTTTATTTGTTTTCATGTTTTTCATACCCTTAATGAGAGTCCATTAGGTAGAGAATCGAGAATAAAGTTTAAGTTTTACTTTACTCTCAACAGACAAAATTTTAATTTCAAATTCAAACAAAGTCACGTATAACTTTGACAGACGATTCACATGGCGTAGACACATCGAAGCAAAAAGAACACACCTGAAACTAAAAGTGAGTAGTCTATATTGTCTTCCTAGTGTAAACTCTTCCATAACACTGAAATATAATATAAGAAATATGGGGAAACGCCAGTAACAGAAGTCAACTACAGAAGTCACCCGAATCGAAGATACTGAGTACCCTCAACGGCGCACCGTGGTATGCTCGTAATGAAAACATACATAAGGACTTATTCATACTTCCGGTCACAGTTGAAATATCCCAATAAATGAAAAAATATCTCAGCAAATATTATCAGAAAAGCCGTGCAGGGAACTTACAATATGTGACTTGGTAGACCAAAACCAACACGTTTTGTTTTTTGGATTAAAGAACATGCAGCTTCAATACAAAGAAACAGCAGCAATTTCGGGAATCCAAACTAACAGCATTTACTCGAGTAGTATTTGAATGAAAAATATACTTTGAAAGTTTAGGATGCGTCAAAGACTTTGTAAGTAAAACCGAACAAAAATTTTTGATGTACAACTTTGCTGGCCATTATTCTAGAGGTGTTTTAAAAGATTGAAATTGATATACAATAATCGTAGAAATGCATCTACGTTACGGCATCAACACATTTTTAGATGGACGCGTTTGCATCATAAACTCAACTTTGAAACGAATTTGCATTATTTGCGGAGTAGTGACGTTCTACTTTAACAATTCAAAGTAATAAGCAGCTGGAGCTCATCAATTGCTTTTGAAATCGTAAGGAGAATCTAAAGAATTGTGTTGCGCGTAGTTTAAGAATGGTGATTTGGACGACGTAGACCAGTGAACATTAATTGACCCAAAACGCGTTCCAAATGCAAGCTGTATTGGTAGATGTATTGTAATGAACTCAGCCAGTCGTGTTTAAATACCTCAAGGCCATGGGAATGATTCAGAAGCAAGAACACTGGCTTTCCTAAACTATGAAACCGAGACATTCAGAACGACGTTGCTTTGCTTGTGAGTAGCTTCTACAAAGGCAATATCTTAAGAAATTTGGTTCAACCAGCTAGGTATAATATAAAATGAGCTGCTGAAGGCCAGAAAAACTATCACAGCAAATCGATACCAAATGCAATTTTTGCATTTGAGCGGAAACTACAAGAAAAACGACCAGATCTATAGAAAAAGCCATGGCAACTATTCTTCGCCATGTCAATTCTCAACCTTATGTCGCAAAACTGGTTTAGAAATACTTGGAAACGCTGAAATGGAAAGATCTTACGCCATCCGTCGTGCTCTCAGATCTTGTGTCATCTGACTACCACCCGATCTGATCGATAGCACGTGTTCTGCAACAACACGAAGTCACGGCGGAAGGTTCAGCTGGCGGGAAATGTTGCAAGTGTGGTCATATACTGGGTAGCGCTGATGTAGGAGATCTAATGCTACCTACCTCCCATACTCGCTAAATGTTGCCCCCAACAGCTGTTTTGATCGATGGCACACTATCTGGCTTCCGTTCATTTGAAGAAATCAAATTTTTTGCTTAGCTCATCTTGAAAGTTGGACAGTTATACTTTTAGAATCCACATACTGTCAACATGTTGGGCAAAAGTAATAGTTAAAAAACCCCAGTATTTTGAATAAATATCAAATTAAAATCAAAACTGAAGCAAGTCTGAAAATAATGCACAACATTGAAAAAATCAAAACTAATTACTTTTGAGTCCCACATGTTTTTGTGTAAATTTGTAAACTTTTTAACATGACTTCTTCAGTACAAATATCTCTTTCATCTTTAGTTTCAATCAAACTATGTTCCAAAAATGTAAAGAACCAAAACGAAATAGTCAATTTTCACAGGTTGTAGTAGATTTTTTGCTGGCGCCATCTACTTGAGCCTACGCCTTTCCACAGCAGTTAGAGTATTTACCGATTCACCACCGACTCTCAGCCAACTTCACTTTTTATGCTTCTTTATTTTATTGTTTTATTTTTTTACTTCATTTTTATTTTATTGTTGTTGACTAGTGTCAAACAATTCGTTTAATTTGCCAGTTGAATTTACAGCGACTAACGAGAGTAAAAGGGGCAATGGCAACTCTGGCAATCGTTAAAAAATTAATTACAACTTGTTGTAAGTGTTGTTGTTACTACAATTGCAATTCACTTTGGCTACACAGCACTGGAGTGCGGTACCATGCCACATGGTTCTTGTATCCCCTCCCTACTCCCCCCCTAGCTTCACCCAACGCCCCATCAGTATATCATGCAACAATTTCAATCCCAGACCAAACGCACTTGTAATGAAAATGAATGTCAACATGGCTGACGATGCTGCTGCAACTGCAATGCAAGTGAATGCATTGTTGAGGCCGGACATGTGTTTGCCTTTTCATATCGCACGCACACACACACACAGGTACATATATACAAGTTATAGTATATATATATATATATATATATATGTAAAAGACCGTGGGGCATGACAAAATTGAAATCCGATTTGCCAGACCAACTGACCGCAGGGGCTTGGGCTCGTACAGGCTCTGGCCCAACAACTGGCCGCCAACAAGCTTGTTGGCCAAAATGCAAACAAAAAGTGCAGCCAGTGTTGCCAAGCGCCCATTGATTGTATTGGCATTGGAACTTGTATTTGCTGTAGTTGTTGTAAGGCGCTGTTGTTGCTGCTGTTGTCCTTGTTGCCGCGTCTCACACGTGTAAATAGCACATCAATTTTTAATCAAAAGACTTTGTCCATGCCAATGTCTTTGTCTACGCTAAAGTCAACCCTCGCTCAATGCTTGCAACCAGCCCCCAGCTCCCACACCTTTTAACGTTCTACAAATTGTTGCATATTTAAGCGTGTTGGCTGCGCTGCCCTTCGTCGTGCTATGCAAATCCAACAAATTTAACGTTTTTGCCTGATGCTGCCGCTTTGTGTGTGCCAAATTGTTGGAAAATTTATTGGAATTTGAATTTCAAAATCGCAAAACGAAATGCTTTCTTTTCTTTTCTTTTCTTCTATTTCTGGCCAAATACCAATGTGTGGGTGTTTGCTCTAGTTTGCAGCAGCGACATAAAACTCCATTCTCGCACACACACACAAGGACACACAGAGGGACACACACGTGGTACACAAACAAATGTAAAACGTAAATCCTTTTTAACAACTGCTCTTTAACATATTCCTTGTTGTCCCCGTTCGTGTTGTCGTCCTTTTGTCGTGTGAAAATTTCTAAGCGCGTTTGTCGCTGCTTGCCATCTGCATAAACTTGACCCAAAAAAGGAAAAAAAAGAGCCAAACAAGCTGTTTTTTGCACGCAGAGAAACTGGAAGTAAGAAGTTGAACTCTCTAGTGTAGCGAAGAGAGGCTGCAGTCTAAGATTTGAGAACTTTCTGCATCTAAATAAAATACTGCGAAATGTGGAATGTGCATACAGCGCTTTTATATGGATAATTTTTGTCAAGTAATTAATTGCTTATTTCATTTAAATTTTTTAGATTTATTAATGTTTTATTTAATTTTTTAACGATACGTTAATTTATTAACTAACCAGCCAGTTGACTAATTTTGCATGTAGATCAGCATGATTCTTAGTGGAACCTAATTTTTTATTGTAAATGTTATATATCATATTATTTTATTTTATGTATTTATTATTATTTTATTTTTATTCTAATTTTAATTTAATATTTATTTTAATATTACTGAGTCTGATTTTTTATTTTTCTTTTAATTTAATTTTATAATCACTTCATTCATTCATACTTTCATTATTTATTCATAAATTAATTTTATTTGTTACTACCATTTTTTTTGTATTATTCATTGTTAATAATTTTTTGTTGCATGTCTTATATAATAACACCAAACTTCAGTTTATTTTATTTTATACTGTTTTTTTTTATATCATTAATTTACTTAACATTTTCATTTTTTTTATTTACTTTTCACTTTATTTTCTTTTTACTTCATTTAATTTCAATTTAAATTCAATTTTAATTTAATTTATACCATATTATTCTGTTTTATGTATTTTTTTATTATATTTTTAATTTTAAATTTATTTTAATTTTATTGAGAAAAAATTTTTTATATTCAATATTTAAAAATTAATTTTATTTATATGAAAGAATTTTTTATTTTTTTTTGTCTATAATTTGTTATTGTATTTTATATAAGAATTCAACAAATTTCTGTTTATTTCATTTTATATTTAATATTGTTTTTTTTATATCATTATTTTAGTTCATATTTTCATTTGGTTTACTTTTCACGTTATTTTATTTTTATTTCATTTTACATTAGAAAATTAAAATAAAATTAATTTAATATTATATCATATCATTCTATTTTATGTATTTTTTATTGTATTTTTAATTTTATATTTATTTTAATTTTATTGAGAGAATCTTTTTATATTTTTTTTGTATTAGTTATTTTTTTATTTTTATTTGTTTCTATCTTTAATTTTTCATATTGTTTATTTCATTTTATTGTGCAGTATTTTTTATCGTACCTTATAAAATTTCACTTTATTTTATTTTATTACGTTTTACTTTATTTTGTATTATTTTATTTCATTTTATTTATTTTTTAATTTATTATTTTACTTTACAATTTCATTTGGTTTACTTTGATATAGTGTAACATATTTTTTTTTCATTTTATTTTATTGCAATTATTAGTATTTATTTAAAAAAATTTAATTTTGATTGCATTATAAAAAATTGATTACAAATTTGTAAAGCTAAAAAAATTTAAGAGAAGCTTTAGGATATAATTTATTTACTTGGATTGCCATTAATCTGTTGATGCGGTATTGAAAATGTGCTACAGTTGAAGCGTGAACGACCCTTGTACAACAAGCAGTAAAAGTAAGTCATTAACGACTTAGCTTAAAAATTATAAACAAATTCTTTACAAAAAATTTGAAAATTTCAAAGCAAATTTCTACTTTTTTCAAATTCAAAATCTGACTAGCCTCTTGCTAATTTCTCGCAGTGTACTCAACAACTTTACTAGTGCAAGGGTTGAGATCTGCTTTTTCGGATTTGGCTAAGTGTAAGAGCAGAAGCTAAACCTTTTTTAGTATTTTCTTTACAGTTTTTATTTTTTTCAAGATTTTTTTTTTGTTTCCTGTTTGTTTTTGTTTTGTTTGGTTTTGGGTTTTGCTTTTTTGCTACTATATGCTTTTTTTTGGTGATGTTGTTGTTGTTCATTTTATTTTTGTTTTTTATGGCCAATACGTGTGGTGTTGTGTGCTGCATATTATGCGCATAACTTTTAAGCATGCCAAGCCTGAGCTCTGATCCCATCCTGAAAGCACTCACTGCCGCCCCTTAAAGCAGAGTTACCTTCAACTAACTACTACTTAATGTTGTTGTTTTGTTGATAAAAGCGAGTGTGTGTGTGTGTGTGTGTGCGAGTGTGTGTGCTTTTACTACTTTTGCTGTTTTTCAATTTCCATTTTAGGTAGTCCTTTTCTCTGCATCTCTCTCCAGTGCGCTTTCGAACTCAACAACTTAATCGTTTTTGCGTTAAGCATACGCACTGTATGCCGTTTGTCGGCCTTCCCATGCAAATTTTACTCAGTTAGCCTTAAGCTTTTATCTATGTATGAGCCTGGGTTTTCCTGCGTGTGTTCATATATCTATCTCTAAATGTGTGTGTGTGTGTGTGCCGCCTGCTGTTGTTTTTACTCTCGACTTGGCTGTGCTCTGCATCTCTACTCCACTACTCCACACTGCCGCTCTTGCCGCCTTGTTATGCTAAGCTCGTAATAACCCATTTTTTAGAAAATTTTCAAAATGTCGAAAGTAAACAAATTGCAGATGAGTTTATCCTCACGCAGTCCAGCAAACAAACAAAGCACAAGAGAGCAAAAAACATTGAGCACTTTTGCCACAATGCCAGCGCAGCCCGCTGTCCCGAACTTGGTTATCATTGCTGGCTTTTATTACACTGGCCAACAGGCGTTCTGGACAAAAATTCGAAAGTTTTTATAGGAGACAAATTTATTCATAGGGGCGGCTATTTTTTTTTTTGGGAAGAGCAGATCTAGCTGGTTTACAACACGATTTTAAAGATTAATTTTATGATTTAGTGTTTATGTTTTTGTTAGAAAATGTGGTAATTTTTTGAAACAACAATAGAATATTTTAAAATATGTGCAAAAGTTCAGCTAGTAGTACAGCTTGAGTGTTTTTTCAAATTTATAATTTGAGAGTTGATTTTGTTATTCTTGTATGAAAATCGAAAAAAATATATATTATAGCATATTTCGTAGCGTAAAAATCGTGCAAAACAACAAGGGAAAATATTTAAGTTGTTTCGAAATATAAAAAACGGTAATCGCTTCAAAGGCGGAGCATGGAGAAAGCTTCATTAATAGCTGTTCGAAGATAACAGGGGCTTACATGCTTTTGGAGCGAAGACCGTGTTTAATAGCTCTATGACCAGGGTGTAGGGTCTGTTCGTTTCGATCAGTTATGAATGAAGATATCTTCACACAATGACAGAATACTTATATTTATTTTTTGATTTACATATCTAGAAAACCTACGAAAATTTTAAGAAAAGTATTTTTGAAGTTAGGAACGTTCAATGGCCAATGGTAGCAGTGTCTTAAGGTTTAAATCTTCTCAAGATTGTCTATTGCAGTTGAAACGTATTGAATTTTTACATAATGTTTATGATTGTGCAGCTCCGAATACCACTTTTCTTGCACCACCATGGTCATCAACAGCTTCAATCTTGAAACTATGAAACTACTTGCCGCATATTCTTTCATTAATAGCAGCCTCGTCGGTTGTATTCAAGAACTACGGAAGAACTCCAGCCAGACGTTTCTATGAATTGTTTCTTTGAATGAAAAGCAATACCTCCCATAAATGAAGCGATTTCGGCACAAAAAACGGACATTTTCAATCAAAAATGAATTTGTGATGCTAACCGATGTTCATAAATGTTTTCGCGCAATCATAATGAAGAACATCTACAAATATTGCAAATCATTTTTCGATCAACACTTACCCCCAGAGACACCTATTGTTAAATAAAAGCAACACTTCCCATAAATGCAGCGAATTTGGCTCAAAAACTGACAATTTGAAACAACAATGACTTTATGATGCCAAAGTACTCTCCACAAATGTTTTGATGCAAAAGCTAATCGATATGAATCGATTAACATCGATCAGCTTTTGCACCTAAGGACAACTACTGCAAATCGAGGGCCTAATATATTCTACCTTGTATGACATAACTACACATGTGAAAGGACATTTCTTGTAGCTTTGTGTGCCAACACATTAATGGATGTTTATAAGCGGCAAACTCTTTCGTTCCAACGAGCTTCTCTCCTACACTTTCTCACGCACACCCTCACACACTCTCTCTATCTCTGTCTCAGTTGGCTTTTATCGCATAAATCCACTTAGTATACGTTTTGCTTAGTAAATGCCATGTTGACTGCAAAAAAATCCCATTGTGAGCAAGATTATATGTACCTACTGTACCTTAAAAGCGGATGAGCTGGGCAACCTTGTGCTTTATGTGATTTATGTGCTGGCAAAACTGCACAAAATGTAAATGTTTATTAAACTCCATACAGTATAGGATATAAATTTATGCTCTTGTTACTGAATAACTTGGACATAAATGCATATAATACGCAATTTTATTTGCTTTTTGTTGATTGTTTCGATTGTTCGTGGCAATTTTAAAGCGCAGCCTCAAAGTATGCTGCACTTTTTTGTAAAACGTTAAAAAATCAGACTTTATATGGCATGTGTTCATGTGTGTGTGCGTGTGTGTGCATGTGTGTGTGCCAAATGCGCTTAATGATGGATTAAAGCTCAAACAATTGCAAGGAATGCTGGCACAGCGTGGCAGTTGCAGGCAACCAAGGGAGCAACGGCAGCAGCAGCAGCGGCTGCAGTCGCCGCGTGATAAAAGCCAAACAAAAGCGCCAACTGACACAAAAGTCTGCATAATCAATCAGTTGCCGTCTGTCAGTCCGTCAAACAGTCAGTCACTCAGTCAGTTAGCAGTCCCTTTACGCTCCCCGCAGCAGTCTCTCTGTCTCTCGCTCCCTCTATGGCACACAGTGCGTATGCGTGTTTTTTGTGTCAGTGTATGACTGTACACTGTCTGCGTTTGGGCTAAAGTCAAGCAAACGTGTTGCAACAAAGGCAACAACAATGCAAAATAAAATTTGCTTACGCAGCTTTTTGCCAACGTCGCCGCATACTTCCGGCGCGGCTCCTGCTGCTGCTGCAGTTGCTGCTGCTGCTTCTTCCTCAACATCTCTCTAGTGCAACACAAAAGTCAGCTTGGCGCTGGCAAGTGTAAAAGCTTTTAAACATGCTACACACTGACATACACACACGCACACACACACAAATAGATGCGAGGGTAGTCCCAAAAGTTATAAATTTTACACAAAACAAACTAGTTTTAGAATAAAAATGTTTTATGGGTAATTTATACCTTTATCTGGAAATACTACCACGTTCTTAACAAAAGCGATCGTTGTAAACTTTTTCATAACCAATAAAATGTTAATAGCAAGTCCATAGCTCGCCAGTTAATCGAATTTCTTCACGACGAAATCTGAATTCTATGCGAAAATACAGTCGCCATAGATCCCAAATAGAGAGACTTAAAAATCTTCATCTGTAATCACTTTCTTTCAACTTTGAAGGCCTGTAGGCCTCAGATAAATTTATGACTGATTGACTTTAGACAGAACAAAATCTTTGAACAACCGAAAGGAATTAATTTCCATAAATCCAAACGAAGAGACTTAGACCGAAACGAATCTTCATCTGTAATCACTTTCTTTCAACTTTGAAAGCCATTAGCTTCGAAAGCCGTAGTTGCCCAGTTAAAATGTTACCCAATTCTCGTTTATTGAAATCTGAATTCGATACGAAATAAATAAGCAAAATCGAAGGAAATTAAGCAAAACTTGAAGTGAGCATAAATACCAGATGAAGAACCTTCATCTGTGAACACTTCTTCTCAACTTTGAATGCCAATATCTTCTAATACCGTAGCTGCTCAGTTAAACGGACGAGTGATTCTCGTTAGTTACAACGTTATGTGAATTCTATGCAAAACGAAAGCCAATCGAAGAAAATAGTTTGAATAATAACTACAATAATACATATAAGTCACATTGAAATCTGAATTCAATTCGAAAGTAATTCCAATCGGAGAAAATTAACTGTCAAAACTTGAACAAGGCATAAATCCCAAACGAAAAGATCAAGAAGAATCTTCTTTTTTCTCAACTTTGAATGACTAAACCTGTAATATCCCAGTTAGTCACGAACCGAATTTCTTTCCATGCACAAGTCAATCCAATCGTGGCAAATTGATTATCAAAAGTTAAAGTGCTCATAAATCCTAAACCCTAGAGACAGAAAGCAATGAGGAGGGAACACTAGTCTCCCAAAATGCATTTTCCAAACATTATATAAACATTATTATCAACATTCCCTAACGCTATACCAATTACATTCAACATTCCCCAACAATCTCTATAGATTCCATTAATTCGATGGAAATTGCCCCAAAAAAATTACAGTTTTTCCTTCCGCTTTTCTTACAAACTCTTTAGCCCAACCTCGGTGCTACAACCTAACATGCTTACACACACACAATCATGCATAGTTACAGCTGTGCATAAGCTGCCATCAATGTAATGAAGATGTATTTGCATATTGTACCATCATTGCAGATTTTGTTGCACGCTCGTTCCCTCTCCGCTCGCAGGATCACACGCACACACACACATGCATACACTCTCATCAACTCTCAGAGCTCATTCCTCTTCTCCCATATCTATGCCACGTCTTTTCCATTGCTTTTAGTTACTACTCTTTGGATTTTTAGCACTGTGGCTGCCAGCTGCCATGGCACTCATGGGTCTCACTTAGTCGCCCCACTCTCTCCTCTCTATTGCATTTTATTGACATGCAAGTGTCAGTGTGTGCGTGTGTGTGTGTGTGTGCGTGTCCTGATAGTGTTTGCGTCTGTATTTGTATATTGTCAGTGTGTCTGTCTGTGGCATGGACAGCTGACTGTTAGTTGTAGCATTTGCCGCCGGTTTATGGAGCATCCCCCCCCCAAAAAAAAAATATATATATATATATATATAAAGCTAAAAATATATACCGGATCTAAAACCATGGCGCGTCGATGTTTACATGCACTTGGTGCACTAGAATACGCGTTAGGTATAACGATTTTACAAGAAAGCACCAAAATTTTAAAAATAAAGGGCCCAATTTTTTTTTATTAAAAACAGCGTTGGGCGCAAAATAACAATTGTGATCAATCATTTCATGAAAATCGTTCTATTTCGCAGAACTTTGAATCTTATCCGCGCGTGGTATGTCAATTGAGCGTTACAACCGCTGTTGCAAAGGTTTGGTTGAGCGCATACCTTTTGGAGATAGGAACTTCGGCAGATCTTACAGCTTAGCTAGACTACACAAGTTGAAGAAGTGTCTTTCTAAGAATTTGTTGAAAGTTGAAAATCATTGTCATCGTAGCGTCTTATCCTAAATTGTTCTTTATGAGTTGACTCTGGATATACTAAACATATGGCTTATAATCAAAACCACTAACAGAAAATAGTCCCAGTCTACTATTATTATTAGCTTTTGACAATGAGCTACATTTTCAACCTCAGACATTAATGATTGATTGAGTTTCTCTTTTTTAATAGACTCTGCCCAAATAATCGAAGGATTCGAAAGTAAACTATTACAGAAGATTATCAGCCTTTGGTAAGCACTTCGCAATTTCCATTTGGACCTTTGCAGACAATCCCTACAACAAAATTGAGAGACAAAATTCTCGACCTTTAACAGAAACTACCAAAAGATAATCAATCGTAGAGCGAACTTATACACTATTAGCCCTCGAAACAGACTAATATGAGATTGTATGTCACTCAGACGCTAAAATGTACGCCTGTGTAAGTTGTATTTTGCTCGATTGGAAACTGACTGCAACGCCATTATCGCAATTCGACAAAGTATCCATTCAGTTTTTATATGAAAAGCAGATACAAAAATATTATCAGTACCTGAAAGTCACTATCGTACATTGTTAGAGTATAACAGTCTTGACTTCTCAATTTAAAGGCTTTAGAAGATAAGAGGCCGAGACATTAGGATTGTCCGAGACCGAGACAATAGGATTCTTATGTTTTAAAGCCTTTGAAGTAAGTACAATAGTTAAAACTATATATTACTATCCTACTATGTGAGCCTTTGTCAGAATCCTACTCTCTCGGCCACTTATCTTCTTAAGACTTTAAAGTAAGGAGTTAAGGCTATCTATTGCTGAGCCTTTGCCAGAGATTCGAAACACACTACATCTGCATCTTCGAAATTTGACAAACACTACATCCAGATTCCTGCTGGAAGGCGAACATTACTACATTAGAAGTTGAAAGTTTCTATCGAATATTATGAAATCTTAACAGACTTTACCTTTAAGGCTTTTAAAGGTCTGACTCTTATTGCTCCAGCTTTGGCAGAGATTATCTCAAATAGAACCCCTTGGTTAGAAAACTGAGATGAGTTCTACAGCTACATTATGCACCCTTCACCGACACTAATCCCATTTTAGATAATACCTACTTGGTAGACGTCTGCCCATACACAGTCAGCTTTCAACCGAAATTATAAGGCATATAACTGAACTTTTAAGAAAGAATCAACCTGCTTTGACATAATTATTTGGCACAGCTTTTTGAATAGAGTCGCGATATACATTAACTTTTTTTTACAACCATTTCTCGCAATCTATTCATTCCAGTTGAAAGCGTTACAAACCGCTAACTGGGGCTTATAGTAGCCAACGTTTGAAAAGAGCATTCAAATGGAGCAGCAACGCGCTTTTGTTGTGCATTTCTCAGTTTGAAGCTGTGGCAACTGAACATTTTTGCGTTTCTGTGGTTCAACTAAGCGGTGCGGGATAGTACCGGGTGCGGCACAGACGTCGAGGTAGTTGGCGGTTTATATGGTTTTATGGTTGGGGTCGATAGAGGTGGGCGGCGGGTTTGAAGTATGCATAACCAACACATTGCCTGTGTTTTGTTATGCAGCCGTAGGGCTGAGGGTTACGCTGTTTTTCTTCTTCCTTGTCTTTTTTTTACTTTTTGTTGTTGTATGTGTTTTTGCATTTTATATACACGCACACAGGCACACAAGGGGAAAAACCACATGCACACGGGCACACACACACACACAGTCGTCCGTACCCACTACATATCCAAAATAGCTAACAACAATTTTTTGAAACATATATGCGTATATGCAGGATTTGGACAGCTTGAAGCCATGTGGCACACACACACACACACGCATATGAAGGGAGAGTTGCTGCCACAGTCTGTCGCATAAACACAAGCAGGACAAGCTTCCCGTATTGGAGCCCGGCAGCTGAATCGACAGCAGCCAAAAAATACAACTGTACAAGAAAAAACCGCAAGCGCTTCAGCTTTATGCGCATTGCCAGCCACCTAGTACCCAAATCCCTGCTGCTCCTTCTCTAGTAAAAAAAACTTGCAACTTCTGACCCATGCTGCCGCTGCTGGTCGTCAACGTCGCCGTCGTCGCCGTCGTCGTCCTGCTCGTCGTCATCGTCCGTGGGCAATAAAAACCGAAAAATTTTTCGGTCGCTCATAAAGCGTAAAGATAACAAAAATACAACACACACGCGGCACACACCAACACACACACACACACGCGCACGCACACTTATGCATATGCATATATGTATTTATGAATACATTTTTATATAATACACACGCATTCAGATATATCACGCCCATAGTTGGAGCCAACACGCATACGCCCCGTGCAACGTCCTTTTTTTATTATTTGTGTTCTTAGCGTACGTTTTGGCGGTTGTTGTAGCTTACGTTATGTTGTTCTTGTTTTTGTTGTTAAGGATCCCTACTACTTTTGGATTTGTTTCGCCTTTTTTTACCTTTATAGCGGGCGCCTTAATTGGGAGTTAATACATGTAACGCAGCGAAGCGGCTTATGGTAGGAAGAGTATTACGAATGATAAAAACAGAACTTTTTACATTTATTCTTAACTTTTTGTAAATTGTGATAAAAAAAAAATAATCTCTTTAAAAGCAATCAGCGGCTTACAGGCAAACTGAAAAGTAATACATTTATTATAATATTTTTATGCAAAATATACGATGATAAGCAAAAGTTGAATAAAAAATTACCTCCAATTAAAATAATCTCCAATGCAATTGCATCAATGAATAGCATATATTATACACAACTGTTTAAAAACTTTGCAGACTTGAAAGCAGTTTTTGAAACGTTATGCTAAATAATTGTCTCTGCGCTTTTGCAAATAACAAATTATTTTGCATTTAAACAAATTTGAGCCACATTTGTTTTTTAAATAACATATTTCTTATTAGCAATATAGACAATATAGAGGTTGTGCTGCAAGTCTTCCCTAACAATAATATTGCTTATAATAGATACTATTGCATAAAAATAAATTTCCTTTTTATGTTTGTAATTATAGCCAATTATTTTTTATAAAAATAAATTGCAATTTTTTTGCTTCATCATCATTATTCGAAAATTTGGTATATTTCGAACTTGCCAATTGTAAACAAAAACTACTTAGGTTCCCATATATACAATATTTTGTACATTTCCTTATAAGCGACTATTTTGCTTAATTACAGCTTGTTACATATTTGCATGTACACGATTATTTTATTTTGAAACATTTTCTTAAATATGAACGATTACAAATACCAATAACATGTACCTTTGCATATCTGCAATATTTTGCATATTGTGCTCTTTTTTCAAATGTCTAATTGCATTAAACATCTTAGATTTCTTAGATTTTTTAATAAACTGTTGTCAATGTCTCTTTACGAATATTAGAAAATTATAGTAAACCTCCAATGTTTAAGTACATTTTAGAAATATTTTGATTAGAAATTTAATTTTATGGGGTTTATGTTGAGAATCGAAAATATAAAAAAAGCAATTAAAAGCGCAATATGAATCTATAGAAAGTTACTTCCTTATGTTGTGATGATATCGGCACATAAGTCGTATGCATTAAGCGCTAAAAATTGAAGGAGATTTAGATTCTTAGACACTAACTTCTCTTGAAAATTACAAATTCAAAAAAATATATCGTATACAAAAGTCTGCCTTAGAGACACACTTCACCCTGCCCATTTGAATTTTATTTAATATTTTAAAAAGCACTTGCGTTGTTATTGGCATTAAAAAGCAACACAAAAAAAACCCTGAATACAATAACATGCAAGGTCGAGTCCTTAAATGATCTCAATGACTGCCTTGTTATTATTGTTTGTTGTTTGCAGCCCGAAGGCTCTCCTTATTAGGCTTGTTATCCGTGGCAACTTTAAGCAAAACTTTTTTGCTCAGACTTTAATGCCAACAGCAACATAATTCTCACATTCTCATCCGCGTCATCATCAACAAACAACATCCACATCATCCACATCATCATCAAGGCAACATTTTTATCCTGTTGGATTGGCCAAAAACTAATCCCCAACAAAAAATGTTTCATTATTTTTGCTTGCATAATTAGTATGACACATTGAGACAGGAAGCAGCAACACATTTCTCTAAATGCTCTGCGCTTAAGTTGTCAGAAACACTTTGAATTTGGCCAAGTTGGCAGCTTGTTGCCCCACCCCACCCCAGACTAAAAACATGGCATAAGCCGCTTGACAGTTGCCAACTTGATGGCTGCCCAAAACATAAGCTTTATCTTGCTCTAACACACAAACACGCTCATTAGTACACACACTATAGTTGTCTCACTCTCACTCACTCAGTACTTGTGCAAATATGATGCGGCTTGCGACTTACCTAAATGCTGATCAACACGCTTCTTGGGCTTCTGCACCGATGCATAGGGATCACTGCAGTAATCCTGCCGGGACGGGTTCTGACTATTACGCAGATTATGATATTCATCGCCCACCTGGCTGGGCGTGGCGGTCAAATGCGGATAGGGTGCATAATCATCGACGGCACCATAGCCGCCATGTGTCAGCGGATCATAGCCATAGGTGGGCTGTTGCTCCACATATGTATTGTGTGGTTGTGCCACCAGGCTCTGTTGTGTGCCCACAGCTGCAGCCGACATTTTCACCTGCCACAGCGAGTCCTGTGAGTTCACACTGCCGCCATTGTTCGAGTTCGAATAGTTGTTCTCCATGTAGCCCATGTTGACCCCTGCAAAAGAAAAAAAAGTGTACCAAAAACGTTAGTGTCACCAAAAAACTGTTACCAAAAAGAGCGTCCAGCACTTTGCATTGTGTTGGTTGGCTTTGTGGCCTCGACCAACTGCAAAATATTTCAAAAAACAAAATCAAAAAAGAAAAACAAAAGCAGTTGCAAGAAATGTGTCGGAAGTGGCACATAAATCCGCTTCACGCGCATATAATTCACATAGACTTTTGTTATTTGTACTTTTTATTGTTTTTATTGTACGAATTTTTTTTTCTGTATTTTGGGGTTCTCTGGCTCTGGGCCAGCCGCCATTTTGACGTCTGCAGCTTGAAGGAAAATGCGACCAAGTGAAAGTTGCGCCAATTTCTAGCACAGCAGAAGAGTTTATAAATACTTTTTAATTAAAATTAAAGTGAAAAAAACAACTTTTGCATCTCTCCAGTTGCAATTTATGTGCACTTAAATATTCTATTTAACACATTTTGAACTTCATTATTGATTAACGCATAAAACTGACAAAGAAAACTTGGCCAAAAAGTTTCTTAATTTATTATGCTAAGCTTAAAGGTTTGCAAGTGGGGATAACTTTAAAGGGGAAAGAGCGTACAAAATCAAAAGTTGAAGGTACCAACAGTCTGGTTTGCAGAGCGAAATAAGTTTTCTAATGAGCTAGCACCATTTAAGACAATAAAAAACTTGGCGAAACAGTTTGATAATGTTGAACTAACTATAACCTTTTGCTTTATCTTTTATAATTGGCGCAGTGTTTGTTAAGCGAAGCAAGCAGGGAGGTGACCTCCAAATTTTACAAGAAAAAAAGCTTTTATGGAAAAATGCTTGCTCACCATTCTTGAGCTGCTACAAAGTAAATGTTATCTACAAACAGGACTACAGGGTGCCTGGCCTTCCCTATTGCAGCGGACGGCTAGATTTTAGAGCTTGTTAAGAAATTCACGTACCTTGGTACTGCCAACAACTATATCAGCCAGGAGATTCAGCGAAGAAACCCAATTGTCAATAGCTGTTACTATGGCAAGCAGATGTGAAGTGGAGACCACTTTCGACAACCTGCTCTTTTATGACGAAGAAGTACGTTGTATCACGGAGTGTTCGAAAGCCGACAATGGGGACAACCAAAGTTTTGATGGTAAGACTAAGTACACCTATCTTTCGTTGGAGTGACCAACTGGAGAAAGAGCGCGCAAGAGATGGTGTGCAATGGTCACCTAAAGTAAGTAAAGTAAGGCACCATATATGTAATACCAGCAGCAACAGCAGCCCTGAATATTATGAGCACGTAGCTCGATCTAGCTTTTTCTTAAAGAGCACAAAACATTCGGCATATTTAGCTTGAAATCTGTCCCGAGACGAAATATTACTCTATAAAATAGTAATAACTTATGAAGCGAATCAGCCATCTGCACGCTTCGCTTGAGTACTATGAGTATATGCGATTACTATTCTGTCCATAATCCTCGGATCAATTTAATGATATAGTTACTATGAAGGAAATAAATGTGTTTCTCTCGACTATGGTTCCAATGAAGAAGAAGGGAGATAAATATCTCCAGTAATATCTGCGCGAAGAAAGTTGAACAATTGAATTGGTTTGTAAAAGATTAGAATGTTACCATGCTGATTGACTCATTTCAACTTTAAAACTCAGCTGCGGAACTATAATGAGAGAATCCAAATGAAACTTATTGTCTCTTAGAATGGTAATAAATATTCATTTTTCTGACATATTTATTTGTCATGTCGTGGGCCTCTAAATCTCTATTAATTAAAGACACCGACAGGATTCGTTTATAGACCTTAGGTCGCTGTTCCCTTTGAACAGCTACCCTCCTTTAGAGCGATGACCAACACATATTTGTCATAACTACTATAAATACAGGATATCTTAGTACTCTTCTAAAGCGAGATCGCATCTTATCTTCTGACAGTTACATCAAGATATAAGCTGTTTTGCGTAAAAACCCTAAAAATGATTATTACATTCTTTCAATACTGCCAAATATCATCAGCAATATGGCTAACAATAAAATTTCGCTCGCAACAAGTTTCCAACACTATGTCTTGATTTCTTTGTCTGGTTCTACACAGATTTCAAGTTGTTGAGGCTTTTATTAGTTTATATAAGCGATTGCCACTACTTATACCACACACACACACACGCACTCGTCCAGCCCTTGCCCTACTTAAGCATTATTTGCCAAAGTTGTAGTAGTATCTACCCATCGATACTTCCTATTTACAACCTTAACGAATATGTTAACAAGTTTTTATGCGAAGAACAACAAACAGCTGAACAATAATAACAACAATACGCTGTCTGTTTATGCAATAATGTGGCAACACTGGCGGCAGGACACTTAACAGTGAGTGTGCGAGACTGTGTGTGTGTGTGTGGGAAAGAGCGATATTGAGAGTAAGCGCATGTAAGTGAGTGCGTGTGTGAGTTTGCTTGTGCAGCAGTGTGTTCGCGTGTGTATTTGAGTGTGTGCGTGTGTGTTTGAGTGTGTTGATTGTTTGCAAGAGTGTGCGTGTGCGCCTGGGCACATTTATTATTATTTTTATATCGTGATAAATCACTCATAAATATTAAACGCACGCTTCTTACAGAGCGCCAAGCGCGCCAAAGTTTTTGAATTTTTAGTCGAAATATGAAAAAAAAAAGAAAAAACAGAAGCAAAACAACAGCTAAGTGGCAAGTGCGTCAACATGCTAAAGGCCAGGCTTAAAGTGGGCGCACACACAAACACACACACACACCCTATGACTACTGTCAGCACAATGTTGCGTGTCATTTGTTTTTGTGTAGCTTTTAGAGGGTGCTTTTTTTTCTGGTATTGCTGTTGTTTGACTTTTAGCGGGTATGAGGCGTGATAATTTTTATGATTAGCCATTAAACTAAAAACAGTAATAATATAAACTTGTTTTATGTGCTTTTAGCTAGCTCGTTTTGCTCTAGTTTTGCTGCTTGCTTTTTATGCCGCACAATTTGCATATTTGTGTTTTATTTTTATTTTTTTTAATTCGTTTTGGCGTTTTATGTGCCATGACATTTTTGCATGTAGTTAAAGTAAAACTTTTCAATTGATAATCAGCGCATAAACATGCGCGACTTGCCATTTGTGGCCAAAGTAACGCAAGTTTTGATTGCTTTTTAGTCGTACTTTGGCCAAATGGCAATAACATTTTAATGCATTTTCATTGTTTGGCTCGGCAAATTGTTTGTATCGCCTGCAAAACGTTTTCGATTTCGCCTACTCGTGGCAGTTGTCGCAAAAGCATGCAATTAAAGTTTTTGCACAGTTTTTGAAAATGCAAAGCTCTCTATAGCAACCATTTATTGTCCAAAAATATGCCAAAGTTTTGTGGCGCGCACGTTTTGATTGCCGCATAAAAGTTGTAAGCTTATTAATCTCCTACATGGCGAAAAGTGACGGGGTGGCGCTCAAAAATGAGAAAGAAAAAAAAGAAACAAACTTAAACTGCTCAAGTGGCGGCAGTTGTAAAATCCAAGTGGCTGCAATTACAACAACACAAGTTGCAAGTGCCGCAAACTTGCACATAATTCCATGTTGCTGCTGGCTACACAGATTCGTGCCGCATATTCCAGCGCCAAGTCAAGCTCTAATTCACTCGACAAAGTTTTGAACCGGAAATGCTTATAATTATGCAACATTTTTGTGCCAGCCGCTGCCACACACTTCAGCTGCCCTTGCCCCTGCCGCGTTCGCAGCAGCAGCAGCAGCACCCAACTCTGCTGCCACACAATAAAAACAGTTACAAATGCCATTAACGGTTAACTAAATAGCAGCCAGCACACGGCAGCCAAGTTGCAGCAAGTTTTTCTTGTATTTCTTGCGCCTGAACTGTTGTGCACCTCAAGCGCACGGTGTTAATGGCGCCCCCGTTGCAAGCTGAACTCCTGACCCTTGTTGCACTTTTAATTAGCGCGTGGCATGGCTTGGCTTCTTCTGACTGTTGACTGTTGCCACGGCATTTGCCTTTGCCCCAAATACACTTAAGCTGCCGACTCAGCCTCTGCTGCCACTTGGCTAAGACTGAGCAAGCTCAATGTTGCTGCTGTGTTGCAACTTCCGTTGCTGCCTTAGCTGGCTGCTGTTTTTAGCAGCGCTTTCATGTTGCACCCCCCTGGCGGCAAAGGCTTTGTGTCGGTGTTGCTGTGTGTAGTGTGTGTGTGTGTGTGTGTGTGTGTGCGGTGGTGAGTGCTTCAAAAAGTTGGCCAAAAAGTTGCAAAGTTTTGCCTAGCCCTACATTCATTATTGCATACTGTTAGGCGCTGTTTTGGATTTTGGTTTTCACTTGGGGCATTCAACGTGGTACATTAAATAAGTTTGATCTTTGGTATTTAAAGTTGTAGAAAAACAAAAAAATGCCAAAAAAGTTAAGTGCAAAACTTAAATTTTCGAGTTGAGTTAAAAATTTGCTAAAATGAGCTTAAACTGCAAGTGTTAAGTCAGCTGTCTGTAGCCAGTAAAAAAAGCTGTCAGTGTTAACCCATTGAAAGTCCTGCATGGCTCAAAAAAGTCTCGTTGAACAGTTTTTCTAGCTGTAAATGAAAATTCGGCAAAGCTTGTGAGGCAGCAGGCTACCACAACAACAACAACAACAACAAACAAAAAATGAAACAAATTGCACGTCAGACTTTATATTTGACGCGCTTGCACTGCAGCTCCCCATCCAGCAAGCCTTGTGTTAGCCACATCAACGGTTCATGGCAAAAACAAACAAAGCCAAGTACAACTAACAACAAATCACAATAACTGTGATTACATTTAAGCCAATTAGCGTCGCCTAAGTACAATCTCTGTGCTCCCATTTGCATGTCTAGGCATAGCTTGGTTGCAAGTGTTGTGCCGCGTTGCGCCGCGTTGCAAATGTTGCACGTATTGCTTTTGTTGTTGGGGGTTATTGTGTTATTGCTGCCCTTTGTTGCCATTGTTAGCTGGTACCCCCTCATCCTTTGTATGGGGGGGTCAACAACATAAAAGCCAATATACAAGCTCATAGATTTTTGTCATTGAATTGTGCGGTCAGTGTGCCAATGTTAGAGAAAAGAGGATTTCGGTGGCGGCAGCAGTTGCCTGCTGGCGCCTCCTAATCGGTATGAGAAGCTGTCTGCGATTACGTTCGGCAACAAAGTTATAAGACAAACAAGGGGCTGTAATACACGCATATAGGCGCTGGAACAAACCGGGAAAAACGAGGTTTAGCTGAAAAGTCATGTGGTGGATAGAACTTGTGGTTGCTAAATTCATAAGGAAATCTATATTTCGCTTAGAGTGTACCAATGGTCATAAGCATTTTGAGTTTTCAGTATAAACTGCGCAGCTTAAACTATACATATAGACTATACTGCCTCCGGCCAAGATCATACTCTTCATGCGGCGAGTAGTACGTCACTTTGAAGTTTATAGAGTAAACTTTATAGAGTAGGAAAGAGCAGGCACAAACCAGTGGGATTTTACAAAGGCGATGACGATACATCAAAGCATATATATTGCGAGCCTGTCCGGCGCTGATGCACGAAAGAATATTATGACCTGACTTATGATACGGGATAAGAAACTAAATTATATAAAGAAAGGCGCACTGCAAACATTTCATTTAGAATTGGACTTAAAATAATCTCTAACAAGAAAGAAGAGGGCACAATAGTTGTAAAGCTCGCAGTGAAAATCTGCCAAATAATAATAAATAAAGAAGTAGCGGAAACCTAACAACCTACAAAGAGCTCTAAGAGTTGTTCGAAACCCTAAGATGAGAGAGATTCCTTCGAACTAATATTGTGTATGTATAGATCTATATGTCGCAGTACAAATCTCTCCCAACAAAAATAATAAATATAGCAGTTGCATTCCCTTTAAATAGAAGTTCAAAGGCGCAAACCCAACAATATATAAAGAATGACAGGAGCTATCCAAACGGCACTTTCTAATGAACGACACTCTTGGAACCTTAAGGTTCCTAAGACTTTTGTTTTACTGTCACCATCATTTAGGCACACTGTCAGACTTTATTGGACTAGCAATACTTTTTAAGATACAAGAAGCGGACATAATAGACCTACAGGTCACGGTGTAAAACTCCCTTAACAATAATAATAAATAGAGCAGTAGCACTCTACGTTTATGGAAATCCTAGGCCAGAAACCCAATAACCTTCAATAACAAGAGCAACCCAAGCGACAAATTTTAGTGAAAGACAAAATTCGTGTCCTTGGGAGCTTTCAAAGAACTCATACTTTACTGTTTGATCTCTATCTAGAGAAGACGATAAGATAAAAAAAAAATTATTCCTCTTGACTATGCTGCCATCGCTTAAAGAGAACAGGGACCTACAATACAAGCCGATCAGAGGTGTCTTTAAAAAATAGAGATTTACTAAGGCAAACAACGACTTCTTTATATGCTATCTATGTCAGTGCTAGGCAAATCAGCGAACTTTGGCTACAAAGGCGAATAGGCTACCACGACGCTAACAAGATCCATAGACGATAACTTAAGTATTAAAATGGAGGGACTTCTAAACTGGTAAGATATAGACATTAGTTCTTAAACCCTCTTGAGATTTCTAACATCTAAAGCTTCAATGCCTACATCTAAGCAGCTCAGAAGTCACCAAATTATTAATGCCTAAGCTATTGTCTGCTCTAGTAATGTCCCGTTCTCTATTCTTTTGTGCTTCATTTGAATAAAAGTCGAGGCAACGAAATTCGTGTCTTATCTAAAACAACTTCTATCCCATCGATTTACTTATGTCAACACGCAAACTCAACTCTTTATTGTGTCACGCCAAAAGCACAATATATTTGTTAAGCAATCAACACATACTGACAGACTTTCCACAAAAAAGAATAAGTTTCGCTGCAATTACTTTTCGGCCAGCCCTCGCCACAACATGCAACAAGAACAAACCAAAAAGCCAATCAAAAAGAGCCAGAGCAGACCCGAAAAAATGAGGTCGCAGCTGCCGCTGCTACGACTGCCTAAAACGCTGCAGCGAAAAGTTCCTGCCCCAGCGAGCCAACTCTTTAGCTGGTTCCCGGTTACTGCCTGCTGTGGTTGCTTTTGGCGTGCAAAACTATTTTGTGGCTGTTTGCTTTGCGGCCGCGGCAGCTACACATCGAGAGCTCCAACAACATCTAGAACAACACCAGCCGGAACAAGAACAACAACAACAATATGTAGTTAGAACCCGGCAACAACTGCTGCATTTTAAACGCCATTCGTGCCGGGTCCCAGACATTTGTAGCCGAGTTTATGGCTTTATTTATTTAGCGCATAAATTTGTACGCGAGATTTTTTTGCCCCTTTTTTTTCTTGTTTTGTTGGGTTTTGTTATGTGCCTCGGTTGTGTGTGTGTGTGTGTGTGTGTGTGTGTGTGTGTGTGTGTGTGCGAGTGTGCGTGTGTTGTCGACTACTACAACGACATTTGTTTGCATTTATTTGGTTTTGGGCAAAAAGGCGACAACAAACATGTCGCTTAAATCAAGCAGCTACATTGGCAACCCTACAGCTGCAGCTCAAGCGGGTTGCGGTGTATTTGGGGGGGACTGAATTAGAGACAGTCTAGCCGCTGGCTGAATCTGCCAAGTCCAACCAAGCGCATGAAGGCAACAGCCAAGAAAGATTGAAGCAGGAATGCACAGACTGTGTGGAACTTGGAGCAGACTTAAGCTCAGTGGTTTTGTGTGATTTCGGAACCAGTTCGTTGAAAATTATGGCAGATTTCGGTTAGGAATTTGCTGTGTTTTCGAGTTCATAGTTATTGCTGGCTTCCCGGAGAGAAAATTGTTAAAAATAAGGCAGGAGTATTTTAAAAGTTAGCCAATTGAACCATAAGATTCACGCTGTTTCGACACTAACATCCTCAGAGTTAGTTTGACCTGCAGCAAACTAATCAAATGATGCATACTTTGCTGGCTGTTTCGGCATTCGCGAAACTCGACAAATAATTGAAGTTTGTCTCTAAGACCACTGGAGCCGCAATTGTATCCAAGATATCAAATGCAATTGAAGAAACACAGCAAGACCTTAGAAGGAGCTCCTTAGGAAAATCTTTGTATGATGGATGCATGCACAAGAAGCTCACGTACATTGTTGGGTGTCTTTTCTCCCAAGAAAAAGGCCATACACAATGGTTTGGCTATTTTGGAGCGTTACCATTACTTTGAACATTTTCTATAACCAAGATCAAGGCATACAAATAAAAGTATTGACCTAGCTTTTATGTCAGTAAGGCTGTCTATGGGGGCCTGCTAAGTTTTCTTATGAATCTCTTACCATTTGAATTGCGCTTGAGATAAATAGTAAGTTTTCTATGTAAGTCGAAATGTTCATCTATGGCAAAGTTACGTAAAGATGTTTTTCTAACTTATTTTATATTGAAGATTTTATAACAAGATCGCTACTTGTTATTGTGAATTCAGAACAAAAAGTTAGCAGACTTATAATGGCTGATCGGATGCGGCATACATTTCTGACGATTTCATTATTAATAACCCGAAACTTGAAAAATAGTTGGACTATCTTTTCTAGACCAAACCTTGGTGCCTCATATGCGTTGAAGGTATCGAGTGCATATGCGTTGAACAAAAGCACTCCAAGAAAGACAAAACTTTTTAAGTTGGAAAGTGGATAGAAAAGGAGCCCACGTACAATTGTGGTTATTTGTTCCTCCTATTTCTTGGAAATTAAGCAGAAAAGTCTACATTCCATAAAAACGGATTGGTCATACCTTATTGTTCAATCATCTGCCATAATCAAGGCGACCAATTCGGACGATTGTAAGAATAGAGCAACTTTTTGTATCATTAAGGGTGCAGATAATGGCCTGCTGAGTCTTTTTATGGATGTCTTATCATCTTCATAATGCTCTAGATAAAAAATCTTTATCTTTTGCAATGGACAGAAGCATCAAAACGTAATGATGAGTTCCAATATCGTATTTTATATTCAAGATGAAGACAAACAATTCGAATGATGAAGAATGGAGCAAATTCGTGTTTCATTAAATGTGGTTTATATCATTGGAGGATCTGCTTAATCTGTGAAGTCTTTTTGTCTTTGGTGCAACTAAAGATGGTCATATATTCAAATTCTAGGACCTTTTTGAATTTCAATATCAAACGAATTAAATGAAGAAGAACTGAGCAAAGTCTTATTTACTGAAACATGGTTGACATTTTTGGAGGTTCTCCTTTGAAGCCTATATGCAAATTCAAGGATCTTTTTTGAGTTTCAAGAGCAAACGTATGAAAAAGAACTGGCAAAGTGTTTGTTGTTTGCTATAATAAGGTTTATCATAGTTGAAGGTTCTGCTTAGCCTTCGAAGCCTTTGACCGGAATAGTCATATCCGTGGGATCGCCATGTAAGGATAAGTTTTATATCTTATTGTATTTTCAAGATCAAGGAAAACTTATCATTTAAATGATGACAAACAGAGACAATTCTTGTTTTACACAGTGTGATTCACATCGTGGGAGTGTCTCCTTTGTCCCGCAGTATTTTTGGCATTTGGCTTTTATTCGCAGGAGACAAGTGCATAGGATTTTTAAATAGCATAATCAAAAAACGCTTATCGTATCTTCCATTGAACTCTTATGCGATTGTTCATGCAGTACTCTGTCCCATCATTTTACTTCCCCCCCTTCACCCCAACTCCCACAGTTAAAATTGCTGCATGTTTTGCGACATCAACGTACCCGTTTTAAGGCAGCTCTTCCAGAGACTCAGACACCCAAATCAGTTTGTTCACAAATGCTGTGCAACCCTGAACTGAACTAGGTTTAAGCCATTGCCAACGTAGACAAAACTTTCACTGGATGGGGACACACTGGAGCGAACTCACCCACACACACACTCATGTACACCCCACACCCCAACCGACGGCTATGTAAAGCAATTTTAGCTCTTTAAGCGCTTAGACGCTTAGAGTTGTTGTAGTTAATTTGCTGCAACTTGGACGGCTTACGTTCAAACAAACTTAAAGCGATTTGGGACAGGCTCTTCCGGCCCGGGAAAGCTGCTATGGTTGCGGCTCCTGCTGCTACTTTCACATGCAACACGACAGTTGCTGCTGCTAACTGCCTGGATGGCGTTGTCGTCATTGTTTTTATTGTCATGCGCTTGGGTTACATGCAAAGTTCATTAAGTTTTGGCCTACGCGATTGTGGCAATTTTGGCTTTTAATGGCAACATCGTCGTCTATGTCGTTGCCACATTGTTGCAGTTGTTGTTTTTGTCAAGCTAAAGTGCAATCTCGACTCGGCGGCAGCATTTGAAGTGGTTTGTGCCGACGCCCCTTGCATATGCAACAATATTTTTCAAGCATTTTAGGCTGGAGGCAGCAGAAGAAAAGGATGTAGCGACTACTTCACTTGCTCTCTGCACTCTCACTTAAGCGGCAATTAACGTTTACAATGAAGTGTGCTCTGCCATTGTTGCATGTCTTGTCTTTTGTTTTGTTGGCGCAACACTAAAACTTAAAGTGGCCAGACTCTTGCAACAGCTGTCAGTGTTGCCACACAGCCATTTTTATTATTCATGTCGCTTTCAATTGGCAAATTAGTTGCAACATTCCTTTGCGCAAAATTGCGCTTGATAAGCGCTTTAAAATTTTAATTGCTAGCAAAACAATAATCGACTGAAAGCAGCCATTTTGTAAAATGGCCAGCAATTAATTTTTGGGGGTTTTTCGCTTTAAATGGGCGAGTCATAATGGCGTTGCTTGTAACAAGGTGTGTGAAAATTGTATTTTCAGTTTTCGTTAAAACACGAAAAAGGAATTTTTAATTTTCGCATCATTAGAAAATACCAAAGACACACACCGACACAGAGACAAACACTCACAAAAATGAGCGCAATTTCAAGCTTGAAACATTAAAGGTTAATAGCTTCTATGACCACACACACAGACACACACACACACACACATACACACACACACACACCCCCCACACTCTGCAGTAAACGGCGACAACAATGAAACGCGGCAACGTTGCCCGGTTGAAAAAGTAAACCAGAACAACAATTAATAATGAATTGTATTGCGAATTGTGTAAAACCACAAGAGGAAGCAGCAGCGGGCGTTGGTACGTCCTGACTAACTGTAGCCATCGTGTGACGGCAGGAACTTTCTCCCCCAAAAAAAAAACATTTACGCATTCATTTTGTACGCCCCAAGTTGGGCGCCATGAACGTTGGCTCGTTACGTTTCAATGTTCTTCATTACGTGTGCGAGCGCGCGCAGACAAGCAGAGAGTCTGGGAGCAAGCCAAAACGAGAGCGCCAGCAGCGACACTTGAAAAGTGCCGGACTCACAGCTAGATGAATGGACGTGCACGTCACTGGCGACAACAACAAAATGGAAAGTATATTACAAAATACGCGACGTTGGCGCAATGTTTTGGGCACCAACATCGCCCCTCCGCCCTCTGCTGCACACGTAAAACGTTTAGAAAAAATAGCTGTTTCAACAAATTTACAACGGAAGTGGAAGTGTTTTGTGTTTGTTGCAAAAGTTTTGTAGCTGGCGTACACCCCATGGCTCAGGTGTCTGACCAAATCCAACACCCTTCAATTGTTTACCTGGCTGTTTGCGGCACTTGGGCAGGCGGCGCGTGATGAATGTGCCCAGCCATCGATTTGCACTCGAACTCTATTCTGCACTTTCACATTTCATGGACTACATAATATTTTTTTCGTACGCTCTCCAGCCCCCCCTCTGCGCGCACTTTACCAATAAGTAACGACACTGCGCGTCAGCACGGATTTCATTTTGTTTTGTGATGTGTTTGCGGTGGACAATGAAAAATCACCCAAACAGCAAACGAATCTCTGTGGTAGAGCTGCGGAAATATTTCGCACTTGGTGCGTTACATGCGCTGGTAGTGGTAGGGGAATTGCGTACGTCCATACACTCAGACAAAATCCACTTCAGCTTAGACGCTTTAAACCATATATATATATGTATATGTACTTACATTCATTTCCTGGCAACGTGTGTCCTGTCAGGCCGGGTATGCCTGTCACGCCAACGCCGCCAACACCAACGACTCCACCAGTGCCTACCACACCGCTGCCCGGATGATAGCTATAGCCATTCTGTGTTGCATATAACGCTGTCTTTTGCTCTTCCATGCTTAAAGCCAGATCCATCGAATGTTCGAGCGCCTTGTTGTCCAGTCCGCTGGCTGGATAATAGGGTGGCGGTGCCTGATTCTGTTGTGCGGCCACAATTGAAGGCCGCACCGAGTCCATTTCGTAGTCCTTGGCGGCGGCGCTTTTCTTGGACTGATTGCGTTTGCAGCGACAGAACATGAGCAGCAGTCCGGCAAACAGTGCGAACACAATGCACGAGACGATTATAGCAATCAATGTGGGTGTGGCCAAAGCATTTGCCTCCGCAATATATGGACGTCCAACTGGGAGAAAGAAAGTGAGTGAGTATAAGAAAAGGTAAGAAATGAAATGAAGCCATGAAAAATGCAGCAACACTCAGGCAAGCAGCTGAAGTGGATGGATGGTTCGCTGGTTGCATGAGTGATTGATTGATTGATGGTTGGATTGTAGCAAGTGGTGCAGCAGCAACAGCAGCAGCGGCAGCAACACCAGCAGCGGCCATTCAAGTGGTGCAATCACTCGTAATGGCTTTGCATATAATGCAAATGTCCATCCTGCAGCCTGCAAACCAACCAAGCAACCAATCAACCCTAAACCCAACCCTCAGTCAATACTTACTTTCAGCGTCCGTGTATTCGCCGCAGTGTTCCTGATTGTTGCGCAGGCAGAGCTTGACGCGCACTGTTGGGCTGTTGTCATCCTCAAGTGCCATCGTATTGAGTCCGGCATCGTCCTCATCCTCGCTAATGGTATGACCCAGTGCACGTCCACCACCGCTGCGACGTGGTGCAATCAGACGATCAATGACCTTTTCCTTATGCGTCGGACCGTTACCAGAGAGCTGCAGATTCTCCACAGTGTCAACTACCTCCCAGGCAGCCATGGGTGTATCACCATGCACCATGGTCTCAACGACAGCAACAAGCGCCAAACAAGTGGCACCCACATCAATGCCCAAAGTGCGTGTGGTAGGCTCATAAGTGACTTGCAGTGGTATGGGTATGCGACTCACTTTGGTGGTGGTCATCATTTCATTGGAGTACGCCGAGTGACCCTTGGTATTTACAGCTTTAACCTTAAATGCATAACTTTGATGCTGATCCAGCGAGGTGACCTTGCAGGGATTAAATTGATGACAGTCTACCTCCATCCATTCCGTATTTGCTGTAGCCAAGGTAGCGCAATCAGGTATAACCTGTTCCTCACGTGGGCTGGCAACGCGACGATGATGCACAAAGAATTTGGTAGTGGTGAGGCCACCATCAAAACCTGGATCCCATTTAAGCTCCACATAGTTATGCCCCACATTGGTAGCGCGCAAGTTTGAGGGTTTCTCTGGTGGACCCTTCTGCTGCAAACGTATGGGTGCGCGTATGGTGTCCAGTGAGTTGACTACACGGCAGGTATACTCTCCATAGTCAGAATGCGTCAGAGAATTAATACGCAGCACTGAAGTATATATGTCATTGTTGTCTGTGGTGGTGCTGATTTCATAATGCCCATCGGAACTCATGGTAAGCGGTGAAGGATTATTGCCAAACTGCCACTGGAACTCTGGTTTGGGATAGGCCTGCACTTTGCAGACTACCTCAGCGCTTTCGCGTATATCGTAGGCCACCTTATTGTACTGATGCAAAACAATGGGCTCATGTTCAATGCGTAGTTGCATAGAGGAGTTGGCAGAGTTCACCTCATTCTGATAGAGACAAGTGTAGAGACCTCTATCTCCCGGCACCAGTTGATTGCTATTGTGACGCGCATTACCGCGGAACTTAAGCATACTCTGAACAGTAACCATGCCATTAGGACCCTGATCGGGATTTGTCTTGACTTCATACAAATTCAATTCCGGCAATATTTCCTGACCATCCTTTAACCATTTAACGCTGGGTGCAGGCTTGCCTTTGGCGCTACAGGTTACTGCATAATCCGTATCCGCAACACGTCTAGTCATATGCTGCTGCAGTTTGGCCAAAAATTGCGGGGGCTGGTGTATTTCAAGCACTATGGTGGCCATCTTGCCAATACCGAGTTCGTTGACAGCATGACAATGATATTTACCCTCATTACCCAGATGTGCCTTGGGTATGGAGTATTGCGGACCTTGTGCCAGTATCTTTTGCGTGCTGGAGAACTCACCGTCCATATCACGGAACCAACGATATTGTGGCACAGGCCAGCCGGGTGGATTGGCCGAACAGGTGAGTGTTACACCATTGCCCACATGCACCACCGGTTTATTGGGTGTAATATACGCCTGACCAGGTCTGTGTCGTACTAGCAGTGCTACCGTAGAGTTGCCCACACGTTCGCTGCGCTCTTGACCCTGACTTTGCATAATATTGACAGCACGGCAAATATAATTACCAGCATGTTCGGCGCGTATGGAGGGTAAGGTTAAGACTTCACCATTAAAACGGAAATCCGGTGCGCCTTCCTTCAACCACTCAATGGTCACTGGCGTGGGATTTGAGGTGACGTTACAACGTATATTGACCGTTTCACCTTCTTCAGCTTCGCGCGTCTTTGATTCAATGACAACGGTGGGCGGATATAAGATGTCCAGTATAAGCTCCTGTTCGCCTGCCTTGCCCAGTCCATTGTCAGCGCTGCACGTGTATTTGCCACCATCCTGTACGTTCACGCGGTGTATGGTGTGAACCAGCGAGGAGCTAATGAAGCGACCATTGCGTGTCCAGCGCACATTCGGCACTTTCGGTTTCGCATCAACGTTACATTCCAATTTTGCAGTGCGGTCACGTTCCACGCGCAGTGGATTCTCTGGTCCGACCTCAACACGCGGATAGTCTGCAATGAGAAATGAGAAACGCCAAGTCAAAATTAGCAAGCTGGCAAAAACTGTGGGGGGTGTCCGTTACATAGAGCCGAGCCGGGACATGTTTGTAAATCAAAGCAGCAGCCGCAGTTTGTCTGCGGCAAAAGATGAAAATTAATAAACACGAAACATTTGGCATAATCAGCAAACTCCGTAACAAGCGACAACAACAACCACGAGAAATTTAAGCCGGACTGTAATTCAATTGGAGCAGAACCATGCCTGAAACTGGCACTGTGGACTGTTGTGTACTCTGGTCTGGTCTGTTCTGGTTTGGACTCTTGGCACAATGACAATGCCATGGCGCATGATTAGTGGCTGCCTATCTTTGTCTGATTAGACACGAAATTCGCCAATTATTAATTGAACTAATGAAGTGTTCGTATACTAGCCGAAATTATCATTCACAGTGCTCAGAACTCATTAGCGGCCTAAAGAGACGCTATCATAATGTTGCTGCCCTCAATGCATTGAGATGTGTGCGTGACGTGAGCGCAAGGTGTGATAGACGTGAGTTGCACGCAAATGCTGAGTGCTGGGAGTAAAGCGGATGCAGTAGATTTGTGTGCGCGCAGCCTAATCATGGGATTATCGATGAGAAAGAAAGGTAACGTAAAGGAATAGGAATGGAAAGGATTGGGTTTAGCATTGCGGCAGAGTGAATATAGAAACAAGAAGAAAAGCTTTGGTATGCGAAAAGATAAAAAAATATAATAGTTAAGAAAAGAAACCTATTTGTTGAAATTTTGCCCAAGACATTTCGTGACACAAACTAAAAATTCATTACGACTCTTATGCCAAATGTGAACATTTAAAGACATAATTTAGCATGACTTTTGGCACATTTTCAAAAAGGCAAGAATTTTTCATACAAACTTTTGTGCCAAGTTTCTGTTTAATTATGTGAGTGCCTTAAAATATTAAGATGTCTTTTGTTTTAAAGTGAATATAACACTTAAAAAATGCAGAAAATCGTATAATAAAAATCTAGTGATTGTTTAGTTGATGCTGAATGCGGGTTTCTGCTGCTTGTGTCGAAACGGTAAGTTCAGAAGGCAGTTGAATTCGTGATTGAGCTCCTTCAAGGCCTATTTGACTAAGAAGATATACTAGAGAGCTTAAAAAGATGGTGGAGTAGCCAAGGGCTACGTAGAAGGTTGGCAAAGTGGTCTACAAGACAGTGCTGTGAAACCAAGTTGAGGAGTCGTTAAAATAGGTTAGCTGAGACAAGAGTATTAGACTAGATGGAGGTATGGGAAAGGGATACAGAAAGTTTGGTGAAGTGGGTTAGAAGATAAAGCGGTTGGCTTAGCCAAGTTGAGCAATCGATGAAAGGTTCAGATCTGTTAGAGAAATCTGTAGTCGTTAAAGAAAGACGGCGTTGAGGGGCAGAGATGCAGGAAGTCTGCTAATGTGGATAAGAACAAGTCAAGGAATCCATTAAGCATATTAACTTATAGGAACCAGTACCAGACTACCCACTTCATAGGTAGCGATGGAGGAAGTTTGGTACAGTGGTTTAGAAGACGGACTTGAGCAGACCAAATTAGAGAATCGATAAAATAGGTTAGCTTTGTTATAGGTACCAGTATCAGACTATCCGATTGTCAAAAAAAAAGATAAAGGATACAGGAAAGTTGTTAGTATGAGTTAGAAGACAGACGTTGTGCCGTTACCATCTCGATGAAAGAGATCGTGTTTGTTATGGGCACTAGTAGTAGACTACCAAAGTCGTTAAATAAAGACTGCATTATGAGAAAGGGATACAGCAAGATTTATGGATTAGAACATAGCGCGGTTACCTGTACTGTTATGGGCAACAGGTCGTCAAAGAAAGATGGTTGTATGGGGTAGGGATAGAGAAAGTTTGGTAATGTGAGTTCCAAGAGAGAGCTTTATGACTCAGCGAAGTTGAGGAATCAGTGAAGAGCTAAGGCCTGTTTATCAGATTACCCAGGAATAATTGTGGTTTTGGGGAAGAGATACGAAAAGGTTAGTAATGTAGAACTTGGTAGAACCAAGTTAAGGAAACGATGAAAGAGCTCAAGTCTATTATGGGCAGCTGCATTGGATTGACCTGTGTACGTCAAAGAAAGCTGGTGGTGTAGGATAAAAGCTACAGAAAGGTTAATAATTAAGGCTAAAAGACAGAGGTGTTGGCGGTAGAACCAAGTTGAGAAATCGATGAAAGAGCTCATGTGTATTATGGGCAGCTGCATTGGATTATACAGGTCGTCAAAGAAAGCTGGTAGTGTAGGATAAAAGCTACAGAAAAGTTAATAATTAAGGCTAAAAGACAGAGCTGTTGCCTAAGAAACCAAGTTAAGGAATCGATGAAAGAGCTGAGCTCTGTTATGGGCAACGGTATTAGACTGCCTCTGTCGTTAAAAAAATTCTGGTCAAAGAACGAGGCTTTAGCTGCTTCCGTTCGCCAAAAACTGTTCAGTCACTTAACAGATGTTGACTACTATCAATCTACCGCTCATCTTCAAAATGTTTTACTCGAAAAAGGTATTTAAGATACCCAATTATAGTACTTTACGCTTTACCAATGTCATTTGCACCTGCCCGTCTTCGAACTGTTTTAGACGTAAAAGGTACTTAAGTTTCCCAAACAAACCATACTACGGTCTACCAATGTCATACTGATTTATTTAGCAATGAGTTCTACCAACAAGCACTCAAACAAGGTATAACAACCCGTTTATTTGCTGACCTTGCAACACTCACTCGCTCACTCACTGGCTCACTCACGTTCAAACATCATTTTTAACTCATCTCTATTTGACTAACCATAATGACTCCTTTGTCATTGTCATAGCCTTGGACGCATTACTTACGGGTAGTAGTTGTCAGTGCACTTGACGACTGTAAGAGATGCAACCTACCGCCCCGCTGCCGTTTGCCCACCCACCCTTCGCTCTATACATTAGTTGCACTATTTGCAACCGCAAATAGCACAAAATTATGCGAACTGCCTTGCCTCAAGCTCTTAGCCAGTGCCAGTGCCAGAGCCAGTGCGCATCACATACAACCGCTTTGTAATTAAATGCCTTTAGCTGCCGCCGCTACTGTGTTGTAGCCGTACTCCGGGCACTATGGGCATGTTGGCAAAGTGTCGCTGCTGGGCTGCCTAATGACTGCCATAAAGTCAGCGTCTCCACTGTGGCACGTCGCCGCACTCGCTCTTGCAGCGTCTCTCTTGGGCCTGCGTCTGGCTCAGGTATTGCGCATTGACAGCTCAGTTC
Source organism: Chymomyza procnemis (assembly GCA_035046065.1). NCBI lineage: Eukaryota > Metazoa > Arthropoda > Insecta > Diptera > Drosophilidae > Chymomyza > Chymomyza procnemis. Next base: position 12,722,268 of record JAWNOJ010000024.1, read on the forward strand.
GGCCGCAATCTTAAGTAAGGCAGACGAGCATACCATAAAGCTTTAGCCTTCTCCACGAAAGCGCCAAAAAAAAAGAAGGAACTACTGCTTTGCCGCACAGCCCGCAAATTATAGTAAATTGCGTGATTTTCGCATTTTATGCCACATTTTGTATTTGCCACATTGCTACCTTTTTAAGTACAGCGCGCATTTTGAGTTGAGAGCAGATTTTATGCCACTGGGCAGAAGAAGGTTACGACGCACTAGTCGTCGCCGTCGTCGTCAGGTGTTCCCAAGTTTTCGAGTTTACTTTTATGTGCGTGTAATTTCATTTGATGCCTTTGGCCCATTAAAAAATTGTTAGAAATTGACGCTTTTTGCTCTTGTTTGTTTTGTAGTTAACCCATTTCTGGTGCTCTGCTACGTTGTCGTCGTCGTCGTCGTCGTCGTACGGCTTAATGGCCTTAAATTGGCTTAATTGTCAGTTTTCGAAACATGTTTTATACATTTGCTAGTTTGGCACTGAGGCTGGTGTGCCGGTACTCTCAATGCATTTGCCGTGCGCGGCGGCGGCGGCATTCCGCACATTTCATAATTCTCATGTTAAACAAACATTAACGAGTCTGGGTAGCTGGCTAGCTCCAGCTTTTGGTCTAAAAATAATACTATGCCTAGAAGCTGGGCGAGCACATGGCCGCCAGTGATTACATGCTTTAAAATTGTACTTTGCGTCCACGGCGTATATATAGCAACTGTGTGCTCTACACTCAATTATTTGTTGTATGACCAACAGCATCGTCGTCGTGTCCATAAATAATGTACAGCTCCAGTTCCAGAGCTTTGCTGTTCCTCAACAGAGAGAAAAAAAAATACAATTTTATGCGTGTTTTGCATATAAATTTCTTACTCAACTGCGGCAGCTAATGGCAACTAAGGGCGAGTCCTGCTAAATTATGTACGCAAATAATTGAATTAGTTTTTTTGAGTACCAGAGAACGAGCGCAAAAAAGGTCCTTTACACTCTTGTCTAACTCGACTGCTCAAGAGGGCGACCCAAAAAGGCACAAAAAAAAAATAAATATAAAGAGAAAAGTAAAATGGAGTTCCGTTTCCGTCGTCATCATCAAATCGTGTTAGAAATATTTTTCCAATCAATTGCCAAATTGTAGTCGCCGTGTTGTACCCCAGACATGGGGGCATATGTATGTACAGCTGCCGCACCCCACCCAATCGACTCACTCACTGTTCCCACTCAAGCCATTCGCTTGGAAAATGCTATTAACGCAGACTGCCCAAAAGTATGCTACCAAAAAAATAAGCCCCTTGTGCTTATTGTACACTTTGACCAAATTTAATTTGTGATAAGCGTAGAGCGTACGTACTCCCGACTCTCCGCATTGCGTATAACTCTTGAGAAATGTGCAAAAAATTAAAAATTTAGTCCCTTTGTGCTGCGTCTTATAAACAATTTATGGCTAATCTGGCAGCAACAGCTATAGCAGCACATAAGTATTAAAAGACCATTAGCTGTATGTGAGGGGGGGTGCCTTGCACAGTGAATCGGTTGGTCATCTCTACCGTTAATTTAATAAAGTTTTCCATTTTTACCATTTTAAGTAAAATTATTTTTATTGCCAATCTATCTTTAACTTTAGACAGTACGCAGCAGCCCTATGTGCTTCCGAAACTTGTTCATATAACGAAGCTATCTTCCTAAGAATGAGTCATTCTTAGTTCAGTACGCAGCAGTATACGGCGTTTTTCTTTTTCAATTCCTTTAAAAAAATGGGAGATATGTCTACTAATTGAAAAGAACAGAGAGCTAACTTTATAGCCGAATCAGAAGGGCGATCTAGAGACTAACAGAGGCAAATAGCGTATATTTGCTAGTCATGCCACTGCTGGGCAGTATTGAAGTATGGATTTAGAGGCGTGTACGCTGCCACTACGCAATTGAGGTTCACAACAAACTTTTTAATACTTTACGTTGTTTGTTTTTAAAAAGAAGTTATAAAAATAGTACGTTTGGGTAGTACTGCTTGACTTGATATGAAATTCAACTAGGCAGCTGAATATTGAATATATTATATTCAAATTCTATAGTTCCAATATATTAAGTTATTCTTTATGTTTTTTTATTGCATTAAATTTACTATAAAAAAGTTCAAACAATGAAATCTGTATTTGCAGCAAAATAGTGAGAAAAAGGAATCTATTTCAAAATTTCAAAAAGAAGTAAAGACAATTGTTTGGATGGCACTGCACGATTTGATATGAAAGTGTTCCAGGCAGCTGCATCCAGTCATCTGAAGAGCTTTGAATTAGACTTACTCAATCAGCTTGTATGATTCCAATAAATTATAAGAATTAGATAAAGAACCATATAATATAGTAGAAAAATATTATCGAATTATTTTTTAGAGTAAAAATTGGACATAAAAAAACAGCAGCACTAGAAGTTCTTTGCTATCATATTATATAAAAACTATCATATATTCAATGCACTAAAAAAATACATTATTATTATTATTTGTCACTAATTCATTTTTACCCCAATATATGCCCGATTGTACCACTGTGCATAGCCTTTCGAATACAGCCTAATACAATCTACGCAACATAAAATTTAATTTTCAATTTTCGCTTTGCTTAACTCAATTTTTGTTGTTTTTTTTTTTGAGACTTGCAACTGCTGCGCGTTGGCTACTTGCCGCAGACGCAGGAACATCCTGGCGCCTACTTGCTTAGTTTTCTAACGCAATTTGTTGGCTTTGCCGGCCAAAAAACGTACAATTAGTTATTAGGCTCCTGCTGTTTTGGCCACTACTGGAGCTCACTGGCTTGCTGGCTAATTTCATTATGGACACGCGTTTGGCATGACAAAGAACTCGGACTTGGACTTGGGCAAAGGACTTTTAAAAGGCTTTCTTTGGACGGCTCCAATGCTTAATCAGGCAAGGCACACCGCACTCCTTCTCACTGCACACCGTTCTTGTAACTGTGTGCGTCGTCTTAAGCTTAAATAAAATGAGTTTCATTTTTATGCACAGCAAGTGGGAGAGCATCAGCAGCTCGCATCATTAGCTGACTTAAAGGAACTTTGTACGAAATGCTGCAAAATTAATTAAAACACAGCAGGTTTGGTGAAGAAAAGTGCTGTGTGCTTAAAAATTAGTGTAAATACCAACTATTTGCAGAGTTAATATTAATTTTAATTAGAAAAGCAATCAAAGCAAAATCGGCAAATAATTTTTCAAGAACGTAAACATTACAGACAAAATCGTACAAGAGAAAAATGCCATTAAAAATAATCGAGCGCGCATTTCGAATGTGTAACCGAGACAGACGCAAAGTGGGCACAAGTGGCACGCCTTTGAGGCACTGCCTTATAAATTGCTGCAAATCCAATTTTGATGTGTGTGGCAACGACTACGGGCTTAGCCCAGGCACGCGCTAGCCACAGGCCACAGCAAACTAGGGTAGGGGAATTAAAATTCGTGTGCGGACTCACTCACTCTGTGGCGGCGCCACAACTAGGGGCGGCAGGGGGCAGTCAACGCCAGTCGTTGTGGCAACCACGCACGCGAAATTGGCAAACAAACATTTGGCCAGCACCAGCAGCAGCAGCGACCACAAAGATAAATGATAAGGCCGCTGCAAAACCCCCAAGACAGCTGTGCGGAAGCGCACTGGCATACAACTACCAGCTGACCCGCATCCCGCATTCCCGCCGAATTCACCCAAAAAACGCACATTCAATCAAGGACAAAGTGTGCCCCGCAAGCTTCAAATCTCTATCATTTGCTCATTGCGTCTGCTTCGCTCTTCCACCGCGCTGTCTGTCTGCTAGGCCAACTTCCTACCTAATGAATACCAAATTAAAAAGCACTGAACGCCTTGAAAACTAGCAAACGGCATGCGTTGCTTGCTCGCCTCTTGGTGGCCCCCACAATACATGCGATACAATAAATTATTGACGCAAGTTCATTTGGCAGCTTCCCGTTGCCACATGGCTTGCTCCAGTGCTGCCACCCGAGTAGCTTCTTTACTTGGGGGCATTCACAATCACACAATTAATGTGTGTGTGTGTGCGTCTGGCTGGTGTTTAATTCGATTGCATTGGAATGTATCTGACAGATGTGCAGACCGGATTTCTTTCTGTAATTTGAAGCCAAGTTGGACTAAAAGGAAAGATGCGCAAGATAAAGGCCACTTGGAATGTGAATTACTATGTAGTTTTTAGCAAGCTGAAAGCTTGTCTGTTAATAATATGATATAAGGTAATACAAAGATTTTTGATTTGCAGAAGAATTCTGTAATTTTGAACGCTATGGTTGGCCATAGAGCCGAAGATAGCTGAAGAAGTATAGCTAAGAGTTTGAAGAAAATCTGTGAAATACACATTGAAGTTATGAAGTTCAATTGAAAGAAAAGTTTCTTAAGTTTTTCATCTCTTTCGGATTATTTAAAATGAATAAATTACAAGAAATCTAAAATGAAGTTCTTTATTGCCTATTTACCTAACACACAAATTATTCATTAATATTTCGTGTTGCACTTGTACTATATATAGCCTCTGAGTTTATTTATCAAATGTATTCAAAATTCGGATTCTTCATCAATTCTACATAAATTCTTAAGTTAACATATATGTGTTTGTTTGAGAAGATTGTGCAGTAAATTTAGAAGAGCATAATTTATCAAAGGTTTTTTAGATATTCAAACATATTTTAAAGATTCGAAATGTAAAATTTGTGTGGGATTCAATACATTTTAAAAGATACTTTGAAGTTGATAAAGATGTGTACTGTTGATCAACAAATTTAAGGCATCTAATCTGATAGACTTAAGCATACAAGTTTGCATTTATATTTCAAGCTATGAATAATCATCTATGTAGATGATAATAGATCTAAAACCTTTAGACTAATTTCACTTCTTTAAATATACTTTCTCTTCATCATAGCAGATTTTCATGACGTTGATTTTTTTGTATAGCTTGAAATGTAATAATTTTCTATTAAGAAAAAACAATAAACTTTAAAGATAATTCAAAACAAGAACAACTTTTTATAATAAAATATGTTTCTGTTTATGCAATAATACGGCTCAGGTTGATCAAACTTATAACTTTCAGAAATAAACTATATCTGCATATTTTATGAAAAAGTTCAACAGCTTTTAGATATCTCAATACATTTTATGCTGCGAAATAATGCTACATTCTGTTTTGTTTCTTAAAAAATTAATATATTTTTAGTTAGATTATAAGTTAAACTTTTTTTATTTTTTATTGATTAGCTTGTATTTTTGAGAGGGGACATGGAAATTTTCTTTATAATGATATATATATTCATTCATATTACTATATTATTATTATTATTTATTGCTAATCTTTTCCTTAAATTAAACTGAATTAAGTTACTTTTCTTAAACTTAAAAAATTTTAAGCATTGATATATATGAAGTTGATGACACATACAAAAAATACATTCTATGAAAAGATCGTAAAAATTGTTAGCATTTTAAAGATATAAAATCGAATTTAAATTAATCAACTCAGACTCATGACAGTGTTGTTGTATATTCAGCTCTAAAGATGATGAAAAATCTTTTGTTATTTTTTCATCGCAACATATTCCATAAAACCTTTAAAGCTTAAAATAAAAATGCTTTATGCTTTGAGAAGATTGTAAGTAAAACTTAAAAGATGATGAAAAATCTAAAATTTTGTTGTAGACTAAACAGAAATGCAGCTTTCATTAGCTAATTATAGAAGCTTTAAAGATGATGAAGAATATTCCACACATTATGTGCTGCTTTGCTGTAACAATCATCTCAATGTCTGACGTTAACTCTGTAAAGCTTTCATCATCTCTGCAAATTCGTTATAACCAGTTCGTTTTATATGCAAAAATTGCATAATTAGCAGCACATTTGTAATCCTTACAATGAACATAAGGTTGCACTTACTACATATCAAGTTAAATGGAAATCTAAAGTTGTACAACAACATAGTCCAAATTGTAGTCATCTCAAAACTTTGCCATGATATTATTTCAGCTAGCAAACAAACCCTCTCTCTCTCTCTCGAAAAAACTTGTAGCTATTTGTTACCATTGACATAAAAGAGTTGCCCTCACCACTAGAAGACATTCTAGCGTTCTTCTATGGCATTGCCACACGTAATGAATCGCCTTTTTTTCAACTATGTTGCAAATGAATGCCTGAATAAGTGTTTCTTGTACCAGCCTGTCAAGTCCAACTGGGGATGTTATTGACCCACACAAATACACACGCACACACGCACGCCTTACTAACTTGGCTACTGGTTTTGCTTCTTTGACTAAAAACTTCAACACACACTCACACATGTTTCGACTTATCACAGCTTCCAAGTTACCGGCTGGCTATATCTCTCGCTCTCTCTCTGTCTTGGCCCAGCTCGTAGCTGTTGGCAAGCATCTGCTGTTGCAAACCTCACACTTGATGCCGCACGCTTTGGAAGCGCCTGGTATTCAAGAGTTTATGTTGCCATGATTTTCATCATCTACTAAATGTTTTCTTTTTGCTTTCAAGTTTTTCTTGTTCCGTAGAACACACGAGTCCACGGTACATCTGGTTTGCAAGCGGCCTTTTGTAACTTGTTAGTTTTCTTTACGTCACTTGAACTTGTTCTCTGTCTTGTTTTCCTATTAAGTCAAGAATTTTTATAGCATTTAGTTGGAAAAGCTCAACATATTTCACAGATATACACACGCCGAGACCACGTAGTCATATTTAGTTTTGGGACCAAGTCAAAGATACGTACGTACGTACGCATAACTCGTGCCTGCTGTCAGCGCATTTGAGCTATGAGTTCTTGTGGTTTTTGCCTTGGCTTTTTATTAGTTTCTTGTTAGTTGTTGTTGTGGCTGTTGTTTTGGTTCTCCACGCTGTCGAAAGTGGTTTAGGGCCTGAGCTAAAGCTTCGACAGCAATGTCAGTGTGTCCACCACCAAGCGAGAGACAGGGCACAAAAACCATTTCAGGCTAACTAGTTGCCAAATTGAGCGCATAAACTAAAACAAACTGCGCCAACACAATACACAACAAAAAGAGGAAACCAACTAGTTTGGCTCATAAATTACAGGAAGATACATTAAAGAGTGACAAACAAGCTCAGAAGACAGCCAAGCCAAACAACACGAATGGTAGTTGGAGCTCAATCGAGGGACGATTCGTTGTTCTAGTGGGCATTAAGTCAAAAACAAGGCAATAATTTAATTGTGTTTTGTAGGCATATATATATGTGGCCTTGAGTTGACTTTTTGAATCATCTCAAAACTTTTGAAGTAGTTACAGGGATTACTTTAACTACATCAGCACATGCATGGGGAAGAGCTTGTATGAGCTGCGCTCTATGAGTGCGACCTAAGTTCAGACAACAACATTAGCATTGAGGCAGGCTTGGATGGCCGATGGTTTTTTCTATGTTCAGGTTGGGATATTCTGTATGTACCATGTACCAAGATGTACCAAGATATTTTCGAGCACGCTTTTGCAAGTTATCTCAAAAAAAAAAGCAAAGATCCGTCGATAAACGTTTGTTGGTATTCAGGCTAAGGCAATTCGTAAATTTTATGCAGATGATGTAAAAACAAGGACTGCAGAGGCGATTTTCTACAGAGCAGTCTTTCTGAGAGTTTATAGAACAAAATCAAGGAACAAAGAGTACAGTGCCCCGAGATAGGATCCAGACAGCAAAGATTCGTAGTGATGAAGAATTTGTACTCCATTGTAGAAAGATGATGTTCATTGCAAGCAGAAGAATTTGGGAAAGCAAAAGTGGGGACAAGTAACTGTTGGCTTTCTTTCATCTTGTGGCCGTAGAAAGTAGAATTAGTCTCATACTCGCTGCAAAACCAAAAGTCGGCCTCTTTTATGTAAAGACCCTACAGTTCGGATTAGGCTATAAACTGTAGGTCGCTATAAAGTGTTTTTGAGACATATCCTAGTTCCGTTTTAAAGCGATGAAAGAGGAAATAGTGCCACTAGAATTCCAGTCGAGAAAGCTAATATAGAGCTTTATATAGATTTTTGACAGTATCTGAAGGCTTAGGAGAAATAAACAGACTCTCTTTATTTCTCAATTATAAGCTGCTTGCTCCGTAAGGACGGAACTGATGCTGAAGATGCAACTTCTGCCAATAGTTGACGCATTATAGTTTTGTTTCTTCCAAGTAATGATAAATTAATACAACATTGAAAAGAACGAAGTATGTAGGCACTAATTTGTTGAAAGAGAGCTAGATAATGTGAAAGATTTGTACACAATTCCTCATGATTCCAAGGTCAGGTGTAGGTCCCTGTTGTCTTCCAAGTGCTCGTAATACGCCTTTGGCGCGTTGACAATAGTCAAGGGAAGAAAGGGTTTTTTTTTTTTTAGAAATCGATCAAGTGGGCGTCGGAAAGTTTAAAGCCATTTCATCTGAAAGATGCTACAATTTTGGTCCCAATTGTGTGGCTTTACTGCGTAAATCATCTTTTCATTTAAAATTCATTGGTTGACGGGCATATCCGTAAAGCAGAGGTAAAATAATGTAAATACCACCAACTTATACCAAACAGAAGACAGATCTTCTGAAGATCGAAAGGAAAAACGTACCTTGAGTTTTTTTGAGACTATCACTTGAAAATAAAGGCATTAGTTAGTTTCACTATTCAAATTTTCAAGCAATTCCTAGAAGCAGTGTAGGATTTCCTTAAATTTAAGCTAAACGGAATTCAACATATTATTGAAATACGCGAATTTCTCAGCTCGCTGTTGCTCTAAACTTTTGTAGCATTCTTTGCTAGAGCTACTTTATTTCTCCTCTTTAAGCAAAAAGCCCGCATAAATGTACCAATGTCATAGTTCCTATTCCTAGGTGTAGCCTTAATAGCTTTTATAATTGGGATGAAAGCAAACTGCCAGCACGTGAGTGAGCTTATCAAAGGCATATACATCTAGGGAAATAGAGGAAGGATACCGCGAAAAGGTAACTCTCCTACCACAATGTAATACGCCAAGGAACTGGAAGGTCGTTATTAACTAGACTAAGTCATTAAGATGACGCCATAAAACGTGTTTACGGATAGTACGGGTCAGCAGCCATTTTAGAGGATGCTCATAACCCAGAAAAACCAAATGTATGCGATATGTAAATGTTATAGTTGCAAAAGAGCTTTTAAAAAGTCAACTCAAAAAGATAGAGCCCATAAAATGAAATCAAAAATGAACTAAAACAAATATTTGGCCTAAAGATTTAATTTGAAAAAAAAATTACTCTATATATGAATTTCATGTTGATTGCAACAACAACAACAACATTGTGGCACAGTTATTGATAAACTATGATTGGGGCAAGCAAATGAACATGTAAACATGAAACGGGCAGCCTGCCCATTGGTAGCCAACTATTTACTTGTATCTCACAGATACACAGCTGCAGTCTGAACCAAATGAACAAACAAAAACAAGTTCGACATAATTATGGTCGAGTGTGTGGGGTGACGGGGTGTGGCAACGCTACATTGGGCTGCAACATTTGGCTTTCATTTTTATGCCACAATTTGTGGCAAATCAATGAAAGAAAAACTTCTACAACTAATTTCCGCATCTCTTTACACTCCACCTCTCTCTCTTCTCTCTCTCTGCCGTGGTGAGTGTATATAAACAAAACGATAAAAATATTCTGCTGCCACACATTTGAAGCAAAACAGCAGCCAAAAAGTTCCAGAATCGTAGCTCCATCAGCCAAAAATTTCCCCTCACACCGCCGCTACGCTACAAATTAATTTAAAAGCCAACAAAATTAAATGGTCAAAAAAGCACACACAAAAAATTACAAAATTTTTCAAATTGTCTGGCCGGAATTTTAATGGTAAACAAAATGTACAAAAAAAAATTAAGCCAAAAAGAGAGAAAAAAATATTTCGACTAAACGAGCAAAGCGGTAATGCGGGCCTCTTTAAATAGGCGCTGGACAATAATATTGACACAACTTTTTTTTCGGGATGCACTCTTAGAGAGAGCATATATGTACTGGAAGCCACTTGGATGGAGTATGGTAGATTGGAAGTGTGGCTTAATTGTTTAGAAAATTTCGAGATCGAATAATGCTCACTCTAATGAATCAGGGTTCGTTTAGTTTTTTTTTAGTAATTACATGAATTTTTTACCATGTAGAAACCTTCAAAAGGTAATTAATTCGGAAGTATTTTAATATCAAAAACTACCTTGAAAAGCAATTCTTTTAATATTCGAATATTATTAGGAAAATTACGCTTTTTACTAATACAGTTCTGTTGAGTAAGTGGCAATTTTTGAAATTCTGTTGGAGCTATTTCAAAATATTTCTTTTTTTTCTGATCCAACATTGATTCAACTTCGAAAAAAAACCTCACCATCCCATTTGTTAATTTATTAAAATTTAAATTCGAAATAATTGCCTCAAAACTAGAGCTTTTGGAATCATTGTTGAGGAAAAATTCTTTATATATTTTTACTTATCTATAAATATTGTTGATTGTTTAGCAGAGCAGCGAATTTCTTGATATGTCTGTTTTCTTCAATATAAACTCCAATATTGAAGTCTTTAAAATTGCTTTGTTTTCAATTAATTCGAAATATCATCATTTACCTACTTTATTTTTTATTTAATTAGAAGTTACTTTTTGAGACTATTTAATATTCGTTTTTTATTGTAAATCTCTTGAAAGAACATTACTTTAATTTTTGTTACTTAATATTGACAATTGTTTAACGAATGATTAAATCCCTTAAATGCATTGTTTATGATTAAAGTGCAGAATTTTGTGACGTTTTTAAAGCAAGGTACATCATTTGCAGGTAATTTACAAGTACTTTCTCCTTTTTATTTTTAAAGCTTTTCAAAGTTCTTTCCTTATTGTAAGTCCCGAAACAAATCAAATTTTCCCAAAAACCTTTAAAACTTCAAATTCAGGTCGAAATAGCTGTTTTTAGCTTTTTATGTAAGTTTCGCATGAATTCAAATCCCAAATTCGCTTAATATCTGGCATATTCGTATTATGTTTAAAATATAGTTATATTTCCTGACATGATACTGTTCAAATATCTAACGTTACTCAGTTTCAATTTATTATTAAATATTCGTAATTTAAACCGATATTCTCATTTGGTTTTAAGCTGTCGACTTTTTCTTCAGTTAGTGCCCGTTCTTTTTCCGAAATAGTGAAGTCAAAGGGCTTATATTAATTTAATTCGAAATTCAAATATGGGAAGCTTGTCAGAGTATTTCTTTTTTAAGTATTTATAACTTTAAAATCTTTAAACTTTTTTTTCGAATTGTTTTGATGAAGCAGTCATGGAAATTATAAATAGTTTAACGGGAATTCAAACTACGTAAGATTTTTTTAAATAATTTTTTTTGATTCCATTAAAGGTATTATACATATTAAAATAGCAATACCAACTTGTCGGAATTTTTTTTCTCAAGTATTTATAACGGCAAAAAGAACAAACTGGGTTTTCACTAGGTTTTGGGATTTAGTTCTATAGCGAGGATAAGGGAATTAGATATAGTTTAAATGGAATCAAAAATTTTAAAGCTCGTAAACATCCTAAAATTCAAGTTCATTTAACATGACTTGGTCCGTGAGAAACATAAATTTCTAGTTAAGTAAATGAATCTTATTTATTTCTGAAATAACAGCAAAAAAACGGGCACTTTTGTAGCAGTCAGTTTGTTATTATAATATAATACAAGAGTCTCTATATGGTTTTCAAAACTTTCTGTATATCATTTGAATTTAAACATCCATAACGGAATACTTCTACCAACATCCCGATTCTCCGCTTTATTCCAAAGCAAAGAATCATCTATAGCTTTCTCCCTTCAAGAGTATTAAATTTTCGATACTATCAATTTCTAGCATTTCCCCGTTCCACTGCTGTTGTCTAAAGAGGAACAAGTACTATATAACACCAATAACAAAATACTAACAACCAACCGTATTATAAAGGAGGAGGCACACATGTGCAGGCCACAAACGACGTCATTAGTGTTGAGCATTTTCCCCTCCGCTTGTTGTTGTTATTATTATTTCTGTTTGTACAGCGAAAAAAAAAAATAAAAATTGGAATAAAGTAACATCAGACCAAAAGTTTTGCCTTTATTTATTTACTTGAGCACCAAATGGGCCAGCGATTTGTTTAGTGTAGTGTAGAGTAGATAGACCCTCGAACAGAACCCGGAAACAGCAGCAGCAGTAACAGTTTATACGAAAGACGTAAACATGAAAATTTTAATGAAGCGGAAAGGTCTACGAAGTCGATATACACTGCAAGCTATGTTTTCTTAAAGAATTTCAGATGGTCCAGTGAATTAGGTGAAACGTTTCTTTTTACGGGTTTTTAGGTAATGTGTAAGATGTAAGAAGGCCTATATGGGCAGTTCGTAATTGTAAACATTTAAAGTTTAAAATTTTGGGGTTACTCACACTTAACACTTCTATTTTATGATAGTCTTTGGTCTTCTTCATAAATGGTGCGCGACAGGTACGTTTTTTAAATTTGTAACCTATAAAATAGGCAAAAAAATTCCCAATTCCTATCCTGAGCCCAAGAAAGCAAAGCCAGCAATGTATACACCTGATACTGCGCAACTCACTGTACGACCAAGAGAATAATACTATACTCAACGTATAGACTGGATATTTGTCTCTTAAGAATGTTAAAGAAAAATTAACCGTTTCGCAGATTATAGGACGACTTGACTCAATCGGTACAAAGATCTATCTATTCATAAATATTAAATTCTCTTTAGTATAACAGTCAAACCATAAACAGATCCTGAAGAATATATCACTTGAACTTACAATGGAATAGGCATTAAATATATGTAATACCCTAAGCCCCACCTTGAAACCAACATAAATAATAAGCGTTGAAATTTCAACTGTGAAGTCTTTGTTCAAAATTTTAATTCTTGTCGAAAAAACCAGATCTTTATACAAGAAACAGCAAGTTTTGTAACCCAAAAAAAAGATACTTTTTCTGAGAAATTTGCATAAAAATAGTTAAATTTTCGTTACGATTTTGATAGTTTTGCATTCTACTTAAGGATAAATATATACAGAAGCAGATATGTATAGAAACATATATGTGGAACTCGCTAGCGTTATGAAAGCGCATTTAATATTTCTAAATCTGAAGATCGGTGGTTCTATACGACACCGATGTATGTGTCTAACTGCGCCATAGATAACAAACAGACAAGATTTACCTAGAAAAATCTCTATTAATTAAAGACACCGCCGTTCGGAATGGGGTTTTAATTGTAGATTCACTGTTCTCTTCGAACAGCTATTAATAGGTCTATGATTATGTTCTGTCTTTAGGAGCAATGTCCATATTCAAGAGGAATCAATTTTTATTTATTTTTTTTATACCGATTGATTGTACCCCAATTAGGGATTCATCCTTGTTTGATAGTTGAATTGCGATTGACTAGAGCTCCGTTTACGAAGAGCTTAAACTATGGTGAAGAGATCGGTACACTGAGAGCGCAGATTGCAATTGTAAATGTATTTTTACGATATAATAAACCGGATTAAATTTAATAAAAGTTTTTTAAAATTTTCTATTGTTTAAATATAAGGCACGCTTTCTTCTTCAAAACCGTACAAAGACAAAAAAAATTGATCTATTTAACTCTTGAAAATTAGCTCATTTCTATTAAGTTAACAAACACAGTTTTTATATAATTTTATAAGGCTTGCCTTCATCTTCAAAATGGGAAAATTTACAGAAAAAGTTTTCTGAGTTGCTCGTGAGCTAATTTTTCGAAATATTGGCTTTTCTAAACAAATCTCGTGTGGATATGACAACTTTTATATCGCAAAAATATGTAACTGAAGCAACTTCGGTACGTTTAGCTCTGTTGCTTTTGGAGATTCTTACTGTCGCACGGACTAACCTAAGTCAGTTGAAATATTTGACTCCTGGTACTGGTCCTATCTACCGCACGCACTCACTGTATAGTAGAGTCCATAAATCTTGCATACCCTTCAACTCAAGGATACAGTGTATAATATTTTTGGAATGTTGTAAATTTACATTTAAACTAGGGGGAGGGAGAGACTGAGAGAGAGATAGCGAAAGAGTGAGAGGGCGAAAAAGAGAAAGATAGAGAGTGAATAAGAGACATCAACAAATGCAGCGTGCAAGCGAGTGAGAGAGATATACCCAAATTAAAACAGAATTTTCTATACAAAAAAATTGCTTATTTTTTATGTTTTATTTCTCGCTTTGTTTAACTTTTTGGGGCGGCTGAAAGTTTTGAGACATGAAAATTAAACACAAACAAACAAGCTGAAGCCCCTCTATGTGTGACGTAAGCTTTAGGAGTGCACAGAGACAACGTGAAGAGTGCTGAAGCTTCCCCGAGAGCAGCCTAGCGCATAGCCATAGAGCGAGCATTAGGCGCAATAAGGAATTACTTGGCCAAAACGTATAAAATAAATAAAACAAAAAAAACTTTTGCTGCACGTGTAGCATGGCATTGACCCCTGCCGCAGCTCCGCCCCGCTACACGCTACCCAAACAACATAATAAACTCAATTCGCGCACATTTCACTTTATTAAGGGGGCCTAATGCCTGACGCATTATATAAAAGTTTTGCAGTCTCAAGTCCGTAAAGTGCCATTGTCTTGACGTCATTATGAACAATATGATAATGACGACGATGATGATGATGATGATGATGATGATGATGATGATAAGAGAAACATTCGCGCTATCTTTTGACCCAAATAATTAAATTTTGCCCCCTTTTTTTGTATGGACAAACGAAAAGTTTTTGCTCTTTGCTTGCAATTTCTTTGCTTAAATGAAAGTGCAGCAAGTAAAAGCAGGAAATGGGGTGCATGCAATAAGGCTGGGAGAGCATGACAGTGTCTTAGTTGAAGGGGCGAAACATGAAGAGAGGAAGCAGACGCTCTAAGCTAACGAAAATTATCAAAGTTGCATTTAAGGCAATTTTATTGCATTTTGGTGTTTAATTTATATTTTCCACAAATTAAGAAAAAATGTTTAGCAAAACTTTCTATGAAATTTTTGCGGACACAACTGGCTATTTACTAAAAAATATTTTACAAAAAGTACGTATACCATAAAAAATTGCACAAATTAAATTATTTTAAGCCGCATCATTTAAAAAACCAAATACTGTATAAAGTTTTTTTTTTACTTATTTTTAGCCACACTTAGTTTAATTTAATGGCTGCAAAAAAGTTTGTTTCAAATATTCGTATTGGGACAAAACGAATATATAAAAATATTACTTTATTTGATGTTGCAACAGAAAAAAGCTTAGGCAGAGGCACAAAACATATAAAAAACAACAAATGTATAATTAATAAATATTTTAATTTAAGAAAAATAAAAATTGCAAAAGCTGCGTTTAATTTTTTACCCGTTGAAAAAAATGTAAAAAATTAATTTCAATATAAAGACAGCATTCTACGTGCGAAACTTTTCTATTGGTTTAGATAAAATGTAACACATAACATATTTCGTTTTTTATTATTATATATATAATTTTCTTTGGGCTTGAGAGATCATTGTTGTTTCATGTAATAAAGTTGGTATCTGTTTATACTTTTGCTATTCTTTCAAGAAGTCATTACTATTTGAAGTACTTATGCTTGAATAAATAAGAATACAAAAAAAAAAAAATTAAGTTAAGTAATAGTTTCAATAAAGAAGCAAATTTCAAAAATTTTAAGTTTATATTCAAAATTCCTTTTAAGAAAAGTAAACGTTAAAACAATTTTTTTTTACATTTTATACATAATATGCGTGTCTAATCAGTTAAGAGTTTTGGTTTTGAAACTGCTTTCGAAATTTACTTAATTTTTCAAAAATTTAAAAAACTGCAACTTCTCTTGCCTAAAAAATTGACCAAATCATATCTAGTTGCTCTGCCCCCTTTAAAATCTCGTTCAGCCACTGCAGCTTTTTTTTTTGCTGCCTTCAGCCATTGCATGTCCTTGGCAATGCTTTTTGCCATTTTTGCATTTCATTTAGTTTCATGTAAAATGAATTTAGTTTCCGTATTTTTTTCAGTATTTTTCAGTATTTTTTTTTTTGGTTTTTTTTTTTGTGTGGAACTGCCATTGCATGTTGTGACTGCATTTATGCAGATTTCATTGCATTACATTTTCTGTAAATATTTAGTTAATTTTGTTGCAAGCAAAAGGGAAGGAATCCCTTTATTTTTGTATTTTTTTTTTTTTTTTGTGTGTATGCAACATGCAGCAAGCCAAGTTAGTTGGCCATTTTGTTGCACTTAAAGTGAGCGGCAAGTAGTCATCGACGCGTTGCAAATAAACTGAGCGGAAACGGTAGCAGCTAACAACACACATGCCACACTCTACACACACATAGGAAACCTGCAACGTGTGCTACGTTTGTATTGTCTTCAGTTGGCCAAAGGCATAAAGTCAGCTGGCATGCAAACACACATATATTTACACTGATGGCACCTTTGATGATGTTGGCTTTATGTATCTGTGTATCTGTATCTATGTATCTGTGTGTGCGGCATAACTTGAGGCGCTTTTACTTGGCATTGCGTCAGCTGCAACCCATTGCATTGCAACATCATGCAGCATACCTACGTGTTGGCCACATGTCGGCCCTCGGGCCAACAGACCCACAGCAGCAGCGGCAGCGGCAGCATTATCATCATCATCATCATCATCATCACCAACAAAAATACACACCAGAGGCATGCATGCTGCCGTCCATAACTACTCCAACGATCCCTTTTAGCCCTGGGCCACTGTTTTTGTTATGGCAGCAATGGCGCCTGCGGGCACTCAAGCAAAAGCCGCCATGGATGATGCACCACCAGTGCAGCATCAGCTGCATTGGAGGTCTCATATGGGCGGTTCTTCAACAAAGTGATGGACTAATTTTGGGGTCAATGTTGAAAATAATTTTGTTGGTTAATAAATCTTTGGAAAAATCTTTACGCCATCTCTCAGTGGACTTTAAAGTAGACTCGTAAGGTTTACCAATTTGCAGTAGGATGACCCTTCAAGCTAGGTTTCGATTATAAGAAAACTATCTTATTACATATACCCAGATTTTGCATTGAGCGGCATCTACTTCCAAGTGCGTACAGCAAACCCGTGGAGTTTATAGTTTCACAGTTTTTGCAATAAGTGCGTCAAACCTTTGGAATTTCTAGATTCCAAGCTTTAACAATAAATCGCCTCTAGTTCCCAGAACGCAGCCCTTGCACCTCATAGACTCCAAATTTTTGCCATAATCCGCATTTAGTTCTAAGTGCGCCAAACGTTTAGAGTTATCTATTTCCTTGTTTTTTCTACAGGGTGCGCCATCTGAATCGGGTCAAAAAAGGAATCGAATAACTTTGACAATTTTCAACCGATCGGCTTCGCCACCATAATTTATAAAAGTTTGATCCAGTACAATCATGTAGCGCTATACACCTCAAGAACACGTCCAAATAATGTCGCTTTATATAGAAAATAATCGTTCAGTTGTGATTGTGATTGTGCTGATGAACCGCATCTAGTTCCAAATGCGCTAAATACTGGAAGTTTCTAGATTCCAAGCATCTGAGTGTCAAAGCCTTGGCGGTTATCTTCAAACCTCAACCAGCAGCAATAAAATATTGTAGCTGATCATTTTTACATATTTTTATGCACTCAAACTATTTACTCATCATTGCCATTTTCACACCTTAAAATGTTTTCAGAAAATTTTCTAAAAATTTTCAAAATTCACAAATTCCATTTTCAACCAAAAATTCTTTCGATTTGTAAAGGTTTCGCCCTGCTACATTTCCAGCATATAAACGTTCTGTTTATTATGCAACTTTTTTTGTTTTTGTTCTTGTTGCTGTTAGTTGCCGCTGCTGTTGCAAGTCAAGTATAGCTGCTCCTCGACTAGTCCCTCTCCCCCCGCATACCGCACACCTCTCTAACGTTGATGCCTCAGCCAGCAGTAAATGTAAACAATGCAAGCGAAATGTAAATAAAATTTTTTAAATTAACTGACTGCCTCAGCGCACGTGACTTTGCCTTCTGCTGTTGCAGCTGCAAACGGAAATGTACTACATACTGCACACACTCACACACACAATAACACAATCTTACACGCAATCACACATACACAAATAGACTCACACATACATGCAACAATATTATATTCAAGATGCTTGTGTTTCATATTGCATTCAATGGCAAGCAAGAAAACAAAAAACTTTGGCCATTTTATTTTTCTGTTGTTTTAAAACGATATTGCTAGTTGCTAGTTTCGTTGGTAGTTTCTTCGAACTATACAGGTAACTCCTACTAACGAACTACTTTGACATAAACTTCTTTATAATGATATATTATTTATGTTGAACTGTTATGACAAACATTTTGTGAGCAATTTATTTGGCACAATACAGTGAGCACTGGCATTGAGGGAAGGTAGTCGTGAAGGCGAATTACGGAATTCGAAAAATATATATAGAAGTATATAGAAATAAAGATGTTTTTGGTTCGGTGTCGATAATTTACGGAATTTGAATTAAAATTTTTAAATATGTGGAAAAATAAAAGTTCTAAGTCAAAAAAGCAGCAGCCCAACACTTGCAGGAATAAAATGTCCTAAGTCGTTTGAATGGTATATCAATCTGCGTTATTGGTCTTAAGGCATTTTGGGACAAGTTATAACTGGTTGTTTCAAAGTCTATTTTTATTCCATATGGATATGCTATAATCGCTCGAATAGCATAAGAGCATATCTATTAATAGCATTTCCAACCTTAACTAGCAGCAATAAAATATTAAAGCTGATCATTTTTGGAAATTTAAACTTGAACTATGACGCCTTTTTAGGAAGTTCCACGTTTCGACATATTTTCAAAATCCAAAAATTCTATTTTCACGCAAAATACTTTTCCAATCCGTGATGTTCTTAATAAATAGAGATTTACTTAGACAAGCATGTATACTAGCGATTGGCAAGGCTTGATGTTCGCTACGTTTACAACGCCCTCGAATCCCCTTACAAGCTCAAAATGCTCTTCTTTATTCTACCAAAAAATTTTAACCTATAATTTCAAAACCCGGCAAAAGAAACTAATAATATGCCACTTTTTTGAGCTAAACATAACACATTATACTTATAAGATACACATGATCGCCATCTTTCCAAAGATCTGAATACTAAATATCCAGCTGTTTTATCAAAAAAAAAAACACACTCGGTAAGACCTTCCTCTGCACTCTTCAGTAAAATTTGTATTTAAAAACTGTGTAGTTATTTTTCAAAGTAAATGCATATTCCTTTGAAAGCAATCTTCGTAAAATATCTGTAAAATTCATAACCGGTTCAGCTTCTTTTTTGTCGAAAAATTTAAATATTCAATTTCAATATATAATTTAGACCTACAATTAGACCTACGGTTTTAGAGGCGTGTATGTTATCCATGACCAACGAAAAGTCACAAGTCTACAAAAAAATGTATTCTTGATTTTTACTTGGTAATAAAAGTTATACAATTGCACTAAATAATGTAGCTGGGCCACTGTAGATAACCCCAAAAGTAGGAAAAAAGAAACGCATTTGCCAAAATATCTTAAAGTTGCGACGAGTTCGGAAGTCTGAATCGAAACCTGCTTTCTCGTAAGTATTTCTCAGCTTTTCAACAAAATTAGCCATATTGGCAGTATCATTAAAAACTAACCAAGAACGAGTCAATTTCGTCAATAATTGTAGAAATCTCAGAAATGGTAAGAAAATTAAATGTTTTGATGAACTTATTTTCCTTATCAATGCTGTAAGCGCTCCAAGAGCAACCGCTGATTATATATCTATATTATTAGCTGTTCAAGTGGTCAGGGAACTATAGTTTATAGCCGTGACTTTATTTCAGGTTTGCTTAAGCAAAAAGCGTATGTTTGCTAACCGTGTCAGTGCTAGGCAAATAAAATAAATAAATAAAATTGAGTTCCGGAAAGATGCATATTTTATAGTTTAGCAAACAAATCCGAATCTTAGGCTAGAGTAACTTGTCCTACGATTCCGTTTACTTTTTTCTTAATAAGAAAGCATTTATTTCTCACAATGCTTCATAACATTCTTCAATTTAATGCGGTTGCTTTAGAATTAACAACATTGAACTACACCAACTCTGCTCTTTATACTATCCACAACCTTCCACCTTCTCTCTACATTTCCTCTAGGCTTCACTGTACTCCAATCTAACAACATTTATGTTGCCCGTTGTTGCTGCCACACTCTTTGAGTATTTGGCTGGCATTTTAGCTTTTGTAACTTGTGCCATTTGTTGCTGTTGTTGTTGTTGCACACTTTCAACGCGTTGTTTTCAATGTTTCATAGTTTTTCCGTATTTTTTTCCCCAGTTATACAATTTTCAGTTTCTTTTGCTGGCTTTTCCTGCGGCACGCCTCATAGCAGTTTCGTTGTATTTTCTCAATAGTTCGTTCTGCCATGGTTCCCGCTTCTATTTTGCCTGCGAGATCCCCCAAAAGAACTATATGATTCTTGTTTGGAGTTTGTGTACCAGATGTTGTTGTTGCTGTGACTGTCAATTGTTTCTCTTACATATTTTTTGTTTCTTCGTTTTGTTTCTGCTCTGTTGCAGCAACATGTGCGCTGTAAAAGTTTTTCGCCACCGCCTCCCCACGTCGAATGCTATCCCGAGTGTGCGAGTCGCTCTATGCAACAACTACAACTCTTTACGGGCGTAATAAATTTATATGTAGACGTTGATATGCATTAAATATTTTGTGTGCCACTTGCCGCACCGTGCTCGTGCCCCCTCCTACTATCAGCATCATCAACACAGCAACAACAAGAAAAAACAAAAAACAATTTCAACAACAATAAACTGGCAATAGATACTCGACTAACAGCATTGTAAGAAATATTTTTATTCTATTTTCATTACTCAAATAGCCCGGAGCATACGCGTTTTTCATCTATGCACTGAGAGAAATCTGTGTGTTCGGGTTGGTTGGATAAGGGATTATTTCCACTTGCACTTGGTTGCATTTTCGAAGTTCCTTAGATTATTTAAAAATTTTAGTTTTTAAGCGGCCTGTGAGAAAAATATGGGAAATGCCAAGTTCTATTTAATGCAAATTTTATGATAAAGTATATTTTCAGATAACAGTGAATTAATAGCTGAACAGAATTTGAGAAAGGAGAATAATTTGAATTGTTGTCAAATTAAACTTAATTACTTCGAAATAAGAAGATCTTTATTGTATCATGAGCTAGCATCCGAAATACTCAAACGATCTACTTTGCAAAACGAACTTAATAACTTAGTAGTTGCAAGAAGACAAGACAAAGTTGCAGAATCAAATGCGAATAGCTTATATTTATTGTTTGAGAAAAATATATATACTAAGTTATTATATTTACCTCAAGCAATCTAAATTATCTTGAAACTTGTTGTTCTACTGTCCGCACTTCGGAAAACATACTTAGTTTTTGACAGTTTCTGCATCAAATAAGGTAATAGCTATATTATCAGCTGCTCAATAGTTCTCTTTCCCAAACAAAACTTTATTGTTATTTTTTTGACCTTATGTTGTTTTAAGACTTCTTAGCTAATTAAATTTCCAAAAAGCACATAATTTTTGGCGTTACATATTCGAAATTAAGTTTTGAATTATTTCGAAGAAACATGAAATACTGTTGGGCAAGACTTTATCAGTATATTTTAAGCTCGAACCCTAGATATTTGAATGACTTTGGAAAACAAACTTTGCTTAAAATTAGTTTAAATTTTAGAGAAATTATTATCTGCACAATAGAGCAAATTCCCAAATAATGCAATACTTAATTTACTGTTTTTGATCCTTAGCTTCACTTTTCATAAAATCTAAGAAAAGTTCATTATTTCTGGGCTACAATTTGAAGACCAAAAAAAATTGGTAAAGATGGCCTTTTTAGCTTATTTTAAGAAGTTTGTTACCAGTTTTAAGTACTGAATGCAGTATTGCTTAAATATACAGAAAAACAAGTAAAAGTAAAGAGAAGAAGAGGTCTTAATGATATGTATCCTTTAGTTAAAGACACAAAGGGTATTATATAGAGTTGACATGTTGTTCAAGCACAGAATACTTGTGGTAGCATGCAAACTTAAGAAATTAATTGTAAATTTAATAGTTTTGAAATTTTTCTAGACTAAGTAAGCACTTTGAATTTTTTCGAGTTCAAGTAGATTGTGGCTGCCAATAGTGGCTGTGTACTCGCCTCTCAAACCGAGCGGCGTAGGATCGATTCCACACTGCAGCTCTGCATTTGCCTAGCACTAACACAGCTTGCAAAATAAGGTATATTTGCCTAGACATATGACTAGCAAATAGACGCTATATACCTAGGAAAATCAGCTCGTGCTACGGTCTTTGGACCATAGTCAAGGGAAACAATTTTTGTTTTTTAATCGCAGATTCGACTATAAACTATAGGTCCTTATTCTCTACGAAAAGAGCTATTGCTAGTTAAGCGATATATATTTATATCTCTAGAGGATTAACTCAATTGTAGTCTCCGACTTTTTCTCTCAGTGCACACCACTGTATGTCACTTTATAAAAGCTTCTGCGTGTGTGTCTGTGGCACATGTTAAAAATGTTCTATTATTTCAACATAAAAACATTAAAAAAACAAACAAAAAAAAACACAAAACCCGAGACTTTTATGTAGTTGCATTTGTTTAGCTTTATAAAGCGTAAAACTTTTTAATTAGCAAAAAAACATATTTTGGCTGCAAAAATTATTGCACAATAAATACAAAAATTCCACAAAATTTGTGGCTGCATTTAACACGCACATACACACACACAGAGATCCAAAAATCCATATTACAATGGCAATTAAAATGCATTTGCATTTATACATTAAACAATAGACGAAAAAGCAAAACAATAATAAAATATTTAATAACTATTTTTGGTTTAAGGGCAAAATGTTGTAATATTTTGAATTTGATTTACAAAATATTTTTAGCCAATTAAAATGCTAGCCAGATAGCAGGCAGGCAGGCAGTTCTTTCACAAAGACACAGGATTCCAAATAGCTGCCAGCCAATTTGGATAAAGTTTTAAATAAAAAGCGTATTGCAACTGATGGAAATACACTCAAAAAAAAATTGAAAAATAATAATAAAATGAAAACAATTGGCAGGCTTAAATTTAAAACAGACAAAGCCTAAAGTTCTATTTCAACTAGCTGCAGATATATTTATTTTATTTTAGTTTTACTTCAACTTTTATTTCTACAAATATTCGGGCGTTTTCATTGGAAAATGTCAAATGTTTTTAGAGACCTTAATCAAAAATTTCATACTGTGAAAATAAGCAGAAATTTAGCTATGAAATTTTACTTAAAACAAATATTAAATTAAGTTTTATTTGTCTGCTGCAGCTACACGTTTGGGTTTGTCAGCTAAAAACTAGTTGGGATTTAGGCGCTTGAACTAGGTCTACTGGTAATGGAGGGCTTATACAAAATCAAATAATCCACATATCAGCTAATTCTCTGTAAATTATAGCTCTTTGGCTATTTCATGATTTCAATTGCTTTTGAAGCCCTAAGCTTTAGCTTTTAGTTTATTCGTAGAACTACTTTCAATTCGACAGATTAAAGATTCAAGCCATTTTTCTAATTTTTCGAATTCGCAGATCCAGACTCTTGGCATGAGGGATTATTTCGTAGTTTCGCATATTTTTATGTAACAAACTTGTTTTCAATATCTCATAAAAAGCTCTTCATACTTTAAATTGTTATCTATTGAACTAAATTGCAAGACTATAAATAATAAGTATTTTTTAAAATCTTTAAGTAGCATTACCTCCCAAAACTATAATTCTAATAATTTCGAACTGCTAATCTAAATGCTTAGGAAACTAAGATAGCTCGTACAATACAGTTTATTCGTATAACTACTTTTAAATCGTTAGATTGAAGATACCAAGCTATTAAGCGAATTTTTTGAACACGTAGACGCTTCTCATGAAGGTTAATTTCGATTTTTCGTATATTTTGATGTAATATTCTTCTCTTAAGTAACATTTTATTCCAAACTTTTCAGCATATTGTGGCCCTATCAACACAAACTTCAATTTTTAACATATACACATCTTAATGAGTTCTTTTCAGATTTCTGTCTCGTATTTACGTTAAAGTACGGACACGCCGGCCCCAGTCCTGCCTGCAAAGAGAGTAGACTTTCTTCAAATGCTCCAATTCTTTACGCAATTTCGCATCCAAGTTCGAAGAGCCAATACTTGCCATCAATAATATGCTTTTGTCTGTTAAGGAATCAGTTTGACACTATGTATTGCAAAGGGTTCGAAATAATGACGAAAATTTTATGTATCTTCTGCTCATTGCACTCGACAACAAATCTACAACTGTCTTCTGCAACTTTATGTTGGATGTGCAGCGGTCCACACCCTTAATGGCAGTCATGACATGACTTCTCGACAAACGACACTTTGCACTGTTTCTACCAAGAAAATTTTTAATTTTTTTTATTGCAAATATTTCGTAAGAAGGTTCTGCATTCAAATCTTAGAGCTGTTTCCCATTTTCCTATAGTGTCTTATGCTAAAAATGTTCATCCGTATATCTTCGAAATATTTCTATTGAAATCGGACCGCTTGTGCAGGCCTCACATATAGAAAGACAGCAAAAACTGTGCTGCTAAATTACTTTAAGAAAATTTAGCCGATTTGAGCTTAAACCTCTGTTGGTAAATAAAAGATTTAAAATTATTTTAAAATTTTTCGAATAAGCTAACTGGAAGATATTGGGGACTTAGTAATTTACACTAAATTAACTAGTATCGATTAATGATAAATATAAAGAATATCGATACAATGTAATACAAAGAAGACAATAAAAAAGCTCACGTGTATAAGACACAACACTTTCTTAGATTCTTCGTTTAAAACTTATTCTTAGAACAAAAAACTTATTTTTACTTTATTAATATCTTAATAAAATGATATCAAGATATACATTCTAATTCCTTAACAAATTCTACAAACTTAGCTTAACATAATAAGAGGTAGAGATAATCCAAAGTCCCAATCGGAGATAGTTCATAAAAATTGTAAAAACGTAAATAACGTAACGAATTTTAAAATTTATATCCAACTTCTTTGGGCAGCCAAACAAGATAAAAAGAGACCCAATTTGAATGATTTCACAAAAAAGAGGTAAAGATAGTTCTAAATGCTAATCGGGGATAATCCATTGTATTGTATAACTACAAATTTATAATTCCGAAGTGCAAAATCTATATCCAATGAATGATTTCACCTAAACTCCACTATATCCTAACAAAATTAATATTGCCATAGGCAATTTGAATATTTATTCGAAATTTTGGCTAACTAATCTAAATACTATTACGCATTAAAATTCTTTTAAAAAAAATGTCTTGAAGAACAAATATCATTTACTAAGCCAAACAAATGGAAATTGCGCACTTTTGGAAAATTTTTGTTTTCACATTTTGAAAAAATGACAGCTACAACAAACATTACCATCAAAGTTTCGGCAAAACAATTTTCCTCTAAAATTGCTGTCAGGAATTGTTCCCCACTAAAATTGCATTTCTCAAGATTTTCCAAAACAAATAGTTGCAAAAGTTGCCTATTTTTAATTTGCAGCCAACAGACAAACAATTTTCCAAAATAATTCGCAATTCCAAATTGTAGATTTCGCTCACGTCTGAGCGAAACAAATGACAGCTGACAAATGCGCATATGGGTCACTTTTTCATTTGGAATTGTTAATGCCAATGAGTTCCTTTTGGTTGCACTCAATTGAATATGTTGCAACTACAACTCGCATGCAGCCAGCCGATTTAAACGATAAAAGCAAATTGTACTAAAAATAAAAATGACCAAAAATGCTCTCTGGCAAACTCTGATTTCCATGGGGGAAACAAAATAATGCTGATGTACGAAAAATCAACGTCAAATAAGCGTGGAAAATGCACAAAAATTTACTATGAAAGAAGTTTTCTAATTTGATAGCTGATCAGTCAACATGCCGCTGTCTGTGTGGGTGTGCGGGCGGGTGTATGGTGTGTGATTGGAAAAAATGAGTGTGTATGAGTGCGACTGTGCGTGAATGAGTGTAAGTGTGTGTGTGTGTGTGCGCGCGCTCAATTCATAACAGTTAGACAACGCGGCGTATGCTTTATATATTTTTGCTGTTCCAATGCTTTAGGCAAATACACACACACGCTCACAATAACACACAGATACTTACACTAACACACACAAGCACACCCACAATATCCTCTCTTATACACACACACACACACACACACACACACACACACACACACGCTCAGCCTCACACTCACATTGATAACGCTGGGCAACTTAAATTGCATAGCATAATATTTGCACATATGAAAATGCCAACAACATCATGGCAAATATCAACACCAATAGAGGACAATACGCGGGTAGGCTGAGAAGTTATTAGTTAGAAAAGTGGCTCAGCTTTAACTTCGCTAGCAGCAGCTGTTTGCAAATAATCTCTAAGGTGGCCGCGTCATCTTGATTTCCTTATCAGTAGCAACATTGCGATACTTTGGAAAGTAATGATTATTCAATAAGATGAAGAATTCGTCGTGATTTACGAGAACCAATAAGCAGTTCCGCTTGGGACTTACGGGCTTAAAATCCATTGGTAATCAAAATTCAAAGCAAGTGATCTGGTGATGAAGATTTATATTGCGTTTAGGATTCGCCTCTTTGTTCAGAATTCATCATCAATAAAAGTTTTGAAAATAAATATCCTTCGATTGGTGAAATTTGCAGAAAAAGTTTAACGAAATAGACGAGTTGAAAGTTCTAAAACCTACAATTTATGCGTTACACATTTTGCAAGGCCCTTTAATAAATCTCTATTGGGTACCCGAAGTAATTAATTGCGTTTACGGATTGTTATATCACTTTAAAGGCGTCTAATTTTTTATATGGAAAGTAGCGGGAACTCTGGCAAAAGCAACCCATCATGCTGGGTTGGCACATTCTATATGCTCTCTAGCTAGAATACAATTTTATGCAGATATGTCAGCTCATCGTCACCTTTTTAGGATAACTTTTTGCTCAAAAGGTAGAAAAGGATTCAGAGTCTAAGCCGAACACTATATGCGGTCGACCTGTCATCCAAAGCGATTTACAAAACTGAGCAATTTTCCAAAAAATACAAAGAGAATGATGATGAACATAGGCTTAAAGGCCGAGACATTGTATGGCACGCTATTATCCTGGAAATGAGAAAATAGTATATAGTCTACAACTTCTGAGTGTATGACTTCTTAGACAATCCATTCAGCTTCTTGGATTACCATTTATTGAGGAAGTAGGCAGTTTGGGATTTGTGCTGATTAGTGATGTTGATATCTCTTAAGCTTTTCTAACTTACGGCGAAGCGAATTTAAAGATTTATGATACTAGATTGAGGATACTATTATATTATTATTTTACAACCTCAGGCCATACTTTATCCGTAGATTTTCTACTCATTTACGACTTCTTTATACTCATTTACTCCCTTCAACAATATTTTTTTCTCTTTCTTCATAATAAAATAAAATGCAGAAACTCGTATTTACTTCGCTGTTTGTTGGCCTTTTAAGCCTTAACTTTCTTACACATGGAGAAGTTGCTAATATGTTCTTATTTACACAAACATGGCAATCTCGATTGAACGCATTTAGTCAGTTCGGAGTGCATACCTATTGGCTGTATGTCATCCTACAATAGACTTGTATCAAAGCATTTCTTCTGCCGATACAAAACAAGTTTGGAATACTAGATCAGTAATTTATCGATTTTTTTTCGTATTTGAAAATTACGATTGTTTTTTTCGAGCTTTGAGTCCGAAAGATTTCCGCATGCCATTCATAAGAGCACTGACAAATTCTTTCTACGAATATGCAAGACTGTAGGTAATCTACAACCCCAACTTTCTGGCACACTTAAAAAATTAGAGCACCTTCAAAGCGTACTTGGAGTATCTCTACACCTGCCCTCGTTCCGCTACAGACAAAACCCCTTACTTATAGACAGTTATACTTGTATACATTCAGAGCCCGTAGAAAACATTTTTCGCTCCTTACCATTGTACCTATACCCAACTCATTGCTCCACATCCTTTCGCTCAACCCACCTCTCCACTCATTGGACAAATTTTGTAAATAAAATTTTCGTGCGGCTTGTGCAAATTTGCGTACATTGCCAAATTGCATTGCGTCGTCAGCGCGTACAGCGACGTCAACTGCGCAGTTAACGTCAACGTCAACGTCAGCATCAGCGTCAACGTCGTCAGGCTATATGAGTTTTGTGAAAATATTTTCATATGCGTTACCAGAGCGCAGCAGCTCCCGAAAAGCCAAATATACGAGAAACGCATTCAAACGCAAATGCCAAACTCAAACAAATGTGCAAAATTAGCATTTTGACATTTCAATTTTGAATATTATTGACATGTTTATTGAACAGCGGGGACGGTTAGCTGTTTGGGAGTGTGGGCGGCACTGTAATGTATATTAGTTGGGGGAGGGGACGGGCTGACTGAGTCCGGCTGAACGAGCGCATAAGCGACCGGTTTCATTGATTCACAAAATTTACTTTAATTAGCAAGCGAAGCTGCTGCTGCAAGAGCAAGAGCAAGCGACCTACGATGACCGACCAAATGAGCTGAGCGCTGAACGAGAGACGAGTCCACTGTGGAGGAGTGCGTCAGTCAGTCAGTCAGCGCGTGCCGATCCGGTTGGCTCTATACATGTGGTTTGTTTTGCAAGTAAGGGGAAGCAGCGAGCGCTTGTATGCGGGCGTTGTCTGTTGAAACAATGTGTTGGCATTGTCAGCTCTGGGTTTGGTTTGAACTGGTCTGGACAAGTGCGACGCGTGCTGCCTTACCATGTTGACATCATCATCATCATCAGTAGCAGCAGCAGCAGCAACAACAGCAACAATAACAATAGACCATGAGAGTTATGACAAACAATTGAAATATGCACTCTGTTTGTGGATTGTTTAGTTAGGGGTTTAGCTGTCATTGATAAGTAAGCTATGCTAATGCAGTGCTATCTCTGCTTGCTTTGGGTATATGCAGTATATATGCTGTTCCACCCATCAACCCTCCCAGCACTGCTGTTTGGCTGCATTTTGAAGTTATGTACACTGTTGGTTTTCTTACATTTCCAGTTGAGCTTAAGTTTTGCTATGTGGTTTTGCGGTTCTCTGGGTGTTTGGGTGTCTCCTACTACGTTGTGTTGTTTACTTGTGCAGTTAATCCTTGAAAGCTCTCTTACTGCACAGCAGTCATGTTGCATCTGAAGTCATGGCCTTTGACAATTTAAATATTTTTCAGTTAACTGCTTGAAGTTGCTTTTGGGTTGGGGTCACTCTCATGTGCTCTCTCCTAGCGTAGGTAGGGAGGTTCACGTCGTAGTAGGTGTAGCTATGTCAATCGTTGTTCTTTTACTTTCGTGTATTGACTTCAACTCCGCTTAATTCCACATACACACATACATCCCTCACTCCCATCCCACTTGCTTGCGTCACCCTTGATTTCCGCAATCGGGCCAACGAAAAAAAAACGCTTATCTCAAATTACGCACACACTCCTAACGTGGCAATTACAGCTCCCTCGCTCGCTAATGTGCATAATTATTGTATTTCAATTAATTTGCTTATCACAAAAAAGAAAACCGAAGCAAAAGAGCCAAAAAGCGAGTAATGGGCGGACTTCAGAACGAAAATAAAAACGCTTAACAGTTATAAGAGGTGCACACGTGTCGATTGTTGGTTTTGTTGAGAGTTTTTTATGTGCTTTCCAAAGGTAAGTTTTGTTTGGGTCACTAACTTGCCTTGATGTATATCTAATGGCGCGCACAATGTATAATTGAGTCATGGAACGAGCAAATGCGTATAACGCCCCCAAAGCAGGCTAAGCAAGTTCAGAGGGCGTAGTTGTTTGGTTGCCTAAGAACCCTTGAAATGTTTAAAGCAACTTAATGCGGCCAAACAGACGCACACATTTAGGCGTAGACGCCTCTTACTATCTACGCTGCTGCTGCACGAGCTCATCTATTAATGTCTTCAATGCCTGCCAAAATGTATCTTTAAAAGCTTCAGCAGCCGGCAGCAGGAAGGAAATCTATACGCAAGAGTCGACAGTTTGCTACTCCTGCACGATTATCTTATGGCCCCAACAAGTTCAAGCGCTCTTCTACATCTCCAATACCGAGGGTTGCTGCTACCTTATGTCAAGCCTTTTGTTTGGGCAGAGTTTTTGTTTGTAGCAAGCTATAGTAGCTTGCACTGGGTAAGGGGCAGGTCATGACATAATGTGGCAAATGTGTAGCCAAACAATAAATGAAAATTGTGCGCAATTGTCGTGCATGTTGCTACTGCTCGGGCTGCTGCTCATTTTGCCTTTTACCGGCGCGTCCATTTTGTTTTGTTGTTGAGCAACTTCCATTTTGAGTTGCTCGCTCGCTTGCTTGCGTGTCTCGCAATGTGCTCGTTATCCTTTTTATTTGAAGTTTGCTTAATACCCAAGTAAATAGTAATACCCACAAGCCATAGCCGCAACTGCCACAACTTTGCTGTGGTGGCTGGCATCCATATGTAGCAGCTTTCAGGGCCATTCACTAGTCACATCCTGTCTCTTGTTTTTCTCGGCTGCCTCTTGTCATTGTTTCATTTGCTGTTGTTGTTGCTGGTCTTGTTGTTGCCACAAATGGCAGATGTTATCTGTCGTTGGTCCATACAGCGGCTAGGGTTGCCATACTCTTTGGTTTTTTTCTTCTATTTTTTTTTTTTTTTTGTTTCCCAGCTCTTGCCTGTTTTGTTATTTTCTCACTCATATGTTAGACTTGCGATTGGCTGTTCATGGCTTGTTGCCGGCTTGCTTATTATTGGCGTTAAGTTGGCTGTTACCTATGACCTAGGCAGCGTCTGTGTGGCAGGCAACCCACTCTCTTGTGCTGACTGTTACAGCATTTCTTGGCTCTTATCTGGCGCATTATCATCATCATCTTCAATTTAATGCGTGGCAGCCGCCGCCCAACACACTCGACAATCTTTTTTGTATTCTCCATATATGTTTTTTTTTCTATGCGCCCTAGCTGTAGTCCTAGTCCTAGTCCTGCTGTTGTGCCTTTTGTTTTTGTGCCGTGCGCTTTGGCTTTGCTGTATGACACTTCCTGCCATTTGCCAGCAGCAACACACACTCACACACAACCATACACACACACTCGCCTTCATTTTTTTTTACTTTAGGTAATGCCACTTTATATGCCGCAGTTGATGCCTTTAGAGGCTTTTGTGTTTACGGTATGTTAAGCCTTGAATCCTTAATGTCTGGCTCTTGGACTGCTGCTGCTGCTGCTGCATAGACTCTGCCACATTCACCCAAAAGCCCACTAGTTCCCTACCCAACCCCCGCGCCACAAGCTAAGTCTATCTCATCAGTTACTCACTCCACAAGCCACGACAACAATTGGCTGGCATTGCATGTGTATTGGCATTTGCTTCGTTGATTTTCATGTCGTGCCTATTAGGAGCCGGCGTGTGGCATCATTGCCTTTGGCTCTCACTCATTCTACCTACTACCATGACGCTTTGTAGCTCCCTTTGCTGCGCTTCATTGCGGTTGCCTGCTGCTCGATTTTTGCCATCCAACATGACAGTCCATGTCTGATGTCGCTTGGGCCTTTGGGGTGTTAAGGTTCAAACATGACGCAAGGTCGTTTCATATATGCCGCAGTCGCCAAACATTTACATAGACAACACACACACACACACACACACACACACACACACACACACACCGCCAGCAGTGTGCTGTACCCTCCATATATATATTTTTTTCCTATTTTTTTGGTTTTCCTTGAATTTCATGCATGATCTCATCGCTGACTGGCAGCAGCAGCAGCAGCAGGCCAATAGCTTCGATAGCTTGCTCGTTCTATGGCTACGGCAATTTTACTTTGGTTTACACTTGGCAAATATACCTAAAAGTTAATTGCCTGCGCCTGGGCCTAGTCCAAGCCAAGCGAGCGTGTGACATTAAACTATGAAATGATAGGCGGCAACCCGCCGCTTGCCTGCTGCCATTGGAGTTCGGTGCGGCGTGGTTGGTTTAAGCCCCAATGGAAATGTCAATATTAGGCCGCCAATCTGCAAGCGCCTCAACGCGCTTTGTTTGTGGGCTGCAGATTGTGCCGCTGCTGCTTCATGCGGCTCTACGTTTTGTTTTTTTTTTTTTTTCTAAGCTAAGCCGCGACTTAAGCGCTTTATGCGGCGCGGATTGAAAGTTGCTTGGGAGAGAGGTAGTGTTGAGTAGCAAGCATAGCCACGTACTGCCACAAAGATTTGACATGCTTGCAACAACAATGGCAATATGCCTTGGCAGTCGGCTTAGACAAAAGTCAACATGCCGCACAGTGGGCAAGGTGCAGCAAAGATGGCTGAAATTTGTCACAAATTCTTCATAGCGGGAAGGTACCACTTTGGTGCGCTTGGAACTCGAAACAGACATATTCTTTTAAAGATCGATCGCTTGGAACTTGAACGAAAACATTTTTATTCAGGAATATCTAAACGAAATTTGATAAAAATTTTAGGCAGTCTTCCTGGAACCAGACAGCATGAAAAGACAAATAGAACCCTCAAGCAAATCGTTGCAGGAAGAGACCAGCACTGACATTAAGAAAACTGAACTGACATAACCTGCAGGGAAACGAAGGCAACTTTTATCGAAGGTTTGGTAGTTTGCAGAGCGGCACGATCATAATATCCACTATTAAATGCGAAGTACTAACCTGGAGAAAACTAGAACTGAAGCTAAACGAATAATCTGCAGATAAACGAAACAAAAAAATCGTTTGAACGCTTTTGCTACCCTACAGAGGCTGGCTTTGTCACTATTGATGGATTGACAGGATATAAACCACTCTGTCCTTATAGGCAACCCATAAAAAAAGATTGGTCATGCTAGCTTGAATAATCTTCAATATCTACTCGGTCACACGGATGCACACGAAAACTGATTCTATCACTCCATTAAACTGTGCACATCCTGCATTTCCTACTTTTGATTGACCAGCTGCGTTCCAATTAAAGCTCTTGCCTAGCAACAAATACTCTTTTCCTGCTTTTATTTTAGAGTGCCAAGATCTTCCGTCTATATTTTCCTTAAGCTGCTTCTAAGTATCATTTCCACTCGAAAATTTCCGCAAATTACACTAAGAATCATTTCCTTTTGCCAATTCCTGCCGAATTTCGCTAGTCGCTGTCGTACGCCCACTGTGCCGCGCTAGCTTGCTCCCCATAACCAAAGCCACTCTGTCTAGCCGTCACAACTGTCTGTTGCTTGCCTACTTTCAGGCGTCTTGCCAGGTAAGTTGGCTACAGATCCGATTAGCCTCATCAAAAATGGGTAACAAAAACGCCAAAAAAAGAGCAAAGCATAAAAGCTGCTGAAACTCGCGAACTAAGCGCGCCAATTCTATTTCCATTTCAGGGCAACGCCAAAAATGGCTATGCATGGCAACCATAAAATATTGGCACGCCCTGAAAGTTAACAATACAAGGCAGGGTTGCAACCCCTACGGGCGCCGTATGCCAAAGTATCATAAAAGCAACAAAGGCAATAAATTAGTGTCTAGATTAAAGTTGGATTTTCATGCCTAATAAACGGGGAGCACACAGCAAATGCCAAATAAAACGACAGTTAAATCCTCAAACCCTTTTTCTACGGCCCCGGCCCCGGCGCAGGGCAGGCAGGCAACCAAACCCAGTACAAATGCAAAACTCGATGAGTAGAAATTGAAAATATCGCTTGATTTTTGGCATTTTGTCATTTTGTGGTTATTAGCGTGGAAGGAAACAGTGTGGTTGTGGCATGGAGGGCCACCACGGCTAGCTCCCAAGTCTGGCTGCTGCCGACCGACAGTCACGACCTGCGACAAAATGTATAGCTACTTGAGCGTCTGGAATTTATTGCCGGCAATTTTGCAATGACTTATTAGCCTCGATTAGACAAAAGTCGGCAGGCAATGTTGTCTGTGCCCCGCACTGCGCGCTCCTGCGACAACTTCTCAACAGCACTGACGCTGGCGTCCTATTTTATTTTTGGGTTTTTGTGGGCCAGCTAATTTTGTGATTAATTTGTAGGTGTCAATGTGTACGGCGTTGAAAGCTAAGTGAATTTTTATTGTGGCCGTAAATCAAATCGAAAATGACAGAGCAAGACGGACAGCAGTGTAAAACAGTGCTGCCAACTCGAGCTGTTGTTGAAGTTTTCAATTAAATTGTTTTAGATTTAATTTACACAATCAGCACAAAAAGGGTGGGCAAGCAAAATTTTGTAGCCTTGTTGTTGACCCAATGCAAACAGCTTCTGGGGTTTTGCCAGCTCAACAGCGAGATTTGGTCAACAGAGCGAGACACAGACAAAACAGCAAGGGCGGCAGTATAAGGAGTTAGACCGAGACCAAGCCCAAGACCAAGACCGACACCAAGCAGTAACAACGGTAACTATAGCTATAGTTGAAACCACAAATGAAGCCGCATATGAGACATCCACACACACTTACCTCCCACACTTCTCATAAGCAAACAGCAATTTGGTCAGCACGAAAATGAACTGGCAATGATAGGGTTGACAGGCATGAATAGTATTTGCAGCAGAGTTGCTGCTAACTGAGCTTTTGATCTACTCTGCTCTTCATTGCTTGCTTAAAAACGCATTAAGCTCTTTGCTTGCAAGCAGCACGACTTGACCGCAAGTGAAAAGTACACATACAGAGAGAGCGACCGGACTGGGGAGAGTGACAAAGTGGCGAGCTGGTTTTCATGGCCAAAGCAACTGCACATATGAGGGCAGCCAGGCAGGCAGGCAGGCAGGCAGCCAGCTCTAATCAGAGTTTACTTATAAGCCCTCTGCTCTGTTTGCCAAAGCCTTTTGCTTTAACCCTTTGCTGCCTGCAATTACTTTGCCCCATGCGGTTTGTGTGGTCGGTCCACGAGCACAGCTTTTCCTTTATAGTCTAAATTTTTTGCTCTTGTTTTTATCTTGCTTTCTTTAATATGTGTAAATGGGTTTTCTTGTGATTTTTTTATTTGGAGGAGGAGCAGTTGGTTGTAGAAAATGCCGGCTATGCTAAGTTTGTGCTAATCTTTGTGATGTTCGTAAAACAGTTTGCTTTTACGGGATTTCTTGCCAGCTGCCACTATTGTGTCTCAATTGCAGAAGAGCAAGCTATTGAGTGCAACGATAGATTGATGGACAGTGTTGTGGCAAAAGGTTGTGAAGCGATTTTCAAAAGAGACACTTCAAGGAAGACTACCCGGCTCCGATTTTGTAAAGGGTTAAGCGAAGCTTCAAAAGTTCACAACAATACTCTGAGTATGGGTTAACTTAGTGTTATAATCCAAACGACAATAGTAGCATCTTAAACAAAGTCTAGGGAATGTCTTCTAAGTAAGCTGCGCTTTGGCACACATTCAACACTAGGTTTTAAGACCATGCATCGCTGAAGCGAAGCTATACAATCGAAAGCCGCATACGTAACTCGAAAATCGAACATAAATCGCCGACGAGATAACTTGACTCTACCACAGACCAAACACATTAAGACATGGACGAAGCCTAGAATAAGTGTGGATGAGCATACAGTTTCAATATATCAGTAGCTATGGAAAGGAAACTAAAGACCTGGCTTTCTAGGTGTTTACCTAGTAACATACCAGCTCAAACGCTGGAGAGTGCAAGAGGCGACCAAAAAGTTTGGATCAATCATTATGTGAGTACAGTTTAATTTCAATTTGAAAAAATTCTTGATTGAGGCTTGCAACTGAACTTTAGTGCTAAGCGATCTTCCTTCACAAGCAAGGGTAAGGCTTTACTGATCACATTGACTTGTCAGGATCAGGAAATGGTTCTACTAAAAAGCTTATACATTTCTCTCTTATTTGGGAGCAAAGTGCAATCTGAGTGTACATATAGTACGGTTACGCATTTCCCACGCTTGGTTTGAAGATGATAGATACCTCTTCTGACGTCGAGCCAACTTGCGTCTACTGCGGCCCCAAAACAGTAGAGGAAACCTTGAAGTAGTAGGCTTGGATGGGGATATGGTGCAAATATATAAAGTGGAACCTTAAGACGTGCGGCTTTAGAGCTTTTCAAAATATATAGTTGATATAGTTCCCTAACAAATACAGACTAAGAGAAAACCGCAAGGCAAGCGTCAACGTTATAAGTTTAAGTTACAAACACTACAGAAGTACGTATTGAGAGACTCTAAGCTTAAACTGGGAGTGCACATATCGAGTTAAAGGTGGGATTCAGGCATATAACATTCCTGTAGTAATTATAAGTCCTTAAGTTTAGGCTGGAAGTACTATAAAAAGTAGGAACAAAAGACTGAGTTTAAATTGAAAGTGCACACATGTCGGGATAAGGTTGGGATTAAGGTATATTACAGTCCTATAGAGCTTTAGAAATATATTATAAGTCTCTAAGTTAAGGCTGGGGTAATATCTCTAATAAGAGACTACTAGTTTAAGACGGGACTGCACATTTCGGTGTAAGTGTATATTATAGTCACTTAGTGCTGCAAGTTTAACCTTAACCTAAACACATCACATACAGCTCTAACTGCAAATCTGGCAAAACAGTGGCCCCTTACCTCTACTCATGCATCCTAACTCCTGAAAGTCTTTCGTACCTTCATCCTTTATTCAATTTTTTGCGCTTTTCAACATTTACGCACTTTAAGCTTCTGTAGCTTAAAGCCGTTCAAACCAACTTCACGCGTAGGCTGCCCATTCCAGCCAACTCCCTCTCGTTACCCACTTTCCCCTCATTACCCACTTCCCACCCTTTCTTCACTACTTTACAAACACAACAAATCGCTACATTTACATGCGGTTATGATTACAACTCCCACCTGTCAAAAACCCAATACACTTTCCCATCAAATCATGCATAAAATTACACGAAATTTTATATAATTCTAATTATTATTGCATTTTATGTCCGACATCAAATCGGCCATAACAATTCGTAATACAAAAAAAAAAAAAAAACAAAAAAAAAACTTACGACTACAACTCGCCTAAATGTAAATGGATATTATACGCTTGTTTTTAATTAGACATTTGACATGGTTCGGGCAGCGTAGGTTTGGGGTACCAAAAAATATACGCCCTTAACGCCTCAATTAGTTCAATAGTCGAGCGGAAGTGTGGGCGTGGCATGAATTATGCGCCTCAGCTAATTAGCGACATCTATGGCTCATTTGTATTAAAGACTTGAGCAGACGTCTGTCATTAAAAAAAAAAAATTACGCATACGTCATGTGGGCTGTTGTTGCGTGTTGGCGAAAAGTTGTATACTTGTTTGGAGCTTATTCTTGATGACGGTGATTGTTGTTATTGGAGCTGTTGTTGTTGCTTTGCTTAGTGGTCACTTGGCCTAGTCAGCGGCAACTTGATCAACTTTGCATGCAACAGCAATTAGCGTGGTTGCAAGTCCGAACGCCATGAACCCAAAAGCTGGTGGGCGTACTTTGTGGTATGTGATTTTCTGTGTGTGTGTTTGTGTGCGCGCGTGTGGGTGGTTCTTGAATTAATGTAGCTTTTGTGGAGCTTAATAAGTGGTTGCCACCGCTCTTGGTTATATGGTTGAAAATCTCATGCACTCAAAGTGGCTTTGTGGGTGCACATATGGTGAGAACTAAAGTCAGAGTCACAGGGAGCATGTGCAGATCTTCTGATTAGTTTGGAATATTGACAGCGTCTACGAAATTATGAAGTTGGCTTAGCCAAATCACGCTTTTCGTATATTTTTATAGCCTTTGCATAAACTATAATAATATTTGACTTTATTTGCCATTTGATTAGCCCTAATGGGCCATTTCGTAGTCGCGGCTTGTTGTTATTGGGTCGTACATACAGCAGTCAGTCAGCCAGTCAGTCAAGTACATGGGTAAATGGTAGCCATGTGTTAAATTGCCACTTGTTGCATGCCACGCCGAGCGGCAATGCTGACCACAGCAATACAAACAACAACAACTACAACATTGGAGTCTCACATAAATTTCTATTCTAATTACTTGCGCTCAGTCAGCAGGTCAACGCCAACGTCAGAGGGTCTGTAATTTATGTGCGTTGGCTCTTGGCCTTTTTAAAAAAGATATATGTGCATATACATATATAACGCGTTGTATATATATATGGGATGTATATATATGTATTTAGAGACATTGGAGTTAATGCTAATATTGTTATTGTTGTTTTTGTTGCTGTTGCAACTAAATAGTTTACACGCTCTGGACATTTTAAGTGCATTGAAATGAATGCGTTGTCGTCAGTTGTTGTTCGGTTCACTTCATTATGAGCTGCACGTTGTCGTTGTTGCAACATACAGGGGGCGTGATGTGGCATTGTCGCCTGGCTGCATTAACTCATTGTCAACATGAGCAACTAATTAGTCAAATGCAGACATTGGCAATTTGTGTGCAGTTTACGGTCAAGGGTTAAACGGATGAATACATAGACTAGGGTCTGATAATGATAAGCTGAGTACATGCTATGCTAATGGGAATTACGTTCAAGTGAAGCGAGTACAGCACTCTGAAGAGATAATAATTTAGATGTTTAAGCCTTAATTGAACTTTGGCTTAAGCGGATGTGTAATAGACATAGGGAAGTGGGGGTTAAACTTTATCAAAAAGATCAAGTGGATCATGCTGATCAAGCTCTGAAGCAGCAAACGAGTTCATTCGAAGTGGGTCTTCTAAGAGGGGTTAAGCTTACTAGGGCTAAACTTTAGCACAGAATTCAAGTGGATCGTGCTGATCCAGCTCTGAAGCCGAAACTGAGTTCATTCAAGTGGGTCAACTTAGTTTAATTAGTGCCTTGGAGCTTTGTATTAGAGTAGAGCAACTGCAGAGTACGCTGAAATCAGAGATTATATCAAAGTGCGTAGGTAAGAGTCTAAAGATGTATATATCATTCCTTTTGGGGACGACTATTGCATCCGAAGTAACTATGACAACGACATAGATGACGTCCAGCGTATTACGGCACAACTTCTGCGCTGACTCGTCCATATTGTTCGTATGTACGAAGACAGTCCAGCAAAGTAGGATTTCGATGCGAAAGCCGACGTAGGAAGACGAAGTGAACGACTACAGCTCCAATGAAACGACCTGATGAGTGAGGATGTATCTTTACATGGAGTTGTCAACTGAAGATAGCAGAGGCGCCTGGCAAGAGCTAATTAAGTCAGCTGTAAGCTTATAATTGGTTGTGATGGCCCATTAAAGTAAAGTAAGTTAAGAAATTCCATAGCTGACGACAAAAAAGTAGAAATGTATGTAACACAAATGTAATAATATTTGGCAGTGACCTCAGACAATTATGTTTGAAGTCTTTATGGTGAATATGAATAGAAAGAAGTACAAGGAATGAAGTACAATTTATTCGTATCGAAAACTATCATAAGACTTTCAAAAATGAAATGAGCAAAACATTGTATTTGATAAGGAGGACGCGGACAAGTGTAGTAGGCAAAGCACATGTAGTTAGAGATTTCTTCCTTAGGGAAAGCAGATAATGAGCATCAATCAAACAACTGCGATTTCATAAGCAGAGACGCATCATGATGGTAGGAATTGAAATGATGCGCTGTATGTAGGATGTAGATAAAGTCAAGCAATCAACGCACTTCAATCTTTGTGCCTGATTACATTGCTCGAAGTTTCAACTCTTGCTACAATGATTTCTGCAATTTCAATTATAAACTCAACTTAAGCTAAAGCTCAACAATTTAACAAGGACACAGAACTAAGAAATTACTTTCGTTTTAAGAATAAAAATACATTTACTCACAATTAACATTCAATGTAGCCGTGGCTTCCAGACGCTTGCCTTCATTCATGGCACGATTGCGTACAACGCACTTGTATTTGGCGCCATCGTCCTCGCGACGTGGTGTTATGGACAGCGTGGCATTGGTTGGTTGATCCTTCGAGCCACCGCGCAACACTGTCGACTGCAGCGGCGAATTATTGCCCTCGCGATACCAGCTACAGTGTATAGAGAGAAGTAACACAAAGTGTTGCAAATTGTAATTTAATTTTCACACTAACTTGGCTTTTTAAACACTTACGTTATCGTTGGATCCGGGGAGCCGCCAATGCTGCTGCAAGTCAATTCCATGGGCTTGTCCTCGGTGGCAATGGCAATGTTGCCCGGCGATATGACAGGCGGATGTGGTGGCGTCAATACTGTTAGATTGTAGAACTCTTGATGCACATCGGCGCCGGTGCCTTTGGCCTTGACGCGGCACTCAAAGCGTCCATTGTCGCGACTATAGGAAGCATTCTTGATAAGCAAATCGTAGATGCCACGTTCTGGCTGAAAGTTCAGTCTGTAAGAAAATGGAAGTGGATTGTTGGTTAGTGTGTGTGTGTGCGAAGCTGGTGCACAAGTTGACTTGTCATATGAGTGCTCTGTCTGTGTGTCAGACGATGACTAAATGCTTTCCAACACACTGACCATTGAGCATACGCCATGTGGGCAACAACACCATACATACCAACCCACCCGCCCTCTGGCAGTGACAACAAAGCTTACAACATTTGTCCTATATCTCTTCGTGTATATCGCTGCAACGCTTGGTTGCATTCAACACACTATGTGTACGTGTGTGTGTGTGTGTGTGTGTGTGTGTTTGCTCTTGCCAGCTTGTTTGCAGCAATTTCATTTCAAAAATCAATTTATTTTATTTAAAAACTTGTCAGGCACGCCTCAGCAATGCCAGCGGGCAATGTCTACCAAACGTATATATGCTACCATCGCATATACACATACATATGAAAGCCCTCAATATTCCCCTTGAACACCTACACCCCTCGTCTACAGTCTACACTAATTGTGCTAATAATGAGTTTTCACTTTGTGGCAATATGTGAGAGTTGCAAGCTTTACTTTGCAGAGCATACAGCTCGGCACTTCTGGCCGCAGGTGGTAAAAACTTTAAATGTGTGCAAAATATATATAAATATAAATAAATAAATAAAAACGAGGGTTGTCATTTATGAATATATTGCAGCTGCTGGGCATCTATAGGGTGACCAGCTTTGAGTTGAAAATCTGAACAAAATGTTTGCGAAATTTTGAAAGCATTATAAAAATATCGCCTATTTCGACTAAAGATCCAATAAAGTGCAAAAATTCTACTTTAGAAAACATTCTTGTTGTAGAGTTTTACGATTTCTTCTCAATCAACCCTCGCAAATTCAGCAGCAACTTGAAAGAAACCAGAGCGTATAAGCAATAAATAAAATCCAACTTCAATTAATTTTTGCACATTTTCACTGCAAGACTTTTACAAAATGTAAAAAGAATTAAAAACATTTGCATATTCCCAACACTTTTTATGCTCTTAAAGATAATCGCTTAACGAAGTTAAAAAGTTTATTAGTCTCGAGAATAAAGCATATTTGGTTTCGTGTATGATGATATGGTAAATTATTTAAAAATATAACATTTTTTATTTAAACAATATTTAATTGTGGCATTTCCTTCTAAACTGAATTCATCTAAGTTTAT
Organism: Chymomyza procnemis; assembly: GCA_035046065.1. NCBI lineage: Eukaryota > Metazoa > Arthropoda > Insecta > Diptera > Drosophilidae > Chymomyza > Chymomyza procnemis. The sequence goes on from JAWNOJ010000024.1 coordinate 12,763,991, forward strand.
AATTTTCAGCTGATTTTAGAACGATTATATGACACAAAAGGAGGAGCTGAACTGGCAATCAGCAAAAGTATCAAGCTCAAGCAACTGCATTGGGCTGCTCATGTCCAAAGAATGAATCCCGTAGCCCAATTTGAAAAGTCTTTCAAAACATACCCGAAGGAAGAAGAAGAAGAAGAGACCATCCAAATGCTCGTTGCTAAGACAATCTGGAGCAAACTGCAAAGCGTCTTGGAAGAAGAAACTGAAGAAAGCTAGCTTGACATAGTGAAGAATGGAGGTAATTCAAGGAAAGGCCAAGAATCAACTGGCATCATCGCGCGACTTATAATAAATATGACAAAATGTTTATATTGACTTAAGTTTTTGAAGCGTTTCATATATTTGTTAAAAAGATTGCTTAAAAATTTTTATTATATAAATTGGGTTATGCAAGCGATTTTCTTCTGAAAACTTTGTTTGAAGAATTCGTACTCAAGAGTAAGTGAAGTTTGCTAAATAAGCTGCATATGCTGAATTAATTGTTCGTTAGATTTATGTTTTTAAAAAAGAATTTTATCTATTTTGTTACATAATCTAGCGTTGATTGAGTGAAGTTTACCTAATAAAAAAAGGTTTGATTCAAAAATTTTATTTACGAAATAATTCGACAATGTAAACATTCATAGTTTAAAAATTTGTATTAAATTTTTTAGTTTCTTAAAGCTTTTATTTCTTCACAAAGCTTTGGCTGAAGGATTCGAACTCAAGAAAAAGTAAAGTTAGCTAAATAAGCTTCACATGCTGAATAAATTGTTCGTTTATCTTATTAAAAAAGAATTTTATTGAAAATTAATTATAAAATAATTAAAAGCTGGTAAACTTTGTAACATAATTTAACGTTGATTGAGTGAAATTTGTATTAAATTTTTTAATTAGTTAAAGCATTTATATCTTCACAAACCTTTGGTTGAAGAATTCGAACTCAAGAATAAGTAAACTTTGCTGAAAACAGTTTCAGAGTTTGACACAGCTTCGAAGTTGAGTTCGTGTAATTGAAAATTAATAAATAAAAATATGTCAATTTTGAGTTACTTTGGTTTGTCTAATTAAAAAATTTAAAAAACAAAATAAATAAAAAGTATAAAATCATTTATTGCTGAAAATTTTGTATTAATAGTTTAGTTTTTGAAAGTTTTTTTTTAAACTGAAGAATTCTGACTCAAGCGTAGGTAAAGTTTGCAAAATTTTTAAGTTGATTGATTTCATAAAATTAAAAAATATGAATTGCAAAATAACTTAAGAATATATACATTAATTGCTTAAAAATGTATTCTTCGGTTTTTGAAAGCTTTTTCCTACTAAAAACAGGCTCAATATATCGTACACAGTTGTAGGTAAAGTTTGCTAAATTGTAAAGTTGATTGATTTCATAAAACTATTAAAACTGAATTGCAAAATAACTTAAAAATGTTAGTGAGTTCTAAGCTTATCAATAATTTGCACATCAGATAACAAAAATTTAATAAACGGCTTTGCCGAAAACCAAAACTTACTAAAAAATTTTTGATGGCTTCATTTTTGAAGGTCAGTACGCACTTTGCTATCGAACGAACCCCGTTCTGTCAGGCTTACTTTTTCAAGTGAATTTTTTCTTTTAAAACTCACAACTTATTTTTATGGTTTAACTTGGTTAGGATATACATATGTCCAATTGCTCTTGGCCTGTCAGAAATAATATTGCAAGAGCTAAAATCGAAGTGCTTGTAAATGAATTATATTTACAGACTACTTCAGGTAACTTTGGGTTCAATGCACTTTAAGAACGAACAAAAAAAAAAAAAACAAAATCAAAAACTTTTAAGAATTATTTTACTTACTACGACGCACTTACGCTAACAAAGTCTGCTTTATTTATAAAACACACTCACACGACTCAACGAGAGCCACCGAAATGTCTTCATATTTCAAGCATGCTTTTGAATGAAAAATTCTACCCCCACTCTATCCACTCGATTTTCACGCTTTCACTAGGGGTCTTCGAGAAAATTTTTTGGGCAATTTTTCAATGCTGATTATTTTGTTGTCCTGGACAACTAGTGAAAATTGATGCGCGACGGTCACGCTTCGCTGATTTTTATCAGCAATAAGAGAAGAGCCGTACAACTTATCGAATGACTGACTCAATGAAGGGAGACACACTGCTCATGGAGCACCTAAAAGCGCGCACTGCGCAGTTTATTAGGGTCACAAACAAGATAGGGAAGGCCAAGCAAAAAAGGCCAACCAAAAAAAAAAAACGAAATACAACATCTTTATGCCAGAAAAACAAAAATCTTTAGCAGCGTCAAGTTCATTTGTCACCAGCGCACAGTTTGAGGAAAATTGCACGTCATCTTATGTACAGTCACAGTCACATCAGCAGCAAACCTCAGCCTGCTGGCTGCTGCTCATTGATTTTGCCATGTTGCCTCATCGATATGTGGCATGCAGCGTGGCTATATTCCTATGGGTTAGGTTGAGGTTGCTTGGCTTGTGCGTCTAAGCATCATTAGTTTCATTTCGTCTAGCTAAAAGTTTTTCTTTATTTGAATGTAGCTGCTGCGTGCTATGATGATGACACGTTGTTACTAGCCAGCCCCACCTGCCGACATTGCCCCACACATGTCGTCTAGACTTTTTTATGGTCTTAATTTCCATGTCAATGCTTATCGAGCTTATTTATTCATGTTTCTTCTGCGACTTTTTTTTTGTGTCGCTGCGAAATTGCCTGACAGTAAAAGGTCAAGCCAAGCAGTAATTGGACTGCCAAATGTTAGCCAAGACGCAAACCAACTGATTAACTGCTCAGCCAGGGATGGATGCTCAAGCCGCAAAGGGACGTGGCATGCAGCGTGCTAATTGCTGCAGACCACAAAAACACGCGTTCAGCATGGCACATTCAGTGGCGAAAATTTAATTTCCCTACACACACACACACACACCAACAAAAAGTGTATGTGTACAAATATATTCAAGGACTCTCATTCCCTCTATCTCTCTCTTCAAGTCCCTCTCAAGTGCTGAAGTACTTTGGCGCGTGCTGTAAAACTCAAGCCAAGTAGAAATGCCACAGCAATGAAATCTGTAAATAGAATGCAAAGCGCAGACACAAGTTCCAAAAAAAAAAAAAAAAAAACATGCAAGACTACAAAAAACTTTTAAAAGCAAACTTAGTTACACTCTATAAAGTTGTACGAAAATTTATCTCCAAGATTTAGCTGAGGTAGAACTTCAATTGCTACCTTTAATATTTCTATTAAAGTTATCGCTCTTTAAGGATATTTAAGTATTTTAATATTACAAATGGCCCTTAAGCGGATTACTTGTTTCATCTTTTCCTACCGTATGATTATGCGCATGAGAAAGTTATTGAACCATTTCTCTTTTGAGAAGGCATTCTGTAGAATTACATTCTTTGAATCATCTCTAAAGCATAAAGTGAAAAGACGACTAAAATTCCAGATGGGTTTTCCACTTATATCTTTTCACTGACGATCCAGTTGTTCCAATTTTTGGTGAGGGTTTCGCTAACGCTAAACGCTTCTCTTGACAAGTAATAAACACTTTACTTTTATTTTTTCCAATCATTCATAACAATTCAACTTAATTTGCGGTTTGGAGCTCGGGCTATCTGTTGTCTTGTTGTATTCCAATATTGAAACAACCTAAGCACATTCTGTGTGACTCAAAAGAAGTTTCTGAGAGCCTAAAAAGATCCTCTTTGACAGAATTGCTAGAAAACGACAGCTTATAGTTGGTTGCTGCCAAAGAGATGAGAGCGTCTGCTGATTTCTATATACTTCAAAGTGAAAATCGAAATCAAACCTTTAGAGGCCTCGCATTTTCAATATAACAAAATAAATGTTTATGCTCTTTTTGCAGATTTACATTAATAGACTTCGCAGTTTCGGCATAATAGAAGAAACATTTGTGCAAATTTCAATAATACGACGTTGGGCAGTTCTAAAAATATGTTGATAGTTCCCCCATGCGCTGATGATATATGCCCTTCAAAGTCAAAAACACTTCGGAAATGATATCTTTAATATTTTTTCTGCAGAACAAACTTGTACACTTATTATGCAGATGATGCGATAATCTATATCTAACAATTGGACTATCAAGACGCTTCAAATGTTACTTTTTTTAGTGAATTGTTGCAAGCGGTTCTGCAGCGTCCTGGAAACAGACACAGTTACCGGAATTCCAACTTTTTATGGTTTTACAAACATTAATTCGGTCTCAGGACAACTTCTGTTGTTCTGCTGTTCTATTTATGTCAAATATAGCCTATATCTAGAGAGCGAACTCGCGTCTCAGTTGCCTAGCACTTACGCACAGCTAGCCAAAATACTTAATCTTTTTCTCAGTAAATCTCTTGAATGAAATATACCGTCTTCCGGATACGTGCGTTTCGGATAAACTGTAGACTCCTGTTCTCATTAAATAGCTGTCAATAGAGATATTTCCATGCTTAGCCTTTGGAGCGATGGCAGCATAATCATGGGTAATAAATTCAGTTTTGATTTTTACATCTAGCAAACTTTGAATGCCGAAATATATGGACTTTCTATATCTCAACGAAGTCGTTTTAAGTTATGTAAACTACTTATATATTGGAAGACTAGCATAAATTTCATCTATTCTATACTTAAGTCACTGGAAAATATATATAAAATTCTTAGCGCCCAGACAAAATAGGCTTCACTACCTACCTCTATGCTTGAAACTACTTCCAACAGCAAACTAACTTCAAATCACGGCGTTTCCATAAAAATAACATGTGCAACTTGAAGACTGGACTTCCAGCCTAGACTCTAGACTTCCAAGTTTTTGGCGCCCAGAAGCAAGTGGCTAAGCTAGCAGTTACTATACATTTATGCTGGAAAACCACTTTCATAGGAAACTATTTCCATAGGAAACTGCATTCAAATCATGGCGTTTCGGCATAAATTGAATATCCCACTGGTAGACTGCCCTAAAGGCAGTCCCGTTCTACACAAACAAGTTTTCAACGTAAGTAAAAAACATATACCAAATAATTTACGCTCGGGAATTCTAGCCTTAACTACCAGGTCCCATAAACCTATGCTCTAGGACTACACCCATAGCAAACATTATTCAAATCATTGCGTTTTTCTTTAAGTATACAAAAAAATGTTTCCGAACTCAAGGATTACCAGCGCCTCGATAAAACCAAGAATGTTTAACTAAAGCGTAGCCCTGAAAAAGTTACTCCCAACCAATTCAGCTGCTTCTAAGCTAACAGACCTACTTTTCCTTGAAAGTTGCTTAAGGAAATTAAAAACTCGCTGTTAGAGCATTACCAGAAAATACAACGAGAGGGGCCAAAACACATACCATTGGAACCTAGCTGCAAATTGACTAAATTCTCCAACGGCAACTGGCCCAAAGCGCAACCAGCCAGATCCTGCGTCTAGTTGAATTTCTTTATTTTCATTTTTACGTTTGTTATTATGTAGAATATATATGTAGTACATGTATATGGTTGGGGTTGTTGTTGTTGTTGAAAGCCAAAGCAGAAACAAGTAGGAGAAAAAAAAACTGCCACAGGAAGCTGCTTTGAGTTGGTGGATAGGCGGCGGCGGCAGTGGCGGCAACAACAACAACTGGGCCGCGTCTCTGGAGACAACGCGCTTGGCACGCGCGTTCTGCCGCTTAAACGTAGCTGCTGCTGCTGCTGTTGCTCATTTCGAACGTTAGGAGGCGCCAGGCAGAAAAAAAAAGTGCAAATTATATAAAAAGTGCTGGCAAAGCGCTGCAGCAGTTGCTATGTTGCGGCTAGCACAAGCAACAAGGAGTAGCAAACATTTTTTGTGGCATGAAATGAAAAGCGCTTGAAACACATAAAGAGTGGCGGCCTTGAGCATTAACAAAATGGGAACGGCAACGCGAGGCAGCGCACAAAACAAACAAAGTAACTCTGGGGAAAAACTGGATGCAGTGCGTCGTGCCAGGAGTTGCAAACGCACAAGTACCTCAGAAACTTGAAATTTTCAAGTAGCTGCAATTGTGCTGTGATTTGTGTTATAAACCTAAAACGTTTACAATATAATTTACAACAACGAACAAAAAAAAAAGGAAGCAGCAGCGCCTTGGAAGTGGCAAAAAGGCAAAGCCAATTATTTGGCAACCATTGCGGCCTTTTAATAGGCCATTGTCTGCTTAGGTCTAAGCTGCACACCATGGTGCCAAAAAAGCAAACCAAGTGCCATACGCTCTAGTCTCTGGCGCAGCAGTCTCGTTAAATGAAATGTTAAACGAAATATTAGCCCCAAGCACGAAATGCCACGAGAGGCACAGCATCGTGTTGTGTTGGCTTGCTTGTTGTGGCAAACGTGTACGGGTCAAGTCCGTGCGACTGCCTTTGCGCCGTGTTTGGGGTGTTGTTGACTCGACATTTTGGCCAAAAATCGTGCGGCATTGCCAACAAATTTGCAGTAATTTCACTTTTGCTGTAGCCCAGCGCGTGAGCGAGTGAGAGCGCCAGCAAGCTGCCAAATAAAAAGGACAACGCTAGTATCCTTCATTACTGGACCATGCTGAATGTTGGCTTGTCGTCGCTTTTGCTGTTTTGGTGTCATTGTTTTTGTTGCTGTTGCTGTTGTTGTTATTGCTTGTTAGCTTTCGGCGCAAATTGCAGTAAAAATTTATTTTACAATTTCCCTGGCCATTTGGTTTGCGATTTTCGTCCTTATTTTACTTTCATTTGTTTTTTGTGGATGTGTTTTTTTTTTCTATTTGCTGATTTGCTTTTATTATTTGCTGCTGCTGCTGCTGCCTCTACACATGCAGACAAAATGGCCGCTACGTCGGACGTCGCCATTTGCCTCTTGGTCGCCATTTTTATTTGTGCTGACTGCGGCGCTCTTGCCAACTGTGAACTGCCAAAATGCAGGCGCACACAGACACACCGAGGCGGGCAGGGGACTAGGTAACGTTGTGGCTGCCACGACGTTGCATTTTGTGGCTTGCCTGGCACTTAAAATTTATGCGTTTTAACATAAAGAAAACGAAGCGTACTGAAAAAACATTAAAAACCAAAACGAAAAAAATACCCGCCTCGACGTATAGCAACAAAAATATTGTACATCAGCTTAACAAGGCTGCCAAGCAGGCGGACAGCCTGGCTGAAATGGCGGCCGGAAGCGGAAACGCAAGGCACGAACCAAATAAAAATACAATTGAAAATGCTACAGCAACAACCAGGGCTGCAAATCAAGTTTGAAGCACAGCTAAGCAGACTCACTCAGTGTGACACAATAAAGTCTCTTCGCAGAAACGATTTATTAAATATTAACTAATGGACAATCACAGTTGCTGAATTCCCAATGAATTTTCATTTATGTTTATGAAACTGCAGGTGACTGTTTAAAGTCCAAACAATATCCTCAAAAATATATCTTTAAATAACGAGTAAAATGTTACTGATTAAGGATGTTTGGTTTAATCTGTCGAAAATTGTTTTTTTCTTGTTATATGTCTTGGCAGCTTGGTGTAACTATGAGAGCATTTCTTTTCTTTGTAATGGCTATAATAAGGATGACTTTTGTTAGTGTTTTATCGAGGACACTGGCAGCTAACGCCAAATGAAGATGTTCCTTCATAAACGTTGAACTTATTCTAGAGGAACTACCGCTGTTTGCTCACAAGCGAATATGGTAACCAAGCTAACACTGGCTTGTGACTCGTTGATCGTGGTAAGCATTTCTGGAACCTTTCGATCTCTTGACATCACTTATTTCAACACAGCAATTCATTTTCGTTCCATGGATAAATAATACATAGTGCTGTATCGAGGGTCCTGTCACCTAACGACAAATGATGAAGTTGCTGATAGAATGTGAAACTTTTTGTAGACCAAGAGTCTCTATTTGCTTCCAAGCCCCAAAGGCCTGTGTCACCTAAAGCACAGTTAAGATGGTCCAGACAGCATGTGAAACATTTTGTAGGAGAAGTCCAACGATTAGAGAATATGGCAACTTATATAACAATGGTGTGTTTGTTGTAGCGTAGAGTGCGCATTTATGGAGCTCTCCGATCTTTGTACAGCATCAACTGTTTTATTCTTTTTCCATACAGAGGATATATTCCTCTTCATTCTATTTATAAATCGGACCAATTATACTTAGAGCTGTATTGCGGGGATAGAATGTGAGACTTTTTGTAGAAGTGAATGCTCTATTTGCTCCCAAACTCTTTGAACCATAGACGAATATGGGAACTAATATAAGACATACTGTGGAACTTGCTTGAAAATATAGAAGCAAAATACAGAAACTCTCTGATATAGAAACCTCTGATATTCGTACAGCATCACTCGTTTTACTTCTGTTGAAACATTTTGTAGGAGGAGATGCTCTATTTGCTCACAAACCCCTCTAAGCCAGACATTTTTGAGAAAAAAGGATAGTACACCGATTTCTGTACTAGAGAACATTCAGTATTTCTAAAATGTCTGTGGATAGCTTTTTATTTTTTTCAAGTTTACAGGTTTGCAGTCGCTAAAGTAGATATATCCATTCTCTAACAGATCTACTATATGTATATCAGCCTACTTTTCAATCAAAATACTTCGATTGTTGTACCTCTCTAAACACTCTGCTGCGCCATCCAATCCCACCTCCAATCTCTGTCGGTAACTTAAAACGGATTTGCAGCCCTGGCAACAACCCATACAGGCATAAAATAACAACAAACAGCAGCAGTAGCTAACGGTAATGAAAATGAAACATAAACACAGATACACACTCACACACACACACACATACACGTATGGCGTTGCCCCATAATTGTTTGAGCATGCAACACGCGGCGCTGACATGAAATAAGGATTAAGACCTATCCAAGCGCCAGCCGTTAACAGTCAGTAGTCCCCAAGTCCAATCAGCGCCTGGTGCTCTGTCGGGCTTTTTGTTTAAATTGCCAAGAACTTGATTTTAATTAAGTTGACGCCTGCATTAAGGCAACAAAAACATTTAATGAAACAGACACGGTCAGCCGTTAATGTGCCATACTTATGTATAATACATAACATATATACAACGCATTACGTATACGTAATATGGGTATGGTATGCATGATGACGTTAAGTATACGACCGTGTGTGTTGTCAACACAGTCGAGCCATAAACAGCGACAGCTTACGGCTTAACACATTTTATATAGTCCACTTTAGCGCGTGTACACGCAAACTATGAATATTCTCAGGTGGGTGTAGGTGTAGGTGTTGGTGTAGATGTCTTACCTATAGCCGGAACTGAGCTGCACATCACCAATTGCGACATTCTCGAATTGCGCCGGATTTGCTGTCCAGCGTGCCCAATAGAATGAGAAATCATCTGCTTCGTATTTCTCTGTAAAACGACATTTTAATTCCAGATCAGCATTCTCTCGCGTATCGATCGATTCATCTGCCTGGGCGGAACTGTGTGTGATTATCAACAGTGTGGTCAGGGCTGTAATTATAAAGAGAAATAAATTTTGGAAATTAGTTAAAGGATCTCGATGGTCATTAAGTTTGAAATTTGAGTTAGATGTTTTGGTTTCTTTGAATTGTGGAATTTTATAAAATGTCATCAAGTGAATTAAGTTTTTGTTTCCCGCAGCAAAACTCGTTACATGGCAAGATATCACTCCGAAGCTGCGAAGCTGAACAAGTTAGACTTGAGAGAGACCAGGAGCTGCTTCTTTTGGTTTGAAGTGGTTAATTTTCGAACCATATGTTCTCTAATGAAAAAATGGTTACAATAGAGCAATTTGTAAACTCGCAAAAACAACTTTTTTGGATGCACCAGACGTGAATGCAATATTTGGTGGTACACCATGGACGCACCACAAGGACGTGGTAGCGTCTCATAAAGCTCGATTGTACTAAGAAACTGAAAAACAACTTTTTCTTTGAGTAATTTTCGGTAGCATACCATAGACGTTTCACGAGAACTCGGAAGTATCTTTTGAAGAACTAAAGCACTGAAAAAGGACATACTTGGATTCACAAGACGCGAATGCAATACATTTATCTTTGAGTCATTTTCGGTGGCCGACTATAGAACTTGCGACAGCACTTGGCAGCCTCTCATAACGCTGGAGTCAACCAAGATACTAAAACAATGGATTATTCTTTTTGGCTAATTTTCGATGACAGACCAGTGACGTTTTACGAGGACTCGGCAACGGCTCTAGTGACCACTGAAAAATAACTTTCTTTGATTCACCAAAAGTTAATGCAATGGATTACTCTCTTTCGGGTTATTTTGAAGAGCAAGATACAAGCCAAAAATTAGGCCAGTCTCAAGGCGCTGAAAGAAGCCTTTGTCCGTGATTTTGTCAAAATACCTGAGCTTGAGATACGTTTTTGGACCACTTCGAGGTAATAGTCAAGGCTTAAGCAGTTTATATCGAGCACAAGTGAATTACTTCTGAGTTTTGTATTATTTTACACATTTTTTACTTTAAATTTAGTAAAAGTTATGTTCCAAATTAAATTTATGGCCATAGCTCCAATTGTAATTTAAAAAGTTTTCCAATTTTGCGAGAAATCGCTGGAAATATTTCTGATAAGATCTGCTATCTTTAAAAATATTAATAAAAGTGTACAAGAGTTGCTTGGAATTACAAATGACAACAATTTGTAAATCTCTGTGCAACAGCCGCACACACACTCAGATTTTAAAAACATTAAAGTAAAAAAAAAGTAAATATAAAATTTAAGTGCATTTTAATAGAAGCCTCAAACTAAGTACAACATCTAGCTAGCTCATCAATATTAAAATAGAAGCTTTGGTCATATCAACTTTTTATTTGAAGTACAAATTTTCTACGCTCTTCTTTCTTTTTTTGCGACACATGAAAAGTTTTTAAGCCAAAATGTATACACATATATATATATATATATATATATATATATATAAATACAAGTATAGAAAACAGTTGAAAACAGAAATTTATTTAATTTTTAATAAACCATTATTGGTATGCCTCAAGCCATGCTTTCATGCTGCTGCTGCTGCTCTGCTACATATATGTATGCTCAATCCTAAGCCTGGCTGACAGCTTGTCAAAGCAAACAAGAAATAACAAAAAAAAAAAAAACAAAAATAAAGAAAGAAAGAAAGTAACTGTAAAGTAGAAAAAAAAATAATAATAAGAAAGTACAAAAAGAATTTCAAGTAACTTTTTCATATGTATTATGCTCAGTCACACATATGCCCACGCCGCCCCCAACTCTGTGTGCGTGTGTCTAAAGAGTATTAAGTATACGCCGCTTCGGTCTTACATAAAAATCAAACGACAAAGTTGTTGCCTACTTTTAAGCGTAAGGTGCGTGCCTGCATGCCACGCTCCTGCACTCCAACTGCCTGCCTGCCTGCCTGTCTCTCTGTCTGTCTGTCGCCGCACTTTTACTTTGCTCGACTTGCGTAAATTTCAAGTCGAATTTATAGCCGCTTTATATTTGGCATCAAATATGCATGAGCCAACGTTTAAGCCCCGCAAACGTAGCTAGTCTATTGGCAGCCATAGCCATAGCCGTAGCCGTATCCACTGTCAGTGCGCCTAAAGTGCGGCAATAAATTTTTGTATTTTCTCGCTAGCTGCCGCGGCTAAATTTAAAGATTGTTTCAATTTTACGTTTCCGGCCAGGGACTGATAGCATAGCACGGGTTTAGCAGAAGTTTTGGCTTTGCATTTGCATTAGGGCCAATAATCGTTAAAAAACCTAAAAAGTTATGTGCCAGCAAAAGTTGCAAGACTCACACACACACACAAGTGCCATGAAAAGCGCATTAAAATTAATTTGGCCAGGCCAACAACAAAAGGCAGCAGCGCGCCCACAACTTGAAACACTTGGCAGTAGCTAAGCTTAGCTGCAGCTGCCTGCCTTGGCAACGAAATGGCCGTCAAGTGTCAAGGTGCCATCGCATCACATCAGTTTTCATTTTCGGTTCGTATTCTTTCTTTTTTTTTGGCCATTTAAGCATGGAATTTATGTCAAAACTTTGCTATAGCAACATAAAATTCTACTACCGGTCAGCAGCTAGTACAACTTTTGAGCTAGCTTTTAACTTTTGCTGCGTCATTTACCTATTTTTCTTTATTAAACTTACTCAAGGTTGGCGCTGTTTCGTGTATTTTTCGTTTTTATAGCCTTTAGCCGTTTCTTAGCTGCTACTACTTGCATTTGTCAACGCATAGCATTTCACTTGACTGACTGACTTGGCGCTTGTCCATTTTCAGATGCATTTTCCTAATTAAAAACTTTTTTTTCCTTTCTTTTTCTGTGTGAAATTAAAACTGAAACGCCCAAAAGTATGCAACGTGTAGACCTTGAAATAACAGCACAGCTGACAGTTCTCAGCGTAAGACAAGAAATGGCGTTGGCCAAAAAAGTTGTATAAGATTTTTTGGGGCGTGATTTAGTGATGGCACAAGTCGTGTGCAGGAGTGTAACTGAAGTAACTACTGGGCCATGTTGTGTTGCCAAAAAATAAATGAAGATTCATTTGTTGTAAGGCAACTGCAGTAGTTGCACTGCAAAGTACTCAATGGATTTTTTAACAAGTAGTATGCTGCCTCAAGTGTGGTAGGCCATTTAAAATAAAAGCTTTTGTTTCTGAAAAAAAAATGGAGAAGATTTGGAATAAAGAAGATGCACTTATTAAATGTGATATTGCGTAAATGACCATTTTGACCTTCAGCACAAAATGTGCTCTTTTTAGGCGTTCTGCATTGTGTAGGACAACGTATCGGTCAACATGGCTGCAATTTCGAGTCGTAAGAAACTCAGCCTATTAGGGTATAGCTTGGATTTCAAATACCCACACAAAAAAGTCTGTTGGCGGTAGATCGAGCGATCTCAGTGGATAGTCAAAATCAACATTTTCTGATTCGCGTGGGGAACAATACTTGCAATAAATCCATTAATTGTAGTGCAGTATGGCATGTGGCGCCAACTTTTTGGAACCAGATAACATTCAAATCCTTTTTCGCGTATAATTGGCAACACAAAATGTGTTCTGATTGCGTTGCTCCATCACGGTCTTTGAAAACATAGCCACATATGACCATATCCGCACAAATATCATAACAAACAGTCGCCTTTTGTTCATTTAGATGCTGTTCTTCAAACAGTTGAATGTTTGAAGTGGTACAGAACCAAGAATCATAATTATTTACACCTTTTATTTCTCGTCGATCTGCAGCTCCAGGCAAAAGTAATAGAGTTTCCCGTTGCTTTCATTTTGTAAAGCCTATTCTGTAATTCAAACTCAGTTGGGGGTCTGTCAAATATAGTGCATGTATGTCTTCTTAAATTTTGGTCAGATAGATGCTGTTCTTCAATTAAATGAGGATTTTCAGTGGCAAAACACCCAACAATTTTGATTACTTCCACTGCCATTTAACGTGACATTGTGCTTTATCTGAGATAGGGGAATTTTTGCCATAAGTTGATTTCGTACTCAGCCACTTCAATGGTTAACTTAGCATAATGGACACAATGCGAATAGTCAGCATGGGTTCTTTTGTGTCTCATTTGGATTTGGTATGGAAACTACTTGAAATCGACCAAGTTATGCGCGAAGAATATTATGATACCTTCAAGGCTCGTACGGGCCTTAATATTTTGCTTGGAACGTCTTGTACGTTGTCTGGCTACATGGCTGGCATTACAAACATAGCCGGAATTCACAAATTTTGCGTCTAAATGTCTTAGAGTATTACCTCCGGTCGCATTTTAAACTTTATTTTCTGCACAAAATTTACGTTTAGTCTTCACAATGCAGAAGTTATTTTGCATATAAAGCTGCACAATTTCAGCGTGTTCTTTTAAAGTAAACTGTTTGAAGGTCTAAATTATCTTGAAATGATACTTTCAAAGCTTTGTGACATAAGAGTATCTATAACTGCTGTCAAGACTGCAAAGACGTAAAAATATTTTGGCACAAAACGCCTCTTTTTCAAAATTTAAAAATTATTCCCTTAGTCCCCACAAAGCACCAACCCAGCAAACACGCCTCAAATTTCGTGAGCGGCGCCGCCACCAAACGCCACCTCACGCTGCTCACGCTAGAATTTGGCAACTCAATTTGCCTGCCATTACTCATTAAGTATACGCCATGTGTTTCGCAATGATATGCATGATAATGCTAGAAAAATAATACCATACATTTCTTATATACACATGCATAAATTTGCATGTATTTGCGTGTCTCTATAGACTATATAATCTATGGGTATTGGTAATTGCGTGTGTATGTATATGTGTACCACTGCGCTGTTTGTTTTTGGACTTTTGTATTGCCAATTTATCAGATGCCTCTGACAAACGCGCTTCACAGCAGGTTATCAATTTCATCATATTAATTGACATATAAATATATACTCAAACAATATGTGCATTCGCATTGATATTGTTCGGTGTAGGGTAGGTAACTCCGAAAGCTTGCATAATTGCCCGGCTTGTTTTTATTGTATTCATTAAAAATGGCGCGCGCGTCTGTGCGTTGTCCTTACACTGCAAATGTTTTTCCTTTACGTTGTTTTTTTTTATCATAAAACAATAACAACGCAACACCATTCATTAAAATGCATGAAAAAGTCGCTTGCTATACAGAGTGAGCAAGCCAGTTAAATGCAGTTAATGAGGTAAAAGGTAGAAACGGAGCGAGCAGCTGTAGAAAAAGTCGCACTAAAAGCAGCAAATGTCAGCGTCTTCATTGTAACTAATTAAATTATCATAAAAAAAAAACAATACACAATGCTGCATGCACAAGTTAAAGAAAAATTTCTTCATAATTGAAAGAAATTAAAAGTAATATGCAGCAGCTAGCACAAACAAGTAAGTGTGCTCCCAAGCAAAGGGTTTTGGCTACAAAAAAAATTCAATTTCCTGCCGGAAGGGACAAGCCAACAACAACAACAAAAATGAACAACTAGAAGAACAATTTGAACTGAATTGAACCGAAAGTGTGAAAGGACTAGCTTTTGTCTGGTTTTTATGCGCTCTACTTACAGCTTAAGTGGGTCTCTTAGCTGCAAAGCGATTTCGAGTACTCCCCAAACCTATCACACAGCTACAACCAAGTTATTTCAATAAAATTTTGAGTAAACTGCTGTCACCTAACTACCACACTTCGTTTCATACAACTTAACAGTGTTTCTACAAATCTCAGACAGCCACATCCAAGTTCGTTCAATAAAATTTTGGAAAAACGTCTTTCTCCCAAGCAACTGCCACACTTCGCTGCATTCAACTTTACAGTGTATCCCCTAGTCGTTCACGCGCACCACCTCACGACAGTCACGCTCCTCGCCTTTATATACAACAAATTTTTTTAATATTGTTTCATATTGTTTCGTTTGTTGTTCTTGTAGTATTAGTATTATTTGCATGTTCAACAAATTGTTTTGGACTGTATTTATTTTGTCGCAAAAAGTAATGTAAGGGTAGTCAACAGCAGCAGCAGCAGCACATTTGGCCCAAAACTGGGCCAAAACAGAGCAGACACATCCTAACGAAACGATGCATGACTGAAATTTCACAGGGCTAGAATCTAGAGAGACGACATCTTTCGTATCGCCCCAGAAGACTTGGGTTCACTCACGTCGTCGTCTTACGTCTGAAGCTGCTTCTTCGTGTGGCGTTCAAACGCAATTATTACGTGAGAATTATATTAAAATTGAAACAATGGCAAAAGCCAACAGCCTGGGCCAAAATGCAATTGCCAGCTAAGCAAACTTGCCGCACAATACACACACACACACACACACTCACGCACACAATTTTCACACAGATACATAAGAACATATTTATATGTATTGGTGGTGCGCCCTGGACTGCAACAATGCGTATCGTATGTGTATGGGATTACAGTAAAGCGTCGCTGCAGTGAATATGATTTAAACTTTTGGCAAATAACTCGGAGAACTAAGATTTAGCATTTTCTGTAGTTAGCTTTGTCACTTCTTTGGAAAAAATGGGGAGACAAGATCTGGTTTATAAATATTCGAAGAGAGACACAATAAATTATACCCTCAATAAAAAATATATTTATCTTAAAAACTTTTTATGTCTACATTGCTAAAATATGTTTCGAAATGTATATGGGATTAAAGAAAAATATAACAATAATAATAAGCAACAATTTAAATAAAATATATAAAAATTAATATAAAGATAACACAATTTCTTATAACATTTTTTTTTTAAGAGTTTAAACAAAACCTTTTTGTAACTTTGTTCTTAACATTTGTAAAACTTATTGCAATCTTAAATTTTTTTTAATTTTAATTTAAATTGCAAATCAAAGGGAAAACTACGTAATATTAATAAATTTATAGACAAAATTAAAAGAAGAATTGAAAGAAATTCTTAATTTGTCCAGCACAAATTTTCGTTTTTCTTCATTAAGAGAAAAATGATAACTATTTTATAATCAAAATTTTCAAAATAAACCATATAATAATAATAGAAAATAAAAATAAATAAAAATTGTTCATAATTGTATAAAAAATTCTTTAAAATTGAAAATCTTGTTAGGCAACAAAAACAAATTAAAAAAAAATATTATTTAATTTATAAAAATGCTTACAACAATTTAAATTAAAAAAATGATTAAACAGTTGAAATAATTTTTGATTATTAATCCATCTTTGTTCTACAAAAAATACGCAAAATTAAAGATCGAAAGACTATGTCAATTGAGAAAAAGAAAGAGATAAAAGAAAACAAACAACTTTTGAAAAATAAAAAAAAGCCCTCCTTTTTTTTTAAGTTAAAAAGCACAAAAATTTCGTTTGGAAGCCTAGAAAAGTACACTGCTTAGAAGCGCCACCGTACCGCATAAGAAAACTGCATGCCTGCCTCGAAGCGTAGCCAGTCAGCCAAGCAGAGCAAAGTCAAAAGCGGCATGTGGCAAGATGATGATGCAAAGCGGCAGGCAGGCAGGCAGGCAGGCAGGCAAGGCACCAAATTTTCTCTCTCTTGTTAATTGCATGTTCTGCATATCACTTATAAGTGAGCCCAAGCAGCCGGAAGCTGCTCACGGTAGCTATAGACGGCAATAGACAGGCATGCCAACACTTGCAGTTGCAAGTTGCAACACCACTACATATAAAGGCACACATACATAGACACACACACACTCAGGCAAAAGTTCATGCATGTATTTGTGTTGCTCACTTTGTAAAAGTTTTCATAATTGGATTTTCCGAGTTAATTACCAGCATTGAATTCGACCGTAACTGTAAGATGCCGCACAGACACACGCACGCCAAACATAGATACTCACAGCAGCACACACACACTCAAACACAAAGACGCCCTGAGAGCACCCTATTCCCTCCCCAGCTTACGGCATCAACTCCATTACAATGCAATTTGGCATAGATTTTTGCTTTTAATGACATTTTGTTTGCATTTTGTCGTTTGAAGCGTTGCTCTTGGGAGCGCATCCTTTGGCACTTGAATGTGTCTCAATAAATTGTTATAAAAATTTTTTCGTGCCAGCATTTTGTATTTATGCCAGTCGATAGCATTTCAAGGCGTACAATATCCGTATCGATAGAGCGCTAGCGCTTCATCTGACTGTGCCGGGCTAAGTAGATGCTAAGTTATGCAAAATACGGACGGACATTGGTCTATGTCGGTTGGCGCTTGCCAACATGCCAAACAGCTTAGGAATTATGTCTTATTATTTTGCCTGCAGTGTTCGCCGGAGCAGCAGCAGCCACAAAAGCAACACCAACAACAAGAACAATAACGTGCCACACAACAAAGGAGCAGCAAATCAGAGGCAAGGCGCGCTTGCACACACAAGCAAATGGCAAAAAGGTTAAGGCAAAGCAATGCTCTGCAGAAGAAGCTGCAGCATGAGGAGCAGCGGCAGAAGCAGCAGGAGCAGCGGCAGCAGTTAAAGCTGCAACCGAATCCAAAGGAGTAGCAGCAGAAGCTACGACTGGCCTGACTATTTGACAGCCTGGCAAGACACCA
The DNA here is from genome assembly GCA_035046065.1 of Chymomyza procnemis. Classification (NCBI taxonomy): domain Eukaryota; kingdom Metazoa; phylum Arthropoda; class Insecta; order Diptera; family Drosophilidae; genus Chymomyza; species Chymomyza procnemis. The sequence goes on from JAWNOJ010000024.1 coordinate 12,782,022, forward strand.
AAAAGAGCGACAGCTGTGTGTGCATCTTTTTAAGTTTCGGCCTTAGTGATGGGCGCGTGACTAAGGCGTGAGTGTGTGAGTGACGATATTGTTGGAATCGAGTTGGGTATGGAGTGCATATTTTACGATTTTGGTAAAAAATACAAACATTTTGAGGAGTTTACAATTTCTGATCTGTAATTAACATATTTTCTGCATTGTTGCAAGTTGGAATAGGCAATCTAAGCTAAATATCGGCAACAATTTGCTTAACGCTCGCATAAAATTTATTTATAATTTGTTTAATTATTTAAAAAACTACTCTTAACTGCGTCAAGCTTAATTACGCATTCTTAGTGTCACATTGCATTTTAATGCAGTTTGCTGTGTCACTTGCAATGAATCTGCCAATTCTTCTTGAGTTGAAGAAGGCGTCTTAGTCAAGAATGCTTCTAGATCCGTATCTTCGAAAACCTATGCTTCTTTATCATATCAAAATTACCACTTTTGAAGTGTTGAAAACACTTAAAATTGCATTAAAACCCTTATCAAAACACACAAAAATGTATACCCTGGTTCCACGGGAGAAATACCTTTTAAAAGCTATCGGAAGAGAACAGGGACTTACGGTTTGTAGCTGGATTGAAACGGCAGTGGCCATTGGCTTATCTCTTTAAAAATGCACCAATGTTGCAAAGATGTACCGAACAACCGGTTTTCGCTAAACTACCGCGATTCATGATACTTATTTACTTATTTCTCAATAATTAAAATCTTATACATTTTATTTGTTTTTAACTTTACTATTATGTATACGAAACACATGAATAAAATCCTATTAATAATAAATAATTTTAATGTATTTTTAATCAAAGCAAGACTTTTGACAAAAGACACTTTCAAGATTACTTCCTTAAAGCTTATCAACAAAGATATTAGTTTAAAACATTAATGCCTTAAATACTACTACAATTTACAACAAAATCCGTTCCCTCGTCTTATTTCAACATAAATACTTAAATATAATCAACTTTCCAAATTAGTAGCACCTAGGTAAGTTGTACTAAACCATAAAAGATACCAGTAATTTACTTTTATTCCAATTAAAGTTTAATCTGGCTTTATGTAAATAAATTACGAGCAAAATCAGTTAAAAACTTTATTCCTTTCCCCCCTTAGCTTATCATCGCTTAATCGTAACTTATTTAATCACGTTCGCACCTCTAGCGCTCCCCCATTTTTTTTGTCTTAATAAAATGCTGTAGTCTGGCAACGCTTGCCAACATGCTGGAAATCCTTTGCAAGCAAACTTCAGCCGATAAAAATTGCAGCTGGGCGCGCCACATAAAATGCAACATAATTTTCTTATGAGTCACATATAAACGAGGGCGGTTATATATATATATATATATATATATAGAAATATATATAAAAAGTAGGGGCGTTGCATGTGTGGCAGGGAGCTGCAGTGAGCATTTAAAGGTGTATCAGTGTGTGTGTGTGTCTGTTTCTCTGCGGTTGTTTGTATCCAATGAATGTTATCTGGTTTAAGCTGCAGCCGTTTATCCTGGCAGTAGCAAAAGTCAACCAAACGGAAGAAGATTGCAATTTAAGGAGACATGAAAAAAAACGAAAAGCGCAACAAACAGACAAAGAGAAGTAAAGGAGTTTGGAGCAGCGTCCAAAGGTGCAATTACAACAATAACAAAAATGGTAGCTACCAAAACTGGTTTTTTAGCTTTTTCTTTTTTTTATAAAACTGACAAAGGTGTTGGATATGAAAAATAAAAAGTGAAGAATTAAAGATGAAGACAACTAACTGACTTTGCTTATGCTCTTTTAGCTGGCATGCTGATCATGTTGTAACGTAGAGAGTCTGAAGTGTGGCCAGATATTTTTCGTCAAATGGAGACTAAGAGAGCTGTAGATTGTATAGGAAGGTGTAGCGATATCTATGTCGCATAACGAAAATTCATAGAAAAAATTGTAGAACAATAGTCAGTTATAAAAATGAATAGAAAATCTGCACATTTTATGATTGATGACCATGTCACACTTAACGCACCTATTATATTTGTGAGGATCGACAGTTCTATTATACAAATCTACAAATTCATCATGTCAATTTATGCAGAGCTAAGGCACAATTCTGTAGTAATTTGTTGAGAAAAATTCTGTTACATTTAATATTCAAGGAATTTGAGATTTTGCAGGTTAAGTAACGAAAACAAAGATTCCCCATTATTGAGCTTTTGTACACCGCGCAACAATTTCTGGTAGACCATCTTCTCAATTATTTAGTTTGATAGCATTTTTACACAAAATTTCAATTTCAGCTTTAATTTTATTTGTTATCAAAGCTTTCCGAAGCCTACAATACAAGGTAATATTCATTTTTAATAAGATGGCGTATGATTCCATCACCTACTTTAAAAGAAGGTGCTTTCGAAAAGGAAAGATCTTAGTAATTTAATAAACTTTCACAGAATTCGAATGTTGATTGATATTTCTGTCATATGATCTTATTAGTATAAAGAAATAACATAGGGTTGTTGTGTTGACACTTCAGCTTATTATTCCCAGCCATATTGCCATAGAAATTTGTCATCTTTAAGTCTTCTCTTCTCCTAACCTAAACAAAGGAATAATCTTGGACATGATCATTTGAAGAACAGTATTATTGCTTGAGTAAGCTGGCATTAGATGATGACAAGCGAAGAAGTTCCAGCTATTAAATGCATCTGGACAGACAACAGTTCCCAAACAGATGTTACCAATTGCTCTAAAACAATTGCTCCCTGTAAAGGTTATATCACGCATATTGATGAATGTTCCTCTCTAAGTGAATATCGAACATTGCTATCTTTAAAGTTTTTGTACTAAGTGAATATTTAAGAGTTCGTCATCCCATGAGCCAGCATGAGATAATGACAAGCAAAGGAGATGCAACGTATCTAGACAGCTATCAGTTCCGAAACAGATGCTACCAATTGCTTTAAGATAAGTTACTACTAGTGTGCATTGCTCTCCGAAAGGGCTTTAGAACGCATATTGGAGAACGTTGTAAACTTTATGGTTTTTGTTCTAAATGAATATCTAAGAGTTGATCATCTCCCGAAGATTTTGGTTTTTTTGTGGTGAGCCAGCATAAGATGGTAACAATGGGAAAACAATACGTATCAGAATAAGCAATAGTTCTTAAAAAGCAGTTCTCTATCTTAGCAATGTTAGGGGAGGTCTCTAGAATGAACTATCTGTCTAATTATTGGTAGCTGCCAGTTTCTTCGTTCTGACGACTGAAGGTAGATTTTGGTTTTGTTTTGATGAGAAAGCATAAGATGATGGCAATGGGAAAACAATACGTATCAGCAAATGTTCCCAAAAGTAGCTCTCCAGCTTAGCAATGTTAGGGGAGGTCTCTAGAATGAATTATCTATCTAACCCATGGTGGCTGCCTGTTGTTACATTTCGAAGACTTATAGCCACTTCTTATGGGATTAGCCAAAGACAAGACAAAAATCCAGTCTTATGTTCACTTTTGTGCTCATTTCTTCATCTTCATTGTGGTTCCCTACCTTCTGCTTCATATTTTCGCATAAGTTTCATATAACCCTTTATACCCTACCCAACTTTATCATAATATTGATGATAAAATGAAAGTCAAGCAGCCAAAAAAATGAATGCTACGAAATGAACATGGCAAAAAAGCGAAGATACTTGAGGCCAAAGCAGAAGCTGCAAAAGATAGTTCACAAAGGTGTCGCTGGCATTAAGGCCAATCCTGTGGATATCTCTGTAGGTGTTTGCATGTATCTGTGTGTGGGCCAAGGTGCACCGTTATTTCATTACGAGTCAGAGCAATGACAATGCATTGCCCTCTGTCTCCCAAGAGCTCAGAGTCGCAGCAAAACTAAACTCAAAACCGAGTTGAAAACTTTTGCAACATTTATGCGCCCCAAAAAAAGTGGCTGCTGCTGTTGTTTGCTGCTGCTGCGATACGACGAGCGGCTCAAATTGCTTTGGCAAAAGTGGAAAAACCCGTTCGTTGTTGCTTGCTTGCAACTTCAAGTAGCAACAAAAAACACACGCACGCACACAAACACACAGCTGCTTATGGCGAGATGCAGATACAGATACTGCACACACACACACACATGCCACCAACTGTGGCAGTGTTGTGCAGAGTGCAAATGTATGTGCGGTTAACATGGCTTAAGAAAACTTTTGTGCAGCCGAAATAATATAAAAAAAAACACAAAAACAAGCAGTTGCAACTACTAACAACCAACAACAACAGATAAGTTGCAACTTTCGAAAGTTGCCACCAAAAGCAACGGGTGAGAGCATTTAGTCCGTCGTCTGGCAACTCTGTCGCTGTGGCGGCAACTGCCTGACATGTTTTTCATGTGATGACGACGTTGACGTCAACAATGTTTACCAGCGGCAAAAGTTTACTTGCAGCAACAACGACAACACTGCAGCAACAAACAGCGTGCAACGCTGCAACACTAGCCTACATAGTTAAGGCAATGAAATGTAATTTTGGCCAACCATTTTTTTTTTTTTTGTGTGGGGCATGCAGCAAACACTTGTTGAGTGTTGCCACGCTTGCAACTCATTCCACACTTTGTAAACCTCTTTCACTCTCACTCACTGCTTGCAGCTGCAAGCATACTCCACAATCACCCGGCAATCCCTTCCTGACGACGCTCTCTCTCTCTCTCTCTATACGAAAGTACTTGCTGAAATATTAATAAATTAGCGCCGCGAACTTTTGCAATTTTCTTTCAACCCCGGAAAAGCGTATAAACAAACTGAAGAGCAGCAGCGAGCTGCAAACGAAACCGAAATTTTCTTTACTTTAGGAAAAACCTATTTATAATGCACTCTAAGGTGCAACGTGGCTGCCATTTTTGGGTTGACTTGGAATTTGGACTACAAATGATGCAGTTTTAGCTTTTTAAGTTGGCAACTTACATTGCCTAAAACGATAACGATAAATTCTTTGAATATAGATTAATCGCAGTTAAATTTTAGCAGTCGTCGCTTTTGAAAAGGAATCCGAGAAAGAAGTTCTAAGGTAACACAAACACAAATCCAAAAATGGATATATTGTAGATTATTTATTTCATTTATTAATTACAAGTCTAATTTGGTTAAATAAAAACAAATATATATAAAGTTTCGACTGGCTAATTCCGAGAAATGAGCGTTGAGGCATTGATAAGATTTATTTTTTGAAAAGAAATCCAGAATCGCAGATATTGGAGGGAACTGTAAATGAATGTTCTCTCTATAGATATATTGCGGAATACTTATTTTAATAAGTAGTTTTCAGTTATAATTTGTCTTGAGTTGGGCCGGTTAAGTGTCAGAAGAGGGCATCAGGCATTCATTAGAATAAAAATTCTAAAACGAAGAAATACGTTGAAGATTATCATTGACGAACGTTAGTTATCTACAAATATTGCAGATACTAAATTTCTTCTATCTACTTACTTTTCTAATACGACACTAGAAGTGTAGCCAACTTCCAGACGCTCGAGCAGCTGCCTGTAAATTCGCTAAATGCCAACTCTAAGTATGGATTTCCTCAAATTAATTTCGCACGAAAGCATTTTGCCGAGACTGTACGGTTGAAATATAAATCCGTAATGAGTTTCAAAAGCAATAGTCTGATGACATTATATTTAGCTGGAAAATTTTAGCTAGCGATCATTTGTGAGCTCAAACAGCTAAAATTGAATAAATTTTTCGTTTATCACTCGTTACAATGATACCTGTAGCATCGCATAACGACTTGGATCTGGACATCCAGAGAAGGCAGCCTCATATAAGGTAGACAAAAGGTGAAGAAGGCGGTCTGGGCGAAGTTCCCAATGAATTTCCTATCAAATGGCGAAAGAAATAAAACCGCCAATAGCATTCTCCGCATATTATCCGTATACTCTTTTTTTTATTATGTTCTTTTAAATAATATGGATTATTTGCATAAATACACATAAATTGCAAATATTTACAATATACAGATAAATTGCATGTAAACAATTATTGGCAGATACATAGTTTTAGCAGTTCTTTGCAAGCTAATATTCACATTGGTTCAAAATAATAAACTTTCTTACATTTGGTCTCTTATTTCATTTAACAAATTTGTTGCGTTAAAGCGATTAATTGCTTATAACACGACAATTTACATAATATTGTGGGCTTGCATAAGAAAAGTACAAACAAACCTACTGAACGCTGCCTGTTTTGCGCCTTGTCAATAGAGAGCAACTACAATTCGTCACTGGAACTGCAAGCTCAAACATCTGATTTTTTATGCGCTTCACTGGTCTTGCCTATTTCAAGCAGCCCAACCACCCACTTGTCTCAAAGGGTATGCGCCAAATCAAAAAGCGGGCCAAGTACGCGTCGGGACTTTTACTACCAAGTAGAACCAAAAAAAAAAAAAATGAAGAGAAATCCCGGAAAAAAGAAATGGTGGAAAAAAATGGGTAAACTTTTGCACTCAGCTTGTGAAAGTGCAAAAACTTTGCACTGTCAATAGTGTTGACTTTTTGGCACTACAAAGCCAAATGCCAAGTGCGAATGTTTCCCTAGCCAGCAAGTGGTAGATGCACTGCCACGCCCACTACTTGAGAGCGCTCTCTATACACACACACACACGGTGGCGGCGGCATCATCCAAAGTGTATCAAAGTGTATCACTTTATCAACATGGAAAATTCAATTTCACTTTTTCACTACTTTGCAACGTCGCTGGTATTCGGTTTGTTTGGCAATCTTTTGGCCAATTTTTTTTTTTGTGCTCTGCCAAAGTGGCCAAAAGTTTGCAAGGCGTGTGGTGGAAGAGAGGCTAAGCTGTGGCCAACACGTTATCATATTTTGGCTAGGTATGACGCAGCAGTGTGCTGGCTGCTACGGCGATACGAGCAAGTTTATTAAAATTGCATTAAAAAGCAGCAGCAGAAATGCGACGAAATGAAGCGAATGCCAGTGCGAGTTGTGGCAGCTGCAGTTGTTGTTGTTCTTGTTGATACTTTCGGGGGTGTCAAGTGCAACATGCTTGCACTTTTGAAAATTAACTAAACGACTTGAAGCAGTTTGCAGGAAGTTGTGCCATAAACTAAACTGGTTTTAGCACAATACGCCACCCGCTGCGCCGTTGTGGTCAAACTTGGCCACTTTATCACAATGTGGCGCAAATCCCAGCGCAGCATATAAACTGCAATGCCAGACTGCCAAAAATATACGTTGCAAATGCTAACTTTGGTCAAAAACAAAAGACAAATACTGTGGCAGCCACAAGCCATGGCAATACACAGCACAGCGCACACTGTGAAAACACCCAAAGGCAATCTACAAAGATACAAAAGTATCTAACGTACAAATATACCAACAAACTGCCGCCGCTGTTGTTTGCCAAGTGCCCGCATTGGGGCTAAAAAGTAATGACCAAAGCGCACGTACTGTCCCAACGTCTGGCCACTCCAAACAAGCCGGAAAAATGTAACAAAAAAAAAAAGAAACGTAGAGGGACGAACGTACAAACTGCTGCAAAGAAATATCTGCGCATTTGAACATTTACGCTTCATCGATTGCAGTCAACTTGACCACTTCAATGCTGTGCCAGGCCATAAGTAGTAACTGCCAACAGCTACGACTACGACGACGACTGCTACAGCTCAACTCAGATAGTTGCAGGTAGCTGCAAACTTTGCCATTGCCATTGGACAAACCAATAAACCACAATGCTTACCAATAAAAAAAAAAAAGGAAAAACGCCCAGTAGCTGCAGCAAAAACCTGACAGCAGCAAACTTTACTTTGGCCAAAAGAAAAGAGCCTGGCAAGAAAAACTCGTTGTTGGCTTGCAGAAGTTTACGTATAGACCAAGTCAGTTTACATTTGTTGACAGTTGCATTGAATAAAAGCTGTCCAGCGTTGTGTCGCTGGCCAGAGACAGGTGTGAACGTAAGTTGGGCTATATTCGAGTGGGTTGCCCAGGATTTAGCCAGCTGGCATTTGAAGTGCCGCCAACGCCAACAAGCAAGAGCAGGCGAACACCGTTGAGCAGCAGCATGACGATGAGGATAACGACGACGATGACGACGACGACAACAATTTTCTCATTAGCGCAGCTTCAAGTGCTTTGGTCGCGCTTTACAAATTGCAAATTGCTGTAGCACAAAGCTGACACGTGCCACCACACTCTGGCTGCCATGCCACTTCAGTAGCTCAGTACTCCTAAGCCTGACTGCGTTGACTACTCCCGCGCGCTGCTTCAAGCCACTTACAACATTTCTTGTACAGCTGCTAATTAAATTCAAGCGTCCAAAAGCGTCCAAGTTGAGCTCATTGATTGATATGGCTTGGCGAGTCATGCGTGTTGTTCACTCCACAGCTCCCCAGCACTTCAGTACTCTAGCTCTCTCTCTCCCTAGTGCAACCTGTCACTTGAGCAGCGAGAAATTTAATATTTTACAGTCTCTCTTTTTCTAGCTCGCTAGTGATGAGCGCGTGCATTGATCGTGAGCGTGACAAATGCATTTTTTCTCGTAAAGCTTTATAAAAGTAATTAGCGTTTAGGCGTGTAGACGCCCGTAAATGCTTTATTTTTGAAAGTTGAACTGAACTGAACTATTTCGAACCGCTGCAAATTCTGTTTGAATGAGTAAACACAAAAATAATCTTAAAAAATGAAAGGAAATAGAACTGGCTTGTACAAGCCATCAAAATATAGATTAATTCGGTCTATTTGTGTAGCACAAAACATGATCTGCGATTCTTCTTAAACTAGCGATACATTTCCATGAATCCCAGAGCTTTGGTGTCGGTAAACATTTGAATTTAAGATGCATAGGGCTTTGGCCTGCTACATCCGATATACGCCCTAGAAACTCATAGCCTTGGTTTCTGTAATCATTTACATATAAGATGCCTAGGGGTTTGGTCTTTTGCATACGACATACTCATAAGATTCTCAGAGCCTTGGTTTCTGTAATTCTTTCGATTTAAGATGAGTAGACGTTGAGCCTTTTGCTTTCGTTACTGAAGTCGGAGCTACCGTTCTGGCTCCAGGCGGAGAATGCGTAGAAATTATCTGCAGACCGATGGTCAGGTTATATCACTTTTATTCGGCCATCAGAACTTCGTTCGAAATGAACAGTGAAGTTGAGGTGCACATTTTACTGGGATAGGCTTTGTTCTCACATCGCCGATCCCATTGACCCCTTAAAGGTGTTGGTGACAACATATACGATGTCCTTCATCTTCTATTAGAGCACAGAACGTCAATGACGATTTGTTTTCAATTAACTGTCGAGTTTGTAAGGCGCTTACTTTATTTCTTGCGTTAGGTAATAGAGCTGCTATATTTGCACAGCGTGCTAAAGATGCTGATTAGTTTATAACTACATTTTTCCTTTTTATAATTTTTAATTATTTTAAATATAAGTTAAGCTCAACTCTGCATTGTTCCAATAAATAAATAAAACTGTTTTCAAGAAAAAACAAACCCCACAAAACTAATTCACGTGTAAATTTGCGTGATACTTTCTCGTGACAGAGTCCCTTCCGCTTGTGGCAACTGCTAAGAACCCGCCAACGCACCACGAACCATTACCAAATGACAGTTTAGAAACTTAAGTAGAACACACAAATAAATTAAAACGTATTAAAATATATTTAATTTTTCTCTTGTTTTGTAAATAAATTTTGTTTTTTTTTTTGTTTTTCTCGCGTTTGGCACCGTCTAAGATTTTTCAATTAAAAATGCCACGCACTTTTACCCTCTTCACGGTAATTTCACATTGTTTTTTACTCGTGTACCATGTTTTTCTTACATTTATTTTTTTTTTTATTTTTAAAACGCAAAATAAATAACAGACAATAAATGACAAAAAAAAAAAACTGTATAATAAAGCAAAGAGCAAAAGGCAAAAGACAAAAGCCACGCATCGCGTATGCTGCGTAGCTTTGTTTTCTGCAAAAAAAAATACTTCTTCAGATGATGCCTTGGAAAATTTGCGGTCTTTTGCATTGTGCACACACAACAAGGGGACGGGATGACAAGGAGCAGCAGCAGCAGCAGCAGCAGATGACAACAACTAAGCATACAGGAAACAGGAAAAAAGGGAAAATCACTGGCAATTTGCATAAGATACAATTGAGTGAGTGTTGTCGTACTTGTCGTCATGGGCTCCACTGGCTCCAAAGGTTTGTTGTTGCTCGTGTAATGAATTATCATATTTCATGGGGGTATCCGACCTACTCCCCTCCCACCAAGCGCTTAAACAAAATGTTTGTATTAAAATTTTTGTTTAAATTTATGCCAAAAAAAAAACCCCGAGAGAATCTCTCTTGCAAATGGAGTGAGTTTTAAGAGCACTTTTTGGGCAGCCGCAAAATGAAGTTAGCATTAAGCTTTATGTACACAGAGACAACAAGAGCGCAGAAAAATAAAGTAAATAAATGAGTTACACAATAGATTTTTATATATTGTATGTGAGTGTGTTCAAGTGCCGAGGCTGAGACTGAGACTGAGCGAGCGGCAGACAGACAGACATTCAGTCGCGCGCAGTGTCATTTGCTTTATGCCCCGCAAAGTATGCTTTAAAAAATAAAATAAAATAAAATCATTCTCCTCGTCGCTGTCGTCGAGGTTCTGACAATCTTGTGAAACAACAAACATAATTCATGAAAATATATCTAAAATAAAGCTGCAAGTTGATGACGAGAGCATTGTAGAGCCAGTCCATAGCTGTGTCCATAGCTTTACACTCTTTTTGTTTTGTGAAAAATACACTACACTAGAAGAGAGTGCTGAGATATAGGAATGAAGCATGGCATATGCGACAAAGTTCGAAATAGATATCATCTGATTTATCATCAGAGATATATAAAAAGTTGGTCAGATTAGGTATTATACTGCAAAATCGGCATCATCTTAAGATAATGCAGATTGGTATCTACATTTGCAAATCGAAACAGAATGGAAGAATTTCGCTGTTTTTAGACAGCTTGGATATGGATCAAAGTACGCCTTGGGCATTATGAGAATGAGGAAATTAAAAATTTGTTAGAACTATATTTGTTGGATATTGTTTCCTATCGTTTAAGAAGCGGCAACATCTCATGATAAAAACTTATGGCTTTTACTCAAAATAGAATAGAATAATTCCGCTGTTTTCAGTCAGTTTGATATGAATCATAGTTCGCCTTGGTCATTATCTTATGATAATGAGACATATAAAAACTAGTTAGAACTATATATGTTGAAAAGCGACATCATCTCATGAGAAGAACTGATGGTTTGTAACCCAAAATAGAATAGAGAATTCCGCTGTTTTCAGTCAGTTTGTTATGGATCAAATTTCGAATTTGGCAATATCTTATGATTATCAGAATTATAAAAATTTGTTAAAACTATGTATGTTTGATAAGACTACCAGTTCAAAAACGGCTTCATCTCATGAAGAAAGCTTTTAGTTTTTAACTCAGAATAGATGAAAAAAATTTCGCTGTTTTCATTCAGTTCAATATATATCAAAGCTCGTCTTGGGCATTATCATACCTTTTTATAAGAATTTGTTAGAACTATGTGTGTTTGATATGTAGTTCAAAAACGGCATCCGCTTTTGAAGAAAACTTGTAGTTTTTAACTCAGAATAGAAGAAACAAATTTCGCTGTTTTCGGTCACTATAAATCATTCAAAAAACTTAAAAAAAAGTTCTTTCTTGCATATAACTTTAAAAAACTGGGATACAATTATAATATAAGTAACATTTTTTGCTTTTAAATAGTGTAGAATGCAAGCCAATTTGTTGTGATTTCTTCCAAGATTTTCAACACAAATTGACTGATAAAAAGCAGATTTCTTCACTGCTCATATGTTGCCTTCATTATCATAAAATGTTGTCTATTTCGAGCTTTGCAACATATGAAAAGATAAGCCTAGTCAAAGCTAAACAGATAATGGAGAATCAGCCATAAATAGTGGATTTGCTATATCTGCGTTTCAAGCATAAAAAATAAAATAATGTTTACTTTCTTAACAAGAACGGCCTAAATCAAAATTCTTTTGAAAATGATTTTTTGTGCAAGAGATTTGAAATCATATTCTGCAAGAAGTTAAATTCATTTCATCACATAAATTTGATAAAATAGGTTGGGTAGGAGGACCAGATCTTTTTATTGCTTACCACTCAGAAAGTTAAGAATGTTTCTTTAGAAACTTTGCACAATTTGATGCTCCGTATTTCTATCACCTCTCTCTCAAAATGGTTGTCAATTGTTGTAAATCTAAGTTCATTGATAATTCGATAGCCTCCCTGTAAAGACCCACATTTCATTAAAATCCACAAAACTTGCTTTCGAAGAAACCCAGTTGTCGCTATGACAACCGAATGCGTATTTATTACTATTTTGACAGAATTGTCACAATTCATAAAAAAATAATACACATAAGTAAGGGGCAGCTTGCAGTCGGTGCTGCTCTTCATAAGCGTTGTCCATTTTTCTTTCCTTCATTTTTGTTTTTTTGTTGATTTGGGTCGACGCAAGGACTTAGCAGCTTAGTCGTCAGCGTACTCTTCTGGCGCGCTCTCTCTCTCTCTCTCTCTCTCTCTCTCTCTCTCTCTGTTTTGCTCGCTCCTCTGTCTTTTTGACGTTGACGTAGCTGCTGCGGAAACGGATGCCACCAAAGTTGGAATGACAGTAAAAATATGCTTCCAACATGAGCGACCGACCACGCGCAGCCTTGCATCCATTCCATTCCTCCCTCCGCTGCGCTTTGTAAACGCTTATGAAATATGCTTTGCCATCGCTTTATCAACTGGCAGCAGTTGTTGCCACTATTGCCTTTTGTTGTTGGCCAGTGTTGCTCTTGTTGTTCTTACTATAATTGCCAGTGTTGTAAAGCGCTTGTCGCAGTAGAATTTTATTCATTTGTTTTGTGGTTTCAGTTAGACTTAGTGCACATGCAGCTGCTCTACGGCAAACACTCGCATTCAAATAAATTTTAGACAAATATTAGAGCAAAAGACTGCCGCGCCGCCCGCACTTTTTAAGCCAAAGAAATAGAAATAAAAAATAAAAAACTGAAAACAGCAAACCCCGGCTAAAAACATTGTTACATTTTCATAAATTTTGGCCAACTTGCTGGCAGTTGACAGCAATACAGTCAGTTGCAGTTTCAGCTGCACTTTTCCAAGTACCACTACATTATGTAAAGAGATTTCTATTATAGAGTCGGCTTCATGTGTTTGCCGTTTGCATGCTGCGCTGTGAAAAACTCGTTTTTTCGGCTTGTTATTCATACAAAAGCAGGCTACATGGGAAAAAAAAAGAAGGAAAATAAGAGGAAAAAAGATTTCAACAGTTTGCCGTTCACCGGGGCAACGCGACGGCAAAGCATTGGCAAACGCCAAACAATTGCAGTCTCAGCCAAAAAATGGAAACCCATGAGCCAACAATTGAGCCAACAAAGAACAAGCAATGGAGCAGCAGTAGAAACGGCAGCAGCCACAATAAAAGCCAACCAGAGTCAAGCCGTTTGGCAAATTGCATAACAAATTGCAGTGTAAAAATATAATGGAAAATCATGTAAATCAAAAGTAGATCAAAAGTAACCCAACTTGCTTATAAACTATGCACTGCAAGAAAAAACTTTTGGGTTACTGGGGTACAAAAGCACATAAAAAAGTTCAAAAGTCTGCTTGAAAGTGACAAAAGTCAGATTCTCTTAGAATTGCTGAAGATAAAGTTTGTTGTTTGCGGCAAAAAAAAAAAAAATAAATGTTGCTATGCAATATATTTTCTTTGTTTTGCATCATCTCGTAGAAAGATAACAAAACTTACGTGTTAGCGTCATACAGCTGATTATAATATCATCTCGTCTTATTTTTCATCATCTGTCTTTAAGTACTGTCATACATAGTCACACCTAAATTAACTATCAACTATACTTTCTTTGCTTACTTACTCTAATTAAATCTTCTTTGCATTTTTTCTTCAAAATTTTTGTACTATTAATGAAACATCCTGTACAATTCTCTCATCAGTCATCTCATATTATACTATTCTTATATCAAACACTCATAATATTAGAATAATTACTTTTCTAAAAAGTCATCTTTTTTGTTCATCTCAACTTTGTTCGGCTTTTGCTGGTTAAACTATCATCTTCTCAAGTTTTTTTTTTCTCATCGTCTGCTTGTATTTGGCTGGTATATCACAATATCAAATTGTCATCCCCAAACATATAGTTTAAACTACGCATCATAATCTATCATCTCTCTATCAATATTCCTGTTGCATCTGAAGCGTAGCTTATCATATCTCTTGACTTTTCGACCATGAAACCAAGAATTATAACAATCATCTCTAATCTCATTTAATCTCATAAAAATTTATTGCAATATGCTCATCGACTACAACATTACCTCATGCTAAGTCATCATCTGCAATTACGTAAAATCTTCCAGCTAATATGGCGATAAAACTAACAACTTATTTTACAATTTTGTTGTCTGGAAATATTGTAATATTAGCTAAAATTTGAGGCTAAAAATGCCATCATCCCATCAACTACATCAGCAACTAATGTAAAATCATCATCTGCAATAACAAATCTAAGATCTTATTTTACATTTTTGTAATCTTGAAATTCTTGAATCCTGCTTTCTCATCCAATCTTTCTAATAACTTCCTTTAGAACCTTTGAACTGACGTTGCAATCATAACTTCTAAGACAGCATCATCTCATGTCTTCATCTGCAATTAAAAAACTAACATCTTATTTAACAAAACTGTTAACTAGAAAAATCCTAATTTTTGTTGATCTTTTATTTACTGTTTATGCAATCATTTCATCTACGTCAACAACTTCTATGAAGTCATCATCTGCAACAACAAACCTAATATCTCAACTTAAAATTCTGTAATCTTGAAATATTCTACTTTCATCTGCCCTTTACTGTGTAAAGTAAGCATAAAACCAAAATATATTTATAATTAAGGTTACAAACCCTTAGATTATATTTAAACACATAAACCACAATCCCCTAAATGCCAAATTACAAATATAGCCGATTAAGTGCCTTGCAGAGAATTACATGAAATGAAGTTTGCACAATAGCTTCGGGCAACAGTTTTGCATTGCCTAAGCTATTTAATTAACAGATTACACATTCTTAAACAGCATTTTCATTACTTTTACAGGCAGTATCAATATTAAAACTATTTTGCATATTTGTTTTAACTTCTATTAGCATAAAATCTTAAGCCTCGATGGCAAAGGCAACAAGTGCCCACAAATAAAACTGGTAGCTAACTTTTCATAATCTATTTGTTAATCGAATTCACATAGGATTAATAATAGTTCAAAGCACAAGCTAATCCCCAAAACAATTCTACTCAAAATGGGTTTTTCTATCGTATTTACTTGCCCTATTTCTCTCACTGCAAAAAACTTGCTTGCCATGGGCCATGTGTGTTTGTATGTTGTTTGAAAGCCAGGGTGGGGTTAGTTTCCATATTGAGCTTATATAAATAGATTGCAGATTGCAACTAGTTACCTAGTTTGGGTTTGGTCATTGTATGACATGCCACGCCCACGCACAGCTTAGTCCATTTAAATAAGAGCTTAAAGTTGCAACTCAGAAATTGGCGTGCAACGACCATAAATATTACGTATACGCAATGCGCACTAAATCGTTTTTGCTGGCTGTCAAGCACTTCTTATACACTTTGTGGCTAAAGAGGTTGCTCTGGGTATTTCGTGGCAGTAGTTGACACATTGGAAGCCAAATAAACATGGGTAGCTGGCTTCGGTTGTTTAAACAACAGATTCGTGAAACCTTTAGAAGCTACTGAAATTGCATTTTAGCTTTTCGATATCTTTAAACTTTGTACTGGTCTGTGTATTGCAAGCAAATTTCCAAAGAAAAGTACAATATTACGTATACGCAATGCGTGTTCAAGTCTACTGATGACTATTTAACAAAATGGAGATTGAGATTCTAAGTGGTAGATGATAACTGCTTGATAATTAATCCTTAAAGTGCTGTGAGTACCATATTTATGATAAAGCTCAATATAAAGCATACGCAATGTGCGCCAAGTATGCTATAAGAGAGAATTAGATTCTAAAGGATAGATAAGCTAGTGTTGGAGCAGGTGTGAAACACTCCTAGATTTTAAACATTTTAAAAGCTGAAAGTATGTATCCTATATATGATTAGGCTCACTATTAAGTATACGCAATGATTGCCAAAGTCTTATACCGACTAATTAGTATAAGAGAGAATCAGATTCTAAGTGGTGATTACACTTATGATGGAGACGGCGATGAACACTCCAACTCTTCAATCCTTTAAGTGCCAAATCACGCGCACTTTTAAATCGAGGCGAGAATTAGTTTCTAAATGGTAGATAAGTTAGATCTTTAATACTCTAACATATTTATGATAAAGCTCAATTTTAAGTATACGCAATGAGCTCCCAAGTCTTTTGTCGACTATTTAGTACAAGAGATCAATAGATTTGGAGTGGTGGATGAACTTGTATTAGAGCTGGCTGATATAAACTTTTTGACTTTTAATCCTTTAAGTGTCGGAAGTATGATATTTATAATCAAGCTTAGTATACGCAATGCAGGCGCAATTCTTGTGCTGACTAGTATAAGCAAGCATTAGCTTATAAGTGGTGGGTTAGGTAATAATGGAGCTGATGATATTAAATCCTAGATTCTAAGTCCTTTAAATGCTGAAAGTAGCTAAATTTAACGCATACGCAATGTACGCCGAAGTCTTATGTTGTCTATTTTTCAAATGGTGGAATCAGATGTTCAGGGAAGCAGAAACAAGTAATGAAGCTGACGCTATTTACTCCTAGATCCTTAAACCTTTGAATGTTAAAAGTATTACATTTACGATAAAGCTCAGTATTACGTATACGCAATGACTGCCCAAGTCTTATGCTGCCTACGTAGTATAAGAAAGAATTAGATACTTATTGGTTTTCAAACTAGTGATTGAGCTGGCAATAGAACCTACTTGATCTTATTCTTTAAGTGCTGGAAGTATTAGGTTTATGATACAGTCTTGGCATTTTTAAACTATCTACGAAAATGGGAATATTATTTTAGTATTTTTCTGGTAGCTACAGAGAATTGAAGTTGTAAAGAATTCTAAACGAAGCGATGAAGTTTGGTTTGTCTATTCGAATACCCAATTAATTAACTTTCGATAAGGTTTGAGGTAAGAGAACCCTGTATTCCACTCAGGAGCCTTGGAAAAATATATTTACTGATAGGTCTGCTCAACAACAGCTCTTTAAGTTTAGGAAGAACGGAGGAGATATAAAATCAGTACTCAAAATATCAAGAATGGATGGATTTATAATTAAAGTGATTTTAATATAATTTAAAATCAGAATATTACGTATACGCAATGTGTTCGCATTTGCTGCATCTCATGCATTTACTTGAGGTAAGAAACGAAACAGCGTTGAATATTTGCTTAGCTGCTTCCCTTTTTTTTGCTTCGAAAAGCTCTTTAAATTGCAGAGTAACTTCGGAGCACGTAAGGGAGCAACTAGAACTTTAAGTTGAATGGATGGATTGATATTTAAGGTGAATTTTTTTGTAATTTCTCAACCCAAACAAGGCAGCCGCTAGACTGACTCAAAAGGTGCTGACATTTTATTAAAGCTCAAAATCGTTATCGTCTCAAAACCTATCGCAAGTCCTTACTAGTCGTGGAACCGATGACTTAAGGGTATGTCACTCTCGTGCAGCAGCACAACTAATCCCTCTTTTCTGCTTTTTTTTTTGTAACTTAATTCTTTGCAGTTTTATTTGTGTTTGTCATTCTTTATGCATAGTTTACTTCAAGCATTACTTTTATGATGATTTTTAGTATTATTGCGTTGCCATTTAAATGGCAAACATTTTGTTGCTGTCAGCAAGTGGAGCTTGCAACTGCAACTGTGCAACGTGCTGTTGCAACTTTTTGGCTTGTCTCTGGCAATCCCGCTAGCCCAACCAAGCTGCAGCAGCTTCATTTTTTTTTTTTTTGTCGTTGCACATGTATATTTTATATATTTTAATGCAAAATAGGAAAAATTACTTTCATTTTCCTCGGAATTGGTTTTACAAGCAAAGCAAAACTTGTGAAAGAAGTAAAATAAAACAAAACTAACAAAAAACAAATGCCAGTAAAGTTGCAATAAAAAAACAGAAATAGAAACATTTCGCAGTGCAAAAAAGTTTTGCCAAGTGAAAAATTGCGTGGGATGCTGCTGGGTGCAAGGAGCAGGTGGGGGCAGCGCAACTAGGTGCAGCCGCGCCAGCAACTACGCAGCATTACAAGAACTCCCAGCTGGCATTTTGTTGATCCTCTTGTGAAATATATGTAATGCAAAAGTTTTTAATTTAGCGCCAACTTAGCGCTGAGACTTACAGCGTAAAGCAACTGGAAGAGAAATGACTGAAGTGGGGTCGGTCTGCAGGATGTGTGCTAAGCAGACGAGGGTGGGCATGATGCCTTGCGTTGAAATATGCTTTTAAAAAATAATCAAGTTGCTCATATTGCAATGCAGCAGCACGAACTGCAGCGGCTATGATAGCGTAGAGGGATTGGCATAGACAGAAGACAGCAGACAGCGTTTTCATTGCTTTTCTTACTAATTTTTGCAATCCCTAAGACGAAGTGGTTGTTGTTGTTGCGGGTGTTGCATTAGTTTTGTCTGACTTTTGCCTGCCTGACGGGTATTATAGCTTTTTAGCCGCATTTGCTGCAGCAGTCCGCCAAAGCTCATTTCATGCGGAAATATTACAAAGAATTCGCTTAAGGCACTGACAGTGTAGCTAAGCGCAGGCCTTAACTCAATCTTAGTTGCAGTCACCATCTTGGCCAACAGCCAGCAGCAGTCGGCAGCAGCCGGCAGCAGCTGTTTGCATGCCTTAAGCCCCTTTTGCGACTTATAAAAGGCTTAACAACAGTCCAGCTTAAATGCATTGAAGCAACATGTTGAGCCATTAAAAGATTTTCCAAAAAGCATTAAATGAAAAATATGTATTAGTTATGCCAAAACATATTCAAAAGGGTCTCTCTCAGATGCTCCACAACAATAAGCAACTTGAATATTTTGCAAAGCTGTAAAGTAACACCAACCACACACCCACCCGGTTCGCTCTTTCCAACAAATAGCCATAAATGTTTGTTTGTTTATAAAGCAAAAGGTTTCTGGTCACCAAAAGTGACCCAATGTGACAGAGCAGCGCCATAGTCACTAGTCAAGGAGCAATGTTTTAGTTGTTGTTGATATTGTCGCTTGTTTAACCCTTGTCAAGCAGCCAAATGATGACGATAGAAACAATATAGGCGGCGGCCACTCCGCCCCAAAAACCAAATGTGGGTCAGCAGTTGAGGCACTCTAATGTAACTAGAACTCAAAACTGAACAACAACTCTCTGGAAGAGCGTTGGCAAAAAATTTATAGTGCCTCGTTTGGGCAGTAGTAAAAATGATACCCAAAAAAATTGGGTAAATTTTGTTTTTTTTATTTTAAGCAACAACAAGCAGCAAAACAAAGCTAACAACATTGTGCAGAACGTGAGAATACTCTACAAAGTGCGATGTTATGTTTTCAAAAGAATCCTATGTGGCCTTTTACAAAACTTAAAAAATATAAATACATAAAAACTATAAATAAAAGTAAAGAATATGCTTTGTTTAGAAAATGCTTGTTTTGTGCGAATAACCCAATTTTTTAACTACCCGAACGTGACAAGCGTCGAACTTGTCATTTTCAGCATTTCAATCATAATTTACTGTGAGATTTAAATCATGTCAAATAATATTAAAGTTGCCAACAATGTAGCATGTCTAACTCACATAATTCTTAAATAATATCAATGCAATTTGAGACAAAGTAAAAAGTAGGAAAAAAAATCTCTTACGATTTTGTCTATTTTTTTTTGGCGCAATCGCATAAACTGTATTCGGTTTGGATTCCCTATGATAGTTTTACTTGGCCTTATGACCCTGTCGTCATACAGTTTGAGTTTCGCGCTGGACGTGAAAGCATGTTCGTGCTTTCTGTGCTTTGGATTATCGTAATGGACCCATTTTTCGTCGCCCATTACAAAGTAATAAAAAAATTACCTTTCGATTTTGCCTTTGAAGAAGCTGTTTACAAGCAAAGAAACGGCTTTCGATATATCCCAGTTTCAATTCTTAGGGAAATAAGAACTATTGAATCATAACCATTGCTTTAAGGCCTTTTGATGCAGCTGGCTGTGTTACTTACAATGAAACTGCCAATTCTTCTTGAGTTTACTACGGTCTTAGGCTAAAAATACTTCAATTTCTGTGTCTTCTAAAATCTATTCCCTAGTACTACAACAAAATCGCCATTCTTGAAGCATGGAAACCACTTGAGACACGTTATTTCACTGAGAGCAACCCCGTTGTACATATTCAAGAGCAAAAGATGAGCTTTAGCCGCAGTTTTCTTTGAATTCTACAAGAAAAGTGTTGCTTTACTATAATTTAAGCAATTTGGCTCAAAAACTGGCGTTATCAATCAACAATGAGTTTATAATGCCAAGATTTATTCACAAATGTGCTGATGCAATAATGGTGACGAATGTCTACGATTTTTGTATATCGTCTGCAATCGATTTATATCGATCAGCACTTTCTTCTAAAAACATCTATTGAAAAAATGCGAAAGTTGTACATACACAAAGTTGCTGATGCAATATTGTAGGCTAATGTCTACGATTAATGTATATCGCTTTCAATCGTTTAAGATCGATTAGCTGCGCCACCTATTTCTATATTATTGTATATCGATTAATATCGATATGCATTGACACCTTTTGAAAAACAGCGAAACCAGAATTTTAAATCTAATATTTTTTCTCTTACGATTTATTTTGTCGCTATTTCAACTGGATTCCCTAAGATAGTTTTACACATAATATTATCCAATACTTCCAATACTAAAATTTTTTCTAAAAAAGGAACATTAGGAAAATATCAATCTTTGCTCACAAACAAATGTTGCTGCTCTTCTCCCTTAGCTAGCCCATATGCTCTACTACTTTTGCAATTTTCAAGAGTATATTCCCCAAAAAAAAGTAAAGGATTCTATTGCAAAATGTTGCCATGCATTTTTGTTGCCTGTTTTACAGTTTTCTATGTCATTTGGTCACTCTGTCTCTCTTTATGGGGCACCACTCTCTCTTTCGCTGCTTTATTGAGTGTCAGCGCTCTTCAAGTGTTGTTGGTTGTTAGAAATGTGAGCGCCGCGTGCGGCCTGCGGAGAGCTTTTGAAAGAGAGCGCCAGCCTGGACATATTGTAGCCACCCAGCCAGATACTAGATAATATTAATAGCCTCAATCGGGTCGAACGCAATGTCAACTAAAGGTAAAAGCGACATATTGTCCCAAAAACTTAATGGAGGCACATGAAATGTGTGGCGGCTTGCTGACTTTAGACAGCCGGCTATTTCCTTAAAAAAAAATAAAAATAAAAAGCGGCAACAAAATGCCGAGAAGGAAATCACATTTGCGTGAAAGATGTCAGACCATAAACTTAGTTTATTGAACCATTAGCGATAAGCAATGGCCAATCAAATGGCTTATCAAATCTGCCAAACAGTTCTAAGTATTCGATAAAAAGGAAATATAAAAAAAATTTATATATCTTTAAAAAGCGTTGTTTTTAACTATTTCAATGGCTTTTGAATATGTCGTATTCGTCTCTAAACATCGCATAAAAATAAAGTTATAAAATAAGTTTTCGTAGCGCCTGCGATTTTTACTGTATTTTTTTTTATAGTTTTTGCAATAAAATATTATTTCAGCAACTTTATAAATTTTTTGCGTGGGATGCTAATTGAGTTAAGTTTATGCAACTTGAAAGTTTAGCATATTTTTGCTGACGTGGGTTGGCTGGTAACTTTATGTAGTTTTGATGCTTGCGGCTTCGACTTTTTTATTTTGATTGCAGAGTCAATCGAATCAGTCTTCAGGCTTAGTAAACGCCAAAGATTCAACGAAAAAGCTGGAAATTTGTTTGTAACATTTTATTTTTGATGAAAATTAGACTACTTTCAACAATTAGTGCCAAAGGCGAATCACTTCCTAAGTAGGATTTTGAAGCAATCAAATTTCGATTAGATAATTTGATTCAAATATCAAATTATTTTTTTTTTTAGCAATGTAAGAAAAATGTATTTTAATAATAGTTATTTTCTGCGAATATATCTTACAAGCAAGATTTTTTTTTTGGGAAAAAAAGATACTACTTCTAATGTATAAGGCAGCATTTTTAAATAAGTCAAAATCTAGACAAAATATTAAAAAATGTAATAAACAAAAAAAAAATTTTTGGGAACAGATATATTTAAAGCAAAAAATTAATAGTAATTAATATTTAAAAAAAGTATTCTTTCTGAATCATTTTTTTGAAAATATATAATATTTAAGCTAATTGGAAATAATTTTTGTTTTTTTTTTTATAAAAATTTTAAAATATATTTTTTAAGCCAATGTAAGAAAAAGTATTTAATATTGGAAATTTATTATTAATATTTTTGTTTCTAGAATAACTCTTGCTAAATAATTTTTGGGGAGCACTTCAATTTTTTCAGTTATTGGCTACAATATGATTTCTTTTTATTAAAATTTTAATTATTTTTAAAAAATGTTTGTTTTTAAAATTATTAACTTTGCTTAAAATATTAATATAGAGTTTTTTTTATGTGCTTTCTCATAAACGTTTTTTCTATGAAATTTATTTAATATATATTTTTTTTAATTGTAATAAAACTAAGGGGCTTTGCCGCCTGCTGGCTTCGCTCATAAAACACCACCCATCCATCAACTTCTTTCTACCCATGTTTGATTCTCTGACATACAAATATGTGTTGCCCCCCAAAAAAAACTTTTTTATATAATAGTTAGATATTTGCAGTTTTTACTATTTCCCAGAATAATTTTAAAGAGTTTGTTTATGCGTCATACAAATTTTTCTAACCTTCAGCAAATATTTTCGATTTTTTTATATAATATTTTATGATATCATTTATGAAACATTTCACATTTATTTTTTATTCGTAGTTTCTAAGCTGCTATACTCTGCATATAGAGAAGGAAATCCTCTCAAAGCTGCTTTGCTGCAGCATTATGTTCAAAGCAACCCTCGCAGCCCATCCTACACTGCCTGATTTTATTTTTACAGCTTTCAATGTTGCCACAAGCAGCTGTTAATGTGTTGCATTGTGCTGCTCTTCCTTGCCCCACCAATACCTAAAACCATTTTTTTACTTCCCACTAAGCTATTTGCCATTTTAATTTGCTGCAAATGCTTTGGCATAAGTGAGGTAGCTCTTAACTGATGCAGCCACCTGGCCAACTTGCACAACTTGGCTAGAATGCGGTCACACACACACACTCTCTCTCCCTCTCTGGGCGTGTGTGTGTGCACCACACATTGACAATGATGGATTTGCTGTTAATCAATATTAAATGAGCTTTGTTGTTGGGCACTGCCCAGCGCTACACACCTGAACATGTGGCAGGCTGGCAACCCTGCCCGACTCATTTAGCCCATTGGCAACACTGGGGCGAGTTGCTTGCTTCCTTTTTTTGTTGCTTTTTTGCCGCTTTAACGCTTTTGGCCGCAGCTTTGTGCGCAGTTGGCAAAGATACACACACACACACACACACACACACGCCTATGTGTGTTGGCCACATGTATTTGGTTTTTACACACAGTTTGGCAGCAGTGTTGCCGGTGTGTGTGAGTGTTGGCCAACGTTTTGACCAAGTTTGTTATATTGTGCTGGGACTGAATGTTTTTTGCGCAAAATGTTACACATTTTTTGCGCTGCTTTTTGTCGCGCATCGCTCAAGTTTTGTTTTATGAGAAAATATTGTAGTACATGCAAGTTTTTTAATTGCTTTTAAGCTTAAAAATAACAAACTCGATCAAAAAAAAAAAATCTATATAACTCTATGTATAGCATATTACGCATATAGTATGTGCACACAAGTTTATTTTCAATTCAATTTTTTGGGCTTAATTTCTGCCACAAAATGCTGCAAGTTATTTGAAATGTTTTTGAATATGGCCGGCCAGCCAGCCTTCCATAGACATACGAGTTTGGGTGATTTATGCGCTGTAAATGAAATTTATGGCCATAAATGAAGCAAAGCTGACCCCAGCTCTAACTTGGGGCATAAATATTTATACATGTTTTTTTTTCTCAAGTTGATAAATTTGCAATTTGCTAGCGATACCAGCCAGAGATACAGTCAAAACAAAACACTTGAAACAATTAACTTAATCGATTTGACAAAACAAAAGACACAAAGCACAAAAAAAGGCAGGCGCTCGCTCTTCAATTGATTACTTAAAAATTATGTGTGAAAACCAAGCAAGCGCTTCAACAAGAAGAAAAAAAAGGCGAGAACTTTTTAAATTAATGCAAAAACTTTGTTTCACATGGATTAAGTTCTACACTGTTTTTGCTTGCAACTAGCAAACTAGCCAAGTTTAAGTCAACAAAACAATAAATAAATTGAAATAAAATGAAGCCTAGCAAAGCCACAAATCTTTAAGATACAGAAAGGCAATTTGCATATGTCTTCATCTCAAAGATACACACACACACACACAACCAACCACTTGCACATATGTCACAACATCTGTTTGTGTGTGTGTTTCTAATTTTAATTGAAATTCATTTACATTTCAAGCCAAAATTATGTGCATTTTCTCAGACACAAAACGTACCCGAGCAACATCTTTGAAAACAATTTGTAAATGATGCAAAAGATAAAACCGAAAAATAACGATGAAATTTGCATAAATTAAAACAACAAAAACAATAACTAAACTAAATACAATAATAATGCCATTGAAGCCTTAATGCTTTCTTTTGTCTTTGTTTGGGTCTTCATAACTTATTGTAAGTTAGCATAAGCTGCCATAATTTTTCCATGCTGGTTTTGTAGTTTTGACGTGTGTGAAATTAAAGCCGCATTAAGTTAATGCCCATCATCTGGTTTTTGTGAGTTGATGGAGCGACACATGATTGAGGATTTTGCCCCCTGGCATTTGTGTGTTAAATTTAATGCTGTCAAGCTAGAGTAAGACTGTTCAACTATTTTGAAGTTAAGAAAGTTGCAAAATGTTAAGGATGAATGCGTGAGCAGGTTTATCATCTGAGATTCTACCTAAATAAAATGCAGGGCCTCAAATTGAATGAAACTGAGAAAAAGAAACCTAAAATACGATATCCGATTTTATAAAAGCAAACAATTCAATGGCCATCTTATATAAATCGTAACATATCATTATATGATTTATTTAAAGTTTTCCTAAAAATAATCCTAAAGATGATGGATTTTAATAGTTCTACAAAAAGCAACTAAGACCCAAGAGAGATATGTTTATGTTGGGTTTCCTGCTAATAGCAACTCATATCTCTAAACCCTTCCGTCTCTCGTCTTTTAAAAATACTTTTCAAGAAGATTATGAGTTTTAGAAGTTATATATTAAGCAACTCACTTCACTGTTTGCATTGAAAGATATATTTTTGTTAGCTTTTCTACTACTTGCGGCCCATATCTCCTAAATATTCCAACGCTCAACCGAAGCCCGCTTGTTGAAGCAACCAACCCATATGTGCTTCTTGGTTAAGATTTACGGTAGACGAAGCTTTGTTGAATAAATAGAATATTTGTCGTCCGATTGAAGTTTAGGACTGTCCGAACAACCTTATCATGTAAGTTAAAAGTTTAGAACTTATTTAAGAGCAAGATGACAATTTCAAACACTTGAGAAAGCTGCACAAGCATCAAAAAAGATCTCTGAGAGGAAATCATCAATTCTGCTGCACAAAATACGCTACGCCTGCTTATACGATGTACAGAACCACTTTAATGGGCGGATGGTGTTCGGAAAAAATTGATAAATTGTATTCGTAAGCCGTAACGTCAAAGGAGTACACAAAGCTTCTTAGCCAAAAAATATTGGTGCGTATTGTTCTCTTAAATCCAGTAAAAGATTTGTCGTTCGAAAATCCCAATGAATGTAACAATATTTAAGCAATTCTTTTTGTGCAAATTCGAACTTTAATACGAACTCTAATACGAAAAAGATGACAACGCAAGTTTCAAACGCTTGAGAAAGCTGCTTAAGCTTTGAAACTCAGCTCCAACAATTCTTCTGCACAAAATATACATTCTACGTCAATTCAAGCTTTAGAACTTATTTATGAGCACGACTGAAAGAAAGATAGTTTCACAGATTTCAAACATTTTGTAAAGCTGAATAGACTTCTTAAAAAACCAATAAATTCTTCTGCAGAATATACACTTTCTTACAATCAGTTATGTAAGTTCAAGCTTCATTTATGAACAAAATTTGAAGATTTTGAAAAAAATTTCAAACACTAGAATGTTGCACAAGCTTTGAAAAAGGTCTCTTAAAGAACCAGCCAATTCTTCTGCACAAAATACACTTCCTAACGTTTAACTATGTTATAGAAGTTGAAGCTTTAGAACTTCAAGCTCATAGAACTTATCTATGAGCAAAATTATAAGGCATTTCAGGGACTTTAATAACAGCAATCTAAACATCTCTAAAGAATAGAATCAATTCGTTTTCACAATGTACTCTTGCACTCACTCCTACACTAACTATTACACAATTTCCACACCAAAATCTTACTCAAAATGTATCTCAACTTTAACAAGCAATAACACGCAACTTTAATATTTCGCATACATTAAATTTTATGTTTTAATAAAATCCCATAAGATTTTGCACTGCAGAGAAACAAAATATTTTCACCTTAATTGTATTTATTGCAATTGTTGAAGAGAATTCCTAAGGAAATTAGCAGAAAAGACTTAACGCACAATGCACAAATCGTTGAAAATGTAATTATATAAGCAAATAGCCCATTTTCATGCGTGCCAGTGTGCGTGTTGGCCTCTATATATATAGAGAGATATATATGCTATATAGTTGTATGGAAGATGGTAATCGTTGCATTTAATAAAAGGAAAATATGTAAACAAAATGTTGAAGCTCATGAATGTATGGCATAAGTTTTTTCTTTATTTTCTTTATTTTTTGTTGGGTAAAAGTATCTAATGGCATATATCATATAATATAATATCAAGAAAGAAAAAAAAACTTTGTTAAGCGCATTAGATACACTCTCACGCACACAGATACACACAGTAACGCACACGCTCACACAGATACACTTACGCACGCTCACACAGATACACACACACACACGCATGCACGCTCTCACAGATACGCATTAAGTTTGCTTTGTTATTGTTTTTATTGTCTTTGTGGGTGTGTGTCTGAGTGTGTGTAAGTTTGTGTGTTGACCATTGGCAAATGTTGTTGGTCTTTTGTGTTTTTGTTGCTCATTGTGCATGAAGTTTACAATCTTTTCATATATTACCTCATCTGCAACCAACTCTTACTCCTCTCTCCCCCGGCACTGCTTTCCATGTTTTATTTACACTTTTGTTTTTATTTATATTTTTTATTGTTTTTACATTTTCAAGTGTAACCAAAAGATGCGCCGCTAAAACTGAAAGTCAAAACACAGCTTGGTCTCGCCTCGCTTGCTGCCCAACACACACACAAGGAAAAAAGCACCCACTCCACTACACTTCACTCCACTCCACTCATTAAATGCAAGTTTATTTTTTTTGTACAAAACAATAAAATGTTATAATAAAAGAAATTACACATAGGTATATAATTTTCACCATTTTTTTTATTTTTATGAAGCGCAAATTTGTGTAATCCACACATTTGCATATTTTCATTTGTCAACATGAGTTGGCATAATTAATTGTGCGTGTAAAAGTCAATTTAGTGTAAAATTTGAAATGAACTCGCTTTTTATGCACTCCGACACCGCCACCGCCACCACCGCCGCCTTAATTTAGCGCTTAAATGCGCCAAACATGTGTCAAGTTCAAAATGTGCTTATAAATTGTATGACAAAACACAAATTCACTTTCTTCATAGAGTTTAAGAAGGTATATTGGTTGTACTGGAAGTTCTGCTAAATGGTTGAAGTAAGTTAAGCCGAAACAGGGTGCTTTTTTGTGTAAATAAAGTCTTACTAAGTTGATGCGTCTATTTTGGAGTGTATACAAAAATATTGAGTAATTTAATATTAAAAATTTTTTTAATAAAAAAGGTTCACCACACACCCATAAAATCATATTACGCGGAGAAACATTGGTTGATTTTAAAAAATCATTGAAAAATTACGCAATTCTTTCTGACGTCCTCTATATTCGAGCTTCGTTATTTGTAAGTAGTTATAAAGAATAGTATGAAATATCTATAAAATTTTCATTATAGAATGGGTTTTCTTTGATATGTTTTGCGATAATTATATCAATTTATCAATTTGTAATTGTAGCAATTTCTGTATTCAAATTTTAGTAAAGGGGTTTCCAGGGGTCATTTTATTTTACTGGATTGCAAATATTTAAAATAATTTTTTATTTGTTTTCCACAACATGTAGATGCTTTTATTTGTTTCAATCGGTAGTTTTTTATTTATTTTTTGAAAGATTGAGTGGTATTCACTTCTTGAGCAACAGCTCAATCAACCTATCGCAGGCTTATAAAGTTTATTTTAGGATACCTTAAATTTGTTCCCATTTTTTTGTTTTTTTTTTTAGGAGGAGTCGATTATTTAGTATATTGAAATAAGTTTCTGAATTTGGTTTACATTTTGAGAAAGCTTTCGAAATATTTTCTGCTAACAAAGATGTTGCCTTTTCATAATTGGATTTCAAAGGTTTAAGGATTGTATTGCGGAATACATAGAACTTTTTTTTGTATAAGTTTTTTTTTTGGTAATTCAAACTCAATTAACATTTTTGCAGTGTAGAGAGATTTTCTAGTACTTCTAGTTGATTTCTAATTTTAATTTCAATTTAGCAAGCACTTTCGCGGAATTCAACGATGAGGTTAGATTTTCTAAGGTGGATTTGGAAGTTCTATGTTGAGCCATGAAGAATTTTAACTTTATTTCACCTAATTTTATTGCGGTATAGGGTGATTTTTTATTCTAAACAAATAAATAATAATAATTCGAGTAATTATGTTTGCATTTAAAATATATATATGCCATTTCTTCTAAAGTTATTCGAAAGATTTGCAAGACGTAAAAATTGTAACCAGCCCACCTTGAAACAGGGTTTTTTTTTTTATTGATTAATTAATTAATTATTGATTTAATTAACAATGAAAAAATAATACTCTATCAATATTTAAAAGAGATGCAAACATGCTTGGGCAGTATAGGGGAATTTTTTTTAAATTGATTTATTTATGTCAGCATACTATACCATTTCATTAGAGAGAAGCAAACATACTAAACAGTGCAAACATAGACATAACATTTTTTTTTTAATTTAATATTATTATGTCGAAATTTAAGCGTGATTTGTTATTTTAGAAATATTCAAGAGAGAAGTAAAAATTCTGTAAGCCGTGCAGATAAAGGATGACATTTTTTTTAATTTATTATTACGTCGAAATTCAAGCGAGATTTGTGGTTGTAATTCGCATTCAACAAACTATGCACTGTCAATTAATTCGATAAAAGCAAACATGTTCTAAAAAGTCACGATAAAGGGTGTTCTTTATTCTGTGTGGTAAAGTATGCATAACAAAGTCGGTCAAGCTGAACAATATATATGCAAATTTTTCGTAATCCATACATATATCATTATATATCACCATGCACATAGGTATATTTCTCTGGGTTTTAAGTTCTCAAAAAAGTGCAGAGTCAAAATGAACATGCAGAAAACACGCAAGAAATTCACTGCGACAACAATCAAAAACAAAAGAGTTATTTTCGTGGGCACCTCGCTGGGGGCTTAAAAACAAAAAAGTAACAACCATATAAACAAATATGGAATAAACATTAATTTTATTTTTTTTTTTGTTTTATTTTTATGCACATAAGAAAAATATTTAAGCGTGTGAAAAAAAATTGCAAACCATGCATATAACTTCAAGTGGGCAGACATTGTGGCAATTAAAACAGAAGAGCCGCAGCCGCAACAACAACAACTTGGCTTTTAAGCTTAGCACAGCAACAAATACAAATACTACAAAAACAATGAGCGTCGGCTTGGAGTACGTGAGTTGCATGCAACACTGTGTACTTATTGGTTGAAACAATTGCACAAATATGCAACAATTCTGAAGTGTGGCAGGTTGGTGGGGCGCGGCAGTGGAACTTGCAATGGCTTGCATAAGAAGCAGTCACAGCGCCAGCAACGAGTAAAGGCCAAGTGGCACGCACAAAAATGATAAACAATATATGTAAGGACACGTAGGGTACAATGCTGCAAACAACAAAAATGTGTTGCATACTTTGTGGCGCGCTTAGAAAATGCCATGCAAACAGCAACAACAAACAACAAGAACAACTGCCACCAGTCAAAGTCGAAGGGCTCACTTGGCTGCGGTTGCAGTGTATCTATAAGACAAACTGCCAGGAAGAGAAAGAGAGACAGAGAGAGTGCAACATGTTGCATAAACAGTGGTACATTAAGTGGAAGTTGTACGCGCACTACTAAACTTAGTATTTTCGAGATACTTATTGGTAGTTTATTTGAATTTGTAGTTTAAATATAATATTTACGTGCAACACAGCATTTACTCGATTTCTTAAAGTATTTTATATATTTGCTTAAAACGGAAAGACTTTGTTGGGGAATATTCGGACTTAAAGGCAGTATTTTCAAAGAGCCTGAAATAAGTACTCGATTGTGTATAATAATTTCTGAAATATTTCATCTTTGAAGCTGCACTAACTACAAAATAAGATATGCCAAAAGCGTGGTCCATTCAGTTCTGAGAATCTGGAGTATCTATATTTAACTTTGAAAGGCTCAAATGTCATTCGGTAAGTGACAGATAACAAAATGGAAAGCTTTTTGTTTGAAGCAGGTCTAAAAGCGCTGTTTGGCCAGCAAGAGGGATCTAGCTACCCTCAAACGCTTGTTTGACCGATTATCCTATTAACAGGGTGTTGCAACTAGCTTTGAGAATACGAAGCAAGTTCAATAAGTCCAAAATCATTTAGTAATTGACAAATAAACAAAGTGATTCATCTGGCATTGAGAGATGATCAAAAGTCATTCGGTAAAGAAAACAAAATTGGAATGTTTTCGTTTAAAATCAGTTGCTACGAATTCCAAACACCTGATTAGCCGACTATGCCATCAACAGTATGATCCATTTAGTGTTGCGAATTTACATCATCATTATTATTCAAAAAGTCAAATGACAATCCGTAAGTGACAAATAAACAAATGTATAGCATTTTGTTTAAAGGAGTAACAAAACACTACAAGCACTTGTTTGGCTGATTATACCATCAACAGGGTAGTCCATCTAGCGCTGAGAATTTGAAACAGCGATTTATTAATTTTCAAAAAATCAAATGTCACTCGGTAAGTAACAAATAAAAATTGCAAAGGTTTAAAAATGCTTTTTTGGCAGATTATGCGAGCAATAGATTAGTTCATTTAGTCATGGACAGTTAGATTATTTAACTTCCAAAGAGCCAAATGTCGTAAATGCGTAAATGACAGCTAACAAATTGGAACGCTATTTGTATTAAGATAGTTAAGAAGCATTAAGAATGTTCGTTTGGATAGAAGATGATCTGTAGTGTGTCGAGAATTTCGAGCAGCGATTTTTCAACTTTCCAAGAGTCTAAAGATATTCAGTTATTAACAGATAACAAAATGGCATGCTTTTTGTTTGCAGAAATCTGCGCAGGATTAGAAGTAGTTGATTAGCCGATTATGTCAGTAACAGGTTTGCCCATAAAGACTTGAGGAACAGGTGCAAAGATTATTCACTATTTAAAGCGGCAAGTACGATAAGATAAGTGACAGATTAGAAAATTGGAACGTTTTTTATGTGTAGAAAATTGTGTAGAAGTTAAAACAGTCGTCTGGCAGACTATAACAGTCTTTGGTGCGGAGGCACTAGCGAAGAAGAAGCTAAGGTAATCTTACATGGTAAACTCTTTCGTGCAATATTATCTCATTTTGGAAGGAGAATCGAAAAAATGACAATTATTCTTGTGATTTAACTTCATCGGACTAGAATCTTTAGAGAACGTTTGTACGCAATGCTTACGTCAATCAACCGGAAACAATTGAAGATACTTTTTTGAAGCTGTGAGCTGACGTCGCTGAAGCCTCTCTCTTTCTGCAGAAAACGCTTAAGGTAAGTCTCAACTACGAGATTAAGGCTGGTATTGCTAATCGCTTCTTTTCACCTTTTACATTGCAGATCAAAGTTTCTAGCCAGCCGCGAACGTGAGAGGCTGCGTATCCATAACAAATTGATACATCAGGCTGTAGTTACGAATGAGTTTTTTATATTTTATTTTTCTCATATTTAATATTGCTTCATTTTATGTATAAAGTCAGGAAAATTTTTCTATAAAAGTTTAAACATTGACAAATGCGCATTTTTTTGTATGAAAACATCAAATTCGAATTACAAACTTGTGCAAAAGTATAAACTCGTTAAATTTTTGAATTTCTGCCAATAGACAAAATGCAACTAGCAGATTGTGTTCGTTTTCAAGGTAGACACTATGATAGCCAACTCCAGCTTAGCATAGAAACCTTACAGGTTCACTGCTAAGGCTGGCTCTTCTTACATAGAAAACAGCAATCCCACATATTCCTTTCAAATGCAAAAAAAATATATCTACATAAAAAGCATGCTCAAAAATGTAACAACTTAATTGGCTCAGATTATTTTACATTTTCAACGAAATAGCAACCCGGCTGCTGCTACGCTTCATTGGAAAAAAAAATTGAAAGTACTTTCCAAACTCGTGTAAAAAAGGATTTATTGTAAACGAATGAATTTTAATGCTTGTATAAACACATACATTAAATTTGACTCTTTGAGTATTTAGGACTTGCAATACCTTTTTTTTTGGTGCTTTCTTTATATTTTTTTCGCTCCTAATTGACGGCAAAGCCTAAGCAGTCTTTCACTCAAATGAGCATAAAACTGAGGCAAATGGATTTGCCTGCAGGCTACAACGGCATGCGTACCCACAAACTTGAGATACCCTCTCTTTTTTGCAACTTGTGCTGCTGCTGCTGCGCCGTATCCTTTTAGATATATGAGTTTGAGGGTATTAAAAACAAAATCAACATAGACAAAGTTGTTGCACAACACATATCATGTGACGCATAAGCGTGTTGCCTCTGCCTTGGTCTCTACGAGTCGTGGGCGTGTGGCGTGTAGCAAAGTAATCATGCGTCAGTGCTGCTGCACAAACTTTGCCTGTATCTCTGAAGCTTCTTCAAGTTTTCTACTTTATGTATATGATAGACTTCTGCCTGCCTGCTTGCCTGCTACCCTGCGTTTTTTTTTTTTTTTTGTAATGCGCAAAAATTGTATTATTAAAATGCAAAATTGAAAGTGGCAGACGTGCTGGGGTGCGTTGGCGGCCGCATGTGGCATGATGCTACTTCTAGTTATGCTGTTGGGTCATGATGCCAGCCAGCATGTAAGTGATGCGTGTTGTACAAGTACCAGTAACAAGTACTAACAGAAGAAACAACAACAACAAGCAGTGCTCGCTGCACTCAGCTTTTATTATTAAACAAGCAAAGGCAACAGCTACAAAGCTGTCAGCACAAAGGGCGGCAATGCTGCTGCTTTATATTTTTTATTTGTTTATAAACAGTGCAAGTCCTGCGGGCTGATGCAATTTAAGTTTTGCGCCAAGTTTTATAAAAAATTGATTTCGCCTAAGCGTTCGTTGCATGCACAAAACGCAGCATTTTCAAGCAGCCTCAAGCAGTTTAGCAAGCAGTGCGCTTTAAGCGCTTTGCTGCAAATGAGAAAAATCTAAGAACGCTTATACTTAGCCACAAATCCCGCGTGGTGCGCTACAAACAAAGTCATGGTAATTGTATCCAGCACATTTTTGCTTACCTGTAAGTAATAGAAAGAAGAGGAAATGTTAAAAAAAAAATCTGTGAGTAAGGTAAATACATAAAAATAAGCGCACATTTAGTCTTATTCGAATTTTGGCCAAATTTTCGTCTCTGTCTTGCCATTTACATTTAATTAAAAGATTAGAAAACGAAATTAAGCTAACAAATAGAGGTGACAACAAAAACAACAGCAGCTTACGCCACTGTATTTCTACCTGCCCCCTACCAAAGTGTTGCCGTACACTGCTTGACAACAACAATGGCAACGTCGACGTCTACGCCAACGTCGCCGCCTCGTTGAAGTTGAGTGTAAAATTTCATTTAATTATATAAAATACCCAAAGTGCTTAGCGGCGGCTAATGTATGTGAGGGTCATTACATACTTGTGCACATGTATACAGTATTGTAAGCAATGTATGTGCAGCATTGAACAGGAAGCTCAGATTTCAATGCAGCAGAGCAAGAAAAAAATACAACCAAGAAAAAAATTATGCTCATCAAAACGAGCACAAAAATTGTAATGAGAGCGCACTGCAGGGTCTTGGAAGTGTAGAGGGTCTTGGCAGCGGGCCCAGCCAGGCACTGTGCTCTTGGCTAATAATGACGTTTATATGAGACGTGTGCACAGCCGTTGCTGGGCGGGCAGAAAAAAATGCTGCGGTAAAATAAGCTTTTGTGACAAAGACACACACACACACAAATGGGATACTCTAACTTACTGAAAGAGCATTTGGTGCATAAGCACTCCTCCTTTGAGGCTAAGTACCACTAAATAAACATTACTTTTAAACCAAAAAGTGTTGCAAACAAATCTGTACGCCTTTAGTCGCCTTTTCGTTTTACTAGAAAACCATAAGTTAACATGAAAGACGCATGCAGCATGATTTAGCGCTGTCAGCTAAACGTAAAAATATCTTGCTGCTTTTACTGGCGACTTACTGGCGAAATGTCGCCAATGAAAACTACAGCAATGACAAAGAGAACTTACTGGTGAAATTACACCAATTGAAGGCATTTGAGCTACAGGACTTGCATAGGAAAATGCTCAGTGGTCCTTAGGTTAACTTAGGTTAAGTTGTAGACAATTTTAATTGTATAAGTCCAATGCAATGCACAGGAACCTGGAAACGTTTGAGAATTTTTTTATACAGAAACAGCTAGAACTCAAATTAAGTCAATCATATGCAGTGTAGATGATTTGCATTGTAAAAGACATTTGTAGTGAGCTGGAATATAACTATGCTATCATATGCTTGTCTGCTGCCTATGCGCTGTTTCTGCCACTCCTAACCAATTCTAAAGAATATAAAAAAATATTATAAATTAATTCATATTATCATACAATGCAGATAGTACTTTAAAAAGAAAACTCAGAGGATACAAATATCTAATGACCACAGGGTACGACTGGTTTTTTCTTCTTCATAAGCTATTTGAGGGTTTTTTATATAAAAACTTGACTCCTTACATTTGACATCCTTTTCTGTTTTATTTTTTCAAGTTTACACTAGCCAAAATGTTTTCGTGCGCATGAAAAGCAAATTTTAGACGGCTGATAACCGTCCGCCTGAAATTGGTTGCATTTCGAGTGCCGAACCTTGTATCTGAAGTATCATCAATAAATCTAAACTTTAGTATTCTGCTGCAGCCTTCAAAAAGCATATTTGACAGTCTCAAAAAGTATTAGTTCTTGAAATTATGTTTTACTTAATATTTATTTTTGTAAATTCGGATTTGTAGCTGCAAGCATTTATTCACAGTAAAATTGAGAGCTGAAGATTTCATAATTCAGAACTAACATCTTAAAAAAACAATAAATCTTTGTGTTTCAGTTTGTATCTCAAGCGAATAGCTGCTAGATTATTTTACTGCGACAACAAAGCAAACATCATTTGTTTACAACTCAAGCTGTTATCGATCGCTGCTGCTATTGACGCCGCAATTAATCGATAATACGACCATTTGAAATTATGCACGCAAGCGTAACACCACGTAACTCCTTGCTAGGTAAACACACCAACTAAAGGGTATGTCATGAAATACCAATCCAACCCAACCCAAACCAAGCCAAGGCTGTCAAACACATTAGCGTGCTGCAATGCCAGCGACTCTGACGACGACGACTCCGACTACGACATGTACCACTCCAGTACCCGGGACCTGCTCAGCTAAGGTGACAAGCAATGGCAGCAAAAAGCGCAAAACAAACCCAGGCAAGGGAAATATGAATATGCATAATGAAGAGTGTAGCGATAATATTGCAAAAAAAAAGTAGCACAAAGAGCGGGGGGGATTGGAAAAAAAAAATAAAGAACTGAAACAAAGGGGCCACAATGGCA
This sequence comes from Chymomyza procnemis, assembly GCA_035046065.1. Taxonomy (NCBI): domain Eukaryota; kingdom Metazoa; phylum Arthropoda; class Insecta; order Diptera; family Drosophilidae; genus Chymomyza; species Chymomyza procnemis. The sequence continues at coordinate 12,818,428 of JAWNOJ010000024.1, forward strand.
TTGGCGGCATGCAAAATATTTCACACCCAGCATTAAGCAGAAGTAGTAGACATGACGACTTGGAGGAGTAGCAAATATCAGGCGGCACAACCTTAGGCAGTCCAACTCAACAAAAGACAACAAAAACAAAAGGAAAAACCACCTGAGGCTATGAAAATTGTTCAAATGAGAAGTTCAAGCAGTTTGGTTTTTGCAACAGAGAGTGAGACAGGGGTCCGACTGTCATCAATGGCGGCAGCAGGAACCGCCTTTCGATGCGGGCAACGGGAATGGTAGGTAGGGATTTCCGTAAGGGGACACACAACTCACTACTTTGCATGCATTGGAGCAGACACAGCATTGCCGGCATTGATGACAAAATGATAAAGAGCAAGCGGCGTTGGCAAACAAGCGACGTTGGCAAGAACCAGCAGCCGGAAATTTGCACAGCCAAACAACAAAGAAAACAATGCATATATGTATGTATGTGTCGGCTAGGTAGTTGTGTGTACGGACAGACAAACATGGGAACAGGGTTGCGGCACAGTGCTGCCAGCTTTGCCAATGCGGCAGCTGCAAGCACTGCTTGTCATTAGCTGCCAGTGCTGCCATTGCAGTTGCAGTTATTAACTTAAGACTCGTCAAACATGCACACACACACAACCAACGCTTAGCCTAGTCCCCACACAAGGTGCCCCCGCGCCAAACAGATTTATGCAAATGCTGCGCAAATATAGTAGAGATTTCTGGTAAAAAAAGAAAAAAAAATCTACAAAATTAAAAAACAATTTCCGCTGCTAAATGAAAAGCAGCGCAGCAGCTGAGACCCAATGGGGCGGAGTTCAATAAAAAATAAATCCAAAATCAAATTAAAAAAATAAAAAAATACCAAAATGAATGAGCACAAGCAGCTCACAGCTCAAGTCAATATAAAAAGAGAGAAACATATGAGCGCAGCGAAGGGACCTTGTCCAAAGGACTAGTCAGCCAAGACGCAGCCGAGGAACTTATGGTCAAAGGGACGAACGATAACAAAATGAAAGCAGCAATAACAAGGAGCAGCACAACAAGAGGCAGGACAACACACAAAAAAAAGCAGCTGCTTTTCAATTTTTGCGGCCTAGCCGAAAACGATGAGCATTAAGTGTGAAGTGAGGGGTAGCGTGGAGTGAAGCAGACTGGGAGTGCTGCAGGAAGCGAGGGACATGGCTAGGTAGGCCAGGCCGCAAATTTGATGAGGCAAATTTCAAGGCATACAATAAAATGAGAAAAAAAGCAATACACAGAGAGAAAAAGTTATAAGCTTTTGTCCAAGCAAGCAGTGCACGCGAAAAATTATATATATAACAAAATTTTTTATTTATTGTATTGAATATTTTATAAAATATTATAAACAATTTAAGTTTTTAGAATTTTGCTTAATAAACAATTTACGTGAAAATTTTTGGCATAAAAACAAAAAAATAGAAAAAGAATTTTTTAATTTGAAGTGATGTGAAAAAAGAATATAAAAGACTAATAAGCAGTACATGTCTATTTGATAAAGCAAATGTTTTTGTGTATTTTTTAATTATTATTGAATTTTAAAATTTTTGGTTTTAATTTTTTAAACAATGTTTTTTTAAATAAATTTTATTTTATATAATAAAGATAAGTTTAATGACTGCAAATGTATAATTTGAGCAAAACAAAATAAATGTATTTGTAGCGAGTTCAACAGCAAGCAGTTCAATTTAAGCAGTAAAATATTTTTGAAAAGATTATTTAATTTTTAATTTTTTATATATATGCATGCAAGAGTTTTTTTTATTTAGTTGAAACAGTTTAAGTTAAAACAATTTTGTTAAAAGTTTTTTAAACAAACCGCTTCAATCAAGAAGTAAGCCTTAAATTTTTTTAGATGATTAAAACTTTTTTGAATTGTAATTTAAGCAAAATAAGCATGAAATTGTTAAGAATTTTCGCAGCTTGCAGCTCAAAACTCTGATTTATTATAGCAAAAATATTTGAAATCAGATTTGTTTCAAATTTTTAATTAATTTTACAATTTTTTGGCATAGTTCAAGAACTTATTTATTGCAATTTCACTGTGTAGCAGTAAAGTATTTTAAACTTGGATTTTTTAATATTAATAAAAAAAAACTGCATTTAAAAAAAAAAAAAAATGCTCAAAATTGGAGAAAAAAATTTTTTAATTAAAAAAAGAAAAGCATTTAAAAATTCTATAATAAAATGTAAAAAATACTTCATTTAAATAATTAAATGAAAATGAGAACAAAATACACAAATATTATTGTAATTGTGACCAATTAAATACAACAGCCGGACCACACGAAGAATCCACGGAAAACGCTACCTTAACATTGCTAATGACTGGGCTTCAAATTCTTTCACATAATACTAAAGATTTATTACAAACAAACAAAAAATTGAATAGTTTTAGCAGAACATTTTGTTATTACTTTTCAGCAAGCAGTTCAAACAAAGCAGTGTGTGCCAAAACTATTACCAACTTTTTTGTTATTACAACAATAAGTTTTAAAATCTAAACCTATTACGTGTATGTTACGATTGAGCCAAGTCCAAATACGGATTTTTTTAAATTGAACATAATTTCACACTCAAGAGTGCACAGTAATCCACCAAGTTTTTCTCTCAGTGCACTCACACAGTGCTGCCAAACAAAAGACTAGAAAACCATCAAGCAGTAGTAGCTGACAACAACAACAGCAAAAAATCTCAAGCTGTATGCAAAAGCAAAGCGACAATAAATGCCGGTTTTGGCTTGGGCTGTCCACAGGAACTGCTATTCTATAGACTGCCAATGAACCCAATTTCCTTAAGCTTTTTCATAGTTCTTTCTGCTTGTGTTTGTCGTTGCTGCTGCTGCTGCTATCCTTATTTTTTGTCGTTTAGGCAATTTAAATAAAGGCGCGTCAAAGGTTTGCTTAGGTTAAATGTCGCCACACAAAAAACTAGTAAATGCGTCTTGCTTGCCACAAAAAAAATGGCAGCCCAAGTTTCATTTGAGCCTTTCTACCAGTGGCTATTGATAAGCGAGCCCCAGGGCCTTGAAGCCTTTGTGGCCTCGCCCCCGGTCGGCATAATTCATAAGGCAAATATTTGTTGGTAGCAACAACAATACACAGCCTTCAAGATATGGAGCAACAGCGCAGTTCCTGGAAGAAAGGGCGTGCCAAAAGCTTGCACTATAATATGCGGCAGCTCAATTAAAAAAAAAAAAAACAAGCCGGCTGTGGCTCCACTTAAATTTGTGGCATGGCAGATGTTTTGCTCAAAAACTTAATTGCATTTGTCCCGAGCTGAGATTGAAGGCCGTAAGGCGACAGCCAAGAAGAAATAGTGGTAAAAATACAACAACAACAGCAACAAAAAAATGCCCATAAAATACTCGACGAGTCGAAAGCAAAGAGCAGCCGTTGAGAAACCTGTGTGACGGCAGCTGCTGCCACATAAAAATACAACAAAAACAACAAAACAGGTAAGAAAGTCAGCGCTAAATGCAACTGCTGCAATTACAACAACGAGAACAGAGCTGCTGCAGACGACAACGATCTTTATAAACGCCAACAACTTGCAACAACAATTTGTAGTATTTCTTCTGGCCGCTGCCGCTGCTGATGTAGCCTGATATTTGTTTGGTTATTTAGCGTTTGTTCAACGTTTTTTAGGTCAACGAAATGCCACAGAACCAAAAAAAAAATTAAGAAAAAAATAAGCTGCCTCAAGATGCGCACCGCCACAACAACAACGAGAGAGAAAAAAATCAACAACGAAAAAACGTTCAAACATAAATAAAAAATAAAAAAAAAATAACGTGCAGGTAAACAGGTAAACAAAGCGTCCAAATGGCCGCCATTTTGTAAACTTAACACAGCGGCAGCGTCTATAAATCTGTAGAAGCTACAGCTGGCGGCAGCGACGTCTGCGTCAGTCGCAGCAGCGATAAAGTCATTTGCATAGTTCTTTTTGATATCTACGAATAGATGTATACACACAGATACATACACCTCACACACAGATACACACACACATACATCGATTTGTATCTATGTGCGCTTAGATTAAGCAAACAAACGCAGCTGTAATGAAGCGGCATGTGGGCAAAAGGTGCAAGTTTGGCTGGGGTATGAGGAGGAATACGAAAAGGCAAGGTGTTGTGTTGCCCCATTTGACAGCGCTAACTTTACAAAATCAAATTAAAAACGTTAAATAAAAAAAAACAAAAAACAATGCATTAATGGATTTGTCTTTGCGGCTGAAGTTCGACGAATTGAGCATGCTCTCTCATTGAGTAAGCAGTGCAGTCAGCAAGAGTGGAAATGAGCGCGAGAGCAAAAATCAAGCAAATGGGTGGAAGAGAGTTGATACATTTGCCGCCTAGGCCTAGGCTGACTGTCAGCTGGATTTCTTGTGACTCTTAAAAACTTTTCATTAATAAAAATTTTACTCAATTTGGAAATCTTGATGACCAAAGAGTAGTTGGCGGTAAAAGTGGCGAAATTTTGGTTAAGCAAATGACTCATTTGATAGTTATGCGACTGCAATTTGTTTTCAACATTTAATGGTAAACATTAATTAAACTTGAAGATTTTTGGCTTCAGATCTTAAGTACAGCTTTTTGGGAGAAATTTGCTTAAAAATAACTACATTTTTTTGGTTCTGTGAAAATGCAAAAGATGGAACAAACATTTTAAATATATCACAACTACTACTACTACTCTAGCCGAAAAGTAAATTATTAGCATATCTCAAACGAATGTATTCGAATTTTAAGTGCAGCAACCTTCGTACTTTTGCCAGCTTCATAAAAACCCTCAGCAAACTTCCAACAAATAAGCAGCACATAATTGATTATACACTCAGTACCAGCGCCCTAAACATCTTTAGCTAAACGATCATAATAATTCATATACTTGCAACTTCCCCCTACCCAAACATTTACACGTTGCCACATAAACAAGTTTATCTTTTTTTGATGAAACATGAGACACGCTCTTACAAAAAAATATGTCTTAAGTGTTAAGCTTTATAAGAGAATCAATCAACTTCAGAACTTTAGATTTTTGAGAGCATGCACGAGGCAGCGCGCGCTGAGCAGAGACAAAACAGCCAAACATAAAATAAATAAATAAAAAAAATTAATAAAAAAAGACAGAGCAACAATAGCGAACGAAGAAAAAATTTTAAATTATATTTGTATACGTCAAAGAAAAAAATAATAATAATAAAAATAAAAGCAACGCATAGCAAAGACAACAACCTGCTGCGTGCCTTTGTCTTGTAAAAATTTTTATGACGTTTAATGTTACGCATTCAGTGAGGGAGAGAGAGAGAGAGACGGGGGGAAACCAGCCAAACAAGAGGAACCTTTCAGACAAACAGAAGATCTTATAAATGGAGATACAATATATGAAACATATACAATTTACATCCATGTTGATGCTGCTGCTGCCGTTTAGGCCCTGGGGGCTGAGCATGGATGGGTTTTGACCGATTATGAAACCCAAGTAGCAGCAACCGTCAATGCCACAACTCTGCCTTGTCCACTTTACAATTTATATTATTTTGTTTCATTTCTTCGTTTTGTTTGTGTATTTCAATATTTCGATTTACATATCGACATGCACAATCGTCTGCTGTATATGATGATTATTTGGTACGAATAAAGGGTGACTTTTAGTGGACAACGGATTTTTTTTTTGGTAAGGAGGCATCCGTTTGCTGAAGTGCAGATATTTTAGCCAAACAGAATGTTTGTTTTATAATTATTTTTATTTTTGCAGTAAGTACAGCTCCTAATTTTATATTATTAAACAAAGAAGTGCGAAAGATACAGATTTGTAGGCCAAACAAGAGAAGACAGAAAAAATTTCCGTTTATTACTTCCTTTGTTTTTGTGGTAAGTAGAGTTCGCTTATTAATTATATAAACCGCAGAAGTGGGAAAAATGTTGCTTTGTAGTAAATTAAAAATTTGTAATCAAAGTACAGTAGACTATGAATTAAATGCCGTTTAGTACTAGCTTTTTTTGGATAATCATTTGAAAAATAATGATCTTTAATAATTTTGCTCTTTGACTATTATCTATAATTTTGCGGTAACTAGAATCCCCAAATTTGTTATATAAACTAAATAAGTAGACAGATTTCGAGGAACTTAAACCTTTTAAACCAAACAACAGAAGATTGAGAAACAATTCACTCCATTTGGCGAAACATTTGTAAAATATGAATCTTTAATTCTAACTTTTATGAAATACTTTTATCAGATATTCTAAATTTTAGTTACTAATTTATAACCAATTGGAAATATTTTATTTATATTTTCCCTTATTTACTAGTTATGAAATTTTATGATTCGGTAATCAGCAGAGCCTCTTATTTAGCGCACAAAATAAAAACTTATGACGAAGTGAAAACATAGAATTTTATAAAGGGAGCCGAGCCCCTTATTTCATGCAAGTAATGCAATTTTATGATTCATGAGGAGCAATTTTTGAATAAGCCAGACATCAGTGTACATTTTTTAAACATTTTTACGATGTGGCTCTCATCATCAAGGAAAAGAACTTTGCGCAAATTATACTCAAGCTAACTTCGAACCCGAAGTATCGATAAAGCACTTATTTGTAGCAATGAAATGCGCATCAAAAATCATTGCTTTAAGAGTAATACTGCTATACTTGTATAACAGCCGCAGATAAAGAGTCTTCAAAAACTTATGATGATGTAAATCCATACACTTCTATAAGCTAAGCAAGCTGACAGCCAAGCCCCTTACTCAATGGAAGTCATGCAATTTTATAATTAAGTTAACTATATATAAAGAACGATTTGTCTATTTTAAGACGTGATGAGTCAAGAAAAAAATTCTGCTTAAATTATACCTGAACCCAAACAATAAACCAACTAATTATAGCAACAGACTGCTCCTCAAAAGTCATTATTCCAGGAAAATACAAGTGTTGTACTTGTATAATACCGTCAAACAACGAGGCTTCAAAAACATGTGAAGAAGTGAATACATAGACTTTTGAAGGCTTAGCAAGCAGGCAGCAAAACCCCTTATGTAATGTGAATCATGGAATTTAATAATTTAGTTAAGTATACAAGGTGCAATAAGGCAGATATCACATTCACTTAATCAAACTGATACAACCTTTTTACGCTGATGAGAGAAGAAACCGAAATCAGCCCAAATTACAATCAAGTTAGCTCAGAAACGTAAGGAACGATCGTTAAGAAACCTATTCATAGCATTATGTTAGAATGTGCATCGAAATCATTCTTCCAGGAGAATAAAACTGCTTTACTTATAACCACAGATAACAAGACCTCCAACACGTATAACCTCTACCTACTTCTGCTACTATACACAAAAAAGCACCCTCTAACTTGCTTTCAGCGATGGCAGGTGTTTTATGAGGTAAAGCCACCGATGATCATTAAAATTTTGGTAACTGCGACGCCAGCTGTGACGTCAGCTGCGACAGCGCTGTCGCTGCTAAGCAAAGCTGCTTAAAGTTAATTAGTCATTTTTTCATTTGGTTTTTTTTGTATTTCTTCTCTCTCTCTTAAGGCATTCTTGGTACGACTCACGTAGCAGAGTCTACAACGATGACGACAACGACTAATGGGATTTTTATAGAATTATGTAAATGATTCTGTGCTTGATAGGCATTTGATAGCCAAAGCGACTCGCATCTTTGGCCTGCTCCTAAGTCGCTGGCTGGTTGATGTTACTACTCCCTCGCTGAGCTCAGTGTGCGTATTTAGGCCAAGTTATGCTAATTACAAGAAATTATTTATGCTCTTAGGTAGCCAAGCTCCTTAGGGACAGCGACAGAGAGAGAGAGAGAGAGAGAGATTTTTCAGCATTATAAAATTAGAAAACGATAAGCGGCAATTAAAAAATAAAGTTAAGTAAAAGAAAAAAAAAATGAAATACGCAAGTCTCTGGGCATTAGGGCTCTAGAAGACACCTAAGCCGGCGGCAGCTAACTAAAGTGCGTCGTCAAGTTACTTAAACTGCATTTAACTTGGCCACAAATCCCTTTTTACAGCCTGCGCCCTCGCACATGTGTCAAGTGGCAACAGCTTCGCTAAATGCTTCCTGCTGCAGCTTAACAAGCGACAACTTTCAACTAACCCAACAACATGAGCAACTTTTTCTCTGCTTTTTTTTTGCGTTCGTACAGTGTGAGCTGAGCTGCGCTCATCTAGGGCCAGTTCCTGCTTCCTAAAGCCGCCGCCGCCAGTCAGGTTGCTCTAATTTTGCACTTCCTTTGGCAGCTTTGTAGCTGAAGCTGTAGCTGTAGCTGGAGATACATTTGTTGCACTCGCCGCCTGTGTTGGCTGTGTTCGCCATGGGCAACAAAACCTCAGCTGCGCTGTTACCAAGGCTACTCTGCCAGCGAGAGGGTCTTACAACTTGGCTACCAAGTTTGTCATGGCCAGCAGGAGTCTGGCGTTAAGCTGACCCAAAGCTATGCAAAAAGCCTAATCAATCATTGGTTTTTAATTTCTTATTAGTTTAATTTTTTTTCTTTGTTTTTTTACCAAGTTCGTTACATGGGCTTACAGTGAAGCCAGTGAACTTTGACTGAATTTCGACACTATTCCCATAGATTTCGACGAAAGGTGTTTCGGCTGTTAAGAGTTTTATGCGTGGGAACAACATATATCAGTTTTTGAGCAAAATATAAAAAAACAGAATTCAAGGAATGCTTTTTTTATACTTTAACGCTCCGAATGGTTTGGTGGAGTAAGATTGCAGCTTGGCTTCATCAAAATATTTAAGAAAAGTGGTCAATATTGTACAGGGACTGGAAAATATGTAACTTATTCTGGATTTCTCTTGATGCTTATTATAAGACAGCTTGAGAAATGCGAATATCTTCCTCGGAGGAAAAAAAGCATATTTTCTTTGTTGGGTTGTAGAAGTATACAAGAAGGCTAAAGTCGACGTATATTTTACGGATTTGTAAATGCTATACAGAAATTTTTTGAAAATTAGCTATAGCGTGTCTGCGTTACAGGATGGTTGCACTTGGGAAATATGCTCTGATCAGTTCAGAAAACTATGAATGTTACTATTAGACCGATTTGGATGCATAGTCACAGAGGTTACATTACTCAAAGGAAAGTAAGCACAGTTGAGATACAGAAGTGTATTTAACCGATTTACAAATATTAAGAGATTTTCGGACAATTAACTGTAGTGGGATATGGGCGTGTCTGGGCTACAAGATATATAGAAACGCAGACGATAATACGAAAGGTCTACCAATTTTTTAACGAGTCTTTAGGTGAATAGTCCGTTGTGGAACATGAATTGCTAATATTTCCAAGATGACAATTATATATCCACGCGCTATGATAGAAATTCATGCCAAAAAACCACCCCAAATTGATCTAGATGGATATTTTTTTTAACAATAAAAAGTATTGACTCATATTCTATATGCCTTTCAGAGGTGATGCTGGTTTTCAAAATTCATAATTGGCCATGGACGCTAAGCTATACTAAGACATAGTCATTGCCCAGGTTCTGCCGAAAAATCTCAAGTTTTTTTATAGTTCTACGAATATACCAAAAATAAAATTGTTTAGGCGAATCCAAACGGAGAAATCCGATGACAAATTATCGACCCATATTCTGTTATTATTTCAGAGTTGCTGCGGAGCTTCAACTCCGAAACCACTGAAGCAATGGCTAAGGTTAACGCTTAATATTTTTTAGATTATTTAGAAGCAGGTTTACGAATATGTGACAAAATAGCTCGAGGTTTTCCAAAAGAAAGTGTTAAACGACGAAAACCAGTAAAAAGAGTAACGACTTATATCCTGTGTTCCTATCAGAGGTAGTGCGGATCTTCAAAATTTCTTGCTTTAGGTTTAGATTTTCGTTCTTCCTCACATCGTGCTGAATAACCTAAACCCCTTCTTATTCGTAAAACTACTTTTGAATAACATAAAAAGCTTGAGATGTGTTTATAGACGCATACCGATAACAGTTTTCAACCCATATTCTGAGGTATTTTAATCGGTAGGGTTTAGGATTTCGTTGTTCACTACATGAGGTTTGGAAAATCTTATGCTTTTATGGAACTTAGTTAAAAGCAGTCTTACGAATATGTGAAAACTTGGCTTATACAATGAGTACCCGTCGAAAGACTTGCATTTAAATGTATTTTAATCTTTACACGTTACTCTGGCACCCACTTTTGATTTGTTAGGGGGTCTATAAAGCTGGTATTAGAAGAACTGCCAGTTTCGAAACAACAAAGTTTTTCTTCATAAGTTAAACTTTTAAATATAAATTCTTTGCTAAATAACGCTTTTTAAAGCTGCTCTGTTGAGTAGCTTCTTTTAAAGCTTCATTTCTGTTTCGGTGTTTTTGATCGTTGAGTTTGACATATTTACAGACAATTGACTCCTCACTTTATTTCTCCTTTTTTTTATTATTTTGCGCAATTTATTTGTCACCAAATTTTGTTTACTTCTCAAATATATTTTTCTAAAATTTCTTCATGACATTTGATTTTATTCGCAACAATTTTATTTGATGCATCCTAAAGGCATCCAAGGCATGTTCATAGTGTATAGACGTTTTGATATACTAAAGTCAACTGCAGCTCCTGGTTTTTATGTATATTTATGTTTTTCTTTTTTTATACATTTTTTTTATTCTTATTTTTTTGTGTTGTTTTGTGTGCAGCAGTGCAATTTCCACGCGTGGCTTTCGTTTCCTGCTACCTTCTGTTTTTCACCGCTTTGCTGTGTGCTATGGTAAAGCTCTCTAGTCCGGCTGGCGCTGCAGCTCTGTGGGTCCGAGTCTGAATCCTTGTTGTGGTTGCATTTAATAATTAAAATGCCAACGCCAACAACAACAACGAAAACGTGAAAATTATTAAAGTGTCGCCGCAAGTTCTTGTCGTCTCAAAATGAGCACGACGAGCTACGATCTCTCTTTCTCTTCCACTGTATCTGCCCCTCTGCACACTCTTAATATTTTACTGCTTCATTAAGCAGCACAGCTGTAGAAATTGTTTTTCCAAACGTTTTTCCAAATTATTTTCTCAATTAAGTTGAGAGTACAATTCATTTGCTCAAATGTATTTAACTAGCAACTTTTCACTTTTAAGCCAAGACACAAACCGTACGTGTGTGCTGCATGCAACTCGTCTGTGGCGCTTCCTGTGGCAGTCAGTCTCCCACACAGCTTCCGCTGCCTGGTGCTGGACTGTTTGCAACTGTCATCAACTGATTACGCTGCACACACACACACAGGTGAGTTAATTTTGTGTGCTACATTCACAGAGCAAGCTGCAGCATTATGGGGCAGTTACCCGCACCTACATCTTTTGACTGTCTCCTTGTGGCGGCGCCCTGGCCCAGCTGTCTGCACTCCATTTTCACGCGCTGCATTTTCTTTAGCTTGCAAATTGCTGCTGGCATTTTGTTTTGTATGCTGTGAAAAACCGTGGCGTTTGTTCAACTGTCTCTCCCTCTCTCTCTGTCTCTGCTGCTCCCACGCCCCCTACTCAGCGGTGAGACTGTTTTTAATATTTTTATGCACCTTCCGCAAACACACTCAGATACACACACACACAGATATACACCCATATGTTCAGACACGTACAACTTTTGTAACTATCTCTCCCATTGACGCTGATGAGTTCCCGTTTTTTATGCATTCTGCAAACTTTTCTCCTTCTTTTCTCATATATATTTTATTTCTTTTCATGGCACGCCCACTGGCCCCCGCTGCTCACCCCGCACCCACTGCTTAAGCAACATAAATTTTTGACTTGACATGGTTTCCTTTTTCCTTTCTCTTAATGTGCCGCTTCAGCAGCCACAGCGCATTCCAGTAAAAACGTCACCACAGTTTTTGCTTTAAATGCTGTTTTTTTTTATTATTTATTTTTGTTTTTAATTAAAAAAAAAAAACAAACAGTAGTTTAACTTTAATTGAAAACAATAAACAGTTTTAAGCAGAAATCCCAATTTCCTGAAGTGATTAAACTTGAAGCTTGGCGCTGTTAACTTGACAGATTATGTTGATTACTTGGCAGCACTGCTGTTAACTGCGCTGTTAGATCTTTATGTTTAATTGATGCTCTGTTAATGGTTATACATGCATTAATTTTGATTTTTGTTACAAAAAATAACAAAAAGTAGTGCAAACTTAGAGATTCTACAACTATTAGCATTGCTTCAATTTAAAGGTGAATAACTAATATTCACAAATGCTTTAAGCTCAAATAAGTTTCTGTTGAAAGAAATTAAAGCTAAGAATATTCGCAAATTTAAGAAAAGTCTATAACTTAAAAGTTTATAACTAAGCACTGCAAATACATGAAACTCGTTTAGTTTATGGCTATATTCAAATATAAAACATATCAAATCTATATTTAAAATTTTATTCTTCATTTCAGTGAAGCTAACAGCACTGCTGAAACATACTAGCTTCTTTTATAAACTTGGCAGCATTGTTTGTGTCTATGTTAACATTTAAATTTTATCAAGTAAATGTTTAAAACTATCTTAGTATTTGTATGTTGTAAAACTTAAGTAATATTGTCATTTAATTTTTAAGAATTAGGCTGCAATACATAAAATTTCTTCGTTTCTTTTGTTAACTTGGGGGCACTAATTTTGTTTGTATTAAAAATTAAATTGTATCAGGTCTGACTTCATAATATTTTTTATTTTTGTGAAATAGACAGTACTAAGCAAACATTCACTTATATTAACTTGCCAACACTGTCAATTTTAGTTGTCGACTTTGCAGCTCAATTCGTTACTGAAACAAGAGCTTACAAAAAGATTTCAAAGATTTTAAACATTTTTTGTAAAAATAATCCATTGCAAGTTGAAGTAAACAGTTGTAGTAATCAAATAAACAAATACAAATTGAAATAAGTAAACAAGTAAATAAAATCTGCTTAATCTTTATAAAAATCTCGGTGGTTATATTTTGCAACAATGCTGTTAACTTAGTTTTGAGCGCTTTATATTTTATGGGGGCTTAAAGTTTGTTTGAGCGCAGTTGGGATTGCGTTAATTACTACAATCGCCTGAGAGTTTATTATTATTTGAAATTTTGTTTAAATAAACCTCTGGATTTTGGATATTAAATGATATAAGCTCAATCTAGTTCTAAATATTCTAAAACTACCTCTCTTAAATGCCAGAGCAGAATCAACTTCCGCTTTAAACTTTCCAACCATGTTCAGCAGGCAGAAGTTTTATGTTGACAGCGTTTTAGATTTTTTGTTTATTATGAAATTTATGCGTTAAAATAATTACAAGAGGTTTTGAAATTAATTAAAAAAGATCATTTGGTTTTCTCAAATGAATCATCAAACGCTGTTAGCAGCAGTATGGCTGATACTGTTAATGTTAAAGCTACACTGTTTATTAACAGAGCTGTTAAGCAAGGGGAATTAAACCATCATTGATTATTAAATACTCATTGCGTTTAGCTCAAGTCTAATATTAATAGGCAAAAAAAAAAATACAAAACACAGCCACCAAAAATTTTAATTTGTTTTAATTTCATCCGCCATTTATGAATCATCTAGCAATGTTAATCTAATGTTTACCAAACTTAACACTTTTCACAGCGCTGTTAAGTTGGGTTTGCACGTTTCTTGTTGTTTGCTGAGTCATCCTCAAGCGGAAATGTTTATGTTGAAATGATTTAAATACGCTTGTTGTCATTATTTAGAAAAAAATTACCAAATTGGAAGTTTAGAAAGTTCCAGTAGCCATAAAAATCTTGCCTTTTGGTACTGTTGAAAGTTCTGACGGGTTCATAGGAATGAGTTCATTTGCAGTTTGTATTTAAATGAGCAACATATATGCAGGGCTCAGAGAGTTTAATGAAGTCTTGCCTGTAGAATGCAATGTATTTTGGTAGTTTCGTTTGTTTTTATTGTTTTTCGTACGTTATGGCTTGAAGACTTGCAATGCATTTTTGCAGTCAAATGTGAAAAACAAGTCTTCGACGTAATTTAGTTGAATATAAACAACTTAATTGCGAAATTCCAGGTAAAACTACTTGGAAGTAATAAAAATGCGATGAATAAATTCTTGATTTTATGTAAAATAATACAATGAAATAATTTTAAATACTGCGAAATATTTGCACGAAATTACATTATTTTTTTAATTATTAGAGGCGTGCGTGGAAGCTTTTATAATTTAATAGAATATATTTCTACAAGCACATCATATATTCTGATTAATCAAGATGGCACGTTGTTGCAAAAGCAAACAATTAATATATTATATCTCTAAAGCTTCTAGACAATAAATGTTCATAAAAAAATATTTTTTTTAATATAAATCTCAAGTGTTTCTTGGCACACCTAAGTATGCGTGTTATTGTAATTAATTGTACATAAAGTAAACTATTCAAGTTCAGTAGTGAGAATGTGCACACTCATAACATTAGTATTTGAATATATTTGCATAGCATCGAAACACAATTTGCATTTTATGATCATTATAAATTCTGCTACTCAGATAAACATATTGAAGTGTTTGTAGCAATTAACTTATATATAAATATGCTTATGTTCACAGCATTGTTAATTTATTATAGTTATGCATAGCGCTTTTAAGTTTTGCAAAGAATTCGAATTTTTAGTTGTGCAACAATAACTATTAAGATAAGAATGATGTCTGGCTATTAACATTTTTGCTATGAAGCTAAACTTAAGCTGATTCTTTGAACTGTTATCATTCTTAACTTATAAACTTCCAACTGATAGCAAGCTGGGAATTCCCTAAAGAAGATTCGAGTTGTGTAGATTTTGCTGTAGTTGTGTAAATTTGCTATCATTTCTGGGATTTGAGCAATTTATCCAAATAAACTTTTTTAGATCGTTAACTCTGTTACATTAACTCTGTTACAATTAACATTATGCTATCGTTTTTCGCAATGTTAAATGCATAAGCTTAACATAATTTTAACAGTTGTACATAAAAGTCAATTCATCGCGATATAAATCTTATTTTTATTGAAATTTGACCCACAAGTTCAAGAATTGAATAGAATTTGAACAAAAATAAATAAAAGCCTCTTTAAATTCCATGTAAATTTTCCATTTGGACATTTTTAACCTTAAAATTGATGTTATAACTAAACATAAAAGAAATAGTTCTGACTTACATTAACTTGGTTCAGCAACTTGATTACAACCTTGGTTTAAGCATTAAACTCCCAAGTCCAGATTTCCTGTGAAAACTAATTTCCAACAGAGCTTTAATAGAGCAGATCTTCGAAAAATAAAACACCCTTTCGTTAAAAGGTACACATGTCTAATAGTGCTGCAAAAAACTACTAAATGAAGTGTATTTTGAAATTTCGCTCAAAAAACCACACACAGGATATCCATATGCTGCTGTGCTTAAAAGTTCGTTAGAGTTTTTGGATAACCAAAAAAAACTTCCGACAAACATTCAAAGCCTGTGTGCATCGCTTTCATTAATTTGTTTTGCGCGTGAATGTGTCAAACGGCGTTTTGAGTGCACTCATGCACTTAGTTGGAATAGTTTAAGTCAAAAATAAAAAGCATGGAAACGGCGTTTTGTGTGCATTCATCATTTAGCTCTGTGTAAAAATTGTTTCGGCTTAAAAACATATTTCCCAAAAATTATCAAAAACTTCAACTTAAACGATTTTTCATTTTAAAACTTATTCACGACTAGTCAACCAACAAAATGCATAAAGTGGCGCAAGCGTTAGTCATCCAAACGCGAAATGAATGTTGAGATTATCTCTATTGAAACCAAAAGAAGAAATAAAAGGAAAATGTTGCAATTTAAACTGCTGGCACTGCTTGTTTTTTTCTTAAAGCGTTAATGTAGTGCGAAAGTTTTAGTACAGCTTTAGGTGGGAATTTAAAGATAGAACAATCGAATATCGAAGTCATTGTCAGACTCATCGTGTAATAAGAAGGAACAAGAAGGATCACAATAATTGAGAGCTAATACAGGTAGAGCTGCAAATTTAAAAGTTTTTTAAAAAAAATGTAACATAGAAAAGTCGTGGGCATCGGTACCAATTGCCTCTAAATCGAAAGGTCGGTGGTTTGAGTACCCTCTCTCGCACTGATACATCTAGCGGTGGCATACCTAGCAAATAAATACCTAACTTTACCTAAAAAAATCTCTATTAAAAAAGGCAACACCGTTCAGATTCGGCCATAAACTGTAGTTCTCTGTGCTCTTCGACCAACTATTAATAGAGATATCTTCATGTTCCCCCTTTAATATAGAAAAGAAATAACTCTTTTACTGGAAACGAAGCTTTATCAGAATTGTAGAACTAAACATGAAAATGAGTTGCATTAAAATAAAACAAATAAAGAAAAAAATACTTCCTACGACATTGGTAATACTGTAGCGATTTTGACTTAAAAAATTTAGCGCGAAACCCTCTGTCAAGCACTAAGGTTCTAGCGATCCACGTTGTTCGATTGTCGCTAGAGCAATCACACGACTTTTGTCGAAGTTGAGAAAGTTTTTTAAAGTTGAAATATGAAAGGAAGGAGTGATATCTTTTGAAGTCTTAAATAGACATCAAAAAATGTTCTTCATGTGGTACTTCCTCAATGACCTACTAGAGCTGCATACCACAGGCTCTAGAAAAATCGCAGCTTATGTATCAACAACAGACTGCGCGATCTTTTCGACTTATTTTTCTAACATACTGCCATCGAAACCGTACCTAAAAAGTATTCTGCGTTTATGACTATAGGAACACTAAGGACCATTCTGATCTATGTGAGGCCCCTTCGGGACCGGCCACACTAACCTAACCTTAAGACTATAGGAAGGAGTGATATCTTGTGAAGTCTTTAAAAATTAGCTTCCGATTGCAATTCATCCATCACCTAGATTCCACAGCTCTTAAAAAGATCGATAATAGCAGCAACTGACTTGAGCGCCCTACATAAACTAGGCCTAGAAAAAATCAACTTATATAGCAGCGATAGGCTGTTGCGCCTTTTGGAAGAGATTCTCAAGAGGACGTAGAATTTTTGATAGTTTCAAGCGATTCAAGAACTAAGTCGACTTCATTTTGCTAGCAAGCTGTCGCTGGTAAAAGTATAAAATATCGCAGCTCTTGGTTGAAGCGTTTCCAAAGCTTTTCCAAACCTTACCTCAGATTCTGCCTGCGATCAGGATGTACGTCCCGCGTAACGATTTCTGCAGAAATTGCAATGATTAAAGAGAAGAAATGAATTCTGCACAAAAGCCTTACAGCGACTTTACAGTAAGACTATGGATCCACAGGCCCCAGAAAAAACTCAGCTTATATAATTATGCCTTCTGGAAGAGATTGTCAAAAAGTCTCATAGTTTTTGACAGTTCCATGCGGAGTTAATAACTTGCCCGTCTAGAACTAAGTAGACCTATTTTTTTTCAGCTAGTTATCGCAGAAAAATCTCTACAGCGAGTAAGACCATGAAAAACCAGATCCTAAGCGAGTTTAAAACTCTTCCGCGCCCTACATCAGCCTTATATCAGTTCCTAAAAAGCATTCCGATATCAAAAACAAGTTAGCCAACTCATCCAGCGAAACTATGCAGCTACTTCCTGTGTAAAGCTATTCTCAACTTTACGTAAATGTCACTTCAAACGTTCATGCTACATCTCAGCCAAAAAAAACGAGCCACCCGGATCAGCTTTACTGCTGTCGTGCATCTTTTTTTGCTAGGGGGTGGGGGGGATATACTAACTGCATACTTAGACAATCTTTAAAGTAATCTAGACGCGCACATACTGGTATCCATGAAGCTTTAACAACAGCCATTTGTGACTTTATGGTTATAGTGTGTATGATTACTGTGCGGGTGCGAGCATATGTGGCAGTGTGTTGTTGCAACTTGTTGTTGTTGCAACTTGTTGTTGTTGTTGTTGTTGTTGTTGCTGGCATTGTTGCAGTTGTAATGGTGTTTGTATGTCAGCTTAGATACACACAAACACACACGCACACACTTGTACATTAATAGACAAACAAACAGCAGCTCATCATGCTGCAGCTGCCTGAACAATTGTTGTTTTGTTGCAACTCAACTCTTGGCCAAAGCCAACACAACACCCCCGTTCACCGACTCCACTGCAACTACCAATGTTGACTCTTACTATTTTGTCCCTAATGACATTTGTACACATTGGAGACGACAAAACAACAACAAACAACATAGCACTGATTTTGCACATATTTTTTTTTGCTAAAATTTCTCTTGACTGATTTTTGCTAGACGCACTGCCGCTCGCTTCCTATCTGGAAAACGTTTTTCCTACCTTAATTTTTGCAGCGCAACAATAACAAATGTGCAAAATTTGCAAACAGCATTTTACTTAGCTAACTCTATGAACCAGCCAACGAACGCTTTGAGCGCTATCGAGTGTTGCAAGCGCAACTTGCCACATAAATTGAAATATTGTGGCAGCAGCGTAAATGCAATGGCAAATGCCAAAGGCGGGCGGGCGGTTGTGTCGTGGGCAAATTTATACAAAAGTATATGACAGTACGCGCGTCTCTGGTTTGGGCGTCAGTTTTTTTTCTTTGAGGGCGTGGCGCCGCGCGCGTGGCAAAAAGTGTAAATTATCGAGTTTATGTGGCAAAAATGACAAGCACCAAAAATATTGTAAAAGAACATGGCGTCGCGCTTGCATGTGTGTGTGTGCGTGCGTGTGTGTGTGTGACACCATTTTGTGTCACATTGGTTTGTTTGTCGCGCCAGCAGCTACAACAACAAAACCAACAGCAACAACAACCACATCATTGACAACAACCACTGCAGCAAGTGTCAGGCAAATTGGCGTGGCCCATGGGCCAAATAAAGGAAGTAGCAGCTCCACCAACTGGGTTACAGGACACGACACACAGAAAAAAAGACGCGACACGCATGCCAAATATTCGCTGAAACGATGTGGGCGGTTTTTACATTGCGTGCGGCTGGCTGATGGGGGGTGGTGGATCTGCAGCGGGTTAAGTGTTGGAAAATGCTGTTGTTGTTGTTGTTCTCGTTGCTCCGCTCGACGACGTCACACAATTCGCTTCTGCCGTTTGTGAACGGACTGTGCAATTTTGTATGAAATTGTGGTTTTATATGCGGCTGGGCGCACGCAGGGGGAGTTGTAGACGACGCCATTTTTGGCTCCGCATGAAAATGGCCGCAAATTTGCAAAGGCTAACAACAACAACAACAGCAACAACAAAAACAAAACATGCAGTCAGTATTGTATACATATGTGGCATGTGTTTTAATTTTTTTCCATTTTCCATTTTTTATTAAACAGTTTATGCGCAATTTATGAAATTGCAACAAAATGTTCAAGTTTGCGGCACGAAAATGCTCGCAGGCTGCGATCAAGCGTTGAGAGCTTTCTATGTTGTAACAATCCCTTACTGGAAAGTTGTGGCTAAATCTGAAAAATTGTTTATTATTTATTATTATATAAATGTGTTTACAATTTTATAATATTTAATTTATCTTATAAAATTTTCTAGTAATAGCCAGAACTAAAACTTAACTCTGTATACAAAAGTTACGATGCTTGCTGTGGTAACTTTAAAGTGAATCCGCTGCCACTTATAAAACTTTTTGAAGAACTCTAAGAAATAACCACTGAAATTCGTTGTGAAAATTTGTAAAGGAAATATAATATAATTTTTTCAAGAGATAAAAAAACACCCTTTCTCTTAATACTTTTTGGTAGATTTTTATTTTAGGGCAAGTGATCGCAGTTGAAGCTTATTTTTGCTGTAAGATAGTAGGTGTACAGACAAATGAATTTATGTTGAGGAATGGACCGACCTGTCGAAAAACGCCCAGAAACAACCGTAGGGCACGACTAGAAAATTTGACAAAATTACAACACTTGGCCCGCTATAGCTATAAGAATCGAGAGCTACTTCCGACGATTATTGAAGAAAATTTAAAAATAGCTGAAATTGAAAATTGCATCAAGATCAGAGAGTCTTGCCTTTTCAAGAGATGGTGTTGCTTTTAACGACTATAAGCTCTCAAATGGGAGAAAAAATGCATCAAATACTGACATAGCTTATGGAAACGATGCTTTATTTTTTAAATTTAAAGTAGACTTAATAAATATAAAGAAATAAAGAACACAATACCCAATGCAGAGGTGTCCCGTGTGTCACAGTTGAGCCACCTATACACCTCCAAATAAGTATGAAAAAATGGACGTGGATAGCTCATGCGCTCAGAAGGAACCCAAGCAGTATTGTCACGATGGCACTGGACTGGAATCCCCAAAGCAGCAGACGTATCGGTAGACCCAAAGCAATCTGCAGAAGATCCATACTTCAAGAACTGGCCCAGGTCAATACATCAAAGGACAGGCGCAAAACAGGGTTCAATAAAAGGTTCTAGTAGAGGCCCAAAGTTCCCAAGGAATATTAAGGAATAAAAATATATTTATATATTTGAACCAAGGAACGATCAGTGCTTAACGATTGGCAGAATCTGAGCAACTTAACGAATCTGGTTATGGTTCATGTATTGCAGACACTAGAGACCAAATTGTCGACAATATTTTGCTATTTCAAATTATTTTAAATTATAATGACAAATTAAATTTTAAAGACAATTATGATATACATATTAAAGTGTATTAAAAATATAGTAATTTGGGGAACAAAATTTAACATTTATGGAGCAAGTCCATATACACATATCTAAGATTTTTCTGGAAATTCAAGAATCGCAGTAGCTTGATTGTACATTTCTTTTTCATTGTTTTATTCACATATTGTTTATATATATTTTCCTCTGAATATTCCACTTAGCTTCAAATCAGCTTAATCGCGTGTGCTTTCAACAACAGCGCGATAGTTCGCTCGCAATGATGACTTAATCATGGTTTGCACGAAATTTATGCAAAATCGTGAAAAACGCAATTAAGTGTCACGCATAAACGAACTGCCACTGAGTGAGTGTATGTGTGTGCGTGTGTGTGTTTGTTGACAACAACGATTTTTCCATAATTATTATGATGATGCTTGGGCAAATGGCAAACATGCCATGTGCTTGCTCTTTGCGTCTCTACAGCTCTGCTCCAAGCTTCCCTGACTATCTCTCACTCGTCCCTGTCTCTCTTTCTCTCTTAGCCACTGGCTGACTGCATTCGACATCAACCAGATGAACCATTTTATTGCCAGCTGCATTTGTGGTGCTGCAGCTGTGTGTGTGTGTGTTGGCCAATTGTTTATGCGAGAAATATGCAAGGCCTTATTGTATGGAGCAGAGTGTGCTGTTGTGTGAGCAATGCAAACCCATGGTTTGGGTGTCAAAAATTGTGGGTTTCAGTCGGGTTGATTGCAGGCAGCATCAGCTCCAGCCAGCATATAAAATTAAATATGGATGGCTGACTGCGTTGTGAGACACCCAAGTAGTACACTTGCCACTGAAATATGTTGCATTGGCGGCAAGTTCAGCTTGGTTTGGCAATAGGAATGTGGCATGCAAAGCAAAAGCAAACGGCAAACGCCAAATGGCAAATGCGTCGTTGTCGACATCATCGTCAGCGTCTGCTTTGTATTTGAAAGATGTGCTGGAAATGGAAAACTGCCAGACGTTTTGTGGCAAACACTGCACAAATTGACGGTTGAGTCTCCAAAAAAGGGGGGAGGTACGAGCAGCAGGTCGGTCGGTTGGTTGGTCAGACTCAAAAACCAAAAGCGCTGCGCTAATTAATGCGCATCATTGATTTCTAGCTTGCATTCGAGTCTAGCTTTTGTTGCAAGCAGCAGCACATTGTATGCGAGTTTGTGTATCAATGGCAGCCACTGTTGCAAAGCCACGATGACGATGACGATGACGAAGATGATGACCATGTTGAACGCTGAGAGCGTTGACGATGAGAGGTTGGCGAACGCTGCAATCGCATGAGTTTCAATTTCGAAATTTGAGCTGGACAAATGCGTTGGGAATGATTTCAAAAAGTTAACGAAAGCGAAACATGCTGTGTGTGCGGGGACAAGTGTAATGTGAAAGGTGTAATGAGTGAAGGGTGACGGGGCATGCCACAGACGTAGTAGATACGACAACAGCTGCTACCACTGATTGCCATGAATGAAATGCTTCACGCATGTGTTAATGAAGCTTACCTAGAAAGCAATGAGAAAGAAGAGCATTATCTGACTCTACTCTACGTTAATGATAATGATGCTCTTTCTCTGTGCTGCTGTCGATGGGACTGCATGTGACAGTCAATTACCAATGTGAGAAGCGATGCTGAAAGACAAGCTTCAGAGTTTCCCTATATCAGATTGCTATTATGAACTTGTAGCTTGGCTTACAAACAAGTGGCTTTAACTTGAGCAATATTACGGATATGCGTTAACTTCTGACAGTTGTTATTGAGAAAAGTGATAGAAAAGAGCTGGAACGGAAGTTGCAGTCAATAATTTTTCAATATTTCCATTTCGAAAGCAAGTTGTAAATGAATTGAATGCACTTTAGGCAATACAATTGAAGGAAATAGTATAAAAAGATTTCCTTTGCATTAAGATAATGCAACCTTCAGTTACAGTCAATACAATTATATAAGATATATGGGCCATAAGATATACAGTAACCTAACGACTCTGAAAGCTAACTCAAATTCAAGATTTTATAACTTCTTTTGCATTAAGATAATGCATTTTATAAGAGAGAAATGATTACCTTGAAGCAGATGATTACTATATAGATGATTACCATACATACGGTGGGGAGCTCACACGAACTTTGTTTCGATATTTATGTCTGCTGGCACATCCAAATCTTTGAGCTTTTATATCTTTGAATACATAAACCTTAAATTGGACTTCTTATAAGTTATAAGAGTATATAAATTTCTTTATGTCGGAATGCCTACCTACTACTTCATTTTTGACTTTATAACTTCTAAAACTTGGAAGTATCTCAGTATTTTTTTAGCTTACTGATCGATGCACTTCAATCACTGTTACTTAAACCTCTCTTACCTCTTTGAACTACTACATCTTTTGATACTCAAAACTTAACTTGGACTCTTATAATTTACAGTCTATATAAACTTCTTCATGACGAAATGCCTTAAGTGGTAGAATTACTACACATAAGACTAAGACTTCATATTTAACTATATGACTTCTATAACTTGAAAGAATTAGAATTGGTATTAGACACTACTATAACTTGATTAATCTCAAAAGCTATGTTTTAGCTTCCTGATAGTGTTGATCGATGCGCTTCAATAGCTCAGAAGTTGCTCAATAGCAGACCAATTAGAATTGGCATAAATCGCTTCTATAACTAGGAGAATTCCTAAAGATCTGGCTACTTAAAATTGGTATGCTCTTCAATAACTTCAAAATTACTCAAAAGATTGGCTGCTTAGAATTGGGATAATGCGAAAGATTCTCAAAAACTTGACTACTTAGAACTGGCATTTGGCTTCATACGCGATATGAAATGATATAAGCTTCTTTAGCTAGCAGACTCTAAGAGCTACATAGAATATACGTACTATCTAAGAGAACTGCTAGTGAATTACCCTTTAGATGCGCTACTACTACCCGCTTTCGGTACCCACAACCTTGAACATGAAGATATCTTCATTCAGAACTGTTCAAGCAGAACATGGACCTAAAGTTTATTGTCAAAACTTCGAATTCTTCGCAACGGCAGTGAATTGAATTCATAAAGATTTACTTAGACAATTGACATATTTTTGCTAGCCATGCTAGTGCTAGACAAAGCTTCTTTCTATTAGAGCTTATTTGAGATATCTAATCATATCAAAATTCAGGCAATGCGTGTAAAACATATTAAGTGTGTACCAAGCACATTTCAACTAAAACTTAAGAAAGCTTCTCAAAATAAAAACCAAAACTAAGTAAAAGTGTGACGACCACGACGTTAATGATTTATTTCAAAGTAACTCTGACTAGCGCTCATGACTCAGCCAAACTGACGATGTCAAGCTGATAAGCTACATTAAGTTCCGCAAGCTTCTCATGGCTTATACACAATATAACCTCATAAACTTGTACTGCCTGCACCATTTGCTCTATATATTTATAGTTTTACAGGGAATCCAAAAATAAATGAATGCAATGGCTTTTGTAAGCGATAATGAGATTTCAACGCTCCCCTCTTTGCTGTGCCGCGTTTCTTTACGCTTCACCCAGGCCATATACCATTCCATTTAGCTCTGGTTACACTTGATTACGATTTTTGCCAATTACCATTACAATTACAGTTCAAGCAGTGCAGCCAGCACTGGGAACGACGCACTGCTTAGCACCCCATTGCTTTTCACTTTTCTTTTGTTTCGACGTTTTAAAGTTGTGAAATCTTTTTAAGTTTTACGAGTAAGTTTTCGTATTTCTTTTAATAAGTTTTCTTTATGACATATTTTCGTTGGCCTTTCTGCGTCTTTTGTCGCAATGCACTTTCTTTTTTTTTGGGGGGGTACATTTCATTACGATTTCAACATTTCGCTTTTCATTTTGGCATTAATTTTCTCCTAATGTCGGTTACGTATTCCCCCAACTTGGCCAAAAAAAAAACCAAGTTGTCAACCAGCGCTTTTTGCTAAAAGTTTTACAACTTACCAAGCAGTACAGCGTGTACAAAGCTTTAATAAAAAATCAACTGGCTTACCTGCAAAGATAAGAAAATTTGTAAGAAAATATTAGTCAAATTTGTTTTTGCTTTTAAGCGATTATTTGAGTTATTTACGAGAGACACGAAACTTAACAATATAAAAAGCAATTTAAGAACAATTTTCCAATCAAAATGTTGGCAGCACTGTTGCCGCATATAAATAGCCCCACTGACAACAACAACAACTGCAGCAAAATAGCCGGCATAACATGCAACATGCAGCTACCGCCTGCCACCTTACTGCTGCCGCTCTGCCCACAACTGTGGCACATTCTTCAATCAATTTCTTTGCTGCCTCATACTCTCAGGCTGTTTTCTTCTTATTTACTTTGCATTAATTAAACATGCCGCCGTTGCAACGTTGCTGCTGGCCTGGCCTTACCCCACACACGCTTGCTGCAACCACAAAACTTTCCTACATCTACCCCTACCTACAACATAGATTTTTCATGACCCCCCACCCCACCCAACTCTGTCCAAAACTCTGGCAGCATCTGCAACAATCTTCAGTTTATATTTAAATGTCTGTCGTTGCCGGCTGACGCACGTGCAGCAAACTTCTTGCAGCTACGTTGCACTCCGCTTACCCGCATGCAACAACAGAGCTCACACACATTCGTCTCTGTCAAGTGGCAGCAGGCGCTCGTTGCTCCGTTCCCTTGCCCCAAATTTCTCTCTCCCTCTCTCTCTTGCTGTACGGTCTGCCTTTCCCATTGTTATTGCGGCTGCTCCACTTGCAGTTTGTCATTGTTGCAATTTCAATGTTGCGCTTGTCAATTTCTCTCCCCAGCTAATAACTGCTGTATGCTGCATGCAGCAAGCATGCTCTAGCGGCAACTTGCAGCGCCTCAGTGTTGCCGCAGCAGCCAGCAGCAGCGCCCCAAACTAACTGCGTATGCCTCCAGTTGTAGGCGTGTGAGTGTGCGTTTGTTGTAGTTTCTATTTGACAATGTTGTTCTCATTGTTGTTGCAAGTTGTTGTTTTTGCTGTTGTGTTGCATGGCAGCCAAAAGAAAATTGCATGCCACTTAAAGTAGTCGCTTCTGCTATTGTAATTCTTGCCATACCTTGACATTTATTATAGTCACGAGTGAAGCAAGTATATTAGTTTTGCGCAAAAATAAATTGCAAAAATTTTGGAAGAAACTCCATAACTCTTGCCTTTGGAACAAAATTCATGCAACATAATCGTTTAGAAAATTCCACTAACATTCGAGGGAATTCAGATGGCCCAAACCTTTACCCTTCATGTGGCCGAGAAATGTGCAGTAAACTTTCTAGCATAACTGAACCTAAGATATTTTACAATATATTTTAGGTCGTTGCTACGATTCCACCCAGCAGCACTGGTTGGATTTGCCTAGCAAATAGACGCTAGGCAACTAGACGGCTAGCAAATAGACGCTATTTAGCTAGGATAATCACCCTATGCTCAGACTTTGGAGCGATAACCATAGTCAAAGGGGAATAATTTTTAATACCTAGACAATCGACTTTGATTATCGACGAAACGGCCGCATAATTTTTAAAATTTTAGAATGAAAATAATTTCCAGAGACAGAGCTCATAAGACGGCGCAAAACTGCGTTCGTTGGAAGGCTCTAGTAGAGGCCCTAAGTTCCCAAACAATTCATTGATTTTAAAGAGTATCAACGACTCAGAAACCATCTAAGTTAATACAATACTACACTAATATCAAAACATAAATTAAAAATTCATTGGAAAATCATGTCTTAAATGCCGCCCCTGAACCACAATCGAACTGAATCCCCAGCGAGGCACGTAAGATGGCTTCATAGCAGGTGTGGCTCGATGAGCAAACTAATGCCCCTAAGACTGATACCAGTAGGAGTTACATACCGAAGCACAGCGATTCCTACAAATCTTTCCAACATAGACAAGGTTTGATGCAAAGGTCAAAATAGCTTTATCTTATAACGTCTCACATAATATTGATAGACATACGATTGAAGAAGTGTACAAGCTTCATAGCAATCTAGTCTTCATTGTATGATAATAGGAAGCGTGACAAACCAAAATATAGCAACAGAAGTGACAGCACCTTAGGATCATTTCTTAAGAAATAAACCGAGAGACCTATGGGCAAAAGAAAATGGTTTACTTAAAACGCTAATTCTATTAAAAAACATAAAAGTTTATAAAATTTACGTTAGCTATATTTAAGATCGAGAACTGAAAAGTGGCCTGAGAACTGTAGAGTGAACCGAGAATTGTAGAGTGACCATGCCAGACCAAATCCATAAGAACCAAACGAAGAGAGAATATTCTAATCTGTATAAATGTGGAATCTGTATAAATCGTCAGAATTCCTACAGCTGCGACAGCACTAGCACTGGCGAGAAGGATGTAGCTGCAGGGACCTCTGCAAGGACACCGCTGAACACAGCTGGCAAGGAAATTACGCTGATCGCAAACAGAGAAGTCGTCGAGAACATCTTTAAATTATCCCACAGTGGTAATGGGCTTAATGACGTCGATAATGAGCTATCATCGCCAAGGTTAGAGGATTCCGATGACTCAGTCTCCTTGTTAGATAAGGATGAATACACTAAAAATAAGGATGACCAGAACTAAAGCTGCACAGATCCGCAGCAAACTGCTGGTACACAAACTTGTGCTGGAACCCCTAATGAGCTATCATCACCAAGGTAAGAGGGTTTCGATGACACAGAGTGTCCCTGTTGAAAGGATGCATATACTTAAAATAAGTAAGACGAGAACTAAAGCTGCACAGATCAAGCTACAACATGCTAAGGCTGCTTCCGCAGTGAACATAGTGCTTGTGCAGAGCCTAGTGCTGGAACCAACAAACATACCGCATTTTAGACAGAACTGCTCAAAAGCCGCACCCAACCCAAGTTATCTGCAGTTTTTTATTAATTTTAACAAAAATTATGACAAACAGCTAACAGAGCTGTCGTTAAAACTTCACGCGTTGAAAGATTTTTAATAGGCGAACAACTTTTTAAGTGTTCCATCAATTTGTTGAGTTGTTTAGTTTCTAGACTGCGTCGCGAACCTGGAAGACCAACCAAGCGTCAACCCAATACAAAAGATAGTTCTTTTAATAGCTCTAGCAGCAGTGTATGATATGTGCCAGTGTCAGCCAAAACAAGTGGCATGGCGTTTCTGTGGCGGCTTCGCCTTTGTCAAACGCGAAATTGCATGTGCGCAAAGTAGCGCTGCGCTTGGTGGTGCCTACAACGCACAACCCACTCCAGCACAGACAATTTAATTTCAATGTCGTTGCGCGTCGCGCACATTTTAAAGAAATTAGTTATCCCAAGAATATATGATATCGCCAGCAGTTCCCGGCAATCTGCAACGGAGAAGGGGCTGTCGCTACCGCTGCATTCGATCCCTGCACAAATAAATAAATAGTTTTGTTTTGACAGCCATAAGACGACGACGCCGACGACGACGACGACGAGGACAATGTCTTTTGCTGACTCTGACAGCGATTTGAGTTGACTTCGTACAGTGCTGCAGAGCGTGCGGCTTGCCCCCGGGGGCTGTGTGCATTTGACAAGTGGATTTACTGTTGGATTGGCCCAGCAAGTGACAAAGTGCCAAAAGCGAGCGAGTCGAGGCGTGAAAATAAAAATGCGGAAAAAAGGGCAGTTGCCGTTTGGGGAGGGATTGGGGGAGCGCTGCTTGGGCAGTGTTGGTGGGGGAGAATTTGGCGCCAAGTGTTGGCCAGCTGTCGTACGTTTGTGGTTTATGAGTGAGTGCCACGCCCAGCAGCAACAAGTAGCGCACAGCCATTTGACATACATTGGCATATAAACCACATACTTGTTGGATGAATGCTTCACGGCTCTTTGGTTGCGTCTGTGTTAGTGCTGCCAAGTTCTTGTACTTTTGGACTTGCCTCAATGTTGCGCTGCTTTGCTTTGCTAATGAGTTTTTAAGTGTCACATGCGTTGCAGACGCGGGCGTGCTGTGTGGGCTGTAGACGGGGTTAAGCTGCCACGCTTCGTTGTGCTTAAAGTCATTTGGAACGATTGCTGCTGACAAGTGCTACCAATTGGCTGGCTGGCTGTTTGACTATCTGGCAACGCTTTTGTGCTGGCCACTTTGTTGCTTGTTCTATAAACAACAACTAACACACACACACACACACACAGAGGCGCCAAACACACACGCGCCACAACAAGCTTATAAGCAGCAAACAATTTCTTCAGTTAATCTTTATTTTCTTTTTCGTTTTCCGCTTTTTTTTCGTATTTATTTATGTGACATTCTTTTTACAGTTATATAAATCAAGCGCAAGGCACGTACGCTGACGTCGTTGCTGCCACTATGCGTCGCTGCCACAGATGCTGCTGCTTCTGCTGCTGCTGCGACCGCGACTGCCACAGATACCGCCAACGCACGTACCAAGCAATGTACAAAAAGCTGCGACAGACGAGCCAAGGGGCCAGACGCAACTGCGGTTGGTCAACAAAACAATTGAATTGGTTAAGCGACTGACTGTTTGCTTTAAAACAGCGACAATCTGAATGTGGAAGTAACGTTCTTCTTTATATTTACCCAGTTTTGTTTTTCAGATTTTCAGTTAAGTAATACACTAAAAACCATTAACAAAAATCGAGAGTATGCGACTTTAAGAGTCATTTGGTGCTGCTTGTTAATGCTCTTTTCTACGATTTTCCATCGTCACTACAAACTGATTTATTGCAATAAATCTGTTGTAGTACTCTTAACTTTTTTTCGAAGATAAAAGCAATTTATGCAAATTATTATATTTTATGGGAATAATCGCTTATGATGCAAATAATCAGCTATAATGCAAATAATCGCGTATGATGCCAATAAATGCAATTTATGTCAATAGTTGCATTTTATGCAAATATTTTTATTTTATGCATATAATTGCCTATAATGCAAAGAATCGCTTGTAATGGAAACAATCGCTTATGACGCCAATAATTGCAATTTATGCCAATAAATGCATTTTATGCTAATTATTCCATTTGATGCAAATAGTCGCTTATGATGCGAACAATCGCTTATGATGCAAATAATCCCTTATGATGTAAATAATGGGCTATAACGCAAACAACTGCCTTTAATGGCAATAATCGCATTTTATGCGTATTTTGCCTTTTTAAACCAATTAATCGCTTATAATGCAAACAAAAGATTTATGAAGCAATTTGTGCAAATATTTAAATTTTATGAAAACGATTGCTTTGAATGCAAATCGCTTTGGGTATCGGATGCAAACCATTGCTTATAATGCAAACAACAATCAATATATGAAGCAATTTGTGTAAATATTTTAATTTTTTAAAAACGATCGCTTTGAATGCAAATCACTGATTTTGATTTTTTTGCACACTAAAACAATTTCAAGAAAATAGTCTTTAATGCAATATACATCTCCCCGCGAATAAAATGTTTCTTTGCTTAAAGAATAGAAAACGTGAAAACGATTGCAAATTATTGTTTTATATGCTAATAATCGCTTTTGATGCACATTATCGATTTTTAACGCTATGAAGCAAGCGTTTTGTGCAAATATATGAATTTCGTAAAAATTATAGCTTAAAATGCAAGTGACTTTATAATCTATTGATTTTTATTGATGTTAGATCAAATTCTAGCAAAATAAAGCAGAGGAAAAACCTTTCTTCTACTTTATTTAAGGCGAAATCGTTTGCGTTTACTTAAAGATTTCAAGACAAGACAAACTTGGATTTAGATCGATTACTTTTTATGCAAATAGTTGTGTTAAAGCAAATTCTCTCAAAATAGAGGCAATGCGAACAAAACAAAAGTTTTTCAAAATTTTTTACTGAAAATCGTTATAAGCATGCAAAATATGACAAACTCATTTTTAGATCGTTAAACGAATTGCAAATAAATCAAATAATAATAGGAACCAACAGCGAAGTACACAATGAGGGTATTGCTTATTCAACTCTACCAAACGCTTATTCCCAGAACATATTTCGTAGCTTTGTTGCTCTTACGTTGTGTCTGTCGCAATCTCTACAGTTATATAAACTATATGTACAGATATTTGTATATTATGAGATATATATGCCTGCGTAAGTTTTTTTCAAGAAGTTCAAGTTAAAGTTCCCGCGGTATAGCAATAAACCTAATTTCATGCCATTTTATGTCTACGTACTTCACTTCTCCTCTTATTTTGTTTATTGTTTGAGCTTTCTCTGACAGTTCATTTTATTTACAGTGTTGCAAAGTGCATAAACAAAAACTAGAACGTAACAGCGAACAACTCTACTAATTAGAAGGTGAGGCACGCATCATCAAACTAATGCCAACAATTGTTTAAACATTGCCACACACACACACCCCCACGGATGGAGGGCAGTGCCAGCTCGTGTAGGGTATGTGGCAACACGCAATGGAAACCGTTGAAAGGCTTCAATCGACAACGTGAAGACCCCCCAACCACGCCTCGTAACACAAATACCAGACAAATATTTACGCACAGCCTACAAAAATATAAAAAAAAATTAGTCAGTGCAAACATTTGAAGAATTATTTAACTAAGAAGAAAATAAAAAAAATACGAATTTTTAAAAAACCAAAAAAAAAAAAAAATACTGCTGTCTACACTTGAAGTTGGCTGGCTGGCTCATTGTTATGGCCAGCGTTAAGTGCGTGTAAAATTCACACTACAAATTGGCAAAAAGAGTGAAAAAATAATAATAGACAATAAAAAAAAAATAATAAAAAGAAATTGTGTATAAAAAAAAATAAGAAACGTGAGTGGAAAAATATTTCAACGATGAATTAATTAGCAGCATAGTTGGGCACGCCATTCAATGTACATACATATGTTTTTTTTGTAAAATTTTCTTTGTTGTAATAAAAATTCGAAATTGCTGTAAGCGAAAAAAAATATATAAATCAGTTGGAACGGCGCAGATATAAAATATTTCCGTAAAGTTTTACATAAAATGTGCATGATTGTGGTAACTGCTTGACAAAAGCTGAATGTTATGGTAAAATGCTTTTGACGTGACTGTACCAAGTAAAAACTGTAAAAGCAACAACAGAACACAATTGCTGACAATTATTATTTGATAGAATTTCCTATCTGTTACTTCTGCATCTCTATAACTTCTTTGAATTCAAAGCTTGGGAGTTCCAATTTTTATTTATATTTCTTATGATTTCCCAAAGATCCCACCACAGCATGATTCATCAGCTTCTGACAAAAATTATTTGTTAACATATTTTATGTTTCTTCATAACTTCAATTTTAAAACTTCTTAAATGTAAAAGTTTCTGTTTTTTTAAAAACTTCTAAATTCTTAAAGCTCATACTACATATTGCTATATCAGCTCCTGTCGCACATTACCTCTGAAAATTTCATATTTCTATTTCTTATTACTTCTGAGTTCTAAAAGCACATAACAGCGCATGCTTCACCAGCTTCTGTTAAGATTATTTATTTAAATGTCTTATAACTATCTTCTATAACTTCTTAGCACTTTTAGAGCAAACTACATAATGCTACATCATTTCCTACCAAATATTAATCTTAAAAGTCTTTCTCGTATCGCAAAGTATCCTTATACTGTAAAGGGCTCTGTTTCATCTATAACTCCTGAGATCTAAAAACTCTTACTACACAATTCTACATCAGCTCCTAACACACATTTCATCTTAAAATTCCTTATTTCTAATCTTTTTCATAATTGAATTCTCCAATGCTCATACCAAAGCATGCTTCATGAGCTCCTGATAAAAATTATTTGTAAATATTTTTTATGTTTCGATCTGTTTCTGTTTTACAATTTCTAAAATCTAAAAGAATCTGATGTTATTTGTTTAAATATCTTATGTCTATTTTCTATAAATTCTGAGTTTTAAAAGCGCAAACTATATAATGTGCTCCTGACACACATTACTTCTTCAAAGTTCTTATTTCTAATCTTTTTTACTTCTGAGTTCCAAAAGCTCAAACCACACCATGCTTCATCAGCATTCTAATTTCTTCTAAGTTCCAAAAGCTTATTCCACAGCTTGATTCGAAAATAATAAAAATAATTTGTTAATATTTTTTATATTTTTTAAACTCATTTATATAACTTCTAAAATGTTAAGCTTTCTGCTAATCGTTATGTGTTAAAATTTCTTCTATAACTCCTTAATCTAAATACCCGTCCACCTTACCGCTACATCAGCTACTTCCAAACATTAATTCTTAAAATTCTTTCTCGAATTCCAAAATATCCTCATACTTACGAGCATTTCGAAATGAGATCTAATAAAAGATTAAAAATAAGCGGTTTTAATAAGTGATGTGCGTCAGAAGATGATGAAACATTATGTAGTATAAGCTTTTAAATCTAAGAATTTGTAGAAGATACAGATAAGAAATCTTAACACAACGATTATCTGCAACTTTTGTATGTTTAAGTAAATGCCACATTTTCTCTACTGTGACAATCCCTTCTCGAATTCCAAAAAATATCCTCCTATCTTCTATAAGATAGCATCAAAAATCACTCCCAGCATCAAGTACAAAATGAATAACATAGCGAAATGTTGCAGCTTTGTTCTTAATGTTAAATGCTAACAGCAACCGAAACTTAACAGCAACTCGCAACATTTTGCAACAATTACTATGTTGCAAGGAAAATGTTGCTGGAATGTTGCTAACATAGGAAATGTTAAAACTTAACAGAAAAGGAATTTATTAATTAATGTCAAACAAAGCATATCTTAATGTTCTTAATTAAATAAAAAAGCTAATTGTTGTAAAAAAAAAAACAAAAATATTAGTAAAAATTAAAGAATGCCAAGAAATTTATAAAAAAAATACTTATAAAATTTTATGTTCAAAATGGGCGGATTCTAAGCTATAGAAATAATGAAAAATTGTTATCAAAAAACAATTTTTTTAAGACTTTGAAACTTTAAACATATGTAATATTAAAAAAATGTATTTAATAATTATTAAACAGTAACATATGCCCATAAATTTATAAAAATGATAAGATTTTTCGTCCAGATTTTAAACTACAAAAAAAATGAAAAAAAATTGTTACCAAAAAGAAGTTTTTCAATTTTTTAAATATTAAAAAAAAAATGTGAATAAAATTTTAGTTACATTTAGAATAAAATTGTATTTTAATGCTTGGAATATAAATATAAATTCCACAATTCCTATAAAATACATGCTCCCTTTTTTATAAAAAACAAATAAATTTTACTTGCTTTAAAACTTATTAAATTTTTAATAAATCAATTCATTTTTTAAAGTTTGAACAGTATTATTTACGCACATTTGCATAATAATATACAACAAAATTGGCATAATAAGAAATTATATGCAAACTTAACTTAATTAATCTTTGCATTTAACAAAAAATTAAAATAAATAATCCTCACTTCAATTAGCATTAAAAACTTAATTTTTTCAACAGATTGCGCTATTTTAATTAACTACAAAAAATTAATCAAAACATTTTTAATGCATAACTCATTATGTTCACATTACTTGTAAAACATTTAATTAAAAAATAAACAAAAGACAAAATATTTAATGACATTAAAATAATAATTAAACTTTGCCTTGTTGTGATAAAGTAATTTATTTATTTATATTTTTTTTGTTATCGAAAAGCTGAGCCAATTTGCAAAGAAAGCAATACAGTTAAAATTTTAATTATTTTTAATGTTTAAATTTAATTTAAACTGTATTATTTTTCAATCAAATTTTTAAAAAAATAAGTCGCAAGTAGTAATAGTTTATTTTTTATACGTTTAAACTAATAATAAATTTCAATTAAATATGTAAATTGCTTGTCAATAAGTTGACAAAAAAAAAAAAAAAAATTGGCTGCAATGATATAATAATAAACACAATATTAAACTAATTTTTTGCGCTTTTTTTGCGCTCGAAAATTTAAACAATTATTAATTATAAATATTAGTGTTCTAAGTTGTGGACACCTGTTTGTTAGTTTTATTTGTAACTTTGT
The DNA here is from genome assembly GCA_035046065.1 of Chymomyza procnemis. Classification (NCBI taxonomy): domain Eukaryota; kingdom Metazoa; phylum Arthropoda; class Insecta; order Diptera; family Drosophilidae; genus Chymomyza; species Chymomyza procnemis. The sequence goes on from JAWNOJ010000024.1 coordinate 12,853,114, forward strand.
TTACTTGTTTATTTGCACTTTGCAACAATAGCCCTCTGACATATGCATAAATAAATAAATTAAATTGTTTATTGCTGACATTTTGAAACGCAAAATATGTTTGTTTATTATTTATATATATATATGCGAGGGTTGCGGAATGCTTCTTAGTGCAAGGACTGCGCGACGGCAACTAGTTTGTGATTAAAAAAACGTACAAAAACAACTAATTAAGTAAATCTAAAATAAAAGCAATAAATAACATAAATATAACAAATAATTAAAAAAAATGAAAAATCAAGGCAAAATAATAAAAACATTAAAAAAAAGAGACTAAAAAATCGAAAAATGAAGCAAAAATGAAGTATTTAAGTTAGTTTATGCAAATCGTTCAACAAAAGCGAAAAATATTTTTTAATTGTTTAACAAAATAGAATAGAATTCAAAATTGTGAAGTTTTCAAAAATATATAAATTTATTATTTAATTTTGAATTCATTAAAAATTATTAATTAAATAAGAAACATATTTTCAAGTAGAGCTTCGTATTGCATTTAAGGAACTGCCAAAACCAAGGTCAGCTATTTCCACGAACTAACAAATAATCCTTAGTTTCTGTTAGAGAGCTTCCAGCTCAAACCAAACAATAATAATAAATAAATGAAATTCTTGCACATGGCAGCCTACAGTTAGTTCTGTGAGGTGAATTCCAAGGAAAAATCTTATATTCATCAAAATAAATCAGTAAACAGGCGAATGAGAGATTTCTGTTGAAAAACGAATACCAACGAGAACTTAGAGCCGTCCATCCATCAGAAAGGTCACGCCAAATAGCTCAAACAGATTTCTTGTAACAAGAACAAAAAGCAAGCAACTTTTGCCCGATTATAAATTGTTTAATTCATTTATATTACTTCAAGAACAGATAAGCCAACTAATGTGGATTTTACTTTATTTGTGTTTTGTTGGGAACTAGGAAAAGTTGTTAGTCTAGAGAAGACTTTAGAAATGCTCTTTAGTTTTTATACTCATGCAAAAATTTATGAGTCTTTACGAAGATAAAATGGTTTTCTAACGCCGATTTATTAGATTTCTTTTTAAATATTAAGCAAACTTCCTACACTTTTTACAAAAATCTCAACATTTTCAAACTCTGCAAAGTTCACTACTCTTCCGCCTACCCTCGTATGTACACAATATACAAGAACTTTATATGGTCTATTAAATATTTATGTAAACATAAAACAAAAGCAACTTAAACAACAACAATGCCCGATAGCAACAACACCAAACACACCTGCAATCAAGCTCGGACAATTTCAATCTTTTGCAAGCTTGCAAGCGTTTTTAGGTTGGTGGGATGACACCAGCAAAGTGGCGGGGCTGCGCTGGTGTTAGACTTTTGCAAAAATTAATTAAAATACATTTCATAATAAAACTTTAAATGTCATTTTTACATATAATTTCATTAAAATGCAAACATTTCGCGTAAGCTTTGTGCAAATTACTGAGAGAAAAAAAAAACGAAAAAAATCGCTACGTAATTATGTAGGGGCAAACGCGTAAAAAACGCGTACGAAACGCGCGAAAAACATACAACTAGGCGTATGTGTAATGCACACACCGATACATAAACCAAATGACAAAATAATTACAATTAATTAATTATTAATATGGTGCGCATTTTAAATTTCAATAAAAAAATAAGCTTATGAATGCAATAATGAGTAGATGATATGCAGTCAGTTCATCAGATCGAAGCGGAAATACTTTGAAATGCAGAATGTGCTAGTTAAGCTCATGAATACACTTTTAAGTGCAAGCGTGCAAGTTTGCACAACACTGAGAGCTAAGCTGCTCATTTTAAAGTAGATGTTAGATTTTCACTTGTTCAATTTATAACTTAAAAAGTTCAACAATTGTGTCGCATGTGGCGAAGTTTGCCTTTCCATAATATTTACAAAAACTAATAAATTTATAAGCTTCTCTCAGTTGGCGTATTGCATTTGACAAAGTATGCAAAAATAATTTTTGGCACAACTGTACACATATCTGAACTTCATACAGTAGCCACACTTAAGTGCAGTATGTTGCATAGCGCCTTTTAGCACAACATTGCAACAAGAGCTGTGCAAAACTGCACAATTTTAAAAAATAAAATTCTGTTAATATTTAAACTTATAATTAATAAGCTCAAGCAATCGTATTGCCTTTGGCGAAGTTTGCAAAAATGTTTTTTGGAGGCAACTGCACACATATCTGAACTTGATACAGTAGCTATACCTAAGTGTTGTATTGTGCAAAGCGTGTGAACGCACTTTTTAAAGCACAACATTGCAATTTTACAACAAAAGCTGTGCAAAACTGCTGCATGCGCTGAACGAATGGAAATATTTATATAAATTTCGGTGAGTACTTAAGCCACAGCTTAAGTAACGCAAACAATTTTCAGCTTGCAGAATTTTAGATAAATCTATCTGACGAAAAACTGCTCAAAATATGCTACAAAGTTAAACAACTTAACTTATTACAAAGGCAATAGAGATGACAGACGTCGTTATTGAAATTTATGCATAAGAATGCAAGCAATAACAAATGCTACAAATATTTGTTGCGAATAAAAAAAAATCCGCCTCATTATTAATAATTATGATAATTATGTCTTTAAAAATTTCGTGCAATATTTGAAGTGTAAAGCAAATTAATGCAAATAAATTTTCCAACTGAATGAGATTAAATAATATGATATAAATTTTAAACATATCAATACTTAATTAGCATTTAATTTACTTTTTTTTATGAAATTAGACTTATAACTGTGCAACAGTTGAGGGTATTCACAAGCATGCAACAGTGGAGCGTGTTATAAGAAATTTAATCAAAACTCTCAGCAAAATTTGTGGTCTCAATGAGCTTAAGTAATATATCAAAAGTGATTTAATTATATTTAATTTAAACCGGAATTTGATACCAAAATATTTTGAAACGGCTACAAAGTAATAAAAGAGGCGAGTGAGACATAGCATAAAGTTAGAGCAAGTGATTAAGTGTATTTTAGCTTGTGAATGCACTTTTAAAGTGCAACTTTGCAACAAGGTTTGGAAATGTAATTACGAAATATTTTTTTTAAAAGGTTATAAAAGAATTATAAAGTTAAGTGGGATAAGCCAAAGAAGCAGGTTAATCAGCCTGATGCAGCTTGTGAATGCACTTTTTAATTTGAACATTGCAACTTTGCAACATGGTTAGGAAATTTAATACGAAAATATTTTGAAAAGTTTAAAAAACAATTAAAGAGTTGAGTGAGAAACATATACCAGCCAAAGATAAGCCGTTGATAAGACCTATTTCAGTTTGTGAATGCACTTTTTAGGTGCAACATTGCAACAAACTTTAGAAATTTAATTACAAAGCATTTGGAATTGAGATAGTATTCAAGCCTTAAGCGTGATATATATAAAGCTAAGATTAAGCAGATGGTTTGCCCTGTTTCTACGCATTTCTAGGCTTTAACAGTAGCTTCAGTCCGTTGGCATACAGTTCGACCTTAAGTTGCAAGCTGCTGCAGAAGCTTAAGCACAGCACACGATGCAGAAATATGAAAGGTTTGCTTTCTTTTTCAACCTTAATGCGCAGTTCATATTTTCCACATTTTCTTCTCAATTTTTCACAAAAACTTTATAGTCATTTTATAAGTTTCGATTGCCTGAACACCACTTGATGGCAATCAACTCCAGAGATCTTATTATTCGCGAAAAAATTAAACTAAAACAAAATACAGCTACTTTTAACGAAATACACTTTCAGCTACACTTATTTAGCAAAAAATTCTCACAACAATATGCAAATTTTTAACAATTTTTGAGTTAATTACAAAATTAAAATAAATGTGCAATTTTCAATCGCTAGATGGCGCCAACTGAAATCCACTTTACACGCTTTAATTAATTTACAATGGTCGATAATAAGCAGTAAAGCGCCATCCATTGTGTCTACTTAAACGGCACTGAGGGGTGTTACCCAGCCGAATGTGTTAATCAGGCACTCGAAACAGACGGCTGCCGTTCCCGAATCCAATCAAGCGCATAAACTTAAAGGCCTTTAAATGTATTTTGTGGCACTATTTAACCATTAGCGGCAGCAGCAGCGGCAGGCTGGAGTACGCACAAAGACGGCGTCTAAAGTGGTTCATGCCGCCGACGCCGCCTGGCCGTGACACATGAGCACAGGACAAAAGGCGGCCAAAGTTCGTGGACGGAATGAGCACAATGAAGACTTATGCGCCTAAGCTGCCGGCTCTGCTGGTTTATAGTGTGTGTGTGTGTGTGTGTGTGTGTGTGTGTGTGTGTGTGTGTGCGCGCGCGCCTTGGCAGAGATAATGGCGTTGCCGTTGATAGTCAAAGTAAAGACAAGCACAAATCGACAGATTTCGATGAAAATCAAAGGCCAGAGACACACACACAGATACAGACACAGACACGGAGAAGACAAGGCAAAATCAGTGGCTTGAAGTGTATCAACGGCAAAAGGGATCCAAGTCTGTGTTGGTGTGTGTGCTTGCGGTCTTATGGTTGGTATAGCAGGGGGCGTAGGTTAGTAAGGCGAGTCAGTCAGCGCCTAATGGCAATTGACATAATTACGCAAAGTAGTTTGATGTAGGCAAAGACTTGACTAAGTGTTGTGTGCTGGTGGGGGGGTGCCTGCGCTGAGTGTATGAGTTGCCTCAAGTAGCTGCAAGTTAAACAAAATGTTTGAGCGTGGCAAAAGTTTTTTAAACTTATTACCGCCTGCCACACGTCTCGCTACTAACGGGGCTAATATGCTTAACACTGTGGTTAAGCCTGCATGGGGTTGGGCGCACCCATTGTTACCCCCAACACGGAAGACTAGGTGTAGCGCCACCATACCTTTCAAACCCTCTGGCATTGCTTTAATTTAACGTAACTTTAAAATTTATTGCCAACCTACTTGCTTTGGCAGCTTTTGGCTTATTGCCTAGCCTAGACATCGACTGTTCCAAGTCAGCGCTCGCTCCCGCTCTCGCGCGGCTCAGCCTGTCAATCAGTGAAAAGCGTCATCCAGTCAAAAGCAAAGCCCAAATATGCGTCTAAATATTTGACGCTGCTTTTTTCGCACGGCCCGTAACACGCTGAAGCCGTGGCCGTGCCCGTAGACGTAGACGTGGCCGTAGCCGCGGGCAGAGGCGCCAGTAAAATGTAATGAAAATTACATGCGCCGCAAGCCAAGGCATATAAAACTTCTAACAAGCCAAAGCTGCCAAAGACTGTGTGTGTGTTTCCTCTCTGACTATGGCACCGTCATTGGCATTGGCAACCATTGGCATTTCCATTCAGCGCAAAATGTTTGCTGGCTTGGTTTGTTGGATGTTGTTGTACATGCTTCACCCCTTCCCAGTGTGCCTGCTGTCGTTGCTTTGACTTTATACTGACTTGTTTGTGTTTGCCTTGACGTTGTCCTTGAATTTTCCTTTTGAATAGCAGCAAAACTGCCTACACAGCAAGCTCAGCTACAACAACTACAAGGATAATAATAACAACAACAACAACAGCAGCAGCAACATCAACACTCGGTTATTATTACAAGCACATTTTCATTGTCGATTTTAGGAGTTCCACAAACAAAATTTTCCGGGACTTACGCATTTCAGGATGCTCTCAAAGCAGAGTGTACGAACGCGGCTTTAAAGTTTGTGAGCAAAGAAAATGTCTAAAGCAGCTGAACTATAGAACTAGTTTTGGATTTCCAGCAGGGCAACATGCACGAATCGAAGGCAGTTCAACAGCTTAATTCGTTTTATTTTAAGAAAAATGTTTTATTTATTTAGAATAAATCTTAAGTGTTTAATTCTAGAGTAAAATCCAACAAGACACATATCAACTACTCTCAATCCTTAAGAAACTAACGCGCTTTAAGTAGACTTCTTCAATTCCTTTAATTAATTAATCGGAAGACAACAAAGTTTACGTAGTCTCTCTTAGGCAAGCAATGCGGGATAATGGACGCTGAAATATTTGGAAATTATTTGTGGTACAGCAAGATACTTGAAGATATGTCGAAGATAGTTCGAAGAGTCCCCAGTCATCATGGGAAATGAAAGAACTAAAACATCGTGAAATCCCTAGCATCTATCATAGGTAAAGATTTTATGTTTTGCAGTATTTTGAAAGATTTCAGATTAGTTTTAAACGAAATAATTCGAACCAGATTTATTTAAAAAATATTTGAAATTAAGCCAGCCAGATATTGACCATATTATATAATACTATAAAATCTGCGATTAAGTGCACTGGCTGTAAGTGGTTTTCATTAGAAGAATATTAGTACTCTGCGACTGGGAAATCTTCTGATAAAGTTTTTTTTTGAACCCACAAACACTATAAGATTTCTCAGTATCTATAATAGAACACAGCGATGCGGGATTATGTGATACTCGTAGAAGTTATTGGCTGGCATTGCTGCATCTACAATAAAGTCATCTGATTTTCTGGTATTGTTGGGTGAGGTGAAGAATCGTGATTTTAAGTAATTTTTAAATGATATTGTCTGATACTTAGATGACATTCTGGTATTTGATTTTAAATCTACAATAAAGTGCGCTGATATGACGGGATTCCCTTGATCATATATTAGTTTCGGTGAAGCCGGTCCCATAAGTACCCCTTAAATAGTTTTTAGAACTTATGAAAAATCTTCTCGATTCTAAAATGTTCTGATACTTAGCTGACATTCGGGTATTTTATTTAAAATACAGTGCCTTGATATGACAGGATTCCCTTGATCATATATTAGTTTAGGTGAAACCGGTACGATAAAGAGCCCTTAAATAGTTTTAAGAACTTATGAAAAATCTTATCGATTCTAAAATGATCTGATACTTAGATGACATTCTGGTTTTAATTTTAAATCTACAATAAACTGTCCTGATATGAGGAGATTCCCTTGATCATTAGTTTAGGTGAAGCCGGTAGGCCCTCAGCGGGAGACGACCTCACATAGATCAGTCTGATCCTTAGTACATTGATCATATATTCCAAAACTTATCGTTTCAGAAGTCTGTAATGCTGTTTCAAGTGATTAGATGACATTCTTGAATTTACAATAAAATTCCCTAACAAAATGGGGTTTTTAAGATCTAATAACCATCGATTATCAAGTATTCCGATCGCGGCTGATGTAGTGGTAAAGTTGATTAGAATCTTTACTCTATGATAAAACACTCTATCGCGATGATAACTTCAAGAGCAATTAATATGTTTTAGGAATCATTGATTCAACGAGTTATACTTATATTGCCTGAAGCATTTCAAAAAACTTTAATTAGATGCTTATTTTGGAACTACGTTAAATCTGATATAATGGAAATTCTATCATGATGCCGAAATGCTCTGGTATTACCCTAAATTGCGCCTAACTGGTAACTTTTTTGGATCCACGAACAAAGTTCTTTTGTGACTGCATATAGAGTTCCAACATTCTACCCGATGATTCTATAGAAAAAACGTGTTTTTAATATAAAAAAGTTTTACGCGTTAATTTTTACAATCCAACCGATAAAATGTGTGCTCAGCTTGTATTGAAACATAAAACATCGTCTGCTTAAGATAAAACCATTTTACCCATTAATTTTCTCAAGTTTCTTAACAAATCTACAAATTGTTTGCTCAGCTTCTATAGAAAACTCTTTCAACTTGCTAGCAAATATAGCATATTCTCTAAGGGTATCTCAGCGTTGTCTTGCTTCCCTAAACAAGTAGTCTCTCTATTTGCTGACGAGTATATATGTCATTCAAAGCGCGCGCAAAAAAATGAAAAGAAAAGCTAGCTGCCAAATTGATTTTCTTTTTCGCGGGCTTTATATTCGAAAAAAAAACAAGAACGGAAAACAACATACAGCCTCAGGTTGCTACCAATGCCAATGCCATGCTGCTCTCACCACAATTGTCAATTGAATGATTGCATTTTATTTGCTTTACTTTTACTTTTGCTTTTACATTATAACTCTTACTGCTGCGATGCTGCTCTTATTTATTTATACAAAGCCGTAGCCGTAGCCGTAGCCGTATCCCCGGCATTACCATAACCAACCAAGTCAAACATCATTTGTCAACGCCGTTCAAATTTTGACAGGTGATTAGCGTTACGACGGCTGTTTTGATGCGCCCGCCCAAGCTCTACGTCTATATGAGAGAGTAAAATGTTTTTAAAGTCTACCTTGAGGCGTGCTTGAGCTTTACTTGTAAATTCGGGAAAAATTGTTTATAGTAACAGAAATGTAAGTCAACGATGTGTTGCAAACTTGCTTGCTTGTGAGTGTGTGAATACCCGCTGTGAGCATGCACTAGGGGTTCAAAAGCATAACGCGCGTTCTTTGGCAAATATTTTTGTTTCCATATAATTGTCTGCCCTGAGGCGCTACGAAACTAACAAAATGAGCATTTAAGTTTTAACAAATAGATGAAACTGAGCAACATATAGTGAAGCGCAACCCTTGCAACAATCAGTGCAGCGACGGCAGCGGCTACCCCTATTGTTTTACGTTGTAACTTTATTTTTGCTTGCTTTCTCAAGCATATCAATTCACTTCTTTTTTTTTTTGTTTGCACCCTTCAACGCGTGCAGTCGGGGATTGAGTTGAAATTCAAAGCAACATTGTAAAATTACGCAAAATGAACTGTTGTCAGGTTGGCAGCACGGCGGGATGGCAGCATGGCAGTACATCTTCAAGGGTTGCATCCAACGTCGCTGCTGCGGCTGCAACCCCACGGTTTTTGTAACACGCCCGCAGACAGAAAATAAAATTTTACGCTATGCAAAACATTTTTCTAATCAAACATTCCATTTCATTTGTCTAAATGTTGCGAGTGCTTTGTGGGGTTGGGTAGGGGGGTTGTGTGGGGGGAGGGGGGTTGTGTAAAACATTCTTTTTTTTTTAATTTTTCAGCCAGGGTGGGCTGCCTGCACTGCTTTTAATTTTGTCTCAAGTAGAAAATTCATTTTCTACGCAACTCAGTCAGTCAGCTGTCTGCCAACTTCAGCCCAACCCCAACCACAACCCCTAACGCAGCCACCTCACCCTAAGCACACATTTTCATGGCCGCTTGTCTTAATGCTCATTTAGCCAAAAATCAATTGCTCAAATCGCAGCCAAAATGCGTAAATAAATTACAAATAGACGTGCACTACTTATGCGCTATTAGGGTCGCGTTATAAGGTAACGCCAATGCAGTCACCCTCTCTCAGCGCGCTGCGGCTGTTCTCACTCACTGTTAAGTGTCTGCCCACCCGCTTTTGCACTCGAATTATTTTTATTATTATTATCATTATTGGTAGACTATTTTTTTCTACAATTGTGCGGCAACTTTTAAAAAATTTCAATAAAAATGCTTAAAAGTTTTTAAAGCGCAATTTTTTTTGTGGGGGTATGAAAAAATTGACTTAATGTTTATAAATTATATTTTTCAATGGGGTTTTTTTTTTTAATCATTTTGGCACGCTCGCTGCAGTTGCTCGTTGTTTTGCGCTACTTCCTCTTTCTTCCACGCTACAATATGCATTGTTTGTCGTATATTGTTAAAGGTTTTCTACCCGCTTCTCTTTTTTTTGTATATTTTTGCGCATTTCTCATCTCTGGGGTTTTGTTTTTGTTTGCATTTATAGTAGAGCGCGCAAATTTATATTGAGCTTCATTGAAGCGCAACAGAAATTGCAATAAAAACGCATAAAAATTAAATAAAAGTCTATTCATGTATAATGCGTACAAACGCAGTCAGTCAACCTGACCCTCCTCCCCCCCATAACCCAAAACCCCTTTCGAAATAAATATAAATAAATAAAAATCATACAAATTGGAATTATATGAATGCAAATATAGCATATAGAGTGCCAATGTACGTGAAATATTTTCAATATAACATTTATTATGTACAATCTGTACATAATATACCATTTACGAAGAGCGCAATTGACAATTCGCTTTTAATTAAACTTTAAGCAGTCACAGTGAGCGATTATGAGCCTCACTTTAAGCCATTTATACGTTAGTTTAATTCAATTTGATTAATTTACTGCATTCAGTTCGTAGGGGTTCAAGTTGAGGGTTAAGTTGAGTTGGCATGAAAATTAAAGGCGGCAGTTAAAAACGGCCAAAAGCCAAAAGACCAACAAAACATCTCGAAAAGCAATGGAGAGATAGAGAGGGAGAGAGAGTGAGAAAAAGTCAAAGCAAAGTTACGCATATGCAAAGAGCACAAACGATTTCAATGGAGCGGGCGGAGCAGTGAAGCTGTCGTCACTCTGTCGGACTATAAAAACCGCTTGAATAAATGTCTGAAAAGGCAAAACTTGCCTTTGATGAAATGTCAAATGTGCGCAAATGTTAGTTCTGAACTTGTAGATACTCTAGCAGAGATAAGAGTTTCCGAGGAATTATTTTTTGTTGGAAAAAATTCGAAGAAAATGTATGCTATTGTTAAAAATGTTTTTAAGAGCTTAAAATAGATTCTTAAATTTGACAAAGAACTTTTTGTAAGTCTGAGCAAAAAGCTGGGGCCTCAGCTGCCTGCTCGCTACGTTCGCCAAAACCCTCAATTGGCGGGAAATTTGAAATGAGAAATAATGACTTCTTGGTGTTATCATGACCATCGATATGTCAAACATTTTCTGTAAAGATGTTACATTGTTTTATGTTGCAAACTAGGGGCTTAGCTACCTGCTCACTACGTTCGCATAATCATTAAATTTAAATCGGTATTATGGGCAGCGTCATCAATTATATTTTCTCTTAAGATTTGTGCTGCCGCACTCTTTATTTGCACACCGGCGTATACAGCGAAATAATCGTCATCATGCATATTTTTATTTTAAGATTTGTTTCCTAATCGCTGCCTGTAAAAACTAGGGGTTCAGCTGCCTGCTGGCTTCGTTCGCCAAACAGCGAATATATTATTATTAGGGAAATAATGTTATCGAATGCTGTCAAACTTTTTATTTGTAAAACTGGGGGATTAGCTGCCTGTTCGCTTGGTTCGCCAAACAGCGAGAGCAATAATCTAAATTCATCATCATTTTTTACCCCAATTCATTGCTTTACCGCTGCTTGCAAAAACTAGGGGCTCAGCTGCCTGCTGGCTTCGTTCGCCAAACAGCGCCTAAAGCTTCTGCTCACTGCGTTTTAAATATAATAATGAAATAAATCAATATTATCAACATCGTGAATTCATTACTGTTAACATTTTTTTTCTGACATTTTTTAGAACTTAAAACTAGGTGCTCAAGCTGTCTACATACCAATATTTCGCTTATAATAATGAATTATAAGCATTTTCGTGATGAGCCTAATCATTTCTCTTTTCTATCAAGATTATTTCTTGGCCGCTGGCATATTTTTTATATGCAAAACAGGGTGTCAGCTTCCTGTTCGCTTCGCAAAATTGTTTATAACTTTCAATCTACACTGAGATTCTAGCTAGTTTCTAGTACTAGCTTTTGGATTCCAAAAGTTAGAGAGCAAATTCTTTAAAAAATTAAACAAATTATCTGATTGTAAAAAAGTCACAAATTTTTGAAAATTTTCTAATAAAAGTAACTGTTTATTTAGAGAAATAAAGAGCAGAAAAATCTTACAAGCGGACATGAAATTTTCTGAATCTACATAGAGATTATAAATTTGACAAAAATAGATAACGAAAAATTTTGAATCTGAAAAATTACTTTCATTTTCTGTTGAGAATTTCTAACAAAAAAACAATCTGATAATTTTTATAATTAAGGCGGTTTGGCACAAATGAAAAAATTTAAGTTGGAACAACTGCCGATTACGCAGATCCTCAGCAATAATACTTCGTGATTCTTGTTAGTCACGACAATATGTTATTACAGGCTAAATTCACAGATTTTTTCCATTCAAAATGGCTCTAAGAGGTGTTCCCGAACAAAGCCTTACACAATAGTTTTTGCTGCAATCGATATATGAGGATTTAGTATAAAAAGTTTAGACTTAAAAAAAATATCTGTTCTACTGTTACCTTATAATTAAGCAATATTTAATATTTCAAATTATTATATTAGAGCGAGGAAAATATAAAACTATTCCGTGTCGCTGACCTCATGGGTGAAGCTATAATTTTCGTGTAGGCACTAATTTCAATATTAGGAAAATGATGGAAACTCCAAAAAATATTTATAAAAAAAACTTAAACTTTACAGAAAATAATTCCCTATCTATTATAGTTATAGTTGGCTCTATAAACGATCTCATATATTTCCTAGCATCACGCGGCTGCCAAAAGGCGCAAGCACATTGGTAGCATGAAACAGCGCCTGCTACTGGTTACCGCTAGATGGCGTTAGTATCTTAGCCATTACTAAGGGATCTGGTGTTCATCAGATGTCGCCAGCACATTATTTTTGTAAAATGTCGGTCTCTACTGTTTACCACTAGTTGGCGCCAGTAACTTGAACGTTATTTTATGTTTATCTTAAATTTCAACATGCCCCACTCGTAGTCACCGAAGTTCGCTACAAAGCTTAAAATGTAGGACCAAACTCTTTTGAGCGCTGTTTACATTCAAGGCTGTTTGCTGGCAATCCTTTGACGTAACCCAACTTAACCCCATCTTGCCATAAACACGGAAAACAACAAAAACACAAAACGTAAAAAACGTGCAGCTGAACACAAGTTACAAGCCAAAACACGAATAGATAAATCTATATACCAACCAGTACATAGTACCTAGCCATTATATACATATAGTCAGATATATATATGTATGTATGAAAAGCAATCAGTGTATTGACCACAACAATTTTGACATGTTACGCATACAAATTAGAGCAGAGTCGCCGAAGCAGCACAAAGGGAAGCCAAACTGAAGCAGCTGTCTAAAGCGAGATAGCTGTCTGAGTATTGGGCGAAAGGGGGTTACCAAGCTGGGCAAAACGATGGCAAACAGAAGCCGCAAAAGCGTCCAGCAGAAAGTGTTGAAAAAAAAAGAAGTTCAAGCAGCATGTGAATACGCAAAACAAGGCACAAAAAGATTAAACAAGAGCGCGCTAAGCTCCACGCAAAAATGGGGGGCCGCTTTGCTTGGCTCTTGAAATGTGCGCAAAGACTGAGCGACTCAGAGACACAGCTATCCACAGACACACACAACATGACCAAATTGGCAGGCATAATACATCAAAATGAAGAATACCACCAAGAGTTCGAAGCGATACGAAATGAAACCAATGCCCAAAGAATGCCAAAACCCAAGCCCCCAAAAACAAGCGCTGCTTTTTATGCATGAAATGCTAATGGGCCGGACAGTGCAAAAACAAAAAAAAAACAGCAACCAAACCAAGACAAATCCCAACAAAACCAAAGAAAAAAACCCAGAAATGTGGCAAATGATACACGAAAACGGTAGCTGTTGGCTGCTAACGGGTGCCATGGCAGCCCTGGCTTATATTTGAAGCGAGATGGAGTTCCAGAAATGACACTGGGTGCGGGAGTAGTGCGGCAGGTAGTTGGCAGTAAAGCGCTTGAGGTGCGGTCAATACTGTTTGGGGGGGCCGTTTCAATATAAATGCCTGCACGTCGTCGCCAGTGAGCAAAAGCTAAATGCTATGGCAGCCTGCGATTAAAGTCGCGTTTAAAGTCGCGTGCAAAACGCTTTACATAGAAACTTAACAAAATGAACACCCAGTAGGAAATGGAAGTAGTGTTCCGATGGCATTTTAACATATAGAAGTAATAAAGAACTTGTCTGCGATTTTACAAAGTTTGCTAAGAATTTAAGCGTAAAATGTACAATCAATTAAGAGTTCAATATTTGACCATTGTTGCTGTTTGGCTTTTACCAGGAGGCAGTCGTTGAAGTTCAGTAGGCATCAAATTTCCCATTGCTTAGTTAATAGAAAAGTGTGCGTATTGTCAGCGATCTGATAATAACTCAAAGCAGTTGTTATTATTATTCTAACAAGCGACACGCTTTGACGCTTTTATAAGTGTCAAATTCTAACTGACACAATCAATAAATCTAGCGGAATGCTGTTATCCGAAAACAGAATAATTAGCGATTAAAGCGTAAATGGACGTTTTAAAAAAGAGACACGCTTGGGCAATCCCAAAATTTACAACTCGTTTAACAAAATGTAGTCATTGTTTAAAAAAGAGATACACTTTAACGCTTCTGTTATTTCCAACTGGGTGAAAATACATGATCATCGATTAGAGTTAGTCGTTTTTGTAGTTGATAAACGCTTGAATACAAAGCACGCTTAGACGTCTTCTTCTGCACAAAATTTCGAAAAATTCAACGCTGTTTGCTTTGATAAAGGCACGCTTATACAGCTAAATTTTTAACTGAGCAATCGGTAACAACAAAATATTATAATCGATAAACGCTTTGGAAGAAGGCACGCTGATACAGCCTAGCCGTCACTGAATTTCCAACAATCGATAAATTAGTGTATTCAATAAACAAAACTGTACACAATTGTTGTATTGTTGCTAATGATTAAAGAGTTTTGTCCAACTTTTAATTAGAAAATCAATAACTTTTTGAAAAACATGAAGAACTTATTTAAAAAAGTTACATTTGTCGTAAAACGTTAAAATATTTTTTATTCCCAATTTTTCCCTTGGCATAATGGATAAGTGTTTCGAGCAGACAAACTTTTATAGAGTATTAGGCAATAAAACAACTATGAATATGGCAAACCCTATAATCTGCAGATAATTTTCCTACGCTTGAACTAGGAAACTAACCATATGGGACCAAGAAATAAATAACTATTTAGAGCAGCTGCATTTTGCGTAGCTTTTATCGTTTCGCCAATCATTTTATACCCTATTTCCTGCTAGGCACAATCAATTAGTTTACCGAACGGACATGTCATCAACGAGTACGAAACAATAAAACGTCTACAGATATTAAAAGCCTTATTATCGCTGGAGAGTATTTTCTTAGAATACTAACTCAATAGTTCCAAAATAAAATACCATTTATACATCTGCATTTTTCGTAGTCAATTTTCTACTGGGCCCATTTGATTCGTTCCGCGAAAAGATAACTATAAGATCACAAAAGACAAACCGATAGACGAACTATGGTTATTACAAATTCTACTATCGCCAGAGGGTTTTTTCTTATGCTTGAACTGTAGAACCAAAAAGTAAAGTACGATTTAAAACAGCTGGCATTTTTCGAAATTGTTAGCGTTTCTCGTTTGAATAATTTTTTTTCCTCCAAATTTTCTGCTGTGCGCTTGGATTAGAGATAAAACGACTACAGATACTCAAAGCTCTAATATCGAGTGAGACTATTTTCTTGTGCGGAGCCAAAGTAAAGTACCAATAAATAGTCCGCATTTTTTGTGCCCAATTTTCTACTGGGCGCATTCGATAAGTACATGCGATCAGAGAGTGCAAAGCGATAAAACGCCAATGGTTATTACAAATTCTAACGTCGTTGGCCTCCAATGGATCCCAAAAGAACACACCCAAACAATACAAATGCCAGCACGTTGCCTATCAAAAGCCAATTGCTATAAAACTCGGCTCCTACGCGCACGCCAAAAGTCGCGTGCGAAACGCGTTTAATGCAAATTGCAAAAAATACCAATCGGCAAATTTAGCGGAAAGGTGTGATCGTGGGGTGAGAGATATGCAAAGCGATAATGCGCATATCAAACAGTAAACGTTATTGCCCACCACACTCTCGTGGCTACATGCTGCTCTCTCATTGATTATTTGCATATGCAGCAACTGAAATGGTTTGTTACTTTTTAATTTGAATTCATGAAATTTTAAAAGTAAATTTTTTATATTTTTTCTACGCTTTTTTCACTCATTTGCCCCTGAATCAAAACAGCACAAAACGAAAAATGCAATAAAAAATGATGGAGCATGCAAATTATGTAAAAATCAAGCAAATAAAAAAAAAAGCATTGCCGAAACAGCAGAAAATAAAATAAAATAATTTGGCCAAACAAAAACGCGCAAAACGTCAAAATAAATATTAATAAAAATTTATAGAAAAATATTGAAAATGTCGAATATGTAGAACAGAACGGGCACAATGTGAGATAATTTTTATGTAAGTCTAAGCGAGGTCAGAGCTTGGCTTTTACACTTATTTTGCACGGCGTAGTCTCAATGTCACACAGTGACGAAAAGTTATTGAATTTTTACCAAAAAAAATGAAAATAAAACAAGATATTAAAATGTTTCTGTTTTTTTTTTTCGGGGAACAGTACTACTTCATTTGGCATATAGTAAGTCGCGTAGCTGCTGCAAAAGTTTATGTGCTGCGTTTTTTTTTTGTTTAAACAGCTGCAAAAGTTAAACTCACGCGAGTGTGGCATGTGCGGCATGCATAAACATAGATACACAAATACAGCTACATATGGCAAACAGATACAAATACATTTTGTATCTATGTGCATTTGTTATAAATTCCGCATATGCTGAGCGCCAGTAACTATATAGTATTTATACATAGACAACATTGGTGTTGCTGGTACGCGGTAAGCGCGAGTGAGACAACCAAAGCCGGGAAATGAAACTGGCTCAAAGTATTATCAGCCAAAAAACTTTGCACTCCATGTGTGTGTGCGGGTGTGTGTGTGTGTGCGACAACAACAACAACATTCACATAAAGTGTAAACAGTTTCAGCTGCAAACGTGCAAGAAACAGCAACTTTTTTGGGGCGCCGGAATTCAAATACTCTCTGTGGCGCAAAACTATGAAGGTTAGATAATCTGATGATATGTTGACTTGCTTGCAAGCAGACATTTTGAGATATCTTTATAAATATGATAAGTAACTAGGAAAACAATTTTAATTGTAATAAGTTAATGCAAAATATTTGCTTTTAGAATTAATTTACTTAGAATGAGTTCGTTGTAAGAGAGGTAGGAGAAAACGCTATAAGGCGTAACCTTTAATAATTATACCATGTAGAACGAAAAGTAGTTTTGAGATACTTTTGGTTAACTTAACAATTATACTGCAGCTGCGATGGAATATGGAATATAAATCGGTACCTGTAATAATTAAATCATGTTGCATGCTTTTAGTTGACAAAGAATGTTTACATTGATTTGGTTGTAAGAGGTATGCAGGAAAACATAATTATACCATGTAGATGAAAACGCATATGTAAGTTGCAACTGAAGCAATTTTCAATAATTTTGTGTTAAGAGGTGTAGGTGGAAATAGTACAAATCGGTACCTTTAATAATTATACCATGTGGGCGAAAAATTAGATTTTCAGATGCAACTTAAGAATTTTGCAGTGGTTTCGTTGGAATAGTTGAAGCAAAACATGGCATAATTCACTACCTTTAAAAGTTAAACCTTCTTTTTAGACTGATTGCGTTATACGTAGAAGGTAGGAGGTGGGAGAACATACCACATTTCGATACCGTTAATAATTTTTTCATGCGAAAGAACACAAAGCTGAAAGATGCTACTAGATAACTAAAAATTTGTATAATGATGTCATGAGAAAAAGTACCCAATCGAAAGCTGAATATGGCAAATTGTGGTTCTCTTAATAATAATACAATATATAAATTCAAGACGCTTTTAGACAAAAGAATCTTACAATTATTTCATAGGAAGAGAGAACATGGTTTAAGTTCTTACTCTTAATAATTATACCATATAGGAGAATCTGTAACTTTAAGCTGATTTTAGTAGAAATTTACAATAATTTGATTGCAAATGAGGTGGGATAATAAACAATTAGGCATCTTTAAAAATTATACCATGTAGCAGAACACATAATTTTAGACTGTTTCCATCAACTTAAGAATTTTATAACTATTTCTTAGGAAGTGATAGAAGAACATAGTATAAGTTCGTACTTTCCATAAGTATACCATGTAGGAGTATCTGTACCTTTAAGATGTTTTTTGTTCACTGTAGAGATTTACAATGATTTTGTTGCCAAAGTTGTGAGAGCATAAAGAACAATTTGATACCCTTCATAATTGTACCATGTAGCAGAACACGTAGCTTTAGACTGTTGCTCTCAACTGCAGAATTTTACAATGATTTCGTAGGTAGAAGTTAAGCATACCAAGATATAGATCTGTATCTTTCAAAATTATACACTTATAGTAAAAGACGTGGCTTTAAGACGTTTAAAATTAGTTGCAGAACTGATCATTTAATTTGGTTAAATTTTTGGCTATATATTTTGTGTGTGGAGATGTAACATTAAAAAGGTACAGAATGATGGATTTTTCACTTATTTTAAACTACATTTTCGTCGCGTAGCTAAGTAATAAATGGGTTTTCCAATTTGGTCGGAATATGAACTAAGCTTTCTGTTTCAAATTACAATGGTCTTCACTTAATCATGGCATTTTCTGGTCTGAGTTAGGAGCTATTGAGAAGTTGTCCAAAGCGTGACATTTTTCTTTATGTATTCAATAAATAAGGTATGGGTGTTACTTTTAAACTTAATAAAATCTAGAAATAACACACTGTTGCCCTATATGAGCGCCTTGACTATACCCTTGAATTGGTCCAAAAAGGAGTCTTAAACTGCCCGAATGCATCTTGCAGGTATTTTGGCCCACTCGCGAACAACAGGTTTTTCAAAAAGAATTTAACACTTTTAAAAATATTACTTGGATCTTGTATTTCTATAATTTCAACTGCATCTTTTAAAAGATTATATCATCTAGTGCTAGATATAAGATTAGAACGTTTTTATATAACAAAAAATAGGCAATAAAGTTTGTAACATTCTAGAGTTCTTGTCCTAATTTTTTCTTCAAATTACACTAACCCACAAAAATTACGGATTCGGCAGCAATAGGAAGCAGTAAGAAAATTTCTTTACAACATTTAGGTTTGAAATTCAATGATTCTACAGTTTAATTGTTAAAACACACGATTCTTTACGAAGAAAAGAAATCACAGTAAAATTAAGGAATAAATATCCTTATCCTCAACACAGTCGCACGATTTTCAAATGTGCGAAACACAAGGTTTTTGAAACCTCAAATCGAACAAAATAATGTTTTCAACAAAGTAATTCAAGTCGAAATTCGAATTTATTTCTCCTCCGACTAGTTTTAAGAAGTACTTCTTGAACAATTTTTACGAAGAATTATAAGTTATAACAGTATGAATATTCGAAGAAAAAATAATGATGTCTATAATCTACGAGATTCTAAGAGGATTCACAGCACTGAAAAACGCTTTAGGGGCTGGAGATTCAGTAGATCCAGTGCTTACACCTTCCAAGCCAAACGATTTACAAATCTTTGCTACAGCTTTACCACTTCCAGCCAAGCACATATACCCTACGAAAGAGCATTTTAAACAACCAACAAGCTGTTGTAGCTTTGATTTTTGCCAAATGCAAATCGCAAAAACTTAGCTCTGGTTGGTGGCGGTGGTGGTGGGGGCGCTGATTTTGAGTTTTGGACGCTCCATATCTAAACTCCAACATATTATATGTAATATCTAGCTGGCCAAGCGACGCTCCATTGCACTGGCATGTAGCAGCGCGTTTTTTTGCAAGGATGCGCGCGTTTTTGCATTTCCGGATATGCGCTGGAAGCGCGCAAGCGAATTTTCACGTAAATTTTCAAAACAAACAAAATATTTGTTTAATTTATTTTAATTTCAAAGTTGGTTTGTGTTTTGCAGTTTTACGAATTGCGCCAGCTGCAAGTTGCATGGCTGGCATGCAAATAGCCAGAGCAATGTGTGCCGCAGGCTATCAGCTGCGTGAGTGTGTGTGTGTGTGTGAGAGAGTCTATGTATTCAAAGGATACACTTTGTGCTCATCATAATTCACGCGCATTTACGCGCTAAACAAATGACAGCGCCGCAAAGGGATAACAAGGCTGGAGTGTGAGCGAGCGAGCAGACAATGCCAACTCCGCCAGGCACTTAGCCATACCGAGACTGTTCGTGCTCTCGACCCAGCAAAACACTGCGGCCAGGAAATGAAAATGTGGAAAAACTCAAAGAAAAGAAAATCCAAGAAAAAAAAAAGAAAAAAATAAGAAGTAGTGTGAGTAAAGACGCATAAATAAAACAAAAGCGAAGTGAAACGCAAAGGCATGAAAATGAAAATAAAAATAAAAATTTTCGACAAGCAGGATGGCCTGAGGCGGCGGCCAACTAAACGCAAGTTAGAGCGAGATGCAAGCAGAAGAAAAACGCGCGATTTGGAGTGCGTCTTAAGTGCGTCTCTATTGCCGCTGTCTGTCCGAATGTGCCTCAGTACCTCAGTCCATTCTGCATGCGTCTGTAACTTCGTCGGTCTGTGCCTCATTCCTCATTCCTCGCCGCTCGCCACCGTGCGTGTGCTGTACAGCAATTCCAAGAAAGCGTGACGGGAAAAAAACTGATGAAAATGAAAAGCGGCAAAGCGGCAACAAGGAAAAATAATTCCAACAACAACCGACAATATTGAAGGCACTACAAACAACAACAACTACAACAATAGCGGCAGGAGGAGAACGAGGATAAACAAGCAGAGCAGCCGCCAGAGCAGCAGCAAGTGTGCAGCTCAATAATGTTGCTCGCTGCGAGTGTTTGTTTTTCACGCGAATATTGCGTGAATTTGATGGTTGGGAATTTTTTCTTTTTTTTTAGGGAATTTCGTACGTTAGCCCCGCCCTGCTGATTTGTTGAAAAGCCTTTTTATTATATTATATGAACAAGATTGGCGAGCAGACACCAAAATGCGCCGCCAAACTCAACAAGCAAATTGATATTGATATTTATTGGCATTTTATTATGTTAATTATTGATGAGAGACAAAACTGTACGCGAAACTATAAATACTCTACGGAACTGAAACGAAAAGCGAAAAACAAGACAATCGATAAGTTGGAAATTATCAGAAATTGACGGCACTTGAATATGCAATGACTTTAGTACTAAGTAGTTGTGAGCTTAAAGAGCTCTGGCGAAGGAACTACGAGAAAAACTATTGTAGAAACAGTTTTGTGCAGAATGATAATTCTTGCAAGCACTCAAAGCGTTTTTGAGAATTACTTTTTAATCTTTTCAGCCAACAAAGCATTTTTAACGATCTAGTCTCAAACGTCTGCTTGCAAAAGTTTAAATATTATCAAAAAATTACCAAATGGTAAGTCACATCAAGACTGCTTGGAACATCTGAACTGTTAGAACTTTACCTTAAAAATGGCACCCAACAGTTTGAGGTACCACATGGAAGATCTACAGCTATTTACCGGGGAATATCACCGTTTTTGAACACAACACGTTACGGGTATTTTCGACGCAAATAGGCTGCTGTGTGGCAACTTGAAATCGAGAACGTTCCATTTGGGGTAACACAAAGTGCGCCAATAACAGACTATACCGATCGCCATTGATAATCTCAACTGATCTAAAGCAGAACGGATCCAATGTTGGTTTGCGAGCAAAATACCAGCCCAAACAGTCAACTTCTTCTGTTCGTGGAAAGGTGTTTCGTGAATAATATGAGGGTTATTGTTGCCCCAAAAGTATTTAAAATTGGACACACAGTAAAAAAAGAGTCAATGATTTAAATGGAGACTCGGAAAATTATTCAAATAAAGAATATATCTTCTGCCAAAGAAGGGTTCGCTTATGCTATTTCGAAATGCTAAATTTTGCTTTGAAAATGGATATCTGACAAACAGTTCTTGGAATGTTAGAAAAATGACTCCAAAACGCTGTTAACAACGAAACGGCAGTTATGAGCGAGTATCTAAGGGGAAAAGCTTCTTTTTGCTAGCAATGCTAGTGCTAGGCTTATGAAGTAGTGCTGCTGTGGTGCAACGCAACCCTGAGCTTTGGTTTTGGAGCCAAGTATGCTAGTGTTATGCTACCGACGCATGGTTTTTATAAAAAAAAATAATGTGCTCACAGTTATAAGGCTTTTGAAATAATTTAAGTGCTTTTTAAGAATTTATATAGTATATCAAGCTGTTGCCTGAAAACTATAGAATTACTGCGTAACGAGGCTATTGGTGGCGAAAAAACAGGCATTCTTGTTAAATTTTTTCAAAATATTTTCTAAATAAATTTTGTGATTTCTATAAACTCAAAATAAGCCATACTTTTTTCATAAAATTCCCAAATTTTTGAGTAACTTATAAAGAGAAACCCTGCGGCATAGAGCTCCTACTATATCAATAGAGCTTAAGCTGTCATTTCACTATAAAGTGACATGTTTCCTTTGCAAAACATGTTTCGAAAAGCTGCTCTCTTAATTCTTGAGTTTTACGATATTTTAAGCATAGTCTATAAAAATTTCGTTTTTAATTAGTGGAAATAAAATTTTAGACGGTCAAGCAACTACATAGAAAACTACATAAAGCTGCATAGCGACAGATGCTCTCTCAAGTTGTAAAAAGCATCTGCCGCTCTCTCTGCACAGTTTTGTTGATTTTATGTTTTTAATTATTTGTCAATTTTTGTTTACAAGTTTTATTGTTATTCCCGATGTTCTGCCAGCTATCGCTTTGCCTCTCAATCGACTCATTCCGGCTGCCATCAAAACTAATAACACCCAAGAGTGCGTTTCATTTGACGCTGCCGCCTAAAGCTCCACAGAGAGTTCATTGATTTTTGACTTGTTTCTACACACGCCTCTTACCGCTACCCTGCCCCCCTCGTTTTACTCACTCTCTTCCGCAAAAGTCTTCCTGTTTTGCCAAAGAAGTTGACAGTTATAAACGAATGGGTTGGCAAACTCATAAAAAGTCGCATAGAGTGAGTGAGATACGTTGTGGGGGGGGGGGGGGGGGGGGGGGGGGCTAATGACAATAACGTAAGACTACTTCTTGGTAAGCTCCTATATATATTTGTGCATAAGTTTGAGTGTCTATTGAGTGTGTGTGCGTGTAGTGTGCTTTAGGAATTTAGTGAGTGTATGAGAGAGTGTGTATGTGTCAAAGGTCCAATTAAAATGTCAAATCAACGCGTTTTATTTATTATGCCTTGATTATGCACTACACGAGAAATATAAACAGAAACATGTGTCGAACGATAGATAGATAGATAGCTGGGGGTGTACGCAGACAGTGAAGTACACAGAGGGGTGCCAGAGGGGCTTTTGGAAAAACTTTGACAAATTTAAGAATTAAGACAAAGTTTATTATTGAAATGCAATAAAGTCTCAGCCAGACTGCTTTGAAAACTGCAAGCAGAGTTTTTGAAACGATTGTAGAGACTATTATCAGTTAATCTTGAAGCTTTACTCAATTAATATTAAAATCTGCATTGATAAGGTTCTGGATCCTTAGATTAGTACTTCGTTTGCACGCAGCAGCAGAAGAACTTTAGGTAGCAAAAAGATGCTATTTGCCTGATTGACCCTCTTTGAAGACACTACCGTTGGGTTTCGGTTTTAAATTGTAGAACGACGTTCCGCATAGGGAGCAATTTTGATCGAAATTCGTTCACTAGCCAAAGTTTACAGTGATTTTGATGATTTGTTGAAATGCGCTTCTGGAAATTGACATTTGATGCAAATGATTCCATTTTGTTGAAACTAGCTTTCTTTATTTATTTATTATTTTATTTATTTATTAATATGTAAGGGTACAACTCGTCTCGCTCTCAACTCACTTGAAGTCGCGTCTTATTAACAGGAATCTTAAGATCCGACTATATAAAATAATGATCCGTCCTGTATTAACATACGGATGCGAGGCATGGACTCTGACAAAGTCGATTGTGTATCTCCTGGAAAGAACAGAACGGAAATTTCTGCGAAGAAGTTTGGGACCGGCAAGGGTCGATGACTCTAACTTAGAGAGGGTGATTTTATAAGGCGAACTCTGCATGTATAGGATGGCAAACGAATGTTGGGATCCCAGTTTAATCCCCGAAGAGCAAATATTAAAAATCGTTTTTGAACGGACTCAATCAACTCTTGATAGTGTTGGTATTGACAGTTCCAAATGCAGGAGCAGTATTCCAAAATTGGGCGCACAAGCGAAACGTTCCAACATTGAAAATCGCTTAAAAGTGATTCGTAAACTACCCATAGTTTCAATATAAAAGGCTTTTGACCGAAATCAGTTGCCATAAAAGACCATGGTCTAGGTTTAAAAACTGTTGAATGCAAACGAGTTACTGGTTGTTTTTTTGTATCCTTGGTTTCAATTTGTTAGTTATTTTCGAAATACCCCGATCTTTTGTAGTAATGACTCATCTATCTCTCGCCATCTCACTGCAAATTCTCATGCCGTTGATGAATGTTTATGTAAAATATATTAAATATACTTCCCTTGACTATCATCGCTACAATACCCAAAGCATTGGGATATCTCTCTATAAATAGATGTTTCAAAAGAACAGCGTCTGCAGTTTATAGCCAAATCCGATTACAATATAGTTTTTACTTAATAGCAATAAACAAAAATTGAAACAAAATAAATTCTAAGAAGAGTTACGAATTTTATGAATGTCTGGAGTTTGAAATAATGAAAATAAAGTCATAAAAAGAGAGAAATCGTGATAGTTGCGACAATCGAAAATTTAGCTAGAACTAAAATTTGTTTCTATTTTTGACTTTATTGTAATTATTTTAATGCCGATACATACTTTTTTGCAGTTGTAATGCATACATTTTTTTGATTTGTTTTGTTTGTTATATCAAAAATTGGAATGTGAAAATAGCATTACCACGAAACAAATACTTCACTCATAAAATAAATACAGTGCATTTATTACTCCCTTTCCAGAGCTTCTCTTTTAAAATTGAAAATATAAATCAATAGAAAAACTTCCAGATTGTTGCTAACACAAAGTAATGCTTTCACATATAGAATCGTCTTTTCTTAAGAAATTTAAATAATCAGCCTTCTGAGGTCATTGGGAATATTTTATTGACTTGAAAAGTAAATAGGGATAAAGTTTAAGTATAAAGTAGGATTATTGGACAGAGACCACATAACAATATTGACTGAGGCATATTCAATTATTCGTCGCGTTCGTCGACTTGCAAAATTAGAAAAGTAATCAAAATACAACACTCCTCCATGGAGAAGAAAAAAATCAAAACTATTGCATTTCAGAAAGCTTTCAAAAGAACGTCTCAAGGTTAACTATATTTTTTTATGTCCTTACATATTGCAATAAATCCGTAAAACACAAAATTATGGCAAAATGCGGGAATTAAATGTATTATTCACATCTTATGTACAAAACTTATGTTTTGTAAATAAATTTTTTTCTCTTCAAGCCACAAATTAAAATTTAAAGTAAAGCAGCCCCCAGAGGCCGCTTGCCGACAATGGATAGTTGGCTGTTAACGAGCGATGCAAGCAGGGGGCAAAACTCCCTAGTTTTCATTAATTAAATTATTGTTCTATCATGTTTATGTCAAAAGTTATTGGTTTTCAAAATGCAAAATGTCCAAGTGTTGGAATCATTTTTGTGCTCACTGTATAGCTTAAAAATTGAAGCTGTTGCGTTAGTTCCTTGGTACTAACTTCTTTGAAGCCCGTAGATGTTCCCTTAATGAGATAAATCCCTGACTTGCCTAAATGCAACCCCCTTTGGAAATATTCCCACGACCGTCTCTGTTACTCTCTAACACACACACACACACACATAGAATGCACACACATATGTGCGTTTGTATATGTAAAGTTATGCTGGCTATAAAGTTTTCATGTTGCGGTCGTTTGTTGTAGTTGTTGCTGTGATCCCTCCCCATGAAACATATTTCCGCTAATAGGCCAAGCTGTTGAGTATCAACCGAGCCCAGTCAGCCAATTTGAAGTAGTTGTTGTTGTTATTTGTTGTTGTCATCGCGTTGTTGTTGTTGTTGTTGGAGTTGTAGTTGTTATTATTGTTAATCAGAGACAAATTGGGCAGCATTTGATGAGAGGCTACCAAGCAGCTTTGTGTTGGGAAAAGTGTGAAGAATTGAGTGCCTGAATGATTGACTGATTGAGCCTGGGGACTAAGTAACTGTAGTGCTCGCACATGTCGTGTGTTGGAGGGAGTGTGCGGCGGCTGACTTACCCCCTACCCTTCTGCGACAAAAATGTTGCCCGGCAACAGTTGGTTGCTTTCATACTTCGCAGCTTAAGCGTAGCATTCAAGGCGACAGGACATTAAAAAGCATTTTGCAGTTAAGCTGCTCCCAAAAAAAAAACCAAAAAAAAAAAAAGTAACCGATGAAAGTTGAAAAAAACTTTGGCATAAAAAGTTTTGCAGCTGCAGATCGAACAAGCTGTCAAGCTGAGAAGCTGTCAATAGAGGAGTACACCATCAAAGTACACACACACCACACATACAGTCATCCAGGTGAGTTACACAACCTGAGTGAGGGGAGAAGGGTAGCTACAAAGCCGATAACTGCAGCTGAAGTTCTTCTTTTTTTGGAGAATTTCAGCTGAAACTGTCAAAGACAAAACAACAACGAAAAATCGAAAAAAATGTGCTGAAAAGCGTGACTTTGGCAACAAATTTGAACATGAAACTAAATTGAAAACGCTTAAACCGACTTTGAAAGGAAATTATGAGTAAAGCCAAACATTATCAAGGAGCTAACTGAGCGAGGCTGCTTAGGGGTTTAAGCTAAATAGTTGTTGGAAATACATTTGGCTTCGATGAAAATCGAGAATAAATTAGCAAAATGGCTAGACAAGGGGGAAGAATGCAGAGCTAAACTTTCAAACAAGGCATTTGCCTTTGGTCTCTGGCTAAAATTGTTTGCGCCTGCGAAAGGAGTTGCGTCAAGTGGATAATTCTGTAGAACGTTTAGAACGTATGCGAATCGCAAAAAGTAGATCGTATTGTAGCATTGGAACGTTTTCCCGGTGATTTGGATTACAGTTTGTCTGCTTTGGAATAACAACCAAGGAATCTGTGTGTTCCACTCCAAGTGTTGCTTTAATGAAAAATTTTCAATAATAGTGCTTCACGATAATAATATCAAGGACATACAAGTGCCTTGTACAAACCCCATGTTTCAAAATACGCAACAGATTATTCCTAAAAAGAAAAGGTTTTTTTTAGCAGTCCTAGGTACTCCTTACACATCAATATGCCAGTTTTTGGTGACATAAAATGGGAAATAAATTATTTTTAAAATTATTGAAACTTTTATGCGAAACTACGTTGAAAATCCATTCATTTCTGCTAAAAATCGAACTTAACCCTTTACAAAGATGTACGCAGTCGTTAACCCACAAAGGGCGCGACAAATATAATTGGAATATATTTTATTAAATTGAAAAGTAAAATATCTAAAAGTGTACAGTTGTGATCATGTAATACAATTAACAATAACTTTATCATAGCATTTTTACTTTTCTCTGTGTTGCTGTACTTGCGGTAGCCCAAAAATTTATACTTCTTTGTGCGAAAATCTAAAAAAAATCACCTACTAATTTTTTTTTAAGTGTTACTTTTGAAAACGCTACTAAAATCGTTGAAGCTCACTGTAGGGCCTCTTAAAAGCATCTGGAAGTGGATTAAATCAACTGGTATTGATATGTCAGATTAGTTGCAGTTTTTCTAAATCCAAATTTCTTGAAACTTGTGGTATTTTATAATATAGAGAGTATTACTTACGATACAAGCGATATAAGAGCTTCTGCTGCATAAAATTTAACACATCAAAGGGTGTTGCATATTATCTGAAGCAACATCCAACAAGTCCAATGCCTTAGGGTTTCGTTTCATTTAAAAATTTGCGTTAGACCAATTATTTTAAATTCCAGACGTTCAAACAAACTCTTAGTAAGCTTAAAATTATGCCCTGAGAGCGCCATAGTTAATATGACGTAAAATTTCGTAGTATTTCTACTTAGTTGCCTTTTCAGCACAATATTTGTATGAAGTTCAAAGTTTTTAAACGTAAATAATCGTTTGTATTGCAAAATGTTTGGAATTTTCGGACTTATTGCGAAAAAAAAGGAAAAACATACTTTGGAAGTTTGCCTGCTATGATGAAAGATTAGCACATTAGTTTTTCATCTTCTTTCAATTGAATACATAAATTTAATTGAATAATTTAATTGTAATAATTTTAATAATTTTAGTCCTTTATTCTTAATAAGCTATAAAGAAAATATTCTTGCCATTTTCTACGAAATAATACCGAAAACTATTATAATTGACACGATTTATACGACATTATCAGTTTTATAAATATTTTTAGTGAGCTAAGCTCACAGAGTAGAATCGCCATGAAGTATACACAAAAATTTTCAATGAACATTTCATTAATTAAATTAAAAATTAAATTGTTTCCGCGTTTGAAATTGAAATAGTTATACAACTTATGATTGTTTATAACGAAACTTCAACAAAATTCTATTTTATATCAAAAATTTTATTTTTGGTTAAATTTTTTGTATACCTTTGTTGCCCAAATTTCAAGTTTCCAGTTTTTGAATATTATTTTTCGCTAAATGTTCTAAAACGCGATTTAAAAAAATAAGTTTTTACAATTTTGAAAATCTACTTAGAGATTTCTGTTCAAGCGTCTGAAAACATTTTCAAATAATTTTGAGACCTTGAAAGCTTTTTACTTTTTAATTCCAAAAATCTGCCAACTTTTTTTTGGCGCATATTTTTGACTGTCGCTCTTGCACGCAATTACCTTCTTGGGAACTGTACTATTTACGCAAGAATTGTATTTTCAAGTTTCAAAGCCCACTGAACTTGGCGATTTACAATTATAACTTAAATTTGTGCTCGTTTTAAGCAAAATCTCAGTCATTTTAAAAAAACACAACCACTTACACTGCAAAAAAAATGATGCAGCAGTTGCAATAGTTTCTAAATTTTAGATGCTCAGTTTAAAATCTATAGTAGTTCTTCGGGGGGTTTTTTTTGAATTTCAGGCTTAAGAGCAACTGATACGTTCAGCATCTATAATTTTCAAGCCGCAATAACTATAATATAATATAACTATAAATGTATGGGGTAGAAACTTGGACCTTGAAAGTAGCTCAGATGAACAAGCTAAAAAGTTTTGAGATGTGGATATATAGACGAATGCTTAAAATCTCTTGGGTCGACCACATCACAAATGAGGAAGTCCTAAGAAGAGTTAATAAAAGCAGGGAACTTCTTAAAACCATCAAACGCAGGAAAGCAGCATATTTTGGTCATGTAATGCGTGGCCCCAAATATCAACTACTTCAACTCATTATGGAAGGTAAAATTGAGGGCAGACGCGGCATTGGTAGGAAGCAACTTTCTTGGCTACGCAACATCAGAGAATGGACTGGAATAAGAAGAGCTGAAGATCTTGTTCACCTCACTACCAACAGAGAGGAGTACTTCAACTTAGTTGCAAACATTAATTAAAAAAAAAAAAAATGTATTTTTGATTTTAATAAAAATTTCTTGTGATCGCTTACATCCTGTATAGGATCGCAGATTAGAAAGAAAGAATAACTATAATGGCCGCATTTTCGCATTTCGTACAGTGTACTTGAAATAAAATGGCAAAAATCGTACAAAAATACTTCATTGCTTACTATGAAAATGCAAAAATCTACTAAAATGTTTTATTTTTTATAATTTAAATAGATTGTCATGTAGATAGGTTAGGCCAGCAGGCCCCGGGGGAGTGGACCTCACATAGATCAATGTGATCCTTAGTGGATGTCATGTAGATAATAATAATAAAAAACTTTCCAAAACGAATTCTCTAATCTTAGTGATTCGGATATAATGCCGTCAACCCCTTAATTTAAATTGCCGAAATGAACTCTAGACCAAAGCCGCTAAATAGATTATCTTCGATATTTTTTTAGTTTTTTAGATTTATAGTCATATAGTAACGTATTATTTCTCTTCTCGTAATTTCTCTTAGTTTTACTTTAGACTTTGGGCTCAGCACTCTCATTATATATTATCTCACACCACTACAAACCATAATCATTTTGAGCAACAACTCATAACATTTGCAGTTACATTATAAACATCATTAACTTGATGTTTTTTTTTTTGGGTTTAAAAACCAAAAATTCTAAGTTCCAATGCCGCTCTATGATTATTTTCTGCTTTCGCAGCAGACAGCCATCCTCATTATCACAACTCCAAGAACTTTGCTTCCAACGTAACTTCATTATTCTCTTAAATATTGCTCATAATTGTCATCATTTTACTTACCAATTAAAAAGTATTTCCAAGTTGGCCAAATGCTGCTGCCGCCTGCTGCTGCTTCCACACTTGTACTCCTTGAAGCTGCCATTTTCGTTGTTTTTGTTGTTGTTGTTGTTGTTGTTGCTCTTTGTTGCGCTTTATTGCTGCGTCTCGCTCTAACGCGTTGAATGTTGCAAATGTTTCCAACTCTTTCTACTCGCATTCGCTTTTGTTTTTTTCTGCTGCTACTACTTTGCACTCCCGCACACTGCCGACCGTTAGTCGAGTTTGGTTAAAAGGCGCCACATGGTTTGTTGTTGTTTTTGTTGTTGTGTTAAACAAATAATAAACTAAAGCAGGCAGACGCGTTTTAAAAATAATATTTAATAATAAAAGAGAATTTTTTCTCTTTTATTTTGCTCGAGTGGAAACTCAAAATTCAAAATGGCGTACGTGTTGGCCCTGCTTATGGCCGCCTGGTCTTAGCGCATTTTCTTAAGCCAAACACACACATGTACGCAACGGCGGCTAACACGTACACGCACACAAACACTCAAACACACGCACACACAGAGGCACAGAGGAGACTCTTTTTCACTGTTATAATCGGACGTTTGCTTTAGTCAACGCGTTCTTGGCCAAGTTGCTGTTGGATCAGAAATCACGTTGTTGTTGTTGGTTGTTGGTTGCAACAGCGCGGCGGCAGGTAATACAAGCCGCACATAGGTGACGCTTGAAAGGTTTCCAAGAAGTTGACGACGCGCGCGTTTCTCGTCGTTGCCGTTGTTGTTGTTGTCTCGAAACCTGTTTAACAGGTAAAAGCGCAGCTACCGCAGCTACGACGCTCACTTCGTCAAGTTACGTTTTGCTTGAAGAGCGACTGCAGAGCGTAAGGCGCTGACTGATCGTGAGAGCGCGGGCGTTGACGCCAACTAATGATGCCTAGCCGGCGTCTGCGTTGACTGCGCTGCTTGCGGATTAGTGACGCAGCTGTTGTTGTTGTTGTTGTTGTTTTGTTGGATGCTGGGCTTGGTTTGCGGCGTTTGCTTTGGTTTACAAGTTTAGCGCGTTCTCTGCCTTCTACTAACTGGCTTACACGCACACACACACACTCACACACCAGAAACACACACTAGCTGTTATTGCACTTGCCTTTTGCTTTGATTTCTTGAAATATTATTTATTATTTTTCTATTATAATTTTGCTGGCACTTTTATTTTGCGTTTTGCTTCACTTTCTTGTTGTTGTTGTTGTTGGCTGCGCATCATTTGCACAGCTTGCGGTTTATTTTTTTATTTAATTTTTTTTTTTACTTTTGGCTTAAACGTTTTAGCTGCGTTGTTGCTTTTGTTTTATTGCGCAGCCATTTGTTGCACGCTTCGTGCAAATTGTTTATTTATTTATTATTATTATGATTTCTTCACAAAAAAACATATTCCATTCAACACACAAACGGCTCTGCACGCTGCCCCGAACGCACGAACTTCACGTTTATCGTCGCTGTTGTTGTTCTTGTTGTTGTTTTGTCGTTTTACGCGCAACAATGGCACAGCACGTCCGCTCGCAACAAGAAATATCCACAGAGTGTGTACACACGATTCGTTGGCTCTGTTAATTAACATTGGCAAGCCGCACGAGCATGCTGCTGCGTTAACAGCTGTTTAACAGCTGGCTGCTGGCGCTCTCTCGCTGCATGTTAAGTGTGTTGTCAGAGAGAGCGCACATGTGTTATGTTAACTGTTGGCGGTGGCTCAGCAACATGTTGCGTTTTGCGCGCGTTTTACTAGCGGTTTTTGTCGTCTGTGGTTTGATTTTTGGCGTGAAATGAAGGCGCTGAGGGTTGTGAGGCGATTATGTGTTTTTTGAAAAAATGCTGTAATTTTTATAAATATATTACTGTTAAAATAATAAATATTTATTCAATAGTTATATATTATATTAATATATCAATGAGTTGATTATATTTCATATAATATTTAAAATTTATTTTTTTATAATTTATGCATAATGTATTAAAATATAAAAAAAAGGCAATGCATGGTAAATTTTTTTATTTTCTTAAATAATTTATTTATTTTCTAAAACAAACAGTTTGATCCTTTTTAAGATTAGAAACCTTGAAAATTTCTATTAATAAAAGAAACTATATATAAATAAATTAAATAAATAATAGATAAATAAATAAATATTAAGTAAATAATAAATAAATATTTAGTAAATAATAGATAAATAATAAATAAATATATAAAAAAAATATTTTTAATTATTATATTAAAATATTTTATACAAATAATAATATATATTATATTAAAAAAAATTACAATTTATTTAATTAAAAATAATTGTTATATATATAACTATGTATTATATATATTGATGTATTATTTATTTATTTATATAATCAAAAAATATATTACCAAGTATGATTAACTTAAAAAAAATTAATAATAAATAAAAATTTATATGAAATGATTTTTAATTATTTTATAAAAAAAAACCATAATTTTATATATTCTAACCAGTATTTATTTATTATATATATTTGTTTATTGTTTATTTACTATTTATTTATTATTTTTTTATTGATTTAGTGTTTATTTATTTTTATTTTATTTTTAATTGCTGTTTTATTTGTTATTTAAATTTATGTTTATTATTTATCAATTCTAAACCAATAAATAATAAACAAAAATTAAATAAATAATAAACAAAAAATATATTATATAAATTATAAATAAATTATAAGCAAATAATAAAAAATAAATAATTATATCAAAAAAAATTAATATTTATAAAATAAATAGTAAATAAAGAAATAACAAATAAATAAATAACTAATAAACAAAAATTAAATAATAAATTGAAAGTAAATAAAAATAAATAAATACTACATTAACTCTTAAAAATAATAAATAAATAGTAAATAAATAAAAAATACTATACCAATTCTAAGCAAATAAATAAAAAACAAAAATTAAATAAATGAGATTCAAAAAAATTTTATATAAATTTTAAATAAATAATAAGCAAATAATAAAAAATAAATAATTATATTGAAATAAAAAATTAATATATATAAAATAAATAGTAAATAATAGTAAATAGTAAATAAATAAATTATAAGTAAATAGTAATTAAATAAATAGCAAATAAATAAATAATAAACAAAAATTAAATAATAAATTAAAAGTAAATAAATAAATAAAAAATGAATAAATACTCAATTAACTTTTAAAAATAAATAGTAAATAAATAATAAATAAAAAATACTGTATCAAGTCTAAACAAATAAATAATAAACAAAAATTAAATAAATTATAAACAAAAAAATATTATATAAGTTATAAATAAATAACAAGCAAAAAAATAAAAAATAAATAATTATATAAAAATAAAAAATTAATATATATAAAATAAATAATAAATAATAGTAAATAGTAAATAAATAACAAATAAATAAATAATAAACAAAATTTAAATAATAAATTAAAAGTAAATAAATAAATAGCAAATAAGTAATAAATAAAAAATACTATATCAATTCTAAACAAATAAATAATAAACAAAAATTAAACAAATTATAAAAAAAAATAATAAGAAATTAATAAAAAATAAATCTATATAAAATAACTAGCAATTAAAAATTAAACAAATAACGAATAAATAAATAGAAATTAAAAATTAAATAAATAACGAATAAATAAATAATTAATAATCAAAAAAAAAATAAATAAATAATAAATAAATTATAAGTAGTCAATAAATAAATAAATAACGAATAAATAAATAATAAATAAACTATAAATAAACAATAAATAAATAATAAACAAATATTAATTAAATAATAAATAAAACGTGAATAAGCAATAAACAAATAAATAAAAAATAAATAAATAAATAATAAAAATAAAAAATAATAAAAAATAATCAAAAATAAATAAATAAATATTGAATAAATATTTTTTTATTCACAATTCAGCTTCATAAAATAATTATTTAAATTAATTCAACATAATTTATGATTTTTTGGATTTAAAGCTGTTTCCAAAAACTGGAAATATTTCATGCACCTTACTTCTAAAATAAAATCGAATTAATTAAAAATAAAAAAACAAGTTGAATCATTTAAAATTCAATATTATTCATGGTTCGGACGAGGTCAAAAACTTGGCCAAAAACAGCTGCTGCCTCTTATCTTCAGTCTATCAGTTCGGCTCAAACCTCTGGAATATACGATGGCGACAACCAACTAATTTGCAGTTTTTCCAGGTAGCCCAGGACTTTGGAAAAAGCAGCCCACTCGCCACCCCCACTCATGCCCCCCTCCTCTACATCACGGCGACATCAAGTTTTCATACGAGAAAAACAACGTTGTTCGTGTAGAGGAAAAACCAGTTGCTGGGCCAAGTCATTAACTGCGATAAATATCGGCGGCACTTGGATCAAGCAGTGCTCCCAGCCATGGAGCCAAGTGTAGACTTTGCGCAGGGGCGACGACTTTGAAATTGCGCGCAAGCGAGACAGCAAGTTGGCTGCAGCAGCCCAGCTCCCCTGTGCGTGCGAGTGAGTCAGCTGACGCAGAGACAAGTTCGATGTTTGAAGTGCTGAGGTTTCGTTAAGTTTACTTGGAGCTCTCTTGGAGCTCACTTGGCGCTCACCTCTGGTCACTCTCTTGACGCTCTACTTTTAACCAGTTTTGTGCAGCGCAGCGCAAGCGGCGCACGCGGGGCAGGCAGATCGCTCTTAACTTGCTGCCGTTGAGATTTCAAGTCTTTGAGTCTTTTGGGCCAGGTTCTTTGGGGGTTTTGTGTCGCCCAAGCCGTCGAGTTGTTGTTTGCTTTAACTTGGCTTTTGGCCACTGTGCTTACCATGAAAAACACAAAACCAGTTTTACGAAAAAACTTGTTCTGGCCAAACCCTGAGCGACAAGCGCAAGCTTGACAAAAAGCTCACAACTGCAACACGGTTGTGGATGGCGATAAGAGAAGCCAAGCCAAGTCAAAGCCCGCGTCGTGCCACATTGTCGCCCGTTTTTGGTGGCACGCGCTTTGCATGGCAAATCGTTGAAACTTATAAATATTTTTGCTTTTAGCTTTCCACACAGATTTTCAATGTTTATTCAATTTTTGATTCAAGTCCCGC
The DNA here is from genome assembly GCA_035046065.1 of Chymomyza procnemis. NCBI lineage: Eukaryota > Metazoa > Arthropoda > Insecta > Diptera > Drosophilidae > Chymomyza > Chymomyza procnemis. The sequence continues at coordinate 12,888,336 of JAWNOJ010000024.1, forward strand.
GGCATTTGAGGCACGCACTTTCCATAGGCCCCCAGCGGACAAATGACTATGATGACCATACTCCACAGAGTCAATACAAGTAAGCGCTTTGTTCCAATACTTGCAATACTTGTCCCGAGGCTACGCCCGTACACAACTAAAGCGCCGCGCATTGCATACAAATGATGATGATGATGATGATGGTGAGGATGATGATGGTGGTGGTGGTGCTGATGGTGATGACCATGACGCGTTGATAAAACCAAACAAGCTACCAACTTGCAGACAAACTCATTTTTCTAAAGTTGGAGTACAAAGACATGGGCCCAAGACACACTGTGTTCAAGACAAAGCAGCAAGTCAAGCCGCTGGAGAAGGCGTTAGGTTCCCGCATGGCCGTGTTGCTGCTCATCTCTCCCAGGTGTCAAAGTCAAGTCAAGCCAATGGCTAACACGCAAATCTCGCATAATTATCTTTCCGCTTCATGTTGGGATTTAGTTGTTTTTGTTGCATTTGTAATTGCTTTAATTTTACAGTTTTACGCATAAATTTCGCATATTTCCATGAATATTAATATTAATAATCCAGAGAGAAGAAGAAGCATTTTCCATTCCCCATTTTCCTTTTTCAATTGTTGGACTGTGAGTGGGAAATGAGTGGGGGAAGTACACAAATCAATGATAAAGCAAAGACATGAGAGTAGGCAGTCTGCACAGAGAAAGGCAATAATTCTACAAATAAATTCGTAATTAGTTTAAATAATTAAATATGCAATAAAAAAAATTAATTATTAATTTGTAGCGAATTCGTAAAGTTGAGGTTTCCTAAAATAGATTTTGTTGGTTGCCTCGGGAAATCTTTAAGGTTTTAAAAATGCTGAAGACTCTAGTTGGAGCGAAAAATGCTCCTAGATTCTGCAATCGATAATTGCGGGCAAATTTCGACAGTAAGTTACTCCATGCGAATTCCCCAAAAAAATGTGAAATCGCTTTTTCCTATAGAGACCAACAAAATTCTAAACATTTTTTTAGAAACAGAATTTTTATTTTTGAAAGTAAGCAAAAAAAATGCTTCTAGAATCAGAAATCTATAATTATCTGCGAATGAACTACAGAAAATTTTTATTTATATTACAAAATTAAGGCTCGTCTTTTTAAGCTACTTAACTGTTTTGGTTTCTTTTTATTTTGCCAGCATTTTTTTGGGAAGATTTTATGTTTTAAATTTGCGCAAAGTTTTCTTCGATTTTTATTTAAAGGATTCAAAAATATTTATTTAAAATTGCGAGTTATATTTTTTATAAAATTATTGTGTAATTTTTAATGGCAAATCAAAAATCTTAAGTTCTATTCTATCTTGTTTCTGGTACATTTATTTTTTGTTCAAAGACTTTTTATTAAGATTATTCAACTTGATTATTTGCCTTAAATAGTAGAAACTGAAGAACAATTTGGATTATACTCATTGTCACATTATTCAACATTTTATAAAGAAATACGTTCTTCTTTCTACAAAACATTTTTTAGCTCTCAATCTGCAGCGTCAGTCAACTCCTCTGAGTCGGTGCTTTCATAAGCCAATTTGCTTTTTCTAGCTTTCTTCAAAGCGCGTCGCATTGCTTCTCGATATTCATTCTCTGTAAAATCTAATTCTTCCACTAGATTTCCTTGGCTATTGCAGACATAAAGCTTATGGATGAAGTTCCTCTGCGGTGGCACATCTTTTAGGGAACGACAATCAAGGCACTGCATAGTTGCTTCAATGGTGGTAATATTGTTTCTTTCAGTCACATCTACCTCGAAACAACCAATGACATGGGTGTTGATATTATTCATGTTTCTAAGTGGATTTTGGAAAGGTTCTAGTAAAAGTCTCACCAGAAATTTCTGCAGCAATAAAATAATTTGTAAAATTTAAAATATGTATATAATAAAAATATATAAATAAAATATGCTTTTGACTTGATGATGACAGTTCAGGGCAAGCATGCTTATTTAAAAACTTGTGCTTCCTAATGCCCCAACCGCTCTGCTTAAGCAATTATATCCATTTAAAACTCAAGCGCGAGCAATTTAAAAGACAATTTAATTATTTTCCAAAAAGGACACACCTTAGATACAAAGTAGAATACAAATATTTGGCAGAATAAAACAATAAAGAGCAACAAGCTCTTAAAAAATTACCCTTTATCGGATAATTATAGAGTCACAATACAATTTTTCAATCAGAGTAAATTGTTTTAACTAAAACTTTAAGCAAATAGTAAATGTAATAAAATATTAAGATAACCTAGAGACTACATAACTTATGTACTTATTCCAATTTAGCAATTTATTTTACTGTAAAAAAATGTATTAAAAAAACTACATGGTCTGAAAAGGTTACCAATTGAAATTCCTTAAGAACTTAAAAAGAAATTTAGGGTTTGCAAGCTTTAAGAATATTTCATATTTAGAACTTACATAAGTCCCTATGCAAAGAGCACTTCGATTCCATTATTTTACCATCCTATTTGGAAGGGATTCGTCTTATTGCTAGATTAGCCAGTATTCCTCACAGCGAGTACACAAAATTTTACTCCAATTTTATAATTCTGCAAATTTGAGAAGAATTCATAATAATTGTTATTCATCTTTAATAAATCGTATTAAAAATCATATAATAAAAGAGTAATCATAATCATTGAGTTAATAACAGAATAAATGCTATAATTCTTTAAATTAATATATAAACTTAAATATAAACTTAAACTTTGCAGTCTTAAGTGGATTTGTAGCCTGCTCTTCTTAGATTTAAGAGCATTTTGGGCACTCCAAATTGTTATCATTTTTCTTAGAAAAGCTTATATGAAAGCGATTGAGTCTTCAGAAATGCCTAGAGTTGGATTCATGTGGGCCTTTTTCTTTTAGTTCTCGGCTGAAATGCATCGGTAGCGATTCCCTGTGATAGTTTTGGTTTCAGCAGATCATAATAAAACACTCTTAGGTGATTCCACATATGGCGGCATGACTTTGGCGCCATGAAGATTGGGTTGGACTTGAATGATCGAGGGTGGGCCCACACCCATAGTTCCATTGTGCCCCCTTTCTACTAGTTCAAGTTTAAGGTTCTCAAAAACTGAGTCCGACCAGTCGGCCAGATATGCACCAGGTCCTTCTCACTGAGAATGTAGTTGCCTAGCAGCTTTGCTCTTCTTCATGCCAGAGCTGGGCAGTTAGTGATTAGGTGTTCCATTTGCTCGACATCCTCCTCACAGTGCTGTGAACTTAAAGACATGTCCACGACTTTCTACGCTTTGGATTATCTTATTGGTACCGTTTTCTATCGCCAGTTAAGATACGATAGTGAAATCTCTTACATTTTTGTCTTTGATGAAATTATACACTAGCAAAAAAAAAACGCCGCTCGACATCTCTAGGTCTTCCTAGTATCGTTGCTGCTGAATCATTCCCATGGCTTTGACTTTTTCGGGCACGGCTTGCAATAGATCTGCCAATTGCTCTTGCATTTGAACTAAGTCATGGTCAAGTAATGCAACTTGGAAAACCATTTTCATTTCCAAGAACTCCAAATCTGACATTTTCAATCAACCACAAATTTATAATAAAGGGTATTTTTTAGAGATTTAGAACTTTAAATTGCAATAAAACAACTATGTATTATTAGATTGACATGAATTTGATTTATACGAAAGATTATTTTGTGGAATTTCATTTCAAATATGATATCTGGCATATGTTCTAGGCTTCGAAAAAAAAACTCTCTTTATAAACAGATAGCTACAAATTTTCTGATGCAATTGTGACTTATGCACATAATACTTCTAGCAGTTTTTTATTCTAATATATAAAAAAATATACTATGATTATCTAATAACCATAAAATTTTTAAAATAAATAAAAGATTAGTTTATCGAAAGTACTAGAGTGAACATCTTGGGTCCATTTGTACATTATTCGGCATACAATTAATTATTACAAAACTTCTTACGCTAAGCTGTGGTACGCGTCCAGATGGCCAAGACTCTTCCAATGTTTTCATTCCCAAATTTAATGCACGATTTACATATATAATCATAAACATATAATAAATGACTTTAAACTAGTTCTTGTGGCTTTTTCGTGTCATGTTTTGGTTCTTAGATCATTTCAACAATGCTTCAAATTTTAAGCCGATTAAAAAATCTCAAAAATCCAAAGCAATCAAAGTCAACGTCAACAGAAACTCAAGTCAAGTGAAAAGTGTAGAAAGCACAAGTAGCTGCTACCCTCTCACTCCTCTCACGATAGAAATAGCATTTTCAGATTAGACCAATTTTCAAAATGGATTAAGTTTCCACACGAACTGCTGCTCCTCCTCCACCTCCTGCTCGATCGAGTAAATCAAACAAATGTCTACGAAAAAACAAAAACAAAGAAAAAAAACAAGAAATTTTGAAGAACGATCAAGAGACCCTGGAGCTGGACATGGGTTTGAATTACAGATTAAGGCAAGTCGCAGCAGCGAGGGCAGCATAACAATGGGCCTAGGGGATCAGTGTCCAGGTAAAAAAAAGGTAAAGATACGTTAAAAGCAACGAAAAGAACTTGGAAGGAGGTAGAGAAGAACAATAAGAAATGAAGAAATGAAGTGGAACGGTTAAGGCCACGCTGGTCACTATGGAGAGCCACTGGAGTTGACTGCGGCTATTGTTGTTGTTGTAGTTGTTGTTGTTAACAAATGAACGCACGGAGTTGACCAAAAACCGCAGTCAAAGTGCTGCAGGTGTGCATGACCAAGAGAGTGGCAGCGAAAGAGGCAAGAAATGAAGCAAGAAGAAAAAGAGTTGGACAACGTCAACATTACGGCTGTCAGTCAGTCATGCTCAGGGCTCAAAGCATATGTGTTGCATGTGGCGAGAGAGAGAGAGAGAGAGATGTGCAGCAACAACGATAACAACAAAGATAAGCAGTGAAGTGTTAGAGATGGGAGCGTGAGTGTGAGGGCACGAGAATATGCAGTCTGGTGAGAAGGATGCATGTTTTGGCTTGTGCAGGTTGAAGGGTGTGGGGATTGAAGCCTCAATATGACAATTAAATAAAATGTATGCCCTATGATGAATCTCTTATCAAAGATAATGACAGATCCCTATCATCGCTACCAAGATGCATGGTATCTCTTAAAAATTAATCACCGGAAGAGATAAATTGTAAGAGGGGTAAACGATCTAGATAACATAAACTTAAAGATCAATCTGATATGCAGGAACACTATAATTTAACTCCTATTTTTTACTATTTATACACCATTAAAAATATGATATACTACGTAGTATATTATATATTATAGTACATAATATACAATACATATAAACTATCAAAAGGTTTTCGATTTCGAAGTCAAAAATTACATATTACTCTTTCAATGATAAACGGAGCCATCATTCAAATTGCCATTTCTTAAGTGTGATCATCCATAATCTATTACCGAACTTGAGAGATGTTACTTCGTTTTAAATTTTAAATTTTTAAAATGTTTACCAATATGCATTGGATTGTATTGGATTTACAATAGCTAAGACGAAATTAGGATAGAAAGCTAACAAAATTTAAATCGTTTATTAGAAAAAGCGCAAATCATTGGGAAAAGAGATATTAGCACATAAAACACGCAAAGGAAGAAATTGATAAAATTACTTCTGGTGTATCTTCTAGAGTTACTCGAAATTTTGTACCACTACTCCATTTTTATAGATCTAATTATGCTATACAAAGCAAGAAAATTGGAGCAATAATGGTACAATATTTGGAGTTACTCTAGAATGTACACCAAAAGTAACTTTATTAAGAAGAGTACCGAAATCAATTGAGCCGTGTAATATGTAGCTTATGTAGAAGGTATCCCATGGTGCACGATTAGTCAGAGAAGGTAGCTTTAGAAGGCAAAGTATAACAAAATAAGCCATCAATCCTGGCGGAACAAAGAGACAGAGCATTTGTGAGATCCAAACGCATGAGCAGTATTCTCATAGATCGATAGAATATAAGTAATGATTCAAATGGTTACCCATGGCAATATTCAAATAGGGAATAATTCTTCTCCCAAACTATTGTATATTGCTTATGGGATTTCCTAATGGTAATTTTTAGGTATAGGAGTACGATTTCAACGTTTTATAGCAGGCATCGCAATCCTAAATCATGTCATCAAGCATATTAAAAAAAATAAGGATTTTTTATTATTGAATTTACTTTTACACTGCCAGTGGGCTTCATACCCTGTCCCAAGCGCATGCACTGATTCTTCCAAGATCTTTAAGTTGTTTAGGTTGAATGATATGCCTATACATGGCGCTATAGCTCTATTTGGGTCTTTTACGACTGGCAGAGATTATTAGTGTATTTCCGGGCACCAGATGGCAGAAGTAAATATTTTCGACTTTGGACGTTGAGTGTGATGGTTTGGCTTATCTCTCTCTTTATTCTAATTCTTTATTTTTTGGCAACACTAACATCAATTAGATAGATAAATAGTTTTGGTAGAGGTATAACAATCCAACACGAACAGTTTGTGGAGCAGTTTAATTATGAATCGTTTTACAACCAAATAATGCTCACAAATTATGCAATCATATTATTAAATTTCATGCTTGATAAGGTGTCAATTCCGGACAGATAATTTTATCGTGTTTGTATGAAGCGCAACCAGAAAAATTGCAAGCACTATCAATGTATGCCAAAAAAGTCACAATTTGCGCTGAATTTGATCTTACTCTTTCAGAGATGGCGAGACCTGACGTTATTCTGAATTGTGAGAGCCTGCATGCGATGCTTACTACATTATTCCCCCAAAATGGAAAACATTAACTGGGCTAACAAGTGGTGGAATATGCCACACAGAATACGTAATACTGACTTGTATTTAGAAGCGAGTTTGGCAAGAAGAGTATTTCATGTTCGGACTTGGTCCATTTGGCGATCTAAATTATGTGATTAAAAACTTTCTAGACTATTTTTTGATAATGCTGCAGCGATTAACGTGCATTAGCTGCTAATATTAAGGAACTTTTCATGAGATACCGTCCGATATGTTGAACTATATCCAGCATGTGGACAACAAATAATATCGATCTATCTTTTAACTGAAACACTTCATATATATCTGTTCAGACTCAAGCTGCTAATTTTTAAAAGGATTATAAAGTTAGTATAAAGCGTGTGATTTTTTGAGGTATAGAACTTTAAGTTGACATTACTGTTCAAGTTGACGATACGTCGAATGGGTCCTAAACGTGATTCCCCTTGTTGCCGATTTTCATAAGCAAATTTTGTTTAGCGATGAAGCACACTTCTTCAACGAACAAAACTGCCAAATGAAGCTAGTCCTCAAGAATATGTCGAAACATCGTCATATACAGAAAAACGGACTGTTTGGTGCGCTTTATGGGCTGGTGAAATCATTGGTCTGTACTTTTTGAAAAACGATGATGGCCAGAATATTAAAGTCAATGGTGATCGGTAGAGAGCCACGATTACTAAGTTTTTCATTCCTGAATTGAACATGATGTCCAGGAGCTGTTGTCCCAACAAGATGACACAACATATCACACAGCTCGTGACACAATTGATTTATTGATAGAAACGATTGGACTACATCCGAGCCAGCCGTGACGGTCATATGCCAGAAACTATATTTATTGTAAAATGTAATGCCACAATATTATCACACACCTCGTAGCACAATCGATTTACTGATAGGCACGATTGGACTACATCCGAGCCAGCCGTGATGGTCATATGCCAGAAATCATTTTTAAAATGTAATGCCACAAGATTATATTTCGGAAAATCAAACGAATAATCCAACGTTGTTTTATTGCATTATTAAGTGCTATGCTTCTAAAAAAAGACATCGTTTAGTCCTTATATTTTGATTTTCTATCTTCGTAAAAAAGACAACGCTCACGCTACCATCTCTCGCGCGTCGAGTCATGAAGCTTTGCGCGTTGCATTTGGCAATGTTTCTTCTTCTGCTGCTTCTTCAACTTGACTGGGATCTGCCCATGTCTCCTGAAGTTGTCTGCTGCTTTGTCTCCTTCTGCTTCTTGACTGTTTTTCTTTGCTGGTTTTGTGTTTTTTTTGCCTGCTTTGGCCAAGTTAATTATAGGTTGAGGTTTACGAACCCGCACGCAGCTGCAACCAAAGACAAGCGACAAGCACGAGGAGAGTACAAAAAGGTTTCGTTTTTTTTTTTTTTTTTTTGTAGTTTTTGCTCCAAAAGGATGCATTGCAAATTGTTGGGTCTATGTTTGGGATGCATGCTCATCGTGTGTCGTATGTAAATTGGAGCAGCCTGCGGTTTGTGCCTAAACATATGCGATGATCTTTTTTTTTCCTGCTGTTGCTGTTGTTGTTCTACGTAATTTGATTAGAGCCAAAGTCATTTGATGATTATAACCAAAAGGCGTACATCGAGCACTTGAGGGTTCACGTTCAGGTTCAGGTCCACTCCATGTGTGTGTGTGTGTGTGTGGCTGTGTGTGTAAGCCATTAGCATCATGCCTCTCGCATGATTACAACGTAATTTCCTTTGGCTGCTTTTCATTTCTTTGCCCCCTTCTTTTGTGTTTGAGTCTTAAAAATGGAGCATTTCTCAATGCGCTTTGTACTTCCAATATAAATAGAAAATCAGTCCATAAGGAACTGCAACAACAACAACAACAACAACCACCACCACATTATATATATAAACCACAACTACAACAAAGAACAATCATCGAGCAGAGCAATTCAATAGGAATTAAAATTTTGTGTGCTTATCGTTCCAAGTAGCAGCAGCAGCAGCAGCAGCAACAACAATGACGACAACAAAAGCGCCCCCCTGCGAACGCCACTTGAAACTGCCCAAAGGGCCTGTTGCCTTTTTTCATTTGAAAAATGTTGTAAGGCGTGTGAGTGTGCGTGTGTGAGTGCGTTGTTTGGGTTCTAACTTAATTTCCAATTGCACATAATCCGTTTTCGAGCATTTTGTCATAAAATTTGATGCGTACGAAATAAAAAAGTTGCCCCAAAGTTGTAGCAGAGCAAGTTTTTGATTTCAACTGGCAATTTGTTGGCCATTGTTTGGACCAAATAATTGCTGAGTACGCATTTTGTCTGACCAAAGTGTAGCTTATTTTATATTACATAAAATATAGAAAAATATACCATACCATTAGATTTAAAAACGAAATCCTGCAGTTTTGAAGTGGCAATACTCTATAAGCAGTTTAGATTATATTTTTTAATTGATTTTTTAAGCTTATGTTTTTGGCATTAAAATTTATTTTTATTTTTTAGTGAGTCTTTTGAGCCACTTTTGTTCAATTTAATTTTCGGTAACTTTATTCAACCAGATGCGAACTCACTCGTGGCAGCTCATCAGCGCGGCTTCAGAACTAGGAAATTCGCTATAGACCAGGTATTCATACTGCACCACCACGAAAAACAGATAGACACACACAAACATCTTTTTGTTGGTTATAATGCTGCATTCGATAGCCCGTTTTCTAAGTTCGAAGTTCCTGCGAGTTTGATTCGGCAGAATGGCATTGAGCGCCACTGTTAACTCTGTCTCCGCACTTTTTAATACCGTGCGAGGTTTTAGACAAGGTGACCGACCCTCTGTCGTGCGTGCTCTTCAATTTTATAATCGAAGAGGTACTGCGGAAGACATAAATAATATCAGCCTGAGATTAAGCGTAAACAAATGCGTTGCAGAGAACTATCTCAATCTCCATTTCGGATTAGGGACGACTATCGCAGAAGAAGGCCCTCCAGTGAAGAAGGTTTGCGCTGCGAAAGCCGGTACAGGACGATGGGGACGACCAAAGCTTCTAGTGTTCGGGAGAAATATTGTTTGCCAAATCTTCGCTCCCTTTCGGATTAGGGACGATTATCGCGCTAAAACGAAGAATGAGTATTTTGTTTGTATTGTCCAAGACCGTCCAGCGAAGAAGGTTTACGATGCGAAAGCGGATAAAGCAGGAGGATGGGGACGACCAAAGCTTCTTGTGTTCGGGAGAAATATTCTTTGTCAAAATCTTTGCTCCCTTTCAGATTAAAGGCGACTATCGCATTCGAAGGAACCATGAGCATTTCGTTCGTATGGACCAAGACCCTCCAATGAAGAACGTTTGCACTGCGATGCCGACAAATCAGGACGATGGGGACGAACAAAGCTTCTAGTGTTCGGGAGAAATATTCTTTGCAAAATCTTCGCTCCCTTTCGGATTAGGGACGACTATCGCAATCGAAGGAACCATGGGCTTTTCGTTCGTAGAAGAAGGTTTGCCATACAAAAGCCGACAAAGCAGGACGATGCGGACGACCAAAGCTTCTAAAGTAAGTAACACTTCCAACGAATAAGCTTCGATATATTTAATTTTCTTCTTCGAAAGATGAGAATATGTATTGTACATATAATAGTGTTTTGTACGTCGCACAAGGGCATGGATAGATTTCGTTGCAAATATCATGTCTTCGTATTCCATCGAGATTGTTATAAATTCTATTGCGGCTTAAAAAAGATTTTAAGTCTTTAAATTGAGCGCTTAGCAGTGATAGCATGATATCTTGGAGGCGCATTCATTAAACATTTAAAAAAATAATTAAAACATAACTTACGAAGAAATATCGCTTAAAAACTATCCAATTTTATTACTCAATTTTTTATTGAAAAATTGTTTTTGACGACAAATATCATTTCTAGTTGTAAGGATATGTGGTTAAGCAGGACTAAGCAAGTATTATCCATACATTTCTTCCTAAGAAGGTCTTAAAAATGAATCCTGTAAAATGCTGCTTTCAATGAAGTTGCAGCAGAGAATTGAATGTTGTTTTTTTTTCTTTCTTTATTTCGATAATATTCCCATCAACTAACAAGTTTTTGACCTTCAATTGGCGATCTTTAGATTTATGTCAAAGAGTTCTGATTTTATTTTAAGAGAAAAGGGTTTTATTTTTAACAGAGTTACAGATTAAGTTTGAAGGCGGTATTTATAGATTATTTTAAGTATTTTATAAAGTTAATGTCATGCGTGAACAACAGACTTCTAAAGTATTGCTAATCGTAATTTAGATAACTTTGTGGTGTCTTCGCCCGTTCCTTCTGTCTGTCACAAGGTTAATATACTCTTTGTGTAGGGTATAAAATGATGCAAATGTTTGTTGAGCTTGAGCTGAAGCATTTTTGACATTTGACACAATACAAAGTGACAGACATGGTAAATTCTATAACCAACACATATCAAGATTCCTAACCAACCGCAATTTCAATTACAAAACTTACTAGCCCAACTCTCTAGCAACAATTTTCGTAAAAACTATTGCCAGAACATAAATAAAACTTGCTATAAATTTATTTATTTTTTTCTATTCCAAAATAAATAATTCATAGCAATGTATTCGCATTGCTAAGGTAGTTTTGCGCTACGGATCGATAACAGATAAAAATAAACAAAATAAAAACTAATTTGAAAATACCATTTTGTTGTAAAGACCTTTTTTTTGGGAGGAGGGTTAGGCGATTCCCAAGTGGCAAGCACAACTTTATAGTGTTCATCACGCCCACAACAGTATGTACAATAAATTTGCGCATATACCCCCTCCGTATAAAATATAGTGTATCAAGAAAATATACCAATTGAAAAATAAATGTTTGTCAATGGCAGGCAACAAAATAATTACAAGAAATAGAAAAACGAACTTTTACCCCAAAAACTTGTCATGTGGGTGGAAAAAGTTCACTGGAAATAACATCTAACATAAATACGTCGAGTATATTTTGTACAATGCAATATAACTCAATTGTTTATAAATGTTTCATATACTACAATATGCACAAATTTTCAACAGCTTTTCATATAATTTTCTGTGAAAAAAAATACTTTTTGTTGGCAAAGTTGTGACAAAACTTGTTCGAAAACTTAAACAAATGGCAAAGTTTTTACTCAAGTCCTCAATCAGCGCATATATTGTAGTCGAGGGGACACCCCAAAGTACCCTTAGTTGACCAATTTTAATGCATCGATGCGCAACATTCAAAGTTAATCCATTAGTTGCATTGCATTTTTAATTTGACATTTGCAATATACATTTTTCGGAACGAAACAACAACAATAATCGCAATAACAAGATCGATTTGTTATTGTTGGCTTGCCAAAATTCATTTTCGAGTGTTGCCACACACACAACACCCCCCACAAAAGTTGTAATATTAAATTAGTAGCGCATTTTGCGTGGTGTGTACTCATTGGGGAGTTTTCGTACGCTAGATGGCGCATTTGCATGCAATCAATATTGTAATTTTATTGAATTATTGAAAATGCGCTTGATTGGCATTACTTGATGAACAATAATTGGCAAATGTTTGCACGCTTAAGAGCAAGGATTTAATGTGTACCGGAACTGCATTGATTGGGGGAACCGGTACTGCTCTTATAGCATTATTTAAAGCGACATAGTAAAGATTATATACTTAATTAAACAAATGAAAATTAAATTTTAACATTTAATAAAAATAAAAAAAAAGGCCGACTCAAACTTAAAATTATTTCAAGAATTGTTTTGTTACAAACTTTTCAGTTTGAAACAATAGAAAAACGATTTTGTCGCAAAAAAATCGGAAATCGAAGAATTTGCATTATCGGGTTTTTTGACTTTGACTCTAAAATTTCTTCCATCATTCCTTCCAGATTAACTCGAAATTTTCAACCTCTAGCATTAACTTTTTGTAGAACTAATTATGCGTTACACGATCCTTTTCGTGTTTATGCGCAAATTATAATAACGGTCTATCCAATCCATTTCTTTATCTATCCTATCTTATCTTGATTCCCCAAATCGAGCTTCTTTGACCAATCATGAACTATAAAAACCTATCTTGGTCAACGCTATTCTTTAGCATCTATTTGGAATAAATGTGGAAATTTATGTGCTACTTTCTGTTTTCAACTTTTAAATTGTAAATCCAAGTTCCTGGCTAGTCCTAGATGTGAGACGGTGCACATCTATAAAAAAATTCACCCATCAGGCTAGGAATACGGATTTGTTTTATTATATTTTTTCCTTTTTATCATTTATTATTTCATAATTTTTATAATGTTTAAGTTGTCTACTCATAGGTAAACTGGACTTAGTTGTAGCCTTACGTATTAATAATAAATAAATAAATAAAAATGAGCTTTTTGCAACCAAACTGCTGTATGTTTCACTTGTCGAATTATAACTGGAATACTGTTCTAGCGTTGGCAGCGCTTATTACCAACACTTTCGGCAAATGATCGAGTCTGTTCAGAAATAATTTTTAATAGCTTAAATTGATATTTATTGCTAAAATAATATAATCTGGATTTCTTTGCCCTTATTGGTGAAATATAAGAAGAATATAGGATAATATAAGAAATGAATAAAGTGAGAAATATCGAAATAGTTTACGACACTAAAATTCTTTCATAATTGTCTGTATCTTGTGGAATTGTGCGTGTCGAAACGCTCTAAAAATTGGATGCTCGTTTTGGTAAGCTCGTGATTGAAGTTCAGCTTATCGAACATTAAGTTCAATCGACAATAGTTGTTTAATAAATCAATTTCCATTTTAACTCTCAGAGTAATACGAGCGGTGTCCTTAACTTAACTGCAGGCTGAATTCGAATCACTGATCTTCGGGTTTACAGACAAGTAAGCTACTGAGGTAAAATTTCTCTGAACATTTTGTTTAAAAAAAAATTAAAAAATTGCTTAAAGTTTACATTAAAAAGTTTATACTTTGTAGTGGTCTCTATCATAATTTTTTTTATTTATCAAGAGAATTAATCTTTTCTTTAGATCATTAAAGAATAAAAGCAAGCTTTATCTTAAAAAATATTTAAGATTTCAATATTATTATAAAAGCTCTGTGAAAATCGAAAGATCTTCTTTCAGCCTCTTTCCATTTACTGCAAACTTGAAAATAACGTCACGCTAAATTGGATGCATATGACGAAGGCCCAAATATTGGGTGTAGTAAAAATCCATTATGTTTCCATAAAACTGAAGTTAGAATGATTCGATTTAGATCAAATATGAGCCGTTTTGTGACATAAGGATAATTTGAAGATACCTCTCTTTAGAAGCCCTCGCTTCTATTAGCCAAAAAAAATCGAGATATTCGGTTTTTACAAGCCTCTCTTGAAGCGACTTTTTTACAAGCAATATTGTTCGCAATGGATAGGAACATGCTATATGTTCACTTGGTATCAGGTACGCACTATAATGCGAATAAATAAGTACCTCCGTAACTCTCCCTAGGCTGATGGGTAAATTTTTGTAAAAGTCACATCTGGGATTGGCTAGCATCTTGCATTTACAATATAAGAAATGAAAGACAAAGTAACATGAAAGTTTTCCTAACACGAGCCAAAAGATCAATGTTGACCAAGTTGGGTTTTCTTAGTTCGTGATTGATGGGTCAAAGATGCTCGATTTGGCGAAACAAGATTGAAAGAAAGACATTGAATATAACTTTTGCAAGAAAGGAAATCGTGAAAATTATTATAATTTGCGCATTATAAGCGAAAAGAATCATGGAATGCATAATTGGATCAAAAAAAATGGTAGAAGATAGGCAATAAAAACGAGTAAGAGCTTAGGCAAGAATAATACGCCTTGGTAAGTTCTACGATCATTTAGAGTTTACTTTATGTGGCGAAGTCAACAAGAATAGGGGTAGCAATTAAATATTAGAAATCCTATTCAAACCCAGAAGAGCAGATATTCAAAATTTTTTTTTGAACCGACACCATCAATTGTTGTTGTTGTTGTGCCAGATATAGTTTGGGCTTCCGAAACAGAGGGGGGTTTTCCGGGGCCTGCGTCGATTCCGGTGTAAAGAACCGTGTGCCGTGGGAATCGCTCCATTAATTGTTGAAAGTTTTTGAGGGCTCCAAATGCAATAGCAATATTCCAAAAATGAACGGACGACTGAAGATTGGTTATATAAGTTTTATTAATTTCTCTGGACCACCGCTTAATAAATGCATGAACCCCTCTACCTTTATTCACCATATTCTAAATTAACAAAAGCAGATCAGCCGTGATCGAGTTGCGTTATCCTACTTGGTGATTGTGGCGAAGCAAGATGACTTAAGTTAGTGAAAGAGACGAATTGAATGAAACATTCGTAAGTGAGGAAATCGTGAGGGTTATTATAGTTTGCGCAAAAGACGCCAAAAATATTCATAAAAAAAAAGAAAAAATCGATTCACAAAATTTATACTGTTTCAGATTTTGGCAGACTCTAACCAAGATATCGGCCGGTAGCTGCGGAAAAATTCCGACTTGTTCCAGTTGCCTTCATATTTTGACAGAATTTGCTGACATCCTAAAATATCCGCACTATTCTTGCGATAGTGCGCCTCTATATTATACTGACATTATTAATAACACTTGTTTTATGTGATAGTTTTTCATTTCTAAGTTCTACATGATCCCTTCCATATTAGTATCTTTGCTTCGTAAATATTTCATTTTAATTGTTCATTACTAGGGGGCTTCGCCTCCTGCTCACTTGGTTCCCCCATACTACCTGTTCTACAATGACAATAGGAATATTTTGATCGCAATATTTATTTTCGAAAGTAAGAGGCGTACAATATTGAGACTCTTCCATCATATCCCCTATATCCAAATATTCAACTTTTCTCCCTGCTTCATGCAATCATAACATCAACTTTGGCTTTTTGAATTTTATACTTTTGTTCGAATCCAACGCACGCTTCCTCTTTTTGTCTATTTGCTGTCCCATTTTTTGTTTTTTCAAAAGTTTTTACTTATTCTTTTACTTATTCTCAGTTGACATTATCTCTCGATTTTGAAATTTGTGAATTCTTATCTGTTTGCGAACTCTAAGTTTTCGTTCTTTATTTCATATTTCAAAAAATTTAAAAAAAATACGAATTCTAAAAAGTTTTTTCAATAAAACGTATTTTAATATAATATAATAATCCAATTTGGTCGGATTTCAGAGAGTACTCCAACATATCGTTCGCGATCTGAGCAAGAATTCTGGATAGTAATAATAATTTTCATAAATTATTTAAATCAAAAATATATAAAAATAAATTTAATTAAGAAGCTGCTTACTTATATTAATATTTTAAAATATAAAATACATGTAAAAAATGCATGGCAAGCAAAAAGCTTTATTTAAACAATAAAAATAAATTAATAAAAATTATTGCATAAATGTGCAAAGTATTAGCTGTAAATAAACAAACTTTGTCGTCAAATAAATTAAACATTAAACGCTTTTATTTAATATTAATGGCAAGATTAATTTTGGCAAATTGATATGTGTATTTTTATACAATAAATTAAGCATAACGATTAAAATTTTAATAAAATAAAAAAAAATAATTAGTGCTAATTGCTTTAAAATGAATACTTTATGAAAATAAATTTAATAAATGTATAAACAAAAACGAAAGCATAAATTTAATGAGGCATTTTGATGTAAAAGCTTATGAGAGTATAGATTCATCATTATGCAAAATTTAAAAAAATTAAAAAAATGATTAATGTTTAAAAGCGCCCTCTGGCGGTTGTTTCAGGTGCAACAAACTAATTTAGACCGGGCTTTTTGTTTATGATTACTAACTCTGATTTCAATTCTTACATTATTTTCTATATCATTTTCATATCAAAACTGCAAACATTTTTGAGAATAAACAACTTCGCATCATAACTTCACCAGACAACCGCCAATTTGTGTAAATTTCCAGACTAATTTTCCCAAAAAACCTTCTATCTATTTGGCTTATCTAGCCAAAAACTACATGTTCTCCAACGACACTATTAAAGTAAATTGCTTTTCTTTTGTTTCAAGCCGCATTAAAGCTCCAAGTAGCTTCAACTTTGCCTTCCGAAGAACCCGTAAGCAGCAAATCAAGCTGACCAAGCTTCTAAGTGCAATTGATCATATCTCCCAAATCTGGCAATTTGACAAAGTCGCCTTTGCCAGACAGCGCCAACTTGGTTTGCCGCTATCAATAACCAGTACTAAGAGCTACGCTCTTTGCTCCCGGCCAACTTCCTTCATGTAGTAGAGGGGCCAGCAGTCTGGGCAGCAGCAGTCTCTTGTTGGGGCAGACGAGGGAGCTCTGCTCATATGAGGTCACATAACGGTGCCTTGTCGCAACGTCAACAACGTCAACGTTGCGTTGCACAGCCACGGGCCAAAGTCAAAGCCAAAATGCAAAGACTTCATTGCAACCAAACGAGTTGTTGTTATTGTTGTTGCCGTAGTTGTTGCAGATGTTGCAGTTGTTGCAACTGTTAGAGTTGTCTTCGTTCAGCAAGGTTGGGTTGACAAGTATGCTGAGCAATTCATCTTTTTTGTTCGTATATGAATGCATCCCTACTACACTGTCAGATTGGAAGTTCTAACAATTTGGTAATAGAAGTTACCACATCTGATACCTGGTCAATAAACATTAGGAAAAAAATTAAGTCACTTCTTGAAAAGTAAAGTTGCAGACTGAGAAGTAGTAGGTCTCAGGGGAAAAATACAAATTATCATTACTTTGATGAACATTGCTTTATCAAATTATTAGTTTTGGAAACTTTCAAAAGTATGAAATATCAGGAAAAACTATTTTTCAAGTAGAAAAGGAATTAAAATAAACTTAAAATAAACTTAAAATAAATTTTTCCCCTTTATTTAATTATGATCAAAGAACTATATTTTTTATGCTATTCGGACTGTAATATTTTAAAAATAGTTTTATCGATAATCGTAATAGTGCCAGTAAATAATAAATTAAAAAAGTCAAAGGAAATGAAATTGTAATTTGAAAATTTAAATTTAATTGTTATTTAAAAATAAAATTCAATTTTAGGTAAAATATTTTTTAACTAATCATTTAATTTTAAGAATATTTGAATTTCAACCAAATTTTTTTAGATAAAATTAAAAATACTTAAACCAAATTTATATTTGTTAAAACAAATGCACTTCTATTTTAAATATTATTTTTTCTCTAAAAAAATGATGAGAAAACATTTTTTCATTTAAACTTTAATCGTCTTTTTATTACTTAAATTCAAATTTAATTTAAATGAAACTATCAAATATTATCAAAATATTATTTGAAATGTATAAAAAAAACGTAATCTTTTTGGCTTTAGCCAAATTATGTTTTCTTTTTACAAGAAATGTTGAACACATAAATTATAAATAAAATTTTTAGTACGAAACAATGTAGATTATTATAATAAATCTCAGAGATGATAAGAGCTAAAAAAAATTAATCGGAGAAAAAACTTGTTGCTAACCGAGAGCATGCAAGTTTATTTAAATATTTGTAACAAAATTTTTCAATTTTTCAAAGAATCGATAGAATTTCATTATTCAGCTCTACAACCCGGATTGGGTTTTGGCTTTCTCAACACTTTTTCTCCATTCGTCTTGGTTGTTAGCAAGGACTCGCCAGTTCCTTACTTCCATCTTCAGCATGTCATCGTCAATATTATAAATTAGGCGCTTTCTTGGTCAACCTCAGTTTCTTGTGGAGAGTGGTCTGTATGCCAGCACAAGCTGTTGTGTTCCATTCAGGGCCATCCGTGCAACATGACCTATCCATTTGAGCCTCTGGGATTTATCGAATTTGACTATCTCTTGGCCATAGCTTAAGCTGAACCGTTCGTCATTGTTCCTTGGAATGCAGTCATTGCGTTATTTTATCTTTGGCCCAAACGTTTTTCGAAAAGATTTTCTTTCAAAGATTCTTAAGGATACTTCGTCTGCTTCCGTCATGCTCCAAATTTCTGCTTCATATGTGACTATTGGCCTTATGATGGAATTATGAATTCTTAGCTTGCAAACTGCTCTCGATAGCAGTTTTGACCGGAATATTTTGTTGTAGGCGTACTAGGTTTAATAAGCAGATACAATTCGATCTTGTTTGCGCTGTTGTCATTGCTTATCAACACATCCAAGTATTTAAAATTGTCAACTCCTTCAAACTGATAATCACCTCTGCTAAGATGCCGCGACCTTCTTCTCTCGACGTATCTAGACAATGTCATATAATAAGTCTTAGATTGATTGATCATCAAACCAACTTCCTAAGACTTTGCAGCTATATTTATGAGGATCTCTTCGCTGGTTTCTCGCTAGGATGGCAATGTCATCTGCATACGCTATTTACACCCCAGAACTGTTGAAGACATTTCCAGAGGTTGTGTGCTCTCTCTTATAATGTTAATTTCAGTTATTCGTATAATTCAGATTCACGCTAATATAAAACCCTGCGCCATAAAAGGGATAAGTGAACACAAATAAAATAAAATTCGTGAACACAAAAAAAGTTACTCAAAGTATATCGGAAGCTGATATAACCATATCCTGACTGTTTGTCTGTTTGTCTTTATGAGCGCCTAGATCTTAGAGATGTTAAGAGCTAAAACAAATGAATCGGAGAAAACACTTGTCGCTAAACGAGAGTATGCAACTTTATTTTAATATTTTCATATCATGGATACAGGATCAATATGTCAGTGGGAAGTTTTAAACCATCTCTTTCCGCACCATAGAGTTTTTGGTATTTTTAAGCAGTGCATCAAATTGAAAATCGTTTACCTGAGTTATACATTACCCAAATCGGCCAAAGAATTTGATTTTGCAGCTAAATTCTTTGTATTTATTTTATTTTTCAACTAATTTGTTTATAAAAATATTGAAGTTCGTTGTATACCAGAACTGAATATTGTTTACGAAAACATATTAGATCTAGACATTAAGCACAACGATCATAAAAGAACTCAAGAATAAGTCGAGTTCATAAACTGCTTTGCCTACCCTCGTTTAACTTCTTCGTACCAGCTCATTGGCTATAATTTTCTATGTGTGCGTGTGTTTGTCTCTTTGTGTGTGTGCCATTCATTTGCAGATTTTCATTGCCTGACCGACCAGCTTGTTCCGCAATCAGCCGGCCGGCCGGCCGTCTGGCTCCTCTGTCGCATGTCTCATGACTGCAGTTGCCCCAAACTCAACGTATCACCGGCTACTAGTTCGAGACCCGAATGTCTACAATGCTCTCGTCCACAACTGCCTCATTTCGTTTCTATCCTCTTGCCACATTTTGCGGCAAAGCTTATAACGGTAACTCGTGTGTGCTTTCCAGTCAGCCTGTAGTTAATTAATTTGGCATAGGCTTGCCAAATTTATTGATGCTTCTCAAAACTTTTAGCCAACACGCACACAGGCACACACATGGAGATACACACACTGAGGCACACACTCATGCATATAGCTATCACTCACTCACACACACACATTGAATGGCTCTGCAGAGACAAATGTATCTAATGCTCTTGTTGAGATACATTGGTCGACACATTTGGCAAGCTCATCAAAAGAAACCTGTCCAGAACCGACGAAATCTACATTTTGTGGTGACAAACTTGAGATACACTCAATGCATGGAAATGGTTATTTCATTTACAGGTGGTATTCGATGTCCATTCGGATGTGTCGAAATGACTTTATTAATTTTTGGTATTTATTCAAACAATCGCATTGGAGAGATTGGAAAAATAATCATATTGCCATTGAGGGTTAGGTTGTAACATGAGAATCTTAGGTATTACATTTAATACATAAATACTCCGAAATAACTTGAGTTAAATTGGTCTAAACTTTGAAAATATTAGACAAATCAAAGCTTTGATAGTAGAATGTTATTGAATCATGAATCTTGTCTGCACTCTAGGAAACTTAATTCCAGCGAATGTAATTTAATTCGTGATTTCTGTTTTACTGCCTTTTGGCATTCAATCTTTATTATTTTTGTCATAAAATGCCCTGAATGACTTTTACATCCGTTTTTAACTAAATATTTAAAATTTCTATAGTTCTCAACATTCAGGGTTGTCATTTTGGAGAAAAACTGAGCCGATGATGCCAACAAACTAAAATCTGCGTGGAGCGTTGACGACTTCTCTTGGAAGTCTTGTGGGTTTTCTTTGCCAATACATACGCATTGTCGAAAAAGATAATTTTTCGGTTAATTTCGCCGTCCTCTACAAAACTATCGATTTTAAACATAAATGCGAATTATAGCTAGTGAATAATGAAGAAATTTTTAAAAATAAAATTTTTCCCTTTAACTATGCTTAAATCGGTCCATGAGAGTATCCCAATTAATAACTGCTCGTAGGGAACTGGCAGCTACAGTTTGTAGCCGTAATCGAACGGCGGTGTCTCTCACTGATAGAGATTTACTTAGGTGAAAATCGTCATTTTGTTATGCAAATGTACCAGTGATGGTGTGAACAACCCAACTACTGAGCTTCACTTTCATTTTTTGTGCGAAGATTTTTTAAAAATTCCTGTTACTATCCTAATATTTTTTGAAACTTCGAATTCTTTTGCGTCCTTATTTCAATTCTGAAAAATGCCACAAAATATGTATAGTTCAAAGTCTTTCAAAAGTCTCGCTCTGTTTTCATGCACCACAAACTTATTGTTTTGCTTATGGTTTGGAACCTATTGAAAAAATAGGGTGGTTGCTATAATGTTTTTGTAAAACAAACTTTGGGAAATATTACTATTCTTTGGTATTTAACAACTCTATGGGCTCATAGCCTCATACACAGCTCACACGTGGTCCCATATTGGAACTAAATACCTAAAAAATGTTAGTTTACTTTTATAAAAAAAAATATTTTCATAAGTAAAATATTGGGTGATTTTTTGAGAACTTAGCTATTTATGCGAACGCTCTTTTAATTAAACTAAATGGTATACAAATCAAGCAGAATCTTCAAAAATGTAGTAATACGGTTTTTATTTTACACAATCCATAAGATTTTATAATTATTTTTTTCTTAAAGTACCTATGCATTTAGTTAATTAACGATTTCGGAATTACGATTACGGAATTATATTGAAATTAGTTGAGTATGGATTAACTTCACTTCGGTTAAGCTTTGGGCTAGAAAGTCTTGGCTTGAGATTAGCTTGCTAATTTGATTTTAGGCGGTTGAACGATGCATATTATTTATTTTTTAAAACAAATTTCATATGGGCCACGCTTTCTGATTCCAATTACGTCATACTCTTATACCAACATATAATCTTTAATATTGGCTTTCAGTTCATAAGCTTTAATAAACATAGTCCTACAAAAAACAGCCTTTAGTCGTTAAATAACTAGATCTAGGTGGCCAATTGACCCCAAGCGTTAAATAAACAGCGATTGGAACTCTCATCTCAGTTTGGGACATTGTTGGGTGTGTTGTGTGGTATGTAGCACCATCTTGTTGAATCTATATGACAGCCAAGTCGCGTTATTGCATTTTGTGGAAAAAAAAATTGGTAACCATCGCAGTGTAGCTCTCATCATTCAAAATAATGTTTCGGCTTTTGCCTTCTTAGAAAAAGTATGACCCATTGATGTCGCCGGAAGCACCAATTACTAACTTTTTCGGGATGCATTGTAAGTTCTATAAATGTGCAGGTTACTTCTTAGTCCAAGTGCGACATTTTGCTCATCCACGCCACATAGGTAGAGAACTTTGTTGCAATATATATTTTTTGAATTTTAATAATAAAATTGAAACATTTTTAGGAGCTGTTCGTTTGTAAATTGTTTCATCGAAAAAAATCTAAAATGAAAAATGAAATCATAATACCAAATTTCTAGTAACACAAATCACGTAAGCCTTGTCAGCTGTTGAAAACAATGTTCGCAAGAAAGATAAGTACACTAAAAATCACATTTTATCTTACAAAGAAACAATTTTAAATTTTAATTTAATTTAAAATTTAATTTTTCTTCGTAAAAAAGTGCTAAGGCAATGCAAGTGAAGCGCTAACAACAGTGTTACCAAAAAAAATATACCCTAAAAAAACCACCCTTTATATTAGAAATTTCGATTATTTGTTAGAAACAAATCAAAAAAATAAGGCAAGCTGACAATAACACAAGTCACGTAAGCCGTGTCAAATTTAAAAAAACGTGTTCCCAAAAATTAAGTTCCCTAAAAATCACACTTTATGGCACAAAAATCGTTACAACTTGAAAACAAACTATTTAAAAAAAATGCTTTACCGATCCTCAATTTTGATAAAAAATTTAAATCATGTTGTTGTAGACCAAGACTTGTTGGACAGTAATACAATGTAAGTAAACCGCATCAGTATTTAAAAATAAAGTCCAAGAATAAGTTTGTAAAATCCATCCTTTATATTACAAAAATTGATTATTTCTGAAAAAAAGCCAAAAGAGGAAAATAAAGACCAAACTGAAAGTAGCATACGTCACGTAAGCCTGGTCAGCTGTAAAAAGAGTGCTTCCCAAAAAAAGTTGCTTAAAAGTTACCCTTTATGTCACAAAAATCTATTAAATCTGAAAAAAAATCTAATTTTTCTTAAAAAAAAAGTACTTTACCGAGCATAAATTTTGATAACAAGTGTTATGTAATTTTTAAGCTCTGTTCATTCTAAATCTATTCATAAAAAATATTCCAGCAAACTTAACTTACATTTGGTGTCAATTTATGACGAAAGCTATTTCTACACAAAAAAAGAAGTAGAAAGTATCATCCAGTTGGTTTTGAATTTGCATTTCGCTTGCTTTTCCTTGTTGTAACGCAAGGTAAGCATTTATAAACAGTGTTGCCAAAAAAAAGAAATTGCTAAGATAAGAGTTTTTATATAAGAATAATCGATTATTTTTGGAAAAAGAAAAAAAATCAAACTGAGCGTAACACCACGTTAAGAAAGCCACGTCAGATATGAAAATAAGTTCCCTAAAAATTTATCCTAAACCGCCTTAAGCTTTTCTCTCACAAAAATCGATTATTTTCAATAAAAAATTTTATCTAGACTAAGTTGACAGTAACGCAAGTCACGTAAGCTGCAATAACTTTTAAGTACAGTGCACGAAAATATTAGGTTGTCTAAAAATCACCCTTTATATTATACAAATTTATTATTACAAAAAATTATATTATTTAGACCAAAATGGCAGTAAAACAAGGCATGTTAACAGTGTCAGCTGTTATAAAATAAGTTACGAAAAACCCTTTATATTACAAAAATTGGTTATTATTAAAAAATATATTATTGAGACCAAAATGGCAGTAAATCAAGGCATGTTAACAGCGTTGTAAAAAAAAGTTACGAAAAAATCAACCTTTATATTACAAAAAAAATATTCCTTTTGCAAAAAAAACTGTGCTTCGCATGAACTCATCCATATTATATTAGAGCAAACAGTTGCTACTCCTTCCATAGTCACTAGTCATCTAAGCTTTTATAACTGATCCTGAAAATTACCTTATAGATATCTGTACAATATATTGCTCCTGCCGCTTACTGTTTTTTATACTCTTTCGCACACAAGCAAACATGACATGGAAGGCAATACATATCCCATACAGCTTAAATTTATCAAATTGCTTGAATATCCCTTGGCAGAGTGCAGCCATATCCCGAATTGAAAGACTGCAAATGTAAACGCTTTGATGTCATTTGGCACTTTGCAGCTAGTTGCTGCGGTGCCGACGTGGCCAACCACACAGGCACATACAATGATTTTGGCCAAAAAGTGCAAACAAAGCGGCCGAAACCCACAGACGACTGCATGCTTTGACCCTTCTTACGCTCTGCCATAAGCTGCATCGAGCAGGTTGCAGCAGACTTTGCACAAAAATTAGGCAGCTTTTGCTTGGAAGGGATAGACAGATTGTTGGTCAAGTTGGCTGGTTAATCTGTAGACAGAGAGGAGAACCATTTGCAGTTATGGTTTTCAGGTCTAAGCGAGTTATTTGTGTTGATATAACGTATCGTTGTTCGTGGCCATTCAATCACTTGGGCCGAAAAACGGTAAGCAAGAATCCGGAAAAAATTTCTTGAAAGCTGCGTAGTCCGAGCTGCAGCTGACAACACTCGACCGAAGCCATAGTGGACTGGGTCTAATTGAGCACTCTTTTTGTACTTGGCGCATGCAGTGTGGCAGTGTGGCAGTACAGGACTCATGTCGATCCAATTATGCAGTCCATGTGCTGCATGCTTGCTAGTTACACACACAACGGCATTTCCTCAATTTCCCGTATAGGAAAACTAAGAAAATGCTTTGCTTTGTTTTTCTGCAACATTCAGCATTTTCACAGTGCCACATTTTCCATTGCCATTTCCATTTCGTTTACTTTGCCACTGCTGCTTTTGCTTTCTTCTGCTATTTGCTTTATTGTTGTTGACTTTTTTTTGTCGGTTTCCAAGTCTGTCTCTGTCTGGCTGTCTGGCTGTCTGTCTGTTTGTTGGGATGTTGGTTCTTCTTCTATTGGTTCTTGTGCATTTCGCACACGTAAAATGTCCAAATTAAGCCACAAAAATTATTAATTTCCAAACGTGTTGGCATTGTAACCCACCACACCGCTCTCTCACTTCCTCTCCCTGTGTCGCCCTGTGCTGCCACACTCACATACTTATGTATGTGTGTGAGTGTATTTAGACGTATTTACGATTTTGGCATTCTTTGCAATTAGCCAAAATGTGCTTGTTGGTCATAATTGTTAGCCATTGTAGTTGGCACTGATAAACACTCATACTTACACAGATATATCTCATACACACACCTAACACACACCACTCACACCACACTGCCAGCCATAACGCTTCAACTGAACAGTCCAAAGGTAAAAATGAAGTCCAAATTGCCGCCATTTTCTTGCTCGGCACGTGAATACTGCGCTTTGCGTTTTGGAACATTTTTATTGTTGTACTTTACTTTGTGTAATTGTTGGCTGAGTGTATTTGTGTGTGTGTGGTTGTGTGTAAGGTGCAGATGTGTAGAGAGAAGGGTTTTTGGAAATCAGTGACTTTTGAAACATATAAAACATAATATTTTTACAATTTCTAGCAATTCCAAAACTCGCACGCTTTGAGTTATTAAATTAATTTTTCGCACTAAGTCGGCGCATTGGCAATGGTAACATAGCTGCTGGAACAGCTACCTATGCAGGTTGATAAGTCCGAAGAGCTATCTTCAAGCAAAAATATCAGTCCCCCCCTAAAGTAATACGCCTACATCACTGTGCACTGTGTCTGTGTGTGTGTTCATAGATTGTTGTGTAGGTGCAAAGTCTATATGTGTGTGTATCCGTGTGTTGGAGTATATTTCAGCTGTTGAGGTTTGGAACAATTAGCAACATTGCCTAATTTGCTGTCTGACTTAACTGCTACCAACTGACCAGCAATTTACATGTACCTCGCATCAAGAAGTACATCAAATTTTTAGCACTGGAAACTCTCTGGGCTGGTAAAATGTGAGTGGGTTTGCTGACCCAAGTTGCTAACTGGATTTCTTGGAACTTCTAAAATGATTAACACTTGGCTAAATGCAGTTGGGTTGGTTAAATAGCAATTTACAAGCATTTGGCTAAATTAGAACCTTTTTCTTTTGTTTTTCGAATTTATGAGGAAAATCGAAAAACGCTAGCATGTACATAAGTGGGCAACGTTAATAACTAACTTCCTTTTGAATTAGAAAGACAGTAATTGGAAGAAAAGGCTATGGGCTAGAGTAATTACAAACTTTATTTCTTTTATTTAATGTTGGGAGGCATGAGATTGCGATAATTTTTAACTTTTTTAATATTTTTAAAAGTATCAAAAGAAATTGAGAAAAAAATTGTGCTGCAAAAAACTTTAAAGAAAGCATCTATTGAACATTTTTAATAAATAATTTCAGTTTGTTGATATCGGGAAATAGATTGTTTGATATAAATATAAAAAAAATAATAATAATTTTACCTAGACTAAAATATCTTAAACGAACTTACGAACGCAATTCAGAAAATTTTTAAGTTGGCTTAGAACTTTAAGATTTCACCTCTTACTATTTGTTGGGGAATATTTGAAGCATGAACTTCAGGTCTATTACCATAGATACCCTCACACTTTTATCTTAGCGATATTCTTGTTGAAGTTTAGTAGTGTGCCTATCTTTATATGGTATATTTCTTTATTCTTTATTATATGAGTGTTCATAATCTTCCTTTTGTGCAACAGCACTGGGCACTGGGAATCTTGGTGTCATGCTAAAGTTTAGTAATGTGCCTGCCTATCTTCATATGATATAGCTCTTTATCCTTTGTTATATGAGAGTTAATAATCTTCCTTCTTTTGTGCAACAGCACTGGGTGTCTTTCAGTTTAGACTTCGAAGCTGCGTCATGCTCTTTGCAGAGTTCCCTTGGTTTGTAAATGCACTTCCCCATATTTCTTTGTGCGCGATTTCGGCAAGCATAAGGTGTATCTTTATCTTCTCGCTGTTTGAAACAGTTTACTATTTGACTCAGATGGTATCTGAACATCGTCCACTAGGACCCATTGATTTTGACAGAGAGCTGTACAAGTTCTATCGTGTGAGTATGGTTGTTGCGGGTTTGGATATTAGCCTTGCAACTATCCAAGGAGGATTGCTCTACCCGCCTGTCCATTTTGGCCAATGTGAATCTGAGTTATGTCGTGCGTTACAAGTCTTATCAGTTGAAGATGATGTACCTGACTTCCACTAAAAATACAACTACAAACGACCAATACAGCACCTTTCGAACTGACTTTGGGAAATTCTTTCTTATTTTTCCAAACCCTGGTTTGGCGCTTTTCATGCCATCTCAGCGTTGTTCGACTGGAATTTCGTTTCTAGATCAAGTCATAACTGACCAAGATTTGAACAAGTTGTGGTTCTTGGTAATTGTTTGTGGTTTTGTATCATTATGAACTTTAAATCTTATATTGGTGGTGGGCTAAGGACCCGATAACAAATCGCATACATTTGGGGGGGATGAACTCGACTTAGCAAAACAAAAATGACCAGCAGCTTAAGTATCTAATCAAAACAGAATTGTTATAATAAAAAAAAACAATGTTTTGCAAATGGAATTTTTTTTACCCAAAAGTATTTCCGCTATCAAAAAACAGCATCCTCTTCAGCGTAACAGCCTGGTTGCACGCTTTTTGTTCAATGTTTTAGAGTTATTAGCGTTTAAATGCACTTCTTAACAATAATTAATTTCATGTTCTAAGGAATTGTTACATTCTATCAATATTCATTCTCACTGAAAACCAATTTTAATGTTAACCGCATAAAAATAGTTATTGTCCCAAAAGAACAGATCTGAAATATAAGTATAATTAAAGTTTCACTTAAAGCACGACAGCTTCGTTTGCATTTGTTTGTTTATCTTGTCAATGCATATAGATGGCGCCACTATATAAAGCGTGTTTTTAAAAAACTCCGATATGCGATTTCTTACAAAAAGACTAAAGAATGCTTAAAACCACATTAGATAGCCTAACTTTTTCAAATGAAAAACAGATTTTATCCTCCGCAAACATTTGTTTAGTTTTGTTTTAAGCGCTTTGAACTTACTCTCTATTTTCTCTTATCTTTCCGACTAAATTTAGTTTGTTTGTGTTGCCTTGCCTTGTATTAATAAGAAATCAGTTGCCCAAATAGACTTTCAATAGGAGTTATTTATGACAAACAGTTAATTAATTCTATTTATACAATTTAAAGAAGCATTCTTTCTTCATTCTTTCTGCCCCCATTAAATTCCTTGTAAAAATGTGTTTAAAACTATATTCATCCCTCACATTGAGCATATCAAGGCCATTTAACCACAGCAGCTCCGCTACCCTTACCCTTCTTTAAACGAGGCCTTGTAGGCTTTCCCCCTACAATTTCTTATGCTGACTACCTTGTTTCCCAAAAGGCTTTGCCAATACTCAAACAACTCTGTTTCTACTTACTCACTTTTTGCACCCTTTTTGAAGTGGTCTCCATTGACATTTCTTTGCTCTGTTGGCCAAGTTCCGCCCACCAATTAATTGGCCTGCAATTTTTCAGCTTTTTTTTACCCCCCCCCTCTGTACTGCTATGGCAACTAGCCTGCAGCTTGCCGCACTTGCCCAGGGTTTCCTTTCTTTTTTGCCTACACTCACACCCAAGAGCAGAAAAAAGCAACAGCAAGTTCAAACCCCAGGCAGTTGTTATTTTTGCGCTTGAAGTTCTTCATCTTCTCGTTGTTGTTTGTACACCTGGTGACCCTTTTTTTTTCCACCACTTTTGTTTATAGAAATTTGATTTTGTTTATTGTTTTTGCTTCTGCCCGTTGGTTAGGTCCGGCACTCAAATGGCATAACCAAATCGCAGTGGGCCAATTGCAAATAGTAGTTTCAAGCAAAGACAGTCAAAGCTGCAAACCCCAGCGAAGTGAGAGCTTACCCCCGCGAGTAGACGTTAAATCAAACAGTGGGACATTCGTTTAGTGTCCTCTTGTCTTGGGAGTAACGTTAACAGGTACTTTAGCTGAATGATGACGACTGTTGATGATAGTAATAATGTTGATGACGATAATGTTGTTAATGATGATGATGATGATGCTGTTGGGTAGCACAATTCCCGGCAGTCACCGGCACTCACTTAGTAAGTTATTCATTTGATACAGTTTGAGTGGAGGGATGTGTGGGCCAGCCATTCGGTCATTCAGTGTCCCTGCTTTAAGAAGGCCAAATGCTGAAAGTCAGCCAAGCAGCACGACAAAGTCGTTGTAGTTGGTAGTTGTAGCCCTCGTCCAGCTCAACAAGTTTCCTTCTTGGCGGACGGCCACCCTCGAACAGTGCCCGCTCAGCGAACCGCTCATTTCCTGACCCTGCAGTGCTTATACAGCTGTTGCTTCAGTTCTTCTTACCGTGCTTGTTGTTTTGCTTGCAACTTAAAATGGGGGGAGGAAGCCGCATTATATCGCGGGTGTAATGCCGGTGTGTGTGTGTGTGAGTGTGCGAGTGTGTGGCAAGTGGCAGAGCAGGGTTGAACGCCAGAGACGATGACGACGGCAACGCTGGCGACTCTGATGTACAAACTGTGGGAATTTCTCAATTGTTTATGGTTAATAATTGCTGTTGTTGGCTTCTTCACCTCTGGCAACACACACACACCCGCACATATACAAAACGTACACACACACACATATAGCTGAGTGTGTGTGGCGTGCGTGCGCAATTGTGCGTAACATGCAATCATCAGCGTCTTCGTCTCAGTAGCTGTGAGTGTGTGTGTGTATAAGTATCTATGTGTGTGAGTATCTATGCTTTTGCGTATCTGTGTGTGTGTGCATTGTATCTGTGTGTGCGTGCTGCTACATTTGCGGTTAATAGTCTATGTGCAGCCAAAGCCACAGAGGAGTCAGTGAGCCGCAGCCATAGCCACAATCCAAGTGCTTTTCGTCAACGCCTTCTCTTGCTCAGCTGTGAACTGGCCTCCAACACAATTTGAATTGAACTTCTTCTAATAAATTTAATACACAGGCCTCCTCCCTTCACACAGATATACTCCACACACACACACGCACACACACACACTGTAAAAACAACACTAACAATGAAAGTTACTTAGCCCAAGTACAAGACATTGTTATTATGCACTTATGCCCTTGAGTATTTGGGTATATTGGTTTTGTACGTCTACATGCTCGAAGTTGCGGAGCTCTCCCTATTGACTAGATTTACAATTGTAATCGTAGATATACCTAAAGTAGGGCAGATGCAGATGTAATGTATAAAAATATAAGTTGAGATGCTCGACAGTCGTATACTCTGACCGTCGGTTGTTAAAAGAAGTACATTCCTAGAAGACTTATCCGACTAGGTGCCTCTTTTCGAGATTGCAGAAAATAGAGTTTGGATGATTTGGATGATTCCATAAATTGTACAAGAAACTGAATAAGTTTTTCAACTGACCCTCAACTTTTATTACGAGTTTCGAAGATTTGAAAATGTTGTAGTGTTCGTGTTTTATGATAAGCGTTGTCAAAATTTACTACTGGTTTCAGAAGTGTCCTTTTTGGCGCTATCAAAGCTAGCCTCCTGTTAAAGATCGCTCTATCTAAATACGTTTTGAAATAAATAAATTACACTTGACTGTACTGTCATCACTCTTAAGGCAGAACATGACGATCTCTATCTTAAAAGCTGTTAGAGGAGCACCGAAAGAATTCAAAAGGCGATGTCTTTCGGTAACAATAAAGAGTATTTAGGCACTTAACGATCGAGTACGGGGAATTGAACCAACAACTTTCGATTTTAGTGGTGAGCACGCTAACACAATGCTACCGATGGCCGCACCCGATTTACTAATGCTTTTTAAGGTCATTAGTCTTGAAGTCTGGGGTTAGTTACTTTACCTTATTTAGTGATAACATCCCTCTAAAAATGGATATTTCTTTCTACTCTGTTTACAAAAGTGTTTCATTAGTATTTTCGAAAAATATCCCTTCATAAAGAATCCTACCGCTTAAATCTTATATCTTAATAGCGATGTAGCTCTTGAACGTGAGCTTCTTTTCTCAGCAGAGAATTATGGAATTATTTGAACTTACACTATTCTTTAGAGAACTATGCTCCAATAGCGGACTAGAACAACAAGTGACGGCTCTTCATTTCTCCTCAGTCCAGGACACAATAACTGATTATCTACGTTGGGCGGTCGGTCTCATGATATCGAGCTCATGGCCTGAAGAAACTTATTTTTGTTTTTGAGACTAGCTTTCCGTTTTTGTTGTTCCTCATTTAATATCACAAAGTGTATTTCCATAAGCTTCCATAAGACTTACTCTTATGGAAGACATGTGAGTCTTGGACGTTTTATTGGATCTGAGATTACGATTTTATTATCATATGAATCATACCAACTTACAGTGCTGTCTTCTACTCTTCGAATAGAATCCTAGGAGAGTAGGACAACAAAAGAAAGCAGATTTCTCATTCGCACTCGAAGATAAAAAGAGGCGGACTATATTATCTCAACGACTGTCATTGTTCCCTTGGCCAGCAGCAATACAGACCTGATGCTTCCGATCGTACTTTGTATATGGAAGAAACGCTGCCGGAATTATTAATTTTTTTTCACTAAAATGTCATATAGGCGGTACGTTGTTTCTTTTGTGCTGTAAAAAGCTTATTTTACTTTAGGGCTTATTTAGAAGATTAGATGATTTTCCCATCTGGGACAACGGCTTTTTTATTCTTAGCATAGATTCGAAGCTATACGAAGCTATATAATGTACCCTACCTTTCGTATTGTTCGAAGAACTATGCTCCGTTGGAAAAAAAACTAGTAGTAGGCACTTCTCTTGTCCGCACACAAAAACAAATATGGATGAGTTGTATGAACGAGGCTGGACCTATGCGGCACTGCGCCCTCCTTGTGTCTATTGCGCCCAATATTCATTACCTCATTCGATCGCCAGTCAGCGTGTCCATGGCCCACAGCATAGGAAACCTAATGCTTCTCGATCGTACTCTGTATAAGGTAGAATCACTCTGAACTCTATATAAATCAAATGTAATGCAGGTGGAACAGTATCAAAGTATACTTGGTAGAATTTAGCTTATAAATAATGTATTCCTTCACAAAGCTATTAACAGCTTTTGGAATGACTTCTTTTGGGTGTAGAGAAATAAATATTGAAGAGTTTTTCAATAAAATTCGAAATGTTAACATCGAAGAAGTCGCTAAATTTCTATAATATTGGAAACTATTAAAATAAAAGTATTCCAAACACGTGTGATACATTGAACTATCTTTCGGTTGCATTAACTTTTCTGATTTAATCAACTTGAATTGGGTTCTTTCAACATATTTGTAAAGGTTGATAAGAGAAAACGTTTGACAGAACTATCATTCGGATTTATTCACTTGCCTAATGTCTAGGGTTTACATGATTATTTCATGTAAAAGTTATAAGAATATTACAAGAATAACAGGAATTTATAAGAAAACCGTCAGTCATGGTAGAGAAAGGAAGTTCGCATTTCTGTATGCATTATGATTCTACATAAAGGGTTCTAGAAGTATTAAGTTATGCCCAAGTACTAGAAAGCATATACTTTCATAAGTAAAACAATACTCACCAATCAAAACCCAATAGATAGCTGAAATTAGAAGGAAATTAATGTAGTTTCCAACAGCGCAGCTCAGTTGGGGTTCATGACATGGAACTTCTCCATTATTGTTAGTATTTGCTTTGGTTTTCCTAGCCGTTAACACTTTTCGTATGTAATTGGTAGAACGTTGATCGAATGATTGTGTCATAAACAAATTTGGTTAATAACATAAGATTATAAGAAATAAATGAGCAGCTAATTTTCATATTATGCCTTATCAGTCTCATTTGACAACTATTGTTATGGGATTAACTATACGCATTAGAGTGGTCAAGTAATTAGAATTATGGTATCTTTGATGAGATGTCATCTTTTTGGTAGTCTTGTGAGGAAAATTAATTTTTCTTGTATAAGAAATATTTCTCTATAAGATTATTGAAGCTCTTATAGGCGGAAAAACTCTTTTTAAATTAGATTATTTCACAGTACCGTACTTTTTTGTATAAAAGGTGATTTTGGAACAAGATTATTTTTGGCAATTCGCGTTACTGTCAATCACTCTCAGTTTGATCAAAAACTTAATAATTCAATAAGACAAAAGTGAAGATTCTGTATAGCGATGAAGGGTAGGCAAAATTGGCAGATTTAGATTAAAAAGCCAACAGATACATTGCCTGAACCACCAAATGCATATCGAAAACTTTATTGTTTGAATTAACTGCCTTGGTCAAGTGTTCTGTAGATTATTTTTTGTGAAGCTGTTATATATTTTATCTAAAACGATGTACTGGAAGCAGTCAAAATTTGCAAGAATTTATTCACGAAATACCAGCAAATATTTTGAAGATAGTATATCAAATTTGCATAAAGATTATGGACCATTTTCAGCGTAACCGCAGCAATCATTAGCTTAAAATATTCAATTATATTGATAGTTCTAAAGACTCAAAGATTTTAAGCATATATCGTTAGTTTGCTTTTAAAAAATCTTTTGCTTATAGAAAAGCATTAATTAAAATATAAATTTTATAGCTATAGATAAATCTGAACGAAAACCATAAATAAATCAAGAAAACAAAAATGACTATAAGATCCTTAACGAAGCACTGCAACTTGGAAAAGTTGTCCAAATTCTTTAGATCTTTGGGATTTTTGGAAAATAATTAAACAAAAACCATACTTTCAATACAAATTTGTTGTTGCGTATCTGGAAAATACAACAAGATAATTGTTTTAGTTTTCCATTAAAGAAAATTTACAAAATAAAAACTTTGTTTATAAAATTAATATGATTTTTTTAAATATAAAGTCAAATGTCAAAGAATCCCATTTGAACGAACGTTATCTGAACAATTTCTTTCTTTTTCTCCATTCCCACAGGCAGGTTTCTTAATGGCTTCACTTCAAAGTTATTTTTCTCTGCTTCTTTCATAAGACATCAGTTTTCTTATTTACACAAGCTACTATGGGATTGCTTATATTTTAAAAATACTCTAGATTTCAACGTTAAACTAGAAAAATCAATGGCTTTTGGATTTTGTTGTGTTTCTCGAATGGATTAGGCCAACTCCCAATTCGAAGCTTATTTCTGTTGTCCGATGGAACTCACAAAGTGCCACATTTCTGAATGCTTGCAAGAGCTTAGCGCAGCATTTGCAAAGTTCGAAACTTTAAGATCTTATCAGAGAGCGTATCTTAAAGTCGCAAATTCTCAACCACAGCTGAGATATTTGTTTTAAACTCCACATCTCTGTGCATGAGAGAGCCTGCCTCAATGTGTGAGTTAAATTATGAAGCTGTCACATTAACCTGCAACTTCTTGCAGCTTCTGGCCAACTTCTTGCAACTTGAAGCTGTGCTGGCTGCAACTAAGGTTGTTGTGGCTTTGCACACTTTGATTAATTGCTGTCTGTGGCTACGTTGCACTCAATACAATTTAAGATTAAAGCTACGTTCGACTCGTTGCAATAACAAGTTGCAACATTTTAAGACTTTGGTCGAGTTTAATGACAGCTTTATGCAATTTGTTAATTTCGGCCCTAAACTTGGTAAAACCCCCAAAATAAAAACTCGAGCCCACACAAATATAGTAGGTTGATCGTTGCCATTATAAGTTCAACTAGGTGGCACTTGCAACTGACACTGGCATGCCACTTTGTCGCACGCAAATGTCATTAGAGTCAACCAACAACGTCAAAATATGACCTCCAATTAGCCCGAGTCAAACTTCCTTTTTTTTTTGGTAGAAGAAAAGTCAAGAAAAGCAAAGACAATGCTGAACCCAGACATAATTATCCACATGATAGTCGAACGAACCTAGACCATCATGGGGCTATTACTTTTTCATTATTTTTCCACGATTTTTCCAAAGTGAAGCCTGTTGCAGCGCTGCGTTCCCTTTTGCCACATTATGACCCGCCCCATGACCGAAAACTACTTGAGAGATAGACAGGAAAAATAATGCCATACAAAATAATTAATAACATGAAAAATACATAATGAAATTATTATCTTACCGTAATGTGAAATGATTATCGTGTTTTATGTGTGAGGGTATCTGTGTGTCTGAGTGTGTGAGTGAGTGTGAGAGTGAGTGTGTGAAATGAGCAACAGACAATGGTTGGTTATTAGAGGGGCGTGTGTGTGTGTGTCGGTGCTACACTGTCAAAAATAACTTACAGAGAAACATAGGGAATTGTAATAATTGCTTGAGAAGCAATGAGGTTGGCTTCAAAAGTGAAAGAACTTCTGTTTTGTGCCAATTTTATCCAATCTGATATTTGAAATGCGGTTTCAGAATTCAGAACTTTTGTTGTAATAAAAAAAAAATCAAAATATCTGTAGTTGTTCGTATTATAAACGATTGGAATAAATATAAATAGGACCACTTGGTAAAATTTGGTAAAGACAGCAGTAATTGTTATGTTCACAAAGGCATATTTCTAATGCATGAAAATTAAGAATGAATTTGAAGTTAAGAATGAATGACTGTTTACCAGTTCTAGAGATCAACATCAATAATAAATAAAAGAAAGATACATAATAGATATAAAAGTTGAAGCTGTGTTGAAGGGTGGCCGCTTAGTCGAACAGACCGAAGCCCATGTCTTCATCCTCGGATTCAGACTCTTCCTTCTTCTCCTCCTTCTTGGCATGCTTCTTGTCACCACCGGCAGCAGCGGCTGGTGCACCACCAGCTGGAGCAGCGGCAGTAGCAGCGACACCAACGGGCATGGATAACAATTTCTCGCGAGCCTCCTTGATCAGATCATCGATGCTCTTGCCTCAATACCAACGGAGCTCAAGATTTTCTCCAAATCGGCATTTTTGGGTGATTCTTGTCCGCCGAGAACATTAGCATTTTCTAACAGGATACCGCAACGGCATGATACAGGATCTAAATGCTCTCGAAAAATAGCTGAGGTGTTTAAACGATTTCAAAAAGGAGTAACCAAGCGTTTGGAAAAGTTTTTAAATATTTTTGATAAAAAAATTTGAGCTTTCAAACAGTTTCAAACTGTTCTAGTTTAACGTTGATATTTCTCTTTGAAAAAGTTATTTCTGCCATAATTTTATAATTGTTTTTTTTTTCTGTTGTTGAGACCCGCAAGAAGAAAGGGATCTAACGAGCAAAGATATCAAAATGGGTCAAGAAACTTCATCAGAAACACGTTTTATCGTAATAATATTTACTTCGATGATCTGCAGAACCCTATATAAGCTTTTGGTTTAGGTGTACGTTTTTGCTCAACCAAATTGGAGCAAATTCTCGCGGAACTACAATAGTTCTTCTTAGAATGCTTTAAAACTGTTGCCGAGGCTACCAAAATACTATTAAAATTTTACCAGTACTTCTGGAAATAAATGCATGTGCAGAATTTCCACAAGGATCTAAGAAAGTTACAACAATTTTCGATTACAAGAAACACACAAGAAATGTGCAGCAGCTGGTGTAATTTGGTATCAGAAATTTAGTTGTTTATACGGACGGCCAAACGAACATGGCTCAATCGCTATCTAAGATTATGATTTTGGTATAAGAGACGCCTTCTTCTTGCAGTTATACACATTTTATCAAACGAATTTAAACTTTGTGCCTTTAGTTAAAGGGTAAAAAATACTTTTAGTCCCGAAAATTTCAAATTCGCGAATAGGCGAAAATGCTAAAAATTTAAATTCTAGATAAAACTTCAATTGAGAAAAAGTAAAAGATAAAAGAAAATGCTCGCTTGAAAGCTTTAGACAAAAATCAACTTTAGAAATAAAACGAAGAAATTATAGATTTAGACGCTTGAAGGGAGAACAAATTGAACAAAAAGCGCAAGCGTGCGTTGGTTTCGTATCAAAATGCAGAATCCAAAAATCAGAAGTTGATGTTAGAATTGAAGCAGGGAAAAAAGTAGAATATTTGGTTGTAGGAGATATTGAGAAATAGTGCCAATATTGCAACGATCTTACTACCAGAAGTAAAATGTCCCGAACAAAACATTCCTATTGTCATCAAGGTAAAATTGTACTGCCGCCTCAAGATAAGTATCCAGAGCAGGTATGTACTGGATATATTCAAGTTTACAACAATGTGTTTGCTTTTGTCTCTTTCAATTTCCAAAATGTAGATTTGACAAAACAAGTGGGAGTTGGCAAGCGAAGCGAGCAGGGACATTAGGACAAAAAGCTATCATGACTTATTTTTGAAGAAGCTGGATAGCAAATAAAGTAAATCTTCTCCAAAAAATGTTTTATAAGTGTTTCACAACTTTTATGAAAACGACACAATTTCGAGAATAATGTTAATTTGTGTCACTAATACGAAATTCTGCAAAAATACCAATTCCGCAAGCACACACCCGAATTTTTCTCTCAGTGTATTAATGTGTAGGTAGTTAGTGGCAAGCAATCATTTACTGACTCGGCACTTACACACTTGCGGCTAGGTCAGTTTTACTACCTGCCCACTCTACCGCCTACTTCCTCGCATCGAACACACTACTACTCCAGAACTCTGCTCTTCTCCGCCGGCTCACCCTTCATCCGCTCACTTTTGTCTTTTGTCAACTGCATAACTTGCCGCCAAGAACT
Organism: Chymomyza procnemis; assembly: GCA_035046065.1. Taxonomy (NCBI): domain Eukaryota; kingdom Metazoa; phylum Arthropoda; class Insecta; order Diptera; family Drosophilidae; genus Chymomyza; species Chymomyza procnemis. The sequence goes on from JAWNOJ010000024.1 coordinate 12,926,348, forward strand.
ATGCAAAACGTTGAGCCCACTCGAAGATGTGAGGCGTGACGAATGACTTCACTTGACTTGAGTTGACTTTGAACTGTTTTAATGTTTTTGGTGACTGGCCACAGGTGGCAAAGATGTACCCGCTGTACACATTGTACCCGTTGGATTTCGTATTGCTGGTGCTAGTGGTGGTGGTGGTGGTGGTGGTTTCAGCCAGGCCCCGGCATAATTTTCATTTCATTTTCATGGCAATGGCCGGCGCTGCATGCGCCTCGTCGCTCTTATGTCAGTGAGTCGTCGTGCGTGCGTCGTCGTCGTCTTAGATCAAGTCTTAAGTTTTGTAGTAAGAAAAAAAAACAAACCCTAAACCGAGACCGCGAATGCGACCAGCCAAGCGGAAGTTGATTTATACTTTTTTTTTTGTGTATTTTCTTCTCATTTTCTTTTATTTTGTTGCTGTTGTTGTGTATTTTCTTTATGCGCAGACACAACGGTGAGAGAGTTTTCACAAAAGTGTTGCATTGTTTCCGCCTACAACGCTTGGTCGGGACGCAGTTGCTGTCGTTATTTATAATTTGTTCTAGAATCCACTGCCTTGGCCCCTTTGGGCTAACTTCGCTTCATATCGGTATAATTTTTGGGCCTTTGTAAGGAAAATTGTTGAAGCGTAACTTTCGAAGACTTGGCGGCTCTTGTTGGATTCGCCTTTGTCAGGGTCATAAAATTAAGAAATATTTGTAATAATTAGCTGTTGAAGTTTTACTTTATATTTCTGTTTTATAATTTTTCGATTATTTTTTTTTATATGTATTTGGGACGCTGCTGTGTTGCGCTGGCAATGTAAATTTCAATTAAAGTTATGAAAAGGGCTGCAGCAGAGAAGAAGAAAGCAGCCAAAGGTGCCACAGATCGAAAGCATCAATGCAAGAATAATTTTGCAAAAAAAAGGTATTTTAACTTTTAAGCCAGCAGGAAGGGGTATTTTTGTTAAGACGAACAACGAATGCACTGCTTTTAAATAATGTATTCAAGAAAGTTTGATGAGTGTTGAAGAAATATAGAGCCAGTTTTTCGATTTACATACACTTTTGCTTAGAGCCATGGTATAATTATTAAAGGTAGCGACATTAGCTTGCTTATGTGTGAATAGAGAATAATCAAGTAGCATGTGAGTGTGAAGATAGCAAATTTGGTGCGTTGTTTATTAGTAGTGAAATAGGTGATAGAAAAATATAAACAAATTGTTGCCATTTACATTAAAGCTTTAGTTTTTTGTTAAACTGCTAGATGATATAGGACCTTTCGATACGGAAGTTTATGCGATTTTTTTAAAATTGATTTTTATTTGAAATTTAAATTCGATACTGCGAAGTCCAGGACTGCGTAAGCAGAGGTACAGGTATTATTTTTAAAAAATATTCACATTTAGTCTCAATATGAACAATGCAAACACAAGACAACAATAATTTGTCTACTGTAGCTACCTTTGCTAATTATACCATGCTTGGAATCCAATATTTTACAGCAGCTTAGTCAGAACATGCCCATATGTCAACTCTCTCACAAAAAATTTGCTTAACTGTCAAACTCGAGCTCATTTGCGATATTGCTAAACTTTGCCTGTCCAACAATTGTTTAATTTGTAATATTGAAGGTTTTTAATGATTTAAATTAAAAAATAATCGCAGAAAAGATTTCTAAGCTTGAATAGTTTGTCTAGCGATTGTAGGTATTCCATATTGAAAAGAATTCGAAGAAAAATAGCCAAATCTTGGTATCTTGGAGACCAGACTTCACATATGTTTAGGAACTTTGAAATATATTAAAAAAATAGGCCATCTTTAAGATTATATTTCAATTATTTATTCTACAATAGCAAATCAATTCTGATAGGGTTACTTTTCGTTGTGTTTCTAAAGAAACAAAGAAAAAGTTCTAAAGAACTGCTTATAATGAAGGAGACAAAAGAGACAAAAAATATATACCAAAACAAAGTTTGCTTTTAGTTACACTTTAAATATTTATTCAATTTTCTGTGAATTTCTATAGAATTTGTATTCCAGTAATTATAACATTTACCTTATCAATTTGAAATTGCGAAAATTAAAATAGGAGTTTTTTGTTTTATAGAGGAAACGTTCTTATAATATTCTTCAATGTTCTTTTATTTTATCTGATTTTAATTTTAAGTTGGGAAATCAAGTAAGCAGTATTTACTTTCTTTCGCATGTCTCTGTCTACCTATATAATAATGGGTGATATTTTAGCGAACTATTTTTTTGACAACAAACACTATTTATGTGCATACTCTATTTGGCATAAAATATAAAGGGTATATAGGTTATCAAATATACCAATATCGATATCGTAGAATCGAAAAGCGCTTAAAAATTATTGAATTTCATTAACAAAATTTGTGCAAATATTTATACTTTGTGACACTTAAGTTTTGTTTTGACAAGATTTTGGCATTATTTTGAAGAACTGCAAAAAATATTTCCAAAATCGAACTCATTATTAAAACACTTTTAGACAGTTAAAACTAGTCAGTTTCAAATTTGTGTATACTCTTCGTTTAAAAACATATCCGTCTGGTGTACAATAAACAATTTGGCGCCATGATAATCTCTGCTAGCCGTAAGAGGCCCCTAAAATTGAGCCATTCAAATGCTGACCATTCTACAGATAAACAGATAAACCTTAACACCTAAAAGGTCTTCCAAAAATCAGTGTATGGAGACAATCAACTGTGTAAAATGGAAACACATAATAAAAGATAGCCTGCCATATACAAGTGCCAAAAACCACACTTTTTCAAATGGTTCGCAATGTTAAGATAATCCAGGATGGGAAAGCCCGAATAAAAACGCTGAGTAACTCCGAAAATATATGAACAAGGGGCTTGTAGAAAAAGAAAAGAAAAAAAAACATAGTAAACGTCAAGAGTCTTCTGTCTTATGATTCTTTGGCTAATACGTAACTTAAATTATTTGAGTCTGACCGAATTCTTCTAGAAATTGTTGGAAACATGAAAACCATAAAATTAAATTAAAATTTGAATGTCTGTTGGTCTTTCTATAAGAAAGCCTTAAGGACTTTTCTCACTGTTCCAAAACTTTTTTTCCAATTATAACTGTGGGCTTCGGTGGCACACTCGGCTCTAATCCGGAAGGCCGATAGTTCGATTCCAGCCTGCAGCTTGTCTAGCACTTGCACATTTAGCAAATAAGACGCTACTTACCTAAGAAAATCTCTTTTAATTAAAGACACCCGCCCTCTGGGTTCGGCCATAAACAATAGGTCCAAGTTCTACTCATAGAGACATCTCCATGATCCGCCATACTCAAGGGGAAAAAATGTTTATTTTAGATAATATTTCATTTGTTTTAAGCAATCGCTTTGGGAAATATTAAAAGCGGTTCAACCTAAGGCATAGACATTGTCACTGCCCTAAATAATGTTAAGAATTAATATGACGATATATTATGATCATTAGGATTTAAGTAAACAATAAAACAAAATAAAAAAGTAAACTCAAGTCTAAAATTGAGTGACATTTATCGGTAAAGCGTGGCTAGCTTGGGAAATTTTTTAAGTAGGCTTTTGCCTACGGAACTGGTATGGTGTGGTATCTTGACGAGGATACCAACTTCTAACACTCAATAGGAGAAATGAACACGGTTTTCCAAATAGAGATGCTGGCTATCCTTCCTGTTACTCAGTGGATGTTTGAGAAGAGATGAAAAGAAAAAACGATCGGCAGCTGTAATGACAGCCAAACTGCATTGTGCGCCCCCTCGTAACCCCTATACGGCCACACTCATAGAAGAAAAGTGCAAGCACAGACTGCACGCGATTTCACGTCGTAATAAAGTCTGGGTACCTGTACACTCAGATATACAAAGAAATGAGATAGCAGATGAATTGGCAAATCGAGAATCGACCACCCCAGCCTCTGCTACTGAGCCATTCATAACTATCAGTTAGGCGCGGAACTAACGACCAAGAGTTTTAAGGATCACTGGAAGCTTACAGCAAGTTGCCGAGGTACTAAAAACTTCGCGAAAGAACCCTCAGACTTCTTTCTCAATCTCGGAAGAAGGGTTTTTGAAAGCTTTGGTGGGGCTCATCACAGGACACAACCCTTGTGGCCAACATATGGTTAACATGGAATTAAGAACTGACTCAACATGTACGGCCTGTCTAGAGGAAGCTGACAAATACCGAGCAATTCCTATGCTATTATCCAACTTTGTAAAGAACAAGGCTGCGTCCGCTGGGCAGCGATGTGCTCCAGCTGGATGAAGCACACAGATTAATTTCTTCTCAACTTTCTACGAGAGACGAAGATGTTCGTGTAGTGTGATTTCTCTCCCTTGTTCACTTTTCCCTTTCTCTTCTTCCCGACCATATCCCATTCCCTTTCCGGTATGGCACAATGAGCTATTAAGCCTGAGTGTCCGAGCCGGTGTTTGTTGCCTCTGCCACCCTCACATCAATCTATCTATCTAAGCTTTTGGAACGAACCAAAGTATTTTAAAATTGCTGCAAGTTGATTTTAACTTCGGAACTGCAGTACGATTCTGAAATTATGCATTTTGAACATATCTATAGGACTTACAAATGTACACTCTATTCAAATCGTCCTTTATAACCTTTGTTAGGGTATAAAAATAAAATTTATTTGTACGCCGGAAAAAGATGACAATTTTCATTTTCTTTTCATTTTTTGTATGTTAAAATTTTTAAATTGGAAAAACTTTTTTGGTCAATGCAAATTGTTGGCCACAGGCGGCCAAGAACTAAGGCCAAGATGGCCCAAATATACAAACAGTTCTGCAAAGACTAGACTGTGTTGCTTGTTGCTGCTACTGCTGCTGCAATGCAACTTATTGATTGATTTAAATAATTGTAATTTGAGGCATTGACAAATCACAGATTGAAGCAAATACTAGCAGGTGCAGAAATACTTGGCCAAGATGGCAAGTAAGAAGCTTTTAAAAGGCAGGGCCAAGTGCAAGTGGGCAGAGCAGCGGGCTGATAGCCGTTTCGCCTGCATTTTCATTTTCACTTCCATTTTCAATTCATTTAGCTGGTTTTTCTTTTTTTTTGTATTTTTCTGCTGACTTTGTTTTGTTGTTCTTGCTGTTTTGTTGGATTCCTCATTGCGCCATTATACTTTGGTTTTTCTTTTCATTTTTTTATAAGCATTTTTCAATCGCATTTCGATGCGCATTTTCATTTGGGGTCAAGAAAAATCCATTAGCAGTCAGTGGAAGTTAAATAGAATCCATTAGCTCTGGCCGTACTCGTGCACGTACCGTACCGTCCGTCTTTTCTATGGAGATCTTGTTGCGCTGCCACTGCCACTGCCGCTGCTGCTGTTGTTGCTGTTGCAAGAAGAATGGGAGTTGCCACGGCGCAGGCAGTGCGGCTAAAATTGTAATAAAAATTGTACAAGCGGCAATGGTGAAAGTAAAAGGCATAGCAACTGAAATCTGAAAGTGAAAGAAATGCGAATGGCCAGCGCGCGTCCAGGCCAGTCCCCTTTTGGCAGCCCACCGCCTCTGACATGAGCAATGCAATGAGCAAAAATGTTTTGAAGTGGGTTTGGCAATTAAATTCGTACGATTTGCAACAACGACCCATTAAGGAAACGGTGGCAGGGTGCGGAAGGCTATAAAAACCAGCCGGAAGCGGCCAAAAGCGGCCCTGACCCACTACGCAGTTACCCGTACTCTGCCAAGCCGTAGCCATTTAGTGTTCACTCTCAGCCAACACTAGAAACGAATGACACGCAGTTTCACATTGAAAACCCTTTGCAAATGTGGCGCAAATGCGGCTAAAGAATATCTATTAGCCTCCAGCGACAAACTTAAACATATCCACGTACTTTCCCGACACATATTCCAGCACAGCTGACACGGGTGTGGCTGTAGGGGGTGTTGAAGGGTTGAATGCTCAGTAAAGGAAAAACTAAACTTCAAAATAAGCTTTATAGGAGAATGTATGCCCATCTTGCTTGCTTCTTCTCTTAATTTTAAAACTTATTCTTAGTTGTTTCTAAAAAGTTTCACTCGTTTTAATATATCTCTCATGTTTGGATCGTGAGTTTTTAGGATAGAGGGTGAAACCCTGAAACACCATTAAAATACAGTCAGTTCCACCTAAAAATGCAATAAATTTATTCCCCTTGACAAGGATTATTCCGCAGATATTTGTATCCAACAGCTGTTCGAACAGTACAGGGACGTACAGTTTATAGAGGAATAGAGTTTTACTTAGTGAAATAGCATACATTTATTTGCTAGCTATTCCAGTACGCCCAATTTTTGTATACTGCTACCCTCATTACAACAGTTGATTGATTTCGTTCAAAAACAATTTTTAATATTTACTCTTCGGGAATTAAGTTGGGATCCTAACATTCGTATGCCGTCCTATACATGCAGACTTCGCCCTATAAAATTACCCTCTCTAAGTGATCGTAGAACATGCCACGGCGTGTTATTTTTGCATAAGCTTTTACTCGGTCTCATTGACTCTAGGACACTTCCTAGCAAAATTTCTTTCATCATTTTCCTAGAGTAACTCGTAATTTTCGACCTCTAGGACCATTAACATTTTGTAGATCTTATTATGCGTTACACAATCCTTTTCGTGTCTTATGCCTAAATTATAATAACCTCTATGATTTCCTCTCTTTTGAACGCTCTATCCAATTCATCTCTTTATCTATATTATCTCATCTTGATGCGCCAAATCGAGCTTTTTTGATCCATGACGAAAAATATAAATCCAACTTAGTCAACGTTGTTCCTTGGCTTCTTTGCTAAGAAATGAGAAAATTTTTATGCTAGCTTCTGTTTTTATCTTTTACATTGTAAATCCAAGTTCCTAACTAGTCCCAGATGTGAGACGGTGCATTTCTATAAGAAATTTACCAATCATTTTAGGGATACAGATTACTTTTATTTTATATTTTTCTCGTTTCCATTTAATATTTAATAATAATTTTAAAATATTTAATTTGTTTAATCGAATTACAGATCGATTTGCACTATGACAGTTTTATTATTTTTTTAAACGATTTGGTTCAAATTTGACTCAGTGCTTGTGAACATAAAAATCTTTTGAGAGCCAAATTTGATTATTCCTTTATAAAGAATCTATATATTCATTCGCAAATTTTCGATTCTTTGCAGTGGCGCGAAACAGCCCAATGTAGTCTTTATCATAAATCAATATTATGAAAAATTAAAATAATTCGGCATTTCTTGACGGATCAAGTTTATTGTCGAACAGTTGCTTGCTCTAGCTCTTATAGTCTTTGAGATACATTAACAAGCTCCAGCAGTCCCCAGGAAAGTAGCGGGATAGGACCACAAATAACATTACGTTGACGGATGTCCGTCAGGATGAGAATTTTGAGTTTCAAAGAAATGGACATCGGGGACTCAAAGTTGTAAAAATTGTACAATTTTGAATAATAATATGGCGGAGAGTTAGTTCTACAACATGAAAGACTGAAGAAGTAGAAGAAAAACCATTGCGACAAGGCTCTTAATATTCATCACACTATCTCAGCGAATATAAATTCTGTACAGAAAAAACCAGGGGTTGCAACAATTTATATCAACTTCCCTAGTCATTCTGAACATACTTTGTGGGGTTTCTGATTTACCATTTAGATGTTACATATATTTTTGGCTTGTAAACGGTGATTTTTTGAAGGTATAGCATTTTATGTTGGTGTTACTGTTCAAGATGGCAATCGATTTAACAGCTGTCAAGTGATTTATTCTCAGTTTGGTTTGGCAATTGAAGTATTGAAGCCAAACGATCATCAAGGCGTAGATTCGTCGAATAGGCCCAAAACGAGATTGCCGTTGTTGTCGATTTTCTTAAGCAAATTTTGTTTAGCGGTGAAGCGCACTTCTGGTTGATTGGCTAAGTCAACAAACAAAACTGCCGCATTTGGACTCAAGCTAATCCTCAAGAATGTGTCGATACACCATCACATCCAGAAAAACTGACTGTTTTAAACTTTTTCATTCCTGAATTGAAAAACCCTGATGTTCAAGATTCCAACAAGACGGCGCAACATGCCTCGCAGCTCGTGCCGCAATCGTTTTATTTAAAAAAAGACACGTTTGGTGACCGCCTAATTTCACGTTGTGCACCTTCGAATTGTCCTTCAAGATCTTGTGATTTAACACCGCTAGACTACTTTCTGTGGGGCTATGTAAAGTCCTTGGTCTATGCGAATAAGCCACAAACATAACCACATGGAAGACAACATTCTCCGTGTTATTGCTGCTATACAAATGTTGCAAAAAGTCATCGAAAATTGGACGTCCAGATGATGACTACATACGAGCCAGCCGTGGCGGTCATATGCCAGAAATCATAATTAAAATGTAATGCCTTAAAATTATCTTTCGGATAAATAAAATTCATGTCAATCGAATAATCCATCGTTGCTGTATTGCAGTTTAAAGTTCCATACCCCCCCCCAAAAAAACACTCTTATATATGCTTGAGAAGATAACTTTAAGTTATTTTCAGTGTCAAAAAACAATTTGTACTACCTCTAATTAGTCGCAAGTAAAGTGCAGTAGTACGAAGTCGAGTGCCTTTGGAATTCGAACTCCAAATATTTTTGATGTGGTCATACAATATCATGAAAACCATTGTAATTATTATAACAATTTTGTAGTTAAAAACTTGGACGATGGATTTAGTTATAATATCTTTATATACAACTGAATTGTTCATCCAAAATTTTTTGTTTTTTTTTTTGAAGTATTACAAAACATCTCTATGCGAGCTATGTCTTATATACTCAATATTGCCTTAAAAATCAACAAGTGTTCTTTGGTGGATCTAGCCCAAACTATCCTTAGGATATAACCTATCAAAACGGCGGCAAGACGGATATGGATCTTGACTTATGGATCATACTTTGGGCAACTTTGTGGGCTCTCTGACTTTTGGCTACTGAGTGTTACATAGATTTTCAGCCTGCACAAACTTTATAAATTTTCCTTTGTACAAAATGCTGCAGGGTATCAAAAAGTAGTAGAGTATTCTGCTGTCGGACAACGAGCGCTTCTGCTGTTTAAATTTGTTTAATGATAAACAATAAATTTACGAAAAGTTATGAATCTGATTTAATTCGAAGTATGTTTCGTATTACCGGCAAAAATGCAAAATATAAACTGAGCGTACGGGAAAATAAACTATAAAAATTTTACATAAATAAATAATAGGCGAACCCAACAGCTGAAGCGAATGTGCAGTAAAAATTGGAAATTATTGTATGTATTTCATACATAATTCTTCAGTTATTATGATGTCAAATGTTAAGCTTATTAATAAAAATATAAATAAAAAAATTATGATTAAAAATCAAAATTTTAAGTATGAATTTTTATTCGATAAAATTAATGCCAAGAAATAAAAATTAACTACGCCACTGACAATGCACACATGCATACACACAGCACACAGTCACACTTATCCACACACACACACTCTGCAATACACTCACAACACACATCCACATCCACACACATACCACACGCAACAATACACTCATCCACACACACACACTAATATGACACAATGCATATTTATGGGCATTGACAATAACAGCGAGCTTTTGTCTGCCAACAAGCAGCGTTGAGTGTGAGCGGGATAGCTTGAGCATGCTTATAGCTGTAGTTAGCTCTGTTTTGCAAATTGATTTTGTTGTGCGCACAAAAGTATGCAATAAATGTGTGCACACATATGCACACTTCCAATTCCTGCAGCGACTAAAAGTATGCTACGATATTTTCTATATATATTGTATATATTCTAATGCACTTGGCTTGCGTCTCAGCCAAGTTACAGGACATAAATCAACTTTACTTCGTTTTGCTGCGGCATCTTCATACCCCCCCCCCCCTTCTCCCCCCATCACTGTCGCTGCTAGCACTTCTCTATCTATTTGCAATTTTCTACGCTTTTCATTTGCTTGCAAAACTGTTTGATCAGCCTGATGCGGCATTTTCTTTAGAGCCTCGTTTAAATGGCCATTTCTTTTTTTTATTTCATTTATTTTTTTGTTGCTGTTGTTGGCCAAGTCCAGCCCAAATTATGATTATTGCCGCTCACCTCTAACAATGAATAGCTGCGGCATAGCATCTAATGGGTTTCTTTCTTGTTTTTCTTTTTTTTCCAAGGCTTTCTCTCATTTTTTGTTGCGATTTTTTTGTTGAAATGCCAACAAGGGGTATGTTGGTTTTGGGAAGAAGATTGTAACAAAACAAGGGGAGGCATTTATTTTAATGCTTTAAATGTTTAGAATGAACTTTGAGAATAATCTTGTAGAGTAATTTCTTTTAGACTTCTTTAGATTCTACTGTGAAGGAATATTGCTTTATTCTACGAAGAATTTATAGAGGAAATTCTTTTTAAGAAATTTTCCTAAACACTTGTACGATAAACTTTTAGAATAACCTAGTAAACTAACTTCCTGTATAAAAGTTGTTCCTAGGGGCGTTACTTCTAGGTTAACGTTGAGCAAGAACTTATAGAGGAAACTCTTTTAAAGAAATTATCAGGAAAGTCCTTAACACTTGCACTTGGTTGAACTTTGAGAATAATCTAGTAAACTAACTTCCTGTATAAAAGCTGTTCCTAGGGGCGTTACTTCTAATTTAACGTTGAGCTAGAACTTATAGAGGAAATTCTTTTAAAGAAATTATCAGAAAACTCCTTAACACTTGTAGGATGAACTTTGAGAATAATCTTGTAGAGTAATTTCTTTTAGACTTCTTTAGATTCTACTGTGAAGGAATATTGCTTTATTCTACTAAGAACTTATAGAGGAAATTCTTTTAAAGAAATTTTCCTTAACACTTGTAGGATGAACTTTGAAAATAACCTGGTAAGCTTCCCTATAAAAGTTGTTCCTAGGGGCGTTACTTCTAGGTTAACGTTGAGCAAGAACTTATAGAGGAAATTCTTTTAACGAAAGTCTCAGGAAACTCCTTAACACGTGTAGAATGAACTTTGAGAATAACCTGGTAAGCTTCCCTATAAAAGTTGTTCCTAAGGGCGTTTCTTCTAGGTTAACGTTGAGCAAGAACTTATAGAGGAAATTCTTTTAACGAAATTCTCAGGAAAGTCCTTAACACTTGTAGGATGAACTTTGAGAATAACCTGGTGAACTAACTTCCCTATAAAAGTTGTTCCTAGGGGGTCACTTCTAGGTTAACGTTGGGCTAGAACTTATAGAAGAAATTCTTTTAAAGAAATTATCAGGAAAGTCCTTAACACTTGTAGGATGAACTTTGAGAACAACCTGCTAAGCTAACTTACCGTAAAAAGGTTGTTCCCAGGGGCGTGACTTCTAGGTTAACTTTGGGCAAGAATTTATAGAGGAAACTCTTTTAACGAAATGCTCAGGAGAGTCCTTAACACATGTAGGGTGAACTTTGAGAATAACCTGGTAAACTAGCTTCCCTTTAAACGTACAGAATGAACTTTGGAAATATCCTGTTTGATAATGCCAACTTCTCCGGAGATTTCAATGCTTACTTTAATAAATATCTAAAGAAGTTCGTACATTTGGAATTTTTTGAATGTAATTCTCAAGAAATGATGCACGAAAAAATGTTATACACATGTTTTCAGACAACATGTTTCTACGTTTTCCGAATTTCTCGGGGGTTTTTCGACAAACGTAACTGTATTCAGTTATCAAAGACTTCAAATTAGGCCAATGGCACAGCTGCAGTTTTAGCTGAAGCTTGTTTCTACTCAATATCTCCCATGAATCGAATGTCAGATTGGCTTAGTTTTAATAGGCGACATCGCAGATAAGGTTTGGCATACTCTTTGCCAGTTCTAAGAAACTTTTGGAACTACCTATGACAAGTGAGAAGTTGCCAGCTTCTAGATCCATCTCATTGTATTCGGAGAGATTATGGCTGCCGGTTTTTCAGTAGTAGTTACCCATAATGCAGGCATGCCATGTACTGGATAAAGGGTTTTTATTTCACTCAAGTTTTTTGAGAATTTAAGAATTACCATAAGTCTGAGGTGTACATGCCAATGACCCTAAAAGCTTACTGCATTTGTGACCCAGTAGAATAGGCTAGAGTCAAGTTCGAATGTTTACCAGAAATCCAAACTCTACTTTATATGAACTGAATGTCATAAAACTTTGCGACTCTTAAAGTTCCTTACAAAAGGTACAGGTTATCCAAGAGAATTCATTTGCAGATACTCAGCACTTTTAGCCAAATTTAGGATCTCCACGACTTCTTTACTTCGAAAAATCTGATTCATTATCTTGAGGAAATGGAGATGCTTGGTAGCAGCAATATAGAGGATCCTAATCGGCTGGAGATAAACGCAAACATTTTGTGACGAACGTGAAGAATTTCCACCAAATCGGATTACTAGACTTGTTTGTAACTGTCATGCACAGCCTCTCCATCGAAGTATATTTAATCTGCCCAAGTAAGCTGCGGATCTACAATGCGTGTGTAAAGTTCCTACTGCTATATGATAATGAGACATGGCTTACCACCAAAAAGTTAACACAGAGACTGGAAGTCTTCAGCAAAAAATGCTTGAGCATTATATGCGGGATATTCTGGTCAAACAGAATATGCAATGCAGAGCTGTCTCATGTCACAGGTGAGCCCCCTATACACCTCCAAAAAATAAACGTGATACGGCATGCTCTCAGAAAAAGTCCAAGCAGTGATGTCAGGATGGCACTGGACTGAAATCCCCAAGGCCGCAGACGGATCGGAAGACCCAAGCTAACCTGGAGAAGATCCATCCTCCAAGGATTGGCCCTATCGAACACAACATGGGACAGAGATAAACAGACGGCGCAAAACAGAGTTCGTTGGGGGGCTCTAGTAGAGTCCCTAAGTTCCTAAGCGGAATAACAAGGAAAAAAAAAACAATTTTGTATCTTTTATGGATAAGGTTTCAAAGGTAGAAGCGTGGAAAAAGGTAAAAGCGAGGAAAACTGATAACAGCAATTGCTGACTTTGTCATTTTCTTCGTTTAAAAATTATTCCCTTTAATTAGGGTCATCGCTCCAAAGACGGAGCATAGGGTGATTTTCCTAGCTAAATAGGCAAATGCATCAGTAGAATTGAACCAACGACATTCCGATTTAGGGGCTCTATCACATTGCTGCCAGCCCTACAATTAAAGATTATGCAAAATATTTTCAATAAAAGATATAAATAGATACCTCATATTAATGAATATTTGTGTGAGTCTAAACTCATCTAAAATCGTAATTTTTTGTTTTTTTTTTTTTAGAATTCTAACACATCGATTTTTTCTATTGCAAAACAAGTCATTTCCATCGTTCTTCATACAAAATGTTAACCTCTCTTCGCCCCATATGATATATGTATTGTTCCTTCCCATGAGATGATACGAATTTTAGTCAATACCAAATTATACATATTTCTGTAATTATTATATAGAAGATAAAAGATTATGAACTGTTATCGATGTGGCAGAATCGTGACTCATCCAATGTCTCATGCTTGGAAGACTATCCGGCAAACCGTTGCTATTTCTGCTCATTTCACAGCAAAGTAGACTAGATGCATTCATTTTTATGTTATTACCATTTGAGTTCCATCAACTAAGCTCCACCGGTATTTCGAAAAGCAAAGCCTGACATCCTAGAGTATCCTTTCTTCGTGCTTCATAAAGCCATTCTTGGCTGCTTAGCTGTTTTCTTTCTTTGTTGTTTTTTGTTTGGTCTGAAGCAATTGTAGCAGCTTAGTAACACAATATGCGCACTCACTGCCCAACGCTTGCCAAGATTGCCGCACACAGCTGTCACCTACACACACACACACACACACACACACACACACACCCGCACACAGTATCTCACACACATGCTCCTCTCAGATGCGTTGGCATTTAACGCATTGTCCTTTTAGCCATATTGATGATGATGCCAAATGACACCAATGGCAACACCAAGCTACGGCAAAGGATTTTGCTATCACTTTCAAGCGTTCCAGGCGCATATGCTACTCACTCACAAGGCTACCCCTCTGCCTTCACCACTTACGCTGTTGCTAAACTTATTGTTGTTGTTGTCACAGTTGTTTCATGTTGTGTCGCCATTATTTCGTGGATTTTTGGCTGCTTTAGCATTTCACTTTGATAGTCAACGAAACGGCGCTGCTGCAGCCGGGGCGCTGAGCAACGTTACAGTGACTGCCAATTGTTTTCGCACCACCTCGCCCCTAGTGCTCGTTGCTGGCTGGACTCTTGCTGCTAGCTTTTGCTTTATCTTGCTGGCAGTCATAAGTTTTGCTTTGCTTTCCATTTTTATTTCATTTATAAGCCCCCAAACTCTGGCTGCCACGTTGCTCGTTCCTTTCACAATCTGAACTTGTTGTCATCATAGTCATTGCTTTTGCTGCTTGTCCTTGTCATGCTGTTTCACTCTCTCTCTTACTCGTTATCCTTTTTCCCACTGATCCCCCTGCCGCACGTAACTCATCAACAGCGCATATGTTTGGTATTGCCATTTCCACTGCTCCTTTTGGGTCCCCTCTTCTCATCTTTTAGCCAAAATTTATTTTTATTTGTTACACATTTTTCCTCTGTGCTTTGTGCTCTCTCCACTCTTCACATTTATGCATTGTTGCTTTCCTGTTGCTATTTCCGTTTGTTGTAAATTTTAGTGGATTATCCTGCCCCAAGAACGACGCGGCTCCCTCTGGCACCACCGCCCAACGCGCGCAGCAGCTATCCCCAAGACGGCAAGTTGCCTCGTTTGAGTGAATTTATTCAAACTTCACTAAACACAATCAATTTACGAATTATTATTATGCCCAAAATTGTTGACCAAAAAAAAAAAAAAATGGAAGAAGCAAATTCTCTTTCTTTGGTTGTAGTTGGGCCTGAACGACTTTGAAATACTCGTACGTAAGCTGAAAATAAGTTGTCAAGTTTTAGGCCAAATTGCTTCCAAGCCGAATGCCATTCGAAATATCAGCAAGTAAATGGGTTCATGTGCTTGGTATTACTGGTAGTAATCGATTATTTTCAATCTATAATTCAAGATACCATGGTTCAGATGTTCGAACTCCTATTGCTTAATGAGCACACAAAAAACACTGAGGTAATGAACTTTAGACAGCTGCAGAAACCAAACAACTCGCCATATGCAAATCAAATCTTTTGCAGGTTGGGAGCTTCCTCGATATATCAGTCCCGAGACTTTATAACCTGCCTAATATTTCGCCAGTACTCAGCACAGGTCTCAGCACCCTCACATTATCTGGACTCAGATGGGCTCAAGACAAGTTTGCCCCTTACTCAAGCTAATAATACTACACTTCCAAAATCATATGAAGTAACGTATCTAGGAGTTGACCTTGACAGGAGAATCACAGAGCGCAAAGAACCTAACTCAAACTAAAAGCCAGTAGTCTACATTGGCTTCTTAGTGTACTCTGTACCCTCTGACTGGATAATAAGGTACTACTCTACAACTCCATCTTAAAACCGATCTGGACTTCTGTTTCTCAAAAGAGGGGGAACGCCGGTAACAGCAGTGTAAAAGTCATCCAAAGAAGTCATCCCAAGCGTAGATCCCGAAAACTATCAACGACACAGCGTTCTTCATTAGTATTGAGAACATTCAGCGGGATTTATTCATACTTCCGGTCAGAGATGAATTAGAATAACAAGTGATTAATATCGACTGACTTAACACGGCTATCTAGCCGAACTCGTCAGCGTCGCCACGAAATGCCAACCCAACGTTAAATATTGGGGCCTCATAAAGTCATATCAGTTGCAATAGTGACTTTTAGTTAACTAAATTTTTAATATTTCTAAACTTATGGATAGTCTCATAATGAGAAGATTTAATAAATAAAAAAAATATGCATAACTAGGGGCTTCGCCACTTACTCGCTTCGTTCGCTCAACCCCCAACCGATGACAACAGGAGCATTTTGATGGCGACTTATCATTTTCGAAAGTAAGTGCATTACTATATTGATACTCTTTCTTCGTATTCCCTATATACCAATCATTTTCCTACTTTACACAATCCTAACATAAACTTCTGCTTTTTGGATTTTACATTTTTATACGAATCCAATGCACGCATCGTCTTTTTGTCAATTTTTTCGGCCTTCAAGTGTCTCACTTTATAATTTTTTTTCGTTTTTTCAAATATTTTTAAAAGCTTTTTAAGTCAATTAGAAAGGTCTGCTGCAGCTATTCTACTTAAATCTTCGCTCCTTCTACTTAAATCTTCGCTCAATCCCACAGCCTGTTGCAAACGACTTCCCTAAACGCATAGACTCTCTCTCACCTTATGGTAGCCACATGGAAAAAATATATATATCACAAATTTCCAGCGCTCATTCCAATCAAAAAGTTCAAGTTGGCTAAGAACATTTGTTGCCTACTTTTGTGCGCTGCTGGCCCTTATGGCATTTATTGCACTGAACGGATATGCTGCCTCAGAGCTTTGCCATGGACTTGGAGCACCACCACCACCACCACTACCGCCTTCTATTCCATGAGCGCTTATTTTTATGTTTATGATTTGGCATTCAATGTCGCCTCGTCAACTTGACTTAACCATTGCAATTGCGTGGGCGTAACCCATAGGCGTATAGGCGCTCCTCCCGCACCCCCCACATAATTACCACTTAAAGCGGTAGGCCGAGCTATATGCCTAAAACAATGCTCGAACAATCATAATAAATAATAAATGAATTTTATTGCTTAATGGATTTTAGCCACAAAGCGTTGAATATCCTGACGCGTCAACGTCTAATGCCACTTTGCCGCTGCCGGCCGCCTGCGTCTGTCGTCTTTTTGCATTAGTCACACTTTATTTATGAATTTATTCTTTTGCCCCTTTTATTGTCGTCTTAGCCCATTTTTGGAGTACGCCATTGTGGCGACATATACGACATCCACTCAAATTTGAGTAATAATGATTTATTGTCAATTAGCAGTTAATTAGACTTAAAAGGCGGCAGTCAAAAGGCTTAGCCATGGCTAATGAGCTCAAACTACAAATGAAAAACTATGCAGCTCCTCTGCCTCAATGCTGCTCTGCTCTGCTCTGCTCTCCTGCGCACTTTGAACTTGTTTCATGCCAATGCATGGCTACTCAAGCAGCACCATGCAATTAGGCCAAGTTGTGGAGTAACCAAAGCCAACTGCGCTGTGTGTGTGTGTGGACACATTCAAGCCAATTTCATAAAGGCTTAAGCTAATAGCCGGCCAGGCCATAGATAGACAGACGTTCGTCGTAGTCACTCGAATGTGCCGAGAAATATATGCCCAGTTTGGTAGCCATATAATATTTGCCCAAAATCATATCGAGAGAAATTAATACATAATCAAATAGGGCCGGCCGGCCGGGCCCAAAGTCGTAGACGGCTTCATAAATAAATAATAACTATTTATGTTTATTGCACTGGCTGCAGGCACTGGCTTCATCATTATCATGCTCGGTTGTAACTGGAAACGACTTTGCCAACTTTGGGTCAGGTCAATTGGCCAATAAGGCATCGAAAATGGTTGCCAGGGTTGAAAAACAATTGAAATAGGCTGTGTAGCGTGTTGAAGGATTGGATGGAAGTGGTTTCAATTTTAACTCTGGTTTTTTTGAGATAGCTAAGCTTCAGCTAAATATTTAATATTTAGAAAATCTTTGGTATCATATCGATTTTTTTAAACGGATGTTTTGGCTGGTATTAAGGCGGTTCTACCAAGTGGTAGGTCCAACAAATTGTCTTTCTACAAAATTATTTTTGTGATCAAATGATAAGATACGAGAGCAAAATTATATATAATATTCTCAATGCAAAAATAGATTTTTTTTGTATACATTTTGGTAGCAGTCTCGAGTTCTGTATTTAGTTTTCACTCTCATCCTTCAAGAAAAAGAATCAACCAGATCGCTTTTGTTCGGTATCCTTGGGCGAATTCTTTTTGTTGATTCGCGGTCTAAAGTTATTGGGATCGCGAAGAAACGTAATGCCGAACAGCTAAATGAAACGATTCATGCCATAATAGACATAATGTAAAGTGTGATCCAATTTAGAAAATAAGGCAATCAGAGGAACAACTGGATTACTTTAGCGAAGTTAAGACACACTAAAGGGCCTACATAAAACTTCGGGGGCAAGCAGCACTACTATAAATATTTTAACTTATTTAAACTAATTATAATTTTTAAACTTTCGATGGATTGATCAGCTCTATAAGTCGTATAACGTTCAAACTGCTATAAATCTGTTGAGCAGGAAGAAAAGAGAGTTTTCGCATTTAATAAAAACTTTTCTCGAAATTTGCTACAATTTTTTTATACATTTCTGTATTGTTACCTTTGTGGAAATTTTCAATTGAACGAAAAAATATCGTTAATTAAATAAAACTAGGTAAAAATTTTGAATATAAGATCGGTTGTTTAACGTGTTGAAGGATTGACAATGCTTTATAGTTTGTCTCTAGTACCTATGATTCAGCGAAATATTACGAAATTCTTCTTTGTCAAAAATTTTAGGTACGATAATTGAAATATGGGAAATATTTGGTATCGTATTGAATATTTAAAACGGATATATTGTTTGGATTGGAGAAGTATCTACAGCAAAATATTTACTTATTAAATGATTCAAAAAAAGAAAGAAAACCCAGTTGGGGGAAGAACCTAGCTTCCATTGAAGGAGCAAGCTTCACGCAAGGCACCGCCATCTGGATACGGCTGCTACGATCGATTGTAACCCGTCAACGGATTGTTATGACCATCTAAAGTAAAATGAGTAATGATTCCGATGTCTTCAAAAAAAAAAGTGCTGTTCTAACATTCCAATAAAAAAATGCAAAGTTTGAGATGTGGCTCACTTAAATCAGAATAATGAAGTTAAGTAAATCACAGCAGATACTGTCTCTCTTTAGTGAAGTTAAGAGAAGCTAAAGAGCAGGTCAAACGTTTTGGTGTACATAAGACAAGAGACATGCAACGTTGAAAGAGTTTGCCCCTGATGCTGAATTCGGCAAGTTCTTCTTTAATTAAAAGTAAGAAGTAAGGTAGAGCTTCGAAAAATGTTCAATCTAAAAAATGGAAAGCTTTAGAAGAATTGTATAAAACTCAAGCTTGACTGCGTAGTAAAAAGTCCCTCAACTGTATCACTGTATTTTTTTAAAGAAACTTAGCCCACACACGAGTTGAGAGATGAGGTTTTTTGAAAGACGATTTTTTATCATTTACTTGCGATTAAATAACCTTATTTCAGTTAGACTTTGATCTACGTTTGTCATTGTTTCAACATATTTTTGTAAAAAATGATAAAAGAGTACTTAAAGTTTGTGCAAGCCGAAAACATAAGTAACCCCCAGAAATCTCAAAGTGACCTATAATATGTTCAGGCTGAACAGAGAGGCTGATATACCCATGTTCGTCAGTATGAATGCTTAAATCTTCGGGATGGTAACAGTTAAAGCTAACACAATCTTTGGAAGATTTTTTGAGGGATGCAAGTTTACTATCTGATTCAAGCCATACAGCTCTGTTAATTATCAAAAAGTTTTGGATGAGTAAAATCCGACTGTTTAGTGAGAATTTATCGCCAAATTCGGCTCCAAAGGTATTTTGATATTTTACAGCAAAATTTTATTAGAAACAATTAACGATATTATTTGGCATTCGTTAGTATTTGTGCACTAAATTCGCTGTATTCCGTTTGTATTTCAGTTTGTTTTATAAATTTGATTTATTTTTGCTAGAATTTTCATATCATATTGAACCTATAGTTCAAAACAAACAAAAAAATATATTTAATTTCTTTAAATTTGATGCTTTGAAATTGTTTTGATTGTTTTAAAATATATCATGATCAGATTCGGCACTTAAAAGGATTTTAATCTTTTCAGTTACTTTAACAAGTATGAACAAATTCGCTCAAAAGTTTAGGAGTAATATTACTTGAACACTTTGTTGTTGTTAAATTTGACTAAAATCGAATCCCTTATCATATAATCAGATTCTATAGGTGAAATTGGTTAGTGGCATTTTATGTTGTTTTTTTTCAAGTTGACAAATAGTTAAAATTCTGTAAATTTACAAAATGGAATTCCTTATGTTTGATGTATGTTGAAAATAGTTTTAATATCAGTTCTCATCATTAATTAAATCAAAACATCGGCGTCGAGAAGCCAAAGCGCACGAAAAACTTTTTTTTTTAAATATCTATAATCCTTCTAGCAGCTTAAGGTTTGAACATAGTACTTTCCAGCTGTCCCTATATCTAGCAATTGCTCGAAGCTCGTGAAACGATTTACCAATTTCCTTCTGTGCCGTTCTTCTCCAAACTGTTTGGGGTCGACCGCGTCATCTCCTGCCCTGGTTCCACTTCAGCGCCCGCAAATCTTAACGCGTTTAATTTTTTTTACTTAATATACAAATTTTTCAAAACAAACTTTTCAAAAGAACCATTAAAAACAGTGCGCCATTTTGTATGCCGTAATGAAATTACATTGTTAAATGATCCACCCATTATTACATGAAGGAAACATTTCACGAATGCAAAACTTTCAAATGACATTAACTTGTTCCAGTCCATCTCAGCGCATTTAAAGACTTTGCAAACGTCTCGTATCTTAAAGATACTTTAGCCGTACGCTTGCAACCCTGCGTTCAAATCCCTGCCTTCTGCGTGTACTCCCCTGCCTTCTGCTCGTTCCCCCGCTCTCGCATATTATGAAAGGTTTTAGTCAGCCCTTTAACGTAGTTGTCATTGTTTTTTATGTATTCGTACAGCCCAAGTAGCCGGCGACATTTGTGGGCCAATATTCGATATAGTCAATGTACCAGACTCTGTCAAGAGTCGCTTCAACAGCTGCCCTGACTGGCGCTTAAGTGTCATGTTAGCTAAATGCCTGGCAAATCCTGGCACAAGTATTTGACGCCTCTTTATGCCTATCAGTGTGTTCCTGCAGCACGGTAGCGGCTTCATGCATTGGCAGTTTAAGTTTACGATAAATGCCTGTCACGGGCACGGCTGTAGTTGTAGCCGGCTCCGTTTGCCGTTCCATAATGCGCTTTAAATATTTTAGCAAAAATGTTACGGCTGCCAGCTTTGATTTTATATATATATATATTTTGCCGGGGTGTGGCAGCTTGTGCTCTGGGTACAATATGTGTACAGATTGTCAACTCCTGCCATAGTCAGTTAGTCATTTAGTCAATGCCGACCGACATGTATTGGCAAACAAGTGGCAGCTAGCTCTCTCTAGTGCGACTACCCAAAAATGAGCTCATCAATGACGGAAATTGATGCCGCCGTCAACGTTTTACCTAAAACCATTTTAATGCGTTCAAATGCGCGCCGAGGCGGCCAAATGCCAAAGCCAAATAGAAAATTTCGTTGAGTTCATGAGTGTCCGTGTCTCGTTGGCGTCAACAAATATGCAACGTTTCCGTGGCCCGCCGGGTTGAACATTTTGCGTGCAACTGCAATGGCAACTGCAACAGCGACCTCGCTACGTTGTTCTAATTGACTTTGGTAACAAAATGCTTTTTAGCCATGTTTAAGCGTCATCATATTAACTGCAGCCAACCGGCCAGTCAGCCAGCCAACCAGCTTTTAGCATCAAGTGTTTGTTCCGGCTTTTGACTGCAGTTGGCTGAAACCGGCTAAATGCACAAAAACTTTGTTAGAATTTCAATTCAATTAAATGTGTCCCACATTTTTGACTCAATTGTTGTTTACACAGATGGACACACACACACAGACACACACTCAGCTGAAGCAGCTGCCATTTTTATTTTTATAGCTGAGCATTTTTTTTTTGGGCTGACCAACTAAGTAGCCCTGGTTGACTGCATTCCTATTTGGCTCAAACTTTGTTAACTGCACTCGACAATTCTCTGGCAATCACAACGGTGCGTATACGCGACAATATTTGCGCTGCAATTGTGTTGTTGTTGTTGTACTGGTTGTTCTGTGGGTAATTGAATTTAAGTGCGCGCAGCCATTTTGTATTGCAAAGTCAATGACATGATGACGCTCTTAACTGACCACTAAAAAAAATAAACACACCCACACACACACACACACCGTGCATAGTTTTTGGCCAGTTACGTTTCTGTTTGTAGCATCATCATCATCATCATCATCGTCGTCGTCATCATCAATTTTCATTGTAACGCGATTAGGCAGGTTTCCCATTGCACTGCGCTCTGTCTTGCTGTCAGTGCAGCAAGCATATGAGTTGGTTCTGTTTTTCCAGCTTTTTGGAACTGCTTCTAACTTCATTTAGCACGCCATCAACGCAAACTCCCGCGGGCATTTATAAATGATGAACGCGCACACTCTACGGGCTGCTCATACTCAAACATATTTCGGGATTATGTGAACACTTGAAAAAATACTCGAGTTCAAAAGTAAACTAAATGCTTGGGAATTAAACGCAGTTAATTAGGGAAATCGTTTGCGAAAAGTGTTAGGAACTGTACAAAGCCGCTTCGACTTGATAATTTGCAATCTGCTTCGATAAACTCCAAAGAGCTCTCTCGTTGTCGTTTTCGACAAATGTTAGGAACTGTACAAAGCCAATTTGGCTTGATAAATCCTAAAGAGCTCTCTTGTTATTTGGATCTATTGACAAAGCTAAATCTAAGTTTCTTACGAAATTTGAGCAAGCAATTTTAAGCAAATCGCCGCCATATTAGCGGCACTGCTTGAACTGCTTTGGTGAAATGGCGATCTACCACCTGTTGAATCTATGCCGCTGTTAACCATTTGACAATAAATTCATTAAATTTATTGTTAATTTTATCCTTTTAAAGACTAAATTTTTCTACATAAACTAAATTTCGTATGAAAAGGGGCCCAGATGAAATCTTTTCACAGAAATTAAAAAAAAAAAAAAAAAATGTTGCAAATCGAGTCAATACTTAAATTAAAATTTTGCACAATTTTAGTTCACATAAAAAACTTTATTTTTCTGGCATGTACGGTAGCCACCAAGTGGCATTACGTATAGAAATCTAAAGTAGAAAATAGTTCTGGCTCGAACATGTGTCAAGGAGATAATCAGATAATGTCACCCAAAACAAATTTGACTGAGCAGCAGGCTGCCCTCTCTCTGTGCTGGAGCAGAAACTTGGACTTGCACATTAGCGAACCATACAAAATCTGGAGCGAAGTCAAGAAAATAAATACAAAAGAATGGCTGAAGTCATCCTTTATCGCTGGAAACCATAGGCCTATATGGTATAAATATAACAAATAATTCTTAATTGCTATTATATAAAGGGTGATTTTTTAGCAACAAATTTTTTGGCAACTGTTTTAAACAGCTGACGCGGCTAACGTCTCTTGTATTATCGTCAAAAATATTTAGTTCGGTCAATAAATTAACTTTCAAATAATTGAACTTGATCGAAATTTATGTTTGCAAAGGCAAGGGCTTCATTTTTAAGTAAAGTCAAGGGCAGCTTATTTCCGTCTAAATGGTCACCTAAACATATATACCAAAAGAGCCATCTCTTTGAACCAAATGTAATGTATGAACGAGGATGGGCCTACGTTCCTTAGCAGTGCCGTTCCCATGGGTCTTTTGTGCCCGCTTTCTTCTAGTTCAAGTTTAATGTTCTCAGAAACGTAGTCAGACCAGTCTGCGAAATATCAGCTGCTTCTCACTGAGAAAGCAGTTGCCTAGCAACTTGCTCTCCTTCGCGTCAGGGCTGGGCAGTTGGTGATTAGGTGTTCCATTGATTCGACAACCACCTCACAGAATCTACAATACATGTTCTGCTGCTAACAAGGCCCATATTGTGTGAATGATCTTGCAGGGAAAGTGGCCTATGTCCTATTGAAGGATAGCGCTTTCTTGGCTCTTGCTGCATCAAGGCACACAAATCTTTTTGAGTGTCTGAGAACCTCTAGCTTGTTCCAATGCCTTGCTATCTTGTCTTCTAAAAAAATGAGCAACCAAGAAGAACCGGCAATGCTTTCTGAAAATGTCTCGGTTTGCTGTGCATTCTGCGCGGGTGAAGCGCCACTGAAACACAACATTATTTTGAATGGGCAGAACTACCGTGCCATGTTCGCAATCCTTTGGAGAGACAAATTGAAAGAACTCGATCGTTGTTCTGCTCGTAAAGCTGTTAATAGGGATATCTTCATACTCTGCCTTTGGAGTGCTGACCTTAATCAAGGGAAATAAATTAATTTTTCTTTTTTATAGATTTTTTAACTGCTTTGAAAATTATGCTGGCGCCATCTGGCGCAAAAGCACTGCAACTGCATATTGAACGCTTCATATAAAAGAGAGGAGAGATGATGATCTCTTCTTCTTCTTAGCTAAATATCTGCTACTTTACTACCAATTTTCTCTCAGTGTAGTCATATGTCTATTTTTAGAGTTTTCGAGCTCTGATTTTGCAGACAGGGCGCATCATTTTTCTATGGCAACATTTTACGTTGAATAATTTATTTCTACATATTTTGATTGTGGCTGTATTTGTTGTTGCAATTTCTGTTGTTGTTGTTGTAGCCAGTTTTGTTGTTATTTTTAATATTGTTGCTGTTGTTGCAACAACGTTTTTCATATTTTTCGAAATGTTCGAATCTATCTTGGCTGGCCATTGTTTGGCCATTTTTATGTGGTTGCCGCTTTGCAGCTCATGATAGGCAGCTGCTTTTTTTTTATTATTATTATTATATTGTGGCTTTGATTTATGATGTAAAAAAAAAACAATAAAATGTTAGCAAATAAAAGAAAAAACAACAAATACAAGAAGAGCTTACCATTTGCTTTTGTTAAGCTTCTATATGGCTTATTGAACCAGTCGGCAAAAAATTGCAAAAAAAAAGTTCCCCAAAAAAAAGTGAATGAAAATGAATGGAAATTTGTTTTTCATGCATTTAGAGCAATTAGCCTGAAAGTGTATGCAACGCTGCTGCTATTTGGCATTAAGTTGGCCAACATTGAAAACCGAAATTGGAGCTCTTCTGGGGTTCTTTGGGTTTTTACTTAATTTTCTTAGTTGCTTTTGCTGCTGCTCTTGCAATGGGGCTAACAATGCCTTGGCCATAAAATGCAACTCAATCAGGCACAGCAGCCGCTAATGAAGCAATTTTCGTTAAAAGCTGAATACACCTATTTGTCCGTGCACCTTGTGCACCATCCCTGCGCAGCAATCCTAAACCAAACTGAGTGAAGCATTGGAAGAAGCCTTGGCGTGTTGTGCGTGTTGCTTTCAAAGCTCAAATTGCAAGTGCCAGCAGAAGTGCAAGACGTTAAGGCAGACCAGCCAATGCATTCGGCCTTGCTAACTGCTTTGGCATTACTACGACGACTACGACTACCACTTCGCGAACCCCTCCGGCTGGCTAGCAACTTACTTTGGCTTGGGCCAACACGCTTGGCTTTGCAATTATCCACAAACTTGCTGCGGTACGTGCGAATTTATTGATAGCGATATTTTTGCAGCGTTGAGGCAGAGCTCAAGTGTATGTGGGGGCCATGGCATTGCTAAGTGCATTTTACATTTCCGGTCAATGGTGTTGACCTTTTCCACATCTCCGTTGTATTTATTCTCATCGGATAATAGAAACTCCTGCGCACAATCGCTTACATTTCTTATTACATTAGCGCGCATTTGCTCTGCTTTTCATTTTCGTTTGCCATTACGTTTTAGTGCTTTTTATTTTAATCATCCACCAGGCGGATATATTCACTTTATGGAGTAGTTTGGTAGAAGTTCAAAGGATTCGCTGATTTCGTGGAAGTTATAGTATAGGACTTGGTTATGTGAGCTTATCTATAACAAATGGTCTCTATCTTTAAGAAGAGTTTTATAGTTAAAAATTGTGAAACCTAAAAAATTATTTGTGTAGCCTTGATAGTGTACCCGCCTCAAAATCCGAAAGTCTTTGGGTTCATTCCAGCCTGCAGCACTGTTGCTTTTGCCCAGCACTGACATAGCTAGCAAATAAACTCTATTTACCTAAGGAAACCTCTATACCTCTATTAATTAAAGTCGTGAGTATTCGGCTAAAAACTATAGGTCTCTGTTCTCTTCGAACAGCTATTAATAGAGATATCTCCACTCTTTGCCTTTGGAGCGATGACAGCTTAGGCAAGCGGAAAAATTATTTTTTTTTTTAACTCCTGCAGTACCAATTGTTTTTTCCTCTCATACTAAGATTCTTCAGCGAGAGACTTTTTTATTTTAATTATCCGTCACTCTTCTATTTTCTATTAGAACTTTGGTGCCTAGATAACGCAAAGTAGATCACTTGGGCTGGGGTTAGAGGAGGCTGTAGTTCTATACCGTCTCGCCATTTGACAATTGAAGTGAAAAGATCTAAGGACATGAAGTGCATGCTCTTTTTTCAAGTTTATTGCATTATAATCTTCTCTTATTATCTTATTGTGGGGCCTCGTAGCTTAGTGGGTAATACACTTGCCTTCTAAACGCAGGGTCATGGGTTCGAATCCCACTCATGGCAAGAGGCATGACCACTCCAACGTCCCTTTCTACTTAATAGAAAGCTTTTTTCCATTTGCACAATGCCTGTCAACAATTTCTGGCAACCCCCCTTGCCCCACTCTTCACCCCCCCCACGCTAAATGGAGGGTACACCATAGAACCAAGCGCCATTCATAGCTTTTCGGCGTACAGCAACAACACCAGCTAGAATGCCAACAATTAAAAAAGACTGTATCGCCCAGCCTTTCCGCGCAGCCAAGCGCAGACGCCACTCCCAGAAGGCGTCAGGTGGCAGCCCCACCACTGGGATAAGTCGCATCTGGCCAATCACCAGTTCGATCGGAAAAACTCAACACCAGATTATAGAAACCAACACAAGAGAATTAAACATAAAAAACGGCTCCCCAAATTCGATGACGTCCAAAGGCATTTTCAAAAAAAAACGGACACGAATAGGACAATGGAACGTCTGAACCCTAAAAGGAACCACCAAGATTAGCACAGTTCGAGGAAGAAATGGAGAAACTGCAGATAGCGATAGCTGGCATCCATCCACAAGGCAATAGACGGATCGGCAGACCTAAGGCGACCTGGAGAAGATCCATCCTTCAAGAACTGACCCAGGCGAACATGGGACAGAGCTAAAAAAAAACAGACGGCGCAAATTAGGGTTCGATGGATGGCTCTTGTAGAGGCCCTAAGTTCCCAAGCGGAATAATAAGGAAAAAAAAAATCTCTTATTATGAGACTAACAGGAATTATCCAAATTTTATCATCTCAGATTAATTACAATGGTACACAAGCATTGGTTGTTTCGCGAACGGAGGCGCTTGGAGCGTTCTAGAAAAAAAATCTTCGCAAAATCTTAGGTCCCTTGTGAATTGGCGACGTCTATCGTATCCGAATGAACCATGAAATGTATGAGATGTCTATAACGATATAGATGTCGTCTTGTATGAACGAAGATGCTCCAGCAAAGAAGGTTTTCAATACGAAAATCAACGAAGGAAGACGAAGGTCGTTCCCAAGCTCAGATGGAAAGACCAAGTGGAGGAAGACCTATTGCAGTGACCAACTGGAGAAGACGCGCGCTAAGCAGGAGCACTTGGTGAGATCTAATATGGTCGTCTGTAACCCGATAACGGCTTGTGATGGCCAAATAAAGTAAAGTAAGATTAATTACAATGGGGAAATACTTGTATTAAATAGAAACGGGACTAGGATTTCTTGGAGAATCTTTGCGCTTCAGTCAGCTCTGACTGCAGATTCACGTCGGCGACTTGGCGAGACGATTATCATGTGCAGCTAGCTTTGCTTGGTGCTTACTCTTCTTCACCTCCATTTCCACGTTGATAAGATTTATGTGGATGTCTCATGAATGTTTTCGCTGCATATACCATGAAGTCCCAGAGTGCATGATGCTCTGGCTTCGGAGCAATGACAGTGTTATATTTATTTCAACTCTTCTTAACGTTACTTTTAAGTTTTTTAGAAAATACAAATTTTGGGTAAGGATTCTTCCTGCTGTTTTTCAGAATTTTCCAATTTTTTGGTATTCTTTACTTAAAACTTATAAATTTTAAAGATTTATTCATTTTTTTGCATTTTTTATAAAAGAAGAAACATATTTTTATGGTTAAAAATTTGTATTAAAGCTTAATGGTTCAATTTCCAAAAGAATAGTGTAACAATGATTTCAATTGATTATGTAGGCGGAATTCAATAGTTTTCATTTTTCAGACTTGAACTCTTAAGCAAAAAATATAAGTATTTGAAAAAAAATAACTATTAAACAGAGGATTCCAGTTGCTACTAGGAGTATTGAGTACAGCAATTAATGCGTCAAAGCTTTAATTTCAAGAGAAACGTTTAAGAGAAGATCATGACATTTATACGGTATAAGTTCATATAACACAGGGGCCAACCCCCTACTGGCTTAAATTAGGTAAATGTTTAAAACTTGGCAAAAAATTGCGATATGGTACAATGTGATTAAAAATTAAAATTTCTTAAAATAGAAAATTGTTGTACGAAAATTCAAGCCAGCTGTTTTTATATATTTTAATATTTTTTATGGCAAGATTTAAGTCAACGATCTTATTCAGTTATTTGTTAGCAAAAAAAATCTATTTTCAACTCACAAACCTGTGAAAACGATGACCAAACTAATTGAATTGAATTCGCCAGACTTGGATCTCTGCGATTACTACCTGAAAAGATAGCACTGGTAAAGGCTTTCACTGGAACGATGAAGTTATTGCCGAAACTGACGCCTGTTTTCAGCATTTTTCGGCCAACTATTTCAAAAAGTATATCAAATGCTGGATAATCGTTGTAACCGCTGTATCGAGCTTTAAAGAGATTGTGTTGAAGAATAAAAGTTACAATATATTTCCGAAAAAATTGGGTATTTCAATCTTTTCAATCCGTCCAATATACCTAATTAACTACAACATCGTTCGGATTTGGCTGTAAACTATAGATCCCAGTTCTCTTTTAACAGCTATTAATAGTGTTAACTTCATGGTCTGGCCTTGGGGCAGAATAGTCAAGGGGATACAATGGTGGATACAATGGGGGATATGTAGGTTCCATTTTCTGTCGTTTCTAAAATATATGAAAAATCTACAGTATCTGTGGTTATCTATAGTAACTTTGATATCTATAGCACCTCTGGATCTATAATATCTGTTTTATAATATCCTAACTATCCGTTCAAACCGAAGGGCATTCGTATCTTTGTAGTATTTTTGTTCTCTTTACGAATCCGTACTATCTGTGGTATCTATAGTAACTGTAATATCTTTAGTATCTCTGGATCTAAGGTATCTGATCCCTAATATCGTAACTAAACCATCTTATCCGTTAAAATTGGGAGTATCGTACCTTGTGGTATATGTGATATCTTTAGTAACTATGATATCTATAGTATCTCTGGATCTATAGTAACTGTTTCGTAGTATCCTAACTATCCGTTCAAATTGAAGTGTATTCGTATCTTTATGGTATATTTGGTATCTTTACTAACTGTTGTATCTGTACTATCTTTGGTATCTATAGTAACTATGATATCTACAGTATCTCTGGATCTATAGTATCTGATTCCTAATATAATAACTAAACAATCATATCCGTTAAAATTGGGAGTATCGCACCTTGTGGTATCTTTGATATCTTTAGTAACTGTGATATCTATGGCATCTCTGGATCTATAGTAACTGTTTCCCAGTATCATAATTTACTCTAAATGCAGAGCATTCGAGTCCTTGTCTTGCTCGCTTCACTTTTTCTTTCGATTTAGTTTCGCTTCTTGGTTCGCTTCTTTTCTGCAATTTACGTCACGCGCTGCTATTGAGACGATGACTGTGACTCTAACTGCGTCTGCGACTTGGCATTGGCGTTACGTATATAGTACTCCGTTTTGGGCGTACGTGTCGCCCAGTTGTTGTTGTTAGCAGCAGCAGCAGCAGCAGCACCGACCAGCGCAGCTTAGCTGCAGTTTAAAGGTTCAAGTGTTAGTGGGCCAACACTTTGAACTTCGTTCAAGTTGTTCTGTAATTTTTATTAGCTTTGACTTAAGAGGCGCACACACTCAAGTGCGCCATTCTGCTGTC
This sequence comes from Chymomyza procnemis, assembly GCA_035046065.1. Taxonomy (NCBI): domain Eukaryota; kingdom Metazoa; phylum Arthropoda; class Insecta; order Diptera; family Drosophilidae; genus Chymomyza; species Chymomyza procnemis. The sequence continues at coordinate 12,956,480 of JAWNOJ010000024.1, forward strand.
TCTTACTATCCTTTGGCTTCTATTAAATTGTCATGCATATAAGTATGCGGAGTGGAGTGTCTACCTACCCTTTGCATTGTCTCCTACAAGCCCAACAACACGCATTAAATTACTTCTGCAAATTGCAAACATAAATTTATTTTGGCATAAAACAATTGCTACTTCCGTTTTTTTTCCTCCGCCATTTTGTTTGATGCTACTCAGTCTTTGCGCTTTTTTTTTAAATTTCTTATGAGTTCAGTTACTTGCTCGCTGTTTTCGTCCTTTTTTTTGTTCTGTGACAATTTCATTGCTCAGTTTGTTTCAAATGATAAGTGTCACGTTTGTGTTGTTGTTGAAGCCATTGTTGTTGCTGCAGGCACACACACGTGGGTGTGCGGGTGTGCGTAAGCAAATGCTTTTATTCGCAAATAACAAGTCATAAACATTTGTGCACACACACACACACACACATGCGCACCGCTCCCCTGCAGCTGCCACAGCCCCCCCCTTGCAAGCCATTTACACGCGCTTTTAAGTTAACTTTGGTCCGCCAGCTCGCGCGTTTTGCTTGCGTTTTAAAACGCGCCATTTTAGCCATTTGCCCAGCCGCTTTCAATTCGAAAACAAACAAATAAAAAATGATAAAATTTTTATTGCGCACGCAACACACACAAATGAAGTAAATGGCTTTCACGCATTAGATGACATTGCGTTAAGGGCGTGTTGCATGTATTGCGAGGAAGCACACTCCCACCAGCCCTCTCCCATCAGCCCCAACTCTACTACTAGGCTGACACAAATGGCTTCCACTTTAGGCTTTTGATTGTCACCGTTGTGCCCCTTTTTACCTTTATTGTATACTATGTCTGAATCTTTATATGAGCTCTATCTGTTAAATGGCTAAAAGGGTATATTTGGTTTGCTTGTAACTAAGTAACAGTTGGCAGAGAATGTAAAAGCTTTCCAAGTGATTTTTTTTTTAGAATCAAGAATTATTAGAAGACTAATTTATGCGAATTTTGTATCAAAGTGCGCGAATAGTTGGCAGACCGCGTACGAACTGGAAAAGCTTCACAGAGGCGGTACTGCAGAAACAAATTGAGTAATATTTCCTAAAAGCTCAAGGGAAGATGACAATTAAAGACGAGTGTTTTTTTTTTAAACAAGCTTCCTTTAAATTACTGAAAAATCACATAGACCGGCTCCTAAGCCTCGCTTCAATTTTTTATCAATTACTGTTCCACATTGATATCAAAATTGAAAGAAAGATCGAAATATTATTATTTTATGCAACTGGAAATGTTGAGATTTGAAATGTGTAAAAAACAACGTTCATTTATTAACTTCAAAAAACTAAAAATGCTTAAAAGCGTTTCTAGTGGTATCAGAAAATCATAATTTGAAAAATAAATATTGAAAAATAAATTTTTTTCTTTAAACAACAAGAAGTCTTTCGCCTGGTCATATCGCTCGCCAGCCTGTCAGTGCGTTCTTCCTTCAAACAATTCCCTTCCATAATTATTCCATTTTTTTAATAATTGTCTAAAGTTTGTATATATCCTTTCCTTTTCCAATTGGTATTTTCTTGCCGATTTTGAATTTTTCGTATGTTTGGCTGTTTGCGAATTCGAACTTTTCATTCTTCTTATACATAAAAAATGGCAAAAAACTTTTTTATATAAAAGAGGGACTTTTTTCGTTGTAACCCAAATTTTTAAAGTTAAAAAATAGTCAAATATGGCAATAAATTAAGTTTAAATAAACTTTTAGCTCACAGCTTAGGAAAACAAATAAAAGTTAAATATTTTTTACTTTTACTTTTAACTGTAGACCAACTGTCTTCAAAAATATAAAAATTTTGAATTAAGGCTTCACAGTTTATAATAAAGGAATATAATAAAGAGTTTTTTGATTCTATTCCCTTAACATTGATTATATTGAATATTTTTGAATTGCCTCAACTTCAGCTTAATTAAACTAAGCTGGAGTTGAGGCAATACCAATAGCCAATAAGCAGTCGCCCAAGCTGCTGAGCCATCAAATCATTATAAAACCAATATGGGCCTACAGAATCCAACTATGCGGAATTGCCTTCAATATTTCAACTTGGAAATAATCTCGTGGGGCCAACTAGACCATGACAACGTGACTGTTGAAAAGCAGCTGGATGCTCGCTGGCTCCAAGAAGTAAGAAGAGAAGTCAACACTAGATGCACTGAGAAACTGCACAACCTGATGAACAACTTCCAGGCTTCAAGTAGACTACGAAACACATACTCCCTGACCTTGAATAGGCACTAAATTTATTATATCTCAAACGCTACCCTGAAGCAATCATAAATGATAAGTTGCGATAACGTCGCAGTTGACGCATATTCAAAAAAATTATTGTTTAAAAAGAGAGGATCTTACACATAAGAAACCCTAAGGATAACGAAAAAAAACAATTTTTAATGAAAAAAATTCTTTGCATTGAAAGATTTTTTGTCTTTTTATATGAAAATCTTTAACCAAATCCCCTGCTTGCCAATAATCCCCGGACACAAATTGTTGGTATTAATGATGATCGAATTAAACTGTTAAATATATTCTTATTCCACAGATCAATTTCTCGTACAAAAATAAAATAAAATATTTAATAAATGTTAAAATTAAGTTCAAAACTACTGAAATATAAAATTTATAAAAATGCCTATAAAATTCAAAATTTAGTCCGCAAAAAGGACTTCATTCAGATTAGGTCAATTCTATTTTGTTATTTTTTTCTAAATATCTGAAAATGTCACAAGGGCAAAAAAAATTCTTGTTTCAGGATTGTTTTAAATGATAAGTGATTAGAATTATTTATCAAACACAACATGTTGATAATAATGTAATTATTCGTAAAGAAAAACTTTTTTATAACGTAAACAACTTGTATGATTATTATCAAGTTGTAAAAGTATTTTCAACGTCACGATGATAATTGGCTTATCAACTCATTAATGTGTCATAAAAATACAAGTTCTAAACAAATATTTAATTTTGGAAAAGTTTTAGAGTAGCAGCAACACTGTCGATATGTCAGCTAAATAAGAAATCAAAAGAATTATAAACCCTGACATTGTGAAGCTTTTTCAACAAATTCGATTATAACTCCAAACCATTTATCTTGGTTGAGCTCACAAAGGTAAATGGATCTATCAAAAACTCGGCAATTATGTCTTTATTAGCAATTTATTATGTAAAAATATTATATTCCGTAAAACGCTTCAACTTTAGTCGAGATAATGAGCGAAAAAATTGAGTTAAAGGTTGGCCAGCGAAGCAAGTAGGGGATTGGGCTACTATGCTTACATTTTTTTTTTACAGATTTAACTTTTTTTTAACAAAAACCTCCAAAAAAATCGTATTTCGAAAAACTAAGTAGCTAATTATAATTATTTTGTATTATATGAAGAACGAATTACTTCAATCTCAGATGATCCCAATGATAGCGACGCTTTGACGCCTGTATTGGTACATCTCTAATGGTCCTTCCAGAACCATACCTTTTAAAGCCAATGGGCGACTCAAAACTTGGATATTTGAATCAATATCAAAATAATAAGGATTCCCTTACAGATTTATGGCCTTCTAGAAATTCTCAATATAAACAAATATTATTCGATAAATCGTTACCTTGAAAGATAACTAAATTCAAGCTGAAAATTATACCCCCCCACTTATTAAAGAGTATACCATTGTCGTTAGTTTCGCAATCTACACGCAACGCATTCTTTTATGACATTTGATTAGTTGACACTTTTCATGCGTGCCAGAACCCAGCTCTCTTGCCATCTCCAAATCCATCTCCAAATCCATGACTTACACGATGCATAACAAGTCAAATACTGAGAGCACGAATTCAGTAGATTTGTACAAAAATAGCTTTTGAGTGCTGGCAGGCATTTGGGAACAATTTTGTTGTAATTTTTCGAAATTTTTGCATACTTTTTGTAGCATTTAATTTTATGAAATATTAGCTAATGGCATAAGATTGAGGCGCAAACCAGACGGGACCCAGAAATGTTGGAACCACACACACACACACGCACAGTCACACACAAACCAACATACAAATAAAACAAATACAATGTAAGTTTCCTTACTCATTGTCTATGAAGTTTCTAAATGGAATTTAATTTCCGGATTAAAATAGACATTTCATGCATTAGGGCTAAACTACTATGAGCAGGCAGACAGACGATGCTACCAGTTTTGTATACCCAAACTATTTTTCTCACCCACAACCGTATGGGATTCCTTTCCAATATAGTATGGCATGGTAAAGTATAGTTTCTCTATATATAAGGCTTTTGTTCAGGCAGCAGAATATTCAACATTTGCGGTTGGCTCTTGGCATTTAAAGCTTTTGTTTTTGGGCCTACAATAGAACCGTTGCCAAAATGTTGCTATTATTGTTGATATAATAAGCGAGGCTGGGTTTTTAAGTTGTGGCAAATGGCGAAAAAGTGCTAGCTTTTGTTAGAATTATTTTTGGATTGGTACATTTTAGGGCAGTTTGAAGGTAGCGTGAAGTTGTAGTCAAAATGTTAAAAAATTATTTTTGAAGATAAAGTTTCCTAGAATTTTATGTGGGAAAAGATCATCTCAGAATCTTTGGAGATAATACTACTTAGACTCTACGTAAAATTTGTTTTGAAAGATTGCTGGTATGAAACTATATTTATTATTAATAAAATACAAAATTTATACTTTTAAGAGATTTGTGTACTTATTTATATACTCTATTGTAAGATAGAGAAAAGTAAGGCGGCTAGTGTATAACAAGATTGAAAAGTAATATTTTTATTATTAATTTCGCTCTAATAGCGATAAATTGGTTTACCTTCAAAACGCCAAAAACTCATCAGTTTCGTTAAAAAACACAAGTCTAGAGATGAAGAGAATATTTGAAAAGTTAAAAACAAATAATGAAGAATGATTGCAACTTTCTAGGAAATTGCCAGTTATGATTCAAAATATAAACTGATAATAATAAAAATATATTAAAAATCTATTTGCTAGCTATGCCAGTGCTAGGCAAATGCAACAGTGTAGCTGTAACCGTAAGCCCTATGCAGGATCGAGTAGGGCAGCCTATATGAAACTTAAAGAAGTGAAATATCGGATATCATTTTAAATACCTTAAGGATTTCATAGAGGCTTTAGAACAGAGCCGGCAAATGGCTGTTAAATGATTTGCCTAATATGGTCGGCACACCTGCAAAATAGTATAGTTAAAAGGGTAGGCCACTTATAACTTTCAACAGGCGTGACAGATACACTTATGTCGTGTCGCTTTGGAAGTATCATTCCAAGACAACTTATACCATGGAACAGTTCACACCACAAAATAGCGCTGAAATTGTTGAGCTTATATTCAAAATAACTGGCCAATTCAGAAAGTCATCAAAATTATCGGTTCTATACCACTGAAAATGCTCAATTAATTGAAGAACAGCCTCTCTGCCAGCAAAATGTAACTGCTTGGCGTAGTGTTTGGCTGGCTATGATCATCAGTCCCTAGTGTTTCGAATGGTACAACAACAGTACTTTTTTTTTGTTGAAAATGGTTTGTATGGCTTCAAAAAGATATCCAAGATGTCACACTACACGTCAAGTGATGGATTTACTCCGACCATTGCTTCGGCACAACTCACTTGGAAAAATGGTAATTTCGACTGGCCACCGTGATAATATGATTTAAAGCCAACAGACTTTTTTTGTGGAAATATTTGGAATCCAAACTATACGCTAATAAGCCAAGGATCATAGCTCAACTTAAAGACAACATACGACGCGAAATTGCAGCCGTATCGAGGGTGGTAATTTACGAGATATCATATTCAATAAGTAACTTAAGCGTATGGTTTTGAAACGAAATAAATGATTGTTAATATGGAAACCAAAAAAGGTCTTCTTCATTCAATTTTGCGAAAACCAAACTTTAAATGGTCTATGCTGCACAAATTCATAACACTCTAAATGACACTAACATTGAGATATTGGTAAGAAATTGTTTATGAAAAAATATTTGTTAAAGACCATTTCGGAAAAAGGGTTTTGGTCAAGCAATTGCGATAAATGATTGTTTACCTGTGGGAGTTTGGCCTCGTATCCCCATTACGGTTTAATATTTCATCTCTGTGGTTTCTGATCATCTCTTCTCACAACATACATAAGAACATCTTCAAAACTTGTAACCTAAAAAATCGTATTATCTGCAGCTCAGTCTAAGCGTCAAAAGTAATACTTAATTTTATTTTTCAACTTTTTTCAAGTCAAGCTGTAATCTTAATATTAAACTTAGTTTTCAGTTTTTACCAACATTTTTCACAACTACAGTTGCCAACCCTCGTAATCCCATATTTTATTGTAAAATCCAACATACAGTGAGCTCAGTTGCCTTTGGGTTTGTGCACAACACTTTGATTGAGACATGACAGCAAGCCAAACAGATTTATGCCTTGTCTCAAGTTATTAATGTAATTTACTCTCAAACACACACACACACAGCTACTCTCACATAGATACACACATGCACCCAATAAAACACCCACACAATGTCAAAATGCTATTGCACACATTGATAATGATGAACATTGACAACAATTCGGGGTTTTCTTTGGCTTATAAAATGGCCACAAAATGGAAAATGCCAAATGGCGCTGACCAGTTGAAGGTCTTCCTCTATTTCGAGCAAGAACCAAAAAAAAAAAAAAATAGAAAATTTATAATGGACAGAAAATTACCGGAAACACAATTACAAAGAAAACAAAAATATGCTCCAGATATGAAATCAAGCCAAACAGACATTGCTCCAACACAAAAAATTATAGAAGGAAACACGCTGCAAGGGTTTACAGAATAATATCATTAGACAGGTGGGAAAGATATCCTCCACCGCAACTTGGTGCCAGACAATAAAAATTTGGCTGTGTTTACTTTAAAATAAAGTCGACAAAAAATGCAGTGAGTAGGATTTAGTTGAGGAATAAAGCTTGTGGGATACTCTGTCATTGAAGCTTTTTATATAATTTGATAATTTGTTGGGAAGTATATAAGCTTGTTAGTTTGGAAAAAAATAAAATTGAAATTTTAATGCAATTTTGAGTTTTTTATTCATAAAACTAGAGGACCAGGACCCTGCTCGCTTTGCTCAACAATTTCTACATCAAGTCAGGCTTAAGTAGTATAAGTTTTAATTTTTTGAGATAAACATATTTTTGACTTAGTTGAAAAAGTCGAACTTCAGCTTAGCAATACTGGGGATATACCTATTTATAGCTGTTCGCAGAGAATAAATCCGAAAGGAGGTGTCTTTTGCTAATAAAGATTCTTTTGGACAAATTGTGATTTGCTAACGATGTCAATGCTCGGCTCATACAGCAGTTCCTTACTATGTTTGCAAAAGGATGCAGTTGAAAATTGCTCCCGATGAACATAAAAAAAATGATACAGTTCGATTCATAATTCAAATAAAACTTATTTTCGAGTTCATTTTGACAGAAACGGCTTCATATATTTTTCTTTTACCAATACAAATTTGTTTTTTGACAAATAGAGATTTGCTTGCCAAAGCTAAGTAAATCAGAAGTGCATATCTATATTTCAGTAAAACAAAAGGATCCGTGAATATTTAAAATAATTTATTTGGTGTAGTTCTATTTATATTTTAAAATAAAACCAGTTTTCCGAATTTAGTTTCCAAAAAAAGGTAGATATATTTTTTTTCTGATAAAATAAAGGGTAATTTTTTAGTAACTTTATTTTTGGCAAAATTTTTTTAAGACTTGAGCCGTTTTAGATGCTGTATTTTACTGTCAAATATATTTAGTTTGCTTCATAATAAAATTATGATCTTACCAGGGACGAATTTAAATAATTTGACATTAGTTGATCTAAATCTCCTGTCAAAAATGACGGAAATCTTGGAATGACGGCTTCAACCCGATTTGACTTTAGTTCATCTAAGTCTCCTGTCTAAAATTATAGACTTGCCGGTAACTTCCAACTTAATTCTTCAATTCTTTTTCTTGCCAAAATTGTTTCTTTAGATTTTGTGGATTAAGCTCAACACCTATTTCTTCTGGCGATATGTTTGCTCTAATACGTTTCTATAAGTAATTTTCCTTCCAAGTCTTGTTCTAATTTGCGTGCCCCACACACCATCTCATTTTCATTGACTACATTTATTCAAAAGTAGCCCATATTTGTTAGCACCTTAAAAATAATTTCCCAAGCCATATCTACAGAAATACTACACTTATAGAAGGAAACATCTCAATTATTTAATTTAATCAGCGCATACTTCAAATAGCCCCACACAAAAGAGATTGGTGGCGTTAGATTGGATGAACTTAGTGGCCAGTTAAAACAGCATTGATATGACTCACCTGGCGAACAAAGGTCGCTGTAAACCCATTCTTTGAACTGCGTTGTGGCATCTCGGGCCGTCTTGTTGAAGCCAGAAACCATTCAGGCCAATTTCATGAATAAAAGACATCACAAGATCAATTATCATTGGTTGATAATGCTGGTCATTGTGGTTGCTCTATCATACCTAAGAGTGATGTTTTATTGGCTGACGCGCTAACACTAGATGGCGCCAGCAGTATTGATAGCTATAATATTGAACCCTAACCCGCAATGTATTTGCCAAACCTGACATATTGAGTCATTCGACGTCCACCTTAAAGCCTAATTAAAATTTTTTCTCAATATACAATACCTGTAATTATTCTTTTAATAATTTCCTAAATATTGATACTTCAAGGATATATTTGGGCTTTTGTAAATGTTTATTAAAATATATATACAATAAATATTTGCTATCCTCTATGTAGTACGCCTAACAGAAAGTTCTTCGAGTGTGCAACATTGCTCAATTCATCATTATACAGCTTCTCTTCATATCCTCATTCAAACTTAAATTAAAAACTTATCATAAAAATTCCGACTTTTTGACAGGTTTGACCAAAATTTAATTAAAACTAAAAAAACTTTAAAACATAAAAATACATGTTTCTTTCTCTTTTTAAGGCGTTCAATGGCGTTTTGTTGGTGCATTTTTTTTTATTATATTTTCTGCTCATATTAGCACCAATAATAAGTGGGTCAACGTTGCCCGAAACTATGTGTGTAGTGTCCACTTTTATTATTTTCTTCTTTTAATTAAAAGATAAGATACACGCCGTTGACAAGATAGCAGCAATCTAATGAGAATCGGACAGGCAAGTGCTGCAGTTCCTTCCGCAGTTTCGCTGCTTTAGAACTTGGCCAACCTTGGCGATTTTTATAATACAAAATTTCTACTACTTCTGCCCCTTTTAGAAGTCCAAGCAATTACCTGGCAGTGACCTCCAGGCATGATTTTGGCAGAGTTGCAAAGGCGAGGAAGTGATGGATTATTGAAACAATTTATTTATAGGGTTCCAAAAGCTACTATCTGAATATATATATTGGCTTTCAGATCAACAATCGTTGAGCTTGTCATTATAGAAATGAGCCATTATATTAAAAGACCTTCCCAATAAAGTCTGCAGACGTTCGATTACAAGTTAACGCATGCTGTGTGGTATGAGGCATCATCGCTTGTTAGCCAACACGACTTCTATTTTGAGGAGAAAATAGTTTGAAGCGTTATTTTGTAGCGTACGCCATTCACAATAACATATCGGACTTTACTGTATTTAAAAAAAGAACTACGATCCAATGTAGTCACTGGATCACAATGCAAACCAAATCGTAATCTTTTCATGATACATTGGTAGTACTTGGAATATTTTTAGTTGCTCTTCATTTCAAAAGTGTCCGCACATCTTACCAGGGACGAATTTAAATAATAATCAAAAATGATATGTCAGTGCTGTTCTTTTTTAAGACAATTCATAATTTTATTATGAAGCAAACTAAATATATTTGACAGTAAAATACAGCATCTAAAACGGCTCAAGTCTTAAAAAAATTTTGCCAAAAATAAAGTTACTAAAAAATTACCCTTTATTTTATCAGAAAAAAAATATATCTACCTTTTTTTGGAAACTAAATTCGGAAAACTGGTTTTATTTTCTATAATAATTTATACTATGGAAGAGTTCACACCAAAAGAACGCATTGAAATTTTTCAGATTTACGTAATCAAAATTGTCAGTACTTTGCATTGAAGATGCCCAGTTAATTGAAAAACAATCTCTTTACGAACAAAAAGTGACTGTTTGGTTTGGTGTTTGTGCGGATATGGATATCGGCCCCTATTTTTTGTGAAGACCATGATAGAGCAACGACATTGGCCAGCAATATCGAGCAATGATAATACATCTTTTGAAGCGTTTTATTCGTTAGAATGGTCTGAATAGTTCCTGACTTCAACAAATGCCTCACTGCAAGTCAAAGAATGGGTTTGTTGCAAGCATTGTACCCAGACGAGTCATACCAGAAAATCCTGATTTGACTGGCCGCTAAGATCACCCGATCTAACGCTTCTAGTCTCTTTTGTGTGGAGCTATTTGGAGTACAAGGTATATGCTGATAATCCAAGGACCATTCACATCGACCGATACGTTGGTCAAAACAATTACAAACTCCAAAAAAAAGAGCACATTTTGTGCTCAAGGCCAAACGCGCTGTCATATTCAAAAAGTTGTCATAAACATATCTCCTTAATCTCAAATATATGATTATCAAAATAAAAGTAAAAAAGGCAATATGTCAACAAATGAGTTCTCGAACTTAAGTCAAAGTAAGTTTTTCCAATAAAATGAGCATCATCTGATGCAAAAAAAATTGATACCTAATAGAGAAAAGCTTATAAACTTGCGAGAAAGGGTGCTGAGAGCCTACTTTGTCTTTTATTCCTGTGTTAGGAAACTGTATATACACAAAAACATTTTCCAATTAGTCACGCAGTAAGAACGTATGTTGTCTGGGAGCCATGGGATAAGCGAAAGCAGGAACTTTGCATGATAAGTTTGAAAGAATGCGGATAGTACGAATTTCATAACGAAATTAAAGAAAATTTTACAAATAATTTAAGCTGCAGGTAGAAACATTCTTCAAACAAAGCAGCCAGGGACTTAATGAGTTTAAGATCTCCAAATAAATGCGCAATGTATGAATTTCAAAAGTAATATATCAACCAATGGATAAATCCGAGAATTCAGATACTTAAGTCCACTTAAAATCTCCCTATTAGTTAAGTATCACTGCACATATCCGACCACACAATCCCAATTATCTATGTTGTATCGATTACAAATTTCCGGTAGCATATTAATCGAACTAATGCCCAGCACTTAAGTAGGCTATTATCGTTTGCTAAAAGCAATTCTACCTTTCAATTTATATAAACTCGGACTAAAGTCCTTTATTGTTGGTTCTATCAAGTTAGAACAGAGAGCTTTGTGCCGACAATAGTTTGTTCGTTCAACATGCGAAGGCTTTAGACCAAAATGCTTTAAATATGCAGCAGCAGCAGCAGGGAAGGGACGACCGCAGCCCGGGACTTGTGAAAATTGTCGGAAACACCTAGTTTCGTGTGCCATTGTTGTTGGAAAATAATTTTCATTTTCATTGTTTATAACAACAGCCAAAGAAAAGCAGGCAAAAAAAAAGAAAAAGAAAAAAACACAAAAACCTAGATGGGTTCGCCTGATGAGCCAGTAAGCCCGATAGGCTCCTTTGCAGGTTAAGGTATACCAAGAGCTGCTGGTGGTGTTGGTGGCGGTGGTGGTGGTGGTGTTGGTGGTAGTGGAGGTGGCACTACTGGTAGTAGTTGTGCTCACAGTGCAACTAGGCGTATAACAAATTTAGGCTTCAAGCCAAACAAAATTTTTAGAATTTGTTGGCCAGGTCTGGTAGTAGCTTGGCCTGCATGTGTGAGTGTGTGTTGCTTTGTTTTAATAATGAATGAATGAATGAATGCATGTGTGTATGTGTCTGTATGGAGTATGTGTGAATGAATGAGTTCTTGGTAACACGTGTGTGTGTGTGTGCGTGTGGCTGGTTAAGCTGTAAGCTGCAAGCATAGGAGAGCGGGTCAAAACGCAGTGCAGTATCCTGGGCAGGTTTAACATGAATTATTATGTGCGGAAAAGTTTTATGATGCTAGCTAGCAGTTAGGGTCCAACCCTTGGCCAAGTAGGCGCCACTGCAGCCACACACACGCACACACGCACACACAGCGGATGTGCACACCAACGAACTAACACATATTACGTATACGTAATGCTCTGCTTAGCCGTAGACGTGGCGACTGTAAATCTGACTCTGACTTCGTTTGGCTTGGCTTGGCTTGTATCTGTTACGTCCAATTTGTTTTAATTGCGCAAAGTAGTTGGCAACACTATTAGTGTAGCCAATTAATTTTAATTTAACAAGCTGCCCCACTAACGTCTCGTCTACCCCGCAGCACTTTTTCAACACACTCCCTCCACCCATACACACACAGTTCATTATTTTACTTGCCATTTAAAACACTTTTGCACATTTGTTGCTAGCAAAATTTATTAAAACTTAAACAGTTTTCATTAGTAAGATTTTTCACATATCCTTTTTGTTTGTTAGTGTGCGGCCACAGCTACATCGTATTTGGGTGGCAGCGTGGAGGGCATGGCTTCATAGTTCTGCACCATGGCTGGTTGACTTTGTTGGAAATGCATAGAGGTTTGCGCAGGCGTTACAACCTGTGCTGCTTGTACAGCGGGCTGTGGTGCTGGTGGCGCCACCACAATGATATTCTGCTGACCACGGCGACAACGGCGACAGGGACGTCCCCAGATCCAGGGACGCGCCAAATAGAGCACGCCGCGGCGGTGGTAGCATTCGCAATGTACATTAATTTGATAGTCGCCCATTTTTATGATATAAGTTTCGTTTTTTTTCTTTTGGTATCGTTTTGTTATGACTTTCGTTTGACTACTGTTTGTTTGTTGGCCAAAACGATTTCATTTATAACGCAAATTATTTTACGATGTTGCTTATGTGCTGCAGCACTTAAGTCCTACTGGTGGTATCTTATCATTTCGTGGCCGTCGCGTTAATGGATGAGGGCTCAGTTTATTGTGATTCATTGTAGATACATACATAAGCAGGCGTAGCTTGAGCATTAGAACTGTCAAGGGGGTCGTTTGTTTGAGCATGTGAGTCATAGAGCGGGAGCATTCCCAAATATGGGGCTTGCCCAAGTTATGCGCTAAGCTGTTCGGTTGAGTCATTTAGGATTGAGGGCGTTTGTTGGGCTTAGTTCGGAGGTAATGACATTGTTTGCTTAATTTCATATGCAGTTGTAATTGGTAGTTGATAACCATTCAATAGTATATCAATTTTATCTATTAAAAATATTGCAAATTTTTTAAAGTAATAGACAATCTTATTTGTATTGCTCCAAGGCTAAGAAAGGATGCTGCCCTTTAAGCTTTTTAAGGTTAAAGTCTCAAAGCGGAAAAAACACTGGTAAAAGCTTCTTCTTATCCCATAACCACAGTGAAATGCAAGACATGCTGAACGCCCTTGCGGCTGTCTCTGCAACAGCTGGTTAAAAATGCCAGAAATCAGACTCTGATAAACAGCTATACTCTTCAAAATGTGGATGAATTTGAATACCTGGGCAGCGTACTCACTCCAGACGGTGGCACCAAAAAACACAAAGCCAAACGTGGGTACGTCACACTATCCCGCGTCTGGGGAACTGCATTTATAAGAAACTAAACCAAACTAAAAATTTGTAATGCAAAACCGTTCTCTTCTATGTAAGCGAAACCTGGCATACGACAAACAATATGTTAAGATAACTCCAGTGTTCTGGTCCAGAACTATATCCAATACGAGGTTATGGAAGACTCCCCAGCAGAAGGTCATTAAAAGCGGCATATCACTCAGGAGATACAACAGAATTATAGCAGGTGCAGCTCTCGAATGGAACCCCATTGGAAGTCATCGCAGAGGGCGTCCAAAGACTACTTGGAGGCGGACAGTGCTCAACGAAACGTGCAAATCGTTAACCGAGCAAAGACTTTTAAATTAAAAATAGGGAAAGCTGGAAACTATCTGTAAATAGGCTCAGTTCTTAATAATTTTTTGCAAGAGAGCACGCCAATAATATATAAGAGTCTTCTGAAAAGAGCTGGCAACGAGGCTAAGGTTCTGTCTACCCGATTATTGTTGAGTTCGTCTGACGAAGGTATGTAGTGACAGAAATGGCATTACATTCACTCCACTTATGTTATTCACGACTCCATTGAGTGCTATTATAAAAACGTATACCGAAATATCAAAGTCAGCACATTCTGATGTCCTATACTTAACTTAGAGAAACACATAGAATAAGATCGCTTACTACCGTAAGCCTACACAAACTGAATGCCAAAAATAAAAGACCTAAAAACAAACGTCTCTGTTTTTATTAATAAAGCAAATACTTCAATTGAACTTTTTATTTTTTCTAGCGTTGACCTTAGTTCTTTATCGGGTCATTTATCAAACTCAAACAATCAATACTGAAATCTCTCACTAAAATGACATCAGCATTATGGCAAACGACGGACTCATCAAAAACTTGGCCAAAATTTCCAGAAACATTTTTATTCAAGCTGAAAGCTAGGCTGCATTTAAGACACTGACATCTCAAACTACAAAGAGAAGATGAACAAGTGTGCGGGACACGGCCCACTCGTTCGTCTGTTGCAACTTCCAAGAACTCTGGCCCAGATGCAACTCAAAGCGAACAACTAAACTTTTGCACTATCACAAAGATACGGCCTTGGACAAGTGGTGGGAATCGAAATGTGGCAATGCATCATTAGGCGAACGGCTGCATGAATGTAGTTTCCATATTAGGGCTGCTGCGAAGACCAGGAGTAGATAGACACAGCATCCCAAATGCTGTGACCGTCAAGCATCGTCAGACGCCATCGCTCTCTGTGCCAAACTTAGCGGGCTTTGCATGCCAATCATCTAGCTACTTCATTGATTTAGAGCCCTATAGAAGCTGGTAAATAGTCCTGTACCAAAAAAAATGCATTTTATCAAAAAAAGTTTTTTATGCCTTATTCCCAACTCTTTCTTGTGCATCGATGTCCGCCCTCAACAGGCAATTAGCATTTCGAACGAAAGTTTAAGGTAGGGAAGCTCGAATGTTCTAAAAATGGTATCCTCTTGGTGACAAAAGAAGTTTTTTAAGTACAGAACCCGGAAGACGATTTTTGATGGTTAAATAAATAAATGGTAAAATACAGTTTCTTTTTGGAACCACAAAACGGATAGCCCTATATGTAGAGAATTTTCCACATTTCTAATTTAAAATACTATAAAAATGTTTTTTAGTTGAAGATTACATTTCTGACAAATTTGTAACTCTTTTCGAAGCAAACTTTTTAGTTTTAAAGCGATTATTGTTATGCCAAGAAAAAGGAAAAATTAAACGTTAAAGATGGCGTAAAGTAATGCAAAACTTTAGTTTTAACAACGGAGCGATTGTGCCGCAGAAATATAAATCAATAGAAGCAACTAAGTACTTTTTATATATTTGAAAATTCGGCAAAATATAATTATCCAAGTAATATGAGTGCCCTTGCAAAGAAAAGAGTTAACTTTTTAGATTCAGCTCAGCAAGAAGATAACGAAGAAAAGCTGAATTTACTACCTGGAGTAGGCATCAGAGACGGTGTTCGCAAGCAAATCTTTTAAATTGACAACAAAGGAATAAGTTAATAGCCGCATCATGTTAATTAAACAACAAATGCTTTGCCGTTTATTTTTCGTTGTATTCTTCATCTCCCAATCCCCTAATTTTCCCTTTTCGGGTGCGATTATGCTGCTGAAAGATATAGCCTAGGTATGCCGATCTATGATCAAGAAATCTCTGAGATCCATTTAAAAAAGCCGTATATAGCCGTAGACCCTCGATAGCTAGGTACTCGCAGCACTGAAGGTTGCTTGCCGGATTAAAATTTAGTATTGGGTCGTTGACAGAATAGTCCAATAGAATAAATTTGTTAGTGAGGATTTGTTTTATTATAGACTTTTCTTCTCTTCTCCTTTCCTGTCGGGTTTTCAGACTACATTATTTTTGGAAAATTTTAAATTTTTTTTAAATTTCCCCTTTAGAAAATACGTTCTTTCTTGAAATAAAAAAAAATATACGAATTTCGTCAGATCGAATTGTCATTGTACATCTAGTGGTTGTACCCTAGGTTCGATAAGTTAGGTTAGGTTCCCTGAAACTGACTTTGTCTCTTTTAGTGAACCTATTTCGCAAGACAGATTTTCAAGTAGTGCTAGCTACTTTCCTATTTACCACACATGATAGAAATATAAAGTTGGAAGAATCAGTTATTTGAAATTTTTTTTTAAGGTCCTTATTGCCACCTATTAGGCTCTTAGTCAGCAGCTCTTTGTCTAAGGGATATGAATGGTGCGCTGAAAAGTGATATAATCTATCTGTTGCAAGAAACTTTTAATATATTTTTTTGAGTTTTAAGAAAATCAAATGCCATAGGAAAATTGGCAGACACTTGATACATTCCAAAATATTTGATAAAAAAAAATTTGAAAAATGCAGATAAAATTTAAATTTGGTTAAAAATCTTTTATTTTTCGAATGAAGTTCATCATTATCTAATAGGTGGCGGAGAAGTTTTGATGTCTTATTCAATTTACGTCGTAGCATTGATTGTTTTAGGAATAAACGTATAGAAAATATTAGTAATATATGCGTATGCGAAAGTTGCTGAGTGTAGTTTTTAATTATGCTAAAAATATATTTTTCTCAATGGGCCTAACGAAAATTGGTTTTCAATCTCTGAGTACAAACTTAAGCACTCGGTTGTCTTTCTTTTACTTTTTTCTTCTTTCTTTTTTACTTCTTTCTTTTTCTTTTATTAAAACGGAATATAATTAAAATAATTCCTATCTTTCATATATAGCGTTGGGGGTACTGCGAAAGAATACCGAAGCGATTCTTGACTAAAACTAAGTTACTCCTTATTTCGAAGAGCATCTACTTTGGACGAGTCTATAGAGACTTGTAATAATTGTAATAGTACAATACGAACATTTTCCAAGAGTAGGTGATATATGAAAATAGTCGCCTTGTAATTCCTCTTCACTCCATCGCATACAGTGGCAGGCTTAACTAGATACTCTGCAGAGATCCGAAAGCTCGTTTTCGCAAGAAGAGAAAATTCGTAGAGCAGATCTTGCCAACAAAGTTAAACTTTCTATAACTCAAAGTTACTGTAGTCTCTCTATTCCATCTAACTCTTCTCTTGCGTGCTTCAATTTGCATTCAAATTCGCGAACAGGCAAGAGTACGAAAAATAGAAGAGAGAAAATGTCAATTTAGAAAAGGTGAAAATTGAAGAAAATGCTCAAGTGCAAAATTTTGACAAAAATTGACATTTGAAAAATCCTAAAAATTATAGAGTTAGACACTTGAAGGAAGAACAAATTGACAAAAAGTGGAAGCGTGCGTTGGATTCCTAGAAAAATGTTAAGTCCAAAGGAGCAGAAGTTGATGTTAGGATTGCATGAAGTAGGAAAAAAGTAGAATATTTGGATATAGGCGATATGCAGAAAGAGTGTCTATATTGTAACGGTCTTACTTTCGAAAAGGAAATGTCACGATCAAAAAATTTTGCCTCAAGATAAATATCCAGGGGTATTAAAACGGATGTTGTATGAAAATTATGAAAAAAATAGGGAAAATATTCGAGTTTAAAACAACGTGTTTGCTTTTGTCTCTTTCAAAATGTAGATTGGAAAGGTCAGGTGGAGATGCGATGGTAAACTTTTCACTAAGAGCACGAAATCATGTCGAATTTGATTTTTTCAAATTGACTAAATCGAATACTCTAAACATTAGTAAACACAATTTAAATAGTAAAATAATTGCAAATAATTGCACAATAATTGTTGAAACTATCCCAACTCAAAATGAAAAGTTTTCCTTATAGCATATGCAGTCGGGTCAATATGGAAAGTTAAGCAACTATTTAAACTATAACCATAATTGCTTTAAATTTATTGACTTGCCAAGCTAATTTAACGATAAATCGCATTTAATGTGCACAATCTCGAAACTAAATCCAGCCAAGCCATAAAATTCATACAAAATTATTTCATGCAACATTTTCATGGAGTTTAATTTTCATATTTATGCCATTAACATAATAAATCTCTCTCCCAGTTCGGAGTCGACAGACTGCAACTTGTTCATTTGCTTCACTCACATAACATTTAAATGTAATTTTAATTAAAATATTTATAATGCATTTAACAAACATTTGAAAACAGAATTCAATTAACTGTGTGTGTGTGTGTGGAATTAATGCTCGCCGCCGCAGGGAACTACCATCTTGGACGCTGTTGCTCTACAATGATAACCTCCTCTGGTCTGTTGTGATGATGATGATGGTGATGACGTCCGCCAATGTCCACTTCGATGATGGGTCTTGGTGGTGGCGCACGTTCCACAACCTCTACGTAAGGTGCTGGTGGCTGATAGACGGCAGCGGGTTGAATCACCTCGACGACTTGTGGCTGTGGACGACGTCCGAAACCAATGTCTACCTCAACCGATGGACGTGGAAAACGTGGTGGCTCAATATCCACTTCAATAATGGGGCGTCCGTGCGGCATATCTGTTGATTTTTAGAATATCTTAACGCGAAAAGGACTATGCAGTTGCGGCGCTAAAAGTTGACTGAAAATTTAAAGTATTTGTGGAAACTATTTAAGGCCAGCTCATTTTGGTTTTTTGGGTACTTTTTGCTGATTGAGTGGCTTTAGTTTATCATGACAGTTGGACTTAGTGAACGTTCGTTTTTAGAAATTACGATAAACAAATTCCAATAAGGGAACAGGCGCAGAAATGGGGGTGGGAAAGTATCATGTAGAAAGATATACGTGAGCAGTGTGGGATGAAGTAAGTTTCAAAGGTGCAATATTTTCAAGTTTTGGCAGATGACTCATGTATAGATTGCTGCATAGGGTGCGCCAATTGCTGATTTCTTATTTGCATTTTAAGTTTACATTTATGAATAAAATTCAAAACTCATGTACAGAAAATAACATAAGCGAATCTTAACTAAAACTAAGTTACTCCTTATATATCATAAACCATTTACTTTGGACGGAACTTTGCCTTGTGATTGCTCTTCACTTGTAAGAAAACGTAAAAAGTCATTAGCAAACAGCAGAGTCTGCCAATAAAGGTTGTTTTGAGGGATTATAAAAGGTTTCATATATGGTTTTAGAAACAAAACAAAATAACGTAAAGTATATCTACCCAATGGCGTTGAACTTTTTATAATTTAAAGTAGCTGTAGTCCTCTTATCCCATTTAACGTTTTATATTTTCTTTTCCGTTTTCTTAAAAAGACAACAAAATTGGCCTTATAATTATAAAAAGAACCATCCCAGTTTATAGAGCAAGCAATATGAATCAAACTAACAAGCAAGATAAAAAATTAACGACGATTTTCTCAGCGATCAATTTCTTGCTTCTTTGAAAGATATGCTTCTAATCCGAACTCGGAAAAAGCACATGAAATTTGAGTAATTTTCTTCTTAGGTAACCAGAAAACGATTCAAGCAGCATCAGTTTCAGTATCCCTGTGTTTTCCTACACTTTGATAGATTTGTATTTGTATCTACTTGGAGTATGGTTCCTTGACGGACATCTTATTGTGAATTTGGCTTATTTTGTGGGGTTTAAGAGAAACTTTTAGCTTTCGTTGTAGTTTGATTCAGTTATTCAGTGGATCTCACAGTATACACAAGCCAATTTAGTATTTTAAGTTTAAATACAGTATATTTCCAGAAGTATTCCTAAAACCATTATTGCTCAGACATCTATCTTTTATATTTCTATTTTATTAATTTTGGACTTAAATTTTGACAACCGCGATGCGGTAGTTTTATTCAAGATTATCTTAAGTCTAATGCAATTTTGTATAGGCAAACTTGAAGCCCCTGTAGTCGATCTTTTGCCACCAGATTTGCAGAAAGCAGCAGAGACCTCTTGGGACAAAAAGAAATTCTCTTTTGACGTAACTCAATCGTCTTTTTGACTTTACCAACTCTAATTTTGAACGAATGGTTGGATTTACCAAAAAGGAATAGACCCTATCGGTGTGTTTTGAATATATTAAAAAGTGATCTTATCTTTCGTTTTCAAAGTCTTTGCTGTTTCCGTCTTAATGTCAAGACCGTGTTTACCAGTTTATTGGAACGGATTGTGCTATTCAACTTATTGTTGGCGTACTGTCTATTCGATGCTGTGCTCGAGGTTTGGCCTTGTGTTTGATTGCTGTATGCAGATGTGCGGCGGCCGCAGGAACTTGGTGACAACTACAATGCTTCAGAGCACTGAAATACCAAAAAGCAGAGTCTACAGTTGTTGATTGTAAATAATATAAACGGCGTACTTCCGGTCTTTCAGGTCAAAACTGGGAAGATCAAAACAAGTCAGAGGTCTTTAGGACTAAAGCGGGAGAACCCATTGACACTATCAATTTTGGCAACACAGATAAGTCATGATTCCAATCATACTCCGTGAGGCCAGACCCTTGTGCGAGCTTCGTGGTATAGTGGTAGACATCTACAATGCGAGTAGAGCCAAGTTGAAGTTGCGTATGATGCTTCCCGGAAAGCAGAAGAGGTGATAAAATCAATTCTTTCCAGACTAAGGGAAAAATGCACATCCGACAGAATGCAAACTTTGCATCAAAGAAAAAGTGGACTTGGCGGATGGCTCTGGGGCGTATAAGTTGACGTATTGAAACAAACTTGAACGTAAAATCAAAGTCAAAAACTACTTTATCTTAAGAAAGTATGAGTTTCCTTTCGCACAACCCGGCTTTAATAATTATTCTAAGGAAGTCTCTCATTTATACATTGTATCAAAGTCGTAATCCAAGTCTCTTAATGATTATAAGAGAATAATTCCACGCTAAGTAAACTCGTATAAACAATTCGAAAGCAAATGGATTCAATTCGGTGTCTATATTTTCAAACTGCTCGGAAATATTGTTCCAAGTATCATATCAAGCAAGGAAACATTGTAAATAATCGAAAAGAAGCTTATGTTGGCAAGCAGTTTTGAAAACATAAATTTTTGCATCTGTCACATGACGCGGAATATTATATATGACGCTTTCTATGCAGTTAAATGTTGCGAAATATGACAGATGCGGGAAAAACTTTGGTAAAATAGCCACATAAGGCTTCTTGAGAACAACAGATGAGAGGGAGACATACTTGTCGTTGAAGCATTTTGAAAAATCTAAAGCCTCCGAATGTACTTGAGAAAGCATTACAAAGCACGTTTCAATCTTCCACTTAAAGAAAATTCTTCTAAAAATTCTGTGAAGCGTTAGTTTTGCAGGTTTGTTGCGAAGTCTAAACTGAAACTGAAAAAACAATGTATAGAAAAAAGCTTCCATAATAGCTAAAGTTTGTTTGTACCTCACTGCACATAATTAGCTTATCTTTAAAAACAATACATGAACTCAGCATGACTGTACTTTGCTTCACCAACAGATAACGCTTTTATCATCAAAACATTATAAAAAAAGCATCGCAAATATATAAAAAACAAACTTTTAAGCTTGCAATTTTTTTACATAAATAATTTTATTTACAAAACATTTAAATTTTCATAATACTTCTTGACATTTTCGTTCGTATGCACTTTAAAATATTGTTTACTCTTGGTTCGATTAGATATTTGCAGACACTCGTAGTTTCGTTATATTAACTGAGAGATATCGTTTGGTTATCACTACCAACGTGGATAGGGCGGATTATTATACTGTGCTGGATATTGTTGTGGGTATGGTTGTGGATATGGTTGTTGTGGCGGATAATAGCCTGGTGCTCCGCCGTATGTCTGTGCCGGTACTACCTGTGTGCCGGCTGCATAATTAGCGCCTGGTGTCACAACTACAACTTCGGGCCTAGCAACCGGCGGCGGATAATATGCACCACCCCAGCCGGGAACAATATCAACCTCGATACCTGGGCGACCATGGCAATGGCGATGACGATAGCCATAGGTAGTTTCATAGTACACTCTCATGGCAAAGCTGAATGATTGTAATAATTGTTGCCTCGGAAGCTCTTCTCTGCTTGCTACTGGTTGAAACGCGTCTATGCCTTGGGCAAGACGCACAAATACTGCGCAGAAATCAGCTGAGTGCGGCGCTACAAGCACCCAACAAAGCCCCCAAATCAAAATGACTTCCAGTGTGCGTAATCATCAATCAAGTCTTGGCTTAACTGGCTACCCAAATCGTTCCAGTGATGATAAGGCACAATGACAACCTGTTGTGGTTAGGTTAGTCATAGGCATAAGCTGATAATGACATTGTCTGATAAGCAGGAAGGTAGTTTTTTTTTAGATGGTCGATGGTAAGTCAATGACAAATATGCGATTGTATGGTGAGTGAGTGAGTGCAGTTACAAGTGGAGGGGGAGTGGGGAAAGTACTATCGAACTATTTTTTTGTATTTATGATATATTATCTGTTTGTGGTGGAGTAAAGTGTAAACTTGTAAAGGGATTTTGGATTGTAGTGAGTGTGTAGGTAGTAGTGGTAGTAGGGAAGTTTGATTAGTTACTGATTTCTTGAAGTTACTCTAACTGGTACTATAATTTTAAAAGTACTTTAAAGTCTTGGTTCATAATCGATTGAAGTTGACGCTGACACTTCGAGAATACTTCTATTCAAGTACATTTCATGGAGTTATTAAGCACTTTGGACTTAAAGTAGATTCCCAATCGATTAAGTTGAGAAGATTAAGATGAGAAGAAAACCTTTGGCAGCCTCAAAGTTAAATTCATTGGCATTTTAGAATAAAAGTATATCCCTAAAATGATTAAGATGTCAAAGATGGGAAAAGAATGTTCGGAATTCTCATTTCTAAAAGAATTTTGAGAATATTTTATTAAAAATTGATATGGTTGGGTAAAAAGTAGATCCCTAAAATGTTTAAGTTGTCAAAGATGTATAGGAATAAATCGGATACCTCACTTTAAACAGCATTTTTAAAGTAATTTGTTTAAAGTCAATTGCGTTGGTTGAAAGCAGATCGCTTAATCTATTTAGATGTCAAAGTTGCGAAAAAGCGGTTTCAAAATCTCATTTGAAACGAATTTAGAGAATATTTTGTTAAAAGTTTATGTCAAGTAGATCTCTAAAATGTTTGTCATTGATAAAAAGACAAATACGGAAACATTTGACACAGAATTTCAAAAATTAGTGATCAATAATCAATTTCATTGGCTGAAAAGTTGAGCGCTTAACCGGTTGAGATTTCAACGATGAGAAGAGATTAGGACTTCTTTATGTTCTTTAATATTCAACTCGCAAATAGAGTATATGTAGCTATATTAATATAATGCGCTGATTAAAAGAAGCAAAATTGTACGAGTTACACATAAGTTAAAATGTCAGGGCCTTCAAAAAAATTTATAAGTTATTTGCAAATAAAACCCGTAAATATATCATTAAATCGTAGCATTTCAGAGCAAATGGTAGTCATTTTGATATAAAATAGTACGCATTCCGTGCAATGGCACTCATGACGAAATATATGAAAAATGGGAACATTTCAATACTTTCTGTTCCCTTACCAGGATCTCCAGATACTGCCATTGACGAGTAGAAAAATTTGCAGTATATATAGCTCTGTATGGCGAAAATAGGGAAATCATCTCCAGAAACTAAATAATTACATTTTTTGATATGTTGATTGCGGTAAGATTGGTAGGGAATACAGAAAAATCTTTCTGGACAAACGAAAACAATCTTAAACATAATTCTTTTTAGACGAGAGCAGTAAAATGAACTGAACGGCTAAACAGCCGATAAAGCGTTATCAGTGGCTGTCTACAGAAAATCTGCTGACGAATTTTCGAATCGGTACATATGGATTTTTATTTTCAGACTTCAAGTAACTACCTGCGCATACTATATATTTTGTATGTTGAGATGAAAGATGATAATGCTGAAGCCAGGATGTCATCCAAATAGTAATCAGACAGCAGTATCGAATCTTCTCTTACCAAACGGTAACAGTAGAAATAAAAATATTTAAGTTTTATAACTTTTAATAAAATATATTATATTCTACAAAGTAAAATCTTGATGTCATTATTGTAGGGTGAGTGTGCCAACGAAACTAAGAAGAGCTGGTCCAATTGTAGAACTAAAACTGTTTTTGTTCTACAATTTGTAATAAAAACTATTTTACAAGACCGCCCTCGCATATGATATTGTATTATACTTTACAATAACGCTTCCTAAGTGCTTAAAATGATTATTTCAATAATTTATCTTTTTACTAATAAGCAATAATTTTTCAAATTTTCATTGGGCATTCGAAAGCTAAACTCTGGAAAGCATTAACCATTTTTGTTGAATTGATATGAATTTCTTAAACTGCCCTCGTATACGGCACTTAATTATACTTCATATAATATTATTACATTATTTGAATCGTAAGAAAATATAGAAAATATAGAAAAAAATATTGCAGATCGGAATTCCTTAAATCGTGGAGCTATTTTTCGACAGACTTTGGGTTTGATTATATTGCCTGTGCCAAGTAATCGCATTCTCTAAAATATGGCAAAAATCTTTTCAGGAATCTATATAGCTTATTGACTATTATTTATATTGTTTACAATTTCAATTATTTATGATTATTTTTGTTCACTTCTACAATTTTTTACTCAAATAAAGCACGCTTTGGCTTTTGGAAAGAGTACAGATTGTCTGTCCTTCCATCGATGAATTCTCTGCGCTGGCAAAGTGTGATAAAAGAGCGCAGTTAAATAAAATATATTAATTTTTTACATAATAATTATACGAAATTTTTAATTATATTATTATATTATTAATTAATTTGTATATCATTTATTGAGATATTCTTCTACATTTTATTCATTTAGACTTAAGTTCTTAAGAATTTAGTTATTTAGATTTAAATTCACAAAACTATTCTTTTTGGAAAATACATATTCCTTTTTTAAGGGGTTTCTAATCGTTGATTTTTAGTTGACTTTTGAACTTTTTTTAAACGAGTTTGTTTTAACGCTGGGATGAATCCAAGTATAAAAAATTCTCATCCAAATAACAAATATTGACTTTTCCATTTTAAACTTTCAAAAGTACATTAAATGCCAATTTCCATTGAACTTTTATTACAAAATAAAGTCAACATCATGTAAATGACCAGCTAGCACTTCCATGCAAAATTTGATCCCAAACTGGTGATTTTCGATGACTTTGTGGCACATCTGGAACGGTATCTAGGCCAGAACTTTAAGAATGATATCTTTATAATGTTGAAGAGTTTTGCGTATTGTCGGCATAGACTCGATCTTTAGCCCCATAAAAAAAGTCCAAAGCGTTTAAATCAGATGTTCTCGATGGTCAAATCACCGAAATGTGAAATTATCTTTCTTTCTAATCTGCGATCCTATACAGGATGTAAGCGATCACAAGAAATTTTTATTAAATATCAAAAATACATTTTTTTTTTTTTTTTTTTAATTAATGTTTGCAACTAAGTTGAAAGGTGAAATTATGCGTTCTTCAAATTTCGTTCGCAGTACGATTATATTCGGACGTGTTGTGTTGCACATGGCATCGTCCTGCTTTACCCACATGTTATCCATATCGATGTCTTCAATTTCAGGCCAAAAAAAAGACCAACTGCTGAGTATGTTGTGGAATCGCAGCATTTGGATCTTCGTGGACACCGGCAGCAACAACAGCCCTATTTTCGGCGGAACGAGCTTTACGTGTCATAATATCTGCTACGGAACCAGTTCATTCCATTTTTTGTACTTACTGTCCAATGTCTAGTTGTGTTGTTCAAAATCTTTTCATAATTTTCGAAAAACATTCACTGGTTTTTCACCGTTTTTGTAGTATAATTTCACAATATTAACACGTTATGCCACATAAAAACGATCCTTATTATAAAATGGCAATCATGCAACTAACAATATGACGCTTTGGTTGACAGATATGTCGAAATAAATACTGATAAACTTTTGAAAGCCCGAAATGGAAAACCCATAACCATAACCCAACCCAAACTTGCTTTAAATAAACTAAAATTCAACTAGCCAATTCTCGACTTGAAGTGGTTACTCATATTTTTAGTGTTTCTATAAGAAAATTTCAATAAAGGAAAGCAATGATGGGATTAAGAAATATTAAACTCCAAGTGTATAGGTCAAAAGAAGTAGTTAGAGAACATATACCAAATCGAAGAAAAAACTACAATCAAACAAAAACGAACATAACATAGCGACCCACGTTACTTTCCAATACTTTGTGCCCTATGGCGCAGTGGTTTTCATGTGCTAGATATACGCTTATCTTGCTAATAATTATAGATAACCGAAAAAAAATAGCAAAACTCTTTGATTCTAACCTATTATAGCTGATGATATTTATTTGTTAGCAAAAAAAGTTGACACAAGTTTTCTATATATAAAAAAGTGTAAAGCATGCAGGTAGCAGAGCCCCTTTATATTATTATATGTTTTTTTAAATACTTAAGAGAATAATTTAAATTCCTGTTCGTTGCAGTGTTCAATAGCCCGGTGGGTTGTGATAGTGTCCATTGGGTGGTGGTGGTTGTTGCACCACAGGTGGCACATAGACAACTGGCGGTGGTGGCGGTGGTTGTTGCACTACCACTACCTGTGGTGGTGGTGGTGGCGGATGATGATGATGACGTCTAGGCCATGGTGGCGCAATTTGCACTTTAATAATTGGGCCACGTCTGGGTGGTGGTCCGCCGCAATGATCGTGTGGTGGTGGCATTTTCTATAGCAAAAATTTCTTAAAATTTCTTTACAAGTTTGGCACGTCCAAACAGTTTGACTTATCGCTGTTAACTAAACTAATCAGCGTGGTATATAAACGATAGTCAATGGCAATAGCAGATAATTAACAAATATGTATATATTTATGAGCAAAAATTCCCCTCATGAAAGCTTTAAGCTTTTGGGCAGCAGCAGCTGTGCGATTACTCATACGCCGTGTATGACGCTGCTAAACGCACATTTGATTGCAATTGAAAGTGTTATAAATATTTGAGACAAATTAACACATCAATTATGCCACAAACTGCATACGGTGCGTATGCGTCATTTTGTGTTTATAAACTTTATATAAAATTTAATAAAACATGTTCGTAGCTCTTGGGAGTTTTGTAATTATCTTGCCAAACTGCTTAATTGTTATGTCCAGCCGAATTTTGTAGCTTTGTGTAGATATTTTCAAAGCATATTGAAATGTAATTGACTTATTGTTGTTGTTCTTGTTGTATGCATATAACTCTGATATATAAAACTTGCATTTGAAATTTGCACTTGGGGAATATACTTTGGGGGCTTTTATTATAAGTTAGGCCGTTGCTGAGTGTCGTCGCTTTGATCAGGCAAAAGCTGAAAAAAGTTAAACATGCACAAAGAGTAAAAACTTTTGCGTTGCTTATTTTCTTTTCAATTTTATTTTTTTTCTTTCGTCTTAACCGGCTAAGGAAATAAGGAAATGAGGCTTATGCGGCACAATATGGCAACGCCGCATAAAAGTAAATGCACTGAGAGAAAAATGTTAGAGACATT
This sequence comes from Chymomyza procnemis, assembly GCA_035046065.1. Lineage (NCBI taxonomy): Eukaryota > Metazoa > Arthropoda > Insecta > Diptera > Drosophilidae > Chymomyza > Chymomyza procnemis. Next base: position 12,984,137 of record JAWNOJ010000024.1, read on the forward strand.
CTGCAAGTTAGTATGAAAATAGTTTATATTATAGTGGAAAAATACTTTAGAAACAAACCAATCTTAGTTTCTTTCCGTATTTAAGGAAAATAAAAAATTAAAAAATCAAAATTTTATTTATAATATTTTATTTATCAATTATAGTTATGATTTTTATAGAAAGCATGATCTAAAACTAAACATATCCGAAAATGGAAAGAGAATGAAAAGTAAAGGAAAATCGGCAATAAGCTGAAAAAATTTGGGCACCCCATTGAAATCCAAGCCAGTAAAAAACCAAGAATTACTCCGGATACGAAAGGTAATGTTTTCTTAAATAAATTTATTCTAAGTTAATTATAACAAAAAAGGTATAATGGATAAATTTAATAATAGTTCTTGTATTCGAGTAAGAAAAATAGATTTGTATTAAATATTTTTCGATTGTTATCTTTGGGAAATCTCTCTATTAGTCTCAGATGTCTTTTCTATAATATTTCTCAGTTGAATAAAAATTGTTCATTGTCGTAATGCATTTTTGTAGATAAGATTTTTATAGCAAGCTTGATCTAAAACTAAGCATGCCCAAAGATGAAAAGTAATTTCGTTAAAAAATAAAAAAAAGGTAAAGAAAAGCCGCATCGAAAACCAAAGCCTGCAAATATCAAGAATTACTCCAGACACGACATGTACTGAATAAACTTAATATTCTATTTGTGATAAAAATAACGAAATACCCTATTATGCTCGATTTGTCAATCACAAAATAATAATTTCGAGATGGCCGGACTACTTGTGGATTTCGATTAAAAATGTTTCGAGATAAAAAAATGTGGCTTCAGAAGGTATTTTGAAACTATGTTGAAACCAAATTTTGTAATAAATAAAAATAAAAAAAATGACTAGAGGGTAAGTTCCTATTATGTTAAGCCGATGGGCCCCAGGGTACGTGGTGGCCTCACATAGATCAGTGTGATCTTTAGTGGATAAATAATATTAAATTAATTAAAAACTGAAATATATGCACAAACTACATTAAATATAAAAGAAAACTCATTTTAGGGTAAGTTAAAGATAAACTATATATGCTACAATGATCATCTTGTACTTATTTTTGTAATCATACTATGGGCCTAACACAGCAGTTTTAGTTTTTAGAGCGAAATAAAAAGAACATTAGAGCTTTTTGTGATAATCATCGCAGATTTTTTGCTTTTTGAATTTTTCACTTCTAGATTGTGAAATATCTCCGAAAAATTCTGATTTGAAGTAGGCAATATTATAGAAATATATCGATATAAGCATCTGACAGATTGACAACGAATATCTGTCGAGATTAACTCTTAATTTTCAAGCTATAGGTTTACCATTTTGTAAATTTAATTATATATCAATCAAAAGTGTATTTTACAGACAACATGCTTTGGATAAGAAAAACTTTCCCAAGTTCCATTCCATAACTATTCTGCTTGACTATGATTATTACTCCAAAGGCGGCGCATGATGATATCTCTATTAAAATCTGTTCGAGTTTAAGGAAGGAATCTTCAGCTTTTTGCCGATTCTGAAGGGCGGTGTCAGTGATTAATTTAGATTAACTGCAGCAAATACCGTCGATTTGCTAGCCATACCACTGCTAGGAAAATGCACCAGTGCTGCTAGGTGGAATCGAATCCCACCGAGCATTAAGAGTGCAGTGTCACTCACGCTATATCATATGTATTTTAATATTTATAAATAATAATATTAGTAATATTTAAGTATTTTTTTATAATAAAATAATTTTTACTGTTGCTATAAGCAATCGCGTAATTTGCTCTCCCAATGGACTTCGTCGCCTATTAGCCGATTCTTACATTTGGAATTATTTAATGTACAAGTTGACTTACCCAAAAACAACAGGATGGAAGTAATGTGGATTGAACTCAACTGCTTGCCAGCTTATTTTCAGAGGTACGCTTTAAGGCATCATAAGACACATTTTGCACTTTTGGAGTAACTTTTCTGTAATTAAAGGAGAAAAAGATATTAAGATAGGAATGTTGAAATAACGAAAACTTCTTTTGTGCTCTGTTGAAATGTTTAAAAATAGGACTAAATATAAATTCTACACTGTTAGATCAATGATGTCCATGACAATGTTCGAAATATATTCTTTAATGCTGGCAACTCTTTTCTGACGTTCGCTCTTCTAGCGCATTCATTCGAATTCAGGTTTCTCTTAAACGAAATTTGGAAAACTTCTTTTGTGCACTGTTCAGGAAATGCTTAAGAATATGACTTAATATAAAATTTATCCTATAAGATAAATGAAAATCAGAAGATTCAATGTTGTTCTAAATATAATAGTAAATGCTGGCAATTCTTTTCTGTCATTTCTATTCTAGCGGATTCATTTGAAGGCAAGTTTGTCTTGAAGGAAATTTCGAAACTTCTTTTGAGCACTGTACAGGAAATATTCAAAAATACGAATAAATATAATCCTCATCGTATTAGATAAATAAAAATCGGAGGAACGCTTTATTGTTGTTCTAAAAGGATTCTTCAGTGCTGGCAACTCTTTTCTCATGATACCGCATTCACTCGAAATCAAGTTTTCCTCAAACGAGATTTCCCATTGGTACGGGTCCCCAGCTCCCACATGAGATTTCGGCATCAACTTCACTACATATTTTTCTCTCAGTGCATACATACTGCAAATGTGTCAAAAACTGAATGTATGTGTGTGTGTGTGCCGACAAAGGCAATGCCAACATTTGACAGCGCGTATCAAATGTAATGATGCCGCTGCTTTTTGGCTTTTTCACATGCATATTTTAGCCGAAAATGAATTGCATGGGAAGGCAAAAAGCAGCCAGTCGAGCAAGATAAAAAGCTTCCTAGTCTAAGACGTTGCCGACTCGAATCGATAACTGTCAAAATATAAGCCAGGGCGTCTGTCAGTCACTCAGTTAGTCATTCACAACAACAACAACAGCGAATTGGGTGTGGGTAGAGGGAGCGGGTTGAGCGTCGTCACAGCGTCACACAATTTAAATATTTATGGCACGGCATATGGGTTCATACCATCCATACACGGTACGTCGCATAACCAAAAAACCGTAACCGTAACCCTAAACTCAACCGTGCACAAAAAGTTGTTGCCTCAGCAGCGAGCTTGGCAGCTGAAAACGCATTTCCTGCACATGTCATGACATGCACTCGTGGCGTATAGAGTTGTGGCATGTCGTACCCAAAAGTGGGGGGGCGTGGCAGCTCCCACAGTTGTTGCACTACAAGCAACCATAACTTTTTCTTCCGCTTGCTACTTCTACTTTTGGCTGCCTTTTCCGACATATCATCTAGGTAGACAAAAAAGAGTTTTCTTTTTCGGTTTTTATTTTTTTTATTCTTTTTTTGGTTCTAAGCGGCTTGGCTTAATTTTGACAGTATTACAGTTTGGCAAGCACTGGGCGCAGTTGTTGGTAAAAGTTTATTCTTACAAATTTTTGTAGTAAAATGCAACGAGTTTGACAGGTTTGTTGATGTGTGTAAAGTGAGTTGTCAATGATTTGCATAATATGAGGTTGCATGAGCGGTATATTTAACAGTTTGATAGTTGCAACAAGAGAAAGGAGTGAAAAAATAGCGTATACGACGTGTTGCTCGAAACCACCATGACGTTTGATTGGTTGAATTGAATGCCTGGTTCGAAAGTTTTGCCAAAAACAACATATTTCTTGCTGTAGCAAGTTATTAACAATAAAATTTTGTTTCAATTAAGTTCCTGAAACTGATTTCCGACTCTCAATTGTTGCTATCCCAAACGATGCAATCCAAAACTAGAAAGCAGACTTGCTTGGCTCCACAAAACCAATTTTATTTATCCTATATACCGCCTTTTTGTTTGTTTATTTCCATATCGAAAGCTTTTAATTCCTTAAAACAATATTACTAGCCTTTTTTTTTGACCTGCTTCTGAATTCGAGGGCATAAGTCTGACTTAAAGAAATAGGCAGAATGAAAATTACGAAATGAAATTCTTAAAATTCTAAAAATTCTTAAAATTCTTACAATTCTTAAAATTCTTAAAATTCTTAAAATTCTTAAAATTCTTAAAATTCTTAAAATTCTTAAAATTCTTAAAATTCTTAAAATTCTTAAAATTCTTAAAATTCTTAAAATTCTTAAAATTCTTAAAATTCTTAAAATTCTTAAAATTCTTAAAATTCTTAAAATTCTTAAAATTCTTAAAATTCTTAAAATTCTTAAAATTCTTAAAATTCTTAAAATTCTTAAAATTCTTAAAATTCTTAAAATTCTTAAAATTCTTAAAATTCTTAAAATTCTTAAAATTCTTAAAATTCTTAAAATTCTTAAAATTCTTAAAATTCTTAAAATTCTTAAAATTCTTAAAATTCTTAAAATTCTTAAAATTCTTAAAATTCTTAAAATTCTTAAAATTCTTAAAATTCTTAAAATTCTTAAAATTCTTAAAATTCTTAAAATTCTTAAAATTCTTAAAATTCTTAATATTATTAAAGTTCTAACGATTCTTAAGATTCTTAAAATTCTCAAAGATTCCTTGAATTCTTAAAATTCACTAAATTCATCAAATTTGATTCATAAAATTCATAAAATTCATAAAATTCATAAAATTCATAAAATTCATAAAATTCATAAAATTCATAAAATTCATAAAATTCATAAAATTCATAAAATTCATCAAATTCATCAAATTCATCAAATTCATCAAATTCATCAAATTCATCAAATTCATCAAATTCATCAAATTCATCAAATTCATCAAATTCATCATATTCATCAAATACATAAAATTCGTCAATTAAAATTCATAAAAATTCAAAAATTTTAAGATATTGTTCCCACATATAGGAAGCCTGAGTTGAAGTCCAATACTTTCCAATAAAAACTGATTCCTGAAGAGCTAGAATTACGGAATAGGGATGATATCAGGATTCTACTAGGCCTACAGAAAAGCGGGATCAAGGACGTATTCCCGTCTTTGAATATTCAGTGGCTAGTAATGAGTCCAAAATGTTTAAGCGCAGATTTAATATAAATTTCGAGAAAACTGTATTTTAATTTAAAACGAATTTACAAAATGTTGCCATTAAATTTGATCATCTATCGCATTGGTGCACAATTTTCTTCCAAAAAAAGAAACAACAACAACCAGCCAGGCCGAAATGTTTGCAAGTTTTTCCAAAACAATTTTATAACGAGGTTATGTCAGAGCAGATCTGAGGCTAACAATGAATGCATTGCTTTATCATCATCATACCCACCAACCCTTTAAGAACCCTATACTTCAGCCCAAAAACTCCTCTCGAGAGTGACTTTTGTGCTCCACTTTTGACGCCACAAACTATAAACTTATAATAATTTGCATTTTCCATTTGTGAAGCCTTCAAAACTTATGCCAACTGCAGTTGCCACTGCAATCCTTTATAATGAGTTGTCTTTTACTCACAAAAACTTGTTGTAGGCAGACGGAGTAAAACGAGAAGTTGCTGCCGCCTCGTCGCCATGGGAACACGTTTTCTGAGGCAATTTCCGTTTTTCACTGCTATGCTCCGCTTTATAATTGCTTTTCACTTTTAGCTCATTGTCAGGAGCAGGCGGCATTTGCCGTTTGTCGATTGATGAAATTTAACAAAACTGTGCGCGCCAATTGTTTGAGCTACATGTCAAATGCCAGGCTACCGAAACTAATGAAGTCCTAGATTGAGGCTTAGACGTGGCATAAAACCAATGTCAGCAGGAGTCGTCGCTCCAACCAGTGTTGAACAATGCTTAAAGGCACAAGCGAGGCAGTTCAAGTGTAAAGCACGCCTTCGTAAACCAATTCGCCCACACACCCACGCACACAGGGTCCACTCGAGTGTGCAATTAGGTGAAAATAAGTGGTTCAACAGCGACGCACAAACAAACATTGGGATGTTTTGAGGGAACATCGCAGCAAGGACTGACTGAATACGAAACGTCTTGGAGTATGCAATCATTTAAATTTCACTTCATTTGTCCTTTTCATGATTTTATTGGGGCAACTTGCACGAGCGCACGCTTTGCCGCACTTCACTCCCGCTGTCAGTTGTCCCAAATTAGAGGACTAAACAAAATTATTTTGATTTATATGCAGGATTTGTGCGTCAGTCTGTCCAGCGGCTGTCCATTGCCGCACCTGCTGTACTCCCATTAAAATTTCTGCTAGGGCACTTCCAAAAATTTGTGTCTCTTTTTTTTCTTTTTTTTTTGGGGAGGTGTGGTACTCTCTTCTATTTGGTGTCGTCTGGTAGACACTCAACGCCTGTCAATAGATTTGTCTAAACTAAACGTTTTGATTCGCTTGCAGAGCGCTTCTCGCGCGCTCCCCGCTTCGATGTCAACAAAATGACGACAAAACGAATTTGAAATGCAAATTTAATTTGAGACGCGCCAAATCCCAAGCTACCGAGCAATGTCAACGTCATCATCGTCGTCGTCCTTGTCCTCAACTTACACTTTTGCAGCGCCTTCGAAATCGACTTTGACTTGCGTGTTTCCTTATTCAACGCAGTTGATGCGCATGAAGTAGTTAGAGGTACTGCTTTAATTGCCCACATTGGAGTGCTAAGAAGAGCTACTAGAGCTAGTCAGTTCATCAGGATTTGCTATTTGGAGATTTCTGTTTAAAGTTGACGATAGTATTCATACTATATAGAAGCAAATAGTTGTGCAGCTGGGCGTGTAGTTTGCGAAAAAACAAGTAGTTGGGGATTGATCTATTTTGCAATCGAGAAAACCGATGTTGTTGCTCAGCACAGGTTATTTAATATTATTCAATATTTTAAATAAATGAACTGGAAGACTTCGCTTTGCGAGATACCATGCATGGGAAAACTTGTTTTCTATAATACACCGAAACTGAACTTTCTGAAACAGTAAAATTCATTTCCAAAAAAAAGATAATTGAAACAGTCAAAAATTGGCTCTGAAAGCCAATCAGTCTTGAAACTGATGAACTCACTTCAAAAGGTCGATATAGAGTGAAATACAATAAACTAACCACTCAAGTTTCTCTGATATGGGTTTACGATCTTAAAGGGCATGATGATTATGAATAGTCTGAGCTTTTTGAGGTATTTGAATGACCACCCACTTGTCCAATTCCATACTTCGGTATCAATAAAAATAATATAACACGAAGTAACTAAAACGAATCCAAAACAAAAAAACAGCAAAAACTAACAACGACATCCTGGGACTACTTCGAAAAGTTCTCGAATTTTCATTGATCTCTTAACAAGAAGAGCATTGTACTTGTCTGCCAAGCACAGTGAACCAAGTTCTTGGCCTAACCCGCAACACTACTAAAGACAAAGGACGATCTCTTATGAACAATTACACCAGACTAAGTTTATATAGAACAAAAATCTAAGATAAATCGTTGCATAAGTTTAGGAGCGGTATATTAGAATGTACAATTCTGTACTTATATCTATTTTTTAATATTCATAGAAAAAGAACTCGATAAATAACTCGGTAAATAGTAAATTAAAACTATTAAAATAAACAAAAATCGGAAAAACAAAAAATATGCACTATACATATATAATTCAATATATAATTTTAATTATTTCAGTCAAAAAATTGCCACTCGCATTTGATGAAGTCTCTCCGGGGGCTTCGGCTAAAAATAGATACGACCATTGTCAACCATTGTGCTGGGATATGAAGCTTGTTCAAACTAAAGGGTGTTTTTTTTCGCGGTATAGAACCTTGAGTTGGCATAACTACTCAAGATGGCGACCAATTTAACAGCTGTCAAGTGATTTATATTCAGTTTGGTTTGGCAATTCAAGAATTAAAGCCAAACGATCATCAAGCAAGTCGTTGATTCGTCGAATAGGCCCAAAACGAGTTTGCCGTTGTTGCCGATTTTCCAAGCGAATTTCGTTTAGCGATGAAGCTCACTAACTGCTTGGTGAGCTTTATGGGCTGGTGGAATCATTGCTCCATACTTCTTCACAAACGATGATGGCCAGAACGTTACAGTCAATGGTGATCGGTATAGAGCCATGTGCTTCTAATAAGACGTTGCAATATGTCACACAGCTCGTGCCACAATCGGTTTATTGAAAGACGTGTTTGGTGACCGCCTAATTTCACGTTTTGGACCTGTGAATTGGCCTTCAAGATGTTGTAAATTAACACCGCTAACCCACTTTCTGTGGGGCTATGTTAAGTCATTGGTCTTTGCGGATAAGCCACAAATGCTTAACCATTTAGAAGACAACATTCGCCTTGTTATTGAAAATATACGGTTACAAATGTTGCAAAATCATCGAAAATTGGACGTCCAGAATGAACTGAATACGAGCCAGCCGTGGTTATCATATGGCAGATATCATATTTGAAACGAAATGCCACAAGATTACCTTTCGGATAAATAAAATTAATGTCAATCGAATAATTCATAGATGTTCTATTGCAATTTAAAGTTCTATACCTCTAAAAAAAAACCACCCTTTATAACAAATTTTTCTTGGGTAAACTTAATTTAAATTCAAGTGTTTAAGGGTAACAAAGAAATGTGGTTCCCATAGATTATTACAATAAAAGGTACAAAAAATAGATTATTTTTGCAATAAAAAAAAAAGATTTAAAGATTTAGCTTCAAGTTAGGTTGCTTTGAACAAAAAGTTAACTTTTGAAGTCAACAAATTGTTGCTTGAATTTTAAATTAAAAAAATTTAAATTGAATAACGCATCTTAATTCAATAAAAATTGTTTGCAATCTATTATTAATAATTTACAGAATCTGGTTTAGAATCATTTTACATATTGACTTAGATTATATAAAGTGTATTTTACATTCGGAGCACGTTATTTTCTTGATTTCAAAATATACCGCGCCATAGTACAAAGTATTAACGCTTTGGCAACCCTAAACTTAGCAGCTCCTTTGGATTTCTTGTTAGTTTTGTGCAAATTCAGCGAAACTCGCTCGTCATGATTTGTTATGCAAGTCAAGAAAGTATATATCTACATATATATAGTATATAATATGCGTAGAGTACATATACGTAGGAATTTAACTATTGCGTATACAGTGGGAGCGGAAATTAATCGCATACACTTTACAAATTTCCTACAGCACAGTAGCAAGACCCATCGGTGCTGCTAACTTTTTTACATATTTACCAAGCAAATTCAAACATTTTTTATCTATAAAAAAACATAATTTTGGATTTACTATAAAAAATTTGTTTGTAGCTTCTTGCTGGTAGGAAAAGTAGGTAAAAATTGCTTCTACCCAAAAAAATACCGCCACCGAGCGAGAAACATCGCATCGTTTTCCGTGATGTAGTGCACTTTGAGTTCTTTCCGACCGTTCCTTCCGTTCAAACTGTTAATGAGGAATATTATATTGAAGCAATTCGTCTCAAGAGGCCAGAATTGTGCCGCGAAAACAGTTGGTCAAATACAAAAATAAAATCTGAAATACGATTGTACAAATACTAATATCACCGATACTAATGTACGAAGCAGAAACCTGAACTATGAAAAAGGCGGATAAAACAATGTATATTTATGAAAGAAAAATACTTCACCATATACTTGGTCCCATGCAAAAAAACAGTGGCTCCTAGCGCCTTCGATATAACAGTGAATGTCAGGAAAAACTTGATGATCCTGCAATCAGCAAAAGAGTCGAGCTCAATCAACTGAAGTGAGCTGGTCATGTCCAAAGAATGTAGTCCAGTAACCCAATTAGAAAAGTCTTTCAAAACACACTCGAAGGAAGCAGCAGAAGGGTTCGCTGAAATGCTCATTGAATAGACAAATTACAGAGCGTCTTGGCAGAAGAAACAGACGAACGCTAGCTCTACATGTTTAGTAATGTAGGAAATTTCAAGGGGGGCCCAAGATTTAACTAGAATCGTTGCGCCACTAATAATAATAATAAAAATGCACCATCACACGCCGCACTCGTACTTCGTCATGGTTTTGCCAAAAATTCGACTCATATCGCCTTATACGCAGCCTGATTTGGCTTCGTGTGATTTCTGGCTATTCGCTTAACTCAAAAAACCACTTTGTGGTCATCGGTTTGGCTCGAATAAGAAGAATCGAAGAAGGAACTGAAGGCGATTCAGACTGTGTCGAAAACTGAAAGAGGCGCTGACCTTAGTTTATTGCATCGAATGGATAGTTCCCATAGTTTGAAGGATACGAAATAGATTTAAAAGAAGAAATAAAGATTATTTTTTGCCCACGTAACTAGTTTTTGGTAAAGGATACTTTTGAAAAAGATTTTTTGCCAATTTCTAAAATCGTATAAAAAAATCTCTGCAAAAATTCCACTTTCAATCGAATGCTTTCACAATAATTCCTATACTCACTGTACTCACATACATACACCTAACATTTACCAGTTGTGCATATACTATTTGAACTGACTGTGCTTTTATTAACTAGTTGCGGCTGCCATTGCATAAATTTTTAGCTGACTTGACAGCCCCACTCAAAAACTGAAACAAAAGGCAGTTCCACCATTCACAGTGACTCCCAAACTGTAGTATAGTTAGCCTGGCTTGTTGAGTGTTTGGCCTGATTGAAATGGTCGCAACTATTACAAAAGTTTATTGGCAAATTGATGAAGTAACTGTATGCCACATGCCGCACACACGCACACACACACACACACGCACTCACCCACACACACCCAAGCATGTATGGAAAACAATTTAGTTGTGCAAGCAGTTGGTTGTGGCAGCTGGCTTAGTGCGGGAGGGGAGAGTGCTGCAGATCAGCCCGTTGCATGCCGCTTGCAATTTGGCACATAAGCGCGCTGATATGTAAATTAAGTTGTTGCGCTAAACGACATGCCGACCTGGACAGCAACCTCACAGACCCTCTGAAAGCCCCCACTTAAAGGCAGCTAGCTGCCTAGAAGTTTATCATATGACCCAGTACATGCCTCACTCATTTGTACAATTCGTCACAGAATGTGGCAGGCCAAACACAGGCGCGTAGTTGGTAGTAGTTGGCAAGGGTGCAAGTCAACAAACTAAGGCGTGAATACCTTTTAGGAAATTTTGCTAAATTGAATAGTTTGGCTGATGAATGGAAACAAAATAGCGAAGTAATTAAATATTTGATTACATACGAATTAATAGTTTAATTTTTACCAATTTTATACATAAAAAGGAGAGTTTTTTTCAATTTTGTTGCTGAAATATGGAAACTGATCTACAGATTTGCATTAATTTAAAATTTGTGTAATCATAGTTTTATTTTTAAATAAATGTATTCGCAAGGAAAATTTAAAAAAATATTTTTTTTATTTTATATTTACCTTTTATAATTTTATTTTATAAATAAAAACTTTTTGTATAATAGTAGCGATTACTTTAAATTATTTGTACTCATTTAGATTTGTTTGAATGGTTTTTGCATATAAGATCATTTTAAGAAATTATTAAGTTTATGATATATACTTGTGGTCAAATTTTATGTTTAATACATATTATTTGTATTTTTTTTTATAAAGCAAAACTTTTGGTGAATTAGAAAATGTTTAAAATACTGGAATTTATTGCAAAATATACTTTGATTTATGATTATTTTTAAAATGATGTTTGTTTTTTCAGATATATTGTTTAAGAAATATTTTTTACCAACAAAGTCTACTCTGATTAAAAAATGCAAGAGGCTGTTGGTTAAACAATTTAAAACAATCGATTGTGCTTATGATTATGAATTCTTTTTGCATTTTATAAATTATAATTTAGTTCTTATAGAATCTTTAATTTTTGAAAAAAATTTAAAGTCAAATTTTTTGTAAAATTTGCATTGAAACAAAAAGTTAAGTAATTGTTGAGGGAAGTATATCATTTAGAACGAATTTAGTATAAATTATATAATTTTTTTCAAAATCTTTTAATTGCAAACATTACATATTTTACGTTAAAGAGACTTTTGCAAAATAATAGTCAAAGCTTCATAAAAAAATCGATTGCAAAGTTCAATAAGCAAAATCTTATTTAAATAAATGTCAAGCGCATGAGGCGCAATTTTAGCGGAAAAATATAATTATATTTTGTAAATTCCTTGATGTAGAAACAATAATTATATTATCATAATTTCCATGCAATACAATAATATTTATAACAAAATTCCAGCCATCATCATCATCTAGGGATACGTATTAGTTGTTTATTATGTTTTCCTGATTATTTTATAATATTTTTTAATTTTAAAATTGTTTGATTATAAGGTCAACTGAACTTAGTAAAATAATAGATAAATATTGTTATAATAAATAAATAATAAACAATTAAATAACTTGCATTTATTTATAGATGATGCCTTAGCTTAATTCTAAATTTACATATAAGGAATTATTTTTAAAATTAGTATTTTTCTTTCATGCTTTCTTTATTAACAGTTGCTTAGGTCAGCAAATAATATATTTAAAATTCTTGCTAATTTCATAAAATTGTGCTAATTTTAGCTGCAACCCATTCAACCAACCACGCCTGCGCCACTGCACCACAATTATATGTTAAGCCTTTAGTTTGAAAGTTGCTCCTTGCTGTTGCGCTTCAAAGTGGTGCAGCCTGGGCGCACTGGGGACTAGGGTGTGCATGGGGCCATGGGGCAAGCACTAAAGTGCGCCCAAAACTATGCAAAATGCATAATCCAAGCTGTATAAATTTCATATGAATGATTTGTTGCATGTGGCAGGGCGTCTAGTTTCATGTTCGTGCCAAGATTTATGATAGCTGCAGGAAAGCGCGCGCATAAATTGCGCTTAATCGACAAGCCGCGCACTTCATTAGCTGAGCATTCATAAGGTCCTCCACATGGTTTTTTTTGTGCTTTTTTGCTTGTTCTTTATTTGATAGTTTATTATGCAAAAATGTCATAAAGAAAAAGGCAGCATGAGCGCAAAATAAACAACATCAAAGGCAGCAACGACAACAACGACAACAAGCAACAACAAACAAGTCTAATCAAAAGCTCGCGGAAATGTTGCATAAAATGTTTGACAAATTTGCAAGTACGCGCCGCACAATGCAAACACATAAAGTTTATGCGTTATTTTGTATGCGGAATTGAAAACTCAAATTCCAAAATCCAAATTCAAATCGAATATCCTCTCTCAACAAAGCGAATATTCGCTAAATCACAAATGGCAATTGCCAAAATCGAAATGCATAACGAAATTATGTGCATGAAAGCCGCAACAAATGCCAATTGAGGCGAATTGCGTGTGTGTGTGTGTGTGCGCGCGTGGGGGCGCCATTTTGTTGGGTGGCCGCCATATTTGTTGACCTTGGTAAATTATGAGTTGAGTGTTGGATGCTTGACGGAAACGGAAATGCGCATTATGAGCTTTCGATGGCTGCTGCTGCTGCCGCTGCTGTAGCTGTAAATACAACATACGCTACAATCAGAGCGTATATATCTGTGGGATTATTAGTGTTGTGCAGCTGTTTGCAAATGACAGGCAGTCAATGCTAAGTATGGGCATTTAAAAGATTTCCCTCGATAATAATGCCATAAAGTTATTTATTTTTGAAGCCAAACTGTCTGCAATGCGTTGAAACTAATGATGTGGAAATAGAACAAGTTGACAGGCCAAAAGGAAGAGTATCGCCAAAGTGTTGGCGCTGTGAGTGACTAAAATAAAGTTTGATTGAGTTATTCCAGTTGGGAAGTTTAAATAATTATAATATTTCGGTGAAAACTAATCAATTTCTGAGTAACACTAGAATTTAGCATGTGAAGCAAGCAGGCAGCTGACCCCACTGGAAATTAAGGTTGAAACGATTACTTTGATAGAGCTATTTCATATTGGATGTTTCAATAATTATAATATTTCGCTGTAAACTAATCGATTTCTGCATAACGCTTCACTGAAGCAAGTGAAGCATGCAGGGAGCTGATCCTCTGAATGTTAAAGTTAAAATAATAATTTTAGTTAATTTAAATATTATTAAATAGTTGTAATATTTTTCTGTTATCAACTCACTTTTTGAGTAACACTAAACTGAAAAAGGCAAATCAAAGCGAAGCAAGCAGGGAACTGACCCGCCTATAATTTAAATTCAAAAAATAAAGTTTGATGTAACTATTTCAAACGTTAAATAAAAACAGTTCTCTTTAATATTTATGTAATGCTGATAAATTGTAGTAAGTGGAGATAAGCGAAGCAAGTCGGGAGCTAACTCCTCTAGAAATTAAGATTAAAAAAATTATTTTGATTAAACTATTTCATATTGGAAATAATCAAGTCACTTTTTGAGTTACTCTCAACAGTAAGCGATCAGGGGGTTGACCCGCTAGAATTTTAAATTAGTACAATAAATTTGATTTATGGAAAGGTTAAATAATAATAATTATCTGTAAATTTGAGCAAATGAGGCAAAACGAAGCGAGCAGGAAGCTGGGCCCCTAGAATTTAAAGTTTGATGAAACTGTTTCATATGAAAACGTTTAAAAATAATATTTCTCGGTAAACACATCATTTTTTGAGTAATGCTAAATTGTAGCAAGTGAAGCAAAGCGAAGCAAGCAGTGAGCTGACCCCCCTAGAAAAGAAGGATAAAAAAAAGTTTGATTTAACTATTTCATATGAGAAGTTTAAAAAATTATAATATTTTCCAGAAAATTAAGTCTCTTTTGCAGAAACTCTAAACAGCAACAAGTAAAGCAAAGGGCAGCAAGCAGAGGGGTGACCCTCTAGAATTTTAAATTAAGATTTTAAATTAAGACAGTTCGATTTAGCTATTTCATATGGAAAGTTTAACTAATTAAATTTATCTGTAAACAAATAGTTTTATGAGTTACGCTTAATGCGAGTAACGGAAGCAAAGAAAGTAAGCAGAGAGCTTACTTCCTTAAATTTAAAGTTAAAAAACCAGATTTAGAAATATATATCATTGGAAAGTTTAAATAATAATAATATTTCTCTGTAAACAAATCGATTTTAGGCAATACTAAATTTGAGCAAATGAGGCAAAGCGAAGTGAACAGGAAGCTGGGCCCCTAGATTTTAAAGTTAAAAAAAGTTTGATTTAACTATTTCATGTAGAAAATGAAAAAATAAATATATTACTCTGTCAACAGATGTTTTTTTGAGTAATGCTTAATTGGAGTAATGAAAGCAAAGATAAGTAATCAGGGAGCTTACCCCCTTGAATTTAAAGTTTAAAAGCAAATTTAATTAACTTTTTGAAAAGAGTTTATTTGAATTAAAAAGAAATTTCCATATTCGCTTATAGTGCACGGAATTGTAATAAAACAATATTTCTTTGTTTTTGAGTAGCGCTTAACTGGTAGAGGTGAAGCAAACTAAAACAAGCAGGGAGCTGGGCCCCTAGAATTTAAGATTAAAAAACAATTTTAATCAAAATGGTTTAAAAGAACTCATTCGATTTAAAAAATACTTTCTATAGCTTTACATAATTAAATATTTGCAAAAAGTGCATGGAATTAGAATTCCCGGTAAGTACAAGCCAATTAAACTTCTTAAATTTGAATGTTCATTTATAAATACGAATTACTACATAATTTTCAAATGATTATAAGCTCTTCTTACATTGTATCGTTAATATTTTTTAAAAATCATTAATTATTTTATTCTGAAGGTACTAAGTAACGACGTAGAATCTAATAGCTCCGAATGCTCTATCGAAAAATTATTTAAATTAATGGTATATTTTCATTTAAATATTTTGAATGAAATAACGATTATTTAAATTGAATTTAATATAAGTGATTTTTTCTGTTTCGATTTTAATTTATGAACTTTTGTATACTCTGCTTTAATAAAGTTAAGAAGAAGTTAGGGAAATCTATAGTAAGCAAGTTATTGAAACCTTTATCTGATTAATTAAAGAAGATAAAGGCACCAACATTTTGCCTGAAACTGCGACTTTCTAAGATATTTGACCTTAAAGACATAGTCTATCCGATTCGGCTAAACTATAGGTCTCTTTTGTCTTCAAACAGATATTAATAGAGATAGTCTAGGGGAAACACAGATTACAGATGATTATGAGGGGATTGTTACTCCAAGCTGCTGGCAGGCAACGATGCGAGAAATCTCGCCCATTGGCGAAAAAGCCCAATGATACTAATTGACAATGATGTGAATGTCGCACCACGTAGCCACAACAAGCTCCGAGTTGCAATAATGCAAATCCAAATCAATCAAGTAACTAATGGACTTCGAAGTTTTTTGAGACTGGCGCTGACAAGTCGATAAGTTACATGCATACGCTTCTCTGCAAAATATGACAAGCGGCATAAATGTCCAATGACTCGCATTCGTAGTGTCCTTTGTCCTGCACTGAAGCATATGCATGATATGTGCAAACTACTGTGGGGAATCAGTCTAATTGCTAGCTTTTACAAGGTTCTATTTCGCTTACTTTGTGAAAGACTAAAGTCGCGTGCCAGCGCACCGATGGTAAATCCACCATGGAACAGATTTTTAGCCGCGCCAAATCCTTAAAAAACACCAGACAACAGATTAATACACAGCAACTCTTTGGCGATTATATAAAGCTGCATTCGATAGCCATAGCTGGGGATGGACCCCTTCATTTGTAAGCAGGAGCGACTGGGGAGAGCTCGTGAGTTTAAAATCCCCAAGCGAGGTTTAATAGTTTAAAAAGTAAAGTAGAGTAAGTATTAGAAACTGGGCGAGCATAATGGCATAGAATCGGTAGATACAATAAAATAGTGTCTTGTTATTAACTTTTTTATCAAAATGTCGATTTTCTATAAAAAAATATATTGTGCGGGCTTGACTTATGCATTGTAATAAATGATGAAAAATTCATTGCTGACTAACATCTGTCATAGCTCCAACTGCGGTGCAGTGGAGCTGTGGTTATATCTCTATTATAAGATGTTCGAAGAGAAAAAGGATCAACATTTTATAGCTTCATTCGAACGGAAGTGTCAGGGAATATTCTTAGACACACAGAGTATTATGTTAGCTGCAGCTGTGTTGGGTAAATTCTGCAGAGTATCAAACCTCCGGCATAGGTTTTAAGAGGCGCGTAAGCTGCCATTACGCATCCGACTGCCACATTGTATATTGTGCTACTCAAATAAAATATATTCCAAATTTTAAACAAAATGGGTTTGTTTGTGTATGTAGCGTTGCTGCAAAGATGAGTTTATTGTCACATTTAGTCAGGACACAGGACACAGGATCTATCGCCGCCATTGTTACGCATAAACCGAAAGTCTTCGGTAAGCAAAACTGCTTGACTATGCAAAATCTTATATTTGCAACATTGCAAAAAAGAAAGATATAAAAATCGATTGTCAAGTAAAACTCTTTGTTTTTTATTTTTGAAAAATAAAAAAATCATTTAAGTAAATTAAAAAATTACTTCTGTTGACTATGGGGTTTTCCAAAAGCAAAGTATGCAGGTATCTCCCTTCAAATATTTTCGAAGAGAACAGGGAACTCAAGTTTATAATTACATCGGAGACTATAACCGATTTCGCATCAATTTCTAATTTAACAAGATTTACTTAGACAAAGAGCATCTATTTTTTGTTTGCTAGATCTGCAAATGCACTAGTGCTGCTGCAGAGAACCGAAACTGCGACCTTTAATGTAAGAGGCGAATACGCTGCCACAACGATACCGAGATCCACTGAAAAATATTTTTTTTCTTTTTTTACTTAAGTACTTGGCTGTAACTGCAACCGAACAATAGGTCTTTCAAATAAAATATAGTTCACAGATTGAATGAACGAAGCACAGTTTCTCAAAAACTAATTATTGTTGCTACATGTGTATCCTTATTAGAAAACTGTCTCATTTATGGAAATTAAAAACTTGTAAAACTCATATGTATTTCAATATTTGTTATTTCCAAGAATCTACTCCATTTCAATTTCTCTAAATATTTGTCATTTTCTTTAGAATTCTCATCAAACAATCACCCTCAACAAACGTTTGAAAGAGTATATTTTAGTCATTTCACTGGCATTGTTTATTTTCTTTTGAAATATTACGTTTTTTATTGTATTTGATTTTTCAAACTAAATTGCAATTTTGATGTTTCATTTATTGAACTGTGCCAATTGTCGCTGTTCAGTTTTAGTTATAGTTTTAGTTTGAGTTGCAGCAACAACAACAACAACAACAACAGCAAATACAAGCTAACTATTTTATTGGCCAGTCCATAAGTGTATCTATAAATGTATCTAAAGCATGAATGTGTGTATCTATGTGTGCGTGCATGTATCTATGTGTGTGTAGCTATATATGTGTGTGTGCATCTATGTGTGCGTATTGGGTGGATGCAATTTTAATTAAAATTTATTGATTTACAGTTGAATAAATGCACATTGCATCAATGTCGTTCGGCACTGATTCTACTACAACTACAACATGAGACTAACTGCAATAGAATTCTGCTAACCATAACTTTTTTTTATTTTTTTTCAATAACAGATTTCCACTTTTAATTAAAGTTTTAGTTTTTCGTTGAGGAAAAAGTATAAAACTACTAAAAATAATGTATAAAATCAAGTAAAAATTGCTAAAAGTTGCATTTAGCTGTTGCCGTTGTCGTGTGCAATGTCATTAACAGCTAAAACTTTTTGGCCCGCTTCTAGTCCCGTTGCTTAGTTTTTTAACAACAACAACAACAAAAGTGGCAACTATTACAACGAAAAGAACAACAACAACAACAAGTTGCAGAGCATTAACAAGTGCGGTTCATTTGGCATTTCTCATTTAGACCGACTTTGGGCTTGGTTCGTTGGTTTTGTTGGCATTGTCTTGAGTTGACAGCCAAGAAGTTAAGTCCTGTGTGTGTGTGTGCGAGTATGTGTGGAACTAAGCATGTGCCAGTGTGTGTGTGTGTGTGTGTGCGCGTGTGTGTGTGTGTGGGTGTTAAGGTGCGGCATTAACTTTTACTGCTGCCAGGACTGTTGCATAATTAACGGCTACAATGTGTTAAGGCAAAACTGTGCAATGAGGCAAAAAGTTCACTGAAAAAAAAGAAGACAAACATACAAAATGGTGCACCAGGGCTGCAAGCTTTAAGAACATGGAATTGCATAAGCTGCGAACCAGCTTGAGTGCAGTTTTACAATAAGATTTTCTTTTAAATTTGTAATATGTGTGTCATTTTAAGCTCTTAAACTCAAACATATACAGCTGCACCACGGCTTACGCGGTAGATACATTTCCGAACAAACCGCGTAAATCGAATCACTCTTTTTTTATATAAAAACCGTGTAAAGCAAAACCGAGACTGAACTAAAGATGCGTGTGCAAGACACTATATATACCAAAATTGTATTTTATAGCAATTGGTCTTTCTTATAAGAGCTCTACTACGAAAGACTTACAGTTTGCATTCAAATAAGCTGAAAGGCCATAACAAACAATTTTTTTTTAAATATATAGCTCATTTTGTTATAAAAAAAAATAGTTTATTTTCTCATAATCAGTTTTTTAATATATCAATTGAATTTTGTTTTTTTCTTTATTATTCCACTTGAGAATTTAGGGTCTTTACCAAGGCTTGCATCGCACTCTGTTTTGGGTCGTCTGCTTGGCGGTGTCTCACGAGGAGCTAATCTGAGCTAGTTCTTCTATATCGGTTGCTTTTGGTCGTCCTGTTCGTCTGTTTTCTTGAGAGTTCCAGTCTAGTGCCACTCGGAAAATGCTGCTTGGATTCTTTCTAAGATCATGCCCTATCCAACTCCATTTTCTTTTACTGTTTTGATGGTGAATAGGGAACTCACCTGTGGCGCTCCACAGCTTTGCATTTGATATTCTTTTTGGCCAGAATATTCCGCATGTAAATCTCAGGCATGAACACCGATTGTATAAAATCGGAATTAAAGTAACTTAAGTTTTCTGCTAAATAGGCTAGGGGAGAATTATTATAGCTACTATTGGCTAAGTTTTGTTAAAAGTAAAAAAAATTGCATTTTCGTCTGACCAAAGAGCAAATCCGTAATGTATTTCGAAACATTTACAACGAAAAATTCGGTTTACCGAAAAAAAAATTCTATTATAATTTAATTTTTTTATTTTAAATATTTAAGGATTTGTTGTGGCGCTCTGAGCCTAACTCATTTTGTTGCTGCTTACTCTCTCTGCGAGTTCCTCGATAGATACGTTCCCGATCAAACTGCAAAAATCGAATCACACTTTTGATGTGGAAAAACCGCGTAAAGCTTATACGACTTTTTAAAATATTTACTAAATTCAACAGATAGCTTTGTGTTAATAAGATATAAAACAATAAATAATCACAAACACAAATAGTTAAAAAAAAAATTCTATTTAAAAAAAATATACATACTGGAAATATTGCTCTTGGAACCCTCAATGCCAACACTATCAATAGTTGAGTCCGTTCAAAAACAGTTTTTAATATTTGCTCTTCGGAATATAAATTGGGATGCCAAAATTCGTTTCCCTATTTTTGCACACTTCGCCTTATGAAATTTGCGTCTCTAAATGATCAAATCAAACAGATCAATTTTATTTCGAATAAAAAAAATTTATTAGAAGTATTTCTTTGTCGTTTTACAAAGTGAGCTTGCAGCACTTGGCTATTTTGATGTGTCGTCCGGCTTTTCGGCATCTTTGGACGAGTCAACATCGGATTTTGTTTCGCTGGTTGGTGTGCTCTTATTCATAGTTGTGCCCGCGGGCAGAATTGTCTCTAGGGAACGCACAAACTCTTCCAGATTGCCAGCATAGGCAGCAGCCACCGCTGCCTTGGGTAGCTCAAATTGCTGAACAACTGGTCCCAGCTGCGCCGATTGCAATGCACTGCAGAATTGTGCCAGTGCCTGCTGAAACTCCGGTGACTTGATGTGATCCCTAATCTGCTGCTGGCGATCCTTATTAGCACCTCCAGACTGGGGTAAAAGTACAACCAAAGATTTAACACTGTTTGAATCCGAAATAAGCGTATTAATGGCTTCGTTACTCGAAATTGCAGTAGATAAATCGATATATAGTGAACGACCGGCATCGGACACGGTATTGGCACTACCAGTGCTCACGCCTTGTGAACTATCAGCAGTTGTGTCGCAAAGACTGCCGCCCGACTTGGAGGATTTACTGGGTGTAACTGGCACGGCGACATTTTCGGGTGTTTGCAGTGCCGTTGGCATGGGTGGTGTGCGTAAGTTCAATTGCTCCAACAACGAAGTTAAGCCACCCATTTGATCCACGCCGCCGAATAGCTGCATCAGTTGCGGCTGCGACATATTGTTCAGCATGGCCTGTAGGTCGCTGTTATCAGTGCCACCGACGCGTTGTTGCACAGTTGGTGGATTGGGGTTGCTCAACAAATCGCTTATGCGATGACAGTACTCGTCGTCCTTATCCGTTTTTGGCTCCTGCATCCAGAAGAACATACGACGCGGCGAAGATTTAAATTTCAGCACGTAAACACGTCCAGTTTGGCATTGATCGACACGTTTGTATTCGAATTCATCTGGTAATACAATTAGATCATCTTCTACCTTACCGGTAATGCGATCCTTCCAGCACAAATGCAAGAGACCATCATCGCCTCGCATCATATAGACTAGTCCTTTACGCACATCCGGGTGTACCATTTGGCCAATCATGTTCATGCGGCCTGCACGAAATTCGATCAAATTGCCGCTATTACCGCTGGAATTTGCCAGTCCGCCTTGTCGTCCAAACATATTAAAAAATATAAATCCAAAGTTTCGACCGAATATTTAGTTTTATTTTTACTGTACGTCTGTCTGGTACTGGCATATACAATCTAAATTAAATGAAATATTATAGAAATTTTGCTAGTTTTCTCCGCTGTGTGTTGTGTGAATGACTGTATATGTTTGCTCAAACTAACATAATTTGGAACATCTACTTAGTTTAAATTTTTTGTGATTTCTGACAGCCACACAGGAAGCCTGCTTGTTCTATAAACAGATCGTCCCTTTAAGCCTATAAGTAATGTTTGAAGACATTTTCGATATATTTTGATACATTTCGATATGTAAATCGAAATCTTTTAATGAATTATAGTTCATAGGCTAATACGTTTCGCACTTGTTTACCCTCGAATTTTCAAGGCAGAAATATTATAAATACTGTGTGGCCAGTTAAAATACCAAAAGCCGCCGACTTCGAAGATGACACAGAGACTGCAAGTCTCCGGCAACAAATGCTTGAATATCATATGCGGAATATTCTGGCCAAACAGAATATCCAATGCAGAGCTGACTGGTAACACAGGTGAGCCCCCAAATAAGGAAGATAAAATGGACATTGATAGGTGATGATTTCTGAAGGAATCCAAGCAATATTGTCAAAATGGCACTGGACAGGAATCTCGAAGACAACAGACGGTTCGGAAGATCTAAGGCGACCTGGAGAAGATCCATACTCCAAGAATTGGCCCAGTCAAACACATGCAACAGAGCAAAACAGACAACGTAAAACAGAGTTCGTTGAAAGGTTTTAGTAAAAGCCCTAAGTTCCCAAGCGGAATAACAAAAAAAAAATTTACTAAGATAAAGGAGTGCATGCCGACAGATTCACCGACAAGTTTTATCGACATTACTTTCTCTCAAACAGAATGAAAAAATTGCCATGCATAACATACGCGGACAGGATAGAGATTTCGACACTTTTTACATGAGAAGCTTTATTGAACGATTTCTAGGATCTCAAATAAACAATCTATAAGAACAATTTTATTTGAATTAAGCGTATTATGTGAATCTTCATGTATTAATTAGTAATATTTAAAAGTAAGCTAAAGCTTACTTTGAAGTGTCATCCGGATTTTTGGCATTCTTGGACGAGTCGACATCGGATTTTGTTTCGCCCTCGGGTAGACTGTTCGCTAGGGAACGCACAAACTCTTCCATATTGCCGGCATAGGCAGCAGCCACCGTTGCATTGGGTAATGCAAATTGCTTAATAACTGGCCCGAGCTGCGCCGATTGCAATGCACTGCAGAATTGTGTCATTGCCTCTTGTAACTGCGATGACTTGATGTGATCCTTAATCTGCTGTTTGTGATCTCCATTAGCGACTTCAGACTCGGGCAAATGTGCAATCAAAGACTTAACACTATCGGGATCCGAAACAAGCGCATCGATGGCTTCGTTACTTGAAATTGCAGTAGATAGATCGATGTTTAGTCGACGATTGGCACTAGCAGTGCTCGCACCTTTTGTAGTGCCACCGGATACCTTGGAACTGCTGCCACCTGACTTGGAGGCATTGGCAGCATTGGGTGCAACTGTCACGGTGACATTATCGGTTGTTTGCGGTGTCGTTGACATGGAAGGTATGCGCAAGTTCATTTGCGCCAACAATGAACTTAAGCTGTTCATTTGGTCCACGCCGCCGAATAGCTGCATCAGTTGCGGTTGCGACATATTGTTCAGCATGGCCTGTATGTCGCTGTTTTCAGTGCCACCGACAAGTTGCTGCGCAGCTGGTGGGTTGGGGTTGCCCAACAACTCGCTAATGCGACGGCAATATTCGTCGTCCCTATCCGTTTTTGGCTCCTGCATCCAAAAGAACATACGACGCGGCGATGACTTAAATTTAAGCACGTAAACACGTCCAGTTTGGCATTGATCGACACGTTTGTATTCGAATTCATCTGGTAATACAATTAGATCGTCTTCTACCTGACCAGTAGCTCGATCCTTCCAGCATAGGTGCAAGAGACCATCATCGCCGCGTGTCATATAGACAAGTCCTTTACGCGCTTCCGGGTGCACCATTTGACCAACCATATTCATGCGGCCGGCACGAAACTCCACCAAATTGCTGCTATTGCCGCTAGAATTTGCGCTCTGTCGTCCGAACATGTTTGCAATTTTCGTTAACTATTAACGCGCAAGAATTTAAAATTACGTCGGAATATTTATTTTTATTTTTTGTTACCTCAAGTGTTGTCTATATTTAATAAATTAAATTATACGTTTTAGAAATTTTTCAACTTTTCTCCGCTACGTGTTGTGAATGTTTGGAGATATTTATTCACACTGAAAGAATTGGAAACATCTACTTGGTTTAAATTTTTCTGTAATTTCTGGCAGCCATATACTAAGCCTACTTTTTCTCTTTGCCATGACAGATAGGAGAGTTGACATTTTCGATATATATTTCGATAGGTAAATCGAAATATGTTTAAGAATTATACTTCATAGGCGCCGCCATTTGGCACTTTGTAAATAAATTGGGTAAATTGTATTTTGCGCATTGATCGCTGACCACTGTGGCATTATCTAGAGCACAAAAAACGGATAGTATAATTAAGGAACGATTTCTAGAATTTTAAATGAACAAACTGAAACAAATGTTATAATAAAAAAACCTTTAACCATTTGGGACTTACTTTTTTTGATTCCCTTAACAAAAAGCGAGTTAAATTTCAGCTTACACAATTTTTCACACCCAAACAATGGCACGCCGCTATTTAGAACTAGTTCCTCGCGAAACCATGGCGCTTTGCTTTCTTGAACTAGTTCAATGGGAATCCTAGAGTGTAGCCCTCGATCACAGTAAATAGCAAAGTAAAGTAAATCAACAACGAAAAGTTAAAGGCAGCCGTAAATCAACGAACTGCAGCCGTAATGCAACAAGCTGCAAGACAGCTGCAACTCAACTAACCGTAATTTTTGTTGCCTATTTAAGAGAGTCCTCGTAAAAACGTAACGTAAAATGAACGACGTAGGAAAAAATAAATAAGAAAAACACAAAAAAAAAAACAAAAAGGTGAATAAAATAAAAATTTAATAGCCAGCACATCTGTTGCTGATTTTATACCTTGCTCTCGCAATGCCACGCCGGGGAGAGATTCTCGGCTTAATTACAATAAAATATTTAAAATGACATCGCCATGTGGCAAATGCGTGTGGCAAGCTGGGGTTAAGTAGCTCTATGCAGCACACACATACACACTCGGCTGTTTATGGCTTTGGCTCTTTTATGACTGCCAGGTAGGCGGGGAAACATATGTGGAGACGTCAAAGTCGAAAACGACAATACGCGAAAACGACAGCGACATGTGTAGAAAGGTAATTTGATAGTTCCGCTTTAAGCTCCGGGTAATGTTTTGCTTGCCTCTAGTCCGGAATGGGTTTGGGGGCACGCAGCTGAAAGGAATTTGTAAGCACTATCAATATGCGTCAAATGTTGTTGCAAGTGGTAGTTGCGGCACAACAAGACAAATTTAAAGAGGCTGCCTCATGAATATTTAGTATCATCTTTGTTTTGCATGTACTTGGTTGGTTTCGGGTTGGCTTGTCTGCTTTGACATTCAACCTATTGTTTTTCGGCTCTTTTTTTCAAACTGCCACATTGGAATTTTCGACAAAAAATGTGAGACAAATCTTAAGAGGAATTTGGTTTGAACGATAGTACGAGTACTCGTTGGTTTGCGAGAAGAGTTGCATCATAAAAAAAATGTATAGAGATCTAAATCTCTGCAACATGAGGTTAGAAAATATGATTCGCATAGCAAAGTTTTGTTAACTTCATTAAAGTGCTCGCTCTCTATGCTCTACGTATTTAAGAGGTTCACAAATTTCAAAGATCTATCAATTGTTCTAAAGAAATTATAGGTTTACGAATTAGGTCTGAACTTGTGGTAAGTGACACAGGTCTAGCGATTTGATCAAGATCGTAATATATAATCAGGTAAACACTATCAACATATAGAGCTTTCTTCCACTTACTCGAAGCAATGTCGATCCATTGTTAGTAAGTAACCTAGGAACATTTGTATCTCGATGTTGTTAATAGAACAGGCCTGCAGAAGAAGTAGCAACTGTTTCTCACTAGATGAAAATTTTGATATCCGAACTTATTGATTTGTTTACCCTTGTTCCAATACTTTCTGTTCCTACGCCCTGAAGCATTATGTAACCATCTGTATACAGATGCTACATAGAAAAAATTTAATTATTTTTCTTATTTTTGCATGAAACATTTGTGTTTCAAAGATGCTATGGGATCAGGCGCGCAGCAAAAGCAGCATCTCACTCTCATTTTGACTTTCATGTGATTTGAGCACTGACTGGCTATGACAGTACTATTAACATTTAGACCAATCTTTCTCTTTCTGGAAGTAGTGTCGATGCATTTCGAAATGAACATACAAACAATTATACTGATAAGAGACCAGGCGCGTAGAAGAAGCAGCAACAGTCTCTCAAGAAAATCAAAAACAAAAAAAATCTTTCGTTTCGTATTACAGCAGCAACTTGAAGAATGCTCTGGGTGGTCAGTTAATGAAATGTTTATTTTATAATATTATTATTCTTTTAGTTATTTATTTCGGGTTTTTTTATCGTAAATACTTGAGTTTTGTTTATAATTTAGCTGCTGGCATTGCTGTGCGCCGGAAGCTCATATTTAGGGAAAGGTTCATAGTATGGGAAATCGTAGAGGTTATTACACATAAGACGCGAAAGGGATCGTTTTATGCATAATTAGATTTACAAAATAATAATGCTGGAGGTCGAAAATTATGAGTTACTCTGGAGGGAGTAATAAAAAATTTTATTAAAAATTTTATTGGAGTCAATGGAACCGAGTAAAATATTATGCGAAAAGGATGGCATGTTCTACGATCATTTAGAGAATGTAATTTTATAAGGGTAAGTCTACAAGAATAGGCCGGCAATCAAATATTGAAAAATAAGTTTCAATAATGCAAAGCTCTTTATTTCGAAAATAAAATATTGCTATCAAGACATTCCTGTTGTCATCAAGGAAATTTTGTACTGTTGCCTCAAGATTAACATCCAGAAGAATGCAAAAGAAAATGTTTTTATGAAAATTAAAAAAATAAACACTTTTGGGAAAATATTCGAGCTTATTACAATTTGTTGGCTTTTAACTCTTTAGATGCCCAAAATGTTGATTTAAAAGGTACAGATCACGAAGCGATCGTAGAAGGTGTGGGAGTCGGTGAGTCGGTAAGTCGAAGCGCCTAGAGATAACATATTTTTATATGCTCTTTACCAAGTACCCTACTATAATAGGTAAATTGAAAAGTTCCAACATAGTTTAAGGGTAACACACTGAGTATAGCGACCCTCCAACTTTTCGATACCATTTTTGTAGTACGATTTCTGCTTTGCCTCATAATAGACCTCATTTTTGGCGCTTACCTCTTAATTCGACGAAAATAACTTCCCAGCGAGCATTCTTTTGAGATCTGTGAACCGGAAATAGTTGCTGGTGGCCAGATCTGTAGAGTACGGTGGATGCGGCAGCAATTCGAAGCCTATTTCATGGATTTTTGCCCTAATTTACACTGACGTGTGATACGGTGCATTGTCTTAGTGAAACAGCCCTTGCTTTTTTTTTTAATGCGGCCGTGGCTTGGCGATTTGGTCCTCTAAGTGGTCTAATAACTCTATGTTATAGTCACCATTGATGGTAGTTCCACGCGCATCTCTAAATGCAGACGCCATAACCTTGCCTACCGACTGTTGCATATTTGCTCGCTTTGGAGCGGGTTCATCGTGTGCAGTCGACTCGGATGACTGTCGATTAGACTTCGGAGTGAAATGATGTAGCCATGTTTCATCCATTGTCACATGTCGTCGAAAAACTCGGGATTAATACGCTTGAACATCTTCAAACACTGCTCCGAATCATCAACTCGTCGTTGTTATAGGTCAAAAGTGAGCTCGCGCGGCACCCACTTTGCACAGAGCTTTCTCATACCCAAGAATTCGTGAATCATATGTTGTACACCTTCAGTTAATATCTTTAGAGTCCCAACTATTTCATTCAAGTACAGTTTACGATCATTCTATAATCTTTTGTGGATTTTATCGTTGGATGCCTCTTTTGGGCATCCACTGCGTTCACCGTCTTCTGTGAACATTTCACCGTCTTCGTTGCTCATTCCCGTCTAAACTTAGCATACCAATCCTTGATATATAATATATATTTTTTCCATCTGCACAATACAATTTTTTACCATATAATTAATGTTTTCCTCTTTTTTTCATTTACTATTTAAGCGATATTTTAGCAGCTCTTGAAGTAATTTGATAGTAGTATTTAAAGTTGCGGCGCTGCGGCTTAATTTTTTGGGGGGGAAAACCGTATTAGCGCGCCGTGTTTATTGTTGTATTCTCTACGTGAAAATTAAAGCAAAACAAAGGGAAGAATATGCAAATTTTATTGACACCAAAGTAAAACAAGAACGAACCAAGACAAACACAAACACAACAATAACAATGGCGCAACAACAAAAGTTGGCTCCGAAGAGTGCAGCATTTTGGCTGACTAGTCATTAACACATTTAAACAATGCCGCCCAGGTTGACACGCCTACTCAGACACAAAAAAAAATATATATATTTATATGTATATATATAAAATGCCGCGTAGGCTGTTGGCTTGGCTAATTAACACGTTTTGAATTGTGAATTTTGTAATGGCGGCAGCAGAAGAGCGCGCTAAAGAACTGCCAGAAGAAGCAGTGGCCATGGAAGTAGCAGCAGCAGGAGCAGCAGTTTATGCAAAAACCAAAAAGGATTTGCGTCAAGTCAAACAATCTGCTGTTTGGTAGCTGTGCTGCCTGGAGGGGCCTGCCAGCACATGGTTATGGTTGGCATTTTTGCAAGAGGGGCGCACGGGCGCAACCTTGAAGGTGTCAAAATAACATATTCGACAAAGGCGTTAGGCTGTCCCACTTCGTTGTGGGCGTGGTCGCCGCGTGGTGTTAGGCAGTGAAAACGAAATTAAAACGCGCATAAATTATAAGGCCGGGACACAAAAATCGTTGAATATATTAAGACATTTTGCTGTTAATTTCTTACCAAAAAGTTTAGCATACTTTTGTGCAGCAACATAATTGCTCAATGGAGAACATTTTGTTTAAGCAATTAAGTGACGCTGCTGGGGGTATAGGGCGTGTGCTGGGGGGGGGGGGGTATACGAAACGTTAGCTAACCTTGGCCAAAAGGGGGAAGTGGTGGTAGGAATGGGCTAGCTTTTGAGTCGGGTTAGGCAACTGAAATGCAAGGCGTAACTATTTGCCATATGCGCTGATTTATGTGGCACGCGCATAAGCCAAATCCCCATAGTTGCTAGATCCTTATCCCTAGTACCTATTCCCCCTCTAGCCCTGCTCCCCCTCTGTCATTTCCATGTCACTTTACATTTGATTAACAGTTACACACACATGTGCAGTCACACACATTTATTTATAGTTACACTTAAACTCTCGTATGTATGTATGCACACAGTGGCTCAAAAAAGTATTGACCTGAGGCAAATTAAATAAATTATAGCGTGGGAAAATACATTTTGGTTTATTGTGCAGTTGCAAATGTTTAAATTGCTTCGTTTTTTTTTGCCAGAAAATTGATTTTCGGCTGCAAACAGTCGCTTACATAATAAATATGATATCTGGCATATGACCACCACGGCTGGCTCGGATTTAGTTCATTTTGGACTTCCAATTTTCGATGACTTTGTCCAACATATATAGCCGCATATCGTCAATAACACGGTGAATGTTGTCTTCCAAATAGTTAAGCGTTTATCGCTTATCCGCATAGGCCAAAGACTTTACATAGCACCACAGAAAGTAGTCTAGCGGTGTTAAATTACAAGATCTTGGAGGCCAATTCAAAGGTACAAGACGTGAAATTAGGCGGTCACCAAACACGTCTTTCAATAAACCGATTGTGGCACGAGCTGTGTCATATGTTTCGCCATCTTGTTGGAACCACAGCTCCTGGACATCATAGTTGTGCAATTCAGGAATGCAAAAGTTTGTAATCATGGCTCTATACCGATCACCATTGACTGTAACGTTCGTTTTTGAAGCAGTACAGAGCAATGGTTCTACCAGACCATAAAGCGGATTAGCTTTACTCTTAATGCGATAGCTTCGTTAGTTGAAGTAGCCATTCAACCAGAAGTGCGCTTCATCGCCAAACAGAATTCTCTTATGAAAATCGAAAATAACGGCAAACCAGTTTTAGGCCTATTCGACGAATTCTTCAGTTGGCAAACTAAACTGTGAATAAATCAATTTACGGCTGTTAAATCAACTTCGGCAACTTCAACATTAATGCCACTTTAAAGTTGTATACCTCGAAAAAGCACCCTTTACTTTATATTGATTTTTTTAAGTAAGCCAATATCTTGACACACTAACATAGCGGCGACTTAAATTGGGATTCCACGGAATTTGTTACGGGTTTTTAGTACTACAAATTGAACAGAGATAATATTTTAAAATGCATGGAAATTTTGTTTTTAGAACGTCAGAAGCTAGGTCTTTAGGGCGCCACTCACCCGTATCTTGATGGTGCATATAGAATAACATTGCTAATGGTCTCCTAAATAGCTTGGGAAGAAACTAACACTGACAATGAAGAGCGTAATTGTGTGCTGTTGTATAGAGTCCATACTGCTATATAGTAGTAAGATAAATAGATGACACGGAGACTGCAAGTCCTCAGCAACAAATGCTTGATTCTCACATGCGGGATATTCTGGTCAAACAAAATATCCAATGCAGTACCTTCAAATAAGGAAGAAAAAATTGACTTGGATAGGTGATGATCTTAGAAGGAATCCAAGCAACATTGTCAGAATGACACTGGACAGGAATTTTGAAGACAACAGACGGATTGGAAGATCTAAAGCAACCTGGGTAACATCTATCCTCCAAGAACTAGACCAGGTCGAACACAACATGCAAAAGAGCTAAACAGACAACGCAAAATAGAGTTAGTTGAAAGGTTTTAGTAAAAGCCCTAA
Organism: Chymomyza procnemis; assembly: GCA_035046065.1. Lineage (NCBI taxonomy): Eukaryota > Metazoa > Arthropoda > Insecta > Diptera > Drosophilidae > Chymomyza > Chymomyza procnemis. The sequence goes on from JAWNOJ010000024.1 coordinate 13,014,920, forward strand.
GTTCCCAAGCGGTATAACAAGGAATTTAAAAATTAAAGAGTTTAGTTGAAGGAAAGCAATTATTTAAGCATCAAATTGAAGGCGTTAATTATCATAGTTAGTATGCTCCGATTTAGGTCAAATATGCGTCGTTTTGTTCAATAAATTGTTGCCATTTAAAGGTAATTTCATTTTGTCTCTCTCTTAGAAGCCATCGTTTCTATTGGCAAAAAATTGACACAGTTGATGCATTTGAACCTCCCATCCGAGCTCCCGGAGCTTCTGACGAGTCAGTATCGGTGTGTATGGCCAGGCGTTGTCCTGATGGAACACAATTCCTGTCCTATTGGCGAAATAGGCCGATTCTGGGCGATTGTTTCCTTCAGACAATCCAATTTTTGACAGTTAAGTTTCGAGTTTTGAGTTTTGCCAGAAAAACCATCCCGACCGTCAATCGAGGCTTGGCCACAGTTTCCGCAGGCTCCCCACGTTGCCGTAAATGAACCACTTTTCATTGCCAGCCAACAACCGCTTCAGGAATCGACACAGTGCTTACATGACGGACGGACTTGACAATGACCATAATTTTATCGACATTTTGGATAATTGCATCTTTGCCTGCATCTTTGACATCGAAATTAACTAGAAGTAACGAGCAGTCGCTAAACCTAATAAATAGGCCATGTTGCGATAATTGAGGATCAGAGTTCGCCAAGAATAATAGCAAATCTCAAGTCGTTCATTAGCAGAAATCGACTGAGACCAAGTGCATGACAATAGCACTTAAATAATAAATGATTTTTAGTAAAAAAAATGAAGACGAAGCCTATTTATGCTGTACATAGGAAGACCGCGGCCGATAACTTTTCGTAAAAAAATTAATTTTGAACTGAAAAAACAGGTCCTGGCGACTTGAAAAACGTGCAAGTGCAGACATAATCAAAAAGTTTAGAAACAAGCTTGAAAGAGAGCACAGAAATGAAAATTACGGACTCTAAAAATAAATTCCTTAAGTGATCGTAGAACATGCCACGGCGTGTTAATTTTCTATAAGTTCTTACTCGGTTTTACCGTGGCCGAGATCACGTCCAGAGTAAATACAATTTTTAGATGTCAAAAGCTTACACTGAGATTTATTGCAATGAGATGGCACATCTGCCCCTGCAACTGCAGCATCCTCCCTTAACGAATGTATTATACCCCACTTGTTCACCCACAGCTCTAGTTGCCACCGTATGAAAACTTTTTTAACATACTGTACCGTGTACTTGGCATATGAACAATTCCATTTCATTGCATGTTCAGTTTTAATTGTAACACTACAAAATGGCGGTGGCATCGAGCTACATTTTCAGCACATTCAGCACCCCCCCTCACCCCTTTCCCACACACACCACCCCACTTCCCTCACCCATCCTATACACTACCAGCACCCCCACCCTTTAACATTTAATGAGCAAATGCGCGTTGTTGCGTTTTGCATTTGCTGCACTTCATTTGCTTGCATTTACGCTCCGCTCCCTGGGCAATCCCCACCAACATGCCACCGCCCCTCTTTACGTGAGTCTCGTGCCAAGCAGCTGCTGTCAGCGTTACAACGACTTTGCTGCAACTTGTGTGTAAATTACGCGGCTTCCTTGTTGCAGCTTTACGCTTGCCTTGCTCTTCCGCTCTGCTGTCTCCCGCTCTCCCACTCACTCACTCACTCTTACTCTCTCAGTGTCCTCTGCCTTTAACTGCCGCTATCTCCCTCTATCTACGCCATTTTTTCTCATGTAAATTAATTTAAAATTTTTGTTAACCGCTGCCGCTGCCGCTGCTGCTGCTGCTGGTGCAGCTTCTTCTGCTTCCGCTGCTGCTGCATTTGGCAGTTGGGCGGTTTTTTCGTTAATTAAAAAATCATTCCAAAGAAAACTATCAAAGTTTCAGAGAAAAATTTCTGACTTTAACGCAGTTTATTGTGTAAGTGATAGCAAATTATTTATTAAAAAAGAAAAATAAAATGCAAATATTTATTCAAGCTATAAATGGATTACAAAGAAAGTTATGAAAGCATTGCTTTTGATTCTTAATACTCTTTAGTTTGAGCGTTAGAGGCATATTAGTTGCAGTAGTGCTACTTGGATTTTTTATTTCCAAATGTAGCATAAAGTTTTTTAAGTAGAGTAACTATATGAAACTTAAATCCACTTGCCTGAGGCTGCTAGATCACAAGTTTAGTAGCTTTTAATTTGTTGTTTATTTCCTGCATTAATTTTAAATTTAAACCAAATTCGAGGTAGTTTTTTTTTGGAAACAATTCTGCATTTTCCTTTTCATTGTTAATTGGAAGCAAATTCTTAAAATTATTTTGTTTCTCGCACCAGATTAGGTATTATTTGCATGCAACATGGGACTAACACTATAAGCCTTACTGTGCATTTGCAGCTGTAGGGTATACTAGAAGTCGGCTTTTGCTAACTGTCTTTTTGCCAAGTATCCGTAATCGTTTACCTGGCTTATTTCCTCTGTTCTATGAAGTGCATACAAAATCATTAACCATTTTTTTTAATTGCTGAAAAAGTTTAAATAAGCAATTATCCATTAATTTTTTTAAACTAAAGAAATCAGTTTACCGTGGAATTTCAAGTTATTGTTTTATTACTGAGATTTTTTTTTTTCAAAAAATCAGTTCAAATATTATATTCCGTTTGCTTTTAATATTAATCTACATTAACTTTTATAAATACCATTCATCTATATTTAATTAATTAATTCTTTGTTTTACACTAAAACAATAAAATTTGTAAATTAATAAAATAATAAAGAACATAAAATTATTGTATAATGGTTTTAAGCTTACAAAATTGTTTTCCCTTGACTATCTCTTCAAAGGTGAAGCATCTATTGTAGATAGTAATATCATTCCCTTAACGCTTGCGTTTTTATTTTTGCTGTATTTTTGGATAAAATTGTCTCAAAGAAGTGATTAATAATAAATAATATATACTAACTCCTAGTAAGGTAAATTACCCGTCCGTTCCCTTCAACGGAATCATCATCCCCGTTGAACCAATACGGAATTACCCGTACATGATGCTCAACAGTTGACTAGCTTGGCGAACTCACATTCTAAGCAAAAGAAAACAAACTTAAGAGAATTTGAGCAAAACCAATGGGTTATAGGGTACATTCCGAAATCTCAAGACCCGAATCCAGCTGCTGTTTGAAAATAAAATAGGCGTCTAAGACATCTAGGTATGTGGTACAGCTAGCTCGAACAACTACAGTGTCATATAAAGCCTCTAAAATATAATCTTTACAAGGCTCTCAAGCGCGCATCCAACGTGTCTATTTAGAAGGAGCTGGGTATTCCTTCAAAAGTTCAAATAGAGAACGTCGTCGCTAGAGGCATCGAGAATCTGCATGTAGACTCAGAAGAACACACACCAAGAATGTAAAGGGTGTTTTTTTTCAGATTTGGAACTTTAAGTTGGTTTTCGTGTTCAGGATGGAGAACGATTTAACAGCTGTCAAGTGATTTATTCCCAGTTTGGCTTGGAAATTTATTATGAATAGACTCATGTCTGAACAACGCTTGAATTAGTACAATTTTTTTTCGAAATTAATGGTTCTGTGCGGAATACGTATCGCGCACTACGTCCAAATCGTCCTTCAGAACAGTTAATTCGAAGCACCCATGAACCGTTTTCGTACCATGTTTTCCCTTATTGATAAGTCGCATCCGCAGAGACGCCTTACGGTGTGTACAGAAGAAGCTTTTGCTGCTGCAGAGGAAGATCCGAATGAGTGCTTGCGCCATTGAGCACATGAATTGGATCTGTGTCCATCCAAGTTATGGAAGATTTTGAGGCAGGATCAATCAGTCAATCAAATTCGTGCAAGAAATAAGCCCAAACGATCATCAAGCAAGGCGTATAAGAGAACATGTCAATAATAATAATATACCAATGCATCTTGCACTTTTTTAACAACTTTTGACAACTACTCTTATGCACTTAATAAATTGTCAAATCAAGCGTTATCTTGAAAAATTGTTTCCTTACCGAAGGTGTTTCCAAAATATCATTTTTGTTTTTTTTTTTTACTAATTGCAGTCATCAAAGCTATCAATTGCCATTTATCGATAGTTCAAAAAGCCAAAAACCAAAAAAATGGCCAACTGTATGCAGTTTTTTTCATTTTTTTTTTTGGCAATAAAACATGGGAAAGGGAAAGCTTACATAATGCCGCAGTTGTCATACACAATTTATAGGTTAGAATTTTTAAGGTTTTCGTTTTCGTTTTCGTTTCATTTTTATTTTTATTTTTGAGCTTACTCTGGCATTTTATGTTTGCCAACTTTTTGACAAATATCAACAACTGTGCCGCTCTCTCGCCTCCTAACTCTACCTGCCACTTTGGAACACTTTGCTTTTGGAATATGTAAAAGGCAAACAACATGCGATGCGAGTTTATAAAAAAAAAAACAAAAAAAAAATATTATTTACTGCTGCAGAGTTGCTTGGCAATCAACCAGGCTTAGGTGGCAACACTGCTGCTTAGCCTCGCCCACTTCTCAATACAATTCAAGCCAATTCAATGGCCACAAATGTTTTAGTCCAAGTGTTGGCCAACAACAAACCCGCCGTTGCCGCCGCCGCCGCCGCACCTGTACACATGTTTTTTTGGGGGGGTAGCAAAAGTTTAAACTGTCTAAAAGTGTTGTCATTTCGTGCTTTTTACAACCTCAACGAGCACAAGCACTAGGCGGGGCGTGGGGTGAACCCTATCAAAGTTCAAAATGCCTTGCAGTCATTTTTATTTAAATCGAAAATATTTGAGAAAAGAAAGAAAAAAATAAAATAAAAGTTGTTGGCACCCCACAACCAGCCACCGCAACATATTTTATGGTTAGTTCCAGAACTTGAAGGCGAAAGTATCTGTTGTCCTCCTGTTCCAGAGCTAGTTGCAGGATGTGTTTTGTTTGGAATGCAAATAAAAAATATAAAAACGAAAAGTATGACAGCAGCACTCACTAACGCTGCTGCCGCCGCCTCACTATGCTTTTATGACAACTCAATTTCGGAATACACTTTAGTTTTATCAAGTTCCCTATAACCCTAACCCGAACCCTAAGCCAAGCGTCGCAGCAGTCATTCGACGCACGACCTTTAGACAACTCTGACCCCCCCATCCTCCATAGAGTGGTTGTTGTTGTTGTTGAGTTTTGAGCTTTGCCTTCGGTTTGTCGGCGGCTGGCACACAAAACGCATAAATTTATGTCAAACACTCGAGAGCACCTTGTACGACGACACAAACAAATTTATTTGGACTTTTTAACAACTTTTCTGTAAGTGTATTGGTCTTAGTGTGTGTGTGTGTGTGCAAGTGTGTGTGTGTGTGTGTGCAAGTGTGTTTGAGTGTGTGTGCATTGGGGCAACACTTCAGCAACACGCTACACTTTGAATATTTTTTATATACAATATCCTTGCGGCGAGTATATGCGTTTTGCAACAAAGTTTGCTAAATATGCTAACTTCGAGTACTTTGGCAACGTGCATACCCTACCTTTCGACGCTCTACGAAGGGAAGCTATATGGGCAGCGCTCGAAATCAGATGTATACCAGAATAGCAAATTAATGTCGTATGCAGGGTTCTGCACGCACGATTTCCGGAGTCAAGCAAGGATGTGCTCTTTCTCCACTCCTTTTTATAACCACGTTATGTATGATTCTAGATGCAGCGGACCTCGGACGAGAGGGTATACAATGCAAGTTGAATGATAGATTAAGTAACCGCGCCTACGCCGACGATATAGTTTTGCTCTCAAAGAATCACAGTGAGAATTGATGAGTATGATCCATTTCCTATCTGATGTTTCTCTTCAAGAGACGAGTTTGAATACCTAGGTAGAATGCTGATTCCGAATGGTGGTACCGTGCGTGACGTGCAGAACCGGCTACAGAAAGCTTAGCGTACTTAGAGCTATCTCAAACTTGGCGATCCGCTGTCATTAGAAGATCAACTAAGCTGGAAATTTTTAATGTTTGGAGGCGAAACTTGACATACGACGAATGCTATCAAAAAACAGCTACAACGCTTCGCACAGGCGCACAGTCGGTATATTCTGGCCTCGACGTACCTTTTATGTGAGTTTATGGGAATCAACTGGACAAAAAGGCTTACGAAGAGACATCAATAGAAAAAAATGCAGATGGCTAGGACACACGCTCCGCAAAGACCTTGCAAAATCTTGCACGCTCGTCCCTTACCAGCATCACCATTGGTACGCAGAGGGCGCCCTAGGACTACGTGGAGACGTACGCTTATGAACGAAACCGATAAGTCGATAAATAAAGATATTCAGCTGAGTATAGACTAAATTGGAAAATGATGGTAGATAGGCTAAGTTCCGAAAAAAACGTTGTGTTATAATAAGAACATGTCAGTAACATGAAGAGCGTGACTCTAAGAACTTGATAGTTTATTTTCCAAAAATAAACCATAAAGTTCAGCAAAATGTAGGAAATCGTTTCACTGTATGGAGGGACCAAGCTTAAAGAGTGAGAGTGTGGTTTGAAAAGTTAACTGTTTAACCGTTTATGCCGCATAAGATAGTAAATTAATGATATGGGCCTTTGTCGTTTTTGGAAAAGTACATCCCTGTGATGACGCCGTTCCCAAGTTTACCTTTATTTTTGCGTATGCGTTAGTAATTTTCGCAATATTTCTAATAGTTCTGCAGTCCGAATTCGTAAAATTTGTTTAGAAATGAGCTGGCCTTATCGAACATGAATCAAGGCAATCAATTCGTAGTTTCTTTAAATAATTAAGAAAATTTCAAAGCGCTCATCGTTTGTGGATCAATTCATGGTTACATATTAGACCAAATCGAACGAGTTTGACAGTAATGACAACCAAAGTGCTCTAAGTTCCTCTTGTCAGTTCAATTTTGGAATAATGCTGAGGAGTTTTAAGACTTCAAAACCACCAATTTCAGGAATTGATTGTGTCTGTATAAAAGAAAATTTAGGCATTTGCCACGAAGAGGCTTTAAGATTATAAGATTGTCTTCACTATCTTATCACAGAATACAATGTGTTGTCTTTCGGCATAAGCTCATACTCGGGCTCATTTCTTATCTCAATACATCCACAATAACTAGTTGAACGTTATCTCTAACAAATTGTAGATCTTTTTAATAAAATAAGTTTGCAAATTTTCAATCTTTAAATGGAATATGCTATCTATACTATCTCTGTGGATGACTGCCTAGTCAAAGAGAATAATTTTATTTTTAAATTTTGTTCAGAATATTCTCATAATAAATCATAATTTATTAATTGTTTTCTAAATTAAAGCCATGGCCCGGCTTCAAACGGACAAAACAAAATCATTTTTAGAACTTAGAATGGAAGAAATATGTTTAAGTATTTTGGAATAATATTTTTTAATATTATTGTTGGCGCCTGTCGCGGAGGGTGAATTTGGCTCACTATTTTCGAGCTAAATTTGCTGCTGTCCAAATCAAAAGGCAATCTTTTTAGTTGTTGTTTGATTATTTGTGCTTGACTTTATTTATTTCTTTATTTCGATTTCCTTTGATTTGATGTTTTGTTGTTTCGGTGTTTTGCTGAAATCTATATTTAACATTTTTACATTTATTCTTTAGCCTAATTCGTTCTTACTTACACTTGTGATTTGCCCGCCCTCACACTATGCGACTGCGCACCTTTAGCCGTTCTCTCAGACTACTTAGGCTGCGCTTTGGCTCAGCGACAAGAGCTTACGACAGCAGCGGTGCGCTGCTGCGTCGTCGCTTATCAGCGGGTGCGAGGCAGACAATCACAGTGCATTGCTTGCGGTATATATATTTGTTGCGTTTACTGGAAGGCAATGCAAAAACCCCTGTAGAAATTATGAAGCGAAATTGGAACATGGGCGCGCGGCTATCTATTTTAGTTAGCATCGCAACATTCCCCACCTCGTAATTCTGGCGCATTACCACGGCGGGTATTACTATTTTCCTGTTTGCCTCTGATGTCCAATTTTGCTAATTTTACTGCTGGTCTCGTCACCAGCCCTTCGTGTGTGCGCACAACCGCACTGCGGACCTGCCCGTCTTTTGCTCGATTGACATCCACTACAACGCCTTTTGGCCATGAATTGCGTTTGCTGGTTTCGTCGACGATAATTACAATATCGCCCTCTGATATCGGCTCTGGGTTGGGTTGAAACCACTTGGTTCGTCTTGTCAGGTTAGGTAGATATTCTCGCAGCCATCTTTTCCAGAATCTATCAGTTAATTGGCTGGTAACACGAAAATTCTTTGCCAAAGTGGAGCCGCTTTGTTCTATGGCGCCGCGCTCTCGTAGCCCACTAGAGTGGCCGACCAGGAAGTGATTCGGAGTCAATGCTTCTGCGTCGCTCGACTCCAACGGAACATATGTCAAGGGCCTCGAGTTGAGCGTGTTTTCGACGTCAGCTAGCGTTGCACGCAGAACTTCTTCACGGAGACCTTCTGGTAGGATTTCCATCAGAATAGACTTCGTGGACCGCACCATCCGTTCCCATGCGCCGCCCATATGTGGTGCTCCTGGTGGGATATGGGAAAATTCCATTCCTGGGTACCTTTTTTCGACTAGTGACGACGAAATGCGCTCGATCTCGTTCGACAGGACTCTATTAGCACCGCGAAAATTTGTGCCATTGTCAGATACCATTCGTCGAGGTACACCTCTACGAGCGGTAAATTGTTTCAAAAGCAACAGAAATGAGTCAGTTGACAGTGATGGTACAATATCTAGGTAGACAGCGCGTACGGTGAGGCAAGTAAACAGAACTCCCCATCGTTTTTCTCGGCGCCGGCCCACGGCAATGTCGATCGGTCCAAAATAATCCACACCAGTATATGTAAATGGTGGTGTGTGTGGTGACAGCCGCTCTTTCGGCAAGTCACCCATAAGTGGTGGCTTCGGTTGTGCGGTACGTATGTGGCACGCCGCGCAGCTCCTTACTACTTCTTTTATGAGCGCTCTCAGTCCAAAAATCCAGTAGCGTTGACGCATCTCATTTACCACGATCTCGTTGTGTAGATGGTGGTATTTCCTGTGGTAGTATTCTGCCAATAAATATGTTACCCTGTGGCGACGTGGCAGAATTATTGGACGTTTTACGCTAACTTCGACACCTTCAATTGCATCGATTCGCCCACGAACCCGCAGAACGCCCAGTTCGTCAAGATACGGTGAGCATTTGAATAGCACGCTTTTCTTGTCTGACAGATTTTGGCCAGTTTTCAAACGGCCAATTTCTTTATGGAATTCCTCCTCTTGGCAGACTCGTATGAATATGGCATCCATGTCAATATCTCGCCTTAGCTGCAGCAGGCTCTTTAGTAGATCGCCGCATGGTTTCTTGATTATAAGGCGTAGATATTCCAGCACACGCCTCTGAGCGACGCGCAGGCGCTCCAATTTGCTAAACCGTTGTGGGTCTGGCGAGATGCACGCTAAAGCTGATATGTGTCCCGTTTCCATTTCTGCATGGTGCAGCACATTACTGCTTTTACAAGTTTTTACAACATCTATATGTGGCCATTGCGATTCATCACGCCACAGAAAGTCAGGTCCTGCAAACCAACGGATAGACTCGCTGATTTCTGGTATTCTAGTCCATTTTGTCCCATCGTCCGCTACGTTTTGGGCCGATGGCACCCAGCGCCAGTCGTCGGCCTCGGAGCCCTCCAGAATTTCTCCGATGCGTAGCGCAACAAACTGTGGAAACTTCCGCGCATCAGACCGAATCCAGTAGAGAACATCTCGGGCATCAGTCCAGAATATACGTCGATCGATGCGTACTGATGCTTCAGATTCAACACATTTTGCCAGCCTCAGACCCAGTATAGCTGCCATTAGCTCAATTCGTGGCACAGATATTGGTTTCAGTGGAGTAACTCGGGTTTTAGACGCTACTAATGAGCAGCGGATATGACTGCCCAAATCAGCACGAAGATATGCCACGGCTGCGTATGCGTCCAGGCTGGCATCCACGAATACATGCAACTGAAAGGATTTGGCAGTACTCAAACATGATATGCAACGGGGTATACGTAGCTTACTTAACTGTGGCAGCAACGCCTGCCATTGCTGCCAGTCATCCTTTTCTTTGCTCTCGAGCGGCTCGTCCCAGTTAACTCCCGACCGCCAGATATTTTGCAGTATAATCTTGGCTCGCACACTGAAGAATCCCAATAGACCAAGTGGATCAAATATTGACATGACCACACTTAGAACTCTACGCTTTGTTATTTGGGTGGATGATGTCTCATTTGTGAGGTCAGCCTTTACCATATACGTGAGCGCATCGCTGCCAGGCAACCACCACATGCCTAGCACTTTCTCCTTAAGCTCGAGAGGTGTACCAATATGTTTGGCCTCCGCCTCAGAGCTGTCATGCAGCGCTTCCACAACGTGTACAGAGTTTGATGACCAATGTCTCATTTCGAATCCGCCACTGGCATGTATATTTTTGACCGTTGTTGCCAACTGTACCATTTGGTCCACGGAATCCACAGATTGCAGCCAATCGTCGACAAATGTATTACGGCGGATAGCGGTTACTGCCTCAGACTGCTCCTTATTGAACCGCTCCGCATTGCGGCTCAGTATAAAATTGGCCAGAGAAGGAGAACATGATGCTCCAAATGTCATTACTTGCATCACGTATGTTTCAGGTGGTTGCGAACTGTTACTGCGCCATAAGAACTTTTGTGCTGCTTGATCCTCTGCTCGCACTTTGACTTGGTGAAACATTTCTCTTATGTCACCAGAAACTGCGATGGGGCGCTCTCGAAAGCGTATAAGAATGCCCAGCAGTGACGTCAGCATATCAGGCCCTTTCATAAGTGCGTCGTTTAACGACACGCCATTAACTTTGGCTGCCGCGTCCCAAACTAATCTTGTCTTCTTCTTGTTGGGATTGGTCACTGTAAATATAGGCAGAAACCATGAGCGTGTATTGTTCACCAACTCACCCTTATTCAGCTTGCGAATATAACCCTTTTGCTGGTAGCTTCGTATCGATTCTTGCATAAAGGTTTTCAGTTCCAAGTCTCTTGTCATCTTCATCTCAAGGCATTTAAGGCGCTTTAGGGCCATACTATATGAATCAGGTAGCTCAAAATTGTCGAATCTCCATAACAAGCCCGTCTCCCAGCGTCTTTCTTTTGGAAGATACCTGGTTGTTGTCTCCATAATCTGCGAAGCCCGTTCATCCTCCTTTGACCTTAACGGCTTGGCTGAAACATTTATGCCCAGCGATTCCACTGAATAGTAGGCCTTCATAGTCTCATCCAGCTTTCGAAAACTATATGCGTCACTACATTGACAAATATGCAGTACACGTGGCGGCGTAACAACATCGGAACCATGACGACCGCACACAGACCAACCAAGCCTACAGCGTACGGCAACTACGTTGTCATTCTCATCCTCATGTAATTCCAGTGGCACACCCATTTTTATATTATCTAAGCCGATAATAAGTTGCGCCTTCACCTCCTTGTAAAGTTCGAGAGGGACGGACCTCAAGTGCTTGTGCGCTTGCAGCAACTGCTCATCAACAGTTTGAACTGGCAGATTCAGATCTGTCACTGTGCGTACGCCCTTTAGTGAGTACTGGTGAGCCGTCTTGCATTTTGCTGAAACAGTCACGCATACGGTTTTGGACATCGGCTCGGTCTGCGTCATGTCACCAGTCCATTTGAGACAGAGTTGCTCCTCGGGGCCCTCTAGCTCCAGCTTGTCGGCTAGAGAGCGCTCAATCAGTGTGCATGCAGCTCCTTCGTCGATTAACGCGTATGTATTTACCTTTCGCTTATTGCCATAAAGTGTCACTGGCACGTAGCGAAATAGCGCTCTAGACATACCCTTGCCGTGGAACAGTACAGCAGACTCCTTTTGTTTGCTTTGGTTGTAGCTGTTGTTGTTCACCAGCCCTGCATTGCTACTGTCCGTAGCAGCTGAGTGAAGCAACACATTATGATTCAGTGTGCAGTTGTCGACACCGCACTGCTTCTTCTCTTTGCAGTTACGTATCTGATGACGCCCGAAGCAGCAGAAACACAACCGTTTGCTTCTTACTAGATCCATCCGTGCTCTTTGTGACATAGTCTTAAATTCCTTGCATTCAGATAAGGAATGTTCCCCGTCACAACTTGGGCACGAGTACTTGATTATTTCCTGCTTTTTCACTACATCGTGAATCAGCAGTCGCTCCTTATTCCTGATCCCGCCACTTCTACTGCCATCCGTTTGTTGAGGATCGTATGCAGTGACCATGGTAGCACACATTGCTGTGTTAAAAAGCCAATTGTCAAATGTGGCCAAGCTGGCGCCGCTAGATGTCAGGCGATGTCTTCCCCAATCTAGCTTTAAATCGCTCGGCATTTTGGCGACCAGCTCACTCAGCAGCAATGGGTCGTTTAAGTAGTCGTGCAGCCCTACTGCCACCATTGTTGCACAGTAGTTCTGGACAGCCAAAGACAGCCGTATCACCGAATCCAAATTATTCGGTTTTATAGCCGGTTCCTCTCGTAGCTTCCTTTGCAGACTCGCATGCACTACTTCTGCGCGCCCAAACAGCATTCTTAGGGTTCCAATTGCATATGGCACCATTGCAGGAACCATAAGCTTGCCGCGCACGGCTTCTAGGGCTGCACCTTTCAGACACCTTTGTAGCCTGATTAGATTTTCCTCGTTGCTAAATCCACATCTCTCTGTAGATTGCTCATAGTTACTTATGAACAAGAGCCACTCTTCAGGCTTGCCAGTGAATATTGGTAAATCTCTGTTGATCACATGCCGTGCTGCTATCTGGGCTGAAGACAATGTGCTCGTAGCCGGCATGGCGTTTGTATGCTGTGTGCCAGCAAATTGTGGAATATACATAGTAGATGCTCGGCCTGGCTCCGTGGTTTGATGATATATTCCGCTGTAGGGTGCTGTTAACTGGCTAAAAACTGCCGTATTCGCAGGAAACGGCATGGCAGCCCGTGGTGCCGTTGATGAAACCAATCCGGGTGCGGACCAGGTAATGTTGTGCGGCGCTACTCCAGATTTGCCGTACTCAACTGGATCGTCAAGTCCACTACGGCCGAGAAAGGATCCATCCCAAAACTGCCTCGCTAAATCAATAGGCTGTGCAGGTGTAGAGGTACCAGTAGCTGCTGCTAGCAGTACAGACTCGTGCGTGACTGTACTTGACATCTTACCGCTAGCAGCTTCGAAGCTCGCTGCATGTACCGTTGTAACTGTGGTGTGTCCTCCCCCACTCTGCTGGCTACCACCGTTCGTCTCTTTCGCACCTATACTGAACTCTGGATCGTCCATGCTGTTTTGAACACGTTGCATGACGTAACACTTTCAGGTTACGTTCTTACAAGGGCGATCCAAATGACGTGGTTCCAAAGGAGGCGCACTCTGAACGTACCCCAAACGCCTTCGCAATCCCAGCTAAGACTCCAAGAATAGGCTCGTTCACTTCGCGTTGCCAAATACTTTTTTGGGAAAGTATTTCAGAATGTTGGCGCCTGTCGCGGAGGGTGAATTTGGCTCACTATTTTCGAGCTAAATTTGCTGCTGTCCAAATCAAAAGGCAATCTTTTTAGTTGTTGTTTGATTATTTGTGCTTGACTTTATTTATTTCTTTATTTCGATTTCCTTTGATTTGATGTTTTGTTGTTTCGGTGTTTTGCTGAAATCTATATTTAACATTTTTACATTTATTCTTTAGCCTAATTCGTTCTTACTTACACTTGTGATTTGCCCGCCCTCACACTATGCGACTGCGCACCTTTAGCCGTTCTCTCAGACTACTTAGGCTGCGCTTTGGCTCAGCGACAAGAGCTTACGACAGCAGCGGTGCGCTGCTGCGTCGTCGCTTATCAGCGGGTGCGAGGCAGACAATCACAGTGCATTGCTTGCGGTATATATATTTGTTGCGTTTACTGGAAGGCAATGCAAAAACCCCTGTAGAAATTATGAAGCGAAATTGGAACATGGGCGCGCGGCTATCTATTTTAGTTAGCATCGCAACAATTATCATATCAAATAAATATGATTTTTTCATTGAAACTAAATAAGTTACATTTGATTGTTCAAATTAAAGAGTTTTATAGTTTAAAAATCAGACTTTCTCAGACAGTCACAGCACTAGCAACACTCTTCCTCGCTCTCGAAACACTATCGTCGATCCATTTCGAAATCTGTATAGAAACATTTGTGTTTCGTTGTTGTCAATAGACCAGACAAACAGAAGAAATAATAACTGTTTTTCACGGTAGGCGGTCCTACAAACCGAAATCTACAAGGACTCCTAAACCCCCTTTATTTCGGAAGCCCAAACTATGCTGGTGCACCGAGACAGCTACAACAATAAGATCTGTTCATGACAATTGGATCAACATACCGGGACGGACCCAGGGTTCACCCTGGTCAAAGATTGTCAAACGCCGCACACGGAACACCGGTTACAAAAACAACAACAACACCGATTCCCACGGCAGTCGGTCCTTCATACCGAAATCGACGTAGGCCCCAGCCTGCCCAAACCATTTTTATATCCGAACTTGGTGTTATTGGGAGAAAAATATTTGTGTTTCAAAGATGCCATGAGATCAAGCGCGCAGCAAAAGCAGCATCTCACCCTCATTGAGACTTTTATGTGATTTGAGCACTGACTGGCTATCACAGCACTATTGACATTTAGACCCATCTTTCTCCTTCTGGAAGTAGTGTCGATTAATTTCGAAATTTACATACAAACATTTGTACTACTAAGAGACCAGGCGCGTAGAAATAGCAACAACAGTCTCTCAAGAAAATCAAAAACAATAAAAATCTTTCGTTTCGTATTACAGCAGCAACTTGAAGTATGCTCTGGATTGTCAGTCAATGAAATGTTTATTTTATCATATTTGTTTTTTTAATTGTTTACTTCGAGGTTTTTGTTCACGGCAATTACTTGAGTTTTGTTTATAATTTAGCTGCTGGCTTTGCTGTGCGCCAAAAGTTGGTCTTTGGTGAAATATTTGCATTTTCAGCCATACCCAGTGACCGAGTTTTAAAATCTCTCGGTTGGCGATTTTTGTGCTGAAAAGTTTTTTTTTATGCTCAACACGATATCTTCAGCGTCTAGTGCTCTTAATATATATAATAGCCCTTACAATTTCCTGTCTTCCCAAAATTCTATTTAATCCATAAATATAAAATCTATAAAAGAAATTGGAATCTATCCCAATAGGCTAGGGATACAGACTTGGTTTATATTATTTAATTATAAGCTCAATTGGAATTTGTTGTACCCCGTGTATTAATAAAAAAATAATGAACAAATAGAACGGCGGTAGTTCAATGACTAGTATTATATTTGATCATTCTTGCGCTCTACTCCAATATTTCCCAATTGTAATATTATTTTATTAGATTATAAAATAAACTGAACTTAGTTGTGCCACTCATATTAAGAGGTAAAAAGAAACATACAAGCCAAGATAGCTGATACACACGCTTCCAAAAAATTATTTGCTTAAAAATCACACTTTATTTCTAGACAATTTTGAAAGAATGAAAAAATATGAATAACGACCAGAGAAAATTCCTATTTGTTGAATTTGCAACATTTTCAGGGTATTAGTATTTTAAATACTTCATACGTATTTCTACGATAAAAAATCAAATCCAAAATCCAAAGGCTTTCATCTACATGATTCAATATATTCAAACTTGTTAAAACGCAGACTTCGCTTCTTTGCTTGAAAATTTAAGAAAACATCGCTTCTATTACCAACATTTTTTAATGATAGCTTCAAACTATAATTGGCAAAAATAAAGGGTTTTTTTTAAAGAGTCCGTTTTACGGGCGGAAAATTGAAAAACTAATTATTACTTTAGAAAAATGCTGAATTATTATTGTGGAAAAATTGCCAATACGACTCATTTGAAAAATCGATGTTCTCGAAAATTTTTTTGTCAGAACGTAGAACGAAAGGATTCCTAATAAGATTCCAACGATTTTAACAATGAAAAATTCTTTAATTTTTTCGAATAGAATCGATAGTACCAACTTTTCGAAGTATTCCGAATACTGAAAACACTAAGAATACTGGACAACAGAAAACTCCGAAAAATTCGCCTTTCTGACTTTCCGAAATAAAGTAATTACTTAATATCCTAATCCGTAGCCTGAAACAATAATCGGTGGTTTCTGGGAATCCAAAATGAACCTCCCGCGGTAAGAACGACGGAGAGAAAAGTTCTGGGATAAAAAAAATTTCACTTTTAATAAGAAGAGACAGAGAAGTACTGTCAGAGCCTACACAGACTTATATACCCTAAACTGCTTGAAGGAACCTATAGGCTAGAGCGTTTGAATAAAGAAGTAAGTCGCTGTATGGTAGACAAGAAGGCTCATAACACTTTTTCTGACACAGGAAATATTTTCATGATATTAGGAGAGAAGAAGAACGACAGGGAGGAAGAACTGGGACAGTCTTTCCCGAACTTATACAGTTAAGAGAATATACGTTGAAAGAAAGTATAAAACTAACGATGAACTGTTTCAGAATTGTTACAAGTAAGAGATTGCTGTAGGTTGAACTTTTAGCTAACTAAACTGAGAATATTCTCAAATCAAACTTATAGATCCTGAAAAGAAGATGACGAAACTCCCCATATAAAAAAAGGATCAAAGTCATGCACCATCTTAAGATAGTCACAATACTAAAAGAGCCAAGCTTTATAAATGGCATTGGACTGAGAGATAGACCTACAAGTTACAGTCTAATCTGCCCCAACAATAATAATACGAAGTGCTTCCAAAGCAACGTTGTAGATCTTTGAGTAATACAATTCTAATAATTTCAAATATAGTTCGCTTTTCATAAATATATTCCCTGAAATCCAACAAAATCATAAATCCCTATCTTAAAATAAATCAAGCAGTACATAAAGTTATTCCTTCAAAGTCCTGCCATTGGAGACTGGCAAGGGTATCTCATATTTGACGCACCCCCAGCTAACTTGGCCATTTGCGTTGCTGAGCTCCATTTTTCGGCAGGAAACTTGGCAACCTGACACATGTTCATTGTGTGAAAGTAAAGTTGAAAAGCGTTTGGGGAAATGTTTATGGGTTGCAAGCTTAAAAGTGTTTGCGCATGAAGTAGTAGGGCGTCAGTGGCGTGTGGCATGCGGCATGAGCAGAGCCTACATAGGAATGTGAATTGCGAATCGTTGTTGTTGTTAAGAAATTTAACAGTTTTTGTTGCCTTGCGCATCGTCCGCCAAGTGATGAGCAGCCGTTGAGCTGCGTTGAGCTACAGCTCAAGCTTTATCTGCAGCGCCAGATCGAGCCGAAAGTCAACTTGCCACCTAACAACAACAACAACAAGAACAACGACACCAACGACAACCAAAAAAGAATAAAAGTAAAAGCTGCCAAGTGGCACTTTTGCTGATTGCGTATGCGGCACGTTGGACGCGTCTAGCCTAGGCTAAATTGTGGCATGTTGTGAAAATTCTTGCAGCAGGTTGACAACAATTTCAAGTGGCATTTAGTTAAGTGGCAATTGCTGTAAGTGTAGGCGTAGTGGGCACCCACACAACGCATAACCGAAAATACGTCAGCAAACGCAGCCGTAAGCGAGGCAACGTCCGTGTGGCGGATGTAAGAGGGCATACTACTTGGAGCACAACTGTTGCTTGCTGCAAGACGGCCGAAAGTGCAATGAGTGGGTAAGTGTGTGAGGCAAGTGACCAGCAACGCTACGTTGGCAACATGTTGCTAAGAGAGCGTTGCGAAGTGGTGGAACGAATTGGCAATGGAACAGCGCATGTAAACAAAAAACTCTCTTAAGTTTTGGGGCAGTTGATGCCGCAAAAAGGACTTGAAGTTGTTTCCTTTTTTTGAATGAATTTGAGATAGCCTCGCAAATTCGTTACTAATGCTACATTTTTTATATCAACATTTTTAAATTTAAAAATAAATATATATATTTTATACTTAACTAATGGAAGTTATGTTCTTGAAACTATAGAAACTTGGCGGTATTTAAGTCTATCCACAGCGACCTAAACGATAATCTAAATAATAATCCACGTTGAATCTTACCTACGTTTTGAAATTTCGTTTATATATCTTCATCAGAGTATTTCATAAGATAAATAATTTTCAATAATTTTTATGAGATCTGTTTGCCTGTTTGTCTGTTCGTCTGTTTGTCTGTTTGTCTGTTTGTCTGTTTGTCTGTTTGTCTGTTTGTCTGTTTGTCTGTTTGTCTGTTTGTCTGTTTGTCTGTTTGTCTGTTTGTCTGTTTGTCTGTTTGTCTGTTTGTCTGTTTGTCTGTTTGTCTGTTTGTCTGTTTGTCTGTTTGTCTGTTTGTCTGTTTGTCTGTTTGTCTGTTTGTCTGTTTGTCTGTTTGTCTGTTTGTCTGTTTGTCTGTTTGTCTGTTTGTCTGTTTGTCTGTTTGTCTGTTTGTCTGTTTGTCTGTTTGTCTGTTTGTCTGTTTGTCTGTTTGTCTGTTTGTCTGTTTGTCTGTTTGTCTGTTTGTCTGTTTGTCTGTTTGTCTGTTTGTCTGTTTGTCTGTTTGTCTGTCTGTCTGTTTGCTTATTTATCTGTTTGCTGGTTTGTCTGTTTGCTTATTTATCTGTTTGCTGGTTTGTCTGTTTGCTGGTTTGTCTGTTTGCTGGTTTGTCTGTTTGCCGATTTGTCTGTTTGTTCCACGAAAATGAAAGTTGTCTAAATTTGTCACTGTTTCTAAGTCAGGTAAACCCTTTAGACTCCAGTAAATGTTTGTTCCAATTAGACTATTACGTGAATTCTCAATAATTTTTGAGTGTATTTTAAAATTAAAACATTAAATTTATAATGAAGATAAACATGTTCCTCCTGCACAAAAGAAACTGACATAAAGCCAACTCTTCAACATAAAAATTCAGTAGGCATAATGACTTTGGATGTACAATCGGCAGTTGCTATAGAATCCTTGAGACTTACCCATATATAGTACATTACGTTAAAACTCTTTTTTGTTGCCAATTTTGGTTATTTTATTAAATAAAATTTTAAAGTCTGCTACGTGAAGTAGAAGGCTCTTAGGAATTGGTACAACTTAACCATTGGATTGCAGCAACCTAAAGAAATTCAGCGAATCCTGAGAAGAGTTAATCCAAACGCATTACAAGCGTAAGAAATGATATATTGGACAAAGTTGATACATTCCCACAAAAATAAGGTAAACAGTGTTTTGCGAGATACATTACAGAAATTTAATTTTTAGGATAATTGAAAATTTAACTTAAAGATATAGAAAGATGTCGTCTGCTCTATAAACCGTAAAAACTAAAACCAGAAATCTCATAGAAATACACCTAAAACTTCAGTTCACATACATTACAATATCAATTAGCGCTAGAAACCGCCAAAAATGCTAGCCAGATTTGCTGTATTTGTAATATACTTTTCGAGAGATTTTACCAAGTTTTATATTTTATAATAATATTTTAGGTATTCGAAGTATTAGTGCTTCATTTGTTAAAAATAACCCATAATCAGCCAAAATCGTGATATTACTGGGCACAGCTCTTTTTAAGCTTTACTTAATAAAAAGATATTTCTTCTTAATTATACTATTCAAATAAATGTAAATCTTAAAAATCTGTAAGTTCTACATAGAAAGTACCAAAAAAAAGTCAACATTTTTAAGAAACACACGGAAGAATCATTACAAAAATGTTTAATTTATTTAAGAAACAAAAAAAGTAGCGATCAGAATAAATTACTGTCGTCGCTCCAAAGCCGTAGCATGTTCCTAGTTGTTCAAAGAGAACAAGCACCGGTTTCTACAGTTTATAGCCGAATCCTAACGTCAATATCCTTCAATATATATAGATCTACTTAGGCAAATAGCAAACTCTTACTAGCTAGTCGAGCAGTAAGAGTAGAAAAATTGTGTTTTTTTAAGCAGCAAATAAAGCTATGCTCCCTTAACTATGCTGACATCGCTCCAAAGGCGGAGCATGGAGCCTCTTAATGGAAGGGAAATCTAGAGTTGATAGCCGCATCCGAAATGCGGTGTCTTTAATAAATAAAGACTTACTTTGGCCAGTAGCGTCTATTTGCTAGCTGTGTTAGCGCTAGGTAAATGTAACAGTGTTGCAGGATGGAATCGAACTACCAACCTTTGGGCTTAGAAACGAGTAGTGCTAGCGAGCCCCCGACGGCCACATTTTTTTGTTTCTCAATTCTTTATTATATTAAGTAGCGAATAGAGAGAAAAGAAACAATAATTTAATATTAGCTAGTTAGCCTTCTGAAATTTTCTCGAACCACGCTTGGGTTTTATTTTTAGAAATAGCCCGCTTGGTGCTGCCTCTTGCAGAGGATTCCTATTTTCTACCGCCAAGAAGATGGCATGCTGCCCACCGGCTGCAGCAAGCAGGTAGCGTCTATTCGAAGTGCTGTTATCGGTAACCAGCAGGGGCTCGCTAACATCATCATTGTCACCCACGCCCAACTGATTGTTAGTCCCCATGCCCCACGCGTAAAGTTCACCGTCATTGTTTATGGCATAGGAGCAAGCATCCCCACAAGCTATATGCTTAATCTGTTGGTTTGCAAGCTTGGTGATTGGTGTGAGCTTTGTCACATTACTCGATGTGTCACGTAAGCCTAGACGTCCATAATTATTGCATCCAATTGCCGAACATTGCCAATTCTCATTGAGGAAAATTGTATGCATGGCACCGCCTGCTATTTGCTTCACATCTCTTGCTGTTGTCTTAACCGGTCTCAGCACACAATCGAGGTCCTCTTCGTAGGCCAACTGATTGTAGTTGTTCAGGCCGACAGCCCAAATTGTGTTTGTGTACGACTCCCGTACGAAAGTACAATAGTTTGTTGCCCAAATAGCATCGAAAGGTTTACACTTTTTGATAAATATCTCTTGGGGGCGCAATAGATCTTTTTTGCCTCGACGTCCTGTTCCAGACACAGATCGCGCTGCTATGCGTCCCAGCTGACCTTGTTCGGCGCACCCCACAGTAAACACTTTGCCTTTAAGTGTTAAAATCACAAGATGGTCAGCACCGGATGCAATACTAGCGCATGGGGTTCCATCTAGAAAATTAACAGGCGTACATTTACTACCCTCGATGGTCAGGCCCATATTACCGTGTGAATCACGGAATGATCCCCACGCGAATACGCGCCCATCTTCCAGCAAACACGCCGAATGCGAATCACCAGCTGAAATGCAAGATGCCTTGCCTGGGAGTACAATACGTTTGGGTAGCGATTCTGAACCCATTATAGCCGTGTCGCGGCCCAGAGCATACTCGTCATTGCAACCGAATGAGTAAATGTCACCATTATCAGTCAATACCAGAGAATGCATTCCTCCAGCAGCAATGTCGACAGCATTTGCAATTAGTTTGTTCAGTGTAAGGTGTTTGCACTCCACAACGACTTCACCCAAGCCGAGTTGTCCTACTTCATTGGAGCCGCATACAAAGACCTTACCAATAATATAGCGTCGATTTGGTATGCTAAGAGATATACGATAACGAGGTCGTTTTGCTGCTGGAGGTCCATCCCCATCGTTGTTGGTATGAGACTCTGCCTGACGTGGCCGTTTTTTAGCTGGAGGTCCTTTCCCATCGTTATTGTTATTAGACTCTGTCTTACGACGCGTCATTGTATGGGAATTATTCAAAAATAGATCGTAACACGCAATGTCCCCGGTCTATGCGAAATCGTAATTTTACCAGAAATAATTGTAGCTTAAAAAATATATTAGAATCTGATATATTAGATATGGGGAACTGTAATGAGTTTGCTTATTTTGAATTGAGTCAGCAAGACTAGCATGCTACTTTGCTCAGTTTATATCTAGATTTAATTAGGCAAATTGCGGTAATTTGCTAGCTATGCCAGTGCTAGGCAAATGCAGGAATGCTGCTGAGCACCAACCGTTAGTCTTAGACGCGTGAACACTACCTCTACGCCATCAATAAGTAGTAAAACGTTTTTAGAACCACAAATCTACGAAAACAAGTTATACGTTTGCTATGACTTCTGTTTATGATCTCCATATGGCTGTCGTCAAAAAATTAAAGATTTTCTGACTTGCTCTAAATGATCACTAAAAGGTTATCAACAGGACTACTATGCTCCTGTAATATGTTCTTACACAGGGTAACAAGAAACGATTCAGATCTTTTTTTTGTACACTTGCGAGATCGTCTTAAGTTTTTAACGATAGCTATTTACCATCGATATAATAGCCAAAATCATTCTTTTCATGTAAATTGAAGGCGCAAACATTTAATTTTAGCTATTTGCGCTATGGTAGGGCTGCATCCCTTAAAGTTTTGCGAAATTCTTCACTTCTTTGAACTCTGGCCTGTCTCTACTCTGTGACAGAGGTTCAAGGCATTAATTATACTAGTAAGCTTAACCCCACAAAAGCTGACCCAGTTCGAATAGACGGACTATGCAAACAGTGTCTATTTGCTAGTTGAGCCAGTGCTAGGCATATGCTTCGAGCTTAGAAGCAACTACGCTAATACTATGTCAGCAAGGGTCACAGGGAGACAACTATGCTTCTACTTTCAACTTCCAAAATTTAATTAGAAAAATATGCGAGAAATAAATTTATGTTTTCCAGAGTTGAATACACTTCCGCCTGGGATATGTTTGCTGGAAACTTGGTTGGGATTTTGGTTTTTTATAAAATTAAGGTGAAAATTGTAGTTCGTTTTTCTAAATAAAGGCAGCCAGATACGTTTAGTCAGTTGGTGGGTAAGTTCCCATAAAGTCCATTATTGATTATTTACAATTGCATTATCCTTACAAAGATGGACAGATAATACAATAAAACTTTCTGAAATGTCAAGTCGATAAATTTATCACATGAACCTGACAACTCAATTTGGCACATTGTTGGCCTCAGAAAATTTTTTGTAGGGAATAATAATAGTAGAATGGAAAAAGTCGTCGAAAATTGGACGCACAGATTGGACTATATACGAGCCAGCCGCAGCGTTCATATGCCTGAAATCATATTTGAAATGTAATGCTACAAGCTGATCTTGCGGATAAATAAAACTCAGGTCAAGTGAATAATCCATCATTGTTTTATTGCAATTTAAAGTTCTATAGCTCTTAAAAAATAACAACCTTTTAGAAACACTTTGGAAGTTAGGCACTTTTCGATTCAGTATTGCCAGATTGAAAGTTCCAATAATTTAAAGTCCATATAAAGTTTGTTTTTTTAAAAAAAACTAAAAAATCGCGCAAACTCGCAAGCCGAAACCGAGCCATATCGGAAATGCTTAGTAATCCAAGCAGTGCTGGGAATATTACAATTAATATTGACTGTCCGCTAAATGGGCTGCAATCTCTAGGCCCAGCTGCAGTTTCGATCAACTAAGCTGCCAATTCTCCTTAACTTGGCCAAAGTAAACAAGAGCCCCTCACCACCCCCCACACACATACAAATTGCTCCTAACCTACGACAACAATTGAGCACACTGGCATATGTTGCGCAACATGCACTGCTTTACCTTGCGCTCTCTAGCAACATGTTGCTAAGCCGAACTCTGCGCTCTTAACACGCACACTGCGCCGACGCTTTGGACACGAACACACTTCGTGCGCACATTCGTTTGCGCTCGTTAAGCGCGCTTTTGTCTTCGTGCAGGACTTCGTGTGGCAGCCAAAGAACACTTCGGGCTTCGGCTTTTTGAAAGTGTAACAAAAGCCAAATGCCCGTTCAGTTGGTAAGAAGCATCCTGCGGCAACGGGCGGCAAAACGGATAAGCAACACAAAGTTGCAATACGTCAGAGATAACGTTACGTTTTTTTAACGTTTGCGCGTTTTGCACTTGCGTCAAAGTGTTGCATGCGGCAAAGTGTAAAGTGCGAGCTGAGTCTGCTTTGTTGCTGGCGTTTTAAAAGTAGGTTTTAATTAAAAAAAAAAAATGTTTAAAATAAAAGATAATACAATAAAGTAAAAAAAAAAGTGCAGAAAGTGTTAAAAAAAAGTGTGAAGAAAGAGTGTTAGGAAATCCCATAATGGACACCAAAAACAAGTTGCAACAACTGTTGCAACATGCCACACAACGACCTTGCTGTCGGCCTTTGATGACTTATATATAGCAACTTAACGCTATAACGCCGCATCTAAGGCCCTGCTAGCTGCCACTTTATGTAGCACATGCCACCACATATATGCTTAGGCAGCGGCGTTCTATGCATATTCATGGCTTGTCGTTGCTCCCTGCCCGCCACCAACCCCTTTGTAGAAACTGGGGCAACATCAAGCACTGCAACCAAGTTAAATTGCTTGCGCGCGCGGCAGCAAAATACAACAAATTTTTGCTCAATTTAAAAGCGCTGCAGTGGCAGCCACACACACTCTCCCTCACACACACACCCGTGCCGCCTGTATGCGCTTAGAAAAACTGTCCATGTATTGTCTGCAGCTGTGCCACTTACCTTTGCCCAGGTCAGGTTTTTGGGCACAACGCCAGCCAGCACTGCTGCTGCTGCAGCTTCAGTCCGTGCCGCAGTGCTGCCCTGCTATCCAGCTACCCCACCCACGTTGCAACAACCATTTATAATCGCAATCGCAGCTGCTCATCTATCAAATGCTCATAAGTATTTTCCATTGCGACTCCCACGCTTTTACTTTCAGCTGCTTGGCGTTGCTTTTTGGCCAGTTGTTGCTGCCAACTTGTTGGTTGCTTGGCCCACAGACACAGTCAGCTTTTGTTGTTGTTCTCATTGTTGTTGTTGTTGTTGTTGTTGTGCCGGAAAGCAGACTCTGCAAAATAAAATGCAAATAAATTATTTTTATTAGGGGCGCACTCAGTGAATGCGAGAGATAGCGTGATAGAGCGAGCTGAGGGGCAGACTACACTTTATTTTTTATATATAAAATGTAACTTAAGTTTGTAAAGGACGCATTAAGGCGCGCACTGTGGCACGTTAGAGCGTCCGCCATTGTTGCAAGTCGCAAGCTCGAGCAGCGCCATAAAATCAACGCAGCAGCACATCCGCCAAAAAAAAAAGCAAGAAAAAAACCTTAAAAATTTAAGCCAGCTTTGTTTGTTACGTTTGTGCCAGGTTTCTTGTTAGAATTGTATTTTTTGGCAAAAGTATATGGCGTCTGTTTCACCTGATTTAAGGCCAACATTGAAGCAATTTTGTGTCAGCTTTTGAAAATCTGCCAAAAATAAAATTAGAACGCAAATATCTTGAGTTTTGTGGCAGCAAGCGGCTTGTTTTTTGTTGCAACAAAATGGAGAACACCAAAAATTTAGAACAAAAGTGTTTCAGTTTTTGTATAAAATAATGCTTCTAGCAAAGTTACTGTGAAACAATATTAAAAGTAACAAATAAAAATATGTTCTTAAGTTTATTTCCGATTTTGTAACATCCACATAAAAAATATTATCGCTTAACTTGTAGAATTAAATATTAAAATTATTGAAATATTTGCAATATTTTGCTGCGAGTTTAAATTTTAAAAACATTAAAAACTGTGTCTTAAGTTTACTGCCGATATAAATTTTTAACTGTACACAAAAATACTACGCAAATAAAGCAACTTTAAATAAATATATTAAATATATCAAAGTATTTATTTTCTATTCGTGCAATGCTACGATTTAAAATTTGAAAAATTATCAAAAAAGTTCTTCAAACTCAAATAGTAAAATATTTTATGGATCAATGTTTTAATATAAAATAATAATAAGACAATAATAAAAAAAAATAAAATAATGATTCAGTTTTTATCCACATTATTTAAAAAAAATTTTTTTTTTTAAATTTAACAAACTTTAGAGTAGTACGAGTATTTTCGAAAATCGTTAAAAATTGTTTTTTGTTTTTTGAACTACTTAAGATATATATATATATATTTCCGATATTACTCCAAAGCAAAAGTTACCCTTTTTGAAAAAGATTTACATCAACGAGATAAAATATTAAAGAAATAATAAAAAAAATGAAAATAGTTTTTTATATTTAAAATATGTTGCATTTGTACAAAAAATAAAGTTAAATTTTTCAGTCGATTTTATATTTAAGAAAGTCAACTACGCTTAAAATAAAGAGAAAGAAATAAAAGAAAGTAAAATCTTTTTTTACTCGGTAGGTACGTTCCAAAGTAAACCGTGTAATTCAAAATCTTGTAAAAAATACACGCCTCATATGTAAATTAGGAAATCTATTGCACAACCTTAAAAAATCGTGATAAATAAAAAAAAATCTGTTTTTATTTTCAAAAAAAATGTGATATTGAGCTACATAAAGTGATAATAAAAAAATGTAATTTATATTTTTACAAGAAAATAAATTTCATTAATTATCAAAAACCAAAAAAAGAAAAAGGAAATAGGAGGCCAGTTATTCATCGATAGTTGATAACAATCGCGTGAGATTGTCATGAATTGGCTTAAAAATGACACTGCCGTCAGAAGACTTTGTTTCAAAGCTTAATTAATCGTACTCTATGGGTTTTTTTTTTGTTGTAAGAAGTTGGATTTTCGGTTTCTCCATTTGTTTATATAATTATTGATACCCAGCAACACAAGATTGATATTTATGTTGAAATTGTAACATACGCTCAATGTCGGGATCAAGAGGCCAGAAAATGTTGTTCCAAACTTGTAGCGAATTTCAAGCCCAAACGAATTAAATTAGCAGATCTTTATCGTCGTCGATATCTTTACTTTCATTGATTGCCATCAATTAAGTCGTCATCATCAATAGAAACTAGCATTCTAGCATTAATTCAATGATATAAGCCGTTTAGATGTTGTCAAACCCATCGCCACCTATATTTTTTGAAAGACTTATAATCTCAAAACAAATTTCTGATCTTTGCACCACTTCACGAGTTTCAACGAAAGATGTTCGATATCGTCATCTTTATTCCTATTGATTGCCTCATCAAGTCGTCATCATCAATAGCCATGTGGATGTTATCAAGCTCATCGCTTACTATATTTTTTGAAAGACATAATCTCAGAAAAGATGTCTGATCCTTGCACCACTAAAGTTGCACTTTGATATGATAAATTAAAAGAGTATCTCGCTCAAAGTTAACAAGCCGTTAAATGGAGTTGCCTTTTGTATGATATCTAGCAGGAAACTTAAAAAATCAAGGTTTTCCAAATTCGTGTTAAATCAGAAAAACGTGAAAAAATGTAAAATTTTTTCTTGGCGCAGCGTGTTAATTCAACATTAAAAAAATTTTTAAATTTAAAAAAAAATTTAAAAAAATGCACTGCAGCTGCTCAATATTATTCCGATATTATTATTTAGCATGCTTAAAAAATTTTGTTTAATTCTTAATTTTTGATTTGTTTTAACTTGAAAAATGCTAAAACAAAATTAATAAAAAAAATCAACAAAGTGTTAGTAGTTTTAAAGAAAATAATAGAAATAAAACTATATATTTACAAAGTAATTTTTAGAGGAGTATTAGCTACTAGCACAAAAACTACTTTTTGAGTTTTTAAAAGAAATACTTGTTTGAAAAGTATTTTAATATTAAATAGTTTCAAGTATTTTTAGTACATTCATCGGCTGCAAAAAATATTCTTAAATATTATTTCGCTATTATCTTTACGATAAAGTGAGTTATAAATAAAAAGAAAATTATTTTATATTATTTTAACCTTTAATATTAAAAAATATAAATAATTTTTTTTATAGCAAACAATAATAATAATTTTTTTCGATATTATTAAAAAAAAAGAATAAACACTTACACAAAATTTAGTTTTTGAGTGCATAGAGTGAGTACTTCTTTCAAGTATATTTTTAGAAAATAATCGTTCAAAGTATTTTAGATGTTCTGCATCATAAATAATTTCCTTACGATTATTTTCAACATTTTCTGAAAAATAATATTATCGTATATAAAAACTTTGTAGTGTTTTAAATGTAATTCTTAGAAAGTATTCCGATTATGATATAATTAAAGTGTATAGCTTGGGCATAGAAACATAAAATCTGTCAAAAAAAATCAGTGGCCAAAATATTAAAAAAAGGTACAAATGTGTCTAGGAATTTGTAGTTCACGCATAAAAATCCGCTTTTTGGCATTATAAGGGATTTGAGGTAGAAATTTTAATCAATAACTTAATCAAACCAAAAGGGATTACCTTAAATTATTGCCGAAAGACGTAAAGAACTTAATAAATTTTCGTCCCAAAATTTTAAACAAACAGAAGAAGTCCACCATTACTCTGCCGACGGCCATGACAAAGTAAATGTTACTATAAATATTTATTTTTTATTGATAAAGTTCCAATAAAAAATGCATTTTATTTTTCACAAAACAATTTTGAATTCGAATAAAAATTCCCGACGGTACATCTAAGATTTGCTGTTCTTAAAAACACTTTATTCTTGTTGAGCTTAGGATAATATTTCGTATTATAAAAATTAAAAAAATGTGAACGAATTTCAACTATTATAATAGAATGGAAAACAAAAGCAAACCAAAGAAAAAAAAACAAAAAGACTTTTTGTAGATTTTAAATAATTTTACATTTCTTTCATAAATACATTTTAATTCTGCAGATTTCGATTTTATTCATATATTCGAATGTTAAACTATAAAAATAAAAGATTTTTTTATCTTTCTATCAGACTTTTTTCTTTTTATTACATAAAGCAACAAATAAAAATTTTGACTTGATTCTATTTTAAAAATTCATTAAGTATAAAACAAAAAATTAACGCATGTTGCATTTTTATTAAATAAAAATGATACCCATATATTTTTTTTTTAATTAAATATATAGATATATATAGACTTTATATACAAAAAAATATTGCATTTTTAGTTTTTTTATTAAATAAAAACAGAAATAAAAATTTTTGCCATATTTTTGTTTCAAAAATGAAATAAAAATAAATATTTTTACGTTTTCAGTAATTTTATTAAGAGTTAAAAAATAGAACGCTGTTTTTATTTTAAAATTTAATTGTAAAGATTAAATAAAAAACAAAAAAAATGAGCTATCATTTTCATTAAAAAACTAATTATGATGCAATTTCTAATTATAATTTGATTGCAAATAAAAACTCTACTGTACCAAAGACAGATAAGGCAAAAAAATATTTTTTTAGTTAATAATTAAATTAACTTTTTAATGTTATAGACAAAATCGCTATCTGGATATAAACAATATACTCCCTAAATGCAAAATAGTTCTCTTTCTGAAAAATGTTATAATATAATGTCGATACAGAGAAAAAGCATGAGAAGATCTTTTTTATTAGCTGTTGGTGTCGTTAATTAATGGAGTACTTTCTAGATTTTACATATAATTTATAATAGTCAAATGCACAACGAAACTTTTTCACAAGATCTAAAATAGGTTTAAAAAAATTTGTTGAATGGATATATGCAATAAAGATTTTGAATTTCTAGTCTAAAGTTTTTTTCACTATTTGTCACTAAAAGTCATAACCAGTTCAAGTAGTTTGAAATATATAACAATTGATTCCGCAGCTTACATTTAAATGAAATTACAATATGAAATATAAAATATTGTGTTATTTATAAAGAATAACGCTTTTTTATTAGTTTATATATAGAAATTGTTGGTTGAGTTGAAGATTTTTGTGGAGTTTCAAGTCTTTCCTGCCTGTCTTTTTGAAGTTGCGGCACTATGTGGAATTTTTTTTGAAGAGCTACCACATTTCGCTGGATTCTTAGATAGCTTTCCCAGCAATACCTAATAAATGCCTGATTATTTAAAAAAAATAACTTTGCGTAATAAGCATAACATCTATCCTTGGACTTTTCAACAAAAAATATCATCATGGGCTTCACAT
Organism: Chymomyza procnemis; assembly: GCA_035046065.1. Classification (NCBI taxonomy): domain Eukaryota; kingdom Metazoa; phylum Arthropoda; class Insecta; order Diptera; family Drosophilidae; genus Chymomyza; species Chymomyza procnemis. The sequence continues at coordinate 13,044,804 of JAWNOJ010000024.1, forward strand.
ATGTATCTATTAATTTTATTTATTCCTTTGGAAAGCCGTAGTATCTCAATAATGCAAACATTATCTTTTCGGGTTGCTTTAAGTTTCAGCAGTTGTCAACAGATTTCATTTCCAAAAATAAAATATACCATACCAAAAGGAGCTACTTTCTAGTGCCATCTTCCCATTCCAGAGACCACTATTTTGTAATTTCAACCCAAAGAGAGTATTTCTTTGGCGCAAAATAAAACCGTGTTGAAAAGTTCATATTGAACTACAAAACCGCGACTTAAGCTTCAAAAACTTTTTGCTTTTACTAACTTTGCGCATTTAACAAGTTACAGCTCTGTCGTTCTTAAAGGCTACCCTTCATTTTTGGGGAGTGGGGGGCAGGGCATAAGTTTTCATCACGCATACGTTTTGGCGCAATTTATAAATGAAAGCCAATTATAGGATTTTAACTTAAAGTATGTTTTATACTTCCGTTTTCTTTCTTAGTAAAGTTGAAGGAAAAAGTTTTTGGCGCTGACATTTTTGGTACATTAAAATGAAGGATTCCTCTTGCGATTTGGGGTTGAAAAGGTAGTTGTAACAAAAAATTATTATAATTAAAAATAAATTCATTATTAATGAGAAAATTAAGGTGTACTAACGCAACAGTAGCCATATTGAGGGTTTCGTCAGAAAAATAAGTTTATTTATGAGATTTATTTCGTTGAAAAGTTTTGGTCTCCGATAGGGCATCAAAGATATACACATTTTCTAAAGTTTCAAGTAGTAACAAAGGGCAGCCCAGTAGCATACAAGTTCGTAGAAACTTCTAATATAAATTCCTGATTTGATTGACTCCAAATGAGTGACTCCAAATGAGTAAATAATCGTTTTAAGGTTTTTAAAATTCAACACGAATTCTACCGCTAGCAGACTAGGAGCAGCTAGCACGTGTTCATCTCTTATGTCACTTCCCAGTGCTTCTTCCCAGTTTAGTGCAAAACTTTCCTTGAGTTAGGTATTCTGTTACTAATCTGAACTCATTAATGGAATTCTACAAATGCTTCTTCGAGAAAGATAGGAGTAGCAAGAACGTGTTTATTTGTTGTGGGACAGCTCAATTCTTAGGCAAGGTATTCCATTTTTTCAAACAGGGTTATGATGATTGCTATCGCGCAAGTGTTGGTGACTTTTTCTTCAAACAAATTGAAGCACAGCACTTGGTCGATAGTTTAATCGATAACATGCGATATATTTTTGAAAATCGAACAATCCGCAAAAATAGTGATGTGCAGAAGTGTTTTTGACGTTTTCTTAAAACAAATACAAAGGCAAGACTTGGACGATATTTGGATTTAATCGATAACATGCGATATATTTTGAAAAATCCAACAATCTGAAAAAATTGTGTTTTAAAAAAATGTTGGACGAAATTTGGACTTAATCGATAATTATCGATTTATATTTGAAAATTGAACAATCTGCGTTAATTGTGTTGTCAACGCGTTTTCGACTTTTTTGAAGGGTAAAATCGATGTTTTGTGATTTATTTTTGAAAATTGCATAATTCTCAAAAAATGGAGACAATCGAATAAGCTGCGTTTTACAGCCGCGCGACTCTGTTCTCTGTTCTCATTTATAAATGTTTCGCATAAAATGTTTATAATTAAAAAATGTCTAGAACAATTTAAATGCTTTAACATTTATTTTTGTTATAAGAATTTGTGGAATTTTCACTACCAACTCTGACTCAACTGTTTCGATAATTGGCATTTTTTTTATTGATTAAAGAATATTTGCTGCAGCAATTATGTTCGTCGAATTAATTTCAAGAAAAAATGCTGTAATTGCGAAAAAAAAAAAGAATAGATGCACGGTTAGGGGTATTTATGATAAAAATGTTATTCAGCTGAGACCAATAATAATATAAGTCTAGGGTATAATCGGCGTACAATAGAACTACAGTTCACAAAACTGCCACAATAATGTACAAGCAGCTATAATATCTTTTCTCTAAAGAAAAGTTTCGTTGCTAAATTAAATTACCATCGCACTTTCATTGAAATTTTGCCAAAGTTAAATTTAAAATCCTTTTATTAAAAAAAAAAATCCTTAACTAAGCAAAAATGCTGGTCAACTGATTCGATTATTTACTAAAATTTGACGTCACAAGGTAATATAGTCGACATGGAGATAGATTGCAAATGAATGAATGAAAAGTTCATGTGGAATATTATGTCATATGCACATAAGTATGTCAAATAATAATCAATAAATGAAGGATTTCACATAATGCCAGCATAATATACGCTTATATACAAATAATCAGCATTTATTTATTTAATAAGTCGATAGCTAGTAGTAGATAATTTAATTGCATGAGAATAAGTTTCTGCTGCAGAAGTTGAGGAATTAGTACAACTGAATAGAAATGCTGTTTATGCGCAAATATTTGGGAAAATTTGCAAAATATTTAATTCAATTTGAATGAAAAGCTAGCCAAGCTTGGGAAAAGGTAAACTCTTACTGCTGTCTTTCGCTGTGCTGCTTTTTATTTATGCTAGATTGTTAGTTTTGAACAATTAAATCAAGTGCTATAGGTAACTGCTGCATATGTTATCTCACTTTTTCAAAAAGGCACCAAACAAACACAAATTATAAGCCTTTGCAGCTGTTTTTAGCGTCATTCCCCTTCGAGTCGGTAGTAATCAAATTCTTAAGTTGTTTCATGTTGACCTTTCATTTTTTAAGAACTCTACAGACTTTTAGCTTTTACATTTTGGTCTACTTTGCCTATAGCAAACATTATTAAGTTTAAAAACTGAAATATTTCACAAATATTACGAAATCGCACAAAATCTGTAGAACTGTAGAAGTTTCAAATGTGCGCAACTTCTGAATTGAGAAAACCCAAAATATTAAAAAAAAAATATGTTAAATTTCCAACATTCAACTTAGGCAACAAGATTGCCTTAAATTCTCTCATTTTTGGCAACTTTTTGATGAAACTGCACCTAAATGTCTATTGAAAAGTGAAATTTAAATTTTCGCAAAGATTTTGATGCCCCCCCGAGCAAAGTTTAACTTGGAAGCAGCATCTATAAATAGATACTTTCAGGTTACTTTAAATAGGCACTTCAGTTGGTAACCGCGAACACTCAGTTGTGTGGTTGCCAGTTGTTTCAAGGGTGTGTGTGTGTGTGTGTGGAGGTGTTGCACTCTAAGGCAAACAATTGCGGTGGGGGTTTCATTCGTTGCCTGTATTAAATCTTATTCTAAAGTTGCTGAAAAGAGCAAGGTCCTTAGAGGCAAGCCGTCATAGGTCACATAGCTGAAGTCGTAAAAGTGGGTCGAAAGTGGGTGCTCTTAACTTAATGTTTTCAAAACAGCTTTGAAACAATTTCGGTGTTGCTTTTGAAATATTTGCGTCAGCCTGCAAGGTAGCGCAGATATATTCATAGATTCAGATGCTCAGAGTTTGGTTGTCTATAGTGAGAAATCGCAAAACTTTCCATGTGCAATTGGCTTTATTAATTTTTTGAATTTCTCTAAACTATCATAGAGCCATACCATATAGGCGATAAAGTTAGTACACAATTTCAAAAGAAAAATAAAAAGAAAGCAAGATTATAGTCTCGGAAATCTGTATTTATTGATATTTTTTTTACCCATTTTTTTTTTGGGTTTTTCAAACTAAAGATTTAAGTTTTTGAGATCTTTACCACAAAGCAATACTTGAACATCTAAAAGTTGTTGCTTGTTACCAACTAATTCACTTTTCAATTTAACAATTAAGTTTCGGGGCAAGATCTTCAATGTCCAGCATAATACTCGGATTTTGCAATTCTTATGTTTTTGAAGCATTGATTCTTGCTATAAACGCAGCCCTCATGCATAGGGAACTCAAGGCACAAATACTGGTAATTAAATGCACGTACAATATTCTACAAACTCTGCCACCACCAGTTGCCAATTATGTCAGTGCTACTGCAGCAGATTTTTCACCGTCAGCAGCAAACTAAACAATAACGACAATTACTCTGTTCAATACAAAATGCAGCCCTCCTTTATATTTCCGAAAAAATATTGTGTATTTTAAGCGTTCATCTTTGCTATAAAAACAGCTTCGAATCTACAAACTGGTCTGGTTTACCTGTTCTTTACGAGGCGGTTTGACATTCCGTCACTACGTGCACTACCAGCAAATCCTCGATACTCAATAAGTACCACTATGATACCTCGTTGATCCTTACCTAAAATGTGGCTAATAATCGAATACATAACTCAAATCTGACAACGTAGTGTGTTTACGTCATGCTCCGACAGCCACGCCTCCATTTAGCCATCAAGAGCATTGTTTATAAATCATTGATGATCTTTAATAACTGCCGCCAGGACACCTCGTGGTGGGAGCACATGTGGTTGCACTGAGTGCGCACTCTGATTAGATTTTCAAGTCTTTTGCTTCGAAAAAGCTCATAGCAGACACAACAAAAAGTAACAAAAATAACCACTTGCTTAATAATATATAGAAAAATGTAGAATCCATATCTTTTCAATATTTTCCATTTATATAGTCGTAAGAAACTAGCTTCCCCTTCCAATCTCTACCTTTGAGTATAAAGGCTTAGAAACCGTGTGCATGCTCGACAGTAGGACCTGCTTAGGCCAAAGCCAACTGTCTTCCTAACCCAATCTTTAAAGGGAATTCCAAGCTGTATCTACAAGTGCATCTTACGAAAGTAGTCAAGTTTTGGAAGTTACTATGATAGTTGGAAAACGAAACAAATCTGTTGTAAAGGGTAAATTGTTCTTAGGTACAGAAAAATTTACGAAATATTGTATATCTCATTGCGAAGTTCACAAAAAAAGTCAAGTCTGGAAAGTTGCTAAACTATCTAAGTCACTGTATCAGTTTTTTGGATGATGTGCTTATGTTTTTGGGAAACAAAATCATCATTGCCTTAAGCTTGCAAAGACGAAGAATTTCATCTTTAACGAAAGATTTCTAATGATTATCTCAAAGCGAAGCTTACACAAACAGTCAAGACTGAAAAGTTACTACGCCATCAAAGTTATTGTGTTGCATCTTTGGCTGATGTGATATGTTTCCGCTTGGAAAGCAAAATTCTTAAAGCTTGTCAAGGGAAGAAAGTTCGTGTTTAAAGATAGATTTTCAAGCTTTATCCCAAAGCTAAGTTTACGAAAATAGGTCTGAGAAGTTGCTAACCTATCTATCGAATTGTGTTAGCCCTTGCCTGATGTATCTTTGTTTTTAGCTGGAAAACCAAATCATTCCCTTATGCTTGAAAATTCAAGAAAGTTCGTAGTTAAAAAAAAACTTACATGAAATGTAACTGGAAGAATTACGAATTTAGCTTAGTAGCGAAGTTCACTAGTGAGATGTGGGAAGTTGATAAACAATTTATCGAGGCCAATGTGTTAGCTTTCTGGCTGATGTGCTTGTACTTTCGCTTGGGCAACAAAATTATTGTCTTAAGGTTGCAAAGGCGATGTAGTTCGTATTTAATGACAGACTTTTAAGCTTTATCTCAAAGCGAAGCTTATCAAAATAGTCAAATCTGGGAAAGTAATAGTTTTGGCTGATATGCCGCTGTTTCTGTTTGTGAAAAAGAGTCATTCCCTTAAGCTTGTAGAGGCAAAGAGGTGCATAGCTAAAGAAAGATTTCCAAGCTCTATCTCAAAGCGAAGCTTACAAAAATAGGCAAGCCCCATAATTACTAGTTATTCGAAGTTATTGTCCTTAAGCTTGTGCACATGAAGTCTCACTAGTTCGTATGTAAAGCTTGCTTAAGAGCTGCTCAAGAGGTTGCGGTAGAGCTGATCCAATGGCCGATTTGGTATGGAAATGTTTTTGAAAGCTAAAGAGTTTTGTTAACTGGATATATCAAACTAAGCCAGACAAGTTCGCGTCAGCACGAGTGCGTGTGTGTGTGTCCTTAAAAGTATTAAGCCAGCTGCCTGAGTCTTTAGCCATTCAGCCATTTTGCATTAACTGCTTTTTATTCTCTCGCTTTTGGCAAACATTTTAAATGGTATGCTTTGGTTTTGGTCTGGTTGAAAGCGCAGTCTGGCTAATTGGTAATGGAGCCTCTTACTTGGCTAATAAGCCAGCAGCACGCAACAATTTAGAAAGACAAAGGCGGCAGCAGCAGCAACAACAAACAAGAATAGAGCAAGTTGTTGTTGTAGGTGTTGGTTGTTTGTTGTTGTTTGTACGCGCAGAGGGGCGAGACATTGCAAACGAGCGAATCGTTGACTGTCTCTCAATGTCTGTCCGACATGGGCGGTTGTCCTGTCTGCTCGTAAATTACAAAACTGTAAACATGAATAAGACATTAGATGCGTTTACATGTGTGTGTGTATGAGAGTATCTATGTGTATGTTTGAGTATCTATGTGTATGTGTGTGTGCCGCACATACATGAGTCGCAAGTTATTATTATTTACAAAATATGTTAATTTAATATGAAAGGACGCACAAAGCAGAGCCCTCTGACAAGTTATTTGGGTTAAGCCTAAATTGAAATGCGTAGATTCTGTACAAGTGTGGGTGTGTTTATGTATGTGTGTGTGTGTGCATGCCTCCATGTGGCATTTAAGTATTCATAGCCTATAACTAGGCGCTGCTGCATTTTGCATGAGACACGCTGCTTTATATGTGTGGCATGTGTTGCACGTTGCCAACCAACTTAATGTCGCTTTTAATTTTCAGTCATATTAATTGAAACATGCAATTTACACTGCGTCAAGTGGAAAAGTGAAAACTACAAGTAACTGCAACGTAGCTGGGGCCAAAAAACTATGACACAAGTGGCACAACATGGCTGCCCATAGAAATGTCATGCCATTAAGCTACAACTAAATGAAACAAAATAGCAACAACCTAAAAAAAAAAGTGAAAAAAAGTGCAAAATTAATAAATAAACAAATAAATGCTTTAAAGTTAAAACAAATACAAAAAACCAAAGAAAATGCCATAAAATAAATGCAAATAATTTGAATTGTGCGTGTGTATGTGGCAGCTTCATAAGTAGCAAAACGTTAAATCTCACAGATTTATGCAATTTAATGCGTTTGGCGCGAAAATCCGCAAAGTAATATTCAAAAAAAAAAAACAAAATTAAGTGTATGTGCGTGCAACATAAAAATTGCATTTTTATTTCAACATTAAAATGCCATTTGAATGCCAAGCAATGCCTGCTACTGTAAAAATGTGCGGCAAGCAGCGGCAAGCGGATTAATATTTGTAAATATAATTGAAAATTGCAGCGCAACAAAAGTAGCAGCTGCAACAAACAAACAAACAAATAAACCAACAATAAAAAGCAAACAAACAAATAAAGCGCATAACAACGTAGTAACAACAGCAACAACAACAAGCAGCACACAGGCGGCAAGTAAAGGCAAACGTCAGCAGCCGCTCTCCATTGCCACAACAGCAGCAACAAACATGGCGACCATAAAGCTGCTCATTATCGGTAAGTTTTATCTCACAATTAAACAGCGCAAACAACAACACAGCCAAAAAGGATACAAGCAGCTGAATGTATCCTTTACTGTGCCAGCGCCCAGTGAAGTGGCTGCAGCTGCGGCAGCAACTGTGGCTGTGGCGGCTACAGAGGCCTCGGCTTTGGTTTTGGCTCAGCTCAGCGCGCTTACTTACAACATTTTGTTTGTACAACAAATTTTTTGTCTCCTCAACGGCCGCGCGCCCGCGCGCCTACGTTACTTATTTACGGTTTTTTTCATACTCTTTATGAGCGCAAAAGGACTTTGTAAGAGTATATGGCTGCGGCGGTAATAGCCTGTAAAAAAGAATGCTATTGTTGTAGAAAGTATGCTCAGTAGCAGCATTTTAATTCGATGCATTAGTTTGCACAAAGTATCGATAAAAGTTATCGAAACTTGACGAACAAAGTAAATTTCAATGATATCGCTAACGATAACATATTGTAGTGGTGCTGGAAAGCATCGATGTATCGATTTTGAAATTATGTAAAACAACAAATTGAGAGCCTGTTTTTATGACGTTTATAAGTTTAAGTTTTTAATAATTATAAAAAAAATTGTTTTAGTTCATCATTGAAGGCCAGAACTCAAGAGCGTACATTTCGCATAAATTAAGCAAAAAAACAAAAAGCTATCAAAGTTGTATTTATCTATATTTTTTTTGATAATTTTTATTGAAATACAATACAATTAAGTTTTTCTTTGTAATATTTTTTTGCATCGAATTCGGAAGTTGTAACTAACAATTCTTTTTTAAGTTGAAAAAGGTTGTATCTATGTTTGTATTTATAAAGTTATTAATGAAGCAAAAGTTAATAAAAAAAAAATACCAAAAGAAAAAATTCTAGAGCTTAGATCGATTAAAAATCGTAGGCAAGCATAGGCGCTTATAAGTTTTCAACAAATTGAAGAACTATTTTTCGTGCTTCTTGCTAAATATTATATGAAATTATAATTATAGAACAATTAAAAACTAATATTTAAGAAACAAAATCCGTATAATATATTAAAATTACAATAAAAGCTTACCAAGATCTGCGAAAACTTTATATATATGTCAAAAAGCATTGGCTTGTTAAAAAAAAAACCTTTAGTTTAAAATCTGATTTATAAAAATATAAACATAAATTTATAACAATAAAAATAAATAAATATTCAAAATATATTATTAAACTATAACATACGTACAACTGGTTAGTAACTCTACAAATATCGATAAAAATTCTGACAAACAAATACAAAGACACACTTTGGGTATTTTCAGCCATAAAATTATTTCACGATATTTTGTCAGTCGCTGCCTAGTTATATCTTTTAGCAGTTCTTGACCAAGACTTCACAGCTTAAAGCCATATTTCTTGAATTTATTGAGATTTTCCTGGAATATTTATTTATTTTTGTATTTACGATTTTGCTTTTGAAGAAGCTGTTTAGAAGTAAATAATGCTGTACGACATCTTTCGATTTTCGCGATTCTCTCGAATCATTGAGATTATCTCGAATCATTGAGATTCTCTCGAATCATTGAGAATATCTCGAATCATTGAGATTCTCTCGAATCATTGAGATTCTCTCGAATCATTGAGATTCTCTCGAATCATTGAGATTCTCTCGAATCATTGAGATTCTACGAATCATTGAGATTCTCTCGAATCATTGAGATTCTCTCGAATCATTCACATGATTTTGAGACGGTTTGACACGACAATGAACCTGCTAACTCCCTTAATTCGATACGCGTCTTGCAAGTAATGCCTTCCAATTCTGCATTTACGAAAACTAAATTGAGTTTTTGTAGTTAATGGGACGAAAAGTAACTGAAAAAAGCCTAGAGCCAATGAACCCTTTAAGTTTATTTTATGTCGATACTTTTATATTTTACATTTTTCATTTGTTGACCTCCTTTAAGAATCTAGTTTAGCTTAAGTGGCAGCCGAGATAAATGAAAACTACAAAAATATTTTTGTCATTTTTGCGTAGAGGCGTAGATATTGTAAATCAAAGATGTGTATCATTATGAATATATTTATTCAAATAGTTAAATTTGCTCCACTTGACTATGTTGTCATTGTGCCAAAGTCCGCACATAGATATATCTCTATAAATAGTTGTTCGAAGAGAACAGGGACAGACAGTTTTTGGACGCATCCTGACGGCGGTATCATTATTTAATACGGATTCACTTAAGCAAACCGCATTTATTTGCTAGCTAAGCTAGTGCTAGGTAAATGCAAGATCGAATCGAACCAGCGACCTTCGGGTTGCGATACGAGTACGCTCCCACTGTGCTACCAAGCAATACTTCAGAAAATATAAAAAGTAATAAGAAACAAGTCAAACTTTTTTTTAAATATTTCTTAAAAACTCTAGTTTTTGCCACATTTATATACATTTTTTATTTTCTTTATGTAAATTGGCCCAATTGAGCTTAGTTGCCTACAGTTAGTATTTCAAGCAACACCAACTAACTAAATATGAGCCAAGTACGCGATTCTTTGCTTCAACAAACATGAAATTTGCCAAAATATGTGCAAAATAAGATTTCGCAGAATTTTGAAATTTGCTGCTGCCACCCTAAGTAAACTTAAGCTATTGTGTCGAGAGTGTCTTAACCATAGATTCCACTTGCAAATAGCAGTACGATTGGAATGCAAACCAAGCAGCCAGGTAGCAATGCGTCGCCCCAAAAGTCTACAATACACAAAAGCACTGACCCCAAAAAAAAGAAGCAAAATCTACGTAGTCCTCGGGCTGCCAAGCTATTTTTCTATAGATTTTTACTCCCCGCCCCACACACATAATAAAGCCTACAGGATATCGCTTATTCGGTTTATACCGCCTTAAGCCTGCTCCCACTCATAATATTATTTTTTTCCCTCCCGCTCATGCTCCTACTGCTGCTGCTGCTGCTGTTGTTGTTGATTATTTTTTTTATTTTATTTTATGTGCGCTCTGGGAAATTTCACAATGCCACAAAGGCGCTGAGCAGTAGCCGCACAGACACATGTGTGTGTGTGTGTGTGTGTGTGTTACTATGTCTGTTGCGAGAGGGCGTGTTCATAATCAGAGTTAAGCTTAAAGACAAAGTCACCAAGTGACTCGACTGCCGCGACCCCTAACTCAACGACACGGCCAACGAACTTCAACCAAAAACCAAAAACGTACAGACCAACTGACCGACAATTTGTTAACAATACGTTAACTCGCTTTGGTCGTAATAAGTTTGTTAGCTTATTAGCCGTAGCCAAATAAAAATACGTATATATTTTTGTGCATAAAAAAAAGTTATAGTAATAAAATAATTCATAAATTTTATAACCCAACAAAATTACTACAGCGAGCAAAACCAAAAAACGAAAAGTGCCCCAAAAACTTTTGCATAACAAAAACACAAATAAAAAGCGTCAAAATGCGTGACGCGTTGTTCGGGTGAGGGGTGTGGGCAATGCGACGGGGTGTTGCAAGTGTCTGGCATTGTTGTATAAATCAAATTAAAACAGAGCAATCCACTCTTGCCCAAGCACATACACACACAAACACAAATCTTGACCACACACAGACGCCCCCTCAGGCGTTGTGACAGTGACAACTTGTCAACTGGACGGTTTGGTTTTTGGTATTGTACGCGTTGCTCAGGAGTGCGCTACATTCAACTGTAAGTTATATGACCAAGGCTGGGGAGCTGCTGCTCGGAATATATATAGTATATATACATTATAGAGACTGGCGGTGCCGCAATGAGATAGGGCAAGTGTGGGGCATATGCGGCACTGGCAGTGGAACGTCAAAGTTGTTGACAGGCACGCAGGCAATAAAATTCAATATTTCATTAAAACGCACGTTACGCATACGCAGCGTGCGACCAGTACGCACACACACACACACACACACACACACTCGCAACGATGCTAAATACTTGCCAGCCAAGGTGTGCGGCATATGGAGCTGTAAGGCAGCCGCGTTGGAGCAGCACTGTAGCAGCACTGGAGCCCTGCTTGAGGGCAGCAGGCGGCCAGCGGTGTACACTGAGCTTTGAAGGGCGTTGGGCTGGACAAAGTGAAACCACAGCTGCGTGTTGCTTTTTATCACACGCTGCGGTGCCGTCCACTCACCCGTAGAATGAAATCCGATTTTGTGTTATTAGCGAGTCGACTGGACTGGACACGACCGGACTGCGACTACCGGGCAGCCACACACACGCATAGGCCTCTATAGCATTTGGAGTAATATCGCGCTAAAGCCAGCGGGCTCTATATACTACTGTCGTTCATTTTGAATTGAGTTGTTGTAGTTGCTGCGTTTGTACGTGGGTATACCCTGTAGACGTGACCAGGGTCAAGGGTTGTATGGGATTTTTGAAAAAAGTTGGTAGGAAGCAGAAGAATTATGGAGTATAATGTATGCAAAACATTGGCAGAAGTTGTAATGAGTTGTAATTTGTTAGGTTAAATGGAAGCATATAGCGAACTTCTGATCAACGGAGACACTACGAAAAAGAAAAAATATATAATATAAATTTCCAAGAAGAATTCAAATTATTTTAAAATAAAATGAAAAAAAACTGACGTCCTGATTTTTACTGCATTAATGTTAATGTAATGTTAATAGAAACTAAAAAAACAGAATAGTTTTAGGAAGAAAAAAAATACAGACAATTATGTAAGCTGAAGAAAGGATATCTTGGGATATTGAAATTTTACAAAATTTAATACAAAAAATTTTAAAAAGCATTAAGGAAATATTTTTAATTATATGAATAATATATATATTTATGTATGAACATATAATTCATATATTGTATATGTATGTAATATATTGTATATGAATTATATATAAGCTGATGAAAAGATACCTTGGGATATTGACATTTTAAAATTGTTGCCTTACAGCAGCATATATTTAACAGCTTACAAACTTGAATTCAAAAATTTTTAAAAGCATCAAGAAGATATGAAGGGGATATATATTTTTCAAGCTAAATAATTTCTGCTGTTCAAACGAATATAAACTTTTTAAGTTTAGTAGTTCCGAAATTTCAGCAAAATCAAGTTAAAGTAAAATATTATAGCAGCTTGATTTTTTATATAAAAATTTATTTGAATATTTTTAATTTTGTGAGTTATTTCAAAACACATTTTCGTATTGATCCTGTATAAAAATATATTAAATTTAGAAAATATAAAAAACAAAAAATAAATCAAACTTAACAACTAATTATATCATAAATCATTTTATATCAAAATATAATTTGATATAAAAAATACCGAAAAATTTCGTTGTAATAATCAGATTTCAAATAGTTCTTAACGTATTTAATAGTTTGATTTACCAAAGAACAATTAGGCATAAATTTCTTAAATTAAATAACAATTTAATGCTGATAAAATTGAGCTGATATATAATTATGAAAAATAATACTTAAAAAAATATCAAAATCAGCGATTTTATTTTTTTAATTTGAAGATAATGATTATGTGTTTGTTTGTTATGTTTAAGTACTTTTTAATTTTTCTTTAAATATATATATATATATATATTTTTAAATATTATAATTTAAATAATAGAATTTACTTAAATATTTAAGTAAATTCTTTATATATATAAATTTTTTTAAATATTATAATTTAAATAATAGAATTTACTTAAATATTATACCAGCACAAAGTTTGTTTTTATTTTGTATTAGCAATGCGACCTAAGCTTATTTGTTTAGCAAATATTCAATAATTTTTATTATATTTTTCGAAATATATAAATTTGCATTAAATTTAAAAAATTAAAGTATATAATAATAACAAAAATAATAAATAAACCTATTTTGTTTTTAATAAAAATCTTATCGTTTAAAAACTATTTTTTATTATGAAATTTTGCCAAATATTGGAATTATAGAAATATAGATCCAAAAATATTTATATTTTTATCATTTGAAAAAAATTATGTTCATTTTTTTTTAATTTTTGTATTATTTCTAAACATTATATATGATAAAAAAAAACTTAAAATAACGAAAAAAAAACTGAAAACAAGTAAAAATTAACACTCCAAAAAATATTAGAAAATATGTCCATAGCGTTGTCCGATTTTAGCTATTTAATTATTTGGTTTAATATAATTAATATGCTGTAAATTTATCAAAATATTTAAGAAATCAACTTGGTGACACGGTTTCTTTTTTTATTATACGTTCTCCGCTCTAATTTATGATTTTCTAATATTGTACCCCTAATTATTTATGAGTTAAAATAAATAAATATTACAATTTTTATAAATTTTATTATTCTTACTATTTTTTTCTCTAGAAGTATTCTTTAAATTATTTTTTTCTTTTTAGTCAAATCTTGAAATTTAACAATAGAAACTTTTGTGATTTTTTTTTTAACAATTTAAATTTTGTTACGCTTGGAAATGTTTTTAAGTGAAGTCCTAAAATATTGTTTTTTAAAAAATGTACCAGTTGAATTAGTTCTTTTCAAAATTTAACTAGTAATGATAGATGGACTTGAGTCAAAAATTATGTCTGATTATTTTTTATGAGATAACTTAAGCGTTATTCTGAATTAGAAGACTTTTTAAGTTTAGTAATTAAGTAATATATTCCATACAATATGTAGGGCCCAGCCAGTTGTGAATAAAAGATTTCTACTTAGTCTGCATCCTATTGCAGGACTTTGTGTAAAATTTTTTCAACATTCGGTAGCCAATAAAATTTCAATTGAAAGTTGGAGCCGTTTTTTAAATTATTAATATATTTCAGTTACAATTTGAAACCAAATATGTTTGGCAGTATGAACCTGTGTGTCGTTAGGACGGTCAAAAAAGTCGCTACTAAAAGGCAGAAGTCGCTGGTTCTAGCAAACTTATTTTGATAGTTTAAATATAATATTATATTTACTTTAGCTATCGGTATTATTTATAATATAAATAAACGTTGGGGTAATTTTTTGTATGAACTGCTAAGCCGGAGGATTGGTGGTTCGATTCCACCCTGTCAATGGTGCATTTATCTAGCAGTGGTATTTTTTTTCCCCCTATTATGCCGCTTGGGAACTTAGGGCCTCTACTACAATAGAAACTTCTATCGAACTCTGTTAAGCGTTGTCTGTTTAGCTCTTTCCTATGTTGAGTTCAATTGGGCCAATTCATGGTGGATGTATCTTCTCCAAGTCGCCTTCGGTCTTTCGAACCGTCTGCTGCCTTGGGGTTTCCAATACTGACAATACTGCTTGGGTTCCTTCTGAAAGCATGACCTATTCACGTCTATGTTTTCTTCCTTATTTGGAGGTGTAATATATGTATTTGTTTTCCTAGGAAAATCTGTATTTATTAAAGACTCCGCCGTTCAGATTCGGCTATGTACAAAAGGTCCTTGTTCTCTTCGTATAGATATATCTCCATGCTGCGTCATTTATTATTTATTACTTCAGTTTTTTATATGTTCATATAAAATTTAGCCAAATCTTTGCTTGGCTTGGTTGTTATTAAAAATTTAGTTAAAAAAAAACCTTTTCATTAGATTTTGAAATATGGCGCTGATTCAAAAAGGGTAGAACTAAGTCAAAGACTATTTCAAAAGCAGTCACGTTAAGCATAAAATATGTCTTTCAGCGTATCCTTACCGAATATCAATTTCATTTTGCTTTAAACTTATGAAGTGTATACAAAAGTCGTCAACTTACACCAAGTAGAGAATATTTTTGTTGGTGCTGCTGCGACGTCGACAGATTATTTGTTTTATTATACATAAAGCAGTTGGCACATGACTCGCTGACTCTCGGTGTTTCTATATGTATAGGGAGTATATATATATACGTCTATGCGTCTGTGTTTGAGTGTGTGTGCGTGTGTGTGTGTGTGTGTGTGTGTGTGTGCGTGTGTGTTGACCACGTTGTGTGTTACTCATTTGGATTTATTAATTGGCCAGCCGCTCTTAGCCACTTCGAATGTAGGCAGCCGTTGTGTTTGTGCTTACAGGAAGTAAATTAATTAGCAAATACTTACTTTAATAATCATTTTAATGGAATTTGTAATTTAATGCCGTCTAACGCGAGTTTTATGTGTGATTACGGCAGCAACAATACCAACAACAATAACAACAATAGCAGCACATATACGGCGACAGTTTTGTAACCCCTCGAAGGGTCTATTGATTTTAGCAATTCTGTCCATTCGAACATTTACCAACACCGCATAACAACCACAATTTGTTTTAAGCGGATTTAAATATTTCCACATGCCATGACTTAATTGCAAAACCTTTCGAGTTCCACAAGTGAAAAATGGAAAATGGCTGAGACCAATGCGGTCAATAAACCTGTTTGTCATAGACCAGAAATGCGTGACAATCAAACGATTTAAAAGTTTTTATTGGTTTTAGCCAACTAAATGCAACAAGAATGGTATTAGTTTTACTGTAACTTGTCGAAGATGGTTTGGGAAATCGAAAAGGGTGTTTTTTTTTAGAGGTATACAACTTTAAATTGCAATAAAATTTTGACATGAATTTGATTTATTCGAAAGATAATCTTTTGGCATTAAATTTTAAATATGACTTCTGGCATATAATTGGCTTGGAGGTAGTCCAATCTGAACGTACAATTTTCTACGACTTTTTCCATTTTTTCCCGTATATCGGCAATAACACGGCGAATGTTGTCTTCCAAATGGTTAAGCGTTTGTGGCTTATGCGCTTAGAACAATCAATGACCTTTTATAGCTCCAAAAAAAGTAGTCCAGCGGTGTTAAATCAAAAGATCTTGAAGGCCACTTTACAGGTGCAAAACGTGAAATAAGGCAGTCGCCAAATGTGTCTTTCAATAAATCGATTGTGACACAAGCTGTGTGACATGTTGCGCCATCTTGTTGGATCCAAGATCCTGGACATTACTTTTGTTCAATTCAGGAATGAAAAAGTTTGTAATCATGGTTCTATACCGATCACCATTGACTGTAACGTTCTGGCCACCATCGTTTTTGAAGAAGTACGAAGCAATGATTGCACCAGCCCATAAAGCGCACCAAACAGTCAGTTTTTCTGGATGTACACTTGAGGATTAGCTTCACTCCAAATGCGGCAGTTTTGTTTGTTGACTTAGCCATTCAACCAGAAATGCGCTTCAACGCTAAACAAAATTCGCTTAGGAAAATCGAGAACAACGGCAATCTCGTTTTGAGCCCATTCGACGAACAATGCTATTGTTGTTCAGGCGTGAGTCTATTCATGATGAATTTCCAAAACCAACTGAGAATAAATCACTTGATAGCTGTTAAATCGGTCGCCAACTTGAACAGTAATGCCGACTTAAAGTTCTATACCTTGAAAAAAAACACCCTCTAGCAGCTGCTTGAACTGCCGTAAGAGTTTAAGATTCCCCAAGTAAAACCTAAAGCGATTTAAACCAAATTAATCAGCAAAGAGTAGAGAATAAAATTGATTTTGTCAAGTCACTTTGAATACCCTTTTTTTCCGAAGTCTTCAAGACCAAAGCAATGACATATTGTCGCAAACGCTAGCTCTACACTTGCATTTAGTTTATTGATATTGACCCCTTTTTCAAGCTGGAACAGCTTTGCGGTTTAGTAGCACATTTATCAACTTACCATCTACATCTTACATACGATATGCTTTTGCTGCCCTGCACCCACTGGGGCAAGCATGCCAAGGTTGATGCAATAAATTTTAAAGCCAAAAAAGTGTTTGGTTAACCATAAATTTTTGGAAACCAAGCAGCATTGAGCCAACCGCTGCCACATCTTAATCTTTAAGATGAGCTGAAACACCTCAAAGTGGTATATTGTTTTAATTTAAGGCGTAGTGTAGGTGTGGTTCGAAGGAAGCAGTTCACTTGTTGTTTGGTGCTTAACTTTTCTGTTGAGATTATCAATAAGGTAAATAAAGACGAAACTCTCTTGAGTTCATATCACAAGCTATAGAATTCTTCGATTAATTAGAGATAGACTACAGGCCAAGTCACTATGTGCTTTTATCTTGGGGGGTTTCCAAGTACTTTGGCTACATTACTCCTACTGCTCAAACGAACAAAATCATGTAGATTAAATATTCGCAGAATTTAAATCACTTCTCAAAGTAATCGTTCAGTTTCCGATGAATTGTCTACTGCCGACGAATCGAGCAGCATTTTTTTTATAATTTTTCTTCTAAGCAAATATGCAGATAAAGGGCCTTGTTTGATAAAACTCAATTGTTTGCAAAGCACAATCTGATTTATGGCTAATTACATTATGCAAAATTAGTCAAAGTTTTGTTTGCGCAGCTAAAAAAATATACAAATTTTTTTACAATTAAATTTAAATTTGATTTTTAGATATGCCAAATGAATATATAACTAATATATATTTAGCATAATAACCACACGTTGCATACCAAATAATTAAATTAACAACAAAGTCTATTTAGACGGCTTTATCAATTAGGTCAATTGTTCGAAGGCAATTGAAAATGTTTGACCCAAAAATGCATTATTAAAAGCTATCATTATTATTAATATAGAAACTGTCGATGGTAAAAAGTCAAAACGTTTAAATTCTTATATGTTGTCTGTTGAAACACGCCTGCCAAATAACAAATGACAGGCATTTATGTACTTAAAAAAATAATTACAAAATTACATTGAAAAAAGGAAATCGTGAGACAATGCTTCAATTATTTTCGTTGTTTTCTACACGTTTTTAGTGGCGTTAGAAGCACACAGTGCATGCTAAACAGCTAAAAACAATAAACAAAAATATATAAAAGTTGAGCCAAGTTGAAAAGCAGTAAAATAAAAACCGAGATAAAATTTAAAGCTTTCAATTATATGACGATAAACTGCGAAGGAAACAGAAAGCAATGAATTCCAGCGAACACTGTGCTCTATATATATGTACAAGGTACTCGAATTTGAATTCGCATAGATTTTCGGATTACAAAATTCACACAAAAAAAAGCATCCTTAAATTTTTGTCAATTAACCTACTATGTAAAAATCATTGTCAAAAATTCTACTCTTCCTTTTCGCAATTATTTAATTACCAATGCCCGTTTAAACCTTTTGTGAATTATAAGTAATATAAAATGAGCTGGGCATACAATATTTCTTTTTACTCTCATAACAGTGCAAAAGAAGCAGAAGCACTGCTTTACAATAGGGGGCTGAAGCAGATGAATCGATATAAAATAATCATAGGCTTGTCCACAGAGAAGCTCCTTTTAAATTCTGTAATACAATAATTGCACCAAATAAATAGGTTAAGTTAGGTTAGGCCTACCTGTCTTCAGAAGCTTTTTTTTAGATTCTGTAATATTCTACAATAATTGCACCAAATAGATTAGGTCGTCAGTCCCTCGGGTGACGGGATATGACCTAAGTGGGACCAGAGTTTGTCGGCTATGAGTCGTATTCATAGATGAGTTAGTTATCCCCGAAAGCTAGCGGTCTTTGGTGTGGCCTTTGAACTGCCTCAGCGAGCGAGTCAGTCATTGTTAGGCACTAGAAAGTTAGTTCTCGTGGTGCAACGGGCAGGGCAGTTGCATAAAAGGTTTCCAATGTTTCTCTGACTCATTGCTCAGCGGGCTCTATTTAATTATTAAAGCAATAAGGATTGTTTCTCAGGCTGATAGTATACAACTAATCATTTGATCATAAAAATCAATATTATGCTGAATACTTTTCAAACATCCTTCTTGTAGTTTTTTTGTTGTCTTATACAAGAATGTTGAGAAAGTAATAGATCCGTTAAATAAATAAATTTATGCCGTTGGACTACGGTCATCGGCCAAGCATGTAGATATCTCTATGTATAGTTGTTCGCTGACAACAGAAACCTGCTCTTTGCAGCTGAATCCATACTTTCTTTAATTATTTGCTAACTACGCCAGTGCTAGGCAAACGCAGCACAGACCTACCGACTTAGTGGCGAGTACCGATGCTCAGGAGAACCTTTAGTTTATAATTTTCTATGATCTGCAGCCACACACATATGCACAATTACAACATCCAAGCGAAGCAGCTGCAAACTAAATATATATAAAAAATTTGCTTAAACATAAATGCATAAATTTTTAAGCAAAATAATAATATGGATAAAAGTCAAACAAAAAAAGGAAAAACTGCTATAGAGGCAACGAGTCGTATGAGTGATAAACGTTGTATGCATTTAAGAAGTTATCATAATTTCATACAAATATGAGTGCAGGCGCGTGTGCGTGTGTGAGTGCGTATGCCAGTGCGTGTGTGTGTGTGTCTACATGTGTGTTGTTATCTTTTAATTAAACATGAAAGTGAGTTGCCGAGCAAATTTACTCACACACTGGCACTGGCACACACACACACACTCGCAGAGAAACAAACAGCCTGTGGCTTAAGCAGCAACAAAATTGATTTAAGTAAAGTACTGTCAAAAATCTGCAAGATTCACTCACACCTACACAAACACGCACACCAACTCGGGTTTGTACCTTTAAAAGCAGCAGGTGTAGCAACCAGGGCTGCAAAACAAGATTTCACTCGAACTGGCTGAGTACCGGATATCCGCATTATTCAAAGTACACCCTGCAAGCGTTGAGCTTTGGTCGACATACGGGGATTTTCATTAGGCTTTGGATTATGAAAACAACAGCAAAAGATGGATGTATTTTAAAACGTGTCTTGAAAAGCGGCTTGATGTTTGTCAAATATTTTTTACATACAACGAGGCGTATGCGTAATAAATGCTGTATATGCTTAGAAGCAAATTAGAACCCTGCCTGCGGATTTCGGACGGAAAAACTGCTCATCTTCAGAGGTGTTTCAAGTAAAAATCCAAATGATGACTTCTTTGTATGAAAGGAGGTACTACTTAGCTCTATTGCGTGCCATCAATCAAAACAGCTGGTAGTCAGATAGGTCAACGTTTAGAGAGTAAGGCGGTTGGGTTCAGGTCTTATCTCCCATATCAGCGTTTCCTAGCAACATTCGAGCACTTTTGCGTTGTGGCGTCGAACATGTGTGAGATTTGACTTAATTGATTGTGCTGGAGATTTTTGCTTAAAATTAAAATATTGACTTCTGATAAATTCAGTTGAAAAAATGTTCTAAAATATTATTTTATTTTTTTAATAAATCAAGTCTAATATACAATAATAAACTAAGTGTCTATCCATTTATAGTAACTTCAACAAATAAAATTTGATAACAATAAGATGCTTTTTTGGGATAGATAACTTTAGATAACTTCTTTCCTATACTTTTATAGTGAGCTATTTTTCGGGAATCTTTAAAAACAAAATATTTAAGCAATTTGTGTGTTAGATCGTGTAAAGAACATATTTTAGAAAAGCCTATTAGAGTTACGCATGAATAATTTTTAAATTTAATTTTAAAATTATGAAATACATTTTTAATATCTTTAATATATTTACTTTTATACTTTTTTATTTAAAATTAGTTATAAAATATTAGTGCTTTTTAATAACTTTTTTTAAAGACCTACGCATACACAATTTTTTCTTTTATTAAACTACTTTTCGATTTCAAGGAACATTATGAACTAATAATTGGTACCATCATAATTTGTATTTAAAATATTTTACTAACAATCTCTTTAGTAAAATTATAGATTATAAATTAGTTAATAAATATCTAGATCACAAATTTAAAAAGGTAGCTTTCGAGCGAAGGTATAATTAGTTACATAATAGACTACTCTACTTTAAGACTTATCCAGAACGTTTCAGATCTTGGAATTCTGTTTCAGCATGAACTTTGACAATTATTTCTACAATATTTTGTAGAAAGTTATAAAACTATATGAGCTTAATTATGTCTCTTACATCATGAAATCGTTTTACATTTTTCTTATTAGTTTAGTTTTAGCTTATGAGTTTGGAGCTCTCAACTCCGTCAAAAACCAATTTCTTCCCTTGGCGCTGCGAAGCTTGGATCCGACTATCCTATTGCCTTCTGATACACTTCGTCTTCTAAAGCTAGCAACGTTAAGTAACCGTACAATATGCCATTGGATACTATTCCTGCAAGAACTATTAGTCGGCATAATTGATTGCTCTAAAGTTACATTTAGTGTACCTTCTAAAATAACTCCTAATTGTGTCCCAGAAGCCCAACATTTTTGTAGATTATGTGTAGTACGATCTTTTCCGTATTATAGCCATTATTAATTTTTTTTCTTTCCTCTAGCTCAATAGAATTTATAATTTTCTATCTCTGGAAAGTTTCATTCAATCTATCACTTCAGCAATTCTGAGTGATCATGATCAGTTTACCAATTTCATGTCATTATCACATTATCTCTTTTTTTAACACTTTTGTTCACATTGATTTTATATTTTGTAATTCTATTTGGCTCTTTTCGACTTGGTTATTGTTAATCTAAGACTTTAGCCAATCTTTGATGTGAGTTGTTGCATATCGATAAAAACCTCACCCAGGCTGCTTTAGACGCTGATGCGATTTAACTTTATTTTTTCGTTCTACTTTTTAAAGTTTGTTTATATCAGTTAAGATCAAATTAATAAAAAAATAAAATATTGCAATTTAAATTTTTAGAGTTAAAAATTAGAAAACCTTGGACTCTTTTGGTTGTTTCATTTTAAGACAAAAAAAGTTGTTCAAAACAAAGTACAGTCAGTCACTGCTTTGATGAACTCCACCATTCGTAAAAGATAACCTTTTGAGAGCTCTAGCGTATGATTTCTATGCTTCTAAGCTCTGTACCTGCTTAGATCATATTCTGTTGATTCGAAATCGAAATCCCAAAGCTCTATCTCTCCGTGAGAGTTACGAACAAAACAAAGTAGTTATGCTTGGAACAAGCGCTGCAAGATTATTCCGTGGAAGTTCCAACCAAACTATTCACTCGCAACAACCCCAAAGTTTGGCACCCTACCAATTTTCCCTGCATTGCAGCCCTGGTAGCAGGTACTCTCTCTCTCTCTGTGTAATTCAGACATGTCACTGAGCGCCAGAAAAAAACTCCTCTTTTTTGTTGTAGAAAGAAGACTTTTAAGCGACCCACTAAAATCAAATACATTGCAAGCCAGTGACACACACACACACTCATACGTAGTATCCCAGTTGCAGGAAGCACACACCCATACTCAACTCATGGCTCCTCTATAAGGTCGGTGTGCTTGCTACATGCATATGAGCAATGGCTGCCATGAAACGTTGCTTAAAATATTAAAGTTTTCAAAAATTTATAAGACACCAGCACCTGTCTCTGTGGCAGCTACGAAAGGAACAAAGTGTTAGATGGAAAGTTGTGTTCCAGAATTCTTTCAAGTGCTTTAAGTTTGTTAGTTGAGTTATTTTGTTCTGGAGTTTTGGGTTGTTTGGAGTTTTGGACGATGTTTTTAGAACTTTTTCAAAGTAATTTAAATGCCAATACATGAGGGTACTGATTTTAATCCACAAGAGACATGCTGGTATTTTTGATTTTTGCATGAAAATGCGATAAATTGATGCCTTTGATATAATATCTTAAAATCAATTATTATAAGTAAGTTTGTTGCACTATAATTTGTTAGTTAAACTATGAGAAGGTTTCTTCAGAATGTGACAGACGGGCTCTAAGACGGTAATTTGCATTAAAATTTTTTTTAGGATTTTTAGATAAGTTTTTAAAAAAATTACCTTAATATTTAAAGTAGAAACTTATATCGATATAATGTCAGGTTACAAAAATTTGTTAAATCACAAACTCGATTAATAGATAGCATTGTTTACTTTACTTAAAGCTTTATAAAGTCAAATTTGCTTCACACCAATTCAATAAAAAAGTAATAGTTTTTGATTACTTAGAACTGCATTTGTCAGTTTATTGGGGATCCCAATAAGTTGGTCTTATTCGGTACAAAAATTGTTGCATTTCGTTACTTGAATACTTGTGCTTAGAAGTTTTTTATGTAGGTATCTTTATTTTAAAAATAATAACTAACGATTTCTGCTTCCATTAGTAGATTCTCATATGTTTCCTATTTATGAAAAAACCAACGCCGAGTCAACTCTTTGGAATCACTTTTACGGATACAACTACTATATCTTTTAGCCCCCATAAGAAAAAACCCACAAGTTTTTTATTCCTGAAGAAATCATAATCAAGTCCAACTTCAAAAGTGCTAAAGCAGAAGTGTGGATTCATTTTTTATACCTTCCAGCTCTCACATTAAAACTCACTATACTTTTTTGTGTCTTGAAATCGTAATACCCACATAATTTTTATACCTCTTAAGTCCCAGAAAAAAAAATCATAAGAGTATTTTGCTTCCGTAGAGATTCTGAACAAATGAACTCTATAGGATCACACGCCCAAGCCTTACCTCAACATGCGCCATTTGTTTAAAATTTGAAAAATATTTTATATATTATAAAATTTCATTATAACTTAAATACTATAATTTATACACTAATTCAATATTATAATTTTATTGACTACTTAGTAAACAAACTTTCATAATTGCAAACTTTGACGAATTATTTTTAGAAGTAGTTTTGCGATCTCAGAAATCTAAATATGTTAAAAAATTGCGTAGAAATTGTCGAAAATATTTCGACAAAACTTTTTGTATTCAAGAAATTAATAAGCAAAAGTTGCATTTTAACTGAATTTTCGTTGTTCCTTTATTATTCCGTTTGGGAACTAAGGGCCTCTAAGAAGGCTTTCCACCGGACTCCGTTTTGTGCCGCCTGCTTTGCGGTGTACTACCTATGCATGCCCTATGCAAGTTTTTGGTCTCCTGATTTGGTGGTGAATTGGGGACACACCTGTGGCACTCCAGAATATCCTACATTGAATTTTCTATTAATTGATTTTTAATTTTAACTAAATATTTTGTCTTTTTTTAAATCAATAATTCATATATTTTTTAATTAATTGTTTCATTTTAATATTAATTTATTTAATTTTATATTAATTAATTTGATTTTTTATTCATTTAATAACTTCTTTAGGCAGATAACAAAGCGATTTATTACCACCAAAAATCATTAAAAAACTAATATATTTATTTATTCTATCAAACTAAATCTATTTATTAATTAATTATTAATTTACAACTAAGCTCAGTTTAACTGAAATTTCAAAAATATTTCAATTAAGAGATGTTAAATAAGAAGAAGCAAAATATGAATAAAACTAGTCCGCATCTTCGCTTAATAGATGAATCTTTTATAGATATTACTGAAATAATTTTTCATACTTAAAGAAAAAACTGTATGAAAGGCTAAGAAGCTAATTAGTATTAAATAATTTTTGAAATCAATAAACTACATATTTAAGTTTAAAAACAATTGATTTAATATTTATATTTTGTACAACACAGTTGTTTTATTTTTAAGTTTTGTTGAACTATCCTGCAGAGTAGTTGATTATGATAAATTACAATAATTTGTTTACAATTAAAAAAGCATAATTTTTTGTTGGAAAAGTTGAAAAAAAAACGAAATCTAATAACATACTTAAGCTGCTTATTCAACTAAGGCTTTAGCTTAAGATCGATACGTAGCAGTACTTCCCTTTGATACGTTACAAAAGCTTCCCAATTTAATTTTAAAAAACAATAAAATGAATTGCTTTTTTAGGGAAGATCTATTAAAAATATTTTTATTTGCGTGACATTTTACCGGTTCCTAACTCTTTGCACTTTCTTAATAAAAAATAAATTAAAATGATTTACATTTTTTCCCCATTGCTGTAGGTGTCATAGTAACATATTATCCGTCTCAAACGCTGCCATAAAACGTTCCTCGAAGTGACACATATTAATTAAATAAAAAATTGACAACCTCTAGCCCTCCATACGCAACACTTTCTTACCACATCAGCAATTAACTCCTTGTTCTCATAGTAACCATGTACAAAGCAGCACACAGTCGTACAACCCGAAGCTTCTGAAAACTCATAAAATAACACCCTGTATCAAATGGCTTGACGTGCCATTACCTTTGCTAGAGA
Organism: Chymomyza procnemis; assembly: GCA_035046065.1. Classification (NCBI taxonomy): domain Eukaryota; kingdom Metazoa; phylum Arthropoda; class Insecta; order Diptera; family Drosophilidae; genus Chymomyza; species Chymomyza procnemis. The sequence continues at coordinate 13,070,255 of JAWNOJ010000024.1, forward strand.
ACTCTTTGTGTGCAACAACATTTATGTTTTGAGATTTGCAGAATGTTTTTTAGAAAAATAGTTATAGCTGCAGAGCGAGTGTGAGAGCGGGGTAGGGTGAAAGAGCTGCCACCTAGTAGTGAATGACATCGGTTGCATACAGAGCACGTCCTGTCTAAGGCGATAAAACAGGCAACGGGTGGTTGCTTCTGAGAGCTTAGAGTGGCAAGTGGAAGTATTGCCATTCCTATACTTATGCCCAATTGCAAAACAAACATCATTCGCATATCTAATTGAAGTGGCATCAGTTTACGAAGGATTTTTCGTGCCACAGCAATGTTGTGGCAAAAAGCGTTGTCAAAGCGAGTTAGAGACGTCAGGCAGCTAGTATTGTGTGGTGGTATAGGGAGGTACCGGGGAGTTTTACAGAGCTCAGACACAAAGACGTTTTGCACACTCACTTAAACACACAGCTGGCATACACAACAACGACAACAGCAACAAAAATGCTGAGAAAACAAATCAAGGCACATAAAATGAAATAAAAATAAGCAAAGTTAAGACGATGTCGTGCAGCGGCAGCGGCAGCGGCGCAGCGCCAACAAAGTCGAAAGCAAGCAAAACCAAAAAACCGCACAATCATACAAAATGTCCTTTGGGTGCAAAATCGATTAAAGCATTGAAAGAGGAAACGGAAGTCAATCAGCGAGGGAGGCAGAGAGAGAGAGAGAGCGGCAAAGTTGGAACCACTGAGGCCTGCTTACACCTGACGCTGACATGGGAATTACGCGCTGCTTTCGATTGCTTACAAGCGCTAGCAAACACAATGCTCACAGAATCGCAATAATAAGCACAAGCACAAATTCTACCCGAAAAGCCATACCTATATAGCAATGTCACACATTGTCCTGGCGGAATTCCTTGCTTCCAATGGCAGCAGCGACTAAGGCTGCCTGCCGGCTCCATCCACTCGCTGACTGATTGTGTGAGCTGCCTAATAAGCCGGCTAAAGCGTGAAACGCTCTGCAGCACAGCTCAAGCTGTGGCAACGGATGTGTTGCGTATTAGCCAAAGTATTTGCTGTTTGCAACAGACGCAGACGCACACACACACACTGTGTGGCATAATGAGCGCCGTCGTTGTGCACCGCGGAGGCTTCACTGTAATTGCAAGCCAAAGCATGCGCGTAACTGCATATTTACATATCACTCAACGCGTTGACAACGACATAAGAGCCGAAAGAGAATGCCATCCTTAGCGCAGCGTGAGAGAGCGAGCAGAAAAAATGAATTAAAATAAATTAAAGCATGCTTTCAGGCGCAACGTGTAAATAATGCAACGCCATTTCTCTCACGCACGACTTACAGCTTACGCCACACTCCGGGGCAAGCACATAGTGCAAGAAAGGTATTGGTTTTTTGAATAAAGGCATATGCAATTCTATTAAGTTATAAGACTGCATGGAAATTCTTTGAGTGTTCTAATGAAACTACTTTGCCAGAAGGCAAACTCTGGACATAACGAGTTTAAGGTTTTTTTCGATTTTTCAAAACAATTTGATTAGGCTTCAAACAAGTTATGACCAATGGCCGAGTTCGAACTTCGGTGTCTTTAATTTATAAAGATTTTCCTAGGTAAATAGCGTATTTGCATGCACCAGTGCTGCAGGTTGGGAACGAACCGCTGCTATATACAACTAAAGTTGTTGAATTTCGTTTTCTGGAGACATCCTGTTTAAGTGATGTACTGACAGGCTGTTTTTTATGTGGTTCACGCTATTTAAAATCGGTTAACTATATATGTCAGCTCCCTTAAGGAAAATCACATAAGTTAATTATTTGTGGAATAATCATACTCAAGTCATACTCAACTCAATTTCTATATCTTTCCGCCAACACTGCGACTTTTATTTGAATTTTTTATTTATGAAGAAAACCTACCAAATTCAACAGATTAGGAACACTTAGGCAATACTATTCTACATGATTTATATCAGCGAAACTCATATTTTTTTATTTCTGAAACTTAGGTAATACCATTCTACATGTTTTATATCAGGGAAACTCACATATATTTTTTTTATTTCTGAAACAATCCCGATGAAACATTAGAATTTATGTAGTCACTCATTTTTTTTAATATATTTTTAATAACAATTGAAATAAAGTATAAATTAATTAATTAAAAACTTATTTTACGTAAGAAAAATTGTGAAGAAAATAGAGCACTTCGAAAATTATATCCGTGAAATTTGTTGTCGGATGTCGAAAAATTTATTTTTGTTTTTTATAGAACATTGTGTATTGTCCCTTATTTTAATTTATATTTCTTAGTTACAAATCAATTAAGTTCTTTTGAATGTTCACAATTTATTTAATTAGATCTTTAAAATCTATTCCATCTTTTAAAATCCAACCAATAGTATACCCCAAAATACATGAATAAAGAAGCGCACTGCGAAGCCGGCCAAGCCTAATGCTTCTATAGGTCAAATCGCTGAAGAAATAGTTTTCTGCACAAAATTTGTTGTATTTCATATATGTTTAAAAACAATATATTATTGCTTTTCAGCATTATAAGTTTGGTCAAGTGGAGAATATTCAGAGTGCTTAAGCAATAATCTTGATTCTTTTACAGAAAAGTGGTAAAAGCCAAGCAAGCCCGACTTAAATTTTTATTTTTCATTAATATCGCTTTAATATCAAATCTACATATTTGTAAATTGCTTCATATAAAAAAATTGACTTTACACATAATTTTAAATAACTGATAATAATAAATAAATTATTTGCTATTAAAGCTCAAAAATAAAGTTTTTAAATAAACATTTCGTTGTAATAGTCAATAAAAACAAATATCGTCTTTGATTTGTTATGTCCTATGCTTTCTTATTCCTACATAACTAATGTATCAATAGTAGTTAGGAACACATTTCAGCTGTTTGTAGCTTATGATTTCCCACAGTTTTCACGCGCCGTAATATATATGATTAACAACAAATTAAGTTGTTATATGACAAACTGGTCTATAATGTTTTTATATATACCAATCGATTTTTTTCAGTTTTTATTGAGCTATAAATATGAAGAAAGTGTCATAATTGTAGAGTAAAGCATGAAAAACAAATTTTAAAAGGTCTTAAGCTGCTGGAAATTCATTTGAAATCAAGTTATGTTAGGAAATGTTTTTTAAGTCGTTTGTATGGGATTCCCAGTATTCATCTCTTTTCAAGCCCTTTACAGAGAAGCTATAATGTTTTTTCAGGTCTTGGTTTTTTTTCTTCAATTTTTTTCGCTTTTATTTATTTATGGAATCTTCTCATATAAGCACTTATATGATAACTAAGTTTTTCCAAATTGATCTGCGATAAAGCTTCCGTACAACTTGCTCTGGGTCATCGACCCTGCGTTAGACCTCTCGCTAGGTGGTAAGGGTGCGACGAAAGCTTGCTTTTTTATTTTTCCTTGAGTTCCGAAATTGTACTTACAATTGTACTGGAAAATGATTGATTTTGCTTTTTTAATTACCATTTTTTTCTGGATATTACAAAATTTTTACTTTAGAAGATTTCGGTCACTTTAAAAAATTAACGATTTGAATTTATTTAATTTTATCTTTATTTGAGTAACCAATCTTGAATTAATTATAAATTAAATAAAAAAAGGTAAACGATCAAGCAAACTAAAGTTAAAATCCAACTTTCCAGAACAGCAGTTTTATTATTTTAATAAGCAAATTGCAGATACAACTAATAATTCAATATCTCAAATTAACTAAAGGATAACTAAGTTAAGCTTCATGCAGCACCTAACTTTTTTTAGCTCATCTCACATAGTTTGAAGGTTTTTAAAAAAAAGACAGAAAAATAAGTGCAGCCATTGAAATAAAGTACTTAGGGCCCACCTCTAGGGGTTTTAAAATTCAAATCGGAAGCAAGCACTGCAGTCGCTTCCGACAGAAGCGAAACAGCCCGCATCATGTGTAGGAAAACTGACCCAAAATAAGCCAAGCACATCTTGCAGCATCGCAGGAAAGAGTGCAGGCTTATGTTGGACTTACCTGACCGCAGTCCATGCCAAATGGCTGGGCATTACTGACAACGACAAATGCAGGACGTGCAGGGAACCAGCAGTCAAAGAAACCCTGGAACACCTTTAATGCAACTGTCCTGCCCGCTGCACCTCGAGAACTAACTTTCTAGGGAGAACAATGTTTGAGGCGCTTGCAGAGGCAGCTCGAAGGCCACACCAGAGATTGTTAGCTTTCGCGAATCATACGCGTATAGTGGACGATTACCGCATCCATGACTACGACTTACGGCCGACAAACTACTTTTCCACTAAGGATCTATGTGAGGTCCCCCACTTCTATGAGTGTCTGCCGGTTTTATCTAACCTAACCTATTATCTAACCTAACCTTAAAAGATAGATATCAAGTGTACTGTTACCATAGAGTAGATTATTTTATAACGTTTTATATCGTTGAAAATGCATCAGCCCCATGGTTACAGCTATTGTAAAGCAGTGCTTCTGTTTCTGAGTTTATTAAATTAATTTATGATTAAGATTAACCCTAAGCTTGGTACATATACCCTTATCTCTTTAGCTCATTTTGTATTACGTATAATTCGCAAGTTTGAACGGGCATTCTTAGTTAAATAATTGCTAATCAAAAGGGGATAACATTTTTTGGCAATATTATTTATGTAATATCTTTCGCGAAAAACAAGCGCAAAGTGGATGACTAACTTAACAATGGCAATGACTTCGACTCATAGCCGAAAAACGCTGGTTCCACTAAGGATCACTTTGAGGTCTCCTCTCCTGGGGGCCTGCCGGCTTAACCTAAATAAACTACATACACATTACATTCTGTGTTAATTTCTAATTTTCGCACTTTTTAAGACGATGCTTGTTTACTAGTTAATTTAACTCGAAAATTGTAGACTGCATCGTTCGAATTTAGCTATAACTCTATTTTCATTGTTTTGTTGCGGAAACTTTCAATTGAAAGCCTAACTCACGTTTTAACAATTATTATTATATTCTCCCACCTATGATACTATCTCACCTGTAATACATCTTGAATGCCCTGTATTTCGATATGTATGGCTTAGGACAAACTTAAGGGCTACTGAGCTTTTATTATAAACATATTCTATTGAAATGCCCCGGAGCGTTTATAAGCATATATAAGTACAGCTAGCTTAATACACGCGCAGCGGGTGTCTTGCAGCTATGGGCGTGGCAGCATGCGTACGTGTAACGGTGTGTCTGTATGTGTGTGTGTGTGTGTGTGGCAAGTGGCAAGCTGATGGCAGTCATCAGAAGCGCCACACTGATTGATATGTCTGTCTGTTGCTTGTTGTCGCTTGTTCTTATCTTACTGAAGCTGCTTCGCTTTTACTTACTGTCATTGCTGCCACAGTCAGTGCCACTGCTACTGCCACAGTGCCCCGCAGGTGTTAAATCATTTATAAGCGCAGCAGCAGTCACACGAGCCACAGCAGCAACAACAACAACAACTATCGTAATATCAGCTTTAACAACAACAACGACAAGAAATAAGAACAACAACGCATTGTCGCTGTCGGCAGTCAGTCGATTATTGTTACAGCTGCTTTGACTGAGCTTTGGGACTTTTCGTTGACAACGAGAACAACAACAACAACTACAACATCGAAAAGTAGCACAACAACAACAACGTCGCCGATAAGAAAACCAATTGAATCGGGCTAACCAGCACATGCCCGAACTTAAGCTTGATTAAAGTGCCACGGAATTTTCTTACTTGTCTCAAGGCAATGGCTAAAAATACAACCCAATAAACAAGAACTATTTTAATACCAAAGAAAAGTGTACACTTTTTTTGCAGACAGTTTGTTGGAAGAGCGTGTCTCTCTGAAATGGCTTAAGGTAACTTATCAAAAAGAGGGCAAGCTTTTGGTATTAAAGTTGAAAGAAATGCATACTTGACTTGTTTTTAAAAATTGATGTAGCTGAGATGTAAGGTTACCAGAAAAAAGGGCAGCAAATCGTGTTACAATTTTTTGAATTAAATATTTTATGAAATAACAATTTTTTTAGTTGTTAATCTTTCGAGTTTTTCTAGGATAAAAAGGTTTTTATTTAGTTACTAGGAAGTTTCGCCCCTGCCTGCTTCGCTCGTCCACCCGCATAGACCTGAATGCTTGAAATCTACATTTTGAGCATTGAGAGCAAGAAAAGCAAACATTTTGTTATAAACTCGAATGTTTTCTCTAAAGTGTTTATTTATTTCTACATTATGATACAACATTTTTAATATCTCTGAATATTTATCTTGAGGCGACGGTAAAATTTTTTCTTGATGACAACAGGATCTTTTGATCGCGACATAATGAAAGTAAGAGCGTTACCATATTGACACTCTTTCTTCGTATTAACTGTGTACAAATATTTTACTCCTTTTTCTGCTGCCTTTAATCCCAGCATCAAAGTCTTCTACATTTTTGTAAGAATCCAACGCATGCTTGCTCCCCTTTCTGTCAATTTGTACTGCCTTCAAGAGTATAAACTTTATCATTTTTTCGTTTGGGGAATTTTGTCTACATTATTATTTGTATTTCTTATTAAATTATGTTTTTATTTCTTTTATTTTATTTAAAATGAATGAAATATTATATTTATTATAATCAAATTTAACACATAAGAAATAAAATTTGTTAATATTATAAGTTTTTTTTCGCGGATCTACCAGATCTTACTTGTAAAAGGCCCAGGGACAAAGTGCGGTTCGTACGATTCACTGGATGGGCTCATGATGCGGTTGCAGACCAGGAGTGATTGGGAGAGAAGCCTTGCGGCATCACAATGGGCCGTGGTCGGCCTAAGTGTGCCAAGGGGATATTCCCTTTTGCAACCGCTCTAACCTAACCTAACCTAAGTTTTTTTTAAGAAAAATTGATCTTATTGATATCTTGTTTTCCTTTTTTTTAAGTTTTAATTGCAATTTTTTTAAATTTTATTTTAAATTGCCTTATACCCTGTATTTTTTAAATAAATAAAAAATCAACAATTCTTTCTTTTTAAATTTATAATAAATATTTAATACTAAATATAAAAATTTAATTTAATATTAATATTATAATTATTTTTGTTACATTTATAAATATAAATAAATTACAATTATAAATATAAATTATAAATAAAAAAAAATAAAAGCTGCTCATAAGTTGAGTGTGCATAAATATGCACTATATGTTTTATACATTTTTGCAATTTTATTTTAAAATATTATTTTGTAGTTTTTGAAATATTATTTTTATGTATTTTAATTACATTGTTTTCTTTCAATTAAATTTTTTATTACATAAAGGTTTTTATTTTTTATTTATTTTCAATATTTATAAGAATATTTTAAACAATTTATAAGTCATTTTTATTTTTATTTTTAAAAATCAAATTAGCTCATTAATATTTATTGGATATTATATTTTATAGATTTTAATTTCTATTACTTTTATTTTATTTATATTTTTGAAAGTATTTTAAAAAATTTATTATTTTTATAGATTCTAATTTGTTTAAGTTCCACTTTAATTATTTGATTTAATTTGAAATGTTTTTTTTATTTTAAACAAATAATTGTACTAATTGTAACAATTTTAGTTAAATTATTTTTTAAATTAAATTTTTCTTTAGTAACTATATATATATATTTTTTTAATTACTTTTAAATTTTTTTTTTCATTGTGCTATTAAGAAAATGTATTATTAAGTTAGTTAAAATTTTTTTTATCAACTGTACATTTATTTTGAATTAAAAAAAAATTTGTAACAAATTTATTTTCTTATTTTTTTTTTCTAAAAATTCATTCATTAATATGTACCATTTGTCTTAACATAGCCAACTTAGGAGAACAAGAGTTGTAGTTGTTATATAAAGGAAACTTTAGCTTAACCAAAATTATTTTTAAGAAAAAAAGTTACTTGAAGAGGAAAAGGCCGAAAAGGCCGAAAAGGGACGTCTATATTTAGTTCCAAGTGGAGCTGAAAAAATCCAATGCCTCCAGTCTCGAATTGTTAAACACTAAAGGCAAAAGTTATAGAGATTTATTTAGTTGAAATCTAAGTCTTGCCTCTAGCGCCAAGAAATCCCAAAACCTCGATATACAGATATTTCCAACTATAGTTGTAAATATATTGGATAATAATTTTCAAAAGTTTTATAAAAAAGGTGACTATTTTCTTATTAATACTTGGTAAATGGGGAATTCCCGCGCCTAACTAAGAAAAACACAATTTTTTCAGAAAATTAACCTTTAATCTTAGATTATCTTTAAGAATAAAGGTTAATTTTCTGAAAAAAATGTGTTTATTCTTAGTTAAGCTCGTGTAGTATTCGGCTGGAAGTTCCTCAAAAATAGGTATCAATTTCGGCAATGAATTCTTCGTTTGAGTGCAAGCAAGACACATTTTCGGATTTGGAAATAGGTAGCAATAGCGAGAAGTCGAGTCTGGTCAATATGGGAGACGAAAAAAAAATAGCAGTGCCGATACTTGTGAGTCCCTCTATATATCAGGACCGAGACTTTTGAATCTGTCTAGTGTATTATGTTTTCAAATTAGGTATATGGAATCGCAGTAGTTACTTAAATTTATAAAAATTTATTCAAATATAATACTTCTCCAAATAAGGTTAAATATTTAGCAGTTAACAATGCCAATTACCAGCTTAAAAATGCTCAGTAGAAACTTCTATTTCTTTTAGTCAGCATCTCACTTTTCTTCTGCGAATTTGTTTTACAAAATCCTTCGCTTTTATTGCACCAAATCCTTAGACATTGTACTCCGCCGTCCTCGTGCTGCTGTGCTGCACATAAAATATTTCAGTCCAAAGGAATCTAGTTCTTGGCTATATGCTTAAGCTATTTTTGCAACCATTTAAGTCCTTAAGCCTGCTGCAATATTCGCAGCATATCGCTTAATTTTTCTTGCAAATAACCAACAAAGCTAATAAGCTCTCTACAAGTGCAGGTATTAAAAGAAGCAGGCCAAGTCAAGATATATGGCTCTAACAACTGTCAAGTGCGTTGTCGCACTCCCACTCAACCCCGCTGGCCCACACACATATGCTAAACTGCTCACACTCACTCAACTTACTTAGAAAGGGTTGTCGTTTAAGCCGCAAACAAATATTGCGCATACGCCACCTGCCACCACCGTAGAACCGAGCAACTAAACTAAATAAGAGAAAACTTGGAAAAACTAGGTGAGTTCGCGTTTCGTTTGTAGTTTTTAGTTGTTGTTTTTTTTTAATTTTACTTTATTTTTGTCGTTTTTCCATGTCTTGTTTAGTCTTGTTTTGTTTTATTGTTGTTGTTCTCAGTTTGTTGTAGTTTTTCTTTTTTTCGTGTCTTTGTATTTTGTTTTATTAACCCAATAACTGTGCAGAGCCCTTGGGCAGGGCTGCACCCACTGCTCACGCCTTTTAAGTTAAATGCGAGGTGCGTTTGAGCAATTGGAGTAGGCTATGTTGGAGTTCAAGGTATTAGGTTCGTCTGCGTTTTGACAAGTTTCTACAACTAAGCGTTAGCTTCAAGTATTTAGTTATTGTGTCTACAAATGCGCTTCCACTATTTTCCAACAGTTGTCTCTAGCGATAGTTACTGCTCGATATTTATCGTTCGAAAACGATATGCAATAATCGCAGATATCTGTTTACATTGTTGCATCAGAAGATTTATGGCTATCTGCCTCATAAGTTCATTGGTGATGGAATGTGACAGTTTCTAAGCCGAATTTCGGAAAGTATTGCTTTTCTTTTACAAAACAAAAGTGCAGCTGAAGTGAATATATTTTTCTTTGAAAATCTACGGCGTGGCTGTTCTTACCGAAGGAACGTAAAACTATTAATCGTAACTGGCGACGAATGATGTAGAAGCAAGGACACGGGGACTTGTATGACTTGAAACCGAAAGATGCCCTAAAGCTTTTCTTTGCTGGTGAACCGATTCTACATGTGAAAAATCGGAAGGGAATTTTTGATCTTGCAACAAATGATTCAAAAGCAAGAACACTCGGCTTTGTACCACTTGTAACCGATGGATGTCCAACAGCTTTTCTTTGCTGGTGTATCTTTGCTCCAAAAGCAAAACCGCAAGACAATTCTTAATGTTGGCGTTGATAGATTCCGAAGCAAGGGAACTGGGCTTCATATGGCCCACCTGGAAGCCCAACGGTTTTGCTTTCCAGGTGTATCTTTATTCCAAAAGCAAAGTCGCAAGGAACTTCTTGATCTTGGTAAGAAATGATTCAGAGGTAAGGATACTGGGATGCGGTATGACTAGAAACTGACAGATGTGCAACGACTTTTCTCTGCCGGAGAACTGATTCAACAAACGCAAAATCGCTAGGGAATTCTTGATCTTGGCGATGATAGATTCCGAAGCAAGGATACCTCAGTATCCGAGTAGTAGCTTAAAGCCGAGAGATGTGGTTTATTCAGAGACAAAATCGTAAAGAACTTCATTACTTTATAACTGGCGAGCAGTAATAGGTGCATTACGATTAGCCGAAGAGCAGAAAGCCTTTGGGAAAACCCCGAACAGGCACATCTACCCAATATATATGGCAATTAAGTCATGCTTTGCATTTGATAGGACCAGCTAGTTGTGATAGATTAGGCACTGCTGGAACCAAGTACAACTATTATGACAATCTAGTCCAATCCACAAGATGCCTTTGAACCAGGGGAAAAAATGAAATGTTCCCAATAACAAGTAATACATAACAAAGTTATTCTCCAGCATAACAATCGTTCCCATGTTGCAAAATTTGTCAAAAACTGAAACTTGAAAACGCTGATATGGCAGATCTTGCCCCACACGACTTACTCTTCAGACGCAGCTGCATCTGACCATCCTAACTGTTCCGATCGATCAAGCTAACGGGCACTTGAGTTCCTATGGAGAAATCAAATATTGAATTGCTACTCGGATCACCTCAACAGCTGAGCAGTATTTCCGTTGCGGAAACTGTGCGCGAAAGTAGTAGCAATCAATTTTTTACAATAAGACCTGCAATTGTAGAAGCTGTACACTCAATAAATAGACTCATGCCTCAGGAACTTGCCCCCAAATGCTGCAAGCTACCCTCGCCGCTACCTTATTTCTTGCTCTACTTCATTTCGATTTTACTGTGCCGGCAATCACTGTCACGAGCAGCAGTGGCCGTGTTACTGCAACCAACCGCGCAAAGACACCTTCCATCTTCGGCTAGTATTCTAAGTATTATTGCGCACTTATCCAACACCTTTGACTATGCTTGGTTAGTGGCCGTAACGCGCCTTGATTTTAATTAGCGCAACTCCTTGCAACACTTTTATGGATCCCTTTTTAGCCCAACAGCTGTCCAGCAGCTGTAGCTGCTTGGTCACGCTGTTTGCCTGCGCATTCGTTTGTTAAAAAGGCTGCAGCACATTTTTTATTTTTTTCGTCTTTTTTCTTGTGCCAGCCACTTTTAAGGACGTTGACAAGGACTCCAACACTGAGTAGAGGAGAGCACAACGTTGACACGCGCTGTCGCTCATTATACTTTATGAATTTTTCATAGCTGCAACGCACGCGACTCAAAGTCCTGCAGCTTCTTTTCACTGCGTCCTGGCAATTGAAAATGTTCCTGCTCTTTTTCACTAAACATTTCATCTCATTTTCTTGTTTTCTTATTTTTTTTTTGGTAATTTTCTTGTACGTGCTTGGCACCTTAATGCCTCAAAGTGAACTGAAATTTGAAGTTTTCGGCAACCTGGGAAATTAGTTTTCACGCCTTGTGTCAGGCTCGACTGTGGCTAATCCATTTGGCTTTCGCCTGTAGCCAATTGAAGTGGCAACTCAAGCTAAGCACTTTAAACAATTTGATGGCCTAATAAAGCGCAAAAGTTTTCCAAAAATGCTAAATGCCTGCAGTTTGCAGTTTTTTCACTTGCCATTGCAATTTCCTATGAAATATTCACCAAGTTGTACCCGTGCCGTATCTTGTCAGGTGTTGCAGCAGCTCTACTATTACCACTACCACTGCGCATTTTCAGCTTTTTCCTTGTGTGGCACATGAAAAGTAAGGGAAAAAGGAAAGAACGGGATGCAGGTGGCCATAACTGCGCCTTCATATATAATTTCTGCTTCTGTTTTTCAATTAGTTCTTTTGTTGTAAGCCACTGGGAATTTAGTTTATATATTTATACAAGTTTTTATGTACGTCAGCCTGGGAGTCAGCGGGGGTATGTCATTTTTTGGACAGTGTGTATGCAGTTGTCATACGAAGGGAAACAGATGCAGAACTTGCTCTTGGAGGTTCTTCAAATTTAAAAGTCAATGTATCTGAGTTTGCAACATTTGGGTGTACAAATTCATAAGTCTCCTCCTCTATTTATAATGCGAAGAGCGCGATAGTAAATACTGAATGGTTATATCATTTCAAAAAAAATTCTAGCCTTATTCGTATAAACGATTCCAACAGTCTTTCATCTGACGTCTATTACGCTTTTCGTAACACTTTGTAAATTCGTTTAAGTGATTATAAATTTCGAGATTTCTCTGTTTATAATACGAATAGCACGATACTAACTACGAAATGAATATATCATTTCAAAAAAGTTCTAGCCTTATGCGTATTAACGATTCCACAACAGTCTTTCATCTCACGCTTTTCGTAACACTTTATGAGATCATTTGATTTCGTGGATTGAGATTGCAACATTTGGGTGTATACAAATTGGAAAGTCTCCTCTGTTTATAATGCGGATTGCGCGATAGTAACTTCTGAATGAATATCTCAGTGGAAATCAGTACTCGCCTTATTCGTATAAACTCTACTACGAAGTCTTGCATCTCACGCTTTTCTTTAAAGTTTATGATTTTATTTCATTGATTGTGTTGCGATTCATTGCAATTTGGGGTTACAACTTAGATCGAAATTGTTCTTTTTTTTAAAGAACAATCATTCAGGCTCACTAAGAAAGATATCATCTTTTGAAAATTTCGCTTATATTGCAATTTCAAAACTCTGAGATAGCAAATGAAATCATATTTGGATTCTTCGTAAGAGAACTACTTTGAAAATCATGGCACTGATAGTATTGAGTATTAAGATGCTTTTCGCAATACCTTGAAATATTCGTGTCTTCAGTAGTACAGGAAACCCTAGAATTGGGGGAAGCACCTCATCTGCTCCACCAAATAAAATTTATGTTGGGCATTAACTTGCCAAAAAGGAAAATATTCACGGAATTTAAAGAATTTAGTATTCAGATGTTGAGCTTTTTCGGTACTAAAATATTCGTATATTAAGTTCAGAAAGCCCTAGAATTGGTTGGCACTAAATCATCTGCTGTACAATGTACAAATCTATTGTGACCTCCAACTTTCTGAAAAGAAAAAAGTTCTGATATATGGAATTAAGCCTTTTCGGTTCGTTCCAAATATTTCAGTATATAACGTTTTCAGAAACTGCTACCCCACATCAAATTCATTTTGAGTACATACAATATTTTAGTAATGCTAAAAGAATCATACAATTAGAAGCTACGTGACCACTGCAACGATCTTCAGTGGCTTGCGTTCTTAGTATGCAGTAGGCGAAACTCTATAATTTCAAATTGAAGCATACATGATTTTTCTACAGATCAGACTTATGCCATATAGTCTTTGCTACAGAAATTGCTACACGAATCCCAACATGCAATTTTATTTGTTAAAATTACAAAAACTGTCGCTCATACGAATTGCCTTAATTTTGTCCTATTTAATTTAATAGCCGAAACTTGTGCCAACTTTAAAAGCCAGATTATAAAAATAAAAAAAAAGCTTTGGGACGCATTTCACAGAGCATTGCTGCTCATACTGCTGCGATGATAGGTCTCTATTTGGATGGCAGTTTGGACCTCCTTGGCAACGCCAAGACGTTCAACATTTTTTACCGCTGGCTCAGCGAACTGTGACAATTGCTCAAAGAATAGTGTCATGCCGTCTGGATTCTTTAAATACTTGGACAAGTTAAGTATAATATTGCGAAAGATTTGATGATCACGATAAGCGGCATGAGGTCGACGTTTTTGTGGAGGTCTACAAAAATATATATATACATTTCTTTTAGAAAAAGCCCCAAAGAATTCAAAATACCCACCTTTCTTGTAAACGCTCAATAGCCTGTCTACGATGCACCAGCTCCAGCTCCAAATGTTGGCGATCACTGCAGGCAAAAATTGTACAAACCGCAATGATTATAATACCCACGGCATAAATCACCCAACACCAGTCGAGAGCACTGCATGATTATTATAAAAGTTTAGCTTAGAGCGCTTCTAATTTTGATAACTTGCGGTTTCACTTACGATACAAAAACCTCATTTAATTCCCACCATATGGGCGCTAAATTGTCACTCGTGTTCTTTGGCGCTGACCATAAAAAGGTGAATCCAAACATTTTGCCTGCAAAGCTAGAGAAGACTGTTGGTGCCTTCTGATAAAAATGATTGAAAATGAATATTTTGAACGAAATTTAGAATTTTGACTGTTGATTTGTGAGAGAAAAGGTAACTTGGTTGGATTGTTTAGTAAAAAAATAGTTTTCGATGCTAAAAATCAAAGGCAAGTGAGAGAATTGAATCAGGTGTCAGGCATGTTTGACTACAAAGGCCTACTTTTGCATTATATTTAGTTAGTTCTCATATTTCGTAGAGAAAAACTATAGAGGAAACTACGCTGCTGAAAAATTGGAGTACTGTCTGCAAAATATAAGTATCTGGCATTGTAGCCTTTTAGTTTGCAAAACTGAGGCAGTTAACTTTCCAATCTTTTACAAGTTTCATTGTCAAGAAATCGGACAAGCGAGTGTGTGTGGAAGATAAAGATAGATTCCTCTACGATTAAAAAAAAAGTATTTCTCTTGATCGCTCCGGATCATAGGATGAGTTTCCTCTACGATTAGGATTGTAAAAAAGTCTCTAAGGACTCGAAAAGTTTTCGAACTCATATCGAAAATATGCATGATCTCGCCAAATAGTCAATAAAAATCAATAAAAAGCCTTAGGTAATTATTTACAATGTCTACGATGTTGTTTGGTACTTCATATCCATAACAATTATTGAATAGCCGTATAGATCGGACCTTATCAGTGCGGCCTCAGACCTGTTACACCCTCATTAGACCACGGCCTAAATCAGCGACAAATCTTAGAACACAGATTCGATATACAGACCGATGCACTACATCTTTGGCGATTACAAGGCTGCATTGAAAAGCCCATCAAGAGAACACTTGTGTGCTAAAATAAGTAAGATCAAAGTTGCTATGACTTTACAGATTGTCATTGAGAACCACAATTCTTTTTCAAAATAGAAGTAATCTAAAATTTCAATGTTCTCTCGAACAGAAACCAAACAGCATTGTCCGAAAGGCACTAGACTGATGCCCTTAATTAAGCAAACAAACAGGACGAGAACTAGTTCAGATCAGCCCGTCGTGGGATACGCAAAGCAATCAGCACAAAACACAGTCCGGTACCTTCGTAGATGCCCCAAGTTTCTATGTTCTCTTTTGTCCCCATATGTACAATAACCTTATGGCCTTCGACATAACTTTATTATTCATACAATAACTTAATGATAAATTTGCTAGAATAACAAATTTGAAAAAAGAAATCCATTACAACTCAAACCTACGAACGGCCACCCCCTAATATTCAATAAAATTTACTTATCTCCCATTTTCATATTCTCCATACTGGAGCTATCTTCCTAAGCGACCTACATTAGTCGGCCATTCAAAACCCAAGTCCAGATTTGTGATCAGTGTGACCTGAAAACTCATATTTAAGTTCGAAACTTCATATTTTGTCTGAAATAATATGTTATGGCGTTCGTCAGTCCGCTATTCTCCAAATTAAGCTGCAGATTCATATTTAGCGACCCGGAAAACCCATACTTGCATAGTCAACTTGAATTTGTGGGCACATCCTATATTTTTACAATCAGAGCGGCCATTTTGAATTTCTACATTGTGAAGAGAAATGCCAAAATATCCTATATTTTCGTATTAAGCTCAAATTGAAAAAAAAAACAAACGCCGTTTTGTGATTAAAACGAATTTCTTATGTTATATAACTCGACTTCCCCAAACGCTTCGAAGTTACCTAAACCGGGGATTAATTAAGTTATTTCTGGGCATAATTTTTTATGAAGACAATATTTTTATATTTTATTTATATTCTCTCCGCCATTTGGCAATAATAAAAATCGAAAAACATGCAATTGTAAGTCCCAATTCGTCATTTAATTTTATAAAGTAAAGACGGTGGGCCGTCCGTTATGTAAGACCAGAAATTAATAAATTTATTTCAGGACAAAAAATAAAAATTCAGCTGAGCTTAGTAGCTTAGACAAATTATTTGCTTTATTGAAATAATTAAAATAAATAAGTGAAAAAATATATAGATAGATAAAAAATAAGAGACAGAATTTAAAGTGTCGCCATAAGATTTTGCGTTCAGGACTTTACTTCTGAAGTTAAATATTATAGATTGCCTGGAATATTGAGAACATTAAGTTGAAATATTAAGTGCCAAATCCAAAAGGTTTTCTATTCAAAACTTTACATCGATAATTAAAAACTATAACTACAAACAAAGAGCAACATCTTTAATTGGCGATTTCATAAGGTTTTGTGATCAGCAGCCAATCTCTAAAGGTTAAAATTATAAAGCAATAATCTGTAAGTAATCAAGTAAGAATTTTAAGTGCCGAATCCTGAAGGTTTTGTGTGCAGAACCCTATATCGAAAAGTAAAAACTATGACTGCAAACTTGAAGAATCCATTCAATTTTCTGTTTAGGACCCTGTTTGTAAAGTCAAAGATTATGACCCTTTGGGTCTAGGACCCTTCACCCAAAGTAAAAAAGTTAGATTGCAAGCTTACGAGTAAGAATATTAAGTGCCGAAACCAGAAGGTTTTATGGTCGAAACACGAGTAAGAATTTCTAATATTGAATCCACAAGTATTTGTGTTCAGGACCCTACTTTTAATGATAAATATAATAGATTGCAAGTTAGTTATAAAAAATTTTAAGTGCTGAATTGGGTATTTTGTTCAGGATCCTACTTTCAAAGCTTATATTTCAAGGACTTAATAGAAAGAATTTAAGGTATATCAGGCTTTGTGTGGAGGACTGTACTTTTAATGATTAAAATTATAGATTAAAAGCTTAGTAATAAAAATTTCATGTGTCGAATCCACAAGGCTTTCGTCTAGAACCCAACTTCTAAAGATTAAATTTATAGATTATAACCTTACGAGCAACAATTGTAGGTGCCCAATTCCTAAGGTTTTGTTTTCGGATCCCTACTTCCTAAGACAAAAATTAAAGATTACAAACTTTTGAAGTGTTTAGTTCTTATTTTTACTTTTATGACACTTGACAATTATTTCAGACAAGTTCTGTATCCTTTGAATGATTTTTAAACAGTCCGGTTTCAAATCCAAAATCTACATAAAAAACGTGTTATAAATAGGATTTTCCAAGCCATCGCTTTAGCACATTGGCCTACCTACAAGTTCTGTACCCACCACGTACAACATCCATTTAGAGCTTCTCATATACTATATAGCCATGCATTGTACCCCTAATTGCACAATTTTCTCAACTAATAAAGCTTACGTGACTTTCCATTTTCTTTCTCTTCATCTACCCCAACTTCAATCTACCAGCACCAACTATGCTCAACAACATTATGTAGCCCATTCCTAAACTGCCCTCCAGCATTTACTTGTCATTGCATTTTTCATAAAATTCACACGTCTTCACCTTCCATGTCCTTCACAGCAGGTGTTGCGCTTTTTTCAGCTTTTTCTTTGTCAAAGCCGGGCCAGAAAAATTTTGCAATTTTTTTCATATCCTGAACTTTTTTCTCACCCTTTCTGCTCCAGCTGTCTAAATGTCCATTTGTCGCTGTGCATAATTTCTTTTCTTTTGTTTTCTTTGTTTCCATATATATGGCATATTTTTTTTCTCCTTTTTTTTGAGGCTGTGGCAAATTGCAGCGCTTAGTTCGGGGCCCGCTTTCAATTAGAATGGCAACAAAGTTTCCTTCAGAGCTGCTACTACTGTTGTTGCAACAGTTTAGGCCTGCTACTACAAGTAGTTACGGTTTGTAGCTAAATTTCCATCTTGGCCCGGAGTCGAGTCGCTTCTTTTGTTGTAAGTTTTACGAAATCTGTTGGAGTGTTTCAGTCGACGGCGTCAGTTGGGTTCCTCTCGCTGCTCCTGCAGTTGCACTTTTGTTGCGCCTCGCTGAACCGTGTTGTGCATATTTTCTGTGGCACGTCCTTTTAGCCTGCATATGGCTTCAGGCTGGGTTCTACTAGGTTCGTGCGTCCGCCATCTTAGACATTTGCCATAACTAAAATGAGACACTTGGCAGGATTGCCACGGCTGCTTCTTGTTTAGCTGTTGTTGGCGTTGTATGCCTGTCAGTTGACTCGAGTGGCACTTTTGTATTGCATACGCTTAGGCGGCGGCGCCATTGTTGTTCCGCTGCTACTTCAACTTCTTCTTGTTCTTCATTTTCATCTTCATCATCTCCATTGTCACTTGCATTGTATTTTTGCACCTTGTTGCGGCTTCTTTCTGCCACAACTAAGGTACTACCATTTCAACATGCAAAAGTTTAATTACAAAAATACGCGCGAAATGAATTTAAGTTGACGAGAGTTGAATACACTTTATCGGGCAAATTTTTCAAGATATATCGGAAAGGTGGGAATTTTGGTAAATTTTATGACATAAGTTAGATATTGCTTGGAAACTAAGTTATATAGCCAGCCAGAAATCCTGGGAAGTTGGGAATTTTGGTTCATCGTATGATTAACATAAAATTATAAATTGCATAAATTCTAGGTTATTTCATACATAATCCCAGTTCCACATTACGATTCCAATAATTGTTTTGGTTGCTTTCAATGAAAATATCCTTAATTTACATTACACAGATCGTTAGCCAATACAATTTTATGATAGCTGGTCAGATAGAAAGTCACATCAACGACCATGATGATCTTGCTGAAACCATCTGTCACTCAACTATCAAATAGACGCTGTTTGCATAGTCCGTCTATTCGAACTGGGTCAGCTTAAGTGGGGTTAATGCCTTGGAACTTTGTCTCAGAGTAGAGACACTGCATATCAAAGATTATGCCGAAGTAGGCAGGCCAGAGTCTAAAGAAGTGGATAGTTTCGAAAAACTAGAATGGATGCAGTCCTACCACAGCGCAAAGAGCTATGCGCCTTCCAGTTACATAAAAAGTATTAGATTGGCTATTATATCTATGGTCAAGAGCTCTCGATAAAAACTTAAGACGGACTTTCCCATGCATGGAATTTTATGAAATCTCGCAAGTGTAGTCTTATAGATACCACAACAAAAAGCAGAATCGTTTCTTGTTACCCTGAGTAAGAACATGTTACAGGAACGTAGTAGTCCTGTTGATAACCTTTCAGTGATCTTTAATTTTTTGACGACAGTCATATGGCGATCATAAACAGAAGTCATAGCAAACGTATAACTTGTTTTAGTAGATTTATGGTTCTAAAAACGTTCTACCACTTGTCGATGGCGTAGAGGTAGTGTTCACGGTTGGTGCTCAGTAGCACTCCTTCATTTGCCTAGCACTGGCATAGCTAGCAAATAAACGCAACTTGCCTAAGTAAATGTCGATATAAACTAAGCAAACTAGCATGCTACTCTTGCTCACTCAATTCAAAATGAGAAAACTCATTACAGTTCGCCATATCTAATATATCAGATTCTAATATAGACTTGCAACCAGAAAGGTTTTCAAATCAATTCTACAATATATTTTTTAAGCTACAATTATTTCTGGTAAAATTACGATTTCGCATAGAACGGGGACATTGCGTGTTACGATCTATTTTTGAATAATTCCCATACAATGCCGCGTCGTAAGACAGAGTCTAATAACAATAACGATGGGAAAGGACCTCCAGCTAAAAAACGGCTACGCCAGGCAGAGTCTCATACCAACAACGATGGGGATGGACCCCCAGCTGCAAAACGACCACGCTATCGTATATCTCTTAGCTTACCAAAACGACGCGATATTATTGGTAAGGTCTTTGTATGCGGCTTCAATGAAGAAGGACAACTCGGCTTAGGTGAAGTCGTTTTGGAGTGCAAACACCTTACACCGAACGAACTAATTGCAAATGCTGTCGACATTGCTGCTGGAGGAATGCATTCTCTGGTATTGACTGACAATGGGGACATTTACTCATTCGGTTGCAATGACGAGTATGCTCTGGGCCGCGACACGTCTATAGTGGGTTCAGAATCGCTACCCGAACGTATTGTACTCCCAGGCAAGGCATCTTGCATTTCAGCTGGTGATTCGCATTCGGCGTGTTTGCTGGAAGATGGGCGCGTATTCGCGTGGGGATCATTCTGTGATTCACACAGTAATATGGGCCTGACCATCGAGGGTAGTAAATGTACGCCTGTTAATTTTCTAGATGGAACCCCATGCGCTAGTATTGCATCCGGTGCTGAGCATCTTGTGATTTTAACACTTAAAGGCAAAGTGTTTACTGTGGGGTGCGCCGAAGAAGGTCAGCTGGGACGCATAGCAGCGCGATCTGTGTCTGGAACAGGACGTCGAGGCAAAAAAGATCTATTGCGCCCCCAAGAGATATTTATCAATAAGTGTAAACCTTTCGATGCTATTTGGGCAACAAACTATTGTACTTTCGTACGGGAGTCGTACACAAACACAATTTGGGCTGTCGGCCTGAACAACTACAATCAGTTGGCCTACGAAGATGACCTCAATTGTGTGCTGAGACCGGTTAAGATAACAGCAAGAGATGTGAAGCAAATAGCAGGCGGTTCCATGCATACAATTTTCCTCAATGAGAATTTGCAATGTTCGGCAATTGGATGCAATAATTATGGACGTCTAGGCTTACGTGACACATCGAGTAATGTGACAAAGCTCACACCAATCACCAAGCTTGCAAACCAACAGATTAAGTATATAGCTTGTGGGGATGCTTGCTCCTATGCCATAAACAATGGCGGTGAACTTTACGCGTGGGGCATGGGGACTAACAATCAGTTGGGCGTGGGTGACAATGATGATGTTAGCGAGCCCCTGCTGGTTACCGATAACAGCACTTCGAATAGACGCTACTTGCTTGCTGCAGCCGGTGGGCAGCATGCCATCTTCTTGGCGGAAGAAAATGAAAATCCACTGCAAGAGGCCGCACCAAGCGGGAAATTCCAAAAAAAAAAAATCCAAGCTTGTTTCGAGAAAAGACTATAAGGCTAACTAGCATATGTTAAATTATAGTTTCTTTTCCCTATTCACTACTAATTATAATTAACTTGGTAAATTATATTGAACTTGATTTATAGGAACAGTGAAGTGATATCGTACTTGCTTCCACTTCCGATAGCCGTTGACTCGATTCAGCTTACATTTGCTCAGCGCTGACACAGCAGGCAAATAGACGTTCCTAGCCGAAGTAAGTCTCTATTTATATGAGACACCGTATTCGTATTCGGATATCAACTGTAGATTCGTGTACTCTTCAAACAGCTATTTAGAGAGATATATTCATGCTCCGCCGTTGGAGCGATGTCAGTATAGTTAAGGGACATAATTTTGTTTTCTGCTTAGAAAAGTCCAGCCTAGCCTTGCCACAGCTAGCAAATAGGCGCTACTTGTCGATTCTCGAATCGAAGCTTTGGTGGGGCTCATCACGAAACACAACTCTTGTTTCCACTATATGGTTACCATAGGATTAAGAACTGACCCCTGTCTAGAGGAGGCTGATAATACCGAGCACTTCCTATGCTATTGTAGAACTTTCTTAAGAACAAAGCCGCGTTCCCTGGGCTGCGATGTGCTCCAGTTCGATAAAGCACAGAAAATACCACAACAATCTCTTCTCAGCTTTCACCCAGAGGCGAGGATGTTCGTGTAGTGGGTTTCTCTCCCTCTTTCACTTTTATATCTCTCTCTCCTTCCCAAGCACTGTTTAATCCATTACCTTCCTAGGTACGGCACAATGAGCTTTAGCCTGAGTGTCCTAGGCGGTATTTGTCGCATCTACCCCCATCACATCCATCTTTTTCTTAGCTATAAACTATAGCTCTCTGTTCTCTGTTCTTTTCGAACAGCTATAAATAGAGACATCTCAATGGTCCAGCTTTGGTGCGTTGATGATGAAACTTATTTTTTTGACGAGAAAGTAACTTATGTATGCGTTTCAAATTACTTATATATGACATATTATGAGCTAAATAGCACACATATTATTTGATAAAATTTGCATTCACTTTTTCGCAGCTTCATCATCTCCCCAGAGTCTTTTTTGGCTATAAATTGTTGTTCTCTGTTCTCTTCCAAGAGATATTAATTTTGATATGTATATGGTCTAGCTTTGGAGAGATGATAGTAAAATAAGTATAATTATTTTAATCTTTTTTCTTCTTGAAGTCCTTTTGTATCAAAGTGACAACATTTTAGTTTCTTATATTTTTTATCAGTTTGACGTTATTAATCAGGCAGTTTTAAGTTTTGTAAGAGATTAGGCGCACAAAATCCATAATTTTTCATCTTTTTCCTCATAATAATCAACAGTTGCAAAACCATTTCTGAAAATGAACTCTCTCTTTTGGAGAGCTCTTATCTCTAAGTAACATTTTTTACCACAAATAACATTAGCAAAAAACCGTCTTCCAAAATACCAAGTCGTTACAAATTTTCCAACAAATGCGTGATACTTTTTGGCAAATTACGCCGAACGCATGACGTCATCATGTCATTCTCTAACTCGGCTGCTGACAAACGTCACCTATTGCACTTTCACCTAGTAGCTGGAAGCATTTGCTCATTTCCGTTGACTGCAAAAGCAGCAAAAAGAAGAAAAAAAAGGACGAAAATGTAGAAGCGTCATTCGTCTGACAGCTTTGTCATCGCATTTGCTCTTAATGATGAAGCCGCGACGTAATCATCAACGTTGGCGCTTCCTTTTTTAATTTCTGCTCTCGCACTTTCGCTTCGTCAATTTTTCTCATCAAAATCCTCTATGAGTTACGAGAAGTCGTCTTTCTCTTTGACAGTTTAGCATGAGTTTTTAGTTCATGGTTTTGCCACCATGCTCATTGTTGTTGTATTCTAATCTCGCGCTCAACTGCGCGTAAATTTTGCCAACACTTTGAACATAGACGGAAAGACAGACCTAAATGACAGACAGACAGACAGACGTAGAGACAGACAGACGCACATAAACCCATCCACTTATGTTTATGTATAAATCATTATGCGCTATCATATCATATCAGAACAAATCTCTCAATGTCCCTCTATCTATTTATCTACTTGACTCACACTCTGTTTAATTTACAATATTTATAGATTAATTATTCAAATTGGCAATGTTTACACGACGCATACTTAATAAACAAGCAAACAAGCACACCAATACACACAGCAAAGCGCACATGGTCGTCTCATTGACGGGGGGTGGCGTCCCCAGTGGGTTTCCGATTTAAAGTGTCGTAAAATAATTCTATTTATGGGATTTTAATAAGTTATAAGCTGACACTTGCTTTTATTGGCATATTAGAGTGCTTTTAGTTATAAATATGGGACATCAAAAAAATAATTTTAAATTTATGTACAATAAACATGCAATGACAATTTATTTTCTGTGTAAAAAATATGGTGTTTTTCTAAATCTAGATTTTTACTAAAATAGTGAGATAAGGCAGAACAAATTAGAGAGCGATACAATAGAACGAACTTGTATTTTAAAGCCATATAGTGTTCTAGTTATTATTACTTGGGGGTGATTTGCACGCAATCTGTAGGTCTATTGTGACCTAGTCTCTAGTTTGTTTTAAAAATTATCTATAGCCGAATTGTCAATACACCGGTGAAAAAGGTAACAATGCTACTATGAAAAGTTTAAAGATTTTATTTCTTAATATTGTTAGATTCCGCTTAAAATGAAGGCTCCTAAAACCTAAGTATTGTTTAATATATTTTTGCAAGAAATTGCATATTAGCAGTTAAACTTTTATCAATATGCAAAGGGGCTTGATTAGATAAAGTGAAAAATTGAAATGAAATTTTAGAGAAAACTAAGCTTTATGCTTTTAAGTTAACGATCATATGTTAAATGAGCTACTAATATGCAATTACTTGCAAAAATATCTCCAACGACACTTAGGATAAGTAGCTTTTATTTATAAAAATTTGGTACATAAATAAATGAAATAAATTAAACATCAAAAATTTATAATATTATATCATTAAAAAAAAAGCATATTTCACATATCTTTCGTAGCTATAGAATTTCAATGAGTTAATAAAGGAAAGTTACCAACTGAAAAATTGTTCACAATTCCGAGTTAATATTTTATATTTACAAAAAAATTTTTATTACTAGAGTTGCTACATATGATGTCCCTATTTTCAGAGTGAAAAAAAGTTTCCACTAGTTCCAATAGTTCCAATAATCATCGAAATAACAATTGTTGTAATCGACATCTCTACTTTTCGTACACATATACCAAGTTTATAACTATTCCAAAGAATTCAAAAGTCGTTATAAAATTAAACTCATGTATGTTACTTTCGTTCCGCAAATTCTGGTATACTGCTGCTGTCATTTTGAGCAGCTTTGACCCATTATGAACGCTGAACAATTAATAATGTTAACTGACTTACTTGTTAACTGTTTTATTGTAAAACGAAGTTTCAAGCGCATACTATATGAAGTTCACCTAGCAGGCTTAATACACTGTTTACTTTTATATATTTTATATTTAAATTTAATATTTCATAATTTTTATATTGTTTTCTAAGAAGGAAAACTGGACTTGGTTGTACATCTGTAATAATATATATATTTGTATAGTTTATGATAGAATCATTAACATTTCCATGGAGAAGTCATCTTTCGGTACATTATTTCTTTATAAATAATCCAATGGTGGGGTTGGATGTTCAAATTTAATGCCAAAACATATTGACTAAATGAATTAAGAAAATATTATTATTATTGGTGTGATTTGTAGCGTGTACTGTAGGATCCCCAAAATATTATTAAGATCGAAGGTACCACCCACGTACTTAGTTTGCAAGTTAATGTCTTTGGCAGCAATATTTTTAAAGCTTTATAGCTTAATTAAATTAAATTCCTCCAAATACAAAATCGCTGGATTTAAAAACTTTTGCAATTTTGTTTCACTTTGAACTTAAGAAATATAATGCTTATTGTGCAGTGTGACCGTACTTCATTAATATGACAACTGCATTGTTTATCGATAATACGCTAAATTGCTTTTAAGTGCAACAGGTTGTTCATTTGTTAGGACCCACAACTCTGAATTGCCAGTATTAAAATGGAATTAAAAAATCAAAACGAAAAAGCCATTTAAAGCTTGCTTAATAATATTAACAATAGTTGCCAGTTCGATAAAAACAAGTCGATATACAAAATTAATCGTTTCTTTGATACTTTAATTGCAATAAAATATTTGTACAAGTTGTACTGAGAAGCTAGGGTTCCAACCATACCTCAGAGACAACTACGCCACTGCACACCACACACATACACACACAAAAACACTTACACACACACACACTCACACACACATACACCCGCACACCAATACCACTACAGTGCTATTATTGATACAGCCTTACAGAGACACCAAAACAAATGGCATTGATGAGCTTAAGTATAGCAAACATAAATTGCAATCACATACAACATAATATTTTTTATGTTGTCTTTTTATTTATTTTTATTATTATGCGTCTCCCGCTCCATACGCTCTCCCGCAGTCTCCCTCTCGCTCTAACTCCCTCTCCCTCTCACTCGCTTGATTTCTTTATGCTTTTGCTTTGTGTATTGTCTGTCGTTGTATTTGTTGTTGGCAACGCTGTTTTTAATAAATTTTAAATAAACAAACGCACAGCGAGTCCCACAGTATATGGCAAATATTTGCATTAGATGTTGCGCGCTCTTCGATACTTTCGCAGTTGGCAGTGCAAAGAGGTGGCCCAGCCGATAGGCAGCTAAAGGAGGCGGCTTCGTCCTTGTTTACAGCATTTTGTGCAGCAATATTGTTTGTTTTATAAATTATTGACACTTTATTGACAGCCAGTAGCGGCAAAGTTAACAAAAACAATAATATCGCGAACAACAAAGAGTAGCATAATGTTAACAAAAAAACGAAAGAAAAGATAAAAATAAAAAAAAAAACAGAAAAGCAAAGCCATGATACTGTGGCGAAATTATCATACACTGGAAAATCAAGCGAATCTGTCAAATTCCTGTAACTGATATGATTGCATATTTCCGATTTGCATTATGTGTGATTACGATATTGGAATTTTCCGATTAATGGCACTTGGTAAAACTTGAACTTTGTGGTAATAAAAAATATATATAGAAATTTAAGAGAATTCTTTGTGATATATTAAAATGTCTAGTCGTCTTAATATGCCCATCAAAAAGTAAGACATTTGTAATAAGGTCGGCTATTGTATGACAGTGGAATACTCTGCAAATTTAATTTCAAGCCAAAAGTATTTTTTTAAACTTAATTTTTATTGCTATGATTTGTTTTGAAGGGTTAGGTATCGCAAATTATTACTGTGTATACGTATAGTTTTTAGTAATGTAGCCGGTAGTAACAGCGCAAGATCGGAAGTTCCGTGCTTCGATTCCACCCTGCAGCACTGTCTAGTAGTAATAATTAGGTGCTATTTACCTAGGCATATTTCTATAAAGGCCCCGTCATTCGAATTCGGCTATAAACTGTGGGTCCTTATTCTCTTCAAGAATCTTTTAATTTATAGAAATATTCCTATGGTCTTTAGAGCAATCATAGCATATTTTTTGTATTAGTATATTTTTATTAACATAAAAAACAATTAAAAATGCTTATAATTAAATACTATTCCACAATATACCACAAACGTGCTTGTAAGATATGTGAACTGTGATTGTGGGAAGGAAAAGATGGAGTACTGACAATATGATATATACAAAAGCAAAAAGAAAACTGTTCTAAAGTTTAAGAATCATAGCATAATCAAGGGCAAGACATAATTTTTTATTTAAAAAAAGGGATGTTCGTCTAGAATGTTGATCTATAACAAATTATTTCGAAAATGTTTAAAAGAAGACGTAGTCACACGGAAAAATAACCTTAATTGCGAAATTATTGAAAAAATATTTTTCCACGAAATCTCTCGTTTTATTCTAAGCAAAAAGGAAGAAATTCTTTGGCCACATATAAAACTTTTTAGTTGGAATTAGATATTATTCCAAATAGTTGGAATTCTGATTGCGCAGTCAGCAAATTTGTATTAAATATATATTTCGGGTAAGATTGACACCATTTCAGTGTGTATTTTAAGAGAAAGCACATAGAAAGCTGTGGTTCACTTTAAGTAAAGTTTAATTCTAAAATTAGAACGTTCTTATCACATCAAGATAATCATTATATTTAAACCCTTTAAAATTTAATACATACGCTTAAGCTTTTTAATTGGGGCTAGGAATACGTGCTCGAGAACCGGCAAGTTTTTGGGACTGTAGCTGCTACACTTCTCTCAGCTTCCAGATTGCCAAGCCACTAAATTGTGCGCTCTGCGCCCCATGATATTTTGACATTTTAGGTAAAAATATGTTACAATATTTGTATTTCATTTGTAAAGTTTATGTTAAATATACCCACTGGAAGAAGTTAATGACCGTCGAACACTTCGCCCGAGAAAGCTGGTTCGATTCCTTGATATATAAACAATCAAAAAATTAAATACCGCACAATAGACAAAATTTGTTGCAGTGCAGAAAAAAGTACTCCCTTATCAAAAACTTTGCAACAAAATCTTCATGTCTCAAATTTCAGAATCCACACATCGTAAATATTCAGCTAAGTTGAAAAAGGTTTGGGATTTTATAATCCTTGTGACATTTCCTATCGAATGTAGTTTATAGTTCAAAATGATATTTTTTTGTACTTTTTCGTAAATATTGAAAGAACTCCCCTTATCAAAAATTTTGCAACAAAATCGTCATGTTCCATATACGAAAAATTTGAATACAAACTTATAGTCATTCGAAAAAGTAGTCCCAATCGCTTTCAAATTTCAGAACCCACCCATAAATTCGAAAGTTTCAAGCTTTTTGACATTGTTTTTTAAACTAAGCATATTTTCATAAATATTGAGCTAAACTGAAAAAGGTTTGGGATTTTATGATCCCCATGACATTTCCTATCGAATGGCGTTTATAGTTCAAAATAACCTCCCCTTTACCATTTCTTATGCTAACAATTGCTATAATTTTTAACAAAAAATCCCAAAGATGGTTTTAAGCAATACAAAATTGAATTTACCGTAGCGACTTCCTTTTTCGGCAAATTCCAAGCAAAATAGTTTTTATGTTGTATTTTAAATTTTAAGGGAAGTATACTAGTTACTTCAAAGCCCCAAAATTTTTCGTTAATTTAGTTTGGATTCACTTTTGCTCTATCTATCAATTGGTAGAACGTCTAACAAAAATTGGCACAGATAATTAAGAACTATATAATATTGCATTTAGATTCAAGTTCTTCTGTTATTTGGCATAAGTTTTGTTTTTGTTAATTGTCATTAATTTTGTGATGTGCAGTCACTTCTTTTGAAGCTGTAAATTTTTGAATGAAAAACTAATTTTCAACATTTTGAAAATATTGTAGCATACCTTTTGGGGCCAGCATTAAATATTGAGAAGTGTTAAAACATCAAAATTAGTCAAACCACAATAATACACAGATTTGAACTTGGTGGTTCTATGCATAGAAGGTCTTTAAGATTGTTTTAGAACACATATTCTTTGCTTTCCTTAAACAATGGCCGCATGTTTAAAAAGTTTTGACTTTTCCAAAGATATCTTGAATACCAAAATGATATTTCTATATAGACACAAACAATTTTTGATATAATAACTTCTAATCGCAAACATTATACCCAAACGGAAGTACACTAAGTAAGAGCATAGCCATAAATAATAATAAAAAAAATAAAAACTTTGGCCTATAAGCTTTATAACATGCAGAGACGACGACGACAACAAAGTGTCCTTCAAAGTGGGTTAAGTGCGGCACAGACAAGTGTATGCGTTGCAGAGTGTGTGTGTTTGGGTCGGTGTGTGCTTCGACGTGTGTGCCTCGGCGTGTATGTCACCCTCATGCAAATTACGCTCATTGACAGTTTGGCACGCATTTTTATGTACAAATAAATGTATTTTTTTTAAGGCTCCTACAACAACAATAAGCCCAATTCAGGCCTACCCAGCCAATAAATATAAATAAAAAACATAAAAAAATGAAATAATAGACAAGAAGAAAATTAAAAAGCGACATGTGCAAAATATTAAAAATATAACTAATAAATAATGCAAGTCGAGTAAAAACATAAAAAATATAAAAATCGCTTATTAATAAAAATGAAAAATAAAAATTGGAGTGGCAGCGTTTTAAGTCCATTTGACACCTTTAGGCGTCAGCATCGCCGCAACGCAGACGTCGGCATCATCGTTGACAGCTCACAACGGCAGGCCAATAAATTTTCTGTTCGTTTTTATGCTTAACTCGATTTTTATTTGCAAATTGTTCAAAAAAAAACAACATATAAAAAAAAATAAATATAAATGAAAATAAAGTGCAAAGCATAAATGAAAGTAATTTATTTGCATAAATAATTAAGCAAATTGCGTATGCGGTTTTCGGGGGTAGAAGATTTTCCAATGAATGGAAAAAAAGCGTTGAAACTGTTGTCTAATAAATTGATTGCCACGAAATCAGCTTACACCGGCTTTAAAATGTTCGGGTTGTCACGAATGTGGGAGCAGCTATAGCACGTATACTTAATTAATTATATTTAAAAATGTTAATTTTTTTGTAAAAAATTGAAATTGAACAATCAAGTTGAATGCATTGAGAAAATAGTTTCGGATTGAAAGTTCCTCTAAAAAGTGCTGCAATTTTTACGAAAAAACTAAATCTTTTATCAAGATCAAGGATGAACCTATCCTAACACTACACACTCAGTTTTGCAAGCCAAGTCTCAGAAAATACCTACACAAAGTTTGTTCTTCGCAAGGCCTTTAATTTTCATAGTTCCTTATCTTAATTTCTAGAATCTTTTAGCAATCAAAAAGCACAAAATATTATAGGAGCCAATCTCTATAATACTTTGTGCACCTAATTCCATAAACAAATTATATATAATAAATAAATAAATAGATAGAAACAACCAAACTGTTTCAAAGTTACTTTATGTGAGAAGAATACATTTCATTCTTCCAAAAATAACAAAATTTTCAAAAATATTATAAGAATAATGAGCAACAAACCTGTTTTGAAATCTCCGTGCAAATTTTGAAATCCTGAACTGTGTAATTTAATAGATCAAAATGGTATTACGATATTTATCCATAATCTGTAAGAAGCAAGAGATGACAGAATTAATGATTTCATTTAAATAATTATTAAGCATTAAGCATTAAAATTAAAACGTTTTGATGAGCTGTACGTACTGTTTCATATAATTAAAATAGGTCTGATAAGCTTTTTAAAAATACAACCAATTCCGCGAGAAAGCTTTTGTATTTCCTTAGTAAGTTTTTTTTAATTAAAGTTATTAATAGATTTGGAGATTGTCTTTGAAGCGACGACAGCTCAGTCATTGGAAATACGTTTTTTTATATTTATTATTAATTTTACTAATAGTTTAATAATAATACGATATATTTATATTCTTCAATATTAAAAATCTGTGATTGTTCTGTATTAAAATTTTGGGCCCTAGAAAAAACTAATTAAATAGAAAAATAAAGATTGGAAAATAAATGCTACTATGCGATATGATAACTTAAGGCGAACTATATACAATCGCAGGAAAATTGAAGAAAATTGAGATAAAAATAAGTTAGGTTAGGCCGGCAGGCCCCCGGGGGAGGGGACCTCACATAGATCAATGTGAAAATTTCTTTCAATAATCTGCCCAATTCCTTAGAATAAATAAATAAATCTGATCCAACACCTAAACAACAATAGGTAATCAGATGAAGAATTTTTTTTAAAACTTTTATTCTTGGATTTGTTTTTAGGTTATTCAAAAATGTGTTAAAAAATGTCTACCTTCTTGCTTGATTCAAAAACTGTAATTATTATTACCTGAAATGTGAATGTATTATTTGGGGGAATATATTATTGCATTGTAACCTTTAGGCCTATTGACTGTATTTGTTTGATTAAAATCTTTCATGGCTTACCATTCATTGATTATTATATATTTTATGCTACAGATGCTAGCCTGTTATTGTATATTGTGTGTTACGATTATCAAGCATCCAATACTTCGTCTCCTTTAAATAATATAATTATTTTAGGCTTTAAAAAGAAACGCCAACAGCTACATTAATTTCTTTTCAATCTTCTCGAAAATGAAGCAATGAATAATAGGATTTTTTACTAATCCGAATAAGAAAAATTCCTTAAAATAATAATAATGTCATTGAGATATGTTATAAAAGATTAGCTCTGAAACAACTCAACAACTTTCAGATTTCGTGCTGAGATTCGTAGTATTCAATTCCAGCTTTTGAAGTAAAAAACCTTAGATACATAATTGAACTAATATTTATGAGAATTTAAGCCTTATTAAAGATTTCATTGGATTTTTGTGCATTAAGAGTTATTCAACAAGATTGTCCGATTAAATTTGTAAAAGATTTCATTTATTTCTATTTCGGCTGGATTTTTGGGCCTCAGCAATTCGTAGTGATTATATTTTTGAAGAATATCATTTAATTATAATTAGGCCTGATTTTTGGGCATTAAGATTTATTCAATAAGACATATCGATTATATTTGTTAAAAATACCATTTCTTTATATTAAGGCTGGTTTTTAGGGTATCAAGTTTTATTCAAAACTCTTACCGATTAATTTTGTGCAGGATATCATTTATTTATATTTTGGCGCAGCATAAAACGTTGCAAACCGGTATTATAGGGAACAGAACTATTCCATAAAATTATGCATTTCGGCTCATATGGCATTTCGGTTGGTAACCCAAATACAAAACGCTATCGCTTAAAACAACCAATCGATACTTTCGCAGCTCATGCGCTACAGTCTCATAAGCCGCACTTGAAAATCAGTATTACTATTGTATATTTTCAGCATTTTGCAACACTTTTTGTTGAAATCCATTTAAGTTTTATTTGCTTACGTGCGACCAATCCATGCAACATGCACCAACCAATACCCCCTAGCCAGCGTCATCCGATGCCATGCCAGTACACCTCCAACTGTCAGTGCTCCACCGCCTGCCAGTGCCTCCCCGCCTGCCAGTGCCACTCCGCCTAGCCAATTTCCCAAACTGTGCCCCCCTCAAAAAAAATACCCGAATCCGCCGCTGCACTGATTGTTGTTTGTTTTGCAACCTGTGCAACGATTGATTTATATCAATTTCCGTCATTTGTGCGAACCGTAGCCGGACTATTTAATTATGTTATATGCCGAGAGAGAGAGAGAGAAGAGAAAGAGGGAGAGGGAGTGCGACGCATTCAACGCGAGATCGACACAAAAACAGTTAAATCTGTTTGCATTAATTAAAAAATTTGCATTGGCATTGACGCCCACACGCCCCGTAGTGCATTTTGCGGTAATGACTTTGGCTTGTTTATCACGCAAATTTATGAAAAATATGCCAATGCAATACAACAAAAAAAAAAACAAAAAAGGAAATATTAAAATGTAGGGTATTAAAACGTCATTAAGTTGAGCGGGCGGCGGCTGAGCGTGTTGAGTGCCGTGAAAAACTATTAATAAAGCAACCGCAGTCGACTGACTGACTGCCTGCAACTAACACATAATTCATAAATCCCATACTCCATACGTCCGTCCCACATTGGTTTCGTTTTAACTGAATTATTCAATAATGCGTAAATAAAACACAATTTATCTCAATAAATTTTCAATTAATGTTGCAAAATTTTTGCAATAATCCAACAAAGCCGCAGTTGCCAAAAGCTTTAAAGCAACAAATGGCAGAGTTGCCAGTGTTGTTAGGCTTCCGCTGACAATGCTGACAACACTGTCTAGAGCTAGATTGACAAGAAACAAATCAAAATTGAAATATAAATGAAGCAAAGCGTTGCGAACATTTTCCTATTCCAAAGCCCCCTCCTTTCTGTGCAAAATGTTCTCAAAAATATTTTCCATTTTTAGACAAGCAAATAACGCGTAAAATCTATGGCTACAGTGGTAACTCTTTAGAAGACATTTAATACTTCAAAATCTCATCATCTAAGCGAATATTCTTAAATACTTTTTTTTGCGTTAGATATTCTTTCGAGGATTCGTAAGCAAATCTTTAGTCCACTCGCTCACTTATTATTTGCAATAGATAACTGAAGCTGAGGGCTCGTCTTTCGAGAATTTTGAAGAAATCCTTAGACCTCTCTCGCACTTATTATTTAGTATAGATAACTGAAGCTGAGCAGCTCTTCTTTCGAGGATTCTTAAGCAAATCTTTAGAACTCTCGCTCAATTAATATTTGCTATAGATAACTGAAGCTGAGCAGCTCGTCTTTCAGGATTCTGGAGGAAATTCTTAGACCTTTCTCCCACTAATTATTTGATATAGACAACTGAAGCTGAGCAGCTCTTCTTTCAGGATTCTGGAGGAAATTCTTAGACCTCTCTCCCACTTATTATTTGCTATAGATAACTGAAGTGGCTCGTCTTTCGAGAATTTTGGAAGAAATCCTTAGACTTCACTCTCATTTATTATTTGCAATAGATAACTGAAGTGGCTATACATAACTGAAGCTGAGCAGCTCTTCGTTATAGGATTTTTA
The DNA here is from genome assembly GCA_035046065.1 of Chymomyza procnemis. Lineage (NCBI taxonomy): Eukaryota > Metazoa > Arthropoda > Insecta > Diptera > Drosophilidae > Chymomyza > Chymomyza procnemis. The sequence goes on from JAWNOJ010000024.1 coordinate 13,104,224, forward strand.
AGGAAATCTTTAGACCGCTCTCTCACTTATTATATTCCTATTCTTAGCTTTGATGCCCCATTAACAGCCGTAATGCCATACAATTATCGCATTTTTATGCCAAAAATTCTCAAACAAATCCGTCTTCCTTATTATTCCGCTTGGGAACTAAGGGCCTTCACTAGAACTTTCCAACGAACTGTGTTTTACGCCGCCTGTTTAGCTCTATCCCATTTTGTGTTCGCCTGTGCCAGTACTTAAAACATAGATCTTCTCCAGTTTGCCTTAAGTCTTCCTCTTTCATTGACCTATTCGTGTACGTTTTTAAAATGCCTATGGAGGTCATCGAGTTTGGGAAGCCGCTTAAGTTTTATTCTCTTATATTAGTATCTGTAATCGATTGGGTTTACGATCGAAATGGTGATTTTCCAGATGCAACATATCCCAGTGGTGAGGCTGCTATTTGACGTCTTGTGTTCATCTGGACCAGTTCTTAAAGCATAGATCTTTTCCAGTTCGCCTTAGGTCTTTCTCTTTAAGGGTTCTAACGTACGATTGTCCAATTCTTTTCCGTTTTGGGTTGGGTTGGGTTTTTGATCGAAATGGTTATGGGTTAGATGCGCTTATTCTAGTGGTGGGACTGTCACCTGATGTCTTGTTGGAGTGGCATCTACGATTGTCATTGTTTTTCTGGTTATTATGAAATGACACATAAGTTTGACAGTCGTGGAAAGGCTGGGCGGTTGAGTGTTAATTTTGGCATCATTCATACTTGGGCATGCGAAATAGATGGAGGAAGGCCTGCGTCGATTCCAGTATGTAGGACCGACTGCCGTGGGAATTGTGGCATCATTCATGGCTGGTGTTGTGGTTGCTATACGCAAAAAAGCGATAAATGGCGCTTGGTTCTATGTTGAGCCCTACAGTTATTGTGGTGAGGGGTGAGGATTGAGCAGGGGGTTTACCGAAATTGTTTAATGGCAGGCATTGTGCAATTGAAGATGCATTTTTAAGAGGAACATTAAAAATCACATTAGTGGGATTCGAACCAACGACCCCATGTTTAGAAGGTGCATTATCCATCAAGCAACGAGGCCTCACAGTTTCAAGATTATCATCTTTTTCTTGTAGACATGTGAAAAGCTTAAGCATTCAGCATAATTTCTTTTGGTTTTCTGCTATAGATAGATCAAAAGCTTAGTAGCTCTTCTTTTAAGAATTCTTAAACAAATCCTTAGACTTCTGTTGCTATTTTTATCATTAATTCATTTCACCGAAAACATTCACCCGAAAATGCCGTAATTCACTACAATCATCTTTTTTTTTAGTTATTTTAGGCGCTTAAGCATTCAGCTCTGTAAAAAGGATTTCTTTTTTTGCTATTTCCGGAAAGCTACTTCACTTTGAAGTGCACTTCAGTTAAGCCAATTGATTCTGTATTTATGTTTTGGTTAACAAAAATATTTCATTCTACATTATTGTAAACATTTGAAACTAAAATATGTTTATTGAATAAACACAACATTTTTGTAAGCGAAATAAATCTCACGTGCCGTAGATTTGTCAGCAAGCTTTGTGTTTAATTTATAAATTGAATTTAAAAAAAAAAAACAACGTTCATATAAAGGAAAAAAGACAAATAAAAACGCAATCACTTTGTTTATCTATATTTCATCTGCAACATCTCAGCAAAAAATTGTTTAATGATTAAATGAATGTTAATTCAATTATAATGCAGCATTAAATTTACACAGTAAAATATTTAATATTTATTGTTATTATTTCACATTTATTGTGCAACAAATAAAAGTAGTATTTTTTATTGAAGCTCGCTTCATCAACTGTCGTTTCTTTTCTGCAACTGGTAATTTCTACAAGTTTTCGTTGATTAAAACCAAAAAATAAACAATTTTACTTAATTATGCACTAAACATTATTAAGATGTTAATAATAGATTCTGTAAGTCTAAACCCAGGAAATATATTTAAAGTGAATATAACTATAAATTAAAAAAAAAAATTACGAAAGTTCAAAATAATAGTCCAGTACTTGTTTCTAATATAATTTAATTTTATAAATAAACTAAATAAATATAAGTATAGTACCAGAATATTAAATTATATTCATTATTTTTAAATTTAGTCTATCTTTAGAAATACAAATGAATTTATATTTCTTATATATTTTTACTATTTTACTATTTTTAATTTATTTTACAATTATTTTTTTTTACTATTTTTTAATTAATTTTTTTAGATTTGTTATTTAAGGTACTTCAATTATATAGCATATTTCAAAAAAAATAAATATTAAATTTTTATAATCGAAATAATATTTAGTTTTAAGAATTTATTGAATCAAGTTTTCAATTAAATTTTTGTTTATTAAATACAAAAAAAAAAAAAATTAAAAAAATGCAATAACTAAATATTTTTCCAATTTGTTTTATTCAAAAAAAATATTTAATAATTAAAAAAATAAAATCTATTTGTATGAATATGATACAATGATTTTAAAAAATTATTAAATTAAATTTAAAAAATTAAACAAATTAAACGTTTTGTAAATTAACACAAATTTTATAGAAATATAAAAGTAATTAAAAAAAGGCAAATAAGCATAAGTTTAACAATTTTTAAAACAATATTAAAATAAGTAGATATTATATTTTAAGTTATTTAATATTTCTAAAATATATTTTTTTGAGTTTATGAAATTGACTTAATATTTAGTTTATCAAAATTTTGTGATTGTGAGATTTTTTTAATTAAATATCCAGTATACAGTATATAATTTTGAAATTTTAATTCTTAAAAATATATTTTCCATTTTATAGATTTTATGTGAGAAATTTGATTAAATAAATAGTAATATATTATTTAATAAAAAAAAAAAAATTGGAATGAATGTTAGGTACTATAAAATTAACTTCAATAATTTTTAAATAAAACTATTTTTTTTAAGTTTATATGAATTTTTTCATATAATTGTTTATAGTTATATTTTTTTTATACAATACAAATATATATAAAAAACTTGTATTATAAAAGTAAATGATTTGAAAAACTGAAAAAATATTCTTTCATTTTTTAAATTTTATTTTAAACAGTAATTAAATAAGTTTAAAATTTTAAATTAATTTAAAGAACAAATCAAAAATACATTTTAACATATATAAAATAATAAAGAATAAATAAAAAATTCATTTTTATATATATAAAACAAACAAAAAAAAATTTAATAAAACCCATAAAATTAAATTTTTTTGAATGAAAAATTTTTTGAAAATAAATATAATAAATATAATAAAAAAAGTAATTTTGAAGACTTACGACATAATTCAATAAAATACAGTCGATATAATGTTCAAAATCGTATACCTTTCTCTTCAGAAATTGTACATTTCTACTGATTCTTGAACTTTCAAGAACAAGAAATAAGCAATTTTTTTTGAAGCTGCATAAAATCTTTACTAGTTTCTTCAAAGACTTCCAATTGTTTTTTGTAAATTTCGCCTAATATTTTATAAAATATCTCCCTGCATTATCGCACTTGACCAGTGCTCACTGTACTCAGTTACCCCAAAAAGTATGCAATATAAATTTTGTGCTCTTTTTGGCTAAAACAAAAACCGTAGAATCAGCCTACAATCTGCGTCGCATTTCAATGTTGCCAAAAAATCAAATTATGTGTGTCTATAGACAAATACATACACAAATTGTTGGGGGTTTCTATATATATGCATGCAAAAAAAAAAGGAGTTGCCTTGATTGTTGGGGAATCTGTTAGAGAGTTGGAGGCAGCGCACTGCGCTTGACTAGAATAACAGCTGCCAAAATTGTCGCAAAATTTATGAATGCATTGAGCCGAGCTATATGGCGCATGCAAGCTGATGAAATGTTGTGCTCCGCAAACCCTTTTACACTCCCCGCGACGCACATTCAGCCCCACTTGTTAGCCCCAACGAAACGGATATAATGAACATTAGGCAAAAGGCAGCGAGCGCATGGAGTCTGTGTCACTAAATGAGTTGATATAACGATGAGTTTGTCAGCTTGTCAGTTTGCCGGCAGGCGGTGGAGAGTCAGTCTGGTAAGGGCTGGCTGGCTGATCCCACAGAGTGGAAACAGGAACTGCACTGCAATCAACATAAACGCTATACAGCAAGGGTTCAGGGTAGAAGAAAACCAGGCCCAAAACTTGTCAGACAAGCAACCTCAAAAACCGGAGTCGCAACAGGCGGAATCAGTCAACTTTGGATAAAACATTTTCAAATGGATGTTAAAGAGGGGACAGAAACAAAAGCAACTACAACAGCAACAACAACAACAACAACAATTACAACAACTAACAAAAAGACGGAAACAACAAAACATTTCACCAGTCAAAACAACAACAACAATAATTGGTGGGGGGGAGTGTGCGCTGACAAACGTCAAACGACGCGTGCTGGGGCTATTTTCCCCCCTGCTTTAACTATGCGCGACGCCACTGTCCGCTGTCACTGATGACGTCGCACAGTGGGATGGATGTTCGCAATGAAAGAGTACTGCCAAACTAAAAGGTACAAAAGACAGTGGGGCGAACAAGTGGAGGATACTGTGAAACATTTTTAAGAAGAAATTTTTATATATATTGGTAGTTTGGCTGAGTAGAGATATTTTTGCATTTTGAAGCATTTTGATACATTTACCTGGAAATATATAGCAAATCTTTGAAGCATTTTGATACATTTACCTGGAAATATATAGCAAATCTTGATTATTTGAAGAAACCACTGTTCTAATTTAGAACTGTAGGTCCCTGTTCTCTTCGAGCAGCTATTAATAGATAACTGCATGCTCCACCTTCGCAGCGATGACTGCATGATCAAGGCGGATAATTTTATTATTTTATTTTAATTATAAAAAGAGAAAAATTTAATATTTTGCATTTAAGTAATATATATTTCGAAATTTGTATTTTTTTCGCAAGTAATCTAATTTTTTGTCTTTAGTGTTGTGTTTTCTTTAGAGTTGTATTTTCAATCTTGAGAAAAAAAACTAATCATAATTATGCATTTTGTTTTTAATGAAAATATTATTTTATTTTTATATTTAATCTTTAGTATTAAATTTTTTAAGAAAAAATTACACCATAATTTTATTTGCTTTTTTTAATTAATAAAGGCCACAATTTTCTTTTTTTATTTTTATTTAATAAAAACATTGAACTTACAGTTTTTTTTATTTTGGTTCTAATAATTTACATTTAATATTTAAAATAAAAATAACGCCATAGTTTTTTTATTTCGTAAAATTAATAAACACAAAAGACAATTAGAGAAATAAAATAAAATAAAATATAATAAAAATATATTTTGGATTAGATTTATTGCAAATTAGAACATATAAAACTCATCGAAAACTTGAGAATAGACATGTATTCATAAGACGAAAGAAGAGTGACTCAAAATTATTTAATTAAGAGTCTACCAAACACTTACTTTTAATAAGTTCAATATATTTTCACAATGTTCATGCTATTATACAATTTAAAAAAAAATTATTGTAATTCTTTAATACAATATTGTATAATTTTTTAAGTAAGAAATAATTGTTAAATATTGAGTTTTTAATACATTTTTTACAATCTATGATCTATACACTGTTCGAATATTGTATTTTGTGTGTAATTGTTCTACAGCAGAACACTTCTTTATTGTGGGAAATTGTAATCAATTAAAAATAGTAGATAGAAGTGAATCTTAAAACACAATAGGGTACCATTGGAAATTTTGTTTTTCCAAAAAACGGTTTGTTTCTTGTTAAATGAAAGCCATAATTTTTTAACCATGTAAGCAATTTTTTTTTAACTTTTAGTACACGTAGTAAGTCGTATTCGTCTTTAAAACCGACGACAGGTTGTTGGATTCCTCACAGCAGCACTGGTACACTGGTACCTAACACAAAGTAAATCTCGATTAATGTAAGATTTCAGACTCGGATATGAGCTTTAGTTTCCTGTTATTTACGAACGTCCCGCCACTCCTTTGGAATGACGATAGCCAATGGGAATAAATGTAAAAAAAATGCAACAAATCAAAAGCAAAAACATATATACTTTTATAATTATAGCAATTTTCAAACAAATACTAAATTGTAAATGATAACTCAAACTAAATCGAAGCATATTATATAACAGCGCTATGAACACATTAATGCCCATTTAGCTTCCCGGCTCAAATAACGAAGAAACATTTTGCAAAACACTTCGCGATTCGTCATACTGTAATCGCAATAAACGCAATAACTATTATTATATTTTGCAAGGTAAACAAATTTTTAAGTTGATGTTTAATTAAAATGGAATTTTTGGTACTTAAGAACCCAAAAGCTTAATACATTTAAATATAAAACATACATTTCTATGAGTACTTCAAGTACTAAAGAGTTACTAAAAAATTAGAATTAATCTATAAAAAAATAAATCGAAAATTAAAGTAAAATTAAAGCGCAATTAAAATATTTCAAAAATTAGTTCATTTAAAAGTTCCACTATATATATATACTTTCTGCTGCAATATTTTTCTTTCTTCTTCTTTTTAATATTATTTCTGATTTTTTTTTTTAAATATTAGTGCAGTATCAAAAAATAAATAATATTAAATTCAGAATTTTTTTTACTACAAAACAAATACAAATTGTTCCACTGTGCATCGCTGCCCCGCTGTCATTCTTTGAGTGACTGCTGCTGCTGTTGCTGTTGCCCTAACAATTGCCATATAACAACAACAACTACAACAAAAAAGAGTTTCATAAAAGCGCAAAAAAAAACAAAAGAACAACGACAATAACAACAAAAACAACAACAACTAAAAAGATAAAAGCAACAGAAGCAACAACAACAGAAACAACAACAAAAACAATATCGTTTCTCTCATCAACAGCAGCTGCATTGTTTGTTCTGCTTTTGTTGTTCTTGTTATTGCTGCTTGTGGCATGACTTATATACAACATAAACATATTTATTTACTGCATACGTTTTAGCCAAGTTAACAAGCAACAGTTAACCCGACGAGCACTTGTAGACGCAAAAAATGCAAAAAAAAAACAAAAGAAAATGAAAAAAAGTTTACCAAAAGTTTTTAAAGCAATCCTATAAATAAAAAAAGGGTTAAGTTCGGTTCTGATTCCGCATTGGGCTGAATTTTTAAGTGTAAAAACCATTAATGCAATTACGTTTTTAACGCAAAGAATATAATTATAAATTATTTGATACTGAATGGACGGACTTGTTTTCTTGATTAAATTACACTTTTGAATTAAAGTTTACTATTGAAGAAGAATCGGATTTATTATAACTGTAATTTCTCATATTCCTAATCATTTATGATCACATAACATTTGTTTTTTATTTCCAATATTCCATTACAATAATAATTTTGCACAAAATGTAATTTACCTTATAGAAGCCCTGTCATACTAACCTAGAACTATAGCGAACCAACGACTGTCGGAAGTCGGCGGGCAAAAACCAGTTGAAAAAAAAATCGCGAAGCACCAATACGGATTTACATTCCGTTACCAAAAAATTAATATTGATGAACAACCATTATCTGAACAACCAACCAAACACACTTTCGATCAACCTGCTGAAAAGAACACACCCTTTGACCTACGCATAGAGTTTCAGCGGTATTACCCCTGAGGCAATGATACCCATTAGAAATTCAATCTAGTAGTCTGTTTTAAAAATTCAATTACTTTCTAGCAACGATAAATCCTATAAATAAGAAAGAAACAATTAAATTTATTACCCAAAAAATCGTTAACCAAACATTTCAAGCTGATTTATAATTGGTTTGCTTTTTCTTGTTTTGTGGATAGAATAAATGCGCGTTACTTTCATTATATCAAAAATACGACTGGCTAGGACTTTGTGATTCGCTGACGGATTATAATATATAATATTCGTCAAACTTTTTATTTTTTATTTATTTATATGGCTCAAAGATATATTGATAGATCCTGAATTTATCTCATGATGGCTAGAAGGGAAGATAGACATGCCTACCTTTTGACTAGGGAAAAAGAGAACATATCGATTCGATTGCCCAAATAACATATTTTTCTATAAATTAGGCGTGTGGATACTGCAATCAATTCCTACAAATGAAAGGTACTCTCAGGTATTATTTAGATTTTTAATATGAAAAACTAATAAAAACAAGTTAAAGTAGATCGATAAGTGTTGGTAAAAGCGGAAATCGAAAAACGCTTTTAAGATTATATAAGAAAAATATATTTTACAGCATATCTGAACAAAGAAAGATTAGTAGTTAAACTAACTTACAATGCCAATTTTTCGCCCTAAGAAAGGTATACAGATAAAGTTTTTTAAAAATAATATTAAGTGAAGTCTTTGATCAAAGCTAACGATGATATAAACAGTGATATAATATATTAGACCGGCATTACGGATAGGATTACCCTAATCGTTTATATTGTCATACAGTGCGTATACGTTATTTTATTTCTTAATTTATTTTGTAATATGTATTCCCATTCTAATATTTATTAAGTTTGTTATCTAACACTTTTGCTGTTGAACTAATAAATATACCAAATCAAACGTCGCTCACACTATTTCTCATCAAAAAATACCAAAAATACAATCGCAATAAAAAAACAAAACCATCTGCAATGAACATACTCCAAACAATTAAAATCAAAACGAAATTGAAATGTAATAAATTTTTGCTCAACTGTTCACAATTAAAAACGAGGCACCCCCTTTGTCAAACCAAAAAAAAAACCCCCAAAAAAATATACCAATAAAAAATTTTAAATATACCAAAAAGAAAAAAGAATGCCAATTACGACACATAAAAGCAAAAATAAATTGCCATGTCAAAAGCTAATTAAGCTAAAAGTCAGTGCAACAATGTGATGCAACAATGCAGTGCAATGCATGCCATGTCCAGCACTCAACCTACAAAGCATGCCCTGCCTGCATGCGTCCCTGCATCCTCACTTGTACGTACAAAATGTCGCCATTGAAAATGCTAGGAAAAACTTTTGCGACGCGAAAAGCGAGCGACATTCATTTAAAATTAATTAAAAGAAAATGCGCTCAACTGTAAAAAGCAAAGACACAAAAACGAAAAACTACGATGAAAAACAAAACAAAACAAAATGAAATGAACGCGAGCAAAAAGAGAGAAGAGTGTGAGTTGTAGCAGTGCACAGGGGGAGGGCCGGGGCACATTGCTTTGGTGCCTCATAAAAACGTTTTGTACAATTAAAGTTTATTAACATTTGGCATTTTAACGCACTGACCAGCACCAAGACCAAGTGCGTCAACATGCGTGCGGCGAACTTGCCCGCACTTTGCGTCCGGACGCAAACAACGCCACCGGATGCTGTTAAGTAGCAGTAAGTGCGTCGTCGTTGTCTTCCCATTCCCATTCCCATTCTCTTTATTTTCTCAGCTGCTTCCTCTTTGCGTTTAAACATTTACATTTTTCACCAAAAACTGTCTCGACGGAAGTCTAGACGTTCTTGAGTTCTTCTCTACGAGAAAGAGAGAGTACTCGAAAAACACTCGATTGCTTTGGTCCACTCCCACACGGCTTTTGTTGTCATTCAATTTGCAATTCGCTGCAGCCCCGGCAATGACAGTGTTGGAAAACATAAATCTTTAGGCAGCAGTTTTTGTTTTGCTTGAATTTCCGGTGTTTGTCATATGGAAATAAATTATGTGCTGCATACTTATGGGCTGCACGTCAGCATAATAAATTAGCTGGCGCCGCCATTGCAAAAGCTTATACGATTGTTAAAAAGAATATTTTATTTTTCGAATTCGCCAAAAATTTAAGGGATGCAACACTTGAGCGCTCTCAGATCCCGTTAATTACTACAGGGTACAAGCTACTTGAAAAAATATGATTTATAGAAAATACAAATTTTTTCCCAACATTTCAACGGAATACTTAAAACTGTGCTGATTGTGAGATCTACTTGCGAATAGGACTATTATTTAAATTTCTGAACTTTCCTTGTTTTTTTGTTTCATTTTTGGCATTATAATGTCCATTTTTATATACTACTTTCGCCCTCGCGTCGGAGAACCTGTTAAGCTTTCGAGTTGATCGAAAAGGTTACGATGGCCAAAAGGGACAAAGTCTAGAGAGTATGGCAGATGGTGTAAGATCTCCCATTTCAGAAGTTGCCAAATATTTTTTGATCACTTCTGCGTAATTCGTTTCAGAAATTGAAATTTAAGTTCTTGTATTGTTAACTATGTTTTCCATTTCTTCTTTCCAAACACAAATGTGAAGCTAGCCAAAGAGGCTGGCAATCAAATATTACAATAATTTAAAAAAAAAGTAGAAAAAAATTTTATTCTGGGATTTCTTCCAGTTTGAAGCCTTTGCGAAATTTGTGCTTGGCTTTAATAATCGTATATTTAAACTACTCTTAAAACCAATCATATACCTCAGAAGACTATTTAAGATTTTAAAATTTAAAATGCTAATAGTTTTTTTCTCTTTTTTTTGCAGGTATGTATCGAGTTTCCTTATAGATATGCCGATGTGGTTATAACATGAACTAACTTAAAATTGAAGTATAAGGTTGACTTTATTATAATAAGTCTATATATTTCACCTTTTGTTTTATTAGTATTGTAATAATATAAGTATATTGGAATTCAAATTGAGTGTAAATATAAAAGGAATATTTGTTTAATTTTTTAACAGAAAAACCATTAAAAAAAAATGTATTTTGCAACCCAAATATTTATTATTTTTTTATTTTTATGCATTTGCTTCTTCCATGATTATCACAATTTCTTAAGCTAGTGAACTATAATTAACCTTAACGAATATAACTACTTAAACTTATACTAGCAAAGCTCTTCCCTGAAGAGAATAGAGGAAATTATCTTAGATGTATGTAATAGAAGCTTTAATAGTTTATTTTGGCATATTTGAAGTTTTTTTAAAAGGGTTTGGGGCACTGTGTTTCCAAACTGTGGACCCATAAGCCATAATTGCTATGAAAATTGTTTGCATTAGAATAATTTTATTGAAGGTAGATAATTTTGATTTTCTGCTAATGAGCGGATATAGTATACGGATTGTTTTATTTACTTTATTGATTATTGCTGATGTGTGTTGACCAAAAGTTAGTTTCTTGTCGAAAATGGTTCCTAAGTATTTAATGCCCATTTTATTGAAAGATTATTGAAGGTTAGGGGAGTAAGTAGAAGGCAAATAACAAAGCTTTCTTCTTTAAGAAAAGTATATGGCATTTGCTTTTGCTGGGTTAACTTTGATTTTCGACTTAAGGTAATATTAACCTAGATACATTATTGCGTCTTGCAGACGATTTTCAATTGGTTTTAAAAATATGGAAAATATGGAAGATATTCCTACATTTTGCCTGAGGCGGCTGCCATACTCTGCAACATTTGGATTGGTATCTTCAAAATAGTTTACTTCATATTAACTTCAAAAGTAAGTCAAACTTTGTGGAATTCTGGCCATAGATACGAGTTGGTAAGAATTTGTAATCGCTGTTCGTTTGAAACACAGAAGCCGATACTGGCTTATATTAGAGATCTAATTTTACGTATTTATTACTTTGTTACATTAAATATTAGCAGAAAGTTGGAAAATTTTACGGGTTTGAAATCATTTAATGTTTAATTCTTCCCTTTGCATTAAAAGGGGTATTCCCGCTCTTTTGTACTTGGTCAATATTATTATGACGGAATATCATGTAATACGTCATCTAAAATTAAACATATTCATTTAAAAAAAATTTAAAAACATCGTAAATACGAATTCGCCTAAACCCAACATATGGGTATCTATAAGTTCGAGAACTTCCAACGGCCTATTTTTTTCAATTTATACTTTACAATTATAAAAGCGATATGGAATATGTGGAAAATAATCCTCCAAGCTTTGAACTCGTTATCATAATTATTAGTCGAACAAACAAACAACAAAGCTACAATATATTTAGGTTGGCTGGTTTTAGAGCCAGTTGTGAATTACAAAATTAGCTTAGAAAATTTAATTCCACAGAAAAATATTGGCAATGACTTTTTGAAAAGTAACAACTACGATTATTCTATACGCTGGGTTTATTTTAGGAAAAGTTCTATGTAGACATAAACTATATAGACAGCTGATCTACTTCAAATGTGATATGAATTGCACATTTGACGCGCCTCTATGTTGAGACCACAGTTGTGTAGGTCGCATCATCTTGTTGATCAAACAGTTGAGCCTTAGCATTTTGGCAAAGAAAAGTTTTGCAATATTTTCAATAATATTCCGTGCTTTGCCGTCTTTGAAAGATTCAATACATCTTTGATTGAACCAATGATGCCATGTGCAACCCAAATATTATTCTGGCAAAAAAAGGCTTCGAAGCAACATTAAAAATATGTTTTAATATAATCATAACAATCCATATAATTATAATAGTTGTACAGCGTATAAGTACTTGAAAAAATAGAGAAAAATTCTCCTTTTCAAAGTTAGAGCATGCATTTTTTTTCAACGCAATTGTAAAATCACAGAAATGTAGAGAGCGAAAAAAAACTTAATTTTTATACTGTATATTATTATAAGGTTCCAAGTAATAATGATAATAATACTTAATATAAGCCTGTGCAAACCAAAAAACGTCTGAGACTCCCAAAATTACCAAAGTATGATAAGTGTGACGAGAGAAGTGGATGTACCCAGCGGTCAGTTTAAAAAAATCTTCTTTGAATTGGTAAGCGCAGAAGTACCCAACTTTCTAAAAAAAATCCTTTCACGCATGGGAATGCATGATTATTATAGTTTTGTGATATCGGGAACAGTTGAAATGGCTTCATAGGTGTGCTTCAACTGGTTAAAAGTTATTTCATGTACCCAAGAAAATTCAACTCTGTACAAAAGTCATAGTATTCCGTTTTATTTTTAAGATATCGTTAGTTTCAGTACATAAGAGTTATTAGTAGTTTTCTCAATCATTCTATATCCAATTACAAAATTGTTCACTGTCATAAATGTACTAACTGATCAGAGATATTGAAAATTTTGAATATACACAGCAAAGTGAAAATATTTATTAAAAAAACTTGAATCAATCGATAGATTAAGAAAAAGTAATGTTCCCCTTGACTGTGCTGTCATCGCTGCAAAGGTGGAGATTTAAGATACCTCTAGTAATAGCTATACAAAAGGAACAGGGATTTACAGCTTATAGCCGAATCCTAAATGTAACGACTTAAGTAAATAATGTCTTTTCGCTGGTTATGCCAAAATTTCTTTTAATTAGAGAAATTATAAAGAAAAAATGGTTACGGGCCTCGGTTGCGTACTCTTCTCTAAATCTAATGGATTCCACGCTGCAGCACTGCTGCCTTTGCCTAACACTGGCATATCTGGCAAATAAATAGATGCTAATTACCTGGGGAAATCTCTACTAATTAAAGACATCGCTGGTTGAATTCGTAGAGCTATTAATAGAGAGCGATGATCATAATGAAGGAGAAAAAACTTGCTATTATAAGGAAAAACTTAGACAATACTCAATTTTTTTTTTGCTCAATGTTATTCCAAAGCACAAAAAAGTATCAATAAAAAATTATGTAAGTAAAACTTTGGGCTACAAAGTTTCCACCCAAGTATTACAAAAAATGCTTTCCTAGTGTCTACTTTCTTATAGGATTCCTCAACTACCTTAGCTTCACTGTGCATTCATTTCCAAAATTTCCCTACTTTCATCGCAAATAACTTTCATGCCTGTGCATTAAGGGTATTTAAATATCCATAGTCTATAATTTTACAACTGTTTTGTGTCCTTAAGCTGCACGTGAGCTCTCTCCTACCACACATCTACTAAACACTGCCGCAAATTTGTTTTTTTCCACTTTGTCCTTGGCTAAAACTGTATGTCATGGCAGACATGCGCCCCTGCCACCACCGCAGCCAGGGCGCACACATATGTCTCCACTCATTTCTTTTAATTTAACTAGCTCATTATAGGCCATATATATGTAAATAGACCATATAGCAGGGCAATTGCCATTTGCTGTTTCTTTTGCTTTTCATCAACTTTTCATGTCGCACACATGTGTTCCAAATTTCGCAATTATCATTATCATTTGGCTTGGCTTGTGCTCCTTCTGTGTCTGCTCTCTGGCTCAACTCCCCTCTCTGTTGCCTATCTGCTTTTATTATATAATATTATTATTTTTCTTTTTTTTTTGGTATTTTGTCTCCCGCTAATCGCCGCTGCCAGCTACAAATTGCCTACGTCCCTGCCGCATCTCTCTGTAAATACATTCTCGTTTGCTGTTAATATGGCCGACATGTTTGTTTTCAATTTCCTTTTCATTTTTGGCTTTTCGCAAATACTTTTCATACTTTTGGATACTTTTGTGCGGCGGTTGGCATTGTATTGCATTACCTACCATATAATATTTTAATTTAATATTTTGGCAACATATTTTTGGCCTTGAGCATTTGACGACGATGACACGCGCTCCCACACATGTATGTACATACACTCCATATGTGATCTCATACAGACCTCCCCCAAAACAGACACCATCGGCAGGAGCAGACAGTTAAATGAGTTTAAAATTACCCAACACTACAGCAACAACAAAAGCCACTGCCGCCTGTCATGTTACAGTTTCCACCAAAAATATTTGGCTTTAAATTTCACAAAACAAAAATATACTTACACTTAACAAAAAAAAAGAAGTTTATTAACTTGATTTGTGACAACGACTGTGAAATACACTCAGTTATGCGAATCATATCAGCAAAAGGATAGTGCACTGCTTTAAGCAGTTTTTTGTGTAATATCTCAGGTAGAGTATGAGAGACTTATGACTCTTAATAAAGGATTACCTTTGATTAAGCGAATTATGTCATTTAAAGTATAAAGCACTGCTTTAAGCAGTTTTCAGCTAGAGTTATTATGATAGGCTCACGACTCTTAATAAAGCAATACTTTTGATTAAGCAAATTATCCCATTTAAAATATAATGCACTCTTTAAGAAGTTTTCCATGGGATAGTAATGTTGAATCTAAGTTCATCCCAGCTTGCTATTTCTTCTTAAATTCTGACAGATTTAAAAAGACATAAATTTCTGTGTAATTTAAACTATTGCATCTGCATTTTATATAAACTCATGCTAACGTCACAGAAAGTTTGATTCGGACTGAAGTCAGAATTGCATATAATTTAGCTGCATTATTTATAATATATTATTTATACAAAATTTTGTTGTATAGTGTGCATGGAAAATTTGGAAGCTGACTGTAATTGTATTAAAAAAAATAATCAGTTTTTAATTTGTCTGATATCTGAGATTACAAAGATATATAAAAATCGTATTGCTATTTTTACAAAAATGAAAATGTACTAGGAAGCTAAATAAAAGTTAATATTGGCTGCTCTGACATCTAAATCTGTAGAGATTCCGGACTATCTCATTACTGTCACCCCAAAAATTCCAATTAGAACATAAACAATTGCTATTATTGGCTGTATCTTTTAACTTTGCTGAGTTCGAAAATTGAAAAGATTTAAAAATTTTTTTTTAATTTCTTTCTCTTCAAAAATGTGAAAAAAATAGAGTAAGCAGCTTAATAGTAATTATTAATATTTAAAGTAGAAATAAATAAAAAATAATATATGAAAAAATTTTTGTTGAGTAATATATGTGAAATTGTTGCCGAAATTTTATATTTTGTGGCTGAAGAGAATATAATATTAACATAAAAAAGCAACAGGATTACGCCAGATTTGACGACTATATATATCATCCAATTTTGTTGAAAAATTAAATAAACTTCTACAATTCACGAACTGTAGGTGACTATTCAATTAGGTACCTCATAGATCTGCTATTTCTGCGTTACGCCAAAAAACTATAAATATTTTTACTATTTAAAGCAAAACAAAATTAAATAGATATAAAAAATGTTCATTTAATTTAATTTTAGAAGATTTCTATAAAGAATACAGTAGAAATCCCTAGAGCCTAAAAATATTAATCAAATCGCATTACTTTGGGTCAACAGGCTATTATCGTTTTTTAGCAGTATCTACTAAATGGCAAGCGAACTATTTAAAAAATAATAGTCTAAATACATTACAATTTAATTAATATAATAATATTATCAACATTTTTTTTTCGATTTTCTCACTTAGTTTTGTTTACTTGAACATAACTTTAATGGAACTAAATATACCCTTTAGCAGCATAAATATCGAGTATAAAAAACCAACATAACCAGAAATTTTAACTATGTCGAACGCCGCAGGTAGCACAAAGTCGTCCTGACATACACACATATGCACACACTGGCACATCCATATAAACTTTAACCAGCAAAAGGGACAACACATTTTGGGGCGCAAAAATTTTGTTAAATTTGCGGCCTGGTTGAAAATTTTTTCATGCGAAAATTGAAAATGATCCTTTGCAAATATTTGTACACGGCGACTGCCATATGCTCGAAAAGGGAATAATTAAATCAGGCAGCCAAAACGCATACTGACACACCTTCTAACACACACACGCACACCCACAAACACATACTTCTTCACACACACACACCAAGACAACTGCAGATATATGTGAGCAAAAAAAATGCTTTGCTTTAGGCCTTTTCCAACACTTGCGATTTGTCGACAGCGAGGAATCTGCTTTCGTTTTCAGGTTATGTCTGTCTTAGCTGTCACTCAGTCTCTCACAACGTGCCTTTTGGTTTACAGTTACATTCACAGTTATATTTGCGATGCTGCTGCTAACGCCATCTAGCGTTAGAATCAGCTGCATGCACAAATGAATGTATTTGATATCTCAGAAATATTCTGACAGTCGAAATATTTTTAGAAATTGGTAGAGAGTAATGCGAGATTGCAGCTTTCAGCACAGAGTGAGTTATTTTTAAAGGCATTTGCTATGGTTTAAAAATTACCTTATTTTACATTTATGCTGCACTAAAGAAAGATTTTCTGGGAAATTTGTATGAGATTATATTAACTAATAGAGCTTCAGATAGCTAAAGAGATGTAAGGTTTTGGCCTCCCGTTTATTGAAAATGAGTCTTTCGTAATAGACTTAATCAAAATAAAAAAGGCTGAAGTTTTCGTATTCGCAACACTCTTGTCTTCTGCTCTTATACGCATTCCCAGAAAGTTTATATTCTACTACAATGGCTAAATTGCCTTTAAGTTGCATTTCTCAAAAGTTCTGCGCATTTCAAAATACTTCGTCGCCAAGACGTATATTTAGCTTTAATGTAATTTTGCGGATTTTTTTGGTAAATTGTTTTAAATACTTCGCAACTTTTCTCAAAAAATGAAATTTAAACCAATGCAAAAGCATCGCGCTTTGTACTTTCAAGTGGCACATAAAGCACTTCAAAGTTAAAATGTACCCACTACGAAATATGCAAACTTTGGTTTTCGGGGGTCTGAGGCGTTAACGGAATCAAACATTTTGCTCGTTTCCCCAACTTTAATTCCAATACAATTCCCACCTAGTAGTTGCTTTCTGTTTCGCATTATTATTGCGCCGGGCTGTCCAATTTGCATTTTAATGCCAGTGCAGTGACGTCGACGTTGGCAGCGCCGTTGACGCCTACCCACCTCAACGCCAACGTCCGTTGGTTGACTTCAATTGAATTTTTTCGGGTATGCGGCTATCTTTGACTTTGGCTGCAGTTGGCCAAGGGGAACCACGAAATATGACGCGCCTGGCCGTTATCTGTAGTTTTTATGTGGCATGCTCTACATTTCGTGTGCAGCATGTTTTATGCATGTGATGGGAGGGGGGGCATAAAACGACAAGAGAGCAGGAGAGAAAGAGTGAACAAGAGAGACAAGGCAAGGACAAGAAAGAAGATGTAAAATAAAACTAAAAACTGCAAAATTTGCAACGGAAGCCGAAAAAACGCGGCTCCTCGAGGTATGCAACAACAAAAAATTGATGATGATGAAGCTGCATGTAGTTTCAACTACACTTGCGAGGGTTGTTCGAAAAAATGGCTAACACTTGGTCTTCGAGAATAATGCTATCTTTACGGTGAATCCGCATGTCTCTCATGATGTTGAAGCTACATGTAGTTTCAACTGCTGTTTCGAGGTGGGTCTAGACAATAGCTCATTTGATCTTCAAAAAGAAACAATATCTCAATTCTGTCAAGAATTACTATTCCCCTCAGGTTTCTGTTAAAGTCTGCAGCAGACGAAATAGAACCTTTATCGACAGCACCTCAGGGAAGACATATGGCCTTCAAAAACAATACTATCTCTTTGACGAATCCGTATTTTTATGATGATGATTTATGGTCTTCTTGTCAAGAACTATTTATCCTCTCAGGGCTCTGATAATGTCTACTGTAGACGAAAAGAAAACTTTGTCGAGAGAATAGAGTTGGTCTTCAAAAATAATAATATCTCTTCTACAAATTTCCGTATTACCCTGATGATGATGAAGCTGCCAGTAGTCTCTAATAAAGGGATCTTAATTCAAAAAATGTAGGAAAGGAATAATTAGCTAACTCTTATGCCAACGTCGGAAGTCTTAGATCTCTATCACAATTTAGAGCTTTTAGTTATTCTGGGGGATTACAATAGCTCTCTTAACATTGTCATACAAACGGATAATGCGGTTCTGAAGACTGTAGAGCTGTTGACTATATCGAAAGCCTGCAATTCCATAGACATTGTCAAAAGCCTGCAGCGTTGTAGACTATGTCGGTGGCCTTGAAGGAATATTGACTGCGGCCGGTAAAACGACATTCCTTAGAGGGCAATTATCTACTTGGGTTTAATGAGGGAACGTTAGGTCACCTTTAAGATGCACACTTATGAATCTTTATTGAAAAATCTTCTCCTGGAGAAAAGGATTCTATTGAAATTTTAATACTTCGAACGTAGATAGATTTTTATATTGCTAATTTAAAGTGTTACCTTTCCATTTTTTACTCTCCAGCCTAAGAGTAACTACTTAACTGACTACTACAACTTTTTTGTCTCTGCAGAATTGGTTAAGTATGCAGTTCTTCCCGTACTGAGTACCGATTCTAGCTGAGAGAATGCACTTCATTTAAAGAGCGGGTGCTAACAGTATACAACGACTCGAACTTAAAAAGAGCTAAAGAGTGCATCTTTTCTAATGAGATGTTGAGAGAAGTTTTCTTTTCGCCCTCCCAACAATTATTATAAGTACATCCAACAAAAGATATAGAAAAATTAAAGCTATTTGAAAATATAAACTTCGTATAAGGCAACGAATATGCAAATGATCTACATTTATAGTTTTAAGATAATAAAGCAGTTACAAGAGTGTTCTTTCTGCAGAAATTCCAATTCTAGTTGGAAGATGGCAAGGAGGAGTCAAGGCAGAAGCATTCGTCCTAACTTACAAATTATTCCAGTAGAAAACTCGACACAAGGTCATCAGAAATATTATATTCTATGAAAAATGGATAGAGGTGGATATATATAAAATTCATTGATGTTGAAATATATAAATTAGCTTTTAGGTTGTTATTGTAGAACTCTGACGGAGAGAACATAAGGGATTACTTCTCTAGAATGAATTAAAGCAAATAAAGCCGTAGTCCAGGGAAAGAAAAAATTACCGCATTTCCAACCAAAGGAATTGCAGGTTTTCGACACGACACCAATGTCAAGTATATCAGAGAAGACACAAAAGTTGCAACAGCTCCTATCTCAGGTGTTATCAAGTCTCCTTTTGACATTTTTAAACAATCGCTGCTCGACCATCAGGCCAATGTTATCAAATCCTCAGAATAGTTAATAGAAAGGTAATGGAGGTAGGCATGCTTTGTGATATCGCTTGAGTACAGGTATTGTTTTTAATAATTTATTTTTTCTCCGCAGAATAGACTCGAACTCTTCAAGTAAGCTTTGTCCAGTCTCAGATCGATATAATAACATCGATAGGGCACTAATTTAACTAGTAACTTCTTTAACTGGAAAGTCATTTTCAAGACAGTAAAATACATTGAAAGATTTTGATTTTGGTATATTTCTGGACTTGCGCCACATTTTTCTGTGAATCTTAAAGTTTTTCTTGTTTTATTACTTGAGCCATAATCAGCGGTTTATATAGTTTGGGGTCGGAAAAAATATTTATTTTGAAGACTTCGAAACTTTTGATTCCACCCACGTTTATCTCGCGTTGCTACAGCTCAGCCTTGGCGCTGGCATATGGAATGACTGGATATCTAAAAACTTGAAGTTTTCTGCGCTTTTCAACTTTAAGCAGAGGGTTAGCTCAATGCAGCTTTCGAGGATGCAGGCGCTGACGACGTTTCTTCAAACTGTTTATTTTATTTGCTGTAAGCAATGCAATAGCATTTCCCTCTTGGACTTCCCTCTTGGTATACTTACCTCCGTCAATCTTTCGAGGTGGCCTTAGGAACCCGCAGCTATCTGTCGTCGCCTTTCAACGCATGGGCGGCATGTGATTTTTCTTTTTTGCTGTGGATTTTTCTTTTATTTTGTTGTTGGCGTTGCTGTTGTTGTTACTCTGTTACTCTTCTTGAGCGTGGAAATGCGATTTTCTTGTACGTACAACATTTTTCTCCACTTACACACACTGAGACACACACACATATGCAGATTTGCTAAAGCCAACATGCCACGTGCATTTTGTTATCGTTACATTGTACCCTTGCCGCTGCCTTTTTTTCCCCCCTTTTTTGGCCACATTTGTCATGCTTGCCTCTTGCAACTTTTTACTGCATTTTTTGCGGCGCATTAAGCAAATTTTCTTGCTTGTTCTCAATGCTACTCCACATTTCTCGATTCTCTTTTTTGGTTTTGTTGTTTATTGCTCATTCCTCTTGTTTTGTGGGCAATTATCTTTCAACTTCTGTGTTTGTTTTTTTTTTGGCGCTCTTCAGGCTCTTTCTCTCTCTCCCTAGCGCTTTCTTGATTGACGTTTGACGTTTAAATGCCAAATTAACTGCCAGCTGCCTTTCAGTTTTGTTTCTCTCATGCCAGTAAAGTGCTCTCTGCTTTTTCGTTGCTCTGCTGCCACCGCTGCCACTACGGCCGTAGTGCACTTCTCTTTCGCACTTTCAAGTTTTGCGGCCAACTTTTTGACTGAGCCGTAAAAGTTGAAGAACTCACAGCTGCGACACGGCATCGAGCAAAGTGCCAACCAAGTGCTTCTTTCTCTAATGAGCAGCGAAAGAACTTTTGCTTTCATTGCTTTTTGGTCGCCAAATGGCAGCCACTAAACCGAAAACACTAACCAACCGAACTCACACCACTCCAAACAGCTAAACAGTATTAAAAGTAACTTTTCTTCGTTTGAAACAAACAATAAAAAAAAACAACTATGTTAAGATGATGGAGATGATGAAGCTGCGAAAAAGTTAATGTCAGTTGTACCAAATATTATGAATGCTATTAGGCAGATACTATGCCAAGTATAAGTAATTTGAAAGCATTTCAAGCAACACCAGAATTATCATATACATAAGTTTTATTTTGTGGCCGAAGAAGGAACTTAAATTCTAATAAAAAAAATCTGTAGTTCTTAGGTTATAAAAGACCATACGCAGAATAGTAAGTAACTATTTTTGGCTGTTTTGTTTTCAGACATTGATAAACTTAGAGCGCATCGAGAAACTGGGACATTATGTTCTCTAAAATAAGAAGTTTATGAACTAGTTTGACATATAATAAATTGCGGTTTGGGCTATATATTAGTTTTGTGGAAAGTCTCCCGGTATTTAAAACAACGCAAAAAGTCAATTCTCCACGAATAAAAAGTAATTATTTTATAATCCTTAATAAATATTCAACCATGTAGTGGCATAATCAGTGTAGTTGGTTCAGACTAAGTGAGTAAGGTAATCATTGCTTAATCAAATTTCAATTGAAAATGATCTCGTTTACCTAACTATATCATTATATTTTACCTTAGGTTTTTATGGTAATAAGGAAAATCAGCGCCAGATACATAGAGAGACTGCATTCAAACTGCTGGATAACACCCGAACCACAAAGAGACTTAGCAGAACAGACCCTCTAGACCTACTTATAAAAGAGGCTTCATCATTATTTAACTCTACAACCCGGGATTGGTTTTGGTTTTCTCAATAAATCTTCTCCTTACTTCCAGCTTTTCGTCTCATCGTCAAATATGTTGAATTAGATGCTTTCTTGGTCGACCGCTATTTCTTTTGATGAGTGGTGTGTATGCCAACACAAGCTTTTGTGCTCTATTCTAGTCCATCCATAGAACAAGTCCCACCCATTTTAGCTTCTGGGATTTGATGTATTTGACTACATCTTTTCCATGGTTTAGGCTCAACAATTCGTCATTGTTCCTTGGAATGTAGTCACCGCCTTATGATGGAAATATAAATTCTTAGCTTGCATGCTCACGATAGCAGTTTTGACGTGGATTTTTCGTTGTGCGCGTAGTAGGTTTCTTTAGCAGATACAGTCCGATATTGTATGTCCCTTGCGCTGTTATCATTGCTTATCAACACACCCAAGTATTTAAAGTTCTTAACTGCTTCGAAGTGATAATCACCTAGGCTGAGATTTCGTGGTCTTCTTCTCTCGACTCGAGGGTTAAACTTTCTAATACCACGACCCCTTTCTTAAGGCAATAGTACCCATTTAAAAATCTAAAACGAATTCTTTTCAACAATTTAATAAATATTTTTACCCAAAAAAAATCGACATTTTAGAGCTGTTCTCCTTCATAATAAAAACAATTTGAAATATTATCATGCTTGACGATACTAGCGCTTCATACATAACTTTTTGAGTAAGGAAAGCTATGAACATTTATTATTCTATTTTTTCATTCTTGTATTTTTATCATTAATTAATTAATTTCCCAAAAAAGCGTACTCTCTTAGGACTGGCTGTCACTTTAGTGTTCTTGAAGCTTATACTGATGAGACTGTTTCGAAAAGGATGTTGTTGAAACGCTCTTGTTTTTTTAATATTTACAAAAAACAAAATTATCTTAAGACTCTTAGCAAGCTAAAACATTCTATAAAATGAGATTCATAATCATCATTTCCCTAATAGAAGCACTTAGATTCGTATTACCAGATTTTTTGAGAAAATTGGGCATTGTGTGCACTTTGTACCTTAAGTTGATATGAAATAAGAGTCAAGACACTACACTGCAAATTTTGGCGAATTTCGTTAAAGATTTTCTAAGTTTGAAGGTTAAAACTGTAAATTTGATTTCACTTAAAAAAAAGGATATTAAAAATAGGACAGTTTTGATCAAACCATGACAGTCTGGGCCAACTGTTTATTTTAATATTAATACATAAATTTCAGTTATTAAGGAACGAGCTAATACATTTGAACTCAAACTTGGGCTCAAAGAGATGATCAGCATTATAAAAGAAGGGTCATAATTCACGCTGCAAATCTTCCCCCAATTATAAAAAAGCAATAAAGCAGAGAAAAATCTGGAATGTGTTTCTTCAACTAGTATGAAGTTTTTTTTTAAAATGTAATAATATTTTGAAATAAGTTACGAATATTACCGTGCAATACGTTCATCTTCGAAAAAGAATTGAAAATAAATTTATTAATCTGTAAACAAAAAACAATGTAGGCTGATTGTGATAAAACAACCTAAGTCGTTTTGGAATAAACTAATTTATGAGGGCTGTCATCCAGCGATATATAGTACTCCTAAATATGGCTCAATGAAATAAGAGAGTATTCCCCTTGACTATGTTGTCATCGCTGCAAAGGCGGAGTACAGAGACATGTCTATTAATAGCTTTTCAAAGACAATATGGACCTATAGTTCTTGGCCGAATCTGCATGGCGGTGTCTTACATCAATAAAGATAGGCAAATAGCGCCTCCTTGCTGGTAATGCCTATTTTAACCAAATCCACTTCTGCTGATGGGTGGGTTTTAGAGGCGAATTGGCTACCACTACTTCACCGATGGCCACTACTCATAGAGATACATCAGGTTAAATCAAATTTAGGATATAATTTGATAATAATCCTTATACTAAGCACATCAGCACCCCACTTCAGATCTGTCTCTTCAAAATCTCAACTTCAGACTTATAATTCGTGCTTCTATATTTTTCACCTATTGGCGGACATTTTGAGTTTGAGATTATTGTAAATTTAAAACTTTACTTCCAAATTTAGGATTAACAATCTAAATTTGTATTCTTATCCTAAAGCTTCACCTTGAAACTAGTGATATACTCTATGGACTATGGAAGTCTATGAATTTTTCTATGGAAATAGAAAAGCTGCAAAGATTTTTAATTTTTTCGAAATCAAAACTTTTGGTGCCTTAAGTTCACTTATCGTTATAGCTACACATCTCGATTTGGATCATATAATATTATTTGCTTGGAATAACTTTATGTTTTTTCGACTTGAGCATAGAAGTCATAAAACGTTTCGATGCATTCAATGCACAAGTATAAACTACTCAACGCAATCTTAAAATATAAATTTCCTCCACAGCTGCAAAGGTTTTTTAATGCAAAGTGGCAACGCCACGTCATGGTAGTAACATTAAATATAGAGCCAAAGTTTATGCACTGGCAAATGGCAAACTTTATAACAAAGCTAATATACCATCTCTGCAAGGGAATACGAAATTTTTAAATATCAATAAAAACAAGTTCTTGCGTGCAACGCGCGTGGCATATTGTTAAAAGTTACCAAAGACGCAGCTGTATATGTTGCAACTATATGCATATGCATAAGTGCGTATAAAACTGTGAGTGTATTTGTGCTGGAGCTTGTTTGTGTGTGTGTGTGTGTGTGTGTGTGCGAGAGTGTGTGTCAAGTTAACGAAACAGAAAATGAAGTAAAGGTAAGGCAGAGCAAGTTCAACTACATAAACAAGTCACGTGTGCAACGTGTGAAGCGCAACGAAATGCAAAGTGCAGAATGTAGAAGGATCGCCGGGAGTGAGTGCAGTGTGTGTGGCAACGCCAACGTCGAGTACCCACAACAGATGCCAAGTTGTGAAGTACAAGAGGGAGGTAACAGCAAAGCATTATGAGAACAGCAGCCAAAGCTAGTCGGTGGAGTACAGAGCATCAAGCAGAACAAACAATAACCTGGCGCGCTATTGTTTTACCTGATAGACATAGAGATTGGGTGTGTGTGTGTGTGTGTGTGCGTTGTGGAGACGACCGCTGTGAGTGAAGAAGGCAAGGTTGCCGTCATCGTTGCATATTTTACACCATGTGGCAACGCTCGACGCAAGAAGCTATGCGTAAGAGAAATAACCGCAATGAAAAACACAAAAAGATTTACTTCTTTGCTTGAGTTAGCGCAAAGTGGGATGGCGGGGCTGAAGTCCAAAGAACTGATATAAAAGCCCGTGTAGCGCTGATATATAAAGCATAATGGCTGCACGGTACTGGCGCTTGGCAGGAGTCTGGCAACATCGGCGCAGCTGGCAGTAAAATAGTAACTGACGGCATGCAAATTTGTTTGCATTCTACAATACAGCTGCAAAACACAAAAGCAACTGCAACAACAGCATTTGCAACAATAACAAGTGAAACAACAACAGCAACAACAAACATAATAACAAAAACAACAACTACAACAATTGGTGCAACAATGAGCAGTGCCACCATTGGCAACGAAAATGGCAATGCAACCTGCTGGTTTCTTTTTATTATTATAGCGAATGGAATGTATCAAGCAAAACGCCCATGGCATAAACAATCACTACACTGAGCGAAAAATTAACTTAGTTTCGCATCGTTAAGTCAAAGATAAGCTCTTTGCAAAAGAAATATTGAGAAAAGATAATAATCTACAGTGAATGCAATGCGGTTTGACTGACATAAGTTGTTCCGTAAATTCTGTCAGAAACTATAGAGTTGCGCATTGTTTCAACTTTAAATGGTCTACCCTGTATGAGTATTTAGCATGGATGCCCCAAGATTAAATATGACATGGACGCTGTTATAGGAGGGTATGTGATTTTGCTTGTAGTTCCTTAAGTTCATTTTCTGTTCTGAGCATAAAGCTCTGCTCATGTTGCAATATTTTATCATAGAAAGGCGTTTAATAATTCTGTTCAATCTTACTATCTAACTAGAAAATTGTCATTTCAGTATGAGCATTCCTCAAAAAGACGCACACTTTAACTCTTCCAACTTCTGGTGGTAGTACCATGATTTTTTGCATTTTCATATCCTATCCCATACTATTCTTCCTTTCCCACTGACTATGTACTTGCATATTTTCTTTAAAAAAAGTTTCATTTATAAAATGTAACACTTTTTTTATAAATTTATATATGGCATGGACGGTGTTATAAGAAGGGTTTCAATAAGCCTCTTTTCCTTGCTCCTTCCTGTTTTGGAAATTAGGTATTAGTGTGCAAATATATATAAACATATAAACAGAAGTTCGACTTACAAATCTCTCCCATCCAAATAATCGTTTAACTATGAGCATTTCTAAAAATAACGTATACCTTAACTTTTTCAAGTTCTAGTGGTGGTACCCAGATTTTCTGCATTTCCATATCCTATCCCAAGCTATTATTCCTTTCCCACTGACAATCTACTTTCACATTTTTTTAAAAGTAAGCGTACTTTTTATAGCATGTCACATTATTTTGATGAGTATTATTTTTTTATTATTCTTTGCTTTTCAAATTTTAATAACAATAAACTTTTAAATAAAACAAAATTAAGGCCTTCGAATTTATTGTTTTTTAACGATAGCAACCTCTTTAGTACAGTACTAGTACATTTTCCTATACCACAAAAGTTTATACGTTCCGAAAAAAGCTCAATCTTTAATTATTCTCGTAAAGATTTGTATAATAGAAGCATAACCTTTATCTAGGATAACCCAGTTATTGGTTGACTTCGGTAGCCTACGCACCTCTAAGTTCGTATATCTTTGGTTTGACTTCCCACTACAACACTGGTACATTTTTCTAGCACTGACACAGCTGTCAAATAAACTTACCTAATTATTGATAGAGTTATCTCCAGGCTCTCGCATTAGGGCAAAGACAGCATAGCCAATAAGAATACATTTATTTTATTTGAACCTATAGATCGTCGAAGTATCTCAACCTGTTTATTTACTCCAAAGATATACAAATTTTCAAAAATAAAAATCCCTATAATATTTTTAGAGCTTAATTTTTTGAAAAAGTCTAGTATTTTCTTTACTTAACAATAATCCGGGCGTTTTTAAGTATTTGGGGGGCTAGCCATATGCTTTTTTCACTTACCAAACCCAACATCGTTCGCTGCGCTTATACTTAGTTTATAATATAAATATTTACATATTTTCTCATTATTAGTGATGATATAGATCATTTTTGGGCCAAAAATCTGAGTTAGCATATTCCACCTATGCAATATTGAATTTTACTGGTCGTTCTCTTCTGGCTTTCACATTTTAAGAATAATTTTTTGACTCGGATCAACTGACGCACATATATAATTTTAGGTACTTTTGTTTTTGAAAACCTAACTATATTGGGATAATATATAAAAAATATTTTAAAAATTATAAAAGATGAAAGCTGATGGAGTTCACTAGAGTTATTGTATGACTCGTATCAGTTTATGCACATGAATAATTTGAAGTTCCATAGTTCGTATATAGAGGTACAATTGGCATATCATAATATATTAAAATGATTCCCTTTCAATATGGTCAAGGCTTCAAAAGCGGAGCATACGACGATTTTCGTAGGTAAAAAGCGTCTATCTGCTAGCCATATCACTATATATATGGTATATCTCAAAAAAATACTGAACAAATAGAAGCAAGTTCAGGAACTACGAAGTTAAGTTGTTAAAGACAATAACACACCAAGAATCTTTTTGTTCAAATTATTTAGCATAAATTTGCGAATAAATAAGATATTATTCAACGTAGAATTTCTGATTTAAAATCAAATGCTATATTCCATTTGTATTCGGCATTCGGCTGGTTGCTGTTAGATGTAATTTTCGCTAACTAATTAGCATCATGAGATCTTTCTTCTTAATCACGCTCGAAGAATAAGTCAATTCCATGTCATTATTTCCACTTTAATTACAACTTCACATACAGTAGTTCAATTTGTGCCCAATAATTTCGTGAAAACTAAGCTGCGTTCCGCGTTCTTCATTTTAAATACTCTCTCCAGTCTTTAACTTGCTGAGTCTTTAGAAATTTTACTTCCAATAAGTTTGGCCTTTGAGTCCGGCATTCCCGCTTGCTGCACATTTTTCATAAAAAGCTGCACTAAGGGTCTTGTTTCATCTGCATCCACAGCATGTTGCCAGCCTGGTAGAGCGTCACCAAAAAACACACGTCTATGGTGCCTTACAGGATTGTTTTGTCCACCTCTATGGAATATACAGTGACGCAGCTGACAGTTTGTGCCGTCATCATCTTCAGCTTTATGTTTCCGACGTAATTGTTGCAGCAACGTTAATGGAAATCGGATGCGCTGCATATGCGGCATTATACAATGCTCCAAGTCAGTTAAAACAAAACGTGGAATTTTGCGAGATAAACCGAAAGAACCAAAAAACTGTTTAACCATTTTCTTTCTAGCGTTTGAATAACTCGTAATTTAAAAAAGTAATCTAAAAAATTTATATAGTTTGTTGTCAAAAGCGACGTTTTTAGCTAATATGACTCGAATCGGTTTTGGAAATTTTTAAGGAAAATTTACTTGAAATGGCAAAATTAAAGTTTTTCTAAAACTGGATGCGTTAAGAGACAACAATATGGATGCTAAAGAAAATGCAAATTTAGAACAGAGTTTTTTTTTCAAATACCGGAAATCTAACTTTTTCACTTATATAATTTCGCGACTCAATATATAAGTGAACCCGCATGGGCTATGCTGGATTAGTACTTCGCACGCCTACATTTGCCTAGAACCCAGAGCAACAACTGTAGGTTCCAGAAATACGCCAATTCAAACGGAAACTCAGTTCAGAGCGTACAATGGGTGCATTTTAGTCAGTCATCAGGGTAATCGTTATGCGCGTTGCGGTGTCAGTCCCATCGAAGGCTCAGTTCGGTCTTCCGGCCAATTCTACATCATAAGTTGAAGTTTCTACTTTAATTTTAAATTTTTTAATTTTCAAAAGGGAATAACAACTGCTCGAGTAGGAGCTACCGTTTATAGCTGCATCCGAACAGCGGTACGGAGCCTGTCTTTGTTTATTTAGCAACAAAAATTAAAAATACATTTTTCTATAAAGGCTTCATAAATACAAAATAAGTCTATTCCCCTTGACTCCGGTCATCGCCCTCAAGGTGGATCATGTAGGTATCTCTTACAGGAATCGACAGTTTAAAGTCGAATACGAACGCGGTTTTCCTACGGAAATATCGTCTATCTGCTAGCCATACCACTGCTAGGCAAATGCACCAGTGCTGCTGGGTGGAGGCGAACCAATCTGCCTACCTTCTTGGATACATCAAAAAATTTAGGCTTACAAATCCTATCATCTACTACTTACTTTGTAAACTGTCGGAGGTTGTTATATTTCAAAATTATGGAACAAAAGTCACCTAATACTTAATTTATTTCTCCATATATTTCCCAGATATGATCCATTATAATAGCGATTTTAAGCTATTTTGATATGTTTAAGGTATTTACTTGATTATTTAAGCTTTCAAAATGCCGGATTTACTTAAAGGCATATACTTTTAAATTATCTCTCTTTTAAGCGATTCTAAAACGTGCGACATATTTATTGGATTTTAAAAGTTTAGATAGAAGATAATATTACTAATATAAAATTAATTTTTTTATTTAAAAATAAACAAATAATTAATATGCGTCTTCAAAGTTACTTTTAATGCAATTTGGGTTTAAATTTATAATATATAGCGAGCGATTGTCATTCGTTCAGAAGAAATATAAATTTTGTTGCCAAATATTTGACGCGATTGATAAGTCATATATTATCTAGGTCGCTTATAATGATTCTCGCGAAACAAACATAAATTTCTTTACCCAATAATTTAAAAAAGCTGCTCTTGTCGTCCATCAGTTTGAAGTTTTTTTTTTACAAAAGAAAAACGACTCAAATGAGCTGCCAGAATCAAGCTTCTAAAGAGATTGTCCCCAAGACATATCAACATAAAAAGATTATTTTCTGCTTAAAATAAACCAATTATCATATATTAATGAGGGTTTCCAAGTCTATTACAGAGCCAAGTCGGCTCAAAATGAAAATATAAGTTGACAAAATTAAAATTTCTCGTCAACGAAACAACTAAAATGTTAGATTGTTATAAAAAGTAAGCAAAACGACTTCTAAGTTATGGCAATCGTGGCTTGAACATACTGTGAGTTGAAAGTTATAGAAATAGAAATATTACAATTTTACTGGCTATACATATTCAACTTTTATAATAAATTATACATAAATTATGTTCGTTATGCATTAGACGATCTTTTCGCTTCTTATGCGCAAACTATAATAACATTTACGATTTCCCTATCTTATAAAATATCATATCTTTCTCTAACTTGAACGCTCTATTCAATTCTTCTCTTTCTATATCTTGATCCGCCAAATCGAGCATCTTTAATTAATCACGAACTATGAAAATCCATAATTGGTCAGCACTTTTGGTTTCTTTATTAATAAATTGTTTAAACTTTTGTTTCATCGTTTACATTGTAAATCCAAGTTCCTCCGCAGTCCCAGATGTTAGACGGTGCATATCTATTAGAAATTCCTCCATCAGGCTAGAGTTACGGATTTTACATCATATTTTTATTATTTAAAATTTCTTAATTTTTGAATTTTAAAATTGTTTAATTATAAAGTCAAGTGGACTTGGTGGACCCCTTAAAACCATCAAAATTGATTTATACGATTTTTAAAATTTTTAAAAATAAACGCTCTACATAAATGTAATAAAAAATCAGAATACCTGCACTAAAGATTCAGTTCATCTTTGGCGATTTTAAGTTTAATTTTAAGTAAAATTTGCAATGAAGTTTAATGCAAAATATAAATAATATAAATGGAAATGGCCATAAGGGACAAGAGAATTAAATAAAAAGTAGAGACTAAGCCAAATAATTGCCTGGACTCTCAATGCGTATCGACACACGGAGAGCCATCTATTGTTAAATTTATAATTCGATATTGAAAAAATCCTAATGTTTCCAAATACAAAACTTAAATTTTTAAGCATACTAATTTAATATTAAATGCAAAATTCTTGTCCAAAGGTTTTTTCAGTAAAAACACAAACCTATATTTACGAAACCACAGCCGTTTCTGCACTAGTAAAACCCAGTGATCTATCAATTCTTACTCTGGCTACATTCCCTTAGTTGTACTCACTGATTTCTCTCAGTGCAGCCCTCCTACACTTTATGGTGTCGTTGTCGCTGCCACAAATGTTTCGCATTGTAAGCGCATAAATTTTGCGGCTTCTTAAGTCGCAAGCAATAAAATAATATTAGCTGCGGCTGAACACGTGACCCTCCTTACTGTGGCGCCCCAAAAAAACTGTGCAACATGAAAATGCAATAGCAGCATTTCCCAGCCATTGGCAATGATTGCAGCTGGCTTGGCTCAAAAAAATATAGCCTGTTCGTTTTTTTGTTGTCTTAGTTTGGCCAAGACAAACGCATTTTTGTGGGATAATTTATGACAATGGTTGACTTTGCAGCGCTTGCTTTATATGTTGCAATAGTGTTGGCCAGTGTTGTACAACGCTGGATGCTAGTAAGGTGCACTTAAAGTTAACAGCCAACACTGTGAGTGTGTTAGGGTGTGCGTGTTTGTTGGTGTGTGCATACGGCTGTCAAAAAAGTTTATGACCAGACATAGTCGTTGTATCTGGAAATGTGGTCGTTACCTTTTGAAGTGTTTCAAGTTATTTATGATCAGCTAGTAATTTAGAACTTGCAAGTAAAATGCAATGCTTGCCAAACTGTTAGCCATGACAAAACGTCAGCAAGTTTGCCAAAGCGCTACAGCTACTAAAGGACATAAAATTGGTTTAACCATTTTAAAGCTATGTTTGAGTTCCAGGAGTAAGTTCACAAAAAATGCTTAAAAAATTCGTGCAGTTATTACTCGAATAGCTGGAGATTATCTTTTATTTTATTTTAGAATTTAAAATGCATTGTAACATTTAGATCTTGACTCTGAATTAGGCATTTACAAGTATGATATCAGATATCAGATATGCTCAGCAGAAATACAAAAATAGCAGAAATTACTAAGTGAGTGCATTCGACAAGCAATTATTTGCAAAAAACTATGTAATTTGAACCATCGAAGTTAAAACAGGCAGGTGGGCTTTTTATGTTGATTATCTGCATTTTAGTAACTGTTTGGGCATGCTACCTGTCATTATTAAACCATTACGTCTTGAAGGTTCTCTCTATGTTTTCTTTGTTTCCATGTCTAATCGCCAAGTTATGGAAATCCACGATCACACTTGTATCTAAATTAAATAATTCTTGACTTCGAAAATCTTGAAATTACAACCTTAAAGTAATCCAAAGCATATATTTTGAAATACAAATTATTTTAAAAGAATCCTAGAAAACTATAACTTCCGCAAACACCTTCTAGGGCCTTATATGTGAACTTGTTAGTATATAGAGCTATTTAAAAATGCAAAATTGTGTAAATTATACTCCAAAACGCTTAATATAAACACTTGATTGGTTTATTATTATTTCTTTGGAAATATTCAGTTAACTGATTTTAACGCAATAAATGGAAGCCTTCAACTATTTTTAGCTACGGAACTGAGCCAAAAGTTCTCATTCGATACACACAACACAACAAATTATTTTAGACTCAGTAGTGCTCTTCTCCATGTACAGACATCTTTAGTAAAAAGCAAAAGATTTATTCGACAACAGAAGAAAATCCAGAGTATACAAAGAAAGCTGCTCTTACACCGATTTGCTCTTTTGATGCTATTTGCTATTATTATTTTTAATAAAAAATATAATATAAGTTATATTTCAAATATAAACAGGAAGGAAATATAACACTGACTGCGTAATTGGCTATGATGTAGTCAATCGATTTTGATCAAATTTGGTATCTTAGATATAAAAATACAAATATTAACCAGCGAACCTTATGCTGCTGAAGGCTTGGTATCAACTGCTTTCATATCGGATATCTAGGCATTAATACAAAAGGACAGTAGGAGATATCAACTTCCCAGTCATTCTGATCATACTTTAGGTTACTTTGAAGTTTGTCCGACTTTTGCAACGAGATGTTACATACATTTCCGGCTTGCACACACTTTATATATTATATCTTATAATGAAGGAACCAAGGGTAAAGAAATGCAATTTGAAAAAGTTTTGGACTCAAGAATAGAATAAAATAGCATACAATTTTGGAAGGCCCTACGGCTTACATTGGCATGTCAGCTGAAGAAAACTTGCAACAATCAAATTTTCTTATTTTTATGAGCTTAATTAGGAGTTCACTAGAAATATTGAGGCATCAAATTGAGTATCAAGACATGGCATCTGAGAGCTCCGCCAATTCTTCTC
The DNA here is from genome assembly GCA_035046065.1 of Chymomyza procnemis. Classification (NCBI taxonomy): domain Eukaryota; kingdom Metazoa; phylum Arthropoda; class Insecta; order Diptera; family Drosophilidae; genus Chymomyza; species Chymomyza procnemis. Next base: position 13,137,787 of record JAWNOJ010000024.1, read on the forward strand.
AAATTGAAAAATGTTCCAATATCTACACTTTGTTTTTGTAGATTTAAATTCAAGAAAAAAAATGATAGTACATTTTAATACCTTTCGATTAAACATTTTTTATTTTTTAACCTAATCACGTCAGTTTAGGCTGTAATCCTAAGTGTTAAGAAAAAATTTAGTCAAAATTACTGCTTAGAGTCAACTGTTGCATTGGCCACAATATGAAACTTTGTAAACACATTGTGCAGCTCTGAGATATTCTGTCATCACGCATGAACGCTCAATTTGAAGCCTAAAAATTTTACTTCCGGCCACAATTTCATTCATAAAAATTTCTGCTTTTTGCAAATTTTGTTCAGCTTCTGTGCCATGTACCCCACTATCAAAGTTATACCTGTTCATAATTTAAATACTGCCTGCTTGCAATTTTTTGGGAAATTTAATTGGATTTATATTATTTGATATGCTTATTAACATTTCTTTAAAATTATAGCATATTTGGCTATCAACATTAAATGAATATTTCAAAAAATGTATTATATAATATTATATTATTGTAAAATACTAAAAGTTGTTTCATTTCTTTTTTCTTACAGGTATGTAACGATTTGGTTTATGGATATGTCTATGCAGTCACAAGGGTTTTAAACATAAACACTAAGTATTAAATTTTTATCCAGACGTTATGGCCAAGTTTCAGCACATTTAACCATAAAAAATCGTGGAGAAATACTAAATAACGTGCAAGATTATGATTGAATTTTAAGAACTTTTGTCTTTTCCTCTTTCTCTTAAGCAAATTAAACATAAAAGTAAAATTTGCTTTTATTATTGAAGCCATGATTTTCTTTTATCAAAAAACATATTGTGTCTTTAAATGTCTTCTAATGTTCTTCAATATCCTCTCTATACTCTATGCTAATTCACTTAAGACAACGAATTTCCTTGTTATCATAGCACTTGACAAAGTTCTTATTCTACGCCTTTTGGTAATCACCTTCTATTATCCCAAGTTGCCTTTAAAAATATACATCAAACAATCTTTTGAGCTTGTTTAAGAGCTTAAAATCAAATAGACCGTCATCAGTTAATATTTCGCAAATTGGGAACGTTAATTGCTTTAAGTTAAAGGTTCAAACTAAAAAGTTACCAGTTAGATTGGGTATTTGAGAAACACCCCAAAGAAATTTATGCATAATTTGAAATATTGCATATATCAGCCAAAACGCTACCGATTAGAGAAAGAAAAAGTTAACGACCTAGAAAACCCTGTAAACTTAAGACAAAGTTCTTATTAATTTATGTAAATGTAAATTATCTTGTACTTTGCTTTCCAATAAGTTCTAGTAACGTTAAAAACATAATAGATATGGATAAATTGACAAATAAAAACCGACAAATTAACTTTTTTAAAAAGGTTCAACTAATTTGAGATAATATATAAATATAATTTATTTGAAACCCTCAATACCAACACAGTCAGCAGTTAATTGAGGAGTCTGTTCAAAAATATTTTTTAATATTTGCTCTTCGGGGCTTAAATTGGGATGCCAACATTCGATTTCCGTTCTATTTTTGTAGACTTCATAAACTCTTACCCGGTTTCAAAAACTTTATCGTACTTCCTAACATTATTTCTGTCATTCAATCCAGAGTAACTCTTTATATTTGATCTCTAGCACTACTATTTTGCAGATCCAACTACGCATTCCACGATTCTCTTCGCGTCTTATGATCAAACTAAAATAACCTCAACGATTTTATATCTTTTGAACGATCTATGCAATTCACCTTTTTCTCTATCTTCACTCATCCTGCTTCGCCAAATCGAGCAAACTTGACCAATCACGAACTACGAAAACCATCAGGTTGGGGATATATTATATTCTTCTCGTTCTTCTTGTACCCCCAAACTAAATGTATTAAAACCAGAATATAATTTTTATTATTTATTTACTTATTTATTTAATATTTACTTATTCTAAAAAATATGTCGAAACATAAATTGGGATCTTCATTGACAATGCGTGTATATTTTCAAAAATTTGAAGCACGAAATAGTAGACGCAAACTTAAAACTTCATTATCTCAGCCCGTGTCGTATTTCTGCAACCCCCCCAAAAATTTAAATTTTTAAATCATAAACAAATGCAAAACATGTATGAAACGCAAAATCGTGCTTATGCAGTGTGAAAAATTTTCACTTTAAGCCGGCTTAGAGCGTATTTTCAAGAGTTCGAAAAGCTACGCCAACAGCTAAGCAATTAATTGCCTTCAGTTATTGTTTACGCACGAAAACTTTTGCTTTAAATGCTCCAAAGAAATCGGGTCAATATAGCCGACACAACTGTACCAACCAACCACAAGTGCAACTGCAGCCAGTAGTCGTACTCCATTCTCAAAAATTCACTCTATCATGCATCCAAAAACTTTGGCAGCTATCAAACTTTGTGCAATGCCCCCAAAAAGTATGCCGCAGGTAACTTAATGACGCCTCATGCATCAACGGCTGTTGGCCTCTGCCGTTGTCTTCTGCCAACTGTCATTATGGGCTCAAAGATAAACGACTTTTCCCAGTCGTTTTACGTTTTTGTGCCTTTGTTTTTTCTTTTTTTTTTTTTTAGTCCCGGACGGAATGTGCAACGCGACTGACTAGCAGAAAAACGGAAAAGATTGCGCTGGAAAAGTTGATATAGAGACAACGGCGTTGACTTTTCATATGGCCCGGTATTTTAGCTGCCTGCCTGTGTGAAGGAAATTTAAAGTTTTGGCTATTAGTGCACGAGTTTTCAAGTTTTTCAAGTTTGCTAGGACAGTGGGGGGGCTGGGCGGCGGCAGGCGACAACTTTAACCGAAAACTTGAGAGACAACATCGAATTGGTGGTTGGGTTGGCTACACGGCAAATGGGTAGACGAGAAGCTGCCAAACCCTGGGTCACACGCTGTTCTATCGATTGTCATTTTGGGGAACTGCGGCAATTTGCCAACATTGCTAAAAGCTCGCAAAAAATAAAGGCAGCAAGCAAAAGAACCCCAAGCAGCACATAGCCCATGTCATCAATCTGTAAAGTTTGTGAAAGAGTTACAATTTTTATTTTTTTTAACGTTTTTTGTGCGATATTATTTTTTTTTGGGGGCAGGCAGAGTAGGTACGGCGGAATGCAAGTGCCAGGACGAGCCCACGCAACAAATTTTTGTTTACGGCATTGTCAACGCCTAATGACGCCGCCATTTTTCATGCAAAATATGCGGCCGGTCGCTTATCCTGCGGCTGGCAGGCAGTTTATATGATATCACATAACCAAGCAGTACAGCAGTTGGGCAAAAGTTGGGCATGCCAAGCAGCCCATCCCAAGGGACCGGAAACGTTTAAGCGGTTCTAACTAGCCCGGTCAAAGGCGATGGCGGCCCATTCGCCAGCCGAAGATAAATTGCTCAACACTGCAAAGTATGCAACACACACACACATACACAAACGGACAGTACGGACGGAGGGGGAAAAAAAAGAGTGTAACTGTAACTGTAACATGGAGCATGCAGCATGTAGCATGTGGCATGTGTGGCTCGTTGGCTGTGGGCGTTGCAACTAAACTGATTTCATGCAATTTGGCTTCGAGCTGCAGGCGTTCGCCAAATTGCAAGGACCGACAGACCGGGGCTTAATCTAGCACACACACACACACCCACACACACACACCCACACACACACACATAGCTGGCAGAATATCAGGGAGAGCAGGATTTGTATGGTAAACACCGAAGTTTTTAGGCTCTTTAGTTGCGCTTATTCGTTTGAATATGATAAATATTAATTAATTAGTAAGTTGTAGTTACTTAACGAAATCTTGATCGTTTTTGATTTCGAGTTCAGTAGTTGCACTCTTATATCTGTTTCTGAATGATTTGTATTTAAGATGTTTTGAAAGATCTTGATGCATTTATTTATTTTTTTAAAGAAAAAGTATTAAAACTGCTTGCTTTTCAGCTGATTTTGTTAGATCTAGAATTTTTCTATGAAATAAACTGCTTTTAAGTATTCGGAGCCTTATATTTGAGATACTGTTCCATTTCCAAGCGTTGTGTATTGGATATATATCGAATCGAACTTAACGCCGTTTCGCTGTGTCAAAAAACGATTTAGAAATTTAATCAAAAATATACTTTTCATTTCATAATTACCAATTGCAGTTCAGTATTCCCAGAAGTATCAGTAATATTTAACAAACAAAATATATATATAAATATATATAAATACTATTCAAAAAAAATCTTGGAATTTGAAAAATTTTAAATATATTCCGATTCTAAAGTTTTAGAAAACACTGATTTCCGAAATGTTTTATATCGATCATCATAAATGAATTTTAGGAATTATTTCGCTTTCGAGTTTGTCAACTTTATGTGTAATTATCAGGTAAACTCAGATGCTGGTTTCAATGGGAACAATAATAGTCGAGACTATCTATTCCAGTCGGAGGCGCCAGTAACTAGCGCTGAGTATACTAATATTATGTTAGGATCTCCTAGCGTGAGTAAAGTTCGGAATGCATAAGCAATATAGATATAATATTTGGACCAAAATTTAAATTTCGATTTCAACAAATTTTTGTAATTTACTTTTTTAGAAAATTTTTTGAATAACGAGAAAGATTGTAATTTTTTCTTATAAGGAGAAGGATTTTAAACTTTTTTATAAGGAGATAGATTTAAAATTTTTTTATGAGAAAGATTTTTTTGTATATGAGAAGAAAGATTTTAAATTTTTCTTACAAAAATGATATACAATTTTTCTTATAACTACAATTATTTTTAATACTTTTATTAGAAGAAAATTCCTTAATTTTTTTTGTGAGAAATATTTGACATTTCTCTTATGAGGTGAAAGATTTAATATTTTTTTTTAGGGGAAAGATTGTCAATAAATCTTATTTGAAGAAAGTTTTTTAATTTTTTTATTGTGAGAAGATTTGACATTTCTCTTATGAGGAGAAAGATTTTACATATTTCTTATGAGTAGAAAGATTTGACATATTTCTTATGAGGAGAAAGATTTGACATATTTCTTATGAGGAGAAAGATTTGACATATTTCTTATGAGGAGAAAGATTTTGAATTTTTCTTATGAGAAGAAAGATTTTATTTTTTTTTTATGAAAAGATTTTCAATTTTCTCATGGGGAGGAAGACATAAAATTTTTCTTATGAGGAGAAATATTTGACATATTTCTTATGAGGAGAAAGATTTTGAATTTTTATTATGAGAATAGAGATTTTGAATTTTTTTTTAAAGAAAGATTTTAAATTTTGCTTATGAAGAGAATAAAAGAGAAAGTTATGGTTGTCTAAATTTACTTTTCAATGATTTTTGATGATATGCAATTGACAGATTTCAAAATAAAAAATTATGTTCTATGGAATATAAGACTTTGACTTTATGCCCAAAATATTAAATGAGAAATATATCAAACATTTAATTTTCAGCAGAAAATAAAGGCACAAAGAAAGAATCTAAAAAGCCTATACCATTCGGAACGTCCTATAGATCATGGGATTGCAAACATTTACTATTTAAAATAAACAATTTGATTCGATAATTGCTTTCTTTTTAATCAAAATTCAAATTGAGTTATGAAACTCACGCGTGGAATAATAATTAAAACGATATACCTTCAATATAAAATATTTTTAGATTTCGCACTCTAATTCTTTATTTTCAATCGTAATTTTTCGTTTTAATGGTCCAGCAAATGTTGCAAAGCTAATTCGTTAGAATTTATATTATTTTGCATAAATCAAACGAGCTAAAGGCCATAAAAATATTAGTAAACAACATTGACAAAAATATTCTTAATTTATAACAACGTTATGTGAGTTTTGTTTGCTAACATTTTTAAATTTAATTTATGAAGCCAACATCAGGCCGCGACATATTTCATAATATATTTGGGCTTGATGTTATTGTTTATAAACTTTTTTGTTCGAAAAATTTGAATTAATAAAAATTAAAATATTTTTAAAATACAATAATTTGTCAAAATTGTAACTTATTTTAATGCCATTTAATGTTAATTGATTATTTAAACTAAACTTTTATTTAAAATAAATCTATTTAACCTTAAATATTGTTGGAATTACTTTCCTGATTTACAGACTAACAGACCTGCCTTTATTTCATATAATCGTGATTCCTATAGATTGCAAAATAAAAATAATGCCCTCAGTTCAATGTTGAGCAGCACAAACTTAAGTTTGTAGAAATTTTAAAACTAAAAAGTTTATCCCAATTTTAAAATCGATAAAAGTTCATATCATTAAATTAACAACAAAAAAACTAACTCCTAGCAGTTCGAAACTTAAATGTAAGTATAGAAAAATTCCTTTTGAAACAGCATATAACTTCCATGTGATGGACTTAATTAAGATAGATTTAAAAATCTAACTCCTTGCTCCATCCTTTGGCTGGCCTTTCCCCATAACAACCAATTGTTTCTCAGCCTGCCCTAAGATTGAAATGTGACAGATTTAATTGAGATTGATTGTTTTAAAACCAAGTTCGGATCAAGTTCTGATAAGGCTAAGCAATATTAAGTTAAGGCAAAAAGATGCATCAATTTGTGGGCCTTTTCCAACACTATTTCGCAAGTGTCTCTCAAAAAGCAGCAAACTCAGTGCAAGTGTAAACAAAAATGTGACCAGCTCACTTTAGGTCACATACGACTATGAAATACGCTTATACTACTTTTTTATTTAAATATTTTTTTGTTTTTAAATTAATAAATTATGTTTTCTTACTCTTGATGTTGTACAATTATTTTTTTAATTTATAGTACAATAATTTTATTTAGTATTTGCAAATTTCTACAAAATTAAAAAATCTATATTATTAAGTAGGATGTTAAATATTGAAAAAAATATTTGATAAATTCTCTACACATATAATAAGTGTACATATTTATAAATAAACATTACTTTTGAAAAAACAACTAAATTATATTAAATATTTTTCTAAAATAAATGTACCAATTTGATTGTCAAACACTTCACTTGTTTTCCAAGAAGCAAATCTTCTACAGCAAAATGAACGTAGTAGTATATTCTACTCTCAATAAAAGTTTGCTTTCGGTAAATCAGATAAAATGTTTATTTAAAAAAATACTAAACAGAATTATTTAAAAAATAAATTGAGAATTATGTTTCGGTAATTATTCACTTAGTCAGTCTATGAGTTTTATATCAATTAAATATTGCAGATATCTTTAAAAGTTAAAGAAATCTTTTAAGCTTTATTTTAGAAATAAAGTTAGGTTGGCTCGAAATAATAAAAAATAAAGGAAACCAAACAAGTCGGTCAAATGTCAATAAAATCTTTAATTCAAAGACCAAAATATGTTTGGATAGGTCTCAGGATAATGCAAAACAAACAAAGACAAATCACAAATAACTTTGGAATACCCAAGCAGCCTCACATAGAGGAAAGCCAGCAAAAAATCGTTGCGGAAGTATGTCCTTATGCAAACGTACATTATTATTTACAAAAATATTAATATATTATTAAAATTAAATATTTATACGTAAACGTTACATAAAGATAGATGGATCAGAATACAGTATTTTTTCTCAAAAACAAAATAATAAGAATTTATTCTTTTTTTTAATAAATTTAACAAGAAACAAAAAAAAGAGTGAAATTGCCTTTTATTGTAAAAATTTATAAAGTACTGCACACGAAATTTTATAATAAATTAACAAAACTAAAAATGGAAAACTGAGACACAAAATAAAAAAAAAAATATAGATTAATAAAATTAATTTTTTTAAAAATTTGAGTATCAAAATACAAATATTATTTTTTTAATTTGAAATATTTTCATAATATATTTTTTTATTCAGTAAACTTTTAATATTAATTTTTTTTTATTTATATATTGCTTGTAAAAATAATAATAATGAGTGAAAAACAGAGAATATAAGAAATTTATAATCTTTTAAAAATAAATATTATATGTAAGTGAAAAAAACAACATAAATAAAAAAAAACAAAAAAATTATAAAAAAAATAAAAAAATAAATCAAATGTAAATAATAAAAAAAATTAAGAAAATAAAAAAAAAAGTTTTAAAAAAATCCAAAAGAAATTTAAAAAACATAAAAAAAATGTAAATTAAAAAAAAAATTTAAAAAGAAATATATAAATAAAATATAAAACCAATTATTTTTAATTAAATGAAGTGTGTAAAAAATATTTGTTTTTAATGAATCAATAAATTCAATAGTTTTTTTTATTAAATTTAAATATAAAATTATTTTTTTTTATTATTTTTTTGTTTTAAAGAAGTAAAAGTAAATACTCAATAAAGACAAATAATAATAACAATTATTTTATTTGATAGCTTGATTTTTTTGATTGTAATTTATCTTTTTAATGATTAAGTTCTCTTTCAATTAAATTTTTACTATACAATTTTTTTAAATATATTTTTTTAATATCAATTTCAATAAGAAACATAGCTTTTATAAGTAAAATGCAGAGCAATTGTTCTCTCTAAAATACATTAAGTTTAATTTATTTTTCTATTTGGCAACAAACTAAATAGTTTGACACAATAGATCTATAAATCGCGGTACAAATAACCCCCAATAATAATAATAAGTTAAATAATTAGATTCCCAAATTGATACTAACTAAATAAAATCCTTTATTTAAGTGTATATGTTAAATTCTCAGCGTTAAGCTGTAGGAACTTTTCTTATAAACCGTTTTTAATTTTTGTTTAGAATACTCAGCCGATTATAATAGAGTCACAGAAATATGAAAAGAAACAAGGATCCGAGCCCTCAAACGCCAAAACAACTTCCAGCTACTCGTTTTTCGAATATAAGTTATCCAAGATATCGGAAAATAATAAAGGAATATTCCAAATCGCAAGTTTAGATAGCTATATCTAAACTTTTTAAAAATTTTTAAATCGAACATCTCGAAAAATTACCTATTATTTCGAAGTTTCCATCGATTCCAATGTCACTTTCCCAGTATAAGTTTTGCAGACGTATAATCCTCAAAAATTGTATTTTCCATTAAACTTTACAGATAGGATCAAATCTACTTCGTTCTTTTCCCCAGGCTAATTTGTTTCCTGTAGCCACGACAAATCCACATTCTTTCACACGAACTTAAGTTACCCTTGCTGGCCGGGTTACAGGGTATAAACAGTTGCAACAACGGCAACAACAGTCGGAAAAAGTTTAACAGTAAATTTCAGTGCAACCATTTTGACTTCCTGGCACAGTTTTTTCCCTCTTTATATGTAGAGCTGTCTAGTTGATAGCAAAAGCAATGTTGTAATTTCGGCTCAAGGCCAATAAAGCAGAGCCGGGCAAACAAAGAGCGTTGCCAGAGAGTTAGATATAAGCTGTGCGATAGCAAGCTGGGGTTTGGGGTGCCGAGGCAGACCATAGCCGTTTGGGGCAAGGCGTTTGGAACGGAAATGGCCAAAGCCAAAAATCAGAGCATAAGTGAAAACTTTGGCCAATTAATGGCATCATTGAATTTCCACTTGACTTTTTAGCTGCCAACTGAATTGCTGGACCGACTGGACGAACCCAGCTATTATTTCTGAAGTTCTCTTGTTTTTTTTTCTATTTTTTTGCGGCATTGCTCACTGTCGATGACTGGCACGGTCATCCAATTTTATTTTGAAATTTTTCAATGTGCATTGGTGTGTGTGCGGTGTGTGTGTGTGTCTGCGTGTTGGTAAAAAGTTTTCCCAGTGAAAAATGGCCAAACGCATAGATCTTGGCTCGCGCTTGGTTGCGGCGGCCGTGCCACTAGGAGTTTGAGCTGGGATAAAAGTGATAAATGAATTTTCACAAAAGTAATTAAAAGTAAAGTAACTAGCGTGTGTTGTCTGCCGCGCAGCGTAACAGCGACTTGTGGCAACAGGGGGCAGCAGCATTTTCCAAAGAGAGCGCGCGTATTATCAAAGAGCGGCTACAAAATCAGCAGCCAAAAGTTTGCCATAAAAAGAAATCTAATAAGAGTTTTTAATAGTTGGCGTGAACTTAATTTTTAGTCAGAAGTTAAACAAACAAATGGTTAAGTGTGCGCAAAGCGACAGCTGGCCAAGCTATCTTTGTTTCAGATATCCAACATCCAACATCTCTTGCCATCGCTTCATGTTGCCGCAGGATTCTATTGTTTTTATTTGGACTTGTCTGGCAACGCCACCCACACGCATACATCGACACATACACATACACACACACACACAAACACCCAGCAGCACTTTCTGAAACATTTCAATAGATTTTGATTGATGATGTTTTTCAAAACATTCATTCATTCATGGACAATAGAGATGTGCGCGGCAGAAACTTTTAAGAAACTGCATAGGCTACAGCACGAAAGATAATAGGAATTTGTATTGTTTTTGCTCGAATAATTGCTTTGTTTCTGATTTATTTATAATTTACTCATTATAATAATGAGTTTGATAATTGAGTTTATTCATTTGCAAAGAACTTATAGATACATTTATGAAAGATCGAAAAACAACAAAGAATTGCATAAATGTAGTGTATTTTTTTTAGATTTTTTAGAAACACTTGAATATACTTATTATAATATTTGATAATATTATGTAGTTATTTACCTGGAACTTATGTTGATACATAATCGATTGTTCGAAAATCGGAATAAAAGTGAATGAATCGTAAAAGAACAATGTTAGTTTATTTTGGAAAAAAATGACAGCTCAATTGTTCTTTCTAAAATATCTTAAATTTAATTAACATTTTTATGCAACAACACTTTAAAATCAATAATTTGAGATACAATTTTCTTATAACTATATTATGATTTTATTTGAATCACTATTAGTTGAAATAATAAAGTTTTCGAAAACTTTCCTTATAAACGCCTGTAAATTTTGATTTCAAATACTCAGCCGTTTAAAACACAATCACCCAAATGGGAAAAGAACTGGCTTCCAAACTTAAATTAAATTCGTTAAGTTCCAGTTACTCGTTTTTCAAATAGCTTAAGTCATCGAAAAGTAGAACGTCGAAATTTACCTTCCGATATTAACAGATTCTGTTGCTGCTCTCAATCCAACATCACGAAATATATTTTGAATTTAAAAATTTATCTACAATTCACTACAAAATTATAAATTTATTTCCCTGAATTATGGTCATCACAGATAACAGGGATTTACAGTTTACAGCCGAGTCCAAATGGGGATTTCTTTAATTAATAGAGATTTTCCAAGGTAAATAGCGTCTATTATTTTGCTGGCTGGAATTGAACCACCGACCTTTTGATTAAAAGGCACCACTTTGCTACCGAGACCCACTGCAAGATTTAGCTATATTTCCGCAATATGATAGTTAAGATTTATGTAAATTTGGGTAAATACTAGAAACGTAACTGACTTATCCCAAAACGTTTGCAAACAATGGATGCTTTATACGCAGACTAATAAAAACTTTTATTTTTTTCCTCGTTTTTTCGTAAAAGCGGTTTTAATACTTTGACAACGTTATGCAACCATTAGAACAAACTACAAGAAATCGGATATATCACTAGAAGCAAGATTCGTTAAGTTAAACTTTTCTGTAAAGCCGCTCTAACTCTAAATGTATTCCCAAGTTCTTCATTAAGATCGCTTATTGCCAAGTACTAAAAATCCACGAAAAGCTTATTGAGTTTATTTATCATTAAAATATTTTTAACGTAGGAGAAAAGCACATACCTATGCTTGGTATAACTTTCTGTGATTCCAACAAGACGGCGCAACATGGCACACAGCTTGTGCCACAATCGATTTATCGAAAGACATGTTTTATGATCGCCTAATTTCACGTTTTGGACCTGTGAATGGACCTTCAAGATCTTGTGACTTAACCCCGGTAGGCTACTTTATGTGGCGCTATGTAAATTCTTTGGTGTATGCGGATAAGCCATAAACGCTTAACCATTTGAAAGACAGCATTCGCTATTGCCGATAACAACATTCTCTAGCCGATATACAGCTAGAAATATTGGAAAAAGTCATCGAAAATTGGACATCCGAGCCAGTAGTGGCGGTCATATGCCAGAAATCATATTTAAAATGTAATGCTACATGATTAATTTTCAGATATATAAAATTCATGTCAATCCAATAATCCATTGTTGGTTTATGGCAATTTAAAGTTTTATACCTAAAAAAAAACACCCTTTACAATACATATGATCCAATGAACTACATAGAAACTGAAAAAAAAACATAATACACAATAACAATAATGGAAAATAATATGAAGTGTTTAAATCACACGACAAACTTTAAATTCTAACATCAAATATTGTTACTCATATATCATACTAACAGTATAAAACTATACGTTGCGTTTAGTGAATATTTTAGAAGGCATATTTGTAGTCGAATCGGCTTTGATCAGAAATGTATCTATCGCATAAACCAAGATACAGTTGTATTGGAGAGAAATGTAACTGCTTTGAAACTAGATTATCGTTACCTTCTGCTTCAGATATGAAAGCAATAAGTTCATTTAAAATTTTATTAGATAATTGCGTGCTTATGCATATTCGCTTTATGCAGCGCTCACGCGTGAGTCACGCGTGAACACACATTGCGCATCTCTAATTGTTAGTTACCAAGTCAGCTGTGCAGTCAGGCAAAGAAAGCCAAATAGTGCGTCGTGTTTGTGTATGTGTTTGTGTATGTGTGTGCGTAAGTCGCAAATGGAAAATGAAAATCATTTACTTATTAAATCCTTTAGACAAACATTAATTTCCAACCTCAAAAACAAAAGCCTTCAACCAACCAACCAACTAACAAAAACAAGGCTAACAAATAAACAAACAAACAAGAAGACAACAACGATAACAACAACAACAACAACATAGACACAAAGTGCTTTTGACCGAATATTTTGTTGACCAAATCAGCGTGCAAAAGAGACAGACGGCTACCACTGATGTCGTTGAGAGTGAGGGAGCAGCAGCTAGACAAAAGCGCAAATTAACAGTTTGGATTTCATGCTAAACAAAAACTCAACGAAAAATCAACAACGCGTTCCGTGCCGTGCGGCTCCACGCGCTCCACGCGCTCCACGTGCTGCACTGTCTTGCGCCAGCAAATCGATTTAGGCAAAATGTCTGCCTGCTTCATCAGAGTGGTGGACTGTGGACCAAAGTGGCTAGTGGGCGGCTGTTTTGGGGCGTGGCTATTTGAGGTGTACGCTAAATGAAAAACACTTTGTGAAAATAAACGAAAATAACAAAATCAAAGCGCCTATTGAATTTTCTAAATGGCATTTTGAAAGCAATGGCCAGCCGGCCAGCCAGCCAGCCAGCTAACGAGAAAATAAACAAACATCGAGTTGTTTGGTTTTCCCTGGAAAATGTTGGGCAATTTCTTTTTGCCTTTAATGCTTACCAAATTGTTTGGTGGGAATGGTTAGTTACTTTGTATTTATATTTTTGAAGTGAAGTCATATGAAAGTGTTGGAAAATGTCAAAGAGTGCAAAGTGCTGTGACATGTGCCAAAAAGGTTAAAAACAAAATGTTAACTCTATAAAAAGTGTGCGAAAAATATGCACTACTGCATTTTGATGCTCTATAAATCGCTGGGAGCTTTGACAAAGTAATTAACCTTATTCCGACTTGAGTGCATATATGAAGCTAACCGATGACATCCGTCATGGTTTTGACCCAGTCGGTAATGCTGTCTTGGCTGACTTCAACCCACCAAGTCTATCTTGGCTTTGTTCTAATAACTCTTACTTCCTGTTCTCTTCTAGCCATCATAAGTTTATTTTGGAACTTATCGATATAACTGTGAGCCAAATAAAATATATTCATGAAAAGCCTAACAATGAAAATTCGGGGATATGTACGCGAAACTGTACCTACCGATCTTGCAGCTAACTTTATCATTTCCTTGTCAATAAATGAACCAAACTGGTCCTCTTTGCTATCCTCAAATTACTTTCAAAAATCCATTTCCGAATGCTGCAAAATTTTATGCAGTATTCACTTTATTTAAACCAAATCGTACTCTAACTTATTCTTTTCTAAATTAATGGTTAGAATAACCTTTTTTTGCTGCAATTCCACTTTAAAAACCTAAAGTACTGCTACAAAAAGTTAAAAAAATGTATATCTACCATCGACTTCTTAAAGTATTCGATCTTAAATAGCTAGTTCCATGCTCTGACTTTAACCTATTTGCCTTCTCTAAAACCTCGGTTTATAATTCTGAGATTTTGGATTCTTAAGTAGTGCATGAATTTATAAAAAACCTAAAAATTCTGTACCTATCAGGAATATTACCTTTAAATCTGACATTGAGTGAAAAAAATAATTTCAACAATTTCTGTCGCCTATCAAAGTGATAGTTGATTATAATTCTGTTGTTATAGCGTTTTCTGAAACTTTGCTTAAGTTTATAATTGTGAGATTTTTACTAAATCATTCATAATCTGTTGGTGTTGCTGTTAAAATACATTTAGAATCTCAATTGCACTTTCTTCATTTCGCTACAGAAAATGTTCAGTTGGTTGCTGTAAAAATTCGGTTTTTTTTTTCTTTGTTGTTTCACTTATGGCCTCTGCGTAGGCTTTTCACCAGAATCTGTTCTGTGAAGTCTACTCAGCGGTGTCCCACGACGAGCAGATCTGACGGCTCGTCTCCAAGCATTCTTTTGGTCTTATAATTCGTCTGGTTCCAGTCTACTGCCATTCGTACATTGCCGCTTGAGTTCACTCTGAGAGCATGATTTATCCAGGTTCATTTTCTTTGCAAAATTAAACCGCAGTCTTAATGAAAATTGTCCAGATTCCATAATAAGCCCAGGTTTTTTTTTTTTTTTTTCATTTCCGCGATATATTATAAGTGGCGTGACGATCTGAGTTGAATCTTGCGTTCCCCAACTTAATAAATATACCTCTTATTATTTTGAAATTCCATATTAAGCCGCCATCTCGTGGGAGAACACTTCAAGCAAGAACTTCTCGAAGTAGATCTGCTGACTGTAGAGTCTGGAAGCAATCAATCAACCTCATAAATGGAAGTGTTACCCGCGAATTCTAACAAACACATAATATTACCCAATATGTTTATAATATATTTTTCGCATTTTATTTTTAAATCAAATTAGCAAACTCTCAAAACAATTCAGCTCTTATTATGATTATAACCAAACAAATTCAATTTTAAGCAGGCATTTCGCGTGAGAACTTCTTAAACTCCATCAGCAAATGTATTCTTTCTACCTTAACAAATGCATAATATTAATCTTTATAACTATAATCCATAATAAATTTTACTGATTTGAGTTTTATAATGATGAAAGTTAGCAAGCTCATATTATATCACCCTTTATTAAAACAACACAATTGCAACACATCGCACCCATCTTAAGGGAATTCCCCCCAAAAAAAAAGACTGCACACACATTACGTCCCCTGATTGTTCAGTTCGGAGTCAAACAGTCAATCTCTTAACTGGAAATGTAGCCTTTCTACAGAAAATATTAGCGTTTAGACATTTTTCTGATTTCATTTTTAAATCAAATTAGGGAGCTCCTAATAAATCACCCATTACTATTATTATTTCAAAAGAAATTCAAACTTTGTATTCGCCTCAAAAGAAAACTTCTTAAAATCTCGCGTGGTTTTAATTTGCCGACTGTAGACTACGGCATGCATCATTCGGCCTTATAGCTGGAAAATTATTAATACTATTATAACAAATATACAAAATTACCCTTTATAATTACAGCATATAATTCAATTTTCTGATTTGAGTTTGAATGAATTATTTTTTTCTTTATTATTCAACTTGGGAACCTAGGGTCTTTACGAAGGCTCTTCATTGGACTCTATTTTGTGCCGTCTGCTTAGGGGAATCCCACGACAAGCTCATCTGATCTATTTTTTGAAGAACGCTTCGTCTACAAGTTGCTTTTGTGCGTCTGCTTTTTTGAGAGTTACAGTCTAGTGCCATGCGGCAATGGTTGCTTGGATTGTTTCCTAGAGCATGTTCTATCCAAGTTTCTTTTACTCATTCGCAGGTAAATAGAATATTCCGCATATACTACTTATTATCATTATTACAAAGTAAATGCAATAAATTGCACCCAACTTACGAGAGTGCCCAAAATAAAGAGTACACGCAGAGATTATTCCCTGAATGTAGAGTTCGGAATCTGTCAATCGGCTTATTGAGTACCTTTTCACATATTGCTCTTTTTTTTTAAATAAAATTAGCCAGCTCTAAATAAATCACCCTTTATTGTTATTATTACAATATAAATTCAATATTTTGTACGTATCATACGGCAGCATTCCCAAAAAAAATCTCGTCGACCATTAGTTTCAACTGACTGTAGAGTTCGCAGTCATTCAATTCATCTCATAAGTGGCAATGCATGTATGACGTATATCCTTTCTGACTCTACAGTGCTTGCTTCAACCATGATTCAACAGTCTCACAGTTGCTACACATTGTATTGCCCATAATCTTGCGCTTCAGAAATGCTATTACAATCCCCATAAAGCAATCTTTCAGCGCCGAAAGATGCTGTAAATCAGGAAGGATGCTTATTTTTGGACACTGCTTCAAATACTTTGCACAAAAGCAAGAGAAATAAATAAAAATCTGTACATTTCCTTGAACTGGAAAAGGCAACCCTTTTCAAGCTGTTAAGTCGCTAAACACATCCATCCATATCCCTATCATATATCCCTACAAACGAAAAAAAAAACAAAAAGTTGAAAGACTTTCAAGCGTATGTAAACTTCGGCGTTGCTAAGCTACCTTAACCTCAACTTTTGTTTTTATTGCTGCGGTCGAGTTATGGGTTGAAGTAGGTGATGCGGTCAAAAGCAACAATGTTGTCGCACTCGTCGTCCTCGTCGTCGTCGTTGAGGTGTCATGTGTCAGCGGCATAATCACACACCTTTGGCAAAAGAGCTGGCTAGCAAATCTTCTCTAACCACTCTATAGACACGACCCCTTTTAACATTTAAAACTTCAACGCCGCAAAACCTTTGACAGGTAAACGGGCGACATGTGACCTTTGTCACAATGTTTAGGTATTGCTCATATGAGCACAAAACATTGAAGTTGGTTGGTTGGTTGGTTGGTTGGTGGGTTGGTAGGGGTTGGTTGTTTGGTAGGCGTTGGTTGGAGGGCGCTATTTGCTGTAAAGGCTGCAAATAGTTGCCGCTGGCCATTTATTTAACAATCTTTTTTTTAAGCGCATTTTTTTTATATTTTTTGGCCAAATATTTTTTACGCATGGCAAAGTTGTCGTTTTCGGCCAGGCTGTCGACCATTTTCAATGGCCCAGCGGAAACGGAAGCGCGTACATACACACACATATATATATATATATATCTTTGTATTTATATACTTTATGTATGCATATATATATGTATATAGAAACGTTGCTTTTGTGCTTTTGCCTAGGCTGACATGAACAAAAATAACATTCTCATTCAGTGCCTCCCGAACACAACACAAAAAATAAAAGACCTACCAAAATTTTCTTGTTTGCGTGCCAATTCCGTGCTGGAAACGGTCCGCGCGAGAATTGTGTCAGTCATTACATTTATTTTGGAGCACATTCAAATATTGAATGCCTGGAAAGGATTTTTTTTTTCTATTTGAAATTAACAATTCAATTTCATTTGCATTTCAAAAGCTCGACAGTTCAATTGAGTTTTCTATGCAGCCATATTTTCATTTACGTTTTTTTTTTCGCCGCTTTTCATTCAATTTATTTGGCCATTGTCAACATTGCGTATGCGTTATATTAAATGATTGTTAGTCAATTGCATATTATTAAATCAGTTTACTGAATGTTTCCCATAAAAGTTTTGCACATAATATTAGCCAACTGCTAAGTAGAAAAAAATATGATTAAACTAAACATGTGCCGCCACACATCCTCTCGAGCTCTGACTAAACAGGCTGCTCCTTAATTATTCAAGAGTTCTGCAGCAAATGGAGCGTTTTTTTTTTTGGAAAAACTGCTAAGCAGGCGTGAAGCTGTAAACCTCATTTGCAACTTCAATTGGAAAGCTTCAAAAGGCAAAGCAACCAAGTCGTGGCTTCAGCTCGGCATACTCCGCTCTTCTCTGCTCTCGTTACTCAGCTTTTGTTGCTTCTCGTATTGTTTATGTTGAGCAAACAAAACTTTTAGCATAAAACAAATAAAACAATGCAAAAGAAACATCAAAATGTGCTCGAGCTGAGGTATACAAGTAGAATAAATAAAAGCTAAATAAAAAGTTAATTAAGCAGAGTGAAAGATTACATACACTTTCGGTTTTTCCGTAATATAGAAGTTTGCGATTACAATGGGAATTGTTTTTGAATTGAAAGAAGAAGTATACGTAAATTTTGCTCAAAAATATTATTCCTTAAATATGCAATCAAATTTAATCGATACTCTGGGCTTTAATTTTTTGTTTGTTTTATTGAACTTAAGTGATTAAGTGAAACTGAAATTGTAGTAAGATGATATTCATTTTATACAAATTATATTGCTAAATTAATTCTTGAATGACAAATACATAGAAATTATTTTTCATCGCCTAAGCACATCGCATACAGGCACAGAGATCTTTATGCCTTTAAATTGATACATACCATTATATAGTTTCGAAACTTTACAATGATCTTTTGCCATATAATGATCATCGTCTTAATAATTTAATTTATTAAAAATAATAACTTTAGCAAGCTGAATGATATTTATTTAACTTACTTAATAAATAATCTTATATCGTCACTAGGCGCTTCGCCCTGCTACCCTGGCTCGTTCACCCACCACAGCTACTACAATATAATAATAGAATATTGACACACTTTCTTCATATCCCCTATATCGAAATATTCTACTTTTTTCTTGTTTCCTACAATCCTGGCCTCAACTTCTGCTTTTTGGATTTTACATTTTTGTACAAATCCAACGCGCTCTTCCTGTTTTTGTCAAATTGTTCTCCCTTCAAGTGCCTAAATTTAAAATTTCTTCGATTGTTTTTTAAAAGATTTTTGTCTATATTTTCCACGCGAATATTTTCTTAAAACTTTTGACATTTTGTCTTGTATTCCTTTCTGTTTGCGAATTCGAACCTTATATTTTTCACTAGAAATATTTAACTCTTTTTTACCTATTATATTTGAAGTATTTCTTATTATATTATATCTTTTTTAATAATTATAAACAGATAATTTTTATGAATGGAAATAATTGATAATTTTTAATTAGAATTATTATGTTTTATTTCGTTATTTTATTTCTTTTGTTTAACATTTGTGGCGTTTATGTTTATATTAGTCAAAAACTTAATAAAACAATAGATTCAAAAAATTCTTTATTTTATTTTTTATTTAAAAAAAGAGTATTTCTTGTTTAAAAACAATATTTATTTTTTTTTTTTAAATAGGATGGTTTTTATTTCTTTGCCTCATTTTTTTTAAAGTTAATATATTTTTAAAATTCTAAATTTTTGGTTTTATTTTTTTTTAACTATAGAATTAATTAAAGAATGTTTTTTATATTGACACCAAATGAAGATCATATAAATATCTTGAAATCATATATAAATATGATAAAAAAATTATAGTTTAAATTAAAAAATATTTATATATTTAAAAAATAAATATAAATTAATTACTAATCAAATATCTTGTAATGAAACGAGTATCCATTTGATAATTTTTTTTAATATTTATTTATATTTACTAGAAAACTCCACATTTTTTGTTTAAACTTTTTTAACATTGTTCCATCAAATATCTTTTGGCATATTTGCAAAAAATAAAAATTGTATTAAAACACAAGCGTAAAAAACTATTTTAAAGTTCCTTTAATGCTATTCTGTATAATATCACCAGATTATATGATTATGAATAAAATATGATTAAAAAAAATGTATTAAGTGAAGATAATAAAGCTCATAAAATATTTATAATATTCTATGAAAACAGATGATGTAGAGACAAATATTTTGAATACCTTTCTTCTGAGAAATGAGCTCTCTACTTTAGGATTTAACTTTAATAAAAAAAAGCCTTTTGTTAATATCTTTCTTCTACGAAAAGGGATAAAGTAGAGACAAATTTCTTTAACTCATATCTTCCAAGAAAGGGGCTCTCTACTGAAGCCTTCAACTTTTATAGAGAAACGCTAATCTATTTTAATAGTTAATTTCCAACTAAAAAATAGAGATAATACAGTCAAATCATTTATCTATCTTCTAAGAAAAGAAAAATTAGAGATCATAAAGACAAATCTTTTATCTTTCTTCTAAGAAAAGAAAAATGTAGAGACAAATTCTTTATCTTTTTCTAAGAAAAGAAAAAAGTTAAGATCATACAAACAAATCCTTTTGCTTCTGCTAAGAAAAAGCCTAGGAAGCTTTGGCCCGCCTTGGCCTCATCTTTCTCACCAAATCAATCTAACCGTTTTGCGAACATTTTCGCCAAGAAAGCGGCTACAGGGAAAACTTGGCTCATTGAGGCGCAACGCATGTGGCATTAACATCGACAGCGTGCCGCGTGGCAGGACTCAAGTTAGGGCTCGACGCGGCTCGACTTGGCTCATTTATGACTTTTCATCATTTTCATTTCATGTTTATGCCGCACAACGCGCCTCTCACTCTCTCTCACTCACTCTCTCTCTCTCTCTCTCTATCTCTCTCTCTTCTACGCTGAGTCCTTCAGTGCTACGCTCATACTCTTTCTTAAGTTATTACTGTGCAAACAACTACCGCGTACTCATTTGTTGCTGCCGCACGCTAAAACTTTTTCAATGTTTTATGTGTTATTTGTATTGCCTTTTTTCGTCTCTTTTGTTGTTGTTTTTCTTCAATGTTCTTCCTCTTGTTGTTGTTGCTGTTGTTGTTGCTTGTTATTATTATTCTTGAAACTGGCATTGTTGTATTTGTTGTAACAATTAACAAGAGCGAGTGGAACTTCAACTTTTGCTTGCATTTTGCGAGTGATTTTATGAAGCGCATAATTACGCAAATTAGCATAAATGAGTATGCCAAGTATACTGCTGTCCCCTCCAACTCCCACTTCCACTCCACACAGCAGACTAACAACTTTGTGCCGTCTCGCTTGCACCACCGCGTGTCTCCCAAATGCTTAGTTATAAATAAATAAATAAATAATAAAAAAGCAGTCCAAATAAATGGTTAAAAAGCTTTGCGCACAAAAAAATTACAATAAAAGCAAAATCTAGAGGAAAAATACAAAATTATTTTTGCAAATTTTATTTAATACGAAACGCATAGAAATTAAAATAAAACCATTGAGAGTGAGAAGGGGAGACGAGTGAGTAAGCTTGATGTTTGCACAGCCAAAATGCAAAACATTAAAATAACTCAACGAACAAAAATAATGCCAAGCAAAAAGTCATTTCAAATGTTAATGAGCTCGTGTAAATAGACAAACAATGGAGAAGGGTTCTGGTCCTTGGTTCTCTATGTACTCCGTCCGCATACCCGCTGTCCGCATCTCTGCAAGTTGATGTCTGTGTAATGGTATGCGAGGGCTGTCTAACACATATAATTTGGATGGAGTTGGAATAGAAAATAGCACATGTCTTGCGAATAGACTAATTTTGTTTTGGACCGATTGTGGCTCTACTAATGAGATTGCAACCTCAAAGATTTGTGTGTCTTTACAAAATATATAATTTTTTTATAAAGCAGCAAATTAAAAAAACTAATTGTTTCATAATATTCGTTATAAATATTGGTCTGCTTATATCCAATCTACTGCTTTCCGATTCCGCGAAAAACTACTCATCTTTGAAGGTAATCTTAATATATCAATTCAATTGTTGACTTCTTTATATCTGAGGCTTGATTGGAATGGTATTTTACGACACGGAAACCAATCCCTGCGCATAACCGTTTATCGTCCGGAAGACTAGCTGCACACATAAGCTTCTTATTTAGCGGATGCCAAATAGCTACCCAGGAGGCGCCCCATGAAGGCTGTGTGTCAACTTGCAATCGTCTGAGACAGAGTCTGGCTGTCGCCTGATTGACAGCAATCAGAAGCTTTACTCTGTTCTAATAAAAGCCATGCTCACCCATCGATCCCTTGGGGATTGGCTACAACTATCGTTTCCGAGCGAACCATAAGCTGTATGAGCTCTAGAACGATATAGATGTCGATCAGCGTATTACGGCACAACGTGTGTTGGCTCGGCCATGTCGCTCGTATGAACGAAGTTGCTCCAGCAAAGAAGGTTTTCGATTCGAAAGTTAACGAAGGAAGACGAAGGTCGTTCCCACGCCTCAGATGGAAAGACCAAGTGGAGGAGGACCTATCTTAACTTGGAGTGACCAAATGGAAAAGACGCGCGCAAAGCAGGGGCGCTTGGCGAGTGTTAGTAAGGTCAGCTGTAACCCGATAACGGGTTGTGATGGCCAAACAAACAAAGATAGAACACGTAATGTATGAACGAAGGAGGGCCTACGCCCTTCGGCATTGCGACCCCCATGGGTCTATTGTGCCGCTTATATATCGTAAGTTAGATGTAGAGTGGTCAGATGGTGCAACATCTAGTGAGTATGTCAAATAGGCGAAGTTCTCCCATTTCAGCGTTTCCATGTTTCTATTGACCATTTTTGCGAGCTGGGGTGGAACATTGTCATGCTGGAAAATGACTTTTTCATGTCTTTTCTTGTATTGTGATCGTGTTTCTTTTAGTTCTTGTCTTAAACACATAAACTGCGTTCGGTATCGAACTCCTATAACAATTTCGCTTAAGCTTAAATAGCTCATAATATATTTACACTGAAATTTCTTACGATTTCGCTTTTGAGGCCTAGCAACTGAACGCCATTCGATATCTTTTGGCTTCAAGTCGTATGGGTCCCAGAGTTTGTGATTCTGAATTATTCCGACGGCTTTCAAATGTTTTGACACTGCAATGAATCTGCCATTTTCGCGTAATGCTTCTTATTATGCATCTTCGAAAACCTTTTGGATTTCACAATCATGACGGTCTTCAAATTCAAAATCATCATTCTTGAAGCTTTGAAACCACTCATGATGCATTCTTTTAATAAAAGCAGCCCCGCCGCAAGGACTCAAGAACAATACATGAACTTTAGTGGTTCAATGTTGTACACTTAATATATAATTTTTCTTAAGATTTACACTATTTATTGTTATTTTAAGCAGATTGTAAAATTAAAAAAAAAACCTAGGAAACTATACAAAAAATGGCAAGACTATAAAAATTTTCAAGATTGCAACTGTGCGCTTTTCTTTAACGAAATGCTTGCCACCAATTTTACACAAAGCCTTAGGCAACCCTTGCATATGCTTTCTTTTTGCATTACACGACAAAGATGACGACTAGGGCGGGTATTTTGGGGCGTGGCAAGCCAAGTGCCTGCAACT
Organism: Chymomyza procnemis; assembly: GCA_035046065.1. Classification (NCBI taxonomy): domain Eukaryota; kingdom Metazoa; phylum Arthropoda; class Insecta; order Diptera; family Drosophilidae; genus Chymomyza; species Chymomyza procnemis. Next base: position 13,161,215 of record JAWNOJ010000024.1, read on the forward strand.
AAAGCAGAAAAGTTGCTGCCAAAAAAGTAGTTAAAAATTCTCAAGTTAAAATTTGAAAATGGCAGCAGCACCAACCAAGCAAATGGAAAACTGAAGCTAGCTGAATTTTATAGCTCTGCAAAAACAAAAAAAAAAAAAAAAAAAACAAATACCAAAAAGTGTAGAAAAATTTGCATATTAAGTAAGTGCGCCAAAAGTTATGCAAAGTAAATTGACAGTTACAATTCCAAACTGAGCTCAGCGCGGCTCTCGCTCTCTGTCTCTCTCTCTCTCTCTCTCTCAGAGTTAAGAGCTCGAGCGCAAACTTTTCCAAACGCGCTTTGCAACACTGTTGAGAACTGTCGAGCACTGTGTTCAGCACTGCTGCGGCATAATTAAGGGGCATGCCACAACAACAACAACAACAACGAAAACCCACAGTAATCTTTGGCTCACATAAATCATTAAAGAGCCGTTAATTGCTATACCCGCCCAGAAATGGGGAAATTCGAAATACGAAATGCGAGCAGAGTTGGTAACAATGACAACTCTGGTTGTTGGAACAACTTGTCCAAACGTATTTTATTGATGACCCTTGCATAAGTGATTTGATTTTGTGGCCAGGTCAAAGGCCTGCATTTAGGTGGCACACACATGTGTGTGCGGGTGTGTGTGTAAGTGTGTGTACATGTGCCCTGTTGTGGTTGTTGTTGTTGTTGGTTTTTTTGCTTTAGTTTTTGTTGTCAACAATTAGGCAACACAAATAGCTGAGCCAAAATGCAAATACCCAAGCGAGCAGGCCTAAATCAACACAATTTGCGTGTTGTTGCAAGTTTGTGTTGTTGTTGTTGCTGTTGTTGCTGTTGTTTGTTTCAACGAATTGTCAGCAGTAGCAAGCAACGAGGAGCTGTTGCAGGCAGCACGCGGCAAATACAAAAGTAAATGTTGCAATTGCAACTGCAGCAAGCAGCTAAGTGCTACAGGTGAACGTCCACACTGCGTATACGCAATATTCATTCCAAATAGTTTCCCAAAAATACAAACAAGAAAATAAAACGAAGCTTACAATATATAACTAACTTTGCTCAAATTTATCATAAAACATACTATTTCATGCAAAATAGTCTCGGAATTATGTTTAATTGTTTACTTATGTCACCTAAATTAGAACTAGATAGTCCTTCCGTCAGCAGATGGAAAATTCCAATGCCAAAAGTGCTTCAAAAACAAATATTCTTTAAATGAAAAAATATTTAAGTTTCGTGTGTTTATATTTGCGGAAAAGCTAAAATATTGTTTCTTCAAAAATTTGTGTTGCAAAAATGGCAGAGTTTATCGCACTTAGGACAAGATTTCGAAAAAGAATTCACTTTTTAAGCCTTTTGTAAATACTTTGAGATCACTCCATAAATATGAGAGTTGAATAAGTTAAGGCAAATGAAATTTTGTGAATTAACTTTGTTAATGAGTATAACTACCTAGATTTACGCTCTCTTCATTGTAGCTTAAGCTTTTATGTCAGCCGAGCTATATTCAGAATAAAAATGTTGACCTGAAATCTATAAAAACTGATTTGCCAAGCGCAACGAAGCTAGTTTCCCATCATATCCTTAAGTGGAGTACAATTGGAGACCATGGATCTGCATTTAAAATTTCAAATCAATTTTCACTTGTCGCTCTCACTTTCTAAATAAAGGGTGATTTTTAACGAGATTACTTTAAAAAAATAGCTTAGCTTACAACATTCTGATACATATAAGATATCAGTTTTCGAGTTTTTAGTATTATAATACAATAGAGAATAATTTTAAAAACATTGGTAGCGGCTGTGCTGATGACAGTGTTGCCAAAAATCTAGCCTCAAACAAATCATCTTGTATAATATGAAAATTTAAATCATTTTTAGATGTTGTCTCAAAACACACAATTTTTAAAGCCAAAATTTCTAAGTAGTGCTTTCGATGATCCATATAAATAGTGGCAGTAGTGTCATAAAAACTAGCGTGCAAAAACTCACCCTTTATAATGTGAAAGGCGAAATTATTTTGAGACCAAAAAGAAAATGAGAGAAACTAATAAATGTCAAAACTGTTTAGAAATTTAAGAGTTTTGGTGATCTAAATCATTGCTACCGATACATGCTACTATTTTAGAGTTCAGAAAATGTACTACTTCGCTTTAAGTTGGGTTATTTATAGAAATATAACTTAATTTTTAGCCCTCAAAGGCAGAGCCGGCGAATATCTCTGTTAAAAAATTAATAATAGCTGTTCGAAAAAAGCAGGGACATACTGTTTACAATCAAGTTCTAAGGGCGGTGTCTAATTTGTGGCAAATAGCATCATTTGCTAGCTATGCTAGCGCTAGACAATTGCACCAGCGCTGCTGTGGGAAGTCGAAACACAGATCTTCGGCTTAAGAGGCGAGCATGCTATAAAGTTTGGTTATTTGGAAAACGCTAATTATTTGATTATCGCTTACGCTTTTTGTCATTACTCTGACCATTGATAGATCTTTTTACAGCTTTTACAAGAAAAGTATTTCTTCCTTCACATATAGTTCGCTTCTCAAGAGTTACCACTGTACACGAGTACAATAATATAATGTCCCATACAAAGTTTAACCAAGGGACAGAAAGGAACAATGCATTGCTGCATAAGTGATACCCAAATGGTGTCTAATAATTCAATTCGGTGTCATTTGAGGTGGTCCTTGTCTAATTAAATTGACACATTGACAAGTTCGTGCTCATTAGCTGTAGCTGTTGAACCAACAACAACTGCACCAACAACAATAATAATACCAATTACAACAACAAACACCGAGAACATTGTCAATTACAACAACAGCAACAACAGCAACAACAACAACAGCGCCAGGGTGTACAACAAAGCCAATAAACCCTCCCAAGCCAATAACAAAGTCATGTTTCTCATATGCGTGCAAGTTAAATGTCGCTTTTGCTATATGTTGCTTGTCGCTTGTATTATAAATAACATATGTATTTAGTTTTGTTTATTTTATAGATTTACGCTTATTTATGATACACTTGTCCATTGGGAGCGGTTGACCGCAAAATGCGGAAGCTACAACATGAGGCGCACACACACACAGAGTGTACGAACACGTGCAACATGAAGAAACAAAAAATACCCAAGCCTGAGCAAAAGTTTACTCGGCAAGCAACAAAGATTGAATACTCTAGAGATGAAATCTTAGTTTTGGGATATTTTTTTTTACTGCTGGGGAGGCATAAATTTTGAACATAATTTTTATGAGATTTATTTTGTGTCGAAACCGGAGCAGCTTTATGTGTTTATCAAGCGCAAAAGTTTAAAGTAATACAGCAAACTAATTCGATTGATGAGTTCTTGAATGAAATCGTAAAATTCATACGCTATTTTTAAAGAAGACCAAATGACGCAGATAAAAAAATTGCTTATTCATAAAGCACCACCACTACCTTTGTTGGGTTTCCAAGCCTGCTTGATTTTTGAGCTTTATTTTACCAAAAATATAGCTTAGCATAATATCAAGCCATATAAAAGAGTCAGCAAGTTATCGAAAGCGAAACAAAATGTATCGAAAAGGTTTTGAAACATCAAAACCATGTAGCCTTTGCAAAAGCAGTTAATTTTTAAGTGATTTAGTAGCTCTGGAGCCAGACCACGAGAAGACTGCAAAGAGCACACCACCTTGACCGTGGTAACGTTCTTGCATATATTTGCTTATACCCCTAACCATACCCTGTAGCAATGATAGGTAATATATAAAGTAATATTTCCTTTGACTATGGTCATCGCTCAAATGGCAGAGCATAGGTTGATAAAGGGTAAGAACAATTTCAATTTCTTTTCTTATTTCTATTCACAAAGTCTATTTGTAAGAATTTGATTATTTTCCAATAGGGATAGATCTTTAATGCAAGAAATATCAAAGACTTGTGCGAGACTAATTTGAAAACTAAGAGACGCTGTATACCTAAGCAAAATTACCTTTTTTGCTGAGATGTGCAAAGATTTGACTTGCCTAGCACTGGCGTAGCTAGCAAAATGATGCTCTTTATCTTAATCTAGTTAAGTCTTTATTAATTACAGACACCGCCTTTCGAACTCATCTAAAAACTATAGATTCCTGATGTTCTTATTAGTAATGGCGGCTTAGTCAAAAGAGGAAACGGAAAATATTTTTATTTTCAATTCTGTGTAAAAATATAAATTGGTTCCTATTTTACACATTGGCCAAATCAACAAGAAAATGTTAAAAAAGCAAACTATTGTGATACTATCTCTCAAGCCCTTGTTTATGCCTTTTCGGATTTACTTTTGCTGCTACCGAGGTGTGGGTGTGCAAACTCTGGGTTCTTCGGCAGGCAAACTGATCCTGTATATTGGCAACGCTGGGATCCCTTTAAGAAAGTTGAAGTTTTTGGCACGTGTAATTGCATATGCTTTATTAAGGACATTTTTTTGACCCCGCGAATGTGTCTAGCAACAAATGACCTTTGGGAGATCTCTTAGGTTCTGTAGAAGCTGTAACCAATAGCATACATTTTTGAACGATTTTGAAGGTTCTAAGGATAACAAGTATTTGGGAGATTTTCAAGGTTGTCTAAAACTATTAACGAATATCATAGGCTGATATTTAAATTACCTTTCATGTTGTCTAGAAGCAGTAGGCAAAAGCAAAGATTGACCTTTACGGAGCTAAGGTAAACTGATTTTTGGGGGATATATAAGGTTTTCTAAAACGAGTAACCAAAATCATAAGCCGAACTTTGGAAGAACTTTAAGGTTCTTTAGAAAAAGTAGCCAATAGCATACATATATCTCTGGTAGATACTTGAGTATCTCAGCTGATATTTTTGAGACCTTTAAGATTGTCTGGAACTATTAACCAATATCATAAGCTGATCTTACGGAGATCTTTCAGGTTTTCTGGAAGCAGTAGCCTATATAGGATAGCATACATTGATCTTTGGTAGATGTTTAAGGTTTTAAGGTAAGCTAATTTTTGAGAGATCTCTTAGGTATTTAAACATAACCAATAGCATACGCCTTTGGAAGACGTTTAAGTTGCTAAGGAAAACAATTATTTGGGGAGACAATTTAAGGTTCTCCAAAAGCAGTAGCCAATAGCATACATATTTTTAATATGTTTAAGGTGCTAAGATCAACTGATATTTTTGAGATCTTTAAGGTTGTTAAGAACCATTAATCAATATAATAAGCTGATCTTTGGAAGAACTTTCTGGTTCTCTGGTTTATTTAAGGTGCTAAGGAAAACTAATGTTTTGGAGATCTCTAAGGTTTTCTAGAACAAGTAACAAAATCATAAGCTTATCTTTGGAAAATATTTTAGGCTCATAAGAGGCAGAAGCCAAGCTGAGGTGTTCTCTAAGGCTACTCAGCAGAAACTTGCACTGATCCTTGCAAGATTTTTTTTGTGTGTCAAGAACGTGTCTCGGACTCAATTTAATAGAAACGTTGGCTACATTTGATTTGGTTTATTGTAAAGGAGGCCTTTTATGGCAGGCAGAGATAAAGATGCTAGATTTTTAACAGAATTTAAGATTTTAAGGAAACACAAACAACTGAATTTGATGGTACAGTTTGGATGCATTTCACTAAGTTTTGTTGGCTGGACGGTCTCTTGGTCCAGGCAGTGATTATCGTGCTGCTAAATTATATCCATAAAAGAAAGGCGATTATAAATATCTCTTCTAAATATTCCATCCCAACGTATTACTTTCAATCACATAACTGATATACTCTTTCCGAAGAGCATAACTAGCTGGATGAAAAAATATGTAGCAAAACATACGGCGCACGGTAGTAATAGGCAACACATAATAAATCATGAGCGGCCAGTGTATATATCAATGTTTAGTTTATGCAGCTATATTACATTGCCCCACATGTCCTATGTACACACACTCACACTCACACACACTCACTCTGGTATATAAGTATGTATATCGGCCATTTAGAGTTGGTCGCCATGTTGCGGCGAGGTGATGGGGGCACAAGCAAATTATTTATATAAAAAATGGCTTCAAGTATTTTGGCCACAAAACTCGAAACAACGAAAATAACACCAGAAACAAACCAACAACAACTGCGACAACGACGCGTGATTTATGTACTAAACGTGTAAAAACCTCAGTCGAAATTACAGGCGCCACTGGCGTCCAAAGGGGCAGCGCGGGGGGAGGGAGACTGCAAGAGAAGAGTGCCACATTAGGGTCCAGAGTAAACCTCGGCTATTGTCTGTGTGCGTTTTGGTGTTCATAAATAATATTTTCTAAGCCGCCAACACACACACTCACACACACACACACCCCCAAACATATGTTGGTATTATTTTTCTGCAGAATTTCTTGGGGGTTGTGTGCAGGAGCCAATGCGGAGTATGGCATTTGTCACAGTTGAACGCCGTTAACAACATTGCCCATACGCAATGTGCGCCCAAGGCTTCGCATCTTAATCAAGCAGCAAAGGCTGAATTGGGGCAATGTGGCCTAAATGCGGGTTAGCCTGGCTAATAGATGCAGGCCGTCTGAATCGCTGCCTGTCTGTCTGTCCGTCTGTCTGTGTGTGTGTGTGTGTGTGTGTTGTTCTTAAACGGTTTAGTCAGTTGCAAGACCCCAGCCAACAACGAATGGGATCTGTAAACATGATACGACTGGAAATGGTTAAAGGCATCATACTATACGAAAAGCCTAAACAAATTGGTCTGGGCTATAAGGACTGCGCCTAGTCAAGAAAATCTAATTGTGAGATTGCTATGAGAATGGATCAAAAGCGAGTTTGTTGCGACAGCGCTCTGGCTAATCTGAGGAGCAAGTGGCTGCAAATGTAATTCAATTGTACTTAGAACAAATGAAGAAAGAGTCTTATTTATTTCCTGGGCTGCATATTTGTCTAATGAATTTATTTAGCAATCAAATTTAGATTGCCTTTTAAAATTCATGTGTAATTTACGATATTACGTTGTATATATTAACGATTATTGTTTGAGCTGACATGTGTTTCGTTAGGTTTCGAGAAAATTGAGAGTTTAATAACGTATTTTCAAGCTTGCAATATGTCTAGTTATAAATTTTTCTGAATTATACGTTTGTTTATTGTAAGTAAATACGCAAGCTCTTTAAGAATCATCCTTTATATGTCATAACTCGAGTCGTCAGAGGCGCCACATGCAAAATGAGCTTAAAGGTTTATTATTTTGCGGTTTGGTTGGCAATATTGACCTACAAATTAAACACCAACTTAACTTTGAAAAAAATTTACACCTACTTTCGCTGTTTAAAAATCTAAATAAAAGTTCTTTCAGAAAATAAGCAGTATTTTAAAAAATCACCCTTTTTGTCGTAACTCAAGTTGAAACTATATTATTTTGCGCTTCGGACAACGATATAGAGTTATAAATTAACCAAAATAGGAGTAAGAAAATAAGCTGTCTCTTTAAAAATTGCCCTTTATTATGTCTCAAGTCACCCAATGGAAAATACATTTTAAAATGTATTATGCGCTTGGGATGGCGATTTAGAAAACTTGACTTTCTAAAAATTTGTACCTAATTTCGTACTTTAAATATTTGAATGCAAGTTCTTTTAGAAAATAAGCTGTCTCTTAAAAAATCACCCTTAATTATGTCTCAAGTCACCCAATGTCCGTTATGGAAAATAAATTTTAAAATTTATTATTTTGCGCTTGGGATGGCGATTTAGAAAACTTAACTTTCAAGAAATATGTACCTAATTTCGTGGTTTAAATATTAGAATGAAAGTTATTTTAGAAAATAGGCAGTCTCTTAAAAAATCTCCTTTTTTAGTCATAAATCAAGTCGTCAAAGGAGCAGCATGCAAAATAAGCTTGAAACTTTATTATTTTGCGCTTGAGATGGTGATATAGAAATATAAGTTAAGCACCGACTCTTAAACAAAATTTAACCCTATTTCGTTATTTAAAAATTGAAAGTTTTTTCCGAAAATTAGCAGTCTCTTAAAAAATTAACCTCTATATATCTTTATATGTATTTACGGTCACATAAAGTGCTGGCAGAACTCACGTCCCCAAACAGCTTGCATACGAATAAAGCTTGTTGATAATTTTGAAATCTTGTTTAGAATTTTGAAATCTTGATTAGAATTAGAATTCATGCCATCCTAAGGCAATAAAATGGTACCAATTAAAGTGCAAATTTAATTTCGGCATCAAAAATTCTTTAGAAAACTGCATTGCAAAATCTAGAATTACCCAGCAAAAACTATTTATTAAACTCTAATGGAGAGAATCTTCAACTTGTGATATATATTTCTAAAAACTTTGGTGTAATGTAATATTTAATTAAGACCATGTTCTCTGCTCAAATAAACTAACTTTAAAAATAACAAATTTTGATGTTTCCACCTATTGGTGGAGACAAGCATTGAAAGTCCAGTTTCTTCACTGATCTCTTGGGAATATCAAAACACTACAAGTGAAGTTATCGTGTCAACAACTATAGTAACTTTTGAGCATGATCCGAAAAATTAATCTCGAACAAAAAGACAATTAATTTTAAATTTTTCTCTTAACCATTGGGAAAAGAGTAAGTAACTTTACAATTAACAAATCAAGTTTATACTGACAATTGCCTATAACGCAGCAAAGTTCGCAGCAAAAAGTCCTGAAGAATGCTTAAGAGATATCCAACCAATATTATCTGTATTTCAACAAAAAAATTTAAATTAATAACTAATTTCAAAAAATCTTATCAAAATCTTACCAAAACCTATGAAAATAGAATTATAAATATTTTTGAAATGGAATAAAATAGATATATATTTAAAGCTAACTGACAGATTGAAAACAAATTTATTTCTATATCTTGTTAAAGAATAAATTTGTCGCATTTTGAGGGTTTTTTTTGCAACGATAAATTAGGATAAAGAACATATTGTAGAAGCTAAGTCACAAAAGAAACATTTTGATTTCAGAAAACTAGCAATTCTTAATGTGTCACTCGATAGCTATTACTTTATGCTTAGCTTAATTCTTTACCACAAAAAACTTTGATAACAAACCCAGCAGTTCTTAAATTTTTAGGCGTACCGTATCATAAGCCTATTTATGCAAAAATTATATTTATTTTATTGTTATTAGAACCCAAATTTGTTCTTACCAGTTGGCATTGTATGATGCTGACATTGTTGTTGCATTTCTGCAACATTTACGTTACAGCAAACATATTCTTAAATGAAAATTTTAAACTAAGCATTGCTAATACAAAAGCAGCATTATGATTTATGTAGCTAAATATGCTATCTTTATTTGCGTGATACATAAATTCACTTTTGTTTAAAAAACAATAAAGGAATAACTACACGTTCCATTAAATAAGATTGTATATGTACGCGCTAAACCGTAGTTTTTTAGTTTTTGAAAGTTTATTTCCGAATTAGTGCAAAAATTGATAAAATTTTTAGCAGCTTTTCTTACATTTTTATCAAAGAAATAAGCCTGACTAGAAATTACTGACGTCACGCTCTTGTTTGGAGAGTGAGAATGCTATATGCATGTCGTAACCTTGTCTTAGTTAAAAGAGAGTAAGTCCTTGCGGAACATGAGACTGCTCTATTTGCACTTATTTTAAATTGCTTTGTGAACTTACCGCATACAGTCATCTCGCTTCAATTAAAGCGCTAAAAGCATGCTCTCCCGCGCTTACTTCATTCATAAAATTTTCTTATTGAAAACGAGCTGAATTAGATTTAATATATTTTTATTTTATAAATAAAACAACGAATTAATTAACATACGAAATTTTTAACTAATGAACGATAACCGAAACCAATTTAGTAATAATAATCGAGAGGTACTTTGTGACGAGCACATTTTGAGCACTACCAAGCCGTTGCAGCAACGCAATCAGACTTTCAAGCAACACAAAAAATTAATTAACGAACGCACGACTATTTTATTTTATTAACTTTTAATTTTCTTGCACTTTACACAACCGCTTTTAAATCGAAAAACTTTAACATTAATAAAAAAAACACTTTTCAATACAATTGCAAACACTTCCGAGCACAATACGAACGCGATCCTCGTCGGTAAAATATCGCGAGCGAACTGTCTGAGAGAGCGCAAGTCAAAGAAAATTATGCAGCCAAAGTCAAAGATTGCAATTTCAGAGAGTTCTTCTGTTGTTGTTGCTTCGTTTTTCTTGGTCTCTAAGCGTATTAGGCTATACCTTTCGCACTTATTGCGCACTTGCTAAAATCACAGTTACAATGAAAGAGATGAAATGAGCGTTAGAATATTAATACACTTCCGCGCATATACATAGGACCAAAACAGTTGAAGCTTGAATTTACTTGTGAAATTAAAAAAATATCGAAAATATTTTTTTTTAATCTGAAAAAAAACTAATAAAAGAATTAAATATGTATTTTGTTACAGTGAGCATCATTTTATTAGTTCAAACAATATATTTCTATAATATAATATAAAAAAATTGTAAGAATATATTAGTGTAAAGTCTGAATACCAGCTAGCCTACCTAATTATTATTTAGAATATAATAGTAATACGATAATTATATCATAATGAAACTTAAATCAATTAAAAATTAACAAATGAGACTAAAACAGTAAAACAAAAAATAACAGTCAAAATTCCTTTTTAAAAAAGTGTAAAATTGAATCAACCAAATAAGTTAAAGCAATTCTTTAATTTATAATAGAAACATAAGCGAGGCAAGCAACATAAACGGTAACAAATATTTTTCAGAATTCCAATTTCAAATGCTGTTGCTATACAAATGCTGTTTTTTTTATTTATTTATTTGCTTGCATAAAATTGTTTACTAATATTAAAACAAATGAAAAAAAATTCACTGAAAAACTAATATGAAAGTTAAAGATTGTTAATGATTTGTTAATTATTTTAATTGTATTATAATGAATATTCAAGTCCACAAATAGTCAAACAAGCGAGGCATAACCAGAAAATAAAAATAAATAAAATTACGTTTTAAAAAATGTAAAACTTAAATTAAATATTAGAAAAGCAACTGAAATTTATTTTACACGCAAGTGAAAGCTTTGTCATCTTTCAAACACAGACTTTCTGAATCAAATTCGAATCAATTCGATAGGCAAGTAATATAATATATATTTGGGTATCCATTTGGAGAGCAAAATACTATTTAATATTCACATCAGCAAGGCTATAGACAAAATTAATCAAATTATACGAACTTTATAAATATATTAGTATATACCAGCTCACACCACTCGTCACCTTTTTGAATGGCACTTGCAACACACTGATCTAACTCCACTCTCACTTTGGACAGACCTTTCAAGGTGGCGGAATTTGGAGGGTTAGACCTGGCTTAGAGTCTTTTAGCTTCGTTTTCTTTCGTTTTGTGTATCCGAAAAACGGATACAACAACAACAACAACAAAGTTGTATATTGAAGAAATTGAATAAATTAATAGTAATAATAATTTAAGTGTAATTTTTTAAACTATGCGGCATCACGCATTTGGAACGATGTTTGGTGGCTCGAATCCCCACAGCAGCATTGTTGCATTTGCCTAGAATTGGCAGCGGTGGCAATATGACGCTATTTGCCTAAGCAAATCTCTTTTAATACTTTAAAATAATTTAAAGTTACTTTGGTTTTATTTTCTGACCCTCGAGTGCATTGCACATGTTGACGCAGAATAACTGCAAAATTCGCTCTCTCATTTCATTTTACTTTGCATTCGCATTCTGCCAAGTTGCCCGAAAGCGCAAAAAGGACAGCATCAGTTTACATCGAGTTGCTCTGAGCATTACATGAGAGAAGATCCAACAACAATGCCGTTGTTTGAAGGCAATAGAAAAAGAGAGCAAATAAAAACAACAACAAAATATTACGTAAGAGGCTGTTGGCTTTGAGCTTGTTGTTGTTTTGATAATTTTTGACTTTGTTGCTGGCGCTGCAAAGGTCAAATATCGGTCAGTGAGTTTGACGCGTTTTAATTGTTCAGGATCGTGGATTTTGCGCGCTCTTCTGGGATTTAATTATTAATAAAGAGAAATGGTATTTTTTGTTTAAAGCTTTACATGTGTTTTATTCTTAAAAGTGTATTTATTAAAAATTTAGCCAAGTGCATAAAAAGTGCTAAATAAAACCAAAAATTATCTCGACTGTGAGCAACTCTACGCGCCTGAAAAGTCTTTCTTTGGTTTGTTGACATTTAAATCGCTAAAATTCGGGTTAAAAGCTACCTGCTCGTTAAGTAAAAAAATTAATTAAACTTTGTTTATTTGCTGCATAAAACGGCAATAACTTTTTGTCATTTTTTGGTCAAAAAATATAATATGCATACAGTAAATGCAACAAATATTCAAACACCTGCGTAAGTCGTACTTTGAAGCCCATTAACTTTTGACGTAGAAATGTACGAAAGATCATCTTTTAAATAAAAATTTTATTATTTCTTAAAATACGATATGCTTTAGGCAAACTTTGAAAAGAGTCAACGCTTAAACTGGCGAACATTGCAACAAGATATTCCCAAAATTTCGTCGTGGGTTACAAGATAGAACTGAGGTCGCCAGCTAACATTGGTAAACCTTTTGCGCTCCCTAAATTGATATATTACTTTGAGTTTTTCCGATAGTGTTAAATAATTTTTATGTCTAAAATTCCCACACTTTTTCGATTTTGTTAAGCTTTAATTTTTTTCAAGAAAGTAATGCCTACTATTTTAATTTTTGTTGTTTATTTTAATTTATCTTGAGGCACATGCTCTTATTTTGCAACATATTTGAGTGTTATGGGGTAATCTCGACCCAATTGACATTTTACACATAAATCTTTGTTTTTTCATCAAATTATATTAGAAATTTCAAATATTTCGGCAAATGGCAACTTTTTCTATGTTTTCGACCAAATCGAAATAGTTTTCGTTTTTGGGGGCGCGCAATTGTCATTTAAAAAGTGGGGTGGTTTGATCTGACCCACAACACGTGTTTAAGGTTAATTTAGAAATTTGTGTAATTTAATTAATTAAAAATTATTGTTCTTACTTATTTATGTCAAAAGTCATAGCGCTTCCAGTTGCAAAATTCAAAGTGTTTGAATAATTTTTGTGTTCACTGTACGACAAGCTTCTTAGAAGAGTTCAACATGAACGTGAATGCACTTGTTTGGGCTCATAGATGAAATGGCTAACATGTCAGAAAGAGATGACTATATATATGGTGAGTTTTTGCAATTACTTAAAGTGCGTGCGAGTAGTGCAGGTGCAACTTCCGTTTTTACTTCATATGATTGAAATTTTACAGGTTAAGTAAGACTTGAAATTTTTACTGGGTTCTCTCTTAAAACATTTAAAGAAAGTAAATGTGTTTTATGGGATTTCCATGTTATTTGTGAATAATCACAATTTATTAATATGAACACCATTGTTGTTTACATTTATTTAAATTTAAGAATTTTATGTGAATTCGAGAATGTTGGCAATTTTATGCAATCATATTTTCAATCAAGTTGTGTGAAGCTGCGGCGATTATGAAAGTTATACGATGGCAGGGTGCCGCTTAAATTACCGAAATTCCATTAGATGTGGTGTCGATGTTGATATTACCGAAATTTTAAATGGAGCTTTTTAATAAGCATCAAATGAGTTAGCTAACATATCCACATATCTAATGTACTCTTTATGTCTAATAGGTACAGGATATACAATTTCTGATCGTGTCCGTTATATTTGATTTTTGAATTTTGTAATTATACATTATATTAAAACGAAGTGTTTTTGGTTTAATAACTCCAAATTAAAGAAAGCGTTTTTATACGACAGTTAAGTATACTGTTTATTTATTTATATAATCTAGGGGCATAACTAAGTCTAGTTTACCCTGATTAAACAATTTGATTTGTTTACATTTAAAAATATTTAAGGATAATGTGGAAAAAATAATACAAAACTAATACGTATGCCTAACCTGATGGTTAATTATTTATAGATACACAGCTGAGACGAAAGAAGTTTGCTTAGAATATAAGATCTTTGGACCGTTAAAATTACCAAAATTTTTGAGCTGAAAACCAAGTGCACTTAATATGAAAAACTGTAGACCAAACAACAGAATTTCGCTTTTTAAGAAATATAATGAGTAATGTTCAGCTAATAGCTAGGCATTGATTTTTGTGTGGATTGCTTACTTATGATATAGACGAAATAACATTCATAAATTAAGTCATGTGCCCAGTTTTATTTTATCTCACAGATTTGTATAGTTTCATTCAACGCTAACTAATGTTCTACTTTTTAACGTTATCAGCCATATAATAAAATTTATAAAGCCTTAAAATATAATTTCGATTAGCTTAGAATTCAAAGCTTTAACCGAGCGTTTAGAAGAAAGAAGATCTGCGATCTGAAGTGAAATGTGCAGGTAGCGCTTTCTATTTTGCAGAAATATAAGCAATAGATATTATAAATTTTTCTACACTGTGTTGAACATTTTGAGGTGAAATGACTTGAGGAAATCGTCTTCGTATAGCTAATCCATCAGCATGTATTATATTTAGTATAACTTTCCTTATTTCCTTAATAAAAACATTTTATTCGAAATCTATAGCTGCCTTATGAAAATTCTGAAAAGACAATATGTAAGCTCCAAACTGCTTCATCTATTTACAAAGTTTTTTTTCTTTTTTTTTTTGAACTGCCATAAGCTTGTAATACTATTAATAATAACTTATAGAAAGCAAACAGAGCTAGTTGTCGCTTTCAAGGTTTTGTGGTAAACGATTCAATACTATTCGATTTATTGCCATTTTCTTTTATTATTCTTAGAGTATGCTTCCAATATCTATGCACATATTTTGTAAGAGTTATCGATGCTGCCAGGCTATAAATATTCAATGAGTTATTGTTTTACAATTCAATGCTTACTTATACATAGAGAAAAATCATTAAACTTTTTAAAATAAAATAATGTTTCCATAAATAGTTGCTTCAAGTGGAAAGAGTATGTCGTGAAAGTAAAATCAGGATAAAGCGGCTATCAGATGTTACCCTATATGTAGGGCTCATAGTGCTTGAAACTTTCGAAAGGGTCTTTCTCCAAAGCGGTAGTTTGCAAATTATAATTATATTGTTATATTAATATAATATAATTATTATATATTAATATAATTATTATTATAATTATATTATAATTTCTTGAGAACGGTTTGATTGCTTTGGTAGGGAAGAACGGAATTATTTAAATATTCAAAAAAGTATTATATTTTTATTAAGTAGATTTGGAAAAAACTACAAATTTTAATTCCTTTTAGTTGTGTACTATAAATGCAATTAATCTTAAATATTTAAAATAATTTTTAGTTGATGCCTATAAATAATATTGCCTATAAATGATATTGTTTGGGATTTCTAGTGCACGTAGAAATTTTTTATGCGTTCTCTACGTACAGAACGATCAGATTTTGTGTAAAACTGCTTCAACCGCTTTGCCCTATGGGCTTGAATGATATAGACCACCGATTTTTATCAAATTTTCTGCTGTATTTGAAAGCACTAAAAACTGTTCGAGTAAGCAATTTGGTCATGATATTTTTTTTTAGTTCGATTGGAGCTATATGTCAACAGTCTTTATCAAATTTGACTCAGTTATTTGGTAGACTAAGATATCAAAATCAAATGTACACTTATTTTTTGTATGGAAGTTATATGATATATCAAACCGATTTCGATTGTGTTATCGATGTTGATCAAAATATTAGTGATCGGCTTAAGTTGAAAAACAAACTGCAGCGGATTTTGTGTTAGAATTTCATTTTTTGACTGATATGTGGTATGGACGCTGTAGCTGGATATATAGTTGTTCTAAATATATCGAAATAGTGGTCGAGGACAATAAGTAATTACAAATTAAAAAACAAATGAAATACTACAAATTTACTTCCAAAATCAACCGATTTGCCATAAGGCATAAGATAGATTTTGGTTATAATACCGAGTAATTAATATAAAACTTAATATATTCAATGTCGCCAAATTCATCCATAGTAGGTATATCATATGATATTGGGTATATCAAAAATTTAAAATAAACATACATTACTTTTTTATTATTATTATTACTGTTGAGGGAGATTGGCATTGTGACCTGTCGCTCTTTTGTACTCCTGTAGATACTAACTCTTAACATCTCTCAGATCTTCATTCACAAAGACAGAAAAACCAACGCGCATGTGCATATCGATTCCCTAGTTATCCTGATCAATATGATTAGGTAGCTTTGGGTATCTCCGATTTTCCTTTTTGCGTGTTGTGTGCATTTTTGGTTAAGACAAACTTAATACAATCTTTGTACCATATGAAACAGGGTATACGGTTTTTAGAAAATATAGGAAATAATGGAGAGACTGCTCCGAAAGCCCAGCTATAATAATCAATGTTTGCAGATTTCAAAATGTTCAAAAATTCAAAATTTTCTTTAAAAAATCTTTCACAAGAAGAATCAATTCCGTAATTTTATTTAAAGCATTAGGGAACTGCGTTCATAAATCTCCAGATATATAAAGTATTTAAGGGATGTTGCAAAGAACATATGCCTATTCGAAAAGTACAACAAAAATGTTTTATATTGAAAATGTATAGTTATAATAGTCAAGTTTGGAAATTCTTGTTTTCTAAAGTTTTCTGGAAATATAGCAGAACAAGCAAGCTTGTTGTAGCGCATTTCCACTGCATTCTACACAGTCACTGTCAGTCTCAGTTAAAATCCTTGAAAAGTATCAAAGTTATCAGCCATATAAATTACAGTTTCTTGTGAAATGAAACCTGGAACTTGCCGCACAATGGCAATTGTCTAGAAGGCGCTGCGTATAGCACTTGGAATTCCTTAGAAATTCACATGTCCTAGCAGTACCATATAAGCTTCTGGAAATTTATCCAACAACTGAGCGTTTTATTGAAATTGTTGTGCCTGTTGGATTTGGCTACTGGGCTGGCGGAATGGCGGCGCTTTATCATTTTCTATTTCAAAAGCATTCTCAAAACAGTTTGCTTTGTTGTCGTTCTTCCGATGGGTTTTTCTGTTGCCACTCCCCCCCGCCTGGTTGTTGTTAATGTTGCTCCTGTTGTTGCTCCTGTTTTTGTTGTGGTTGTCGTTGTTGTTGTGTTTATTTCAAAAAAACATTGCGTAGGCTTGATAGCCCTTTGTTTCCGTTTTGGCGAATTTTTGTGACAGCTTTCTATGCCATTTCTCTTGCTCGCTTAAAGTCTCTGTTGCCTGTATTTTCTCTCTCTCTCTCTCTATCTCTCTCTTGCTGGTATTTTGCCAATAGAATTGGTACAGTAGGAACCAGCAAGCGGTCAAAGGAATAGGGAAAAACGCGCTCGTGCACACAGCTTGAAACAACAATTTATTCCTTGCCATTAGTTCAGTTTCATTTCATTTTTTTGCCTGCGTCCCTCCCTTATGTTTGCTGCTTTTTTTCACACTCTCACAGTGCGTCCTGTAGCGGAGGCTTGTTTTAAAGGCTGCACGTTTAATTCCTTTTTGCTGTCAGTGGCTGAACCCAACGCATGTCCAAAGCCCTTTTCCGCACGATTTTGCATGCGAAAACCCTTTTCAATGCAAGTAAATTGGGCTGCCAAACGTATATAGTTGGTTTCAGCTACTCCTTCCAATACTAATTATGACAGTGATGTCCTGCTGTTTTGTTTTTGATTTTTTTTCTTAAATTTATCAAAATATTTGATCAACGTAATATTGTGCGATTTGATTTCACATTTATTTGATATGCTACGTCCATTTGCATACTGTTTGATATTTGTTTGGCCTTGTTGACCGCCTGTCATTTGTTTTTGGGTAGAATTGGCTGGCAAAAAATAAACTCTATGCGCCGCCTGTACTAGTTCAACTCCCATGGACTCCCCGGGGAGCAAACAGCACAAAAGTGCATTCATACGTAAACAAGCTGTATGCCTTGAAAAAAAAATTCTAGAAAAAAATACCAACTAACCGTTAGAACTACGCAAAAAAATGGCTAAAACTTGAAAAAAAGGCTTAAAAACCTAAAACACAGAAATTGCGGGCAGTCTGGAAAAACAAGTGCATTTAGAGAGTGGCGAGGGGGGAAAAAAGGAAAAACAGGAGCATAACTTCAATTGAGTATGCTGCTAAACTTCAGCGACAGTCGCATTGAGAGCCAGTTACTGCCGGACTACTAAACTGGAAAAATGCAATACAGTGAAAACTCGACAATTTGAATCGGAAGATTTAAAACAAGCTCAATTTTTCGATTCCCCATTGTAATTGTGACTTTTTCGTGTTAAAATGCAGAAATACCATTTGAAGAAGGCGTTGAGAGCGATCTCAAACTAAATTCCTTACAATAATCTCCTGCTTATTGTTTAAAAACTATATATACTTTCGTGTAAAAAAGCAATTCCCATCAATATATCAAAACTGTAGATCGAATAGATGTTCGAGCAACCCCATTGTATTGTCCTACTTTGTTCTTATCAGGCGCAATCTTTTAAGAAAAATTGATTGATTTCATTGTTGTACTTCAGCACTGAGGTTAAGTAATGGTAAAAGCCATCCAAATAAGGTTGTCTCCATAAATAAACTCTTTTCTAGTCTACAGAAATGGTTTACATATCGAAAAGGTTAGCTAATGGAAACCACCAAAGTAAAGTAATCTCCTCATATAAAATCTTCGTAAAGTAATCTAATAATTTATAAAAACTTCGCAAATGTCTAAATCAAAATAATCCTCATCGAATGAACTTTTTGGGATATAATTTTTACAAGATCGTAGAGTAAAAACTTGCAGAAAACAATTGAAATAGGCTTATACAATTTTATTTTGAGTTTGTAAGTTTTGATCCTATACAATCTTTTGCTAGCTGCGCTATCTTGGCTAAATGATGCGCAAGGAAAACCTTTTTATTCAATAAAAGCAAATGTATTGTTTCAAAAAATATTCTCGTCAAAGCATAAACTTTTGGGAGTAATATTAAAAAAAAAAAACGTATAAACTTATCTATAACTGATTGCCGCTCTCTTTTTTCATTTGGTAAACGCTGCGCAGAAAAAATGATTTAATAATAAATATAATAGTATTTTATATAATTAAAAGATATATCTTTTAATATATCGTTTCCAGATCAATGTGTTAAACAAGTACTTGCGACATTTTTACTAAGGAGAGATTTTGATTGTTATGTCTTGAACGATTCTCTTTGATAAATTGCCTATTTCTGCTGTTGCACTAACTACATCGATGTTCATTATGTATTGATTCTCCCTCCTTATAATAATTCCTTATCGTACCACTTAAGCTGGTGTTAAATTCTACAAGAACTCTTAAAAAGTTAGTATGGACTAATGCAAAATTGTGAAATCTTTAAATATTAGCTACTAAAACCTTTGCGAAAACCGATTTTTGAAATTAATCAAAAATATATTTCTTAAATCGTTGGCAGTACATATTAATTCGAATCTTTATTTATGTTTAAAGAAGCATTTTTGAATTTAAAATTGTAAATAGTACTTCCCTCAAACTATTGTATATATTTTCCGTTGGTAGAGACTAATTTCCCCTTTTTAGAAACTTTTCACGTAACGATTAAGTATTTTAACGATTTCCTCAAAGACCAGAATCAACTCAACTTGAATCCATCGAAACATTCAGTATTCGGTAGATCTGAAGAAAAAGACATCACAATCGCTAATTATTTTTTACAGCCCTCCACCGAAATATCCAGTAGTCGGATGGTCTGAAGAATAAGACGGGTGGGGTATGATATCCCAATCCCCACTTATTCTTACCTCTACAGCCCTCCATTGAAATATCTAGTAGTCGGACGGTCTGAAGGATAAGACGGGTGGGGTAAGACATTCCAATCCCCACTTATTTTTTACCTCTACAGCCCCATGTAGCAGAGGGTTGCAGGCTCGTTTTGTCTTTGGTCAATTCTTGCCATTATTAACGCTGAAGTCGATATCCTTTTTTACTTACTTCGCTTTACGCGCACTTTCTTCAGTTGGTCACAGATAAGTTCTTCTACACTTGATCCTTCCATCTGAGTCTAGGTCGTTCCGTACTACTGGCTGTATAGACTTTCGTAACGAATAACTTTCTCGCTTGAGCTTCTTCATTCATTTTGCCGTGACATCGCAGACATTGTGCCCCAATACGCTGGAAATCATCTATGTCAGTGTAGAGCTCATATAATAGTGCATTCGTATCCAATAGTCCCCCAATCCAAAAGAAACCAACATTTTGCAAAGAAGTCAGTGCCCATCTGCTCGCATCATATGCAGGCAGAACCAGACGATTTTGTCTTGTATATTGAAATCACCTACTATAAGTCGTCGACAACACTCTCTGCATAACTTATCGGTCGGAGCAGATAATTTTCCATAGGCATTTTATGGTACTGGTACTTTCCGCAAATGCCATATATTTGAAACAAATTAGAACATTTTTGAATTTTCTTTTGAATTCTGTTGTCAAAATCTGACACTGGTACACGCTGATTATTGTCGACAGATATAGAGACGTATCCTTTAGAAACAGTCGGAGATAATTGGTACACCTAATAAGGTACTTCTCAAATCTTGTTTACTGAAATACTGTACTGTCCCTTCATCTTAAGCAATATATTGATTTTTTACTGATAAATCAATCAAAGATAATTCCGATAAAAAAGATATCAGTGAATTCGAACAATTCCGACATGCTTTGGTGTCCAAACAAGAGAAATCTCTTAAACAACCTCCACTGTACTTACTCCCAACTACAAGCATCCTCCTCTGGCAAATATGTTCAACATGACTCCCATGGCCAGCTCTCTGCTATATTGAGCTTAAGCCCCCCGCTTGCATTGTTTGTCGCCTCCAACACCCCAACGCCACAACCACCACCAGTACCGCCACCACCACAGCATGCAGCTCTGGCTCTGCTCAGTTGCTGCCGGCTGATCATTTGCAGCGCCGTCCACTGTGTCCTGCATTTTAACACTGAGTCCTTTTTCATTTCGCTTTACTCTCTTGTTTTTGTTATTGCTGCTTCGTCTCTCTATTTCGTTTTTTTTTTACTCCCGTTGGTTTCTTGTTGTTTTCGCTTTGTTTTACTTTCGGTTTAACTTTAAATGAATTTCTATTATTTTTGTGTTTATTTGAGCTTTGGCTGCTCTCTACAGCTCTCCTATCCTGGCATCTTTGCCACCACAGCAGCAACAGCAACAAGAACAACAATGACAGCATTGAGAACTACTAACACTGCTGTTGCTTCTTAGCCAAAGGACTCCAGCAGCCAGAGTTGCCTTTAGCTCCTGCTGGAGATTCACTTTTCCAAGCTATGGCAGCTCTGTTTGTTTTTGTGCTTTATTGTTGTTGGTGCGCTGAACAAAACTAAATTGGTATATCCGTTTTTATTAAGCAACATTTCCGGTTACACAAAACACACACACTTTAAAAGCGAGGGTGGGCTGAGCAGTAATGAGTTGGTCGATATGAAGTATAAAGAAATATTTCGATAATTGAAATTTAAGACAGCTGCGCAACGTATAGTAATTAATTGATAAAAAAAACTATGATTTTCGGCTGTAACTCGGTTTATAATCGGAAAGGGAAAAGAATGATATTTACGTAGAAGTAACAAAGAAGAATGAATTACGTTAAATGTCTAAGGTATTTAAGGATGTTGCCTACTGTAAGTAATAAAATGTCTACGTTGAGTAGAAAACCAAGTTTTCTAATAGTATTGAAGGAGTGAAATCTATTTTGATGAAATTTATTTGGATATCATTCTACGTGTAGAACTGAGCGAAAGTCGTAAATCGTTGAAAAGTCAATGCTCTATAAAAAACTTTTTTATTTACAATAAAACAGAACAGAAATTTCTATTTTGAAAAATAGGATTATTAAAGTTTATTCCTATTACATCAGAGACGTAGAATCAGCTTGGATTTGGATTTTTGAATCTTAAGATAGCAACATTCGGAAACAAACTCCAACTATTGTCAACTTCTTCAAGACTTACTAATAAAATAAGACCATTGACAAGTTCTGGTACTAGTTTTTTTTTAAAGCACTGCAGCCTTGTTCTGTTACCATCTAAAATTGAACGCCACGGTTTAGGCACAAGAATTGTCGCTAGTCTTGTGATTGTCTTTCCTGAAAGACGAACTGTTTTTATTTTTTTCGATTGGTAATTACAATCGGTTTCGAATAATAATAAGTAACTATTAAGCAGTTCTGCATGACAATATCCATGTTCTTCTTGTTTTAATTTTTAGCGTTACATTTTTTAGTACTTAAATATATTTAATACTAAATACAGCGTAGTTTCCTTTAATTGAGAATTATATGTATTTTTATGTGAGAGCTAATTTTGTTATTTTTTTCCTCATAAGTCGGTTTCATTCTGGGCATTGGTGGCATTTTTACACTTTTATTCTATGGAAGTATCAGTGTGCGCTTAGTACAGATCTTCACGGAATGCGTAAGAATAATTTGTCACCTTCGTCATTTGTTACTCATTTAAATTTCTTCTAGTAGCATTATTCTCGGAGAGCTTTAGAAACATTTCAATTTTAAAAATATGTCACTTTTGGACTAGCATTTATGCTGTAGAATTATTTCATTTTATACTGTCTTCTAAGTATGAATCATTAGAAAAAGAACACAGTGGGTACTCTGTTTTAATTTCGTTGGAAAACTCTTATATTTTAAGAGTTTTACAAAATTTCAGTAATACTGAATTCTTTATCAAACAGATGACCACCATATTCACTTGAAATTGTTTTTACAAAATAGTAAAAGTTATTTTGCAGAGCATTACAAATTAGTGCACCCCTTGCTTCGGTATGCAATGCTCTTTCATCGAAGAGGCAGTACAGCTGGAATGCCGCGTACCACCTGGAGAAGGTGCTCAAAAGCGAAAAAGTTTTTTTATGTGGAGAGTTTAACAAAATAGAAGTATTACTTAACTTTTTCTGACGCGTATGCCACCATTTACAATTGAAATATCAAATAATTTTCAAAACACATTTTTTTCTGAAGATCGCTTCAAATTAGAGAAAGTCTCACTTCTTAAAAAGTGATACATTAGGACTGCTGCGGTAAAATCTTAGGAGTGCTGATACGTTAGGAGTACCGCAGTAAAATCTTATTATTATACTGTCTCAAAAACTGGCTGGTTAGGTATTGGGTAGTATTGCTTACTGACTATTATATTTCCAGTAGTGAATTAACGATATCTTCACCACGACACCTTTTACTGTCTCTGGACAACCTGTAGTCGAAAAAAGAAAGCTACTGTTCCTAACTGAATAAAAGTAAAAACTAATTCAGGGTAAAGTCTTCTCGAAAATAAATTCAAGTGTTGAGTGAGTACTCAAATAGTTATATTATTCTTCCGAAGTGTCTCCTTGGGAGCACTTGATATTAAATTAAATAGAAATTTTGACGGACTGGACTACTTGCTTCAAGTATAAAATAAAAACGGACTGGAAACATTTTGTTTAAATTATCAGCTACTGCAAATCTCTAAACAAAGACTAACTAATTTATAAAGAGTCCCCCGTATTCCCTATTTTGTTACTTCTTTTGCCTACCCTCGCACATATCGCATACATATCTTTGGCAGCATTGTTTGGCAATTGGACGTTGCCAGTGAGCGGGGTGTCCACTCTCAGCTAGTGACAATTTTTCATGCTGTTGTCAGTTTCTTTTGCCCTGGTTTGCCTTCAGCTCGTTAGTTTTTGTTTCTTATGAGTTCTCTTTTTTACGTTTTACGCTTTTGTTGCTTTATTTTACTGTCTTTTTGCCTTAAAGTTATTGTGTGTGCCTTTACTGCTTGTACATGGCAATACAGCCGTGGTCTGGCTTTAATTTTTGGCCAAAACGCTCATTACGTATACGCCGCGTGGCACACGTAGTTCATGCGCGACTGCTTGGCAACGCGCAAAAATGAAATTGATTTGAGTTGTTAAGAAAGCGAATCGTAAGATATTGCCATTTAGTTTCGTGTCTAACAACTACTCAGCATTTTTGCCAATCATTGATTGCTCACAAGCTGGCGGCTATGTGTAACGAGGGCAGTTTTATGAGTCACTCGTGTAGTGGGAATTGTTGTAAGAAGAAACTTTGGAAATGACTTGGATTATTCTTAAAAAATGCTCAGCGTGTTGTAAGAAAATGATTGAAATCACAAAAGTAAATTATTTTTAATTGAAAGAACTTGCGTAAAATGTCAATAAATTACTTTGATTGTTTTAGATATGAAAGAATAGGCAATAAAATGTGCTTCAAGCATAGAACGTTTCTCTCAAGCTAACAATTGCGCATTTGTTATTTAAATCGACTTCTTTTAAACAAGATACAATCATACTTGCTTACAAATTGAAAGCCCTTTTGTTAGACATCGTTTATTTTTTTTAGTTTCATTTAAATTTTAGCGTTCTATGTTCCGACTAGTAGCGATATTTTATACCGTAGAAATTATATTCTCTTATTTTAATTTATCATTCTGTAGTACTCTATATTTCGGGACTATAAAAAAATTAGTTTTATATTCCAAAATAGCTTAAAAAAAGTACAAAAAGTGTTTACTGAAAACGATAATTAATAGTTTTTTGTCAAAAGTATTCATTTCTTTTCATAGTAAGCCCAAGAATTCAAAAAATCTTGTTCGATTTTTATTTTGAATTTTATTTATTTTCCTTAAATTGAAAGTTTATAAGCAAAGAACTATTTTCTTAAAGTAAATGAATGAAAATTCCATTAATAGCTTGTAAGATCAGTTAAATTATATTGAAAATTATGCGCATGGATTTCACAGAAGCGCTCCCTATGCCCAGAAAATATTGCAGTTATTAAGATACAAATTTGAGGTTTGCTTCAGCATATCAATGACTCTCTTAGTTAATTTTTTTATGGTTATTTATTGTAAGAACTTTTCTTGAAGAAAAACATTTAGTACATGATTTTAAGGGGATTTCGATTTTGAAAAGTTTATTGTGAAATATTACAATCTGCATATTTTCGAAATCTTAGGAAAATGAGATGAAAGCAATAAGAACTTTCGAAAATTGCAAGTCCATAAAAGAAATATTTCAAGTTTTTAAATGGCTTGAAATACTGTGCATCGATAAACTATTTTTGTTCAAAATTTTATACCAAACAAACCCTTGGGGTGCATATCAATGCTATGAGATCATGCTCTCAGGAAAAACTTAATGAGTTGAGATATAATCAATATAAACATTTTTAACACTTTATCGAAAATTGAAACTACTCCAAGGCTATGTGAAGGGAAGCTGGGTCATATATTTCCCATCATTGGCCATTGTGTACGTACGTCTGTAACGCCTGTTCTACAAAAAACTCTAAGGGGAAGAACTTTTAGCTCTAGCCCACGTTTGAAATTCTAAAAGCTCTACTAAAAGCACTTGACATTGTTTAATAGCCAGAAAATACTTAATCATTAATCTTTTCTCAATTTATTTTAAAAAGTGACATGAAAGATATGAGTCAAACAATATACGAGAAATGAGCACTGCCTCTTGCTTCTTCTTTGCTCTCCAAGACTTAGGCATCATCTTTTCTCGATTTATTTGTAAAAGTTATTTTAAAGATACGAGTTATGAGTTCTGGTTCTTGCTTATGCTTCGTCTCCCAAAACATTATTTACCTATTTTGGAATTTGGTTGTGTTTCTGCTGAAGTATGGCAATGTGATCTCCGAACTCTAACAAATGCATTTCGATACTGGCTTACGTTTTGACTGAGATTTTGAGCACTTATATGGGGATGTGTTTTACTATGGACACCGCTTTAACACAGACGGTGGTCTCCAGACTCTTATCTTGGTCTTTAAGGTGTTAAAATGGAGCCATAGCTTCAATAGGCTAACTGTATCTGATTAGTTCTCTTTAAAAAGCCCAGGCAATCTTAGCATGGAAAATTTTGGAAAGCCTTTGATAAATTTTTAAAATCGTATATTATTTGTGCATTGTGTTCTTTAAATTTTAATAAAAAACTAGAGAAATTTGATGTAGTTGAATAAATGGATCTATAAGACGCTTGTTGAAATGAAGTAGGCAATACTAAAATAAGATAAATAATAAAGATATTATATCTTCTTCTTTGGTTTCAATGATATTACTTCATGGGAAGTTTTTCATACTATATGTGCCGACTGTTCTAATAGATTTTAATTTAAGTCTCTCAAAATCTTTTGTTAATTAAAATAATGTTTTATATAATTAAATAAAAATAAATACATTTTTTGCTTCTGAGATTGTTTTTTTAGAAATCTTGTAAGATGCTTTCAAATTAAGCCCACTGCCAACTTCAACAATTATCTTCTACTGAAAAGCGTCACCAACTTATTAGGCTGCACTCGTAGTAGTGACAGTGCTTGTCAAACTGTAAAGGGTCTTGATAAATGTTTCGCTGGGTTAGACCATTTACAGGAGCAAAAAATAAGCCCCCCCAACATAGCATATAAAAAAAAACGAAACAAAATGATGCTTAAAATTAAATTTGTTGTCAATAAAAATTCAACAATTTAAAAAAGGTTTGCCACAAGCGGCACGCCTTCAACCCGCTCGTTGAGGCAAGGTTTTGGCCGCTTGCCCGCTTTATGCCTAAATGCCAGCGCTTATCTCAATGGAAATCCACAAGGACCTCATAAATATGTATGTGCCACATCTGTATCTGTGTGTGTGTTTGCGTATGTTTATGTGCGTATTGGTGTGTGTATCTGTGTGCATCTGTGTGTTTGTGTGTGTATTTGGCAAAGCATTTACTGTGGTCAGAAATGTTGAACTAACTCGCTCTACTACAGACATATCTGCTATCTAGCTCATTTAATCTAGCTTGCTCACTTGCACGCTTGACTCCTTGCTGTGTGCGCGTGTATGTGTGTATCTGTGTGAGTTACTGTGTCTATACGTATTGGTGTACGTGTGTTTGTGTGTGTGTGTGTGCGTCAAGGCGACAGATAGTTTCAAAAGTGATTTGGGTACACTTTTGGGATTTGGTTTGCTGCTCTCCATTTGCTTGTCTAAATGTCTGAGAGTCCTGCTTGCTTCGGTTTCTGTGCGTCTCTTCGTCCCTACGACTGTTTGTGCTGCCGCCTTCGCTTGGCTGGTCAACGGCATATTAAATTAAAGCGACCGACCAACAATCCCTAAAATCCCCAAAAAAAAAAAAAAAAAATGTATATAAACCAACAACACAAAAGTGTCACTTGCAAGTGTTAAAGGTGCCGTTTTTAAAATTATTTCCCCAACAACAATAAAAACAAGTTTAAACCAAAAAAGATAACAAAAAATTTGTTAAGGCTTTTTTGGTACAGAGCATAAAAAGTTTGAAAGGTTACGAAGATAAGCGCCAAGTCTGTTGCAAGTTGTACGCAAAATGGCAAAAACATAATGTTAAATAACTGAATGCTGAAAATACTACAACAACTTGACCTAGTAATAGTTTGGGGCATTATTATGACTATTTATAGGAATGTTTTTTTGGTTCTTGGAATATAATTTGTATTTGTGAAAGGTTAAGTAGAAGAAATTGTTGTGGGCGTTTGTTTATTGGGTAAGCATTTGCTGAAGGCTTCTTAGTTTTTGGTGCTATAATTAAAGGGTAATTTTTTGAGGGCCTGCTTATTTAAAGCGACAAATCACTTTTGATAGTTGATGGTTTTTAGTGCTATGAATAAAGGGTGATTTCTGTCTGGTATATTCTCTTCAAAATAGCGGTAGGTATCTCACAAGTTAACTCTTCAATGTTGGTTTTTAGTTCGTCAAACATTTCGGGCTTCTCAATATGAGTATAAAGGCGGCACACAAAAAGTCTACCGTTAACCCAACTCGCTTTGAATCGGGTGAAATATTAAATCAATAAGACAATCTTATTACAATATTTCAATTTTATTACCCTTCTTCAATTGTTGTACCACTTTTGGAAAGAGTTCTTTTAGGGTTAATTCTATGGGGAAATTTTATCACTTTTTTCGTATCAACAATTTGTCTTAAATTATTACTTATTATTACTTTTAAATAAAAGGTGATTTTAAAAGCTAAAATTAAGAGAGATGCTTGCTATCTAAATTATCAATACAACGATCAATATTTGATGCTTAAATATAGTTTAAATAAATGTTGACCGCGGCTGCCTGCTATATGGTGGACTCATTCTTGGTATACTCCTTCCAATATATTGGCTGGTCACTCACGAATAAACTTGTAAATATTGACTTCAAGTGCGTCGATTGTTGCGGGCTTCTCGCTATACACATGAGCTGAAACATACCCCGCAGTAAAAGTAACCGAACCCGCCTGCAAGTCGGCCATAGTTTCACTGCATGTATATCATTATATGTTTCCATATAATGGCACAAAAATATTTAAAATCACTTCCTGAATCCTAATTTATTTTTGTGTTTTTTCCAAAAGTAACATTAAGTAGTTTTTTTTCGAGTAACATTGGACCTAACATAAATATTAAATTACTTTTTCGAAATAAAGGGTGTGTTTTAGAGAGCTTATTTTTTATTGTTAGCAAAACATGCATAGCATTTCAAAAAAGTCTGCAATCTTTATTGAAATGTATAAAACGACCATTATTGAATGTTTTAGAGAGTTTTAATAAAACTTTGACTGTAGCTGCTTTGTAAATCGGCATAGGGTGGTTCCAATTTTTTCCATAGTCTCTCCAACATATCCTCTGTAATATAGCAAATATACTTTTGAATGATGCTTATCAGTGTTTTAAGCATTTTGGACTCCAGAACTTGCCGCATAATTGATGCATGATTTCAGAGTTTGTACGATGTGTGGTACCATTTTAGTGAAATTGGGCTCTTCCATTTTTAGCCACAAAATTATAAATTATTTCTGTCCTGTGTAATACCGTCGCCCTAAAAATCACATTTTCGGGATGCACTAATAGTTCTTACAGTGTTACAGTCCAAGTGCGATAATTTTGAAAGTATCTTGCAAGAAAATAGCTCACAAAAAATACTCTAGAAGCAGTTAATCTCATGATAACGGCCAATCGATCGTCATCGAATTTAGCTCTCAATGTAGCCACTATTTTGCGTGCACCATTTTGTTGAAATTAAATGTTGGCCAAGTACCCGATAATGAAAAAAATATAATTTTACATCACAATCGATATTGTTTCCTTTAAAGTTTTTCCCATTGACTGCAATGTACCTATGCAAGCGCTTGATCCAATCTTGGAAACATTTTGCATATTTTGTTTGCTGTATGGCCATCATCGGTTTTTCCATGATCTCGTCGCGGGTGCTGAATCGCGACAGGGACAGGGAGTCAAATGAGGTTAATTTGGTTGTTATAGAATGGAGTTCGTTTCGTTTTTATTTAAATGTTTATGGATAACGTTGGCATTGTACAACTGTAAGTGATCATGATGCAAGATTCCATCTTAGTACAAATGCAAAGTAAGTATTTTTACTGTGATAATACGAGCACGATAAGAACATCGATGTTTTGAAATGAAAATAACGCAAGTTTCTGTGAAGGACTCGCACCGCTACAACTACAAATAGGAACTTTAAATTGTTTTTATTTGAGCGCGGTCAGAACTTCAATATATCGCAAAACATCGATGTTTTGAAATGAAAATATGGCGAATTACTGTAAAGCACACACACCTCTACGCCCACAAATAAGCATCTTAAGTTGTTTTACCCTGATAAGAGGGACGACCGAAGGCCTTAAATTGCTACATTCGCATTGCGTCACTGCACAAATCCTAATAAAAACATCCTTTAATTTATCTAAGAGAGAGCCCAGGACAACAAGTGGACATTTTAAATACGTTCTTTGCGTTGTATCTGTTTATTAAGTCGAGTTAGAGAAGCTAATTGAACAAAGGCTGCGGTTAAATTCACTTTAATTAAGCCCAATCAGAGTGCTAAAAATGTTTAAAACAAATTAAAAGCTAAATAAGGCCTAATTGAAAAACATAATTCAATTAAGTTGGCGCAGAGTGGTGCAAAGCATGAGAGGTTGCAACTGGTTTAATTTTGGCCATAAATTGTGTGGCAAGTGCAGCCTTTGCAGTTGTTGCCACAATAAAACACAAAGTGTTTGCCACAATGCCGCCCCAAAAAGTATGCAACAGAAAGCAACAACTGACAAATAACGCAAATTATTTTTTTGACCCAAATTATTTAATTTACAATCAAATTTATGTATTTAGCCATGGTCGGCTGACAAACTCTACAGCCAGGATACCCCCAAACAGGACAATTGTCACACAATTATTGTGCAAATTGAATGGCACATCAACTGTGGCATGGCGTCAATCAAGGCAATGACAGAACTAGACCGCAATGGTTAGCCCAAGAGAAAGAGCGAGAGGGAGAGTGTGCCTCCACTACAGCGCCTCAACGTCTCAGCGCCTGCTCGCTGGCTCCCTGCCAGCAACACCCCCCATGACCTGTACAACCGCATTGTCGCAACCAATTAGAGCAATGAGGCAGGCAGCCTGTTGAAGCAGCGGACCTGCAACTGGAACTGAAAATTTTGCAACACTTGAAAGCGCATTATGCAAACAATATGCGGTCACCAGGCTTGACTTGCTGCTGCAGTATCTGCTCCTACTTGTTTCTCGCTCTGTCTACTGCGTTCCGCTTCTACTGCTCTTTGGCACTGCTTGTTTCTATTACTGCTTCTTCGTGCGTATTGACTTGGCTTTCAACGCAACTGAGCCGCAAAGTCAATTGTTTGGCAGCTACTGCTGACCAGCAGTGTGAGAGCTCCTCTGCCAGTCCGGCGGCAATGAACGACCAGCCTGAACTATGTCGCCACTGACCATGCTCCATTTTTTTTTCTGCTATTCGTCCTTTCTCTTTATGCGTAACTTTGAATGTGACTGCGTGTGTGTGTGTGTCAGGTTGATTTTTCATTTCAATTTTCTTGCCTTGCTGCTGACGGCAGCGCGCTTTGATTGTATGCCTCCAGCATCAGACCTCTGATACCAGGAAGAAGCCAGAACTCATATGCGAGTCGCCCCCAAACACATGTCTGCACAGATATGCGTATTAGTATGTGTTAGAACATGTCCATACACTGGACAAACCGAAAGTTGGGATGCACTTTAGAAACTGAAATACTCAATAATAGGATGCGTGAAGGATACGTAAGGAACGTGCTTAAATGTGGAAATGTTTGAAGGTTGCCAGATATGCTAAGGCAACTGAAACAAATGGTAAAGGATTTCAAGAAACTTTCTTATAATACTTTGGAATTTTTAAATATTAAAATCCATTCGAGGACTGAAATTATCATTCTGACATAATTTTTGGGCGGTTTAGTTGGAATCTAATGTGGCAGTACTTCTTCTTCTGCTATTTTTACCTTTCTTCAAGAGAACAAACTCTATTATAGTTAATAAAGATGATAACTATATAGGCACAGTCTCTGTTAAAAATCTACACTAACATAAAACTACTTACTTGATTTTTAGGAGAATTGAGTTCGCTATTTTGAAGTTTTGCTATTTGAAATTGAAAACTCGAATTTATCATAAGACAACCCAAAAATCTATATAATCCAGCTAGAGACCTCGTCTGATGGGGTAAACAGACAGGTCCGCATGTTTGCTTCTGGTAAAATCCTCTATTCATGTCTTTAGGCCATTTCTTACCATTTTTCAACATATTTCTTAAGGTCGTTAACATTAACTATGAATGGATTCGCCTGGTTTTAGCAGTTCATAGTACACGCTAATCTCATGATTTCATGATAATTTAGTAGAGTATGACCTTTAATCGGAGGAAGCTCTGCTGTGCGATCGATGTAGATGATGACAGAACGGATACACTGGCGTCAGCATTATTTTTTCTTCATGGGGTTACTGTATCATATTCCGTCTAGTCACTATCCGGTACAACATCGCTTTTCCTTAGGTCTTTCAAACAGTAGTGCCGAAGCGAAATATAATATTTCAGAATCTGTCGACTATTTATGTATATACCGTGTCACCTCTGCATGGCTAATCAGTCGGAGAACAATTGCAAGAACAATTTTCTTTATATTAAAACTAACAATTAAAACTTCCTGTAA
Organism: Chymomyza procnemis; assembly: GCA_035046065.1. NCBI lineage: Eukaryota > Metazoa > Arthropoda > Insecta > Diptera > Drosophilidae > Chymomyza > Chymomyza procnemis. Next base: position 13,193,323 of record JAWNOJ010000024.1, read on the forward strand.
ACTATGGGAAGATCGGATACGCTCCAAAGTTTCCTAATGTAACAAGAAGTTGAGCTGTCTATGTGCATCTGTTGGTATTTCTTTTCAAAAAAACATGCTAGGTATCCGAGTTTAGTTTGGTGTCTAAATATCGGGGATGTAAGAAATTCTTTCCAAAGGAGTATCTGTTGCCTCAGCTTCAAATGAATAACTCGGTGGTTTCTTAATAACATCTTAAGATACCAAGATTTTTAGTGTTGACAAGCATTTTTTAATGATCGGTCGAAAAATTCAATTTTGGTACCTTTTCTTTTAGTAAGGTTAGTCGATTATATCGAATGGATACCAAATTCGATCGAAAATAAATTTGCATATGCAACTAAATTTGTTGTGTATTATTTATTTTTCAACTTATCTACCTGTGTCTCATAGACTCTATAGGGGAAATTGGTCAAAAAATTAATTTACTTTTGGCACTAAATTTGTTGCATACATTTATTTTTTAATTTATACTCATTCAACCCTAAATGGCAAATCGGACCTAAAATGAAATTACTTAATTTCTGGTATATCGTTTGTTTTCCAATTTATATCTATAAAATTCGGTTTATAAGAGAACTTTATTCTTCACAATGTTTTTATGGCATTTGAACGAAATCGTTTATAGCTTCCATAAGGCATATCTCACCATAAGCACGATTCTTGTTGGCTTATGTATGTGTTTCAGCTAAGTTTGGTGGGATTGACAGGGAATTATGTACTATGAGCTACTTCCATACGGCTAAGCTCTTAACTCGGAACTGTCTGTTCTCAACAATTGTATTGCCTGCAGGCAGCAATTGCCCAGAAGCGACCAGGAGATAGTTTGACAGGGAGAGGAAGTGTGTTTCTTCAAGACAACGACAGCTTGGTTGGCAGGTTCTATTGCATTCACATATTGTTTAGACCTGGCACCTAGTGATTACCATATGTTCCTGACCATGGCGAACTATTTTGCTGGTGAAAAATTCGCTTCACGATAGGCTTGTCAAAATCTGACTCAATAAGGAACTAGAGCTTTCAATAGGAGCGAATAGGAGCCTCTATGAGAGAACAAAACCACGAACAGAACGTCACATATTTTACCTAAACTTATTGTAACTAACTTTGTTCAGTTGGTTAGTTCTTTCGCTCAGTGTATACGCATCTGGCTATGCGAGTGTGTGCGAGGTTTGTGAAGGGAAGGGGCTGCTATGTGTGTTTGTTCATTTGTCTTCGGCTTCTGCTTCAGTTCAGCTCAGTTTCGTTCTATGCGCGCTGCTTCCTGTGCTTAATGTTTACTTTGCGTTGGCCGCATATAAATCCAACTGCAGGTTCCTCAGTCAGTCAGTCAGTCAGTCAATCAGTGCGTCAGTCATTCCGGCAGTCATTCCGGCAGTCTTTCATTCACTTACAGACAGTCGGGCTCAATGCTAGGTAAGCACTTATACTTATGCACACACACATCCAGCTTATTGCCTTGGCTACCAGCCGTCATAGTTCCCCCCACACACTGGCAGTATTTGCAAACGGCTTTCCCATATGACGTAGTGTGTGTGTGTTTGTGAGAGAGTTCTAGTTTTCTCAATTTCCACTAACTGTTGTTGATACTGTTTCCGTTTGTCTAAAGCTCCATGTGGCACTTAAGTGAACTTTAAACACTTTTATTAATGGTATATTATGTAATATACGTGCCGTGCTCATTGGCTTCAGGTTTGAGAATCCGTAGTCCTCTCAAGTGCTTTCGAGTTTGGCATAACTTTTCAACATTACAAGAACTAGCTGCCGGCTGTGACAATGTGTGTGTGTGTCCTGGAGTGTGTGTGGCAAAGCAAATGTTTTAATTAAAGTGAAATTGAGTATTCTGAGTGGCAGCGCTGTATTCCGGAGTACGGGAGTCGGCGGCGTCGGCAGAGTCAGTGCTGCCAGTGCCAGTGCCAGTGCCAGCGTCAACATTACCGAGGCCATAGACCCATATTCAACAACTGCTTAGCCAGCTGTTACGCATATGCGTCGTAAAAACTTTTTCCATGACCTATCCGGCCACCATACCTCCCACTTTTAGCTGGTTTTTTAATTGTTGCAAGCTGACGTCTCTCGTTCTCGCTCAAAAGGCTTGTGCTGGGCAAATACTCAATGTTGATACTTACATTAAGCATACGCCACGTTAGCAGTTAATTTGTAATATATTTCACATGCTGGCTTTATTTCTATTGCCTTTTCAACCGTATTGCTACAGTAGGCGTTCGTTCAAATAATCCTACCTCTTGGCAGCATATGGGAATTTTTTTGCAATTTTATAGACGTGATTATTGCCTCAATTTATGTGTGCAATTTTGGTGTTTTAGGTATTTCGATGGCATGAAATGAATTTTGTTTAATAAAATTTAAGTTACAGTCAGTAATAGGCACAGTTATATTAACAAACTTTAATTTTATTTAAATTTTTATTAGTAATATCTGCAATATTTTAATAATTTTAATTAATGCATGCAGGCGCGCATGATACTATATGATTATATTATATTTTAAAATGAAATTAAAAAGTCGCGTTAAAATTTGTAATGGTTGGTGCGGTTATTGGAATATCATTAACAAAAATAATAATAATCGCATTAAAAACTGTATATGGTAAACATTTGAATGAAAAAGTTATAAACAATTTTTCGTTTATATGGTGACCACTGGAAGTGGTGATGATAGTTGGCGCAAAGTGAAGCGTCATTGCTATAAGCTTGGCGCACCCGAACTTTGAAATAAAAGATTTGAATGGAAGAAAACAAAATATTTAGGATGAAGTAGTACTACAAAAATATATTACGTTCTATGCATTATGTAGCTTTTTCAAAAATTTGGATACTTGTATTCTAATGTCGTGCAACGCCTCAGCTGATGTGCAAATTTTTATACCAAATATATAGAAATTATTAATTAAAAGTAACGATTATTTCGTAATTTTCATCTTTTAAAACTATAGCTAATGCTTTGAAATTAAATAAAAAATTATTTGATTCCCCTTGATTATGCGGTCAATGCTCCAAAAGCGTAACAGGTAACATAAATCTATTTGCTAGCTATGCTAGTGCTAGGCAAATGCACCAGTACTGCAGTGGGAAATCGAACCACCGACCTTCGGGCTTCAAGGGGAGTGCGCTTCCACTACGTTAACGAAATAGAAAATATTATTTACAAGTTTTCTTTAACCATTAGATTATTACAACAAAAAATATGGAACTTTATAAATCTTAAAACCGCTTTTAAGATTGAATATTTTACTTTTATCTAAACTTAACAATATATCCGAATTTGTGTACTTAAAACATTTTTTATTTAAAACATTGACAAATCTTTACTCTCTCTGTTCAATTGTTCTCAGCTGCGGAATACTTCTGACTTGATCCAGTTGCCTTAATATTTTGACAGAATTTGCTGACACCCTAAAATAAACGTAGTACTTACGAAGGCGCACTCACTATTCTTGCCATAATGCGCCTCTTGATTCTATTAACATTTGAAATAATAATTGGTTTATGTGATAGTTTTTCATTCAAGAGATCATCCCCTCCATATTAGTACCTTTGGTTCGTGTATATTTTATTTTTATTTACTTATTTAATAATTCTTTACTATGGAACTTCGCCCTCTGCCCGCTTTGCTCGCCAAGACCCCTCCTAGAATGACAACAGGAATGTAAGAAAGTAAGAGCTTTACAATATTGACACTCTCTTCAAATTCCTTATATACAAATGTTCTAGTTTTCTTCCTGCTGCATACAATCCGAACAAGAATTTTTCAGCTTTTTGGATTTTACATATTTGTCAATTTTTACTCCTTTTCTAACTTTATAATTTTTTCGCACTTTCAAAAGTTTATTTTTCTCGCAATTTTCCACGCTAGCATTTTCTTCATGTCAATTCACGCTTTTACTCGATTTATAATTATTCGTATTCCTGTTCGCGAATACAAACTTTTCGTTCTTCTTCAGAAATAATCAACTTTTTTCTGTACATTTATTTCAAGAATATCTTGTATAAAAAACGTGACCGACGTCAAAAAAGTTTTTTCATAGTTGACGGCAAAAATTATTCAAATTTTGAATGCCCTTTCTTAGACTGCAGCAAATTAGCAACAATTATATCATTTCACAACAATTATTATTAGCCATAAAACGAAACATATCAAAATTCACTCTTCCGTTTTAAGGTCAAGTCCGAAATAAAATTTTTATTTCATAAAATTTATAATCCAAATGCTGGCATTCAGTTCCCGCAAACCAGTCGTTGTGCTAGTTATAATATATGAGAAGTTCTTATTCAAAAAAAATGTTTGGTATGAAACAATATTAACCTAAATATACTAAAAAAACATCTTGCTTTAAAACTTTATATAAGAAATTTAAGTAACTGGAGCCTCAGGTTAGAAAACAAAAGTTTAAAAATAGATTCCAAAAAAGTTGCTTACTAATTGATTTAAATTGCCAATATGATTCGATTTATTTTTTTCAAATAATATTTGCAGATATTTTGATTTTCGTTGTCTGACTTTCTGTTAATGTTTTCAATATACGAGTTTCGCTATATTAGAAAATTTAGAATCCTTTGAGCTCTACTTTATAATTTCACAGAATTGGAAACTTGCATTCGTGAATCAAAAAGCCTCTTTATTTATGAATATTAAGCGTAAGTAGAGTTGACCTCATATTTAAAGCATATTAAAATTAGAAAATATAAAATTATAGCAAAATCTACAGCGGTACATGATTGAAATTGATTCTGCTCATGGAATTTCAGTACTTATATATCTTTACGAATTCTTTTTAAAAATTAATAAACATTGATATGCTGTCTTTTAGGTTAACCACTATTGCAAGTGTCTTATGAGTTATTTCAGTAATTGGAGAGCAAATTAGAAAGTAGGTTTTAGATAAGATGAAGCAGATTTTCGAGTACTGCAGCCTGCCACTTATTGTAAAATTACTAATTTCCTTATCGTCAACTTGCTTTCACTCTGCTGAGCTTTCACTGTAACTCCCTCATTTTTTAATGAGTTGTCAATGGCTCTTTAAAAAAAAAATGGTATAGTTACTTAATGTCTACCGCCTCTCATTCTTCGTAGCATGCAGCATCCTTGTCTTTTCCTTCACAATCTCTGCAGCTTTATTAAGTTTCAGCTGCTTTTTGCCGTTATCATCTTCTGTTTGTTTTCACTTCGATTGCCGTACGGATAACTCTGTGTTCAATTGTATGTAGTTCATTTTACTGCTGCTGCTGCTGCTGCTTCATCATCTTTGCAATTGTAAAGGATATCATCTGTATTGCTTGTTATAACGTTTATAGCGCAAATATTTGTCACAGTATTCTCATGTCCTTTTGCTGTGAATGTGGGTGGAGTGGTGTGTGTTGTGTGTATGTATAACCTCATTGCAACTCTTTGCATCATTTTGTAATACATTTCTGTTTTGTTTGTTACAACTTTTGTTTCTTCTGCTTGGTTGTTGTTCTTCTTCTTGAGCTGCTTCTGTTGCAACATCTTGTTAAACGCATAAACTGCACACACACATACGCTGAACATATCCCAAATCTGCCGCAAAATCGCTTTTGCATAAGATAGGAAGACAGAGAGAGTTTAAGAACTCAGTTTCACAGTCGTTGGCTTTGCTTACTTCAAGTTGCTTTTATATAAGAGACTAAGAGCGCACTAAAGACTTATGGCATTAAGACACAACAACCAGAGCCACAACAACAACAACAACAACCAACAACCTACAACAACATCAGCAATAAGTGCTGACTGCAACAATAACAACAGCAATAACAATAACAACAAGCTTCGCGAGGGTTCGTTGATAGGTTTGGCGATGTGATTGTCAACAAGATTTGTTTTGTAGCAACGCGCTTGAAGCGAATTGAATTACGTTAAGATTTTATTACAAGACATTTCTGAGTATTATGTCTAAATTGATAGGAATGCCGAGAATGAAAGCTACTGTTATCTTCTCAGAATTTTTAATCTATACTATTTGTCTAATGAATTTTTTTCCTATTTTTGATTATAACTTTACTTTTTTTTATTGAATCTTCTCATATAAGCACTAAGAATAAGTTTAAAAACTTAATGATAACTAAGTTTGGTTCAATTTTTTGATCTGCGATTAAGCGGCATTCGCTGGGTTGGCAAGTCCTTTCGACGAAGACGGTATCTACTGCTGTGCTGCTCTTTCTAGGTGGTTAGGATACGAGGAAAGCTTGCTGAGGTATTTTGCCTTAAGTTGCGAAATTGTATGAATGACTGGTGGCATGTTCCAGTCTCTTTGGATGTTTTCATTAAGAACGTATCACGTTGCCCCAGTGTTGGGTTTTAGAATCTTTGATTGTGCTCGCTGTATGATGACAATATTGCTGTTGCTGGCATTTCGCATAGTTGTGAGCCGTACGTCCAGATTGGTTTCAGTATCGAATTGCGGAGACTTAAATTTGAAATGAAAAGTTTTCATGGTATATATTTTTATATTTATTTTGAACTTGCTTTAAAGAGCGCCAAAGACAAATCTTCCCTAAAATTCAGAAAGTAGCTGACTTTGCTGCAGAGAAAAGTTTATAGAATATAGGGATAATTGCAAGTTAAACAATCGTTCAAAAGCTTGAAATCTATGTCATTCAAAAAATTGCCAATGCTACTCGGGTTTCTAAGTGTTTTTCGACGTGCTGGCGATAACAGCCAGCTTACAAGAAGACTCCGACGAGCAAGCCTTTTGGAACTTGCTAAAATTTCTATCATAAATTAAAACTATGCCAATTTAATCGCATGAATGATCGCCAAATTCAAAAAGTTCTATGAATCGCCAGTTTCAAACTTGAACAAATTTGAATTTTTTGTTTTTTCTCTTCAATTTAACTTACCGCACATAGTTCATTGATAAGCGCTTCAAAGAAATTGTTAAATATCAAAGTATTTTCAAACAGCCCACCTAGAGTTTAAGCTTAAATGGTTTTAGGGAAACGAAAAGGCTTTGCAGCCTAATCGCTTCGCTTACTCAAGCCTATTCCAATACCTTCTCTACTAATAATAATACTTTGTCGGATTTCGCAGAAAAATATGTTTTTTTTTTTTATAATAGCGAGAAATTTTACAACTTAAATATATGATGTAATCGTCCGCTTTCAATAATTGCATTTAAATCGTAAAAAATTATAAAAATTCCTACACACTACTCGAACTACCCTCGCAGCAATGGCAGACATTTTATGCAAGCTGCAACATGGCCGCCATTGCAGTGGCCGGCTCATGTCAGCAGCACATTACCCGTACAACACTCGCACACACACACACACACATCGTTGATTTTGGCCAACAATTGCTGGTGGTGTTGTTGTTGTTGTAATTGTTATGAGTTAAAATTACAACTGCAACATACAAAGGCAATGAAAAGACGTGAGCAGGAAACAAAAGTGCAAAGGGGCAAAGGACCCAATGCAGGAGACGCTGCTTTAAAAAGTAATATATTTTGTAAGAACAAAAATAACAACAAAGGCGAGACTCCTTCCAAGTTATATTTATGACGTCATGCTCGGGAACAACAACAAAAACGACAACCACAACTGTTGTAAAAAGCAGAAATTCGCATTAAGCTGTAAGAAAAAAAAGCAATATTATGTTCTTAGCAATAAAATATAACAGTTTTTAAAACTGAATTTAAGATACTCTTTGGATTCGCAATTCTTAAATTCTTTCTAAAGGCGAAGTTCTTATGAGATTATGGCAGAAATCAGTTCCACAGTTTAAATGTAATTTGGTAAATTTTTTCTTATTAAGGCAGAGCAGATTTTGCCAACAGTTTGGGTTATATTTAGGGTTAGATATGCTGCATTCACTTTTCAACAGGCTCAACTATCATATAAGGTCATATTAAACTTTGAAAAATTTTAGAATAAAAAGGCTTGACTGGAAATTATAGCTTGTTTCTAAGATGCTGTGATAGGGAATGCCGACACCTACCTACAAACAACCTAAGTAAACTTAGTTCATCGTATAAAATGAATCATTAAAAATTTTGTAAAATAAAGATGCTTTCAAGAAATTGTTATCACTCACACAAATCTTTTATGAAAATGCCAGTTTCTTGATAGAATATAAAAACTGGAGAAGTTCGAGTTTTTAAAAAATGTTAGTAAATTTTTGCGTCTAGGAATTACGGGCTGAAAAATACCGTCAAAGCATACATACTCACTATACATACTAAAAAATTTAATCCATATTGAAGTACCAAGGATCATTAGTTAGCTATGTGTGATGGTAATATCAAACATCGCATCAGAGTAGAGCGGACTTATTGGCGAAATTTATTCTTCTTGGGAAAAATGTATTCTTCTTGACTATAAATGTGGAGCGTGGAGATATCTCTACCAACAGTTGTTCGAAGAGAACAGGGACCAACAGCTTATAGCTAAACTTAAACTTCGCGATGAAGTTTTTATTTAAAAGAAAATCTCTTTCGGCTAAAAGCGTCTTTTTGCCATTGTTTTCTGGAACAAGAAGTTTACCAGCAAGCTTCATATAATAGACTTCAGTCAATCTAAAACTATACAATGTTATAATCATTTTTAAGGGCAAACGTTTGGTAACTCAACTAAAAGGGCTATATCATAACTATCAATGTTTCAAAAAAGTGTCAACTTTAAATGACTCGCAGCGATGACACGATTCAGTAATGGAAGACGTGCCAGCGATCTCTGAGATTGCATACCCACGCTTCTGAGGGAGTACAAGCAAATCGGAAAAGGATTTTGAAGAAGTAAACATATCCGCCAAACTAATCTAGTCTATGTGTGACTTCCCTTTTTTGAGAGTTAGCGGGCTAAGCTACTATTTCTGCACTATCTTGAAAGTCGTAGACCATTTGTTTGTGATTCCATGTTCGGACATGATGGTCTAGAGTTTAAATGGCATGGACATAAGACTTAATTACTTCTAGGAAATGATTTCGGGAATGCCAGGAAATTGACGAAAATTCAATACTTAAAAACTCAGTGATACCAAAGAATTTCGAACTTGTCATTAAGAAATTTTAATTTGATTTATTTGCTCTTTTGATACCCACAATTTTGTAAACTTTTTTTGAAGTTTGTTCATTCTAGTTTATATAATTTCTAGAATTTGAGAATATATATTGCATATATAGGGTATGTTCTATATACTATTTTGGTTGGGCTATTTGGCATAATATAATTTACTTTGCCCTTACTTTTAATTTTTATCTAAAAGCACTGAAACAGAACAACTACTTTATGTTTAACAATAAAGAGTGGGAATAACTGCGGCCGATGTCAAATTTATTTGAAAAGTAAGTCATCGTTGTCCTTTATGACGCCAACACGTCATCTTGTACCGGAGTTTTTCTAAATATTTTAAGTTCTTTAAAGTTGATGAACAGCTAATAATAATTTCTTTTTTAAAAAGTTCACGCTTCATCCGAAAGACGACTTTTTCTATGCGTTTTAGTATTTTTGAAGAATTTAAATAATTACTTCAAAATCAATATAATTTTTGTAGAATTTCTGAAGTTTCTTCTAAATTCCTTAATTTTGTAATGCTGAATGAATACATTTCTCCAGGCAGCTGAACTTCAGGCAATGACTTTTATTTGATCGGAATTAACCACGCAATTATACTTACTGCAAATAAAATCAATATGAATCTGTTGCCGTGGGCGAGATGTTTCTACAAACGACGAGAGACAACTGTTTCAATTACTTCCTGAGGCAACAAATTGCCCATCGATAGAGGCATAATTATTTTTTATTTAATAATTGCTTTATGCATTGCGGTTTAATTGTTAAAGGTAAATATTTTAAGCAATTAAGTGAAATTAATATGTAATCAATTTTGACTCGAGAGAAGATGCAAATGTCGCATAACGCAAGAGCAATTCTTTGTCAAATCGAACAAATTAAGTGAATTTAAAAACTAATTTTTATAACTATTTTTTACGAAACTTGAAATTGGTCTCAGTGTATAAAAGAGTAAGGAAAGTCTGGCTTTACACTTTAAATAATAGAGAGCTGACAGAGGCCTTTAAAGAACTTACAAAACTAAAAATGCAAAATTTTCGATTTAAGTACGAATTGAAATGGGCTCAATGGCAACAGTAAAAAATGCCATATCTTAAATGTCAGAACAGAAACAATAATTAAATGACATTTTAGTACTTAAGTGAAGGTTAAAGTTTATTCATATTTGGAGAAATGTAGACGATAACGTTCGCAGTTTTTTGCCTTGTTGGACCACTTGAATAATTGCATTATTTATTAATAAAAAAAAGAAATTAAATTAGCGATATGAAATATGGCATTTGTTCTTATAAGGACGAGCCGAGCTGTGCTCTTCTATATATAAATTGTTTAAGGTCACAAAGTATCGCATTTTGTGTGGGTTGAATTTATATATTGAATAATGTCGCAGTTTTTAAACTGCCAACAGAATAAAAAGATACATAACTCCAAACTACAATAATTATACCAAAATTTTTTATTTTATTTTTATCAACGCTCAATATTGTTTATGTGTTTTTTGTGCTGCTTTGGCCTGTTTTTGTTTTCTAATTCATGGTTCATAGGGATTTGCTTGTCTTCTTGATGGTGTAACTTATCTATGAAAAGTTTTTCTTTTAGAAGTTTTAAGTTGTTCTTAAAACTAGATACCACAATTAAGTTAAAATGCACTTAAAAGATTTAACGTTTAGTAATTTTAACAACATTATTCAGTAGAACTTTGCATGGATGATTGCTTTGGATCGCATAGCGATAATCATCATATAATACACTTTTAAGTTTAATAAAAGCTCGGATTTTACGATATCTGACATAAAAAAAATTAATAATAGTTTGTTTATTTCGCATCTTTGCAACTTAAAAAGATCCTGCAATGAAATATTAATTAAATAAATATTAATAAAAATACATTCTGTCATACAAACATAATATATTTCACATAAAAAATTATATGAGTGATTATCACTGGGCGGATTACAACTTTAGTTTTCAAGAAACATATATATCAGAATCAGAAAAAAGGAACTAAACCTTAATTTCAGCTGATAGATATAATAAATTATTTAAAGATAAATTTCAATACAATCTAAAATGGTCGGCGTTTTATCGTAAATAATTCATACGCTGTGACAATTTTGGAATACTGTACCTTAAATTTTTGCCGGTATCACCCGTGTACTACCAAATTGCTCTTAGTTTGTACCCAATTTTGGAATACGGCTCCTGCTTTTGGAACCCTCAATACCAACACTGTCAAAGGCTGATTGAGTTCGTTCTCAAACAATTTTTAATTTCTGTATTTCGGGGATTAAATTGGGATCCCAACATACGTTTGCCATTCTATACATGCAGACTTCGCCTTATAAAATTACCTTCCCTAATTGATTATAGAACATGCCACGGCGTATTATTTTTGCATAAGCTTTTACTCGGTCTCATTGACTCTCATACACTCCCTAACAATATTTCTTTTATCATTTCTTCTAGATTAACTCATAAATTTCGATCCCTAGCATTAACATTTTGTAGACCTTATTATGCGTTACACAATCCATTTCGTGTCTTTTGCGTAAATTATAATAACCTCTATGATGTCCTCTCTTTTGAAAGGGCTATCCAAGTCATCTTTTTCATCATTCATCTATCTTATCTCATCTTGATTCCCCAAATCGAGCTTCTTTGACCAATCATAAACTATAAAAAACTGAGTCAACATTGTTCCTTTATAACTTTTTTTAATTGTAAGGTCAACTGGACTTAATTATTAATAATAAATAATAATCACACCTATAAAATTCTCAATATTGCTTTCAAGTAATAATAATTCTATTTCAAAGCACATTTTTTACCAGAAGTCGATTCCTAGTAAAAATATAGACCATTATGACAATAATATAAGGCAGGTAAATGGTTAAGTTAATAAATTACTAGAAAATCACTCTTTTTAATAAAGAGATACCAAATCCTTTTTTTTTACTGCTCAGATCGAAAATGGGCGAACACATTTCTTTTAGTTGGGAGCATAGGTGGGTATAAGTACCCACAATTCATTAAAATTAATTTCTCTTTTGACTCTATAATGGACAACATATGGAGTATTACAGAATATTAAGCCGAACGCTTGACAAATCCCCTAACTTGATGAATCAAATGTATATTATCGATTTTGAGCATTTCACTTTTTTCCCAAAGTAGAAATTCACAGTTCTGGGCTTTGGTAGAGAATAAAGTTGGTAGTATGAAGATAAGTAGCTAAAGATCGACGGTTAGGAGGGTTTAGCTGTGTGCTTGGTGGGATAGGCAGGGAATTATGTACCACGAGCTGCTTCTATTCGGCAAAACTCTATCAACAATAGGATCGTTTGAAGGCAGCAATCCCATAGAAGTGACCAGCCTGGGCCAATAGAAGGGCAATTGTGTTCCATCAGGATAATGCTAGATCACACATCTTTGATAATGACTCGCCAGAAGCTCTGGGAGCTTGGTTGGGAGGTACTTATGCATTCACCTTATAGTCCGGAGCGGGCACCAAGTGAATACCAACTGTTACTGTCACTGGCGAATAATTTTGCTGCAAGAGAGGCTTGCGAAAATCGAGTGTCTCCATTTTTTTTTGCCAAAGAAAATCTTTTGTGAGAGAAATTATCTTTATAACTGGAGCAGAACATAACATGCAAAATTGAACTAAATCAAATAATTCTCCAATTTCATGTAAAAATTATGAACTTTTATTATTTATTTTTAATTTTATGGATTTATTTTTAATAAATAATGAGTAAAATAACTAGTTTGTTCATTTCGAGATGATGTTGCATTGCGAACTAGAGGATTAACAGATGACATAAGCACAAATGCTTGTCAGTTCACACTTAGATTGGAGAAATATTAAGTGCTACCTTGGCCGTGTTTGACCATAAACTAAATATGCACCTTCAACTTTGGCTAAAGAGTAAGACGCAAAAGAATATTTACGAACCGAGTGTGGTGGCAAGGGCAAGCCGCAAGTAAACGAGTCAAGCAGCTTGTTTTAAGTGTTGAAGGATATACACAGACATGTGTGTGTGTATGAGTGTGTGAGGGTATGAGTGTGTGAGGGTATGAGTCAGAGAGTGCATGGGTGTGTGTACGAGTGTCTGTGGCAAAGTAACATTAGTTGTCGACTGCTGGCAACATCTTCCTGTTTATGTTGCCAGCAGAGTTGCTTGTCAGCGTCGGCGTTGTAGCATGAAATCTTTTTAAAAACAAAAAACACCCACCCACATGCAAGGATATATAACAAAACAAATACTTGCACGTATACTGCGAGTTGCAGTGTGTGCTAGGAGCGGGGAGCGAACAAATGAAAATGCCATAATTCTTGTCTACGCACAAAAGTATGCTACGAACATAGACTGGAAATAAATAATTACGACAAGTCAAGTTGCTCCCACGATGACGTAGGCAAACAGCAAACGGCAAAAGCCAAAGTGCATTACATTTGAAGTTGTTTGGCTTTATTCTTTTGCGCTTGACTCTTACAGTTTTGTTGTTTCTTGTTTGTTGCATGTTGCATGTAGCCGTCGACCGACCAACGACCCCAACACGACATATGACAACCAACAACAACAACCAGAACAACAACAGCACCACAACCTCAACAACTGCAAATTGCAAACGCAGTCAGCAAACCAAACAAACAAACTGCAAAACAACTTCAACCAAAAAAAAAAAAAAAAAGTAGAAAGAGTATTACGACTATTACTAAAGAGCTGGAAAAATAAAAATACTTTTTGTTGTTTTGCTCGACTTGACTTGGGGGCAAGCTGCGTGGCACTCTCTGTGGCAACATTACAAGCAACTGCAGCAGCAGCAGCAGCAGCCACAGGCAAATGAAGTAAACCCAAAGCGACAGAACTCTGGCCCAAAAGACTGGAAGAGCCCCAGTGCCCAAAAGACAGAAACAACTAACTGCCACTCTATGGCACTTGCGTTTATGAATTTTTGAGCATTTTGTTGCAAGTTTCTACATACTATTTTTTTTTTATTGTATTTTACAACACTGCACTGTTTTTTCTCTCTGTCGCTCTTTCTCTCTCCACTGCGTGTGGCAGTGGCTTCCAAGAGTACAATTGAAAAATTCATAAAGCCCAAATGCAAGAGCTCTCTGCAAACTTTTATTGCCAAACTCATGTGCGGGCGTGTGTGTGTGTATCTGTGTGTGCTGAAACTCTAATAGTAGCTAATTACTTTATAATACATATATACACACACACATGCAGAGAACATACCCCCTCCTGTCCGTAGCACTCTCTTGTGCGTAATAACCAAAACTCTCTGGCCAACTTAAATTTAAGTTTTTGCAATCAATGCCTGCAAAATTACAAAACTTTTACCAAAATATGCATAAAGTTAATAGAAAAATATATACTTTTAAGTTTGTTTTTTAAATTAATTAGCCAGAGCTTATTTAAATAAATTTTTAATTATGTATATAACTTTTAGCAGCTGCTTAATATTATATACAAATCTTTGAAATGCATAAAGCTACAAAATTATGTACTTGAAGCATATTTCACTTCACAAAGCAGAAGTAAAGGTCTTAAAGTTATTTGAAAGTTGTAGCTTATGTTCTATATTTGCTACTCATTTTTGGAAGGTTAGATTTTGTTAGAAATACTCTTAATTTTAATTCGTAAACTTGCATGAACTATTGCATTTTCATAACTTTGTTTTGAAGACTTTCAACAAACTGCTTTGTGGCAACGAAAACTCTCTGAGATACAAAGATCGAATTCGATCGAACAACCAACCAACTGCAATTTATTTTCAAAACAAGTGGTAAAAAATTCGAATCGAAGGGATTTTATTTTAACTTTAAATATGCGTAACTTCCGTTGGTCTAAAGCGCAAGTGCTTTCTAAAAAAAATACCAATTCAATAAAATTCCTTTTCAAAACTTTAAATGGCCAACAAACCTAATCGAAGCATCTAAAAGCAAAAATAAGTTTCGTTTGTGATCAGATTTTCTCTACACTTAATTCCAATTAGCTTCTAAACCCATAGGTTCACATACAAAATTTTTTCTAATTCTCGTTTGTCGCAAGAAATGTCATTGCAAAAATATAACTTTAAAATGTCATTTTGTCATCAAAATTTTACATTGAAATAAATTATAATTTTAGCTAATTAAAGGGCAAGGAACATCATAAATGATCATTAGTTTTTCAATTTTTAATGAGAATAACTTCTCCCCTTAGCTCTATAGTCAAATGGTTACTAATTCTTTGATGCAATAATATAATCAATCGACTTAAATTTATTTTCGCAACTTTAAGTGTCCATAAATCCTAATCGAAGAAAGGGACTAACATTTGTAAAGCTTTTATTTTTAACTTTGAGTGCCAATATCTTCAAAAGCTGTAGGTCCCCAGTTAAAATTATAGCTGATACTCGTTACACACAACAAAATCTGAATTCGATGTCAAAATAGAACCAAATTTGAATGGATGAATTTGAAATCCGCAGTACCACAAGTAAAATGCTTACAGATTTCGTTAGTCACAATAAAATCGGAATAAATCCTAACCGTAGGGCATTGATCGAACATAAAAGTTTAAGCTGTGATCTTTTTCAACTTTAAATGATATGCAATCCAAATTTTTAAAATTTTATATAGGGTGATTTTTTTCTGAGCAGACAAATTGCAAAGCACAATTTCAATTTAGGTCCGATCTCGGTATAGTAGCCTCAAGTATTTGCTTTATTGCGGGCCACAGAAAGGAGTCTACCTCACTCAACAGACGATAAAGCTTTCCAAAAACAGCGTTTGTGACTCTAACAGCACATTATCGCTTTGGACTCAACTTTTTCAGCTAGTTTAGTTTTAGTTTCCATCGACATTTTTGTCAATTAAAACTCACACGCGCTTACTTCAGTTAGTTACATTTTGTCTTCCCATGGTAGTTTTGGTCTTTTTGGTGGCAATTGCAACTTGTTACCCCTTTGAGCTCGGCTTCACCAGTTAGTTTATCCAAAAAATATCAGGTCCATCTCCACCTGATCCTTCTATGGGATTCTTTATCTTCTAGTGGGATATTTCAACCCTTCAATCTTTAGGCGCCTTCTACAGTTAGTTACTTTAATAAAATATAGGCTTTTCTTCACATTGACTCTCCATCGGAGTTAAGGCCTTTTACGTATCTATTTCAACCCATTATTGCTTTGCACACCTCTTCTTCAGTTAGTTACTTCAAGAAAGATAGGTCCTGCTTCACTTTGTCGCTCCATTGAAGTTTAGGTTTTTAAGTGTCCAATATCCGTTATTGTTTTGCAATATCTTTCTTAAGTAAGTTACTTCAAGGAAAAATAGGTGTATTTCCAGTTTGTGTTCTCATTGGAGTTTAGATCTTTTAAGTGGCCAATAGTAGTCTCTATCGCTTTGCACTCACCTTCTCCAGCTGCATTCCCAAGAAAACAAAATATATCTGCACTTTATCTTTTCAATGTAGTTTATGTCAACTTCTTGGGCTTTTTTCATTGGCTTTCGCAGCGAACAACTTCTTTGCCAAAGCTTCTTCATACAGAAGAAACACGACATAAACATAGATGGCAACTATGTTGTGCCCAAAAATTAAGTTGCTAAAGAATCACTTAATTTTTATAAACAATTAATTTTAGTAATGCTAAAGTTGTGGTCTTCATTTCTTTAAGTGTAAAACACATATTTTGCTAAAGACTTTTGGCTTTCTGCTTATGTTCAATTAAATAAACAATAAAGTATATAACAAAGTAACTAAATAATAAACTTAATAAACTTAAGCTTCCTTAATCTTGCAACAAATTACAAAGTCAACTTGTCATGAGTTTCTATGAAATGCTTTCACTTATTCAAGTGTCATATTACAGCATTCGAAAGTTACAATTCCCAATGATTTACTAAATTTGTATCTGTCATCATTTATCTTCGATGACATTGCATTCCGAAAGCTTTTCACTAAATACTTGTCAACGCGTTTAACCAAATCTATTTAAAGCTTTTAACTCATATAAATGTCATCATTTTAGTTTTCCAAATTTTTTTTTATTTGTCTTTGCTAATACACTGGAAAAAAAATTGCTTAAACAATATAAATTGAATCTGTATCAACATTCAGGCAAATAATAAAGCACGCCACCTAGATGTATCTAGATTTAGTTTATTTAAAGTGTGTGCAAATTTTTATAAATTTTACTTACTCACTCTGTGCACTTTGTGGGAGGATTCATGTTATTTTTTTAAGTTGCTTTTTGTATTTTTTGGCAAGAGAACTCTCAACAAAAAATGTATTAAGCAAATAAAAGGGGCAACAGTTTTTCATATGAATTACTGTAAAAACACTAAAAAGAATTATTGTTCAACACTCTGCTTGAGTGCGGGGATTATGCTTTTGTGCAGGATCTTGTTGCGTTTTTTATTGAGTGACTAATTTGGGGATAGCTTTTTTAAGGAAGAAAGTACTATTCGTTATTGGTGATATTATAGTTTTTTTTTTAGTTCTCTAAAACCAGCTGCTAATTTAGCTGAAATGGCTGAAGAAATATTACCCAAATAATTTTGTTCGGACAAATATTTTTTATGGAATAGTTAGAGGAAATTTTACCCAACAAAAGCTTATGAAAAAGCTTTGAAACTCGGATTAGTTGAGAAACTGTGCAATTTTTGAATACGTAATTTCAGTATTTCAATTTTAGGCTAGATGGCGCCAGCACTGTCTACAGCTTTAACGTTGAAAGCATACTCTGAATATGTAATTTATGTACATAACTTGAACCAAATTTTATATTTTGTCCAGCTATTGAATTGTTATTTTAAAAATTTTTAAACAAATTAAAAAAGATATTCGACAATGAGAAAATCTAGAGTGTCATTTGTTTCCAGGCCCTATTCGAAGATACGAACTCATTGTTGTTATGAAATATTTATCACGACTTTTTGTGAAACGCGAAAGAAGAATATATTGGCGAGACGAATTTTAAATGCAAAGTTCATTTCTTGTCATTTCTACTTGACAATCTAAGAAAGTTGGGTTAAACAAAAGTTTGTTTGTTCCAGTTGAATTGTGGAAATCTTAACAAGTGTAATTTAATTCGAAATTTCTATAATTTTTTGCAGAAAATTTACTCTTTAAATTACTTTTTACTCATATATTTTTTATAAACTGCTCAAAGAATATTTCTTTCATGTTTTTAATTTAATGTATTCGTGGAAAGAATTCCAATTTTGCCTTTCATATTTCGATAAACCATATTATATCATTGCTCTCAGATGGGTGAATTTTTGAGAAGGAAATTTTTGGTAGTTTTACTCCATAAAAATTAAAAGCAGTTTCGTTTATAAATCGAACGTTTTGCATATAAAAATTATGGCCCAGATTCACGACATTAAGTACCTGCCTTTTTTCTACAAAAATGTCTTTCATTAATATTTTAAGAGCCGCCAGAACAAACCGTTTGCTGTATATATTTTAAACATATTAATAGATACATTTTCCCTTTTTTAATCAAAATTGAATCATATGATACTACAGAAAAATAAATTTTCCACTAAGATGGAACTTATATCGTGCAAACTATTTTATGTGGTTTTTGTTCTTACTTGAGTACTTTTTACATTAATATTGTGTTAAATTTATATATCTTAAATCAACACACCCTATGAAAATCTGCCTTATCATAAATATGGACCAAACAACAATCGAAAATTCGTGTGCTTGAGAACGCAATCATAATGGCGGGATTTTTAACAAATGTTGCAATTTTTTCAGCAGAAATTTTATTTACATAAAAAGTATAAGCGATTTATGTATATTTTTTTTGTTAAATATGAAAAAATGTAGTTGTGTATTTATTGGTTTATTTTCACTCTTAAGTGCGTTAAAACTGTGAAACGTAGGTAAAGACTTTATTGTAAATATTTCTGTTTTAATTTTTTAATAATCTTTCAATTTGGGCATTTTGTATAAAATGTATACACTTCATTGAAAAGTAACAATTAAATGCATTTCCGAAAATATCAATAAACTCGTTAAATATGAGTAAAACCTGTACGAACATAACCTTCTTGCATAAACTTTTACCAGACATTATTTATTTTTTTCATCTTTTATCTTAATAAAGTTATTTTTGTGTGTTTATAGAGTAGTAAGAAATTTTGTTCCATTGATGCTACAATAATGCACAGTCCTTTCTGTATCTTAATTCTCTCGTATGCGAGATCTATAATTTAAACCTTAGTATTCGATAAAATATTATACTTCGGCAAGATACTTAGAAATTCAGTAACAATTGGGTGTACTGAAAACGAGTTCCATTATTTTTCTAATATTTATTTATCTATATCTCTCGACGTATAAGTTCGATAGGGTTTCAGGAGACCAAAGACGACATTTCATTATTAAAAAGCTTATCGCACAGTTTTGTGATTGCTTGATTTAGTTTTGTTGGAGCTTACGTCAAAGATGTACACTAGTAAAGAGAAATAGGCTATTTTTTTCAGTTTTTCTTCGATAAGATCGAACACGCAAGCCGGTAGAAATTGTGTATATTATTTGTGGTCCTAAAACTGTTACACCCAAACACTCTCAATTTTGGTTTGGCTGATTCCGTTCCCGTAATTTCGACATCAATGATGCACAGGGATATCTATCACAACTCGGCTGCATCGTAGAGACATGCCAACCCAGCCATACATATTACGGCCTTATAAGCTCGTATCACTATTGCAGACAGTTAAGTAAGCTTTTTAATATTTGTAAAATTATTGATAGTCTCATTAATGGTAGATTCAATAAATAATGAAATGTAAGTAACTGGGCCTCAGTCGCCTCAAATAAAAGGAAAGTCGGTGGTTGAATTCAACCCAGCAGCACTGGTGCATTTGCCTAGCACTGGCATAGCTAGCAAATAAATAATTGCCTTTTATCGCGAAAAAATCTTTATTAATTAAAGACACCGAAATTAATGTTTCATTTCGTATTAAAAACTGTTAGGCCTCGGTAGCGTACTTCCCTCTAAACAGGAAGGTCGGTGGTTTGTTTCCATCCTGCCGCACTGGTGCTTTGTCTAGTAGTAGCAAAGCTAGCAAATAAATATTTGCCTAGGAAAGTCTCTATGAGTTACAGACACCTCTGTTCGGATTCGACTGGAAAGTGTAGATCCCTTGTTACTTCGAACAGCTGTTAATAGAGAAATTCCCGGGTTGCTCCTTTGGAGCAAATGGCCTTAGTCAAGGGGAATAAAAATATGAATTTTAAAAATATTTTTAATAATTTTTAAAAAATAAATAAATAAATTGTGGTTTGGAAAATTATTATTACAAATTAAATTCTCATTTCCTACAGTACTGATAAGTTTTGGAGTCAAAGTGCTAAACCAATTTAAGCTCTTCCAGCCTATGATAACAAGACGATACCATAAATGCAATTGGAATTTTGAAATTTTTTTGAATATAGAGCTATTCTCTTTAGTATTTTATGTATAAGAACTGAATTGAATTGAAAAAACAAAAAAAAATTTGACTATATTGTGTTTTATACGACTTTGCAGCAAAAATTGACAATATGTACCCAAAATTGTTGCTTGAACGCGAGTGTATGTATTTATTTTCCAAAATGATGTTATTTTAAAATACAAATTGCAGATAATACTCTAAAGTACAAATTTTGCCCACTGCTTTGGCATCTACACAAAGTAGACTATCTCGGTAGTCCAAATTCAAGTTGAACTTGATATACACTGCCTTCATGGTTGCTGTAAAGTGTATACACACTTCGAAGTTTCCAAAACGCAAATCAACAATCAAAATTGAAGCGAAATTTAATATATTTTTTTTTTTGTTTTTTGGCAAACATCAAATGTTAATTACAATGGCAAACAAATGTTTGGCAAACTTTATTGTTGTTGCATATTTTTGTGCGCCGAAATTAAACCATTTGTTTTGTTGTGTGTTGATTTTATGCGGGCAGCAAATTCAAAATAAAATAAATATAAACATAAAAAACGAAATATATGTTAGCCACAATTTTTTATGCATATTTTTTTTTATTTTTAAAGCGCTGGCATAGATTTAGTTTGCTCTTGAGTGGGCCAATAAAGTAAAATGGCCGAATTGTTGTTGCCAACTCAAATGAATAGCTTGTCAAAAAAATAAATACATGCGTTTATATAAATGTTTCGTTTATATTTTGCATGTACATATATACTTAGTTATATAGAAAAAATAAAACTAGAAATCAAAAAAAATTGCGCATAAAAAATGGATGCGCGCATAGACAAATTAAAACTAAGCTTTATATGGCTAAAAACAACTCAACTGAGTCCTCTTTAGAATGAAAACCGCACTCGACCCAATGGCGCAGCGGCCTCTCGACCATTTGCTCCATTTAACCGTGCTACACATATGTACTGCTGTATATATATGTAATACATGTGTATATAATAGACAGCGCAGCGCTCCCCTCTCTCTACGAAACTGCAGTTGAGCTTAGTTTAGTTTTTATAGCATTTACACAGTGCTGCTCAAACTGTAAGCAACCATTCAACCGACCGACCGACCGACCGACCGCAGCAGCGGCAGCGGCGAACCCCCCAAAACTCATTTCATTTTACTTTTAGAACAATTTTTATTTCAACTTTTACTGCCAGTGTGTACATAAACATATTGTATATGTAGCTATAGCTACACATAACATATATGTGCCGAATATGTGTATGTATGTATTATTCATTTTGTGGCATAGATTTACAATTTTCTACAATTTACAATATTTTCGTATTGATTTCAATGAGCGAGTTATACAATTTTCATTTTTGTATTTGGTCTTTCGTATTGCTGCTGATGTTTCCAATCGAGCTGTGTTTATGCATATATATTTGTGTAATTTTTTTTCTACTTTTGGGTACACACTGGCTGCTTTTTAATAAAAATAAATCAGCTATGGCAACGCCCGCAATGAATATTTTGTGGTATGTTTCATGTTTTTGCTGCCTTTTCATTTACTTTTTGCTTTTTAATTTTATTTCGCCTCAATTTTTTTGTTGTTGCTGTTTTATTTTTGGTTTTGCTGTTTCTTAATTAAATGTATACGGCAAATTTGTTTAATGAAATTGGTAGCAAATGTTTCGTATGAGTTGAGCTTAGAAGCCGCTGAGGGGGGATTGTTTTTTTTTTCTGTGGTGCTTAATGCTTTAATGGGAATTGTACGTGGCGTTGTGTTGAAATGAAATGTTGGAGAAAATCGTCATGTTGCGATTTAAGTGATTGTGACAAGTTTTAATTATTTGAATATTTACACGCTTAAGTGTGCGAAATGTATAAGAAGTTTGGTTATGAGTGAAAAGTAAACCTTTTTTTAAGCTTAGTTTTACTCTAAACTAAGCTTCCACTTCTCAGCTTGCTTTGGTTTAAAATCCCATTGCAAAAATTTCCAATAAAGTTTAAGAAGCATCGATGTTTGCTTTGGCCACACTAAAAATACTAACTTTAAGTTTCAAATAAAGATAGAGTGGAAGTTTGGTTATAAGCTCCAAAAATAATTTTTTTAAGTTTAGCTTTACCATAAACTGAGCCTCCGCTTAATAGTTTTGTTTGGTTTTGAGCGCTCATTGTAAAAATTTCAAGTCAAAGTAGAAGCATCGTTGTTTCATTTGGTCATACTAGCAATGCTGACATGAAATTTCAATAAACGTTATAAGTTTGGTTATAAGTTCAAAATTATATTTTTTAAGCAAAGTTTTGGTATCAACTAAGCCTCCGTTTTTCAGTTTTCTATGTTTTAAGAACTTATTGCAAAAATTGCAACTGAAGTTAAGCATTGATGTCTCTTTTGCTGCAGGAAAAGTTTTGACATTATATTCGCAAAATTGGAGTGAAAACCGATTGTGCACGACGTAAAGCATGTCTTAGGTGCAAGTTCCCAAATTTTCCCTGAAAACATATTCCTAAGTCCAGAAATACGTTGGGCAGCAATTTAATCCATGAGTACCAGGGCTAAAAATTAGCTCTATTTTCAGAGAACAATGTCATCTTTGTATTAAACCCTTTCTCCTAGTTCATTGTTAATATTCTCTGAAACTGAGTTAGATCAGTCTGTAAGATATACATTAGGTGCTTCTCCCTGAGAATATAGTTGCCTAGCAGCGTTGCTCTTCTACGTGCCAGGGCTGGGCAGTTAGTGATTAGGTGCTCCATTGATGCCAGTCCTCCACAAAGTGACCCGAGCTGTGTTCTATTGAAGGATAGTGCTCTCTTGGGGATACAATTCTGATTTATATAATCGATTATTCATTGTTAGATACATAAGTACTTCAAATCGATGAAGATACAAACAAATCAATGAAGATATAACCGGTCATCATCGCATATCACTAAACGATGAGCTGCTGCTGCAATATTGAAAATCTTAAGTTCTTCAATTTTCTAAAGCAAAGTTTTTTTAATAAAGTATGGTTTTTCGTAAGAGGTATCTGTAAAACCAGTTGATAAAATTCAAAAATATTGACATAAATCCTCGCGATTTGATTAAAACAAACACATAACTAAATACTGATGAAAACAAAAAAATTAACTAATTTTTAATTTTAAAGGACCACCAAAAAACTACTTTTCGAAGTTTGAGTGCGAACTTTGCCTATGCAGAAAACTTTGAATGTCAGCAAATTAAGACATTAGAGCTCAATCAATTAAATTAACAAAAAAAAGACCCCAAATACAAATCTCTTACTCAATTTTAACTAAAATTCTCTTTTTCCTTTATATTTTTCGTTACAGCTACCATCCTTTGTCTCAGTTTACTTAATAGCCGAATTGTTCTCGTTAAGGCCAATGATTCGCTGGACACACGCGAAGGTGTCGATCTGGTGCTCAAATGCCGTTTCACCGAGCATTATGACTCGAGTGACTTCACCTTCTATTGGGCACGCTGGACCTGTTGTCCCACATCCTTCGAGAACGTGGCCATTGGCGATGTGCAGCTTAACTCGAATTATCGGTAAGTGCAATGGACTGATAAATCACTGGCATCATGTCATTCATAAATTCAGCCCGTCTGAAGAAGAACCTTTTGCAAATTGACGCTCAGTGCTGTCAATGAGCCAAAGGTTGACAGCACTTTATTGTTGTCGTGGTTGCTGTTGTTGTTTATGTTGACTCTGCTCATCATCATTGGCATCATCAGCGTCATCATCATCCTGATTGAGCAAGCTGACATTGCCACTTGCAACATTTGTTTAATTGCCCGGCCAACACTCGTTCAACGAATGGCCGTTTATTGATAAAAGATTAAAGATGCGTGCTGCGATGCGTTCAACTGTTAAATTTATTAAAATTGCCAGCGATGTGGCAACACTGGCTGGCAGTTTCTTGTTGTGCTTGTTTGTGTCCTGTGCCTGTCGACATTGCTGCTGTGTATTGCATTAAACGTTCATCTGGCAGGCCAAGGATAATTTATAGCCACGCCTTAAGGGCAGTAAAGTGTTTATCAGATGGTGAAAAATGTGCGACAACGGGATGCACTGTCCAAAATGGAAAGAAATGTTTATGAGTGATTTTGGGCTTTAACGTTGTCATACGAAATGCACTTTCCCACTATGAATCCTAAATTTTATCGCGGTTTTGGTTATCTGATAACCCGTGGCGCCTAGTCCCAGCTTTCTTCATTTGAAGGTTTATAGCCTTCCAAAGCATTTTAAGTTTAAAAGATTCTTATCAAGGTTGGACTATTTTTAAATTTGAAGATTCAATAATGAAAGTAGCCAATCAGATACCTAAAATTTTTGTGTACATCTTCCACAATTTCAGCCTTTTGTTAGAAATTCCAGATTTTTTAAACTGCCTATGAATTAATGAGCCAATTAAGCTCCAAAATGTGATTTCGGACCTCGAATTCACCACTAATCCAAATATCAAATCATAGGCTTTTTCACAATTAAACCTCTGCTTCGGTTAACTAGTGAAGCTTATAGAAGCTGATAGTACTTCAATGTTGCTTATAGTTTAAAAAATGCGAAATCCTGAGTCAGCCAATAAATTCCAAAACGCTTAATATAAGCAATTGATGTAATAGATTTTGCTGCAGCTAGCAAGCATCACTTGAATGCCATTAGCTATTCTGATCACTCTCTAGGACTTGACTAAGTTTTTGGCATCATTAACTTAAGTTCCATCGCAACTCATTCCGCAGCTTTCGACAGCTTCTAGCAACCTATAATACCCCAAGCACCTTGGGCCGTAGTGTATATGAGAGAGGCGTCAATGTAAACACAAGAACAACACTAAGAACGTGGCCATCAGTGGCAGCTGTTGCTTTTGGCCCCCTTTTTGCCGACATTCCGCTCCTGTCGGCACCAAGTCGTTGCTGCTCTTGCTCCACTTTTTGTCTTTCGCTCCGCACAGCTCCACGCAGCTCCACTTAGTTCAGTTCAAAGTGAAATTATTGTTTATGCTTGCCGTTAAAGCGCGGCAACACATTGCGTATACGCAACTTTATTGAAGCATACGACTAGGCAGCCGTGTAGTTCAGCCTGCCTTTATGCTCATTGCTTGCCTATTTATTTATTAATCATAATAATCATTTTGTAGCGCATTTTAAGCGTAAACAAAATGAGTTTTCGAACCAAAAGAAGCAAAATAAAAAAAAAAAAAAAAAAAAAACTGTTCAATGCGGCGTATGCTGCAAATCGCTTGGAAAATTCCAGCGCCCACACTCAGCTATAGGCACTTACTACCGACTAAAGAGATACAGAAACCCACAATAAATAAATGATGCATATACGCAGATATGTGGGTGCGGTTTATGTTGGCTAAAAAAAAAATCCACAACAGCTACAATGAAAATAGCAAAAATTTTCAACAATAACAAAAATAGAGGATAAATTATTATAAAATTTTGTTAATCGTGCGTTAAACAATTTGCTTGATTTATATGCTTGCGTCATAGACAACGCGGACAACCTAATGGCAGCTGAGTGCCAATTATGACAAGGACAAAGTGATTGCAAGGCGTTGCCATGGTAACAATTGCTCCCTTTGTCTTTCTCTCCATTGATCACAAATACAGCTGCTAAAGCTGTGCAATGGCGCATAAAACAAATTTTAAAGCAAAATTTTGTAGCGCGTTTTTGTTATTTAAAAATAAAGCAACAGCAGAATGGCTGTGAAAGTATTAAATTTCTGCAGCAATATGAGGTTTATGAACTTCGTTTTTAATTATGAAAAATATCAGCTACAAATTAACGAGCATTAGTTGGTTGCCACCAGGTGGTGCCACGTAAATAGAGATAGTTGTGGGGTTTTTGTTGTTATACCACAAGAAAGTGAAAATGGAGTAAGTCTCCTAGAGAGTTTGCATTCGATGAGAAGTTTATTAATGAAGCTATGGTTATTTTCACAGCAGCCCCGATATTTGGAATTCGCGTTGCGTTCATCTTGTATTGCATAAGTTCAGTTAGAACTACGCTTTGGCAAGAGAATTTGGAAGTTGTAACAACCACTCATTTTGTTATTTTGTCTCATACTTTATTATTCAACAAATTCTATATCCAAGCTATAAGTGCTAGAAAGGTGAGTCAAGTCAACATAAAGTATTGTTTTGCGCTACTTTATTACTTACCTTTAGGGCTACAGATAGCGCTGAACTTTTCGTGCTGCCTCTTAAATTGAAGTACTCCGTATCTTAAAAAAAAAAATGGTTAACTTTCTATTGATTCTCACAAGTCTAAAAGAAGCTAAAATGATACCTTATTGAGTGTAAGCGTTTCACTGCGTAATATATGGACACTAAAAGGCCTATGATAATCAGACCAAAAATTAGACGTAATCACATGGAGATATCTTCAATCATATCCCCATACCACTGGGAGGCACTGGATTCAGAGTTAAAAAAATTTCAATTAAAATATCTCAAGAGTTTTTTACAAAAGTTATTTGTGCTAAGTGCAGATTTAAAAAATGTAAGAATTTAAATCGTATTGTATGTGTGGATTCAAAATCCTTTTTACTTTTAAGATAAGCAGACTAGGCATTTGACTTTGGCAAGCGTTTAATGAAATACCTCTCATTTGGTAGTATAAAATCGTTTTCAAAAGCAATTTGTGCTTAATTTGGGTTTGGATACTGTTGAACGAATAACCTATTCCGCTGGCTTTAAATTAAACGAACGATTTAATATCAAATAACTAATTATGTTTAGTAAACCAATTTCGCGGCGACTTAATGGCGAGATTTTCGTTGTCTTGACCTTATTCGCCGGGTATGCCGTTAGAACTAACTCTAGCCTAAATTAAAGTGACCACCGAAAGCCAAGCAACAAAGAGATTGATATAAGCATTAGAGAGTGAGTTGTAATATGTGATTAAGATATAAAGATACAAAAATATATAGATACAAAGATACAAAGATACAAAGATACAAAGATACAAAGATACAAAGATACAAAGATACAAAGATACAAAGATACAAAGATACAAAGATACAAAGATACAAAGATACAAAGATACAAAGATACAAAGATACAAAGATACAATGATACAAAGAAGTATAGATACACAGATCCAATGATACAAATATACAAAGATGCAAAGTACCAAAGATACAAAGATTCAGAGATGCAACGATACAAAAATACATGCATACAGAGATACGAGAATACAAAGATACAAGCATACAAAGATTCAAAGATACAGAGTTGCAAAGCTACAGAGATGCGAAGATACAAATGGGTACAGATACACAGATACAACTATAAAAAAATATTGAGATATAAAGATACACACATACACAGGTACAAAGATACACAGATACAAAGATACACGCATACAAAGAACCAAATATACAAAGATACATAGATAGAAAGAAACAAAGACGCAGATTCAAGGCATGACTTATGCTCTAATCATCTCATCGAACAGTGATAGCCAAGTTTGTTTAGACATAGTCGGCGGCGCTGGTTGTTGCGCTGGCGATCGTTTCCTTACTGATAAGATACTTCCTAAAGACGTAAGCGGACCTGAATAAAAATTTTGCTTCGGCAAATTGCAATACCTTCAATCATAATCCTATTACCCTGGCGATACTAAATCAATATTATATTATGTAAGGTTATAAATCTTTATGTATGCATGGATTTTGGATAGCTCTAAAAGTTCTAACCAAATCAGAGTTTTTGGCTTTGACAATACAAAGTAGATATATCTTTTTAAGTCCATTTTATCTTAAAACTAAAGCAGAAGTCAGCTTAATATATATATATCAAAGACAACTTGTAATATCCGCTTAATTTTGAAACAAAATCATAAGTCAGTTGTATATATGCATACTCAAATAAAAGTCGTGTTACAACAGATACCAAAAGGCAAGGGAATCATAAGCGAATTATACTCTGCCCCATAATAATAATAATAGCTCAACTTTATTTTAGTGCTATTAAAGTTTAAACAAAAGAAGCTTAAATTAAAAGTTATAGAAAAAAAATTACGTTTGCGCAACACCTGAAATTGCAAGTACTACAAGCTCTTAAGCTTAGCTTCGAGATTTGTGTATTATAAAGGACTCAAATTTCATAAAATGCAATAAAATCCTGGGTAATTTTTTACAACAATCTCTCTTTGGTATGCAAAAATCCGCTCACTCCAACAAAAAAAAATGATGAAAATGTAAGCATATGCCTGATATAAGCTGCTGCTGTGCATTTTTAATTTATATAGCATACATTTCGGGGCTGCCAAATGGCAATGACATATGAAATGTACAAGAAGCAGCAACACTAACCAACAAAAAAAAGAAGATAAATTGCTTTTTAAATGAATTCAATAAAGCATAGCCGGTTAATCCAACCAAAAGCTACAACAGCAGCAAAACACCAATAAGCGAAAGAAAAACGACTAAAGAAGCCAAACCAAAATCCAAAAAAATAAAAATGAAAACAGGACAACAAAAAGGAGCAACTTGCATCCGAAAACACCAAAAGCGGCTTTCACAAACAAAACGCTCGCTGACAAACGACATAGACGGCGCGTTTCGACATTGGCTTATTTGCATTTCAATTTGCATAAGTGTAGGCCCCGTCGAGGACTGATAGATGCCTGATGTTGGAAGGCAGCTAAGAGAGACCCCAGTCTCGGGAAAACTCCGCCTGCCGCCGTTTGGCATCAAAATTCGGCAACACGTGTTGCCAGAGCATTTGATGTATTTGTATATGCAAGGTAAAGGTTAAATGTTGACCCACATACTACATATATGTATATATGGACTGTATGTGCATAAAAAATAAGCATATAGAGAGCGAATAGCAGCCATAGATCTTGGTTAGAGAGTATCATCGTTTGGGGGGTGGCGGAGTGTACCATTGATAAAAACAGACGTTTGCATAAATAGCATAAAATTATTGCGCACATCCATCAAAACATAAATGTGACAGCTTGCTCTGGTAACAGCCGGAGCAGCTTCAGCTCCAGCTTCGACTTCCACAACAAAAACAATAGCAACAATGGCGGCATATAAGAGCACAACAACAGCTGAGAGCAGATCAAAAAGCCAATACGCCCCAGTAATTTTTGTGCACCCCGCAGCGCAGCCAAACATTCAACATGGCTTAAATTGAAATTTCAACCAGCTGCGAAAATGTTGCCAAAATAAAAAGCGCATATTCTGGGCGTGACCGACTTCTATATGCCCGCATTGCGAACATGGCATACACTGTACTATGTTTGAATTAAAAAACAATAAAATTATGATAATTTGTGCTCGCACAAAATAGGGGAAATGTCATTGGAAGTGTTTGATAACTATGCCCAAAGGTTTGACAGCTTAAAACTAAAAATATACTGACTCTCATTTATAAAAAAAATTGGGCTTAACGGTTTTATACATCTTTTATTTTTTTTTGAGTGAATAATAAAAATTCTAATATGTATATTTATATACGTTCGTATTGCGCTCACGCTGTCTGTATTCTTAGTTTCATGATCAAAGTTTTTTTGCGGGCAAACAATGTGCTTGATTCAGTGGCCCTTGACACCTTGGTGGGCTGTCATCGGCAATATAAAGGAAAAACAGCGCTCAAAAATGTCGCTCGACCATTCAGCAAAGACATAATGTGCTTCAAAGTAAGCGATACCCAACCTTTTTTTTTGGGCTATCAAGTTTTCAGTGCAAAAACCGTGGTTGATTCAGAGGAAAATAGAATAGATCCTTAAAAACTAGATTTTTCTAATTAGCATAGGGAGAATTATTTCCGATCGTCGATTCTATCAAAAATGGTTAGTTAACCAGCATCGTTTACTTGTAAGTTCCATGGAGCAACATTTTAATTATTTTTTTTCACATTTATTCGAAGAAGCAGCTTTTGGGTCGTATGCTTATCTTCGACGCAACTAAGTTCCGGCAAGTCTAATTTCTTTCAATCGACACTGCTTCAGTATTTCCAAATTAATTTTAAGCGACTCAAAACGCCAGTGACAAAAAAGAACTACTTCTTAACAATATGATTCAATAGTTAAAGATCTTTCTATTAGACTTTAAATTGTACCTGCAGTAATCTATTCCTAGTCCTTTGCAGTTAAAACTCTAAAATTTTCACGATATTTCGGATAAGAAAGGGTTAATGAGAATAAGAGAGCTTTCGTCATCTTCACATGAAATTAACTCATGAATAGAAAAGTGCTGCGTAGGAACAAATCTTAAACTTTAAACATTATATATACTTAAAACAAAGTTATAAGACCTTTATATATTTTTTGCAAATTTTATACCAATTATGATTTACTGAATAGCTTCGCCTTACAAATTGTACACTTGATTCGACCTGACCCAATATTTTTTTTTTTTTTTTTTTTTTGTAAAAGAGCTCAGAGTAATGAAGAAAAGCTTAGAAAAGATTTTATCGTCTTCAAATTAACTAAACCCATGAGCAGAAAGTTATCTTAGAAAGTTGTGTGTCTTTTAATTTAAAAATAAATTAAATGTTACTAAAAAATTGTTTTTTGGTTTAAACATTTTTGTATCGGCTAAAATTCTGACTTGTACACTAAAAATGTGTTCGAGTCTTACATCATAATTACTTATTCTACTAAGATCCATAATAACCGTCAAACTGCCGTGGATTATTAAATATACAAATTATAAATTTCCGATATTTGCCAACTGTTTCTTACCAGTCCTTCCACAAACTTAATATACCCCTTAACTCTGCAGGCCACCTGCGCTAAGGTAACCCACAACAAAGCGCTCCCAGAATTCCTGAACCATCTCCGGCCCACACACAGAGTACAAAAATTCGGGCAGACGCCTAGCAAATCGAAATTAAAAATCGATAACAACATGAGTTTCATATTAAATTTTCTTTTAACACAATTGCAGGCTTTGTCCTGTCTCTGACGGCTGTTTTCTCTGATTTCCTGCTTTTTCACTGCCAAAAAAAATTAACTATTATAAATGAAAAATAAAAAAAAGTGAGTAAAAAAAAATAAGTAAATTTCTTTGTTGATTGTTTGTTGTGTTGTGCGAAATGTTTGTGGCACTTCTATACAAGAAATTCCAATGTCATGCCACGAGGCATATTGACTGACAATCAAGTAGCAAGCATTTAATGTGAAGGCGGGTGGCATGCGGCAGGCGTGTCCTGGTAGTGTCGACTACGCCGGACTCTCTATTAAAGACTTCAATCAACTTGAAGTAATTGAGACAACAATTTGAAGCACACTCCGTTGCAATTCGATGCCTGGACAAACGTTCAAATGGCTGTTATGGGTAAACATCTATCATCACTTAGAAACAATAAATGGCTCATTGAGGCGCCATATAAATAGCAATTAATTTCAACTCAATGGGAATTATATAGATTAAAGCAATTTGATTTTGATTTAATCAAAATGAACAAAATACACGTAAGCGTTGTAGCTTTAGAGTTTCTCTACAAGTTTTCGTAAAAAGGGCAAATTAAAAAGTAATAGCAATTATATGAAGTTTATTTTGAGAGAGAAAAAATGTGAAATAATATTTTGGCAAAAACTAATTTAATTAAAAGAAGTAACGAAAAAAAAATGTTTAATTAAGTATGCAAAGAAACCATAATTATGCACAGGATCCGTAGTTTATTGCTTTTATTTTGTTTAGGTAAAAATTTTAAAGTTTTGCTTTTCTAAATAAATAGTTTGCTTTAAAAATAACAAGAAATTTGCCATTAATAAATATTCTTATATTCTTATAAATTAATACAGAATGTCGGCAATTTTTTTTGGAAAGTTGGCGATATGGCATTTAAGAAGACTTAAAAATTCAGATTAGATCCTTAATGTATACTCTCAATGTATAGCTAAATATAGCTGTTCTACAACATTCAATCAAAATTCAAAACCTAAGTTAAAAAGTTAGATTATTTATTTTTAAATTAGTTACATTATTATTAAACTTTTTGTATTTTAGAGAAATTTAAACTGTGTGAGGATATATTTGCAGTAGAGAAATACTAGCTTAGTTAAAAAGTTCTCAAAATGTAATAGGTTTATAGAACTCGGCTGTGATTATTTAAAAAAAAATCAATCTATGACTTAACGTAATCGAAAAAAAATCAATATCCATGAGAATGGAAATATTTAAAAGTTGTCTATATAGTCTAACCCTCAAAAGATACTTTATATACGTATTTGATTCTATTCATCCAATCTCAGTTTTAAAATGAAATTTTTTAATTGGATGTGATAACTTTCTATACGAATTCATTTATAAACTGAAGGTGTGTTCGCTTTGAACAACTATTAATTGGGATATCTCCATGCTCCGCCTTTGGATCCATGACAATAGTTAAGGAGAATAAATAAAGGATATATATGCAATAGCCTACCAATTTTGATCAAAAAGCCGTTTGGGGTAGCAAAGATTTCTCTAAAAAATTGTATTCGTACTATCTGTAAAATCTTGGCGTTCTACAGATAGATAGCAGATACCGACTGACATATATGTCAATTTTTCTTGTCATCCTGAACATAATTAAAGTAATTTAGGGAATTTTCAACTTTCACATCTGACTAGATATCCATTTCATATGATTCTGGATGGTACGGTAATCATCTTACATGGATATAGAAAGGTGTGCGAAATATGAACTCAGATTATTTGTACTAGTCTGATGGACTTGTCTTCGCTTATAAAAACTATTAAAGCATTTTACACGCATTCTTATTTATTTTTAAATTTTATAAAACAGTGTACAGTGTTAAATGAAATATATATATATATTAATCAAAACAACGCTCTTACTCAAATTTGTAAAGTAATTAATGTTCGAAATAAATTTCTAAGCAATACGTACATAACTTATGTTTTTCTTACAAATATATAAACTGCATGCACTTTAAAGCAAAATTTTTTACTTACTGCTTAAGGTAAAAGCTTAAAAGACAAATATCTGCATATTTTTTTGAAATGGGCAAAGCAATTTGTGAAATTTTTCGCCTTATTGCTATTTCTCAGAAACTTAAATAAGTCAAAAGGCTTCAAGGAAAAATATATATTTTTAGATATTATATTTAGAATTATGAATTTATACAGCAAACAGACATATTTGTACAAATTAAATGAAAATGTACATTTTTTTTTTAATATGTTTATTAAAAGTAATTGATGCAAATAATATACAAGCTTTCAAATTATGCTAGAAGTATAAACGCATAGTAATATTTTGCCTTTGTTTTTATATCAAATTGAGTTGAAAAGCAAAATTACGTCCTCGGCTGGCTTTGTGAACTTTGTAAATATCGCAAATCAATGACGCGAACTCCATAATCTACCGCGTGTATCCATAGACATAAAGCTAATCTTCAATTAAATCAATTTCACTTAGAGCTTGGCGGTTATATAATACAATCTACTACTACAATGGAAATTTTCGACCAAATAAGTCGGAGCCTGCATGGAAGATGTTTCATATAATCCGCTTAAAAGCTGCAGCCAACTTTAGACGGCGAACTTATCGCAGCTAATATTTATAATCTGCCCACAGCTAGTTGACTGTGTGGTCTTCTACTGCATTGCAGTTGCTCTTGGTGTGTGCGTCTGTGTATCTGTGTGTGAGTATCTGTGTGTTTACGTGTGTATGTGTGTGCGGCAGCTTGTATGTATTATTATGCTTGTGGCCTGTTGTTGTTGTTCATCCAACTGCGCGCAAATTAATTTCTGTCGCTTAGCTTAATTTAAAGTTGGCTTAAGCTCGGCATACACTCACACACTTACATACACATACTTGGAAAAGAGAGTTATATATATACAGACACACACACACATACACACGCACACACTTAAAGCCACAATATGGAAGCTACGCTGCCTGACTGACCTTCTATGCAAATACAAGCACACTCACACACACACACATACACGCACACACACACAGACGCACACACACACACACACACACAGACGCACACACATGGAGCAACCCAGTTATAACAACAATAAGCAGCGCTAGCACAATAACAACAATAATTCGCCCACCCGTCGTCATGTGAGTTCATAAAACTTACTCTTGACGCCTCCGGGGCAATCCAAGTCCAAACGACGACGGGCAACCGCAAGCAGCGGCTATGGCATCAGCAGCAGCGGCGGCGTCACCAGCGCCAACCGGAAGTTGTCCGCTGGTACGAAGTGCGACTTGTCAACGTGTACTTCCGGCCGCCATTGCTTGCCACAACAGCCACAACTGCCGCACAACAGCCGCGGGGCAATGCCACAAGAAGCAGCAAGTGTATATAGTCGTTTGCGACGCGCCAAGAACTAGGATATGCGTTGTTTGGCACAAAAGTCCTGCGACGGCAATGACGGCGACGTGCACGAGGTCGACCATGGACGCCATTTGTACAACTTTATGAATAATTCAGTTGAAATTTCGTTGCGTGGAACTTTAAGTTCTGCTGCGCTTTTGTTGTTGCTTTCATGTTTGTTAAGGCGATTGATGTTGTTGTTGTTGTTGTTGTGATCACTTCTATTGTTAGAGGCAATGGCTGTTGTGTGTGCATTGCACTGAGCACATTACGCATACGCCATGTGCACAACAAAATTGTCATGCTACCTTGTAAATGTTCATGTTCTGCACTGCAAACTTTGTGCTGCTTGTATTTTGTGATTTATTTGTTTGTTATTGTTGATGTAATATCCTAGAAAAGAGGAGTTTGTTGGTTATACATATGAAAATGTTTGAAAAACAAAATGTATATAAGCGAAATGGAATTTATTATGAAAAGCGATATATAGTATAAAATAATGTTGAAATAAACTATATTCAATGGAACTTGCTTGCAATATAAACATCGCCTTATCCACGTTGGGATCGACCAAACCAGTGAACTTGATTTGCGCAGGCTTTTTTCAGTTTGTCAAAGTCAGCTAGGGCCTCCTAAGCTCGGTTCCCATTTGAGCTTTGCGCAATCCTTCGTCTTGATTCGTAGGGTTTTGCATAAAAATCCTTCTGCGCGGTATAGACTTCGTCAATACATTTTGGACATTTTGCCGTAATAGTTGTAAGGTTCATACAGTGCATAGTTCATTCGGCTGCGATAGTCGTCCCCAATCCGAAAGTTACCGAAGATTTTGCGAAAGATTTTTCCTCAAGCACAGGTGTAACCGTCCGCGATATAACCAATAATTCTGCGCTACATTCAAAAATAGGATGAGCGTTTTGTTGGACGTTAGTTATGTCGACCAAGTTAGTTATGTCGACCGTATAGAACGAAGCTAGACACTTTTGTAGAAAACAGTGCTATAACGTTGGTCACTGGCCTTCCGCAGTACCATTATTATTATTAAGAAACCCAACGAAAGAGGGTCGCATTGTCTGAAACCTTGAACGATGTTGAGGAAAGTGCTATCTTAACTTGATAGAGCTAATGGTGCTGCTCAACGTCATTCAGCAAAGTCGACTCAAGTTCACAGAAATGCCGAACTCAGACAAAGTGGTATAAATATGTTCCTTATCGGGCTATCGAATGTAGCTTTTTCATCGATAATGATATTTTGGTAGATCGTTTTTATGTGGGTACAATTTTTATTTTTTTTTTATTCGATAATAGATCGTTCCAAGTTGATATAAATGTTTCTCTGGGCTTCGCTGCAAAACTCTGTGTGCCATTGTTCACTACAGTCTTCAATATATCGGGCGGAATTTTCTATTTGGACATCTGAGAGTGTTTTAATCAAAAGGGTGTTTTTTAAGAGTTTTTTAATTTGATTTACAAAAAACAACTTAAGATATAAAAAAATGTATACCATTTTTTTAATTAATGTAAGGATTGAATTTTATAAATATGTTCACTGGCTTCTCTGCCAAATATGCTGTGTGCGATTGTGGCTCTTTCACTCTATCAATTCGGCCAGAATCTTACTTTTTGGGCAAAAAATACATTACAAGCATCATACGCCTTTCACAATGACAGCCAAAGAGTTTGGAAAAATTCAGCCCAATCGTCTCGCTGTCCCAAATGCGTATCAAAAACTAAGTTTTTCGCGTTGCATTGGTAGTCGATTCAAAACTTCTGGCCGCTCTTAAGTCCAAATGCGGCAGTTTGCTTACCTGTTAGTCCATTCAACCAAAAACGAGCCTGCGAGCAATCGGTACTCATACTTGCCTTCAAATTGAACAATTGAAATGAAATTGAAATAGCTTTTCATTCCCAATATTCTCAAGACCAAATATTAACCAAAATGGTATAGAAATTTCAGCACACATCACCCGGGCGCGCCACCAAAAACCAAGTTAACCACATTAAGTTATAGTTATCCCAAAAAGCCACATCGAAGCGTATGTCAACTTCGTTGCCCTAGGCCATGTTTTCCTACACACACACGCGCGCGCGTTGTTATTGTCGCTGGCATCCTAAGAGCCATTGTTGTTATTTCGCTCCTTAAGTGATTTTGAAACACCTGCTTAACATATGCGCAGCGCAGCCGCAAGCCATGCAATGTTGCAAGTTGCCTTTGTTGCCCCATTCCACATGCTTCATGCCACACCTTTAACAGTATTTACCTCTTCTGTGCCCCTTACCTGCTGTAGTAACGCGACTTTTGCTTTGTGTCGACATTTATTAAGCTTGTTGTTGTTGCTGTTGCTCCTTTCCAATGCCGCCGCTGCTGCTGTTGTTTGTGGTAACATAACGCAGTTTAGCCAAGTTTAGCACGTCTCCTGGCTGCGCAGCACCTCGAAGGAAGCCATTAACAAGATTTTAGCTGCTACCGTGTTTTCATGTCTCATGTCTGATGTCTTCTTGTTGGTTGCCATAAAGTTTCACCGCCAAACGAGAATGTCGCACATGCAGCTAACATAAATTTGATGTAATAATTTTTTTTTCTAATCAGAAAATTAATATGGCTGTCTTGTACTGTCTCTGTTTGCTCATCATTCAACGGCATTTTTAAATACCAAGTTTGTGTCGTTCTCTCCTGCGTTTTGCTTTTTATTATACACTACACTTTGTAGGGGCGTAAGGGTATAATGGACTTGTATGATAAAAGTTATAAAAGGCATATTTACTGTCGGACATTATGAGATAGATGAACAAGATGCAGAGCTCAAAACCTTCTCTCAATTCAAGACTTAAATTTCTTATCTTCGTGCTCATGCTGAATTTTAACAAAATGGCACAATTTTTGAGTCATCTTGTACAAACAAACAAGTACGCTTGCAAACCCTTTATTTATCTTGGTTGACAATCGCTTTGATATATTTTTGATATCACCGATCTTTACAGATAAAAAAAAACCAACACTACACAATTTATCATAAACGTCGCAGGTTGATTGATTGAGATTCAGATGATATTTAAAGTCATGAAGTCATCCATCAGTTAACTTTTAACCTTGTGTCATTTTCAAAAACAATAAAATTGCCTGCTAACGCAAACGAATCTTTTTTAAAGCTGCGGCTAACCTGCATATTGGGTGTCGTAAGGCATTGAGTGTTTTCTATTAAACCTATTTCTCTG
The DNA here is from genome assembly GCA_035046065.1 of Chymomyza procnemis. Taxonomy (NCBI): domain Eukaryota; kingdom Metazoa; phylum Arthropoda; class Insecta; order Diptera; family Drosophilidae; genus Chymomyza; species Chymomyza procnemis. The sequence continues at coordinate 13,231,347 of JAWNOJ010000024.1, forward strand.
ATAGCATCATAAATACAGGTTAAAAAATTCATAATCCAGACAAGAATTGTTGGAATAGTCTAATTCCACGCGAGGGAAACGCGTCTTAAGAAGTCAGATGTAAACATTTAAGAAGCATTGTAGACTTCATCAAAGCTTTCAATTGTATTTCAAAAGTATCTCCAAATTCGACCGATTCTCTTTGATAACACTCAATGAACAAATTTCTAACAATCTTACATTTACGATAATGTAAAAAAATTATTTAATCACAACAGAACGCATCTCCGGCTTTCCATCACGTTCCGCCTTATAGTATTGAGACTTACTTAATCGATCATCTGCTGGTTGTCTGCTTGATCATCAATTTTTAAGATCCCACAAAAGCAAACCTATACTACAATGCAAAGAATTGTAAGCAGTCTGAATCTGGATGAAACCCGTTTTCAAATAACACACACAAAACAGGTTCATCTCGTAAATTAGATAGCAGGGCGCTTGAGGAATACGTGTTAAAAATACAATGCGGCCATCGTTCCAAGGCCGAAGTATGAAGATATATCCATGTTCGAAGAGAATGGGGACCTACACTAGTGTACAGCCGAATTCGGCGGTGAATTTTTTTATTTATAGATTTTACTTTAAAGAGCCTATTTATTTGCTAGCTCAGCAAATGCAACAGCACTGAAGTGTAAAACCGAAGCACAGACCTTCGCATTTGAAGGTGAGTACGCTGTTACTACCCTATCGATGCCTTACAGGATGCATATTGACATTCAATACATTCCTTATAGACTCTTAAAAGCAACTTCAATCTACATTTTGTTTGCTAGCAGCAGCGTAGACACGTTTAAAACTCTCTTCAAAGCACTCAAAGTACCCCATTTCTCGAGGAGTAGTAAAATGATCTCTTCGCCATATTTTAATTCCCAAACTAATACTGGTTCTATACACTTTATAGTATATCACTGATTCAATGAGCTTTAAAGGATGAAACTAAAGAGACAACTAGTTCTTTTGCAGGCAAATATGAGCAAAAACTACAAAACATAGAAATGCGACAGTGTTGTACGTCACAAATATTCTTTTAGTTGAATTTATCATTGCAAAGAACTTCAGAATTCTACCTTTTTTAAAAAGGGCTGGGACGACGTAAATTCGAATTCTGTTACCCAGCGTTAGAAGACCGCAGCATAAAAAGGAATATTAGAACTTGATCTTAACCTATATCATTGAGAATGAAACGGCGTTCAAATTCTGACTAAAGCTTTGCACTTGGACATAAAGAGACTTCTGTATAAATCCAAACTAGAGGCGTCTGGCTAGAGCTGGTAAGGTCCACTGAATCCGATAACTGGTTGTTATGGCCACTTAAGGTAAAATGATGTAAAACTAAAGCGGATTCTTGGCCAATTTTCTAAGCCAATGGGGGCATTCCCTTCAGTGGGAGACAGAAATCGCGATGATGATGATAATTGTGCAGCGGAAAATGATTTTAATTTGTAGTAGAACGTCTTTGTAGTACTCTTATAGTTTATTTATTAATGTGAGAATTAAAACTAAGGCTGTTTGCATACATATTTTAATAATATAAACTTGGGAAATATTGTTATAGAACACAGAATATATATATATAATACTAAACCACGATCCAAGCCTCTGGTAAAGTTTTTATAGATGTCTCATCTAAGGCTGGCAAGAAACTTGTATTTACAAGATAAAAGTTGGAAACTTGAAATAGCATAAAAATTTAAGTTAAACGTTAAAAACAAATTAAGTCTAGTAAGTCTAGGTTTCAGGAATGTTTCTTGTTCATGGATGCTGAGTTTGGCAAATCAAGATGAATTAAATAGAACGTTCGTTAGAAAGCAAATTATAAAAGTTTTTGGAGCATAAGTCGTTGAAGGGATCGTGCAAATGAAGATTAGATGTACAAAAGCGTAGAGCTAAGGGTCAAACATTTTGAGTTATTTTGGATGGAAGGACAAAAGAAACTTTGTTAGGTAGAAAGTTAGAGTCAAAGAGTTCGAGTAAGAGCTTATGTAGTAATAACAAGCGCGTGGCATATTCTGCAATCATATAGGGAAGGCAATTTTAGAAACCGAAGTCAATTTCACATTTATGGACTAAGCGCTTTACGTTATCAGCAGTCTACTGAGTTGCAGTAATCATTCCACTGGGTCAGAGAGCCAATAAACAAAAACTAGCCCTCAATCCGTTAAAGTTAAAATTTACACTTTGCTTCTTGCGTTAAAGTACAAAGAATATCTGCAGTGTATTCCCTGGTCGTACATCACGCCGACAGTTACAAATTTTTTGAATTACTGTCCTTGTCTTTGTTGTTGTTGTAACTGTTTGCTTTTACTGCCGTTGTCGTGTCATTCGACGTTAAAATCAATTTACGACAAAATAAACACACGCATTGCTGTCGTTTGCCGTAGCATTTACAGTTCCCCATACTATCTAGCCCGGGAAGCAGCCGGACTCCTACCACTATTACGTCGAAGCAGCGAGCTTGTTTACTGTGCGCGCTGCGTTGTTTGTTTGTTTCCTGTTGCCTGTTGGCGCTCGACGTCACTCGCACTGACAGACAGACATTGGCACAAACCGCCTGCCATGGCCAAAACGTTCTCTACGACATCGACAGCGTCGTCGTCGTCGTCGTCGCCGTCGCCGTCGTCATCCTCATCGTCGTGGTTCTCATCAACAGCGTAGCCGTCGACATCAACGTTATGGTGCCCGTCAACATGCTCCAAAGTCTGCAGCTGTCACCTTTAATGTGGAAATATTTTTTGTTTGTGAAAACTTGCCTAAAAAGCATTGACAAGCCATGGCTGGGCAGGCACACACCCACACAAACTATATACAAAAGGTGGGCACACTTGCTCCAACAAGCATATATGTATGGACACAGTGTGTGTCTGTATGCACAGTAGCTGCTCTGAACCTTGAACTCGTAAAAATTTAATTTAAAGTTATTTTGCTGGGACTAAATCTCTTTCCGTGCGTAATATGATATAAAAAACGAGCATGTCTATGATTTGTACAATATATAAAACGTATATATAAACGATATATATTTATTTGCATATTTATATCAGTTCCCCGTCTTCAAATTCGGTAATTTAGTGGGGAGAAAATAAGTATGTATTCTATTTATGTAGACAAATATCTTTTTATGTCGTTAAGTGTCCAATTCATTAAATTATCAGATGTAATTCGACATTATTTTTGTTACTTAATTTGGTAAATTGTAAAATTATGGGTATTATTGACGTTTTACTGTTTAAACGTTGCCTGTTCGATGATAAATAGTCTCAAAGATGTTGGTTAAGATGTTGGATTTGCTAGCGGAGATATAATATTCATTAAATATTGTTAGTTCAAGTTATATGCGAAACTCAGCAAGTTCTAAAACTGAGCCATGCTTTACCAACTCAGCGATGCTTTTCTCCCATTTCCGTTAAAGTCTGAGAAGTAAGCTGAAAAGACAAACCAATTATAGTTCAAGATCAAATCTGTCTTTCAACTGATAACCCAAAAAAACAGGTCATTCCAGCTACATTCAATATTTACTCAGGAAGTAATATATGATAAGATTATAAGATAATTTCCTTTCCACTATGGGCATACGTACCCCGATTTTGCTTTACTTTACATATGGGGCTTCATGGGCTATGTTGACACCTTACAGCTTATGAGTTCAACTATTGCCCTTTGGGATTTATTAATATTAAGGGGATCTAAACATTTGTTACAATTCTTTTCATTCCAGAATTATTTTAAAAAATTCACTCAATTATTATAAGTAAAAGCTTAAATTTCTTAATAAAAATATACCCAATATGCCAAGTATGATTATTTATGTTGCCGTTATTACATATTGCTTGAAATCAACGCCGTAAGTAAAAGTGATAACTTTAAAGGATTTGTAAAGTTAAAAATATGATCATTTCTTGGTATTCTATGAGAAGTACAAATTCACATTGTCATCGTATTTTTAACAATAAAATTATTTCTCAACGTAATACAAGACATTGGGCTTTAAGATGTTATTTACTTCGAATCCCAAAATTAACCATTTCCGATATACGACAAAGATATTTAAAGATTCAATTTTTCTGATGATTCTTATAATAACAAGCCTTTATACAACGTCTGTATTTGGTTCCTTAAAGATAAATTTAATCCACTTGTCTATGATTACCCTCAACGGGCGGACGATGGTGATATCTCTATTATTTTCCCCCGATTCACACGGAATGTAACTCATTTATTATTCTCCAAGCAGTTTTGCTCAGAATTAGTATTCTGAGCATTTAGTAATGACCCATGCTTCTTGCCAAAGATATTTGTATATTTATGTCTTTGTAATTAGGAGTGCCTAACGTAACCTCAAACAAAAATAACAAATTTTCTTTACCCTTCGACACAGCATACTGTAAATTCTTACATTTTTTAATCTTCGGATTGATCTATAGCATCCAGAAAATTCAGATTTATTGTAAGTGTGGAAGATCCTAGCGGAGTAGTGTGACCCTGGTTATGCCAAGCCATATCAGCCTAACATGCCAGGCATGGGCAAAAACTAATGGAATTTCGGATTATATTTCTGGGAACTATGCATATATGCGATTCTTCTGTGTAACTTTTTTGCTTTGTGTAACGGTTTAAAGTGAAGTATTTTATACATTTTTACATGAATAAAGTTTTTTTTCCCACTTCTGAGAATATGCTTTTTGTTTTTGTTCCTTCTCGCTGTTTATTTAAGGAAAAATTTAGTGATACTGACTGTACAATTTTCCAGCTGAGAAACTATGAATATTGTTTTTTGACAAAGCTTACTATGTTTCACAATATGTTATTACGCAAAGTCTAAATCTAGTACATGTAGTTGAAAAATGTATAACCCGGTTTAGTGATGTGCATGATTTTTGAAGTAATTTGCTTCAGTGTACTCAATTCCGAGCTCAGGATTTTATGCTGCCTAATGTTATGTAATACTTCTTGACAAACTTATAAGATTTTTCTTGATTATGTATGATTATTTCTGCGTAGAATCCATATCTTGGGTTAAATTCGGTCTTGTAAAACTAAAGACAACTCTTAAACTTAATAAATTGGATTATGCTGTTTGATTTGAATTAAATTTCTACAAAATCTTTCTTCAAGCAAATTTAGCATATCTTGTTGATGCAATTATTGCAAAGTACTCATTGAATATATTCTTGATCTATGCAGGTCGTATTGAAAGATGAATTTTAGCCGTGAAAACTGTCGTCAACAAATAAATATCAATACAAAACAGTCGTTAAAAAGTATCTCTGAATATTTGTTCAAACAGATTAGTATTCAGTACGATGAAGGTTGACCAGTTGGTGCTAGGTTATCGGGTTACAGCCGAACTCACCAGCTCTCACCATGCGTAAAGTTGGAATATCTCTATTAATCTTTTATAGCAAATAACGAGTTTTTCGACAAATACCCGATATCGCTGCAATTCATTCCAGAAGAACTTGTTATCGATAAATGGACTGGGAGTATCTACTGTAGCTTGTGTACTTATGTTTGTACATGAAGTTTATCAAAATTGGCTCAAGTCAAAGACTCAAAATTTAATGGCTTCCTTTGTAGCTTTATATGGTATACACGCACACGGACATACACACAATGACACACACAAACACCCATACACATAAACTCATATATGTATACAAAAAAAAAAAACAAAATGCAGACATGTTTCAGAGCATAAAAGCATGTAAATAAGCGCCCTTTTTATGTCCTTCATGCATGTTCGAGAGAAAAAACAGGCAAAAAATAGTTGATGTCTGAAAAAAAAAAACTCATTTAGTGCAAATATCGGTTGCAAAATCGAAGCTCATTAAAATAGAGATACACACGCATCCATAGACTCAAAGCGAATGTATTCATTTGTTTCCATGTACTGCCAGTAATTAAAATCCTGGCAAAATCAACAAGACAAAAATCTGATAGACGCAAACAGCAAATCTGCTCCGCAAGCAACGAGCACTACGTGCATCGGTATGGTTGAACTTTTGCGAAAAACAACGTAAAATATTGTTTTTCAGCCCAAGGTGTGAATATGCATATGTTTACAGCTCCACATTTTGGGGTTTTCGTATTTTAGGGTTGAGTTTTTGTGTTTTTTGATATAGAATAAAAACTGAAATTTACTGCGAGTATTTGAGTGCAGGTTACGCTTAGTGGGTGGGGAGAGAAGGGTTAGACAAACAGCACTGGAGACAGAACAGAGCTAACGCCAAGCATAACATATTATTGCTCCCGCGAGCATTTTGAATGAAAATAGTTTTGGCGCATGAAGCAGCAACAAAGAGTTAGAGTAAGCCAAAGAATTTGGCTGGTACAAAAGCATGCCGGTAGCGTTCACAGCGGCGCCACAAGGGGGCGCCACTAAAATGAGCGTCAGATGCTTGCTCGTTGAAAAAATGCATAACAGGTGTAACGTTTGACTTTTGATACTCGCTTGGATGCGCAGATGAAAAAAAAAAAAAATAAGAAGCACACAATTCGCCCTTAAAATAAAGCGTGCGTGAATGGATTCAATCCTGCAGCGCTGGTGTATTTGCCTAGCACTGGCATAGCTAGCAAATAAAAATACGCTATTTAGCTAGAGAAATTATTAACTAAAGCGTTCGGCGCCCGAAATCGGCTAAAAACTGTAGCTGCCTGTTCTCTTCGATGACCATAGTCGAAGGAATAAAGTTTATTTTATTTTTAATTAGAACGAGAAAAATATTATTTTATAATTAAAACTAATTCGTATCCCTCGCCTGGTGGTTGAATTTTTTATAGATACGTACTGTCTTACATTTGGGGCTAGCTAGGAACTTGAGTTTACAATCACATCTAGGGATGGCTAAGAACTTGCATTTACAATGTAAAAGATGAAAAAAGAAAGTAACATAAAAGTTTAAACATTAATTAGTGAAAGAAGAAAGAAAGCAGTCAAAAGATCAGCGTTGACCAAGTGCGGCGTTCAAACTTCGTGATTGGTCAAAGATGCTCGATTTGGCGTATAAAGATGAGTTAAATTAGAGATACTGATGTATTAAATAGAACTGTCGTAAGAAAGACTAGACGCGAAAAGGATTGTGCTGCGCATAGTTGGATCAACAAAATAGTGGTCCTTGAGGTCGATAATTACGAGTTACTCTAGATGGAATGACAAAAGAAACTTTGTTAAGATGCGCATTCGAATCAATGAAACCAAGTAAGAGCTTATGCCAAAATAACATGCCATGGCATGTTCTACGATTATTTGAAGTAGATAATTTTATAAGGCGAAGTCTACAAGCATAGGACGGCAATAGCATTTTCGGAATCCAGTTTAAACCGCAAACAGCGAACATTTTCAAACATTTACTTAAAACGAATTAAGATATCGAGAAATTTATAATGCGAAGTCTTCAAGAATTGGACGGCTATCGAATGTTAGGACCCCAACTTTAATATCCAATAACGAACAGTTTTGCACATTTACTTTAACAGACTTAAAAATTCAACGAATTTTTGAAGAAGGTAATTTTAAAAGGCGAACTCTACAAGAATAGTATGTAGATTATTTATCAGAGTATTTATTGTCAATAATATTTAAGTAAAGTCTAGAAATAAAACAAAATTTAACTGAATGATTATCAAACATCAGCTCTTTAAGTCAAATCATCATATCTTCATAATTTTAATTTTATTATCCAAAGAAGGCTTTTCCGTTATTCTATAACCCAGCCCACAAATATCAATATACTGCAGCGACCACAGACCTTTCAATGCGTGACGCCAATGGCGTGATACCAATATCAAGCTGCTGCTCTTGCTGTTTTAACTAAACTAAGTTCCAGTCATCGTCAAACTATACGCATAACTTTTGTTGTTATTGTTGTTAACTATTGCTACTGCCAGGGACGATGGGCAATGATGATTAGAAACACCCAAACCAGACGGCTCCTCCCTCTGGTGGCATCCCATAAAGCGTCGCAAAATGGCGCGCGCGCATTGCCTTAATTACGTGCAGATAAGAAATGCAAATATAAATATGGCCGCCAGCCCGGCCAAGTGTTGCGGCATTATGGCCATTTCTAGGCGCATGGCGCAACAGCTGCGACGCACTATGCTTTCCAACACTAAATGCTCCGGCATAAACATAAAAAGTCTATGAAACTGTCATAAAGCAGGCAATAGATGTGAACGACCAGAGGGAAATATGCGGAGGCATCGATGGCGGCAACGTCACAACAATTTGGCCTTATTCTGGTCCATCGGGAGTCGTTGGTTTGTCATTGGCCAAAACTCATTTGTAAGGCTGTGCGAAATTGTTTAGCCTGGTTCTTTTTTTTTTTTTTGATACACTTTTATACACTTGACGGGGTAAATGGTATTACAAGTTTGTTGCGAAAGTTTGAAACGCATTTGGCTGAGATATTGTGGATGAATGGTCCAAATGGTCAGTCATGTCAAATGATTTCAATTATGGCAATCTTTCTGCTTTTTTTTTGGTTATTAAGTAGCAAAGTTTTGGTTTTGGTGTGGGATTTTTTGATGTGTACTGGATTATTTTTGTTAGATTGCATTAGAGTTTTTCGGGAAATGTGGTATGTGGTGCATTTACACATTTCTTTCAGTAAAAGTATTAAATGATGTAAGGTAACTCGATTCTTTATCGATACTTTGAAAATATATGAACATTCTTTTCAAATACAAAAGCAGAAACTATTGAGATTTATTGTAAGGATATTCTTAAAACCCAACCTATATTTATTGTTTTCGTTACGCTTTTAAGCCCGAATTTCAAAGTTTTTAAGTATATTTGTAGTTTGATTATAAATATCCGAATTGTCCTCTGGCGATAGTAAAATTAGGTAACAGAAATTGATTTTTCGATTCAGTCCCGTGAAAACAAATTTGGGTACTTGTCAAAAAGAAGAATGTATTTCGGACTTTGTGGCTAAGAACTTCAGCATGAAATGAGAGATTATTAAAAAAATAATAGTTTGCACATTAAGGTTGGTTAGCCAAGCGAAGTTCAAAATTCAGAACTTAATATGACACCTTTTTGATTTTTAAAAATTAGTAAAACTATATTCAGTATTTCAAGTAGGAAGAGTATTTATTTCATTATTTCAAAGATAGCTGAAAATAGCAATTTCATTGAGGATCAAATTTTTTGATTCTACTTCTAATTTCTCCAATTGTTATAAGCATTTACTTTTAAATAAATATGACTTTTCCATCATTATATTTTAATCAGAATAAAAATAAAAAAGTTTAAGTCCCTCTAAACTTCAACTTTTTTGCAACTCTCTGATGGAAGTTGGCAGCTTAGAGGTAGCATACTCTCCTCTTAACGCGAAGGTCGGTCGCTGTAGCACTGGTCCATTTGCCTAGCGCTGGCCTAGCTAGCAAACAGTAAATCTATATAAATTAAAGACACCGCCGTTCGGATTTGGCTATGAGCAATAGGTAGCTCCTTCCGTGAACAATTATTAACAGAGATACCTTCATGTTCCGCCTTTCGAGTGACTTTAACTTATAAATGTCAAAAGAAAACGTGCCCATTTATTCTATAAACCTTTTACTGTATTTCATAATTTCTATTAACTTCAGATTTTATGAATTTAATTCAAAATAATTCAAAAGTCAAACTTCATTGTATTCTATTGTATAATAAAAGTCAAAATAAAAGTATAAAAAAGTCACAGTTCAAAATTCTGAAACTAGTACATACATCTCGATTTTTAGACAGTATGTTACTTTTAAGATCATGAAATTTTAAAATAAAAAAAAGTTTGGTTCAAGCAAGCAGTTGGCTAGCCCTTTTGAATTAATTATAATTATAAATCATTCAAAAGCAACATTTTCAAACCAGTGTACCGTATCAAAAAAATAGAGCATCAAAAAGTCTGAAACGTCCAATTGAATACCAACACTTGTTTTTCAAAGTAGCCATAAAAAAATTTTCCAAAGGAATTAGGCAAAAAATTTTGAGCACACAGACGAACAGGGAACGACCATTAGCCAGACTTTCGTTGTCTAAGAGTTGTTCAATGCTTGTAAATTGCGCCTAAAAGCGCGCACTGCGCTTTAAAATTGTTCAAGTGGATGCGGTACGAAGTTCGCATCCGGAGTTGGTGGCTCTTAGACAACCGACCATGGGGCAGCAGCAGCAGCAGTAGCAACAAAAGCCGCTGTGGCAATATGCTCAAAAGCTACGTCGTTTGGAATAGTATTTGATGCCGGGAATTTGGCTCCTGGATGCTGTTGTTGTTGTTATTCTTCTTGTTGTTGTAGTTGTTGCTAGCCAAACGAAATTATCTAACAAGCAACACCCAGGCGAGCGCACAGAAGCGGCTCCTGAAAGTATGCCATAGAAATAGTGCGGCCAAGCAGAACTTGAAGAGTCAGCAACAACGGCTTTTGGTAGTAGGACGAGGCACGGCGCTTTGGTGGGTGTAGCGGCTGCTGGTTCTCGTAGGCTCCCAGCTATTTCATTTTTAGACTTCTATGGCTATGTGTGTGTGTGTGTGTGTGTGTGTGTGTGGGGTATCTATGTGTTTTCAAAAAGATTATGCGCTTATAATAGCGGAAGTTTTTGGTAGCCAAGCATTTTGTATATATGGCGGCTGTTAGCTGCCCATGCTATCAGACGCGCCACGCCCATTCTGCGCATTAACCTCTCCCGTTTTTTGTTGCCAACGTTGCTTAAACTCAAATCTCTACAAAATTGGCTTTTGAGCATACATAAAATGTGTAAAATGGGAAGCGCAGTCCATGTCGCAGTTTGTGAGCCGTGTTACACTGTCAAGCAAAAAATTAAACACTGACAGAGCGGAACTTACACACAGATACACACGCATACACACACGCACACACACGCTTGGCATAAACAAAAGGCCATAAATTAGCTAAACGAAGTGCATTGTTTGGGCCTACTCATATGTACGCGCGTGTGCGTGTGTGTATCTGTGTGAGACAGATCCCGCATGAGTCGTAAACCGCAACATAATGAAACATTATAAAAATCATAAAAAATCAACATCATATTTATGCAAGCGCTCGACCCCAGTTGCCACAGACAAAATGTTTTACAAAATATCAAAAAAGACGAAAGTAAAGTTAGTTTAAAAAGTGTGGAATTTTTCATGCTCTGCCGTAATTTCGTTAAGAATCTTAAGGTCAAGTAATAGAAACATTAAGTATATATGACTTCTGTCACCAAATGTAAATTTTTTTGCAAAAGTTTCTAGTTTCTAAAAAAAGGACTAATTTATATTTTAAATAAAATGGGTAAGTATATTAAGTATAAAACGATGGTTGCCTTTTATAATTCGGGATTGGACAACCCCAGTATTGAAATCTGGCAACTGACATTTGTATTGTAAGGTTTGGCATTTTTGGGCTTATACGTACTCAGAAAGTTTTGAAATATAAACGGCTACCCTTCTAATATAATATACCATCATTTTTCTGGCAGCATCAACTTTTGAATCATTTTCCGTAAGAACGGAACTGCTTGTTCGCTAAGTCGTGTGCCATCGATCGAAACAGGTAGCAGTATTCTGGGGAGTATGGCGGGTGGCTAAAAATCATTTGACCACTTTTCATGTCTTATCTTATATTCTGACAGTTCAGTATCGATCCCTATGAAATTTTTATATGGCTGCAGCAGCTCATAATATACTACACCATGCTGGTCCTACCATGAGCATGATTAGGGGGTTTCGCTATGTACGGGTTTTTCCCAAAACTTGGGATTCTTTAAAGAAAGGGATTCTTTAAAGAAATCCCTTAGGATTGTGCCTTTGGATATGCTGTTCACAAGCAAAGAAATGATTGCTTAGTCACTTGTAACCAATCTGCCAATTTCTCTTGCATTTGGAACGCGATTTTAAGAAATGCTTAATTTATAAGATTCCTTCTGTCCCTATCGAAACTACAGCCGGGCTTGGAATAATTAGCGGGGAAAGAAGACCCTTTTGAGCTTGACTCTAATCTGGCAATGTAAGGAGACATAAGAGGTGTAGAATAAGTGGGAGATATTTAACTTTAGGTGGGGTTTTTTATCGACAATGAAATACCACTACTCTTATTGTTTCCTTACTTACTTGATTAAATGGAACGTGTATCAATTCTTAGCCATTATACGGATATATTTATTATATCTTATGGTATTGGGTTTTGATGCAAGCTTCTTGAGTATTTGACGTCAAAATCAACTACTTCCTACACGTTCTTTCATTAAAAGCAGCCAAGAGCATTCAAGAAGCTTCAGCCCTTTTCTTTCAATTTTAAAAGCAAAAATTTCTCACAAATTACACGAATTTCAGTAAAAAATTAATATTTTAAATTAACAATTAATTTATGTTGCAAACATGAACTATCTTCAATATTTTCAACGTAGTTGAAAGGAAGAGCTCCTGTTTATTGGCTAACAATTCTACTTAAAATATCGACGACTTGCAGGAGGAATATGCATATATATATTTTTCAAGAAAATTTGCTTGTAAAAAGGTTATTTTTGGAGAACCCAATACCTGCTGTTTAGACTTTTGTTGGTTTTGCTGTTGTTTTAGTTTTAAAACTGAACTATTGTGAATAATTTTTATTATTTTCAAAACGATATAGTTTACTATTTCGAAATAACTCAAGCGAATTAGAATGGTTTATTAATTGTCGGCGACTGGAATAATTTAGCAAATATTTTAATGTTCCGCCCAAGACTCTAATTCTCATGCGTGCAAAAAAAGCTTTATGTACCCCATATTTTTTTTATGGTAAAATTTAAATTAAGATAATTAAATATAGTAAAGTTTTATAAAAAAAAATAAAAAAATTTATGAATATATTATTATTAAAAAATAGTAATTTTTCTCTAACTTGAAAAAATACTAAAATTAATTTATTTGTCTTTGGTTTGCGTCTATTGCACACAGTTTTTTAAAAATCTTTGCTATGAGTTATAAATAGTTATTTTTTTTATTCAAGTTATACACTTTTCTAAGCAATGTCTTTCTTTTTTGTAATCTAGTTCTTCTTATCATTAAATATATATATAAAGTACATACAAGCTTGGATTACGTCTTGATAATTGAAACGGGCAAGCGCTGGCTTCCTCCCTGGCTTTTACATTTTTACAGTAATCATCTAATTTTTGTTAAAACATCAAACAACTGCCTCTTACTATCTAAACCGAAAACACTGCTCGTTAAGATCTAAATTTTTCATCAAAAAATTTTAAATAATATACGAGTATTGTAGCTCTCGTCATAAGTCATTTTAACGCAAAATGCGTTTGCTTTTTGGATAAATAAAATCCAACTTGCTTTTTAGAGTTAATCAAGATATTTTACATAAAAATTCTGATACAAACATTGAATATGAATCCATTATGCTCAGCGTTCCTTTGGGTAAAGAGAGCATAAAAATAAAAAAAGGACTTAACTCAGCCGAAAATGCAAACGCCGCACGCACTGAATGCACATGTTTTGGCTGTCGCCGCCCATGTGTGTGGGTGTGGGTGCGTGGCGCGAGGGCCGTGTGAGTGCCACATAAAAATCCGCAACATGTCCTTTAGTTGTTGCCATACAGCTCGTAAATATGCTTCTGCTAACATTATTGAAAACAAGTCCAAGAACCCGCGACACACACTCGCTGTGTGTGAAAGAGTACAACAGTGTGTGTGTGTGCGTGAGTGAGATGGCAGATCAGCTCGTAAATTTTGTCCTGCAATTTCTTATGCTTCTCCGTACTACAGATTATAACTTATGACATGACGGAATTATGCACGGGATTTGTAAGCAGCGTACAGTATGACATTGGACAACATTGAAATTGTTGTAGTAGTTGTAAGTCTTTTTTTTCCGGGGGTTTTTTTTTTGCCGCTGCTGTTGTTGTTGCTGTTGTCCAGGCCTGACCAACTAACGCATAAAGAGCGCGTTGGTACTGTGTAGAAACCCGGCCGTTGCCTGGACAACATCAGACTAACCGCTACTTTGTCTTGTAGCCCTCACACACACACACACACACACACACACACGATTATTATTATGTTATGTGAAAAGCAGTGGGGCAGTTTGAGAACACGGGGGAGTGAGAAGAAAACGAGATATATGGCTAAAACATGTGAATAGAGCAAGAAGAAGTAGAAGCTCGCTTTATGCGGTCTTGTTAACGGCAAACGTTTGTCTGCCCTCCCCCGTAACTTTAGTTTGTAAATGTGCAGATACATTTTTTATGGCAGCGAGTGTGGTGTGGCCGCAGTCTTATCACATGCACTGTTGCATATACACATACTTAGTCGTACAGTGAGTCTAGAAACTTATCGTACGTCTTTGTATATTTTTAAGTCATCATAAGTTACTTTTACATTGTTAAATTATAAATAAAGTTATTTGGCCCTTTGGTGCTTGGAGCACAGGAATTTTTATATATAAATAAATAAAGTATATAAGGTTCTTCAATAAGGTCAGCTTGAAATTCAGTATTCTGCCATGTAACTTGTATAATTTGTTCGATTTGTGTCTTAAATGGCTGTCATCGTATTATAGTGCCAAATAACACGGAGCTAACCTTCAAAAACAGACAAGTATCCATACATTTTGCATATGAAAACGTCTAAATTGTTAGTTGGTAGAGCTAATGTCTTTATAAACTGCGCAGAGCACATACTTGTTATCAAAAGTGATGAAAAACTTAAAGCATATAACATTTGCAAGCTCAGTTCTTTTTCAAGTAATGCCACAACTATGATTTATGAAATAAAAAATATCTTGTGCTGTACATGATTTTTAAAATTAAATTATATTCCCCCCTTAACTATGCTATCATCGCTATAAAGGCGGCGAATTATGATATCTCTATTAAAACCTATTCAAACAGAACAGATATCTTCAGTTTGTAGCTTAATCTGACCGGCGCTGTTGTTAATAAATAGAGATTTTTGTAGGGAAATAGCGTCTATTTTGCTATATTTGCTAGCCATGCCACTGCTAGACAAATGCACCAGCGATGCTAGGTGGAATCGAACCACCCACCTTTTGATTTAGAGACGAGTGCGCTATCATTACGTTACCGATTCCCCCATAGTATACAATAGTACTTGGGCAAATTGCGTACATATGCTAGCAACATTAGTGCTAGACACATGCATCAGTGTAGCAGGGCGAAATGGAACCACCAAACTTCAGATTTAAGGACGAATACGCAACCACTTCACTACCCCGGTCATCATGTATGTATGCGAAATGTTGTTTATCATAGTATTTTGTATTTACTGGTCTCTGATAAGTAAACTATCCCTAATCTTCCACTTTTTTAAATTTGGGATTTTGTTGTGGTATCTTTATTAGGCTGCCATTAAGCGCCTATCAATGATTTTTAAAGAAAATCTTAATTAACATAGCAAGATCAAAGGGATGTGGTCTTCGGAGTCTTCTTTGAATCTGGCTGTTGCATAGCAGATTGATCGCCAGAACATTTGAGTTATTGTGTAGATTATCGGTGTACTAATATTATAAATGGGACTTGTGGGCAACTTGTTCTTCTTGTTTTATCTTAGACAATATCTCTAAGTCCAATGCTCAAGATTCTCTGTATATGTAGCGCTGGCTATATTTATGACTTCTAAGCCTTAACAAACAACCAGTTCATTGCGAAGATATATGAGAACGACTGAGACCATAATTAAAGCTTTATTTTGGAGGTGTTGCATAATAGTGCGATTGGAGAAGCTTGCAGCACTCCATAGCTGGATTCTGGTGGTTCAAATTGGTTTTAAAATGGATTTGTTTTCAAAAATTGTAAATATAATATAAAAATTGTTCATTGTCAGAAGAAAATTTTGCCTTTGGAGGTAACGGCTGGTGGTGTTTTTTTTTTTGCTGGCGCCATCTACACGAATTTTCTGTATACGTTTCTGTTGTATTAGGACTTCCTAAAAATAAATCTGAATATATTTTTAGGGATTTGTCGCTCGGAGAACGACTGTTTTTATGTATATTATATGAACACCCATTTTTTCGTAATCTTTTTTGTAATCGACTTTTTTATCGAATATCGGATGTTCGTTTCCCCATAGAAGCAATAGAGTTTCTTCTTAGCACTGACATAGTTGGCAAAAAAAAGCGCTATTTTCTTAAATAAATCTATATAAACAGTAGTTCCCAATTAGCGTTGAACTGCCATTAAGAAATATTTTCTTATTTCCCCTTCGTAGAAATGACAGCATAGTCTGGCAGTAAAAATTCTTTTTAAGAATAATGTTTATATGGCACGGCATATTTTCTGTAGTAATTGTCAGTCCACTTTCGCACTAAAAATTCTAAGACTATCAGCACACTTGCGCCCTTTCATGCGTTTTATAAAGACACATGGTCCTTTTTATGTTTCAAAATGGCTTCATGACGGATTTTGTTAAAGCGAAGTTACTCTCAAATTAAAGCAATCTAATGTTTTATATTATAATGTTGGTAAATATATATAATGTATTGATAAGCTTGCTAATTATTTATTTGTTTTTTTTTATTAAATTTATTTTATTATTATTATATACACATTTTTATTGAGTTAGGTAACAAAATATTATAAAGATTAGCTCTTTTTACAAAAAATAAAAAGAAAACTAACTCCTTAAAACTAAGAAAGTGTAATGATAAGTTTGTAGTAACTATTAGATGGTCATAATTAGTCTCAAAACGGCGGATACTTCAGTTTTAAGTTTTTGTTTAAAGATTTTGAAATCCAAACTCCAGATTAGTAAGCAGCGAGATCAGCATCTTGCATATGAGCTTATGATTACCGACTTGCAAGCCTATAAGCAACTTAAAAATGTAACAAAACACAAATTAATTTTTTTGACTCTCACTGCAGCCATTTGTTAAGTGTTAACCTAATTTTTATGCCCTTCAAAATAATTTTTAGACTCACTGTAAATAGTTATAACAACAACATTCACATATATGGACTCATGTGTCTTGGCATATTAACATTTATTTTTTTACATTTATTTTGACTGCGGCGACAACAGAGCAGAAAATTTTCACTGTATCTGCTGCCGGGCAAATAAAAACTGACAGCATAAAATAAAAACAAAAAAAATACCAGAAAAAATTGTAAATTTTACTTCATGTTGGCCACATTGCTACTGTGTATGTGTGCAGTAGTTACTTACTTGTATAGTGGAGGGGCTTTGAGTATCTGTGTGTGTTGCTATGCAACTGTCAGTTTCTGACTTTTGCTTAATACTCACAGCCACATTATGATTTATGCACATTTCTGTGAAATCTATTGAGAAATCAATGACAGCAACGAAATATTTTAAACTCTGCAACATGCAACATTTCATATGCAAGCTGTGCATGAAGGGGAAAAGTGTTGGAAAATGCTATGAAGCGAATGCAGTACATATAACTTACAATATTAAGTATACGTAGCGTAGCTCATAATCTAAAGCCATTCATAATAAAAACAAATATATATATTGCCTGACAAGCATTTGAATTAATTAAATGAAATCAGTTTAAAATCATTTTATATAAATATTTAATTATGTTGGATAGTTTAAGCTGGCCAATAATGTCAAAACATGTAAATCTATGTAACATTCGAACAAATTAATTGCTGTAGATAGATGAGACATTAGTCGTTAATAATGCGATATGATTTGAGCTTTAAAAAGTGTGGCATGTTTATTAGTTAGTGAGGGCTAATCACATGTTATAGGGAAGCAGTGGTGGTTGGATTTGTTTTAGAGTTGAAATAGTAGTACATTTTTGCACTTTTCAAGCTTTCCAGGAAATCACTAATTGACAATTGCTAGCAATTGCTAAATTAACGACTTATTTTTATTATTATGTACAATACATTGCATAATGCATCGGCCTAATATTTGAACAGAACTCAAAGCGTTAATTTGGAAAGTGCATTATTTTCTGAGAGACAAAATTTGTGGGGGGTCTTGAAGTTGGAAACCTACATGCAATTTGGAATATACTGCTTTATCTCAGCCCATCACAACTTTGCCATCCGACTTTGAGCTTTGGTTTTGATAAGCTAACATTTTTCAGGAAAATACTCGTACTATCATTAATAGAATAAAAAAAAACACATTTGAATACTTTGGGAAAAGATCATCTTCTGGAATTTCTGGATTTCCTCAATGTGTTTTTATAATGACGCAAAGTCGTTTAGAGTCATTAACTGAGTTGATTAAATTTCGTCTCCTCAAACTAACTAAGAGGGTCAGCCGCTTTGTTGCTTTGCTCGCCGATACATACCTTAGGCAGGTATATACTTTATCATCATAAGGAGGTTGTTTAAGCTCAGATATGTCGAAACCCAACTCCAGATATCAAATATCAAAGCTTTGTCACCTTCATAACTATTTAGAATTCACGATAGATCTACAGGACGCAGCGCAAGTTCCCCAACAATTTATTTATTATTTATTTAAGGGTACAACTAAGTCCAGTTGACCTTACACTTTAATTTTAAAATAAAGGATTATTAAAATATTACGAGGAAAATATAATATAAAACTTATCCGTTTAAGAGTACAACTAAGTCCATTTGACCTTACACTTTAATTTTAAAATAAAGGATTATTAAAATATTACGAGGAAAATATAATATAAAACTTATCCGTTTAAGGGTACAACTAAGTCCATTTGACCTTACACTTTAATTTTAAAATAAAGGATTATTAAAATATTACGAAGAAAATATAATATAAAACTTATCCGTATGCTATCCTTAAGGGTCAATTTGTTGTAGATATGCACCGTTTCACAACTGGGGCTGACTAGGAACTTTGATGTACATTCTAAAAGATGAAAACAAGAAGTTAAGATTACGAGTTACAAAAGAAACTTTGCTAGTAATTACATAAGTGCCAATGAGTACAAGGAAAGAATTGCATCTTTAAATATGAGTCAACATTTAACAAAATTGTACCAACTCCATCTATAGGACACGGTTGAAGGAATACTTTTTCATATATTACTAACCAGATTATTCTGGGTGGATATTGTAAAAACTTTTTCTATATCAAAACTTTTCTTTTTCGGAACGATTTATTAATATAGCGAAAATGCTTCGTTATGGCTTTAATATGATCCTTAGTATTATACTTTAATGCTACAAAGCAAAATCTATTTGACTTTCAAAAAAACCCATTGCAAACTGTCTTTTTTTAAATCTGCACCAGTTGTAAATATTGATTTATTTTAATTCCATTTAGGTTAGTTAAATTTCCATTCACTCTACACCAAAGGTAAATACCTTTGTGCTCTGATCAGAAGCTATATTCTGACTCGCACATAGACTTACATGCAAGTCTCGAACTCTCATCTCAACAGAAACCACCAACTAGGAACAAAAGTTCAAAATTTGTTTGTCGAAGCATGAAAAGCGCAAGCCGCTGCTGTAAGTGGATTCTGCTGAAAAGGGGCTTAGTATGCTTGCCATGGTATTTGATTTCCATGAATGCCTCATCTGTGCTAGATGCATGGTAGCTTGTGGCAAGTAAAGAGCATTAATTAGCTGCATGTTGTATGTAGCAGTAGCGATTTATTTGCATTACGCTTTGTGGCATTTATGTAGCTTGTAGCTGCTGTTCCGCCTGCAGAAGTCAAGCTCTCAGCGCACATCTCATAACTTGCTGCCAACAAGGACATGCATACATATGTTTTTGCCTATTAGTTGTGCTTGTGACGTCATTGTCACAGATTTATGCAAGGTTTTGTCCAACATTTGTGATAACTACAAACAGGCGGTAGCAGCAAATCAATGTGTGTAATGTCAGAGCTAAAATAAACATGTTGCCAACTTGAAGTTGTCAGGAAACAGAGCATCTCATTGAGCTTGGTCAACAGGAGATTAGCATGGTGTTGCACTTGCCCTGACAACGACAACGGCACCGTTGTTGATGTTAATGTTGATGCTCTCTGGCTACTGTTTCTATTTACCTCTGTCTCACTTTTGACCCAAACTGCTAGCATTGGGGTTCTTTTATCAACACCTATGCCCCACGCTGACACTGACAGTAAAACCTTTGAGCCAGCAGCAGTCAAGGATAACGTGTGCTACCTTGGCCTGTCATATCGCTGTCATTTGCAGCAAAATTCACACGCACACTTACATTCCTTCACAAAGCATGTATGTTTTGGTAGTAAGAGCAAACTGTAACCAAGGCTGCAATAGCAATAGCATCGCATAACGTAAATAGTTTAGGTGACGCAGATACCAAACACTCCTCATACGTGGTCATGTATACATATATGGCATAGGGAGCAGAGATTAGAGGGAAGCTAAACGGAAAAGAGTGTGGTGCATAGAATTGCAAAGCACAAAGCAAGCGCGCTCAATGCTGCCAACAACGAGCAGATAAAGTCAACATGGCATCAAATTGCTAATAGAGGGGATTGCTGATCCAAAGCGAAGTGGATGCTGACCGTTTATAGAACTTTTCAACTAACGCCAAACAAATAGTCGCAGCGCCACATAGAGTCAGCAGCAGTGAATAGTGGAACTCGATGGAATGCGCATAAAAGTTATAGTGGAACTTGAACAGTTCCAACGATCAATCAATTATAAATAAATTTGGAAAGTCAAGCTTTCGAGGTAGATTCTGATATTTCATCGTCACGAAGCTGCTAAAGTTTTGTTTTGAAGTAAGTTTCATAACAAAATAAAACCATCGCTTTAGACATGAGACCGAACATAGAGTTCTAGAAAATTGAGGCGCCTTGAGACTCAATTGACCGATTTGTGTATCTATAAAATTAATTAAATAAATCTATACCTCTTGACTGTGCTGACATCTCTCCAAGGCGGAGCATGGGATATCTCTAATAATAGAACTGGGACCTACAGTTTATAGCCGCATCCAAAAGGCCGTGTTTTTAATTAAAAGGCATTCAGTTAGGTAAAAAGCGTGATTTTGCTAGGCAAATGAACTAGTGCTACCAGTATCCATACACTTTCGTATCTATCATTAAAGATTTATACCAGAGGTGTCCTTTAGATACAGGAAGGAACTGTCATACCTTACATCAAAGCATACATATGTGTGCTATAGATTATCCAACTGTTGATTGCAGGCGTGGATTCGCCCTGGATCTACCACTCTTTTTATAGTTAATAGATAAGCTTTTAACACTGCTCATCAGAACTGTGCATTAAAGTGGATTTACTTAGGTTTGCTAGTTTGGTCAGTGCTGCACCTGTGCTACCGAGAGCCTCTTTTGTGTTTATAATTAAAGATTCATTTGATAGCTGGCTCATATATTTACTCATTTGACTTCAGGCAGTCATTCATTACGTCGAAGTATACATAGGTTAAAGTTCATATAGTTTATACAAATTTTGGTGTTTGGCAACACGTGGTTCCACCAACATTCAGCTGCGTTTTTACATCTTGTAATGGTGACATTATGCTAAGCCATCAAATACTATTTAGTTGTAGATAGACTTTTCACAATGCGCTATTGCAGTGATCATACATTAATACGGACGGCGGATTATTACAGATTTACATAGGCAAATAGCGTTTAATGCTAGCTCGGCTAGTGCTAGACTAATTCACCAATGCTACCCAGGTTATCTTCTGTGTCTATCATTAAAGATACATTATTTAGCTGTCTGACAAATGCACTCGTTTTAAGTCATTCTTTACGTTGAAGTATACATATGCTAAAATACGTATAGATTATCCAACTTTTGGTGATTGCAAACCCGAAATCTCCATGGATCCAGCACTGTTTTTACAACTTGTAATTAATTAGGTGGCATTATCGTACTAGCCAACCAAATACTATCTAGCTGTAGAAAGGCTTTTCACACTGCACTGCTGCCGTTACGAACTTTTAATTCTATAGTCGTACTACATAGTAATCCATTCGAATAAAGAGTTAATACGGTGCAGCTGCATAGAGCAGACCGGCAACCTTGCTCGACACAGTCACGCTCAATGCTACAGTTGCAGCCGCACTTAGCATGAATGTCACTTTTGGATAACAAACACCAACAGCATGTTTCAATAATGAGACTACATGTTCAGTTATACCCTTGCTACACACTGGATTCTAATAATGAGCCCGCTGCTAGTCATGCACAGATTGAGAAATTTGCTAGGCTGTCGCAATTTGCCTATTGGTCAGCCCTTTATAAGGCAGCCTATATGGCGTCCAGTTGCCCAATAACGGCTGTGCGTCAGCATCCCAGCAAACAAATTAATCGCTTCCACAGTGTGTGGTTGACATTCAGCTGCGTCTCCAACTGTGCGTATGCGTTATACGCTATGAGAGAATTCCACAGTCTATGGCTCATTTGTTATGGCCATTTGCATAAATAAGTCACTGACAGTGCTTGGGCTCACAACTCTTCGAAATGGTAGAGAGAGCGGACGGAAATTGTGTGAATAACTTGATGAATGTTGCGGCGCGACGAGAACTAGCAAACGCAGGCCATGTGTATGCTGTGCATATTTATACGAAAAATGTTCACAAATCTACTAAAAAGCTTTTCGAGAACGCATAAACATATGAGAAAGTCTCGAATATGCGTAGGAACATTACTCAGTTGGGGCTTTGCTGATTTCCTGGGGATATAGATATTCTGACTTGGACTAAGTAAGCTTTTGCAAAACAACAAGATGTATTTAGGGTTTAAATTTAAGTGAAAGGGTTTTTGCTGCAGGGGAGTTGATATGCAAGGGATACTTTAGTACATTTTTTATATTTAAGAATCTACAAATCGATAGCAGCATTGGTGCTACGTAAGATTTTCCAGTTTTAAACTGCTATTGGCGCGTGTGAAGAAAAGTTTAAGAATTGCGGGCAAAAATTCGCGCCAAATTTAACGCGAGTGCAGAGGAAGAAGCATACATGGAGAGAGCGTGCTTGCTGCCCCTCCAACGATGTGTATATGTGCGGATAATTGACTTTTAAAATGTGTGTGCGATATCACAAAAAAAACACACACAACAACAACAACAAAACCAACAACATTGAGCAACAGTAGCACGAAGCTAAACAAAAAGGGTCGCAGCATATAATTAAACGGCATATTGTCACGCGTCGTTGTAAGGGGGACACCAATACACACACACACACACACACACACACTCACTCACGCACCCTCACACACCCTCCTCACACAGATAACAGCAGGAATCATCAAGGCCAAATGGGGCGTGTATCTGTATGAGAGTGTTAGGGTGTGTGTGTGTGCCTCAGTTTAGGGCCGTTGTTGCTGCTACAAAATGGCGCTGTTGTCGCCATTTAATGTTGGGCCGTTGTTGCTCTTTAAATAAGCTTGGATTAGGTGAAAAGTGGCAGGTGGGGCCAAAAGGAAGCTGATTAGGCAAGATGCTTGTCAAGACATTGGTCGATTTTAAATATGGCCGCGTAGAGTGCAAAAATATGTAAAGTGAGTAGCATTTGGGATTAGTTGGGCGGCGGTGTGAAAAATGTAATATAGCTGGTTTAACTAAACATTGAAGCACACTCCAAATGGCTAAAGTAGAACTTAGCCTATATAAGCCTGTAGTTAGTTTTACTAACAGCAAGCTATTACTACGCGGAATAAATTGGTGTGTCTGTTGAGGGCGGCCTCTGTGTTTAAGCTCTGTGACCAACTGCTAGGTGAGTTCGGATGGTTATACTTACTTAGGGGGTCAAGACTTTTGTAGATTGTACCAACGTTAGCAACAGGTGTAAGAATTGATACAGATATAGGTTTTTGAGTTCAACAGGTGAAAGAAATCTTAAGGGTTTAAGATTTTGAGTTAAATATATGGTAGATGGCATTGTTTGCCCACTGCTTTGATTGCATGCTTTCGGAGGTTATTTTCTTAAATAAAGTTACATAACTTCTTATGACTGCTTCAGCATATCGCAAAAGGTGACAGGGTGTTTGGGAAGATCATTTTAATGTGAACAAACTTATTGTATAGACTGTAAGCTATTTGACACTGTAATTTGCAGATTCTCTTGTTTTCGCTATTCTTATCGTAAAATCCACAATGAAGTGGTAAACTTATTGTGCCCTAAAATTTATATAAAGATAAGTCGCAAATAGATTGCCGAAACGTGAAGTCTCCTGGAATCCGAACTCGAATAGTTTTATTAGTTGCCAAACACAGGGATTTACCTACCCTAAACTGTTTGATGTTTTAAATAGTGAGTCCCTTTGGCAGGCCACCATAACAGGGGTTAATCTCTCACCACAGTTGATCTTTCTTGGTGCTGACCATGAATACGGCCCTCATGGGGAAATGTCAAATAAGGGGCATAGGAATTAAGCTGATGTGACCCATGAGACTTTCGATAATTGGATTTAAATACCGTTTAATTTTTAAAGATGAAGTGGCTATGGAATGATATCTTTTCAGGTGTTAATCTGGTACTACGGGTAGTCAGATAGCTCACTTCTTCTACTAAACGCTCCCAACTAACAATTTATGCAGAATCTCTGAGACAATTGGATACGTCTCTTGCAGGTACAACCTGTTGCCTATGGTATACTACCTAAATAGTGGTAAAGCTTTCAAGCGTATAAGCTTGGCATGGAGTTGTGTTTTACCAACTGAACATTGTGATTATAGATAAATCACTTTTCTTGCAAACAATACGATCAAACAGAAGTGACTTTATTTTTGGTACCGTAGAATAAATATGTCAGCAATTCTAACTTATAAATCTTGCGCTGAGCCAGCGTGTAGCAATGCTCCATACTCAATAACCTAGCCTCTATTTCTTCAGCAAGTTCTGGGTTTTTTGGCAGCCTACATAGCACTTAAGCTAATTTTTATAAAAAAAAAAAACGTCCAGATCAGCTTTAATATCTATGAGAGAGTGTTTCCCCTTAAGCCTTCTGTCTTAAACCGTCTAAGCGACAGAGAGCATTCATACATTTCCATTTCTCTGGTATAATTTTCTCGGAAGTTCTTAACATTTTTGCTATGAGGAACCCTTTGTGATATATATATTGATTTCGTGCGCACGACGTGGACCAAATACCATATATCACATAAAAAGCATAGACAGTGATTTTGGCGTAATGAATCTTATTATTCTCCAAAATAGATCCACTAAGATAAAATGTCATCACTTATAAAAGACCTCCTTTAGCCTTTACTCCAGTTTTGGCACACTGCGAAAAATTCGGTGAATTTAATCATCTTATATGTTAAACGGAAGTTTATCCTTAGCATCTGAACAATTGTTACAAACATAATATTTTATATGACCATTATATCTACAGATATATCTACCTTTGACGTACATGGTCCTCAGTTTCTTAATCGCGAACAGTTTGGTGTTTTGTGATTATCGCCTCACCCTATTGCAAGGGAAACAATGTACGGATCGCACGGTTATCTTAGGTCTTAAACTTTTTCTGCTGCTAGGTAGGTGCCTGATGATATCATAGAACTGCTTTCCAATCTAACACTGTTTGGCCATCTGTTTTTTTATACATATAAATTGCGAATGATTTATATATGTGATTATTAGGCAAGAAGGCACATTGGACTTGAATATTTTACTTTCATACTTTTTGACTAAGATTCTTCAAAGCTAAGCAAAAGCTGTTATGGAATTCGCCAAACTAGCTTCCATAGCACATCAGTGGTTCCCAGAACAGGTAAACGAGTCTTCATGTTAAAGGCGAAGCCGATAGATCAACTGGTATGAACTTCTAGAGTTATTGTCTTTTCTATATATGCTCCCAAACCGTGTTTAAACTTACATAGGTTATTTTTCTTGTGTTTAAAAGACATCGGAAGGACGAAGTCCAGTCGAGGTGTTCCAGTTGCTTCGTGAATATTAATAGAATACAACTATTTAGGTCAACTACGGCGTTGTGATGAAGTCATTGATGAGTGAAATACGCAAGAGGCGAAAATTCGCCATTTAATTTCTCGTAATGGGCTTTTCTTGTGATTTAGGTGAATGGAATGCGCAGCTCTGAATGAAGTATCTCAGATGAGCAATTTTAGTTATTGCAGCCCTTGCGAAAGTCGCTTAATAATGGTTGGAGAGGTGATTGTAAACTACTGTTTGGTTAGTCCAACAAAAATCGTACGAAATATCACTCAGAACAGTTGCACATAATATTGCCAAAATAGTTGATTCTTAAAGAAACGCATAATATTTTAATGTAATTTACTAGACATCAGCAATATTTACTCTATCTAGTTACTATTAAAATTTACGTACACTTCAAAACCAATAAGTGGTCAGGCATCTGTCCGGAGATGCAGAAAATATATAAAAAAAATGCTTTACTTTCAATAAAGAATCAATGAAAATCTGCTTTTCAAGTTTTTGTGTAAATATATTTTTTTTTCAATATTCACAATTCAGGAATTTTTTTATTTAAAATTCAGCTAAAACGCTATAGCACTTAGGAATGTATCCTTTAAGCTTAGCCCGAGCCGTATAAGGAGTACATAAAACAGCTACAAAAATGTTATTATTTTTATGAGGCAGGACGTGTGGGGCAAAAAAGCAAAAGATGAAGATAAGTAAGAGCAGACAAGACGGAGGTGCCAAAACATGACGATGCTTTAACATGCGAAAACGAAGCAGGATAACAGAAAGGCGCCAAAGCAAATTAAGCGTATAAGGAAAAGAAATTGAATTATGTTACACAAAAACCTCAAGCACATGAGAGCAAAAAAAAAGGAAGTTAACAGGGACGGAATGACTAAGAGCGGGTGGGCTAAGAGCCAGCTGCCGTGTAGGGGCAAGCCAGAGAGACGTAGCGAGAGAGAGAGAGAGAGAGAGCGGTGCGGAGACAAGCTTGGATACTATAAAAGCGATACTAAACCGATAATAACATAATCAGCTGCTTGAATTCCCGACCAAGGAGGGTCTCTCTGGCAAGCTTTAGTTACAGTTAACAAGCTAAGTAACGGTAAAGGAATATGTTAACGTTTGATTTGCCTTCATTTTGGCAAATAATTGTTCAATACTTTTACAGTTAACTTGGCTGTAAGCACACACACACACACAGTCACACACACACTGACATTGAGCATTAAGATACACAGATACAGATACTGTGTGTGTATGTGTACCAAGTAAACTCATGTAATTGGCTACAATTTGCATAACAATTCTGAAACTGTTTTGCATAAATCCACACACATACACACACACACGCGCACACACACAATATATAACACATACATACAAACATATATCAACGACGAACGAAACACAATCACAACATTATAGCGCAGCGGCAGCGGCACTTATTTTCACATTAGAAATTCCTTTTTTCCCTCGAACCAAGGACATTGCGAATACGACAACGACAGGCGCCACATAGCATACTTTAGGGGGCCGGGCAGGCAATTATGTGCTTCGCTTGAGCTGCACTGAACGCTCTCATACTTGCTCGCTCTGGCACTCAAAACTTGAGACGAATCGTTGCAGCAGCTGTAACATTACACTTAGAAAAAATAAAAAAAAAATCCAATCCTTCAATTCAGAGAGCATTTGGGAATGTAATCAAAGGAGCGAATGCATTAGGGGGAAGTGGTTTTTGCACTGATACCACACACTCAAATATTTATTTCTATATGGTACAAAAAAGTCTTTTCGGAATGCTTTTTTGTTTTTTTTTTTTTAAATGGGTGGGTAGGATTCTGGAAATAGAGATCTATTATGATGTAACCATATATAACAGAAAAAGACCCTTCATTTGAATTTAATTGCACACTCTTAAACATTTTGTATTATTAAGTGAAGACGACGGAGTCTACCCTTAATATTCATATCTTGGTTTTATTATTTAAAATCAAGTTGGTAACCTTCATTTTTTATAATACCAAAAAAAAAAAATTTCAAGATCTCATTAGAACTCTAAAATTATACATAAAATTGGAACCAAAGCCTTCGACTCTTTTTAATATTCGCGTCTTGGTTTTACTTTTTTAAATATAATTTGTGATCTTCACTTCACTTGCAGTCCAAAAAATTATTTTTTTTAAATACAATAGCTCACTTAAGTTTTAATAAAATAACAAAAAATTGGAACTGAAGACAAAAAAAAACTTTTACATTCATGCCTTAATTATATTTTTTTAAATCTTATTTGTAGCCTTCATTTCGTAATACAGAGCTTGAGTAATAGTTCCCTCGCAGTTGAAAAAAGGGTGATTTTTTAAAAGTTGTTTAATTATGAAAAAAAAAAACAAAAAAATTAAATACAAAATGGGAACTGAACACTTGACCCCCTTTACGTCTTGGATTTATTTATTAACTCTTATTTGTAATCTTAATTTTATAATGCCGACTTTCATTCATAATTCTGTTGTAGTTCAATAAGCAATTATTTTTGAAGAGTTCATTTAAGTTCTAAAAAATATAAAATTGTAACAGAAATTTGGAACTGAAGACCAAGACTCCCTTTAACTTTAATATATTGGTTTTATTATTTAAAAAATTAATTTGTGGCCTTCATTTGCTAATGTCAACTCTTATTAATATTTCTGTTTTATTCCAAAAAAGGGTGATTTTTTAAGAGCTTCTAATTCTATCAAACAATGCAAAATTGGAACACGAAGCGGGATTTGAAGATTAAATCTGCTTTTAATATTCACACCTTACGGTTACAGATTAGGATTAGGATTTCACTGCCAAGCTTGCTATGTAATGTTACAGTGAACTATCCACATCCCATTTCTATGCTTTATACGTATTGATGGGTTCGTTTCTGGTGTTTCTCCATAAATCTTCATTTGTAATAGGTATAGGTCAGAAAACGCATCAAATGATTCCCAAGCATTTAGTTTTAAATACTTGCTGTGTGGAGCAGATGCGCTGGCTAACTTTCCAAATTTCAGATCTATCAAGAAAGAAACACGGTATTAAGAATTGTAAGATTTATGCCACGACTAAGCGTGCAAGAGTCCCAACCATCCGTGTCTTTCTTATGCTCCTCAGGCCTTTTAGATGCTCGTATTGGTATCATCATTCGCTTCACCGTGTACAGCAGCTTTGCTACCGAAATACTAAAACTTTGACACGTTCTCAACGGCTTCTGTGCCACCATTAACTTGTATTCCAATTGGCCATGTGCCACCATTTTATTGTAACCACATGTTAGTCCCGTTGACCTCTTTCATTTTGAACAAAAAAGACTGCAAGTTTGGGTATGCACAATAAAGTATCGACCTTCAACGACAAAAAAAATATACATCCTAGTAATGCAAGCAGCCACAGTGACTTTTTGGGGATTGGTAGTTGCATTTAGTTGCTCTTCTGTTGGCAAATTGATTATCCATGGAACCTGAATGAACTAGTTAGAGACGTGAGAAAAGTGACACTTGTCTACTTATTTTAAATTTTTATATGAAAATAAAAGTTTATTCGATAATTAATATGAATTTCCCTATAAAGCCTACCAAAAGTGGGTATTCGGACTCTTAAATAGGAAGGGCTTTACTGTTAAAAGTACAAATCTTTCAAAGTTCACTCAAAATAATAAGCCCTAATTTTAGGTAGGGCGCTCTCGAACATCCTAAACAAAGATATCATATAGTTCTCCTCATATTTTTAAGATAAGCTTTAAGAATTGGAAAACTAATTGGTATTATATAGTTTTCTTAACTTCTAAAATCGAATGACGGTGTCTTTAACTAATAAAGATTTAAATTTAACTAACTTTTATTTGCTAGTCCTGCCAGTGCTGGGCAGCAGTGCTGCAGGATGGAATCCAACCACCATCTATCTTCGATTTTATAGGCATGCATAATACCCTTTAATTTTTCTCAGTGTAGCTGCTGCAGGGGCACAGTGTAATAGAAGTCTTACCAGCAAATGCCGGAAATGCAACGCAGAAATCTCAGCCAACGTAAAAAATGCTTTCATTTCTAGCCATGACAAGCATTTGCTTGCACAACGGAAGTGCGGCACATTTGGTGCACGGTACACCCCTTCACGCCACCACAGCTGCAACATGTGTGTCACAGACACACACATGCACTGCAACCAATACAAATACACCCCCTCCCTCACATGCACTTGGTATATAATTTGCCCTCGACGTTGACTGTGCCTGACTGTGCCATAAGAGTTATCAAAATTGAAATTTTATTTAAAAACTTTGCCCCGTTCTTTGCATATATATGCATATATATGTAGGTGGGGTATATGTACATAAATACATAGTACATAGTACTACTACTGAGCATGCACTCAAGAAGTTTATAAGATCTACTTTAATAATGTCGAGTACATGATTCCTTTGCCCGCAAAAACCATGCGCACCCGCTTGTGGAATGTGTTGGCTGTGGTAGAAATCTCATCATGAGAAATTAAAACTTAAACAGAGTATAAAAAGAAGAATAAAAGGCAGCAGGATACAAGAAGAAAAAAAAGCGTAGGAGAGTATAAAAATTGAAATAAAAAGTTGGCTAGGCAAATAGACGACGCGGCGCTTGCCGCTCCGAGCACGGCATATGAGCTTAAACATATTTATTAAAAGCATTTTTGATGTTGCTCAAAGGCAAAGCCAAAGCCACAAACCCAGAGAATCCAACGAGTATTACTCTGGAAATGAAAATTAAATGTAACTGCCGCAAAGTATGCAATTTGGTTTCAACGTTCCCTACTTGTTGGTGTTGTTGTTGTTCTTGGATAACACTTGATTTGCTCTACGCACGAAGGCCACTAAGAGAAGGCCGCCATCTTGACGCACATCGACTTGACAAGAACTTGGCTCATTTTGATTCATCTAGAATTTTTCGAATTTTGACCCGCTTGCTTATAGATGCTAAATGAATAAAAAATGTAATGCATCTGGCAGTTTGCCCCCTGCAAATTGAGCAAATAAATTTATAAAAATGAGTTCGTCGCTTAATTTGCCATAAGCATTTTTCATTTACTTTTATACTTTTTCACTTTTAAGGGCTGGCAGGTTGGATTCTAAGTCGAACCAACTCCAGTAGCAGCCAAAGTTAAATGAGTTGCTTCTAAAGTGTGGCATGCTGTAATATACTTTGAAATAGCTTAAAATGCGAGATTTGAAGTTTAAAGGTTCAAAGCAGTAACTATAAATATAAATTCTTCAAAAAAAAAAACGAGTATCAAACATTCATCAAAAGAGTGACTTACTTTTTTAAGTTGGCCATTGCTACGCCTTATCGGATTACAGCTGACATCTATAGCTCTCACCAAGCGCCCCTAGTCGCTCCTAGGGAAGAGAGTTATTTCTGCAGTTAGTCTTTCCATCTGAGCTTTGCTCGTCCACTTCGTTTTCCATCGCAGGCTTTTGCACCCAACATATTCTTCGCTGGAGCCGCTTCGTTTATTCACAAGCTGCGGCTGCCCAAGTTACTCAAGTATAAAATTCGTATACCTGCCGATCCTAAGAGTTGCAGAGGCAGAAACAAATTCCCTGCATCCTTATCTCTAACTCGTGCTATTCTCTACACCTCAGTCAAAGTTCTGCCTTCTGCCAATACGATTCTTCTCAATTCTTTTATATTCCATGTGTGTATCTCGTATGAGTTGTTTGTTTTTCAGGCGGTTTATAGTAAAATTTAAGATGGTCGTTTGACAGTAACCCAAAACTAAGTTGGGAAGAAAAATCATTTATAATTTTTGCAGTTTTCTATTCATTGTGTTGTGCCCTTAACATGCTGGACGACATCCGGGTCATTACAGCTCTTACAGTTCATAGTTCATTCGGTTGCAATAATTATCCCCACTCTGAAACGGATTTTGCTAAGAATTTTTGTCTCGAACACCCCAAATGCAGCTGTATTCGTCCGCGACACAAGCCATGCATTTGCGCCATATAGGAGCAAGGGTAGGATGAGCATCTTAGAGCGTTAGTTTTGTCGGTCGAGAGAGATTGCGGCTAACCATCTGTTGACTAAAGCCATAGTAACAACAATCAGTGTAATTCTTCGCTGCATCTCCCACCTGATATTGTTCTAAGTGGTGCCAAGGTACTTGAATTCTTTAACAACTTCAAAGTATAGACATCTGTTTCATCATGCCAGTCTAGGCGATGTACATGCTTATTTCTAGACATGAACTACTTTATCTTGCCCTCGTTGGACCCACTTTCGCTGACTCCTTTTCGATTGCGAAAACGCAGCGGTAGCATCTTTCATACAACGCCCAATGATATCAATATCATCGGCATGTGCCCGTACAATGTACACCAGCCATCCGCAGTACTCTTTCCATTATGAAATTGTGGAGGTTGCCCGATAGATGATCACTTCGCAGGAATACCGCGTCTATTTAGTGTTGTCTTCAGGCGTTCCCTTATCGGGTTAACAAATGCCGTATTATAATCGACAAAGGGATGGTGTGTGTCGATCCGTTTTTAGTGGGGCTTTTTCAGGATTTGGTGCAAAGATAAGTCCTCGTCTTTGATGGATTTACAAAGTATGATCAGTGTCCTCAGTATTGAAACGGTTGCAAATGAGGGTAACCTTGTCAACCTAGGGAATCTCGGTTGCAAATTGCAAAACAGATATCGCGCAGAAATGCTCTTCTGCCCAACAATAATTAAAATTATAACCGAAAACCTAAACTTAAAAAGAAAATTATATTTGTCTGAAGTTTAAGGACTTCTAGAAATACGTCAGCTACTTGTAAACTAAATAACTTTGCAAAAGAAAATTTAACTTAATTGACTAAAATACTTAGAAATTGTTCAAAAGCTTTTAAATTATATAACTGGTTGCACAGATAAAAAAATTGGATTCACCATTGAATTCTGAAATATCTCTAAATTCCATTGAGCCAATTCTGAAGGAATATTTGCATTTTAGAAACCGAGATTATCCCCAGATTACCAGCAGCCTAACTTAATCCTAAGTTGGCGGATAGATAACTTCTTCAATTAACTTGAATAGATTGGAGTAATGTTAGGTAAAAATTATATTCGTTGCATTCCTAAGCGGACAACAAGGTGAAAAACTGCTTGTACAATTTTCAATTTTATAAATAATTGCACAACTTAAATCTGATATATCTTTATGGTCATCTTGTTCCCATAAGTACTTTACAGGCAACAGAATATCTGAATATAAAAGTAACATAATAAAGAAACCAAAGAAAGAGGTTCCGAACTACGTTCCCCGAACATTCCCTGTCACCAAAATGCCTTGCAGCCCTGGTTTCATTTTGTTGGCAACTCACTCAAAAACTCATTTTAACCAAAAATGGCAACAGAATTCCAGCAAAGCGAAAAATCAACAACAGCAACAACTACAAAGCGAAACAACTTGTAGCAAACGACGCACTTGAAATAAATACAAGAAAAAAATATACATTTTTTATATAAAAAATTTTCATAAACTTTGCTACACTCAATTTGCCAGCCCTTGACTTAACCGGACTCATCATGCTCTATCTCTAAAAATTGTTGTTTTTTTTTCTTATCTTTCTCTCGTTTTTGGTGCCCAACACAGACTGGACTTTCGGCCTAGAAGCGGCATTTACGATCTGCAAATCAAAAATACGTCCTACAATCGCGACAATGGCCGCTTTGAATGCCGCATCAAGGCAAAGGGCACCGGCGCTGATGTACATCAGGAGTTTTACAATCTGACAGTGCTGACGGCGCCGCATCCGCCCATGGTTACGCCCGGCAATATTGCCGTGGCCACCGAGGAAAAGCCACTGGAGCTGACCTGCAGCAGCATTGGTGGCTCACCAGATCCAATGATAACGTAAGTGTTTGGGTTGTAGTCGACTTTTTTGGGGCGGGTTGAAGTTCTAGCCTCGTCCTGGGTTAAACTCAAATGAAAATTGATGTTGCAGTTTTTTGAGGCTGAAAGCTTTCAGCTGTTTTGCGGTGAAAAGCCAGCCAGCCAGCAAAATAAAAAAAGAAAATGAAAAGATTTGTGGACTCCGGCAGCGACGACAGTTTAAGCACTTCCTGCTGCAGCAACTAAATCACTTAACGGCATTTTTTTTAAAGGATTTTTTGCTTTAGAGTAATTTTTTTCGCCGCTTTTGAGCTGCGGCTGGCACAACAAAACGCCTTCATTAATAACCGCGCCAGACGTGTGCCTCCACACACAGTCGCACACACAAAAAACCCTAAACGTTCCATACTTTTTGGCATACACTGTACTCTATCCACCATTTTGTTTTTTTTCTTTTCATCTTTACTTTTTGCAGCTGGTTTCGCGAGGGCAGCACCGTGCCTTTGCAGTCGTATGCACTTAAGGGCGGCTCGAAGAACCACTATACAAATGCCACGTTGCAGATAGTGCCACGACGCGATGACGATGGCGCCAAATACAAATGTGTCGTTTGGAACCGTGCCATGCCCGAGGGTCATACATTGGAAACAACGGTTACGCTGAATGTCAACTGTAAGTAAGCCATAGGCTGGGGGTAGGGCAGGGGCACGTGGCGGTTACGCTCCTTTCGACCAACTTGCCATGGCCATACTCAAATTTATGGCTTGACCATATACTCCTTTATATTTTTTTCCCTTCCGCTTTTTGTTGTAATTAAAAGTTGCTGCACGTTGACAAATTGTTGGTCTGACACAAGGTTACGCATACGCCACGTGAACACATGTTGAAGTCAGTTTATGCGTGGGGAAATACGTTGGAAATATGTACTTCTTGCGAAAGTTGTAAGTTGCTTTGAGACAGGGAGAGAATTTGTGGGGTTTTGCACACTGGAATACGTGAAAAGATATCAGAGATTTATGATGCGACGGAGAGATACGTTGTACTTGGTTGCCCTACGTATTTATATTGAAGAAAGAGACTTTGTAGGAATGCCTTATTTCTTATGCAAATGTTGGATCTGATAAAAATACTGCACCAGTTTTGTAAAATTACAGGAAAAATAAATGTTTTATAGTTTTGTAAAATAGTAGACAAGATTTTAAGTTGGCTACGTTTTAAGTTGGCTACGTATTAAGTTGGCTACGTTAGCATAGTAGTAGATTCTCACTGCTGAACCCGAAAATCGGTGGTTCGATTCGACTTTACAGCACTGGCGCATTTGCCTAGCACTCTTACTGCTAGCAAATATACGCTTTTTGCTAAGGAAAATCTCTGTAAATTAAAAACACCGCGCTTCAGTTTTATCTTTAGACCGTAGGTTCCAGCTTACAACTGTTCGGATTCGCCTATAATTTGTAGGATCCCTTATTCTTCTAGGCAAGGGAAATAACTCATTTTCATTCTTTTGAATGGAATTAAGTTCAATTGATTTGTGTTAAATATTATTATTCTACACTTAATTCATTTTCTTTTATAAAATTGAGATTTCTTTTCTAAATGTGAAAAGCGTTAATGGTTCTCATACTGTAAAAGTCAATCAAGCGAAATAATGGTTTTATCGATTTTGATTCGGTAATTTTGATGTCAAAGAATCACTACGCATTGGAAGGCTAATTGTCGAAAATGTTAATAAAATCATGGGCTTTGCCGGGTACGATTTTTATGTCACAACGATTTCCTAAGAGCTAAAGACTGCACAAAAAACTGTAGGGAGCCATTTGAACAAGACTGGATACGGAACAATGGATGCCACACAATAAACATAAAGGACCAATATAAATTATTCAAGTCGATTTTTTATGTGTATTCCTGATTAAATTTGGAAGGCTCTAGTGGCTTTTGCTCTTTTTTTCATAAGTATCAGGGAAACAGCCCTCTGTTCGCTTTACTAGCTATTTTTATAACTTAATAGAAAGATACTGAATTAATGAGTTGCTGCGGTCTTATATAGGACTTCAGGATCTGCATTAAGTGAAAAGTTCTTTGTGGTATGTAAATCGGCTATAATACCAACGATTTCCAGAAGGAATTTAACTAAATCGAATGCGGCTTTTACAAATCCGTAACTTACTTCTAAGATAGGTTTTCTCCAAAACCATGTGATTATAATTTTAGTTCCAGTTTTTTTGTAGCTATTTTATTTATTCAATAATTCGAACAATTGAATAAATAAATAATTACTTTCCAATGGAGGAAACTCATTCGGTAAAAAATTAACAATCCAGGAACACTGCGAAAGTCAAATTTTTTTAATTTCTTCGCTGATTATGTCATGAATGAATTGTGGATTGTTAGAATAGCAAGTATTTCGATGTAAAATACAAAACATGTGTATCTCATTAAAATTTTTCGATTTCTATTTAAATGACAGTTTTCGAGGTTGCTTTCAATTAAACTTTTGAAATATTGTTAGAAAATATTTGTATTTCATGTATCTTTTCTTTTAAAATTTACATCATAAATTGTTATGATTTACCTAATTGAACATAATATTCAGTTTATTATGTCCAATTTATTAAAAATATATTTCTTCTTAAGTTGTACAGATGAAAGTTTCTAAAATGGGTTTGCCTTTTAATATCATTATAATTTCTGTCTGGGGGATATCGGTTTTGCAATGGATTTAAGCTTTCCAGACAATTGCGTTGAATATTTTCACGAATCAATAAAAGCTACACAAAACATGCTGGGATATTTTTAAGCTCTTAAGATAAAGCTGCTTTATCATTGTAACCTATATTTCATAAATTTTATTTTTTATATATATTTATGTTTGTTTTCCGAAAGCAGTTAGAATGCATTCTACAAATGAATTAATATCATAATCGAATAGCCCAGTCTATTGAACTAAAAAGAAAAATTATTAATTATCATTAGGTCGACAATCAAAATTTTAAAGTTAGATAGATATGCTTTTCAACTATGGCGTTAGTTTTTTGTATATGATAAGCCGACAACTATCGATACCCCGTAAGGGAGCATAGGCTTCATTCAATAGGACTTAAAGTAACACCAACACGGGAAATTAGTGATATAGGATCTATTTTGCACCAAGAAATAAAAACAAATTAATGCAATTCTTGATTATATAAAATGTCGCTCTTAACTGAGGTGTATAATCTTAATTCAGAATTTTCGATTATAAAACGCATTCAAAATAAATCATATTATATGTGATCAAAGACTTGTCAGCACCAACGTTTCTCCTCTTTCAAACATTTTTTGTTGCTTCAAGTTTTTGCTTCCTCTAGCTAAAATGCAGCATATATCGTAACTTCCATTTTTTTTCGCGATTTATGATATTTCAATAAATTGACAGCCATAAACCTGCTAAAAGTCAAGGCACGAGCTACAGTGGCCGGCTGGTTTGGTTCATAATCAACGTGACCAAATGTTGGCCATGTCAGCGGCTGAACTTTGCACGGCCCGTACATTATGTTGACCCAGCATCAACACACACTCATGTACACTATTGCACCCACACACACTTACACACTCACTTACACGCACACATATGCACACATTTGGACACACACACGGCTAGCAGCTGTGGGCACACTTGGCAGTTGATTGCTAGTTATTGGCCAACAACAAAAGGCTGTTGCCAAAGAGCGTGCCGCTGCTACTGCTGCTGATTCGGCTGCTTCTGCCTTCATAGTTTAATAACTAACTCAGCGGCAGAGCAGAGCGTGCGCTCAACTTGTCATATTAGCCGACAAGTCCTTTACGAGGGTTGGCTGTGGGGATGGATTGGATGGCGGAAGGCGTCCACGCACAGCTGGTAGTCACTTGCCAAGCCACGCAATATAGCTGCCACTTTTTTTTTGTATATTAAATTTCAAATAAATACACACACATACATATATGCACTAACATGCACGCACGCACACAAAGGCACACAATATATAGAAATAGATGTTGCTCAGTGCGACACACGCTGCGTATGCGCAATATACTTGTCACGTTAGTTTCATTAAATAAAAATCACTAAAAATGACATGTTATGAAATCTGCATAAAATTTATGCAGGCGAATAAAGTACAACAAAGTTTTGTACATATGTTGTTGTAGTTGTTGTTATAGATGTTTTTTTGTTGTTGTTATTACTTGGTACATAACAAGTACGGCGCCAAGCAATAAAAGGCATTGAGTATGTCAGAGAATGAGTTGGTGGCATTAAATTGCGAGGGTAGCTTGGTAAGATGGCAAGTTTGCCATTTTGAGACAGTCTTTTAAGAAATTATTAAGACAGTAAGAAAAGAAATATGAATCTCTTGTAAAGTTCAATGTTTTTATCGGAAATATGCTAAATATATAAGAAGTTAGAATTAGAATCAATAAACGAGGTAAATCATAGAGTGATATAAAAACCAGATAAGCTATCAAAATGTATGAAAAATTAATTGTATAACATTCCTAGCTCTTTCCAAGCTTTGTAGGTAATTTACCCACGTCGTCTGAGTTATTTTCAAAGCAATCTATAAGAAAATATAGAAAGTTTTACAGGCAGTGTACACAAGGCGTATGCTTTATATTTTAAAGCAATCAATGTTGACTCTACCGGCGGTATACCCAGGCGTATACGCAATTTTTTAATACAACCGACTTTGGCACGGAAACACATCACTTTTATTCATTTACTGATTCATATATGAATAGTTGTCAGAAACTTTATTTTTGTAAAAAAAACTATTTTTAACTATTAAATATTAATTAAGGCAAACAGCTGCATGCAGTTGACTTTATTCCTCTATTATATACAACAAGTTTTTGACGTCGGTCACATTTTATATATAAGATATGCCTGAAATATAATTGGTAGAAAATGTTGATTATTTCTAAAGAAGAAAAACGAAAAGTGGGAATTCGTGAACAGGCAAGAATACAAAAAATTAAAAATTGCGAGAAAATGGCAATTGAGAAAAAGAAAAAACAATACAAAATGCTCGCGTATAAAATTTAGACCACAATCAACAGCTAAAAAATCGTAGAATTTATGAGTAAGACACTTGAAGGGAGAACAAATTCTAAAAGCCGAATTAGATATTAGCATTGTATGCAGCGGGAAAAAAGAATATTTGGATATAGGGGCTATAAAGAAACAGTGTCAATATTGTAGAGCTCTTTACTTCGAAAATGAATTCTCGCGCTCAAAACATTCCTGTTGCCATCAATCAAAATTGTACTAAATTAAAATAAAATATTATAGGAAAATTAAAAAATAATTAACCACTTTAGGGAAAATATTCGATTTTATAACAATGTGTTTGCTTTTGTCTCATTTAATGCCCAAAATGTAGGTTTTAAAGGTTCAGGTCCATATTCAATTAGGATTGTAGTTAGGGTTGGGGGTTGACAAGCGCAGCGAGCAAGACCGAAAGCCCCCTAGTAAATAAACTATATTAAAATTGAGAAATAATACATTGGAACGAGAAAGACATTAGATAAAACTAATTCGTTCCTCTATCTCGAGGGGTAAATTTTTCATGGAAATGCATTGGATTCATGGAGTTGCATAAAAGTTTAAAGATTTCTTAACAAAGCAGCCAAAAGCATTGCCCAATTTGGGTTTTCATAGTTCGTGATTGTTCTAAAATGCGCGATTTGGCGAATCAAGATGAGTTAGGTTAGAGAAAGAGATGAATTGAAGAAAAGAAAAGTTTACTATAAAATTTTACTATAGTTAGTTAAGTGATTTCAAGCTTTTACTTTGAGGTAGTGACTAAAGAGTGATAGAGATACTCTTTCTATAAGAAACATATGAACCAGCTTTAGTTACTTGCTTAAGCGATGAATTAAATTTTCAAGTACCCAATTGTTTCATTTTATCACAGCAAAATGGAAAAAATATCTAGATTAGAAGTAAAAATTGATAAAAGTAATAAATCGTGTTATAAAATATTATAAGTATGGCTTACAAAAACGTACTTTATTGAACAATAAAAATGAATGGCGTTGATATGTGTTTTATACTTATTATACTTTCCTAGACGCTTCAAAGCTTCCATCCAAGGCTATCCAAGGCATTTACGTTGTATCCCCAAACAATCAAATATATTTTTCTAAACAATTTTGGCTTCAAAGCTTTACAGGCAGTTTACCCAAGGCGTATACGTTATATTTCATAATAACAAACTTCGGCACGGACTGTGAATATTTATTCAATGCAGACATCATCAGCTTCATTTTTTCATTTCCAGTTTGTCAATGGAAACATTTAAACCATTATTTTAACGAATGATGTCAACCATAATAAGAGATTGTTATGGCTCCAGAAAAAATATGTTCGATATACTTTTTCTTAATATCATCTCTTGTTTTTAATGGTTTAATAAAATCAACTTTCAAGTTTCCAAATTACAAACCCCTCAGACTCACCTCGTTGTAAAAGGAGTCCAGAAATATATTCATAGGAAAACATAAATTGCAGTCATTTTTATACATGCCGGATTTGTAGCCGCAAAAGTACATAACAACAATAACAACACCAGCTAGAACAACAACAATAATATTAACAACAAATGCACATGTGTTTGTTACCAGCTGAGTGTATGTGTACACACGAGAATATGTTCCTCTGTGCGAGTGTGCGTGTGTGTGTGTGTGCCTGCAATGGCAACGTAACAAATATTTATAGTCTCTGCTATTTGGCACAACAAACAGCCAACAAACAAACCATCCCAACATAAGTAACTTGCCGAGCAAAACTGACTAAAGCCCAACACATGCAATCTACAATAACAACAAGAAATTGTACAACAATCACAGCAATAAGAAGCGGAGCAAACAAGAAGAAACATCAGTGAAATATAAAAGTTGTAGAGAAACTTGATTTCGAATGATATTTTTGGGATACCCTGAAATGCCATAAAGATCATTATCTGGAACTTTCTTGTGGGCGTAAGCTAAAT
Source organism: Chymomyza procnemis (assembly GCA_035046065.1). Taxonomy (NCBI): domain Eukaryota; kingdom Metazoa; phylum Arthropoda; class Insecta; order Diptera; family Drosophilidae; genus Chymomyza; species Chymomyza procnemis. The sequence continues at coordinate 13,272,057 of JAWNOJ010000024.1, forward strand.
TGAAATTGTATTTTGGGTTGTGAAGAATATGAATTAGATTACTTAAAGATTGAAGTTAACATGGTTTTATAGTTTAAAATTATTTAATATATACTACGCGGATTATTGTACAAGTACAGATGGCGAGAACTGGTGCGTGGAATTCCTGAACTTAAAGATTACAGATCCGACCGAACAATGAAAGCTTAGGCATAGCTTTAGCTTGTAAGAGGTGCCTTCAGCTTTGTAAATTCTTCTCATTTTATTTCATATGACTGTAATGGTTTAATTTTGACAGGTGACGTGAATATTGCATCATTTGGCGATAAACTTCAGCGTCAAAATGCCTTCAGCGTGCAAATACAAAGCTTAGTTTATTTTATGTTCCATTTTCTTTATAATCCTAAAATTTCTCATTTTACTGAATTTTACTCCAATGGCTTAACTTTGGTAGATGACGCTCCCAAGCAATATTAAAAGACAAAAGCAAAGACATTAGTAAAAAAAAAAGTTGAATCTTCACTAATTATATATAAGTAATAATTTATATTTTATTCGTTTTTATTACAATTTTATTTTTAGAAAAAAAAATCTTAAATTATAAAATCTTATAAAATCTTATAAAAAATAAAACAATAAATAATTTGTCTTGTCTTGTCTTTGTCTAAATAAAAAAATTTAACAAAAATTATGTTATCGTATTTTCGAAGCATTTTCTATATGCCATAAAATAAAAAGATATGTGTCTATTTAATATATCATTATATAATAATTTAGTCTATTTAAATCATTTAACAACAAAATGCATTCAAAATAAACAATTGTAAGAATGGAGAGGCAGTAGACTTAAAGACTTACGAAAAATAAGAGAATTTCCTACGAAAAATAAAAGAAATTAAAAAAAAATATATATATATCTGGAATTTTCGAGTTTTAACCAATTATTTTTTGTAACATTTTTCCTGTTTAATTTATTTTACAAAAAATTATATTTTTTCTTAAATTGATATCTTAAAAGTAAAGAAGTTTATTTTTAGTTAATATCTATGACACTTTTTCATGCTTTTAATTTAAAAAAAAATGCAGCAGACTAAAATTTATTCATAATAATGTTATTACACAAAATATGATGCACAAAGTATTGCCCAAGTTGATCTTACCTTTTTTTTCATTTAAATTCAAGACGAATTTTATTATTTTTTTTAATTTATTAATAGATTTTCAAAATTTTTTTAGAAGCAAATTATTTTCTGTTTTATCTTAACATTTTTTTTTTAATATACAAAATACAAAAAAAAATATTCTACTTATTAAATAAAAATAACTCGAATCTTGATGTCTAAGTTGCTTCTACGTAAAAGTTTTTTTTATATATATTAAAGACAAATTTGTTTTTTGAAGCTTGATAATTAATTTTATGATTCTTTTTGGAAAAAAATTATTTTAGCTTATAATGCATTTTGTATTATTTTTTTTTAAATGTTTTAATACAAAATTATTTCAAAAAGTAATATTAATATTATTTAAAAAAAAAAATATATTAATAGTAAAAACTAAAAAACAGTATATATATATAGTGATGCCAAAGTTACTACATAAAGTTGCAAAATAAACCTTTTTGATTTATATTGAAGACGAATTTTATTTACTTCAGTAATTTATTTTGAAAAAGAGTTATGATCTGTTATGTTTATTTAATTTTTTTCTTATTTGTATGTATAACAACTAAAAGTATTATATATATTAGTTTTAAACTAATTAAGTACGATTTTAAAGTTAAAAAAACTTTCATTACTTTTTCATTAAAAAAAAAAGATTTTGAAGAATAATGAATATTTTTTCAACGAATTGAAGTATTTAAGTTATTTATTCTATTATCAACAAAAATTTTAATATCTATGTACAGTATTTAATTGCTTTTTTATTTATGAAATTTTTTCCATTAATTCTTATAAAAATATGTTCCTGACTATTAACTTTAAAAAAATATAATTGAACTCCGCTTCTGATGCAAATTCTGGACTGCAGCCCAGTTTTCTTTTGTTACAAAAATAGATTCAATTTTTTACATAATACCAAACTTGTTGACAATTTTTACATACTCTTCCAAAGTGTATTATAACAGATAGCCAAAGCGAGAGCAAGGCAAACAGTCAAACAGTGAACAAGAATAAATGACAACAAAACTAAGTGGGAATATGAAGAAATGAACAGTCGAGTCAAGTCGGCCCGAAAAACCCAAGGCCCCCATCCTAATATGTGTTTTTGTTTGAGTGTGTATGTAGGAGGGCGGCGTGCTTGTGGTGCTGTGCGGAAGGCGGGTAATTTTAGTTTAGTATTTATGATGCTCATTTAAAATCCATTAGCAGCAAGTCAGCAGAGGTCACAGACGAGCCAACAGACCAACACAGGACCAAGAGACCAACTGGCCCAAACGGCCATAAGCGGCCATAAACTGAAGCCAAATAGCCAGTCAGAGAGTCCAAAAGCAAAGTCAAATGCCTCCAAGGTGCATTTAGGTTGAAGCCAAAAGTGGCACGAATAAGATTGAGAAAACATTTCAAAAACAACAACAATTGAATTTGTCGATTTGAAAGTCAGCCAAGCGCAGTTTGACAGCAACGCCAGATATAAACTGCACAGTTTGACAGCCATTGAAGTGACGTGAGTTGCTTTGTAAAGCAAAAGAGAGGAGGAGAAGGGAAATGCACTTAAGAGAGATAGACATGAAAAAAAGCGTAGTTTTTAATTGAAATTGTCTGTATGTGTATGTGCGTGTGAGCGAGTGTGTGTGTGTATATTTGGCAGAGGGTCGCCTGTACATGCCACGGAATTACTTTGAAAACTCTCGAACATAAGAGAGAAACGACAAAGTAATTAATTCCCAACTCATTTTAAAAGTTTTTAAATAAGCGTATAGAAATGATTTTAAATACTGCTGGAGAAGTGTGTTTGACAAATATGTTTATAACTTTGCACGCTTAAAAGTTTTAGGAATTTTTTTTGCAGACTTTGCGAGATTCAATAAATTTTAGTATTAACAGCAAAGATCTACATAAACGTGGGTTGTATGCTGGTAGGCTGCAAGTTAAGAGACCAGTGTTGGTAGTTCAGTTTGCAAACAACAGATACCCGTGGGATAAGTAATACAAAATCTTCTTTTAGAGATTTAAATAAATAAATTTATTCCTCTTGGCTATGGTCGTCGCTCCTAAGGCGGAACATGAATATGAATAGCTGTTTCAAGAGTACAGTGACCTACAGTTTACTGCCGAATTAGCACTAGACCAATAGCATCTACTTGCTAACTATGACAGTGCTAGGCAAATGCTTCAGTGCTGTAGGGTGGAATCGAAATACCATCGTATGGGTTTAGAGACGAGAACACTTTTACTTCGCTACCGAGGCCTACATTTCGGAGATTTAGAAAGTACAAACTAGCTTTGAAAGTTCGATTAAGCTAACTATATTACATGTGACTTTACAACTCAATTTCTCGCACTCGAGCCAGCTTAACGCAAACATTCTTCAGTTGGTTATTCCACAGGAAGATAAATTCTCTCCCACATGGTGTCTCCATCAGAATCTGAGCCGTCCTCTTAGTTACTGAATCAGCTTCCGTGCCACATTCCAATGCGAACAGCTTGTTTCTTGAAGCTTCTACATCAATTGGTACAACATGACCGAGCCAGTGCAGACGATTTGCTGCAATGCGCGGAAAGATATTGATACAGCTCGCATTCTCGAATGCGAAAGTTCTTCCGAATCTGAAAAAAGCAAAGATTTTACGAACAAGTTTTTTTTCGAACGCAGCTGCATTAGTTCGTGGATCAACCCAGGCTGCTGCGCCATATTAAAGATCTGGCAGGACGTGTCTTTCCTAGATAGTTCGTTTGCTCAATCGCAAGAGGTTTCTGTTACAGATCTGCCATATTAATACGTATTGGCAATTAATTGTTGTTCTTATTATAATCTCTAGTCTGACATTGTTGATGTCACGTTGGTGTCGAGGTATGTGAGCTCCTTACGAACTTCCAAGGTAGAGCTATTCGCTATATGTTGCTTATACGTTAGGGATATCTCACTTACAACATGCAACTATATTAGTGATATCGGTGTATGATAAGTGTATGATAAGAGTTGGACATCTTTGAAAAAATTGGTACCATTAGGTCATTGCTGCAATCTTTCACAAAGTAGGCTTCATAGGACCTCTTATGAGATGGCAATGAGACTAATTTCTCGGTAGTTACTGCATATAGCTAAGGCACATTTTTCTAGCATAATACCAAGGATATTCAGATTCCAATCGCTGGGCATGCCATATTTCGCTGAGCCATTATGATCAATGAGTTGATTTTGACTTCGCTTCCTGCAGCATTTGCCTAGTACAATAATAACTAGCAAATATACGCTACTTGCCCAAGTAAACTTCTATTAATTAAAGACACCACCGTTCAGATTCGACTATAGATTGTAGATCCCTGTTCTCTTGAAGGTATAGGTACTCTTTGCAGATATAGCCATGATGGAATGTGAGCAGATTTCAATGGGAGACCAAGTTTCAACTAAGATCGCCGTGATTATCGCGATGATGATGATATCCATGCTTGACCTTTGGAGCGCTGTTAAGGGGAATATACAGGACGTGCATCGGCACCGGCTGCTTCATTGTTTTACAATCGCTTTTTTTCATTTCGAACAGACATCCGTATTATCATCGACAGGTGGCATCGGCCGATGGCAAACCTTATGGATTCATAGCCTGCAAACAGCTTGTAGAGGCAGTCACTTCATAATCTTTGTGAAGACTGCGTAACTCTTACCATATTCCCAATTTCATCTGAACAATTAAAATACTTGAAAACTTGCATTATCCAGTTGACTCGGCTTTGCTCCGACTATTTATTATTCCATAGAAAGATTCTGGGTAAACTTCTGCCTAATGCAGCATTTGAAAGATTTGTGCAAGATATGACTAGGATAGAAAGCATTGGGCATATACGAATAATGAGGGGTTACCGGAGCTTTGAAGAAGTTGTGAATAATATGATTATAGTAGGAAACATTTTTCATATACGAATAATAATGGGTTACTGTAGAAAACATTGGGCATATGCGAATATAGAGAGGTTTCGCTGCTAAGCGGTAATCATTTACCAGATAAGCGGCAATAAAGCTACTGTCGCTGCATCATGATTATCCAAACAAAGTCATCCTGTTACCGAGCTTAAGTGCTTACATTTAGTACTTAAAAAAGCAAATATTTCTGATTTTAATATTCTGACGTTAATATTTTGCTCACAATTATTGTTATTGCTTTTTGTAATCGTCATTATGATCATTCAATTCCCGATATATCGACATCTGCACAAACCTTTGAATTGGAAAACTCATCATTCAACATATTATAAAATATTGATTTCCCACACTTGACACACACATTGCCTGCTGCACCTCATGCTGCTACTTTGATAGAAACTTGCTTGCTGCACCAAGCCATCCTTTGATAAGTATTTCATAAGCAGTGCCGCTCCCCAATCCGATTATTTAAAAAGCCAAAAAGCAAATCGCTGAGAAAAAAAATATTTTCCAGCAAATTAAAAAAAAAAAAGAAAATTACCTACAAAGCGCGAGATGAAGTCAAAGCCGCCACAGTCATGGCATGTGGCAACTTTCTGCTGCCAATGCCAATGCAGTATATTTGGTTTGTGCGTGCATCACCACATCAGGTGCAAATATGATAAACAAAGTGAGCACCACGAAAACCAAATGAAATGAAGGTGTAGAACGCAGCGCATACCGTGTGGCAAGAACAGGTGGCAATGCAATGGGCCAGCAGAAATTGCGCATACGCAGCGTGCCACTGCACGCGCTGTCAACTTAGCATAGTTTTAGGCACTGACAGAGACACACGGCACGAATTTTTATTATGGCAACAACATACGTGTGTGTGTGTGTGTGTGTGTGTGTGTGTGTGTGTGTGTGTGTGGGGAGGGGAGTGGGCGCATCAATGGCAGGAGGCATTAAACCACAGCAAACAGTCGGGGCGCAACCAATTGCATCAGTTCGCTGGCTGTCACCTTTATAAATGTGCCACATGCGTAGGAAGTATATGCCGCCAGTGTGTGTGCGTATGAGATATAGATGCATGTGTGTGTGTGTGTGTGTATGCAGACGTGCGGCAAGTGAGCGGTGCAACGTAGGTGGTGGCGGTGGCACGTGACTTTTGTGCAGTTGCGCGATGCACGATGCATGTAATAAAGTTTGCTTGGCGTTTTCTTTTTGTTTGTCTGTGTGTGTGTGTGTGTTTGCTTCGTTTTTACTTACTTTTTTCAGGGGTTTTTTTTCTGTCGAGTCCTTGGCTTGGTTGCTGTCCTGCCCCAAAAAGTCGCAACATTGGAAGACAAACAGCACTCATGTGTCCGGGCCGCTGAAGTGGAAAGCAAAGCCGTTGAAAAGACATTTCAATTTGAATAAAACTCAGGATAGTCACGCGTGTGTGTATGGATGAGTGCGCGGGTGTTTGTGTGTCTGCGCGTGTGTATGTGTGTGTGGCATGCAAATGCATGAACGTGCATGCAGCGACGCCTGCCAATAATGTGCATTAGCTGCAAATGGTTAGTACAAACAAATGTCATTGCCAAATGGGAGTTAAAGGGATTTAGCGACATGCAACATCTACTCAGACATATCGATTGAGACTTTGCGGTTGCATTTAAATAATCAATTTATATTGATTAGAAAGCTTAGGGAAAAAAAAAGCTATTCGAATCCCCAAAAGGACACTTTGTTGCATATTAAAGCTTGTTGAGTGCGTTGAACAAGGAGAAGTAAGCTTTTGTTTAAGCAGAATGCAAATTGTTGATACTGTGCAACAGTTCCCCCAACTGGGATGGCCCTAATTGGGTGAAGCATTCTCGTAATGGTCAAATGAAGTATCATGCTTTTAGCAGCTTAAAGTTATTACAAAAGAAGTCAAAGTTTCCCTACTTAGCATTTGCCTGTTTTGTGAGTTATGAATCCAGACTTAGAAATTTGGTTTTTTGTAGATTTCGCTATCTTCACATTATTTATTCGCAGCGTTTGCCCAACTCAACCATATTTCCACTCTTATATTTATTGTTTTTGGGACTCTATGGTGTAGTAGTAGAGCAGTAGCCTCCAAATCGGAAGGTAGGCGGTGGTTCGATTCCACTCTGTAGCTGTGGTTAAATTGTCTAGCACTGACATAGTTAGCAAAAACACCGCCTTCGGATTCGGTTATAAGCTGTAGCTCTCTATTCTTTTCGAACAGCTATTAATAGAGGAATCTTCATTTTCTGCCTTTGGAACGATGACCATCATAGGCAAGGGGAATCAATTTTATTTTCACACACATCCTTGTCAAATCTGAAGCCTTAAAAAACAATATTTTATGCGAAATCATTTGATGAATTACAAATACAGGTTGAACCTGGTCAGTTTCTTATCGTCCAATAATCGATGTTTTCGTCGACCTTCGTTTGGATTAAGCTATCAACTGTTGGAACAGTTTTTAATGAAGATGTCTCCATGCTTTGGAGCATATGATCATAGTCAAGTGGAATATATTTTTTTTTTTAATATTTTATAATGTTGCTCTGATAATTAAATTTCTGTTTGGTATTGACTTTGGTCATTTACTATCTTGGCATCTGATTACGAACGATTGTCAGATTGCTATCACATGCCAGATGTACGATCTGCACGTTAATTAAAAATTTTATTTCAGTCTTAGCAATTATTTTTTTTTGGCTTATAATACGTTTCGGGGCAGGCTCCTCGCGTCCCAACAATTCACCTTGCTTGAGGCCACATACAACAGATTCATGATGTTACTCAATCGTATAATTTTTCCGCAATAACATCATTATTCGATTTTGCGTATAGTTTTTGATGAGTCTTCTCATAATAATTAAAAATAGAGAACCCTTTGTTTCGTTTCGAGATTGTAGATATAGTTCCTTTAGTTCCGTCATTCATTTTTCTAGAAAACACTCAGTTTGTGTGTTTATGAGTTCTTTCCAAACATATACTACAATGTTACTTGATTGTTCGGATATTTCCTTTGTAACTTGCAGGTAACTTTTCATCTTTCGCTGCAACATCTTTCTCTTTCACAACAAAATTGACTGTTTTTGGAATGTAGATTCTCGTTCCTTTATGTCCGTCCTTTTTTTTAGGATACCCCTCGTTTGTATGTTCCAGATTTCTTTTCTTTCATATATAACAATGTTTCATGTTTGTTTTAATACTTCTTCTGTAATTTACAGTCACTTTTTTGTCTTTCACTGCAAAGAATATGTTCAATAACAAACTTGACTGGTTCTGGAATGTAGAAACTCGTTTCTTTATGCTCGTCATTAATTTTTGAATGATATACCTCGTTTGCATATTACAGAGTTCTTTTCGAACATATATTTCAAAGTTACATGATTATCATGATTCTTCAATAACTTGACTGTTTCATCTTTCAATGCAAAGATTATGTTCCAAAACAAAAATTTGCTGTTTTTAGAATGTAGAATTTAGTTGCTTTTGGACAATAATCAATTTTTGTAGGATTCACTGTGTTTGTATGTTTTAGAGTTCTTTCCAGATATACATTATTGAGCTACATGTTCCAGCAGTTAACTTAAATAATATAAAACAATTCCTAACGCAACCCTTACATCACACCCCACTAGTGGCGCCATCTGTGGTCCTACAGCGGTAACTTACTTAGCTTCAACTGTACTCTGCCCAAAGCGTTCTCATTAAATAATATCCTTGTCAATAAAATTAAGAACCTTGTAGTGTATACCTTTAATTCGCAGTTGCACTTCTACCTTCGGTCTACCTTCGATAATCATATCAATCTAGTACCATTGTAGGTTTGCATTACCTTAGGAAAAACTTTCAATAAGCCAACTACTTACCAACCATGATTACATAAGAATGTTTCTTAACCCAATTTTTGTTTTGTTTTCTTCCGATCTTATATACAAGATAAACACTTTTGTCTCCGCTTTTGTTTACATTTCCACCATTGTCATTGACTGTCACTGAGAAAAGCCAAAACGCTTTTGTCTGTCGTATTACTCCCCAGATTCCCCACTTCCGAAATGACTCAGAGCAATTGCAATTGTTGGTTTTGGTTCAGATATTTGTTGTGGTTGTTGTTGTTGCAGTTGTTGTTTCTGCGTTTCCTGTCAATAACGTGCAACTGCCTAGCAGTCGCTGTGGTTTGGTCTGGTCTGGTCTGGTCTGGTCTGGTCTGTTCTTGTCGTTGGAACTCTTTGATTATGCTGAGCAGAAAGCAAAGTGCCAAAAACCATGCAAACGATGTCTGCTGAGCATGCCGCAAAGGTTTTTCCCAAGCTCCCTACACAAAACAGGAGCGTAGGCTGCAGTGGATTTCAGGACTTAGTGGGATTTGAAAGCCAGTAAACAAGTGAATTGTAAAGCGCTCTTGTGCGAATACTAGCTGAATGTTTTTAAAAGGAAGATAATGAACGTATAGACGAACAGGAACTAAGAATGTTGCTAAAAAGACTTGATTTCTTCCTAAATAGGTGAAAATACTTATCGTTTATTGAAGCATCCTTCTAACTTATTTAATTTTATGTAGTGGAACATCATTTTGCTTTGATGATTAAATTGATTTCAAATAAAGTCGTGCAAATTTTTTCCATAAAGACTCTTTAATTTCTGCATAGGATTGAAGCCTTTTCCCAAGCTTTATATGCCCCTGTTCAAGTTGTAATTTGGTTTGTTCTCTATTTTTACTCGACAAGGCATGAATGTCGTTAATTTTTTTATTTAAAATGATTTAAATGGTTAATAGGGTCCCTTGTGACGATACCTACATAAAAAATAATTATTGTATTGGTTTCATTTATATCTGAAGTCGCATTATTATGTTCGGTATTTTATGTGCTATAATAACTCAGAATAATAACTGAACTATCCCAAGACATTCAAAGTATATAAATGCCGCAATGTTCGATGCGACTATATTGACTAGGATTTTGAAGCTGATCAAAAGATGTTTGGTTTGCTGTGAGTCTTTAAGAAAAGCGTCAACTTGTTACTGGTTCAAAAATTCATACGTAAATATATACATATCTTAAAGGTTGATAGTTTTCAGAACTACCATTCAATCAAGAGCTTGGAAATCAAGTTCCGATTGCTCCAAATGCCTAAGATTTCTTAAGAATCTAGAGTAGGGCAGCCATTCTTTAAATGTTAAGTAATTCTTATCTCTTTATTACAAAATCAAACATTGAAGTCGTATTTGCCTTTAATCCATTGAGTACTTTCGTACTAAAAGACGAGTTCCAGTTTATAGCTTGTTTTTCAATAAGAATTTGAGTGAAATTTCTTCTCTGCTTAAAAGATACAAATTTTGATTCTTGAAAATATATACATTGACTAGCTGCCACAATTTGAAGTCCATCAGGATATTCAATAACTTGTACGGTAGAAAGAATCAATGCCGGTTAGATTGATAGCAAGCTCAAAAGCATAGCGTATTTGCTGTATGAATCTCAAATATTGAGAACAGAAATGGATATATGGTGCCGTCGAAGCTCCAGCGCAGGATGCCAAAATACAGAAAGCGCAATTGGAGTTATACAAGAGAGTCACCGCTTTGACTGAGCTCCTTAAGTTCATTCAGAGCCAAGGGCTCAAATCTGTGTTGTTCTAACGGATTCTCTAGAAGCTGTTGTAGTAAGAAAACTGCACCTCTAAAAAAAGGACATCAAGAACAACTAACAAACTTGACTATGACTTAGAAGTCAAATCATTGAAAGGCGTAGAGTAGTTACTATTTTAGTATTTTGGAAAACTTTATAAATATCGATCAAATCAGCGATGATAACAGAGTTATCGAAAGTTTCGTATCATTTATTAAATTCTTTGTTTGTTTAAGAATTACCAAAAAGATATAACTTTTAAAGATTTAGTTACTGCCTTTTTCGGAGGTTGCCTTTTATGTTTCGGGATTAGAAAACAAATAATAATAATAATGTTAATCATTGAAAATAGCTTTATTGTTTTTCAAAATAGTCCCCATTAAGTTCTATACACTTTTGCATACGTTTGAACCAATTAAGAAATCACTTTTGCCACTCTGATTGAGATCTCTCTAAAACATGCATTCTGAACCCATCAACCGCTTCTTCAGGTGTTGAGAAACATTTAACTGTCATTATAATTTTTAAGTACAGGAATAAAAAGAAGTCCTGTGGTGGCACGTCAGGACTATATGACGGATGACTCATCAAATCGATGTTTTGAGTGCTTAAAAATGCAGTTGTTTGAGCCGATGTGTGAGAGCTCGTATTCTCGTGGTGAAGCGTGATCCGTCTTCGGCGTTTAGTTTGCCTAATTTCTTGGAAAACAAGAAATGTTTGTGGCAAATAATTGGTTGTGGCAATTAAATGCTTGTGTACCACTCAGAATTGACTGTTCTGCGTGGTTCTAGTGATATGGTTGCGACATGTACAGTTTTTACAAAAAAAAAAACAGGAGACCATTTGCTTCGAATCCAACTCTTGTTGGATTTGACTCTTCTTGAAACACTCATAAAGTCGACTGCTGAGCTTGTCGTAGAGTCGTATTTTTATAAATTTATAACTTGCCAGCAAAATAAGGAATAAGACGGAATAGGCTGCCAAGGATCTAGATGAAAAAGTTGATCTCCCTCTTACGAACTTTGATGAGCTTTGCTTTTCTTATAAGTAAAATCAGAGAGAAAAATATAAAAATTATTTTACTCACAAAAACGTGACACTGACCACTCTTAGTCCTAAGTGGTCCTTTAAGAAACTGAAATATTTTAAGGCTCAAATATTGACATCGCCCCAAATCCAGCCAACGCTTTTTTTGCAAGAAACCAACTACGCCAGTGACAATAGCCCATTCGGCTGTATGAACACGTCTGCATACAGGTATCCTGGTATATATATATATGTATATATTTATATACGTACGGATGGGTACGACACGTGCGAGTGTCCGCACACAATTGCAATTAGTGTCAGTGGCAAACGTAACGACATCAACATCAACATTGGCATCGTCATCGTCATCGTTGGCCAGTTATCGCATCCAACGAGAAGAAGCAGCAGCCATAGCCGAGATGACAGCTTCTTGCTCGCCATTTGCATAGCCACAAAAGAAATGCAGTCCGACAAATAGACAGCTGGCAGGACATACGAACAGGCAGACAGACAGCCACTAATGCCCAAAAGTTGGCCAAACTGCCAGCCAGTTAAAGTTGTACTCCTTTTTATTTCGCATTTTTATTCTTTTTTTTTGCTTTCTCTATCGATGTGGCAGCATTGTGTGACTCATACAGCTGCTGGGTGTTTCTATACTAGACGGCGTATCCAAGTCCGACTCCAAGTCCTTGTGCTTGTTATGCTTAAAGATTTCGTAGCTGCGATTTTGACTTTGGTTTTTCTTGCTTGCCTTGCTTTTCGGCAGTTTTCTCTGCAATTTTTTTTTTTTTTTCGTTTTGCAGTTTTCTTAAGCTGATTTCAAGTTTTTTGCTTGAGGCATTGAAGAAAGCAAGTAGTTTCCATGTTGGCTTGCATACTGGTGCTGCTGCTCCTGCTCCTGCTGCTGCTGCACAAATCTTTTGCTATTGTTTATGTCACTGTCTGTGCAACCCTGTGCAAGTTAGTCTGACCGTCTCCGTGCTCTGTGTCTCGGCTTTCATCTGTCTATCTATAGCTGTTTACGTGTTTGCCTCTTTGTGTCCATGTTTAGCAGACATTATTTTGTATATCATGTTCTGGCCCGAAGCAGTGCAGCAACAGCAGCAGCATTCAACTTTTGCATCAATGCCATTGCAGTCAAGTTTTTAGTTGCGCTTGTTTTGTTGCATAGTTTCTTGGCATGCCCTGAGCTCTGTGTGCCCAGCTTCCACTGTCGACAGCTTTTAACAACATTTTAATGAATACAACATTGTTGCCGCATTAGCCACAGTCAACAACAAATACCTGCCAAAAACTTTTGCATAATCTTGCAATTTTGGCTTACGAAATCCGCAAAAACAACATTTTTCTAGCGTAATGAATGCGCGGAAAATATTTTCCCCAACACTTACGTAGTATTTGGCAGACAGCACCGAGTTTGTAGCGATTTACCACGTTTTTTGTCACAAAGCAAATTAATTGCTTGCCACCCACCCACTTGGTCAGATGAGTTACATGGGGGTGGGGGTAGGGAAGCCACCACGCCCAATTTCAATTAAGTGTATATAAGTGCGACAAAGTCGAGTACCAAAGAATTTAACCCTTAGCTGGACTGCACTTCATCAGCATTGTGTGCAACCGCAAAGTGCGAACAAGTGGCGGGGTGTTCTACGATTGTTTGCCTTTTTTTTGCCAAAGGACTGGGAAAGAGTATTTTCAATTTATTATTAAGTTGAGAGAGAGTGTATATAGTACAATTTTTGAGTTTATCAATTGACTGGCTTGATTGAGGTCATCTGGGTAACAATTTTGACAATGTAAGGCTTTTGGGTGCAAATTATAATGAATTGTTTATAGGAAGATAATGTTAGTAGACTATGGAAGAGTTTTGTATATATTTCTGAAAACAAAATGATATCCTTTTCTAGCACAATATGCTAATAAATAACGAGTTCTAGTATGCGAAAAAATAAATAGATAAGAGATAAGTAATAAATAATTATTACAGGATGAACCAAGGCAATATTTGTAAATAACTGTTTTAAATAGACGGAAATTTGATATCTAAATTAGAAAATTAAGAAATTATTTTTTTAAAAAGATGCAAGACAATTTCTACATCAAAAATTAAACAAATAGTTGTTGTTAAAAAAATTGTAAAGAGAAAGTGAAACGAGAGGAAGATTTTGAATCGAAAACAGTTTGATCAATAGTCAAGTATTATTTTATTTATTTATTTATATATTTTTTTATAAAATTTAATTAATTAACGATTAAGACATATTCAACTGGCTATGTATCTTGGTCGATCAATTTTTATAATGAAAATAAAACTAATACAATATATATCCCTAGTGTCATCATTTTCGCATTACTAATTTCCAATAATCTTAACTGAGTATACAACAACAAATATACAATTTGACTTGATTATTAAAGGGAAAACAAGTTTATTTGTAGCTTAATATCGAAGTTTCTAGAAGTTCTTTGAGTTTTTGCAGCCTAAAAGCTAGAGGTTAAGTTTTAGAACCATTTTTAGTTCCCTAATTTATGACATTCTAATGGAAAGCAATATTTTTCATATATTTTTTGTTGATTATTTTTTAAATAATTTAAATGCGTATTCGTTGTACTTAAAATGTCTTTTTAATTTTGAATGCTCTTAATTTTCGAGATCAGAGTTCAATTTAGATATGCTTTTTTCAAAAGTATGAATGAGAACAAATGTAGTACTTCTAGGTTTATAATTTTAAAATTGTACTGCATACAAAGTTGTAATATAACTTCCAAAAATGTCGACATTAAAGTCATTAAGGATTTCAAACTTAAATTATTTGCTAAAAATACAAATCCCACCATGAAACAATTCCATAGCACAGTTGAGCTGAAATTCCGAATCCAACCACTTTAGGAGTATCTTAGTTGTTGCCGTTCTAGGTTAACTTGACTTAAGTTATAAGAAAAATTTAAATGAAGTTATATTGTAAAAAATTAGCTAAATTTGCAATTAAAGCAACTAAATAATTGCCATTAAAATAATCTATTTAAGAAATCTTTTCTGAGGAATACAATTTCTGCTCATTTTTATCTGATGTCTATTATGCACAAGTTAGGTTTGTACCTCAAACTATATTTCATCATGTTGGCTTCTAAAGATTTCCTAACAAACTTCGGCATCCGAAAGAAATTGAGTGTTTCCAAGCACATTGTCGAATTTGTGCTAAATCCCTTGATTACATTTTTAGCTCCAATAATCGTTAACAATATAAAATGTTTGCACTAAATTAGTTGTATTTCGTTTGTTGCCCAAGTTATCTTAAATAATTTTGGCCTTCAAAAGTATTTTAGTACACTCAAACACTGCGTAGAACTCGATTGAAATTAGGTAACTTACCATAGAGGACAAATCGGTCAAAAATTCAATTTTATAGAAAATTTATGTATTTCGCTTGATTTTCCTGACTTCGTAATTAAATTCGGTACATTATCTTAGATAGATGTTACGGTGGTAGAGGCGACAAAAGCACCGCCTCAGACACTCAGGCTAATTGTACCATACTTAGTAAGGTAGTAGTACAATCTTAGTATTCTGAAGCATTGCGTTGAATACCATGAAAATCGGTAGTTAAAATATAGGAATTCATGAAAAAATATATTTAAAAATATGTTTTTCTGAAGATATCATAACCAAGGCAACCTATTTAATAGTTGAAGTGCAAAAGCACTATAGTAATTGCTGAAAAATATTTGAATTTGAAATTCATAAGACAAAGCCACAAACAAAAATTTTATTGTAATCCTTAAAAATTAAGAAAAACATTTTTTAAGAAGTTTTTATTCGCTTTTTTAATTTTTTTTTGTGAGTTTTTGAAAGATTTTGTTGAATTGCTGAAAAAATTGTTCTTAAAAACAAGTCAAGGTATCTTACATGCTTAGCAGTACTTCAGCAATATTATAATAAAATCACTAAGAAAAGTGTGTATTTTTTCTCAAGAAGCAGATATTACCAAGTCAAAAAAGTTACAGAATTAACTGCAGAAAAGTAGCTTTATATTTCTCCAGACAAATAACATAAATTAAAATTTTCTTGAAATATTTTTAAATATTAAAAAAAAACGATTAGTATAAATTTCTGCTGCATAATAAATATATATTTATTGTCAAATCTATAAATTCTATCATGGCCAAGTCAACTAATCTAACGAACTAAAGTAATAAAACTGATTTAATGACAAAAGAATAGTTTTAGATTTCATCAAATACTATAAACAATTTTTCTTATAATCTGTCAAAAATTAAAAAAAAAATTAACAAAAAAGCAATTACAAAAATTTTATTAAAAAAAAAATACTACATAAAATAAAAAAATTACTACAATTTTAGAACTTATATTACAGTCAAAAATAAAGTGACTCAGGATTTGTTGCAAAAAAAGATTATGTCAAAATGACCTGAGCATAACTTTTTTTATAAAAATTATTTTTGTTCAAATATCTGACAAAGCTTAAATTAATTAAAAATAACAAATGATTTGCTTTAGACCAACAAACTTAGACTGCTTAAGGCAGACAACTGATGTCTTTTTAAATTTAAATAAATTTTACAAATACTTGATACTTGTCTTAAAAATTTTCTATAAAAGAAATGGCCTTTGTGCTTTTCAAAAGTCCTTTTACTTCACACTTCTAAACATGGCCTTTTTCTGACATTCCTATTAATACAAATAGTTAGAGTATACCAACTTTTTGACTGCAACCAGGATATGCTGATTGCTTTTATTGCAACTTGTTGTTGTAGTTGTTGAAGTGACAGTTACGACCAAAAGCCAATTCAATTAATTTGAACGGCATATATGACACCTTTTGGACAAATGCAGTGCACAAAGGTGGCCCAAAAAATATATAAAAATCGCGCGAGCATAAAGGTTTTATACACACACACACACAACGACACCCACAAAAGCTTACAAGCACAAAGCAACACACACGCACTACCGCACACGCACACACACTCACTCAATCACAAACACACACACACACACACTCATATACATATATTTACTTATATGTTTAATTTAAATACTTACACAAAAACGTATTGAAAGGTAACGAATTGAATTTCGATATTTATTTTGTGCAGTGCACAGCATTTGGCAGTGTTTGCAATAAGCAAAGGTAACGTCAATGGCGACTGTGACGTCAGTGTTGATGGCTGCTTTAAGGGCGACGACAGCGGAAGGTGTCGCCAACACGCGCTGCGGAAGTCACGTGACGTGCTGGATAACACGTACAACTCTTGGTGGCAGTGGCAGCAGGCAGCCGCCAGTGGCAGAAAGGCAACAGCAGCTGCTGCCAGTTACTATTACAACAAGAGCAACAACTTTTCAATTTTGGCCAAGACGTTGTATGGCTGTGTGTTGGGGTGTGCTGGTGTGTGTGTGTGGTGTGCGCTTTGCTTTGCAAATTTCTCATGTTTAAAGCCGGCGCACAAAATGGCAAAAAGTAAAGCAAAAAAAAACTTTAACTCATTATTTTCATTAAAAATAATGTAGCAGTAGCAGTTTCGTGCTGCGCGCGTGTGTGTGTGTGTGTGAGTGAGTGTGGACAACAAGCTGCCAGGTGTGATACTTCCTGAGCAACATGCGGCGCAGCAACAACAACAACTGCAACAACTACGCCCAGTTCCGGCCGCGATAATAATAAAAAAAAGAGCGCAACTAAAGTGAAATGGCAGTGCATGGGTTAAATAATTTAATTTTCACAGCAAATGCCCCGAAGCCATAAGTCAACGCGGCGTATGCGCAACGCATGTTAGTTAAGGGGCAGCAGGGGCTGTTTGTTGCCGACAGTAGGGGCGGCTGTGCCTCATTTTAACTTAACGCTGCCTAGCCGGAAGCCAACGGCAAGCCAGGTGCAGCGCATATTTTATGGTACTAATGTAGCCAGTCATAAAAATCCGAATATACATGTTGCCCCCGTGTAGTCGGGCGTGGACAGTAGTAGGCATGCATGTAAAAATGGCTGCCTACAAAAAAGCACAAAAAAAAAATGGAGCAACTGAAAGTCGCAAAAAAAAATATTAATAAACAAGTTGCGCGAATTTAAATTTTGCAAAACCGAATGTGAGATACCTGACACTTGAGGGGTATGTGTGTAGAGATTGTATAGGGCTTACGACAGCAAGCGCACAGCATATTTCTAAAAGCCAGAACTATCGATATCGGCTATCGTTATAACTATCGTTAAGGCATATAATCTAGACAGCAATTTGGCTGCTTTCCTGCACGACCAACTTAACGTACTCTGTAGTATCTTTTCAAAGCGCCTAAAAAACAAAGTAAAAAAACCATTAAAAAAAATAGCAACAAAAAAAAATATAGCAAACTTTAAAAAACAAAATGGCGCGCAGCAAACTTCAACGCAATGTCAGCAAGTCAGTAGGGCAGTGGCTTTTTCTGCAGCCCAACACCCGGCAGCGTGAAACTGTACGGCTGGCTGAGCATGAAAACGGACGCATTTTGGTTTAAGGAAGCGCTACGTGGACTAGGCGCACTAACTAGGCGCAGTGTGCTCGAAAGTAGGGGGCACAGCCAACTACCAGAAGGAGGCGTGCATGTGTTGAAATGCAAACTAGTTTTGCTTGACAAGCGTTGCTCATTAAATTTTATTTTATAATTACACACACCAACACACTCACGCACACACATTCACGAATACACTCATACACACACACACTCACACATAAATTTATATATTTAAGCCGCACACACACACACACACACATTTAATGTTTGTAACTTGGCTTTAATGTGGCCGGGGCATAATAATTGGGCAACAGGCGAACGCAATTTTTTATTCCGTTGCCTACTTTGTGGCGCATATTAGGCCAAAGATTAGTGCCACAGCAACAAGCGATGTTGCAACAACAAAGGCAGTAACAGTTCTTTTGTTTTCTTTCTACTCGAACAGTCAGTTGATTATAGCCAATTGTTTGCAAGCTAAAAGTTAAAATAAGCAGGAAAATTTTATTTTGGATATCAATACCAGCTATAGCATGCGCTTTGGTAACTTGAAGAAAGAAATACATAGTTCCTTTAAGTCTTTACTTTCAGAAATCTTTCTTTACTTCTTTTACAAAATATTTGAAGATAAAATAGATGGCTTCCAGAGGTATATATTGCAACAGGACTAAAACCCAGAATTTGGCAGAAAAGCGTACATTATTTTGACGGCAGAAGAAGTTTATGAATAATTGTTTGAGATCTCTTAAAACGGTTAACAAGTTTGATGGCATTGGTAATCAACTCAGTGCGATAAGCTCTATAAAATGCAGATCTTCTTGTTTTATCATATACAATTTTTTATATTCTGTGTGTTTTTTCCATAATGCACCAAAGTAACTACTGAGATACGTTTTTTTTTTCTAATAGAATTGAATCTATCAAATTTCTTGCGTAGGATTATGTATTTGCGTAATCATAACTTTTCATTAATTGGCCATGCCCAACCAGTTATTGGGATATAGCCAACCTAACTAGCTCTCGCCGCTGCAATACGCGCACCCTCTCCATTTGGTCACTCCCAGCGAAGATAGGTGCTCCACCAATTGGTCTTTCCATCTGAGCTTTGGTTGTTCCTACTGTCTTCCACTGTCGACTTTCTCACCGAAAACCTAATTCTTCACCATAACGCAGCCAAAAAATAAAATTCAAAATGGCTAACTATACCATTTCATCGAAGCGTCACTGCTCTTGTTACATGAAACTTCCGACATTTATATGATTTATGAGAATACATATTTTCTAAATTTACCAATGCTGTTTGGTGGGATAGAACCACCTACCTTCAGATTTAGAGGCGTGAGCGTTACCTCTACACTATCGGAGCCCTCAAAATAATGTGTTTGGATGTTTCCATACTGAAAAAACGTTCTTACTTTAGAATTCGAGTCTTAAATTATATACCAGAGCTCCTAATACTTATGGGTATCGACTTAAAAATTATTTTTAAAAAATGTATATTGGAAATAACTCAAATGAAAAATGTTCATGGTTCTATTCCTATTAAACTTAAGGAATAATAGTTGAACCGAAGAGTTAAAATATCTATTTTTTGAGGACATACTATGTTTTTTATAATTAAAAAAATACCTCCAAGTAGAATAACTTGTAATATACATGATTTTACAACAAATAATTTTATTCTTTCTTATTCTAAGCGCTCTCAAAAAAAAACAGATTCTAATTGAGAACTAAAAGACCATAATAAGCTCTTTCGTTTATAGCTCTGCACACTATATGGAATACTTTTTAGAACAAACTTCACTATTCTTCTAAATGTTTCGATTCTTTCACATACTTGGGTTAAAAAACCCAACAAATCCTTAAACAGCTCTACAGTCTCTAACTTCGAAATACTAATAAAAAATAGTACTCTGGGATAAAAAGGCGAAACCCAAGCTAAGAGACATAATTAAAATCAAAATAAATATTGTCTCCACTTCTATACATATTTCCAATAATTTTGTGATGTTCTGATATTAACAAACTGAACGAAACATTTCACTCATAATAGTAGAAGAAAGTTCAGTCTCGACCAAAATCTCCATTATTTGACATTATTATAAACTAATTTTAAACTCGATGAATCGTTAATTTTTTTGCTCTAACCGTTTAGTCCAGATTGGACCAGTGACACAAGTAATTCAGTCAGTTTAGCAAAAAGTAACGAAATAGATGCTGTAGTCCTGTCTGCTTTTGCTAAGGTTGTCAAAATTTTGAATGTTATCTTTACAGAGACATAGGGACGCTATGACTTAATAACAGCTTCATTTTCTTACCTTGCTTAAATGTTAATTGTAGATTTTGGAGGTAGTATGCATGTAAGTTGATCGATTGGGTCGTGCTAAATAGTTAGGTTTGTCCAGAACTTAAAGAATTTTCTATATCTTATCTGATTTTTGGCTGGAAGGAATTTAATTGCAAAGAAGACATAAAGTTCAGATAGCTTTTCCTAGATATTGATTTCTTTCTCTTTCTTGGCATGTATTTAAGTATTTCAACAGCCCAATGGATTTTAATGTAGAAGGCGCAAATGTTAACCATTTAAGCGCCTTGGGTACTTAAACGCTATATCGACTAAAACCCCTTGTGTTCTAGGCTAGCAGCACATTCACTGTGTCATTGTGACCGTACAACCTTTTACTGCACTTCCACCATTTCATAGCCGCATGGATTATTACCTTAAGCCATATATGGGTTGTATTGCCAACAGCAACATCTACTGCTTCCGGTAACATTTATTATCAGCAAACAATCATACTCCATTTTCATTTAATGTTTACAGTGTATGTAATACAATTGCAACAACAATTACAACAATAAAGAGCAACTATTATGGCTCACGCTTGACTAAATTTTCCAGTGTTGTGAAACGAACGTTGCGCAGCGCCTAACGGTCACTGCCAATCAAACAAAATGGCCGACGCTCGAGTTAATGGCAAATGGCTGTTGCTGTTGCTGTTTTTGTTGTTGCTGTAGCTCTTGTTGTTATTGCTCAAATTGGCATTATTTAAAATGTCGATGGGTCACGCTGACCGCTTGACCGAGCATTTCCTTCCAAACGCTGACACACAACCATCCTAGCTAACTGACCTCTCAGCTGACCGCCACTCATCAACGTCGTGCTGTAATTGAAAACGGTTATTGGCAAGTTAATGGCCATGGGGTAAAAACCAAGCAAGCAAGCAACTCGTTTTAATTGACCATTTTTATGCTCTACCCACAGACTATCCACGCGTCGAGGTGGGACCACAAAACCCACTACGGGTTGAGCGCGATCATATGGTCAAATTGGAATGCCGCGTACAGGCCAAGCCAATGGTCTCGAACGTGCGTTGGTCACGCAATGGGCAGTATGTAAGTGCCACGCCCATACACACGATCTATCGCGTTGGTCGTCATCATGCAGGTAAATATACATGCAGCGCGGATAATGGTCTGGGCACGACGGGCGAGAAGGATATCTTGCTGGATGTACTCTATCCGCCCATTGTGGTAATTGATTCTAAGACACACGAAGCTGAGGAAGGTGAAACAGTGCGTGTACGTTGCAATGTAACAGCCAATCCGCCGCCCATTAAAACGGAATGGTTAAAGGAAGGTGCCACTGATTTTCGCTATTCGGGAAGCTTACTTACATTGGACTCTGTGCGCGCGGAGCATGCTGGCAATTATATATGTCGCAGCGTCAATCAAATGCAGCCTACGGTCTCTCAGCATGTTGAGGGTGTGGGCAACTCTACAGTGGCGTTGCTAGTGCGTCATAGACCAGGGCAAGCATATATAACACCCAATAGGCCTATAGTGCATGTAGGCAATGGCGTTACCTTGAGCTGTTCGGCAAACCCACCAGGTTGGCCTGTGCCGCAATATCGCTGGTTTCGTGATATGGATGGCGAGTTTAGCAATACACAGAAAATATTGGCACAAGGACCACAGTACTCCATACCCAAGGCACATCTGGGTAGTGAGGGTAAGTATCACTGTCATGCTGTGAACGAGTTGGGCATAGGCCAAATGGCTACCATAATACTGGAGGTGCATCAGCCGCCACAATTTCTGGCCAAGCTACAGCAGCATATAACACGTCGTGTTGGTGATGTAGACTATGCCGTGACCTGCAGCGCCAAGGGCAAGCCGACGCCGCTCATACGCTGGATCAAAGATGGCACCGAGATATTACCCACACGTAAACTATACGATATACGCACTTCACCCAGCAATGCAGGCGGTGGTGTGGTGACTGTACAGAGCATCTTGCGTTTTCGCGGTAAGGAACGCCCTAATGGCAATCAGCTGCTGGCGGTGGATAGAGGTCTTTATACATGTCTTTACGAGAATGAGGTAAATTCCGCCAATTCTTCTATGCACTTGAGAATTGAACATGAGCCCATCATACTGCCACAGTCCGATAAGGTAGCCTTTGATTTGAGAGAATCTGCAGAGGTTACATGCCGAGTGCAAGCCTATCCCAAGCCAGAGTTTCAGTGGCAATTTGGTAGCAATCCATCGCCGCTAACCATGTCTTCCGATGGGCATTACGAGATAACCACACGCATGGAAAATAATGATATTTATACCTCAGTGCTGCGCATAGGACATTTGATGCGCTCCGACTATGGTGAATATACCTGTCGTGCGGTCAATCAGCTGGACAACAAACGCATACATATACGTTTGCAAGAGAAGGGAGCACCGGAGCGTCCAACCGAACTTAAAGTGTTAGAGGTGCAACATAACTACGCAGTGCTGAGCTGGCAACCTGGCTTTAATGGTGGCTATAGGGATACCAAGTATATGATTAGTTACAGACGCGTGCAAACACCACGTGATCAGCTGAAAGCCGATTGTAGTCCTGGTGCAAAGGCTTACTCAGCCAGCTACCAGGTCAATTCTGCCAATGATGCACAGGAGTGGTTAACATTTCATTGCTTACTCAATAATCCCTGCAAAGTTATGTCCTTGGATTCACATCAAAGTTACAGTTTCAAGGTTTATGCGAAAAATGATAAAGGCGCCTCTGGCTACTCCAATGAAGTGCTAACCACAACAAAGCTGAGCAAGGTACCTCCACCACTGCATGTAACATATGATCCCAGCTCGCATAAGCTGGGCATTAATGTGGATGCCACATGCCTGTCGCTAATTGCCATTGTTGAGTCGCTGGTCCATCGCGAGAGGCCCGTAGCCACATGGGAGATTGTCGATAGATTGCCGCTATACCCACCCGCCAATGAGGTCACCTTCAAAGAGGCTGTCATTAATCAGATGGCGCGCACAGCGCACTACACGACATCCAGTGGAGCGGGACGTGGCAGTGGCACGTCTGGTCAAAACCATGGTAATGTGCACATGGGTGAGGATATTACTATGGCGCTGGCAGAAACAGCGGGTCAGGGGCCCTCGGTGCGTGTCAAGCTGTGTCTGCTTACAAATCATGACCACTGTGGCGCCTACACTCAAGCGGAAAGTAAGTATAGAGGCAATCCGCAAACAAACACACGCTTGCTCACTCTATAAGAAAATTTTTGCTCGTACTCTTTTCAGTTGGCAAATCCTACATGGCTAACACATCCGCTTTGACCACCTCCGCTTTGGTGGCCATTGTCATAGCTGCCTGCTCCTTTGTGCTCTTCCTGGGCCTGCTTTATGCCTTTTGCCGTTGTCGACGCACGCATGCGGCCAAAAAGCATGCAGCGAATGTTGCTACAGCCACAACCAGCACTGGCGCCAAGGAGTATGACCTCGATTCTAGCCGGCCCTCCTTGGTGCCCCAAAATGCTACCCATACGGCAACAGCCCTTGCACAACAACAGAATCAACCTCCGCCTCCGCCCTATTATCCAAGCGGCAGTCTCGATAGCAAACAACTTGATGCCGGCCATGCCATGGAACTGACACTCACTGCGCTGCATGATCCCGACGAGCAGCTCAACATGCAGCAGGCTGAGACGCATGGACACTACCAACAACAACAGCAGCAGCAGCAGGGAACGCAAGCAAAACCAATGCATGGTTTGTATGGCTCCACGCAGCAGCAGAATGGCTATGGGTATCATGTGACAAGTGCCATTGGCGTGGATGGCGACAGCTATCAAGTGCTGCCGTCCGCCGCTGGACATACCGGACAGCACATTGCTGGAGAGTGTAAGTAGAGTGAGCATACCAAAAGTCCAGCATTCAGCATCCCAATGCCCTCCAATGGCTCTCGTTCACTACGCAGCTTATCATGCGTGTGTATGTGTGTATCTGCGTGTCCCTCAGTTTCATCATCATCTCTGTGTGTGAGTTTTGTGTGGGTGCATGTGTGTGCGTGTGCGTGAGAAACTCCATGTGCACCCGTTTGGATTTTTGGGAACAAAGCAGACGAATTAGCAACATTTCTGTGGCCATGCCATTTCTTGGAAAAATCTTTTCTTTGAACGCATTGAAGACATTTAATATGTGTTTAATTTTGAGCTGGCTTAGAAATTTACGAATTTTCATTGCGGGAACAACATTGGAAATGGGAAACAAATTTAATATTTGTATAGTCTGTTTTAAAATTCCGTCAACCGAAGTGTTGGAGAACTTTTAGGATAGATTCGACGCTATTTTTTTTAAATTCTTTTGCAGTTTGTGACAAACATTTCGTCAACCAAAAAACCTTGAAAAACTTTTAGGACAAATTTGATACCTCATTTCAAAAGATTATAATTTACTATTCTTTCTTTTTAATCTTGACGCGTTTTTTATCAATAAAAAATTTGCTAGCAGTTGTTTTAAAATTAAAGACTTATTTGTTTATATATACAAACTAAACAAGATTTTAATAAATTTAAGAATTTTTTATATTAATTTTTTTGTATTTTTTTGCGATTAGCAATTTTTCATTTTTAAGGAAAGCTAACTTTCCTATAGAGCTTTTCGAATATTTTAATTTGAATGCTTAGAATTTATAACTTGTTTCAATAACATTTATTACTTTATTTGTACATTAAAACAAAAAAATTTTTTTAGTTTGAGCTCGAAGTTACAACTTTTTCGACCAAAAGACAAAAAATCAAACAATACAAGTTTGTAGCAAACATTTTTTTTAAATCCATATGGGGAACTGAAAAGTTAACATTGAAGGGCATATTAGAATTTACAATTATTATTTTCACGAACTCTTGAATCCATTTTACTCAGATATAATGAAAATAATTGATCCACCTTTAAATTTAAGTTTTTGCTTTAAAAGTTTAAAAAATCAACAATTCTATTATTGAACATACCATAATGTCAGTTACGTCAGTTAATATTTTTCAGATCTTAGTTATAAAAAGTCAATAATTTCAGGAAAATTCTAATTTTTTAAGTAAGAAGTCAAGCAGCATCAATTTTCCGAATCGGGTACCAGCTTACAAATAATATGACCACTCCACCTGTAATTTACAATTTTTTGAGTAATAAGTTAATCAAGCTATCAACTATCCAGCTGAAATCACACCAGTCCACCTATATCTTATTTCCTGGCTATCTTTAAGTTAAAACAATCAATTTCAAATAATCCTAAGTAAGATCATAGATAAGATATCATAAACGAATATATTTAAGATATTTACAATAAAATATATTATAATTTGAGTAAGAAGTTAATAAGCATAAATTTTCAAGCTGAAATCACACGTCCACCATTAACTTATTTTCTAATCATCGTTAAGTTTCCAAATAATCCAAGGAAAGATCATAAAAAAATCATGCAACATAAATTTATTTAAAATCTTTGCTATAAGATGTCAATATTTTTAATTTTTCTAATTGTTTCATTTCAAAGTTTAGTAATATTTTCCAGCTAAAATCACACCAGTCCACATTGAACATAGTTTCTGACAATCTTTAATTCAAAACAGTCAATTCCAAATAATCCTAAGATCATAAATAAGATATCTTTAACAATTATTTTTTAAAAAAATTATTTTTTAAAAGCGTCTATATATTCCAGAAAAAATATAATATTTTTTAGTAACAAGTTAATGAGCATAAGTTTTTCGTTTTGGGTACCAGCTTAGAAGTAATACGAACAGTCAGTCCACTTCTAAATTATTTTCTGATAATCTTTAAGTCAAAACAATCAATTCTCAATAATCCTAAGCATTCGAATTAACTACGAAATTAGATAGTTATATAAATTCCTTGATTCAAAAAAATGTACACTAGTAGCTTTCTACTTTTTCCAATCTTTCACAAGTCAGAATGAGCTATTCCATAGCGCTTAACCTTTATCTTTCTAAATATAAACCTAATCATATAGAAATTTTAGTAGTTTAATGCACAACTTGTCGTTAACCAAAGTCTTGAAATAATCCGCAAAACCACAACTGTTCCAACTCCAACAACTCGTTTGATTAACTTCGCCGGATTCTTAGCAAAGCAGTTTGCTGACTTAATGGAATGACAGTCGCGTTTCCTTATGAACAGCGAACAATAGCGCGTAAAAGTCATTGTTGACCGCGATGATGTTAGCCATTTGCACTTACAGAAAATAGAATCACACAATAAGTGCCCCATAGATTTCATTTCACTTCAAGTCCTACTGGGCGTCTATGGGTTTTTGTGCCCGTGTCTGTGGTCGAGTGCGTGCGCGTCTTCATTAAGCGTCACATTTTTCGGTGCAGATTTATGGCGGCCATTTCGACGCCTCGTTCAGTCATTCGTTTTTGCCGTAATTGCATTTCATGTCAATCTACTAGGACCAAATACACACACACACACACACTCACACACACAGACACATCCTCAAGGGACTTTAGTTCGGCCCCCTTTTCCTATCGCTTACGGCCTCTTTTGAGCAGCTCATGCAAATGCCTTTTGCATATATAGCCCAGCAGGCAGTGTCCTGTGTCCAATACAGTATACGTTTTCGCGTAATGCATCCTGCGGTGCATAAGCAGCTCGCTTGCCTTGACAACCAAATGGCACCACCATCATCATCGTCATTATCATCATCATCATCATCATCAGCAGCAACGGCAACATCGTTGTCAGCCTGCATCAGTTCAGACATCAGAGAACTTGGCCAATTGTCAGTCGTCTGCGAGTGTGAGGGCGTGCACATGGCCGTAATTCCAATTAAGTGGGAATTAAAACGTTAGCCCAACTTCTTTGTAGGCAAGTTTTTTTTAATTGGCTTTAAGATGGTCGTCGCACAAGTCTTAGAGATGAGCACGTGCCAATTAATCTGACATACAAGGATAAGCCATCAAAGCAACAATTTGTTGTGACAATATGAAGAAATACTTTTTAAATCGTTTTAATGCGGCATTGCAGGCTCTATTAATAGATGTTAAGCGTTTTGTGTTCGATGACGTCACAGTGTGGGTGGTGGTATTTATATAAGAGCCTTGTAGTCGTCTGGCTGGTGTAGCAAGGACATTTCATTCCATAGAAATAATTGCGGACAGTCAATACGTATTGTATCGTGTTACGAATTTAATATTGTTTCAACGAAATAGATAGAGGTTTACTCTTTAAGTTGCTTCATCCTCAATTCTAGTTATTTCAACAAAAATAAATTAAACCAAAAGAATTGTGACGTACAGCTTATATGAGGTGGCTGCAGTTAGAGAATACTTTCGATTAAATGCTTAACGTCATTGCCGAATTACCACATTGTTGCCTTAGCAAAATTGCAGAAAACTTCGAATTGAACTTGAAAGTTCTGAAGATAATTCAACTGCGTTCGATAATGTATTGTTTAGATATCCTTGAAGAGTTTCAGACAACTTACTTAACACTTGGAAGATTTTTAGTTTTCCCAAACATTGATCATAATGTAACTTATATCGGTTAAAATCGCAAAGAGTTTTTCTATTGTATTTTATATAGTTTTAAGACATTGTTATTTAATTTGGCATTAGGTGTTTTTTATGATAAATCTGATTGAAATATTTTGAGTGTATAAAAAATCCACCTGTAAATAGGGGCAGAACTAAGTCCAGTTGACCTTATATTTGAACAATATTCAAATTAAAAAATAATTGATTAGAACGAGGAAAAAATTATACAAAACTGAGGCTAGGGATACGCCTGATGGGTGTCTCACATCTGGGGCTGGATAAGAACTTATATTTAGAATTTAAAAGATTAAAACACGAAGTTACATAAAAGTTTAAACATTTCTTAGCAAAGTATGTAAAAAATCAAAGTTGTTCTAGTTGGGGTCTATTTGGCAAAGCAAAAGTAAAGTTTGCGTATGAAACGCTAGAAGGATCGTGTAATGCAAATTGTATCTGATATAAATGCTATATTTAGTTATTGGAAGCCAAATTCTTCTTGGCACAGAAGATGAATTGAGATACCCCAAAGTTATCTAAAGTAGATAAGTCTATGTAACGTTTCTGAGAGTCTATGTAAAAAAAACTCAACCTCTACACTGGGATCGATGTTAATAGAGGTGATCTTCTTAACAATCTAAACTGGCGAATGACGTTTAATAATACGCTTGTAGATTTCTATCTGGAAAGAATCCCAAGTCTTGCAATCTATGCCAAAAGGTGTCTTACGTTTGGTGATGGCGTAGCACTGTCCTGGTTAGTTCGAAGGCGATGCACAGACACAGCTTATTTCTCAGTTCGAAATAGTCAAATCTTTTTGTTTTAAGCAACGCGTAATCAGTAAACTTACTGCTGGTACCGAAACGAAATGTCTAGTTCTTAAAGATAGAAAAATATAGAGTAATGCATTTTTTGGAAAATGTGAGCAAATAAAGTTTGATTTTTAAAAACCGCCTCAAAAAATGGTTAATTAACTTGATAGTTTATAAGAATATCTCAACAGATTTTGCAAAGCATTTGAAAAAAGCATTACTCTTAATTTGCTTTTAAAGGCATCCTGAATAAATTTATCAATCACACATTCTTTTATGTCCACAACTTTACACCAAACTTTACCAAAATCGTTTGATTATAACAAATTGCTTTCATAAACAGTTAAAATGATAAAATTATTGTAATTATTGTAATGAAAAATTGAAATATCGTTTGGATTCTCCGGTTGATTACTTCAAGGCATCTGGGTGTTATCTGCGTTCGAACTTAGCATATTTTACATAATGTTGCAGCTGTGAGATTTTCAAAGAAATGTAGCTTTTGCCTAAATTCTTAAATTTCTGATTAATTTGGTTTTCAAGATGTATGATATTCATAACGAATTTTTAAGTTGTTCAAAATTTCATTACATAAATTAGAGTTTCAACTACAAAAAAATGTATATATTTACAAATTATAAGTTGCTTCGTAGGTATTCTTAAATGTCCCAAAATTGCAATAAATCATAAATTTCACCAAATTGAAACAGTTCATCGTTGTAATTTTTCTTTACAATTTTTCAATTGCCTTGAGTAGTATTCTCAAAGGCTTCAAAAACTGTTAAAAAAATATTTGATTTTTTTCAACTTTTGAATGCACTCACGCGCTCATCTCTAATTAAGTTTTTTTCGCTCTTATACTTAAGAGCAACTCACTTGTTACGTCAAAATATTCAATTTAAGTTGACCGAGCGGCACTCTGAACTGGTCAAGTGCTTCTTGCTGCCACTTGTCAAAGTGAAAACAAAGTCCACAAACAAAGACAATTAAAAATGTAAATGCCAAACCGTTTGCCGCCATTTTATTTAAGCCCGTTGAGTGTACGCCATTTTGTCTCAGTATTACACGCAAACTGTCAAAGGGTTTTCAGTTCCTAGATGCTGGGTACCCTTGATGTATACAATAAAAATGATGCACACAATGCATTTGAATGCTGCAACAGCACAACACTTAAATGCCAACGCCACCGCCAACTTAATTACTATTTCTCTACTTCCTTCCTTTCCCGTCTAAAAACAAAAAAACACACAAATTTACGACTACCAAACGCAACTTGGCATGCCCCCGCTTGCCATCAATGTCATGCGGTTGCAACCAAAGCAGGACCACTTGAGGCGACAGCCAGCACAGCACGCGCCGCCGCAGCAGCAGCAGCAGCAGCAGGAGCTGCCGCCAAAATAACGAAGCAGCCCACCACCATAACCACCACCACCACCACCACCAACGGCACCACCAATACCAACACCCACAATGGCAACAACAACAGCCTGGCACATGCCACCTTAAAGCGCAGCAGCAACAACAACAACAACATCAATAGGGGCAGCGGAAATATGACCGCAGCTACTGCAGCTGCCACGACAGCGCTGGCCACAACAATAACAACAACTTCACGCAATGCCAAAACCGCAACAACAACAACAACACTAGCCATTACAGGTAACTTTCGCAAGCGTCTGCGAAAATGCAATGTGGAAACTTTTACCACCTGCCTTTCACCTGTCTGCCTATCAATTGTCACTTCAAGTTCTGCACCCAAGCAACCTACAAATGCACAAAAGCACTTAGAATCAATCGTTCCTGCACCAGCTAATAACACTCACTTCCTTCTCGCACAGCACAATCTGCACCAATTGTCGTATTTCAATTATACTTTAAGCGAATTTTCAAGTAGCTCCTTATTTGCACACAAGCTAAATTATACAGAGTATATATCCTAACAAAAACTTTTATACAAATGGACTTGCGAAATATGCCCGTCTTTGAATTTTGCACTCCACGAATATTTCCTCAATTGTTGTACTACTTTTAAGAAGAGTCCTCATTGGTTTTTCTTTTTTTGGATATAATTTTAAGCACTTTTTCTTAAGCAAAAGTGGGTGTAACCTGAATTTTAAGTTACTTGTTCGTAATAAAGGGTGATTTTTAATGCACTTGCTTTTTTTAAATTAAAAATATCGACAAACTAAAAAAAGTATACCATCTTTATTTGCGTCGGTGGTATGATCGGTTTTTAAATATTTAAATATAATTGCACATAAATGTTGACAAGTAGTCAATATGTTGGGTCTTCGGCAGTTGTCTCAAGAATGAACTTTGCAATATTGGCCTCAGTGCTTGTGGACTTGTCGCTATAGACATGAGCCTAATCGTAGCCCCACTTTTTCCCAAGCAACATTCATTTTAAGTAACTTTTTCAAAGTAAAGAGTGACTACATGAAAAATACTCTAACCTTAAAATTTTTTATGTAAACTTTACCTGAGCCAATAGAATGAACAATATTTCATCTTAAAAAAAAGTTTCATGTAAAAGTCGGCGGCGACTGCACTGCAAATAATCAACTAGGAATTTGAGCGGACATATGCAGAATCTCTCTAGTCGATATCTGACGAATACACTCTTCAATATTGGCTAACATAAGTAAGTACAGGCGACTGAGGCATTCGGCTAGATCTAACATTCAATTTAAAAATCTTTTTCAAAATAAAGGGTGATTTTTTAAAGGTTCCCTATTTTGTTTTGCATGAAATATAATATAATATGTCAAAGTCAATGGAACGATTTATGTTAAACTTCAAAAGATAGTTTCATATAAAAGTTTGTGGTTAATATGAAAGTTCAAATTTTGACATACTCTCTGCCACGTATCAGGCGTTGTCTCACATCTATCAGTACGTCAACTGTCAAGACTTGCCGCTATAGACAAAAACCTAGTCGTTGCCGCACTTTTTTCCAAGCAATAGTAGGTCTTACATTAGTTTTAAGCATCATTTTCAACATAAAGGGTGATTTTTTATAAGCTTGCAATTTTAATTTGCATGAAATATATACAATCATGATTTCAGTTAATATATAACACTATCAATATTTAATTTTAAAAGAAAGTTTTTGTAAATGTTTTCAGCGACTATGCTGCGAATAATCAATTAGGAAGTACACATTTGACATAGTCTCTCTAACGAATAAGCTCTTCAAATTTTACTTTATGTGGGACAAGTGTTGCTGTCACCTTAGAATTAAGCCTGAACATAGCCCTACAGAGAGACGAATTCGGTACCAATTGTGCTCAATTTTTAAGTTCCGTATGGTGTCGTAAATATCTCATTACATTAGAATCACTTAGTTCAGTACGCTGTTCACAATAACATTCCAAGCTTTGCCTTCTTAGAAAAAGTACTATCAAATATTACCCTAGGCCTCTTAGGCAAATAGTCGATTTTATTTTTGCATTGACAGTTCTGGCAATGTATTTGATTACAGTCTTTACAGTCTAAATTTGGCAATCTTGCTTATTTACGTGTTTAACCTGAAATGAGCTTACGAGAAAGAAGAAATGACCTTAACAGACTGTGAATTTTATAATAAACGATATAAGTCAATGCATGGTTCAATTATTGAGCAAATGGAACGTGTTTGATAGTTAGACAAGAGAAAGAAAACCGCGAAAGCTATTAAAAGTTGTTACCAAAAAAATAACTTGCTAAAAATATTGTACCTTATGACATCTTTCGACTGTTTCAAAGATATCATGATCGAATACGTTTTTTATTTGTCCTTTATAACGCTACCCAAGGGAAAATTGTGAGCATTTTGATCGTTTCAAGCACTGTGTTGAACGAAAAACTACCATTCACAAAGTAAACAGTCATTCAATTGTCAGCGCTGCATTTATTTTATAATCTTAAAAAAAAAACATAAACAATTAGGTTATTGACAAAGTTTATGTTTAAAAATTTCTTCATGGTTGATCCCCGCCAAAAACTTTTTACTCGTAATACAACAAATGTCGACCTTATCCGCTTTGATGCCACGTGCCAAAAGTGCTCAGCTGCTCCGCTCAATCATCGCCATAAGGCCATATTCAGGCTTCTTTAAGTTCAAGCAATTCAAGAAACCGGAGCAACAAAGGAAAACGTTGGTCGGTGCTCAAATTAAGCCTGATGTGCCGGAACATAAGCATGATTCTCACGGTGAAATCAGAAATCTTGCCTACAAACAAACACGCCAGCACAGTATACGAAGTAAAACCCACATTGCTAGTAACTTCGAACAAGATACAGAAACTGAGAGTTGTCAGAGGGAAGAAAATGACGAAGAAGTGCCAAAGCAGACGCCAACCATAAGGGACAATCATAGCGAGCAGAACACTGTCAGCACGCCGTCCGAGACAACTATAGATTCTCTTAGTGAATTTACCACTCCTCTACCTAAATTGAAAGCCATGCCGAAACCGATGATACCAAACCAAAAGGCACAGTGGCAGGCGAAGATTACACCAACTATACAGCGTAGAATCGTGCAAGCCGCCAATAAGAGCAATGCCTTGCTTAACCCCAGAAGAACCGATAATGCTAATGAACAGATGGGCATGTCAGAGCATGGTTCGGAGTCACAGTTTCAGTCGCAGTCCAGTCAATTTGGTTGCCCAAGAAGTGAGGAAAATTCAGAAATACCAAAACAAGATGAGCCCAAGGGCGCAGCCACCGAGGCGGAGCGAAAAAACTGGATGCAAAGAATTCAACAATCCCAGCAAAAGAAGCAGAACGAGTGGATGCAAGAAATGCGTGCCAAACAGGAGGCGGCACAGAAAGAATCTCAAAACAGTGGGCATATTCAAGTTAATCAACAGTCTGTGGGTATACCTAGGTCCAAGCCCATGCAGAGAGTGCGTGAAGGCACACCCAGTAGGGAGTCCAAAGAGCCAGAGTGCTCCGGTGAGCCGCAACCGCCTGAACCTAAGGCACCCGAACGTTTGGCTTATTTAGACGCTGTCAAGGAACTAAACCTTACCCAGAAACACGAGATGGCGGTAAGCAAACGCAGTGCAGCACCTACGCTTGCAAAGGCTACGAAAAACGAAGTGAGTCCAAACATAACGCAGACGCTCGCTTGTCTGGAAAAACTAGATATGTCAGTGGCGGAGCTAGAGCGCATACCTGTTATACAGGTGGCCGGCAGCAAAGGACGTGGCGCCACCTGCCACATAGTGGAGTCTATACTGCGTGCACATGGCATTAGGACAGGCATGTTTAGCTCACCACATCTCTTCCAGACTAGCGAGCGCATCAGCATTAATGGTGAGCCACTGCCGGATGATGAGTTTGCTGAACTGTTTTGGAAAGTACACAAGAAGCTGCAAGAAGATGGCGGCACAAAGCCGCCACCCAGTTACAACAAGCTTCTGACGGTTATGGCTTTTTTGGCGTTTCGAAAACATGATGTAAAAGTGGCCATTGTTGAGGTGGGTGGCGCATGTGCCAACGACTACACCAATATAACAAGCCATGCACGCACCATAGGCATCAGCACATTGGGCTGGGAACAGACGCATAATCATAATATGTCCATGCGTGACATAGCCTGGTCTAAGTCTGCGATTATGAAACCAGGTGCTTCAATATATACCAATGTCACACAATCTGAATGTTTGGAGGTATTGGCACAGAAAGCACAGCGCTTGGGTATACAACTACATGCAGTGCCAAACTTTATGGACTACAGAAGCGCACACATGCAGGGCAAGAGTTATCTCAACAGTGTACATCATGCGCTGCATTTGAATGGCTCACTTGGCATACAGCTGGCCTATGATTATCTGCGTCGCCATAAGCCGGAATATGTGGTGGGTTTCGACCACAATAGTACAGAATTAACGCAGGGTACTGTACGCGGTATGGATACACTGCAACTACCAGGACAATTTGATTTTATGAAATACGATGCGTTCAATGTGTACCTAGATAGCGCCGACTCATTGGAGAGCATGATGGCCTGTCGTGAATGGTTCTATACACGCACGCGCAGAAGTCGTTCGCCCAAAGTATTGCTCTTTGATAAGGTTAACGAGGTCAATGCCAAGGATTTGCTAACTATTATTAGCTTTAATCTACGTTATGACGATGCCTACTTTGTGCCTAATCCCCATATCTTTGAGGGCGAGTTTGTGGAGCAGACTGACCCCAATGCCGTGGCCTGGCATGGTTTGGAAGAGTTGCAACGTGCCAAAAGTAATGCGAACCACTGGCGTGCACTTTGCCAGGAAAATGGCATCAAGGATAATGCACAGTTTTGCATAACCATAGCAAGCTTCTTTGAGATTTTAAAGCAAAAATATGGTCACAGTTATGGCAAGCGCAACGAAGTGGATATATTGATTACTGGTTCGCGTCCACTTGTAGCAGCCGCCATTATTGAATTGCAGCAGATACGGAAACGTACACGTTGAAAAATTTACACACTTGAATTAAATTTAAAATGAGCTTCTTAAGAATATGTTTTCGTGCAATAAAATTTTAGAGAAAAAAAGTTAAAACAATCGCTTGAGCATGACTTTGATGGTTAGCAGTTTGCTAGCCTGGTTTGGTGCTCACTAGAAGCAAATCGGAGTACACGACTTCATGGAGTTCCGCTTTGATAGTAGAGAGTCCAGTGTTTGAACAATTCTGTACACGACATTAAACTTTATTCATTTAGATTAAAGATAACCCGATCGATCCATCAAATGCATTACCAAATGGCACGCCAAGTAATGTCCTTCGTATCTGTGTAGATCATGTGGAGCAAAAGTCAAGTACCAAGTTCCTGCTTACTAAGCCAATCGATTATGAGTTTTCGATAAATGATGCAATAGATAAACTGTCAGTATTGTGGTTGTAGCCAAACCTTCGGCAACAAAGCCTATATGAAAATTAAGCAATCTTATAAAATCCATGCCACTATATTAAGGTAATCACACTTTGGTGCTAGAGCGGCGGTGTAAAAACCCTCCACTTACATACTACTCCAAAAAAAGTCGTAAAGTTGATATTTTCCCAGCACTGACAAATTACTTAAGCGATATGTTTTGTCCAATAAGTTTTTACAAGAGATCTTGTAGGACCTAAAAAGGTTAATGTGTTAATACACAAAGCTTACTTAGCAATGTTGCGATTCAGTAAACTAATAACTTGTTTCAGCTGAAAGGATACCAAGTAGCAATTTCAGATTTTGACAAAATCCATAAAAGTATTGCTCCACCCAACGAATTGTAATTCTTAAAAGAATTATTTGTGAAGATCAATCCCGCAATACATAAGACATCCTAGTCTGTGCAGTTTTTAAGTGTTGGATAGTTTATTTGATGGCTATAAGTACTTAAAAATGTTGATTGCAAGGCTAAAACCCAGCGAATTGGTTAGCAAGGTTTCCGGTGGATTTTGGATACTTTTTTATAAACATTTTTATAAAGTATTCTAATTCAACATCATGTGGTCTTCGGTATCCTTCTCGCCTTTAAATCGCAACGTCGTTGGTTCGTTTCCAGCAGCGTTTGCCTAGCACTGGCATAGCTAGCAAATAAATAGACGCTTTTTGCCTGAATGAATCTATATTAATTCAAGACACTGCCATGCGGATTAGAATATAAACTGTAGGACCCTGTTCTCTGCGAACAGCTATTATTAGTAGTGATATCTGCATACTCCAAAGCGATAAATAGTCAAGGGAAATACATTTTTTTTGTAAATTCTACATTTTTGGCTGAGAATAACATATCCATTTTTCTGGTGTTGCCACAACGTCAGCGGTTTCAGGAGAAGTACTGCCGACATGAAGTTAAAGCGCAAATTGGCGGCAGTCAATCAATCTTGAGCTGCTTAACTGTGGAGATAACTTTCGCTTTTTAGAAATACCTGGAAGTAAAGTACATTATTTTTCTGAAGAGTGTGGTGAATTGTTGTGGTAAGAAAGCAAAAGCTCTACAATAGATCTCATAGTAAATTGAGCAGCAGATAACCATTCTAACGTTAAAAGGACCAAATACCCACGGAACTAGCTACTCTTCAAGTGCCAAGGTACAGATGACGACGAAAACGACTACAAACTACGACACTACTCACGATGAGAAGGAAAATCAAAACAGTTTGCATAATCCAGCTATAACCTGCTCTTGGACATCAATCAAATTGCTCTTCGAGACAGTTTTAAATTTGTTTGCTTTAAATTTAAATGTGAATATCTTGTTAAATCCTGGGCAAAGCATAGGTAACCGCAGTTTCAGCAACGAGCATATGGCCTATACCGGCTATGCGTCAGACGTCATACGCAATAACACCTGGACGCCTGGCATCATCATGATTTGTGGCCTTGGTTGTGCTGGCAAATTATGCAAACTTCGGGCAAGTCGAGTAAATCAAATGCAAACAGGCTGAGATGATGCCTTTGTGTTTGCCTGTTTGTGTGTGTGTGTGTGTGTGTATGGGCGCTTGTGTGTATGTGTGTGTGGCATATAGGCCGCTTTGGAAGGTGCTTAGCACGTATACGACGTGGTGACTCGACAGCTTTGTGTTTCCAATTAACCATTGTGACTTTCATGTTTTTAGCACTCTCACTCTACTTGCACCTGTTTCGCTCTCACTTAACACTCGCACTTTTGCTTTTGTGTGTGTGTGTGTGTGTGTGTGTGTAGTGTGTAGTATGTGTGTGTGTTGTGTTTGTGTAAAAGTTTATTTTGCGTACTAACCTTTACTTATGCCTTGCTAATGATTTTCTAGGGTCCAATATGCCGCCCTCCTTTGCCAGCCAAAGTCCTGGCGCCAATGAGAACAACTACACCAATGCGCGCAATCTTTCCCAGGACACACTCTGGCGTCTGCAGCTTGCCACACAAGGCAATGCTGCTGCACAGCAAATCTATGTAGAACGTCCGCCTTCATCTTTCAGCGATGCTTTGGCCAATTGTGTGGTGGACTACGCTGGTTATCCGGTACCACCGCCGCCGCACATAACCACCGTAACCAGCTCGTTGAGTCAACAGAGCTTCGTTGGGCAAACGCCACCGCATGAGATGTTGCAGGCGGCGCAACGTTATGGCACGCTGCGAAAAACCAAGCCGCTGCCGCCGCAGCGCATGGACAAACAGCAGCTGCAGCAGCAACAGCAGCAGCAGCAGCAGGCTGCCAAACAGCAACTGGGTAAGTGTGAAGATTGCATGTTGCAGTTGCAAGCATTTGACCGTTAGTCATGGCGATAAGCTGAGTTATGCAGCAGTCAGCTGCTGTCAAGCTGCTGGCCTGTACGAAATCAGTTTGATTGATTATGCACTTAAGTGGCCGGAGGAGCACAGAAGTTGCCAAGGATGCGAAGGGCCATCTCTGTTCTAAGCTTACAAACCAAACACACACACACAAATATATATATATATTATATATATATAAATAAAATGGAATGAAATAGAATACCACAATATAACAAGAAAATCTCTAAGCACAACTCTAAATGCACTGAGAGAAATACTTTGCGCAGCAAAACTTTAGGTCTTATGTGCAACACTGTACTGCAGATACATATTTCCGAGTGACTAGTAATCAAATCGGTGAATTTACATTTAGAAAAGTAAACTTTGAAAGTTGCATAATAGTTTTTATTTATAATGATTTGTTTAACAAAGTAGCTCAGTTTCAATATTTCAAAAAGTATTTGTTTAAAAAACTATTCACGTGTGGTGTCTGCAAAAGAATCCAGCACCACTGCAATCTCTGCCTGACCCTACGGTACTAATAAATTGTAAAAAATCATACCAACGTTATAAGCCTAAGGCAGAACCTTTAAAAATCCTCCAAAATTAGCTTATGCGTTTGTTTACCAGAACCAAAAGACCACCGCTGCACAGTGGTCCCAAAGGCTTAAAAGGCTGGCCAAAAATCGTTTCGTGAGTAGAAATGCTCGAAAATCACTTCAACAGGGTATTTCGGGTCTAGACATTCAAATCTGGTATCAAAATTAATAAAAAAAAATCGCGCTGTGGTGTAATAGGAGGAACTGTTATTAAAAATAGGCAGGGTACATTTTTCAAATTAAACTCAACGATAACGCGATTCAGATTTGAAATTCTGGCAAAGAACTCTAAGAGAAGCGAAGATATTCTATATAATGGAATACAAAAAATTTTTCACTTTTTTTTATAAAATAAGCAGCTTTCTTATTTCTGTTTTTAAATAACGTCCTTTTTTAATTTTTCTACACTTATGATTTGCGTAAAATATAAACATCTTTTACGTAAAATAATTTCTTGGGTGGTTTAAACTCAAACAAATTCACAGCTACCTTAAACTCATGCTTATCCTTAAATTGTAACCTACACATATTTTTAGAATTCAATGTTACCAATTTCATAAACAAAATCTAGATATGCAGTATGGTAGCGCATTTAAATAACTTTTTAAACTATTTAACAAAAGTACCAGCATTCTTTAACATTTCAAATTTGGCACGCAAAAATTTATCATCCAGCGCAAGACTTTGCTTTAAAAATGCAATAAATAGTTTAAAGACTAGAAGACTTGCAAAAGTGCTGTCTAATCAGAATATGACAAAAAGCAAAAAATTATGTTTTAAATTCCTACAAGTAATAAGGACAAGGTTATTATCCTGCAAAAAAATTCCGGTTGTTGACCATTTGGCTTTCCAAAAACCCTGTCCCAGACATCACTGATCTGGAGAAAATTAAAAAAAAACTATAATTCAGAAAAAATTAATGTATTTCTTCTTTATAGTTATAGACAGATTGTCTTCATACTTACAAATTTCGATTTAAAAAATATACGAGCTTCTAAACATTGTTTTTGGTATAAAAAAAATAAAAGGTTTAGAACAGTCGAAAGATTTTTCGTTTCCTTTTTTTATTTCTAATTTGTAGAAAAACAGCAAAAATAAAAAATTTGATAAAAAATTATAACAATAATCAAAAAATTAAATATTTCTAAATATAAACATATATTGATTTTTTTAAGAACTTGCATTTTGTGTTTTTTTGTAATTTAATATTCTTACATTGAAGCAAAGAATTTAGAGAAGCGTTTTTGTACATAAATTAAAATTAAAATGAAATTTCGATGTTCAAAAATTTTAAAGAGTTATTTTTCAAATATTTTATTTATATTTTTCCTAGTCAAGTAAACTATTTAAATAGCGACGTTATTTAAAATTCGTATATTTAATTTAGATTATTTTGTAAATCAAAAAATATCCATATTTTTTATGACCAAAAATTATATATCTCTTTAATAAATAATTTCTGCCAAGATAAGAATTGAATTAATAAAGGGTGTTTTTTATTAGAAGTATAAATCTTTAAATTGCAATAAAACAACAATTGACATCAATTTTATTTATCCGAAAGAGAAACTTGTGCCATTACATTTTAAATATGATTTCTGGCCACGGTTGGCTCGGATGTTGTTCGATTTCCGATGACAATAATTCGGCGAATGTTGTTGTAGCCCCACAGAAAGTAGTCTATCGGTGGTAAATCACAAGATCTTGGAGGCCACTTCAGTTCCAAAACGTAAAATTAGGAGAATACCAAACGTGTCTTTCAATTAATCGATTGTGGCACGAGCTGTTGCGCCGTCTTGTTGGAACCACAGCTCCTAGACATCAAAGTTGTGCAAATCAGGAATGAAAAAGTTAGTAATCATAGCTCTATACCGATCAGCATTGACTTGTACGTTCTGGCCATCATCGTTTTTGAAGAAGTACGCACCAATGATTCCACCAGCCCATAAAGCCCACCAAACAGTTGTTCTGGATGTTCATTATTAGGTTCACTCCAAATGCGTCAATTTGGTTTGTTGAAGTAGCCATTCAACCAGAAGTGCGCCTCATCGCTAAACAAAATTCTCTAATGAAAATCGGGAACAACGGCAATCTCGTTTTGGGCGATATACGCACTATTTGCAAGCGTTGTTCAAGCGTGAGTCCATTCATGGATTGCCAAACCAAACGTAGAATAAATCACATGACAGCTGTTAAATCGGGCGCAATTTTGAACAGTACTCCCAACTTAAAGTTCTATATTTCGATCAAACACACTATAAGAATATGAAATACATTTTTTTTTAAATTGTAATTCATGTGCAACGATATGCCCGAAAAGTTTTATTTTTCAACAGATTTTAAATTGATTAATTTCTTTACATATAAGAAAAAAAACTAAAAAATTAAATGGCTTTGTATTAAATACTTGAACTACCAAGTTTTCTTGTAAAACGATTAAAAAATAACTACAATATTTTAGTCAAAAATACTCTCACAGCTTTGTAGCCAAATTCGAAGAAGTAAAAAAAGATAATGTTGTTTAATAAAAATGAAATAAATCTGGTCATATTTGCAAGCGTTGTTCAAGCGTGAGTCCATTCATGGATTGCCAAACCAGACGTAGAATAAATCACATGACAGCTCTTAAATCGGGCGCAATTTTGAGCAGTACTCCCAACTTAAAGTTCTATATTTCGAAAAAACACCTTATAGGAAGGTGAAATACAGTTCAAATATCCCCAAAAAGTTGTTATTTTTCAACAGATTTTAAATTGATTAATTTCTTTACATATAAGAAAAAAAACTAAAAAATTAAATGGCTTTGTATTAAATACTTGAACCACCAAGTTTTCTTTTAAAACGATTAAAAAAAAACACAATATTTTAGTCAAAAATACTCTCACAGCTTTGTAGCCAAATTTGAAGAAGTAAAAAAAGATAATGTTGTATAATAAAAATGAAATAAATCTGGTCATATGTGCATTGGCTGCAAATCCCCATGTGCTGAACAAATATAAATATAAAATATAAAAAATTGAATTTATTGATTGAATGTAGCGCAATCTCTTATTACTTTTTTGTTGGCTACCAAAAACGAGTGAGTTTTTATAGAAATTATAATACGCCCGAAAGCTCTTTAAGCCAACACTTTCACATGCTGCGCCCCACATATATGATAAATATAAAAAATTGTACTGCAAATGTAATTCTTTGGTGTATAAAGCTTTCATTAAGAGCTAGTTTATCTATTTAGCAAGTAGCATATTTTTGATAAAAAATAAAAATACAAGAAATGATTGCAAATCGGGTTAGACTTATCTTATCTTATCCTCAAGTAGTTGCAGTTCCCTCTTTCGTTCAGTGTTCAAGGAGCAGCAGCAAACGGCAGTAGCTGTAATATCTCAGACAATGCCAACGACAAGCACGACAAGGATTTTGTGCAGGATGTGTACAATTTGCATTTGTATCCTTTTATGCATGAACAGCAGGCAGACAGCAAGGCAGCCATTGCTCTTGGCTCGCTTACAAACAACCATTAGGTATACGCACACACACAGACGCACACACAACCCAACACACACACACTCCCATACAGAATATAGAACATATAAATGCATACACTTATGTATAAAATACACCGATAAATGTACATAAAATAGTCAGTTCTACCCCTCCGACTTTACCCCGACCGCATATATCAAAAACAACAAATCGCTCTAAGCGACAACTATCGTAGAGCAGGACCAACTCGAACCACAACAACATCCACTGCAGAATCACCCAACTGCAAGAATAACAACAAAAAGGAGCACCCTATATTCACTTTAAGCACTTGCATAATACAATAACAACAATAACATAACAATAAAAACAACAACAACAGCAGCAAGACATGTGTGCATCGATTGCAGTGAGTTCGATTGGTGAATACACTTCCTTCCACATTTCACCAAATATGCGTGATATTCGCTTTCGAAATGCAATTGTTTGCAAAAACGTGAAATCATAACAGATTACAAATAATTTATTTGGGCGCTAAGTTCGTTCAAAATAAAGTTAATATAAAAATTGTTTTAAAATTAAATATAAACATTTTTTTAACTAAATCCACAATTTGTGAAAATAACTGAATTTCATTAAAATTAGCTAAAAAATCTGTAACAAAATTTACGCGGTTATAGCCCGTTGGACTCTCAAAAAAAGTTTCTAATTATGTTCCAATATATTTTAAGCTTGGAAAAAATAAAATAAATTTATTCGTGTTGACTATGATCGTTGGTAGAAAGGCGGAGCGTGGAGATTTATAGCTGCTCGAGGAGAATAGCCAAAATCGTTTTGCAGGGTGAAATAGAACCACCAACTTTCCGAGTCTACTAGCACTACGCTAAACTTTGGAAAATATTTCGCATTACCAAACGTTTCTTTTTTAAGGATCTTCGCTTTTGATAAATTCGAAAAAGGAACAACGAAACTTTGAAAAATATTTCTCATTACCCGAAGTTTCTGTTATGAGGATTTCACTTCCGAAGTAATTTTTATTATTAAATAATTTTAACTATCAGAATCGTCAGCTTCTTAACTGTATTCCATAAATTCGAAAAAGGAACAACAAAACTTTGACATATATTTCTCATTACCAAAGGTTTCTGTTCTGAGGATCTTTTTTATTTTTAATCCAAAAAAATTATTGCAGAGAAGATAAAATATTGAACAAACGCGAACATGTTGTTTTATACCTAAAGCGGTTTATGTCGATTTCTAAAGAGAAATATCAGATGCAATATAAATAACTTTGACATTTTGGAAATTGGACTTATTGTGGTGAAAGTAAAGGGAATTAAATAATTTGAAACAGATAAATCAAATCAATTATTATTTATTTATGGGAAAAACAGTCACTACAATGGACTGGCATAAAAATAATTTTAAAAAATAGAACAGAGAATATTAAAATTCAATCTGCATCTGTCTCAAAACAAATATTTCCCAAAGACTTAGATCTAGAATAGCCAAAGGCGGAAAGAGCTTTACTCTTTAAGATTACGAAACTTTAATACAATAAAGAGCACAATTAAATCTAAAAAGGAACTTCTTTTTGCAATAAATTACAAAATATAAATAATATTTTTTGAAGTTTTCGCTGTCTCTAGCCTTTTAAGCATAAGAACTATTCTCTGTATTTTGTGTAAATCATGAATTCATTTTTTAGGACTTCATTTAAGAAGAATGTAAAAAGAGTATAATCAAATAATCCTGAAGTATAGAGACTGTACTTGTATGCTTCAGAGCATCGAAAAAATTAAAATACTTCACGTCGATTCCATACAAAATAATAGATATCTTTGTTGCATAAATGCATTTTTTTAACCTTTTTTGTTGTTTTTTTTTATTTTGACTGAATTATGATAAATTATTTTATAGAACTATTGACTTGGCGATGCAAAATCTCTTAACTTGATTTGTTGAAAAGAAAAAAAGGTATATATATCAATGTTGATTAGCTCGTCAAAACGTTAGGTTATTCATTCGTTTAATGATTCCAAAAATTCTTTCATAGAAAAAGAGACAAGTATACAAAAAAACTATAAAGTAGTGGTTCCACGAATCCTAGATATTTCTGAAATAGGACGAAAAATAGTATCCCAGCGTAATTAAACTTACAATCGACCAAAACTCACTCTCTCTCTCTAAGTCAGAAGTACATTACCAACCTATACAAATACCCCATGTACCCTATGCGAAATTATAGTGTATAAATACTAACTGAAAAATACCAAAACAAACTGAAACTGAATACATAACACAGCACGAAAAATGTAAAATGCAAGAGCAAAAATATTTTACAAAATCAAAATCAAACAATGCTTGCAGCTATAAGTGAAGTGAATCACTAAGCGAACCACCATCACATCATGGCCATAAAAAC
Source organism: Chymomyza procnemis (assembly GCA_035046065.1). Lineage (NCBI taxonomy): Eukaryota > Metazoa > Arthropoda > Insecta > Diptera > Drosophilidae > Chymomyza > Chymomyza procnemis. The sequence goes on from JAWNOJ010000024.1 coordinate 13,316,634, forward strand.
GATGAATCCACTGAAGTGGCATGCAACGTTGCCAGCAGACCAGTCCACCAACAAACCAGCAACAACAACAAACACAACATGCGGGCCAAAATGAAGCTGCATGCACAATGCTTGTTTTATTCAAAAATGGCAGCTGAAAAAAATGTTTCCGGTGGCGCCCTCTATACATGTATTCATGTATGTGCCATATAGAGGTATTTATGTAGTATCCCTACCAGACACATTTTTTTGGAGAACAATGCAAATCAATGTTTGTGTCAGTCTTCAATAGAATTGGTATGCCAAAGCGGAACAAGGTGTAGGCGTCAATTATGTATAAATATTCGAAAAGAAAATCATCGATAAATTGACAAGAGGAAATAGAAATTTCTTAAAATATTTGTAAAAAATTTCATTTTTAATAAATGAATTTATTTTGAAAGTCTATAGAAGAATTTTAAGAAAATTTTTAGCAATTCAGAGAGCATATATAATGTTTGCTTTTAAAATTTTAATATAAAGTAAAACACTGCGCTTAATCGATTACAAGTACGCCATTACTTCAAATTGAAAGGTATTAAAGTAATAATCGATATACAAATTGATTAATTTCTGCCGATTAAAAAGCAATGTCATTAATATCGCAATTAATACTATTGTGCGGCCATAAGTATATTCATCCTTAACGCTCCTCTGACTGATGGTATTGGTAATGCAGCATACGAGACGTATGAGTGATTTTCTGCATTGTCCTTATTGTGTTTTCGATTGTTCAACACTGGACAGCGCGATGCATTATTTTTAAGCAAAAAATGCAGCTGCACTGAAAGCAGCAACTTATTTGTTGTGAAGAGATTTGAATATATGTGAGAGGTTCCATGGGGAAATAATTTAAATAAGTTAAGAGACTTTTGTATTTGTTATATTAGTCAGGACTACTTCATATAGTCAGTCCACCGAACATGGGCTTGCGAAACGTCGATCTACTTTTACTCACCTTTTAGAACTTTCGTCTTTTATTAATAATTGTTTTACAAAATAAAAGCAAACTGATGTTGTATATACTGACTTCAGTAAAAAATTTTACTCTGTAAACCACAGACTTCTCCTTTTTAAACTGTTACGTTTGGGTTTCATATGGTATTTTAAAATCTTTATCATCTTATATCATACCGAGTTGAGAAGTCAATTTCAAAGGGCTGTGAATCTAAAATAAAACTTAAGTCACGTCACCACAAGTTAGCCACCAAGATCCTCTGCTTTTTAACTTATTTTTAAATGGTCTTCATCAAGTTATCTCCCACTCTTGCATTCATTTGTCTACAGATGACGTAATACTTTGTATGATCTACAATGCGACAAGTAAAAGCTTACTTTTACAAAATGATGTTGAAAGCAGGCAGCTATAATGTATCAGACACAAGCTGTCTTTTGAAGTATCAAAATTACATATTTTGACGTTTTACTCCTGAGATACTTTTACCTTGGAACGCATCCACGCTTTGTGCGAACTTGGTGTTTTGTTTGATCACAAACTTAACTTTAAAAAAACATAATTGTAAATAGAGTTATAGAAGGTTCCTGCATTTTTGTAGCGGTGGTCCAAACAGTTTGATTACTCTTATAAAGGGTGATTTTTTTTCGAGGAATAGAACTCAAAGTTAAGTGATTGTTAAGTGATTTATTCTCAGTTTGGTTTGGCAATTAATTGATCATAAATAGTGCAATTTTATTTCTAAAATAATGGGTCTGTGCCGAACACAAATCGCGCACTACGTCATCAAAGCAGTTAGTTCGTTTAATAGACCGTTTTCGCAAAAACGTGGGTTTTCTGGATTGTCGAGATTGCCGTTGTTCCCGATTTTCATAAGCGAACTTTGTTTAGCGATACTTCTTTAAAAACGATGACAGCCAGAACGTTACGTGGTGATCGGTATAGAGCCATGATGACAAACTTTTTATTCCTGAATTGAACAACCATGATATCATTGAGCTGCGGTTGCAACAAGACGGCGCAACATGTCACACAGCTCGTGCCACAATTGATTTGAAATTTCATGTCTTAGACCAGCGAATTGGCTTCCAATATCTTGGGATTTCCCATGCTAGACTACTTTCAATGGCGCTATCTACAACATGTATGTTTCACTTGTCCAAAGAAATCTGCTATATTACTTCTGCGTTTTGGATCCCGCAATACCACCACTAACAGGAATGATTGCGTCTGTGTAAAACTTATTTTTAAATTTAGCTCTTCGTGGCATAAAATGGGTTCCTAACATTCGACTCTTCTAGTAGACTTCGCTTTTAAAATACCCTACTCTAAAAATCTTAGATAATGCCACGGCATGTTACTTCTGCAGAAGTTCTTCCTCCAGTTCATTGGCTCTAACACTTCTTAGCAATGTTTCTTCTGTCATTCTATCCACAGTAACTTGTAGTTTTCGATCTCCAGCACTACCATTGAATCTACAACAATTATGCATTGCACGATGCTTTTCGTATCTTACATGCGAACTTATAATAATCTTTTCGAATTCGTCTCCTTCGAAAGGGAGGAACTAACTATAATAACCTTTACATATTCTTCAATTTCGAAAGTTCTATTCAATTTATCTCTCTCCATCTTAACTCCTCCTAATTTGCTACATCTAGCAATTTTGACCAATCTTTCAGTAGGTATCCCCACTTGGTTAAGCGTGATCTTTAGGCAGCTTTTGTTAAGAAATGTCTAAACTATGAAGTTACTTCCCGTTTCCAACTTTTACATTGTAAATCCAAGTTCTTAGCCCTCCCTAGCTGTGAGGCGGTCCATTCCTATAAGAAATTCTTACATCAGTTTATGGTTGCGGATTAGTTTCAATACAGTAATTTCCTCGCTCTAATTTAATAATTCCTAACTGGACTAACTTATATCCAGAAATTAATAATAAACAAATAGTAATTAACATACTATAGATACGATCTACTATGTGGGCAAGTCCAACATCGGGAAGAACCTCAAGAGCCTACAATTTCCAAAAGCCACACAATAATCAGCTGACAACCAAATAGGTGAAAAACAGTCAACAACGCTCTCAACCTAATCGGTTCCAACCACCTGATGTGCCATTCTGCCCTTCCTAGATATAAATAATTTTTGTACCCTCGCCCCTCCAAATCAACATAAATATTTTCTTTAAGTACCGCCTCCTGGGCAGATGTAAATAAAGATAATATAAAATATAAATAGATCTCAGGCGAATAATCAATGTAATAAAACCTTGACATTTGCAGCTAAAAATAATGGACTAGAAGATATGATATGGAAGTAATTTACACAATAAACTGGACTTGGCGTTAGTTAGGATGTGCTTAGTGAATCTGAAAATTCCGCATGCCTTGCGCAGGGTCCCGTTCTCTATACGCTAGAGATCTAAGATCTAAGCCTTTGTCATCTAGTTTTCTTTAAATTTGAACATAAATTACAGGTGAAATTCGCCATTAAAATCAAAAGAAAAAATAAAATTTACTATTTTTTTAAAGCGAATTTAATTAGGAGAGATTCAATCAAGATTATATATCGAAATTGTTTTAAAATTAAATGAAGTCAGATACACATTTAAACGGTAAACTTTGTCAGTAAGTAACGCAATTCAGCATTCTGACGACGCAGTTTAAGAACATCCTCCTGCCGCTGCTTGCGTTGCTTAAGGACATCCACAAAATGATTAAGTCCATGTGCTATGGTGCGCCACATTAATTGCATGTGTTCTGGATAACAGACATAGAACTTGCGCCAGAATTCACGTATCATATCTTCCTCCATGCGTATATAGTTCGAAGCAGGATCTATAACGAATTTATCGCCATATTCACGTGCATTGAAAGCCTTCGAGTAATCGGAGAGCGCATGTACTACCAACTTCTTATCGATATATTGTATATGATTATCGCATTGTTTTTTCTCGTATTTAAAAGCTTTTGTGGTTTCCAGCTGCGCCTTACGCTCGGCTTCTTCTTGTGCGCTTAACTTACGATAACGTTTATCCTGCGTACCTGGCATATAGATCTCGGCCATGCGGCGAAAATCAAAACCACTGGGATTGCAATTGGGACAATAGGTGTAGGGCTCAAAGGCCTTGGCCAGCTCCTGCAGATCGAGCACATGCCGCACACGTAACGATGAGAATATGCTGTCCACACGCACAAGAATCTGATTCTTGTCATTATGAGCACCCAGCAATGAAGCTATAGCATCTTCCATTAGAAAATCGGCACGATCTGCTAATCTACGAAATATATTCCGCAACATACGACGATCCTTAGCCTCCAAACTCTTTAAATCGGGTGTACGTGACTGTTCAGGGTTCTGATCTTTCTTATATGGTCCAATTATATTCTTGAGATCATGTGGTGGTTTCTCCCATTTAATCATTAGCTGCTGTTCATGCAAAATGCGATCAACTTCATAGATGGTTTTTATATGCACCATTACCTCATTGTAATACATATCCCAAACTTTATTAAACTTGGATCTATTACTCAGGCGCGTCAAGTACGAATGCCACTCCAAGTTGCCCAGCGAGCCATGCAGCTCTTCGACTTCTTTGGCCAATTTCTTGAGTGCACGTTTGCCGGAGACTTTGATTTCTTTATAGGTATGTCTCAAGGTGCAAGCGTGCTCATAGTTCTTGGCCAGACGACGCTTAATTTGATTAAGTATAATAATATTCTCATCGTTACGTCGTTGCAACACCTGGTAGTTATAATCCAATTTTTCCGAGTTCATAAGCGTTACATCGCGCGCCTTACGCAGCTCCAATTCTAGACGCTCCACCTCCTTGTCCAATCGCACGCGTATTAGCTTGGTCATTTCCTCCTGTTCCTCGCTGCAGGTGGTTGTATGTAGCGAATAGAACAGCTCACGTGTGCGCACCTTCTCCGTTTGATTATGTATGGCCGTATTCATGTTTTCGAAGAACTGACGCCATTTCTGCTCACACGTTAGACCAAATAGTTCACTCTCATCTTCGACCGTATCACGCAGTATGTCCAACTGTTGATTAAAAGTTTGCTGTAGCACTTCCACCTGATGATCGACGCGTTCCACCAAACAGCACAAGTCGGCCGCTTGACATTGCCTATCATGCTCATATTTGGCATCCATGCGTTGTATTTCCTGCTGACACTCCTCAATCATTGCATCTTTGTTTTTAAGTATTTCGGCAATACGTTTCTTTTGCGACTCCATTTGCTCCCACAGCTCCATGGGCTCATTTATGTCACCCAGCTCAGTCCAGCGATCTTTTATATTCTGCAACTGTGCCATCACTAAATTGCCTTCGCGTTTGAACTTATCACTCATGACTTTTTGTCTTGCAGTCTCAAATTTGCGGCGATCCACTTCACGTCGCTCATTGGCCACATGTATATTCGTAACCAACTCAGTGCCAAATTCTATAAGCTCTCCCAAACGCCTATCAGACTTTTCCAGCTGATTTACAAGTTGATTGGAGTTTTCTCGGGTGCGATGCCAAAAGCATTTTGGCACCTCCTTAACCTTGTCACGCAGTGACTTGAGCACATTAATACTCATTTCATCGAGCTGCGTAATCGTGGGCTCACAGCTCTTGTTAGAGTATAGCTCATCTATATGTCCTGGAAAGGATGTCCAGCTGTCCGCATGTTTGCCATACACCAGCACTTCCATATTTTCCTCTATGTCCACTTTCTTTGTACCCGGTACGCCCGGGGCATTGGTATACGCCTTGCTACCACCACTCTTCATGATTGTGGTTTATGCAACTTTATAAAATAAAAAGTATATATATTTAATTTTTATATATTTCGAAACAGCTACCTCGGACGAGATTACAAATAAAATTCTATACTTTGAACTGTATTCACAGAGACTACTGGAAAGCATTTCAGTTTTGTTTGTTGTTAGAGTTTGTTCGATATGCCAGTGTTGCCTGACAACCCCTGCGGGCCTTGGCAACGCTGTGCATAAGCAGCTGTTACACATATCCTGACTGACCAGTATTTTGAACACAAAAATAAGCTGAGAGGGTAGTTTTTTAAGAGCTTACTAATTTCAATTTTGAAATAAAAACATTTTAAACATAATTGAAGTTCCGTCTTTAGGAAATAAATTTCTTAAAAAAGTCTAAGCGTTTGAAAAAAACTTAAAATCTTCCAATTGTCATAAATTATAAAAAATCTACAGAAAACGTAGAAATACAGCGAATTTTAATTTTCAAGGTCTAATTCGAAACAGTGCTTGGAAATTGAGAAAAAGTTTCTAATATTGAAAAAGATGTAGATATCAAAATAGTAGTACAGCAAATGTTGTGCCAAGAACGGTGTTCTAGTCATTTTGATCAAATATGGAAAAACTTTAAATCATTCAAGTGCCAAATATGGTAAGAGAATTACAGAAAACATAGAAATATAGCTAATTTAGGAACAAGACTAAATTGTTTCTCCGATTGGATCGGTGGGTTGGAAATGGTGAAAAACTTCCGATTGCCGAAAATTATGGTGGCAACGTACTCGCCTCTAAAACTAAAGTTTGATGATTTGACTATACTTTACAGCATTGTTGCATTTGCCTAGCTGTGGCATAGCTCATAAAAAAAACGGCTAAGTCTCTATTAATTAAGGACTCCGCTATTCCAATTAGGCCATAATCTAAGTATAGATATCATGAAGCTGCGTCTTAACATATTTATTTTTTTTGTATTTTAACCGAAAATACATGTAACGCTTAGAAGGAAAAGCCTGAGAGTCCACAAAGTTATCGAAAGTATAATCAGCATGACTGAAGAAATTGATAAATATATTGGGTTGCTCAAAAAGTAATTTCGGATTTTTTAAAATAAAGTAAATACATTTTTAATAAAACTTAGAATGAACTTTGATCAAATACATAATTGTCATTTTGTTCGATAACCTTTTGCCATCTTCCTGGCAAATTGAGTATTCCACGCTCATAGAACTTCTGGCCTTTATCTGCAAAAAACTGAACCAAGTGCGATTTTATAGCCTCATCATTGCCGAAAGTTTTACCATTTAAGGAGTTCTGCAAATATCGAAATAAATGGTAGTCTGATGGTGCAAGGTCAGGGCTATATGGAGAAAGCATCAAAAGTTCCCAGCCAAGTTCTCTCAGATTTTGGCGAGTGACCAAGGATGTGTGCGGTCTAGCGTTGGCCTGGTGGCATATGACACCTTTACGATTGACAAATTCTGGTCGCTTCTCCTTGATGGCTGTATTCAATTTGTCCAATTGTTTACAGTAAACATCCAAATTAATCGTTTGGTTCCCTGGAAGCAGCTCAAAATATACCACACCCTAACAATCCCACCAAACAGACAGCATAACCTTCTTTTGGTGGATATCAGCCTTTGAAATGGTTTGAGCTGGTTCACCATGCTTGGACCATGATCGTTTTCAATTAACGTTGTTGTAAACAATCCATTTTTCATCTCCAGTTATGATTCGTTTTAAAAACGGATCAAATTCATTGCGTTTAAGGTGCATATCACAAGCGTTGATTCGGTTTGTTAAATGAATTTTTTTCAATACATGTGGTACCCAAATATCAAGCTTCTTCACCATTCCAAGACTTTTTATATGATAATGAATGGTTGATTTTGGTATATTTAACTTATCTCCTATCTCACGCTCAGTTACATGACGATCCAATTCGATTAATGCTTTGATTTGGTCATTATCAACTTAATTTGGCCGACCTGAACGTGGCTCATATTTAAGTGAAAAATCTCCAGAACGGAATTTGCGAAACCAATTTTGACACTGTCTTCCTTTTAAGGCTTTATCACCATACACATCTCGTAACTTTTTAGCAACCTGCTCCGCGTTTTTTCCTTTACGGAAAAAATAAAGTAAAATATGACGAAAAATCTCCTTTGCGGGCTCCATATTAAAATTGACGCCAAACAAACGAATGTCAACAAAATTTCGCGCACTTTTTTTCTAAAGCAAGCTAAAAGTAACAGCTGATAACTGACAGAAGAAAGAATGCAATTACAGAGTCACAAGCCGTTGAAAAAATTGGTCAACGCCGACTATATGAAAAATCCGCAATTACTTTTTGAGCAACCCAATATATCCATCTGTGCGTTTGTTGAATGCCTAGACCTCTGAGATTATAAGTAGCCAGTTTTTCAGTAACTATTGAATGGTACTTAGCTCTAATTCTCTAGCGATAAATATATCGCTGAGTTACCATAGAACAAATTGGTCAAAAATTTCGACGCTGCATCAAATTGATACCATAGCGCCAGTAGCGCCAGCGGTCGGAAGTTGCTTACACTTCGAGTGCCGGACCCATATATATCGCAATAGCTGCACGCATGGTTATGTGGCATATGAGATAAATTCTGACATGCCAAAGAGATCACAATCTACCTATTTGCTCAGACATTTTCAATAAGGATTAAAACAAAACAAACAGCTTTACAGGAATAACACATTCCACACTTTTTCGCACAATATTTCAGGGATACGAATGCGTTTCATGCCACACGTGACGCTGCAACAGAAGCAAACGTGATTTGAAATTTTTGCCATTGCTTTGACTTGTTTCGGTTTTTGGACTCGTCAAATGAAATTGTTTGCGATAAAACTACAAAAATCAAACAAACAAACGCAAAAGCGTGGCATACTTTCCAGCGCAAGCAAAACCCAATGACCGCGCAAATTGCGCCAAAGAGTAGCAAAAACATCACCCATACGCCGCGTGGGGCTTAAGAGACTAAGAGAGAGAGAGAGAGAGTAGATGCAGCCAACAAATATTGCGCTTTAAAGCTGCAACTAAGAGCACTTCAATTGCAAACTCTTTTATGTTGTTTTTGTTGCTCGCTGGCATGCCAAAGACATAAACACAAAAAGACAAAGAGAGCAAAACAGAGCAAAGAAACGCCAACTGCCAACTGAGCACTGTGGTGCATCTTCATCTGCAGCAAAACGCACTGCCACTGGCCCCCTTGGCATGCATTGATTGTGCTCTCTTTCTCTCTTTCGTTCTTTTGATATTTTTTTTTTCACTCTTTTTTGCACTCTTTTTGTCTTTATTATAGCCAAGTTGTAGAAGAAGTTAACATTTTTGCCTTTGATTTTACGCTGTTTTTGTTTTTAGTTATTTTTTGGCTGATTGTTTATTGTGGCCCAAAGACTGTTGTTGTTTCTATTGCCATTGTCGTTGTTGTTGTTGTTGTTGTTGTTGTTGTTGTTGACTACTTGACTTTTGCTTTGTGTGTTTGTTCTAATTGGAATGTTTTCTATGGCCAAACTGCATTGCGCTAAGCCGATTAGAAGCAGTTTATAATGAATGGCAAATATGCTGCAACAATGCAGCAGCTGCCATTGGCGTGGTCAATTGGTTTGCTTTAAAGCGAAAATGCTTCAGCAAAGGGTAATTGGTTGCCTTAAATTTATATTTAATATTTATTGAAAATGGCTAATACTGAAAAATTTATTTTTTCTATGCTGCGCTTGTTTCAAAATTAATATATATAAGTGCTGTGTGCCGCGGTAGCCACGGTAGGTCGTCGGTACGATTTCGACCTGTAGCACTGCTACAGTTAGACGCCATTTGCTTAAGTAAATCCCTAATAATTTTACGCTTTCCAATGCAATTATAAGCTGTAAGTTGTGTTCGACTTGGCTAATTCTTAGAGGATGGACCTTCTTCAAATTGTCTTGGGTCGTCCGATCCGTTTACTGCCTTTGGGATTCCAGTCAAGTGCCAAACTGACAATACTGCTTGGATTCCTTCTGAGAGCATGCCCAATACATGTTCATTTTTTCAGCCTTATTCGAAAGTGTATAGGGGGCTCACCTGTAACACGCAACATTGGGCATAAATTCCTCATGCATTTGTTGCTGAAGACTTGCAGTCTCTGTGTCATCTTTTTGATGGTAAGCAATGTCTCACTACCATATAGTGTGGGCTTTACACACATTATTTTAGATCCGGAGCTTTGTTCATCTGCTTATTTATTTGTTGTTCCACCTGCGGTAGAGTCTCCCAAATGTTGATCGAGCTTTGCCAAGTCGGTTTGTAACGTCATCATCCACGCCGCCATTGTTGGAGATGATAGTGCCAAGGTATAGGAAACTGATGACAAACTAAATTACGTTCCCATAGATGGTAATGTTCCCTTGGCTGGAGTGGTTGAAACGCATTGCCTTGGATTTGGTTACGTTTTTTTCAAGTTTGACTTTGATGGCTAGTCTGGTGAAGTCTTCAGTTTTCAGAAGTCGTCTGCATAATCCAAGCCCTCAGGGTGTCTGGTATAATTTATCGCAACTGGGATACAAACAACTGGCATATCGCCTTAAAAAATCCAAAAGATCACAATGACTGACTGTGTGATGCAAATTGGCTTCATCGGTCAAAAAAAAGTAAAAAATTAACAAATTCTTTTGCTTAAGAAAATATTTCTTTTTAACGATCCACCCCATCTACATGTTAGCGTATTTCCGCAAAACAAATATTATTCCCTCTAACTATCCATCATCTTTTTTGATAACTGTTCGCAGAGAAAAAGGAGCTACAATTTATACACGAAATCGAACGGCAGTAAGATAATTAATAAATGTTTACCCAGGTCAATGTAGGAATGAAGTCAATGGATATTGTACAATCAATAGCGGCGGAGGTCCTCTTCTATTCTGTCCCTATAATCCACCAAACAGAGGGTATAAAAAAATTTTAACCAAAGAAAACTTGATTTCATCAAACATTGTAAAAAATATATAAAGGTCGGTAGGTCGGTAGGCCGATAATTCGATTCCACACAGCAACATTTGGTGCATTTGCCTACCAGTGGTATGGCTAGCAAATAGACGCTATTTACCTTAGAAAATCACCCTATGCTCTACCTTTGGAGCGATTAAGGGGATATATATATATAAATTATTAAACCAGCCAAAATCCCAAATTCGAACTGTTAGAACTATTAAAAGAAAATATTCCACTAAGATTAGGTTGCAATTCCTTGAGGTTTTCGGAATAAGAATGCTGGTTTTCAGCATTGTTTAAAATAAAGTTAAGCGAAGAAAAATTTACAATCTTATTTTTCCGCTTCGAATTCAACCGACAATTGACTCACCCTATACAAGCAGAATATAGTTTAAACATAAAGCGCCTTTTCTTTGATTCTCAATTCCCCACGAGAAGTTTACATAAAGTGCCTTTAAGCCCGCCTAAGCAAAAAATCAGACTTCATTATCTACGCGAGTAAGGACACAAACACAAAGGTTAACTGCTTCGTGGAACAGCTAAGATAACCTTCAATCTTTAACCTAGAAATAATCGTTGGAATTAATGCGCTACGCACGTGTAAACAGATTGACCTAGGTCTATGTTAATTTTAATGTCGTTGTAATTTTAAACGTTTTATTTCTAAACAAGACACAAAAAAAATGCAAACGAGCCTTTAAGTGATGCAGCAGCTATTACCAATTTCTCTTGAGAAAAAAAAGTATATCCAAATTCCAATGGCTTGCCAGCTTTTGTTTTCCAAAGTAAAAATATGCTCCACAACATAAACCCATAGCGGATCGTTAACAGTTCAACAAACACTCATTCCAGCTAACAAAATCGGGCCATAAATTATGCTACCGACTCTCTCTCTCTCTTTCTCTCGCTCTTCACTAACAAAATGCCAACAATTTTCGACAAATTTTTCGTGAAAAATATTTACATACACACACACATCCATGTACATATAAAAAATACATTTTTACGTAATAAATTTATTTTAATTACAACGCCCCGAAAGTGCGGTGGGCGGCTGTGGGATGTGTGGGCGTTGTTGCCTCGTGGCTATCAGTGTTGTTGGCGCTGCTGCTGCCACTGCTTTTGGGGATATGGGGTTTCGTTGCCACTGCCTCTGGTAGTGCTCTATAATGAATGCGTTGCAATTAAATGAAATATTCATAGGCAGAAATGAGAGCATACACTGACAACAGTCAGTGGCGTTGCAGAAGGAGTACAAGCAGGCTTGACAAGGTGGGTCATGGTGACAAGGTACACGGTGGCGCTGGGAGTGTGGCAGCAGCAACATACCTGCGGCCAAGCATGTTTTATGAGCGCAGCCAAACGGGAAGCGCACATTAACCGGGGCGTTTAAAACAACAACAATAACAATAACAACTACAATGAGCGAGTGGGGGGGTAAAGCAGCAGCAGGCAGAATGAGTAGCCAGGAAGTAAGAGGAAACGAGCCGGGCAGATAGCACTTGAGCTTGTTAATTATGGCGTAAATGTGAACTACCGCACCATGGCTCTTCCCCGAACATACACACTCCAACTAACTCCATCTCTCTTCCTCGCTCTCTGTTGTTGCTGTAATTGTAAACGTGTGTGTAGGTGTGTGTAGGTGTGTGTAGGGATGTGTGTGTGCTGGTGTGTAATGCATCTTTCAAACAATTTACCAATTTTGGCCCAATACCGCCCCATTATGTTACTGAACACAACATGACTCGAGTGCTGCTGGAGATGTGCACGGGCCTTGACATTAGCCGTGACACATGAACTATAAGATAAGTCCAAGCACTCGATATGGTGAAATTTGTACTTAGTGTGCATGACAATACAATATCCGATTGTTATGGCGATACATAGATCTATATAGCCGGGTGCGGTAAAAAAAAAAACTACGTGAATTGATATTGGGAATTGGTGTTGTTAGTGTGGCAGCAAACTCGCCTCAAAGTGGTTCTATTCTATTCTGCTATGATGCATTTGCCTAGCACTCGTGTAGCTAGCAAATAGATGACGTTTGCCTAAGACAGCTCCGTTCCGATTCAACTATAAACTATAGTTCCCTGTTTACTTCGAAAAGCTATAAATAGAGACACCTCAACGTTCCTCGTGTCAGTAAAGTCAAGTGATAACAAATTTTTTATTTTAATGGATGTGATTGCTGTTCTCGCTGCTGTTAAGTTAATAGTTGGTGTTAGTGGGGATCTAAGGCTTAAAAATCTGTGTGGGACCGATCAATAACCCCTTGCGCTCCCACTTGTCACTCATATATGTCTTCAAGCGATACTTAGCATTCCCTTAACCTGAACATCTTCATCAATTCAATGGTACGCTTCTTCAGGAGATGCATATTTGTCTAAAGATTAAGAATCCTGAGTAGGAACATTTAGCAATCCCTCACGCTTACTCTTAGCGCACATATGATTCTCCAAGCGACGCTTATAGAACTTTTGGGTGTGCTTAGCCTGAAAACCTTGATGAATTCCATGGTATGCTTTTCCGATTGCATATGTATGAGTCTAAGGCTTAAGAATCTGACTAAGAACATTTAACGATCCTTGAAACTATCTCTTGGCATACGTGTGTTCGAGCAACGCGTAGGGAACTGTGGGATTCGCTTAGCCTCTACATATTCATCATTTGAATGGTACGCTTCTCAGATGGGATATGTATGGGTCTGAAGCTTAAAGAAGTTTAGGGCGTGCTTAACCTAATCCCTTAATCAATTCACTACCACGCTTCTCAGAGGGGAAGCGTTGCCATTAACCTCACGTACCAAATCGTGCATGAAGTGGGAAGAACTGGTTTAAATGCTCTACTAAAAGGATGAAGCCAGAGCCATGACTTTCTTATCATCAGGGCTACTTGATGTTCTTGATTTGTGACCTCGCATTGTCGCTCAAAAATGCGTGTTCCTTGGGTCCAAGGAATAATAAGAGAAGTCGGCGCTAGATACACCAAGAATTTCCACAAACATTCAAATGTATTAGCATTCAGCCTGCTTGATGACTACAAGAACTTCCCCTTTACCCTGCTATCACTTATAAATATATTTATTCCTCGTGACTATGCTATCATCGCTCCAAAAGCGAAACAAAGGAATACCTCCTCTCTCTTCGAAGAGAATCCGAACTGCGGGGGCTTTAATTAATACAGATTTACCATAAATTAATAGCTACATTTTTACTAAGAATACCACACGTAAATACACCAATGCTGCATGGTAGAATTGAACCAGCGAACTTTGGAACTAGAAGAGAGTACCCCTTCGCAATCCTTTTGCAAAGTTTCAAGATTTTTTCAAACTTGTATATCTATCAAATCATATCTATCTATCAGTGTTTACCAAATGCACCAATACTGCAAGCTGGAATTGAACCTCTGATCTTTCGGTTTTGAGACTAGTATGCAACCACTATCTTCCGAAATCCACTTTACTATAGAATAGGCATAGAATTCCTCATACCGCAAGCCTTATCTTGAAGCAACGATAACTGAAAACCATTTTAGTTTCAACCGCGAAGTCTATTTTAAAAATAATAAAAAATTGTAGGTCAGTCGTTAACAAAAGGTAGTAAGAGGACTTACACTCCATAGATATTATGAGGTATTCATACGTAAATACGTAACCCCAAGGCCCCATCGAAAATAGGCGCCAAAATTTGATGCTCTTAAAGTTAAAAGGTACGATAAGATAATTTTTTATAAACATTTTAAAATAAACAAATATTTATATTAAACTGAATGAATTAGCTTAATTTAATTTGAAATCAAAATATTTTGGCGTAGCACTTCAACTCTATTGCAATCCTTTTGTTATCGATATGGTAATGAATCGCCGCATCCAAATTATGCTGAAAATTTGCTTTATGTAATGCGAATTATGTTTGCATAATTATATTTAAATCATTATCAGTTGGTAATTTATATTAATTAAATTTTAAAATTATATTGTTTTTAATAAAGAGTAGTTTGGATGGCAATTGGCATTTTGTAAAAACAGTTTGGTTTTAGCCAAAGATTAAACACATTTTGGGACAATTGAAGACTTTGGGCATTCTGTGGAAATTTGAATAGTTTAGCAATTTTTTCATGAATAAATTAATTTTTAAAGCAACATTAAGAAATCACACTTTTTGGTCGATTTATTTATCGTCAACTAAGAACAGACTTCACTACATAGCCTGTCGTTATTGCATTCCTGTTATTAGTGAGATTACCGTCAACAAGCAGTCCAAGCAGTGCAGCATGTTGTGAAGGGGCGACTTGCCTAATTTTTGCAAAAAAAACGACAATCAAAATCGAGTCCGTCTGTAGTGAGACGGACCCATCAGTAGTGAGTCACGTCCGTCAGTAGAATATCCTGTACATTTGTTTATAAAAAAATAAACGTTTCTGCCGATTCCCGATACTGTATGAACAAAAGTTATACAAAGTTAAGGGAATTTCAAATGATTTTTAAAAAATTCGAAACTTACGTTAAGCAAGTTTCAAAAGCTTGGGATTAGATTCACTGAGCAGTAGTCAGCGGTGGGAGAGGTAACATCGAAAATCTATCGCGCAAGGTAGTTACTTAAATTCTGGAATCCCATGGATAATATTAACAAACTATCTGCATCTGGATCATCTGGTTCAACAATTACATAAATTAAAAGTGAAGCAGATTCAGTTAAATTTAAGTAAAAATAAGTTGATTGTCTGTCATCGCTACGATTAATTAATTTTAGAAGTCAACCGTTATCTATAGTTTATAACCGAATCTAAATGGTGGTACCTTTTATGAAATACCTTCATCTTCTGTAAGAGAAAGCCATACTGATTATAAAGCGATTCCCATGGCAGTCGATCCTACTCACCGCAATCGGTCCTTCATACCGGAATCGACGCAGGCCCCGGCGTGCCCAAGGACTGCCAAGCCCCTTCTGTTTCGGCAGCTCAGTCTTTACCTGGTACACCGAGATAGCTCCAATAACAACAATAACAGATAACAAAGTTGGCTCACTCTATGTGTTATGGTCTTCGTACGAACGGATAATACTTAATCACTACCCTAGGTTAGAATTGGCACTTTGATTTTAGAATCTACCATGCTTTCTTTTGCCAATAAATACATCAGAAAAATCTATATCTCACCATTTAGCCTACAAGCAAAGGCCTTAAAAACGTATCTTTAAGAAATATTCGGCACTTCTTCCTTTTTTCCAATAACTTTACAGACGTCAAAAGGATATATAAAGCTATGTTCTTGGAACTTTCAAAATAATTGACTGCTATAGATAAGATTCTAATTTTTCATAGCTAGTAAACAAATTTTTGAGTAAGTATTTTAGGTATAAGAAGCTTATTTCTTTTTAAAATTTTATAAACCAAACCTTTCGTTTTTAACGGAATTGCCAAGATATAGATATTACTACACGATTGTTGTAGCGCTATACTAACGATAGGTAAGAAAAGAAACAACTACACGTTTTCGAGCACGAAAAAAAAATAGCAGTAAATTTTTTAATAGTTCTTTCGCTTCCAAAACACAGCTGAAGATGATTACAATGTGAACTATCGAGAATGTTAGCTTCTTCCCTAATCTCTTTACAAAATTTCGCATCAAAAACTAAAGTTTTTAATATAAGTCTTTTTAAGCGATGAGCACAGTTTCTTCTCGAAATTTGTATACTTTCTCACTTCAACCTACGATTCTCCCTTTCATTTTTTGAAAATTATGTAAGAAACTTTACTTAAGTTTTCAATATAAGCCTAAAAAGCGATAGCCTTGTTTCTACTCAACTTTTGCATAAACTTTTTTTATCCATTATAGTTTCTAGTGATTCCCATTCTTAATATAGCTACCTATTTCCCCCTAGCCTAAAAAAGGCTTCTAAAAATCTGCCCTTCACTTAACACAACTACAACGTATGATAATTTTAAAATAGATTGCTTAGTTCTATTCAGTTTACGAATATTTAATACTTTAATAACTTTATTGGTTTCGCACAACCACCATGGTCGAAATTTATCCAAGTTTTGGACAAAATTATTGGATGAAAAGCTTTTAAAAATAACTTAAATAATTAATTGCATTACATACGAAATGCATTTACTCCGCTCGTGCCTTAATTTAAGCCACTTGCTCATCTCTATAAATGACCCGAGCCCGACATCAAGGCCGTCCGGGGTCCAGCAGGGCTACAACAATGCACGTCAAGCATAAAATGTTTATTAGGTAATGAAACATAACAAGCACGCTCATAAAGTTCAAACGACCATGTCGTACTTTGTATTGTCTGATGGAGTTGAGTTGAGCACGGATGAGTTTGCAAAGCGCTTCAGAAGCGGAAAAACCGACATGAGAACAATACTCAACTAAATTGTACGGCAAGTCTTTGTTTTAATTGAGTTTTTAAGCGTGAGCCATACGGAAAAGTACATTGAGTTGGAAAAGTATTGGCGTGTACTTGCTGTGAAAGTGTTGCTGCAAAGCATCGGAAAATATACTCATTTTTAATTTTTATAATGTGAAGTTAATGAATTAGAATGTTTAAAAAATTTAGAAAGTTTTTAAGCAAAAGAGAATAATTTAGTAATATGGTTGATTTTTAAATAGGCTGATTGTCAATTCCAAAATAATTAGCTATGTGGAAGCTGAATTCGATCTGATTTGTTCCAAGGTTGAAGAACTTTGGGTTAAGTACCTGGAAAACGGAGTATTTTTTTTAGTGAGTCTTAAAATTATGTAAAAGGTACAAAATTGGTTTAGATCTGCCTGCACAGTGCTTTTCTTATTGCCTAAATTGAAATCACAAGTAAATCTTATAAATATTTGGTTTTCAATATGTTGTCTATTGGAATTGATGCAATATATCCCTACTTATGGAAGCTAAATTATCTCAAAGCCCCGAGTTGCTCCATCGAAAATCTATGTTGCCCAAATACCTTTTAAATCGAAATTCTGAATTTTGTGCGAAGCAATAAAGATACAACTACCGCTTTGGAACAACAGACCACAACCCAATATTTTCAAACTTATCTTTTATTATTTTTATTATTCTTATCTTATTTTATTTTGAGTTGGCTTTTAGTACGCCAATTAAAGGCTAAATCGCCTTACTTATGCATAAAAACTTCCAATTAAATGAACTTGATCTTATTTATGTGTTAATTCCTGAGAGTCCTCAGAGCACTAAAGGCCCGAAATCGGTAGTTTGAATCACTTTATTTAAAGCATGCGGCTTCAGGCAGAACTTGAATTTATAACAATTTTAATCAAAATTAATAAATCGCTGGATTATTAAATTAATGATATAAAAAATATTTTAATAATTCGTTTTGATTGAAGTTATGCTATAAGGAATTAATAGGGTTAATTTTCATGTTTTGCTTGCAATGTTGAGAATATTGAGAGTAACCCTCTCTTTGTTTAGGCTCTTTACGATTTCAAAACGTCAAAGTGACTGTATGAGCAATAAAAAAATGTTCGGATATGAATATGGAATGTAATTATGGACCCCTCCTTCAAAGACTAGAGTACCAGCTACAATATTTTTCTAAAATCGCACTCGTTCGAGAGATATATTTCTCACTTACTTTTAATGTTTTGTAAAACATTTCAATTCAGTTCAAAGTGTACACTAAAACATCCCTTAAGCGAGTACTTTTCGTAGTTAGCTGTCTCAAAAGCTAGCATACTATTACTGAAAGAACTCCTTATAAGGCATACATCTAAATTCATAAAGTTTTTAAATTTAGTTTAGCAATGTTAAGTGATTGATCTACCCTTAAAAAACCATAACCCAGTAGTAAGCTATTGTGAACTACCGTGGCAACTCCATGATGCTTTTAACAATATAACGAGTATTGCGGACGAACACAGACAATCACGGTTCCAATACAATAAAATAAGACAAGAACCGCATTAGATCAAACAGCAAGTTATGGTATCAGAGATTTAAAGGGATAGCATAGCTTCTTGGAAATTTTCGACTTGATCCGCAACTTTGAAACATTTTATTTTAGTCTAATGATTTGGAAGCTGCTTAGTTTCGATAAAGTAAACTTAAAGTTCTATACCTCGAAAAAAGAAACTTCTCATATAGAGCACAACGCTTTAAATAAACCATATTCTCAAAGCAAATGTATTTGTATAAATTGCTGTAAGACATCCAGCTACTTAATGTCCGATAAAAATCTCCTTAATGTGAAAGATCTATAGGCATTTTTCTTATCTGTCGTCATTCATAGCAAAATTCTCCAATTCAATGTCGACTTATCTGAGTTCGCTGCATCTTCTTTGTTTCTGAGTATTCCAAATGATTACACTTCGTCTTAGATCATGCCTCGACTTCTTCAATGAGTGGAATATCCATTTTCATTTCGTAATAGCAACATATTGTGATCTTTGGTAGTATGCTCGCAAACTTAGATCTTCGTATGTTATTGTCTGTGGCCAAACCGAATACTATTAAAAATATTGAGATTTTGCAGATGCAAACTCCTTAACCGAGACAGCAAGGTTATAAAAGCATTATTTTTGCTTTCACAGATTGCAAGCTTTCGGTATAATAACAATTAATCTCCCCAAACAAATTCTCTCAAAGAACCAAAATATAGCTGACAAGGATGGTTGAGTGGTTTATAGGAGTTCTCATAGAAAAACAGTAGCTTACACGATTATTGATGAGTACTGATTGTTCCAGAATCTTTAAATAAAGCTTAAATACCGTCGTTGGCATACGCAGATTGCAAATGTGTCAACTCTATCACAGACATTTGCTTGATGTAGAAGTGATGCCCATCACTTGTTTAGTTATTGGAGTGTACAATCCTAATGTGCTGTGAGAAATTGGTCGAAATTGTGCAGTGTTCATCTTGCAGTCACTTTTGGGGTTAAGTCCTAGTTTTCTACAACTGTTCCTTTGCAATTGTCAGAAGAATTGTATGAAATTTTCAAAAGTTAAGTCATGCTTATTTGAAGTATTATTATTATTGTTCTTCGCATGCTCTCCTATCGTTAATTATTAAGAACTTAGCCTATTTAGCGATAGAGTCCAGCTTTACCTATTTACCTAAAAACCTTCAATAGTTAAACGATTTGGACGTTTCGTTGAACACTGTTCGCCTCTAAGAAGTCTTCGTACGCGCTCTGCCATGATTGCCAATTGGACTCTATTGCTGTATTTTTGTTGTCTCTCCTGAGCGTGTGTCCGATCCATCTATATTTTCTGATCGATATGTCGCTCTTGATGCCCCATTGATTGGTAATCTCCCATAACATTAAATTGCATATAGCTCTAGGTCAGAGCACTTCAACAATGCACCTCAGGCATCGGATTGACGAAACTCTGTAGTTTTCGTGGGATCTTATTTGACGTCTGGCAGGTTTTGCTCCCATATAAAGGAAGGGCTTTGACACATGCATTGAAATTTATTGGTTTTGTTGACTTGAATATGTATAAATGCCGGCCTAACCTAACCTAACCTAATATGTATAAATTCTTATGAATTAGAAGTATATCCTAACCAAATCTCAGCTGATAACTTAGTTGTGAACCCGATTTAGCTTGATCTTTCATATCCTAACACGCTTTATTAATTCTGTTTACGATTTATCTTTTTAACGACTAAAATGACGACGTTTTATGTAAAGGTATTTCCATTACTACAAATTGAATTCAATTGAAGAAAGCTGAGCAATAGTCTTGATGGTCAAATTTAGTTGAAGTAGATATGGAGTTTACATATCTACACAAGTTTACAGAAAAAGAATGAAATGACTATTTCTTTATAGCAAACAAATGCCCTTATTCACAATCAAAGAACTTGATGGATTTCAAATAATATTTGAAAATATTGTTCGACTATTCTACTTAAAAACACTAACCTCATGAATATATCGCCTTAAAACTAGCAATGGTCTTTAAGCATACTTTCTGTAGAGTTAGTTTCAAGCAAACTTTTCTTAAAGTTTCCGCTTGATTTGATGCCAAAACTCTTCCAATAGTAATTGTTAACTATTTAAGCAAAAATGTATTTTGCAATAAACTTTCGATGCGTTTAGACTTTTTTGATTCACTGTACATAACCAACAACAAACAGCAACAAACAGCAAACAGATGCGCTCAAGACCCGCAATCGCAAAAAGTTTTCCAGCTAAAAGCATTAGCCACACCGAATTCCAAATGCGAAGATAAATTTTTCAATGCGTGCGCTTAAAAGTATGCAAAAGTATTTTTCTGCTTTGTTTGTGCAACCGCAAGCGACGATTTTCACTTCCACTTGACTTCAAGTGCAGCAGCAGCAGCAGCAGCAGAGGCAACAGAGGCAGCATTTGCTTCAACTGCAACGGCAGCAGCAGCAGTAGCATTCAAGTGTGCATAAACCAAGGGAGCAAAGAGACGGGGAAACTGAGAGTTGAGTTGAGAGGCAGAGGCAAATGCGGAATGTATTTATGCAAAAGTTGCAATTGTTAACGCTAGAAAAGCGTTGCATACAGCGAGTTGCAGCAAAAAGCAAAAGTGTTGCACGAAATCAACGAGACATTTTCGCACAATACGGCCACAAGCAAAAAAAAAAAAATAGATATAACTTGACAAGAGCTGACTTTTCACACACACACCTACACTCATGCACTATCGTGCAACACACACAGGCGCACACCTACTCACACACACACCCTCAAACACTCACTCACCTACACTCACTCACTCACTATTGTGCGCTTACCTCTCGCAAAGTGTTTTGGCATTTCAATTGAGTTTTTTTTTGCGTCAGAGCAAAGGGTATATGGGTTTTCATAAAGATCTTGACATGCAAAGAACTAAAAAATTAAAAATCGAGAAATCATACACCTAGATCTCACTGGTAATATGTCCGTCAAGCGGTATCGGCAGTCAGTTGGAGCGCAGCGGTGCGTATACTTACTTTTAGTTCCAAGAAACTGGAATATTATTAGAAGACAAAAGCTAGTTTTTACTCTTTTGAAATCCAGCGTAGATGGTCAGAACTATGCCCAAAATCTTTATCAATTAAACTCCAAGGATATTCTTTTTGCACTTATCTACGAGCTATCACAATTCATTCGTAGCACAGCTTTGAACTTGCCAAACTTGCAGCAGATTTCTATAAGTAATTAATTTATAAATTAATAATTAATAATCAATTATTTCAACCCAAAAGTTAAATTTATTTTGAATCATACTAACTCGTATATAAATGGAATTGTTTAAGGAGAGACTTCTTTACAAAAATTTAAGAGGAGAGACTTCTTTAAAAAAAATTTAAGAAAACTAAGAACGATTTTTAGAATAAACAGAGAAATGGAAATTGGATCTTGAATAACATTAAGTTCACGAACTGCTGATGGGGACTGTTCATATGGCAAATTTTTCAAGTAATCGACTAGGACAATGGCATTGTTTTTACGTTACTTGACGATTTGCGTAATAAAGTTTATTTTATTTTTTTTTAATTATTATTCTAAACCACATTTCCCAAATTAGCAACATAAAACTTGTTCATATGAATAATTTTTGAAAGAGATGCATTTTGGCTGGAAATTTTCTGCTACGCGTAACCCAAGTTTGTCGTCATACTTATCGATATAAAGACAGGCTGTTGCAATCATGTATTTCTTGTAGCATTAACGTTAGTTATTTCAAATTGTATGTATTTCTTAAGGATAAACTTTAACTTAATGCCAAAATATTGTTAATGGTATTGCTTATCAAATGTCAAAACAATAAAAATTCTTAAGATATTTCGTTTAAATTTTTAAATTTCAATCTGAGAGAAAATTCCCATACAAGCTTCATTCTTATTATTAAATATTGTTTATTTTTCTATGAATTGAGAACTCTTATTCCGATGTTAAAAACTATATAGCCAAAATTGATAGCCCTTTGCCTTGGTTGTAAAGATTTTGAACGAATATAGAATTCAATTTTCAACAAATTAAGTACTCTTTTTACGATTTTTAGAAAAATTCGTTTAGCAAAAAATAAAGAATGTCCCAAAGCTGACCCTTCACTTAAATATTAACGTTCTAACTGAAATAATGCTTACTATGCATGATTTACGAGATACTATAAAAAATTCTATTCGATTTCGATTCTATAAAAAATAAAAAAACCCTTTCAAGATTACTTTTGAGATACTTAATCAATTTTGAATAAATTAATCATAAAAATAATTATTTAATTGTAAAAAATTCATTTCTTTTTTATATTATAATTATTATATTATAATTTTAATAATTATTCAATCCTAACATGTTTCAGTTTTCTTTGTCTTTTTTTGCAAATTTTTTTAAGAAGCAATTTAAGGAGTAGCTTTTTTTTAATATTTTACAGTATATTATGAAATCTGAAGTATTTTTCAAATGTATTTATTTTTAAAGCAGCCTTCTTTTTAATTATTTTTCCAATCTTTAATCCTTAAAGTAATTTTCCCAAAAAAAGACCTATGGACATGTTTCAAAGATAATATTATATTAATTTAATTACCTGTGCTCCGAATTTTGATTTATTTATTTGGAATTAAGAAATAAAAAAAAAATATTGCGTAAATGGATTTATTTTAGTATTTAGTTTTATATTTTATCTATAGTATTGAGTATTGAGTATTACTAAAAAATTAAATTTGAATTAAAGTTTTTTGAATTCTCGTAAGAGAATGAATTAAGTTTATTTTATAGTTTCTAAAGTATTTGAAATTGAAGCCATAATCCCGACTTCTACAATTGTGTAGTATAGATAGAAATAGAGTTCGAAAACTCACAATTATAAAAAAAATAAACTGTTACGCGTAAAGTTTGGTTTGGTGTTATTGCAATAAAGCAAAACATATATATTTTTGAAACAATATCTCTGTAACAAATTTTAACAAATTGAATATTTATTATTTCAAATGAACATGTAATACCGCTCAGATAACTTAGCTTCTGAAAATTTGCTGTTAATAATCATTATAAAATATACAATTTTTAATCAAATTTTTTAATAATAAAGCAAGAAATAAGAATTAAGCATAAATAATACAAATAATAATTTAGCAAACTTTTTATTAATGGTTTCGCTAAATAAATTTTTAAATAATCAGTTATTTTTGTAACATGAGTCTACGTCAAAATTAGGATGAGTTGTAATCGAGAGCAAGTTCTTAAATTCCTAGAATATATTGTATCAGTTAATAAGTAGCCCAAACGATTCTTTACTTTAAGAAAGCTTTTTTTAAGATTTCATACAATAAAAGTTAAAAATATATTAATATTCCACACAAATATATCGAAAGAGTATCTCTTGGCATGACTTAGCCAAGTCAGAACTCGTTATCGCCATTTTTTGGATTCAACATGGCATGACTCTAAGTGTTGATTATATTTCGAGGCTTTTGGCATAAACTCACTTCTCACATAATAGTTCGCGGGTTGCTGGTTGCTGCTTGCTGTGTGGCATGCAACATTTGGCACGCTGATTGAATGCATTTGGAGCGTTAAAATAAATACACTTGCAATATGCTTTAGATGTTTGTTGTATGTGTGTACCAGATATAAAGTGCTCTTGCCTCTTTCTAACCATTTTTTATAGAAATCGTCCCCAAATCAAGCCCCAAAGCCCAAAACTACGCGTGACTGAATCGCCCATATTTGGCATTAAATGCGATTTAGTTGCCGTAAATCTAACAAATTAATAGCTTACGTGCTTTAACGCGAAAGCATATATTTTAATAGAGTTTTTAATTAATTTAAATTGCGCACTTTAACATTATTTATTAATGAGCTTAACGCTAATTTAACAATATGTCCAGCTACACTAACCGCTAAAAGTTTTGGAACACTTCTAGTGTTTATGCGAAATTTTAAAAAGTGAGATGTGTGTTTCATTTTTCTGTAACAAACAATAATAATTGATTATAATTTAAATTAAAAATAAGACAAAAATTGAATTCTTTAAAAATTACAACAATTTCAAAAACTGCAGTATCCAAAATTACTTAATTTGTAACTATTGATGTCATATTTTATTACCAAAACTTAAGTATTATTATATTAAAGAACGCCGATAGTTCACCAAACTCATTCTTTTTTAAGGACATGCATCAGTGGAAAGCTTAATTAAGATTAATTAGTCAAATTTAAAAAGCTGGTAAAACTTATTATGAACTAAGTTTTAGTAGAAAAATTTAAATGCATTTAAAAGCCAAATGTTATATTACACAAGAAATCAATTTTCGAAAATATTTCGAATGATATTATACAATTATTTACAGAAATAATAAAAATGTTCCAAAACTTAGTATGTTTGCATCTTAGGAAAACAAATTTGATTGCGTTTATAGACAAGAGGTCTGCTCGAAGCGTGATCATATTCATATTAAAAAGTTATTATTCCCCTTGACCGCTCCAAAGGCGGAGCATAGGGTGTTTTTGCTAGGTAAATAGCGTCTATTTGCTAGCCATACCACTGCATCAGTGCTGCTCGGTGGAATCGAACCACCAAACGACCTTCCGATTTGAAAGCCAGTTTGTTACCACTCACTCTACCGAGGCCCACAAGAACAAATCTATTATAATTTATGAATTCTTATAATTATTTTTTACCAAATCGTGAAGAGGTAAAATATGAAATCTTACAAGTAATCTTAAAAGCGATTTTTTATTAATATAATCTTTGTTAAAAGCCTCTAAATTAGAAAGAAATTGATCGAAAACAGATATGGAATATGATTGTGACAAAAATGAAGACCTACCAGCACTAAAAACACGAAATAACAGGCAATGCATCTGAAAAATTTTGTTCAAATTTTAGAAATCGTTCGATTTTAATATTAACAATTTGCATAACTTGTATGCTATCAGCAAATCACAATGAGAGTAACGTATACTTAATTTAATTTTAATCCGTAGAAATTGTCCCAAAAGGATAATTTTTAAATTGATAGTAGAAAAAGAGAAAATAATTTTACAGAATTAAAATCTTAATATTTGTGTGTAGGTTTTAAGATATTCAAACCCAAACTGTGCGACAACGTAAGAAACCCACTATTTTAAAATATCTTAACTTCTAAACTGTGAGAGAGACGCATGCTGCTTTCGAAAAATTTAAAGTTTTTACCTTAGAGAGTTTTCTAGTTTTTCCTTGAGTTTTTTTTACTGAAAAGCACCAGTTGTGGATTACGTTGAAGAATTTTGAGATAGAAATAAGCACAAATATTCTAAAAGAGACATAGATATATTCTGATAAAAAACAAGAAATTTGGCTTAAAAAACTGCTGGTAACTTTCATTGCTTTAATTATTATTAAGTAATATTTGTTCTATTCCTGAAGAAACAGTGCCATCCGCTTCAAACGCCGACCGCCATCTCAATCTAACGCTGGATGGGTTCTTTTTAGTTGAATTATTATTATTAATTTTGTGCGGATGAGTTTTGTGGCAATAATCGAGTTAAATATATAATTATATAGCGTATACGCTGACACCAGTAACTTGCATCCATAGAAGCAAGCGTTGCCGCTGTGATGACTTGCTTTCCGGTCAAAAGGACTACTACTTTTCCAAATAGCGTATGGTAATTAATAATTATTTCGTAATTATTAACTAAAACGGAACAGTGTGTTGAGCCCAGCGCCTTCTTAATCAAGTTCCTAGAAATGCTCCTACTTATAATAAACACAGACAACCTGACTGTCTTTTGAAAGATCAACAATTACAAGTGAAAGAAAATGAATTAATAAGCTTCCATCAGCTATCCTGTGCGCTTTTGTGGTATTGGCTGGTTAACAAAAAAAAATTATGATCAATAAATTGCCTTAAGGTGATCACAGAAGCTAACGATTCTTCTAACCAAAAGTATGGCAAGTGGAGAACCCACACTAACACTTACATATAATCATATTGTACTATCGAAGAATTGAAAGTTACGGCTCTATGGTATTGCGAAGTTGACGAGTCAAGTACAGGCTTACACATATATAATAGCAGTGGAATAAAGTTTTCAGATTTGTAGCAATGGTTTGCTATATGAGCAAAAGTAGGGCGATAGACTTCTGTCTTCAATATTTAGTTTACTTCCGTTGCATACTTGCCCGTAAACCCACCGTCTTAGTGGAAAGCCCAAAATTATGTAGACAAAGTTCAATGCGATACGAAATTATACAAAATGTTACTAACAGTTTTATGTTCATAAAGTTAGCAAGCCATATTGAAGTTCCCCTAATTCAAATATTTGAGAATTCCCCCGCAATTCGTTATATGAAACAATTATTATTATGATTGTGTGCCGAAACTTTTGACTGTCAGTGTTGATGTCAAAGTGTGCGTCAACCAAATAGACTGTGACATTATGACGAGTACATGGACAACCATATCGATTTACTCAAACTCTGCCACTGAGACACGCTTTCCACTTCCCCCGCTCGCTTTCTCACTCTCTCGCACTCACTCGCATATCTTTCAGCATAGCTAACTCACTCGATGTTTACTTCTCTAATTGCAGCGGATATAATACAGGATTTGGCAAATTAAACTAATTGCCAGTTGAGAGACATAACAACAGCCGCAACAACAACAGCAACAACAATGCGACAATGGCAACACCAACAACAACAGAAGTAGCTGCTATAACAACAATCTGGCAACGTCAAGCCAGCCAGCCAGTCAGCCAGCCAGCCAGCCAGCAATTTGAGCCATAAAGCATAACAAAAATGTTGACATTAAAATTAAGTAAGTTAAAACAAGCTGTATGGCATACATAAATATGAATTGAAAATTCTACCATTTAAGCATATAAATATTATATACATAAAAATACATAAACGATAAATATTAAAAGAGAAACGCGTCTTTTTTTAAAAATCTAAACTAAACTATATGAAAAAATATTTCGACCAAGCAGTAAAATTTTTATAAACATTAAATAAATAGCCGGAGAGTGTATAATGTTATGCAGAAAAAAAAAACTTGACAAAAATAGTTGTGAAAATACAAAATGAAAATTAAAAAAATATAAAAAAAAGAGAAAAAATAGAGCAACCTAAAATACTAGAGAATTATAGCCGAAAATTGCAGCACACAAAATATGCAAAAATAACAACAAATTAATAATGTTTATTTTTTAAAATAAAATTAGATGACTTGTTTATATACAGTGCAACTTCACATTTGGGATTTATAGTAGTTAATTGTAGTTGCCAAAAAAAAATGTATTACAGAAAGTCACGGAAAATGTTTGGGAAAAATATGCAAAAAATAGAGAGAAAGATGTGTGCGCCTGTACTATATCACAATATGTTAATTCGGCCACAATGACATGACATTTTAAACGTAAGTCCGTTAAGAAATTATAATGATTTACGTTTTGCTTAGAAAATGTTACTCTCCTACCTTTATTCTCATAACTATTCTAAAAAATATTTTCCTAAATAATAATAGATGAACTAATATAATTTAAAGTGATATGATCTTATCGCTACTTGCTAGCAGTGGTTATTGGAGCACTTTTGCATTTCTGCTTGTTATCCACGCTCTTGTAGTAGGTCAGGCACTTCTGCATTTCGTAACTTCTTGCTTGAAATTACTTTACTAGTCAAAAAAGCCCCGGGCCTAATTAAAAGAAACACAATTTTGAGCTTTTGCTCTTCAACATGATTTCCTTTTAGTTCGATTCAGCGATTATAACGATTCTCGATAATTTCGTTACTCTTCTTGTAAAAGTTCCTCGAAATAGCCGTCTGTTTCGGCAATGACTTCTTCATTGCAGTGGAAGGAAGCAGGGAGCCAAATCTGAGAATACGCCTGCCGCGAAAGGATTTCGTTGCTTAATTTGAACAATTTGGTTATCGTTATCGCGGCTTTGTGAGCTGGTGCGTAGATTTGGTAAACAAGAATATTTTTCTTTTGCGAATGAAGCTTCACTAACTGGGCCAATCGATCATTGATAACCTATTGAACTATAAAATTGCACTGTGATTGTCTTGCCATGCTCTTGGTAGTCAATGTCAGTAATTTAGCACGATCCCTAAAATATGATCGTCATAACCATTCCATTCGATGCACTCTCACCCATTATTTCGACTGTTGATCCATGTATCCATGTTTCATCAACGGTGATCCAACGGCGAAATAGGGAAAACTAAGCAACTCCTTTGAGACGTGCTCTCTCCACTTCTGTTCATAGTTGTGCTGCATTGGGTACTGGAGATTTTTGTTTATGGGAATCGGTTCATTACTTCGAGAATGGGTCACAACCTCGTGGATTTTGAGTTTGCTGACGACATAGTCCTTCTCACGCATTCCAAACAACAAATGCCGTCAAAATTGAATCAGCTCACTATAGAACCTTCAAAAGCTGGCCTTAAGTTCAACATACCTAAGACTGAAACATTTGTGTCAAATCTGCGTATAATATACCTTTTCGAGTCAGAGAGCAAGAAATTGTTGATGTCAGCAATTTCGCCTATCTAGGTAGTTTCCTGTCTACAGACCAAATGCCAAAAGTGGACACACATTGCGAAAAGTCTAGGATAAGAACCCGCGAGACGACGCGGTCGAACCCAAACAAGTTGCGGAAGAACGGTTTAGCTTTGAGCAATTACTGCTAGAGTTAGGGACAGGTGGTAGTCCTACCTTGAAACCTTAAGCTTCTATAACTGGTATATATAATTTATTATTGTAAATTTCAACAAAAGCTCTCTCTAATTCGGTATTCTCAAACTACTTGCTCCACACTAAAGTTCACATATTCTCAACTTCAAGTGTCTACACCTTTTGGCACCTACTGTACTGCACTCCTATGCAAAAATTATTATTTTAATAACTTTCTTCATTTGTTTATTTTTCAAATGCATCAAAAGCGTGCGCGTTTTGTTTGCATTTCAATGCAAATGCATTATGCAACATTTTATTTTGAATAATTTGGAATTTATTTTCTATGCCTTTTTTTTGTCCTTTCATTATTAATTATGCGCTTGTGGCCAGCATTTTGAGGCTTTAGCATATTTGATGGCGACAAACGAAAATAACCAAACTATTTTGGTTAAAGTTATGTAAAAATGGCTAACACCAAAAACCAAATGGCCAACAAACCATAAGCCAAATGCAAAAGCCAACTTTGAGGTTTTGGTATTAAAAGAGCAACAGCAACAGTCACAGAAAAAAAACAGCAGAGTTTCCAAAAACTAAACAAAAACATTCAACAAAAATGGCATAAAAATTGTTTTCGGGGCAATTGTTTAAATGAAAATGCATGATGACATATGGAAATTTGAAAATCAAATAAACAAGTTTTGCCGGCCAGTCGAAGCGAGGCATTGAGCCATATAATTCGTGGCTCACATGTGCACTGGCAGTGTGTCCTTTGGCCCCCCCTCAAGCAACTTCCCACGCAAAATGGCCTTTTAATTGCATTTGTTGGCAACAAAACCAAAAAAAAAGAGAGAGATAGAAACATATGCCCAATAAAAAAAAGAAAGGGAAAGCCGCCGCATGGCAAACAGCAAGAGGACGCTCATTAGCCTATTGTCTCGCTCCATTATTTGTCTCTCTCTGTCTTTCGCACTCAATATCTCCCTCTCGCTCTCCCTCTCTCCCACCCTCTCTATTCAAAATTATCGTAACAATTTTTATTGACATTGTCTATGGCTTAACAATGCAAATGATCAACTAATTGCTCTGCTAATTTCAATTGTTGCCAGGATTTTATGTTCAATATGTTAGCGCTGCCTGGCTCGCGTCTCGTGCCGACTAACACCTCGGGGGCCCTCCCCCCGTCATACTGTCGTCTATAATAACAAAATTTTAATTACAAATTAACAAAGCCAAATTGCCTCGCTTGCATTCAAATTGAATTGTGTAAATTTGTAAATTAATTTGCATTGCAATTGTTCTTGGCAACATAAAAATCTGGCAGCGACTTTTCAATCGATTTTATTTTTTCAAAAAAAAAACTTAATAATAATAATCTCTATACAATAAATTTTGTTTAATTAGGTTCTTACTGTGGGCGTTTAGGTTTGCATTTAAAAATATTATAGTTTTGGTATTAAAAAAAAAATCAAAAATTTATTAATTAACTGCATTGAATTTTGACATAAAGCCCGTATTTAGTTCAGAGATAGAATTTTGCCAGAGTTTAAAAGTGAAGAGCTCTTTTAAAATAATCTAAAATAATCCCTAAAAAAGAATTAATTCAGTCAAAATAGTCTTTTTAGATCATTATTCGAAAAATCGCCTCCGACCATATAAAGGAACTCATAATCAGCATTGCGGCGTCCTTGAAGTTTTCCAAATATATAAAAGCGTTACGGAGCCAATTCAGGCAAGCCAACGTTTGAAATTGAAGTTTCTGCTTGCTGTATCTGTATCTATAAAAGCACTGGAACTTACGTCTCTTTCACTATTTGAAAATGCAAGTACAAAAATTCTATTCCAAAAGATTTCTACAAGTATTATATTATATATATTTAAAGTTATTAAGTATCCAGAAACATGGAGGTATAGAACTTTAAACAATGATTGATTATTCTATTGAATTTATCCGTAAGATAATATTGTGGCATTACTTTGTAAATATGATTTCTCGCATATGACCGCCACGACTGGCTCGCATGTAGTCCAATCTGGACATCCAATTTTCGATGACTTTTTCCAAAGTTTCTGGCCATATATTGGCAATAATACGGAGAAGACCAATGACTGAACATAGCCCCACAGAAAGTAGTCTAGCGGTGTTAAATCACATGATCTTGTAGCCGAATTCACAGGTCCAAAATGTGAAATTAGGCGGTCTACAAATGTGTGTTTCTATAAAATCTATTGTGGCACGAGCTGTGTGACATGTTGTTGGAACCACAGCTCTTGGAGATCATGGTTGTTCAATTCAGGAATGAAAAAGCTCGAAAACATGGCTCTATACCGATCACCATTGACTGTAAAGTTCTGGTCATGATCGTTTTTTAAGCAATACGGACCAATAATTCCAACAGCCCATAAAGCGTACCAAACAGTCAGTTTTTCTGGATGTAACGATGTTTCGGCATACACTTGAGGCAATTAACTTCACTCCAAAGACGGCAGTTTTGTTAGTTGACCCAGCCATTCAACCAGAAGTGTGCTTCATCTCTAATTCGCTTAGGAAAATCGAGAACAGCCGTTTTCTTGTTTTGGGTCCATGCGACAAATCTACGCCTTGCTTGATGAGCGTTTGGCTTCAATTCTTCAATTGCCAAACCAAACTGAGAATAAATCACTTGACAGCTGTTAAATCGGTCGATATCTTGAACAGTAACTTTAAGTTCTCTACATCGAAAAAAAACACCCTTTACTTGTATGGTACAAATTTCATAATCTGATTAAAGCTCTAATACACTTACACTTCACTCCATTATAATAATTTCATTTTATCCTTACCAAAAGCATAAAATTATGACAAATTCGTAAACAACTAACAACATTATGGCATTTTGTGGCTTAATTGACAATTGTGTAGTTACAATAAACTTAACTCTCTCCCCAACCGACCTACAAAATATGATTAAATTTGGCAATTTTAAGCTCCCAAAGAAGTTGCATTTAGCTAAAGCTTACTTTGTTTTATTATTTTTTGGTTTAAATTCAAAAAAGTAAAAACACAAACAAACCACAAATATTTTATAGGAAAACTCAAATTGAAAATAATAAATCTCTTAAATTGAAAATAGTTACAATAATAGAAGCCCGAGTCCACACTACGACTAACAACCAAACAATGCCATATGCATTTAAGCTGCTCACGTCAAAATGTTTTAAAACTAAGTGCAAGTTAATAAATACTAAAAACATTTAAGCAAAAATGTAAACAAAATATGGTAGATTCACAAAAAAACAAAAACAAAAGCAAGGAATAAAATAAAATAGTTGGCATAATAATAATAATAACGATAATAATAATAACGATAGCAAGGCATAAAATGCAGCGTGTAGCCAATATAGATTTATTTTAGTTTTAAAGACAATTGCCATGAAATTGTATACCAAGGCAAAAGGCATTTGGGGTCAAGGATGTGCTTGGACAAATATGGCTAAGATATTTTCAAGCTATTAACTAAAGACTTTTAAGTGACATTTGGTAAAAACAATTTGTAAATCTTAATAGTTTTTTGTCTAAGATGTGGCCAAGTTGGTTTTCAATCTGTGTTGCGTAATAGTCTTGAACAGCTGGATAAATGTCAATACTCTGTAGCAGCGTGTGAGTGAAGAGTTTAACGATTTTGACAAAGTGTTGGTCAACGAGCTTGAAGATTTAAATTAGAAGAAGGCAGTAAATTGTTGAATAGAAAATAAGTTCATGAGATATGAAGACAGGAAGATTACAGCGAATTCCAAAGAGCAAATCATGATCATGATGATATTTTAAAGAAATTAAAGTTTCACGTTGAATTCTATAGGAGCACTTTCGTATTTCTATTTTTTTTTTTAACCGTCAAAATTTAGCTTATTTATACGCCGTACCCCCTGCAAGTTTGTGCCAGCCCATAAAGTATGTAAAAACCTTGAAAAAAAAGTCGGAAGCCCTACAAATTTATCTAGATTATCATAAGCATGACTAGATAAGTTGATGTACCCATCCGTATGAAGGTCTAGAACTCAGAGATATATTGGAGAGAGCAACACCCAGAATAAGAATTTGAAAACCCCAAAATGTAACCCAGATTATGACGATGAATAGAGGAGTTGATGTACCCATATCTGTCTGTCCATCCTTAAGAATGCCTAGACCTTAGATATAATATTCAGTAGAATGCAACACCCAAAGTTGGAAACCTCAAAATATAATCCAGATTATGACGATGAGTAGAGAAGTTCAAAACCCATGTCAGTCTGTCTGAACGCCTAGATCTCAGATATAATCGATAGAATAGAGCAACTGGCATTCTTAACAAACTTCTTGAACCTCAAAGGTTGCTTTGCGTCACCTCAAGAAATCAAAAAGATTTGAATCTAGAACAACCGACTTTTCGGAAAAAACTTCTTGACTTCCGAGGGATGCTTTGCGCCCAAGAATATAGGAGAGAAAAGTTACCCAGGTTATGACGATGACTAGAGATTTCGATGTTCCCAGATGGACAGACAGCATCTGTATGAACGCCTAAATCTCAGACATAATGGATAGAATAGAGCAACTGGCATTCTTAACAAACTTCTTGACCCCAAAGTTTGCTTTTCGTCAGCTCAAGAAATCAAAAAGATTTGAATCTAAAATACATGTGTTTACAGAGGCCTTAAAACCAAATCCGGCAACCAGTAGATTCTTGATGTTGCACTAAAACAAATTGCATAAAATTTGGTTGACTAAGTGAACTAAACTCACGCCTCAACCTCTCTAATACTATACCTTCTCTGAACATTAACTTAATTTCAACGGTAACAAAGTAATATTACATTTGAAGAAGTTCAGTTTAAATTTAACTTATAATCCTTGTCTTTTTCTTAAATAAATGGAACAATTAGATATCCTAAAATTCTTTAAAAATGCCTTACAATTTTTTTAATCGAATGCTATTAGAAAGGTAATGGGAAATCGATATTGAAAAAAAACTTATTTTAATTTCGAAGACAAAGAGCTAATCAAGCCAACCTAAAAAGTTTGAGTATGAACAATTGGAGGCTCTAATGTATCAAGATCCTTGTCAAAAGCAATTTAAACTTGTATCATCATTGGAAGCGACTTAGCAAATTCCGTTCAAGCAATTAGTATTTTATTTTTTTTTTCGAACCAACAACTTTAGGGCTTAGAGGAAAGAACGCTATCACTACTCTACCGATAACCATAACCTAGCGTAGTTTAATCAGAAGATAATACGGATTTAATTCTAATAATCCAATAACCAATCCAATATTTCAAAGACGATAAAAAAAATCTTATCCTAAAAATCATGTTCCGCCGTGGAATGTAGTAGCACAAGCAAATAGGGTGTTGCCAAAAGCTAAAAAACTGCCTGTAATTTTACAAAATAATTTATTTATTTATTTTTAAATTTTTTAAAGATTTTAATTTCAATTTTAAGGTATTGTTTTCAGCGTACGGATTCAGCAATTAAAACCGTGATTCTTTAAAAATAAGTTTAGGATTTCAGGGTGTTCATACAAAGTTCTCTTATTTCAACAATGTGGTGATTATTATTAATCAAATTCATCATATTTTACAAAGCAAAAAAATATTTTTAGCGAAAAGCAAGTGCTCCTACACAATTGCCAAACTTCGCAAAAGTTTGAAAAATGAAAACAGAGTTCACAAAGTTAAGATTGTCACAGCAAAATTTGCAGAGTATTGCCAAGTTCAAGTAGGCCAGCTGTCTTTTTCGAAGCCATAAAATCTGCATTTGTAGCATTTTCATATTTTGTAGATTTGCGAATGCTACGAAATAAATATATATATATATATGTGTGTGTGTACAACTGTGTGAGTGTGTATCTGTGTGTGTATCTGATTGTATGTGTGTGTGTGTGTATCTGACTAGCATAAGGGAAAACTTAATTGTAAGCGTCCCAAAATAAAAACCTACACGGCGTATGTGTAATATGCATTTTTTGAAAACATATTTTTTTCCAGCACATTTTCAATTCGTCCTACAAACGTAAAGCAATTTTCATTTAGT
The DNA here is from genome assembly GCA_035046065.1 of Chymomyza procnemis. Classification (NCBI taxonomy): domain Eukaryota; kingdom Metazoa; phylum Arthropoda; class Insecta; order Diptera; family Drosophilidae; genus Chymomyza; species Chymomyza procnemis. The sequence goes on from JAWNOJ010000024.1 coordinate 13,352,014, forward strand.
ATTTAAAAACCAACAAAGTGGGTTGTAAAAATATACATATAAAGATACAATATATACAAACTATATACTATATACTTACCCCTAAAAACTCTCTCTCTCTCTCTGTCCCTACGACCCTTTCGCTCTATTTCGCTAAATGCACCAGTGATATAAATTGCACAGAAAAAAAAGACAAAAAATTTTTAAAATAAATAATATATTTAGACATATTGTATGTAAAAAATAAAATATATTTAGCATTGTAAAAAAAAAAAAACAAAATAAAAAATATGATACGTACAGTTCGTTTTGAATAGATATTTTTCAAATGTGTTTAAAAATTTTTACACTCTACTATGGCACATAATTGAAGCATTTATTTTGACAAAACACAAAAGCATAATAAATTTAAATAACAAAAAAATATTACAAAAAAAAGAAAAAAACTGCCTAAAAAGGTAAATCAAAAAACAAAAAAAAACCAAACATAAAAACCAAAAAACAATTTTTGTGGTTACGTATACATTTAATATTTAAGCTACATTTTAAAAAATTAAAAGCTTAAAAGTTTATTACAAAAAACTATTATTGCAAATTTAGAGTTCTAAGCATTAATTATGCATAAAACATTTAGTTATGCCAATAAAAAGCTAAGTAAAATTTAATTATTCAAAAATGAAAATTAAAAAAAAAGTAAATGAAATGAAAACTTGCATTATTAATTTTTGAAAGCACATTGTACATAGGCAACATTAAATGTGCAGCATGTACTATGATTATAAACAAAAAAAATATTTATATATTTAAGTGTATTTAATTAAATTAAATTAGTTTAAAAATAATTAAAGCTAAAAATGCAAAAATGCTAGTAGCAGAGTATTCGAGCAGTCATTTGACTCAAAAATAGGCTAAATTGTTTGCAACTTGGCATATTGTGTAAAAGCCAAAAAAGGATAAAGTTCTGGATGTTAGTTAATTGTGGGCAGACGGCAAGGATTTGTCATTTTAAAGAAAGAATTTTGCAGGTGCAAGTTTTTGCTAAATGGGCACTGAAACTTAAATGATATTATCGATATTATCGATATTATTGCACTTTGAAATTAAAATAAGGCGAATTAGATACACTTTCAGAAGGCGATCCTTTTAATACAAATTTAATACAAAATCAATGTTTCCTTATAATATCTTATATGCTACAATTCAAATTAAAACATCAGAGGGAATTTCGGCTCTTTTAAGGATTATTAAAAAGGTAGTTAGAAAAAATTCAAATGGTAAACAAGTTTGAAGCAGGAATTTTTTCTTGAATATCAAGGATTCTAAGGCAGCCGGCAACCTCAGTTTCAAACTAAATAAGAAATCTCTATATTATGGATTCTGGCAGTTGCTGTCATACTCGTCTCCAAACCAAAAAAGTTCAATTTCACTCGATGCTCAATTTAAAAAATATCGATATTGCCGTATATCGATTTTTATTCAACTGCGCTGAAGAATATAATTCTTCAAGAGACAGCCTGCTCAAGGCTTATAAAGGCAGAAGAAGCACACTACGTGCGCAACGTAGAAGGCTTTTAATATTAAATCAGAATATGTATTTAAAAAAAAATAAATAAAAATAAAATAAATAAATTTATGCCCCTTAACTATGGTCATCGCTACAAAGGCGTCGCATAGTTATATCTCTATATCTGAAGAGAATAAAGACCTACAGTTTGCAGCCAATTTCGAACGACGCACAGTGGTTACAAGAGCCAAAAAAGTGCATAAAATTCAAAAAATCTATTATCGATGCTTACTTCATACATAAGTCCCTAGGCAGCAAAAAATAAAGGGTGGCTGATCATGCACGAGATCGTAAAGTTGTCGCTTTTTCGAGTTCAATTATTGCTACAAGTGGGAAACCGCGACGACGTCCTTAATTAATAGAGATTTTCCTAGGAAAAAAGCATACAGTGCTGCAGGGTAAAGGGTGATATAAAAAATATGTCATCCAGATTACTCAAAAATAAAAGCCGCAAAAATTATAATATAAAAATACTGCATAATTTTTCGTTACAAAAGAAATAAGATTGTTCCGACTTTTATTCGTGATAGTTTCAATATTACTTCAGGTGATATTCTCAAAGTGTTCATTCCTGCCTAATTGCCTTTATTCCAGCAAACATACCAAGTAATTTAGCACGTCTTAAAATCACCTACCTAAAAAAGTTTGCACAAAAAAAATTACCCTTTACTAACATTCAGAACTTACAGCATTCCACAGTGCACAGTTGTATGCAACATATCAGGTTGCATTTAAGTCGCATTTAGACATAGATTCAAGTAAAGTTTTTAATCCGAAATCAAAATAGTTTAATAAATATTCATAAATAAATATATATGTATGTACTATATATACTATAAGCAAAAATAACCTTGTTTCAAGGTAAAAAGTCCAACTTATCAACTTGTTTATTTATTAAATAAAAAATAAAAAAAGAGAGATTTAGAATTTATTTCCAACGATTGTAAACTATATATAACTGGCTAAGATATTACTAAGATGTTAAGTTACCACACGTGTTGCAAGCACTGTCTGTCGTGCAACAAACGCAAAAAAAACCTAAACCAGAGAACACAGTAATTACGTTTAACTGAATTTTATGCTAAAAACTGCAAAACCAAAAATGAAACTAATCTTAAATTTAACGTATTAAATGTAAACTAGATTGTAACAATATTATTGAAACATAAATATGATACGATACCTATAAATAAAAGCAAAAATTTAAACTATGTGAAAAATTTGTTTTTATTTCAGTGCATCTGGGTTGGCTTTGAAATTTGAATATAATTTATTCGATTAGCTTGTTGTTTTCGATTTGTGCTAATTTTTTTTTAGGTCTCAAAAATGTTTTACGAAATAACGCTTGTTTTATCGGTAATTTTCATATTGTCAATGATTTATCATTATTTGAAATTACTTGTGACAATTAAAGAGATTAGAATGATGGGGCAATGCTGCGCCCGGAAATGCATTTGCCCTCCCTACTTTTCTACATTGTTTGAAAAATTACGCGAAAAGTTTATGAGGAGCAAATACAGCAGCGACATCAAAATGACACCAAGGGTAAGTAAATGCATGCTCTATATGATATAAGTTATCTTTTCTTACATACTCTTCGATTTGGGCACAGAAATCGTCTACATCTCTTCATTACATCTAATGTAGCGCGAGTATATGTGGGGTATCGGCCCCCAGCAAGCTATATATATATACAATATATAATCTGTACTAAATTCAAATGGAAAGAAGCACTTAAATATATCCTTTCGTCTTTCTCTATATCTGCATTACCTGAAATACCAAGAATTGTTGAAGTTTTGACACTGCTGAAGGCTTTTTGGCAGCTGCGTCTTTTGCTCTACGAAGTTCTTTACAAGTGTCAATGTGGCCTTCTGCATAGTCTACTTCACGATTCAAAAATCTATAAACTTTGCTATAAATTCAAAAAAAAAACAAAAAGTATTGAAAAGCTGCCGCAGATGTCTATAAAGCAGCAGCTGTTGGTTACATTTTGTTTAATTATTGATAAATGGCAGCTTTTCTTAAGAGTAAAATTTAAGTGAAACATTATTTTATGTGGTTTTTTTTTAACTAGGGGTTTCGACCCCTGTGCGCTTCATTGCCGCTCTACTTGAGTAAATGTTCATAAGCCTAGGGTCATAAACTTCATGGTACCCTTAATTTTAGATTTAATTATCATCATCATCACTTAGCAGTACAACCCGGGGGTTTGGTTTTGGCTTCTCAACAATTTTTTTCCATTCAATTATGTTGCAGCTGATAACTTATATTACATGCCAGACTTTTTATGACTTACCTAATTACTTTAATTCCAGAATTACTATTAACCTTCTTATACAAGTTTCTTCTTTAATTGTTTAACAATTAAAATGTCGAAGAATTGCCAGATTGTTCAATTTACTTTCAAGCAACATCAGACGAAACCTATTAAACAATAATTGCACTGCCATCTTTGCGAATTCAATGACAGCAAAAGGCTAGAAATATTGCTTTATTAATATATATACTAAGTGACAATTAAGACTTAAATGAATGGAACAATTAAAAGATACTTTATCTTGATTACTAAAATGCCGGCGACTTTTAAAGACATTGCAGTGCTTACCTGCTGGCATTTGCTGTGAGTACTGCTTTCGTTTTTCATGAATTAATTACCTTAAGAGCTTTTAGGGTTTTAAATTAAAAATCTGATTAGAACTTAAAGCAAAACCCCCCGCATTTTAAGATCTTAACTTTGAAAGTGCTTTAAATGCGGACTAATTTTGAGAATAACTATATAATTAATTATCAATTCACGTAATATCAAGCGACATATATGTTTTAGTCATTCTTTTCTAAGTTAAGAAAAATAAAACAATATTAAGTCTAATCGAATACAATCTTTCATATTTATTCTATTGGTTACACTTGTTTTCTGTCCAGCCACGCATACTATAGTTTCATTAATTTCATATATATCCCAACCTCTTCTAAATGTTTTTTTAAAACGTATCCATTATAACAAAAAACAACCATAAATAGTTTAATTTTTATAAAAAAATATTGAGAAGCCTTTGAGATGCGCAAATTTAAGGCATTTCAATTATAATCTAAGCAAAAACCCATCCAAAGTTTGAAAAAAAATAACTTACTGTGGAACAAGAAAAATATTTGTGGAACTAAAAACAGAAAATATTTTAAATCCCAAAAACTAAAATCACACAAAATCTTACTAAATATAAGACATACAGGATGCAGTACCCCAAAAAAAATATAGAAAGCATGGCAGAACCCAAAATCTCTCTACCAAAAAGTCCAGAAAGCAATCAAGCTATATCCTGTGCCACAGTCATTTTGATTTGAATTCAAACTTATAACCACTAAATATAAAGGAGATAAAGTTTCTTAAATTATGGCTTAGATTTCGTTTAAATATATTAGATTTGATAGTTGAACAACTGTTTTTGACAGTCTCTTTAAAGTTGCTTCGTGCTTGGAGTTAAACTTTTATAATTTTTAACAGATAAACCTTTATTTAGTAATTTTATTACTAATTCTTAAAGTCTATTCAGGGTAAATAAAAAGATATCTTGAAGAAAATATAGTAAGGTTTAACTTAATAAAAAAGGCAAAGTCTGGAAATGAAAATTAATTTTTATCTGTTTTTTTTAGGATATCTCAAAAACCATTTTTTTACAAAATTTATGGACCTACTTGGATTATACTCATTAGTTCTCATTAGTTTGGGATTTGCAGCACGACCATTAGGTCTATTGTCTCTCTTTCTTTTTTCTTGGAAAACTGTAAGTCCAATGCTCTCTATAAAGTTTAGTAGTATGCCTATTATTATATGGTATAGCTCACTATCTTGTATCATATGATTGATTTTGATTTCCTTTGCGTGCATCAGTGTTGTGCAGGCTCCCAATATATGCATCGAGGCTTCGCCTTTTGCAAAATCTGCTATCACCTCATCCTACAATGAACTGTTAGAATTCCTGAGACAATTCTTAGACTGTTAATTGTTGATTAGATCTAGAAATAAGCTTCGCTTTCTATTATCGATTGTTCTCCAGAGCACAAAAAAAGTTGTAGAATCCAGTAATAACTCTACCGACGCATATATCACATATACTCGATATCCAAAAACTAAAATTTGCAATCTGATTTTAGCTCCTATTATCTCTGAGACATACAGACGGAAATGGGATATATATATATATATATATATATATATATATATATATATATATCAACGTATCTAGTAATCCCTATCATACTTTGGGTAACTCTGGATGGGAATCTGAATTTTCCTTCTGGGTGCTCAAGTCTCAATTTTCATCATTTCGCAAATTTACTAAAAGCCGACAGGGGTCCGTTGATAATTTTCTTTAAATAATATAACAAAAACAATACTTTTTAGATAAAAAAATGTTCCCAAATACATGTTCGCAAAAAAACTTATATTAATTAATATGTATGTAAGCTACGCAGCTATAGCTGTGTGGAGGAAGTCCAGAACAAAAGCGAGTCGGCACCCTTAAATTCCCTAGATCTTTGGAAGATGTGTTACCTTTTGCTCTGCCTAGACTCCTGAATATAATAATTATTATAGAATTCCGGAAGCAAAAAAAGGGCCAAATTCTTAAACAAAATTCAACATGCATTGACTAAAGGCAAAATATGTAGAATCAACATGTTTTTCAGCAATTTTTAAAGTTAACGTATATGTTGTCCGGCTTACCCACCTTTTTTCGCCAATTGCTTGTTCTTAGCTTTTACACAAATGAGTGACGGTAACTTCGGCAAGTAGAAAATTCTGTTCAAGTATTCCAAATCATTAAAAAAAAATTCCAGAAAAATAAACAAACGAAAAAATACCGAAACAAATCAAAATTAAACTCATATAAGATCTGAAAGAATCTGATATAGCATAAAAACCTTAAATATGAGTCGACCATCTTAGTACTACATATATGTTTTGTCGACAGACCAATGTCGACAAATCAAGTCAATTTTGAACACAAAGATTGGTGCCAAAATTTAATTTCCAACAAATCGCTCCGAAAAAATCACGCTTAACTATCCCATAAATGTTGGAGGGGGTACAGTGAATTGTTACTTAAGAATACAAACGAGAAACGCAATTAAAAATACGTCGAGTTCGAAACAGAAAGATTCCAAGTGGAAAAATAGTTCAAACTTCATAATAAGTACCGTGTGCCCCTACTTCTGCCTGTTCTGCTACATGTTTTAAAGTGGGTATATGTCTTGCCAATTTAATTTATGATACGTATATTTTATTTTATTTGTACCTAAGGCCAATAAACACTGCTTCTGAGCTAGTTCCGTGCAAAAAGTCGATAAGATTGTTAGGAAAACATTGATGGTCTTGTCTCAATCGCTTACTTTCCATAATCTTCTCATACTAACAGCTTGGTATTAAAATCAAAACCACATCACTAAAACTCTATCTTGAGGATATTTTTAAATTACTAACTTAAATTTACACCTAAAATAGACTCACTCCACATAGATGTAATAATATCAAAAGCCATAACGAAATATTATGCTAAACAATAATTGCCGCGGGGCGACCAGTTTTGAAATCCCCTTAACGTCTATTATATAAAACATCTAGACAGAACTAATATGCCCCCGATTGAAATACTTTATGCAAAAAGCACATCAATAACTGTTTTTTATGGCTTATTGGCTGCCAGAGTTGCCAGGCCAACAGGCAAAATGGTCAATTGCCATAGTCATAAAAACATTGCTTTCACTGCGACAACTCTGCTCTTTTGCGGTACTTTTCTCTCTCTTTGTGTAAGTGCAAATGTGTGTGTGTGTGTGTGTGTGAGTGTGTATTCCTGTGGCAACCACAAATGGTGACATTGTGCAAATAAAAAACAATTTACGATAAACATCAAATTTCCACAAATTACCTTATATTTTACGTGAGTTGCGAAACAGATTGTAAACCACACGCGGACACACACACACCGCCACACACTCTCTCACCGCCACACTGACACACACACACACACACACACACACACACACAAACCAATTGCCAGCTGCAGCATAAAATAAAATAAAAAAAGAACAAAAAAAAATGAAATTGTAAAAAAAAAAACAGAAAAATATTTCACGCTGATTTTACAGCGCGTTGAGCAGGCGACCACGTCTGCCTCGTTGGCCATTGTTTAAATGTCCCAATGCAGGACTTGTAATACTCTACATCAGATTGTGCTGGAATGGATACTTGGGATTACTTAGGTAATAAAGTCTAGACTTTGTGTTTGATAGCAAGTTTCTTTATATCAATGAGTGAGTGTTTTACACCTCTGGTAAAGTTTATAACAAAGTAAATTAAATTTGTCCACAACTAACTGTTTAAGCAATTTGGTAAATTTATTCCTAGCTCGATTCTTAAATCAATCAAATTTATTTTCAAAATTTAATTTCCTGTGATTAACGCTCATTTCGTTTTCTGTTATAAAATACAATCCTGTGCCGTTTGAGGATTCACTTTGGGGAACAAAATATCAACAAAACAATTTTATGTATTTTTCTAACGGCCCTACAATCCGACTAGCAGCGATATTTTGTATCATAGAATGTAGAACTCTGTATTGAGTTGTAATTATCTCAAATGAAATAGTTTTGTTACTTGTGATTTATACGATCGCGATCGTATTTTTTGCGCATTTCTTTCGACCAATCAACAGGAGCCTTTTTTAAGCTATTGACAAATTGTGTTGGACGCACACATTTTTTTGATAATCAAATGTTCAAGCATTGCTGGTCACACTAATACCATCAGGTTGTCTCAATCTCACAGTACTTCATATGATGATCTTGCAATATTAGTTTGCGCACAGCATCAATGGCTTCCGGAACAACAACTAACTTTGGACGACTTTCACGAAATTCGTCTTGGAGTGAACTCTGTAGAATTCATCATGCCAACGATAAACTTTGGTTCTGGATGGACCTTGACTTATGTTCATCCATGCACTATTGTTGAGACAATCCATGTAGAAAGTTTTAAGAAGTAATCGCGCCAAAATTTTTCCGATTTAATTCCATTTTTTGAACGAGATAGATCTTTTAAATTAACATCACTAGTACAGCGTTGGTCTCATATTTGGAAACTTACGAAAAACATAAATAGAGCAGCAGCATTCCTACGCTTTTCAACAATACTAACAATAATCTAACAGAAAACGCTGAACCGGTCGAGATGCTCTCTTCAATTTTTTCATTCGGATTACTCCCTTCATCCAGTAACAAATCCGTCATTAATGATTTGTTAAAGGCAATATAATTTTCCTACTTGTTCGATAGAAGTAATATGGAGCACGGCTCTTTTCATGCTTAGGCTAAAATGAAACAAAATTGTCAAAGCAAAGTTCTACAGTTCCAAATCGTCCAGAAAGATTATTTTGAATATCATATCTCTGTAAAAATTTAGACTTCTAATCGGAACTCATAAATTTGTTCACCAAAAACATGAAATCTTAAGATTTAATTTAGGAGCTAAATCGAAAAACAGGTTAAAATAGTTTAACAAATGGAATCAATGTAACAATGGACATACAATAAAATAAACTATTTGTAATATTATTTAGTAATTAAATTTATAATGTAATGAAAGAAATGAGTATCTCGGCAAATGGTACTATATAATGCCTTCAAATATATATGATTATTCACTTTGTAGCGACGCATTTCTACGTTAATAAAATAAATTTATAATAAAATTTTTAATTTGAGTGCAATATTCGGTAGACGATCTCCTCGTATCCCCCTATATATTCAAAACTTGTGGTCAAATTTTCCATAACTCTACGGCACATTTCGGATAATTTCTCAGCTTCATAACACTTTAGGCATGGCCCTAAAACCGAAAGTATACCAATTTTTTTTAAATAGGAATCTCATCTTCTTTTTTCACATTTATCTGTGATTTTAAAAAATATCGCTTAATTTTTACGAAGCTTAAAAGCTATAAAACATGTAGTTTGAATCAGTTTTTTAACTTAGAAACTCGAAATAGTACAGTGAAAAAAGCAGTTCGAAGCAATATTACAATATGTATTGGAACGTATTTTAAACTTACCAAGAAATGTAAGCCTTTGCGAGGCATGCCAAGTTGATCTTACAATACTTGGCTCCAAGTCTCTATACGGTTCATAATACCCTTGGTAACACATAAGTGAGAAGTTTTACCCCACGAACCATATGCTACAGACCCTGTGCCTTCATGTTTCAGGCATGATGCTAAAGGTTTTTTAGGGGTCAGCAATTCCGATCTTTTGAAGAACGAAAAATGGCTTATTAAATTTAACGGGCTACCAGATCGGGCCTTTTGAAGTTTGAAAAATTACTAATTGGATCTAGGACAGTGTGGAGTCGATTTTCCGAAAGTACCTATGTTTGAAATTTTTGTAACTTCAATAAGAATTCTCATCTGTTATTAGGAATGTAATTAATCTGAATGCCATTATGACGTCAACCTTATGACGTCAAACTTTTATAATAAGATTGCCTAACAGACGTTAAGACGATTAGCTGTCTCGCAAATAGAATTAGTATTAAAATATAGTCAGCATTTGTTGCTAATTTTCGATAATGGCTAATCAAAATCACAGCAAATATAACACATAAATCTAGCCTATCTAATTTTGAGGCTAGTTGATGCGCTCTTATTATATTTGCTTCAATTAATCAAAAGCCTTCGGTAGAGTCGCGGTAGCGTAGACACTTCTAAATCCGAAAGCCGGTGGTTTTATTCACCTACCAGCAGGGGTTGATATGTTATTGATCTAAGTAAATATTAAATTTTTGCCTAAGTAAATCTCTAATTTCGTCTAAGTGAATTTTTATAAATAATTACTGATAACGTCGTTCGAATTCGGCTATGAACTGTAGGAACCTGATTTCCTTTTAATAGAGATAGAGGCTTTGAAGCGATGTGGGCTTAGTCAAGCGAAATAAAGAAAAATAGCACTATATTCTCAGTACTAAATATTAAGATGCCGCATTTGTACTATGTATGGAGGTCTTATCCTCAAAACAAGTAAAAGTATCGAAATCTTGACTAAGTAAATTTCTTCAAAATATTAATGTTCGGCTACATACTGCAGAACTCTGTTGTCTTCAAACAGAATTACATAAAGATACCTTCAGAAAATGATGACAGCGTTAAGAAATAAAAAAATTAGCACAATATTCCCAATACTAAGTATCAGTTTGCTGTATTAATTATATCTTTAGAAATCGTATCCTAAAAACACGTCTTAGTATCGAAATATCTCAAATTTTGCCTAAGTAAATCTATCCAAAAATAAATTTCGTCTACAACCTGCAAGACCCTGTTCTCTTCTAAGAGATTTTTCATAGAGATATCTTTAGCAAACGTTTTTTCAAGAGAATTAAAAAAATAACCCTATATTCTGAATACTAAGTATAAAGATGCTGCATTTAAGCTATCTATAGAGATCCTATACTCAAAAAGATATAAAAGTATAAAAAAATCTCGAATTTTGCCTAAATAAATCTATTCGCCGTTCGGTTTCGGCTATAAACTGTAGGACCGTGTTGTCTTACAGAACAGATTTTCATAGAGATATATTGAGGAAGCGAAAACAATATTGTCAAGAGAAATGAAAAATAACACTTTATTCTGAATATTAAGTATCAAGAAACTGCATTATCCTATACTTACCCATAGAACCCTTATCCTCAGTACTCATATAAGTATCGCAAAATAAAAACAAATACTACCGACCATGATAGTATGCGTAACCAAGAAAGTGTTTCAAGCAATCGCAAATATAAATGCATCCATCATAGCCATGGTTTTTAGTGTATCCCAAATCTGAGGTTTTCCCCCTCGGCTGTCTCGTTACCGGTTTGAATTCGATGGTTTTTTTTACTAGAGCTAAGGCACTTTAAACGTAGCTCACGCCTACGCTTAAATTTCGAAATTTGCAATTATTTTTATTGCGCGCCATTTTGTGCTGTTTACTGTGGCTTTACTTCGGTCTAACCTCCCCCTTGCAGCCTTGCACCCCAAACCACCGCAGTTAACAACCACACCGACTTTCGACCACCCTTCATAAATTTTGAGGTGCTCTCTCTAAAAAAAAATAATAATAGAAATAAATATAAATGCTTGTTAAGCGCGCACGTGTGAGTATATACGTGTGTGTGTGTCTGGGTGGTAAACACTCCGTGCCATATAAATAGTGCAACTAAATATGTCAGATAACTAATTGAAATACATTTTTTTAAGTATTGTCAATAATTTAAATCGGTTTTCAATTATTCAAGCTGAAATGACAAATTACTTGTTTAGCAAATGGCTACAAATTACATTGAATTAGTCACTTGGAAATTATATATTGTTGGGAAGGAAGTTTGCTGTTATGCTTCTTGTTTCAAATGTGTCATAAACATATCATTTATTTTATCAAAAGTATTCAAATGTTTAAAAATTGTTTAGATTTTGGTAAGGCATATAAATAATTATAGAAAACAAGTGGTAGAAAAAAGTACAGTGGCACTTGAAAGTTAATTGTTGGCATTGAGGCGTATACTTAATATTAACATAATATTGTTAATTTAATGTATATATTTTATTGTAAATAATTGTGTATTTTAATTTAATTGATTGAAATTTGTTAAAATTTTTATCAGGCAAGAAGAAGAAAAACTAAAAGTTTCTTCAAAAGATATTTTTCAAGGCCAAGCGCAATTAGTAATGATGCGTATACTTAATATTAAATCATTATATTTTAGTTAATGTATAAATTATATTTCAAATATTGCCGTATTGATGAATTCTGTAATGCTGAAGATTGTTTAGAATTTTATAAGGCAAGAATTAGGGGAAAAAAGAAAAAAGTGGTTTAAAAAAAATCGTTTTGTTGGCATTGAGGCGTATACTTAATATTAATACAATTATTTTAATTTAATGTATAAATTTTTTTCAAATAATTCTGTATTTAAATGCTTGCAGAATGCTTAGATTTTGGTAGGGCAAGAATTAGTAGAAAAAATAAATAGTTGCTTAGAAAAACCGTTTTGAAAGCTAAGCTTTGTTAGCAATACTTAATATTAATGCATTATATTTTATTTCAGCTACGTTAAAAACTATAAAATTATCAATAGCAATACAATATATCTTTTATTTAATGTCAAAATCTTTAAAAAAAAAAAACTTCATGGTTGTTTGATAAAGATAGAATTCTGAGTAAAGTGAATTCGAAACTATTTTGTTTGTGTGCCAAACGAATTGGCTATCCCATTTACAAGTTATTTACAGGCACTTATTTTATAACTAATTTTAAGTATACGCAATTTTTCAAAATATCCTAACTTTCATCCTTGAATAAGCAAAAGACTATAATAGAAAACCATTTTTTGAATATAAAAGATTTGTTGTTAGATTTGATTTACCCTCTAAGCTTTTGATTCAAAATATATTAACTTTTTCGCATATTTTTCAATTTTAAGTTACTTAAATGGGTGTCACGATCGCATAGTGGTAGCGTACCCGCCTCTGTATCAGCTGGTCAGTTTTTCGATTGTACCTTGCAGTACAGGTGCTTTTTCTAGCAATGGCGTAGCTTGCAATAAATACATAGTATTTATCTCGGAAAATCTCTATTAATAAAAGAACCCGATATTTGGATTCGGTTTTAAACTGTAGGTATACTTCGAACAGCTATTAATGGAGCGATGATTTCTTTATATCTTTGTGTATGCTGTCATTACTCCAAAGAAGCATAGAGATAGCTCTATAGTTTAAAATGGAATCCGCAAGTTGGTGTCTTTAAGTAATAGAGATTTACTTAGGCAAAAAGCTTTTTTTTTGCTAGCTATGCCAGTGCTAGACAAATGCAACAGTGCTTCCGCCAAGAATCACACCAACGTCATTTGGTGCAGGAAGCGAGTATCAGTACGACACCGATGGCCACATTTATTTCTGAATACTTTACCTTATCTTCACAAAAGACACTCAGATGTTTGATAATACACGAAGCTTTAAAATTAATAAATTATGTGCTGCGGAAAAAACTCTTAAAAATATGTCTTTTAATTTTCACTTTAAAAAGCTAAGGAAATTTTATATTTATAGATTGACCAATTAAAAGAGTTTGGTAGATTTTCAATTCTAACATTCTAGCTGAATTAAATTTATTAACAGAGTCTAATTTGTTACTTAAAAATTAAAAAGTTTAGGCATAAGTTACAATGTGCGTAGACCAAACTTATGAAAATTATTTTAAATCAATCCTTTAATTTTTTAATTTCTATCTCCACGAAAAGGCATGATTAATGAAAAATCTGTCAGCCGCATACGACATTCAAAACCAAAAACAGAAAGCAAAAATTATCCTAGTTCATTACTTTTTGCTTTTAGGGGTTTTCTCATGAACTTTTTCCTTCATTAATAACTTTATAAACACCATTTTATATTATTTTTTTATATAAAAAATTTTACATAATAAATATTGAGTTCAATTAAATTGACTAAATTGAGTTAAAATTGAGAAAATTAATAAAATTGTAAAAATGTACTGTATTATAAAACAAAACGTACTTGCAATCTTTATTTTTAAAAATTTTTTAAATTTGAAAAAAAAATGAAATATTTTTAAAAGAGACTACCTTCTTATTGGAGAGGGCAATAAAAAGTGCCCCCTAATTTGGTATCAAGTTTTACCCAAGCAAACCCCTACTTGCAAACTTATTTCAATTCATTGGAAAGATTAAAAAATAAGTTCTCAAATTTGACTGCGGTTTTTTTTCCATGATTAATTACAATCTGTTTAGATAAACAATAATTTATTGGCATGGGGCCTTGGAATTAACATGTAACCATTCCTTCGCAACAGAACATTATAATTTTATTTCAGTTTTTATAGTTACAGTGTTTCATGATTATATATTTTTAATATTTTGCAAGCTTTTCTTATACATTTAAAAATAATCATTATGCAAAATAATATAATTTCCCCAGTGACTCTTAAAAATCATATCGATTAACTATGCAAAATAAAAGATATTAGTTAACTTAACTAACTTAATAGTAGTTCTTTTATTTTTAGTCTACATTACCAAACCAATAATTTACAATTTTTTAAGACAAACGCAATTGCATTTATTAGTTTTCATTTACTTTCGGATGTTTTGCGATAAAAAAAAAATTAGCGCTATTCAAATGCCCAGCAACGTGCACGTGCCTATGTGTGTGAGCATTTCGTAGAGCTTTTCTGCGGGCTGTTCAAATTGCGCATAATAAAAATAAAGCAAGGCTCTGCTCTATGGCAGACTTAGTCTCCGTGCGAGACTCGCTCTACTTTGTTCTGCACTTACTCACGCTGCTTGCGCCCAGCATTTTGGTTGACATTTCTCGGTCAGGTTTGTCGTCACCGCCTACCGCTGCTGGCAACACGGCGGATACTTAATGTTAGCCTACTTCTGGGCTAATTTATGTAGCCTAGGTGTTATGTGCTATATCCTGCCGGCACCAACTACCGCCACCAACACCCGACCAACTGAGCGAACGTACGTTAAGCTGACCAGCAGCAGCGGCAGTCAACGCCTGGACGGCAGTTCAATGCACTTGGCTGCCCAGAGGCACAATAATTAGGCGCGTCTTTGGCTTAGGCTTAAGCCCGTGGCAGCAACACACACACACACACGAACTGTGGCAGCAATTCAAGTTAAAAATGATAAGCAGCCATAAAGTAGGCAACAAACAACCAGCAGTGTAGCAGCAATAAAAAAGCAACAACAACCAGGATACCAGAGCAACAACAACAACAACAGCAACCAAGTTGCCTTGGTTGACTCCGAGCAGCAATGTAATTAGAGAGCATTAGGCTTACAAAATATAAAATAAAATATATATATATTTTTGAAAAAATGAAACAAAAAAAAAAGTAAAATAAAAGTAAGCAACTTCAAGCTAACTAGCCGCTGGCAATGCACAACAAATTTATGGTCTGAGTTATTATTGGAGCAGCTCTGCCAGAATCTGGATTTACCCAGTGCTTATGGACACTTGAGCTTGTGCAAAAACTTTTTGCATTTGACATAAACAAAAATAAATCAATTTCATGGTGCGTAACAGAGGCAAGGAGATTGCAGCAGCTGCCGGTGGCGTTTGTGATGATGGTAGTGGTGCTGGTGGTAAGCACCACCACCAACATAAACAACAATAACAAGAACCACAATTTGCAAATAAAAAAATAAGTAACCTCAAAAACAACAAGTGAGCAACATCAATGGCCCAGGGCTAGGTAAATATTTTACAATTTATGCAGAAAACGAAAGCTATATATGTGAGTTTATATTAAATATATATTTTATGTTTTGTTATATTAACTTGCTCACGAAGGATGCCAAAATAAACACACTGCCTCAATCCTAAAAAAATCTATCAAATCTATAGATTAAAATTGTAGCTGATTTGGAGTGTACCAAAATATTTTGTTAATTTTTTTTTTTTTTTTTTGTATTAAAATCTTAGAAGTTTACAATCGCCGTCTCCCCCGTGGTCTGGCATTTTGTATTTTATTTTCTGCATATAAATAAAACATAACGTTGAAATCGCAAAAAATTACACAATGAAAAAGTGTTCTGGCTAGCCCCTTTGTTCAGATTATACCCTATTCACGAAAATTTTTAAAATTTCACATATGAAAAGTTCTTTATATACTTTACGTAGTTCCGACGACTTCTCTTCGCTACATAATAAACTCCATTATATCTATCATACCCACTACCATTCTCTGCTGAACTCCCCAACTTTGCATGTTTTCACAATATAAACTAGAGAAGCCTAGGCTCATTTCAATAGTTCATATGAAGTTGCCAGGTTTCCGGCGCATAGAACCGCATCAATATACTTCACACATCAGTGGTCACCCCAGTTCATCCATTTAGAAATTTTTAATTCAATATTCAGCCACACACACTCCAAATTGTTGTTTGGTTTTTTTTCCAAAAAATAAGTAAACTCATTATTTTTTTGTTTAATCGTTATTCTGCTTGGGAACTTAGCGCCTCTACTAGAACCTATTAACGAACTCTGTTTTGCACCGTCTGTTTAGGTCTGTCCCATGCTGTGTTCGACTGGGCCAGTTCTTGGAGGATGAATCTTCTTCAGCTCGACTTGGGTCTACCGATCCGTCTGCTGCCTTGGGGATTGCAGTCCAGTGCCATCCTGACCATACTGTTTGGGTTACCACTGAGAGCATGACCTATCCACGTCGATTTTTTTCCTTATTTGGAGGTGTATAGTGGGTTTACCTATAACACGAGCCAGCTCTAGATTGGATACTCTTTTTGGTCAGAATATGCCGCATATAATACTGAAGTATTTGTTGTTGAAGACTTGCACTATCTGTGTCATCTTTTTAAGTGTCAGCCATGTCTCCCATATAGCAGTATGAACTTTACACACGCACTGTAAATCCTTTGTTCGTCTGCTTATTTATTTGTTGTTCCAGCTGTGGTAGAGTCTTCGAAATGCTGATCGGGCTTTGGCAAGTAGATTTGTGACGTTATCATCCACGGCGCCATTGTTGAAGATGATGGCTTTCATAATTGGCGAAAACCTCCTATATGCATATTCATTTTAATTTATTGGCAAAGTAATAGTCGTCCAAAATGATGGCAACTTTTTTGAATGCGCCATTTTATAATTTCCTAAATGTTTAAATTTAAATGCTACTTTCTGTTTTCATCTTTTACATTGTAAATCCAAGTTCCTGGCTAGCCCCAGATGTGAGACGGTGCACATCTATAAAAAATTCACCCATCAGGCTAGGAATACGAATTAGTTTTATTTTACTTTTTCCTCGTTATCATTTATTACTTTATTATTTTAGAATGTTTAATAATGACCTTAAGTCAACTGGACTTAGTTGTACCCATAAATATATTAATAAATAAATAAATAATTTTGTATGATTTTTCATTTGCAGCTTGAAATGTAGAATTCGTACTTAATGATTCCACGGTTATTTATGCAGATCATTGGGTCAGCCTACTTCAGCATAGGATAAAGGACGCAGAGATTCCAACTGTTGGGCATGCTTTCTGCTAGCCATTCTATAATAATTGAAATTTTCTTATACGTAACATCGAAAATTCCACTATTTGAGTTTATTTCTATTATTTTCGATATTTTCGAATGGAAAAATATTATTTATAAATTCTCAGCTGCATCAAACGTATCAGAAAATTATAAAACTGGAATTGCTAAAAAGCTTTACAGAGAAAATTGAAAGAACAAAATTATTAACAGAAGTTTGAGGAAACTTCGTTATATAGGGGCCTTATAAAATTAATTTTGAGTGTGACAAAAATATATCACTGCCAATGCTGCACTATTCTGATAGTACGAATCAAATTTTAAATTTAATTTGCCACATTGTAGGCTTTCTGTTGGGAGACGGTAGTTAAAGAACCTAAGATATGGTATTGCAAATGAGCAGACCCAAATGTTCAAATAAACTTAACTTCTTGCTTATAGGCCTTTCGAATGGTAAATTACATATTTTGTTTCTTTCGGCTGTATTAGAGAGCTTATTTTACATTAAGTTAACAAATAACTTGTTGTTTTTGCAAAAGTTAAGCTTATGATTCATAATCAATTCAAACATTATATGGCTCAACATAAACCAAATTGTAGCATATTCAGAAAATTCAAAATCTGGTGTACTGCAGAATTTGTTGTAGGGTTTTTAAAAAGTAATAAGTTGTTAGCACTTAGTCTGCTTAAAATATTTGCCAAGAAGTTTTTTGTTATTTGTTAAGCAAAGAAACAGTTATCATAATTAACCTTAACATTGCTAATGGCTTACATAATACTATTCCAAAAGATTAATATCTAATATTATATTGACATATATACAAAAGTAGTAAGTGGAAAAATAGGACATTGATTAAGTTTTAAGAAGAAAGTACATTCAGGTATTGCCTTCTAAGTGCACTAAATGTTCTAATAATTGCACGACTTTTTTTTACGTAGAACGGAATCGAAAGTTTTGGAGCGAATTTTAACGTCATGACAAACAAGGTTTTATCCAACACCTCAAAAAATCTGAAGGATGATGAAACTTCAATGCATAAGTTGGTACGATAACTTCAAAAAAAACTTCGACGTTGGTCAAGATTTATGACAAGAGCATAAGCAACGCCCTCATATCTTTTAAAAATATTAAAATTGTCAACGCTTAAAAACTGCAGTTCATAGCCGCGCTTAATCCTTGTTAGACTCTGTTTTGTACCCATGTCATAAGTCACTCACTCTCAAACCATGGCCCGATCTAAAAAATTTGTTTTAGATAGAGATAGGTTTAATATATTAAGTCAACATGCAATCGAAAAATTTATAGAGTGAATGCTTTCTATATGTACTATAGAGTGATATGGCCTGACTTTGTAAACCCATCATTATACAGAAAAGTGTGTATAAATTTAGTAATTTAGCCAATATGGAATAGAAATATAATCTGACGCCTAATTTTTACCACAATATATAGCGTACATTTTTACTATACTACATGCCGATATCGATCTGAATCTTTAGAATCGCAGCTCTGATACTATGAAAGCTCGAAACTGGACACAGATAAGTGACTTGTGCAGAAATCGTATATTACCACTTTTATAATATTAACTCGCATCTTCTCCAGTAATTTAAAAAAAAAAATTTGAACCTTGGGTGGGTTTTGGCTTTCTCAACAATTCTTCTGTATTCGTCTCTGTTGTTAGCAAGGGCGCACCAGTTCCTTACTTTCATCATGTCATTGCCAATTAGGCGCTTTCTTGGTCAACCTCTGTTTCTTGTGGAAAGTGTTGTGTATGCAAACACAAGCTTTTGTGCTCTGTTCTGGTACATCCGTAGGACATGACCTACCCATCTTAGCCTCTGGGATTTATTGAATTTGACTACCCCTTCTTCACGGTTTAAGCTCAGCAATTCGTCATTCTTCCTTGAAATGTAGTCGATGCGAGCATTTGGGTTTGGCCCAAACCATTTTCGCAGTATTCTTCTTTCAAAGATTCTTAGGGATTCTTCGTCTGCTGCCGACGCCATGGTCCAAATTTCTGCTCCATATGTGACTATTGACCTTATGATGGAATTATAAATTCGTAGCTTGCATGCCCTCGACAGCAGTTTTGACCTGAATATTTTGTTGTGCGCGTAGTAGGTATTAATAGCTGATACAATCCGATCTTGTATGCAGTCCCTTGCACTGTTGTCATTGCTTATCAACACGCCCAAGTATTTAAAGTTATCAACTCCTTCGAAATGATAATCAACAATGCTGAGTGATAATGTCCTATTGTCTTGGATTGATTGATCATCAAACCAACTGCCTTTGCCTTCTCAACTATATTTACGAGCATCTCTTCCAAATAGCGTTGGTTTCTCGCTAGTATGGCAATGTCATCTGCATAGGCTATTAACACCGCAGACCTCTTGAAGACATTTCCAGAGGTTGTGTGTTCTCTTATAGCAAAGTGCAGACATAAATTAAACAACACTGTGGACCGACTGTCACCTATAAAAACTGTAAAAACTGTCACCTTACTCCTGTATTGATGTTGAAAAGTGCGCTATATTCTTGCTGCAGCTGCAACTATCTCTCTTATATTGCTTAGCGTTGCCATAGGCCGATAGCGATTGATAAAAAAATACTCAAATTTTTGAGCCCATACCAAACTGTAGAGAGTCCATCTGAAAGCATCTTTACATTAAACAAGGTCATACAAAGAAAGGTGAGTTCTGCATAAGTCAGATGTTACCATTTCTAGAAAATTATTTAGAACGCTCTTCCGCAAAGACTTCAGTGATTCCTAAAAACTAAAACTTCCTAAGATTCGTACAGATATTAAGTACAGTTCTAAATCGCACCAAACAGGCCTGTACTGCATTATATAGCAAGTCCTTGAAAAAGCTGATTATTTTTAAGAAAAGTGTGCTCGTTTCTGCTGTTATGCGCATTGCAATTGCGGCCAAGTCGTGCTTAATATATAATAACGTATCTGCTGCAGCACAGACCTTACCTACACGTAAGATAGTTGCTGCCACAATGGGATGTAGCTGCCACACGTATGTTGCTGCAACAACTGTTGTCTACCGGGTACTGTCATTGACAGCATTAATTGATGGGCGTTACGCGCGTTCCGTTGCAAGTTCATTTGTTGCATAAAGAGGACAATGCCAAGATGTGCAGCCGTAACAAGAACCGCAGAATCTAATTTGGCACAAACCACAAAAGCAATTAAAGTTGCAACGTTGCAATGTCACACGCACACAAAGACAAAAAAAAAACACTATTTTTACGCGTGTGTGTGGGTATCTGTGTGTGCGTTTGTGTGTGTGAAGTGTATACATATTCGTTGTCAAGTACATAAAAAGATAGAGTAATTTTTGGTATTTATTATGCACTCTAAATGTGTGCCGCTCAATTTAATTAATTTACCAAAATGTTTTTAATTACAATATTTTTATAATTTGTTGTAGTTTTTAGTTTTGTTTTTTGTTTGTTTTTGTTGCAATTTTTATAGCAAAATTTTATTCCTTTTGGCAGTCTAAATGCAAATGTAACAATTTGTATTCAAATTACATAAGCTAACAGCTTTTGGAGTGCAGCGAATGTAACCAGATAATTCGGTAACCCTGCAACATGTGGCACAGCCAAAGCTGCCAAGCCCACACACACACACACACACAGCTGCACATGATTACACTACTACTTACACGCGTGTGGCATCCACAAATTTAGGGGCATCAGCTGCAGTTGTCGCTGTGGTCAGAAGCGTTGCGTAAACTGGCCACAATTTAGCGACGGTTTACAATTATACAATCACACACACACAGCACACACACTAACACACCATTACACACACTTCCACACACTCCCACACCCAACACACCAGCGATAAACTACAATGCAACCATGCCATGCAGTGTTGGCTAACCGATTTTCAAGTGCTGCAAAACGTTTCGGTTGTCAAACGCTGCAAATAATTTCTAATTCAAGCGATTATTTACATATTAAATGGACCAACATTTTAAGCGATTTTAGTTTTTTTTCCTCACTAAGTGCATTATTAAATGGTATTATATTGAGTGCTAATCGCACTGTATCATTCGTTACCGCAATCATAATGTAACTTATATCCTTTTTGTCTGTTTGTGCAAACGGCAATAAGTATATATAAAAGAGATGATACTTTTAATTAAAATTTAATGTACTTCTGGTAAACCAAATTGTATTATATGAAAGTTTCCGGATTAAATAGCTGAGCTTAGCCATTTTGCATGCTTTTAAGAGCCAACCGGCTGATATTTAGAAAAGCATATCTGCGAGTTTTTAGAATTATTATCGCGTCACTTTCAAGTTTCAACTGAACAATTACAATGTTGGCCTTTTTTTAATAGTATTGTTTCATTAACGTAAAAAAAAATTAGTAATGCTTAAAATTAAAGACTATTCTATACAACAGACGTGGCTGTCAGATATGTGAACTTGGATTGTGAGCAGGAATATATGGAGCACTAACAATATGATATACACAGAAAAAAGAAAGCTGATCTTAAGTTTAAGAAGAAAGAAGAAATACAATATTTCTTGCGCTTCAAAAAACATTGGTAGGTGAGATCCGAAAGTTGAGCTATTGAATATAAAGAGCTTGTTGTTATTGTCAAGTAATTTATAAATATAAAAAAATAAGTTATAAATGTAGTCCTTTTCAGTATGTTATCACTTAAATTACTAGTGTTATAGTTATGGCTGAGATCTTTAATTAATGGATTAGATCTTTAATAATGGATTCGAATTGTTTTTATTATATGTTATACATTTTGCTTATATCTTTAATTAACGGATGAGTGCTGCTGCTGTTTCTGATGTGAAAATTGTTAAGCGAGCTTAGATAAATATACGTCAAGACGATCATAGTACGATAGGAGTGGCACTTGTACTTGTTTCTCAATCTAAAAAAGTTGTACGTGCTTTTGATTAGTTTTCTTTCTATCCTACTTTTTTTTTCTTATTATTCCTCTAGGGAACTTAGGGCCTCTACAAGAGCCATCCATCGAACCCTAATTTGCGCCGTCTGTTTAGCTCTGTCCCATGTTGTGTTCGCCTGGATCAGTTCTTGGAGGATGGATCTTCTCCAGGTCGCCTTGGGTCTACCGATCCGTCTATTGCCTTGTGGATGGATGCCAGCTATCGTTATCTGCAGTTTCTCCATTTCTTCCTCGAACTGTGCTAATCTTGATGGTTCCTTTAGGGTTCTAACGTTCCATTGTCCTATTCGTGTCCGTTTTTGAAAATGCCTTTGGACGTCATCGCATTTGGTGAGCCGTTTATGTTTAATTCTCTTGTGTTGGTTTCTGTAATCTGTTGAGTTTTCGATCGAACTGGTGATTGGCCAGATGCGACTTATCACAGTGGTGGGGCTGCCACCTGACGCCTTCTGGGAGTGGCGTCTGCGCTTGGCCGCGCGGAAAGGCTGGGCGATACAGTCTTTTTATTGTTGGCATCATTCTAGCTGGTGTTGTTGCTGTACGCCGAAAAGCTATGAATGGCGCTTGGTTCTATGGTGTACCATCCATTTAGCGTGGGGGGGTGAAGAGTGGGGCAAGGGGGGTTGCCAGAAATTGTTGAAAGGCATTGTGCAAATGGAGAATAGCTTTCTATTAGGTAGAGATGCAATTTTTAAGAGGGACGTTGGAGTGGTCATGCCTCTTGCCATGAGTGGGATTCGTACCCACGACCCCGCGTTTAGAAGGCAAGTGTATTACCCACTAAGCTACGAGAATCCTACTTAACTTTACAATTTGAAAAGCTTAAATATTGAAAGGAATAGTCCACACTGTTGCTGCATAAGTTAGAATGGGTCTGAAGTAAACCGTGTACAGGAGCGTTTTGAATTGAAAATTTATTAACTGACTATAAAAAAGTTTCGCCATGGTTTTTTTTGGATAATATAAATTTAGAAATACATATGTCAGCATAAATGTTTTAAATACCTAATACTTTTGGCTGCTTCAATTGCTACTTTGTTTATTTGGATCTTTATGTTTTTTAGGGCTTTCCGTCTATGAGGCTTAATTTGCCCACAATTACCAATGCCGTGAATTAGTTCAGTCTTCGATTCATTGACTTTAAATTTCCAACAATTGTACCAGTAGCATAGTTTATCCAAATAATCATTAATTTTACTTTTAACACCTTCTACTTTCGAATAAGTTACAGAAATAGAGTTATCGTCTGCAAATTGCAAAATATCACATTTGGCGGATTTCGGAATATCAAGATTGCAAATATTGAAGAGTAATGCAACTAAAAGTGAACGCTGAGCAATACCTTATACGATCAGCTATTATTTTTTCAAACACTTTAGAAATGCTAGATAAAAGAGGGGCCTATAATTAGTCAAACTATCACCATCCTTCCCGCTTTGGCATTATTTTGTGCTTGGTGCCTAAATGTATGGGAAATTGTAAAAAACTGTCTAATTAATTTTGATCTTAGATTGCTGATGGCAACGCACGTGCTGCAGC
Source organism: Chymomyza procnemis (assembly GCA_035046065.1). NCBI lineage: Eukaryota > Metazoa > Arthropoda > Insecta > Diptera > Drosophilidae > Chymomyza > Chymomyza procnemis. The sequence continues at coordinate 13,376,154 of JAWNOJ010000024.1, forward strand.
AATGTTAAATATCGATAAACGATATCGATACCAACAATGATAACAGTGAAAAATTTCATAATGTAAGAAAATGCGCACATCTACACAAAGTAGAAATATTTTTAGTTATATAATTATGATCTAGTGTACATGTAATTGCGCGAAAGAGTGGTATGCTTATTTTTTTAATTTCTTAATTATTAATTTAAGGGATTAATATTCAGATTTAATTAAAACGGGGAATGTACAATGTATAACTAAAAAATTTTTATAGAAACTAAGAGGTTTTAATTGTTATTGTTATTATTGGCCTACTGCTGTTGCCGATAGAATGAATAATTACAACCTTATCATTACTTTAATTTAAATATTTAATTTAATATTTTTCCAAAATTGTGTGGTAATTATTTTATGCACAATAAAATTTATAATTAATACACTTAACTGTAATGATTTACGGCTCGTCACAACTAGACTGATTTTAGATTAATGCATTTTATATAAAGGGTGTCTTTTTTCGAGGTATAAGTTAGCATTTCTGTTCAAGACAGCAACCGATTTAAGTGTCAAGTGATTTATTTTCAGTTTGATTTGGCAATTCAACATGAATAGACTCACGGTTCATCAAGCAAGGCGTAGATTCGTCGAATGGGTCCAAAACGAGATGGGCGTTTTGCGAATTTTGTTTAGCGATTCAACGCACTTCTGGTTGAATGGCTACGTGAACAAACAAAACTGCCGCATTTGGAATGAATCTTATCCTCAAGTGTATTTTGAAACATGGTTACTTTCAGAAAAACTGTCTGTTGCGCTTTATGGGCTGGTGGAATCATTGCTGCATACTTCTTCAAAAACGATGATGGCCAGAACGTTACAGTCAATGGTGATCAGTATTGAGCCATGATTACTAACTTTGTCATTTCTGAATTGAACAACCATGATGTCCAGGAGCTGTGATTTCAACAAGACGGCGCAACATGTCACACAGCTCGTGCCACAATCGATTTACGAACACGTTTGGCGAGCGCCTATTTTCACGTTTTGGACCTGTGAATTGGCCTCCCAGATCTTGTGATTTAACACTGCCAGACTACTTTTTGTGGGCCTATGTAAAGTCATTGGCATAGATAAGCCACAAACGCTTAACTATTGGGAAGACAACATTTGCCGTGTTTTTGCCGATATACGGCCACAAATGTTGGAAAAGTCATCGAAAATTCCACGTTCAGATTGGACTACATCCGAGCCAGCAGTGTCGGTCATATGCAAGAAATCAAATTAAAAATTATCTTTCGATTAAATAAAATTCATGTCTATCGAATACTCCATCGTTGTTTTTATTTAAAGTGCTATACCTCAAAAAAAAAAACACCCTATATAAATCGAAATTAATAAATTTTCTAAGATAAACATTCATTTTTTAAATTATTTAGAAAAAATGATATATTAAAGGCACATTAAAAATTTTAAAAATTAACTTTAAGGTAGTCGTTAAGCCTCTCTGGTTTTTAAGTTATTTCTAAAAGATCTTCCTCATGTTATATCCCACTCTCGCATTCTTATGAGTCATAAAATTTACATGACCTACAATGAGAATAAAAGATTTAGAAACCAGGCAGCTATGGTTCATTAGAAGCCAGCTGTTTCTAAACGTCTCAAAATGCAAAACTCAAAATTCAATATAATGACGTTTTATCGTTGTGCCCCATGTTTTGCTACCACTTTTTCATTATAACGCATACATAACGTGTCCGATCTTGGTGTTTTGTTTGATCCAAAAACTTAACTTTAATAACAATAAACACATTTACAATATTGTAACTAAAGCTAGAGGGGTTTTTGCATTTACTATTCTGTGGCCAAGAGAATTTAAGGATCCTTGTAAGACCAAACTGCAGTAAGTTTCGCTTGTCCTTCCAAAGCTTGCTTTTGCATTTGGTAGCCTCAATACCAACAAAATCAAGAGTTAATTGAGTCTGTTCAAGAACAAATTTTAGTATTGGCTCATCGGTGTTTAAATTAGGATCCCAACACTCGATTGTCGTTCTATTCTGGTGGAGTTTATCTTCCAAAATTACCTTTTCTAAGTGTTCGTTGAACATGCCAACACATATTTGCGTTTACTCGATTAATTTTTGATATCTAGAACAGCCAATTTGTAGATCCATTAATGCATCGATTTTCTATCCTCTGAACGCTCTTTTCAATTTATCTCTTTGTCTATCTTAACTAATCTTGATTCGTCAAATGGAGCATCTTTGGCCAAATACCAACTATGAAAACCTAACTTACTCAACGGCGATCTTTTGGTTTCTTTCCCAAGAAATGTTTAAATTTAGTTTGTACTCCAAAATTTTTAAATCAACGAAATAAACATATTAGTCGTATACTTTATACTATAAATTATAAATGATCCAAAGATAATTGAATTAAAATATGAATTTGTTTTTGTAACCGATTCCTAGTTTAAAGGATCTAACTGTCTCTTGAGCCGTTCTGAGTTCAATGTTCAGCTACGTATACTTAATATTGACTTTTTCGCTGTTTACTCACGATTAAGTGTTAAAAATTTACAAAATCTTTATAAAGTAAATTGTTTCTCGATTGCCTACTTGTTTATTTGTGAACTATTGAGACGAATCGATAGCATTACTTCGCTCACGATATTCCTTTGGTTTGAATCGATTAAAGCAAAAGCAGCATTTTTACGCTCTAAAATGAATTTATATATGAAAATATTTCTTCAAGCGCATTTAGCTCAAGTAAATACATTTTCAGATATCTCACTGGGTTTTTTTTGTATTCACTTAAGAGCTGCGTTGACCACTTTGAAGTAATATTATCAGCTTCTTCTCTCTGGCAATACATTTTCTACAAACGCACTGAAGACATATATTATAAAATCCTGCCGAGTTCATTTTCTAATTCCAACTACTAAGAAATCTAATACACTTACATTTACATAAATTACCTAATAAATTATAAATTTAAAATAACCATATCGTTTTTCAAGCAATCGTTAACACACCCACGCGGATACAGGACGGCAAGGCCTGTCCCAGCAGGGAATGTAAATTACAAACGAATAAATTCTTGTTTTAACAATGCCGATTTCCAATGTCTTAATTAACTCTTATGAGAAAGTAAGTCCGTTGACTTAATGCCCCAGGACATATCGCATGTCCGCCTCATTTTGAGTCCTACGTCGCCGTCGGGTCTTTATGTATGTCAAATAAATACATGCATATGCATACATAATTTAAAACAAGAGCGTACGTGTTATGCTTGTCCTTTCGTCCTGGCGCTCTTCTCCTCACGGCAGCATTGTGTAATCCATTTTTTTGAGACCCGCCTGGAAGTATGCTTCAACATTTTGCTTTTTTCTCACGCCTTTTAGCTGCCGCAGAACCGTTGTAGTTGTGCAGCTTGCTTCACGGTTACGCCCCATTTGCAACATTGTTGCATTGTTGCAACAACGCCCACTTTTAAATGCTCTAAGCGTTTGTCAGCTGGCCAGCTACAACAAGCAAAGTAATAAAAAAATTGCCTTTCACATGGCGGCAATAGCCGACTTGCAAATACACAATTAACACCTTGCTGAGATACACTAAATTGTATGTGCCCCGGCAATGAATTGGATTGTTTTCAATATCATTATAATTTTCTTTGATTTCACGGTTCTTACTTTCTGTCCAAGCTGTCCAAGATATCTAACTGGGTTTTTTGTATTATGAAACATGTCCTTTTTGTATACATTTAAAAGCTGCGATGTATCCTTCGAAGCAATATTATCTTACTCTCTCTTATCATTTTCAGCAACATTGTATCACATCGATATAAAGTTTTGTTTTTCCTTTTTCCGCTTGGGAACTTAGGACCTCTACTAGAATCTTCAATCGAATCCTGAGAAAATTTTTTGTTCTGTAACATTCTCTTGTAAAAGTTGAGTACATTTTGATTTACTTATCAGGGCCTATGACAACCATGGTAGCTTATATGCCTCACGATCGTCTACAAGTTTCTGAATAGTTGGCGTATATTTTACACCAAATGACAGCAGTTTTTGCAATCTATGCGGTCTTCAAAGATCACGCTAGACATAGCGATTGTTGCGGTGGCTGCTTGAACCTAACATACTCCGAGTGTTTCTCTTTAGTTTCAAGAAAAATCAGATAACATTGCTTGAAGGCGCTTCTGATGGAAAATGATCCCAGATCCCAGAAAAGATGTACTCAAATCAACACCAAATAATACTCTTTGAGTTTTCATTGATTTCTCTACTATGTTTTCTGTGCTCCAGATGTGGTCTTCAGACACATTATCCGATCGTCTGCACTAAATTTTTTGATAAATTTTAAGGTCTCCAAATTGTGCATCAGGCTCAATATGATAGATAGTTTGATCGTATCAGACAGAGTTCTCTTTGTGCGCCTCTTAGTCCATCTTTATCCGTAGTCTTTAATTATTTACCGGGAAAACTCTCTGATTATTTTAAAAGTGAGAATTTTGTGGTATTTAATTAATATATTTTTGGGATACATCGAGTGGGTATGAAATAAATTTTCTATTTCACTTTATGCTGTAAAGTAATAAGAATTAATCGTTCTAAAGAGTTTTTTGGGAAATAAAAATAATAAAAATTTTTTCATTCAGTTCTAAAGTTTTAAAAAATAATTTCTTCGGAAACACTGGCACTTTTTCTTTGAAAATCTAGATCAGAAAATTAGCGTAATATTTTTCTTCGATTAAACTAAAGGAATCACTCAGGTTTTCAATGTTAAATACAATAATACTTTTTAAAAAATTTTGTGTAGCATCTTCATCTTTATCTTTAAAATGAGTAAAATTTTAGTTTTTAAAAAATTATAAAATAAATCAAGTTTCAGACTTCCTACACAAAATTTGTAACGCACCAACGAATAAACAGAAATCATATAGAAAAAGTACCAAATACCAACCTGCGTCCTACATACTTTGTCACCTACATAGTCGAGCACCCTATATACCCTTTCGCTAACCCAGTAACTACTCTAAAAATAAAAATAGTGAATCTTGGGTGAATGTGAAATGTTTTTAGCCATGCGTCAACTACTGTTGTTTGTTTTAACGATATTAACCGTGCAACACAGCAGTCAAGCCACTCTGCCGGCTAGTTTGCTCCCAGTGGCACATAGACACACACTCCAACACACACAGCCACACACACACACACACACCTACCTACGCATACACTAACATATGCAGCATAGAGCGAACGCATTGCAAACGCTTTGCACATTGCTTTTTATTGACTATAACTGACTTTGTCATTGGATATCAAAGCCCAGTCGGGCAAGTAGCCAGCAGCTAGTAGCATGGCATCCAGGCAGGCAGACAATTGGGACAGACGGTGGGACAAGCAGCCAGCCAGCTGTTATGCACATAAACCCCAGGGATATGCTGCAGCTGCCCTTTCGCTGCTGTTCATATACACTACGCCCCTGGGATCCAAGGAGTACTATAGATTTGCGCAATTTATGCGGCAGCAGCTTGCCGTGACAGATCATAAGTTATTTAGGCAATGCTGTTTGGTACTATCTGTGGTGGTATTTGTAGGCACTTAATCCCATGTCAGTTTAGGCGTTAGTAACTAACTGCAGATGATCATGGCATGAAGTAGTTGTTTTAAGGCGGCGGTTCTACTTAGCGCCTACTTTCCTACATTGCATTAAAGGATTTATTTTCGACCTACTATTCATATTCTTAAGAAAGCTGGGTGCCTGAATTAAGCCTTGGAAAACCATACTTCTTCAAACAGGCAGATAAGCAAACAGGTATCAAGGCTCCCAGTAAACTGCAAACCAACCTAAATATTTTGCAATGAATATTATCGTTGCATATGCGACGTTGTAAGCTCTACCTCTTTATCTTGGGAGAGGCAGGTAGAACCCCAAAGATTTTTTTGTCTAATACTGAAATAACTGTAATGAAATGCAAGTCGGGGTTAAAACTAATTCCCTTCAAGCAGTAGACGGGATTCGAGCTTCTCACTTGCTACAGCTGAAGGCTCTCCAGGCTTTCAATACGATAGAAGAAATTTTTTAAAATGACAGCGGGTGCAGCGCTTGCTGGAAAACCTGCTGCAGCGAAGGCAGCCGAATCTGCAGCACCAGCAGCAGTGATTTGTTGTTTATTGCTTAGTATTGCGATTCATCTAGCTGTTATTTAAAATAATGAGAATTACCAAACCATAAAAAGCTAAATCTTTCAAATTAAGCTACAAAGACCTACGACAGTAAACCAAGTTCTATATTTGCAGTATTTCGAAGCCTCCTCCAGTCTTTAAATCCTCTTTTTTAAAAAGAGAAGTCTAAGATTATCAAAAACTCAGTTTGGAGTATTTTTCAATATGCTTTGTTTTATTTGACCATTATAACCCGTTACTGGATTACAGCCGAACTCACCAGCTGTCGGCAGGCACCTCTGCTTTGAGCGTGCCTTCTCCAGTTGGTCACTTCAAGGAAAGACAGGTTCTCCTCTAGTTGGTCTTTCCATCTGTGCTTTGGGTGTCTTTTACGTCTTTCTTTGTTGACTTTTACGTCGAAAATCTTCTTCGCTAGAGCGTCTTCGTCCATACGAACGAAATAGACAAGCCAACACAGTCGTACGTTGTTGTAAAGCTCAGAAAGTTCATGGTTCGAATGCGGCAAACGTCCCAAATCCTAAACGGAACGAAGATTTTGCAAAGATTTTTTCACTTAAAGACTCCAAGCGCAGCTGCATCCGTCCGTGAAACAACCCGTATTTCTCTTCAATATAAGAACATGGGCAAGATGAGCCTGTTCTAGAACGTTAGTTTGTCGGTTGAAAGAGATCTGTGCTACACATATTTTGTTATTGTAAACATTCAAAGATCCCTTCATAAGTATTGCAACGGAATGATTATGCATTACAGATTGAACTTTCTTTGGTAATAATGATCTACACTCGCCGCATAGCTAATAGAAATCATAGTTTTCGCTTCTCTTTTTATACAGAAACCTTTATTTCAGTTCATTTTGAGAGACAACCTGACATATAGTTGTATTTAGGATCTAGGATTTTTAATTTCCAATTAACAAAGGTAAAAGGGTTCCTAGTTCAGCGCAAATCTGACGCTTTTTCTCTACGAAAATATTAAATAATTTTCTTGCATTACTAAAATTTCTTAAGGTATCCGAAAATCCTAAGACTAACGAAATTTTGGTATTTTAGGCAATCAACAAAAAAAATTTTTCTTTACCCAAAATAAATATACTTATGCCTTCCCAAATTATAGTCAGCCTTATGGAATTTATTGTATACAATTTATTGTCGCCTTTTTTTAGATTTCCACATATTATATTATACCTACTAGCTAGTTTCCTTGGAAGAAAACGTACTTAATCCCGATATTCAAAAAAATTCTCTCAAATCAGCACTTCTGTTTACCCCTTGGGGATATAACTTTATACAATATTCCTCGTCTTCTAAAACATATTTCTTAGACGCCTACAAAATCATGAAAAAAAATTTTCTTACTTTTTGAATAAAGTGTCCTACAGGATGTTCCACATTCGGATTCCCTCTCTTGCCTAATGCAAAATTTCTGTTGTTGCTTTTGTCAGCTAAAGCGCAAAATTCGCGTGTGTTGCAACGACTGTCATGCGGCGCCATTGCAGTTGTTGTTTTCGTTGCTCATACGCCGCGTGGCCCACCTTGCCCCAAACTAGGCAAAGCTCCAGCGATTTCGCGTTGTTGTCATCAACAGCAGCAGCGGCAGCAGCAGCAGACCCCAATAGTGGCAGCGACTGCAGCGTCAACAGTTTGCAACATTCTAGTTGCACCTGCATGGGAATACCTTTGTATGTGTGGCTGCCACTTGGCGCTGTTTGTTTGGCTGCGCTTAGCCGCTTTAGTTGCCTTTTGGCAATTTCATATGTGTGTGTGGGTATACGTGTGTGTGTGTGACCATGTGTTTGAGCATGTGTGTGAGTTTGGGAATTTGTCTATGTTTGTAAGCAAACAGTTGCGGTCAGAATAATAATTATGGTCTTGGCTACAAACTGCACAGCAGCTTCAAGTTACCAACGTCTAGTTCTACAAATTACAAGCTGGCTGAATAGAATTTCATTTCGAAATTCCTATTGGCAATATGTGACTTGTTGACGACCGACCATGAAGCAAAATGTGGTTGGTTACATGGGGAATTTGTTTGCAATATCTGTATTCAGTATCCTCAGAAATTCTGAAATTTCTTCAAAACACAAAATACTTATTTAAAAATATAAATTTTCTCGGTTGCTGTGAGTGTTTTGTATGGGATTGCAGGTGATGCTTTGATGTTTGTAGTTCGAAATTGAAAATAAAAGCAAAGGATGTAATACGATTTCGTAGACACAATTTGGAATTATTAAAAATGCATACGAAAACTGAAGTATTTGGAGTGATTTTGTGGAGAATTCAGATTAATTATATTCCGCGCATTCATAGCAATCTTCATTTTTTTTGATCAGTTCGAACCGTTTTCGAAATATGGTAGAGTTTTGAAAAAAAGTTTTTTTTTTAAATTTGGTATCCACGCAAAACAGACTACATACAACTAACTCCAAAGCAACAATCGCATAAGACTCAACATAAAATAAAAAGGAATATTGAAAAAAGACAATTTAATATTTAAATAAGGTATTTGGTCTTCATACATTCATCTGCTTTTGCAAAATTGTATGACATCGATATAAAGTTTTTTTTCCTTTTTCCGCTTGGGAACTTAGGACCTCTACTCGAATCTTCCATCGAATCCTGAGAAAATTGTTTGTTCTGTAACATTTTTTTGTAAAATCCATTCAGTTGAGTACATTTTGATTTGCTTATCAGGGCCTATGACAATCATGGTAGCCTCACTTACGATCGTCTAAAGTTTCTGAATAGTTGGCGTATATTTTATATCAACTCACAGCAGTTTGCAATTTATGCGGTCTTCAAAGATCACGCGAGATATAGCGATTGTTGCGGTGGCTACTTAAACCTAACATAATCCGGGTGTTTCTCTTTAGTTTCACGAAAAATCAGATTAAATTGCTTGAAGACGCCTCTGGTGGAAAAAGATCCCATGTCGCCGCTGTATTCAAATGAACACCACATAATACTCCTTTGCGTTTTCATTGATTTCTCTACTATGTTTTCTGTGCTCCAGATGTGGTCTTCAGACACATTATCCGATCGTGTACACTGAATTTTTGAATGAATTTTAAGGTCTCCAAATTGTGCCTTTTTCCTTAAGAGTATTAAAATAATTAACAATAATAATAAACTGCGTGAAGAATCTTTACTTAAAAAATGTAGAAAAACCTTTTTTTTTAAATCCAATCTTGAAATAAAACTGAATTCTAAATAACAAACACATAATACCCCGAATAAAATATAAAACGAGCGCCTCGAAAATATAATTTAAACTAATAATTTTAATTTGAAACTGCCATAAAAATAATAGGGCTGACAACTCATATTCCGTTACAACTTAAGCCACAGATGGTATTCCACATAGCTTTCAAGAAACACCAACTCGTAATATTTACCAAGTTTGTCTTAATGTCCACGGATCTTATGTGGTTCCTTGGCTTCAAAATGTTCTAATTAAAGTTTAGTTTACATTTTATATTATTATATATTTATAATGTTTACAAAAGCTGCGTTGTTTAGTTAATTGAGAAATCTCACCATAAATGCTATACACTAGAAAGTTAAATCTTATAAAAAAAAATATATATTTTTAAAAAATATACTTCAATTTACTTTCAAAACTTACAATACAAAAGAAAAATTTTAAGTCATATTTTTGTGTGCGATTCCAATTCTAGATACAACAAAAAATTTAATTGTATATAAATTTTGCAAGACTGCATGCTTAAAAATCGATTCTTTAAAAACAATAGTCGATTTGGTTTTCGAAAAAAAAAGGAGTAGAGTTTTGTTACCAAAAAAAACATACTGCTATTACATAAGGGATATTTTAAAAATATATAAAATGCGATTCTGACTATTTTCGAAATCTCATTTTTTCTCCAATATGTTGCCCTTAATCAGATAAACTAATTTTACCTAATAGGTAATTATTTTTATTATTAAATTAGAAGTTGTTGGATCCAGTTGACTTTAAAATTAAACAATTGCAACATTCATAAATATTAAATAATAACTAGTAAAATAAAATATAAAACTAATCGGTTTTCCTAGCCTGAAGGGTGTATTCTTTTAGAGATCTGAACCGTCGCACATCTATAGCTGGCTTGGAACTTGAATTTACAAAGTAAGAAATGAGGACAGGAAGTTGCATAAAAGTTTAAGCATATCTAAACAAAAAAGCCTTGCTGACCAGGTTGGATTTTCATAGTTGGTGATAGGCCAAAGATGCGCGGTTTAGTGAGCTTTTAGTTTATAATGCCCTTAATAATATTTTTCAATTGACCTTAGGATATCTACTAAAAACGTCAACAATTTCAAAACTTCTTAAATTTTCAAGTCTTTGCTACACTTATTTCATTTTTAAAACTTTGTTAATTTTCACAAATATAAAGTAGAGCTTAAGCTTGTAATTTTCTTCTAAAACCTAACCACTTTTTGAATTTTCCTCGTAAGGCGTAAAGTGTATTTACTTTAACACCAGTAGTGAGCTTCAAAGCCGATAACCTAACGCATACAATGATTTTTAAAAGGTTACTAAGTTTTTAAACTGTATCTCAGGCACAATACGATGGTAAGTTTGCCTACTTTGGTTCTTTTAGAGGTTTCTTACGATAGGCAGCGGTTACCGTAGTGATAGTTTCTTTCCGAATTACCTCAAGGCATAAAAATATTTACATAACCAAGATTTAGCAAAAATGGTCGAAACTTTCAAAGCCTAGTTTTATTTGTTGTTTTTCTTAAATTTTTTTTCATCGAATGTAAACCGACATTTAATCTTTCTGTTTTTTAAAAAGTCTTCCAGCTAGCTGCTATAATATCATTATGTCATTGCAAAAGATCAAGTTGCAATTTAGTTTATTTATTACTGGTTCTTGATTCATAAAAAAAAAAAATTTTTTTTTTTGGCTTAGACTTCCAAAAATGCCTTTCCTAATAATTCTCAAAAATATCGTGCTAAAAACTGATAATTTATGTGATTTGTGAGAATCAGTATTTCAGTTTATACCAACAATCCCATTCATACCTCCGAAAAGAGCTCCATAAAAATGTCTAATTCACAATAAGGCAAATTATTCTTTATAGCAGATGAAATATAAAGCTTAGTTCCGTAAGTTATAAAAAAGAAAAAAAATTATATTGCAGACTTGCTAGATTTTTAGATTTTTGTTTCCATTCTACCCAGCACCATACCATATATATGGCTTTCAAAAAGATGCTATATACCTAAGCATGTCACCCTATGCTCTGCGGTTGGAGCGATGACCATAGCCTAGGGAAATAATAATAATTAGATCATTCATCAAAATTAATGACTATTAATGTGGGATTCCCAAAAAAAAAACTACACAAATATGACTAACATTTTAGATTTGTATTCTGTAAAAAAATACCAATATTCCACAAGCGTTTCAACAAGTCCATATGATACATATTCAAATGAATCATAGGCATTCTTCTGAAATTACATCACATTATAAGCTTATACGACATTCGTAGCGAAAAATTCAACAACTCTTAAATAATTTACAACATTTTACGCAAGTGCAGTTCTATTGTTAAATATTTTGAACTGAAACATGTATATTTTCCGTGAATTCTTAATTACTCTATGCAAGTACAGAACATACTTGCAAAAACTACAGATTTTCTTTTTTTTTTAAACCCCGAACAATTTTTATATATTTTTTCTTACTGATTAAAAAATTACTCAGTAAAGCGCCTGAGGAAAAGTCTGCTAAATAAATTTCAACATTTTTTGTTAACAATTGTATGTTCACATTTTTTTAATTTCATGCTGAAAAAGTTGACTTTATTAAAAATAAAATATAATTGCACTAACTAATTGTATTGTACATTTAAAAAAAAATGTTTTGTGGGGTAGTTGTGATGCTGCATGCTTCAGGCTGCGACTTTTCGTTTTTTTTTTTTGAAAACTTTTTCCAAGCAAAGAGCGAATTGGCTTTAAATGAATTGTTTTTTTTTTATATTAAAATTTTAATGCAATTGTTTTGCTTTTAAGTTAGAATTTTTACAAATACTTTAGAGGTTGCAAGATAAAGTGCAATAGTTTTTCAATTTGATGCTTCGGCGTAATTTAAAACTGCAAAATATTTTTATTTCCAAAAAATTCCATTTAGTTTTTAAGCTTTCAATAAGCTTCAGAAGTAACAAAAGCCGCTGACCGTAATTGTCAGCATTTTTTTACAATAAAATATTTCTAGTTTTTCTTCTAAAAGTTGGATTTTATTTCCCCCTCTGCGCCACAATTGAAATACACGCCGTCACAATAACTATGACCGCCACTGTAGTGTGTGCAGTGTTTGTGCTTTGACGCTGCCAAAATCAGCTTTGATGATGATTTTGTTACTTTAGTTTATTGTCACCGTCGCTGTCGTCGTTTGCCTGAAAGCCCAGCCAACTGCAACTCCCAGTGTGTCTTGCAATTTGTCAAACAATGTGTCAAATGTGCAACATACCAACCAAGTTGCTGCAAGTAGGCACCTCTAGTCAGGCATCTTGACTTGGCTGGGAACCGCGTGAGGCAACACATTTGCTAAGGCTTTCGGCGTGTAAATTAATTAAATGACATGCCCACGACGTTTGTAACTTTTAGTTTAGAAAGTTGCACCACAGTTCCAGAACCTCCAAACTCCCAACATCTCAGTTTTACTTGCGATTTTTTTTTCGCAATTGTCTGTTGTACTTTATTACTCTAGTAAAGTTGGGTATATGTCGATATGTTAGTTTGTTTGCTGCAGAAAGCAACGTTTGGAACCATCAAAATATTTTTTATTTTATGCAAGATCTTATCTAGAACGAGACGGAAAACTTTAATTAGATTTCAAAAACAAGTACCAGTAGCGCTACGATTGACAAAATCTCAACTATTCAAACACTTTTTGATCTTAAAGTAAGCAATAATCGCCTCTGAACTTATTAGTTGAAAATTTTAGATTTCTAACCTTCCGTTTCATAAATTGGTTATCACAACTGTTTTACAATATTTGAGTAAATGGGATTTGAAAATTCTCTCCGCTTAAAGATCTTATCAATTTATTGACTTGCTTGATCTTGTCTGGTTCAGACTACATTCCATGCAATACTTTTTTCAAACGTAGTGTTTCTTGGCTGAAATCATCAGCACGGTAAGGAAAGGGTTCCGCAATTCACCTTATTAACATTGATACAGTTGCCATAAGCTCTTGAAAAGAACTCCACCGCTGCCGGTATACAACAATGTACCCCGCATCTAAGCACATGGGTCTACCTACCTCTCCTTTACGCTTGCCCAGTGCGGAAAACTACCAACTTCCTTTGCTTTTTTACTTATCTTGCCAGATGACACGTGGACCCAAAAAACATTTAAAACGTTTAGCAGCACCAAAAGCATGGATGTTGGATAAATTGTGTGGTGTTGTTTCAACACGTATCTTAGTCGCTCCAAATAAGTTACTCGAATTGCTGTCCTCGTTGAACTTCTTGAGAAACCCTAAGTACGCCTCGAATGGCTCTGAGTCTTAAAACTGTTTTACAATATTTGAGCAAATGGGATTTGAAAATACTCTCCATTTAAAGATCTTAACAATTTATTGAATCCCTTGATCTTGTCTGGTTCAAACAACTTTCCATGTAATAATGGCTATGCAGCGTCAAGGCACACACCGATCCGATCTATCCAACTGGTTATATGGAGGTTATCAGCATTGGCAGGACTAGTGACTTCTTTCGCTAGGTCTATGTTGGCGAGCGCCGGTTTACCATTTATAGCATTTGCGCCAAAGGGACCATGTACAAGCCGTGCAAATTGCGCAAGACTCAAATGGAGCCAAGGGTATGCACTTCCTGGTAGCACCACACGTTATCCCGATCCCTTAATCCATACACATGATATCTTGGGGCTACTGCTCTAGGTGGCAAAATTCTGAGACTTATAATGTTAATAACTTACTCTTAAGCAAATGTTCATTTCGATCGATATATTGCATCAGCCTCCAAAGATACTTCTCTTGATCTTGTTTGCATAATGATTATTCAAACGAAACCATTTCTCATTTGGTATATTTAAAATTAAATTGAATTTTTATTAAAATTTTCAAAATAATCTCTCCGTTTCAACTTACATTATTCATACTTCTTATATCGTAAATATTAAGTTAAGAGTTACTCTAGTTGCATAATATGTGGAAACATGAAAATTTTTGGGGTTTTAATTAAAAATTCTTTGTGGTCTATGGCTTATTCAAAGCTAGGAATTATGTTTCATAATCTCAAAAGGCCAGAGATAATAATCAGCACTGTTAATCGGTTTTGAATAAGGAATAGGAAATATCTCCAAAGTAGTTTTGTATGTAAAGTATTCACAGATTCCAATAGGTCAATTGCATCAATATATTAAGATACTAATTTAACAACATTTTTTAAATATTCAGCGAGTCTATATTCTAGTAATATAAATTATTCTTTGCTTAAATAGTAAAAAATAAATCAATAAACGAAAACTGTATAGCTGGAAATATGTTTATTTCATTTATGATTAGATGCCGACAGCAATAATTTAAGCATTCAAAAATGAATCCAAATAAAATTAATAGATTGCTTGAATAATTGTTAAAACCGAGGGGCGAATGGCTTGCTTTGAGGATCTACTGATGTAAATGTAGTATTACCCTAGGGAATACAAATTTATGTTTCATTTGAAGGTTTCTTTAAAAAACATGATTTTTTTCTTTTTTCCTAAGTCATAGCTTTCCAAAAGTATTAATCTTAATAGATTGGAGCTCTCATCTTGTGGCGTATTTTTTAAAAGTATAAATTGACTATAAAACCCAGTATTGCCATGAGGGATATAAATGATTATTTGATTTGTAGAGTCGTTACAAAATAATGATTTTATATTATTAGTATACGGATCTTATCATAAATGATGTTTTTCAAAAAAATTAATATATTCTTACATCGATTTTAGGTTTTTTGATTCCCTACAGCTGTAATAGCTGTAATATTTCTCTTAAGTAGTTTGGAATACTAATCTCCTTCGATTATTTGTGTAATAAATTCGGATTTCGTCGTAGTTAACACGAATCAGTAATCGTTGTAACTAGAAACTTAGAGTTTAGAATCTATTGGCCATTGGAATTCTGCTATAAACTTCTTCGAACAGCTATTAATAGATGCTCTATCCTCCTTTGGAGTGATGAAATGAGATCCACACCATGTACGCTTGGAGAGCTGAAAATTTTTTTTTTAGTTTTTCAAAAATTATATCTTGTGATATTCCGTCTTTTGAAATGAATCTAATAAAGTGCAACAATACGATACTTATCGACCAA
This sequence comes from Chymomyza procnemis, assembly GCA_035046065.1. Classification (NCBI taxonomy): domain Eukaryota; kingdom Metazoa; phylum Arthropoda; class Insecta; order Diptera; family Drosophilidae; genus Chymomyza; species Chymomyza procnemis. The sequence goes on from JAWNOJ010000024.1 coordinate 13,391,645, forward strand.
ATATCGTATTGTCGCACTTTATTCGATTCATTTTAAAAGACGGAATATCACAAGATATAATTTTTGAAAATATTTATCTGCTCTCTTCAATATTTTACTTTTAATGTCGTCTTGTTGTCTTTCAATTGCTTAAGAGTCGACTGTAAAAATTTACTGAAACATCTTTTTGAAAATTAATCATTATACACATACTCAGGGTACAACCAAATCTTCCATTTGGTTATTTATGACATTATATCCAAGGTAATGTTTGAAATTTTCAACGGAAATCTATAGCAAACATTCTCTGAGCATAGGGCACCTTAGTTCACTGCCTAAACAGCTGTAGCTCGATTCAATTAAAATGGGCCGACTTTATGTCTATAGAATCATCATTATTTTTTATGGGATGCAGAAAGTATGGAAAAATTGCTAATAATAAAACAAGACTAAAAATATGAAATTAATTTATACACAAAGTCGTCATTTCTTAATCTAGAGGTGTTTCATATAAATTAAAAATTAAATTTTAAATCATTTATTTTATTTAATAATTTTTAAAACAAATATTTGCAGAAATGTGTCTTTAAATCTCCACCGAATGACGCAAAGCCATTTCCAAAAATCTTAATAGATTTTTCCCAATATTGAAATTGCTTTTTCTCAAGTAAAATTAAAAAGTTCCCCTTACTATCGTCCAACAGCCTACTCATGAAACTTTATTTTTTACTAACTAAAAATAGGTTGTTTAATTTGAGACTGTTTTTTAGTAGGCGTAAGCATTGGACGAGTTTCCAAATACCAATTCATTGCAGCAAGAATTAATATTTTCTGGAAGCAACTTGGTCACGCCCAACTTTGCATACTAAATTTTGATACCCTATAATGCATAAAAATGGCACAATTAGGTTTTGGCTAAAAGTGGAATAAGCTGTTAAGTAAAAAAACTGCAGTACAACTCAAAATATATATGCACAACCCATGGCGCAAGCACATCGGTTTAGCATCTGCTTTTATATAACTCTCCAGTTTGCCGAAATTTGAAGGAATTACAAGTAAAGTGAGCTTTGTTTTTAATCTTCAATTAATAGTTAAGAAACAATTCACCTAATTCAGAGCAGACCTTTGTCCACTTATTACGTTCTGTAAAAGTCCCGATATCGTAAGTAAATCTGCCAATGGAATTTTGTAACTAAATCCAATGTTTTAAATAATGTTTATTACAAAACTTTTATTTTTTTTCGAAATTTCATTTTATGGAATTTGAATTAGTGATTTCTAGAATAGACATTTCTAGAATAGTGGTTTGTGGAAGATTATTGTCGATTTTAAAAATCAAAGGCAAAGCAAAGAGAATGGGTTTACTTTAAAAGCTACCTCTAATCCCATATTTTATATTAGTTTCTAAATTGGCCAAGTTGATTTTTACTGCAAGAAAATTATTTTAAAATTGATTTTATATACTGAACAAAAAATGTTACAAGTTCAAATATCTATAAATGCCATTCATCAATCATTAAAAACTTTCTATTCCCAACTACTATATTGTCAATATGGATCTTGAATTGAAACCTTTTGAAAAAATCATTAACTTTAAAAAAATTATTCTAAAACTTTTTAAAACCTTAAATAAAATCCCATTCTTCTCAATAAAGCTATAGATTTAATAATAATAATAAAAATAATTCTAAAATTGTTTAGTCTAGTAATATGAAATCCGCCTACATATCTAAGTGTTATAGCGATTAAACTTTTTTGAAAACTATTGCATTATAACCTAGTTATTGCAAAAAAATATTGTATTATAAAAAAATAGGAAGTAATTATTACAAAAAAGAGTAGAATTAAAGAAATATTATTCGCTTAACTTCACGCCCTTTTCAGCCAAGTTTTTTTTAGATGTTCCTTTTTTACAGTGTATACCTTAGTCATTATGTTTCCAAACCTTAAGCCGGCCCACTTCTTTTAGTTGTGCAAACTCTTTGGATTTGATGCATTAGGGTAATTAAAACGAAAATCTTTGGCTTTTACCGTTCTCAAGACGCCAACGCTGGAGCTAATTAAAACGCTTAGCTCTCTCTCAGCGAGTTGGGAACCTGAAGAGCAGCTGTCTTTTGTTATATTGGCGGCTATATGTGGGAAGCAGGAGTCTCATTGTTGTTGGTGCCTTTTGGAACCCTTGAATTTATGCTCATAATGAGGCACGCGCGCATAAATAAAAGCGGATTTTGACAGTCAGGCTAAGCACAAAAAACGAGTCATGTACGTGACCCTATCTCAAGGTGGCAATATCTTTAGTCTAAATACTCATGCACCCCTTCCAGCCAAGCAGCCCTTGCACCGACACTCTGCTTATCAGCGGCATTTTCGTCAACAATAAAACAAATTTATCTACAAAATGCTTGCCCCGCTTATCAAACAAAGCGAGCGCACCGCAACTTGCCATTAATCAGTCGATACGAAGTGACTGCTGTATGCCCTTTAAAGTGGAAAACGGGTAGGAGCCTAGAAAATTTTAAAAGAGCCAAAAAATAGTTCGAATTAAAACTTCTCTATAAACCTATAGTTGTGTAGTTATAGTAGTTATAGTTGTTTTTGTACCACTTTTTTTAACAATAAAAATTGTTGTAAACTTATGGAACTTAATTAGATCTTATGAACAGAGGTACTGGTACATCAGATAAAATAGACACTGTGGCTATGAAAATCTCTTAATTAAAGGCACGACCGTTCGGATACGGGTAAAAGCTTCGCCAATAGCGCGAGTCATAGTCAGGAGAAATAAATTGCAAAGCTTATAAGTAGGAAACAATATCTTTTAAAATATGGAGAAGATTGGATAATAGGCAATTGCAAGTGGATTATTATTATTATGAATATTAATATCAAATTTATTTCTATTAAAGTTTTTTTTAAGTTTAAATATTTTTATTGCCAAAGTTATTAATAAATGAATAGTGAGACCAATGATTGACTCGCTTGCAGAGGCTCCCAAAGGCCACCCCAGAGACTGCGAGCTTTCGCGAATTACGCGATTATATTGAACGTTTAACGCATCCATGACTACGACTTAAGGCCGACAAGCTTCGGTTCCACTAAGGATCACGCTAATCTATGTGAGGCTTCGATCCGCAATTTTTTTTTGGGGGGGGGCAGTGTGAGCTTAACCTGACCTACAAAATATTGTTTTTTCATGAATAATTTTTCAATATTTTTAATTTTTAAACAAAAGAAATAATACCCTTAATTACATTCACCCATTATCGGCTTATAGCTGCTCTCACTAGCTTTCAAAGGCGCCTCCGCTCCGCTTGGTTACTTTAAGCGAAGAGAGGACCTCTTTTATTTGCCATTCCATCTCAGTCTAGGTTCTCCTCTTCGTTGCTCTTCGAAGGCTTTCACATCGCACATCTGCTTCTTTTTGTTAAAACCGTATATTTACATTATAATTTAATAATAATAAAAAATTTAATAATATTTTTAACTCTGACAAGTATTCCATTTAGCTTTTTTAAATATATAATATGCGCACTGCAATAAAGCAGCTAGTATTTTGTTTATAAACTAAAAATTTTCTCATACATTTTAAATCTTTCCGTAAACGATCAACATACGCTAAAAAATTAAAATTTTCACTTACTTTAGTATAGATCCGAAGTTTACAAAGTGCAGCTGAGTTGGCCCGAGTTGTCCCACATAGTCACGTTCAAGTCTGTTGCATGAAGCTCATTTGCACCTAGAGTCACCGCCACTTACATGCTTCTTTTGTGGCTTCCATTTATTACCTCCAAAGGTGTTACCCAACAAATTGTTCTCATTCTGCAAATCCAACGTGTACCCCTCACTCGCTGCACGTAAAGAGTATTAAAAACAAAATGTACAAAATGCTCAATTGACTGACTCGTCGAGTCTCTGGTGACCCACAAAAGTGACTCTTAAAAGTGTGAAAAATATAAAAAAAAAAAATAATACACAAAACGAAAAAATTAACAACCAGCTCGCCAACTTTTATCAATTGCATAAACAATAAAAAATAAAGAACCACAAACAAACAAAAAAAAAAAACCACCATAAAAGTGACCAACAACAAAATCCCCCAATCCCAGTCCGGAGAGACGATAAAAAGTGAATGAGCGTCAAGTCATTCGTTAAACTGCTAAACATTTTATTGTTGCTTTTTAAATCAAGCTAATAGATTTCTATATATTTTTATTATAAGTAGCGCGATTTGCGTTTAGCGAGAGTGGGAGAAAATGTTTATATTTTTTTGCAGAAATAACAAATGAAAAGCAACCACAATCAGCTGTGCCTGATAAGCTCGCGTTGGTGCTGTGCGTTCACCCCTGGTTTCATTTTTGGCACAAAACAAACCTATCAAAATTTTATAAGACCCAAACAAAAGCTGTCCCCTCCTGATAGCTGTAAGCCCATGGACTATGAGTCATTATTCAAAGCAGCCAGCGAACTCACGCAGGTTCGTTAATTCCCATTCCGTCTGGGGTTCGAAATGCTTATAAATGAACTGAGACTGCCTGGGACTGGGGACTAGAAGACCTTTAAATGAGCTACAAAGCGTTGTAAATAATGCTTAATGGTCAATGGGCCTTTTTATTTTTAAGTCCACCTTAATTTGTGTCTATTTAAATAACAAGCAAAAATAAATTTTATTATAAATGAGGGGAAGGTGGTTGGGGTATTGCTTAGTTGAGATTTAGTTTTCACGTGGAGCAAGTTGTTTTAGCAAGTGCTTGGTTGGCTATCTATTTTAATTGCGTGCTATAAGTTAAGGAAAAAAGGTAATCCTTTATAGTGTTTTTGAAGGAATTTTTAAGAGCTCTACAAGCGACGGGGTTTCTTTATATCTTAGTTTTTCAGTCATACTCAACTCTTTTTCCAAAATAAATCCAAGTTTATATTTGATTTTACAAAAAAATATATTAAAATGTTCCAAGACCATTAGCTCTCTTACAAAATTATGCCAAAAATATTTATTTAAAAACAAGCCCTATTCGCTCCTATACTCTCTAAGTTAATAAATAAAAATAAATTTTTTGATTAAAACTAAAGTTAAACACACTTTTTAGAGTTGAACCAAAGAGAGTTATTCAACGTAAATGTTAAATTCTCTTTGGTGAAACCAACTCTCACATACAAGCAGACATATGCTTGTATAAGTAAGCAGTGCAGTCGGCATGAGCTCAAATGAGCGTGAGAGCGGCAAGCTAGCAGATAAGTGTAAGAGATTTGAAAAATTTGCATCTATCTGTGCGGCGGCAGAAGGATCCTGTGCTGTAATTGCGAGTGTGCAATTATGTTGTCGAATTTTTAATCAAACAGAAAAGTTAAAGCAATTAGATAAGTTTTTGAAAACTAAATTTCGTAGCAATCTGGTTTATTGTTGCAAAAATTATTGCAATCGCTAATCTATGCTCCCAAAAAGCACATTAATATTTTTTGAATTGTTAGTTACCAATTCTTTATTCCTTAGTTAACGAAAAAAAAAATTGTTCATCATCAACAATTCTTCTGTTCTAGGCGGTTCACGCCAGTTCTTTATTTTCATCTTCAGCATGTCATTGTCAAATAGGCGATTTCTTAGTCGACCTCTGTTTCTTGTGGAGAGTGCTGTGTATGCAAACACAAGCTTTTTGGCTCTGTTCTGGTACATCCGTAGGACATGACCTATCCATCTTAGTCTTTAGGATACAATCACTTTGACTACATCTTCGCCATGGTTTAAGCTCAACAATTCTTTATTGTTCCTTGGAATGTAGTTACCGCGATCATTTATCTTCGTCTCAAACGTTTTTCGCAGTATTTTTCTTTCAAAGATTCTTAGGGATTCTTCGTCTGCTGCCGTCGTCATGGTCCAAATTTCTGCTCCATATGTGACTATTGGCCTTATGATGGAATTATAAATTCATAGCTTGCATGCCCTCAATAGCAATTTAGATCTGAATATTTTATTGTGCGCGTAGTATGTTTTATTGGCGGATACAATCCTGTCCATCTTACAATATTTTCCCAAGACCCTTTACAAAGCTCTCAAAGACAAACTGCAGCCTTAAAAAATAATATACTTCTCTTATTGTATATAAATTTTAAATATAAAATTTAAATCTATTTTTCTTGACCAAAGTCAACAGCAGATGTCATGGTTCCACGAGCGGAATCAAGTTTTTCGTAGAGCACAAGGACGTAGAGTTTATAGCTGCATCCGAACTTTGGTTACGTTAATAGAGACTTACTTAGGCTTATAACATCTTTTTGCCAGCTTTGCCCGTACTAGACAAATGCATCAGTGGCTCCCGGGTGAAGAATCGCACGTCCGACCTTTGGTTTTAGTGCAAATACCCTACCTCCACGCAACCCACGGCTACTCTTTGTATAGTATATAATAATAGTTTATCTGTTACAAGTAAAGTATGATTATTTTTTAATTACCAATACATCGAACCACTTAAGTTTATTAATAAATTAAGTACTTTTTAAGATAAGTTGGGTTATAATTCTACTTCTACTATAACTTATCAATTTCTTAAATATAACTTCAAAGATAGTTAATCAACTTTAAGCTAAATATAACTAATGATAGTTAATCTTTTTTCCTTAAATAATCGCTATATACTTATATAGATTTTACTACCTTAGGCAAGAAACCATCAATAATGTATATAAATATTAAATATAAATATCTTCAAAAAATAGTGCTGCGAAAATATTACATTTAGTTTCTATTATTATAGCAAAGCCTTTATTTTTGGAATGTTAGAACCCTATACCAAGACTAAATGTCGCTATTTTAAGAGTCAGTGAAGTCAGGTGAAATGTATTTGGAGAATTTTATTTATTTTGATAGCATATTGTTTGTAATTCTTTTTATGAATTAAGTTTTTAAGCTTCAATTTATAATATCTTAAATATTTTATTCATTAATCAATCTTACCTATAAACTTAATGTTAGTCATAATTTGATTAAAAGTAAGATAAAGTAGTGGTGAGATTAATGGATGGAAAAGTTAAATTGGCTTACAAGTACATGACCTTCAATAACTCCCCATTTTGAATTTAGATTGATATTCAAAGCATTTCAGTTTTTTCACAACTTTGCCAAGTTGACCTGCGCAATAATTCCTGTCAATACTTTCTAAACAAATTATCTCCATATGAAAAATTTTTCGTTATAATTTTATTTTTCATACAAAAAACGGCTTTCTAAAATTTTTAAAATAATATATACAATCCTGCTCATGTTTTAGTATATTTAATACCGAAAATTTTATGTGCACTTGCGTTTTGCTGCTCCAAATTCTGTGTTCCATAATTTTTCGCATATTTTCGATAATTTTTTATTTGTGGTTTGCAATGGGCTCGTTAATCCCGCTTAAGCTGCTATCGATAAATTCTCATATAGCTTAAACAGCTGACTTCAAAGAAAAATTGCATTTAAACGCAACTTTTCTCAGTTTTTGTAAAGCAAAAGCCTTACTCCATGCATCACAGTTTAATCCTGCTGCACACTGAAGACATTCAGATTAGCTGCTGGATGCCATTTTTTGGGTTATGTCAGAATACATTTAATTTATAGCATTTATCATTTCATTTGTAGAATTAATCTGGCATAAATACAAATTAGAAAAATTAAAGATTATTACAAAAATTATTTCAAAATTTATGTAGGATATGCCAATCTATTTTTTGCAACAAAACTGTCTGAATTAAATCACATAAAGCATGTGTATTTGTACAATTAGGAGCTAAAAATTTCGTTTCGAAAAGATTCGGATTCGAAAATGGGAACACGGCTGATATATACTATCTTATGGCTGTCTTATACCGCATTTGTTTTCACGACTTTACACAAGATGTATCTATTCTTTAATAACGTAAACAATGCACTCTGTAGCGCACACAAAAGTCCCAAAGACCCCAATACCAACGCTCAGCTGTTATCTCACAACTATTACGCTCTTTGACATTCAAATCGTACACTTGTGCTCTCCTTCTCTCTCTGGGTATGCTATACGGCCGAGTACGAAATATTTGCGTTTTCAGTATGCCATCGATTTTTCCCACAAAAAGCTGTACCCGCAGCAGACATCGTGTTGTCCTAGGCACACGGAAACAGCTGATTCCACTGAATCATGCATTCGTATTACGGCTGACTCGTGTGCATCGTGTATACGCTTCGGTAGTGCAAGGCACTACGCTCCATTTGTTTACGTGCAGAGTGCATTTGACATTTGAACAACAACAAAAAAAAAAATTGAACAAAAAATAATTTTTTGACACTTGCAAGTGCAAGTAGCTGCAGGAACACTCATCGCAAGACGATGGCAAAAACGCAAAGAAAATAAATATATTTGTTAAATCAAAATTTTCTGTGTGTTTAGTGCGGGTGCGCGGGTGTGAGTGCGAGTAGTAAGCGGAAATAGTTGTGTATCAGGAAAATGTTGAAATGTGCAACGGAAACGTGTGGCCAAAGTTGGCCATTATAGACGAGTTACATATCGCGCTGTGCCTTAGAGGCACTGGCGTTATGCTGGTGTGCTGAGCTGTTGGCAAAGTGTTGTGCGGAAATAGAAGCTGTCACGAACTTGGCGCATTAGCAACACAAAAAATCTTAAAACAAAAAAAAGGCGAAAATAAAATAATAAAATAATAAAAATAATATAAAGCACAAAGCATTAAAAGCGCGTCATCAGGCGCTGCCGCGCCCCAAAACATACAAATTTATATAAATTGCACCGGAAGTGCGCCTAAGTGTCGCTCGGCCTTGCCGCAGCACACACACACACACGCGAGCACACGGACTCACGAAGGCTCACACACACACACACACACACACTGTGTGCTTGTATTTGTGCATTAGTGTAAGTCGAGTCTGCCACACTTTTCACTTTCGCTTTCATTTCATTTCGTTTGTCGCTTAAATTGCACAAAATTGCGTTTTTGACACAATTAAGCATAAATGCGCGTTTACCAACACTGCCAGAATGACTCTCAGTCACTCTCTCTATCTCCCGCTCTCACTCTTACGCACAATCTCTTTGTATGCGCTTCTCTGCTCATAATTGAATACTGATTTGTGTGTAGGACGCACACACACATTGTGCTCATTATGCAGCGTGATTACATCGTGCTTGCGTGCGTGCGTGCGTGAGTCACGACGCCTCAGTTCAGACAAAACTTAGCCCTAAAATTTATTACAAGCAATTAATTTAAAAACAAATTTTTTTTGCCAAGCTCTCTCGCAAGTATTTCAATTAGTTGGCCATTTTTTAAATCCAAGTCCGCAAAGCTCTTGGGCTGCGCCCGTAACAATGACAACGACGTCACTTCAAACAACGTGACTTTGGCGCCTGATAATAGAATATATTTTTAATTTCTTTTTTTATTGTGATTTATGAGACACGACGCCGGCGTCACACAGCATTGTATATTAATAAAAGTAACGCTAAAATTTTTTATACAATTAACAATAATTTAATTGGCACGCAATAGAATTTTTGGGGAGAAGTTATATTGTGTGTAAAATGCGTAACAGGTTGCTTTAGAGAGTCATGCGTGGGAATGTGTAAAGTGCTAGAAAATTCTTTATGTTTTATTTAATAAATAGACAAAGAATTAGAAATAATTAATTTAATTGAAGCAGAATGACAATGCTAGACTCCACCTAGCAAAAGTGGACAGTAAATACGTGGAAACGCTGAAATAGCAGATCTCCCCATATGATATACTCTGCAGACGTTAACCTATTTACGGGTTTAGAGCTATTGGCATTGAAAGTTAAGAGAATAGTCAGGTGCACGAATTCCGAAAAACTTTTAGTTCGCTATAGCTGCACTTAAGGTGTTTAGAAAGCGAAAAGTTTGGGAATTGGAAATTCTGCAGTGAACGCAAGCTGATAGCTTATTTAACAGAATTAAGAGAAAAAATTACATATACTTTCTTACCATTATCCGTTTTTGAATTCTTTAAAATTATTATACCATCCAACCATTTGGAATCAATCATGTATTGTCACTATAACAAAAAAATTGATGCTGGTAATTCGAAAGTGCGCAAAAAATGTTGTAGATATCTCAAGCCGAAAAGTTACTCAAAAAATTAAAGAGTAAACATTAAATATTCTTACCTCACCATTAACCGTTTTTAAAGCTCTTCCTTAGAATTATCATACCATTTCGTACCTTATCGTGCCATTTGTAAATAAACGTAATAATAAAACAAAAATTGTTTAAAAAGATTATGCAGTTGGGCAAAGCATTCCCATAGACCCCAGCCGAAAAATTATTCAAATAGCTAAAGAAAAAAATTAAATATTCCTTAGTTTTATTCCAACTCTTCAGTTCATCCTTAAAAACTATTGGTAAAATAATGTTTAAGCAATTGGAAAGACATTGTTGTAGATTGCTCAAGGCGGCTACTCAAAAATTTTTGTTAAAATTAAAAATATTTTTCCATGCTTTTCAGCTCATCTCTAAATTTTTCCTATCCTGCAGCTAACTGTAATGAATTATCCCGCATCTAAAAAAAAAAATTTCTCATAAATCTGTTAATATAATAAAAAAAATTAGGGAATTATTGTTGGAAATGTATAATCTCAAGCTGAAAAGTTAAATGTAAGACAAGTCTTATTACACTTTTCTTGCCATAATCCATTCTCCTCCTCTTAAAACTTATGGTACCATACAATTTAACCATCTGGAATCAATCATGTCTAATCTCTATCCCTCAATAAACTTCTAAGTCTAATTTTGAGAATTACCGAGATATTGCTAAGCTTTCCGCAATTTTTAATTGTTTTGAAAAACAACAATTCACCTGAATTCTCTTCACTGACTCAATACGTTTTTCAACAAAAGCAAATTCAAAATTGAAGTCAATTATACTGAACCTTCTGATATTTAACGTGGCTGATCATAGCATTCTTCTAGTAAGACATATTGGATTTTGCCCATTTCTTCCTAATCGAATTACATCTTAACTATCAATCCAACTAACAAAAACAAAAAAAAAAGTTTTTAGAGAAATAATTCTCAAGATATTGATTTCATGTCTGGGGAACATCATAGCAACCACCTTAGTTCTAGTCCGCTTCTTTATCTTATACCTGTCACATTCTTATCTAATTCCATCATAGACTGCTCTTGTATTTTTTTACTTAAACTTAAACTTGACAAAATGTCTCGATTTCAATCATGCCTTCAATTTTGAAATACCATCCCCTCATTTCGAGCTTTCAATATAAGGCAGAATCGATGCAAATGCTAAGTAATTTTGATAGATTTCTCCTTACCACCTTCAATAACCGTAGAACATGCCATGGGGTATGTTTGGCTTCATTTTTCTGATCTTAATAAAGTTACTTTTTGTGTAGCTTCTAGAGTTGCCCTATAGAACTCTAAAATTAATTATTCTCCTCACGATCCTTTCTGTGTAAGTGATTCAGGACGCCGTTCGAAACGCCTTAAAGCCATAGAAATAAGCAGAAGCACAGACACTCTGTCCGTATGAATTAAATGCGATAGATTTCGTACACTGTATCTTTGTTTGTAAACAGCTTCTACAAAGGCAAAATTGTAAGCCTTTTGTTTATCGCATTGTAATTGGGTGGGGATCCATTATGATAATCCCAAACGCAAAAAGTATAGAAAAAAGCGCGGAAATGCCTCCAATTTTACAGTGAAACCCAATATTCATGGCACCAAAAACGTGCGCTGCTTTTATTGGGGCCAGTTGGTGTGATATATTATTAGCTTCTGAAGCCAAGTGAAACTATCACTGGGGCTCGGTACCAGTTGCTGCGTTTAAGCCGAGAACTACAAGAAAAACGGCCAGAGTTTACTGAAAAACATGACAAAATCATTTTCCAGCATGACAATGCTCGATTGCAAGTCTCAAAAAAATACCTGAACACGCTGAAAAGGGAGAACTAACGCCATCCAACATACTCTTCCGATATTACATTACGGATTTACCGATTTATAAGCTATTGGCAGTGAAAGTTTAAAGAAATGTGATTACACTTGAAGGTTGCGATCTAAGTCGAAATTTGAAATTTTGAAAATTTATTTCCTAAGATTGGTTTAATTTTTCTTTAGAATTCAGACTTCCTCATGACTAATGAGCACCGCTTATAATTTTAACTGGGGACCAGCGGGTTAGCGAGGTATTGGAGGTATAGATGAAAAAATTGATCATGGGAAGTCTAACCCTACTCGCCCTCCTCTGTAGATGTTGACCAATCTGTCTGCCAGCAGTTCCGTTTGATTGCACACGATCTAGCTAACGAGCACTTCCTTCCGTTCATATGAGGGAGTCGAAAATAAGATTGATATGTGATATACCATTGGACAGTTGCAGTGGATGCGTTTGAGCAGAGAACTAAAAGAAATGGAATATCACGGAATCACATAACAGCTTTTTTCCAGCATTACAATACTCGACCCTCATCACATAAAAATACTTGCAAATGATTAAATGGAATATCTTACCCGCCTTGCCAAACTCTCCTGACGTTACCCCAATTTACGGGTTCAGAAGCTATTTATTGAAAGTTAAAAAATTGAAAAGTAAGCTCACTTAAAGATTTTTTTCGACCTAAGTGGTTCCTTTCTTTAGGGAAAAACTTTATTTCGAAAACTTAATTCCTTGGTTTAATTTTTGCTTAGAATTCAGACTTCAGCGTGACAAATAAAAATCGGTTATAATTTTAACTGGAGCGCTTCTGGCATTCGAAGTTCAAAAAAGTGATCATGGGAAATCTAACGCCAACCGCCATACTCTGTAAACGTTGACCCATCTGACAACCACCTTCACACACAAGTGCTCATAAGCACTTCCGCTTATTTGAAAAAGTCAAAAATTGATACTCGGATCATCTCGAAAGATGAAAGTCGACACCTTATATTTTATTTAAAAAAGTTTCATGTTCGCCATGTCCACTCATGCGGCAAAGTTCAGCGACTCTTTGAAATCTGCTCAAATTACAAAAATCTACTTAAGCTAATTACCACAAAAAATTCATTTAAATCTATAACCGAAATTACAATTTAAATCTTTAATGTCTGCCACATTTAGCAAGTCATTTCCAGCTACAAGCAAAGTGTTTTAAATTGTACCCACACTGACCATCAAAAACTTTGGAATTATTGTGAAAAACTTTAAGCTTGTGTTGTTCGAGCATTAGCAAACCCCTGCCAACCCTGGCAACCCTGGCAAAACTCCCCCCAGCATAAAAGAATCAAAACATTTCAAATTACTTCCAAACGGCGAGTTACTTTTGTCAACCTTTAATCCAGCACCAGCATCCTACCATCCTACCATGCTCACCAACCGCACAACTCTGCACAACTAATTCATTTCATATTTTTGCAACATTTTGCACAAAATCATTCGCAAAAACTTTCAAAAACATTCCTCACCCTACCTCCCTCCCCCCCCAAAAAAAAAAGGATTACAAGTAGTTGAGGAGAGAGCTCAAAAAAAAAAAGTAGCATCCATACAAACAATGCGTCCGATTGAAAACTTTTTTAATTGATTTTTGTAAACTTCTTTTTGCAGCAGCAACAGGAGACGAGGCGGTTGCATTTTGCACATCAGGAGCAACAAACGGAACCACTGTCCAGCAGCAGCAGCATGGGCAATATACACGCCCGCACGGGCATCTCACCAAATGGCCAACAAGCGGCCACAATAGCAAATTCAGCGGCGACGGCGACGGCAGGCCTCAATGAAAAGTCACCAAGCGGTGCCAGCGGCATGATGCGCTATGCGGGTGTGGCTGGTACACTGGGGGCTGGTGAGCGGCGCGGCAGTCGTAGCATGCGCGCCATCCGTAATCTGATGGGTACGAAACGCATACGCGAGGTAATGCTCACGGCAGCCGCGTCACCCACGGCTACAGTCTCGACACACACCTGCAGCGCGGCAGCTACAGCCGGCGGGGAAGTCGATGCGTTGCCGTGCATGCCACTGGTGACGCCTCCAATGTTGGCTGCACTGACGCCGGAACTGGAGCGAGGACAATTGAATGCCAGCGAACAAATAGATTTTCGTAAGTCAATTTCGAGTGGCCAGTTTGGTTTGGCTTATACTCCTTGTGGTCGTTGTAGTTGTTGTTGCTATTTTTTTTTATAAATTTTTTTTTTTTTTTTCTTGTTGCAAATTCAGTTTGCCAGTTTTGGAAATCCCTGCCCGCCGCTGCTACTCTGCAGTCAGTTCCTGCACATTTTTCAATTTTGCAACTATTATTGTTTTTTTATTTGTTTTTTTGGTTTCTTTCTTTATTTTTGGCTTATTGTCGTCTCAACGTGTGTTGTTTCTTCTGACTGTGTTGCACGTCCACCCGCCCCGGTTTGTGGCACTACCTGCATTGTAACACTGACTCTTTTTTTTTGGCTTTTGTTTTATTATGCAACCTTCCCTTTGCCCCCCGTGCGCTGTGACCAACTCTCGCTAGCTCGAGCACGTAGTACCCTATTGACCTAGCCAACCCCGCCTTTATTACAATTTAAGCGTAGTTTAAATAAAAATTTTTGGCAAGTTTTTCGAAAAAGTTTCTTCATTGAAGTTTTATGAAATTTTTTTTCTCCCCCCTCCCTATATGTGTGCACCTTATGTGTTATACCCTTGTAGAGGTTACATTAGTTGAACTTTTACATTACATTTGATTTCATTTTCAACCGGATAAGCTGATGAACTACGTAATACTGGCATGTACCGCGTTATCCATGGCTTAGTAGTCATATCCCTATAGACTTTTTAAATAATATCTTTCTACAAATGATTATTTGCGAACATAACTTCTAACTTAACTGTAAGTCTTAATACTTTTGAAGCAGTACGCAGATACCCCTTTCACGGACGGCAACCTAACAGTACTTTATTCTCATCTCTGTGGTCCTTTGATGCACATAATATTTTCCTCCAAATCCATATTAAAGTGATGAAGTAAAAATGTAACCCAATATATGTTTAATAAGACTAAATGTATCTCAAACGCTGTACTGCAAAATCGAGCGTTATCGGAATTTGAAATCCAATTGTTTATTTTGTGGTCGAACAAAATTATTTCGTAGTTGGAAATGTAATAAAATTTCTTTTAAAAAATGTTCCGTCAAAATATTTTTCCCGCGCATCATTTAAATGTTCTCTTGATACTCGGATCATCTCGAAAGATGAAAATCGACACCTTATATTTTATTTAAAAAAGTTTCATGTTCGCCATGTCCACTTATGCGGCAAAGTTCAGCGACTCTTTGAAATCTGCTCAAATTACACAAATCTACTTATTTTATTTAAAAAACTTTTCTTTATAAGTTCACTTAAAAGCTGAAAACTCCCAATTGCATTTTATTGTAGTTCAGAACTTCATTTTAAACATATCCTAAATATCTTATATACAGAAAAGCCCCTGGGATTATAATTGTAACATAACAGTATTTGCAAAATATTATTATTGCTTCGTTCTTTAAGAAATGTCCTATTTGGATGCATTTTTTTTAAAAGGCTTAGCGGTTCAACTTACAATATTTATCAGATTTGCCTCTTAAACCGAAATTCGCTGGTTCGTTCTGAACCTGCAACACTGGTGCATTTGTCTTGCAGTGGCATATCTAGCAAAGAGAAGCTATTAATTCATTTCTATTAAAGACATCGCAGTGCGGATTCGGTAATAAAATGTCGGTGCCTGTTATCTGCGATCAACTTTTAACATAGACATCTCCAAGGCCCGCTTTTGGAGCGCTAAAAGCAGCATAATCGAGGGGAATCAAATAATTATTTTTTTAATTTTTTGGGGTTTCTGAACTGTTCTTCCTAGAAAATGCCACACATGCTTAAGTGAACTTAGATCTGAAGATAAAGTAGGGGATTTGTGGTGCTTACCTTACCAACTAAGCATATTCTGCACAAAGAATGAATTGTTTTCCAAATCCTGCTAAAGGCTGTTGGATTAAGCAAAATTCTAGAGCCATGAGCAGCACATTTGAGTAAAAAAAAGACAAGAGCTTCTACATTGTGTCGCCTAGTAATGTCATATGTTCTGCAATACTACTACGCCCTCGGGGCAATATGTTTAGACCGTCTTAATAATTCGTGGAAATCTATATTTTTTAATTAATTTCCTAATTGACTTCAAAGCATTTTTGAAGATGTATTGCATCCAGATCATGAAAGAGACAGAGATTAGTCAATACTATCCTTTTCTTGCTGTTGCGCCTTGAAATTAAGGCGTAACCTCACACAATTCCGCAAAAAATAACAGCATCCACATGCAAAGGTGCAAAGATAGAGAGACCAAATTTTTTGGAATTTTAGAATATGAGAATTTTTTCTCTGTAGAAGGCCATAAGCATCGTGTTGACCAACCTGCATTTCAATCATTAAATATTTTTTTTTTAGACGTTCTTCTAATCTACCCAACTTCTCTGAATGATAAAGCCAAAAATTAATTCTTAGGCAGCTCATAAAATCTGTCCCAAAAACAAAGATACTGACAGTCCTTAGACGTGCATAAACATGCTTAAGTTTTTAAATAATTGTTATTCTTCAAAATCGTAGTCTTGGGAATTTTTTAAATTAAAATGCATATTATTTCAAGTTTTTAATTTTTTTGTATGGTTTTCAATCCAAAGCCGAAGGAGATATCTCAATTTATAGCTGTTCGGATAAATCAGGTGCCTACAGTTTAAATACGAGTCCGAATAGTATCTTCACCAGTGCTAGGCAACTACAGCAGTGCTGATGAATGGAAGCGAACCACCGAACTTTGACTTTAGAGGGGAGAACACATATTTATATATATATAAACCAATTGTTGCTTTACTTAGTCAAAAAGTTTTGGGCTTCAAAGTGAAACATTTGGAGTGTTGGAATAATAGTTGTATTTACTATCTTATACAAAATAAATCGTTGTAAACTCCTTTTATTTTAACTCACATAATATTCATACATTTTTGAATTTAGTGTCAAGGATTCTCAAGAGAAACATTCTCAAACAAACGATCTCGAAAAGAAATTATTAAGTTTAGAAAAGCAGTAATTAAAATGAATTTGAATTATCACTTTACGGGTGGCAGCTTGGTATCCGTATGAATAAGTTCTAGATTTTGTGAGCTTGTAAGGGAATTAAGACTAGTTGTGAGTACCTGAATGCTGTTCATAGAAATAAAACAGGCATTTGAACCCCTCGCTCATTCCGGTTACGACTTAATGTCCGTTTCAACTAATTCTAGAGTTTTAGAGCTTGAAAAGGAATTAAGATGCGTAGTGAGTATTTCAATGCAGTCCCTAGAAATATAGCAGGCATATTTCCTTCCCTCACTCATAAGTATTGAAACTTAGTGTCCCTTTCAACTTGATCTAGAGTTTCTAGCTTGCCAGGGTATTAAGACCCGTAGTGAGTGCTTATATTCTGTTCACAGAAATACAGATGCTACTTGCTTGCGGTCCACCGTTTAGGGTCCGATTTAAACGGATCCAAAGTTTAAGAGCTTGAAAAGGCATTAAGTCTTGCTTCGCGTGTTTCAATTCTGTCCGTAGAAATAAAGCAGGTATTTGCTTTCGCCCAAACGGGTGACAGTGTCCGTTTCAACTAGTTTTGGAGTCTCTGAGCTTGGAAAGGAATTAAGTACATGTGGCAGCTCAATATCCGCATTTACTCTTTGTCTGCTTCAGACAAATTTAAAAGTAAAGTAGACTAAAGTTTTATGATTAAAAAAAAGAAGATCGTAGAGTAGCCACAATATGTAGCAGCAGCTATACAAGCTGCACCATAGCCCAGCGGCGCCCCCTAGTTTGATCTCAAGCAACTTATGGCACTTTAAGGGCATTTCAAAGTTTCGCTTGCTTAGTTCCAGTTTTCTTTGCCAACTTTATATTTGCTATATAGAGTACACTTTCTTTCTACTGTCCCTTATTTTTTTTATGCTCAGCTCCCCCCACTGTCGTCTTGCTTTTGTTGTTTTGCCTGCACTTGACTTTTTGATTTTCTGAGCTTCACATTTTTTTGGTATATATATTTTTTGTTGTAGCTTTGCTGTTATTGTTAGTTTACGGCTTATATACTCACTCACTCGCTCATTCCATAACATGGCCCGCACCCCCCGAAAAAAAAATAAATAAAATAAAATTGAATAAAAAAAAAATAAGTTCGGTCGAAACTAATGCGTATTGCTGCAAGGAACGCGTTGTTATTGTTGTTGCCTCTTCACTAACTTATTGGCATTTGGCTTGAAGAAATAATATTTTTTGTGCTTATTGGCTGTGCCAGGGCCAAAGTGAAATCAAAAATTTATAGATTTTAGTTATTTATGTGAAATCTTTAAGTCGCTGCTGGCTGGGCAGCATGCAGGGTTGCCGATTGCTTTAAAAGCAAATTTGAGGAGCATAAGTCACACATAAAGCACCTTATAAACCCATTTCAAAACGGACCTTGCTGTCTATTAAAAAGCAAAAAAAAAAAAAACATGAGCAACATCATCATATAAAATGCGACTTCAAAAGCTCGAGCGAGACACTGAGCCCTTTTTTGGCGGGGGTGTCCTCGTATTCAGCTGCGGCAGCTCTAGCTGCTGGCCGTGGGGCACAAACAGTTTTGTAAATTGAAATACAAAATAACTTGGAACAATATTTTGCTTACAAAAGCGCGCGGCAGCATTCAAGGCGCGCGCACACGGACATATCAAATACCAATTCACAGCGACGTTCGTCGCTGCAGCGCCGCCATTGCAGCCAACAAAATGGCGTTCATACTTTGGGGGCGGGCGAGCAAAGTCCAAAATCAAATCAACGAAAAATCCTAAACGTGCCTTGCCGTACGGCGAACCCATAAGCGAGCGCATATCAAAAATTCCTTTTCAGCAAAACAGCTTAGAAAGAGATAGCCAGCTGGCCTACCATATTCAGGAGCTCTTTTTGCCATTTTCAATGCATAAATTCATAATTCATGTGGGCCAAGGCACTGGCCCCCTCCCATACGTATGACCCACCGTTCCGCCCGCAAACGCAAAACCGTATCCCTACTATATAGGCGCAGCAACCATTTTGTAAAATAAAAAGCAATGCTGTTCGTAGGGGTAGAGGGGCGGCCTGTTACGCGGCTGTGCTTGTCAGCGTGACGTCCTTTGGCATAGAGTGCGCTCGCTCTGCCTGCTGCCCCGAAAATTTTAACTTGGTTCTATTTTTATTTTACCAAAACTGCAGCTGCCAACGTGCTCAATTAAGCAACGCTTCGCATTGCCGCACCCAGTACGCTCCCCACAACACACAGAGGGGCGCAGTTGGAATTTTTGGCGAGGGGAACATGCAAAACTTTTTTATTCAAAGTATTGACCATTCGATGCCACTGATTTCCCAATAAAAATTTGTTTCTTTAGAAGCGAAGAATCCGACAAGCAATTTTTCGACATCTTCAAAGTTCGCGAAGCGCTGCTCTACAAGTTAGTATCCCATTGATGCAAAAAAAAAAACATAATTGGATGAAACGAGGTCAGGAGATTACGGCGGGTAGGACAATATTTCCTAATTAATTTTTTTCACCGTGTGTTTCACCAGCCGTCCCATCAAACCAGGGCATTGTCTTACGGCTTAAGCGGTTGGCCAGCCTCACCACCTATAAAGGTATAGAACTTCAAATTGCAAATGTTTTCACTCAAATCGTTGATGGCACCCATTTCAAATACTTCTGAATCTTATCCATGTCTTTTAAAGGTCGAGAAATTGCTACCCGCATCACCAATTGTTGTTGAGATTCGTTTGAGTCTTCATCCAATAGCGCCTGCAATTGCTCCTCCTGGAACTTTTTTGCTGCGCCAGTATGTTCATTATCCGCCAAATCAAAATCCCTACTATTGAATTGACGAAACCATGTCCCGCAAATTCTTATCACTAAAGCATGTTTCCCAAACGTTTCTCTCAGCAACCGATGACCTTCAGGCGCTTTTTTTGTTTTTTTTTCGTAATTCTGATCTACTTTTATGTTGCAAACAGATATTCGAAAATCTTCTGATGCAGTAACAGAGATGGGCACGATCTACAATTATTGTATATAATTTTTAATCGATTTATATCGATCACCGAATAATTATCACTGTTTCAGGTTAGGCATTTGGGTAATTTAAATTTTAGGCCTATTCAGCCAGCTCAAGGTGGTTGTGGAGATTGGTGTAGCTAGCGCTGGCTACTCTTATCACTTCTTTGGAAAGGGAACAATTAGCTCTGAGCCAACATGGTAGTGCGTTATGAGCTGTGGAACGATCTGAAACGCAACCAAAAAACTACTAAAAAATGTCAAAGATTGACTATAAAAATGTTCATATAGACGCACATTAAATATTTAACAGCCAAGGCCCCCCTATTGCCAACGCCACTGCGTCCAAAGCCAGCAAAATATGCATAAAAGGCACGTGGCTGCGGCTGGATTTAATTCTCAGCTCTTAGCCCGGTCGAAACGTGTAGCAGGCAAAGCAAGACGCTAATATTTATGGCAATTAGTTTTAATAGTTTTTGCTTTTTTCTAAATGCTTCATGCAAAATTTGTGTGAAAAGAAAAACTGCAGTCATATTCTCTGACGTTCATCCAGCTCATTCCAATCATTCCAGTCGCCATTTTCTTTATTCTTTTCAACTTTCACTCTGCATAACTGTACTAGTTGTTGTAATAATTGTTGTTGTACTCATTCCCGTGTTTGTTGTTGTTTTTCCCGTTGTTGTTGTTGTACATTGTACTGCATGTTCCAAAGCTTTTTCAGTCTGCAAAACTTTAAAATATTTGCTGCCATTTCTACTCCCCACCTTATTGCTGCTTCATAATACCGCTTGCACCGCCCAAGCCGCCGCGCTTGAAGAAACAACAACAACAACAACGTCGACGCAGCTTGCGGCAACTCTGTCAGCGCAGCGACACCACCGACGAGGAGGCAACTCCCACCAAGCAGCAACAACAAGCTGCGCTTATTACAACAACCAAGCAGCCGCGCAAGCGCACTGCACCCAAGCCACCAACCGCAAGTTTAGCCAAGTTGCAAACCACACAAAGCTTATCACAGACCGACGATCATAAAGCTTTCGTAGCTCAACTGTTTGCAGAAGAAACAGCAGCGCAGCCAGAGCCGGCTGCGAATGAGGCAACAAAACAAAACGAAAAAACAGCTGGTAATTGGAGTCGTCTTTGTCTGCGAGAGGCATGGAGCTTGACGCAGCGTCGCTGCTGCTGCTATTTATTACATCTTTGCTCTACTCTCGCTATCTCTCTCTCTCTCTCTTTTCACTCTCGTGCATTGTTTTGTCATGCAAAATGAGCACACACACACATGCACTCACATACACAAACAAAGAGCGCACACAATACTCTGCAGTACCGTGACAAGGTACACAACTTCTCTACATTCAATTGTGCAAAATGTATTAAAATAATATAATATTTCGCAATAAATTTTGAAATATTTAGTTACAATTAAGCCATTATTAATATTATATATATATTTAAACACAATTTTTATATAAATTATCTACACAATTTAGAAACAAAACAGCAATCCATAAATGACGTCAATTTCTGCCTATCATATAAAAAAATTATTCCCCTTGACTATGATCATCCTTCCAAAGGCGGAGCATAGGCTGATTTTCTTAGATAAATAGCGTCTGCTAGTCATATACTATTGCTGCTCGGTGGAATCGAATAAATCATTTAAACAAAAGCACAAATTTATTTGCCCCTAAGTCGAAATATCTCTAACAAATATTTTTTCAACTTTTTTGCAATCCATGTGGCGTAAACTTTTTCCACACAATATTTTTTTAACTTTTCGATTGGAGGGGTTAACGATTTACTACCAAGTTAAACAAATAGATAAGTATTTTGATCATATACCAAATAAACAACTTCAACGTAGATAATTTTAATATATTCAACCTTAGTCCCACCAAGCGGACTTTTAGAAATAAACAAACCAAAAAAATAATTAAAAAATTGCCCAGAGGGGCCCGCCTGTATTTCCCAAAAAGAAGTTAAGCAAAAAGATACATTTCTTGCAATTCCCAAGACATTATATCTTCCATAAAGATTTTTTTAACATTTCGAATGAAGAAGTATTTAGAGAAGCTACCAAGTCGCAATATTTTCCAAAAATATTTTTTCCACTAATTTCATTTAAAAAATGTTTTCAATTTAGACTTTTGGATTGATCTTTTGATTTTTTTCTTTGACAAATACGCGTATATAAATATAAAAAGTACGTGTACCAGGTTAGTTTTCTAGCCTTTAAAACTGAATTGATACCCCACAGCTAGCTAATAGACGCAATTTACCGAAGTAAAATAACTATTAATTAATACATTCGGAATCGACTATAATTTGTAGTTACCTGTTCCCTTCGAACAGCCAGCAGTTAAGAGAGTTATCTCCATGATAACGATGACAGCATAGTCAAGGAAAAGAAATTTACTTGTATAGTTATAAGATATAACATATAAACATTACTCTATTAAATATCTACAAAGAGAATTGAAAAATAATTGCAATCCATGTGGCGTAAACTTTTTCCACACAATATTTTTTTAACTTTTCGATTGGAGGGGTTAACGATTTACTACCAATTTAAACAAATAGATAAGTATTTTGATCATATAGCAAGTCGCAATAATTCCCAATATAGTTTTTTCACTATTTTGATTCAAAAACTGTTTACAGTTTTAAATTTAGCAATATTGTAGGCTTTTTGAATGATTAGTTATTGGTTTGACGAATATAAGTTAAGACGCAAAATCGTTCCCAAGATCTTAAGATCATAAAAACTTGGATAAATATTTTAACAAGCTTCCCGTGTGAAATATTTACCATAAATATTTTTTAACTTTTTGATTCGAGTTTACCGCTTTTTGATCATATACCAAGTCGCAATAATTCCCAATATAGTTTTTTCACTATTTTGATTCAAAAACTGGTTACAGTTTAAAATTGAGCAATATTGTAGGCTTTTTGAATGATTAGTTATTGGTTTGACGAATATAAGTTAAGACGCAAAATTGTTCCTAAGTTCAGATCTTAAGATCATAAAAACTTACATAGATATTTTAACAAGCTTCCCGTATGAAATATTTACTATAAATATTTTTTAACTTTTTGATTCGATTTACCGCTTTTTCCAAACAGTTGGTAATTGTTTTCACAAGTACCAAGGCGAAATATTGTTCATCAAATATTTTATCATATCAACAATTTTGATTCAAATAAAAAGTATCATCTTTCAGTTATTTTAGTTTCAAGACTTTTGGGTTATTAGCTACTTTTTTGACATATAAATGGAGACAAAAAATTGTACACCTAAGATCATAATATGTAAGATTATTTCGCTTCTGAGAAAGGCTTTCTATGTTCCATCTTTACATTAGACCATAATTTTTTATTTATTTTTTTTTTAAGTTTAATTATTATTTTCATACAGTATTTTTTTTAATTTAATTAATTAATAATTAATTTAATTTTTTAACATTGATTTTGTAAGATATTAAAATTTAAAGATTTGAAGTCTGTGTTAATTTTACAAAATCCGATTTCAAAATTAAACATTCCAAGAAAAGTTGCGCACATAGACCTACAACTTGTGGTGCAGATCTATTTCCAACATAACAGTTGTCATTGTGTGGGTTACTATTTATAACTTTTTGAAGTGTACAATTTATCACATTGATAGAATCTTTAACATTTGAAGTAATAATTTAATTTATCTTTTTATATTTTAGAAGCTATGACAAAATTGTTCATCAATAGGTGTCATGCATGCGAGAGTTATAAATAAAAACCATCTAGAGTTTAGTTCAAAACTTTAAGCAGTTGAAGCCGAAAAATTCAAACTATCATTATTATTACTGGCATGTTCAGTAAAAAATATTTCTAATAAAGAAGTAATCTAACAACTTGGTCAATTTATAAATGATTTTCGCAATTGTCGGTTTTCTAGCAATATGTCTTAATTATGTAAGTGTTTTGCTAGTGTCTTCTACGCCATGTCATCTTGGGTATCCTCTGATTCTCTGACACCTTGAGTTACTTGTACTATATCATTCGTGTCTTCTCAAAGGGAACTAAAAACATATTTTATAAAAATTTTCACGTCCAAATAAACAACTTCAACGTAGATAATTTTAATATATTCAACCTTAGTTCCACCAAGCGGACTTTTAGAAATAAACAAACCAAAAAAATAACTAAAAAATTGCCCAGAGGGGCCCGTCTGTATTTCCCAAAGAGAAGTTAATTTTAATATTTTACAATTTTGTGCAATAAACGTAAATATTTGCAAACACACAATAAAAATATAGCATAAATTATGATAAACTATAATTTTTTAAGCTCAAATATTACATTTTAGCAATAATACGGGATGAAAAGGTTTATTTTTAGTGCTGCACATCAAAATTCGTGTAATTAAAAACTACACCAATAAAAAGTTTAGTAGGAAGGCAGCTGTGTTTGAGCAAGCTTTTGGGGGGTTTAATGAGAAGTAGATTAGACTTGATTAAATACCATGAATACTATTTAGTTAAGTCTAATTATTTATAATATTAACACACATAAATAATGGGATAAAGTACGGAAACTTTTGGCTGCTTATAACTGCAACAGTATTATCATTCTTAGCAACTGAAATCTACGAAAATAAATATTAATATAAAATATGATTAGGTGTTTTATTGCTGCAACAATATTCTGACTCTTAACGAATGAAAAGTAAAATATAATATATAAAATGTACGCTGTAAAGAAATAAATAATTTTAATGTAGTAGCTTTCACATCACAGGTTTTTTTAATTCGATAGCGACAATATTCAGTTTATAACGAAAGTAAAGCTATTAAATTAAATAAATATTGGTATTTCCATAAAATTTATTCAAAGTTTAAAATTATTATGCTTATATATTTTATTTCTTCTTAAAATAATTTAATTGTTTATTATTTATAACTTCATTTGTCAATGAATAGATTTATGCTAAGACACGAATTTTGACTAAAGGCAATCAAATTCCATTTCGGTGGGGAATCGAAACTTACACTCTATAAGTCGCTCTATTGAACTAAGCATGGCATAATTATAAAAAGTAACAACAGTTGCAAAACGTTCGCTGGCCTTATTTGCTTATTAAAGTTTAACAAGTTGTTGAAAGGTTGTACTAATTTCTTCTAATAACTTAGCAAGAGGCATACAATGCTTCTCTGTCTCACACTTTTGCCAGCTAATGTCGTTACCTTTAATGATTATACCATGTTAGATTTCGATTTTTAAGGGTAGACGCCTTTGCAGTGCTGTACTTTATTTGCGACTTATCTTAATATATATTTTGGATCACATCATTGCTTTCACCACTTCAGTATTATTAATAAGACAGATGTGCATAACCTGTAGGTGTACTCCTTTTTTGTTTTAGAGAATTTTTCAGTGCCCAATACAATCTATAAAGTTTAGTAATATGTTTATCCTTATTAGTTGCTCACTATCCAGTATTATATGATAGAAGTAGGTCGACGCTTTCATAAAACCATCTTCAGTGGACATTAATGTTGTAATTTTGAGGTAATAATCTTCTCAAAGATTTTAAGAATCAAAGACCGCTTAGTAATACCAGATATCGATATTTAGTTTGGAATCTTTCTTGTGAATAGGAATGATATAGAATTCATTCTAGATCGACGGAAATAAGAGTATTTAAATGGAAACTAAAAAGAAAAGATAAAGCTGTACAGAGGAAGAGATAACGGTGTTCATGAATTAAGAAAACTTTAAAAATAATATTCATGTATTCTGTTTAATTTCGTATTAAAAACTGGTGGGCCTCGGTAGCGTAGAGGAAGCACAATTAACTCTAATCCGGAAGGACGAAAGCACGATTCCACTTTGCAGCACTGGTGCAATTTCCTAGCAGAAGCATACCTAGTAAATAAAAGTACGCTATTTACCTAGGCAAATATCTGTTATGTGAGGATATCGCCTTTCGGATTCTGCTACAAACAGTAGATTCCCTATTCTCTTCAAATAGCTATTAATAGCGATATCTTCATGCTGCGCCATTGGAGCGATGACCCTAGTCAACCCTATTCGTCTCATTTGTATATTTTCATGCTAAAGAAGTCGCGATGTGCGCTTAGAACTTCTTTCCATTAGCATTTACTCAACCATTTCTACATCGAGATCGCGATGAATATCATCATTTCGTATGTGCCAGTCTACATTTGTCATTGTGCTTAGTATTTTAGATTGAGTTTCTTGAATAAGTTGAAAGTTGAATTTTCTAGAAGTCCCTCATAATAATTATAATGCTTTATTTTTACAGAAAGTTAATACTGCAGGAAATATTATTTCGTAATTTTTTAGTTAAAAACGATAAATGTTTCTAAAATTAACAAATCCTCTCTTCTCTTGGAATATCTAATAATTTTAAGAGATAACCCTAGTCAAGGGGAAATCATGGAAACAAATAATTGAGAGGGTTGCCTTTTATATTTCGGGATTGGAAAACCCTAGTGTTGCAATCTGACAACTGACAGCTCTCTCGCAAGGTTGGGAATTTTTGACTGCTGAAGAAGCGGTTGATGTGTTCGGAATGCATGTTTTGGAGATACCTCAATCGAACGCACGTAAAAGTGTATAGCTCTTAATGGGGAAATAACCTTAAATAAGCTTAAATCGATTTTGAATAATTAATATTTATTTTTGTTCTCTAATCCCGAAATATAAAAGGCAACCCTCGTATCATGCTTGATTAATACAGAAGTAGTAGAAATATTTTTGGATTTAGGCTTTCAAAAACAAAATTATTTCTACAATCAACAAAGATCTTACCAAACAACATGTATCCAAGTAACTCAGCTTAAAAATCGCAAAATTAAAAGCACATTTAGTTGGTAGCAATTAACGCCTCAACAAAAACAAAATGATATCCACTAAGAGACATGCGCTGCGTACTGAAGAGCAACGCAAAAGCGAACTCAAACAACAACAAATCACACATATACGCACACACACGCACTCTCTTTCTCTGTTTCTCTCTCTCCCTCTCCCACTGAAATTGTTGTCTTGGGCATTCCAATGAGCGGCTTCCAATTCCATGCCGCCTAACCAGTTTTTAGACAGTTTTCAGACTCGCTCCCAAGCAGATCGCCATGCGCAACGCTTTCAACGCTCGGTTTCATTTTTCTCCAAAAAAAAACTAATTAGACTTTTGTGAAAAAGTGAAAATCTTATAAACAAATTAAAGAAAAATGCAACAGAAAATGCATTAAAAAATTGTGAAAATTGTGCAAAAAGTGTGTGAAAAAAGTGCAGGTGCGGTGGGACGCCCTTAAGCCGCCTTAACCAGTTCTTAATTTGTTGCTATTTTTTTTTTCTGTGTTGTTGTTGTTGTGTTGCCCTTTTTGGGTGCTCTGCTTGCTTGTGTCTAATTTTTTTTATTTTTAATTTGTTTTAATTAACAACGCAACAAATTAAACAATTTGTCTCTTGCGTGTTGCCGCTCCCACCTCAAAAAAAGGCAAACAAAAGCGACGCCAGCAGCTACCTAAGGGCGCAGCGCACACTCGCCCCCGCCAGCGCTACTGTCCCCCCCCCTAAGTTGCTACACGAAACGAACACGAAACCAGTTTTTGAGTTTTACATTTTGTTTTGTTTGGTTTTGCTTTGCGCTCGCCTTTTTGCTTTTCGTTTTCATTTATTAAGCATTTTGCTTTGCACTTGTGTTCTATTATTATTATTATTGTTATTTGCCGTTTTTCTTTTGTTAACAATTTTCCATATGGATTTTCATAATTACGCTCGCAGCATTTTTTTTTTATGGATTTCGCTTTATTGTTATTCCGCTTTCCAGTGAGCCGTGACTCTCGACATGCTCTCTGCCTCCTCCCAGCACACAATCTGTTGTTCTCGTATTTACTCTTGCCGCACTCTTTAGGTTACTTTCCAAGCGCTTTGTTATTATTTACTTTTTATATTTATTTTTTTTTTCGTTATTTTTGTCTGCTTCACACATGGCAGGCGCACTTATGAATGAGCCGCAGCGCCCGTTGCTCATAAATCATTGGAAAGCCACAGACGCGGTGCTGACTTGGATGGTCGGTCCACGAGCTGTCGGAAGATCATTTTTAATTTTAATTTGACATTTTTCGCCAGCTAGCTCATAATTTTGTTTGTTGGCCAATTTGTTAACAAAAATAATAATAATAATATTTGCAAAATGAGTTAATGGAGTTGGAATTTACGTCAAGGTTATGCTGATTCCAATATTTGCTAAAGCGAAGACTTCCAGCTATGCATTTTTGGCTACTTTGGAAGCACTTTCCAATTGGAAAATATATAATATGAGACAAGGTATTTCTAAAAAGGTTAATGCGTTCGTAGATCGAAAATTATAATATCAGACAAAGTATTTCTGAAAAACTTAATACGTTCGAAGATCGCTTTCGCATCCTTAACCTAAACATACAGATTTTTTGTAAGTTATCCGATTTGAAAAATTATAATATTAGACAAATTATTGTCTTCGTATCCTTAAGCTTAGAGACATTTTTCGGCATCTTTGCAAGTAATACGATTTGAAAATTTATATCAAACAACATATTTTTGAGAAACTCAATGCGGCCAAAGATCGCCTTGGTAATCTTAAGCCAAACTTACAGATTTTTTGTAAGAAAATTGATAGCGTTTACGCGAAGGACCCAAACCATTATCTGTGTCGGGTGGCCAATCGGTGACTCATGAACGATCCGTTCCGAGTTAACGTATTGCTGAATTGTATAAATGTTCCAGTCAGGAAACACAAGAATTTGAGCACCTTTGGCTTCGCTAAGCGAATTTCGTTAGCTTTTCGTCGGAGATTTTGCTTAAGTCGCCTCTTCACTTTATGAACCTTCCATGACCATTTTTTGTAAGCAATTTTATCTCCCACGAGTCAAGTTTGTTGTCAATTGTTCCTTTTCCTAATTCCTATTGCTTTATTAGTTTACTGTAAGAAGTTTGAAAAATCCTTCCCCACGCAAACTATTATTTATAATTTTATTTTCTGCGGTTGAACTATTGAAAATATTATCTAATTATGTAGTACCAAGTTATGTAAGAACTACATAGAATTTTAATCTTTTCCTGAAAAAATGTTTATTTTATTTCGAAAGTCTCTGTTTTCTTTCTCTTTCCTCAACAATTTTGGAATAGGGTCAGCTTTTGAGGGGATTTTGTCAATTTAGCTTACCGGCTCTTAGTTAGTTTTCTTCTGTATACAGAAGAATTCTTTATTTTCATATTGATTCGATTTCCTAACAATTTTCATTCTTGGTAATAGATATTATTACCAATACGTCAGCTCCATACATCTCAAAAGCACTTCAGAGCCGCTTGTATAAATTGTGACCACCCCCACTAAATTCGTTGAAATATTGGAAAATTCTATGAATTCGACTGTCTTTGAAAAATGTACCTTATTTCGCCTAGTTCCTGATATTCCCTATTTAGGCAAATGCTTGTAAAATAAAAGAGTTCTGCAAAAATTGAGCCAGGGTCTTGAACTAGTTCAATTAAATATAAAAATTCTATATATCCTGCCATACTTTATTTTCAATTTTTTTCTTACAACTTTTTTATAATTTCAAACATTAAAGAACATAAGTTCTTAGAATACTTATAGAACTCCTTTAAAAAGACAGTATCGCTTCTAACACTCCTAACCAAAACTCCTCCAACTGTTCCATAATGCATGCACTCAAGGACATTGCACGAATCTTTGCTTCACGCCTTCAACACTCTTACTCTGGCTCCTAAATCTATCTTACTTTTTGTTATTCTTGCGCTGCCTTTCCTAACGCCAGAGGATGTGCTCAGCTTGGATTACACAGACTCCATAGAGTTTTACAATTGCAGCAGCGGCGATGATTGCTGTTATGCCTCCAGCTCCACGCTAACACTGCATCATCAACAACAACAATTTGAGCAGGAAAACGAACTACATAGACAGTCTTGGCAGCAGTGCAGTCTGCTAAGTCCCATGTCCATGTCTTGCTCAAGCAATGAATCCCTTTTCACAGATCCCCCCAACAGCGATAACGAACTACACCTCATACCAGTGCCAGCTAAATTACGTTACACCGAACAGGAGTTTATTAAACAGCACACACCACGCAAGGATCGTCCTTTGAGTGAGATCAGTGTAACTTCCGGTGATACACTCTCACCCAGCACA
The DNA here is from genome assembly GCA_035046065.1 of Chymomyza procnemis. Lineage (NCBI taxonomy): Eukaryota > Metazoa > Arthropoda > Insecta > Diptera > Drosophilidae > Chymomyza > Chymomyza procnemis. The sequence continues at coordinate 13,421,857 of JAWNOJ010000024.1, forward strand.
GCGCGTGCCATAGCCGAATTGCAGAGGCGCTGTCGCGCTGACAAGTTAGCCTGCCTGAGCATCAGTCGCATCGAGCAGTTTCATATTAAATCCGAGGAAGCATTAGCGCCACCAAGTGTCGATGAGTGCAAACAGCACGTAGAGCTTGCCGCTGAAGTAACGCCGGAGAGCTCACCCGATGAGCTGATGGCTTTGCAGCTGGGCAAAAAGCTGGCACAGGTGCTGGGCAGCAGCAGCAGCACGGGCAGTCCCACACCGCCAGCCAACGCTACAGATGCGGTTGGTGTCAACTCGCCGCTGGGCAATGGCGAACTGTTTAACATATCGAAGGCCAAGAAGGTGGAGCTGCAGAATCTATCATCACGCTTTGCAGCCGTAACCCAGACACCGCCGTCGTCAACGACTACGGGAACGGACACAGGTGAGTGAAAAATAAGCACTGGGAGTGCTTTTAACTAGGGTAAGCAGGTGGGTTGTTTTGGTATGGGGGCTTGCTGTTAGGTTTGGAACTGGTCTTGGGTTTGTTTAAGCATTTGTAGGGTTTATTTGTGCCCAAGTGGCGAGCATTTATTTGCTCATTTCGAATTCAAGGCAACTTTCAGCATTTAAAATCGGGTTTGGGCGTGCGTCCATATCGGGTCTTTTGGGGGCAGGAGTGCCACAAGTGCTACTCGCTGTCGCTTGCTATTACAAACGCATTAAATGTGGCACATTGGGTGCTCATGTGTGGGCATCGTCTCCTTTCCGAGCGTGCGTTTGTGTCTGTGCATTTTGCTAAAGTTTAGGAATTATTTAAATTCCCACTTGACCGATGCAAATAACAAGGCGTACCAGTATTTGCTGGTTGTTCTTCTTATAACAAATTTGCCCCACTTGAGTTGTACGCACAGTGAGGACGAAAATTATTCGTATAATACGGATTAATCAGATGTCTGAACGGGCGAATCTGCTTTCAATGGAATATTACTCGGAACAAAGGATAACAAATTAAATCGGACTTATATCTCTTATGAATAAAAGGCTACATTTATCTATGATATTAGGGAAGTATTTCTCGGAGCTTTCATCAATTTTCTTAAAATATTAGAACAAAAAATTCTCAAACAGAAAAATTTATAGAGATTAATATACCACTTAAAGCAAATATGAGTAGATACCATATTTTAGGCGGTGATTCCTTTTCTAATATTAAAGAGTTTACGAACTATATTTGAAAGGGTTTCGTTAGCTTTATTCAAGTCGGCACAAAATCGATAAATTTTTTTTTTGTTATTAGAACTTGCTAAATTAAATTGCAGTTTTGGAGCGCCTTAAAATAACGACTTAATTCTGACTTTAAGAATCAGAACTGACAAATCTCACTGAAATAATTTTCATTTTTGTTGTGATTTTTTGGAATCGTCCCTGATCAAACATTGTTCAAAACTTATACGAACAGTTTTTCAGTGAGCATATTAGAATGTACCACCGATACTATGATTAAGATTGCCCAAATAAAGTCAATTTAAAGTTCTTAATGATAGAAATACAAGCAATTTCGAGTTTCGGCCAAAATAACTATTGATCTGAATTTCTCAAAGAATTTTTGCCTTTATTCAAATAAATAATTTGGATTGATATAGCCAAAAATGTACTATTCAAATTTGACCAAAGCCTATTAGTTTTGTTCTCGATGTGCAATTATCATGGAACTTTTTACGCATTAGGTTCAAGCCGTTTCCCTGCTTAATAGGTGATATCATTCTGTATAAATCTTGAAACCTAAATTATTTTGGTTAAAAAGTATCACACCCCTAATAATAATTATTGCGGGGTGGTGGATGCCTGCTGCATAGCACTGGCATGTTAGGTTGTCAGTAAGATGGTGATTCATGCAGACAATTTGTCGTAATACTTTGCAGTAACTTTGGGGCTGTTTCATATCTGACGGGTTATACATTATCGTTCCGAAGGTATCACGTTGAAAGCATTCAGCAGCTTAGTTTTGTGCGCGTTGTATGATTCTCTCGCGTGAATTTCTACGAACTTGAAACCGAAAGTCCAAGTCGGTGTTATGCCTTAGTTTTAGATTAAGACCTTGAGGTATTGGCTTTAAGTCCTTTCTGTTTAGAGTACAAAACATTTTGGTTTATTTACGTTAATATGGCTTTTAGATATCATTTTTCCATGGTAACAATATGAAAAACAAGCCATGCTGTCGTGTCCGAGGATCCGAACATAACGTGGCATCTTCTAGATTTTTTTTTTTTTTTTGAGGATAGACTTTGGAAAGAAGTCAGTTTAAACATAGAATTTTAGAACTACGGAAGGGCGACAACGTTTATGACCCTATAGGATAACGTAGCTTATTTTTGAGCGCGAATCAAATCGTTTGTAGCGATTTAGTGGAATCGTAGTGTAGCGGAGTATGATGGAGTCATTAAATTTGTAAAGTCAAAGGGGATGGAGCCCTCTAGTTTATATGATTTCGGTGACCTATTGATATGAGAACTGACAGAATACAATACTAAACATATTATTTATTATTTATTAATATGTAAAGGTACAACTAAGTCCAGTTTACCTTAAGATTAGACAAGTTAAACATTCTAAAATTATGAAATAATAAATGATAACGAGGAAAAAATATAATTAAACTATTCTGATGGGTGAATTTTTTATAGATGTGCACCGTCGCACATCTGGGGCTAGCATGGAACTTGGATTTACAATGTAAAAGATGAAAACAGAAAGTAGCATATAAATTTAAACATTTTTTCAAATAGAAGCCAAAGAACAGCGTTGATCAAGCTGGGTTTTTATAGTTCATGATTGGTCAAAGAAGCTCGATTTGGGGAATAAAGATAAGATAGATTAGACAAAGAAATGGATTGGATAGACCGTTCAAAGGAGACGAAATCATAGAGGTTTTTATAATTCACGCATAGGACACGAAAAGGATCGTGTAAAGGATTGTTAGTATTATCAAACGTGGAATACGCCGCTGACCCGTCAGGTTTCACTTGGTTTCCAACGCATTATATAAATTCTATTAGCTAAAGGAGAAATTTTTAAATAAAAATTTTGAATAATTGCCATTCCAAGCAAATTGAAGCAACGGGGTCAGTTATATTCCAATCTGCAAAATGTTACAAATATTTTCTATATTTACACCTTCATTGAACACTCGCCAATAGAAAAACCCTGTGCAGGTGTTCGCATAATTTTTGCTCCCACTGTATACATTTTTGTTGTTGCCAAAAGGATGCTTGTAGGACTTGTTTTTTCATTTTTGAGGCACAAAGCCTCTCTATATGCCAATTTCGAAGGCAAACATAAAGAGCGGGCCAAGTGCTTGTCAAACTGTTAGGCACATAATTGAAGTGGCGCCCAAGACAACACGAGGGGCAACAACAAGACGAGCACGAATGATAACAACCAAGTCGTCGACCTTGGCGCAAAGTTTTTTAATTAAGTCGCAAACACTCTCTTTCCGTAAACCGATCTGATCAACGCGCGCCTAAAACAAGGCAACAAACAAAATTTGTCCTTTATTTTGTTTTTTTTTTTTGTTTTTGTATTTTACAATATTCTAAGAACAAAAAATTAAAATACAACACAAACAAGCAAACGCAAAGTAATTATTGGCACATTTATGCAAACGGCAACGTGGCTAGCTTCGCTCCAGCCAGCCCCCTAGCCAAACCTATCATCAATGCCGAGCAGCACGCTCCTTACCCCACGACCATCTCACATGATATTTTAAATATATAATTGCCTGCGAAATAAAAGTAAGTAAAAGCAAGCGGAGACCCCGCAACACGCCGTGGCCCCCATAGAGCCCAGCAGCGACGCTCCCCTTGACGCCGCACGACTTGCACGACCGACTCTTAATTGCACGGCAAATGAGGCCAACGTTTGGCTTATAAACAAAGCTGTCACGCTCTGGCCTGGTCCTGGGCCAATGGTTTGGGCTCCGTTTGCTTTACAAAAACATTTGTAAAACAAAAACAAAATAAAACGTCCAGTCGAACAGCATAATGCGTTGGCGCGCCGAATGCTGAATACACTACGTGGTCTATCAGAAATACTTCTACTTTATAGTACTTGAAAAATAATAATAGTCGCTATTGATAGATTTCCTCCTATGAGATAAGCTCGATCTCTGATCAGCTCTGGTAAGTCACACGATAGTTCTGCTAATTTTGTCTTATTCACAGTCTATGTAATATTGTTTTAGTTGGGTCCCTATTATGCAGGTAACATCTCAGAAGGAGTGTAAGTTCCGAGATACCAAGTTTTTTAGGACAAACTATTCACCTTAATTGTAGTCTAATGATCATCAGCTGGGAATTCAGACATAGTTTGGAGGGTATAAGTCATTATTGGACTATGTTGGCAGAAAACTTCTAGAATGATAGCATCTAAGCTGTTTGGGTATTTGTATTGTATTTCTTTGTTGACGATTGTATGAGCAAAGACAACTATGGCATGAAACTCTACTTGAGTAAACTGGGCCAGATGTACTCATAGCTATGAGACTTTTGTAATTGGGTCTAAGTATCCAAATCCTATAAACTTGTTGATTTAGACTTGATAAATTGAGCTGTTTCCCTACTGAGGATACTGTCATCCCAACTCATCTGACTTAGCGCAAGCAATGCAAAATTTTTGCAGTGTGTTTTCCGTGATCTCATCTAATTCTTCTAAAATTCCTATAACCTACTTGATTTAGACCTACCCGCGAATAACCATTCACAAAAAAACTGTTTCTGCAGAGATTGCTATTATCTCAGATCTACCAACTGAGGGAAATAATAGTAATTTCCGTGATCATAAGAACTGATTCCCATTAAAATCCTGTAATCCTTTTAATTTAAACTCACACGCGAGCAGCCATTGACAGAAGCTGTTTCTACAAAGGCTGGACTGTCTACCGACTGAGAGAAAGTGATATGAAGAGTTTTTAGTGTATATTTTCTATGATCATAAGAGCTAATTCTTATACAGATCGATAAATTAGCAAGAGTTTAACATTACTAACACATGCTTAAAGTCCAGATATGGTTTGGATTCGTAGCATTCCAAATATGTTTAGGCTATAGAAAGGTCTTATCGAACAGCTCTTAATAAAGATATCTCCATGCTACTCCTTTGGAGCGATGACCAAGGGGAATAAATTTATTTTAAAATGAGTAGTAAGTCAGGCCAGTTCCAAGTATTGAGAGCTGATATAAAGGCGTAGTAAACTCCATAAATATTTATATAATAGTAAATCCCTGCTAAAAATGCTTTAAGTTGATTATATCTAATCTCTGCTTAATTTTTGGCCTTCGAAAACCAAATCTTGGTTAGTAATCACGAAAGCTTCAATATTTTTAATAATAATTGCAATTGGGTATTTTGCATCCATGCTTGAATTTAATAAAAAGCATTGGAAACCAGTTTAATTTAGACAGTTTTTTGACATAATTCCATCCAAATGGAATTTTAAATAATTCGGATTTAGAACTGCCTATATTGGCATTATTTCGAAATAAGAAATTAAGATAACAATTTCTTAAATAAATATAATAATAATAATAATAAGCTGGAACTATTTTACAATTAAAACGAATTTGGAGTTATGAAAACACTATACAAAAATGCAATATTCTGTCTACTACTTGCAAGCTTAGTTACAGCTGCCAATTAACTGCCATTAGCAGATATAACCCCACTATTGCAGTGTATCCATAAGCACAACATGAAAAAAAAATAAAAAAAAAAAGGGAAGAAAAACTTAAAAATTTCAAACACGTCTTCTGCTGCTTCGTTGTTTACAAAATGTCGGCCGGAAACAGCCCTTGAGCGTTGAGCGTTGACGTCGGGATGGCGTCGCGTCGCTGCATTTAATTCCCGCGCGATTCGCTGCTCGCCAATGTTGTTGCCATTGTTTTTAGCCTTTCGAGTGTAGACGAGAGAACGTTACGAACAAAAGTTTAAATTTTAATTAAATCATGTTGAACAATGATACACGTGGGTACTGTCCCTGTTCCTGTTACCCCACCCAGCACGGTACGCCTTCTGTCTTAGCCACTTGCTGATGATGATGGCCAGCACGATAAGCATTGGATTGAGTCGTGGGTTTTAGCTAAGCGCTCCACTGGGTGTGCTCAATTTGGGTCTTATACAACAAAAAAAAAAAAAAAAACAATATATATATATATAAAAAAAGTGTGTCTGCTTTAAACAAACCCAGCAGCGCTGCTCCCAAAAGTATACAACGTCAAATTGCACTAATGCCTAGCCATGCCTTTGGTTTTCAATGCTTCTTCAATATTTTTAGCTACTCCAACGACTGAAACGCAATCAACTGTTATAATTTCGTTTAAATCATCTCAAACACCTGTGCAGTCTCAAACATTGGCCACTGACAATGAGGAGAATGACGCTGCTCTGCTGCCGCCACCACCGCCCGGATTTGGCACGCCCACAACGCCACATCTATCCAGCAATGTGCTAAAGAAAGTCGCTAGCTTTACGGCTGAGAAGGCAGCATCAGCAGGCACCGGCTGCAGCAGCACACAAAATGCCAATGAGGAGTTTGCCGCATTGACAGCCGCAGCAGCAGCCACAGCAACAACGCCACTGGCTGCTCCAGCGGAGACAGCAACAACCACAGCAGCTGGTCTGGGCTCTCGACGCGGTTCTTCTTATGTGCCCGAAAAGTTAAGCTTCGCTGCATATGAAAAGTTTGAAGGTAAGTCGTTCGAGTAATATAAATATATATATCTATTGTATTAGATACACTTTTGCTTCGTAAAATTATGGGCATACATCGAGTAGAAGTGGGAAAGATTAATCTTGGTAGGCGACAAAGGCACCGGCTCAGACAATCAGGCTAAGTAGCCCATTGTGCCATACCGCAAAGGGAAAGGGTTAGATAGTGGTTGGGTAGCAGAGAAAGAGTAAAATTGAAGTATAGAGAGACCCACTACACGATACTTCGCGTCTCTCGAAGAAAGTAGAGTAGTGACTGTAGTGGCCACTACCCCGCAGCGTAGCTCTTAGCCGAAAGGTCGGTGGTACGAGTTCACCTTGCAATATGGATGTATTTATCTAGCAATTGCTGTATTTCGCGCTTCGGATTCGGCTATAAACTGTTGATCGCTGTTCTCTTTGAACAGATATCTTTATGCTCCTCCATTGGAGCGTTGATCAAGGGAAATAAATTGATGTATTTATTGTTATCTTTATGTGGCATATAATCTGAATTTGTATCATCTTATCATCTCGTCATCTTTTACTTTGAACACAACGAAATTTCGAAAAAATCATTAGTTTTCTTCATTTCGTTGGATTTTTGCTTTTCCAATGCAAAGTATTTATGGAAGTTTGCGTTTTCGACAAGAGTTTGCGCATATTTAAAACTTAAATATTTGTTTTAGATCATCTTTTTTTAGTTTATAACTATTAGCACAATAGAGTATCTGTAGGTCGACGGCACTCCACTTAAGTCGCTTGATTTTTTTTTTTATTTCTATGACTCCAGTGAAGCGCAACGATTGCGCGGGTTAGGCTCTATGTGATTCGGATTGGTATTCAATTCTTCCCTTTTTTGCTGCTGCTGCTCCTTGGTCCTTTGTCTAGCGTTGCTCCTTCTGGTACAGTGGCTGGCATACATTTTATGCTTGCGCATGCCAAAAATTTTTATGTACATTTGTTTTCGTTAAGTTTATTTTGCAAAAAAAAATGTTCTGCCACGTTTCGTTACGTTTGTTGTTTGCTTAAAGTTAACAATTAGTTGCTGCTGGTTTTTTTTGTTTTGTGTGTTAGAAAGGGGGGTTGCAGTATCCATCTGCTGTCAGTAGTGGAGTACACTTTGCAGCATCCTACAACGGCAGTTCAAATCAAATCACTTGAATTATGGCCTGCTCCTTAACGCTTCGCTGCATAATTATTTATGTGTACGCATTAAAGTCCAAATCTTGGGTATTTATAAAACTGTGGCACATTGTTTTCCATTTTCATTTTCATTTTTTTCCCCCGCCGCCTCTTACGCTCTTGGTGTGCGTGTATAATGTCAGCTTAAAGGCACATTGGAGCTGTAGGCGGCACAAAGTAGAAATTTAAACTTTTAATGCATACCCTCAAGTCCAATTAATGGTTTCTTCCGTTGATGCCGTATATCTCGGTCATTGAAGTTTTCCCCAAGAGTCAGAGAAGTACATAAAATCTATGTGAGAAGTGTGGGAAAGCCTTAAAGCCCGTTGTGCACTGTAACAATAGGAAGTACTTATTAGCTGTGCTTTGAAGTGCGTGAATATGCTTAATGCAGGAAATGTTTAAGTTTTTTGAAGAGCACATCGGCAGTTCCTGCTTCCTGATGTGCTGCAGGCTCGCATCAATTGTTAATATTTTGTAAAAACTTTCAATATTTTGTAAGGAGTGTTGCGACTTGTCGATTCTATGCGAGTTTCTAGGCACATTCAAAAGTCAAGTTTGATTATGATATTTTTATAAAGGGAGTTTTTTTTTATGGTACAGAACTTTAAATTGCATTATTCGAAAGATAATCTTGAGGCATAACATTTTAAATGTGATTTCTGGCATATGACCGCCACGGCTGGTGGCCGTCTGGACCAATTTTCGATTACTTTTTCCATCGGCCATAACATGACTTTACATGGACCCACAGAAAGTAGTCTAGCGATGTTAAATCACAAGATCTTGGAGGCCAATTCACAGCTCCAAAATGTGAAATTAGGCGGTCTCCAAATGTGTATTTCTATAAAATCTATTGTGGCACGAGCTGTGTGACATGTTGCGCCGCCTTGTTGAAACCACAGCTCTAAGACATCATGGTTGTTCAATTTAGGAATGAAACAGTTAGTAATCATGGCTCTATACCGATCGCCATTGACTGCAACGTTCTGGCCATCATCTTTTTTAAGAACTACGGACTAACCCATGAAGCGCACCAAACAGTCAGTTTTTTGAATGTAACACTGTTGCCACATACACTTGAGAATTAGCTTCACTCCAAATTCGGCAGTTTTTTTTTGTGGACGTTGCCAATCGAGCAAAAATGCGCCTATGAAAATGGGGAACAACTGCAATCTTGACAATTGCCAAACAAAACTGAGTTTAAATCACTTGACAGTTGTTAAATCAGTAATCATCTTGAACAGTTAATGCCAACTTAAAGTTCTATACCTCGAAAAAAAACACCCTTTATAAAACTAGTAGGCATTGGCCGCTGCTCGCATTGCTTGCCAACTCCCATCCCTCAGAAAAAAAAACTAATATTAAATTCTTCATCTGCGTTATTCTTCTTAATAATCTCGTACAAATTTCTGTATTATAAAATTTTATTCTTAATCGGCTGTAGACCTTCAAGTACGTCGTTTCTTTTTACTTTTCTTTTGCTCTCTCGATGTTAATTTTTCCTAATTGAGCATTTTTGACTCGACAGTTGCTTTTGCTTTCACATGAGCTTTACCTGCAATATTTATCGTATATGCAATCTACATTTTGTATTTATTTATTTCTTCATTTTCATATATTTTTAATATAATACCTCTGGATATTTATCTTGAGGAGGCAGTACAACATTTCATTTTCGCAAGCAAGAGCGTTACAATATTAACACTCTTCTATATGCAAATATTTTACTTTTTTCCTGCTTTTTACCATCTTTATATCAACTTCTGCACTTTACATTTTAAACTTTTGTACGAATCCAACGCACGCTTGCTCTTTTTGTCAATTTGTTCTTCCTTCAAGTGTATAATTTTTTCAAAATATTTTCACGTCAGCTTTTTCTTTATCTTTTCCTTTTTCTCAATAGACATTTTCCTTGGATTTTTAATATTTCGTATTCTTACCTGTTCGCCAGTTCGCAATTTTCGTTCTTTAGAAATATTCAACTTATTTTCTACCCATTATATTTCAAGTACAACTTGTAAATAAAACGCGACCAACGTCATAAAACTTTTTTATATAATATATGACTTTTTACAGTAACAGCATAAAATTTGCTTTTTGTTTTAAAAACAATAAGTTACTTCACGTTTTTCATTTGTACTCAATATTTTCGAAAGTATGGTTTGATTTTCCAGTCAAGTTTTTGTCAAAAATGTGTGTACATTTCGAAGCATTTTGGTTTGGTATTTTGAAAAATAATTGTTGTATCATGGTTCGGTTTCAAAATTTCGAAGCGATACGGATTGGTATTTTGAATTACTGTTAGTCTATATTTCAATTATAAAAACAACAATATAAAAACTAATTATAAAAACAAGAATTTATACCAAACAATTTTGCAAGAATGCTAAAAAAATATGCCAAAAAGTGAATTATTTTTATATTGGAAATATAAACGCTACGCGAAAAGGAAAATCTTGAGCAATATAAAAAATCTTGACTTTCTCGCTTGGACACAATTTTTATGATAACATGCTTAGTTTTTTAAAGACTTTCTGAAATACGTGCAACTTTGATGATACGAAATTTTTAAAATATCAATGTCGCAAATAATACTTTTATGCATCTGCATGTGCTGAGCACTTAATTTTTAAATGAAAACGATCAAATCTCTTTCGAGTTACGCTGAGGACTGTTTTGAAAAGTAAGCTTTCAATTTTATAACTTTGCAAATCTTTTTCCGTTTACTACCATGCCACTCTTCGTCGTCGAAATCGCGTTCTTTCACTAAGAGCAGCTTTGCCGTACGTATTTCAGAGCAATCGAAGAGCTGCAGTCGCTCTTCCTTGAATTGTAAAATGAGAGCAGCACTTTCCACGAATTACGCGAATCCGTGTTCTTGCTTCTGTAGCATTCCCATGGCTTTGCGGCGTTTTGACGAGTTTTTAGCTGAGTCACTTTCAATGAATCTACCAATTCCTCCGCCTCTTACCCAAGTAATGTTTCCAAGTGTGCAACTTTGAAAAACCTTATACCTTCCACTACCATGCCGCCCTTCGTTGTCGAATTTACATTCTTACACACAGAGCAGCCGTACGTATTCAAGTGCAATCGTTGAGCTTTAGCCGCACTTTTCTTTCAATTGTAAAAGAGAAATAGCACTTTCCACAAATTACGCGAAATTAATGCAAAAAGTTACGTTTTTATTCAATAATGAATGATATCAAAAAATCGTTGTATATCGTTTTCTACTATTATGCTGCTCTTCGTCGTCGAAATCCCATTCTTTCGTTAAGCGCAGCCTCGGCGTATGTATTCATGAGCTTCAGTTGCAATTTTGCTTGAATTGTCAAATAAGAGTAACACCTTCCACAAAGTACACTAATTCTACTAAAAACGAAACGTTTTTAATCAAGTATGAATTTATAGATATTTACATTTGTTTCGATGTAAAAATTCAAGGGACTACGATTTTTATGATCCTTCGATCAACACTTACCCGCAGATGCACCTACTAATTGTTGTAATAGAACAAGAATTTGTTGCTTAGATAGTGTGTCTGCAGTGTCCTCATATTCATACTTAACTCAAGATTATATCAAAAATGCTCCACCACTTTACAATTCTGTCTAAGCAAATCTTAAAGCCTTTTGGTTTTTCCTTTAAAGAAAGCCAAAAAATATTGCAGCATACTTTTAGGGTTGCGACTTAAATGGGTTAAAAGAGCGCAAGGAATTTTGCGCGCTTAGTCAAATATGCCACAAAATTGTAAATGCTTAGACTATTACACACACGCACATACCCACATAGATACACACACACACACTCGCACTCGCACACTCACACTCAGACACACTATACGCATTTTTGAGCTTAAAATTCCAATGGAAATTATTTGTGCTTGACTGCGATGTCTAAACTATTTTAAGCTTAAAACGCAAAGCTACAGAGAAAACTTTGCCGCTTGAACGCCGCCAATTTGGTGGTTTTCCAATACTGTATATAGTATTGGTTTGCTTGCTGGCAATGGGTGTTGGATGCCAACGTTGACGTTGATGCTGGCGCAACGTTGATGATGAGGATTGCACACTAATTGGTAAACTCATCGTCTGGTAGTTGGCTAAAATCCGTATGGCTCAACTTTTGTTGGCGGTTCATGCGCCAAATTAATGCAAACAAACATTTTAACGCCTCGCTGGCAACAAAACTGCATTGAAATGTTGCCGGACGCGCTGTGGCAGTGGCACGCAATTTGTGCGCTCTTACAACGCCATGTTGCATGCGCCACACTTGTGACTCTATGCTGACGTCGTCGTTGTCGTTGTCGTTGTCATTGTCTGAAGTGGCCATCAATTCTTGGTGGCTTACCCTGAGTCCGCTCAAGCGTCTGACTATGATTTTGTTTTTTTGCAACTCCTTCCCCCATACGCTTCAGACTGGCCATTCAATGTGGGTGCTGTTGGTCGCAGCAGCTTTTTGTCGCGAATTTTCATCAGCTACGGCAGCTTGGTGCTGGTTCTGGTTCCAAAAATCTGATTTATATGCCAGCCAACATCACGTTCGCAGCTTAACCAAGGCCCAAATGCAAGTTGTTTCATATCTTTCGTACTCCCGCGCTGTTTGCACGCAGTCGCAGTGTCTTAGCGATACGGGGGGTACTTGGGTTTTTAATTGCTTTCAAAAGTTCTATATAAAGTTTAAAAGTTAATTCAATGAACCTTATATTACAATTTATAATTTTTAAATAATTTTTTATTTATTAACTTGGAAAATACTTGAAACAAGCTGTCGTACAAAACAACATAAAAGTTTTAAAAATGCTGCAATTTTTATTTTCTTTATTAATTAATTTTTTATTGAAGTATACAAATTTCGAAGCTTAAAAGTTACTTTTTATTGTTTGTTTTAGTTTTTAATAAAATATATAATTTTCGTAATTTAGCTGAACTAAAAGAAAACAATTTTTGCTATTTCAAAATTTATTTTAATTTTTATTGAAGTATTAAAAAATTTCGAGTTGTAAAAAGTTAAAATTTAAATTTTTTTGTAATTTTTAAATAAGTTTTATTTTTTAATTTATAAAATATTTGAAATAAAATGTCATTAAAAATTATATAAAAGCTTTAAAAAGTTACAATTTTGTATTATTTAATTTTTGATTGAAGTATACAAATTTCGAAGCTTAGCTAAATTGCAAAGTTATTTTTTATTGTTATTTTAATTTTTATTAAATATTTAATTTTCGAAGAAAACGTTGTGAAGTTGTAAAAAATGTATTTCTTTTGACTTACTTCGGAGTTTAGCTTAAAAAATATGAAGAGTTGTAATTTTTTAAATTATTTAATAACTTTTTATTTCTAAATGTAGAAAATAATTTGCCTAAAATTTTTTACAAAAAAATTATGTAAAAATTTATGTAGTTTTTCGTTTTGTTATTTAATTTTTGAATTATTCTAACTAATTAAGCTTTGAACTTGGTCTAAAAACTTATATTTTATTGTTTTTAGTTTTAATTGAAATATTTATATTTCGATTAGCTAAACTTACCTATTGTAAAGAAGTCAAATAATTTTGTAATATAATTAAATTTTTATTGAAATATTTTTATTTCGATTAGCTAAACTTAAGTATTGTAAGGAAGTCAGAAATTTTTATAAATCAATTCCATTTTTATTGAAATATTTAAATGGCGGAGTTTAGCTTAAAAAAAGTAGAGTTGTAAAATTGTATTTTTTATTTAATTTTCAAAAAATTTGATTTTTGTAATAATAGAAAAAAATTAAAAATTTTGTAAATATAGAAAAAAATTAAATTAAAATTTCCTACGAAAAATATAAGAATATTTAAGTTTCGCATACCAATTTTTTAAAAAAAAACTCAGCTAAACGTAACACCGCCTGCCCGAGAATACAACTACCACCACGCCACTGCGCCCCGCTGCACATTGTTTGTACAACGCGTAATGAAACAATATTTTTGGGGGCATGCACCCTACCCCTACGCTCTACCTTTTTTTCTACCACTTTTTGTCGTTGTTGTTCTGCTTTGTGGTTTTTGGCATCGTTTCATTTTCGTCGTTTTGTTGTCTGATGGACGCAGCGAAAGTGTTGCTGCTGCTGCTGTTGCTGCTGCACGTTGATGAATGTGAGGCATGCATGCGTGCAACGCGCCATAGACAACGGTATTGCGTAGCCAAAGCCCACCCGCCCCCACGCAATGCTTTGCTGTAACTACTACCATCACATCCGCTTGCAATAAAACGCAGCCGAGCAGTTATGCAAATTTGTTGTTAACAGCGACGTCGGCGCGGTGTTTCATCAAAACTTGCCTTGCCACACAGCAAAGCTAGCATTTTATGCAGCACGGCGCTTGCCACCCGCTGTGTAGACCAACCCCACCCAAGCCAACTGACGCACACTACCTTTCCGCTTTCGCCACGAGCGAAAACACTATCATCTATTGCCTCTTATCGACATTGATTAGACACCGTTTCGTGTTGCATAGTCAAGCGGCATGACTAATTTTAAGCAATTTATATTCCTTATAGAAATCACTATGTCAAAAACTGTTCAAAACTGATTTAATGACGCACATTCTTTCACATTTTTTTTTTAATGAAAATAGTTTATTTTAGCAGTTTACTTTTGTTGCAAAGTTTTTGTGGACCTAACGATCCAATATAATGGGGAAACACTTTGGTAAACAAAAGCTTTTAAGCTAATAGTTACGCATTTTGTATAACTAAGTGCTGGGGATTATCTTAGTAGTAGATAGTAGATCTACCAAAGTTGCTTTAAGATAGTAAAATTTTTGCAAGACTTTCGGAATTTGTCTTTAAAGTTTATTCAAATGTTTGTTGTTATTTTTATGCTGGGAAAAAAAATCTTGAAAAGTGTTAGCTTGCGTTGGGAAATTCATGGACTCTTATCAATCAATAATTCAAGATGAAGCGTTTATAGCAGCACTGCACTTGCAGCTGTTGCCAGATGATAAATGTTGCACGTTCGTACGAATAAGTAGCTACTTGTTTATGTTATAGTGCGGTATCTTTAGGGTAATTTGTTTTAAAATTTGAAAGCTTAAGCTGCTGGTGTTGCATTCGTTTTTTTTTTTTTGAGAAATAAACAAGCTTGCTTGAAATCAAAAACAGCAAGTCATAAAGGGTGATTTTTTGAGAGATATTATTTCATGTTTAATGATAACCTCAATAGGCTGATTTTTATAAGAGATAAAATTTAATCTTAATTTATAAAGGGTGATTTTTTAAAAATGGTACAATTAAGTTAGCTGTCTGAAATAGAACGTTAGAACGTTCGAAACAAATATGTTTAAGTAAAATTTCACGCAAGTGTTGGCCGCGAAAAAATGTGTCTTTCTGATGACAGTAACCAGCGCTAATCCGTCTCAAAAGTGAAGCCAAAACAGGTAGGACTTAATTTAAAATTCAACAAAACTCTTAAACGTCCCGAGAAAAAGTTTTTGTTAGACTGCTTTAGCAGATAGTCTCACAAAGCAACTGTTTTAGGATAAATATCCTATCTGCTACATTTTGCTACATTTCATCCAGCTCCCAAAACTTGAGAACAAGCGTGGAGTCTTCTAGTCTGCTTATAAGTAAAGTTAGACTTTTTAAAACAGAGTCTCTATATGAGAGCTGCTCTGGGATATCAATTATCTTATCTATTTGATCCAACTCCCAAAATTTGCGAACAAGCGTGGAGTCTTCTAGTCTGCTTACAAGTAAACACGCTTCTATCAGTGGCGATAGCGATGTGCTGCAACGCCCCACTACTATCTTGCCCTTATAAAGTTGGGTATGTTTTCCTACTGGTAGCGTAAGGGCTACCTCTGCTTGCTTCTAAATCGAAAGGTCAATGGTGCGAATACACCCAGTACCACAGGTGCACAAATAGAAAAATCTCTATTAATTAAAAAAAAAACCGTCGCTCGGGTACGGCTATAAACTGTAGATCCTAGTTCTCTTGGAAAAGATATTAATATAGATTCTCCAGCCTTTAAGGCCAATACCAATAGGCAAGAGGAATCCATTTATTAAAAATAAATTTGTTTATATATTCCCATCATAATTTTACTTTCTGACAATAGCGCATAATAGATCTCTGCTCTCAGAGTTGTCAACCTATTGTGGTTGGTAATGTTGCCCAGCCAATTGTTAGAAGTATTGTTCCTAGATGGTAGCAGGAGATTTTCCTCAAAATGACAAACTCAGTTGTTATCTCGAATGGTCTGTTCTTTCATGCAATTTTTGTAGTTTCGACATCCTATGTCCTTGTGTAGCTTTTTTAGATTGAAATATCGTGAAAGCACTTTTGTCATCGTTTCACTAGCCGTTTCTAAAATCGCTGATTCGCTCTTAGAAGCGCACGGGTATGTATTGGGGATTCAACTCTTGATTTATTTTGCGACTCTACAATTTGAGCGAAGATGTCAACAGTTGAGCAAGTTTCCAAGGTGCTGCTTGTTGAAAGCCCATGCAGCAGCGTGTTATAGCCCATATGCCGCGTCCAGCTTTGGCAAGCTTTTTACAATATATTGGACAGTATCTCAGAAATAAATTCTTCAATTCTTTTGGTAATGAACATGAATTTTAACAAGATCCCTTAAAATTAGTCATGAACAGCGATTCTGACTGTAGATTATTCAAAAGTTTTCTTTTTCGAAAAGAGGTGCTGTTACGCGGATCTAGCTACACTATCAAAACGGCCGAACTTCTTTCAATAAACAAATTCAATCAAAATACTGAAATTGAAAAAGAGCCCCGTGTGACTGATAAGCGCAATATGTGATACTATATTAGCCACGGCTAATCGGTTTTCCCAACACTTACTGCCTCACCACTTCTCCGAACTCGCTGCATAACATAAGGCGCTGTCTATAAATTTAGACACATGATTCAATTCGTCAGATGCAATCAAAGAAAAACATTATATAGTATAAACAGAATATAGTAGGCTTTTATCAGCACAGCATTTATTGATAACGAGTCGAATGCAAAGTTATAGACGACCTTGTCAAGGCACAACCCAGACCCTAAAATATATTAAATAAGTCTATTGTGAATGATTGGAATTGCTATCAGGCAAGTTGAACTGGTTACACTAATTAACATAATTTTCTTTTCACGCATTACAAAACGTGACTGCTTTTCGGTTTTTTAATCTTATATATAAACTAATTTTTATTTTTTTTATAATTTGATTTTGTGCATTATTAAAATTACTCATCTAATTTTTTATAAAATTCTTAATTTTTTGTGATTTGATTTAAAGTCTCTGGCACAAGAACATTTGTTTTTAAACCACATATAAAATTCGTAAAATTAATATAAAATTCAAGACAAATATTCAACTGCAATTTTTAAGAATTATAAAAATTTTTAAAAATTAAAAAAATTTTATTATTATAAAAATTTTTAGTTTTTTGAAACTTTTTCTTCTGATGCTTTGATTTAGTTTCTGTGGCAGAGTTTGTTTTTCGAAGAACGTTGAAAATTTGTTAAATGCATATAATTTTTAAAGCAAACATTCAACCAAACTTTTTAAAAAATATATAGAGTTTTTAATCATCATAAAATTGATCCTTTTTGAAAGTTTCTTTTTGGTAATTTTATGTAGTTTCTCCTCTATCAGAAAAGGTTTCATTTGCGGCAGGCATATGAGTATAAAATATAGCAAGCTTTCGTGTTTTAAGAATCCAACACATTTTGTAACTTAAGATAAAAAAATAGATTCGTTTTGATATATTCCAAAAATATTTCTGGCGTTAACTTTGTAAATCAGTGTTGGAAAGTACCAAATAGTAGCTTGCCTTTAGCTTCGTGCCAAAACTTTTTGAATATTTTGCTCGACAGTGTAATACGCAGCCTAGTAGCGCTAACTAATCGAATCAACTTTATATTGGCAGCGTCATCAACGCCATTGTAGTTGTTATTGTTATTGTTGCTTTTGTTGCTAACATGTTTCACAATATTAGCTGATAATTTTGATAAGTGCTACACATTTAATTTTCGCACAATGAACAACGTATGACACAGCTGGAACGTCGCAAAAGCCAAAAGCACAAAAAAATAACACAGTCAACTACGCGCATTAGTCGAAGACAAAACCCGCCCAACTCCCGAAAAGAAAAACGTTTTAGCCGCAATGTTGAGCAACGTTTGGTGTCCGTTGTTGGCCAAAGCGCAGCTGGCGCCGGAGCATGAGTCAAGCTCAATTAGCCTAAAGCAGCAGAAAAAGTGGCAGCAGCAGCCCTTAGCCCTAATGTGGCGCGACACGGAAGTTTCGCGTGAACCGGCGTCAGCGCATTATCAGCATTCAATGGTGGCAAAGCCAACGCCAGAGCAGCCGCCACCAGGTGCAGCTGCCGCTGTTCACAGCTTCAGTTTAGAGCCCGCATGGGTCAACATACATATTGCTCATGTTGTTCATGTGGTAGGCCACGCACTTGACCCACAGCTGTGTGCCGGCTTGTTGCAACCCATACCCAACAGTGACGACAGTAAACGTAAGTTTTACTTTGACTTCTTTAACTTTGCCTTCCAAACGGCACAGCAACAACAAAACAAGTCCAAAAATTTATTTACGCTTGAATTTGTTGTTGTTTTTTTTTGTTTTTTGCTGGCTCATTGTTGGCCCGGCGCATAAATCATGATGTAGGCCAAGTTTGCGCCTGGCCGCAGCTGTACAGGAGAAGTTGTGTGTATGGTTAGAATTTTGTATTTGGCTAGCCGGTTGAATCCCTAGGGATAGTAGCCTATGAGTTGTTAGTGCTGCAATACTTCAACTGATTGTGAACAATAAATATGTAATGTTTGTATCGCAAAAGTCGTAGTCGATCGATAACTTATGTACTCGAATTTAGAGTCTACTGGAATGTGCTTATATGAAAGTGTTCCTTTTGAAAAAAAAGCATTAATTCTTTGGTGATTTTTTGCTTTCGAGCAGCACAACAGTACTAAGATAGGAAATTATGCTATCCCGTTGAAAATAATACGACTTCGTACATATTTCATTTTAAAAACATGAGCTTTATACGAAAAATATATGTCCTTTTGTATGGTTAGAAATACAGAAATAGAAATAAAACAAAACAATAGATATACAACAAACTGTTTGGAAAAACCCTAGACAGTATCTACCAGTTTATTCCCTAACCCCTCCATTTTGTTTTACCTTATCGTTATTTCCGGCTAACCTACCTATAGGATTATTTTTTTTCTTCAAATAATGAGACTTCATATTATATATTAAAAATATTCATATTGTCCAAAAATATATTATAGCACCGGCATACAAATGGAATTGCGGGTTACTTGTGCTTATGAATGCTCGATCCGCTAGATATACAAAATCCAGATAGCTGAACAATAGCCCAGGCGTCAATGTCTATAAACTTCTGCACAATATCTGCTAGAATATTAATTCAATCGTATTTTTACTATATAAAACAATCTTTAAATAGCTTTCCTAAAAGACCAAGAAATCTTTGCTTTTGGGTTTCCTTTAGCGCTACAAACGAAAAAAATTCAAAAGTTGCGGCTTCCGTAAATCGTAAATGGAGCGACTTAGAGCGAATAGAATCTTCATCTATTATCATATCGACTTTGAATGCCAATTGTCGTTACTCACAACGAACTCTAAATTCTTTGCAAAAATGAGACCCATCTAAAGAAAGAAATTGAGATTCAATCATAAACGGAGCAACCTAGAGCGAAAAGAAATCTGTGATTAGTTTTTTTCAACTTTATACGCCAATTGTAGTTAGTCAGCTTCTCTTAATTATTCTCTGGTTTGTATTTCTTATATAATATTTTGCTACCTCGCTTCTTACATTTCCAAATAACGGGCTAAACTTTCCAGGTAGCTACATTAACCATGTAAAAACTGGGCTGTTCTGCTATTCTGCTCATAGCAGATCTGGACTGTTTTTATATAAACTTCAAAATTATCGTCAAGTAGACAGAATAACTTAGGTGACCCCCACAACTCGTTATTGGCAACAGCTCGCTTAGAGGCGTTTCTGCTTTGCGCGCATCTGTTTCGATTAGTCAAAACTCGTGGAAGTAGTTTCTAATTCTTCTTGTCTTTCGGAGTCTTGGGAAGGTAAGCTTCAGCGAATTTCGCTTTGACCATGGCCGAGCCAGCGCAGTCCTTGAGTTGCAATGCGCTAAATGTCATCTCTGCTCTCAATGATCTCATACATTCAAATGCGATAGTCCCAACTAATATAATCGTGACCGAATCACGAAACGAACACCCCGTAGTGTGGTTGCATTCGTTCACGACACAATCCACGCCAGAATAAGCGCCTTGTAGATCGTTATTTTTGCCGAAGATGTCTATGCTAGACATCTGCGTACTAAGATCTAAAAATTATTGAACTTTGTGAGTTTCCGCTTAATCTCCAGACTAAAATCATTATGACTGTTCACGGGAGACAGATGTAACCGCAATTGAAGTGCCTTTGAAGTATTTACATCATACCGAGAAGCAATCTTGATTTAGTCTATTCGAACCCATTCTACTTTTTAACAAAATCCTAAGAATATTCCATGGACTTTTTAAGAAAAACAAAAGAGTCGAAGGCAATTGTTTGTAATCATAAAAATCTTTGCTTTTGTTGAATCTATTGCTAGTCGGGTAATCCATATTTTCATATGATGCTACCGCATTGTCATAGAACTAAATATCTTTAACTCGAAAAGAAAGTAAGCGAAAGTCGCAGGCAATTGTAACCCTTAAATTCTTGGTTTCTGTTGAATATATCGCTTGTCAGTTAATATAAATAAACTTGTTATTGAATTTTAAGAAGTTTCTTCCAAAAGAAAACACACGTTGGCGTTCTTATACGACATTTTGTGTACAGCTATTCTGTATGATACTATCGAAAAGTCAGAGGACTCAATATCTTTAACTGGAAGAGAAATTGCGGGAGGTTACCGTCAAGCACTGGGCTACCGCATTTCTGCTACCGTACAGTCTAGTTTCAACACTACTGACCTTCTTTTATCGCCTGCTCAAGCTTAAAACTAAGTGTAGTCTATGCATTCTCTTCAAGCGACTTGAAGGTGGTTCCTGAGAAAGAGAGTACTAAAAGTCACGCTCTGGAGAGGATTCGCGTTGTCCGCAATGTATTGCATCAAACTTATGCACCTATATGCACTTCTACTTCATTTCGAGACTTTATGGGAAAATATTCTGATAACAATACGCGGAATTGAGCTTATAAAAAATGGTAAACGGGTATGTGAGGGTAGAAAAAGGCAGATTGGCAGAGTTCCAGCCTGAATCAAAATTTTCAATTGAGAACTTTTTAATTCCGTTTGATTTCCATTGTAGAATAAAAGTAATTTTCAATTGTTGTTCTATATAAAACACTCTAGTTTTTAGAACAGAATATAACTATGCAACGGTGAATCCATAGATAATAAGGTGCTGCAGGCCTTCGCCCAAAATTTGAGAAAAAAAATATAAACTTTATTTCTAAGTGAACAACTTTGCCGAATTTTGCCTATTGCTGAAACAAAATGAAAGTGAAGCACTTCCAATTACCTTTCGATAAAGTATTATAACTTAATTATAAATTGAAAAAAATTAATTTCAAGCATTAAGCTGAAGAAAATAGAACTTTATAAGCAAAAGTTTGCTTGATAATCTTAATAATTTAAAAAAGTATATAGGTGGAACATTCAAACCAAGTTAGTCCCTTGGGTTGCGCACTCTACCAACTTTTCTAATTGACTTCCGTTGAACTTTCTTTTATCTCTTCTCTTTCACAGGTCAAATGCTAATCAAATGGCTTACCACCACACTACAGAACAGCAGTGGCACCAAATCATATAACCTGGAAACGGAACTCCTAAATGCCTTGGCATTGCAGTTTTGCAATAATCTCAAATATGTAGGCGTAGTCAAACAAATCTCCGTTGAACAGCAGGATACATTCAGTGTGAGTAATACCAACCATGTAAAAAGTTCATTGAACTCGCAAACTAACGGAAATTGGTCAACGTTGGGCCGGAACTCAACTGACGCTAACGGAAATGATGATGCGCCACTGACATGGCTGCCAAAGGCGCCAAATGAACTTTTTAAAGTTTTGTGCTCTCTGACTAATTGTGATGCGGCTGCGTCATTATCGTTAACAGCAGCTGCATTGATAGGCTGCTGCTGCTGCTGCTCCTACTGCTGCTGCTGATGATTATGATGCCTTAAGATATGCTCTTTATGCATATTACTCATACGCCTAGTAGTAGTTTCGTTGTCGTCGTCGAAGTTTTGTAAAGCGCAGAGCAAAGCAAAAAAAAAAGAAAACCCACGAACCGCAAAGTTTTACCCGGAAATTAGCAATTCCATTGCGAAAAGCATACGACCAAGCAATGCACTTCACTCCTGATGCTTTCATTTAGCCATCCGTCGCCCACTGGCAACCGGTACCTGCCCTTCCACAGTCACTCCTACCCATGGCTGTCTGCCTGCAAGTGTCAGAAGTTGTTAAAACTTTACAGTTTGGTAGCCGTCAACTTGCCGCAACTCACCGCGCAATGCAACACTGACTCCCCCTCCAGTAACTGCCTACCTTAGCATCCCCGCTTACTTCAGGCTCTTGCCATTTTTTTGCATGCGAAATTATGAAACCAAAGTTGTTAGGGTGGCAATGAAGTTGGCATTGCCTGAGTATTGGTTAGGGCAGTTGTGGACAACCGCTGGTACTTTGTTTGTTTGTGTATGCAACACACGCACACACTCTTATACACCCCCCCCCCCCCCCACACACACACACACACGCACACATTGGCGTAGCTTAGCAAGGCTTAAGGGGATTTGGAACAACATCCTTGCAATTAGACTTATATTAAAATTATAATAATCCCCGTTTCAATGTCGGAACATCGAGTTAAAGATTTAGACTTCTTTTCTAGTTACAAATTATTTCGAAGATAAGGGTTGAATCGTGATATATTGCAAATAATCGAATTATATGACTTTTATATTAATCGTCATAATTGGCATATTTTTTTAATCGGCAAAATTAAGAACTAGAAATTTGCATAATATATTTTATAATTTCTTTTAACTTAATTTAAAACCTGATTGTTTTTACCTTTTTTGTCAGCTATAATACTATTTTCAACGCCAAAATAAGGCAAGAACAGACAGAATTTGGTTTTTACCAACTTTATAAAGCCTTTTGAACTTTTACTTAGAAACGAGAAACTGGAGAACTAAAAGTCATATCTTAAGCTGCACAAAGTATAAAGACAAAAAATATATATGGGGGAATACTGTATGGCTTACTTTTTGATCGATCGTGCACCTCAAACACCCTTAGAGCTCCTCGACACGAACTTTTTAACTTTCAAGGTTTTAATCAAGCGGCTGGACATATATACTATCTATATATACTAACGTGTTTCGTCATTCTCTTAGCTGAATCATGTTGTTTTATAACTATAATTCCCTATATATCCATCCAAATACAGGAAACACTTCTTCTCGAAATATTTTAACAGTTCCTTGATTCGCTCAGCAGGTACCTAATGGTCATCCCCTGGGAAATAGTCAGTTGCTGCTACAATGCTTCTTGGGTTTCCGTTGGATCGGGAGCAGCAGTCGTCGTAGCCCAATTTTCATTATGTAAATACGTGGTCTGAAGGTGTAAGCCTTGATACTGCCCAAAATTTTTTTATAGAGGTTCAATTTTCCTATCGGTTTATCTTCGGCAAATTGACAGCTGAGCATGACTCCCTATTGAGTAATAGTTGTGCCATGTCCGATGTAAAACCGTTACCAGAGGCACCACGTAGACGCGATTTTAACCACCAATTACTGCACGTATATAGCTATATGTTGGTTCTCTTTTATTTCTACCGGTCAATACTATTCAAATTGTAATATCCAAGAAGTTTTTTAGCTTGCCGTAGGCCCGAAGCATCTGGCCTACTGTACCAGCGCTCTTCGCTTAGATAGTTTCTGGTATTATGTCTGCTAGACAGCAAAATGTTTCGGGAGTTCATCAACATTTGTGTTGCCATTCGTACCTTAGGTAGTTGTCTGGGTCAAAATTTACGATATCAGCCGTGATACACATAATGGCGTTGAGAAGTTTTATGAGTACCTCTGCCGGACATCAGTAATATGATTAGGCGTTGACTCTGTTCTATTGTTGGTAGAACATGGTATCGAGAATGCTTGATGCGAAGCGAGTTAATCCAGAAAGAGATGATGTATGTGTCTACCTCCCACAATTGCTTACCATGTGGTTCGTTTAAGATCCAACAAGATTTTCCATTTTTTTGGATACAAGAAAATAATGCTGCACTTGCTCATATTCTGCACCCAAAGCAAAATCCTATCTACGACACTGACGCATAGATATTGCTTTTGCCTAATGGACTATGTAATAGTTCCCTTTTGCCATCTTTCAGTGGTCTCTTGACCAAATGCAAAGCCAAAAGCTAAATGAACAAACATTCATTTTTTTTTTTTCTTTTAATGCATTTTCAATGCCATTAGCTTCAAGTTTTTCCATATAGTTTTAATGCTCTCAATCTTCTACAGATTTTTAGCTGCTTGCCGTTGCATTTTAATTGCCAAGTAAAACGAGCTGACC
Organism: Chymomyza procnemis; assembly: GCA_035046065.1. Classification (NCBI taxonomy): domain Eukaryota; kingdom Metazoa; phylum Arthropoda; class Insecta; order Diptera; family Drosophilidae; genus Chymomyza; species Chymomyza procnemis. The sequence continues at coordinate 13,446,376 of JAWNOJ010000024.1, forward strand.
ACAGTTAAGCGTTAAGTATTATTGGCCAGGACATCAGGACATCACAAAACACACAGACACACAAAGCACAGTCATAACAATGAGGTCAAACATTGAGTCGGGGTGTAGCTTAGCTGCACAGTTCATGGCCATGTGTGCGTCCATGTTCACGTAATTACTTTAGCCCAAAGTTTTAGCCACAGCAGCTTAACCTCAAATCCCCAAGAGCTAGTTCAAGAGACGCCTCTAAAAACTGTCATTGCCCTGACGCAGATGACACGTTAAGTGATTTTCTATGTGATGATACTTGAGCTTGAGATTATGATATCACAAATTTTCCTGAAGACGACAGCCAACAAAAATAGCAACAACAACAACAAGAAGAAGAACTACCAAAGTCGACGACTTTCGCGTCATCAACTTGGGCAACAGGCCAAAAATTGTGCCAATTGTTGTTGCTGCTGCTGGTGTTGTTGTTGCATGAGTGTTTGTGGCACTTGTTTGTTGTAGTTATTGTTGTTGTTGCTCATTGAAAGTTTGTGCGTTTTTATTACTTTGGCAAGTTTTTGCTATATATGACTCTTTTGTGTGTGGGGGTGTGTGCAAAAGCAAACTTTCTGCAAACAAGCCAAATATAAGACAGTGATTTCAAAACTGTGTTTGTCAAACTGTGACACTGTCACTTTATTGACTTAAGCAGCTGCAAAAGTAAACAATTTATGTAAGCGATATTAAGAGTTATGAAATTTTAAGTTTTTACTGCTAAATGGAACTTACAATTTGCTTTATTGTTAAATGAAGTTGCTACAAACAAGGTAACTTGCAGTTAGTATTTCTCAAACTGTATGCGTCAAACTGTATGCTTCAAACTGTATGTGTCGAACTGTGAGTGTCAAACTGTCGCTGTCAAGCTGTTGCACTTATATGACTTAAACGCTCAAAATCTATGGAATTTCAGCACGTCAGCAGCAGCATATTGTAAACTTACAACAACAAAGACTTACTTCAAAGCTTTAAATAAAAAAAATACAAAAAAGTTACTGCTTAGATGTCCTTTAAAGCAAAATTCCAAATCACTGTCAAACTGTTGCACTGTCTTGTGTGCTTTACTTTTGCTTAGACTAAAAATTATTGTTAAAAAATTATAAAAAATATTATTATTATTGGTGGCGCGACGATCCTAGTTGAAACTTGTCCTCGCCTTAAAATCTCCTCTATTCTTCATCATGTAGAGATAGTGTTCACCAATTTCTTCTATTGTCTATCCAAAGAGCATTTAGACTACCTCTTCTGCCTTCAGGCGTATTTTGAAAGACTTCTAATAATATTATATATATAATATAATAAAAAATAAAAGCTCGATTCTCAATATGGTAACTGTAGGATATAATGAACCTTTCTTTTGACATTTGGCATAGTTCTTGAAAACACGCAAAAAAAACGATACTGAACAAGCGCAAGAAATGTTAAATTCCATGCATTTAGATTTACCCTTTGGCAGCTTTAGGATACATTTTTTTTTTTTTAATTTTATTTTAATTAATTAGCTTAATTCCAAACTTTATATAAGTTAAAGAAACGCTAGCTAAGGGTTTTCAATTCGCAAATTAGGTTTTTGACTTAACGAACTTGTACAATTTTAAAGTAATAGATTCCTATGAAATTTAGATTTCAGACGATTATTTCAAAAAGAGTGTTCTGAAAAAGTAAATTGGACACTAAATAATGAGTCCCTGTAAGGATGTCTTCGCAAAACGGGCAACGCAACTATTCCGGTTAATAGGTACTTGTGTCTGTTCTACAAAGATGCACAAAAGTGACTATGACATGACAATTGAGTTTGGCGGCTATAACGATTTGAAGGCAGCTGGAGTTGAGTGATAAGTAACTATGAGACTACAATTAGTAATTTTCTTTACGAACTAAATGAGTTGTATCATGTTTTAATACCCCTGGGGTTTTGTAAGAGAGAGAAGAGCTAAGGTTCTCACATATTTCACTGCCGCATCAGCGTTGCTTCCGTAATCATTCTGGCAGAGTACAATTACTATGGCTCCAGTTGCATTAAGAAGATATTGTGAATAAAGTGTCGATATAGTTAACGAAAGATTTCCAGCTCGCTCCGGCAAACCCACAGGCTTTTAGCTCTGCAAACGTCTAAACGGTGAAGACGAAGTTGTACAGCGAGAGCTGTAACTATAGTTGTGAATTATAAGCTCAACGTTTGCAAAAAACTTATACGCGTACTTTATGCAAAATCACCTCGAAATTAAAATGATAAGCTCAACGTTTGCATAATACTCGGCTACTTTGGCACAATTTACTATAAATTAAACTTTTGAGCAAATACAGCAGTAAAAATTATAAAATATGCTTGATTCGAGGCATTGAGCATAATTCAAGAGGTCTAAAAACATTTAACTTAAATTCTTCCCTACAGAAGCCTAACGCCAATAATTTTTGAAATTTTATTTACGCTGTCAGATCAGAGTTAACATTTGTCATTGGTTTATTTTTGTCTCACAGTCAAAAAGATTTTTAGAACAATTATCTTAGATATTTTCTAAGAAGACAAACATTAAATTTCTTGTCAGCTTTGGAGGTTAGACTCCAAAGCTGGTATACACAGGGAGTAGACATAAGAATACCCCAATCACTAACATAAATTAAACCTTTTTGAGTAAATACTTATGTATTATTTCAGAAGTAATGCTGCGAGTATCTCAATATCATCTGGGTTTGTCTTTAAATCTGGGCTATACCTTTTTATTTGCACAACAACGTTCAAAAGCTTTAATTAAAGATGACTGATGCACATTTGATATGGTAAATCTAATTCAATTAAATTACCTAAAGATTAATATTTGGTTGAATCAAAACCACTGCGACCGACACATTGTGGTTAGTTTGAAAATCGAATAGTTGAGGGATTTGGCTTATAGCGATTGTATTGGCGTGCATGAATATCTGACACGGTTCTTTTTGCTAAAAATTAATAAGATCTTTAATATAAATGATTAAGTTAGTATGGAACTACAAACTAAAAATATGTGGTTGGAATTTTCAGCAGGTTTTCCCACAATCTACCCATAGATGTTCTAACTTCTTTAAAAAATCAGAAATTTATTTGCTCTGGTAGCTTATACTGAACTAGTTGAAATACCTATATATTTTCTTGGGTTAATTTTTGAGTTCCGAAGAACAAACCCATTTATAAGAATATTTCAAAAAAAAAAGTTACTACAAACTAGTCAATGATTCGACATTCTTCAAAACTAAACAACCAAATAGTAGAATTTCTGTGGGGTTTCTTTTATGTGCTTCATCATTCAGCTCTACAACCCGGGGTGCGTTTTGGCTTTTTCAACAATTCTCCTCCATTCATCTCTGTTGTTAGCAAGGCCGCGCTAGTTCCTTACTTCCATCTTCAGCATGTCATCGTTTTTATGTGCTTCTAAAAACGAAAATTTTGCTGGCGCCATCTAGGAAAAATTAACGTGAACTCTATTTTCAAAGTCAGAGCAATGTCGAATTTTGGCCCAGTTAAAATTATTTTTTTACCAGAATGAATAAGTAAGTTAAACTAATTAAACTTATTAAAATATTAATCTCTGAAAGTTAAACCCTACAAAATTAATACCAAAAGGCTGTACTTTTTTCCAATACATTTGATATATAATTACATTTTTATTTATCTATTCTGGTTGTACTTATAACTCTGTACTTGTATTAATTTTGGAATAGCAATAAAAACTTACTCTTTCCGGTTTATTGGGAGCTTTGCTTTTAGATTTTAGCCGTAGATTTTAGGAGATTGATGCCAGCAACTTTTTTACTTTTGCTTTTAGGTAGATCTCTTCATGGGAGACTGATTGCAGCAATTCTTACCCTAGAACGCTTTGGAGCAACTCTAAAATTCGTTTTCTAGACTTTGTCCAAAAGAAGCACCCTGCCCTCTCCTAATTTTTTTTTTCCTTATTATTCCGCTTGGGAACTTAGGGCCTCTACAAGAGCCATCCATCGAACCCTAATTTGCGCCGTCTGTTTAGCTCTGTCCCATGTTGTGTTCGCCTGGGTCAGTTCTTGGAGGATGGATCTTCCCCAGGTCGACTTGGGTCTGCCGATCCGTCTACTGCCTTGTGGGTGGATGCGAGCTATCGCTATCTGCAGTTTCTCCATTTCTTCCTCGATAGTTCCTTTAGGGTTCTAACGTTCCACTCCTAATACCCCATTTTTATCAGCCTTTGCGCAACCTATGCTTCGTCGCCTCACAAACCACGTTGCACCCAAAACCCTTAACATTAATTAAAAATTGAAATTCAATTATGCGACACCAAACTCCTCCAAGTCACACGCAAGCTTATCAAGAAAGCCAACAAAATAGAACGGCCAGCGACCGACCGACTAAGAACATGCTTGATAAATGCAAATCATGTGCAACAGCTGGCAGGGATTGGAACTTGTGCGGTCCTACGCCAGTTAGTTGTAGTCCGGTAGCAGCCACGCTATCGCATTTTACACCATACACTGAAGTGTTTACACTTTGGTGGCAACAATTTGCATGTTGTTTGCACATTTGAACGTCAACTGCTCACCTGGCCAGAATCAGAAACGGGCTTACCAAGCCGTTGAGCAGCGCGGCCGGAGCAGTGTAAGGCAAAACTGTTGGCAAATCCCCGTCCAGGGCTTAACATGCAATGTGAAGCCGCAGCTCACTTTTGTGACATTTAGTTGTCAATTGGGTGGCAAGCTGTGGAGGAGGTGTCACCAAAAGAGGCGTACGTGCTTTTAACCTTTGCCGCGCACACTTGAGACCGGCTCAAAGTGAGCAGGCACTCAACTGCTTAAACTGCAATTAGACGTCAATGGATAAACGCTAACGTTGTTTTTTTTCTTTCGTACTATATTACAGCCCTATGAAATGTACCAATGGACGCACACGGAGCAACCTACCACATCGTTGCCCTTAACACCCGGCAGACTGGATAAGGGCGCAGTTTGGCCATTCTCCTCCAGCACACCGGCAGCAAACAAAGCTATCACAGCAGAAACACCCAGCGAAAGTAAAACATTGCAACAAATATTGCGCAAACGTTTGCTCAGCTGCACGACGCTGCCCGAGGTGCATGCCGTGGTTAATGAGCTGCTCGGTACTGTGACTGAACTACCCAGAAGGCCATCCAAACGTTGCATTAACTTAAGCGAGGTGCTCAATGGTTCAGAGTGTACAATTTTTGAATGCAATCAATATGGTAATGGAGAAATAGAGGACGTGTCCATGCTGAGCAGCAAGAGTTATGCGGATGCCGAGGTGCAAACTGATGTGGATTGTGCCGCTGCCTGTCAGTGTCGCACTGGCAGCACTGAAGCTGCAGTCGACAGTAAAGCGCCTATTACGAATGCAGCGGAACTGCCGCCTGCAGCACCGCTTCCACCACTGCCGCCACCGCCACCGCCACCTCCACTACCAACGTCTAATGTAACTGCACCACCGCCACCACCGCCGCCGCCTGCGCCACCGTTGCCAATAGATGCAGCAGCAAATGCACCCGCACCGCCACCACCACCACCCGCACCCGCTTTAACGCTCAATACTGGTGCTCCACCGCCTCCGCCGCCACTGAACAATGCAAAAACCACGACAGGTTCATCACCCGCACCGCTACCCAATCCTGCCGAAGGCAATTGGTTTCATCGCACAAACAGTAAGTTATCGGTAAACCAGTTGAATCAACAGCTTATTATATACTTTGTATTTGCAGTATTGCGCAAAAGCGCTGTCAATCCGCCGAAACCCATGCGTCCGCTTTACTGGACACGCATAGTAACCGCTGCGCCACCCATACCACGTCCGCCGTCTGTAGCCAACTCAACTGATAGCACGGACAATAGCAGTTCTCCGGATGAAACAGCCACCGCATCAAATAGCGCTGCATCTACGCCTGGTGCGGCTGCGCCTGTGCTACCACCAGCCACAAAAGAAATATGGAATGAAATCGAAGAGACGCCTTTGGACAATATTGATGAATTTACGGAGCTCTTCTCACGGCAGGCCATAGCGCCAGTGAGCAAACCCAAGGAGCCCAAGGTGAAGGGCGCCAAGTACATAAAAGTGTTGGATTCCAAGCGTTCCAAAAATGTAGGCATCTTTTCGCGCAGTCTGCATGTATCGGCACGTGAGATTGAGCATGCCATTTATCATGTGGACACCTCCGTAGTTAGTTTAGAGGCGCTACAGCACTTTAGTTATATTAAAGCAACCGATGAGGAGCTGCAAAAAATCAAAGAAGCCGCTGGCGGTGACTTACCTCTCGATCATCCCGAGCAATTTCTGCTCGACATCTCATTGATCTCAATGGCCACCGAGCGCATATCCTGCATTGTCTTTCAGGCCGAATTCGAGGAGGCTTGCACGCTGCTAGTGCGCAAGCTGGAGACGGTTACGCAGCTGTCCCAACAGCTGGTCGAAAGTGAAGATCTTAAGCTGGTCTTTTCCATCATACTAACACTGGGCAATTATATGAATGGCGGTAATCGTCAGCGTGGTCAAGCCGATGGCTTTACATTGGACATACTGGGCAAGCTAAAGGATGTCAAGTCCAAGGAATCGCATACAACGTTACTGCATTTTATAGTGCGCACCTATATAGCGCAGCGCAGAAAAGAGGGTGTACATCCTATGGAAATACGCCTGCCCATACCAGAGCCAGCCGATGTGGAGCGTGCGGCACAACTAGACTTTGATGAAGTGCAGCAAAAGATTAATGAGCTAAATCGCAAGTTTATTTGTACGTTTTTTTTAAGTTTATGTTTTGCTTATGTTAATTGATATTTGTGCTGTTTACAGCTTGCAAGAAAACCACCGATGAGGTATTGAGCGCCTCCAGTGAGGATATATTAGAGCCATTCAAGTCCAAAATGGAGGAAGTTTTATCTGGCGCAGACAAATCCATGACCAAATTGTATCAGCTGTTGCACGATTGTCGTGAGGCTTTCTTGGAAACCACACGATTTTATCATTTTACGCCAAAACCCGTGCCACGCAGTCTCGACCCCAACATGGTTAAACCTGGACAGTTCTTTGATTACTGGACAAACTTTACCAATGATTTTAAGGACATATGGAAAAAGGAAATCAGCATGTTATTGGAGGATTTGTAAGTTCTGCGCTCATATGCAGCTATGTATAAACAATTAAAAGCATTTATTTACCACAGATTAAAGAAATCGAAGCAGGCGCAGCAGGAATCACGACGAAGTGCTTCAACAAAATTGCAAACAAATAAAATTTCGCTTAAGGAGCGCATGCTGATGCGACGCGGCAAAAACTAATTAGCATAGCCCAAATTAGCTGTAGTAAATATAAGATAATAATAGTTGCTAAGCTAAGTGATTTACAAATTGTTATGCTTAAAAAATTTAAATTGCGTTATTAAGTAAAATATTTATGCTATTAAATACAGAAAAATTTGACAAATTGCCTAAATTGCTTGCTTAAAAATTTAAAACTGGCCAAAGCGTTGCCAGACGGTCTGAAATAGTTAATACAGTATTGTTAACTGTCCGCTTGCCGCTGTTTTGCAACACTTAAAGTGTTTATCAGTTGGCGATAACAGCGTTATCGATATATAAAGCAGTCACATTTGATTTGTTTTGATACCGACACATTAAATGCATTTTGCAAAAATAAAACGCTATAATTACAAACTTTTATTAAACAAAATTCCCACGTGAACTTGCCAACTTAAGCTACAACATGTCGCATACAACGCGCCGCAAGCATATGCTTAAGGAAATGATGGAAGATGAGTACGCACTGCCAACGGCGCAGCAACAAATTGTGCGCGTGGTCAGCAGCCGCGGCAATAATCTGCTGGAAGTGGAAGCAGCCACAGAAGCAGCGGAGAAATTTCTAGGTATGTCAGTTATGAAAAGCATTAATTATAAAGTCAACTTATAGCCATAACTTGCAGTTTCCATGCCCACAAAATTTCGCAAAAATGTTTGGGTTAAGCGCGGTGATTTTATACTGGTCGAGCCCATAGAGGAGGGCGACAAAGTCAAGGCTGAGATCTGCAAGGTGCTGACGCCAGAGCATATAAAGGAGTTTAGCAAGAGCGGCGTTTGGCCGGAGCGTTTTGCTAAAAAACCCAGCAGCGCGCCGCTGACAAATAATGACTTAATGATGCCTAATACGAACCGACCGGTTATGGAGCAAGCAGACGATGATGACGACGACGACGACAGTACTGAGGATAGCAGCGACGAGGACTGAACTTTAAGCTGTGTTTAGACATAAAGTACAACTTTAGGCCATATGTTGTGCATTACAAAAGTTAGCTTTGTATATTTTTAAACGTTTTTAGCTTATTTAAACTAAAAAGTGTTTCATTTTTTTTTTTTTTTGCTACACAAAACCAGATGAAATAAATGTGTTCATTAATTGCTGCAAAAGCTACGAAAGCCTACGAGTATTGGTAGCTGCTTCTTTATGAGATCCATATGTGCCTTAGACTTAAAAGCGCTTCACTGGTACAATAAACAATCTTTGCATTTTACAGTCGTCTCTATTCAAGCTGCTCCGCAGTGGTGCAGGCTTCATCATGCTCCTTGATTTCACCATCATTGGCTTCCATAGGCTTTTCAGCTACTTCACTGCCCTGCTCTTCGCTAATGACGGCTATTTTGGCCATAGGCGCCGCATCATGTTTACTTTCCAGTGCCAACGTCGATGGACGCAATTTGGTAAAAGGAAAATTGCCTAAGTCCTCCATTTGTGGCGTATGCACTGCTATTAAGTCCGTTTGAGTTGACGAGCTATCACGCGTTTCTATGGTCGCTTCCGTTTGCAGACTCTCATCACTATCCGTATTATTGACATACTTTTTAAGCGTCTCCTGTGGCAGATTGCAAACCATGGTTAGGCAATTGACTATGGTGCCTATAGAGCTCTGCAGCTGCTGCACTTGATCGGTTAGCATTGTGCAACGTTTGGCCAAATCGTTAACAACTGCTGCAGAGTTCTTGTCCAAACTAAGTTGTTGTCCATTGCTTTGCGTTGTCTCGCCTTCGGTTAGACTATTGGGACCAGCGCTATCATCGCCCGCTGACTTGGGCTCCACTTGCATGGTGGAAACCTTTTTCCACAGCGCATTAATGGCCTGCATTTGTAGCTGCTGTATCTTGCGCTCGTTCTCTAGCTGCGCCTTGGTCAAAACCATGTCTTTGTTTAATTTGCTGCAGTCGAGTAAAATTAATATAATTCACTTCACTTAAATCTAGCGCTCAACTTACTCTATGTACTCATGTGTGCGCTGCTTGTGCAGCTTTTCTGCAATATCTTTGGTTTTCTTGCGCGTATGATAGCCGCGCCACATTTTCTGTATGGTCACTGCCGACGACTCGGTAACATGCTCATTCAAACGTGCGGTACAATTTAAACTACTGTTGTCCTGCTGCTGCTGCTGTTGCTCTTGTGTACGCTGTGCTGCCATTTTACGTATCGTCTTTAGCTTTTCTACATTAAACTGTTCGCCATCATCATCAGTGCTAAAGTCAGTTGCATCCGTTACCGACGAAGGCGGCGGCGTTGACTGTTGTAGCTTGTCCAGCTGTCGTGTGGCTTGTGTTTGCGTATTGTGTACCCTGCGCGGACTCATTGTGGGACTTTGTGTGCGTCGCATATTGGGACTGCGCATACGCGGTAGATTCAATTTATTATCTGAAAGCGCAAAAATTGTTTTTCAATTAAAAAAAAAATAGAATTTAAGCATATTTTGTACTTGGCTACCTTTGTTTTTGCTGACTTTTGTTTTATGTAGCTGTGTATTGAGTGCGGTAACTGCGGCACGCTGGGCTACGGCGGCGGGACAAACATCTGGACTCATGAGAGTCTCGGGCACAGGCACCATTTTCGAGGCAGCAGCCAAAGGACCACCAGTTGGTGTTTGGCCAGTAAAATTGTTTTCTATGTCGTACATTAAATTAAAAATTAGAACTATACAGTGCAAGCAAGTCACCAATGGATATTAATATTTATAAAGCAAATATCAAGGACGACTTGGTTAAAGTGAAAACCTTTTCATAAATGACAAACATTTTGTAATTATTGATTTTTGCTTTTTTTGTGACATTTCCCCCAAACTCGAACACACTGCTTGAGTGCGCTTACCGTTGTAAGGATTTGGCGTCATGTTGCGAGGTGTTGATTCGTTAGAGTTGTAGGTTTTGGTGGTTACGCTGCTGGACATGCCGCTGCTGGCCAGTGAAAAATTATCCGAGCTCTGTGTTAGCAACGAATCGTTGATTTTTATATTCTCTATCAACGATGTGCTCATTTGTAGCGAATGATTGGAGCTATTATCACTGGACATATTGCCATGATAGCTATTGATCATGGACTCTGGCGAGCCTTGACGTCCACTTAGTCTTGAAACTTTGGAAAAACAAAACTTTCAAGATTTGCTGAAACATTTTAAAATTAACAAACTTACAGCGCGGTGACTGTATGCGACTTGAGGGCTTTTTACGATGGGAGCAGGGCGATGTGCTGTTAGAATTGCTAGAGTTATCCAAAATTTCCTCCTGCAGCTGTCTTTGATGATGCTGTGCTTTGCTAAGTATCAAACGCAGTTTGCGATCATTTTCATTTTCCAACGCTTTGCCCACAAGTGGACAAGCGGAGCTTAAGTATTTAGCCAAAGCTGCTTGCTCGCCAACGCGAAATTGACGTCCACGTCCTTGACTGTAAAGCCATTCTGCTTTAAGACTTTCTATGGGATCTACCACAAAGCCATCTATAAACTTAAGGCTCAAGCACCAGTTTAAAACAAATGGACGATAGTCAAAGCCGCTGCAATGTACAAAGCATTAATTAAATAAATAGTAGCGTACGGCGGCTGCACTTACTCCAAGTTATGCGCGCCCAGCGTCATGGTAACACAGGGATTATCGTTAATGGAAAAGCTTAGCAAGTTGGACAAATGCGACAAGGTGCATATTTCATTGAGATCGGCTATACAATTTTTGGCCAAGTTGAGTGTTTCCAAAGAAGTGGGCAAGTATTTATCACACTGACGCAAATGCGTCAGCCGATTGCCATGTAAATTGAATTCCTTTAAATTACGCAAAAATGATATATCCGAAATGCTGCTGATGCTGTTGTCCGCCAAATTTAAAACTTCTAAATTTATGTTTGTATTAAGATGCTCTATGGTCTTCACATTGTTGCCCTGCAAGTTAAGCACACGCAAGTGCACGCAATCCTTTAAGCCCTCAATAGAGAGTATGCCATTGAAGGACAGATTCAGCTCGCGCAAGCAATGCAAACGACAAACTCCATACATGCGCAGCAATTGATTTTTGCTTAAGGAGAGCTGCAGTTGTATGAGACGTTTACAAATAATAATAATTAACAATTTGCAACAAGCACTACATTACCGTCTCTATCTTCAGATACGAGTCTATGTTGTCTATTTTCTGCAGCTCGTTCTCATCGAGTATTAACTTGCGTATGTTCTGTGCATCCTCCTGCTTTGGCACCTTCTTAAGCTGCTGCTTGGACAAATTGAGCGTTTGCTTTTCGTTGCAGCCTTCGTCGCCTGCGAATAAATGTAAATAGTGATGACTTCATCGTCTGTACTTTGTGGCTTAAGCATGGGTTGATGGGTGGGCCAATGCGTGCTACGCGCAGGTGGCACATGCAATTGCGCTCAGCGCCCATCCCAAAAGTAGGCTAACTATTCACACATAATTATGAGCGCCACAAAGTTGAAGTTTATGCACTTAAGTTAGAAATTAATTGGCATATTTACCACTCATTTTAACTGCTTTATAAGCAGCAAATATGTACGAAAATTAACACTTTTGTTACGCTTTGGCAGCCAATGGCTGCGCGTCTTCAGCACGAAAAATCAATGTTTGGGAATGCGGCCGCCTCCTTTTGAATGTTTATGGCAGCGCTTTGTTTGTTTCTAGTTCATGTGTATTTTGCACGTAGAAGGCTTTAATGTAAGCAAAGCACTGTTTTAAATGCACTATATTAAACACTTTTTGAAATTTAATATACAATAATTTTTATTATTAACAAATCAATTATTGCATGAAAATAGCAGCACAGCAGCGCGTTTCGTAGACTAGGGTTGCACTGGGCTCGTTCTTGCTTGAGTGAGCAGCAAACATTTGGTTCAAACGAACCAGTAGCTCAATGGCACTATTCATGCACTATCGATAACTATCGATTGTGGTTATGCTTGCGCTTGCTGAATATTTATTTAAAAAAAAGGCGCAATTGGACATTTTTTGAACTGCTAGTTCAATTGCACTTTTTACAGATTAGCGATAACTAGCTATTCTCGATACTTTACTGTTTAAATTTTATTCTGTAAAAAAGGCAAAATTTTTTATTGAAAGAAAAGCGCAACTACATTTTTAAGCGTTTATAGAAAATATAACAATTGAAAAAAATATAACAAACATATTGAACACAACTAAACTGGCTTTTTTACAAAAATATAGTACAGCCCTTAACTACTGCTCTGGCATTGACTCCTTGCTTAGTTCAGATATTAATTTCGGCAAGGATTGCAATTCGTCAACTAGCTTTTTTATTTCGCGTAAATTATTTAAAGATATTTCCTGTATCTTGCATGATATGGGCGCAATTGCTTTCAACTGCACCAATTCAGCAAATCTATCAGTGCTCATATCAGGCTTTTCATTCGCCTGTTTCTTTGGTGTGGCTTTGCTTTCGGTTGCCGCTGGTTTAAAAGTTTGCTTTGTAGCAGTTTCCATATTCAAATATTCTGCAGACTCTTTCAGACAGCGTTGTAGCTGAATTTCATTGCATACCAGGCGACGCAAATCTGCGCCAGTTTTAATGCTTGAAGTGGTTGAGACACTGCTACTGAGCTGGGTCTTTTTATTGGATTTGGGCTTTTTGGGCATGGGAAACTTTAGGTCAAACTGTTGCTCCATGAGCAGACGATGCAAACGCATATTTTCCAAATATGTTTCTCTACGTTTATCGGAAATCTTACGAAAAACAGACAAATCATCAACCAAGTCCTCGCTGTAAACACTGTGCGCCATACAATCCTCAAGCGTAGTATTCGCACTCATGCCGCTAATTGTGTCGTCGGCCAGCATATGCTTGTTTGTTATTGCTTTTGGGCGAGTTTCAAAACAATTCTTTTCCGTCTCATTGGAGGAGAGTAAACACTCATATGACATTGATTTTGAACGATATTTGATAGGCTCATTTACAGCGTGCTTGGCAGTAGCTTTGCTAATAACAGAATCATTACTCTTGTATGTCCTGCAATCGTCTACAGCTTCGTTTGACCATCCGTTAGTTGCATTATCATGATTGTTAAATCGATAGTCGCAGGATTCTACTGATCCATTTACAGCCTCAGCGCTGTAGGCACAACAATTATGCTGCTGATAAACATTGTTAGAAAATTGTGACAAGCGTCGCGGCGGCGTTGATATTTGATTTAGACAAGATCCACAGGAGAGACTAGAGACTGCGTTTGATGGCGGTGAACCATGTGTTTTGCAATACTGCAAATATTCATCAATTTCATTTTCTGCCACTGAAATAAAACTGGGCGTGCGCCGTATTTGTTTGAAAGTGCAATGATGCTGCTTCACGCCATCCACTCCATTCAACTGCTTGTGATCAGTTTTATAGGCATATTTTGGCGATGATTCCTTAACGTAATAGCGACAAGCACCTGGGAACGTGCCATGCATTTTACAACATTGAAAATCCTCACTAGTTACTTGCTGCGCCTCACGCTTGGTATGGGGCTGTGATGAAAAATTTGTCTCTTTTGGTGAAGAGGGATATATGGGGAATGTAGTGCCTGAAGGATGGCGCTGCACCGACCTATTGCTATATATATGGCAACGCGGCTTTACATCGTCTGGCTCCTCTGTTTCAGTAGTTGGCGGGCTCACATGCCACTTGTTTGTATGCTCAACGTTGTTTTTCTGAAAAAAGCCAAATTTTTAGAAAACAACCAAAACATCTTAGCGCTCCATATACTTACATGCGCTTGGTAGTTACGCTGCATTTTTAAAGACTATGTCTGACCTACAATTATACTAAAATAATAAATTATATTAAAAAGAATCCAGCCTAGTTTCGTTTTTCTTATAACTAATATCTAATTATTAAAGAATATTAATAATCTTGACATGAATTTCAAAGAATGTTTGATTTTTGCCAGATCATTGTGATATTTATTGTGTGGGTATCGATATCGTAGTAGTAGCGTAAGTGTCTCTAGAACCGGAGGTCGTTAGTTGCATGCTCCGCAACTCTGCACTCTGTTGCTTTGCCGTACAGCCCCATAGTTAGCAAAAAAAAACTAAGTAAATCTCTATTAATTAACGAATCCAACGTTAGGATTCGGCTTAAACTGTTGGTCTCTTTTCCCTTAGTGCAGACATTAATTGACATAACTGCATGTTCCGCTCCTTTATAGATGACTCAAGAAGAATAAATATAACAATTTATATTGTATTTTTTGTCAATTTGGCCATTTAGTTTTTAGAGGTTTCACAGGAATTTATATTTGAGAAGAAAATAAAGCCCACAGAATTATATGGCTGGCGTTGAAAGGGCATCCTCCTGGCTGCAAAAGGTGAGGTTGTCCCAAAAACACGTAAAGTAAATCTACAATCCGCATGCTTGCAGAAACGGCTCGATGGTCTTGTCATTTTGGGGCATTTTCTCCCTATAGAAGTGAGAAAGAAATGTAAGAAATATGCAATTTATTCAGCTGTTCGTGGTTTGTCAGAACAACGGTTGAGATAACTCAGCGTTGTCCAGGATTATTGCCACAACGTATTAATATTCGCTTTGACTTGTGTATTGTTATGGTTTTATATTATTATTTTATTTGTCTATCCTGTAGGGTTTTACATATTCTAATTTAAATGTATTGTTCACTCCGTTGAAAGCCTCGACGTCCTTATTGGCCGCATTCTCGTCTAGCCCTACAGCAAAATATGTGTTCTTTAGGACACACTTTCGCTTTGTACCGGGCCGATCTGAACGTGTCAATGCGTTTTTCGCGAAAGCCCATTGCCCACCTCGGCGATACCGTTCACAGCAATCCGAGTGCTATCTGTTTGACTTACCTGGATTGACGTATCCTCTATCGCCACTTGAGCCGCCCGTCATGGCTCCGTGTTGGTTTACACTGCCTATCTTACCTTCTCCAGAGTTGAAATAATATAGACTAACATAGTGAGCTGCACACTACTGGACAGAATTTGAATACCATGGCAGCGCACTCATTCCAGATGATGGCACCATTAACGACGTTAATAATCGTCTGCCTATTTCAAACCCGTTCTTTTATATGGAAACGGATCCTGGCATGCGACAACTAATATATTAAGAAAACTGTAGAGTTTTGTCAACCAATGCCTGCGGCGCATTGCTGAAGTGTTGTGGCCCAGAACTATGTCCTATGCGAGGATATTAAATACTACCAAGCAACGAGCACCAAAATCGGCATATCGATCGGAAAATATACGCAGATGGATCAGACGCACCCTCAGAAATAAAGCACGTGCAGCTCTCGAATAGAACCAATCGTCGCAGTGCGCGTCCGAAGACTACTTCGAGGCGGGCAGTGCTCAACAAAGCGTCCAAATCAAGGTTTTTAGCTAACAATAGGGAAAGATGGGAACTATTTATAAAGTTCTTCATATTAAAATTTACATCTAGACAGCATTGGATTCAGGATTTTCTCTAAAATAAAAGAAGGGACATAAAAGAGCGTCAGGACACTCTTTATAATAATTTTGCACATAATCATTTGTTTTTTAATAATTATTATTCTGCACCCCTTAATATCTGGAAACTGTTTGCTCTTACAAAAAGGGTTACAAAAAAGTTGACCACTAAAATTGATAATCTAAATTCATTCATCTTTGGCTGCCAGCCCGCTTTATATAGATCCATGAATGACGCTTAATCTTGGAATTGCCGCCCAAACTTATACCAATATAATCTATACGTACGTTGCTCGACTACCTATCATATTCAGGCGACCAGACAGAGCTGAAAGTTTCCCTTTACTATCGCAAACACTTACTCAAACACGTCTCCGATGCAATTTACGAGCTCTCTGACACCCATTACCGTCGCGAGGACTCCGCAGATCCAAACATTGGAATCAGCATTGTGATGTGGCAATTAGCCTGCTGTCATTGCATGGGCCAAATTGATTAATCGCGAGCTCATCAGTCATAGGTTTCTTAGATGGAGATGAAACATAATTTAGTCGTATAACGTATACTTCAGGCTTAACCACGGTAAGCCTTTTAAAAGCAATCGGAGTTATCGATAAACGTTTACTGTGCTGCAAAACGATTTGAAAAATGTCAACTGCACTATCGGTCGGCCAGGCAAAATCTTTATGATTAACACCTTTTTGCTGCTGTTACTTTTTATTTAGTTAAAAATTCATATATACAATATAAATAACGAAACACTACTCCTCGTCAGATGCATCCTTATTGAATAGCTCGCGTACCAAAAACGGTAGGCGTTTTATTTCCTCAACAATTTCCAATGTTTCACGATGACGTTTTTCCGTAGTTTGCTGCAACTTTTTTATTATGGGCGCCATCAAAGATGAGATTTGCTTTTCCAATTTCTCTGGGGTTAGCCCGCTTTCAGACACATGCTGCGACTCCTTAGCGTTGGTATGCTCACGCTCTTGACATTTGGGTTGTATTTGTGATGCTGCCTTCTGTTTTTTGGCCTTTTCATTAGCAGCAGATAGATATTCATTTTTAGACTCCTTTATATGTGTATCAGTTGCATTTGGCGCTTCCGAAGACTGCGTTTTCTTGCTACCTGAAATTGTATTATATTTTTTGCTCTATATCGTTATACATTTGCTGCACATCAGACTTACCAATGTTTTGCTGGTTATTACGATGTCCTTGTTCCTGCATATTTGCGGTTTCATTCAATGCATATAGACTTGCTTTTGCGCGAGTTTTGGCAACTGGCCGAGAATTCGTCAAAGCGCGAATTATTGCCTTACGTTTTATTACATTTTTTTCACAAAGATTTGGCAGATTTCTATATTTGCAGCTATCGCAATTGCAAGAAATATTCTTTCGTTTTATATGATTTTCGGTCTTTGGCTTTTCCTTCTCCTGAGAAGGCGTATGGGCTTGTGAAAGACACTGCTTAACGTAGTTTTCTATTGTGACAAATCTTGGACCTTGTTCGTCCCCAATATCCTTGCTTATTAGCTCTTCAAGATTAATGTCTTTAGCAAAGCTATAGCCTGGTATATTGACAACATCGGAAGGATGTTTATATTTTTTATTGTCAATTTTAATATTTGTTGCATCAGCTGTCTGTTCCGCACGACGGTTAGCAAATGAAACTGATTTTTGAACATTATTTTTAGTTGATTTGGCTAGATTATGTGGCTGCTGCTCCTTGGCCTTTTCAGCTTCTCGCGTCCAGCATTTTGGTGTTGCTAATGGCGTTAAATCCAATGCAGGATCAAACTTCGGCTGCTTGGACATTTCTGTAAGTAAAGCCGGGGTTTTTGGTTTTTTGCGACAAACCTCAATAAATATTTTTTTTTATTTACTTACCAAAATCTTTTTGTAAAATATTTTATTTTAAATACAATTTTCGCACGCTCGTAAAATATATTTTATTGTGTACAGTTCAAACACAATTTTTATAATGAGAAACTTACTTTAGGCATAACATAAATTCGTAAAGTCTAGACAAATTGACTGTAGTCTCAAAGAGTAAATGTTTCCATATAATGCTCAAAGGCACGTGTAATAATAGTATGATCTGGTGCTAGATGCGTATCGGCCATTATGGCCAAACGATATTTATTACCAAAACGATGCAGATTTAATGACAAACAGGTCTTGGATTGTGGCGGGCGAAATAGCAGCACATCTTCAACTCTCTGACCCCAGGCCGCTAGGAATTGATCGTTTGCGCCATAGATCTCCGTAATGGTTATGGGAAAGTTGTATGAAAAGAAGTTAATAAATATCTTGGTCAAAACACGCGGCACCAGCGCTGTCAACAAGCTATGTCTGGTCTGACCTATCGAGGCTAAATATATCATAATCTGTTGCTCTCTAATGCGTTCGACAATGTCATGCAGCTGTTGCGCATGTTGCGCATTGGGTGTGCGCAGTGGCAGCTGTAGAAAGACAACGCCACCTATGTGATCCGCTTTATCACCGCTGCGATCTGTAAAGAAACCCTTTTCCAAAGTGCGGCATGTAGTATTCAATAGCTGTGGTATGGGCGCAAGTTGCTCAAATGTCTTGAAATAATCATGCACAGCGCCGGCCAGACAGCTTAAGCTAAAGTCCGACTCACGCAGCTGTGCATCAAATTTGTTATTATGACGCGCTCTCATGCTTGCACCATCAATGGAACGACTAAAGGAAACAATCTTGCGACCGGCATAGGATTTCTTGTGCAATATGTTGAGCTCACGTGAAGGTTGCGCCAACAAAACATCATAGATATTACGCGGTGCCTTGAACAGCTCATAGCAGATCTTCAGCAACTCCAGCTGCGCATAAAGCAGCAGAGGCACATAAAGATGCAGTCTGGCGCAATAGGTGGCAGTATAGGGCGTTTGGCCACGAAAGCAAACATCCTTGAAAGCGGCCAGCTCGCAGTAGATATGATATGGCAGCAGCAGCACATTGTTTAGATTGAGCCGCCACAGAAACTTGGTCCAGGTTTTCAGCAGATTAGCTGGCTTTATGCTATAGCAGAGCGCAGCACGTGCCAGCGCCCAGCTCAGATTATGCTGCTCAATTTCGCGTCTGAGCAGCGCATGTATGACTTGTAGTCTGCTGTTGCCACTGCGATATTTGCTGGAGCGGCGTTGCAGTTTGTGACGCAGCGCCATGGTGCGCCAATAGCCTATCACCACATTGACCAGCACAATAAGCAGCACGGATAACAGCTGACTCACATTATGTATGCGCACACGTGCACAACCATCAGGCGTTTCCAGAGATTCAAATTCATAAATGAACTGTTGCCACTTGCAGATAATCAAGTGCTTGAGATGCTGCATCAGCTTGCTTATATGATGTGGCTGACGCACAAAGTGCGATAGATGTTGCTTGGCTGGAGATTCATATTCATTCAACTGCAGCGCGGCACGACGCTCAGTATCCTGCAGCAGCAGCATTTCACTAAAATGCAAATCCTCCTCTTCAGCTATAATCAAATGATGCACTTTGACTAGTATATAAAAGTGTTCCTTGGTATTGTCGGGCACAGTCTCCGAAAAGCTTACAGATCCAGCGCTGCAGGGTATAACTATCACCTGCCATTGCGGTAAATCTGAGGGTATATACTTGGTAGCCAGTTCACTAACAAAATCCTGTATATTCGATTCACTGACGGCACGCCCGCGATATTTATGCGTGCTCAGCAGCACATGGTTGCTGATATTAAAGCCACTGAAAGAGAGGTAGCGTTTTAGTTGATAAAATGCGAGTTCTTTGATCAGACAAACGTACCTGCTATCATTGACCCAAGCATAGTGACCCCAGCAGGTGACCAGCTTTTGTCGTAGCTTGGGAAAACGCAGCATTCCCGTTTTGTCACGTAAATCTGTCAGTTGTGCCGCATAATGTTGCTTTATACGCTCAAAATCACAAGAACCCTCCACTTGCAGCAGAAAGTGAAAGATGCCCGAATTTTTGGGTGTATCTATCAGTGTGCGTATTTTTTTGGACTTGGATATGGTTAAATTTGGATATTTTATGCTCAGCACATAGTTGGCCAACTCATTGCTGAAGTGGGCGGCTAAAAGTATTTAAGGATAGAAAAAAAATAGTTAATATTACAAGTGAGGATGTGTAATATCTAACTTGTATGAAGTAGTATGATTACGCAAGTCATGTTGGTTTTTTTCTGATATTTTAGCTTCGTACTGAAGTAGAACTAAATCCAAGGGAACTACTTCTATCGTTCCTATCGTATTATAACTATTCATAACTCAAGAACGACTGCAGCGATTTTAGTGATTTTTGATATTTTTGATTTGTCACAAATTTAAGAGTATTTATTATTATTATAGCGGGAGCCCCGACGTGTTGGCCTGTTGTGCACATTTTAATAGTAACCGTATAAGCATAAATATAATTTTACTTCCGTGCAAAAAACATTGTGATTCTCAGTAATTGCAAGCTATGTTTAATATGAATAGCTTCAAAACTAAGAATCTATTGTATCGGGGCTTAACTTTAATAGTGGCTTAAATCTTAGGCGCCTCGAATTAGATTTGGGGTATTTACGACTAAAATTAATTCAAAGCACATTCTCGAATATGCAGTAAATATCTCTGCAGGTGTAGTAGAACGAATCGAGCAGGTATCCAAATACCTTTAAAAAAGGAAAAGAAGTTACAAGAAATTGGTGACATATCAACATTGAACACTATATCTAATAGTTTCTTCGGAGCTAAGTTAAGTTATTTAGAGATAATTTGGAATCCAAGCTGTCCGTCTATGAATATTTCAAAGTACAAAAAACATGAAAATAGCAGCAGAGTTCGTTCGTCTAATAAAATTAGTTTGATCAAAATTTTCAATGTTTCCGGATTTTGCTTCTTGTTTTAAATATAAAGACATCAAAACTATTTCATTTTAAATCGATTTTTCATAAGAATAGTTCCAACATTTTTTCGACATTATTTGAAAACTATATATGCTCAACATCGATTGAATATTATACACACAGCACCGATCGCAAAAGAAAACAAAAAATAGAGTTCTCTTGAATTCCAAAAAAAGAATTTATAGAAATAACATACAATTAGGTTTGGGAGTATTGCTAAATCAATTTGAACAATTTTGGATGGATACAGATTCTTTATTTCTAACGCAATTCAGTTCTCAGTTCTTTTGAATCTACAATTGGAATTTATATAAAAAAGTAAATAGACATGAAAATATTGCTGAATACATGGATAATTTATGGATGAATACAGATTATGCATTTCGAACGCAGCGGACAAAAAAAAACAGCAGACATTAAACGAATATTGCTGAATCTATTGAACATATTGAATGAATACGGCTTTTGTAGTTCTCTTGAAAAGAATCTAAAATAGTAAAAATATTCTTTTTTATATAAAATCTCTGGAATACTATTTCTGTTTGTTCTATAAAATATTTACCGCAAATTTTGGTTGGATTTTGGTCAGAGAAAGACACGGAAAGACCATACGTAATTGAGAAATCGATAAAAGTTGTTCTTACTGATTCTTCTATAATAGACAGATACACTCAAATATTATTGAAAGCCAACTAACGTATACCTTGCCCTCTCAAAGTAAATCCCCCTCTAAAGTACCATAAACTAAGCCCATAGCTATCAATTCTGTCTGCAATAGTATCGCATTCTATTTAAATAGTTGCTGATTGTACGACTTTGAGCCGGAATCCAAATTGGATTAATTTATGCTTTTGATGTGGTCGCACCCCCGAAATACCTTTAAACGCTGGCTAGCCCGCCAAATCTTGGAAAAACCTTATCAACAGCAAATATTTATGAGTAATTTGCTATGGTCAAAGTTCAGCTGCCCGTCCGTCTGGACGGTGCACAGGTAATCAATGCGTTGCGTCGCGTAGCGCCGAATTCTCTATTTTTATTTTATAAACAAAAAAGTTTTTGGTGTGCAGCTTGACCAAGCTTATCAGTAGATACGTCCATATTGCAGGTCTGGTTATCAGCAGTCGCGGCAGTCAGTCAGTCAGTCATACGTATAATATGTAATATGGCATGTGTGGGCAGGTCAGAGAATCTTATGGATCGTGATATTCCATTGATTCGCACATCCTAGCGGCTACTCAACCCACGCGTTGTTTATTTACAGCCGGCTTTTTTTGATGTATGATTAATGTTACTCATTTGGCTTGACATGAGACATATGTGCATTATCTTTGAGAGATTCTGTGGCGCGTGTCGAGCTCTGGTATACTTACATAGAAACGACAACAGCAAGACGGGTAGCAAGATCAATATTGCTATAAGAAAACAGAGCAATGTCTTCAGAAATGATTTGAACTCGCGCCAAAGACTAGAAAGGAAAAGTTTTCTATTATAGTTGAGCATTTAACGCAGCAACTGCTGCGTAACTACCTTTCCATATTATTTAAATGAATAATATAAACAATATATATATATATATATATTCTTTTATATATGCTTTCAAGTCTAAGTTTTGTTTTGATTTCAAAATTCGTTTGTATTTCTTGCGATTGTTTCGTTTCAAAGTGCGCCGCACGACTAACTGTATGAGCAGAGAGTCGAAAGCTAAAATAATATACAGCTTAGCTTTGTTTCCTATTGCTCTTATCAGTTGATAATACCCGCATTTATTATTACTTGACGCGTCTCATCCGCATCTGCTGCATTTAGATGCAGGAAAAATATAGGAATTATATTTTTACCTTTGCAATTTGTTGCCATAAATAAATTGTTTGAAAAAAGTTAAAAGTTTGAAGGTGATTCCGATGCTCTCGAAGCGGTATAATAAGCTTAATATAGACTCTGTGCTTTTAATGTGCTAAATGAAGTCATCATCTGTAGTGAAAATATAGAAAGAAAAATTATTACGTTTCCTCTTTCTGAGCCTTCACAAAGAATGTCCTTTATTTGATTGAAGTTTTTTAATATAAAATATTTACGCCCTGCTGCCTGGATTTCAAATCCACGTTTTAATGCGGATTACGTTTGAAACCGCAAGTTTTGTGCTTCCAATTTCACCAATTCGCATGCTTAGTGTGATTTAAGTTCGACTGCCTTGCGGCCAGTGAAATTAAAGCAAATCGCAAAAAAATTTGTTTCTTTGATATTTTTAGATTATAATTTTATCAACTATTTTTATTTAAATATTTTTAATATATTTTTTTCTGACACAATCCAAAAATAACATGAAAATCCAAAATTATATAAATTATTGGGAAAGTACATGAAAGTGGAAACAAAAAAAAAGGAAATGAAAAAAAGTATTTAGCTTTTTTCCAGTTTTGTGAATTTTCTCTGATTAAACCATATGTCAATTTATCGATATTTTTTATTTATCAAATTTATCAAATATAATAAGGAAATATCGGAATTTTTGCGAACTTAAATATTTGGAAATGAGAGCACAGCCGCTTTTTTTTATTAAGAGTTTTGTCTGATATGCACCAAAATTCACAAGTTTGAATTTGTAAGGAGGAAATTTCAACAAAATTTATATATTTAAAATGTACTTCTATGGGATTATATGGCATAATCAAATGATCTTTATCAGTCTTGGAAATACACTCGAAACGTTTTAAAACTTCCGGATATATAGTAACCTCCTTAAAGGGAACAAACTTTCAAAGTTACATAATAATATATTATGTATAATATAATAATATTTTAGTCTGAAAATGGTAATATTCGTACGGATTGAGTTAAGGTCTTTGTGCACTACGACTAATTTGACCCATTGTGCGAAATTCTACATTCTACGAAATTCTTGCACTGTAGCGCTAACACAGCAAACATCTTTATCAATCCAAGCCAAAAGAGCATTTAACTAGTTCCCGGACCTTATACAGATCACTTCACCGGAAATAAACACATATACATATTAGGTATACAGATTCTGCTGTAATATTGATGAGTCGATGGATTGATTACCTCTTCATTAACTGCGGCAGTATGAATCGCAGTAGTCAGAAATTCTGTGACATATACATGCTAGAAGATAAAGACTTTCAAACACTCCCGGCAAAGAAAGTGGTTCGATATTCCGATACACTAACAAGTAACTAACGAAGACGCGCGTAGTAGATCAAATTAGTCGCAGTGAACGAAGGTCTTACGGGTTAGGAACCCGGGTTCGTGACCCTTACCACCATTACCAGCACAATAACGATAAGTAGGTGTGATTCCAGCATTTAACTTTTTTGAAGACTACCCTCGTTGGAACTAGCAGAGCGACTTCGGAACTAAAAGCTAGCCTGCAAAGGTCCTGCTACAAATCGTACGCTCACTCACTCATTTGAGCTAATTTTTTCGCCTCTCTGCTGTTGCTGCTGCTCTCTTTCTCTGTCTCCCTCTCTCGCTGACATGCCAGCACGTGAGCTCCCCGTTTTGGCTTGGCGCATTGGAGAGCACAACTTCAGTCGTTTGTTGGCTTTCAACGCTGTCTGTTCTACGTTTTGACGGAACTTTGGTTTGGCTGGACATTTTTTGGTCGCAGCGTGTCCGTGCTGGGTTCCGTGCCGTGCCTTGCCTCCAATACCCCGCGTGCGTGCGTGTGTGTCTGTGTGTGTGTTGTACTATAGTGTATATGAGGCAGGCAACGCGTGTCTGTGGCCTATCTGCGTTGTGTCAGTGCTTGTCTATGTGTGAGTGTAAGCAAATGTTGAAAGCAGCATGGCCCGAAAAAAAAGCAAACGTACCTACTGAATAATGATTTTCTGTGCAAATGAAAATTGCTTTATAGTGCGTGCAAAATGAAAATGAAAATTGAATTTCTCTGGCACAACTAAAATATATATAAATATATTATACAAATCGAAATAGCGCTGTTTTTAAATAAATTCGTTACAATATGTGTGTGTGAGTTGTGCGCGTAAAAAAAAAAAATATGAAAACAAGACTCAACTAGCAGTGTGTGTGCGTGTGCTGGCACAGCTCGAAGTGAAACAAAAGGAACAACTACAAGTCTACAGTAAAATAATACAAATTAATTTTAATCATAAATGTTAAATATATAATAATCGTAATAATAAAAAGCCCCAATACGTACAAGTGCTGTGGCAATAAATGTAATAAACGCGCGTGCCTAGAAGTATACTATGAAAAAGTACGCTTACATATATTTAATGAAACGAAATCACAGCCAAAGCAAATGGAAATATGCCACTAACACAGCTGCGCGCACGTCAAACACAAATGTGACATTGGCACACACACACACACACACACACTCACACACATACCCATTACATTCACACATACACACATAAATACAACATAAACACATCGACATGCAACACATACAAGTGCAATTGTTGAGAATTTGTCTGCCCCATGAATGAAATGACATAAAATTGTGCGGCAGTAATATAACCAATACTAATACACTCCATGTGTGACACTGTGCGTGTATCAGCCACATTTAAAAGCTTATAAAAAGGCAATTTGGTGAACTCCCGTATTCCCTTTATACTTTTTCTTTTCCCCTCTCTCTCTCTCTCTCTCTGCCCTTGCCAAACAACAACAACTGCAACAACAACAACAACAAACAAAACAACAGCAACTAAGCTGCAACAACAAGCGTTAAAACGTGCCGCGCATACTTGGACGCTGCTCGCGAAACTTGGCTGAGCAAAGAAAGTAAAAAAAAGGTGGGTCAAGTGTAAATTTATTTTACTAGTTGTGTACACACTGTCAAATAGCACGCGCATTTAATGCACACACACACTCACACACACACTGACATACTCGCACACACATATGTATACACTGAAAATGTATTGCTAGCAAAATAAAAAAAATGTAGCATACATTTGCGCGCCGTTCCATATACTCTCAATTTTAAAGTGCTGCGACTGTGTTTTGCTGCATCTCATACTCGTAGGTAGGGTAGCTTAAGTTTATTTGTGCATTTAATAACAAAATGACAATAAAAATGCCATCGAGTTCCTACATAAATAAAGGTCCATTATTTATATTTTTATTTATTTGTAAATTGACCTTATTGTTGAAGCGGGGAATATATAAAACAAGCGTCATACGTGAATTTTTTTAAGATGTGCACCGTATCAAAACGGGGGATTTTAAAGGACTTTACAGCCGAGTTCAAGTACCTAAAAATTATTTTGAGTATTTCTTGTTACTGCTTTCTATAAAGTAAATGACAGAATTATTTTTTTAACATTTCTTGAACCAGGTGCGTGTGAAACCATAGTGTATAGTGTAGTATTAAAATTCACTATTGTAACTTGTCTGCTTTACTCTAGAATCTGCTCTTTTTATAAAAATATAAATATGATAAATGATAAATGACTCTAGCTGTGACATCCTGCCGTTGTTTTTTTGCCATATCTGACGGTCGTACAATGCCAGTTTATTAAGATTCTCAGTGTGTTCCGAGTTTACCACTATGAAAATTATCGTACCAAGCTATTTATAAATTCGATCGTCCTGCTGTTATGCTGCCTTGGCTTTTGCAAGTCCTTGTTGCTGAGGTACCTCTTTTTTCCGCATTCCCATTTTCTATCCTATTCTTAGTCTTATTCATTTTCCTCAGTTTATTAATTTATATACCTTTTTTTTAAAAATAAACTATTTTTTTGTAATATATACATGTATGCCAATTTATTTAAAATTAAAACAGATATTACATACTAGAAGCACTAGACAACTTTTTGCTAAGGAGTTTTTATGTATGAAAGGTTTATTTCAATATGTAAATATTATTTATTAATTTCCTTGACCATTTGCTTGGCTATTTTTCTTATGTTGCATATTGCTTTACCAAATTGAAAATTATCTAAGATAATGCAAATGAAAACTTTAGCTGTTTCGAATCTATCAGCATGGAATTTTTTTCGTATTGCTGTTGGTAGTATAATAAACAGACAATCAGAGTATATAAATGTAACATGTTATGTCCACACGTTTGAAACCGTAGGTGGTGGTTCAATTCCACCGAGTACCATTGGTGCACTTGCTTAGCACAGGCATAGCTAGCAAACAGACGCGATTTGTAAAACCTTGTTAATAAAAGATTCCACGGTTCGGACACGGCTATGAACTCAAAGCCCCTGTTCTTTTCTAAATGCTATTAACGCAGATATCTGCGTGCTCCAGGCTAGCAAATACATGACTTAATTTAAAACACCTCCTGTTCAGTTATGAATAAAACCCTGTGCAGCAACAACAGCCTTCCAAGCTAAAGTTATAAGAGAATTATCCATGCCAAGAAGAGTAATTATCACTTATCGCAACTCACTCTTGCAAGCTTATGTAAATCCCTTTGTGGCTTCGGATTTCTTGCCACCTCATTTGCTGCCACTAAAGGCGCTCACTAATTTAACTTAGAATAAGTTCTCACTGCACATCCGACGTCAACGCAACGTGGAGTCAATGCAACCACCGCCTTTCAAACTAAATCGTTGAAAAAACGTAATAAATGGCTTTTCAAACTAACGTAGTTTAAGTTGCCGAAACCTTAATAATCACTATATTAAGTTAGAATTAGTTCTCGCTGCACATCCGACGTACCAGCCGAGATAACGCAACCTTAATAAACATTATTAACCAGTTAAAATAAAATTATTCTTTTAATAAAAGCAAACGAAAAATCTCGTTGGTCAACACCTCCGTTCAGACTTGTTTATAAACTATATGGTCTTGTTTTGTTCGTATAACTATTAATAACGCTCCGCCTGCTGACCGTGGGCAGCATTATAATTATTATTTATATCTACACTAAACAAAAACATGTTCTTTCAAAGATCTTCTCATCGATGGGGTAGTAAAGGCCAACATTTGGGCTTTTAACTTTTAGAATGGTGCTCTAAGTATCGTGGAAGAGAAATGTTTCTGTTTATTTTTCATTCACAATCACAATAAGAGAGTATCCCATTGTCGTTAAACGCTACAAGTTACAACCTTTATAGTGACGTCGGTCACGCCCGACTTTAAGTTAAGCCATTTTTTTTTGTTGTGGGCGTTAAAATATATAAAAATAAATTACAGCATGCCAAAAATAGCGCATGATGCTATTACACACACACTTGCGCGCCTTTCGACACATACAAACGCACATTGAAATGTGTTTGCATAGGCATGGCCACTGTAGCGTATTGAAAAGTTGTGCCTGAGTGTGTATGCGTGTATGTGTGAGCGTGTGTGTGTGTGTGTGTGTGTGTGTGTGTGCAGAGCGTCGCAGCATAAATCATCATGCTAGCGCACTTACAGCAACAACAGCAACAATAAGCACAAAATGTAGCAAATGTCAATATAACACTTTTAGAGTAAGGCTCACACACACAGACACAGGCACACACTCAGGCACACGCAAACATACATACATGCATATGTATATGTATACACTACAAAGAGGCATTCACTCACACTGCTGCAACATGCACACACACAATGGGCAACATAGGCCAACCCATAGACATGCTGGTCCAACGTGTTTTCAACGCTTACCAACACACGCGCTCACACTTGCCAACACAGACGCTCGCACACACAAACACACATGCATAGTATATACATATATGCACAGGAACTGACAGGCAGCAAAACATCGTCAGCAAAATCCTGTCTGCAGCTATTTCACTTCCTTGAAATCCTTTGCAAAAAAACGCAAACTTACAGCAGCAATGACAAAAGCAACAAAAGCGACAAACAAAATGAGACAGTTCTTCTCTGCCTTAATGCTCTCACTCAACTCTCCCTCTCTCTCCATTTGCAGCTCATTGCACTTTCTCTTTTATTATGACTCTCACGCAGGCGCGCAGACTGTTGTCATTGCTCTCTGCATGCTGCCATATGTTTGCCACAACAACTCTCTCTCTCTCTCTCTCTCTCTCTCTATGTCTCCCTCTCTCCACATAGCTACAACTTGCGAGTTTTGGTCAATTCTTTGGCTTATTTCTTAAGCCAACTTGAACAATATATACAATTTTTTTTTGGCTCATTTGTTTATTTTTAGTTGACACTCATAATTATAGCACTGTATGTGTGTGTGTGTGTGTGTATGTGTGTGGGCCTAATTAAGTAGCCGTTGGATTTAGATTTCAGTAAAGAATGTCCTTTTTTTCGTCAGAGCTGCTTTTGAACATTTAAAAATTTGTGTAAAATTAATGTGCCGTGTTCATAATATTACGAGTGAAAATTTTTAGCATTCTTGAATTTTTTGCTTCAGCGAAAGAAATGTTGCTTCTTGCTGCGTACTAATGACTACTTAAATACTCTTATCACGAATTGGTTTCGAAAATTTGCTTTCTTGTGAATCCCTTAGTCACATGACTGCAACCAATGTGATTATTTTTTAAAAACATTCCGGTATTATTTGACTTTTGTGTTTAAAGGTCGGTACCCAGAAGCTAAAAACAGATAAAGAAAAACAAAGGCCATAGTTTCAAAAGTAACAAAAAACTCTTAAGCCCTTTTTTTGTTAAAATATCTGAATATCTTATTCATTTTTACTAGAAACCGAATGTTGCAAAAATTAATACAAAAAAAAAAAAAAAATACCGGGAATTTTTTTATATTCCATAAAATATTTATTTATTTTTCTATATCTATTTCGCCCCCCTCAAAATAGTCCCCATACTATGCAATATACTTATGCCAACGCTGTTTCCAGTTTTCGAAATAGACTGAAAAGTCTTTTTCCAGGATCGCCTTCAGTTCCTTCTTCGATTCCATTTGTCTTTCCCCAAAAAGTTGACCATGAAGTGGTTTTCTGAGTTTACCAAATGCCAGAAGTTACACGGAGCCGAATAAATACATTTTTATATTCCCCAAGCAAAGTCACATTTTTTTTTTTTTCAATTTGTGTATGAAAATATGTTGAGTCTTTAAATTAAATTAGGTGTTCATGCATTATGACAAGATATCTGAGAGATACACAATGAGTTCTCAAGGTTTGATTTTGCTGTCAGTGGAATAGTTGCATTTAAGCTGTACCCCTACTACTGGAGTACTGGGTACTACTGGGATTGCAGCCAACGATAATATCAGGAGTAGATAATAGTTATACGAGGGAAATGGTCGTCTGTTTTTTCGAAAAAACCGGACATGTCGCAACCGTTCTACTAAAACAACGCAGAGCAGTCAATTCTTAGTAGTACACAACAATTTGTTTGCCAGTTGTCTTCCGAGCAATCAAGCAAACCAACCGCGGAAGACGGATCATTCACTCTTCACCACGATAATGCGTTCTATCATACATTGCCTTAAACAACATCGATTTGATGAGTCATACGCATGTATAGTCCTGACATGGCAACGTGTGGCTTATTTTTATTTCTGTACTTAAAAATAAAAAGAGAGGTCATCGTTTTTCGACACCTGGCGATTCGGTTGATGCGTTTTGAATACATGTTTTGTAGATACCTTAATCAAAGTGGCAAAAGTGCTTTGACAATTGGCATGTAAACGTGTATAGAACTTAATGGGGAATATTTTCAAAAACAATAAAGCTATTTACAATGATTTATATTTATTTTTGTGCTCTAATCCCGAAATAAGAAAGGTACAGTAGTTTAACAAATATATAGTACATGCATCGTGACAAAACCACAATGATATTAATGAAAGGAATAGTTTTAATTTTGATCGCTCACCCTAATATATCTCTGTCAGCCATAATTTAATTCACAAAAATATTTTGATTGGTATAGAAAATATTATTTTTGCAACATATTTCCAGCTCCCGTGCCACTGTGCGTTCTTTATATATGAAATATTTGACT
Organism: Chymomyza procnemis; assembly: GCA_035046065.1. Lineage (NCBI taxonomy): Eukaryota > Metazoa > Arthropoda > Insecta > Diptera > Drosophilidae > Chymomyza > Chymomyza procnemis. The sequence goes on from JAWNOJ010000024.1 coordinate 13,476,898, forward strand.
TGATTTTGGCTGCTGCATTTTTAGGATACACGCCACATCAACAACTAACAGGGTGTTATGGCAAAAAGTCCTTGAGTTAAAGTTCAAATTCCAGAATAAGCTAAATATTATTAACGAAAATATTTTGCCATGTTGACATTAATTACTGATTCTTCTTTCAATGATTTTACATAAAGTAAACGGCTGACAACCTAAGAAAGCAAATTAAAAACAGATCTAATGTGATTTGTGATCTACCGCAGATTTCCAGCTATGTGAAAATGTGCCCGCGTATACGTGATGTTTACGTCTGGGAAAATCAAGTATACGAATAGGAAATCAATAAAGTAATATTGGCACGCTTTATTTATTTTTGTTTGTTAAAGACTGGCCGAAGACTCAGACTTGCAATGCAAGACCAAAAAAGGATGCTCATAGTGGCTGGTTAAGATGTTTTAGAATGAAATATATGATATATTGAAAAGACCGTGTGGAAGAGAGAAAATTATAAAGGCTATTATGATTATAACACAGGCAAGGGATCGTGTTTGAGAATATTAAGATAAGCTCATTTAATGTAAATAAACTTATTGTATAGACTGTAAGCCAATTTTAAATATTTTGTAATCTTAACTGCGGATTCCCTTCACGCACATCTTCTCTTAAAATACACACTGAAGTGTTGAATCAATATTGTACCCTACAATTTTGCTGCTTTTGGAATTCTATCCAATAGTTTTAGATCGAGTAAAGCATAATTAGATCTAGAAAATTGTAAGGTACTAAAAGTAATTGTATAAGAAAGATAATAAAACTAATTATGCCAAATAACAGATTGTGCCGGAGTGGCATATTCCTTGAAGACGGAGTCCATCAAAATATGGAGGTAGTCAGATGGATGAATTCCAATTTAGATCTCCCAGTTCAAAAATAAGAAAATGCTTTTGTGCAGACTGAATCCTATACTGTTATAGGCGGAATTGAGGTCTGTTCTATCAATTCCGCCTATAATAGTACAGAATTCAGTCTCTCTTCAGGCTCCATACGCATGAGGAGTGTTCCAATACAAATATTCGAAAGGGTTTTATATGTTGAATGATATATTGTACTTAAGTTTACATATAACACACATTACATGTTTACGAACAGTTTTTAAGTTTTGTATCTGTCTTGCCTACAATCTTAAACTTGAGCTTCATATAAGCTCGTAAGATTAAAATCTGAATACTTTTAGACACCATCTTGTATACATATTATGATATTATGAATGGTGTATCCCAAGTGTATCAATTTTTTTGTTGTTTATTTTTGTACCAGTTAAAAGACTTATGGTTTCATCAAAGTTTAATCCAAAATTCAATCAAACGTTAAAGAACTTAACACAGTTTAAAAAAATATTAATATCTTTAATTTAAAAGATGCGTCAATGTGAAAGACATTATAAACTATACCATACGATACGATTTTTTGTATTATTTGATTATAGCTATTATGAACAGAAAGAGACACAGACAGATATGGCCAAATTGTTTGTTTATCTCACTCTCATCTTAAGACCCTGTATCTTATCTTGTATCTGTTTTCCAACTGCACCTAAGGGCGATTGATCGTGATCCAACAGTGCTCAGAGCAACCAAAATTTCGGGTAATAATCCTTGGTATGTGAAGATGTACGAGGACCTTGGTAGTATTTTGAACTAAACCAGAAGGTCGGTGATTACCTTTCACCCTGCAGCACTGATGCTTTTTCCTGGCACTGGCACAGCTAGCACATAGACGCTATTTGCCAAAGTAAATCTTGACTAATTTGAAACACCTCCATTCGGATTTTGCTATATGTACCCCGTTCTTTGGGAACAGTATTTTTTAAATTGAATTCCTAATTTAAAATTTACAAATCTCATTTATGATTAAAGGCCATGAGATGGACATTCACTGGAGAACAAGATTTGATTGCGATTTTCAAAACAAAACGTTGTTGATTAATTTAATTATACGATTATAAAGATGTGAGCAGAATAAGAAGAATGTGGCGGGATGCATATATTCGCGTATTCCAAAAGTTTAAAAACAGAGCCATAACACCGATTAATAACTTTAATAGAGATATATGCATGATGGAACGATGACAGCATCGTCGAGTGAAATATATTTATATATTTTTTATGGGACAGTTGGTATACAGAGAGTAGTGGCCTCGTTATGGCATATGTCATCCAATCGCCTTCAGCCTGCTATATAGGAGCCACACCATCAGAAGACTCCATAGAGCAACACACTTACTTAACCTTGCTGAGGAGTGGACTCAAAATTCCCAATAAAAAAAACAATGTCACCGGTTAGTTTCAGATAATTCACAGCTGAAAAATGAAACTAAAAATCTAACAATCGAAAAAAATATTAAAACAATGTCACCGGTTAGTTTCAAATAATTCACTAAATTCGATAAAACTCGGAATGTTGCTTTGTGTTTTTAATTGAACCACTTCTTATGTTTAGCTTTTTTACGACTTAGTTCGTAAATGATATAGATGTCGTCACGCAGAATATCACAAAGTCGGCTTGCATGGTTTTAAAGCTTCCAAATTTTTGTCCAGCTTTACTCATTAGGTTCTTAAAAAATCTCTATATTTAATTTGAAAAAACATAATTAAGCTCGTGAAAGAGGTGACCTTTTCATCCTTCAGCTTTTTACTACCCTTTCTTGCTGCAAATTTTAATATTGATTAATGACGGTCTTGTAAATTATCGAGCGCGTAAGCACTTAACAATGTGACTTAATTAGACTGTTAATTAAATATAAATAAATCATTTTAAACTAATCAAGAAGCGTATTAACAACATATAAGTTATTGAGTCTTCTATTGAACTTAATAGAGCTTATCTTCACTTTCGCTTAAAAGTAAATCGATTTTACATTTATACAAGAGATTCTCCAATGTCTTCATATTGCTGTTTATCCGCTGCAACTAATAACTTTTGCTTAAGCAACAGAAAAGTGTATAAGTGTTTTAACTAGCACATTATTATCCCCTCTCATTTCTCAAATTTATACTTAGATGTCTCATATATGCTATTTCTCTCTCACTCTCAGTCTTTCTCTCACTCTCTCTCTCTCGCTCTTGCGTACAGCTTCAAGACGCGAGTTGTGCCAAACTTCACATAACCGAAATTAGAAATGAAACTAGTTCAAGGTTGCATGCTTTGCAGGCAGCCAACCATTTGCCACTTGCAACTTGGCCACTTTGCAACGAGGTTGTTGCACCGCCCGATTGGGGGTCGCTGCTTGTTGGTTGAACGCACAGCGGCGGCAGCTGTGGCAGTAAAACAGCAAAAGCCACGCGACAACTGAAGCCAAATGAAGTGGAAGGGTGGCATGGACTGGGCCGGGCTGGGCTGGGCTGCGCTGTGCTGGGGGTCTGTAGGAACAAAAAAAATGTGCCACGCGGTAGCTCGGTCAGTGCACGGTTGGGTCAGCGCGTTTGGGGTCAGTCAGTCGGTCAGTCGGTTCAGCATGTTCAGCATTTAATAGCAGTGTTTATGTTACTCTGGCCAGCGTAAAACAAAAGCACAATAAAGTAATGGCTGGCTAAAAAAAAAACATAGAGAAAATAAAAAAAAAAAGTTTTACAAAACAATGTCTGGACTGTCAGATACGCTTTACACATTAAAGACATCTATATGTGAACGTTAGCGTTTGAAGATACACTTTTTTTAAAGGGATTGTTTTGTATTATAATGTATATATTGTGGAGACAAACTTGATGAATAATTAATCTATAATAATAGTCTAATAGTAATCTCTGGATTGTTCGGCTTTCAGCTATAGTTTACTGTTCTGTTCAAATATCTATTTATAGAGATATCCCAATGCTGCGCCTTTGGAGCGATGACCAAATTCAACGGAAATAATTTTATTTTTTACCCTTAACTATACATAATAAATAATAATAAACCATCAACTTTTTACCGCCAATTTTACGAGCATACACTAGGCGAACCTCCAATTAGTTGTATCACACTTGCAATCTTAATATACATCCATGTCCTCGTAAAGGCTTCAGACTCCGCCTTTGTAGCAAGATTTTTATTTTGATAAAAAATCGAAGGTCTGGTAATCTTTTCTTAAAAGCTATCGATAATTCTTATTTGCAAGTTTCAATTTTCAATTATTTCGCTATTTGAACAATTTCACAGTTTCCTTCTGAGCCGTTCTTCTCCAAGTTGTTTGGGGTAGTCTCGTGCCCTGCGAGTTACACTCCAGTGAGGCGTGCGGGATCTTATCATAGGCTTTTCGCAATGTAAATACATAAAATATTATAAAAAAATATTTTGCTTTATTAATATAATTTTTGAAATTTATTTCCTAATTTAAAATTTACAAATCACAATTTTGATTTAAATGCCTTGAGATAGACAGTCGATAATAAAGAAAGAATTATTTACAATTTTCTTTAAAAAAAAATGCTGATTAGTTGAGTTATGTAATTAACAGGACAGAAAAATGTGGAGAGCTAGAAGCTTTACGTATCCCAAAAGTTAAAATATAAAGCCATAACAGCAACTCCTTAATCTGCTCTTTGTGGTTGAAACTTTTACCACAAGTTGGAAAATATTTCACAGCAATTTCAAAGGAGAGGCCGTTGGCAGCGTAGTGGTGACATATTTGTCTCTAAAACCGAAGGTTGGTGGTTTGATTCCACTGGCATAGCCAGGAAAAAGGCGCTATCTACCTAAGTATATCTCATTTAATCAAAGCACCCGGCGTTTGCCTAAGAATTATATATCTCAGTTCCCTTCAAAAAGAGATATTTCCTTTCTTAATTCAATAGGCGTATTCTAACATAAAGTATCAACTATTATTAGCAATCGTGCCATCTAATCTAGATCATGGACTATTTATACGCAATTTAAAGCAAATATCAACCGTCTCAAATCAAATTTGTTTGAAAGTGGATTATGGATGCGTCGCATAAGATTGTTTTTCTCGATAATGAAATCGTAAAGATAGAGCAGGTTGAGAATATATGATTCAAATGAAAGACAATGTTTCTGAGGTTTAAGATAATCAATTATCTTATCGCAAATTTGACGGCTACGAAATAAAAAGTTTAGTGTTGTATAGCACTCTTCTCTTAAATTTATATTTAACATTTAAGAGTTGCTTATTTTTAGTTTTTTTTAATAAATCAAAAAATATGCAATCTTTTAACAAATGCCAAATAAGAAATTAGCAAATGTTTGTTCACAAAATAATTACCAAATTGTTTTTAAATAAGATAACAAAATAATTGTTCCAAAAAATGCCTACGAACACTATGAATGAATCAAGATCGTAACAAAATCACGGTTTCAGCAAATCTCTACGAACATTTTCTAGAGATAAATGAAGTACTTAAACTATTTCGAAAAAATTTGTACAAGTAATATTTTCAACTCTGGTCAGCTCAGTGAAAAAACGTTTTTATTTGAACGACTATTACAGAGCTTATACGACGCTAATACGTTTTATAATATTTTGCAAATTCTACAGCGCGTGACTAAATTTGTTCTTAATATTTAATTTTATTAACATCTTTTGAAATAAGAGATTTGAAAATATCACTCAATTTGTATTAAAATTAATATTTATCGTTATTAAAAAATCTTTACAAAACATAAATAGAATAAAATAGTATAGTAACTTTTTTTCCAGATTTTCGCAGAAGAAATATCATTAATGCAATTGATCTCTCTTGGAACAGCTAATAAAATGCAAATAATTTAGCTGATGTTATTTATAACAAGTAGACGAATTATTAGATTTAAAAGAAATACTTCGTTCACCAATGTATTCAAATAAAAAACCTTCGATATAAGAAAAAAATCGATTTCAGATTCTTCCAAATTGAACATCTCCAGCAGCAAAACAAATCAGCTACAAAACTATGAGATTGGGAATGATTTAGTTTACCTTGCAGTGTCATATCTGCAATACTTCGCATAAAAATATTCTCGAAATATTCTATTTTAAGTAAAGATATGCATTTTTGTTACTCTAAATAGTCAGAATGAATAAACGTACATGTCATACTTAATATAACCTCTGTCGATCACTTTGCCATTTCGAAACCATCTCTTCCACACGCCGTCGAGCATTTTGATATTTTTCACAAATCTTTAATATCCTTGACCCCTGTGGCGTACAGAGTATCAAAAGAGCATTTGAAAGAACTGACATCGCAAGATTTGTAACAAAAGTGAAAACGGTTTGCGTGTCTACCAGCTGGCGGTAGCGGTGGCATACAACAAACCATGACACGGAGCTGCCACAGCAGTTTATGGAGCTCACGTGTCAAGGGAAAAGCAAAAGAGGCACAAAGGCACAGAAAAAAAAAAAAACGTTGATGACGGGTTGCCCCTTGGTGGAAACATGAACAACGTAGGTGTTCATTTTTTGAAAGCAGTGGCGGCGGTGGTGGCAGTACCAGCACACACATACACTCTCAGAAAGCATGATAGGCATAAACAAACACAGATACATACATAAATTTATATATACAAATACATATGCACACATGCCGTCAGGAGCTTACATAAACCCGCCACGCCGAGTTGAACGCCATGCTCTGTTTTTCTGAAGGCAGCTGCCTCTAAGTTCGCTTTAATAATTTTTACGAGTCTTGTCATCTCTCTTCTGTTACCTTGCGTCGTGTTAATTGCCCACATTACCTGCCGCGGCGACGCCCATGGCAAGTATGCGCCTGTAATTATGCTGCATGAAACTGAATAGTACTTTCAGGTGGCGCAGACGGTATGGGTATTAAGTATTTAAGGGTTTGTAAAAAAAAAAATTGTTTTTTTATATAAGTGAAGTTTAAGCATTTGAGAAATGTTTCCTTCAATTGAAGAACGAACTTAAGCATCTAATGAGAGCTGGGTTAGCTGTGTCATCTGAGAATATTGCTATGAAGAAAAAGAGGGGGCCCATAATGCAACCTTGCTGGACTTCGTCGTCGATGGTATTATCATCGAACATGGTAGTACTTACAGAAAATACTCAGTTGAATTCAAGAATTCATCGTCTAGACTCTGTCGACTGCTGCCGAGTCATCCAGAAATATTGCAGTGACAATGTGTCTCCCTATACATTCCATACAAAGCAAAAATTATTTTATTTTCTTAAAGTATTTCAAGAAATTGTCATATCAATTGACTTTGGACCATTTTCTTTGAGTACAACTGTTGACGATTTGGAACAATTATCATTACTACAAAAAAGTTTCTTAACGCTTAAATATTTTTTATAATCTTATTTTGTAGTCGTGGTGGTGAAAATGGTAAAATCGTCATCATGTCATCACTTCAAAGGCGGAGCATGGGGATGACATTGTTAATAGCTGTTCGAAGGGAATAGGTACCTACAATGTATAGCCGTAGCCAAACAAAGAAGTGTTTATTTAATAGAGAATAGTTCAAGCAAATATTGTCTTTTCTAGCTATGCAAATGCTAGGTCGGCTTTTTCTAAGTGAATTCTGGTGGGCATCATACTTTGAAAACGTTTTATTTGAAATAAATAGAAACCCAAACTATCGTGTAAGTTGATTGAATCGCTGATGGGAAGCATTCATAAAAGACTTTGTTTTCAAAAAAATGTTGGCGTAAAAATTCACTTAATCAAAGTATACACTTTTGATTTTTAACTGCAAAAAGTTTTCAAGACAGTAACGATCGACGATGTGGGCCACCCTGACATAATAGTGGCCTACTCGTCTCCAAATCGGAAGGTCGCTGTTTTGATTATGCCTAGCAACTCTGTCAGTGGCATGGCTAGCAAATAGACGCTATTTACCCAGGAAAATCTCTATTAATAGAAGACACTGCCGTTCCGAATCGGTTATAAACTGTTGGACAGTTAGATAGAGATATACCATGCTCCTCTACCCTTGGAGCTACGACTATAGACTAAAAATTTTTTTTAGTTATTAATGATCGGCGTCTCAGTGGCTATATTTTATCATAAAAAATAAATGGTATAAATTTAGCAAATAAATCTTCAGCGAGTTTAAAATTTATAAATTTAGGAAATAAAAGCTCTTGGTAATCAAGTTCATCGCAAAGCTATATTCGAAAAAAACTATATTGTGAGACATTTACTTTAAAGTTTACTGCGGCTTAACGCTTGCCGTAGAGATTATAACTTTGGTTCTAAAACTCCCTTCGTTATGAAATTTCGTAAAATTTATATATACAAAACAAGTTTTACTGTGTTTATCCTTCACCTTAAGAAAAACTCCTAAGAAAAAAAAAACAATCCTCTCTTCTGTTGATTCCCATACAAAAAACTATCTTGTATCCATTTCAAGTCGTCTATCGTTGCTTATTTTCAAAATACTTTAAACAAAAATAAGATGATTTGTTATGTAAAACTTTATCACTTGATAAACTTTATCACTTAAATCTTTAATGCAATTATAATAGTCGACAAATTTTAAACTTTTTCCAGAGTTCGGATATATTTTTAATGTTTTTTTGATGTAGCGGTTGTGCGTATAAGCTGACAGAGGAAAAGTAACCTATCAAAACTACTCCTAAACATAAAAATCGATCTACTTAACGAAGAACTATACTCAAGAGCATGGTTCCAAAATTAAAAATATCACTATTTTTTTATGAGCTTCTTAAAAAATTGTTATTTTTTATAAGAAAAGTCTTGGACACTTAAAAAATGAGCTATTTTATATTTATGAATTTTATGAATTTTATGAATTTTATGAATTTTATGAATTTTATGAATTTTATGAATTTTATGAATTTTATGAATTTTATGAATTTTATGAATTTTATGAATTTTATGAATTTTATGAATTTCATGAATTTTATGAATTTTATGAATTTTATGAATTTTATGAATTTTATGAATTTTATGAATTTTATGAATTTTATGAATTTTATGAATTTTATGAATTTTATGAATTTTATGAATTTTATGAATTTTATGAATTTTATGAATTTTATGAATTTTATGAATTTTATGAATTTTATGAATTTTATGAATTTTATGAATTTTATGAATTTTATGAATTTTATGAATTTTATGAATTTTATGAATTTTATGAATTTTATGAATTTTATGAATTTTATGAATTTTATGAATTTTATGAATTCTTCACCATAGTCTAAGCTTTTATGTAAGAAGAGATCTATTTAGAATAATTATGTTGGCAGTCATTAGAAATTGAACCAGCAAACGCGGCGAAATAAGTTTTAAATTAAATCCTTAAGTGGAGTATAGTTAATAATATTAGGATGTGACTTAAGTACTTTTTTTATCACAATTCTAGCAAAAATGAACCAAAAACTAAATGTTCGTAATGATCCTGTCGTTTTATCACGTTAAAGTACTTTAAAACTGTAAAAAGTACACCAGCACTTTATTTACTCTTTATTTCTAGACATAAATTAATATTAATTACAATACTTTTCAAAAAACAATTTAAGGCAAATTCTGATAACTTATTGAACAGCAAGAGTTGAATATGCATAAAGAGCTGTACCAGCCATAGTATTAAGCAAGAACAACTCAGCTTTGATCCGATAACATTAGCCTAACAATACATGTTGTGACTCTAGAGATTTATGTCAGTCGACTAGTATTTATTAAAGGAACTGAATATCCTTTTAAATTTCTTAAGCATACATGATGAAATTTCCAATAAAAGGGCAAGGGTACAATACATTACGTATACGTAACGTAACCCTGCCTTTTAAATGCAACTATTTTCCCCTAAAAACTACGTGATAAAATTCTTGAAATAAATGCACAGGAACAATAAATAACGTATACGCCACGTAAACTTGTTAGACCCTTGTTTATAAAACCCAACCAGTTTCGCCTCTCTCAAAACCCCTTTCATACTCTCTACTCCTGCCAATTTATGCAGAAAATTCATTATGTTCGCTCATAATGTATTTTTTGGCAAAAAACTTTGTTGGCGCACAAAAGTATGCAGCATTTTAATTGCCTTGCACCGCACAATCCGCCAAAGAATATGCAAAACACTTAATGGCCATATTGGGGAAACGGAAATCAATGAAGTCAGCACTTTGTATGTTGTTTGCCTCAGGTGCCAAGTGTCAGGACCCAGTCCCAGTCCATGCTGTCTGCATGCGTCCTAATGAAATATTCATTATAATCGATAATTCCGCAAAAGGCACACAAAACGTTGCCAGCAGCAGCTTCAGCAGACAACGACAACTTCGAATACAAATCCAATGTGACGGCATAATAAGCAGCTGCCGCATTGGTCGCGCCACTCGGGTCGGGGCTCAAGCTCCAGTCAAGTTGTCTGCCAGCATATACACGCTCATGTTGGACGCCACAAAATAAAATTCCAATATTTTACACAAAATTTATATGCGTTGTGTTCCCTTTTATATGTTTTTAGGATTCGTATTTTTTTTTCTTTTTTTTTCGTTTCTCTTGTTGCCCATAAGCCACATAAATTGCCATGTTTTGCTTTGTGCTAGAATAAAAGTTGAACGGGTTCGGATTTTTCTTTTTTTTTTTTTTGCTTTTGAGGGCGGATTAACTATGCTGTAACATTGACCACGCAGAGATGACATTTTTTGAGAAGGGATATATTGGGTTTAGACAGGGGATAGTGCATAATTTACACATCGCAAGCCTAAGTCAAATTAATTCCAATCTGAGCCGCAAGGGAGCAAATAAATAAGTGTTATGTTGACCTAATTGGTAGAAACCAAAATTTTCGTTGCGCTGGGATTTGTCAAGAGCTCATTGTTTTGCGGCTGAAATGTGTGAAAATGGAAAAGTTATGTTGTTGAAAAAGACTCTAAAAATAAATTGAATATGCCGGAGTATATATGTTCTTTAAGCCGAAAAAATATGAACAAGAATGCTCTGAAGAAAGACAGTGTGTTTTGAAGGCACCAAAATGAGGCACACTTAAAAAAAAAAAAGTTGCAGTTGTAGTCTTGGAACAGTCCGTAGTGTCTGCTCTTGAATAGTCCGGTAATCCTCTTACTTAGTTGGATTGTTTAATATCTGCTCATTCCATCATTCAGCTCGTGTATTTAAAATAAAAAAGTCAAATAAGATTTTCTATACGTTTATATATGTAGCTGCGTTAAATTAAGCACAAACGCCTTGTAATCGGCAGGAGTATCATGTCAGTATCTTTTAGGCTTGCTGCACCTCAGTAGGAAGAATAAAGTAACTTACAATTGATTAAAATACTATTAATATTTAAATAAGTTAATAAGTGCTTTCTATCGGCGTAAAGATAAAACGCGTAAACTGCAGTAGATATTTTCTGTTTTTTTCTACAGAATCGTTATTTTGTCATAATTTAAAATAAACCCACAAAACTAGTTTATTTGTAAGGTTTTTAAGAACGCTGGGCTTTTGAACCCAGTGAAGCCCTTGGTATCACCTACGTAATTGCGTAATATTTTGAGTTCATATTCATATTCAACCTGTAAGTTCTTTGATATAGACCTAAAAAAAAGATGCTTTGAAACACTTAGAAAAGCTCTCTTCAAGTTTGGGTTAAGCGCCAAAGTGTTGGCGTCTTCTTAACATTTGAAGCGCTGGTGAGCACTTGCGATATGAAGACTTCAATTCTAGTTGATGCATGTCCGCATGAATGCTTCGAATTATTTTAATAGAATCAATTTTACAAGCAGTAAGTCATCTGCATTCGGGATTAATATTCCATAATCTTTAAGCAATTTTATGTTTCTTATTAAAAATACTTGCATATTGGTTTTTCCACTACAAGCATGTCTCTTTCAAGTCGAAAATGATTTTCCCCTTTCGGTGTTCCAAAGACACAGATCCTCTTGAATCTTTCGTTTTAAACAATCACCGCATATTTCACTTATCTTACCTTTAAGATTTTAAGTTAAAGCTGCATTTCGCATTAATATCACTTGACTCTGACCAATGGGTCACAAAATGTTTTATTAATTACATATTTATTATTTAAAAAAATAAAAACTATCTAATCAAAGATTACTTTGAAAAATGTCTTTCAATTGTCCCTATTTCTTGGTATTGTGCAGAGTTCGCTCATTGATTTTTCGATTTCTGCAGCCACTGTCCTGCGCCAGCTCATTTTTATTCTGCCGCTACCTCCGAAGCCTTGAGAATACGATTCCAGTACAGCGTGGGCGATTTCTTCGGAATTTTTGGGTAGGGTATGGACCCAAACATGCGTATTTGCGCTTCGCGGTTTCTTTTTAAACGGGCTTTTGGCCGCAAACTTTGCCACAGTCGTTGGTTCGATATAGTTCTGGTCCAACAGCCAAGCAACGATTAATAACACAATGTTTAAGTTTTAAAAACATTTCGTTCATCTAAAAGCAATTTGATAAAATTATATATGTCATCAATTTTACATTAATTATAACTAGAACGCGTCCAAGCACGCTCTATTTATATGCAGAGTCCAAGTCAATGCCACTTAAACATATGCAGCGTTTAATAATACCCAGCCACTTAGAATTTTATTGATACTATTTGGAAACTCATAGATATCTTTTAATTAATTAAATCATTGAAATTATACATAATCAGCAGTCGAGTGTTGATAGCAATAGAAGAATTTTCTAAAATACATAAATATTAGCTTTAAGAGGTTCTTTCTCTGTCCTATTGAGAATTTTTTAGATTGCAATTCTGCCCTGACTCTTTCCATTCGTTGGATTTGAAATTTTTTTACAACATTAAATTTTAAAGCAAAAAATTAATTTTAATTTATTAATTTATTATTATTTCATTTTAATAGTTGAAGCTAAACCATATTAAATACATTTTAAGCCCCATCATTCATGGAAATTCCAAAAAAATGTTACAAGCTTGAAACTACCTCAAACACAACTTAATTCACTCCTACACGAACTTGACTTGTGTCTAATGTAAAAAGTCCTCTAAAACTGATGTAATACCTTAGTGCTCCATATTGAACAATGGTATTAAAAGTTTTAAGCACAAAAGTTAGTTCTTTTCTTTACGCCCACACGGCGTATGCGTAATAAGCAGCTTCTGTCAGCCATGATTATTGAAAATATAAAGTTTGCTTTTAATGGCAACTTGTTTGTATTTGTTGTTGTTCTTGTTGTTGCTGCTGGTGTTGTTGCCTGTATTGGATATGGTCAAAAGTTTTGTGTTGAAGCCGTCACTTAACTTATATGGCCATTAAAAATTCTATTAAAAGTTATTTACAGCAACTTTGGGCCATTGAATGCGACCAATTTAGAGTGCGCATAAACGTATGCAACGAGGGTAGTTTAGTAAGTCTGCCGTTTAGAGCTTAACCCTTTTCGCATTAGCTGCGTAAGTTAGACATTAAGTGTAGAGTATGTAACTGCTCCAATTAGAAAGTCCAACCATTGAGAGACTACGAGAGTAAGTTAAATACCAACAAAGAACCGATTATCGATGTTGTATCGTTGTAAAACAAGCAGTTATTCTCAGTATTGCTGCTTGGTTTGCGATTTTTATTAACTAAATTATTTATTTATTCATTTAATAAAGATACTTAATTTGATAGAAGAATGCTGGCAGCTAAGGGGTTTGGATTCCAACACATATATTAACATAATAATAATATCACACCAATTAATAGTTCAGTTGTTTGGTACAGAAAGTTTTCGTTAAGAACTTAGTTTGCACAATGTAGGATTTGTAGGTCAGGTTTCCTGCTTTAGCTTAGATACAATTTACTAATACCGAGATAACATGGCCATGCTGCGTGCCATGCTTATAATCATTATATTTTGGTTAAATTCTCCAAATATTATTTGTGGAATGAATACCTTAACCTAGATAGCTACACTGCAAACTTTTAGTCTATTCTTTTCTTAGAGGAGTAATTCACTTAATCAAATTGAAATTCTATTATAATTAATTCTATTATTGAAATTGATAGAACGGAGATTTTTTGCTAATACGAAATTGCTAATCAGATGATCTGTGTCAACTTTTTTCACAATTCGTAGCGCTTGCAAATTAAGCCTTGAAAGTATGCTACATTATACATACAGAACTTGCTTGGATAGATGACGAAGTTAAAAGAAGGATGGCTAGATGGGGAGTTGAATTAATAATGATAATGAGATGAACATAAATAAATTTGAATTTTAAAATTTTATATAAAAATGAATATGTATATCTATAGATAAAGAAGAAGTGATAATGATGAGGAGATTGAGTTAGCTCTTCATATAGAAATTAAGGTAAGAAGATAAATGGATATTGATAAGTAATTAAAGGTCTAGAGATTAAGATAAAGGGATGAGAAGAGGTAAATGAAGGTCTGGAGATTAAGATAAAGGGATTAGGATAAGTAAATGAAGGTCTGGATATTAAGATAAAGGGATAAGAATAAGTCAATGAAGATCTAGAGATAAAGATAAAGAAATGTAGTCGACTAAATAATCACATGAAGACGAAGAGATAATCGTAAAAAGATTATTGAAAGGAGATGACTACTAAGAGAAAAAGAAAGAGAAAGGGAAAAGGAGACAAAGGTGTATCATTTTAAAAAGATAAAGGTGAAGAGTTGCAAATATAAAACAACAGCAATAAAGAGATGAAGAAGAAGCGATGAAGATGAAGCAATGCGCATGATAATGAAGATGAAGAGATGATGATGATGAATTGAAAATCAAAAATGATAATAAAGAGATGAAGTTGAAGAGATAAAAATTAAGTAATGAAGATGAAAATGATAAACATGAAGAGGTGAATATGAAAGCGGTGAATATGAAGCGATGATGTGCATGATAATGAAGAAGGGATGATGATGATGAATAGAAAATCAAAAATGATATTAAAGACTTAAAGATGAAGAGATAAAAATGAAGAAATAAAGGTGAAAATGATAAAGATAAAAAGTGAATATGAAAACGTTGAATATGAAGCAATGAAGATATGATAATGATGACTATAAAAATGGATGAGTATGAAAGGAAGATGATTACAAAGTTAAAGTAATAAAGATGAAACGATGATAGTGATAAGGATGAAGCGTAGAGTATGAATAGATGATGATTATTAAGATTAAGTAATGAAGACAATGTGATGAAGATGAAGAGATGATAATGATGAGGATGAAGCGATGTATATGAATAGATGATTATTAAAAAGATAAAGTGATAAAGATGAAGTGATGATAATGAAGAATATGAGGAGAGTATGAAGAAATTAATATGAAGATAAATTCATGTAGATAAAGACGCAAATAAAGAGATGAAAATGATCAGGAAGTTAAGATGAAAATAATTAAGTGGTTAAGATGAAAATGATGAAAAGATGAAGATGAAGACGCAGATAAAAATGATGTAGGTGAAGATTATAATGAAAAAAAAAAAAGATTATCATGATGAAGATGAAGCGACAGGTGCGCAGGTTTATATCTATCTTATTCATATGCCAGTTTGGTAGTATTAAGTTTTCCATTTATCATTACGGAGACGTTAAACAATCGAAAAACGCACGCAATTTATTCAAGATAGTTTGTTGTTGATCAAATTTAGTTCTAATTTTTGAGGATTCTTATCTAGAAAATATCTGCTCCACCGCAAACTAGACTTCTGTTATGGAGTGAGAGCTTTATAAATTAGTAGTGGATTGACCAGATGCCTTTTTTTCTTGGGGCTATTGAAAATTTGAAATCTTGCTGGAAATAACATAACATACATTAACATCTCAAACAACCCTCTCTTCAGGCATAAATGTGGCATATGTGTGTGGTCATGCGTGTTTACTTTAAGTTTCTGTACGTGTGCGTGTGTATTGGTGTGTGTGTGTATTGATGTGTGTGTGTCTGTGTGTGCAGCAAAACTCAAACAAAAGCAACAGACCAAAAGCCATTGTCTATACACGTTCATAAATAAGAAATGCAACGCTCTTCGGCACTT
Source organism: Chymomyza procnemis (assembly GCA_035046065.1). Taxonomy (NCBI): domain Eukaryota; kingdom Metazoa; phylum Arthropoda; class Insecta; order Diptera; family Drosophilidae; genus Chymomyza; species Chymomyza procnemis. The sequence goes on from JAWNOJ010000024.1 coordinate 13,492,805, forward strand.
GTTTGCCCCCCTCTGCCCAGGGCTTTATGTCATTTCGCTTTGCCCAGTGACAATAAATTTGCATATATAACAACAATGGCTACACTTCCGCTAGGTGGCAGCCATGTTGGCCATGTTAGCTTCATGTCTGGCAAAGGAAGGCAGGAAGCCAAGTCAGTTTATATGCAGATGAGCATAATTGATTTCAAATTGAGCGCGCGCTTCGCTTCAAACAAGGCAGCCGAAAGCCTAAAGGATGAGGGGCACTTGGCACTTACTCTAGTCATTGTTTTCTATGGACTTTGAAGAGTTTAACGTTATAAGCATTGGTCGATAGCGCACGTCTAAGGGGTTAACGTTGGGGAGGAGGCACAGCGTAGCTACTGAATACAACTGCATACACACTCATTTAACACTTGAGTTCGTGCAACGAGCTTTTTTTTTGCTGCATCAGCGAGAGCTGGCAACGATAACATCACAGATAACGATGCACATATCTATGTGGCAGCTTTGGCTCACTGGCTAGCTGGGTTACGTACTGGCTGGAAACATTTTAAGTGGAGCAAGGACAACGACGACAGCAGCAGCAAAACTTCAAAAAAAAAAATGGAATACAAAAAGTGTGGGAGCGAGACAATTAGATTGCTCAAACTTGTGCACACAGTAGGAAGTCGTTATGACGAACATCTTTACAGTTTATAAGATATATGCTTGAAGTCGGAGTGCCCTCCAGTATTGGGCTCAAATACTCTAGGGAAAAAAGACTGAATTTGCAAATGCAAATCCGTTGTAAGTTTAAAAGCAAAATTTTCCATCGTTGGAGGCTTCATTCGTAGGAACTAATATAATATTCTTACTATAAAGATTGCTGTGTATTAGCGATAACCCTTTTTCCATCCATCTGTTCGTATCCCAAAATACTTCATTACTTTCTAAAGAATTTAAAGAATATATTTTATTTGTTAGTTGACTTTCATAAAAATTGATATTTTAGTTTTAGCCCTACTATATGATATGATAATCCTAAAAAGCAAATCTATCATGGTTAAGGCTTCATTACATTTCATTCATTTCCACAGCGATGAATGACTTGTTTGATAATGAAAATATTTATCTTTCACGTCTAGCAGCGCCAGCAAATACCATAAATTATAAATGGGTTATACAATACGGTCGGCACACAAACGAAACGAAAAACAATAAAAAATATGCTGCAAACTCAGGCGCGGTTCTTGTTAGAATTTTTGGCAGGAAAAGCAAGTAATTTACTTTTTCAATAACACTTACTCATGTTGATACTTTTTCGGCTTACAATATTTATAGATGGATTCAATTATTCACTCCAGCAGTATATTTATTAGTACACAACTTAAGGCAAAAAAAAAAGAATATCTCAAAAGAAGAATGGAACGAGAATTACATTTCAAATATTCTATTTTTCGTCCTTTTCCAATTTACATCCCATATATCGTTCATTTCTCAACACTGGCTTATTTTTAAAGGTAGATCTGCTTTGCTCTTACGTGTATCCAAGATGATAACCATTTTATTCGAAAATATGCTCCTCTATTGCTAACAAAAAAACCCTGAAACAATTACCAGACAATAATATTGTTAGAATAAAACTTTTTGTAGATGTTTCACTGTACAACGCTGCACATGAGCAGCAAAAACTATGACAGCTTACCTACAGCTGTTGTTTTCATCAGGCTTCCGCAGCTGTCGACTCTCAATAAGCCTGCAGTTTCCATTGACTTTTGACTAAAAATGTTGTCCTGGCTTTTAGCTGAACAGTGCAGCATAAGTCCTTATGCGCCTGGCAACAACAACATGCTACCTTCATTTGTGCTGATTATGACAAGTCAAGGAAAATGCACTGGCAGGCTCTTGCCATGCAACGGGCAAATCTCAATGGAGTCCCTTTCATATTGCCATCAGTAAATGGCCAACACATGCACATAGGCACAAAATGCGAGGGTTGACTCTTCTATTTACGTTATAGAAGTTTAACAACAATTTTGAAAACTTTATTATTTAGTTTCGATGCGTAATCCTTCTTGTACAGTCGTCCACGCTTGCATTTTGTCACCTAAAGCAAACAATATGAAGAATTCAGTTGTTCTCACTTTTTTTTCAGATGGCTTAAAGGTCTCGTCTACTAGTCATTGGCTTAAATAGCAAAAATTTCTTGGGGCTACGAAACTATTCAATATTAAACGTGTTGGCTAACTTTTTTCTTTGAATTTTTGAAACTTTCATATGGCTTTGTGTGAAATATGGTCCATTATATCTTACAACTTAGGTATCATACAAAAATCGGAAACAGTTTTCCAGCAATAAATTTCGATCCTTTTAGAATAAATAGGTTAAACTGCATCATTCTAAAAAAATTGTATTTTCAGAATACATATAGAAAAACCAGAAATTTGATAACTTGAAGACAATGGTTAAAGCATTGAGGTTTAGGGGATAGTAAGCTATTTGCCATATGACTGCATTTTCAGAATATGCACGGAAACATTTGTTGAACTGGAAATAGCCTGTAATTCTCTTCATACATTTTTTTTTTCAATCGCAATAATCTGATATTGCTTCCGACAGAAGGTGGCAGAATACGACGAACTGCAAAACCGCCCGTATCATGTGTGAGAAAACCGACCTGAAGCTTGCCAAGCACATTCTGCCACTTCCTAGGAAAGACTTGCAGGCTTATGTTGGCAGTCCATGCCAAAAGGCTGGGCATCACTGATGACGATGCATGCCGGAAGTACAGGAAGCCAGGAGTCAAAGAAACTCTGGAACACCTTCTATGCAACTGACATGCCCTCTGTACCTCCAGAGCTAGATTTCTAGGGAGACCAACGTTTGATTCGCTTGCAGAGGCAGCTCGAAAGCCAGACTCTGTTAGCTTTCGCGAAACACAAGCGTATATTGGACTACGTATCCATGACCATAACACTCTACTTTGTTTGGCCATCACAACCCGTTATCGGGTTACAGCCGACCTTACTAGCTCTCGCCAGGCGCCCCTGCTTTGCGCGCGCCTTCTCCAGTTGGTCACTCCAAGTGAAGATAGGTCCTCCTACACTTGGTTTTTCCATCTGAGCCTAGTTTGTCCCCTTCGTCTTCCATCGTTAAGTTTCTTCTTTTCTGGAGCATCTTCGTTCATACGAACGACATAGCAGAGCGAACGCATACGTTGTGCCCTAATACGCTGGATGACATCTATGTCTCATACAGCTCATGGTTCGTTCGGATACGCACAAACCACAAGGGACCGAAGATTTTGTAAAGAATTTTTCTGTCGCACACTCCAAGAGCGGCTGCATCCGTCCACGAAACAGCCCATGCTTCAACGCTATAACATATACCAGCATGGGCAGGATGAGCGTCTTGTTGAGCGTTAATTTTGTCTATCGAAAGATGTCTCGGCTACACATTTGCTTACTGTGACCTAAGTAACATCTACTGGCAAGGTCGATTCTTTGTCTAATAGCCAGGCTGATGTTATTATCGGTGTTGACTGCAGTGCCAAGTATAGCCGTTCGTTACCACATCGGAACCCAGACGCCGTGCAACCCTGATTGTAGACAGCAAATACTTTGTCTTGGCCTCGTTAACCGCAAAACCCAGCAGACCATGACTCATGGCCGACAAGCTCCGGTTCCATTAAGGATCATACTGATCTATGTGAGGAACCCGTAAAAAAGATTTATTAGGCGATTTATCGGCTTCTAAGACAGTTATGTGATTTTATGTTAAAAGTACTAAACAATCAATAAGATAATTGTCGCCTACCACTCCGTATACAATTTTTTTTTAAACAAAACCTTTTAATAAAATGAATATAGAATAATTGCTGGTTCTGACTATGGAATTAAAAGGATCTTTTGCGCTTCCCCCACAAAATTACACACAAACGACTTATTGTCGGCGTTATCGCTATTATTGAGGATTTATTTCATTAGTAGATTTGGGGACACAGACATACAATTACGTCGAGCATTTTAGCATTTTACCTTTCCAAGAGTGTACTCAGATAAACAACAGTGTGCTTCCAAGAGGAGTACATCAAGCTCCCAAAGCTATGCTAAGAGTTTTGCACTGACAGCTCACAAGTTAGGCAGCAATTGCCAGAAAACATTGCAACCCCATTGGGAACAGATTTAAACATAAGAAATAGAAAAGCATAACAAAATGATCTCATCTTAAATTTTGAAAATCTTAGCGAAAGATTCCTATTTTTTGACCAACTTGTTTTAAAATTTCCATCATTCAGCTGCTCATATTGCCATATCCACCCTCGCACCACACGGCATGGCATGTGTTAATTGCCTGGGTGTGACATAAACCACAAAATGCAATAACTGTAGCGTACCACCTACTACGTTCGGTGGCCCCAACACAAAATCCATACGATTTAATTTTATGTTGGCAACGTTCTTGTCTCTTGCATCCAATACGGACGCCAAGCCAACGGGACTGGCAACGTGGAAGAACAACTGCAAAAGTAACGTTAGCCGTAACGGCGCAATGCCAACGGTGGGTACCTTTTGTCAGATGTTATCAAGAGCAACAAATCGTGCATAATTAAAAATGACGTGGAGTTGATGGGTTCGGGGAGTCCAGTCCGTACGGCTCAGCTGTGTGCCACACATCATATCATATAAACTGACATTTAGTACTTGTGTGTGTGTGTGTGGGTGTGTGTGGCTCTCATATTAAATTACAAAGCTCCCTGCGCTCGCACCATCATCCGTAACTTTGAGTTATTAATTTATGTGACACACTTTATATGGCATATACATTATTATCTATTATGCATTTTTATTATTCCAGTGTACGGCCAACTGCCGTGGCTGCGCATCCCACACAATTTTCAAACGCTACGCCACGCAACGGTGATGTGGTACACATCCCGTACCGGGCAATGCAACAACCCCAACGTTATATACCGTCTGTATCTGATCTATATGGCACGGACGAGATAGAACTGCTGCTGGACGAGATACGTGAACTGGAGCTGGAACCGGTCTGCTGTCAGCTGGAAGATGAGCAGGACTTTGAAATAGCTGGCAGCAGGGCCGGTGAGCTATCGCTATCGCTTGAGTCACCATTGGGTACATGCACCTCATGGGACTCACACGCCAACTATAAACAGCGCAGCGGTCATACACCGCTGCCATGGGGCGTTGCCCTACACTGTGATCCGCAACACTTGAAATCGCCTACAGGGATTGTGCGCATACTATTGGTGGTAAGTGGCATTAGCATTATCCTTAATCTTTGGGCTTATTTACATGGCTATTACTTATTTAATGCAGTTATCCTCGGCCGCTTGTCTGGCCTGCGAATGCTCCGCGGGCACTGTGCAAGTGGGCCTGTTTCTACTGCCACTTATTGGACGCCTTAGGCTAATGGTCTTCTGTGCGCTCTTCTCATTACTCATCACATGTCTTATGCTGTTTCTGGATGTGTCGCACATAGCGCTCATGTTTCCATTCAATTGGACAAAAGTGGTGGGTGTTTATTTACTTAAATGAGCCGAAAGCTTCAATTTGTGCGGTCTTGAGTTTGAAACCAGTGGTAGTCTACCATATTTTTTTGCTAATTTGGCCTAGTTAAGTTAAGAAAAGCGGAATCAGCGTTTTATTTTGAATTTGTATTTCAGTTTTGCTTAATTGATGGAAGATTCAATTTCCAGACCACATGTGATGGTTGTAGTCCGTAATGACAGCTGGAGAATTGATGGAAAAAATTTATGAATTTCATTTCTAATTTTTATGAATATCTTTTCAAGACTTTTATTGAATGACCCTGCTGTAAGTTAAAATACAGAGTAGTATCCCCTTTTTTTTGCAAGAACTTGTCTGCTGTCAACTCTTTCATTCCCAATAGTTCTTGACAACACTTTCCTCAAAGTTCTGGTCTGCAAGAGACCTTTACTGACCAGATTTGGGACCTTCATTGTGCTGTCCAACTCCTTACAATTCATTGGTAGCACTGAAGGTAACTGAAGGTGACACAAAGCGGATATTGACGCTGGGTTGGAAAAGGCCATGTCCGCCTCTGCCCAACTATGATTCATTTTGAATAAAATAATAAAACTATCGATCTATCGATCTATCGGCGATGCAATATCCAATCGATACCCAACATTATCCAAAGTTGTTTGTGAGCTAGACCCTTTTAAAAGTTCACATAAAGCGTATCAACCAACACCCTCTCGTGTGGCGGCACATAAGAATACGCTGCAGAATTCCAGGAAAGAATACAACTTTGTGAAAATTTTCGAATAAAATGACATAATTGGACCAAACCTTCCATAATTCTGCTGCGAGATATAGTTAATATGGATGAAAATTGTTATTTATAAGCTCATTGTTAATTGGGCGAATACTTAATATATGACAACCCAACATAGTAAGTTCTATATGCGATGCAATGTCAAATTATCTGTTGTCAAACATCACCCTCATAGTTAGTTGGGCAGCCCGTGATATAAGCTTAGCTTAAACTTTATCGACAAGCCCTAGTGTGGAACAGAAGATAAAGACACCCGAGAACAAATTACGAATATGTTCGAACGAATTGAAGCTAGGCAAGGAGCCCACCAAAATAATGAAGCATAGAAAAGGGGAAACTATTATAGCAGTTACTAAGTTGACACAAACAGAATGATGAGTATCGAATCTTATCCTCAAGGTTAAACAAATAGAAAGGCTGAATTCTGTTATTAGCAACAAACTTCTGAGCTGGGAGCACCTTACCGAACGAAAGATGGCATATTATCGCTTGATTAGTTATATCTTTAAGAAAGCTTTTGTGAAATTGTTAGAAAGTATCAAAAATAAGTAATACTGCTGGTACTTTGGATGCCTATTACAATCCGTTATCGTTTTAAAGTCGACCTCAATAGCACTCACCAAGCTACCTACTTTGCTGCGGGTAAATGGAAATTAAAGAATTCTTTTTGTTGGAAATCCAGTCTACATGCAATACCTCATATAAATACATATATAACTTTGAAGTTGTCCAAACAGTTTAAGTATCTTGGCTCATGCATAATTACCTCCGCGGAATGGCTGAGTGCTAACAGTTAAAGCATTAAATCTTATGAAATCTGTCAAAAGTTCTACTAAAAATAATGATATGACGAAGCTTAATCGAACATAGGCATAGACGTCCTAGAAAGGACAGTGCAAAAACCTTTAAGAAAAAATTATCACCAACGAAGAGTTACGTGAAAGATGTAACTCTATATGCTTACGTCAGATTAGCAAGACTTAGATGAAGAGTATAGGTAGCGGAAACGCGAAAACTAATTTCAAAACAAAATCTTTCTTTAAGCAAATGTCGGAAGAGTAGTTAGGAGAGTAGTGGCCAAATGGCGTAAAATATGACTTACAAAAATGTAGCACTGTAAACTGGAAGCATACTACAAGGAATCGAGAATTTTGAAGAATGGATATTGCTGAGCTGTAGCATTAAAGTTGATAATGTCGAGCCGTAAATATAGCAAAACTGTATAGTGTGAAATACTTCACACTTCCAAGCTCCCATTAAAGGCTTTAAAAAGTTTTAACTGAAAATTAAGTAATTTACTTCCATAACATGTACGATGCAGGCCCCCTACCATATATTAGTTAGCTATACTTGGTTCCTTGCTCAAGCCCCTAAGTACTAAAAGTGTTTACCTTTGCATAACTAACTCATTAAATTTTTAATAGAATACGTGGATGTACCTGAGCATTGGTTTAATATTTATTTTGAGCTCCACGCTGCTAGTTCACATGGTGCTATATGCCATTGAGTATGCCTGGGTATCCAAGCACTCCAAGGACACGCTGCTAGCCACGGGCGTAAGTTACTAGGCAAACAAAAACACTGAAAGTGCGCCAATTAGTTATTTCTAATCCAACAGATCATAGGTTATATATGCGCCTTGGAGGCACTGATATTATCGGGCATAGCCAGCTGGCCTTGGACTCAGTATCGTCAGGTGCCCGATGATGCCAGCGAATTGTTCATCGAGGATCAAGAGATGACACCAATGAGTCCGCTGAACAGTGCAGATATGCAACCGGGTAACAGTCATGCGCCCTATCACAATGGCAATGCAGCGTCGCTCGATGCCTATAACCAACAACAACAACAACAATCGTCCTATAATCAAAAGCCTTATATACCTGGTAAGTGGCAAAAGAACGAGTTTGATCAACCGAAGCTAATTGAGTTGTTCTGTTGCAGCCAAACGACCCAATGAGCTTAACAATCAGCGTGCAACGTTGGGTCACACACAAACCGCGCGTAATAAACCAAATCAGCGTTATCGCGAGGGCTATCACTACCAACCGGTTGCATCAACGTCCCGCCAGAGTCCCACATTCGTCCTAGGCGATGATCAGGGTGCCGGTCCATCCACATCCCGTTCCAATGATAATTCTAGTGCGTGATAGTTTTTAATCCTCAAAAAAAAAAAACGAAATTTATATAGAGAGAGCAACAGAACAAGTAACAAAATTAATAATTAAAAACAAATTGTCCACAAAAATTAAAAACTATAAAAATAAAAATTAAAAACACAAACAAGAAATTCACAAAACAAAACAAGTTAAGGCATTGCATTTGGTGTAAAATATATAAAAAAATTAAAAAAAAAAAACAAATTGTTGAATAGTTAATGACGGCAAAACTCAAGCCAAACTTGAGCAAAACCAAAAAATATATAAAATAAATTTATAAAAAAAAATAAAATTGCAGCAAACAATAATAAATTTAATATTTGTGTGTGTGTATTGTCTGTAAAAGAACAAAAAATTACAAGCAGCAAAGAACTTAAAGAATTTAAATGGAAAACCTTTGACAAAGCAAGAAGAAGCAAACAAAATCTAAACAGCTGAAGCTGAGAATTAGACGCCTAGCACTTGAAACTTGAACTAACATTTTGTTAGTTATATAAAATTTGATGTTAGTCAAAAAAAAAATAAGAAATAAAAAATAAAAAACGAGAGACAACTTATAAAGAGTTACTAAATTTTGGAAAATTGGCTTAAAGTGTATGCCAAAAACACAACTAATACGAAGTTAAAAACAAAATAGAAATGAAACTATTATAAACAAAATAAAATTTTTGGAAAATTGCATGCAAAATTCGTCAAGCAGAAAATGAATCACAATTAAAATGAAAAACAAAAAAAGAACAGAAACAAATTATGTGGCATAGATGACCATGGAAATGGAAGTCAAATTGTTATAAACGTAGTTTTGCTTATTTTTTAATAAAAACAATAATTAAAAAAAGAAGAAACTTTACGAAATCAAAGTCGAAGTCGTTCTAACTAAAGGGTGTATTTTTGGGTACTTCAATTTGCTGCGAAAAGAAAAAAGAAATTTGCAGTCTCAATTTTTCTTAAGCGCGTCATCATCAGTTCATCCGCCAGCATCAACCGCCAAATACAAGCAAATTTTTTCTAATTCCTAAAAACCGAAATTTTTAAGTTCTAAGTTCTAAGTTTTCTACTTTTCTCGGCTGAAACAAAATCGAAAAACGCACAACAGTGTTAAATTGCAGCTTTTCGGAAACCAATTTGCAGATTACACGATTTGCAAAGAATGGAAATTGTGATATGATTTCCACTTGATTTTGCTTGAAACAAAATTTATCGTCTGTTTGGGTGTGTTTTTGTTTGTTTTGGTAGAAGATCTTATGTAAGCGCCAAACCTTGCTCTTTATTTAATCTTCATTGACTACTAAGATATTTCCAAATTTTTTTCAGTAGATACCTTCCTCTATATTTTGCTTGAAGAACCTACTTTTAAGGCGTCTTCTGCGTCATTTCGGCAAAATTGTTCCAATTTGCACCAATCATACGCTCGTGTTGCGATACTGTTGGTCACACTAAGTGAAGTTAGGTTCTTTTTTAACTTGGCTCATCAATATTTAGTCTTGGTCATGCCCTTCGTTTTGCTTCGTCGACTTTCGCAACACATTCCTTCTCTTCATCCATTCGAACGACATGGTCAAGTCATAGTAGAACTCACAAAGCTCCTGATTCATGCGTACCAAACGCGATCTTAAGCTAAGTTTCAGTAGCTATTTTTTCGATAATATTTTGCATTATCTGTCAAAAGATTTTTTTCTTTTTTCTACTTTCTGCAAAAGTAATACATCTCCTTTCAAAGTTTCCACATTTTAAGTAAAAATCTTGAACTTTCTAAAGAACGTTTAACTTTTGGAAGTTTAATTATTGACAGCAACCAATATTTGCTGCACGTTCTTTGTCAGGTGGTACAAGATTTTTACAACAATTTTGAAAAAATGTTCTAAAATACCGCATTATCGGCCAAACGATTGTCTTAAATATTTTCAATTTTCATCAGAAAAAAAGCATCACTCAAGGTTTTAGCTAAAAATATTTCGCTTTCTGTCGAACATTAAACTTTCCAATAAAAATTCGATTTTCAAAAAGAGCTTCGAAACAATTAATATTGTGATAGATTTGCCCTCCGACCTGTAGTTCTATTGTGCTGCTTCAATACAATTCATGGAACACAATCTGCGGAAGGCCTAAGGCAAGCTGTGGAAGATCTTTCCTTAAAGAACTCACACAGGCAAACACAACATGGAAATGAGCTAAACAGTCAGCGCAAAACGGGGCTCGTTGGAAGGCACGACTAGAGACCCTAAGTTACCAAGCGGAATAGCAAAGAAAAAATAAAAATTTTGTGGATTGATTAAATATTGGGAATTTTTTACTATGTCAGCTTTACGAAAGAGTGGAAAAGAAGTGGATACATTTTTGAACCGCTAAGTTTTACGATATTAGCCAAAAACTTTCTTCAGCAAAAAGTTATATATTGTATTTTACGAAATTGAATTATTTGCTTGTGATTTCTTCCCACCGATTTTTGCTTTATTTACTTTTTTCCCCCACATTTTGTGCAATTTTAATTTGGCACATCGCTTGGGTGCAAGTCACAATAAGGAGACAGTTGGACTAACAACTTAACTACAATTGTTTATATCTGAAGAATTAACAAAATATAATACATTTTGAAGCAAAAATCATTTCATCGCATTTGTAAAATCAGAGCTATTGATATAGTCAATCAATTTGCACCAAATTTGATTCAGTTTAATATATTTACCAGTTCCATATTCGCCGTTTTCTGATATATAGATCTTCTTTCATATATAGAATATAGATACAATCCTGCATCATTCCAAAAAGTCAAAATCCCTTTCGTAAAGTGCAACTAAGATTTTCTCGTTAATTAAGCACCCAGCGATTATCGGAGCAAACTATTTCAAACCGGAACATATGCCACGTATTTCAAGTGCTAAAATATGGCTGAATTTGTGCAAAATTTGGTGCTTTCGTTGCAATTTGTGCTTTTGAGCTTTTAAATCCGTCTGATATTTATATAAAAAAAATACTCCAATTACAAATCGTTTAGCTTACACTTTCAGTTAATTTAATACAACTTCCAAGTAATTTTCAAAAATTCTTAAATGCATAGATTGAAAAAACATTGCATGTGTATTGCTTAAAAACTCCCGCTCTATTTCAGTCCCAAATCCTTTTCGATTGTATGCGAGCAAACTGCCATCATCTGATTGCGCACGCGCTGAAAATTGCTAACAGCCGTGGGTTTGGCTTCGGGCCAAGCCGCCAAATCGCGATAAATGGGACGACAGAATTTCATGCGGAAATTGGAATTGGCAAAGTCAATAAGTTCCGGCAAGCGATTCAGCAGACGTGCGCGTATAATCAAACGATTTAGACGGAAACGCACTTCGGCATTTTTGGATTGCTGCAAATTGTAAGTTTTTTCCAGCAAGTCGATCTTCTTTTCATTCAAATCAACAATATCCTTGCATTCTATAAGCTTGCCCAGAAAATCCATCAGCTGATGTATGGATATCTTTTGTTTAATTACTGCATTGTTTGCCAGCTCTTCCACGCTCTTTGTGCTCCACAGCTCTGCTAGCTGCTTGGAAACATTGGCCAAGGATTCATCGAATCTGTGAAAGAGTTATAAAAAGTCAACATAACTGCTAAGTATTTATTTTCAAGGCACCCACTTTGGTATGATGGGCGGCATGCCCTCACTGCTGAGCCACAAATCCCAGTCCACTACACTCAGCTTATCCTTGTGCTCTGTATCCTTAAAGTAGTCATATAAGGCGCTCTTAAAATCATCGGTTACCACAGACTTGTAGGCATATTTCTTTAAATAATCGCGCAAAAAGGGCTCAAAAACGCTGGGTCCGCCCAGCAAGTCTTCCAAATAACGCAGAAAAGTGGAACCCTTGATATAAGGCACTGAGGAGAAGGCATCGTCCGGTCCGCAGTTGGATAAGTCCACAACTAGTTTGGACAGTTCAGGTGTGTTGCATAATTGTGTGCGCAGCTAAAATGACAGAAGTCTTTAGGCATTTGTATGCCAATTGCTTTATGGGCTACCTACACATTCCTGCAGATCCGTCAAATTGCTTAGCATTTTAAAGTCCAGCTCCTTTTGTCCTTCCATGCGGCCCACAATTTTTGATTCCACAAACACAGTAAAACCTTCATTTAGCCAAAAGTGTTCAAAGTTCTTGTTTGTTACCAAATTGCCAGTCCAGCTGTGCGCAATTTCATGTGCCACCACATCGGCCAGCGATTTATCGCCTGCCAGCAGCGTGGGCGTTACAAAAGTCAGACAGGGATTTTCCATGCCACCAAAAGGAAATGAAGGTGGCATCACTAACAAATCATACTGCTTCCAAACATAGGGGCCACATAAATCAGAGGCATGCTGCAGCATTTTAGATGTCTCCGAGAACTCCTCAGCGCAAGCGTCCACAATAGACTCCTCCGCCCAGACATTAGATATAGAGCTTAGCGGACGTGAGACCAACTTGCCCAGGGCAATGGCCAGCAAATATGCGGGTATGGGCACATCTTGCTTGAAATAAGTTTTGCCCGACTCCTTTTTGGCTATAATAGCGCTCATGAGCGCTGTGAGCTCCTGCGGATGCTCAATGACAGCCTCATAAGTGAACTTGACAGCAGGAGTATCCTGACATGGCATGACAGAGCGCGCATGTATAGCCTGACATTGCGAGAACATATAGGGATGCTTTTTGCCCAACGTCTGCTCGGGCGTTAGCCACTGCAAGCCACTGGCATTGCTGGCCGTCTCGTAATCAATGCGCACGCTCAAACTACGTCAAAGATACGGGTGACATTATTTACAAGTGTGCCATAAAGATTAGCTGCGAACTTATCGTTGCGTCGCTACTTACTCGCCCTTGGCAGTGCCGCTTGGCAACTCCAGCGTTAGCTTCTGGCCAATGTCTTCCACTGCATCGCTGACAAAATAGTTCACAGGCAGCTCGGCGCCACCGGCAAGCAGACTGGCTTTGGTTATGTGCAGATCTCTGACATCCAGCAGCTGCAAGTATGTTTGGGTTAGGGCTATGTACTTCAATGAAGCTGCGGCTACCTACAATTTTCTCCAAGTTATTGGCCAGCACATCAAAGCGATGCACAACGCTGCCACGCAGCTTGGTGGCAGCAAAGTCCACCTGCCAGTTGAGCGCGCTGTGCTTGGTGGTTATCAAAGCCGGCTCGGCATAGGAGCTAGGATCAACGGTGCCCAAACGACCCATACTGCGTTTTTGTTGCGTGTAGATAGGTAAAACTTGCGTGTGAACGTACTGCGACGAACTGCTCAAGGCGCGTTTTGAAACTGCAAGAGAAAGCAGGCAAAAGTTTAAGTCAAACACACGAGCAGCTTATCGAAATATGATTTATCAAGAGCGCAGTTAATCGCGAGCGATAAGAGATAAGAACAAGTTGCCGGCATTTACGAAAAATAAATAATAAATTTTAAAACAGTTGTTTGGCATGAACGGAGAATGCTTGGCGATGACTTGCGGCGCAGAAGATGAGATCACAAAAAATCAAATAAGCAAGATCTGTGGGCGTTGCACTGCTGGCCTGCAAAGCAACAAACTTTATTTGAATGTATGCGCCGTGTTGCAATTAATGCAGCAGATGTTTTGGCTTTTTGAGTTGAGGTTAACTATTGTTGCGAGTTTTGCGAGCTACCTAAATTTAATGCAGTTGATTTGAATTAATTTAATTGTTCTTTCTGTGTTAATTTAGCGCAACGATAAGTTTATGTTAAGTGTGTTAACATACCGATTGGCGGTGACTGTAAGTTAACAGAGAAATGTAATCGATTCATATCGATGTTAGTTTGTGCAACTGGTTGTCTCTGTCGCACCAGCTGCGCTCGTCGAAATGCCGCGAAAGTTTAAATTTAAAATTCATTTATCTCAGCAAATTTTTAACGTTTCTTGATTCTTAGAGTTGTAAATTAGATGCTTTTGTGAACAATAAGCGTGCTGAAAGTTAGTTGGCAGCCATATTATTAGTATCGGGTGCGGTGGCCTTATTGTACGACTGATTAAAGAAATTGATTTAAAATTGTTCGGCAGCTTAGTTCTTTCTATCTACACTGTCGTGTGTGGTAATCATTTAGTAGATTTTCAATGTGCACGCTGGTAATTCTCAAAAGACAAAATAGTAAGCAAGCAAGAAGGCAATTTGAAGGCAGGATGCTTACGGAGATACCAGAATTACAAAAGTTAAATACACAAAGTTAAGCAAATGAAACTGTGATTGTGGTGGGTGCTTGTAAAGGAAGCTGTGTAAAAAGTTTGAATTCTTAATGCTAAAAATGATTATTTATTTTGAGATATAACCATTTTTTTTTTATGGAAAATGTAAGAATATTGTTAAGCCAACAAGCTTTTTTGTTAGCTGTTATTAACACACAAGTTTGGTTTTAATAATTATATTATAAATAATGTTTATTTCTATAAGTAGAATTGTTGAATTGACTCAAGCAATGCGCATCGAGAACTTGAACGTTGACTCAACTGGACGCATCGGGTGTGCATTGAGAATTAATTTTGCTTTGAGCAACAAAGAGCGCCGATAGTGGCGGCGCTTAGCTTACGATGCAGCGACAACTCCAAAGCGACAAAGAGCGTAAGCCGTGCAAGAATGAGTTGTGATAACAACTTCTCTTGGCATGTCATATGCTCTTATTATTGTTTTGATGGGACGCTATTGTTGTTGCGCTACATTCAGTTCATTACTGAACAAATATTAAATTGAAGTAGGCACCTCAGACTAAATATAGAAAGCATGATTCCATATTAATTTTGAAATGTAATCTCAAATTGCTTAGAAAGTTCAAGAACAGGCCTACAACCTAAATGAATAAAGCAAGCAGGGCCTAGCATTACTTCATTACACAAAAAAGCAAGACAAAACTTAAATTGTTAATATTAACAACAGATTCTGCAGTATATATAAAATTACGAACCGACTTGGTTTGAGCTACGGTCTTCTATATGTCTCTTGACTTCAAAGACAGCAAGCGACACAAACATACATGTGCTCCATTATTCCGTATTTGAAATGAAATCGTTGACAACAACAATACACCTGCCAGCACAGACTTAGCACTTACACAACTTCAAAAACAGTTTTAACACTTACAGAAACTAAACATTGTTTGTTTTAAAAAGTGTATTTGCTTATAAGAATAACAACAGGGAGTGCCTGCCCTTAACGCAATACATAATCCTTGGGATAGTCCATAATTGCAGGGAAATTCTCCAGCGTTTCCTTATCAATATGATCAAGTCGCTGTGGCACTGGTCGCGGTGTGCGTATTTGATTTGTAACATTGCCCAATATATCCTCTGGCACATTATCATCGGCAAAAAGATGTAAACGCTGCATGGTATATCTACGCTGCAGATTGCCTGTCATTGCATTATAAACAGCTTTCTTCATGACCAATGTGGGATCCTTGCTGTGCAGCTCCCAGGCTAGCGTCCATGAAGCGCCACCCGGATAGCCAGTGTGATGAAAGTAAACACGCTTAATCCACTCATCGCCGGGTAAGGCAATTTCTTTGGTATTGATAAGCACCACATGGTCACCGCAGTCATCTGTAAGAATGCATTTGTAAGTTTTACTTGAGCGCTTGGCACAATACGCTTAGGCTTAGACCTAAAAGATAGAGCACATAAGAGGCGTCGAGCTGATATGGGAAAAAACTGCTTTTATAATTACCATTTTGCAGCACAGCGAGGTCACGGCAAACAAAAATGTTTTCAAAGTTTCTTTTTAAATAAAAACACAAACACAATGCACGCGCGCGGCTTATGACGTAATGTTGCAAAACAAAACCGCGGCTTTTAATTTAATTGGTATTAGGAAAAGTCACTTAAACTATGTCTGAAACTTACTCATGGGATGATATATGGGCTTGTGCATGCCCATTAGATGTGTTTTTATAAGTTTGGCGGACTCAAAAGGATTTTGCCAGGTGCAGTCATAGATATGCCAGGTGCGCGCAAAGGTGGCCCATTGCTGTAGAGTTAAATGTAGGTAATTGTTTTGCTTAAAGTGTTACATACGCAACAAACCTGCACGCGTTTAGCCAAAGACATTTTGTAATATTTTTAATAGAAAATAATGTAAATAAAACCTCTGTAAAATGCAAACACGCCGCTGCCGACACAATTTTATAGTGCTACTGTCAAACAGCTGTGCGTGTTATCGTGTGTCGACAATATATCGATAAGTGTTGCGCTTTACAACACTGCTATACTACATTTGCTGTATAGTTGTCAGCTTTTAGTCTACATCAGTTGGCGCGCTGCTTAAAATATAAAGAACTACAAGCTATATTTTTTTATTTTATTTTATTAACGTTTTAATTTTCACTTAAACAATTTCTATAAATAATAAAAATACTTGTGTGCTGTTTATTAATAATATTAGTTAAATATTATTGAAAACACATAAGTTGTTCAAGCAAGAAGCTCAAGCATTGAGTGTCGACAATACATCGAAATCGAATGCTATCGCGCTCGATAACACTGCTTCACGCACTATATTTGCCGCATAACAGTCAGCTTTTAGTTTAGTTTATTGCGCTTAAGCAGTTTTATTTAAAAAAAAAGAACTACAAGCACTCTTTTATGTGTTTTGTTTTTATGAACGTTTTTAATATTATTTTTACTATTAAATTATTATTACTATTTATTATTAAATATTACTATTTTCTATAAATAATAAAATTTTTTTCGTTTTATTTCTTAATAATATTAGTTAAATTTAATTGAAAACGCATTTATTGTAGCAAAGAGCTGTCAAGCACTGTGCGTGCCATCGTGTGTCGACAATATATCGATAATCGATTGCTGTCGCGCTGTATAACACTGCTTTATGCACTCAATTGCCGTAAAGCAGTCAGCTTTTAGTCCAGTACACTTGGCGCGTGCAAGCAGTTTAATTTAAAAATAAAAACTACAAGCAGTTTTATTTAAAATGAAAGACTTGTAGCGTTTTTGTTTGTATTTTGTTTTTATTTTCGTTTGTAATTTCATTTAAACATTTTCTATAATTACTAAAATTACTTATGCACTGTTTATTAATAATATTAGTTAAATATTATTGAAAATACATTAGTTTTTTCACGAAACAATTTTTTATATATATATTTATTATGTATAAACATGCGCTGTCTGCAATTGCTGCATTTACTTTGCTGCCGTTTATACTTTGCAATTATTCTTTGTATTAATGCATTTCGAAAATATCTAAAAACTAACAAATAAGTCTAGATTTAGTTACAGTTTCTCACTTATAAACGCAATACATTGTTTTTTGTTTAGCTTAAACTTAACTGCCCTTTGTTGCTCCGTTTGCAGTTTTTGTTTATTTTCTTATACGATTTACAAATTGCAAGTGCGCTTTTATAGTTTAGTTTACTTTTGCAGTATATACTTTATTTATTTATATATTTATATCATATAATACAGACGAGGTTTTGTTTTTAGTCAATCTCTCGTTTTTTTTGTTAAATTTACGTTTGTTTGTTTTTTTTTTTGTTTAATCTTTTTTTGTTTCCTTTTTTTGCATGTTAATGAAAATATAAAATTTATTTACAAAATTTTTGTTTATGCAATTCCCTACTTGATTTAAAGAAACATTTTTATACACAATTAATTAGTTGTTTTTATGTTAATATTTCTTTTTGTCTGCTTTTGTTGCTTGTTTACGAAATTATTGTTTAAAACTTTTCAAGTGTCTGAGCATTTTCGTGTAATTTATTTATAATTTTAAAAACAACAAAAAATTATATTACATAACAAGAAAAATGTACAAAAAAATAATATTATGGTTTAATTTTAAACGAAACCAGACCCAGAGCAGCGCCAACGGCCTTTAAAGACTATTTTTGGCACCAAATCAACGTATCAAACTCAAATGGCGCGCTCTTCAAGTAACTCCGGAACATTGCACAAGCCCGTATTGTTTCACAATTGTAATGCTGCTGCCACGCCCCCTGTCAAGCGTAATGGGCGCGCTCAGAGCACTGCATGTGCTGAGGGCGAACCGGTCACTTTTTGCAGCATTTGCATGAGCTGTTCCGTTGCCGACTGATTGCCGCCCACTGTGGCGCCTCCGGCCACGCCCACGCCCAAACCCAAGCCTACAATGCCACCAACACCGGCAACCGAGTGGGTTGCGGATGAGGGCGGTGATGAGATAGATGTGGCAGCCGATGCTGATGACGAGGAGGACGGCGTCAGCGTCAGCTTGGATTCTGGAGCAACAAAAGAAGCTGATATTAGAATCGTTTCGGTTTTCTACGGACTGCCTTGCATACTGTCATCGCTTTCCAGGTAGGTGACATAGGAGTCTGTACTATCCGGATGATGGTGTGATGTAATGCCGGAGTCTAAGCTGCTACCACCAGGTGGTCCATTCATTTGTTGTCCCGGTGGCGGTGGATGTGGTCCTTGTGCATGTGGCGGCAGCACAGGCATGCCATTCAAGTCATAGCCATGCATCTAAACGATTTTTTTTTTTTATGAGTAAGTGAGTCTGTAAGAGATTACGACGTGTTTATACCTGATTGACAAGCTGCTGAAATGCCGGCGTGTGCGTATTTATAGCTCCATTGCTGTCCAAATCAGCGTGCAGCGCAAAATCGCTTAAGGCTTTCCATGGCGGTTGATATGTCTGCACGTCCAGTCCCTGCAGATTCAGCGGTGAGTCATGTCGCACCGGCGAGCTGGCTATCATTGGTATGCCCTGCATAGCGCCATAACCCATCTTGCGACCCTCCTGTAAGCATAACAAAAGTCAGTCATAATGTACTACAAATCTTGGATGCACTCAATTACCTTCTCCTGCTGCATTTGCAGCTTCATTTGTATGGTCTTCTTTTTATCCTTGCAGCGTTTGTTCTGGAACCAAACGCGTATGACACGCGGCGACAGACTCGTCATTTCAACCAGCTGCTCTTTCATGAGCGCATCAGGTCGCGGATTAGCATTGTAGCAGGTTCTAAATACACAGATTTTAGTTTGGATTAGTCTTAAAGCTTGTTGTTTGGGCTTAGTCTTTGTAGGGATTTACCTGAGCGTGTGCAGCTGCTTTTCGTTCAGCACAGTACGCACTCGCGTGGGCTTGCCATCCGATGGACCCGAGGGCCGCTTTTCCCTAATACTTTTATGTGAGCCGGATTCGCTGCCCGAATCTGTGGATGAGCAGAAAAGTAGATTGGATTAGATTGGGTAACATGTTTTTGGGAAGTCATTTTTCTGTATTCTCAGCAGTTTTGGAACTTTTAGAAATATGCATGACTTTGCTCTTATAACAGTTTTCGTCCATTTCCATAAGTGGATACACAAGCATCCCTGAAGCAGATGCCAGTTCGCTGAATCTTTATTGCTTTCGTAAAGATTTGAAGTCAAAAAATGGAGAGTCTAATTGAGTCTAGTATTACATTGAGTCCAATTTTATGTAGAGAAGCTTAGATTTATTAAAATTTTGTAGAATTTATTGCAAATGAGAACATTACGAAAAGGATAGCAATTTTTTAGTCAAAAACGAAAAATACTTTCTAAATACAGTTTGTTCTGCTAATTTATGTGTGCAACAAGTCGTCGGAATACTTTGGGCGCAGGGAAAGAAAAGAAAGACCTACAACAAAGCCCCGGAGAAGATGCATTCCCATGTTGACGACCAACGCAAACTAAAAAATAACTACGATTTAAGAATATGCTCATTCAATTACAAAAAACAACAAAGCCTTGGAAAGATCCCCCTACGTTGACGACCAGCGTAAACTTTAAAAATGACTACGATTTAAGGATATAAACTAGGAATGCACGGACCCTTAGTAGGGATGGACGTCCTCTAAAAAGTTAAGGCTGATACAAGCGCCACCTAGGAGATTAGGTGGAGAGGACAATGTTGTTGTTGTGTTGAAAGTTGTGATATCTACAAAAGCTGCAAGGGGGAAAGGGCGAATAGGGAAGTGGATTCTCAGTAGGCCGAAGTCTGCGCCACCTCGTCTTTAGCTTTACTCCCATGGGTGAACAACAGAATAAGGTTACTCTAAGCAAGAAACCTGGCTTACCACCAAAAAGATGACACAGAGACTGATAGCCTTCAGCAACAAATGCTTAAGGATTGAAGACAAATTATGCAATGCAGAGCTGTCTCGTGTGACAGCTGATCCCCTATACACCTCCAAATAAGGAAGAACAAATGGACGTGGTTAGGGCATGCTCTCTGAAGTAACCCAAGCAGTATAGTCATGTTGGCACTAAACAGGAATCGCCAAGGCAGCAGACGCATCGAAAGATCTAAGACAACCTGGAGAAGTTTCATGCTCCAAGAACTAAACCAGGCGAACACAACAGGGGATAGAGCTAAATAGACGGAGGTTCGTTTTAAGGCTCTAGTAGAGGCGCTAAGTTCCCAAGCGGAATAACAAGGAAAAAAAAGCAAGACACCCGTAATATCTACTACAGCTGCACTGCGGAATCGATTTTGGATGTGGATGCCCAGTAGACCCAACCACCAGGTTTACGCCTGTGAGTCTACGATTCGTGTCAAAGCAAGATTTTGTAATCTTAGCCTAATTTGCGAGCACGCACCAACGTAAGAAAAGAAAAGGCTATGCAAAATTTGAGAACACCTATGAGCGCTGCCCAACTCATGATGTGAAGCTCATCCTCGGTAACTTAAAATGCATGTTGAACGACTGGGTATCTTTAACCCCAACATTGGTCAGTCGTGTCTCCATGAAACCAAACCCAACAACATGCTTAGCCTAATCGTTTTCGCTGTGAAATAACTCGAAGTAGCAGCGGATTTCAACACCTCGTTATCCACAAGGTCACTCGGCTGCCTCTGATTAAAAACAAGTAACCAAATGGCTTTCTTAGGAGATGGGCTAAGCTAATGGGTCGTCTGGATGATTGTAACCTTATTTCTATAAGATAAACATGAAGTCCAACAACAAAGCCGCCGAAAGGCCACCTCCCTATGTGAACGACCCTTAGAGTGGCCAACTGGAGTAGCTGTTGAGGTTGACTGCAACCCCAACTAAAGTAAGATAGTCACTTTGGCCAAATCGACAAGCGCTACCAATCGAACTAAAATCACTTAAGTAAATCACGCTTCTATCAAAACTAAGCTTGCATTCTAGCCAAACACTCATGCTAACCAAGTTAAACACAGACACCACGCCAATTAGCCTAAATACTAGAGAGCTACGTTGCAGGCGGCCAATTCAAAAGCTTCCCAGTCATGTTTTGTTCTAAGAAAAACAGCGTTACATCCTTGTAAGCGATAAAGTGTCAATAGAAATCGGCAACGTCAAACAATGTACGACAATTGTCAAACCATATCGTCAACATAATCTCATTGTTTAACGTAGTTGTGTCGTCGTCGTCGTCGTCGTCGACGTCGTTGTAGACCCGGGGTCTCTCGCTCCCACACACACACACACACACACACGCTGGCTCTCCCAGTGCATCTTATCGAGCAACGACGGCGGCGTTGTCAAAGTTATGCGCAACAAACACTCCAACTCCAAATATCTACTCCAACTACATAGCGCTTCACTAGTAAGCCACTCGACTCTAATAGCTATTGGTGAGAAGTTTAATTTGCAAAGTTGGTCTAAGGTAAAGCCCCTGCCGTCGCCGTGGATACCAGCTCAGCGCTGCACTGAAGCATTCAAGCGGGCAAACATTGACAACTTCTTTGTTTGAACTGCATGGATTGAAGAAGCGTCGATCGTATGATCAATCATTGCCACCATTCATAGCGCGGCTGCTGCTGCTGCTCGAGCTGCTGCTGTTTATTTTGAACTCGAAAACGGCACGAACCGTCAAGTTAAATGTTTGCCAAACTGCGCGGCCTACCGCTTTGATGTTCGCCCCTATATATATATATATACCTAGCTACCTCCGGAGTGTCTGACTTGTTATTAGTATTTGGTATATATGAAATTTCAGCGCTTTAATTTGAGTAAAAGTTTCGTTTTTTGGCAAACGCTTTGGCGCTCTCTTCAAACGATAACCAATGTGACCAAGTTTTTGATTTTATTTTATTTTGGGGGCTACGCAGCGCATCAAAGACCTGCCGCCTAGCGTTTCTATATATTCTTCTGCTGTTGATGCCTATCGAGTGCAATTCAACACTGCGTTTATTCATCGATCGCTGTGATCGAAATTAGATAACAAGTTGTCAGCGGGTTGTGAAACACGACTTAATTACGCGTGTTTGTCTCGCGGCATGCTCAGCGCCTTTGATGTCCATGTGTTGCTGCTATTTTTGGGTGGTATTTTTGGGGCTATGGCGGCGTCTATCTATCTGGCAATGTCAATTGGAATTTTGCTTTGTACTTGACACACAATTTATCAACGGCACTTCAAAGCAGCCTCAAAAAAAAGAAGAAAAAGAAAACCAGCCAACCAGCCAGAATTGTTGATTTTTTAGGCGTAAAAAATCTGCATGACCTTGTGAAGTTGCATATCAGTTTCTGCGAAGTTGCAACTTGTTGTGTTTTAAAATGGGCAGGAATTTAGTGCAATATGTTGAAGAGGTACGTGTTTCAGGGAGTACATGGCATGCAAGACTTTTGAGTAAAACTTTGAGCATATTACAGAAAATATGCAGCAGAGAAGTATTGAAGTATGGCAGAAGTATGGAGCAAGAAGAGAAAGGAATAAGATAAAATATATAAAAAATCAAAAGAATATGAAAAAATTGGAATTTCTTAGCTATAATTTAATATTTCAAGAAGAGTTGGTTGAGGGAAGATTCACGTACGGGCGCAACCTGCACCATACGGCGAACGATAATATATTTCTTGAAATCGGAGCAGCTATGTATAATGGCCATAGTCTGTAGCTACTCAAGAGCGCTACAAGATCATAAGCCAAATGATTGTGTCTGTAGCTCTCAAAGACGTAGATTCAGTGAGTCGTTTAGTTAAATTCTGCGAAAGACAACCTGTAACCATAATGAAAGCCGGTTAGCCCCCAAGTAGGCATCTAATCCCGTGTATGAGGTGGTCTGCTCACTCCGCGTAGGTTTGAATGGGAACATAGCAGTCCTAACAGCAAACTATATTGGATTTTGGAGTTTTTATGCATTTCGAAACAGTGTTTATATTAACCCCGCCATGAACTTCAAATTCCTCCAAGTGAAACGCGAAAAAGCTACGTTTAAGCGTCAAGATTATTGGACTCAGCCTGATTTATGTCACTGAAACTCTGAAAATCGGATAGCTCCAAGTAGGCATTCGATCACATGTTACGGGTGTGTTGCTCACCCTAAGCAGATTTGGAAGCCAAGATAGCAGCCCTCTCACCAAACTAGCGAATGAATGTTAGTGCCCTACAATCTCAACATTAACTTGCCAACAAATTGTCTAAAATGCCTCGACAAATCAAACAAGACCACCTTTGGTTAAGGGTAAAATGACTACGATTGCCTTAAATCGGCTCCCTAAGTTACTCGAAAGACGGCCTGCACTTAAACCCTGGAACCTCACTGAAAGCCCGTTAATCCCCAGGTAGGCGTCTAATCTCATGTAACAGGCGGCCTGTTCACCCGCGTAGGTTTGGATAGGAACATAGCAGTTCTATCATTAAACTAGATCAGATTTTGTAATATTAATGACATAAACTCCAGATTCCACTCCAAGTGGCACACGAAAAAGTTTCGTTTTAGTGTTACATTGGCAGATTATTGAATTTATTTTCTGAGCTCCGAAAATTTCGTCTATTTGCAATTAATGTCGCATATTCTGACTAAGTACACGGAATTTCTCATAAAGCCCACCCAAAACCTTTTATGAAAATTATGATTTCTGTTTAACTTACCCGACATTGAACCCAATTCGCTGGAATGATTATTATTGCTAAGATTTGTATTGTTGTTGTTACTACTGCTAATATTGTTGTTGCTCTCTACGGATGATGATGTTAAACTACTTTGTGATGACTTTTCCAGCACATCATGATCCTCTTTGCAATACAGTGCACCGCCATCACGTAACGCAAACTCATCGCCTATACAAATAAATAAATAAACAAAAGTTTAAATAATTAGATAATTGAGAAACTTAATCGGTAGAAACTTACCTGGCAGTAATTGTCTCGCACACGCCGAACAACGAAAACACTCAATGTGAAAGATTTTCGTTTTGGCTCGCATCACAAAATCATTTTTGCTGAAGGAGTTACTGCATTTATCACATTTTGTACCAAATAATCTGTAAAGATATTGAAGATGGAAGAGATGATGATGATTAGTTCAATGTAAATAGCCTTGAAGAAGTTCAAGTGTGCGTCTTCAGATGACAATAACAATAAAGTCAATATTGTGCGTGCTGAAAAGTTTAATGTAGTTTGTTGTCGCTCGAATACACTGCCAGCAAGTTGTTTGAATGAGTTTGAAGTACACTTTCTACGTTTTCGGTATTATTTATTAAGTATTTAAATTTAATGATATTGTTGAACTATTTTTATAAGATGTTAACATAGTTGTTTGCATAAGTTAGACAGCTCTAACTTAGAGTTTGTCTTAAACTAAAATTGTATTTAAGGTATGGATACTTTTCCAGGTGAATTAATTAGTTAAGATTCTTATAAAATTTAGTAAGAATGAAATTAGGTAACATATGGTGCAAGCTTAGGCTTAGTTTTAGATTTCAAAAGTTGTCTTCAGTGGCTTATTATTAAAGCTTAGTTATCTTACATTATCTTTCTCTGCTTCAACATCTTTTCTCTCCCTAAATATCTCAGTTTACTCTTTAATCTAAATCTAATGGTTTAATTTTGAGAGCTGACGTACTTATTATGTTGAGTAAAATGAAAGACAAACTTTATTGAAGTACGAAATCTTTTGTTTGAAAAAAATGTCCTGCTGGCAGATATTAATTTTTTTGTTAATGAAAATTATGTCTATTTTATTTAGCAGGACATGTTCTGCTAAGATATTTCAATATTCGCTTCGTTAATGAAAGTTATATCTACTTCTGAGCTATGCTTATTTTTTAGCTTATTGGTTATACTTTTTTCAAAAAGTCTGAGGTTTTTGATAAGCTCAAAACCAGCATTTTGTTTTAAGTCACAAAAATCATGATTTTTATTTAGTTGAGTTAAAAGTTTTCAACTAAACATTTTATTGAAATATGTTAGTTTATGTTCAAAAATTAGAGCTCAGAAAGATTTTTTAGATTTGCTTGTATCGTTGGAAAAGATTTCAATAATCGCTTCGTTCGAGTTTTTTTGGAATATGCAATCTTTATATAGAAGAGGCAGATCTTGGAAGGAGAGATTTCAATATTTGCTTTAGTAAGGATCATTGTTATATGCAATCATTATCTTCTAAGAATCAAATCTTTTTTGTGTTTGCTTGCATCTTTGTTGAAATTTTCAATTTTTTTTACAAAATGTAGTAATATCTAAATAACACCAGCAGCAACAGGTTGATAGTTTAGTTGTGTGGCAGCACGTTCTTTGTCTTGTAATAACGAGCCAGACGATAGATTCTAAGCTAAACCAGAATGAAATGGAACTTGCCGTTCTTATTGTTACGCTTATGCTCCAAATGTTGCGAACGGCAACAGCCTTCTTGATCATATGGTATAGGTCCTCGGGAATGTCGTGCTTAAGACCCACCGATTTCATAATATGTAAACTTTTATAGCCGTTTATAAAACGCACTTGAGCTATTCCATGGGAATCACGCAAGATGTTACAATTTTTAAGAGGATCATTCGCTTTTTGCCGAGTTTCTTGATGTGTTCCTTTACATCCTCAGCTTTAATTCTCCGCCATGAAAACACAGTGCGGAAGTGGAAGAGACTTCAAGATTTAGCTTGTTAATATTATTGAAAATAAGCAAGCTTTATGTTTAGGCATCATATGCTTGGAGAAATCCTCAAAGTTTGCTGTTATACTTATTTTTGTAATATGCATTCATTATCTCTAGGAATCAGTGACTTGAAAGAGACTTCAATATTTTACATGTTAATGTTTTGTGAAATATGCAAGCTTTACGTTTGGCAATCAGTTGTTTGGAAGAGATCTTAAAATTTGCTTTTTTAAAGTTATTTTGGAATATGCAAGTTTTACGTTTGGCAATCAGATGCTTGGAGTAGACTTCAAAGTTTACTTTGTTCAATTTTTTGTTTGGAATATGCAATCATTATCTCTAGGCATCAGTGACTTGAAAGTTTGCTTTGTAATGAAAGTCATATCTATCCTTAACTTCGCTTATTTTTGTGCGCAGTAGATAGACTCTTTTTCTAAAGTGTATCAAGCTACAGCTGAGCCTTGTCGCTAAGCACAAAAAGCCGCAGCTTGTTTATGGCTATAAAAAAATGTTTTGTTTGTTTGTTGTTACTGTTGTTGTTGCTGTTGTTGTCTGCCGCCTGTTCATCAATCATTTGTGTAAGGAAAGTGTTAATTTATAGCTTTGCACGTGTTAATCAATTATTCAAAGAGATGCATGGCAAATAGTTTGCTTTTTGCCCAGACGCAGCAGCAACAACCACAGCTACAGCTACGGCTACAACCCGAATATCTGTTTGCCATCAGCATTTTATTGCACGTCATATAAGTATGTAGCATGATGATAGTACATATGTACATTTGTAGTACATTTGGCAATGATGATGAAACTTGTACACACACACAAATGTGTCGGCCAGCTGTCATAAGAATTTTCAAAAAATATATAAAAAAAAAAAATTGCGAGAAAATAACAACAAATTTGTTGGCATGATCGTTCTAATTGACAGGGCTAACAAGTCGGTAAAGTTGACTGCAGTCGTTACAGTTGCAAAAGGCCAAGCGCATGACTTGTAGCGCGTGTGGCAGTAGCTACATTTGTATCTATTTCTTATAATATTATGTATATATATATATATATGTGTGTTAAGCTTTGTGTATTACCTAACATAATCACGCTTGCAATAGGTTTTGCCATCGCGCACAAAACACGTACAGCTCTCGTCCAGAAATTGCCTGCATTCCTGGCACTTTAAACACGCCGCATGCCATTCCAGATCGGGTGCAACGCGTAATATATACTGATCGTGTATTTGACCGCCACATCCAACGCAATGGGACAAACGTTGTTTTTCTGCAAAAATAAATTTCAAAATAAAATAATTAATGTTTGCTTTAAAATTGATTTCTGCAAAAATAAATTTGAATTTGACAGTTTGTAGCTGACAGATCAAAGCTCGCTGCTATGTAAATTCTTATGGGCTGCAGCTTCTGGCGGCCATATTGATTTTTTTTACATGTCAAAGATCAAAGCTCACTGTAACATATGTCAGGCTTATTGGCAACGCGGATTGTTTTAAACATTTTTTAGCAATTTAATTTACAAACTAAAATGAAACGTTTTTATGCTTCTTGTTTAACATAACAGCTGTTAGCTGTAGTGTGCAACAAAGTTAGCAGTGCAACAATTGTAGCCCAAAGGTTTCGCTGCAAAGGTGCAACATTACAAGTAGTTGGCAAGAATGTTACAAAAAGTTTGTTGATTGTACTGGTCATAACAGAGTTAGAGTGCAAAATAACTTGGTTTTAAACTTATTGAAAATAAATCAATTTTTTTATTATTTAGTATAACTGCTAATTTACGTTAGCAAAAGTTGGCAACTGTTAAAACTTGTAAATTGTATGAGGCTCAATTGTTTTAAAATATATTTAACATAGTTCTAGTTGCACTGTTAACTAAAGCTATTACCAATGTTAACATCAGACAATGATATTTTCGTATAAGTTTTTATGAAAGCACTTGGTGGAGTCTTGAATAGGTGCAGCTGATGACATTTCTGTATGAATAGGTCACTATATATATTACTTCCCATTGAAGCATAGCGCGTCTTCAATTGCCATCTTTCAACGGAATAAATGATTCAAAACAGCAGAATGAATACTTCCCTTTGCCGTAGTTCTTCAGCTGTCTTTATTTATAGTTCAAAATGTTGCAGCTTTTTATAGTTTTTTCAGTGTTTTATCCTTGCGGTTTGCTTTCCTGTGCAGGATTTATGCTTTTCTATGCCTTAGTTCGCTTGCTTACTATATTTTTAGAACAAAATGTCGCAGACTTGTACTATATAGTTTTTCCACTGTTTTATGTTTGTACTTTGCTTTCATCTGTTGTTCTTTTGTAATTAGTCGTCCAATAAGACAATAATAATATACAACATTAAATCATAAATTCTATACTACATTCTACAAACAAAAAGCACAATATCTTAAAAAGGAATCGCATATTTGCGTCTATAGCAACATTTGCTGCTGTCCAGTCTGCCGCAAGCATATTAAATATATTTTCATACGTAAAACTCAATAGAAATGACAGACTAAAACAAATACTTAAACTTGAATAAAACAATGTTGCATAGCATATTATAATCAAATATTTATGGCTGGTCTTACAACTATTGCAAACAGAAGCTTCTGAAAGTAACTTTTTGCATAAAAGTCTTATTAGTTGATTTGCGTCAGCTTTGAAACGAAGCACACATAAAATGTTAATTAAGCTAAATTTGAATAAAATAAATATGTCATAAATAAAGTCAGCACTATCTTTTTTCTGTTTCCAAAAATTTGTAGTAACAACTAGTAAAATAAATAAAAAATTCATCAAAAGGACTCGTATAATTACAAAACGGAAAGGATAATCCGCAAGATAAAGCAGGTTGGCCACAAGTTAAAGTAAAATCCCATAAAAAAAGAAATTAAGAAAACTCATACAAAAAAAATTATAAATAAATTTACCAAAAATTTGCTAAGTATAGACACATAATTTACCTGCAAAGAGTGGCAAAATATTTTCAGTGACACCTGAAATTTTCCTACTTTTGTTTATTAATTGCTGCCTATAAAATTAAAATAAGCAGACGACAAAATGTAGCAGCATTTAGCTAAAAATACAAAAAGTATAAATATTTCTGCTAGAATTTATGATGTGACTTTGTTTATTTGTCGACTGCCAGCATAGCGTGATAATTTTGATTTCAGCTTTTTATTTTTAACGAAAAACCAAAGTAAGACATGTCGAAAGGATTTGACTGTACTTGTGGATTAAGGACAGAAGAACCTAATTCAAATAAAATTAAATATTAACCCACATTTTATAAGCTGATAAAACAATTTTAAATTAAACAATTCAACGCTGTTAAAAATATTTTAATTAAAATGAAAATTAAAAATCCAATTAAATTGCACATGCCATACAAAACAAAGCTCGCTGCTATGTAATTGCATATCTGCAGCAGCAGCAGCAGCAGTGATGCAAATTCCAGTTGGCAACACCTGTTAACCCACCCACAAGTTAGTTGGTAATGCGGTCATTGAACTTTTGCCATTTTCGCACGCAATGGTAGCACTTTTCATTAATTAAAGAAATTTACAATTGCGCGTGTGCAAAAGTTCTAGTTTTAATTAAAAAGTGTTAACTAATTGTGCGCATCGTGTGTTAATTAGTGCAAACAAAGTGTTAATTAAGTGTAACAATGATATGCATGCCGGCAGCTGTAACATTTGCATTTTTTGTGCAAATGCCGTCGGCGGCACGGTCCACAGCAGCACCCGTTGGCCAAGTTTTAGCGACGGCACAAATGCTGGGTAAGTTTGGCAAGTGCTGCATGTCCTGCTATATACATTAGCTATATTATGTACTATATTTACTTGCACAGCAGTTTTGCTTTACGTTTGAACAATTTGACAAAACAAATAGCAACAAAGTCTTTTTGGCTGCAAAGCACTAATTAACAAACAGTTATAACATAATTCTTTAAGCAACATTTGTGCGTTTGTTTACACAAGACTTCTATATAAAACATATATATATATATTTACATACCTACATATAGATACTATATAATTTTGTAGCAAAGCAGCTTAACGGGCACGAGTGCAGAGAAAACTTTTGCGTAGAAAGTTTGCGCCGGCAAGCAAAACATTTGAAAAATTCATAAATCTTCTCAAGCAAGTAACTAAATGTAGAGAACCCCCAACGCCCCATTTTCAAGTATTTAAGTTGAGTCGAGCATTTTGGCCAAATTGTGGCATGGCGGGCGGTGGGCAAAAACTCGAAAAAGTTGAAAATTGAAACGGCAAAAGTTTGCGCCGACTCAGCCGTAGCAGTGGAGCTGCTTGTGCACGCCGGGTTGGGGTTGGTTGGTAGCAGAACAACAAAAAAAAAAAATCAATGCAATCATTGCCACATTATGTACTTCAAGTCTGCCCCAGCCACATACACATACATACAACCGTACATACTTCAACACTAAGTACATACGCGTAAATATGTGCGAACAACTGAAATCCTTAGATTGCGTTGCTTTTCCATCTTTGTCTTGGGTTTGAGCGGAAAAACTTTTTTCCGTGCACTTGAAGTGGGGTATGTTTATTTGGGGATGTCATGTGCAACGTTAGAGCAGCATGTGTGTTGGAGCTTATGGCGAAGCATGCGTATTTTAAAGTAGCGTCAGCGGCGATCTGACGACTATTTCGATAGAGTCCGCAAGGAACAGAAGTAACAAAAATTTTTTGAACTTTATAAGAATTTCGTTCGCAATCTGCTAAATTTCTTTAAAATATAAAAAAAAAACGGAAGAATTTTAAGATCCTTTGTAGAGACTCATCTCAAAAACAATATGTTTATTTGGAATAGGTAGAAAACCAAGGGGACTTACAGAAAGCTTATTATAATTATTTCGCACATCGAATAAGTTTTTTAGTGATTTGTTTTTTGTTTTTTTTTTTGCTTTTTAAAACTATTAAAAAAAAAAGCAATTAGTCATTGGTCTTTGATCCTTGCCAGCACGTCAATGTTGAAATGTATGAAGGAGGGTGGGCCTACGCTTTTTAGTACTGCGACCTCCATGGGTCTAGTGTGCCCCTTGAACGTCTATGCATGAGTTTTTGTTAAATAAACGTTTTCGAAAACAGACAGTAAGAACACTCGCCTTGTAAATTCACGAATCAAAGAAACAAATCAGTTAACAGATACCATTTAGTTTGATATAATTAGAGTTTCTTTTACAATTTTCAATATAAATGCAAATTTTTTATCACAAGAAAATGTTGCATATATGTTAAACATATAATTTTCAATTTTTTATAATTCAATTCGATTTAGTTCAGTGCAGTTTCATTTAATAAAATTCCCGATTACTTTATAAAATAAAGTAACATTGACATGTAAATTCTTACGATCTCGAAAAAATATTCGGGCTAAATAATAACCTTTAAAACCTCTCAAACATAGCAAACATCTCATCTCAACATAGCAAAGTTCGAAGAAATACCACTTATCAAAGAAACAAAATAGAAACATAAAAATAATCGATTAAAATATCGGACTAAATATTATTTCACTTTTAAAATCTATCAAAAACATAAAGTTCGAACACAGACAACTTAGCAAAGAAGCAAAATGGAAACGTGACAAAAATCGTTTCTCAGAGAATTTCAACTCATTAGATGTTCGAAGTACACTGTGTCTTCTTATTGCTAATTTTTGGGAAACATGATACAAAAAATACGGATTTACGGATTTAGAAATTTCTACCATCTTGTAAAGGTGCAGTAATGGGATCAAAAAAGCTTTTGAGCTGGTTTTGAAAACTAAGCATAATCCGGTATTAGAACTTTTGTGCCTTCCCAAGTCCCAGATATGAGCTTCGGGGTAATTTTGAGTATTTTACTTATAAGCTTTGTAAAAGACTTCAGGAGATCTAGTGATATAAAGTCAGAAATCTACCAATAAGGAAATACGGTAGGGAGAGGTCGTATTTGGTTTTGAACTTTTTGAATGGTCCTTCAATCGTTAAGATTTCAAACCGTTTTTCTTTCATAAAATTCAAAATTGAAGCATCAACAATTTAAATAAATAATTTCATTTACTTATAGACGATAATTCTCGAATTTGTTTTGATAAGGTTTTCGATTTCCCTGCAAACAGCTATAGAGATATCCGCATTTTCCGCCTTTAGAGCGTAACCATGAGGGGAATAAATTTTTAAAATTTTTTATTTTAAGAGATCGCAGAATTCAAACGATTATTTTGACATTATCTCAATTAAGCAAAAATATCACAATTGCTTGAAAAGTTTTAATATAATTAAATATATTTTTTAAAATATACAAATTTATATTTTTTATAATTTATAATAATAATATTGTTAAATCAATTGTTAAACACTTCGGAGCAAGTATTTTGAACACTAGAAAGCAGCTTAAGTTGTTTCTAGGCTGCTTGAAGAGTGCTATTATCTTCTGAATTCTGCTTGAATAAACTTAAAAAAAAGCCATTTCAAGTATAAGTAAATTTTAATACAGAAATAAACATAATAAGAGTTAGAAATCAGTATTGAGTGCTAAACATGTTTTGCTTGATTGATTTGGTGATTCTGGTTTGATTAGAAAGCAGTTTATTGATCTGCTTTAAAATGTATTCAAATCGAGTGCAACTAAAGGGTGATTTTTTAGAGAGTTACTATTTTAATACTTAGAAAAAATCGACCTTTATATCCAGACCAGAGTATTTATAAAATACTAAAATATTTAGCATAAGGATTGGCAAATCACAATTTTTGCCAGTCTGGTGGTAATCATCGGTAACATAATGCTAAAGTTATCGCCTCTTAAACCAAAGTTCGTTGGTTTGATGCCATTGGCCTTGCACCAACAAAGCTTGAAAACTTCGCTGTTTCTTAAGCAAATCTCTTTTAATTATTAATTATTACAATTTGAGTGAGTTATAACTAAATTTTGTTTTATATTTTAATTGTTTGAATTGAATATTTAAATTTTGTATAAAAAAGTTGTAGTCTTGGAATCGGAAACCCAAAATGAAAAATGCAAGCTTTGGTATTGTTTAACAAAACAAAATAATTCTAGAATATATAGGCGCATAAGCTTCGAGTTTGCCAAGTGCATTCAAACTTCTACTTTACGTACTTTGCTATTCTCTCTCACATTTTACGGTTCCGCATGGAAAAATCAACGTTTTTTTTTGTTGTTGCTGAAAAATTAAGAAAAACTTTGACGCGCGTTTAGCACGTTTTAAATGTTTCGTTGCTGCTGCGGCAGCGCAAAAGGCAAAAAAGAAGCAGAGTTGGAGGCAAGAGGCAGTCATTGGGGCCCCACACACACGCTTCAGTTTTTTTTTCGCCTGTTTCCTCTTGTATCTTTAAACGTCGTGTATCTCAGTTGTATCTTTGTGTGTATCACGTCGTTGTATCTGTATCTGCTTTGGTTTTTTTTGCTTTTATTTTTTTTCTGGTGGAATATCTTGCGTATCTTTCGCTCTCGCACTGGCTGAACGCTCTACACATGAATTATTTATAAAGGCGGAGCAGACAAGTTGCTGCCGTGCCCGTTTGTTGTTGTTTGTTGTTCTGTGTGCTTTTTTTGAAGACTTTTTCGCAGATTTTTTTTTGCTGTTGCCAGCTTTTATGTAGTTGTTGCTTTCATGCTTGAAGTACTTCAGCTGCTGCTGCTGCTGCTGCTACATCGTCTTCCATGTGGCGTCGGCATTTACTTCCATGTTCATGTTTTGAGATATATTGCCCAGTCCCAGCACGGCACCCGTATAGCGTAGTCCAGCCCAGCAGCATCCCCATGTACACATATATTTGTATATAAGTTGTATATTTTGTATATTCTCATGGCATGTGCGCAATTTTTTTTGCTTTTGTTACGACATTTTATATACTCTTTGTTTTTATTTTTTGGTATTACTAGTTTGTTATGAGTCGAAGTGACGAGTGGAGTCCTATTGCGTATACGCATTGTATATATTCTCAGGGAGTGTTTGTAGTTAATTAAATGTTTCAGTATACTTTTGGAAGAAACTATGCGATACGAATTTGATATCTTTCGATTATATAAAAGAGTTTTTTAAGGTGACCGACGCCAGTTTTATAAACAGAAAAAATATTTTCAAGAACACCGATTCCAATTCATTTATCAAAACCATTTTCGATAAAATAATCTATAATTTCTTAGCGATCGGTGAAGGTGAGGGAGCTGGTGAAAGAAGCGAGCGGGGGTGAAGCCCCTAGTATTTAGATAAATATATTTATATTGCTTTAAGCAACGAGGTTCCTATCTTCTATTTTATATTGCGCCAATTTCTTCAAATTCAGGACGTGCTGGCATGCCTTGGCGAATATGAGATTTATTTTTTTATTTATATTTTGCTTTTTCCATAATTAATAACAATTTCTTACTTGTACAAAATATTGTAGTATAGTGCGAACGTTTGTAGAATAATCGTTGAAGGATATTAGTTTCTAGACAGTATTAATCTTTTGAAGCAAATTTCATAATAATCTTATACTGCATTTATTGAGCTATTTTAAAGTAGAATTTATGGGACACGAATTTGAGATCTACATGCCTATAATATATTTTATATAAACCTATTTATCCTCGTGGAAGCAAAAGTCAATAAGATTCCTGCATTTTCGTAAGAATTTTTGGCTTTCACGCATGATTTGTTTTTCCAAATCGATTTTTTTCTTCAGAAATTGGACTTAGTGCGGTCGTTAGTGGCGTAAGCTTTTTTAAGTTTATCAGATAAAAATATTGATTTAAATTTTTATAATTTATTATAGTTTTTTCGGAAAAAAAAACTCCCAAACAGCTACGCTTAAATTCTTACTTAAACATTTTCAACAAATTCCAAAAAATGCTTGAACTTAAATAATATAGTTAGTTTGTTTGGAGTAAAAATTACAATATCATGCTTTCAAAACCCAGAAATTATGCCGAAAATCTACTGCTGGATTTGGAAGTTTCTAACATTAGCTTTTCGGAACCTTTGGTATGATGAAGTTGTAATTGTAATTAAAGATACAAAAAATGTTATGTTACATAACTAAATGAACAAAAACTTCTTCGTAAAGACGCAAAAAAGGTCTAGATTTGAGCGTGTAAGATATGATATTTAGAATAATTTTGGGAAAGTAATTGGTAAGCTTTTTTGTTGAAGTTACAAAATTTGTTACGCCAAAAAGTTTATAATTTGAAGGTTTAACTTTGCTTTGTACAAGTCCTGAACTTGCAATATGATATTTGCGAAAATCAAAAAAAATTCATTTTTTTATGGTATGGCACTTCAATTAAATTTATATCTAAGATTTAAGAGTACAATTCCTTGAGCTTTTGTAAACGTGAACTTGAAAATTGTCAAAATTTAGTTCGTTTATTTGTATTTAAAGGCATTTCGATTGACTTGGTACGAAAATTTTATGATTTTACATAATTTTTTTTGCAATATTCTTTTAGTCTTGAAATTGAAAGTTGTTATATTTTTTAATCCGATTATTGAGAAAAATCAGGAAGATTAGTTGTACGGTAAAGAATTTCAATTGAATTGACATTTCAGAAGTAAGCTAATTTTTGAATGCCAGCAATCCATTACGCGATTTTAGTCTTAACCGAAAAATTTGGTTTATTGCAATATGAGTGAACATCTTGAGAATAATCAGTTGGCTTATTCTTGTAGTAGGAATTTCGATTAACTTATCTTAGATGCTATGATTAGATGATGCTTAGCCAACAAATTTTTATGATACTACAATTGTCTTATTTTTTCTAAGTTTTGTTGTCTGAGTTAAATTTTTTTTTTTTACAATAAATAAATAAAATTTGCTTCAACTTTGGTAAAATAAAAATCGCTTTCTTAAAATACAAAAAACTATTTTCGCGTAAGTGTGTACAAACTTCGGCATCGTTGGTCGCCATTTAGCGCCATTTTTTAATGCTTTGAGCTTTAAAAATGTATCTGTCTTCTTTGTGTATCTCAAACAGGCGAGCATTTGTGGTAAAATTCGGCTGTTGGCTATATACCAAATGCTTTACACTGTAAATATACAAAATGGGTGTGTTGGTATGTGTGTGCGAGTGTGTGTGTGGCATGCCACCATTTTTCTTTGCCATTTTGTAGTTTTTTTTATTTATTTATTTTTCTTGGGGCATCTGTCAGTTCTTTTGTTCTGCAACTCACGCAGTTTGCTTGCGTTTTATTTGTATAAATTTCAGTTGCGTATCTTTTCGTATTATATCTTTTTATTTATTTTTTTTTCAGACATTTGCAGTTGTGCGTGAGTGTGTGAGTGTGTGTGTGTGTGTAGGTGTCGCATTTGTTGTCTACATTTTTGTTGTTGTTGTTGCTATAATGATCCTGC
The DNA here is from genome assembly GCA_035046065.1 of Chymomyza procnemis. Classification (NCBI taxonomy): domain Eukaryota; kingdom Metazoa; phylum Arthropoda; class Insecta; order Diptera; family Drosophilidae; genus Chymomyza; species Chymomyza procnemis. Next base: position 13,529,420 of record JAWNOJ010000024.1, read on the forward strand.
GCAGTGTTGGCGCCTCAACGCTAAAGCTGCACTCCATTTTTCTTTTTAGGCCGCACACACACGCACACACAAATACACAACACTGAAACGCACTCATACACACACACAACACAGAATCACACTCACGCACACACACAAACGCCTTCACGCAGACATGGCGCAAACTGTAGCATACAGACAGGCGCGCACACACAGCCACCACAGCCATTATGGCCGTAATGGGAATTTAAGCACGTCTCTGTGTGTGTCTGTGTGTGCGTATTTGTTACTGTGTGTGTGTGTCTGTGTGCGTGCTGTATCTTTTTGGGGGTTTTTCCGTTTTTGCGGCGTATCCTTTGCATGTTATGTTGCCATTTTGTTCCTGCCACTTGCATATACATACAAATACTCTGCCAAAAAAAAACAATTTTTTTTGTCCTTGCTCGTTTGGGTGCTGCTGCCAACCCTCGTCCTGAGGGTTGCGTGCGTCGCTTGCGCGGTTTTTCCTTTTCGGCTGTCGATTTTTAGTGCTTAATTTTTCTTTTTTTTTTTTTGCTATTTTGTAGCACAGTTTTCCGTACGCAAATGCAGTTTCATGTCGTCTATGAATTTTTCGGCTGTGGCATGTGGGTAAATGTACGTATAAGTGTGCATATATGCGTGTAGCTGTGTGTGTGTGTGGCATGCGGCATGTGTGGCTATTGTGGCTTTTTCACTTTTAACGAGCGCAGCTAGCTGCGTGCCATTTTTCATGAGTTCTTTGCCATGTTTCGGCATAGTTCTACACCTCCCGCCGCGCAATTGCACACTCTCTTAGCCATTTGCGCTTTTTCAACGTTTTTTGGCCAAATTGTTGTATTGTAGTTACTCATGTTTCTCTTGCCGCGCATTGGGGCAATAAATTTTTCAATTAAACATAGCAAAAATTCGTTGTCAGTACAGTAAATGCGGCAGAATATTTGAATGCTGAAGCTGCTTTGGGAGTACAATGTATGCTGCATGGTGGAAGGCACGTGTAATATGGCATCCCCAAACAGCTGAGGTTTTTACAGTCTTGCATTTGTTACATTAAAAACAACTTATAGATGGTGTAAGTAGTTGGGAATTTTTTTTGGATGCATTACAAAATTGTTGGGAATTGACAAATATTTAACACTTTCTTTAAACAAACAGTAGACAGGCCACCACATTGAAGTGGTCCAAACGCAACAAAGTAGCTATTTGAATAATGCAAGTTGGTTTTATATAAAAAATATATGCCTGGAAATAATTCTTGGGCTTCAAATTAAAGCATATTCCTTTTTGAAAGATGACACAAATACACTACATTTCTACTCAGGACTAATAAGAAGTCTAAGACACGAAACTGCCCAAAATATTATAAAAACTTGAGGAAGTACTTTTTATATTGTGAGGTTGATAATTTATTATTTAGAAATCTGCTCCTCAATACTGACCATGATGTCTACGCAACTTGAAAGACTGCTGCCCAATCATAAGTCAAGTCGAACTTGATATCGAAAGCGTATTCAATTTCAAAAGATGTCCAGCATGAGCTTACCTTAGAACAAGCTTACAACCACGAAAACAGTGTTTTGAGAAGCACAAATAGCTATTATTTAGAAAGCCTATTTTTGCCTGATTGCCTAAGTCATTTGGGTACTTCTGCCCAAAAGAGTATTTAAAGTTATGAAGTATTGAGGAAGTACTTTTAAAAGTATTGATATTATTTAAATTTGGAAGTTACTATTCCTCAGCATATTGAGATTTGGGATACTTCTCCTCAATATTAAACACCTCATTTTAGTTAGGCACTTTTGTATTTCTGCACTGTCTACCAAAGTGAATGAGACTTTGTTAATATATCTATAAACATTTTCGACAAACAAATGGTAAGCAGGAAATTGAAGAATTGGAAATATCCAAGTTATCTTATCGCTCAAATTCATATTAGCTTTTTTTGACAAAAAAGTAGAAGAGTTTACAAGTTTAAATTATAAATCGTTACTTTTTTGTGAAGGTTTACTATTTTCACAGACAGCTTTGACTTGGCTGCTTCCAAGCTTTGTATTCTACATCTGTAGCTACTTGTGCCATATTTTTGTTATTTTTCAAATTACTCTTGTAAGATATCTTCGAAGTCTTGAAATCTATCTCTTATACTTCTTGTGCTATATCCAAAACTCTTCATAATCACTAACTAATTAAGTTTTAATCACATTTTAAGCTTGTAAAGTTGCACCAATTGTTCATAGCTCTTTCCATTTCTAAGATATTTCTACCACATTTATGCTTTTCTTATTATCCCTCACTAATTGTATTTTAACAAACAAACAACTACACAAGTAATTCAACTGTCTTTGTATAAACATATCTATTATATTGTTATTACAGTCATCTTTGATTTGTACTACCGCAATTCTTCTTCGATTTATTTTACTGCGACTATATTTTCTGTGAGTTTATCTCCAACTTGAAACTATTAAAACCTTAATACCCTTGCCTCATTTACTAGTCTGCTGATGTTATTATTGTCTATTGGTCTTCAAGTGATTATTGCCTATTTTGACTCTTGCTGCTGCAATTCTTTTTGGCCTTCGCCTTTAGCCTTCTATTGCTGATTCCGCTTCTACTTCTATTACGGCCATGCTCCTCTTCTTCGCCTTTTGGCCAGCAACGAACGTACTTAAATTTTTAATAGCAAAGCAACGCTGCCGCACCTTTTGCTTGACTTTGCTCTTGAACTGGCAAAGGCGCCCTTGCGTCCACATCCAAAGACACCCGTCCTACCCAAATACCCCTGGCACTTGCCTCCACCTCTCACACGTCTTGCGTTTGTACGCTGTTGTCATGTCTTGTAGCTCGTTTTTTATTTTTCTACATTTTATTTTTGTTGTGTTTTGTAGATAAAATGTAAAGAAATCTACAACATGAACGCGTCGTACGTATAGACGACGTTGCTCATACGTCCCATTTGCCAGAGCGCTTCATCATAGTCAGAAGAACAGCTACAACAACTACGTCATCTATCTCGTCGAGTATCTTGCGCGTTTAAGCGTTTTTATCTAATTACATGAGTTTTGTGGTGTTGGCGCGTTTTTCAAAATAAAATAAAATAAAATGTGTGTGGAGTGGCATGGAGAAAATTAAAGTTGTGCACAGCTTTTTTGACTTGACCAAGATGGATGTGTGTGTCTAGTTTTGACTTTTGACTGGTCCAAAACGAAATGCTTAACAATGGCTGCGCGCAGCAAAATGGCCAAAAGCAACAAAAGCAGGGCCAGCCAGTTAGAGCGAGCGCAACCAAGAGACAAACAGACAAACGCCAAAACCACAGACAGACCATTATCATTGTCGGCAATCTTTCAAAGGCTACATATCAAATCGAAACAAGAGAAATTGCAAGCAGCCGTGGCACGACTACAGCAGCAAGTTGCTACACCCGCCTGCATCCTTGTGTGCCAACAGAGCTTGGCACAGCAATGGCCGCAGGAAGTGGCAAGCATCTTCTTTGGCAACCGCATCAATACGCGCATCTATAGCACCAAGTTGTTGTTGCTGCATGCTGTGTCTGGACAACTTCACATGTTGCAGCAACATGCAAATGCAAAGCATCGATAAGATATGCAACGTGTACGGTGGGGGTAAACAGACATATACAAAAATTATGGAAGCTGCTTCCAAAAGCAACTACTGTTCAGTCAGATTTGAATAGCAGCAATCGGCTGCAAAGTTCGTTCAGTCTGCGCCTCACAACGCTTCTGCTGCTAACTTATAATTCCAGTTTTCAGTTGAAGTTGCAACATGCGCAAGCTGTGTGCAACTTGCTCTTTGATTTATGGCGCATTTGTGAATGAAATTTTGTTAAAGATTTTCGTTTTTTTATTTTACTTGTTTATTGAGGAAGAGCGTACGTAGTGTGAGCCCAGTTTGTATGATGATTCAGTGTGGGGAAATTGTATTTGTTACGGTTTGTCCGAACTGGATGCCGTTTTGGCGGCTTGTTAGACAATCAATGTGTAAAGTGGCACAAATGCCGCCAGTTCACAAAGGGCAGTCATACAATAAATTTTGGACAAACAAGTAGCAGCAGATTTAGGAATTTCACATGACCATAAAGTGACGCTAAACAAGCTGCTAAAGGAAAGTAATTGTAAAAGTTTCGGCGTAAATTGGAGATTACAAGAGTTGTGAAACTGAAAAGAATAACTACATTGGGTTTAGGCCGACATTAGACAGCGAAGACTAAGTTGATTTGGTATGGAAATTGAAGAAGATTTGGCAGTTGAAGTTAAAGCGACAGACACATTTTGTCGCAATTTGAGTGAAGAAATCAAGTACTGAAAGACCGAAAATGTAGAGAGTCTATCACATTGTGTTCTTACAAAAAGTAAGTTCTTACATTTTAAGGCTTCTTCTGGTTTTAAGCAATTTTTTTCTAAGTTTAAGTTTTTCACTTAGCATTATTTTATTAAATTAATATTTCTTAAGTTTTTTACTAAAAAATCGTATTTGAGGAGGTCTTTTAGAATAACACATTCTTGGCTAAAGTTGAGAAAACTCTTTAACTTAGACTTGATTTATCTTTCAGCGACAGTCAGACTTGCTGCAGTTGTAGAAATTGCAAGTGGAAGCAGTATCAGTTAAAGAACTTTTCTTTCAAGGATTCTTATGGATTTAATTACATTTTTTAGTTAGTTTTTTTTACCTATTATAAGTTCATTTAATCTAAAGTTTTATTGAGGGAATGACCCTTTTTAGACTGCGAATTCGCGAATAAAGCAAAAAAACGCTTTAATTTCGACTGACTTTTTACTGTCAGAGCGGAGACAGTCAGAGTTGCCATTATTGGAATATTTTCTAATATAAATGTGAAAGATACATGTCATTTTCCACTGAAAAACAATGACTTTTCATTTAATTTATGGTATTAAAGAGACAATAGGCGTGATGATTTCCTTAAACTATAGATTCATCAGCAACTTTATAAATTTTAAGTATTTTTTAAAAAGGGACCGGGAAATTACCTTTGGTGTCTAAAGTATTTTCAAAATCATTTGTATTTTAAGAATATTTTATAGGCGTTATTATATTTCAACGAACGCAAGAAATATATTAAAAATAAGAAAAAAATATTAAACAATAAACACTATATTTTCGATTTTTTTTTGATAAAGCAAAGAAGAAAGATATTTTAAAAACAGTTCATGCCATTTATATATTTCATACCACAGTTTCTTGGCGGAGCACAGAATCTCAAAAAATTAATTATATTGCGCCCTATGAATAGTCTAAGCAAATTCCAAGTCTCTCGTACAAATTAGACACGACATTTTCGCCAACAAGTTTCCTTGTAATCGAATCTTTCGTTTAACGATTTCGTATTAATCACAGTAAATTAACCTTCACCACAGAGACCAGACAAAATGTAATAAATTTTAATACAAGTTTCCATTACAACGCTTTTGTCCTCTCACGAGACTTCTGCTGTGATCTAAAGCTGCTTTTCCTTGAAATCTTTCTATAAATCGCTTTAAATTTTGCATTCTTAATAGTTCCGGAAGCAGCGGCATTTAAATTCCAATGAACCTGATCAATTCAGATCTGCAGTGACAGAAATCCATTCGCAAACACAACATCCGTTCAAAATCTCACGCCAAACGAGCAACAGCAAAGCATGCAACATCAACGTTACGCTATAAACGTGACTTCTTGGAAAATTTGTCATTTTTCCAGGAAATTTCTGTACCAAGGATTTCTTTGCATTGGTTTTATATTTTTATTTTGTCGTCTACCTGCTCAAACCGCAGCGCTTAAAAAATTAATGATGACGGCAAACGAGTTGACCGGGGTTTCGCTCTTACCAGCGGCATCACCTATGAAACACGTGCCGCAATCATTTTGTGAGGCAGTGGCAAGAAGCAGTGCCGACGGCAGTCAACATTGAATCGCATCGATTCGAAAAATTCACATTTTGACAGACTCATCAATTTTGTAGATACGAATGGCGACAGCAATGAAACGAGTTGAGTTCATGCTGTCCTTTGGCTTTTGGTCGGGACCCAAGGATATGGGTATGGGTATGCTGGTCAGTGGTGGTCATTGATTAGTTCATGTGTTGCTGAGGCTATTGTTCTCTCTGTTGCCGTGGCTTGCGTGGGCTGGGAGTACCTATAAACCTTGCTTGTCTGTGGAAGTTTTGCGGTTTTTGATTTGTTTGTTTGCAACGTCGATACTATCAATTATGTTGTAGCTGTGTGTGTGCGAGTGAGTGAGTAAGTGTCAGTGAGTATCTGTGTGAATGTATCTGTAGCTGCAGTTTAGTTGCCGCTTAACTTGGCGCTTAATTAAATGCATTTGTATTTGGTTTTAATATTTTGTTTTTATTTTGGCGCATTGACAATGACAACATTATCTTTAATTTCTTGGCTCTCTCTCTCTCTGATCAAAAAAGACGCACCGCTTTTGTACAATACATGCATACACGTACATATGTATCTATATATATAAATATACATATATAAACTTGCCTAATTAATTACATAAAACAACAACAACAATAAACCAAGTTGTCGCTGAATGCGCAGCAATAACTGATCAATGCAAACAGTTGACCAGCTTCAAAAGGGTAAAAGATGCCGCGCCGCCATGGTAAGCAGCTTCAAGCAGTACAGTAGATTCTCTAAAAATGGTATCGAATTGTAGAATGGTATCCAAAACTTGTATGGATAACACGAAATTACATTTAAGGCAGTGAGTAAGCAATGCAGTAAGCAATGCAGTCAGTAGCATTGCAAATGAGCGCGGGAGCGACTATGAAGTAAATGCGTCTTTGAGAGTTGACACATTGGCACTGTACTTCACTGCGATTTGTTTGCTTAGCACGTCTGATATGTTAATTAGGATTTTGCCCACCTCTGGTCTCATACATGGATATTTATTCACTTACCCGACTCTCTTAGAAAGGTAAGAGTCGATGCATCCATCTTCAAAGATTTAAGCTGAAGGTACGAACATAGAAAAGTTGTAGTAGGCGTCTTCTCTATGCATTCTTTGAAAGAACTTTTTTTGCGTCTCTGCAAAATTTTTTTGGCTGCAGGTGCTACAAGTCTGTTCAAATGATTTCTACGGTAGCTCTGGAGAAGAAGAGATCGAACAATTGACATTGCAGATAGAGGTTTTTCTGAAGTTTCAATTCTTAAAGTTCTTTACTTTGCACTCGTTTTCTTACTATTCTATAAAATGACTCTTTGAAGACAGGGAATTCTCGAAACTTTTTTCATTCTCGTTTTTTAACTTCACGTTAAGTAAACTTAGTGACGAGAAGCAGGAAATAGAATGCAGCTTAGATGCGAGCTTCAAGCACTGCTAGAGAGGTTATTTGGAACCCCATTTGGTTTTAAGATCTAGGCAGTTTGGCCACCTCAGAAGTAAAATAGAGATTCTTTCGCTTCATGTGAATAAGTACACAAATAAACACGTTAATAGGAATGAAACACAAGCAAGATAAGTTCAGTCTCACCAGAAAGTTGAGACCCAGCTATTTCCTGGGTCCAAGAAGTGATTGGAGAAGAATAATAGAAGCCGGTGCTAGCTACAAAATTAAAATCAACATTTTCTGATGCTAACTGCTTCTATAGCAAAAAAAGAAATGTTTCCAAATTGTTACCTCTTCCCGAGTATTCACTGTACTCACTACCAATACCAGCAGAAAAGAGCCAAAAAAAAGACAAGCATCATACCGGCCAAGTGCCATACAGAGAGCATATACCGGCTGGACAGACAGACGAGCCTACACACACTTTGAAGTGTTTGATTTTGGAATTGCCTTTGGACATTTTTGTTGTAGCTGATGCTGCTGCTGCTGTTGTTGTTGTTGCTTTATTGAAGCCAAATTTGAATACGAGAAAGAGACAAGCGACAAGAAGCTGCTGTTGTTGTTGCAGCCGCCGCCGCCACCGCCGCCAACCGCCAAACAGTCGTCGCGACATCAAAGAGTGCCTGGACTCAAAATGGACATGGCTGCAACAATTTATGCCAGCGCACAGATTTTGAGTATGCATTTTGAGTGTTACCCGTTGCCCGTTGTTGTCGTTGTTGCTGTGGCCGCTTGCAACTGGACCCAAGAACGGAAATGACCTTTTTTGTGTGCCTTGGCTCAAAACAAAATGCCGACTATGCAGCCAGCCTCTGTAGCCAGCCACAGTTTGCCAGAGTCTGTGCCTCATGCCTCTTGCTTTGTTGGGTTCGTGTTGCGACGCGCCGACAGATGACAAGCTGCGATAGTGTCGAATCTGTTGCCTGAGCGCTGAGCTTCTTGTACCAACTGGTTGGCCGCTTGGCTAACTAACCTGGTTCTGCTGCTCTTACCCTTTATATGCTTCTAAGTGATGATCATGATGGGTTATTAGGGTAGTTGCGTTGACAACGCATTTGTCTTTGCGCTGCTGCCGTCGTGGTTGTTGCAACAACCTCAGCCACGCCAACGCAAAATCGCTTGCAACTGCAGGCATGTGTGTGTACGCTGTCTGTTTGTCATTTTGTGATAAGCGTGCGACATTTATTTATGGATACTATGCATCAAGTGTCGCTGCAACTAGGCGCCAACCGCAACCTCACTCGATAGACTTAAGCCCTTCAAAAATTACATACCAAAAAAATTTAAAAAAAATAAAAATAAAGAACAAGGAATGATTTTAACAAAATCAAAACGTTTCGGTTTATTGTCTGGCTGAAACTGACCGTCGTGAAAAATAAAAACTCTGGCTCAAAGTGTCAAATTAACGTCAAGATACAAAAAGTTACAAAAAATAAAAATTCAACGCACAATGAGCATCAACTGAGGTGACGTCTCATGTCAAGAGTCCAAGACCTAAAGCTATAGCTGGCGGCATAATTTCAGATACACTGCAAGTGGGTATATACATTGAGAGTAGACATTTGTTGGCTAATTGTAAGTGAATGGGTCATGGAGATTGAGAGATGTTTGGTTAGTAGTAAGTGGGGCTCTTGTAGGTGTATTATTGACATTTCTTATTTCTAAGTTCCTTAGTTAGAAGTAACTCAGATTTGAGTTATATTTTCTAAAAATATCGTATCTTTATTATAAAGTATCTGACAGCTTGCAAGCATTCTATTGGAAATCTTTAATTTATCAATAGTACCCTGAGCGAACAAAGTAACTTTATTAAAAGTGTTGTATATGAAACAATTTAGGCTACTCCATTATGAAACTATTACCGGTACTCACTTTATTTCTTTATTAATACGGAGAACATTTTTGATACAAAAACTATCTAAGAATTCATACAGCATCAAACTTTATAACGATTATTAATATTGTTGAACTATATTGTGCTCCTCTTATGTCTAAGAGATTATGTACAAAGCCAACTATAAAGTTTAGTATTGTACCTATATTTATATGGTCTAGTTCTCTATTCTCAATTCTGTGATAACACATCATCGTTATGATACAATACACAAACTCCTAAGCCATCTTCATAAAACTATTAACTGAAAGCTCGTCGATAAGCCACTTTGAAATTAGCTTACTTTTACAAACAACAAATCTTATTTATTATTCTTCCAGCCTTTTCTAATTTTTGAGCAGAATTTGCGTCATTTACGGAAAGTGTTACTCTTCTTTCACAATTCAAAGAAAAGTGCGGCTGAAGCTCATCGATTGCCCTTGAATACGTACGGCAAGGTCTCTCTAAGTGAAAGAACGACTGACGAATGATTTCAACGCTTCGAAAAATGACTTTGTCGTCAAAGATCGGCATGGTGGTGGGGAAAATTTCGAAGTTGCAGAATTGGAAGCATTACTTGCTCAAGACTCGTTTCAAGATGAATTGACAGACATATTGCAAGTGACTCAGCAAGCCTTGTCATAACGAATCTAAGCCGTGTTAATGATTCACAAGCAAGTACACTCACTGGCTTACGTTTGACTTAAAACCGAGCGATATCGAATGGAAACAAAATCGTAAGGGATTTCTTCTTCGCATCGTAACTGGCCATTGTTTCATAACGACAATATTAACCTTAAAAAGCCTAGAATAAAGCCCGTACATGCCTACACTTCCACAGCGAAACCTTATATTCAATTTGTGATATATTATGAGCTACTGAGCCCAAGTGAAAGGTTTACAGGAGATGCATGCTAAACGCAGTTGAAGCGTTGAAAGCAGCATTATCAAAAAAAAAAAATGGCAACAATACAAGGCAAGACATGAAAAAGTTATTCTCCAGCCTGCTATGCTCTCCAGGCATACAGCTGTAGAAGTTAATGGCCTAAACAAAATGACACCTAAAGGTTGAGTTCGATCTAGGTCGCTCCGCTTAGGATTGAATCGAATTTCGAAAACTAATTTCCTAGGATTTCTATTATTTGTGCAAAGAATTAAGATATAAGATAATAATGACAATCGATAATCAGTTTAACCTGCAGGCTTTTGAGCTATTGGTATGCAAAATTGTACAAAGTGATCATGGAAGATCTAACCTCACCAGTCATACTCTCCAGACGTTGCCCCATTTCACTACCACCTGGTGCGATTGAAGGCACACTATCCTTACATGCTGGAACTGTACCTCTGTACATATGAAAAAGTAAAAAATTGGATTGATATTTGGCTCATCTCAAAAGATTAACAGTTTTTCTGTGCCAGAAAGATAGGCGATCTTGCTAACGAGCACTTCCATACCTAATAAAAAGCTAATATTGGATTGATACTTGGATAATCTAAAAAGATGAAGATCTTTCAGTGCCAGGAAGAAAGGCGAGAGTAGTAAATAATCGTAAGCATTTTTCTTTTATAAAACTGCAATAAAAAACTTCAAATTAGACAAAAAGTAGAGCAAAGATGTACTTTTTATATATTAAAAAGTATTGGAGAATTTTCAGAGTTCTTTGTTAAGCCAAATCCAATACTGGGATTAGTTTGCTATAAGATATGTCTTCTTCGATTCCAACCAACTACTTGAATCCTTTTGATATATTCTATTGAGATAATCAATAAATATTGCAAATATATACACATCACGAAATATATCTTCGATATATCAAAAACTAACTGAAAGCTCATTTAATTGTTGTTGCATTCCCTCTCAGAAAAATATCCTTCAAGCTCTTACAATTACCTTATTGAGTGAGCGTATCTTAATTGCGTCAGTGGCAAAGTATCTCCCGCTTCAGTTACATTTTTTATTTCAAACAAAACTTATTCATTTTGCCGTCGCGGCAAACAAATTTGAATTCAAATTTAAATGCAGTTTAACCTTTTAAGGCCATTTGAGCGACAGCCATTTTTGATTAGGCCAGATTTGTGTATTCGTGCGTGTGTGTGTGTGCACAGTTTTGGCCAATATATTTTTGTCTAATTTGTTGTACAACTTTTTCAAGCTTTTATTATTTTTTATTTTCAAGTAGTTTGTTTTTTACTTATCATAATTGCTTTTGGCATATTTGTGGTTACGCAGTTTTTATTTTTGTTAATTAACTGACCGCCAACTATTTGTTGTAGCTTTGTCTTGCATTTGTGTGTGTGTTTAGGCCAAACACACAGCATATTTCTATATTTATGTGTGTGTATCTGTGTGTATATAGACAAGTCGCATGCGTATGTAAATATTTGACCTGACGCGTGTGAACTTTAACAGTTTTTATGCTTTATTTGTCGCAAATATTGCGCAAACATACAAAAGATACTTTGCGCTCCACCTGCCTCAGTCTCTTGGCCTTTGCAAGAACTTATGTCAGTGTTGTTGTGGTTGTTGTTGTTGTTGTTGCCGGGTTGTCCAAGTGTGGCAACAACATCGTTGTCTTGTTTACTTTGCAACGTTTGTGCAAGTTGTTGCCATTGCTCTTGCTTTGTGACTTGGGTTGTTGTTGTGGTTGTTGTTGCTGTTGCACATGCGCACACCTTTTGCGCTTTGTTGTTTTTTGTGTCTGTTGCTTGTCCACATGTTGCATGCAACATGCGTTAGCAACATTTCTTTTTTTTTTGTTGTAAGTCGTACACTTGCAAAGAGTACATATAATTTTTAAATAATTTAATTTGCATTAAAATTAAATGCAGCAAATAAGTCCAGTTTAATTTTCTGGTTGAATTACAAATTAATAACAACAGTTGCCGCATTAGGATAAATTGAAATAAATATTAAAATAAAAACTGCGTTTGCCAAAAAAGCTATCTGTAGCACTGCTACCGATGCATCCTGAAAATAAGTATTTGATGTGCATTATGTGCCGGTGCTGGCATAGTTTCATATTTAATCTAAGACGGCAATGGCCATGAACCTTATTAGAATGGCGAACTCTTACCCACGAACTTTTTTTTAGAAAATGGAAGAGCACGACTTGAGTATTGTTGCAACAAAATGGTGGCAAAAAAATGGCTGAATTAAAAAAAAACGAGTTGTGTAAGCAGTTGTGAAGCTAAGCTAAGTCTTATTTCTATGTCCCGACATTGACACTGGATGCCAATATCGAAGAATGTTTTGTGAGACACCGGCCGGCGTGCTATAGAGGATTGTTATAGAATTTTCCTGTTTTTTAAATCAACGTTACGATCTTTTAAAAAATCACCATTTATAAGCTTTATTTTGAGCATTAATTAATGAATAAGCAGAAATCAAATAATATGACATCTTATCATTTTCATCATTTTATACATTTTTCAAAAAATGTTGATTTTTATTCAGCACTAGGTGGGTTCGGCGCGGTTCGCTTCCCTCACCAACACCAAGTCGTTATGCTTGGCGATCTCCAGAGGCCCACCTTATTAAGTTACATTTAATTTTTTTCTATTTATCCTTAAAAATACCTTCAACACTTACATTAGTAAGTTTGTAAAATATCAAGCTTCATCAGAAATTGTAATCATGATTGAATGCGTAAGCATGAATTAAACAGTATGGTGATTGGAAAAGTGACAGCTCAAACATGGAATCTTATTCTAAGATTATTTCTCTACATTTTTTAGAAAACTTAGTTTTTTGTTTAAATGTTGATAATATGACTCTTTTTCGTTTTATATTGACTTGGGATAAATGATTTTGAGGTTTTACGAGCATGTAGATGTCGACCGATATGTTGGAGACATGTAATAAGTTTTTGAAAAATTTTTTCTAAAAACCAAATTAACGGGTGTTTAAAAGTCACCCTTTATTATTTTTATTTTGAGCATAAATGATTGAGAATGAATCTAATAATCAGTCAATTGGGAAGATGGCATCTTAGGCATGGGACAACAACTTAAACCAAGGTAATGTTTTCTTCTATGATAAAGCTTTTTCATGTTTGCTTGAATTAGAAGGCATTTTTTTTAAGTTTCCTCAGAGTAGTTTTAAGTGTGTACAAGATTAGACTTCAATAACTGCAGTTTTTTCAAATTTTCCGCAAAAGTGCATCTTAACTTCGTTTTGTCAAAATGCAACTGTTGCTTTTGTTGCTTTTTTGCAACTTTGACACATCAATGTAGCTAATTTTTATGCAATATTTTTTTGTGTTTTTTTGTACGTACCACAAAGGCCACCGCCAAACATTGCCGCAACATGTTGCAAACAAACATTGCAGCTAACATAAAGCCGTGCAGCTATGCAGGCCATGTGTCTATATAAGCATGCAGATACTTTAGCTGCAAGTATATATGAGTATCTAGATACTTTTGCGGCGTGTAAGTGTGTCAGTGTTGCATAGTTAAATGTTGCAAAGGTGTGTGCATAGTTGTTTTTGTTGGTTGTTTGGTTGGCATTCCTTTGGCACACCGTTATAAAAACTTAAGACCTCATTAAAGTCGCCTGGTTTTAGGCGGGGTCTTTGGGAGCTGCTTTATGATGCGCTGGACATTTAACGCTCTACAGTCGTTCGTTGTTGTTGCTTTTATTACGCGTTGTCCTTGCGCTGCGCCCCAAAGTTATTTAGTCGATTATGTGCACGCAAACCCAAGGAAGAACCATGGACTGACTGACTGACTACGTGGGGCATATAAAAACCGAAAAACGACAAGGTAAAAAAAAGCGCTCCCAAGACGCTGAAACGAAGATCTAGAAGAAGCAGCAGCAGCAGAAAAAAGAGGCCGCCAAAGGCTTGGCGGTGTTGTTCATGCAAATTTTAACTTCATTTCGGCTTCGTTTTGTTAATTAATTTATATTATTTTATTTGGGTGTCGTATACAAAACAGGCCAAGCCAGAAATGTTTGTTGTTGTTGACATGGCTGTGACTGCCTCTGCGAATGCAGTCTCTCTCACTCTCTGTTTCTCTGTCAGCGTGTATGCAAAGACTCTCAGTTGTGGCACTGCTCTTGGTCTGAACGACAAATTTATATTTAATGAGCTTCATAAAATTTGAATTTCAAAGGAGCCTTGCACCGCTGCGGCATGTTCAACTGTCGGCGTGTTGATTGCGCGGCAGCCGCAACAGCATCTTCAGCTAAAGAGCGTCGGCGGCAACGTGCAACACCGCAGCAACAACAACAGCACTTGCTGCAACAACTGACTGACGACTGCTAAGCCAATGAAGGCATAAATTGTTTGTTTTATGGCATTTTAAGTATGCCTGCTTTATGAGCCTCTTCTAGGCCTAGAGGCCGGATCGTACCACAGCGATGCTATGATTCATTTGATCTCTTTATGTGGTTTTTGTTTTTGCATTGCCAGATCTGTGTGCGGTCGCTGCTGCCTGGGCAAATCTTTAAGCTGCTCCTTAGACTTATTACATGTTTCAAGTGCTTGGCCAGCTTTAAAATCCCACTTTGTGCGCGACAAAACGTTACAGCAACTTCCTCATAAATTATCAGCTACAAAAAAAAGCAGGCCATAAAGTAAAAAGCACAAAAGTAATTTGTACTTTTGGCACACCAAAGTTTAGATACACTTGCCAATAAATGGCTGAATGTATGGAGTTAGAGATTAGTTTTTAACGCTTAATTTTATATAACTATAAATTAGTTTCGGCTGAGAGCGCTAGAGAGAAGGTAATTAAGTTTTAAGGATATGTGCTAGAGATATATGTTATATGTTGATGGCACTTCAAGTTTTACTAGTTTGCTTGAGTCACAGCCGGATTAGGTGTTGATTTCTCTTAAGTCTAACTTAATGAGCGAAAATATGAACAGACGTGGCTAAATAAGGCGAAGAAAGGGACCATCAATGATTTGTAAACAAACGATGCTTAAAAATTATTGTATATTCTCAAAATTCTTGCTCTGTGGAGCTAGTATATCATTGCTCTCATTTCTCGCAAGCTCATTTCTGGTTTAATAATTGAATAAGCCGCAGTTGGACTAAAAATCAACCAGAAAAGAGAACCACGTATGCATCGCGAAAAAGTCGCTGTTTAGTGTCAATTTTGGGCCGTCGTCAATCTTAGGTCTACTGCTAGCGCAGTTCGATATGTTATTGTGAATGTCAAGCTCTATAGTTACCAGACTGAATTTTTTTTCCGAAAATGGAACAGCTTGATTTGCGACATTTGAACATTTTATAAGCTTGAATTGGCTTACATATGATTTAAAAAAAAGTAAGTTTAATATAGATTTTTCTGGTAACACAGAAAATGACCCTTTATATGAGGTTTTTCAAAGCAGCTTGTTGCTTGTAATGTGGCAAGCGCGTTGACTATCAGGATAGACACAGCAATACATAAAGTCTACATATAATACGATCGATGTCGGTATACACTCCTAAAGTGCGGAACCTTGCTTCCCAATTAATTTCTTTTAGTAAGTTTTCAACTTATCATTGCTTGAACTTAGAGCAGAAGATAGTTGTGATATTAAGTAAAGGCAATGTAATGTAATTTCCTAAAGATAAAAGTTAAGGTGATTGACTGCCATTTTGTGGTTGTACCTACGCCCGAGAGTCTGTAAGACAGTATCTGCTAAACTGGCTAACTACTCTAGAATAAGACACAAAAATCTAAATTTGGTATTCATAAAAATGCTTAATGGTTTCAAAATTAAATTCCTGACAACTTAAATTCCTGACAATTTAAGTTGTTTCTGAATTTAAAGAATGAATTTGAATTCTGGAATCACTTCTACTGAATTTGTTCTTAAAGGCGGCAAAATATTATTTTGGTGTTAGACGAAGTTTGGTATGGTAAAATATGTGAAGGGAATTTCAGACAAACGCCTTCTAGTTAAGCTATGATGCATTACTACTCAGCTATTACTAGCGTAAGGAGGCAAGGAGAACCTAGTTCAGTTTAAAAGGCAGTTTTGCTTGAACACTGTTCTGTCATAGAGCACTTTGGTTCTGCACTGAGGCCCTATTGGTATCTTCGTACATTGTATATAAGAAATTGAAAAGGATAATCATACTGAGACCGCTGGGATGGAAGGAAGTTCAATTTAAAGGCAGTATTGGTTGAAGACAGTTGCGACCTAGAGCCCTTTGGTTCTGCACTGAGAGCCTATCTTCGTAACTTTCATATAAGAAATTGGCAATAATAATTGTACAGACCGAAATTCCATTCGTCATTGCGATTAACTCAACTTAATCTTGAACTTCATAATAGTCTCTACTAAAATTAATGCCTAATCCTTTGCTTTCGATTGTGACACCAAAAGCGCGTTTCCGCTCCTCAACCGCATCCTTAACCTCAAATTCGCTCTAAAAGAATATACGTCACGACAAACTTCGTTTCAATTAATTAATAATCTGGTAATCAGAGAGAAAATACTTGCGTTTATGATTTGGAAAAATTATACGTGCGTATTCGATGCTCTCAACTTCATCTTTAACTGCAAATACCCTCTACAAGGGTATACATCATAACTGACAAAACTTGTTCATCCAGTTTCCGTTTATGCTTGGCACATTTATTAGCCACAACATTTCAATTTGACATAATGGGCGACGGATTAAGGTAGCGGCAACAGGTAAAAAGATGCAATTGCTCATTTAGTCCGTCCGTCAGTCAATATGTCAGTCGCTGCGTCAAAATATTGCCGGGTAACGGTAATTAGAAAATGCAGTCAAGCGCCGCAGTTTAATATTTCTTTACATTTTTCTATTTTTCATCATTTTTTTTTGGGCGCGTCTGTGGCTGCGGCTACCGTCTGACGCCATGTCGTAAAATTGTCTAAGCAGCTAATTGTGCCCGACACTCGAGTCGGGAATTACGCCTGCTGTGAGTTAACCCAGCGCCAGGAGCACGGGCAATGCCTTGGTCATGCGGCCATGAATGAGTAGCCCCGTGGTGCAGCCGGCACAGCATGTGACTGGACTGACTGACGACAACTGGGCCAAAAACAGATTTACTTTTTCACTTTTAAGAGTTGTAATTTGGTTGTTGCTGTTGTTGTTGGAGTTGTAAGAGTTGTTGTTGTTAGTTTCTTGAGGGCGGTCAACCTGTTGATAGCTTGTCAAGCAGCAGACGACACTTGAGCCAGGAACTAAGTACAAGTAAAGAGTCGATCCTTAGACTGCTGCCAGCATACTTGGTAGACATTTGTCAATGAGCAGACATGTGTGGTGTATGCATGTGCATGTGTGTGTGTCTGCTGTCAGAAGTTTGGTAACTCGTAATAGGATACATGAATTATGCAACAGCAGCGCAGTTGTCCTGCTGTGCAACTTCAAGTGTCGCCTAGTTCAAGTCTGAACTTAGACAAAGTGTAGTGGCGGATTGTAGTTGACGCCAGCTTCAGCAATTGCATTCAAAAAAACAAAAAAAAACGGCGGCTTCATTGATTCTAAGTGTAAGCAAAGCTGCCACAAAGATCTGAAAATCTTTTGAGTACTTTATAGGCGCCCTCTGAACTGTCATAAAAAAAAACCAAAAACAACAAACAAAAGATAATCCCAAAAATGTAGCCACAACTTTGAGGTTCTCTTGCATCCTGTTGAAAGTTGACTGACTTTTTTAACCAGCCACCAGGGTTTTGATTTGTTGTTGTGTGTCTTTTTGTTGGGTTTTATTGTTCCACTCGCTGCGGTTAATTAGTCATTAAGAGCGCTTGGAGGGGCTAATAAAAATGACACTCATAAAAAATAAGAGAATGATGAAGAATCATAAAAGTAAAGATACATTGGCGGCGTCAATGTTTACATACACTTGCGCACTTAATGTTTATTCCCCAATTCAAGTTGTATTATTTAGTTGTCGATTTATCATGAGAGATTAAACTTTATGCAGCCTTGTATAAATGTACTCGTTAGGTTTTAATAAATTTAGGAGAGTTTCTTTCTTTCAATCGGTATAATTTAATTTCGCAATTTGTCGCACAGGAAATATCTCAAGACTTGATTTTGGTTCTTCTTCCATAATAAATTCTTTTGCCGAAATAGTTAGTTGATGCATAACGAATGTATATATATATCCTGAAGAATAGCTGATTTATTAAAACTAGAACCTAAATTCTTAAAGCCGAGGAAAAAATAAGCCTTAGGCCAATGCTCTGAGAACTTGATACTGCTCGAAAGCCGCAAAGATTTGATGCTAATTGTTCTATAACAAACTTTTGCATCTGCCTTATCAAAGGAAGTATTTCGTAGCTTAAATTAGTAAAACCTAACTAATTTGGGCTGCGAGATCAAAAATGTAAAATGTAAAAAGTGCTGATCGATAAACATCAATTGAAAACGATAGGCAGTGAACGTCGAAATCTGTCTAAATTTTTGCATCAGAAGATTTGTGAATATCTACTTGCATCATAGATTCATTGTTGATTTAAAATGTCAATTTTTGCGTTTTGCAAATTCGCGTTGTTTGTGAGAAGTGTTGCTGTACTTTTGCAATTGCTCTTGAATACCTACAGCGAGGCGTCTCTTAAAGAAAAAATGACGCAAGTGGCTTCAAGACTTCAAGAATAATGGTTTTAATATCGAACAATGGCATGATGGTGGAACAGGAGGCAAAAGGTTTTCGAAGACGCAGCATTGCAAAGCAATACTTGACCAAGACGCCTTCCAAACGCAAGAGGAACAGGAACAGATGCATTGCTAATGACTGCTCAGTAAGCTGTGTCTAAATCCTCAAAGTCGCATGACTTGAAAACCAAACATTTCTTTGCTTGTAAACAGTTTCTACAAAGGCAAAATCGTAAGGTATTTCTTCATTGCATTGTTACTAGCTATGAAAAATGGGTCTATAACGATAATCCGAAGTGCAGAAACTTTTGTGAAAGCCCGGACATGTCTCTTATCGACCCAATTATTCGTTCTTTTCTGCTCAATGCTCTCAAACATTTAAAATTGAACAGATATGCCATAAAACCGATACACTTGCTTAGGACACTGCCAACATTTGACTATAAATGGGAATTAGTTAGCACAAAAGCCAAATGAGCAGCAACTTGGCCATAAAGCTTAGTTGTAAAAAGAGAAAGGCCAAGAGAGCATCATAAAGGAAGAAAGAGCGACCAATGGAAAGGGCTACCTGCGCATAAAAAGCGCAAAAAAGCTTTAAAAATGACGCCATTAAAGTGAGCATTGCATGCAACACGCCAAGAGACAAAGGACAGTCAAATGACAGTCAGCGATGCACCTGAACACACACACACCACTGCATATGTGTGTACATACGCGTGTGTGTGTGCTGGCGCTCAAAAGGTGTCATATAGCGCAGCGGGTGTTCCGCGCTGTAGTGCTCCCTAGCGTCTGAGCAGGGGAGGCAGCAAACAGCCAGCCAGCCAGCCAGCCAAACGGCAGCCACTAACGTGCTCCAAATCCCAGCGGGAATTGCAATGCAACCCATACACATACAACTTAATGAGCGCTTTGAGGCAACGTTTTGGCCTTCAGCGTGCCAACGAGCACGCGATAAACGGGCGTGGCATGAACAAAACAGCACCACCAGACGGGGTACAACCCGGACTACGAGTCGTGCCTGAATTTTGAGCAACTAATTTGGCCAGCGCCTGGCGGCTGACTTTGTTTTTTTTTTTTTGGGCATTATTTATCAGTTGATTTATGTGGAACTGGTCATAATGCAGTCAGTCTGTAGCGCTAGCTAGCCAGACTGCTCGCACACTTGTACGCTGTCTCTGTTGCACGCACTTGCGGCATGTAGTGGCTTTAATTTTTCGTTGAAATTTAATATTTTTTTTTTTTCTTTCGATGTTTGTGGTTTTCATTTTTCATGAGCTCAGCAGCCCAGTGTGTGTATGTGAGTCTGTCTGTTTGTGCTGGTCTGGCGCTCATTAAACAGTAGCCAGCCGCACTGACAAGCGCTGACACCTTGAATGAACTTTAAAGAGCTCAAAATTTTAATTGCACTTTAATAGCTGCCGCCAAAAGCTGCTTTAATTATTAATTTTCCAAAAAAAAAAGAACAGCACATTTTCTTTTGCGCAACTTTTGTAGCTTTAACACGCTAAGAGCTAACTTTGTCAATGGCCAACAACTAAATATTTAACAAGCCAACATTTTATAAACAAAAAAAGTCAGAACATGCCAATAAATTGCAGCGGGACAGTGTTGTCCAATAAAAAGTCTCTTTTTTTTTGGCCAAAAAAAAGTAACTTGCGCGCCCCCGCCTTGTCTGCTTAATACAAAACATTGCAAAATTTATGTGCTGGACGCAAACATTTCGTCTATATTTTATGAGTGCTCCTTTTTTCACGGACGGGACGGCCACGTTTCCGGCCCCAAACTTCACTGACACACTCTGGGTGATAAAGTTATTTAGGCGCAAATCATAAATTCCAAACCCTAACCGTAGCTTATCTGATTTTGCACTTTGAAATGAACATTGTTGCCTGGCACTAGATCAATGGTATCTGTTTGCCTGGCAACCTTTGGTATGGTATGGTGTCTTTCTCTCTCTCCCGGTTTTATTGGCACCCTCAAAAATACCTGTGCCCAAATCGGGACTAGCATTCAAAAACTCGCAGCTGTGCGCCTGCGTTTTGGCCCAGCTATTTGAAAGATATTTGGTGACAAGAACAACAACAAAATTAAAAAAAAATAATCAAATAAAAATAAAAACACAAACCGAGACAGCGAAAATACAAAAAAAAAAAAAACAGATAGACAGTGAGCGACACTGACGCTCAGGTAAATTTGTGTGAGATTTTGTAGATTTTTTGACTCATAATACACTGCAGCAGGGGTAGTGGCTATAGAAGATTTGTCAAGTAGTTTGTTAAATACAGCCAAAGGCTGCAGCAAAAGGACAATGGTTTTAAATTACCTCAAAGTCTCAAAGTTGGTTTGTCAAAAAATCAATACTGAGTGTCGCATTCGCGGCTCTGTGTATCGGCTTAGTGTCTTTTGCAGCTTAATGAGTTTTTGGTTGCTGTTTTTGGTCAAAATATAATAGAGTATTCCAGTAATTAAAAAGTAACAAATATTAAATATACTGTCTATAGAAAATTAAATCTCAGCCAAGTGAAGCCAATTTCAAGTCTTAAGTATGTTAATTTTTAGAGTCCAACAATGTACAGAATTTGCTGAATCTTCCGAAGATCTCTGCAATAACAATAACAGAAAACGCCACTGCTGATGAAGTATAAAGTGACTATTGGGTTCAAAATAGTAAGAACATAAAATTTTAGTTTAAAATGCTTGGTTTTCTCGTTAGATTTTGATTTCGACGAAATCACTTTATACGAACTTTTACCATTTTTTGACTTTTTTTCGGAGTCAGAATCTAAAATATCTCTAAATTTTTTTCTAATATTATGAGATAGATTGTAATCTTTGAAGTGACAAATTCATTCTAAGTATTGAGTCCCTACCTCAAAACATTAGAAAAAAATTTTAGAAATGTTTTAGATTCTGACTCCGAGAAAAAGTCGAAAAACTTTATGAACGCGAATTAGAACCAGCAAGCCTTTGTTTAATTTTTAAAAATTAAGCAAAAATCATCATCATCCTAGGATAAGGTATTTTTACAAAATATCTAAAAAATCTATTTATGAATCTGTGGAAAAGATTTTGAGAAAAGCAAATAATAATTTCGACAAAAGCACTTGATATCATTCCTAATGTCATTCTCTATTTTAAGCTACGTATCCACTTTAAAGCTTACACCGATAATTGTGATTCTTAGTGTTTTTCGCGGAATTCTAAAACATTCTTGAATATTTTTCAGCATTTTAAGACACGGATCCGAAGTTAAATATCTCACTTTTAATCTAACCGTTTTAAGAACTCCTAATGAATCTTTTTTAACATATTTACAAAATTTTAATACAAAAAATTTTTTTTTATTCACACTTGGACAAGGTATCCCAAATTCTTTGGAATAAACAAAAAAATAACATTATGATAAAATCCCTTGATATTGATGTTCACCGTTTATTTTGATTCCTAAGTTTTTCTCGCATCGAAGTCTGCACCATCCCTGATTATTTTGTTATATTTTAATTCGTTACAATTAAAACAAACAACCTAATTTTTATTTTTGAAAAATATTACAAAAAACCCATTTCCGTGTATTCACACTTGTGTAAAGTTTATTTAAAAAACATCAAGTAAAATTTTTTATGTAAATATTTCTGTGAGCCTCAAGATAAAACTCAATTCATGTGAACAAATATCTTCTCTCACAAAGACATATGAGGTTGTAAAGAATTAACAGTCAATGATTCTGATCCTTTTAGAAACTCGGTAACTTTCGAAAAAAGTGTATTCCAACTTCAGCATTCCAAACATGCCCCACAACTTCTCATGTTTTCTTTCAGCTCTTAGTTTTGTTTTTTTTTTTTTTGGCTGACTAGGTTGACTGCCTCTAATTAACAGCTTCTTGGTGGTTCGTTCGCTTTGACTTGTGAAATTAGAATATTATGTCTGGAATTTCCGTTCACAGTCTTTCAAGCCAAACAAATCAAAAATAAACATAAAATGAAACAAACATTTCGCCAAGTTTGTTTTTATTATTGTTGCAATATTTTAAAATGCTAATGATATAGTTTTCAGATAATATAATTTTTACATGACGCACATCTAAAACCGTAGCAATGATAAAACTATTGCTTATCTCTGATCGAATAGAAAGGGAGGAGAAGACGGCTTCGGTAAAGGGATTACAATAAATAATATATGTGAATCTTATGAATATATATTAGCGTATTAGCCAAAGCTACTTTACAAATCGATACATAGGCAAATATTAAAAACAAATAAAATAAATAATATTAAAATAAGCAAAAAAGTGGTAGTCTCGATGAAGAGCTTAAGGTTTTGAGATTGTGCCAAAAACTATATTAGAAACGGCCAGTACTCTGATGACAAAATGTTTGTTATCCGTTTGAAAAGTTTTTAAGCGCTTGGAGAGCGAGTTCTTACAAGCCAGATTTTCAGCAATCTGAAAACAAAGTTGTAGCAAAGTTACTAAGATATACCAATCGAAATCCGATATTGGTCTCATTATTCGAGATGTTCAATATTATTTTGCAAATAAAGAATATATAGGTTTTCTGTTCAGTTTCAAAAGTTTACTGATAGCAAATTAAATATAGGGAATTCGTAAAGGCAAATTCTAGATATTTTGTAATCTTCCAAGAATTGTACCTGCTAAGATAAACCAATTGAAATATGAAGCTAAAATGAAATTCGAAATGTTTCAATTCGAGGTCGCAGACCATCATGGTGGTGGTACAGGCTTTTGAAGACGCAGAATTGAAAACATTACTTAACCAAAACGAGATCCAAACGCAAAGGAATAAGCAGATTCATTGCAAAAGACCTAGCCAGCCGTATCAAAGCACTTCTAATGATGATGAGATGTCAAACAGCGCTTCTTTGCTTGTAACCAGCTTCTCTAAAAGCAAAATTGGATGGTATGTCTTCATCGCATCGAAAAACTAAAGGTAGAAGTCTTTAGTTGGGTTAATATTAGACTATTTTTTAAAAGATTCTAACAATTTAAAGAATGAAGATTTCTAATAAATGTAGTAAAACGTGCACTCTACAAATGCACATTCTTCGAAAGTCTTTGAAAAGCGAAACCTTGGAAGCTCTAATAGGAAAAGCAATGTAGATCTGGGACTGCTTTTATTGTTTCAATTCGGGAGATTGTCTTCCATATAAATAGAAGAACAAACTGAAGAACATATTTTATTCAGAATTAACATTTATTTCGCTTAGCTTCGTTGAGGAATTTGTTAGAATAGCCATCTGTATGAGTCTGGGATGTGTTGAAGAATGCTCTGCACTTTCCAATAAATGCTTTTGGACTTGCTAAAATTTATTATAAAAACTAAGATGATCTATGATGTACTATGGTGATCTATAACTAACATAAGTTACTGGAAGGCACCTTGTTGTCTTCGATTATTATTAGGGATATCAGCTGCTGAACTTATTTTCATTTAAAACAAATGATCTGTGACTAAGTTATTGGAAGGCACTCTGAAGTCTTCTAATATAATACGAGATATGAGCTGATGAACTTCTTTCCATTTAAAAAAGATGATCAGTGTCTAAGCTACTGAAAGGCCCGTTGGAGTCTTTGAATATTAGTCGGGATATGAGCTGCTGAACTTACTATCATTAAAAAAAAAGATCTTTGTCTAAGTAACTGGAAGGCATCTTGAAGTCTTCGAATATAATACAAGATATGAGCTGCTGAACTTCTTTTCTTCTAAAAAAGAGATCTGTGTCTAAGCTACTCAAAGGCCCGTTGGAGTCTTTGAATATTAGTCGGGATATCAGCTGCTGAGCTTCTTTTCATTTAAAAAAAATGATCTTTGTCTAAGTTACTGGAAGGCATATTGAGGTCTTCGAATACAATACGAGATATGAGCTGTTGAACTTCTTTTAAGTTAAAAAAGATTGAATTCTTTAGATCTGCATTAATCATCTCAAGTAGGTATATTATCTTGTCTTGGCTCTTAAAAAAAAAGAATTTGGATTTATTTCTAATTTTTAAATTAAATAAATATTTTGAGAAGATTTTTACGCAAATTATAAATACACAGTCTCCTATTTTATTAAAAATCTTCTTCGAATCTAAATTTTGTGATGAAAGAAAGTGGAAAAAGATGTCTTCAAATAAATTGTATTTCTAAGCTTTGTTTTCAATATTTGCTTGATAAATCCGAATCGAATTAGCCTCATGCAAACAAATGCTTTTCAATACCAAAAACCTTTCAATTTAATTTAAATTTTTTAAATGATTTTATTAAATTCCAATCGTCTTTGCTCTTAAATAAAAAGCCTTAAATGGTAGTAATTTGTTTGCGATATGTATTTTTGATAAACTTTGAACATACGGAAAGGCAAGCAACCTATAAAGCATTCGTAAAACCAAATCGCTACACTCTCAAAGACCATTCTTCATTCGATGATTTGTTTACAACGTGGCCCAAATGCTGTCTGAGTTATTTTGTATACAAATTCAAATATATATTCAATTCTGGTCTTTACAATTTTGAGTTTATACCAGTTTGTAACCTTAAACTGTCACTGCCTTTTACAATAAGCTAATCGACTCTTACACAGCGTTAAGGTAATTTGAAATATCAACAACAAAAACATCAAATGCAAATTATATACAAAGCAAAACTAAATATCACAAAAAAACGTATCTTATATCGTGCATGCAGTATCTTTTGTGTTGGGTTCATCTCTACTTGCTTTCATACGAATTTGATTTTAACACATTTTATCAAACTAGATCTTTGGCGCTCCAATAATGGCTTGGCAGCATTTAGTCTTTGCTTCTAAAGGTATTTCATTTGACACTTTATAAATTATTTTAACATGAAAAAAATAAAATTATAAATTATATAAAATGTCTTGGCTACACATTTGCTCAGCCAATTTTTCACAATTAACTTCAAAGTGTGTTTCTGTTTTTAGGCCAAGTTAATTTTGATCAAATTTAATAATTTGCATACGCTTTGTACGGCGTTGGTTTTTATTATTCAAAAACAATTAATATTTATTAAATAATGGCGCACAATTTGTTAAAATAAAGTGCGAACATACTAACACATAAGCACGCCCACACAGATACATCTAAGCTGGAGAGTCATTTATGCAAATTTTATAACTTTTTTTTGGCTAATTGTTTAACTATAAAATGAAAATCTCTTGATTTTTATGACCGCAAAAATAATTGTTAATTTTTTATAAGCTTATTATCACAAAACTAGTAAATGTTGATAGAAAATTGTACAAATTTATTGAAGTTATTATCGTCGCGCACTGAAAATGTAATAATAATTAAACTGCACAACAAATTTTTAAGCACCAAAGTGGTTTTTTAGCGTTTTTATGTTGAAAATAATTTAGGTAATAAAATCATGAAAATAATTTTTTAAAACAAAAAATCTTAGAAAGTTAAAAGTTAAGATTCAGATAGGTAAAAAAAAGATAACTCTTTGCAAAAGACTTGTTGAATTGTTTGCTAAAGTTTAAAAAACTTTCAATTTATTCAAAAAGTTAATAGTTTTACTATTCACTACAACAAAGCACACACAGTTTTCTACAAACACCAATTTTTTGAAGTGAATTTATTCGTCACAATACTTCACAAATTTATATATTTTCGAAACAGTTTTTAAAATGTTAAATTTCTTGTTCTTTAATATAAAGCTGATTAAAAGAAATAGTATTTTATTAATTATTTAAAATTATGATAGGATCTTTAAACAACGGTATTTATTATTATTATTAATATTATTGGTTCTCATAACAAAAATTCAGAAATATAGCAACTTTGAGTAAATTCTCATATATTTTTCGAAAAAACTAAATTTTTTTTAGAGTTGCTTAGTTTTATTTTGACTTTTAGGAGCTAAAATTAACTTATTTAAAAGTTATTGACGTTAAGATAATAAGACTAAATTAAGTTTCAGAACAATTATGATAATGAAAAAATTAAAACAAATTTTGTATAAAGAAAAATATGAAAGTTTAAATGTAAAAAAAGATTGTTATTGAGCATAGAATTGAATTGAATTTAATATATTGAATGTTTCAAAAAAAGAAAACATTATTTCCGAGTCAATTTCGATCTTAAAAGTAATACAGATAGTGTAACTTGTTCCATTATCCCAACAATTTTCAAAATCTAATTATGCTTTGTATGCTTCCAAGTCTTATTATATTGAATTATAAAAGCCCTCAAAATTTGTTCTCTTCCGAATGGTCTATGCAATTTATCAATTCTTCTTAGAATAATTCCATATAATTATATCCTCTATGTTCAATGTTGCTATTTTATAAAGATTCTTAAATACATTTTAAAAACTAAAAATAAACTATTGTGTGATTTTGTAATTTTTAAAATCTTAAGTTTCTACACAATGTTTTGTTTCTATTGATATAAAAACGCTTCTTCAAAGGAGAGTTTATCTAGTAGTAATTGAAAGAGTTCTAGCTTTGAGAGAATTTAAAGCATTTTTCAAAAATCCATGACCAAAAATGACTGATAAATGCGTTTTTCTATTCGATGCTGTAGTAAATTTCAAAAGCGTACGGTTTAGCTACAAAGAATTTTTAGCCCATATCCGAAAGATGCGGGTGAGATTTTTTGGCATAATGGATATTTAAGACTATAAATTTTTAAATAAAATACTTATGTATTTAATAAATAAAGCCTGAGTTTTTTATTTTATCTGTTTATTGACGATAACTTGTAATATATTTTGCAAACTTAAAAGAACACGGTTCGTCTTGAAAGTTTCCAAAAATATTAAGAAAAAGTACCTAATACTCAGCAAATTATACATATAAAGAGCAATTAAAAATTAAAGCAAAAAAAAATTTAATGAGCTGTTTTCAAAAACTATTTCAGAATGATTGCCATCAAAATCATAGCAATCCTCACCCGAGTTGCTTCACTGGCAAGTGTGACCGTATTTTATGTAGGACAGTGTTGTTTAATCAACATTAGATAATTGCGCTTGAAATTATGCAACACTTTTTTCATGTAACTTTTTGGCAATAATTAACTTTGCCGTCGCTTTTTGAGGTTTTATTTGTTTTTGTGGCCGTTATTGTTGATTTGCACTAAAACTGTCACTTGGGCTACGCTTTGAGTAAACAAAGCTTCAGCTTCAACTTCAACTTTAACTTCAACTCTTTGTATACATTATATACTTATACATACATATACAGTATATATATATTTTTTCAACTATATTTAATTAATTTAACGACTACTTGAGAAGTTAGCAACGACATGTCGCTGCCAAGTCCAATACTTGTATATGCGTGTGTGTGTGGGCCCCGTGCGGAATGCTTAGGTTGAGCCGGGCACGGTTTGGGGCGGCAGTGCCTGGGACATGAAAAACTCATTAAAATGTTTACAGCGCACAAAATCAACAAACAAACAAACAAAACGAAGCTTGCTGGACACAAACACACAAATTTATTTTTTTTTTTTTATTTTTACTTTTTGTTGTTGTTGTTTTCATTACAAATATAAACTAAACTCGAAATAAGTTTTCCGTTTTTAGTTGCGAAAACAAGTTTGATGATTTGCCAATATAACAAAAAATAATAAAATAAGAGAAAAACAAAATATAAATAAAAACTCACACGCATATTGCGAAAAGTTTGCATAAAAGTTTTCCAATTAAAATTTTGCATTAAATATTAAAAAACTAATTTGAATTTAAACAACACGACGTTGTCTGTCAGTTTTAAATTGTAAAACTCTATTCAAAAGCTACTGTATGTATAGATAATATATATATAATATATAAACGGGTCAAAATATGTAAAGCGGCATCAAAATGGAGGAATTTTTCATAGTGCTGCCATCGGCTTCCATTAGTTGCCTCTAGGGCTAAGTGTTGAGCCGATATTAATCGATTGAAAACGATAATGTCGTAGACAGAACATTTTTGTACATCTTTCTATTGAAATGACGAAGAGTTATTTTTGTTGACTATTTTATTGAAAAATTTTTTTATCTACTGTTATTTTTCGATATTTCAATGGATAAAGATGAAGGTCTAAATAGCCAAAGTTATTTTATTTCAAAATCTTTCATAATATATTTTGTTTTAATTTGTGTTTTTGGAAGTTTAAAAGGTTGAAGCCCCGCACATCCAATACCACGAACATAATATAATCCTGAGGAATCGCTTAAGTAAACAAAATAAACAGATAAAATGACATTATTTTCTAACTGAAATTAGTTTTCGAAAATAAATCATATCACAATATAATTTATTTAGCAATTGATTCCATTTTTTACCTTAATGCTTAAAACAAGAGAAAAAAATCTAAAGAAGATTCTGAATATTGACAAAAAAATCAAAATATGGCATGTTATTTTAAAAGTTAAAAAATGTGTACAATTTAGAATTTTTTTTTCATACAATATTCAATTCAATATAAAAAATTCCCAAAAATTATCATTAAATTACTATTTTTTTTTTAAACAACTTGCCCATTATACATTTTCAACTCATACTATATTTTATGCAATTTGGCAAAACTTTTTTGCTGGCTTTTGTGTGTTTTGGCTCATTTATAATTCAACGAGTCTGCAATGAGTTTATGATTATGATTTTTGTTATTTTCGTACACTTTTGTCACATATTATTATTTTATTTTTTATTTCATGTTTCGTAGTACATTTTTTTGCGGTCTCTCATTTGGTTACAAATTTGGCAGCTAACATTTGTCACAATTTAGCGAAAAATACAATTTTAAATAAAATTTATATATTTACGCGTACATTTTTTAATGACACTTTTGGTTTATGCATATTTGTTGCCACATCTAGTTAAAATTTTATTAAATAAATTTTTTTTTTAGAAATGCAAGCGCACGGGGTAGGGCCAGCAATTTCTGACATTTATTCAAAAAAAATTTGTCATATTAAATTTATGCAATTGTTTCAAATCGCATGCGATAGCGTTGCTTTAATTGCTCGCCACTGATATTAAAATGTCATTCAACTCAAACACAAAACACAAAAAAAAATTATATAAAATAGTATATAATATATTACATATAATTTGCATGTATACGTTAAGTAATAAATGACTTTATTTTAAAACTTAATGTTTCTTCAAGAATAGCTAAAACATTAACTTCAAACGCAATGTGTACAGTTCAAGTGTAATAAAAAAACAAAAAGTGCAAGATATTTAGGCAGATAGCAAAGTTGAAAGTCTTTTTAATTTGAAAAAAAGAGCGCAATTTATTTATTTTTAACTTTAGTATAAAGTTTAGAGAAATGTTGCTAGCTTAATTATCGGCACATCTTAAATATCATTTGAAATAATTCATCAAAGCTGCTTCGGCGGTTTTTAAATCTATTATTTTTTTATGTGTTTATTGACCTATGTACGCCGCTTGGTTGAACTTTAATTCTAATTTATTTTAAGAACATTTTTTCTTAGTTTTGAATACTTTAATTAAACTTTGTGGCGTTGTGTTTTAGCTTAAAATCATTTATCAGCTGGATTTCGGCATGTAATAAAATATGCAACGTTTTTCGTTGAGCAGAATTTTTTTCTGTACTTTTGAACTAATCAGAAAAGGATTATACAATATATTATTTTTGACTTTTACACTATTAAAATATCCATCAAAGAAAGAAGTTATCGAGTCTATTAATTTTTCAAATTTTTTTACTCCAAATATTCTATTTCTTTCTTTGAACTTGAATCATTAACAAAAGCCTATATATAATTGAATACTAAGGGCACCAGCCCACTGATCACTTCTCTCGCTGCTCTGGTTCCTGATTTAGTCTTTATTGAAATAGACTTTTTCATAACTTAAGAATTATTAAATAATTTCTTGACCTAGTCTGTGCGGCTTGAAAATTACTCGCCAAATCAAGGCTTTCACTGCTAATGAATTCGGAAAAGGACAGTTCTTTTATCTAAAAATACGATGGGGTTGGCCCAATAGTGATTCAAATATGCAAGCTTAATCGTTTGCAACAAAGTGTATTCCGACGAGCATTCTATGATTTCTTATAAATAAAATGATAATTCGAAAATGTAGGCATTATTTTTTATGTGACTTTTGCGCCCTGAAAAGTTTGTTGAAGCGAAAAATATAAAAAAGACAGCTCCATATAATTATCTACAAAACTTGTGAGCATTATAAAACATGTTATTTTGCAATAATTATGGCAAGTGATTAGTTTTCATTAGTCTGTCCGTCCGTAGTATAAGAATTACCTAATTTAAAAGAAATAAAATTAAAATTTGTTGAATTAATTAATATTTCCTCCAGTAAAATCTATAAGTCCCATTCAGTCCAACACATCAGCAGAATTGTTTACGAAGCAGATTTCTGAGTATTAATTTTTTTCACTCACTTCGCTCGTTAAGTCCCAACCCTCCATCGGCCACAAGCGGCATCAGCATCATAAAATAATATGCGACTTTTATTTAATTCGCATTTCTTTTTATACGATTTCAAAACCTGCAAACGACGACGTACTTTACTTTCTTCGTTTATCAAATTCAACTTCTTTCTACCCACGTCTGACTCTCTTCTATAAAAAACCGTGAGAAAAAATTATAAATTTCATGATAAAAAAACAACTTTTTTATATAATAAATTGTTTGATTGCTTGACGTAATTTTAGGAAATATTATAATATATGCCAAATTTTTATGCTCTTTTTTAAATTTCATATATTTTTTATACAAAAAAATTAAAATTTTAATTAAAAAATTCTTTAATTTAGGACTATAAGCCTTAATGCAGCAAATAATTTGACTTTTTTTTCTAAATAAGAGTATTTCCCTTGACTATACATTTATGGTGATATCTCTTTTTATAGCTCTTCTTACAGAATAGGAATCTATTGCTTATAGCCGTCTCGAAACGGCGTTGTCTTTAATTAATAAAGATTTTTTCAAATACAAACTGAAATTTTAATTTTCGGTGCAAACGACAATTTTTTTAGTTGTATATATACAGAGAATCGTTGGACCTTTTATGCAACTTTAGTAATGAGCGTATTCGACATAATTTGTAGTTATTTGTTGTAAGACTTGGTTTGTTATAATATAGCTGCTTTTAAAAATCGGTATAATTACTACGCTTTTTGATCGGAGCAAAGACAACGTTTGGAAATCTGCATGATTTGCAATGCGAGAATGTTTAGTTTGCTTAATATATTAGGCAGCTTGAAAAGTCGCGGACCTGACATATAAAGGGAGCCACAAATATCGAACTGCTATTTTTTTTTTACATCTCCAATCCTTTAAGAGATCACATGTTAAATTTCATTGTCATTTGTAAAGTTGTTCGATTTCTGCAGCTGGCTAAAGTGCATCACATCAGCGTCTTTTTTTTACTTTGAAAAAAATTAAGTAAGTTCCTTTTGCTTTAGGCCCATTTTCGGACCAAGTTCCAAATACGTCAAATAATTTGTGTTGCGAAATACTCAATTTTATTAAAAGGAGATGTTAAATTAATTGAATTCAGCTCACTCTAATATCGAAAGTGAGTAAGATCGAAACGAAGTCGCACTAAAGCTGAACTGCCTGCGAGTAGTGCCCATGTTGCTAGTTTTTATAAAGTTCTCAGAATCGTTATTTAAAAAACTTTTTACATCTCTTTGAGTTAGAAATTAAAATGTACATTCTTCTACGAGGTACTTCTTGTTGTAAGAATATTTTTCTATTAAAAAATAAACTCCAACTCCAATTTCTTAAATTTTTCTAAAATCTTTTTATATTTCATCTCATATGCCTTCTCTCCTAACTCTTTTTTTCATTTCTTTTTTTTCCGAAATGTATATTTTTTTCATTTAACTTACAAATCTCTTAAGCACTAAAAGTCAACTTTTTTCGTTTTTATGTTCAAAAAATACTTTTTTTATATCTGAATTTTATAGATCTGACGCTTTATGAACGTCACAGCAGAGTGAATGCTCTTTGCTATGTTTTATAATAGATGTTTTGGTTTGGGCCTTTATATGATTTGAAAGTTTTTAATAGCAGTTTAATTTGCAAAATTATATTTTAATAATAGCACAAGTTTTCGTTGAGTTTTTTTTTTTTTTTTGACAATAACAATGACCACAAATTAGTCATAAACTGGTTTAAATTACTTTATTAGTTATAAATGATATGGTAGATAGGTATAGTTAGTGATTCGGTTATTTGTGTAATCGCTGCTTGTTATTAGGTGCTAACTAAGCTAATTGAGTTAGGCTGAATTGGAGCGCCTAGCGTTAAAGTGTTGTGATATCGATATAACTTTCTATAAAATAACGATTCTCTCTACAATTTGGCAGTCACAAGATTTATTTTAAATCTAAACAAACTTTTTTGTTCTGCTTCATACGTCATAAGCTTGACGCACTTCTAACTAGAAATTTATTGAACGTGGAACTAAAATTATTTGAAGGTAAGCAGCAACACTTTTTTGGACTTTTCTCTATTTATATTACGAAAGAGTTACGAGTTAAAAAAACAATAGACTTTAAAAACAATCATATCTATGACATTGTCTACTTATGCTTACCTCTTGTTGAGCATTCGTTATGTAATTTCTTTTCTAAGTTTACAAAGTTTCAATTGAAAAACACAATATAAATAACATACAACGCTGAAATAGAATCCAGACATAAATATACCTCATATGAAGATGATATTTATTTATTTTTTGAAAATAATTTTAAAATAGAATGAGAAAAAATATAAATATATAAATCTGCGTCTCTGTCTGTCTGTCAAAGACTAAGACTTCCGAGAGTTTGTTTTATTTTGTACTATATTTATCATTATTATTAATCAATTGTAAATTATTCTCAGTCTTATTTAAAAAGAGTCAAATTAAAATTTCAATAGCTTTTTGTTTTTAATTCTATCAATAAATTCGGTTCATTCTTCAGCATTTCTACATTCCTTCGTTAGTTCTTATAAAGAATATTTCGAGTTACTTTTGAATCGCTAATGTTTATCATTCAAGTTGCTCATTCAATTTAAACATTGATGTTTGTTGACATACTCTTTTTTTTTGGTACATTCAATTCTTCTTAATATTACATAGATTGATTAGCTAAAAATTCTTCTTGACATTATTACCTCTTATTGTATTTCAGTTTTCAGAAGTTTAAATGCATAATTGAAGTTTCCTTTTATAAGAAACAAAAATTGTTTAACCCTAAAAAAGTTAGGTACATTGTTCAAACAATTGATTAAAAATTTTTGTGGATACTATTGAGTTATATACACTTCGGAAAAAAACAGTTGTAGCCACATAACTAAATCCGTCATAATATACATTAGCTTCGAGCAACTATTCTCTACTTAACTTTACATATAGCATAGGACTTGGTTATCATCTTTAAAATAAAAGAAGGATGCACAATTATGTTTTTTGCTTAAATCAAAAACACTGAAATAGAAGCTCTCTGATAAAGGACCTTTGGATTAAACCTTTCTGAATGCAGCTTTCATACTTTTGAGTTCGAGTGTTTGGCGACAATTGGAGTGAAAGCATTTCAAAATCTTTATTCCAAAATATATTCAATTTCTTGGTGTTTTTTTTTAACTCAATATCACAGTTTTTACAGTAGCAGAACTGAGTAAGCACCTTCGGAATTAAACTTAAACACAATTTGATAGTTTTGAGTTCGAGTTAAAAATCTTATATGTATTCACTTCAAAATATACTCTTTTTTATGCTGTTTTTTTATATCTCAATATCACTGATTTAATAGTATTAGAGCTGAATAAGGTCCTTTGCATTCAAAACACATTAAACAAAGTTTTAAACTTTTAAGTTCGACATAGTTTGCAGTTACATTCCAAGTAAAAATATCTATACAAATATAACAAAAAGCCTTACAAGCAAGCAGTATCGCCTTTTGTTGAAAAACGTTTTTTCTTCTTGAATTCTAATCCAATTACGACTTGATTTCGCAATTCTTTGTTGTGAAACCCTAACGAACTCTTAAAAATTACGGATTTCCTCTAAAGTGTCAACGTTTACTTAGTCTGAATGTTCAGTTTTGTAAAATTGGCATAGTTTGGTTGAATTTATTTTTAAAAGATTCTAAAGTATTTAACGGATTATCCAAAAGTAATAATTGTCAGGATATCGATTTTTTGCTGAAAGAATGCATAAAGCCACTTTAGTTCTTTTGGGTAAACAAATTTTGAAACAATTCTAAGCACGCGAATTGGAAGTATTGTGTTGACTTAAAAAGAACTTTTATCTGTTTATATCCGAATTGTGGGAATTTGTGAAGTACTAAGATCGTCTTGGCAAAAACTTTGGATGCAATTTTAAGCAATCGGTTGGGTATTACAAAGCTATAATTACGATTAGAGTTCACAAATGAAAAAAAAAATCTTGTTGAACTAATGTTCTTTGTGATTTCAAATTAAAAATAATAATTTTATTGGTAATATAGCCAGCAATAATGTTAAATCAAGTTCTTTAACTTAACTTCTAGATGCCATTGTACAGTTTAGGTGCTACAATCATAGTAGTTCTGTTTAATATTATGAAATCTTAAGCTGTGATTAAGCAAAAAGCCTTTCTCTTTTTTTATGCACGAAAACAAAGCTAACCAATGGATTCTTTGTTTTAAAGTCTTTACTTCCAGATGTTTCGATTTTGCGTTCTAAACTTAAACCAAGTTCTTCTATAAGCTTGCACAGCGTACCTCTTTTCTTAAGAAAATTCTACAACTTTGTTTACAAGTTAATTATAATTGTGGCATTACTCACTTATCACATCATGTCCATGACAATCCAAATCCAGGTGATGGTTCATCACCAGCGATGGCTGTAATCCAGTTTGATTGTGATTATGCAATGGTAGCTGGTGAGCCAAATGGCCACCAATCTCTGCCATTACCATATATTTGGCTTAAGAACCGGCGCCTCAAACACGCGAAATTAAAGATAATTGAAACTCAAAAATAAAGGATCAAAAATGCGAGTATTTCGACGAGAGATGCATGCGAAATGCTGGGCTTAAAAGCGATTACTGCGATTACTACGATTACAACGATTACTAATATCGAACTTGAGCAATAACTTTGCTGGCTGTTGCAGTTTTAGCAGAAATTGCTGTGGTTGTTGTTGATGATTATGGTTGACGTTGTTGTGGTTGTTATGGGCATTTGTGGTGCTGCAGCTGCTTTAAGGCACTTGACAGTTTAGTTATCAAAGATTTCCAAAAACACTTTTAATTATAATTATTTTTAATTAAAATTTTTTTTTTTTATAAGAAAGATATTCAACTTTTATGACGCGTTGTTAGTAGCAGTTGTTTTCTGAACTCAAAAACACACGCGTTTTGCAAGTTAAAAGTCCGTGGCGATATCGTATCCAAAGAACGGCGACGGCGGCGGCTACCACGATGCACGACAACGATGTTGATGACGATGACGACGACAACGACGTGGTGGGTGTTTATTTCTTTGTGGTTGTTGTATTTGTTTTGCTGTTTTTATGCTAGTTGTTGTTGTTGTTTTTGTAACACAAACGTTACGCGACGACGCGGCACGACGATGCTGACGGCGCTGTGGCTGTTGAACGATTAAACCGGTCGCTCGGTCGGTTGGCTGCTTTGCCTCTGCTGGCTGGCACACACACACACACACACACAGACGCACACAGTAACCACCCCGTACCGCTTGTTGCTGCTTTTTCGAACATCATGCTGCACTGCTTTGTGCTCCACGCTACTATGCCTTAGTTAGAGCAGTGCCACTCTAGCTGCTGCACACTAGTGCTGCACTGCTTTGCACTGCTGCTGCTGCTGTTGTGTTGCTGCTGCTGCTGCTGCTCTGCTTGCCCGTCTATGCAAGTGGTGCAACCGGTTTGGCCGTCTTCTTCTTCCGCCTCTCGCCTGCTTTGCAACATCTCCGATTTTCGAAATCATCAGAACAGGTGTTTGGCTGCGCTGCTCGCACTTGTCTAAACTAAACTAAGCTCGCTCGCACCCGCTGGCTTTTGGGCTATTTCTAAATGGCGTCCAAGCGGGCCAATCGGTTGGCGCCACTGCGCATGTCGCATCCACATTAGCGCCAGCTACAAAAACGACTTGCTCTTCAAGGCGCTGCTCCCCGTCGCTCGGAGTTCGAAATTTGCGTGTTTCAATTTTTTTTTTGTTTTTTCTCTGTTGTGGCACTGTGGCAGCTGACATCCACAAACATGCTGCATGCAGCAGTTGGCTTCCACATTGTCGCTCTGCAACATTTAACCGGCAACTGCAAATGGTGGCGCTCAACTGCTATTTGGTTATACACTATAACTTAGCAATAAGGCAGCATATTAAGTGTAAGCAAATGTTTGTAACAAAGCTGACAAAGTTTTGTAATTTATTTCGGCATGATCAAAACTTTGTTTGCTGGCATGAAACAAACGTTTAAAATGAAAAATACAAAAAAGATTTCAAAAGTATATAGCTTTTGCAGAAGAAAATGAAAGCAAATATTTGCATGAAATCTGGCAAGTTTTTAGTTTATTTTTGGAAATTAAAATAAAATTTCGATTGCTTGCATTAAAAAAGATGTTTAAAGAGATAAAGACTGCAAAAGTAAACATTCGGAATAAGTGGGATTGCTGACTCGGAACAAACGTGTATAAAAATAAAGAACTAAAGTTTTCAAAAGTTTTTTTTTTGGAAATGAAAGAAAATTCTGCAACATTCTGACTGGTTTTTTAGTTTTCAGATTTCTTGCATGGAGCAAACGATTAAAAAGATAAACACTGTAGATTTCAAAATGGTTTTTGAAGAATGAAATTAAAAAAAGTTATAACAAATCTGGGAAGATTTTAATTTATTTTTGCAAGCTTAAAGCAAAACTTGGATTTCCCATATGAGCAAAAATTGGTAAAAAAGCGAGCCTTGAAGATTTTAAAAGTAGAATTTGAAAAGGAAAATTTCGGAAAATGCTTGTTAAAATCTGACATTTTTTTTAAATTTATTTTTGAGAACTTACAGCATAACTTGGTTTTATTCCGCTTGCCTATGCTGTCGTATCATTCATATTCATTGCATTTAAGGCTATTCGAGGAGAACAAGGACCTACAGCTTATAGCCGATTCCGAACGTTGGTGTATTTAATTAAAAGAGATTTACTTAGGCAAATAACGTCAATTTGGACTTACAAGCGAGAACGCTATTTAATGCATTGCTATTGTAAAATAATTATAATTTTTCCGCGCATCATTTATCAAGTTAAAGCAAACACAGCAAGACCAAAATTGGTGCAGAAGCTGGCTAAAGAGCGATTTTAAATAAATACATGGGGTTGTGGGCTTGTAAACAAAGCGAGCAGGTATCGAACTCCCTATGTGTCATAAACGAAGTTATTTAATAATGAGTAACTCTACTGAAACTAGAATATTGTATGCCGCAATTTATGTTCTGATGCCAATTTAGCATTTAAAAGTCCAAAAGCAATTACTAGGTCGAACTTGACCTATCTTACTTTTATTGAATCTTACTACTTTTTTATAATATTAAGAACTTCTGTTATTTGTTTTTAAGTTGTCTTCAAAAGATGCAGAAACATAATATTATATTTCAAATGCTCCAAAGACCTAAGCTTCTCCTACTTTACGGCTAAAAGCTATATTGCAAGTTTTTAATCTCAAAATAACAGTCAAAGCGTATTTAAAGTACGTTATATTTGTAAATAAAATATAAGTTTTCTTAAAACGAGGTATGGGAGTAAATAAACTAGAATCCATTAAGAACTATCTTAGCACACGAAATTCTCTAAAAATTCGATAAATACCATCTTAAGACACATGTCTCTTTATCCAAACTGTTTCTTGCTCTGTCAAAGCACAAGTCTTTTCTACATCTTAGCTTTCAAGTTAGAGCCTTCTTCTATAGTAATCGAATATCTTCTAAATTAAATCGAAGACGATTTATAGCCAAATATTCGATCAACAAATAAAATCATATTCCAGCAAAAAAACTGCTTGATGACAAAAAACTTCTAAATGCAAGAATCCATTCTAAAAACAGTTTTCTCCAAGAAAAAAATTTTTTTTTCACCAACCAACAGTCCTTATCCAATAAGGAGTACCCTGCTGTCGTAGCTTCCCAAACTTTACATATGAAAGTCTGTTTCCTTCTTTTTTGCGCTTTGTCTTGCCAATTTCGCTTTTGGTTTTCGAAGTTTGTACTACAAAATGGTGCACTTGTAAGTTGCATGCCGCTCCTCCAACTCTATGCAATGCGCTACATACAGTTTGGTTTTCTGGTTAAAGTTGCACAGTTTTGTGGGCTGTGCCACACGACTCCTTGGCGTTGTCACTGACGTCGTCGTCGTAGTTGTTGTTATTGTCGTTGTAGGGTTTGTAATGCGCTTGTCGAATTGAACTTTTGGCAACAGTCGCCGTCCCAGTCCTAGTCAGGACGTAACCATTGTCTTACCTTGTCTTGACTTGGCTGCGGCTTGCCAGCGCCATTTTAGATGTTGCACACAAGGTTGTTGTTTTTGTTGCTGCTGCTGCAGCCACCTTTTGTTGTAACTACATCATAATAATTATTGATCTTTTGATTTTGTGAGGCTTTGTCTCAGTTTCAGTTGGGCTTCTCTTGTAGTGCAACAGAAATGTTGCAAGAGCGTACTCGTTATGTGGCATGTGCAACTGTAAGTTTTATGTACACGACTGTGGCTGACACCTAGACTAGGGCTGCTACATGGCGTGTGCGATTTGGAACCAAGTTTGACTTTTGTCATGATTTGGAGTTATTGTCTTTTAACTTGTTGAATAATTAATTTAATATGAGAAATAAAAAAATTTAAAAATTGGCAATAATTAGTTTAGATTAAAAAATATTCATAAAAATTAAAACGATATAAAGGTAGTTTATACAAAAAAGATCCGAAATGGTCAACAAAATATTTTTTTTAAGAACAGGTGAGGTTAGTTAGACCTCACATAGGTCACAGTGAGCCTTAGTGTATATT
This sequence comes from Chymomyza procnemis, assembly GCA_035046065.1. Classification (NCBI taxonomy): domain Eukaryota; kingdom Metazoa; phylum Arthropoda; class Insecta; order Diptera; family Drosophilidae; genus Chymomyza; species Chymomyza procnemis. Next base: position 13,569,196 of record JAWNOJ010000024.1, read on the forward strand.
GAAGAATAATAAAAATATAAAAAAATGAAGATACTCCCTCAAGCGAGTCTGAAGATAGAATAAAAAACTCTTGTACGATGTAAGCAGTTGATTTGACGATTTTAAGGAATATTAAATAAAAAAATACCTTGAATTGGTCGTTGGTCCAAAGGCGGAATATGGGAATTGGTAATCAATTTCTACAACAATGTAAGCTTCGACTGCCCATATTTTGATGGCTACTGTTTCGAATTGCAACTTTTAAAGAAACCTATCGATCTGAAGCTTCACTGTGTATTAATGGCAATTGGGACATTTTCCTAAATTTAAATTTTTAAATCTTATTTTATAACACAGATGGGCGTAAGTCCTAGTAAACTATACTTCAATTGGTATAATATTAACGAAAAAACGGGGAAGCAGTCAGTCTTCTTAAATCTGTCACTTCGAATGAGTTCTACGCACAATCAATGCAAATCAATGAAAGAACTTTAGACGTTTGATTGGCAAAAAAATATTGGATGGATTAATTTGTAGCAAGTATTGCCTAAAAATCATACAACCAAATATTTCTTTGAATGCGCAAGCAGAGTGGGAGAGCAAAAATCAAGCAAATGCATGTGAGAGAGTTGACACAGTTGCACCATGATTTGCACTGTTGACTACGCGGAGGTAATATTTTGCGCTCTAAACACACAAAAATTGAAACTCTGCATACTTCTGGTCTAGAGAAAAATCAAAAATCTGTAATGGCTACTTTGGTAGTGTTTTTTGTCTGAAAACAAAAAGTATGTCAATTTCTTGGCCTCATTATTTCTTCGTTTTATACGGTTTTTATTGATGAGGAAGAGAAAGATTACATAATTTAAAGATTATACAAAAGAGTACCATTGGTCAATTTTAAGAAATAATAGATTGGTTGGACCGATATGCAGAAAAAATTATAAAGGCTGTAATTATTAAACTTGTTCTGATAAAGAAGGAATTGAGAGCTCTAAAGGCATGAGCAGTATTCTTAAAATTGGGTGGACTACACCTAACTGGGCATCCTATTGAGACATGTTACAAATGCAGTTATCTAATGTGTCCAAATAATCTGAGAAATATCTGTTTTAAAAATAATTTAATTTAAGCCCCTGACATCGTAAACGGTAAAAATAAAAAATTATCTTAATCTGCAGTTGTAATATTTACAAAATATTTTTTGCAATTTAAGATTTTCCCAAACTGTTTCAATTCGCATACTCAAAAATAACTATATGTTCTTAATGTAGCATCAAAAATGAAGATAAAAAATCAATTGCTTGAAAATCTTATAATTATTTCAAAGTTAATAAGAAAAGCATCTCAAATATAAAAATTACTGATCAATAAAAATTGTCTAAAAATTTTTCAACCTACAGTTCTAAGTTTTGCAAAAATGAACAGCAACAAAGAGTTGTTGTGTGTTTTAAGATGAAATTGAAAAGTATTAGAATCTACACCTAAAAGTTTTTGAAATTTTGAAAGTTGAAAAAGTAATCGAAAGCTGCTTATCTATATCTAGTGCAATAACGTTGTAAAATCAGCTAACTTTTTATGGGATATCTATCAATAGCTAGTCACTTTCTAAATCCAAAAAAAAACCCGACGGTCATCAGCTGTCATAATAAAATTTCTGCTCAAATAGTTTGCTGTTTAAAAAATCTCTCAAACGCTTACAAATCTGCTATTTCTACTATACGCAAACTATTTGTAACTGACAAGCTACTAAGTTCGCAACCCGGAACTGTAGCAACAAAACACTTGGAACGCTAAAGCTGTAATACCCGCTGAATAGTTTAGAGCTCCACCTCCAAAACCTTGGCATCACATATTCTTGCTTTGCCACTTTTTGTGGTCTTCATGTAATTCGCAAAAAGTTGAACTCTTGTTGCGGTTACTGCCGCTTGGTATTTGTACCGAGAGCTACCAGTTCGTTGACTTCGCACCCAGTTGCGACCACAGCTGATGATTTGTTGTAAATGGCGGCAGTGTGAAGTACACTTTGGTAATAGTTTCCAACTGGCAGTTGGCTTGTTGTCTGCCAGTCTGTCAGTTCCCCAGTTGCCATTATTTTTGTCATTTTTATTTGCGCGCTTTGGCGGTTGCTCTCGCACGATGCCCGCGTCATGTTGTAATCAAGGTCATCATCAGCAGAGTCAGGCCCCAGACCAGACCAGACCAGCCCAACCCAGCACGGCCCAGCCCAGCTTGGCTCAGTGCTGCACAGTTATAGCCCAGTCAGTCAGTCAGTTAGTTAGTTAGTCAGCCAGTCAGTCAGTCAGGCACTCATTCATAGCCGTCTCAGAGCGTAGTTAGCCAGCTCTGTCAGCTCAGTCAGCCAGACGCTGCCGCTATCCAGCGTCGGGTCGTTGTGTCGACATTAGTACATACTTGTTACGTATACGACCCAAAAGCTTTCGCGCCATCTCCGTCTGGCACATGTATGGCAATTGATTGCCTGACTGCCTGCTGCCTGACTGGCTAAGGGCAAACAGCTGACTGACTGACGTATGAATGTGGGATCTGTCGGAGTCACTGTGTGTGGGTGTGTGTGTGTGCCATACGAGTGCACGGACACAACACGATTTCAAAATTTAATTAGGTCCCGTCCATTAATTGGGTTAATTGAAATGCCGGTAAAAGTCTGTGCGCGCCGTTTTCCAAATTAGGACATGCCACTCAAATGCCCAAACAAAAACACCAACTGCAGCGAAAACAAAAACAAATAAAAATTTCAGCGAAAAATTGAAAAGTTTTACAGAAATTTGGAATTTTGTCGTGCACTGAGAACGTGCTTAGAATGTTTTGGGAATTGTTGAAGCAGTATCATATTGGTTTTCAGAAAATTTTCAGACTTTTGTCGATCGATAATGCAGCACTTTTCTGTAATCCGTATTCAAGCATCACAACGCATCCTTGTTCTAAAGATAACTTTTCCTATTGTTATTCGAGCTATTCATTCTTTGAAATAGCTTAGGTTCAATTTATAGTCTAAATTATAGTTTCGATAGATAATAAACACTTAAACCTTTTTGTCAGACGTGAGTTCTTTAAACTTAAATTAACTATAAAGTTTAATTTTCAAATCATTTACGTAAAATTTTTTTTTTTTAATTTTTACTTAAACACTTTCGCCACTTTCAATTTTTTTATATTTATCATTATTATATATTAATTTATATTTAAAGAAGATTGATTTCCATTTTACCTGAATAACAGATTTTTATTTAATTAATTGTTATTCCAAGCTTATAAATGTGCAACATAATAATAAAAAAAAATATTTCAATAATATTTATAATACATTTTAACCAAAAATACAGAAATCTTTTAGAGTAAAAAAATGTATTAAGTTATTAAATTGTTTATCTGCAATTAAATAAAAATAAGTATAAAATATAAGGCGAAAGGCTCTATATTACAAAATAAATAAATTTACACAGATTGGATTTTAAGAGTATTTTTTGAATTCTTGAAAAAAATAAATAAAGTTATTTTAAGAGATTTTATTAAATTCTGCAAAAAATAAGAAATTTGATTTTCATTTTAACTGAATGCAAGTTGTTTATTTTATTCCAACTTAAGCTTATAACGTTATATAAAAGATACAAAAAAATTTAAATTTTTTCCTAGTTATGCATAAATTCAAAAATTTATTTTTAAGTAATCGGGGTAAAATCCTTAAGTTACCAACTTTTTGAAAAACTCGAATTAGTCGCCTTAAGAGCATAGCCTACTTGTCCACTTATTTATATTTTGTTGTTGCTGCTAATAGGGTCATTTGTTGCTCTAATTGTTGTTTGATTTCATTTTGTTTATACCAACACGTTAGTTTGAAAAATCTTGAGAAACGAACCTTTTTCACTTTTCAGTGTCCAAAATTTGGCATCTATCTATCACTTTCACCAGCTTCAGGCGCACACACAGATACACACGCACACACAAACAAGTGTCAAAATATTCACATATTATAGAATTCTATCTAATACGAAATAGTGACACTCCCTCCACACTTCCAGCTCCAAAATGAAATTCAAGCCGTAGACCAAATGCAAATCGAACAAGTAGCAGTTTATGGATGATGATGATGGTCTTTTGGCCAAATGGCTACTGTGCCAGCAGCTGGCATTTTGGCAGTTGGCAGTTTTGCTACCGAGCTGCATGGCTAATGCCCTGACACGTCTCTCCTGCTCTCTGTCTCTTTTTCGCACTAAACAAATACCAAGAAATATGCAAAAGAAAAAAATGAAAATAAAACGAAAAAGACGAAATTTTATGCAAATAGAAACACGAAACACCTACGTAAACATTGGAGCCAAAGTAAATGACAGGTAGGGCCCAAACATTTAGACCAAAATGAAATGATATATATATATATATATATGGAAGGCGGACAAGTTACGGTTGCTGTGTGGGCGCCTGTCTGAAAAAATTGGTAAAAAATTCATCGATATAAGATTGGAATGTTTAAGAAATGAGCTAAGATATCTATTTGTTTGGTTACGGACTAGAAGAAACTCTGCAAATTGCCGGATATTTCAGAATATGTTCTTAATATTATCATAAGTAGCTGCATTGAGTGCGTCCATAGATAATTATCTGTTTGCCGTTGATAAGCCCAAACCACTTATAATCGATTGACCTAATCTTTATTTTTATTGTCCTTTTCTAGTTAAAAAGCTCGACTTTAACTCTATTTCATCTAATTTTTTTTAAAAAATTTTTCGGTCTGCAAAAGTCTATTCTTAGCCATAAAATATTTTTAAAAACTTTTCTCGCAAATGTTCTGGCAAACCCTCACACAAATTTTGATTTCTATTTTTTCCGGATATCTTCGATTTTGGTAAGTTTCACATGAGTTATAGATCTACTAAGTCACCAAAAACAATAAAACAATGAAATTTTATTCGCGACGTTATAGATAACACAAAACGTATTTTTATTTTGAGATTTTTGAATATATTAAAAGTTATACTTGTCAGAGTTTTAGCATCTCACCAGCTTTTTATAGTAAACTTCTTCTCAAAGAATAACAACTAAGCGTAGCTCCTCAGAGACAAAGCATATGAAGTTAAAATAAAATATGCATATACGTTTTGATATATTTAGATCGATTCTAGAAGCAATAATATAGTGTGCTTGTCTCCTGATATTCAAAGTTAAAGATGAGAAAAATCGTATTTTCGGCAAATACTTTGTCGGTTTTTTAAGCAAAGTATCTTTCAAGTGTTTCATAATCTTTTTGCGAACAACCAATTATTATTAAAATTAAAATTTTTCCATATTCATTTCTTTTCAATTCGTTTCTATTTCTTACTATCCTTTTGCGAACTATTCTTGATAGCAAGTACTTTTTGTTGATCCTGTAGAACTTAAGAAATTATATCCCAATATTAAGTAACTTTTGGACGACTCATTAGTAGAAAACTCTTTTTTTTTTTAAAAGGATAGAACTTTACACCGATTTTTTGAGATTATTGAAAAAAAAATACGAATAAGGTCGCAGATAACTAAATTGGCTCTTCTTGTAAATCATAATAGATAGCAAGTAACTTCTATGTGTGACCTAAAAAAAATTTAAGAAAAAATACCTAAAAGTTTCTTAAAAATAATTTAGTTCGAAGAAAGTCTGTGGAATTAACAAAAATTATAGTAAGTAACTAATTTTCTCTGTTCTTTTTGCAAACTCTACTAAAAAGCAAGTACATATATTAAGTTTTTTTACCCACCTTGACAGAAACTTGGAAGAACTTTCTGAAACTTTCTTGAAAAATACAATTTCTTAACGAAGCTAGTCTATGAAGTTAACGAAAAGGGTCAAATAACTGACTTGGGTCAATTTTGAAACTAATCGAGACCGCAAACACATTTCTTTTGTTTTGAACCCATAAAACTTTGAAAAAATTCTTACATTTCATAAAAAATAATTTAATCTATAAAATTATTAAAAAAAGCTATTCTGTGTAATAAGTAGGGCAGGAAATGTCTTAATAGGCTCTTTTTTAGACAACAAGTACTTTTTGTTGACCCGAATCCCAAGACCCTGGAAATATCTTTCAAAGTAACTAAGCTGAGCTTCCTTCGAGCTTTAGGTAAAACTTAGAAGCTAGTCGAAGAGCTTTAATCCTTGAAGCTTGCTTGAAATAGAGATTGCCATAATTAAATTAAGGTATTATTGTTAATATCATCCAATCTACGACCCTGATAATTTTTTTTTTAAATTTCAATATTTGCTCAAGATTATCTTCGGCAGTCTAAAGCAGAGCCACATTTTTGTCAAAACACATCGCTATTAACAGTCTGAGTCAATCAATTCTTATTTTTGAGAGTTGTGGCAATCGAAGCTGTCTCTTGCTTCATTTTTTCTACTTAAATTTGCGACTTTTTGCACTTTTTAGCAAAATTTCAATGTAGCATCGAAGTTCCGTACAGAATTTTTCACTTTTAAGCTTTAAGCTTTTGGTTTTCGCATATTTTCAAAGCAATTGCTTAAAACACCAATGGAAAATTCTGCTATTTAAAAATTTAAAATGTCGGCTAAAAACTATTCGTCAATATTGGCCAGAATATAAAGCCCACCGCAATTCTGCGCTTGACTGACATTTGACTGCGTTTCCAATTTTTTTTTTTTTACTTTTGTTGTTTATGTTGAAACTGTTGTTGTTTGTTGCATATTTAAAAAGTTGTTGCACAATCGAAAAACCAATGAAATATTTTCGATCAAATTGAAATGCAAACTGCTAGTAAGGCATCAGAGAGCGAAAGAGGGGAAACTCACGGGTCCTTGGGTAGAAATTCAATTGAAATTGCAAAAGTCAGTAGCAGAAAATAAAAAACTACGAGGGTGGGTTGAGCAGTAAAAATATTAACAGTTTTTGGGAATACGCTTTTGGAATATCGTATATTTTGGGATATCAATAGTCGATTCGAAGTTATTTCAAAAGACAAAATATTTTTTTAATTTTCTTATTTAATTTTATTAAATTAAAAATAAAATTAATAATAATAAAAAAATAATTTTATAATTATCTTTAATAAATATTTGTGACAATTTAAAATGCAATAATAAAAATGATAGATGAAATTTATGGCACCAGAAAGTTGTAGTAGAACGTAAGCTTTTTAACAGATAGAAAACTCCAAAGCATTTAATAGCCCTAAACCAACTACTGGGTCGAATTCAGTCCGCCTTACTAATTTCTATATTCATGGGGGAGAAAACAGGGCAATAACTTCGGCGTATCTGTTTTCGTAACTGATTACTTACCTAAACCAATTACTTTTTGGTCAGCCCTCGTATGACAAAAACTGCATGCGTTGGCAATGCGAAGTTGGCTGTGACTTTGAATGACAGACGAGCTGTGTGCAACATTGAAGGCAAAACTGCAGTTGGCTAGAACAAAGCGTTAACAATGAAAATGTCGCGCATTTTGGCCAAAAACAAAAAAAGCAAATAGAGGAAGAGCAAAATAACAATGACAGCTGCAAAATGGCACGTGAAATATGCAAAAATAACAACCAAAAAATAAAAACAAAATCATAGACAAACATTTGACAGCAGCGTGCATTGGAAATTTAATTAAAAATCAACATGGAAATGCGGGGCAGCAACAAGGGCAACAAGGCAACTTAAGCGGAAACGGAAGTGGCAACGGCAGCGCAACAGCAGCAACAACAACAACAAAGGCAACAATGACAACGGCAACTGCGTCACCAAAAGACGCTTTAACCTGCAACAACAAACAAACAGTGGAATCTCACGCGACAAATGGCGGCACTGGCCACAAAAACCTGCGTCCATTTTTGTCTACTCACTGAACTTACTGACTGACTGATAAACGGACGCAAGGACGGCAGGATGGCAGGACAGGCGAACTGACGCAGTGACTGACTAACTGACTGACTGCATGACAGTCGGCCTTTGGCTGCTGCTTCCGCTTTTTACGTTCATTGCCTCTGCCACAATTTTAATTTTCCTAATGGATATCGATCCTTACTAGGACTACGACGAAAGGCAACAAAACAACAACAACAACGCAACGCTGGCAGTAACGCCAGCGTCAACGGCAAAAGGATAATAGACTTCTTTATTGTGCATGCGACTCTATAAAAGTCAACTCCGGACTTTGTTTTTGTTGTCTATTGTTGTTGTTGTTGTTGTTGTTGCATGTGCCTTGTGCGATTGGGTTGGTTTACGTGCGTCTGACTGACATACATACGTGTATACATACATTCATGAATGTATACATGCATAAACATTTTGGGGTACTTCTTTTAGAAACTGAATCTCTATTTCGAAAATATAAGTAATTTTCAAAATATACTGATTTTGTTTAACAAAAGAATACTGAAATAAATAGTTATAGATTTATGGAATTTGTAAATGTTTTAAAACAAAATCACAAACTCAGTTTTAGAAAAAAGTTCTTACAACAAGATTATACTATGATCAAAGCATTAAAAATTTAAAAAACAAATATAAATTTATTCAATTTGAACCATAACCACTTCAAAGACGAAAAATTGGTATATCTTTTTCCAAAGCTGTTCGAAGTTAGCAGGTTTCTGCGGTGGCTCTCATTAATAGACTTTTACTTATGCACAGAGCGGCTATTTGCTAACTCTGCTAGTGCTAGGCAAATGCACCACTACTGCTGGGTGCAACCGCACCACCGACCTTTGTATTTAGAGGCGGCAACGTTAACACTGCAACTTTAATTTATGCGCTTAACTTCTTTGATTGCAGTTTTATTCCTGATTCCTTCCTTCAGTTTTATACCGAAGGCAAGTTTTTAGTCACCCGAAATGGATTTCAAAAGTCAACTTTTACGAATATTTTAAAGTACTGGACTTTTTACTTAATTTTCCAAAATTCTTTGAGTTTCGCCAGAACTCACCCATACATAAACACCGACCCACAACAAAACACACACACACACACCTACACACGTTGCATAAATACTTAAATACAAATATGGACAGCAGCAGAAACAACAACAAAATAAGAAAAAACAACAACAAAAAGAGGCAACCTCACACAATAAATAAACTGCTACGTCATGCATGCCCCATGCGGCACATGCGCCTCATATGTCTGCTTGTCTAACCGTCCTTCTCCCAATATTTCACCGAAATTTTTCTTTATTTTTTATTTTGGTTTTTTTTCACTTTTGGAAGCACCTGAATTCAGCTTTAAAGTCTCTGCACGGCAGACATGCCAAATTATATTCCAGCTAAATAGAAAAGTTACTCCTTTGGGGAACTCGGGGAATAGAAATAAACGTTTTGAATTCCCATATAAGATAACGGTTGGGCTATGATTAAAAAACAAACGATGGTTGACTATTTAACTTTACATAGATGGACAACATCAACTATAAATGGCACGTTGACCTTTAAGTGCAGCTTTGGGTATAATATTAGAACTAAATTTGTAATATTTGTGTCTAGTGCAAACTGGAAATAGTTTTTGTGGGTCAAACTCAATATATAGAAGGTGTAGCATTACTATTTGAGGAATAAGTCATCCAAAATTAAAACTTTGGTTGTGCAAATGACTATGACTTGGAACACTGTCATCATGGTCATTAGGTAACTATTAAGCAAAACTTTGTATTATATGGAAGATAAATTGTTTCTCTTTCTTTGTTGTACGAAACGTCCTTATAAAGTTTAAATTAACGCCGATATCGTAATATGAGCAGTAAGCTCTTACCTTCTAATTAATTTGCTAGTAGTAAATAAGCTAGATTTGAAGAAACATTGATCAGTATGGACCTTAAGGCATCAGAATATGCAGAGCAACCATTACACAAATAAAATGTATAGTAATTAGTTGTAGGTAGTCCTCTGGCTTTCATGGTTCTGTTAAGTACAAGAAAATCTTGCCATTTTGTTAAAGTTGGACAGTTTACAGAAGCTGTGCAATGTGGGCAGTAGGAAAAGGTAGACTTCGTATAGTTAGGAAGAAATGCAAAAAAATGCATACGAATTTAGAATTTTACAACATCCTCGATACTTAAACTTTGCCTAGACTTCCTCTATGACACATTGATTAACCACAAATCATTTCAAAAAACTCTTTATTAGGCATATTTGGGTAATATCAAGGAACTGGTAGAAATTTTAGGTACCTAATATTCACTTCAGATTAACAAAATTATCAGATTCATTGCCTGTACGAATCCACAAAATGAGAAGTATCATTAAGTAGTCTTTTATTTCAAAATAAAACTATTTGCTGTGAAATGAATCTATAAAGTTAATTGAACAACAAAAAATTGAACTGAAAATTTATGATAATATGATTATACTTTTGACTTATATGGTTACAAGTCATTTTTCTCTTCATTTATGGTTTGGAAAGTATACCCTAATAGCAAAGGTATATATGAAAAAACTGTATATTAAATATTAGTTTCATTATTTCGTGGAATATTTATAGCTTTATGATTTGTTATATATATTTTTTACCAGTATCAGCAATTGATTGAGTCTGTACCAAAATTATTTTTAATTTTAGCTTTTCGTGGCCTAAATTATGATACTAACGTTCGACTGCCGTCATATTCCTGGAGACTTCGACTTATAAAATTGCCTTCTCTAAATGATAGTAGAAAATGCCTTGTGCTCTTGTTATTGTCTATTCAATTTTTATCTTTTTATATCTAAGCTCATCTAGAGATTCGCCAAATCGAGTATCTTTGACCAATCACTAACTATGAAACCGCCACTTGGTCAACGCTGATGTCTTGGCTTCTTTGTTAAGAAATGTTTCAACTTAATTGCTAATTTTTGTTTTTATCCTTTACATTGTAAATCCAAGTACCTAGACAGCCCTAGAAGTGAGACGTATCATAAAAAAATTCAACCATCAGGTTAAGAATAGTTTTATTTTTTGTAAATGGTATAAAAATATTATTTGTCCTCGGTAGCATGGGGGTTGCCTCTAAACCGGAGGATCGTTGGTTCGAATCCATTGTGCAGCACTGATGATGAGTACTGACGTAACTGACGTTAGCTAGAAAAGACGAAAAGATGAACTTTATTTGGAAAATTTTTATTAGTTAAAGATACCATCGTTCGGATTCTGCTACAAATCCCTATAGTCTTTGAACAGCCATTAATAGCGACATCTTCATGCTCCGCCTTTTGGAGCGATGACCATAGTCAGGAGCAATAAAAAAAATACAATCAAAAATAGTATATAGAATATTTTCTATCCATTTTTGTATCATTTAAAATTTTTTTTCCGCGCATCATTTATTTAACTGTAGTTGTAGACTGTGGTAATAGTGGGTGAGCTGGGCCCTAGTTTTAAGCATGTATAATTCTATGTTCTTTTGTGTAATTTTTACACTTGTCCTATTTGCAAATTAGACTTCAGTAGAGCTTAAGCTTTTTTTGATTTATCCTTCTACTGCTTTATAGGTATGCAGCACTATAAGACCATTTATTTAAGTTGTGACATTTTTTTAAAATTAATTTCTTACCCAGTATTCAAGATATTATATTTATCAAACATGATGGCTTAAAAAAGTAAAATTCTTTAAAATGCTCTAAATAGATACAAGTTTTTTGATTTTATTTTATTGTAACGATAACGTTTTATGTTATAACCCAAATAATATAAAACTTCTCTCAAATAATTAACTAAAAGACAATACTTTTTTTGTTCTCCCCCACTTATATCCAGATCCCGGAATTCTGCACGATTTAAAATTATTTTTCATCGTTGGTCAATGTACCACCAACTAACCAAAATCAGCAATAAGCATTAAGTTGCGCCAAATGCAATTAAGTCTCCTCTTAAATCGGCTGTTTATAATTCCTTAACGAAATACGCTAATTTTGTTTATTTAGGAAATGTATTAGTCCGAACGTGACTTTGCACCAAAATTGCAGCAATTTTTGGAATCGCTTTCAACTGCTGCAGAGCAATTAAAATTTCTGTGGTAAAAATTGGACAATTTTATAATAAAAATTTTGGTAGATAACATAGAGCTAAAGCTATTAAAGGATTTATCTATGATTTTCTTTAAACAAAAATAAACTCGATTTTTACAGCTTAAATTCAACTATAGAAAAAATTCAGAGCTTTTGTGGCTTGAAGAGCTGCGCTTTAAGACTACCACAAACAAATGCCAGCACGTAAACTTGCATAGATACACATACATATGCATATTCTAAGGACTCCCAAGCTAAAGCTATTTGTACAGACGCAGCTAAGCCTCAAAGACACACACACACACACACACACACACACATACAGTGGAACTCAGAGAGGCAGAACCTGAACAACCTACCAGAGCGCAGCTCGTTGAATTTTTATTACGTGGCCAACCCAAGCTCACACAACCTTATATACCAGCATATGTATGTATATGCATATATATATATATAAATATATATACATACATATATACATATGTGAAAAGGCCAACAGATAAGCGCGGGGGGAGCAAAGTATGAGTTTGAGAACCGACACCAACGACCAACTCACTGGAGCATAATTTTTGCGGTTCCTTTTAAGTTTGCATATCAATCGAAAATTTATATGACGGTAAAGCGCACACATACATGCATAGGAATATGTACGAGGGTGGATAAAAAAGTTTTGAATATTTCTTAAAGTATTCAATTGTTAATAGTATCTCAACTAATATTCTGGCAGACTTTGTCTTCTTAAGCTATCCACATTTAAAATCCGTGGAATTGGCATACTATACCGGCATAAAATAATGTAAAATAAATACTTCTAGAGTAACTCGTAACTTTAATCTATTAGCAATTTTCTGTATACAATTATGAATTGCAAGATCCTTTTCATGCCTGACGCCCTAGTTATCATCGCCTTGAAAGTTGTCTCTCTTTCGAAAGGTCCATTTATTGTACCATTTCTTTAATTTAGTCATCGCGACATCATCCATCATATCATTATCCTTCAATGGTTCAATGGTGCTCGAAGTAATGTTTGTTATCTTTCTGGGTATCGTATAACTTGAACCCGAGAGATTTAGCACATCATATCTTATACTTGTAAATAGCTTCTCTAAATCTCATTTACTTACAACTACAATAGTAGCCATGTATTACGATTTGGAAGTAAGTAAATGGAGCTGTTGGAATGACTATATGTACACGAAGTCCTCTGTCTGTTCATCGCTTCGTCACTTCTGCCAAATTTAGAAAACTCTGACGATTTTTACGGGTCTGTGATTACTTCGTGGGTGCCAACAAAACTATTTTAAAATAGGTATATACTTTGGCGAGAAGAAAAAATATTATTTTAACCAATAACAGTATAGCAGATTAGCGTAAATCCGATTTAAAAAAAGCAACTGTGATAATTAGTGTCATCCTAGTCTAATAGAAAGATGGATCCCAATTGGCACCAGGTGAAGTCATTCGAAGTAATTCCAATGAACTTTCACGATAAATGTAATATGGCCAGGTAAATATAGCAGTGCTACTGATGAAAACCGCACCACCAACCATATGTTTGAGAGGCAAGTACGCTATTACTATGCTACCGATGGCAACTATATGGTAAAATATAAACAAGTTTTCACTGAAAGTATGGGATTGTTAAAATTTGTGCTCAAAAAAAATCATTATTCATCTTTAGTCGACTTAAATCCTTAATCCTTAGAGGAAAGAGCTTCAAAAAGTAATTTAAGAACTAATGAAAGCAAGTGTAGAATAGATTTTGGAAAGATTTACAATAAACAACCCATAAAATTACTGTGCCTTTAAGGAGAACGACATAAAAATGTAGTTGACTAGTTTGTTAATTAGTAATTTCTTAAAATTTTGGGCAAAACTGACCTGCTTTATCAGATAGTACCCTGTCGCTTTTTTATATAGAAATCCTAATAAAACAAGTATCTCAGAACGTAATTGTGTTTTATCAAAATCATTCCTTTCATATTTTGTGATGATGTTTCAAATGCTTGTGTACCAATTACGTCGTAAAGATGCTAAGAATGTAAAAAATTATTTACTTAAATTTTTTTTTATTTAGACATAAATTTATATTTGCAAATCAAAAAAAAAATAAGGCGGTTGCTATCCAACTTAACTACGTGCTCTATATTAAGATTATTTCAGTTTTGTGAATAATCATTCTTTGATAAACTTTATTTTTAAAAAATGTTAAGGATTTACTTTAAAGCTGAGCTCCGGGAGCAATGTTCCTTAACGTAACATACTTGTGAAAGTTAATACAAAAATGCCTAATACTGACTTATCCAGCAACCCTCGCATAAACAGAGAAAACTCGCTAGCGCAATGCAAATATCATATATATTTGTGTGTGTGTTACCAAGAGTGTGTCTGTTTGTGTGTTTATGTGTATTAGTGTGGGTGTGCGCGCGCATACATTTGCAAATATTTTATATGCAAATCCAACGAAGGAGCACAGAAGTAACAGAAGCTCCCATAGTCAGCCATAAAAGTTAAAGGCAGCCAAAGGCAATGGCATGCAAAGTGGCAAAGGGTATGATCTGGGTGGGAGGGGGGCGACGGCATAAAGGGTAGCGCATTTTTCTAACTTCAAGTCGCAGCTGTGTGTGTGTGTGTGTGTGTGTGTGTGTGTATGCATGTGCCTTTGTGTGTGTCGTTTGTGCTATATTAAAAATGGCGGCGAGCGCTTTCCTGTTGTCAGGCAAAACACACAACAAATGCTGCTGTTGCTCTTGTCGTTAATATTCTCGTTGTTTTTGTTGTTGCCGTTGCTGCTGCTGCAACTTGTCTACACCCACCTTGCGGGTTATCACCCACCACCAGCACCTTCATCACCCCTGCTCTAAAGACCACTTCTCGGTCTAGTGGCACTGGTATCAACCGCTGCCGCCACCTGCTGCTGCCCATTGCACTGACTCTTGCTACCCTTTTGCTAACGGCAACAGTGATGACAACAACGACAACACCAACAACAGGGGCACCTGCTACACTCAAAGCTGTTGTGCCTCCGACAAACCCTTGCAACAACAAACCCCCAACAACAACAACAGCAACATACAACTCTTGCCGGCAATTCTTAAGGGGAAATTTATGCACTGTTGGAAACATACAAAAATATAAGGAGAAAGGATGGTAAAGGACCTCAACAGAGGCAAAAATGGTTGAACAAAAGTGCGCAGCAAGTAAAACAAAAGCAACAACAAAAGATTCAAAATTATATGCAAATATTTCAGGAGTAAGGGTTCTTAGCGAATGAGGCATGCTCTGAAAAAAAAGATGGTGGATAATGTTTGATTTATAAGTTATTAATAAGTAATTGTAGTGTAATATGCACTTGTTGGATATAAGATGTTATAATTTCGGATTCTTAAGCATCTGTGGGTTCAAGTTTTGCATAAGAATATATGTGTCCATAAGATACAGATATTTTAATCTGTTGGTTTAAGTTCTTGCGTTTGGTCTGCACCTATTGAGCCAAGATATTATTATTTTTGGGAAAATGTTGCATTTTATACCAATATTTAGTTAATAATAAAATAAATTCGTTTTCCTTGTCTGTGCTGTCATCGCTCCAAAAGGTGAAACATGGAGCGATGTTCTCTATTAATAGCTGCTCGAAGTTAACAGGCACCTACAGCTTTCAGCCATAACTGAACGGCGGTGTCTTCAGTTAATAGAGATTTACTTAGCCAAATAGCGTCTATGTGCTAGGGTTGAAGTGAGCCACCGATCTTCGTGCTTAGAGGCGAACGCACTACCACTGCGCTACCGAGGTTCACCATACACATATGAATGGAACGAAATAGTTTTAGAAGAATAAATACATATTTTTTGATAAATTCCCAGTTTTTGCCAACAGCAGTAGATCCATCCGCGTAGACCCTCATATTTTGAAGACCCCCAAAACAACAGATAGCAAAGATATGCGTTATCCCTATCCCAAACATTTATATTACTCAAAAAAATCTTTATTTTTATACAAATTCATCATAAAAAAATGTATTTTCCAATGGCTATTGGCAATATTGGGCCTGAGCTATACTTTTTGTAGACAATAAAGGCATCATACATATGCAGCAACAGCTCCTAACTTCCAATTATTTATTTTTTCTCATGTAACAATTTTTTATACAGAATTTCCCATATTCGTTAATAAAATAATTTTAATTGGCATTTAAGAGAAAAAACAATTTTAAAAAAAGTTATTAAAAACGTTCCAGCGCCAAATTCGGAATTTTTCCCTTTGGAGACCCATTTGCTGCTTCTCTAAGAATGAACTGATGCGTTTGTAAATCCTCAATATTATCATCATCGATCCTAGTTGAATCTTGGCCTCCCCAAATATTATAATCATATCTAAAACTGTTTAGTTTTTAGAAGCAACCGTAACTCCGCTGAAATAGTTAGGGCTGTCTTCAGAAAGCAATATCTTTTTTTTCTTCTTATAAACTTTATTATTTATTTTATTTCGCCTTGATCGTATTTGCTTACACTTTAGAATCACTATTAAATCTAAACTATTTTTAACTAAATTTTAAACATATGATTTATACCAAAAATCTAGTAAATGGTACACATGGTAAGGTTTTAGGAATTTTTAATATTTCCAACTTTGAGATCTGTTACAAAAACTGAAAGTGAATAAACACTTTGGCTTAAAAGTGTTATTCCTTAAGTCGTAGATACAACTTTCTGACGTATGATAATAAATGATATCTTTAGGTAAAGTGCATCAATTTTACAATTTAATATTGCGAAATACTAATAATCTTGGGTCTTCTATTTTTCAAATTAATTTTATAGATATTTAAGTTTCAATTTATTTTGATTATAGACATAATTTTAAAGTAAATCGAACCATTTGGAAAATCAAAAGCCAACAAAATTAGCGGAAGCTTATACGTAGAAAAATTTGATGCATACCTTACACGTAAAAGTTCTACACAAACCGATTTATATCAAATACAATTCCAAGGTCTGAAATTACAAATACCTTACGAATACTCTTTAAAAAATAGCTCTTTTTTAGGTCTGAATAGGATGTGGACTTGACCAGACTATCATGTAGTCGTTTGTCTAATCACTTTTGTTGTAAGATGACCCAAAACAATTTATGTAATAAGGTATTTTAGGTCATCTTATAAAATATTGTAGCTTTATTTTAGAGCTAATACCCCGTCCTATAGAATACTCTATCTTTATTCTAGAGCTAATACCCCGTCCTATGCTACGGTTAGTTTCGTTATCTTGTACTCAAAGGCAAAGGTTAGAAAACCTGCGTTTAGATCTAGTCAAAGTAGGTTTTTCGATATGTTCGAAAGTGTTCGTCCTTGCTTTATAGTTTATCAAATGATTCATATTAACATTTCTTGCATTTATTTATTATGTGGATATACAATTTTTTGTAAATATGGGATTGCAATCTTTAATTTTATCAAAGTACTTATTTAACTTTTCAAACAATTATAGACTCCTGCTATATTATTATCAAAAAAAGGTATAATGAAAATTTATTGATGGATGGATGATTGAATGATTAATGATGTACAAGTTCTCTATGCACGTTAGCAATAATGCATATTCCAAAAAAGGGGTATTTTTTTTTAAGAATTATTGCAAACATTAGAAATCTTTAGCTATTAATATCGATATAGTTTTAAACATTCTAAACATCGTCTAAAATGGTTGAGCACTAATAAAACTAGAAGTGGCCAATCCGTTTGGCTCAATTGTAAGACTTCAGACTCCTCTCTGTCTGTTCGAGAACGCATATATGTGTAGGATCTACACAACTCCCAGCCCAACCTCCAGCAACTTGATTGCTAAGTACACTATACTCTTTCAGCAGTGAAAATCTTCATCTATTTTATGATACTCTCTCAAGATGACTAACAAGCTGGTATACAGCTCTCTGGACAAGATGCTGTAAGTAAATGTTGTCGTGGCGGCATGCATAAAGCCACGCCTAGGGACAACTCTTTTAAGTTACAACCAAAGCAACAACAAAAAAACTAATATTAAAAATGAATTGTTGCAGAGTTGCTATGGGAAAATAATTTCCCAAGCATTTTTCATAGCTGTCATCTATAAGTAAGTAGTGTATTTTACACTAAGCTTAAGTCGGTTGTACTTTCATTAACCCTTTATAGCCTGACTTTGCATTGTTGTCATGACATTAACTTTAGCTGGCTTTGTACTCGACTTAACCCTTGCGCATCACATGGGGTTATTTTGCGTTTGTTTTTGCTTTTCTCCTTTGTTGTTATTGATTGTAATTTATATAAATAGTGTAGCCGTAGTCTGTTGCAATTATGGGCGCCATATTGTCATTAACTTTAATGCAGCAAGCAAATGTAGTAATTCTGTCAAATTTACTGGAAATCGGTAGAATATAAAAAAAAAACTGAAAAAGGAAAAATGTGACGCGTGTTGTCGTTTAAATCCTTTGACTGCAAAAGCGCTGAAGCGTCAAGGCACTAAATGCAACAACGGCAAAAAAAAGCAACACAGCAACAACTACCCTCTCTCCGGCTTTTGTCATCCGGGGGTAACACATTATATAATTGCAGGGCGCAGTAACGCCCACCAAAGTTCTTGCTGTTGTTGTTTCTGCGAATTGGCGCCTAATCAAGCGGAAGATTTGAATGAACGTTGCGCTGCTCAGTCAACACCCCGCTCCCTGTGAGCATTATTCCTTCTGCAATACCGCATCGCGCTCTTGGCCCTGTCTAAGTGTTGTCATTTTGGTGGCAATAAAAATATATTTTTGACAACCACATAAAAAAGTGTCGCATAGAACAACATCAGCCATGGCTCGCTGAACTCGACAACCCATGTCCACTATACACTGGAAGAAATCGGCTGTAAGTTTTAGTAGAATTTTTCGATGTTAGTAGTAGCTGTGCTGTATAGCTTGAAGAAGATTCGTTTGGTGAATCTGATTAAAGTTTTGTTTTGGGAAAAAAAATCAGATATCTCAAGTGCCATCTTTTTTACACGCAGAAATAAGTCTCTTCATTTTAAAATTGTTAGGAATGCTAACTCTGCTGACAGTGATTATTATTTGAGTTATCACATTTGCTGGAACAAACTCCTTTTGTTAGTTTCGGGGCAAACCCGTCCGCCTGCGTAGTAAGGCCAATTTAGTACAAATTTAACGTTTTTCGACTAAAAATCAATGAAGCATTCATACGAATTTTAAAAAGCGACGAGTTTGTAAAATAATACTTGTCTAGCATAGCTTGTGAATACATAAACGTTAGTAAATCATTAAACACACCATAGTTCGAATTCGGCTATAAAATGTAGGTCCAAGATCTCTACGAACAGCTAACAATATACATATATATATATATATATATATGTATGTATCTCCATGCTCCGTCTTTGGAGCGATGACCACAGTTAAGGGGAATACATGTATCGGGTTTCATATGTCTCCCCAAATCTTCGTATCTTTTTTATCGTGAACCAAAGTCGATAAATCAACATTTTTTCAGCTTTCTATATCGATTTGCATATTTTCGAAGAATCGTTTTTGAATTTTGTGCGCCTCAATCTGCATATGATTAAGTAAACCCCATTGGATCAAGCTTCTTCCACTTCCTTAAAAATGTATCTTCAAGATACTTCTACTATTGTGGCTTTCAGCTCACTTTTAAGGAGTATGAAATATTTGATTTAAAGATTATTTTTTAAAGTTCCCTTATATGGTTGTTACATATTACGTTAAAATCCAAAATATTACATTGAAATTCCACCGTCATTCGGATCTGTCTAACGCTAGTCTCATTACTTCGCCCCAGTTTAGCTTCAAATCGCGCATTTCTGCTTCTAGCAATCGTCTCCAGGCGTTGACTGATCTTCCTCGTCTTCAACGGCTACCTTAGGGATTCCATTCGAAGGCTCTTAAGGTTGTCACATTATCTGCGTAATACTTGACCGATTCAGCCCCATTTCCGATTTCAGATCACTTAAAGTACTGTAGTCTGTTGCATTGTACTACACAGATCAGCATTAGAAATGGCGTTTGGCCAGAACTTAGGGTCAGAAAATTATTACTCAGTTTTGGCTGGACATCGAAACCGAATTAGACTGATTCGAAAGGAAATGGAAAAAATGGAATAAAATCCATTTGGATTAGGCGTGATCGACGAGATTTTCTATAAGATTTGGAATTTTTAAATTGGAATTCATCGTTCCAAAACCGCGCTATATCACATTCTTGAGAAAATAGTCGGTATTACAATTTTTAACGTGGGCGGTAAAGGTGAAAGGCGTCTTTTGTATTCAAAGACAAAGAAAAGATAAAGATAGATAAAGAAGATAAAAAAAATTCTTTCTGTGCTCCGATCCAAAGACAATAAGAACGCCATTATAAGATTATCGGTCTAAGATCTGTGCAGAACTCTAAGCAGCTGAGGATTTTCGCGCATTGAACTTAAATTTTATTTCCTTTTGTTTTGCCTTTTCTAGCTACCATGAAATTTTTCCCAGTGTAGCCACTAGCCAGTGGGCGTTACATGTCGCGGCTGTTGTGATTTGTGTGGCAAAGTTCTTGTATTTTTTTCTTCCCGTACAGGGATGCGAGGGTCAACTTGAGGTTCACTCAAGTGTGTGCACAGCGTTCCATTGCTGGGCAGCAACTGCTACTATGTACCAATGATATGCTGGGCAAGCACTTGGTGTGCGCTTCCACTTGGCTGACACGCTTAGCGTTTGAATCTCTAAGCCATGTTGATTGTGCCATAAATCACACATCAGTTGGCAAGAGCAGTTGCGTTGAACAGACTTTGCTCATTAGTGGGTTAACTTGGCACGTGTCTATCTATATATAATACCTACTTCGTTTTACCTTCAGGCAAAATAATTCTTTCTTTTCTAACTAACTTTCACATTTATTGCGAAAAACAATCCAATCCTTTACTTACGTTGGCAAGTGAAAGTTTAGATACTTTTAATTAGCGCTAATGATGAAAGACATGCAACATGGCGACGAACTGTGTGCCACAATTAGACGAAAGACAAGCCTATATTAGTAGGCGTATTGACTTACAGCAGGTCTGGTCTTAAAAGCAGCAGCAGCAGCAACAACATAATAAGAACAACAAACAACCTACAACAGCAACAACAACAAACAACAACCAGCACAGAGTTGCGCAAAATTTATTGTAGGTAATAATCCTTAAAGTTTAAGTTACATTCCAAAGATAAGCAGCCGGAATGACACACTCAGTCGAAGCGGCTGAGCCGTATACGGCGGCGTCAGGCGACGGCGTTGGTCACTCTCGTTCATACCTCAATAAAAATTTAAAACAGCAACAAGCATATAAAAGAGAGTAAATTTTCGAGGGTGGTTTGAAATGTTTACTCGAAATATCAAAACAAAATTTTGTAAATAAAATGAGCAATTTTTTTTGGCAAGCTTCGGTTATTTAAACTTGGAGTTGATATTTCACAAGGACAAGAGGAGAATATGATCCTAGAGTCTTATCATAGAGTGATGAGTGAATCATAACAAAACCTTTAATCGATTAAATAACATCGGGAACCATTTTATATCGCAAAACTGTATGTTTTGCACAAATTTGTTTTGAACTATAAAATCTATAAAAAACGTGTAAAATAGAGTTTGTATTTATCAAGATACTGGGATTCGTGATATATCAGAAACAGATTCCACCATTATAATTGTAATTGTATTAGTAGATCGATAAAAATTAAGATGAATAAAAAGTGATCATAAATACTAGGGAAAACTGATAACATAGAATACATCTAGTCAAAATTACCAGAAAGCCTATGTGATTTTCTATTGAAACTGAAAAATGTTACACCAAAGCAAAGACGGATATTTAATAAAACACGATTTACGACCTTTTGCTTGACATTATATATTGGCAAGAAACTTTACGTGTCAACATTTAGCTTTTGAGCAGGATATTCTGGCCAAATAGAGTATCAAATGCAGAGCTGTAGAACGCCACAGGTGTCCCCCTACACACCTTTTGATCAGGAAAAGAAAAGAACTTATATTGAGCATGCTCTCAGAAAGAATCCAAGCAGCATCGTCCGAAAGGCACTAGACTGTAACATTCAGGGCAGCAGACGAACAGGACGACCAAAAGCAACTTGGAGACGAACCGTTCTTCAAGAACTAAGTCAGATTAGCTCGTCGTGGGACACCGTTAAGCAAACGGCACTAAATAATGTACGGTGGATAGCCTTCGGAGAGGACCTAAGTTCCCAAGTAATAAAGAAAAATAAATGGCCCTTGACATAAAAGATGAAGTTGGAAAGGAAATCCGCACTTTTCGAAAATCATATTTACTGAGAAGATCTCATTTCAGCTTTTGAAGTTTTATATTTTTGAAAAACAGTATTTGCAGAATGGTTTAAATATGAAATTGAAAAGAGAGTCCAAAGTTTTTCGAAAATCATAGTTGATGAAAAGATCTCAAATCAGCTCTTGAGACATATTTTTTTTTGAAGAATAGTATCAACGGAAAGGTTTAAAGATGAAATTGGAAAGGTAATCCGCAGTTTTTCGTCAACAATAGTTGATGACAAGATATCATTCTTAATGTTAAACAAATTTAGGGATTTCCCCTAAATGCAAATGATTTCATATAAATCTTCTTAGAAAACTTACTAAGTTTCTGATCAATAAAGATATGCTTTATCTGGCCTTTTAAGCAATTTCCCAAACTTCAACTATTTATACCGTACGTTGGTGCTTTATAGTTGTTTAAGACGTAAATTGTTAAGGCTTCAAAAGAATTCAACGATTTTTTTGCAAGAAAATCTCTTCCTTCTTTATTTTGGCATATATAGTAACGCTAGTTCGAAAATAAACCCAAAGAATTTTTTTGACAATCCAAAAACTTGCAAGCTTGCTTTCAAGGGCTATATCTGTGAGATCTGAATTCTTAAGAGGAAGACATGAGAGGTAGCAGTCTTGGCTTACCATAGGCTTTCTGCGTCTGCCCATTAATCAATTTGAATTATAGAATAATAACCAAATTATTGTACTTTTAATTTAATTTAAAGTCTGATGCATGCAATTTTGAATACATTTTAAACATCTTGATAAAAACAAATTAAATTTACT
The DNA here is from genome assembly GCA_035046065.1 of Chymomyza procnemis. Lineage (NCBI taxonomy): Eukaryota > Metazoa > Arthropoda > Insecta > Diptera > Drosophilidae > Chymomyza > Chymomyza procnemis. The sequence goes on from JAWNOJ010000024.1 coordinate 13,592,273, forward strand.
TTAAGTACCGACAGAAAAATGAATAAAAAATATTGGATTTATAAAATGACTGCATTGAAAAATTTAATAGTTCCCTCAAATTTTTCTTACATATTCATCTACTTTCTACCAATTCTTTGGCAACGCATATTAAAATATACTTAAATTCATTTTTGAAAAGTTTCCCAACTTTATTGTTAGACCCTCGCAAATTTACCAAAGTTCTTGTCCAGCGTCGGCATCGACTTAGTCTTGTCGTATTGACCGCGCTGGCGGCTTAATTGTCGTCGTTGCCGCATTTTATTGTGGCGCATATAACGTTGCGCAGGCCCAGCTCGGATCTGCCTCTGTCTCACTCTCTACCTCCATCTCTCTTTCTCTTGTTTTGATCATCCTACTTATGGTACTCTCTTGATCTCTCAAACTCTATGTGCCGCGTGAGTCATGGGGCAGGTCGCTCCGAATTGTATTGTTATCAGTGCAGGTTTAACCGAACCTATAAACAACCGCGCGGAATGTCATGCATAAATGTCCCCAAATTAGATAAACATGGCGCCAATGCAATCGACGGCACAAAATAAACACACATACACACACGCACACCTATAGATACACCAACTTACACAGATACAGCAACTCACACAGATACAAGTGCTTATAAACTACAGCTGCAGGCTTTGTGCCCAGCTTCAGGGTCAGCCAGCTTTTTTTGTTTATGTCATTTTGAGGCGTGTTTATAAAGCGCGACGATATGGGGAGACTGTACTTAAGGTTCAATGTGGGAGTGGTAACTGTCAATTAGGGGCATGCAGCAGGAACTGAAAACTGATAGTATGATCGTCAAGGTTTCATTTTTTTGAGACTAAAATATGTTTTTAATCGCTTTTCAATTGAATAATCGAGCATGATTTTCGAAGAGTGGCTGGACTTCAACTTGCCTCTTAACTTTCCTTTAGATGACCTTTTCCACCTGTTATCGTGTCACAGCCGACCTCACTAGCTCTTCCGTAATGACGATGCTTTGGGCCGTCTTCTACAGTTGTTCACCACAATGCAAGCTAGGTCCCTCCTCCACTTGTTCTTTCCGTCAGGACGAAGACCCTTCACCCTTAACCACTTGATCGCCACAAGGGAAGCAGGTTCTCCTCCATTCTGTCTTTCCATTTTTCGTTGGCAAGTTTTTTAGTGCAAAAACGAATCTGAAAAATTCCATGGTTCCCAACAGCGGTGTCTACATGAATCCGCTTGTCACATCTATTAAAAGGTTTGAAAGCACTCCGGTCATCGTTAACCAGAGTCATGAACGTTGGTAACTTCTATAACGTTTTTCGGTCGCTTGGAAAATATCTAATGTTATAAGACTGCCTGTATTTGGCAAAATGTTGAAGATATGCATTATTAGAAGAATACTCGAGACAAGCGCGGTCAAAAATGCAATTCCTTAAGTTTCGAATCGGCTTTAGGCCCAGACTTTCATAAGTTATCAACTTTACACTGGAAGATTATCACGGAAAGGTTTACTCGGTTAAAGGGTTACCCAGATGACAACACTACCAGCTAAAATGCAATAAATGTTTAACTTCTCATCCGTTTGATCAAAGGTGTTAAAGTTTCCCAGGTCCGTCACTATGCTCTGCCAAATTAAATGAGTCGCAGTTCGACAAGATTATTAAGGCGTAGACCCTACTGCCTAAGAAATACATGAATTGGGTAGGGGCATTAACATAATCTGCAAGAAACTATCTGTTTTCTCTTTCAGAAAAGAACCTTACCATATATATTTTTAAATAGAGAGTTCTTAGATTAGCGCCCGACACACTTATGGCACATAATTTTTATATCTATCCCCATGGCGTAAGCTTACAACATGGCCAAGCTCCCTCAAGCTAGGAATATGCAATCGAAAGAAGACCAACACGAGGAAGACAAAGTTCGAAGAAAGCCATCCGGAAAGGAAACCTCAACAAAATTCCAGTGGTTCCGTTCAAAATGCTGCCTAAAATGACCAATTCGGCTACAGAGTACTTGTCGATCCTCTTGGAGATATAACTTTAATGATGGCCCAATTTAGAGCTATGGCAATTCATCACATTTTGGTGGCTTTCAGAAATCCATATACGCTTGCTTCTTTCTTGAACGAAAGTATTTGGATCAAAGTAGTTCCGACTTAGTTGTTTCAGCTTATGAGAGCATCTTATAGTTGCCACTTGGCAGCCGTCGCTCTTTCAACTTTCTTATTGGCCCGCTTGTTGCTCTGTGCCGTGTCTAGCATTTTGTTTGCCACACCACAGCCGCCCGTCGCTTACAGCCAACCGACCCGCCAGTCGCCATGTTTTATCTTAATACCTTTCCTAATTTCTGCGCTGATAGATGCGCAACACTGGGTTTGACTATTGACTCTTGCCTCATTTAAATAGACCTATCTAAACGTATAGCTTGCCTTTTCCAAGCTGCAGCGGTCACTAATTCTCCCGGCTACAATGTTGTTGCCGTTGTTGTTGGTTTTGGTGTCTCCGCTTGTAGGACTTATCAGACTACAAATTTTCCTTTTGATAAGAGGCCGACGACTGGCGACGTTGTATTGCAACTGTTGGAAAATGTTAATGTGGTTAGACTAGTGTCTGGAGTCTAAACCTGGCCAGTTGCAACATAAATTTGTTGCTTTTTTTTGTGACATGTGTTACGCGCTGATAGCGTAACCGCCTAGAACATCCATCCATTGCATACAACTCAATGAGTTTTGGCTTGTCGTACGTGCACCCTTCCGAGGCCACACAATGAGCCGTGGCCAAAGTCAAAGCCTCGTACTCTAGATCGAGGCAGGCACACAGTACCGCGGTACAAGTCATAAATATCCGTCGAACTTCAGTCGAAACACATGAATTGCATTTTCGGCAACACCCCAAACAACAGCGGTAGACCGACCCAATGCTGCCCAAGAAAATGCATAGAATATTGCGCGTTAAATTCAATTTTCCAGCCACCCCACAAAAGGTCGCGCACTGCGTAAGGATGTTTGCCTCGTGGTTTTGGGCGTGGGTGCAGTACTATGTTGGCAAGAGGGTGGCAGTGGTTTACATGAGCCTTATTAGTTGATTACAGGACACATTATCATGATTATCGCGTATGTTCGCCAAGAGATCCATAAATAAATTTCGACTACATTACCAAAAGGCTCAGAGCGTCAGGCGAAAGCCAGCATAAAAATTAAATCAAATTTTCGCCAGGGGGTTGTCGTCCTTTGAAAAGGGGTGTGTCAGCTGCAAGAGTAGCAAAAAGTGCACAGAAATTTACTGCTAATAGTTTGATTAATGGCTAGCAAGTGAGCAGCCATAAAGCTATAATAGAGCACGATGTGTTTTTTTTTTTGGTTGGGGCGAGTTCCAGTAGACTACAGTAAGCTATAATCATCATGTGTGTGCGTGTGTGCGAGTCTATGTTTGTTTGATGCCGTGATTAGAGGCTCAAAAGCGTGTCCGTGGCTTTAGCAAAGTGCGCTGATTGATAAGATTAAAACTTAAATAGATTATGCATGGAAATTATAGAAAAAAAATGTGCAATATGAAACAAATGTTGACATTTGCAAGAATGACAAATTTTTGAGTGTGTCTAGAATTACACGTAGAGATCTAGCTCTGCTGATAGCGTGAAACAAGTGCTTCTGTTAGCATTATGATATCCTGTAACTTATGGTATTAAGGGTATATCGAGTTTATAGTAACTGAAAATATATGTTACAGGCAGCAGGCATCGCCGTAGAAGCAGCAAAGTTATCTAGTGTGTCAATGGGGTGCTTCGAAACCGATATCGCTTGTTCGTCTCTTATGTCAGGCCTCATATTTGTCTGATTAGATTCTTAGCTTATAAGACACAAGAATATTAACTTTTTGTTATTAAGTTTATAAAATATATTATATAAGATATTTATTTCTGTTTAATTTCCGATACTTTTTCAGATCCTAACGCATTATTCATAATAATAATATAGTCTTCGAAGGTGTTGCCTACTATTGTACCAAATTTGATTAAAATTACATTATGTAGGTCCCATAGAAAAGCATAACGATTCCGGTAAGTACTGCGTTTCATTGTGAAAATAATAAATTAGGTAATCAAAAATATTTTGCAGTTTTGGAGCAATATAGCAACTAATGGGCGGTACCGAATTGAGCTTCTTTTCGGAAAAAAAATCTAAATAAATAAAATTTTTTGCAAAAGTCTTTATTCATCGATATATGTCCACTGATTTTAAACAATTTCAATGCAGTGCTTAAAAATAAATATTTTTTAAACTCAATTTTATCTATATCAAATCTTGTTACGAAATCTCTAAACATGAACTAAGCCGCATTTTTTGACTGATCTGCCCTATTTAAGATATAGCCACCCGATTCTAATCAATTTTAATAATTGTTTTAGAACTATAAAACTATTTTAGGTATTGAACTAGTTCACAAAATCTTAAAGAAAAAAAAAACGAAATGTAATACAAAAACTATTTTCTGACCGATTTGATATAAAATGGTAAATAATTATCCAAAAATTTGCTATAGAGCGTCGGAACAACAAGAACCTATTGTGAACTGAGAGTTTAAATTTGTTTAGAAGTAAACCGAAATATTTACCCCTTTAATTATTGTAGCGTGGTGCAAACTATCACTATGTGCAAAATATCATTGTTCCCCGATTAAAAAAAAAATAGAATAAAACTATCATGCCTATTTTTGCTGAAAAGTTTTCATTATATTAACCAAGAGCATTTTTGAGATCGAGTTGTCTATTAAACGGACAGCCAAATAGATGAACGTACGGTTTGATCATACTTTTGAGATTTTGTAGGGTTTGCAACCATTTCTTATAGTTGGCACATGCATATTCGAATTGCACAAACTTACACATAATAGGTTCCCGAATACTGATGCTCCGTCCTTCTATATGTACTCTTAGTTCAGGTGGAATATATGGACAATCTGTTATTGCATTTAGATTTAACTGAAAATCATTGTTCGGTAATAAGAGAGCTTCCTCCGGTAAAGCGCCTTGTTTCAACCACGTAGCCATCTAAAAAAAGGAGGGTCCCAAATACCAACAATCCGACCTTACTACACATGCTCAAAGTCTGTGGAAAATCGATTATTTTACTCTATTTGGCCATGACAATCCGTTTTCGGGTTACAGCCGACCTAACTAGCTCTTGCCAGGCGCCCCTCCTTTGCGTGCGCCTTCTCCAGTTGGTCACTTCAAGTGAAGATAGGTCCTTCTCCACTTGGTCTTTCCATCTAAGTTTAGGACGTCGCCTCCATCTTACTTTGTCGTTACATTCGCATTCTTCGCTAGAGTGTCTTCGTCCATACGAACGGCATGGCCGTGCCAACGCAGACGTTGTGCCGTAATACGCTGGACGATATCTATGATGTTGTACAGCTCATATTTCGCTCGGATTCGCTAGTCGCAGAATCGGTCAGAGCATTTTATTATTAAAGCATCTGACTTTAAGCTAATTCGCCCCTCTTTGGGTTCAACCCTTCCAGCTACTCTCCCATTCATAAAGCCTTCTGCAAAAAACAAACTCTTCAATTAACGACATTGCATCCTTACAATATATACCCGTCGTTTGTGGAGCATACCTCATAGCATTTCAGATTCAATTAAAGCTCATAAAAATTTTAAAGCAATAAGAGAGCTTCTGGAAAAAACCTCTCTTTTTAGGCTCATCCCTACCAATTCAAACTCATTCTTCTTCCTACCAAAACCATTTTATTAAGAGATCATCTCTCTGAGCCAATCGAAAATAGATATACTAAGACCTTTAAACAATATCTTCTAAGGTGGAGATTGATTTCTTACAACTTAAGTACGAAGTGGCTCACAATAGATCAAATTGACCGCAGTGCACAAAGGCCTTAGTTGAACCCGTACCATCATTACCATTACCAAAGTCCTTACATAACATAATACTTCAAATTAATGAAAGATCTCATGCAAGTTTGGGCAATTGAGATTTGCATTTGTGAAATTTAGTGGAAAACCTAAAATGTAGGATAGCTTTTGGAAGGTAAAGCTAATACGATTAATTTTTTAGTAACTATAAGTTTATGGACTAACTTTTCGTACTGTCCATTCCAGTATAACTCTACCTGTGCCCGTGTGGACTCTCCTAAAGAGAGTCATACCCAAAGCATCGACACAAAGTACAAAAGAATTAACAACCTTTAAATCCCAATATTAAAGACCTTAAGCAGTTGTTTTAGTAGCAACTTCTTTGATCTCCTTCAAAACTTACCCATTTCCTTGTTAAACCAAAGACTACCACAAGGCTGGGCCTGGGCTGCCCAATTTATTATCCTAGTTTAGCGCACTGAAATGACTATAAACTTTTCTGGTTTTCATTTCGACTTGGCTTGTTGCCCTTTTGCTGAAGTGGCACGACATGGGCTCTACGGCGTTGTTGTTGGTGCTACACTCGTCCCAAGTATCATCTGCTTAATCACCAAAATAGCCACCATATGGCACATGAATGAGCCGTAGCCTTATATCATCATGTACTACATATAGAGTAAGTACCATGCATAGTTGTTACGTGCTATATGAGGGTTGGCAACTTCAAAGGCAAAAACTGTGACTGGCGCTTTACTTTTTGCACGCACTGTCTCAGTGTGTATGTCTGTGTCAATAATTTATTCATATGCGCTTACAAGTCACTAATGTTGCTGTGTTTCTTCTTGTTGTCGTTGTTGTTTTTCCACTGTTACCACAGACAATTTATGCACACTTTTCTCGAGCACAGACCATCTCGTATTTTCTTTCATTTTCCCTAGATTTTTCTATATTTTTTTGGTTTTTTTTTTTTGTATTTTTGTCAGACATTTTGCTTGCATCTTTGACTTAAAGACGCATTAAAGCGCCAAAAAGTTTTTCCTTTTCTGTGGCTGCTACTGACGTGACTGCCCTAAGCGGCTTATAAGCCATAGCGCCGTATGCGATAAGCGCCGAACCCGAGACCCAAAAGCGGACACGGCACAGTGGTCAAAAGCATGATTAATTAATCGCATAATGTTAAGATTTCGCGTAATAAAAATACTTACTTTTTGTTCCTTAGTTCCTTTCTTAAGATGTTGGATGGATTTCAATTAATATTTTAGACGATTAAGATCCCATCAATTTCCACAAAAGAAGGAATAAAACAATCTGAAGAGTCTGCAAAAAGAAGACATATGAATCTTAAACAAACATTTAGCTGGAGTTGTTTTCAAAAAATCTCAATTGTATTAATAAAACGTGAATGTTTTTTTTTATTCGCTCAAGTAGTAAAATTGCTTAAAAATACTATTTATTTGCTTATTTGTTATTAATTTAGACCTATTGATCTTAAGATTAAAAAATTAATAGTGCTAAAATTAAGAAATAATAAGAAGAATAATAAGAGGAAAATATAATATGAAAATAGTTCGTACCCTGATGGGTGAATTTTTTTAAAGTAAGTTTATGCACCTATGTATTTTAAAATATTAGTATAGTTCATATATTGTGCCTAAGTAACTCTATTAAAAAGCACTCTACTGCACTTAGTTTTTTTGATTATAATTCTAATCTGCTTTATTTTATATGAATTATCCAATAAACTCGACCGCTCCTTAACAAGTTCAACATTTAAATATATTATATTTATTTATTTATTTGATATATTTAGAAACATATCAAATACAACCAAATTTTGTTCCAAAATTAAGATGGTAAAAAACATAAGCACTATTCTACTCACCATGATTACACTTTCGATAACTGTGGCAGATTTACGACTCTTTCAGAGCATTTTCGGCTTACACTTTTCCAAGTTCTGTGAGCCATCTGAAGAACTTGAATTTCCATAAATCGAAAACAGTAAATAAATCGCAAGTTTTTCATTATCAACATGGGGCAATAAATATTATTTTTAGAGAATTTTTGAATTGCATTATGCTTTTTTAAGCTTCAAAAAATTGCATATTCCGAAAACACCGATTTGTCAATTAAATTATGAAAATCTACCTAAATATTCAAATATCAAGACAACTATTAGTAACTAATATTTATGAACTTTATCAAGCAAAAAATTCATTGCCACAAACTTTTAAATTTTTATACTATTAATATTATGGATTTTGTTCAATATTTACCGTCTCCCGATAAAAAGTCAAGTTAGGCAATTTGAGACCCATAGTCATAAATCGGCACATTTAGAGTGCCAGCTACTATCCAAAGTACTTTTTATAATCTATAACATTTTGTTGATTTCGGAATTAATATGAATCATAATTGTATAAGGAAGTTTTATGCAGAGAAAATAAATAATGGTTCATAAGCGCTAGTTTTCATTTTGCTTCTTCCATAAAATTTAATTTTGTTTATATTTCTAACATACCAAAAAATCTTTTTTTACGCCGAAAAATTAAAAAAGTTAGTTTTAAAGTTAGCGTGATTGGGGATTAGCTATAAATATTTTTTCGTTGACTTAATCTATAAATTTCATTTCAGGTATTCCATCATAATTTCAGGTATTCCATCATAATGTGCAGAATCAACAAAAAAAAAATGTGATAAGTAGAAATTGATTTTATCTGTTTTTATTATTATTATTTACATTTTTTTGTAATATTTTAATGTAAAAAATTTTAAATTAAATTTTAAATTCATAGACTTAAAAAAGATCTTAAGAAATTTCCTTTTGCAATTTTTAGGCATTTTGTAGTTCTTTAACAAGTCATTTTGGCTTTATGTGCAATTCATAATTCCACGGTCTTCTTTCAAGGTACCCAGTTACTAGCACTCGAGTAATTAATTTTAAGTTTATAACAATAATACAACTATATTAAATCGTTAAAAATTAATAAATAGCATACGTGGTATTAAACTTGATAAAAACCCGTGAATCTTGATTAATTACTCCAAAATGAAGTTTTTTTGCATAAAAAATGATTGTGTAGCGCACAAAAAAAGTTCTTTCTTTAAAGTTTCGCTTCGAAGGTTAAGCTGAAGATGTAATGGCTCATAAAAATAGCCATAGAGTTAATCCATATCCCACTGAAATCACATCCGTATTTGTAAGATTATTGTTTTCAACAGCAATTTGCTTTTCGTTGTTTTGGAAACATTCAAAATTTTTTCACAATTTATTCTATAGCTGAAATTTGTTTAAATTACTAATTGGATTTCAAATTTTAAGCAGCTAATTTGAATATTTCGACCACTGTGAGCGTGTCGCAGCAATAAATCATAAAGCGAAGCGTCGATGCGTCGCATGATCGCCTGATCCTGCTCTACCACACCCTCTCTCTCACTCTCGCACTCCATGCGTACGTTGCACGCTAATGTACTTAAGGTCCGCTTAAGGTTGTCCTCATGTCAGGAATTCGCGTTCAGCTGATAAGACGCAGCGCGCCGCATAAACAAGAACTACCTGAGTAGGTAGTACGAGGTAGCATACCGCCTGGCCAAGGCAATACCAGAAGCCCGAAATCAATTGCGTATTTATTGGCCACAATCAATGCGGCGCGACAACGTTGCGCGTATCAACGAGCGGGCCAACAGCAAGTAAGCCAGGTAACTTGCAACGAGCGTTTAATGATCGCCCACAGCGTCGACCAGGATGACCATGTCGACGCGACGATGGCGAGTCAACCGCAATAAGCTGTAAGCTGGCTTGGTCAACATTTACGATATTATTGACCTGCACCCATTTCATTCAACGATTATGAGCGCATTTGACGAATGATCGACGCGACATTGAAGTTGCAGTCGATCCTTTTGGGCCATGACGTAATGTCTCTGGAATGTTGTGTTGTTACCTGTTGTTTGGGAACTTGTTTGTTTTGGGTTTTGCTTATGGCTCTAATCAGTTTGTGTGTGTTTTGCTTAGGGCCATAAATCTAGAGTTCGGTGCGCAGCTACTAGACACAGCATGCGCCATTTGGCTGAGTTTGCCACATTTTTTTTTTTTTTGTTTTTTTGCCAGACAGCTGCTAATGTTCATTTCTGACTCATATTGCACTGTGACTCTTCACTTTACAAGGCTCTTGAAATCACCCCTTTCGGGAATTTGTACTTTTTTTTTTGTTTGTTGAAGTGGCACGACAACAACAGCGCCAGCCACTTGAAATCCATTAAATATTTGTAGAAACCAATAAAAGCAATACCATATAGAAGCATTCCAAATATAAACTCAACTTTGCCGTATCATCTGGAGTAGACCACAAAAACGGCAACTGTAATGCATACTTATATGTAGTGCCATGTTTGTATGTATCCTCACTAGAGTGCCAACTGCTGCTGTATTTTAAAGGATAACACGCGACTCAAATCATTGAAACAATGCGGCACAATAACTCAACTCGCATCCTTTACAAAATCAAAAGTGTGGAAATTTATACATATATACATTTTTTTTGAAGATCATAAACTGTGGAATATGTTTTACAGTTTTGACAGAAGTGGTAGACAGAGTCCCTGCTCAACCCCCAAAAGAGAGGCGCGTTGACGTGTGCCAATGTTTAAATGACAGCTGGCTGGTTGAGCTGTTGGTCAGCTGGCTTTAGTTTTTCGGACTCATATTACTTTAAAGTATCACTTGAAGTGTTTATTGTTAGTTTTGAGAAGTACATCTAAGAATAGCTTATATAGATTAATTAGGATTAATTTCGCTGACTAATCCTAGTTTACAAATAGTTCTAACAAAAACACTACAAACCATGGATTAGCGTGTCTTTCAGGAATGTCCTTTGAAACGTTCAGATATTTTATTCCCATCTTTGGCACTAATAATGGTAAAATGTAGACAGATATGCCTTCAATGGAAAATACAAATTCTGGTCGATAATAGGGCTTTAATCTGATACCAAAAGTTCATATTATACATATAGCTTCCATATTTTTAATCGGTTACAGATTATAGGTAATTAGGCCTTATGTATATAAGATTTTCTATGTCTCATTTTTGAGCATGGGGCGTCTTTACTTTTCAGATATACTTTTCAAATCGTTTCTGCTTAAGCTCAGGGACTGCATTTCCGCTTCTGTTGACCTACTTCAGGTGGTACGTGGTCTTCTAAATCTACGTCCCGCACACTAGTCTTTACCCTTGGCATTGTTAACTTGATGCGATGACAATCCGAACCCCTGCGGAAGAATGGTAAGATCACATATTCACAACTCAGGAGTAGCATTAGCGAATTCGAAAATGAGTTTCAAAAATATTTCAAGATATCCTTCAGCAAATTAGGGATGCAGTAAAAGCTAAAAGAAGATCGCATATTCATACTTCAGGAGTAGCCTAAGCGAATAAGAAAAGGACGATGGATCTGGAAAATAAATATTCAAGAGCGATAGAGTACTTCACGAAATGCTTTATGATGCAAATGAGACAAGAAAGAATATAAGGAATTGTCAGATAAATAATATTATAATAATAATAATTATATGAATAATTGGCAACCAATATTTAGAGACCTAGATGGACTAGCGATGGTGCACATAACCAATTTGGCCACATTTTGCAAAACCTCCTTCTGGAACTTAAGTTACAAGAAACATGTAGTAAGACCTAGGAACTTCAGTTACAGGTAACAACCACAGACTTTGAACTTAAAGCCTTTAACCCTCAAAGCTACTTTAATTTTTCCTATTATGATTTTAAAGTTTTTCGAGTTTTCCATCAATGAGATGAATTATTTAACGATTCAATGATCAAACAAACCTTCGAAGAAAAAAAGGAAAAATTGGAATGTAATGCAGTACTATACTATCACTTTATTGTCTTTCTTGACATTAAGACGAAATTTCATTATTTCAGAATCTTCTAGAACACATTTTTTATACGGTAACCCAAAATTTATTACTGTATATATTATTAGAGGAGAAGTTCGCTAGTAAAAATAATATCAAAAGGTTCAGCTCTAAATTAAGAATATGGATATACGTTTCAGTTTATTAGGTCGTTCTGCCTTTGCTTTGATTTACAGGCACAACATTATGTTGGCCTCGAACCACTTTGGTAAATTTTCCACTTTTCTGCAAAAGAATCAGTTATATTTCGTAAAAACACCTAAACCAACAAGAACCGATATGCACCGTATGACGTAGCCCACAGATTTTACGATTAAAAAGAGTAAGGAGGCTTTATAAATTGATTTAATTTTTGAATTTAACGATTTGGGGAAAACATCTTATTTTCGTACTATTTATGGAAGATATATGATGAAGTTGATCTATTTTTATAAAATTTTACATAATGCTTCGGAATTATTGAGGTTAAATCTAACAAAATTATACTCCATATATTATATATGCAGCTGTCAAATGTATGTAAAATCTAGAACGTGAAGTCGTAGACCCCCAAAGCTGCCCAAATCAAAATGTTAATGCATAGACGAAGGAATAATATTTTTTGTCTTCCAATAAGTGCTGAATACTGAACAAACTTTTTAAGTTTCCCACAGTTAGATAAGATGAGCATGTCCAACAATAAAATAAGACATCTTAACTTTAAATGTCAACACTTTCCCACACACACACACACAACACAACCTAGCCAATTCCTGCCACCCATTCAAGTGCAACAACCTGTGACCGAAAACCTCGAGGCATCACAAGTGCAGAACAACCCCGAGCATTAAATGCTGCTGTGCGACAAGCCGTTAATGAGCAAAATTTCTTTAGCAGACGGAAAATATTAGCCGCAAACACGCCCCGCATAAAAAACCCGGATGACTGGAGTGGGTAGCACAAAAACCATATACCATTTATATAAGTATATAAATGTCGCACGCGTCCCAGGCACAGCGTGACAAAAACGCGCAATATGGACAAAAAACAATTTCCCAGCGAAAAGTGTTGAGCATTTCCAAAGTCAAAGCAACTCTGCCGAAAAAAATGAACAGCCGCGACGGACACACGTGCCCAATAATGAAAACGGAATGAAGCGACCGCTTTGGCCAACAAAAAAGAGTCAAAGTCAACCCTAAACCAAAAATGATGCAGTGTGTGCGTCTCGCTGTCTTCCCCGGGGAGTGCACAAAAGTCGCTACTCCAAGTCAGTTGGACGACACGTGTTAAACCAACGCTCACACGGTCACGTGCCCCACGACGAGAAATAAGAAAACAATAGCCCACAATTGGTAGCACAGTAGTTCCCAACGTAATGTGCATCTTCCTGCATCCGTTCGCACAAATTGTTAGTATAAACAACAATTGTCCAAGCACGTGGCGGCCATTCCGCCAATCTAAGCGTGCGACAAGTGCAAGGCGTTGCCACAGCGCGCAGACTAGCTACGTCGCTACACCGCCGCTTGTGGGTGAATTTTGTGGGTGTTGTGCTTGGACAGACACACACCCCACTCCACACCACTCCACACCACTCCACACCACTCCACACCACTCCACTCCAACAAATCATTTTCGACAATTTATTACAGTTGATTTGTGCTCGATAGAAATCTTGTTGTTTCTGTTTGGTCTATGCTGAGAGCATGTCCCGCAGTCAAATTGCTTAGTTCCTTCCGCGACACGCGACGACGCATTCAATTGACGCTTCTTTGGCTTTTGGCCCCGGCCAAAAGTGATTAACGCATTAGGCGAAAATTTCCAAAATCGCATTTCAATGCAAAATCAATTGATTTAGTCCACGGCCAATACGCTTGGCGCTTGCGGCCATTTTGTAAGCTAAGCGCTTTGAGCCCGCTTTACTGCGTCCCCGCTGCTGTTTGGCTAAGCGGCTTAAGGCTCATTTAACGCATCTTGGGTATAGACAAAAGCCGCAGTAGGCGTGAAAAGCGCTGCAACCGCGGCACTTTTGCCTGTCTTACCCCGCACTGCTATCTCTGTGCAACGCAACGCAACGCATCTCATCTTTTCTTTTCTTCAGGCAACGCCTCTTGCCATACTTTACATTGTCTCTCAATCTTGGGTCGCCGTATGAGACTATCCGATTAGGCTAATACTCGTGGACGCTCATACTCTCAATGATGCTGCATTATGTCATTTACTTTTCTTTTTCTACACCTTTACGGTTTCTTATCGTTGTATCTGATCGTAGTACACTGCAGCTGTCCAGTGCTTGAGCGCTCCGCACGGCTCTTGATGGATTTGTGCATTGTTTGGGAATTTGTTAAACGCCACATTATGTCAATTTGCTGTCGTTGTTCAACTTTGGCATCACCTTTGGCGGCACAGCCATTGATCAACAATCTTTGGAATCTAATAATGCTCTCACACCACAAAAAAGACAAAATATGAATAATGCAAACAAAAAAACAAATATTATGCACTGAAAAAAAAATAAACAAGATGTTTGAACTGCGCACCTTTTTCGAGCTGGAAGTAGGTAAAAACGTTGACATTGGATTTGGGTTTCTGTAAAATTTGTTCAAAGGAATTTTTGTCATAACAAAAATATCGTCACGCTTTTGTAATTTAAAACTTTAGTTCAAAACTTAATAAGAATTATATACATTTTATTACAGGTGTGATGGTAAAATGCTCTTTTGCCACAGAGTTATCGTTTTGGTGTTTATAAAGGGTGATTTTTTAACTTCACTATTTTGAATAGCAAATGCAGTTCACCCACATTGTGCCTAGTCCGTAACAACTAGTCTCTAACAACTAACAATAAGTTTACAAATCTTAGTGATAACTAAGTTTTGTTAACAGTTTTTTCCAAACTGATCTGCGATATATCATCGCTAAAACTGCATTCGCTGGGTTGGAAGGTCCTTTCCGCGCAGACGGAATCTTCTGCTGAGCTTTATTAGACCACGCCGGGTACTTGGGGTGTAAGGAAAGCTAAGGTATTTTGACTTGACTTCCAAAATTGTATTTATGACTGGTGGAATGTTCAAGTCTCTTTTCATTCCGAACGTAACATGGTGCCACGGTGTTAGTACTCAGAATCCTTGATTGCTTGCGCTTGTGCCCAAAATAGAAGAACTCAAATTAGCTAAAGCGTGGTTTCAGAAAGATGGTATAACCTTCTACATAGCACGCTTAACAAAGGTCTTATAAAGTGGCAGTTTAATTCACGCTGGGATTTCTGATTTAACTTCTCTAGACTATATTTTGTAAATAAAAAAAATGTTGATAAATAGAACACAGAATTTTCAAGGGAACATGCAAACTTTTTAAAGAATTTACCATACGATTCTACACATTTCGTCCACCTTTTGGGGAAATGATGAATGCCATCCAAATAAAACATTTCTTCTTTTGAGCCGAAGAATCCGACAAGCCATTTTTCGACTTCTTTAAAGTTGGCGAAGCGCTGCTCTGCAAGTGAGTAGCGGGTTTCCCAATTCATTTTTTTTACCGTGTCTTTCACGAATTTAGCTATATGAACCGGCACGTTGTCATGTTGCAAGATAACTTTGCCATATCTTTGGACAACTTCCAGTCGTCTATCAACGCATTATTTAAATTGAT
The DNA here is from genome assembly GCA_035046065.1 of Chymomyza procnemis. Lineage (NCBI taxonomy): Eukaryota > Metazoa > Arthropoda > Insecta > Diptera > Drosophilidae > Chymomyza > Chymomyza procnemis. Next base: position 13,607,696 of record JAWNOJ010000024.1, read on the forward strand.
GATTTTGTTTCGAAGTCCATTCATCCTTTTTAACCTTTTCAGCAGATTTCAAATTCTCGTACAGACTGGGTCCACCAAACACAGAGCATTGTCTAATGGCCAAAACGATTTGGCATTGCATTTGATGGGCCAGCGTCTCCAGGCGAAAGTCATGATATTATTTCATTTGAATTCTCGATGTTCTACATATATATATCCTTTTTTGTCTCCTATGACAAGTTAATGCAGAAAAGATTTTTTTGATGCAAAATTTCACAAACAGTTCTTCAATATTCCATTTGCCTATCATTTTGTTGCTGTGGCACCCATTTCCCATACTTCTGCATCTTACCCCATTACAAAGTGCCTGAAATTCTTACGCCTTGAATTTTTCGCTGCACCAGGATGTTCAATGTCTGCCGAATCAAAATCTTCACTTTATTAAATTGACGTAACTATATCCCATAGCTTCTAATCACTGTAGCATGTTTCTTCAGCTGATTTTTCTTTGATGAAATAAGAAAAGCAATGAAGCCGCAAATGCAATTTAATTGGAACCAAATTCGATATGTTTGCTGTGGTCAACAACAAGGAAGTTGTTATTTTGCCGAAATGTGCCATTTGTACTTTTGAAGGTTATGGTCAACAGTAACAAATGAAACGTATACCAAATCAAAGAAATGTATACATATTGCTAGCGACATCTCTCATTCAAAGCGGCAAATTTCAACCTCAATGGAATTCATTCCATTCAATGGAATCCGAGTTTGATCAACAAATTTCTTAAAATTTTTAAAAACTCATATCTTTTTGCTTATACCAAAACTTACTAATTCTCAACTGACTATTTCTCACAGTGTATATTGTCTTTTTTTTATATGTCTCATTATTTGCCCGTTCAAGTGTATTTTGCGGTGAGCTCAAACGTTTGGTACGTTCATTCGGTTCTTTGGGCAAGTTATTTGACTTTTACCGACCAAAGGGTTTTTCCCATTCCAAACTACTACTACTTTGTCTTAGTTTACATAGATTCTTGCAGCTCTGCCCAAGTAAACATGTCGTAGTCGAAGTCACCGTCACCGTCGTCGTCGCCGTCGTCGCCATCATCGTCGTCTTATGATTGACAGCTGCCTGACGCGACTTTGATCCACACCAAGCTAATAAATGCAATTAGCCTCTGACTCATGCCTGCCTCCAACCGCCCAAAAATATCCAATACCCTACCCACCCCACCCGAATAATAATGTTTGAGCAGATGAACCTTTTAAGATGCCAAGCATTTTAACAGCAGCTCCTAACTGTATCTGTCCAGGGCCTGCTGCTCCCGATACAACTCAGAATTTTCCTTTACTTTCCGGGCTTTCCACATATTCAATTATTGTTTATTTTTGTTGGCGTTGGCGGCCCAACAAATGGACTGACTGCGCCTGCCACATATATAAAAATGCACTCAACTGCAGTTGGAGCAGTCCATGCAGTCCATGTAGTCTATAAAGTCCATATACATAGTTTGGAGCATTTGGCTAGACAATAAATATGAATTTGAAAGTGTGCGGCAGGCTGTATTATTGTTGTTGTTGTTGGTGTTGTGGTTGTTGTTGCATCCATTAGCCCCGCATCTAAATATAGTGCAACAGCGGCCCATGATAAATGCCGCACAGGGGCGCTACCGTCACCGCTGCCGCTGCTCATTTACTTGCTGACGCGTTTTTCCTATGGCCTTCAGAAGCCACAGATTTGATTTTTTTTTTGTGTAAATAGAGTATGAGTTTTGGCATAAGAGTAGTTGGATTTTTGGAAACAGTTTGTAGGTTTTTGGATAAACAAATTCCTGTAAATTCCTGTTTGTAATTGGTATACATTAGCGGGTACTCAAGAATACTTCCTGCTGGGCTTGGAATTTATTGCACTTAAGTAAAAAAATTAAAACTCTTAACAGTATTCTCTGTTAAAATACGTCATCTTTTGTCTTCTATTTTATGGCTGGAATTCGATCTTTTACAGAATTGAAGTGCTTTCAAATTTTTTTGTTATTGGCATCAAAAATTTAGAGCAGTAAATGCAAACTTATACCATCATCCCTGTAGTTATGGAACGCAATCTTAGCTTTTAAATGGCTGCTAAAGCGAGAATTTTCCATGTGAAGTAGATAATCCTATATATTTGTCTAAGATGCAGATCGGCTTGAAAATCTTTTTATTTTTTTGTAGATAGTCTGGAAGACTTAAAATTCTCGAAAATATTTTTATGTTTTTGTAGATCGGTTGAAAACATAAAAATCCTTAAAATATTTAAATATTTTCAGATCACACAGCTCTAAAAATCTGAAGGTAAGCTATTAAGAAATATTCATTGTATGGAAAACTTTTTTCTTTAAAACCCCCATACGGATTAGTATTACAGATGACTGCCATGAGAGCTGCTAATTTTTTCATTTTTGTTTCCCGTAAATATTCAAAAGGCAATTTTTTATTTATCTGGGATATTTTAAGCAACAAATCTCAAGTTTTCTTTCAAGTCATCTTGCCAAGAATATAAGGCGAAAATTGTACTTCGAATTCGGATAAAAAGTTATATTCAGAAGTTTGCTATAATCTTGCAGCCTAATCAAAGCAGTCAAACGAGTTTCTGAATTTTTTATTTTAACAAAGTTTTAAGCAACAAAGGGTTTCAGTAGAGTTAAATAATAATAAAATCTGAACTGTGTTCAATAAATAGTAGATGTATGCAAACCAGGGCTACTCAAAAAACGAGTTACGTGAATATAAATTTAGATTCAAACCTCTCCAAGCTCTCTTATTTCCAAAGGGAACATTATTATTTAAATAAATTAAGAGCATTTTTCGAAGTTCTGAAAAAGTTCTATACAAAAAAACGAAGCCAATGATTTTTAAACAGAATACAATTTTCTTACATGAACAGATAATAAGACTCAAGCAACAAAGAGACACACTAGATTTCTGGCATTTGGATGCATATGATCGATCTCTAAATTAAAATAAAAGCTTAAATGTGTCCAATAAATAGGAGAAGTAATCTAAACAGCTGTAACTAAATAAAAGAGATTTGAATATAAATTAAGGCTCAAACCATTGCAAGCTCTCTTAATTCCTAAGAGAAAAATATTTCTAAATAAAATTGTGGGAATATTTGAATATCTGCAACGAGTATCTTTAAAAAAACAGAAATTTTTTAAAGTTATTTTTAATTCGAATTTCTTTCACAAGGTAGTTAAAGATTATAACTCAGAATAACACATAACATTGCTAGAAGTTTTTATTATTTTAAACTTTTTAACTTCACAATTTCAATTAATAAGATTTACCTATAACTATGATCAGAGCTCAGTAAGAATAATATATAAAGTTTCTTCCCTGCGATGGGTTCAAAAGATTGATTAGATTTTGGTATAAAATGAAATTTTTTAACGTTGGATAACTAGGTTTTATTGGAATTTTGTAAAATTGAAACTAATAATTAAGAAAAACTAGTTTGAAGAAGTTTTCCTTATATGAAATTCTTATTTTTTCGTATAAATTGCAATTTTTGAATGTCGGTATGGGTCAATTTGAAACTTAATATAAAGATAAAGTAGGTTGAAAAACATTGCCAACATTTCAAAAAATTAATTAAATTTTCGTATAAATTGCAATTTTCGAATGTTGGAATAGAGGATTTTGTGAAATTGAGGCCAAATGTGGCAGTTTGAAAAAGTTTGCCAAATATGAGGTTATTAACTTTTCGCATGAATTAAAATTTCAAAATTCAAAAAATGTTAAACTCTATATGAATTGCAATTTTTGAATATTGGAATAGGTGCAAAGAGGATTTTGTAAAATTGAGACAAAATATAGTAGTTTGAAAAATTATGCCAAATATGATTATTAACTTTTTGCATGAATTCAAATATTCGAAATTTGGAATTGGTGCTTGAGAAATTTTGTAAAAATAAAACTAAATATAAAGATTAAGCAGTTCGAAGCAGTTTGCCAAATATGAGGTTCACAACGCTTGAAAATTCATGAAAAGATTAAGCAGTTTGAAGAAGTTTGCCAAATATGAGGTTCACAACGCTTGAAAATTTAAAAAACAAACGCAATTTACGCTAAAATGTCTATTGCAAGCTTGTCTACATCGAATCGGTTTAATCGATTCACTTGAAATTTGTAGAGTGGACCAGAGTTATAAGGACTCTCGTTTTACATAATTCTCGTGTTCCTGCTAAATTCGGTCGTTGCATAATCAGCACATATAATGAACAAAAGCTCTAATTGTTTCACACACATTTGCATAATTGTAACTCTCGCGCTCATTTGCGCTCTTGCTGACTGCACTGCTTATCCAAAGAACACTTTACTTGCATGATAATCCCTTGGCATAAATAGTGCATTCCAAGTTCGTCATTCGTACTCTCTCACCTACTTAAACTTGTTTTACATATTTTTTTTTTTATTTGTAGATTTACAGATTTTCCATTTGGCTTTTTGGCAGGGCAGGCATTTTAACACATCGTCTGCTGTCAGTCCCATAATTGTGCCATATGTTTATGATGTTTTGTAGTATTTGGTTCACAGTTCATTTGTCGCTCATCTAATGTACTTAGTAGACGCAGCAGCCATTGACGTTTACATAAACGAAAATTTATCATAAAAATATTTCGCCTAGAATTGGGAACTCATTCTAGACCAAAAAAAAGCTGCCAGTCAGCGCTGATCAAACGCTACGATGTTGCCAGACATTCTAAGCTGCCGCAAATTGACTTGTAACTGTTGCAATTTGGTGCAGAGCGCGTCTTGGCGGCGTCTTAAGCTGCGGAACTGCCTCTTTTTTGCTGGTCCTATAGCCACAGTATGACGATCAAGCCAATTTGCTGGGTATTTGTGCCAAGTCATGACTGAGCTGCGGCCTAAAGACTGACAGCAACGTAGCGGCGGCGGCGGCGTCATGACGTTGGCGTTTTGAGCTGGCACTACCTTCGGAACGTCGGTGCTTTTAAGATTGAGTTATCAAGATATTTCCATAATATTTGACTTGCAGCTGACTTGACACTGACACTGACGTTCAGTTCATTTCACTCGGAACTGATTGACTTGAAGCCAGCCGTAGGTAGGCTTAGCCCATGTATCTTCGCCACTAATGCGCTGTACCTGCATTTCCTACAACGCTTCGTACTTACTTACATATAAGTATATATTATATAAGCCGGACAGGTGTCCAGAGTATGCGTATGCATATAACAGCAAGACAATTGTCTTTGCCATTAAAATGTTGTTGACATTTGGCCAAGACTCACACCCGCCGCCCGCATATACAAATTCATCAAGTTTTCTGGCAGCAAAAGTTGTTTAACTGCCTTTTTGGTCAGCGCAATTAAAACAACAAAAACAACAGCAAAAAAGCTACGACAATATAAACAAAATGCTACAAAAACAAAAGGCTATGAAAACAAAGCGTCATTAATGATTTTTGTTGTTGTTTTATTTGGTGTTGTTGTTGTTGTTATTCCTTGGATTTATTTCAGTGAAACAGTTTTATGATGCTCACGCGAATATTTAACAATTTTTAGTGCCAAACAACAAAAGCAAATATTTTGGATGCAGTGGCGTGACCAAAAGGGTTCTGGGTTATTTATAGTTGTATTTTGAAACACGAGCTCATAAAATTTTTAATATGGAGTCTATAGATTTCTTGGAAAAATTGGCGTAAGTTATTCTCGGGCGCAAACGATTTTGAATAATTCTAAAACACTTTTCTGCCAAAGAATCAATTTTCTTGCTTTAGCACTTGTAAATTAACGAAAACCCACTATTTCGACAGATTTTCACAATTTATTATAGTCAAGCGATTTTAATCAAACTTGGTCCGAAGAAGGAAACATTAAAGTTTTTAGAGTAGGCAATTTTTGGTCGAGCGAGTAAGCCATTTTTATTATTTGCTTATCGGGGTTTACAGTCGTATTATTACCTTAAGATCTTACTTATTGACTTTGATACACTTAACAAAATTTCTTTTGTCATTCCATGCAGAGTTACTCGTAAGAATTTCATTACCATTTTGTAGATCTTATTATGCATTACACGATCTTTTCGCGTCTTATGCGAAACTATAATAACATCCTTGATTTCCTATCCTGCCTACAGTTTTTTTATTTATCTCTTTGTATATCTTAACTCATCTTTATTCGCCAAATCAAGCATCTTTGAACACGAACTATGAGAACCCAATTTGGTCAACGTTGATCCTTTTTTTCCTAATGTCTAGCATTTTCAAATTGTTTAATCATAAGGTCAACTTGACTTAATTGTGTACCGCTAAATTAGAAATAAATAAATATATTCATAATCTAATGAAATACAACAAATTTGTATAAAAAAGTCTACGACTATGATATAATCAGCGATATAATCAAATTTGTCGCAGAAAAAAGTTTTGAAGCCAACGAAATGCAATGAACTTTGTGCAAAAATCGACTTCTTTTGCTGATTTGATCAATGGAAGCTGCAGTATGATGAAGTCAACTGATTTTCAACAAACTTGGTATAATAGCAGGAAATACAAAACTTTCAAAGAAGCGTACTTGCTCAATATTTTATATATTAAAAAAGAAATGAAATAGCAAATGTTGTCAAAAAAAAAAAACAATTTTTAATTCGATCTTCCTTATAGCAGTGAAATGATAACGTTTTTGTTCAAATTCGACGCTGTAATTGAAAAGTTTAAATTTATTCCTCTCGATTATGCTGTCATTGCTTCAAAGGCGTTGAACGGAAATATCTCTATTAAAAGCTATTCGAGAAGAAGCGGCACCAACAGCAAAAATTTAGTTTTTTCCAGTTTTGGAATACTCTCCAACATATAAGCCAGTATTTCACGATTAAGTATCTTGCTGTTGGGTCCACCATTATGAGTATTGACAGAGCGCCCAAAAAAAACTTCTCTACTGGCTTTAAATCGCATGATGTAGCCAATGGATCGGTCCCAAACGTTATATAAACTGCACACTAAACTTGCCTCTTAACTGGAGCATTGTTTCGCGTGATTTGTGGCATGTGACATCATCTTGTTGAAAGTCCAGCTCTTCTATTTTATGCAAAAATTGCTTAAGCGTACGGCAGCGTTCTTCATTCACAATAGTTTCACCTTCGAAAAAAGTAGTTTATAGCAATGAAATTGTAGTTTTGATAATGTTTCCGATTGAAGTGAAGATCAACTACGACAATCTGAAGTTAAACTACGGTAATCTGCAGATCAACTACGTCAATTTAGCTTAAACAATTATTCAATCAGAACGGAGCTTGCGGAAATAATACTTACCTCTTAAAATCGCAGCTCTCAAAACTTGTTCCAAAAAATAAGCTGCGAGAAAATTACCCTTTATATATTATTATAGACGATTACGTATTATTTTTAAGCCTCCCTATAATGTTAAATTAACAATCCGATTTTCTAACTATAAAAACAAAAAAAAAACATTCCTTTCTTACGACATTACAACCCTTTTCGACGCCACTGTGTGACAGCTATCAAATTTTTAGTATGTAAAATGTTTTTATTCGCTTATATTTCCAAGAGAAAGGTGTTTGAAGTGTTTCTTTTTTGAGTGGTATGAGTTGATTTTCATTTCGTAGATATCATTTTACCAAGCTTTGATTCATGCTAATCAAAACTCATAAATCCAGCAGATACATATGTTAAACAATTTAATTAAATACCAGACTAAAATTTTATAGTCTGTCAGTGCCTAGTAATTTAGCGCTTGACATTTATGTATTTTTTATAGTATACACATTTTAGATATAAATATATACGATATGGACCTATACCATATATATATATATATATATATATATTCGACTATTTGCGCTGTTAAACGGAAACTTTGCACAATTGCAAACTTGAGCGTATCGTAATGGATTTCCGCCAGGGAAGCAGCCAAGCAGCGGAAAATGCATTGGCTCTTCAGAAAGCATACAAAAGCGCCAAAGACCAAAGTGTATCCCATGGGGTTTCGGTGCATTGCAGACGTCACTGAAACGCTTCAATGACGTTTTTAGGCCCTAACAATTCAAGCAACACTTGCTTTGACTTGGCACACTTGTAAGAATTTTAAGTTGTGGATTGGTCAGAGAGGCAAGTGTTTTGCTATTGTGGTAACATTTGGCGACTGCACTGGGTCGTACGTAGGGCCTTGATTTGGGCTCTATGGGTGATATCGTCTACTGGCGCCGCTAGGCATTTAAAGATGATACTATATGTTATTTTGCAAAAGCAGAAAACCTGCAAGTTGATTTGTTTTAAGAGCAGCTGTTTTAGTATATGATTGGACAGGTACGAATTTTCTCTTTTGGATGAGTAATATAAACTGCAGTAGGGCTAGTAATCATTTTATGTTTTTCTATCTATTGCATTTTGGACAGTGATCAAACAGTGGGCAAACCTCGTACCAGCAAGTATGACTTTGTATGCAATCGAAAAGAGTGCAAATGAGCGCGATAGCGGCAGTTGAGCAAATTCACACATTTTCAGCATGATTTTGAACTTTAAAATTAAAAGTCTAGCCACCTCTGCTTTGAGGTTATACAAAAACTACAGTAAATAGTAAAAAATAGTTAAATATTTTAAAAATAATATGCTTTTTACGATCTATTGTCTCAGCGGAACTAGTACAAATCAAATAGACATGGAAAAGTTTGGAATCTAAAATCATTGAGTCACCTTTCCATATTTTTTAAAGATCCGAATCGATGACCAGCTTATGGGCTTAGGTTATCCATAAACTTCAATAAGCAAAACAAAAAATCAAAACCTAGCGCAATCCCCACATATTTAGCACAAGTCGGGAAATTTGTGAAAGATTTGAATTCTTTCTTATGAAATGAGTAATCGCTTCCTTTATTGGTCATAACTTGCGCAACGAACATAATGTATTTATAGGCATAGTTTCTTTTTTTTTACTGGCCATCGTTTTCTGTTTAAAATAATCATCTGTCTTAAAAATCATTTGTTTCGAAAAGACTTTGCTTCAAGTTATTTTTATGATTTGCAGGAACGTATGATTTCATGTGGGATTGACATTCTTTTCAACCTACTGTACTTTTTTTCCAAAAAACTTCCATCTTTATATACCGTGCACCATAAGCACAAAGAAAACATTAATTTTATGCGAGCCGAAGATATCTGCTACACCCAGATGAAAAATTCGTTTGACATTCCAAAGTTAACTGTATTATAATCATTATATAACCAGGAGGAATTGATCTGTCAGCCTGTATGAATGCAAACATCTTTTTATATCGCGAATAAATCCCTCAGGAGTGTTCAAGCTCAAATACTGAAAATTATTTATTTATTATTTTTTTGTAAGATATTGCAAAATTCTGCACCCAATTATATTCTGATGTCCAAAACTTGATCAAAACCGGCCAAGTTTACCCATAATATCTAATAGATCAAATCAGTCAATAAATACATTCGAAGAAAATTTTTATGATTAGATGCTGTAAAGAAGAAGAAGTGTATAACTTTTGCAGAAATGCAGCTCAAGATAATTGATACCAAACTTTAAGCCAATTACCTTCAAAGTAAACTAAAGTAGGATTCCCGGGGCTACTAAATGTTATACTGGCAAATCGTTCGATATTTCTGGCACCCAATAGAAACAGAATTATTTTATGTGTCTTTAAAAGACGAACATTATATTTATAAACAATAAACAAATTTTTTTCATAACTGCACACAAAATAGTAGCAATCACCTTTAACTAAATATAACTATTAATTTTTATTTTCTTTGCTTTCATGCATGGATAGCTATGTATATTCGACACTCTTTTTTTGGCTTTGAAAACATTAACCTAACTATGAATTCCAAGCAAAAATCGATGTTTCTTAAATGTTGCTCTTTGATATATAAGAAATTAATAACTTACTTGATGAAACTTTTGTTTCTCAAATTATTTTGAAATTTGCTACTGCCTCAAATACTATAATTTTTTTATTGAATATCAGAAATATTTCAAATTAAAAAAAAAAAAATTCGCGATAAAAGAAGCAAGCATATGTCAGATTCTGTATAAAATTTTTTCATATATATTTCATTTATATTTACGTTTAAATATAGCTGATATTATATTCGAAAAACTATGGAAGCCCAGTGAAACAATAAATATATCAAAGGCTTCTACAGCAACAAAATCTTAATTTATTTGTGTGACTTTTAAAATATGTAAATCCTTTAAAATTTTACTTCTCATCTTTGCCTTGCTGCATTTTTTATGTCATCAACAAAGTTTCCATTTGCTGACAAATTTGTTGAATATATTTTCCGCTTAATATTTTGACAAATTTGTAATTATTTTTTAATAGAAAACGACTGCTCGTTGGGGAGCCAGGGTATAAGCGAGGGTGGCCTGCAAAGTAACTGCTTAAGCAAAATATTGGAACTAAATCAAAAATTTTCGAAGAAAATATAAAAGTAATAATAAAATACTTATACATCAATGCTTGAAATATATATTATTTATTTTAAAAACCAAAATTTCTGTATTTCCACGTAAATTCTGAAACTTTTATGATTAAAAATCTTCTTATTTCTAAAGAGAAACTCTACGATTGTTGACTTTTGTACTTGTATAATAAATACATTATTTTAGTTTCATCTTCACTTATTTGAATGAAAGTTATAAAACTTTAACGTTTAAAAAATAAACAATTAGACAAAAAAAAAGATTTCTTTTACATATTTTTTAATTTTTGCTTAGATTTGAGCTTGGCTGATTGAAAAGCCTCGGTTCAAAATAAGAAAAACACAATTTCTTTTTAAGTTTATATTCTTCAACATAATTTCCTTTTAGCTCGATGCAAGGAATATAACGATCCTCGATCACTGCGATACGCTTTTTGACAGTAGTCAGCGGAAAGTTCCTCGAACTAGGCATCAGTTTCTGCAACAACTTCTTCGTTGGAATGAAAGCGCAAACCAGCGAGCCATCTTTTCAGGTTTGTCAACGCGTAGTAACAGGGAGCGAAATCTGTGGGATACTTTGGGTGCGGAACGATCTTGTAGCCCAATAAGAACAACATGGCTATCGTTTTCATAGCTTTGTAAGCTGGCACGTTGCTTTGTCAAAAAGGATTTTTTCTTCTGCAAATGGTGGGCGCTTACTCTCCAATAGGTCACTATAATTTTGAGCTGGGATTGTCTTGCCATGCTCTAGGTAGTCGATGTGAATAAATCCGCTTGCTTCCCAATATACGATCGCTATAACCTTTTCGGCCGAATATTGCGTTTTTTGCTACTTTGGCTCACTTTCACAAGGTGAAATCCATTGTTTCGATGGTTGACTGATCTCTGGCGTATAATGATGGATCCATGTTTTATCAACGGTGATCCATCGGAAAAAAAACACTGACTTATTACGTTTTATTGTTCTACGAAACATCAAGCCGTGCCTTCTTTTGTTCACTTAGAGCTTTCGCATAAAAAAATCGTGATGGAAAATATTGTAAACCCGTTCAGATGATATGTTTACCATCTCAGCCAGCTTACGCAACTTTAATTTCTGATTTCCAAGCACGAGATTTCCTACCCGGGCTACCATTTCGGGCATGGTCACATCTGAAGGCAGTTTGAAACGTGCTTCGTCATTTGTGCTTATACGACTAAACTTAAATTTTTGGAACGACCTTTTGACCGTCGTATTCGATGGAACAGAGCTGCCAAAATTTTTATCAAGTCGATCTCTATAGTAAAAAAAAAAAACTGCGGTGATGACTTTATGTGGTCTTGTAGAAAAAGGGACGTCAAAAAAAGAGCAGTTCGATAATTGTGTCTATCTCTATATGTCTCGCCCGTGACTTTCCAATATGCCGAGTATATAATTATGACTTGTTTTATGATTTTCGGCCTGAGTTTCCAAACATTTCTTTCTTTTTTTTTACTAAAACAAAATCTTTACTACTTGTATGGAAAGGTATTGAGCATATTTTATTAGTTCTTGATTTTTAATTAATATTATTCAGGCTTTGGATCATTGTAATTGCCGCAGAAGCATTGATGTTCATTTTTTATAGTAATTTCTTCTCAATATTGTTGAACTCGGTAGCGTAGTGGTAAAGTACTCGCCTCTAAACTTGAAGGTTAGAGGTTAGATTAGCACTGGTGTTCACCGTTCGGATTTGGCTATAAACTGTAGGCCCCTGTTCTTTTCGAACAGCTATTAATAGAGATGTATCCATGCTCCGCCTTTGGAGCGATGATAGCATACTCAAGGCGAATCAATTTATTGCATTTAATTTTAATATCTTGCAGATAGTATTCCTGTCATTTAATAAATTTTATAAAAACCAAATTAAATTGTAGTTATAAATTATTGTCATAATTAAACTTTAACTTTAGTGTCTACCCTCGTATAATACTTTTGATATGGTACTTTATGCCTTTTTGGCAACCCTTCGTTCAGCTTTTATTTTGGCCTTCATTAGCATAACAAACAATTGGCAGGCACTGTATTTGTTGTAATTCAACTTGTCGTTGTTGTTATTACTTGCGCATTACAAATGTTATTTGCACAAAGGCGCAAAATATTGCATAAATTCACTTTTATTACAGCGCGCACACACACAGACACACTCTCTTATACACACACACTAACACATACAAATAAAAGCGCCGCCATTGCATATACATAGTAACGGTATTTATTGCGCGTCGACGCCATTTTGTTTGAACCTTCTGAAATATTTATGCGTTGAAATCAACACGCAACACTCGAGCGCAACACCAACAACAACGAGCGCCACAATAACTGCATGAAAGCGCGCAAGCAATTGGCGCCCAAAACCCCAGGATCCTATCTCGCCAGCCCCTTGCCAAAAGTGCCGCCACGCGTAAGCCAACCCTCCCATGTGCTGTTGGTTGTTATTACGGTTTGCTCTTGTTACTGTTGTTGTTGCTGTTGTTGTTATTATCCTTTCGCTTTGGTTGGCGCACCAAAATGTGCGCTCGTTTGGTCGTTCGCAAGTCCCCACTAGGAACCCCACTAGGAATCTACTCTACAGCAAGTAGTGCCCGTCGCTGTAATTACAATGCAGTTTAGGGTGCTGAAAGCTTTTGTGAAAATGTGCTTTATGAAATTATGATTATAGCTCAACAGCTGCACTCACACAAACACACACACTCGCTCATACAAACACTCCTTCACACACACACACACACAAGGACAACAAAAACAAAAAGTGTTGTCTATGAGCAGTGAGCAGGGGGTTTTGTGCCAAGGGTTTTGTTGCTACGCCTGACATTTAAATGTGTGGCAGCTTGTGCAAATAATGAAAATGAAACAACACTTTTGCGCATTAAAAGCATTAAAAACAGTTTGTTATATGTATTTTTGTGTGCAGCTATGTGTCCATTTTGTCTATTTGTCGTTGCGTTGCGTTGCCTGTGCGTATACATAATGTGCGTTCAGTCAGTCATATAACACGCATTCGCCGCATAGGCCAGCTTAACCGAGCAGACCAGCCAGCACATTTGCTTTTCATTTGCACATATAATATTTCTTCATTTTTTATTTTTAGTAATTTTTTTTTATATTTTTTTTTTGATGCCCTTTAATTCTGGGCAAAGGAGTGTATGCACTTCATATCAAATTTATTTTGTGTGTGAATCTTTGGGCTGCAGCTTCTTTCAGTAGCAACATAGCCAAATATCAGTATAAATATAACACGCTGTCAACGCTGCACATTCAGAACTAGTTGCTATCTCTATTTATGGCTGTTCCAAAAACATAGGCATCTACAGTTCATAACCGAATTTGATGTCTTAAGTAAGAAGAGATTTACTTAGGCAAATAGCGTCTACTTGCTAGTGATGCCATGCACCAAGGCAGTATCGAAGTAAGCACTACCTCACCAAAGCCCACAAAAAAATTAAATTATTGTTAGTTAATTCCACTTACCTTATTATTTCGTTAAATGTTTTCCACGCTGTAAACTTAAGATATTAAATTTTAAGCAGCAATTTAGAGACTCGAATGGGAATGCGTTTGCCAACAAGTTAACGTATTTACGATTTATTTCTTGTCCTGAATGTTACTTTTAAAACCGATATGATGAAATTAGTAAAAATTCAATTTTTTCAAGCTCAACCATTATCATGAACCAAAAAAGGAATATAGCTCGTCCAAGGATCTGCTTTGGGAAATCATATTCAAACTATAAATGAACTCACACAACTAATGTAGCTTGTCGCAACATATGTTTGTTTTTATTGTGAATTTTACCGGGAACTAGCCTTCAAAAGGGTGATTTTTTATGATTTCACTAATTTGATGGATTTAATATAATTTACAAAATATATTATTTCTTTAAAAAATCATCCTCAGCTAGCAAGAAATGAGAAAAGTCAGAAATGACACTTGCCTTATCTAACAGTAAGTTGTATAAAAAGTTATTTTTTTATGGATTTGATACATTCGATTTAATACAGAAAAATATATTATCTCATTGTTAATGCAAAAAAAAAATATTATATAAAACTATAGTATATTTAATAAGTATATAGTATATTTTAATGCTTAAATATAATAACATTCACCCAAAAATAAGCTTGCAAGAAATGAGAAAAGACGAAAAGAAGAAAAGGTGAAGGTAGGTTCGCTTTAAATTGTAGAAAAAAATTCAATAAATCAATTTATTGTGAAATTTTAAACACAAATTCTTGGCGGTATATCATAATACGTAAAAAAATAAGTGTTTCGATTTAAACCGAAAATTGTTTCTCAAATTGTAAAACAAAAATTAATTTAAATTTATTCCCGTTAAGTTTAGTTATGCTCCAAAAACGTAGTATGGATATCAAAAATCGACAAAACACATAAAAACAAAAGTTATCGCTTTAAAGAAGCAGCATGCAGGACCATTTGGTACAATTGAGTTTGAAAATGATAAAGGGTGATTTCAAAGAGAGGAAACAATATACAAAATTTGAATTCTTTCAATCATATACACACACAATATAGGGACCTACAGTTTTGAGCCAAGTCCGAACAGCGGTCTCCTTAATTAATAGAGATTTATTTAGGTAAATAGCATTTTTAAGTTTTGCATAAGTTTGGCAACGAACCAACCTTTGAGTTCAAAGGGTATTAATCTATCACAATGTTACCTAGGCCCACAGATTCCAATAAATAAGTTTTGACACCTGAACACCTGAACGTATTTGATAGGATCACAAGAATTTAACAGCTATTAAAATCAGTGTTGCCAAAAATAACTTTTAATATTTTGCTAATTTTTTTGTAATGAAAAAATATACCATTTTTTGTTCAATTTATATACCAAGACCGGTTGCTTACTATTTATATAACTTCGATCTCGCTCTATGACAGTTACCATAGAGTAGTGTTAGTGTATTAAGTAGTTTTGTTAGCAAATCTTTAATTAATTTCAAACTGTTATAATAGGAGCCTTGAGATAAAAACGGAAACTCGAATCAGTGGGAATTCGGCAGACACGGATGATTGGTCCGAGCTGCCAAGATCGGTGAAAAATTGTCTATCTGGTTTGGATTGTGATTGGTTTAATGGGCATTCGATTGTACCTGAGACCTTTCTGAGTGATGCGGACATTTCCTTCGAGCATTATATGAAAATTCAGTTATACCATTAATTGCTTGCTTTAAGAGGATACTACTGTTTGGTAGAGAATTCTGGCATATGAAGTATGCTATCAAACAACAGCTGAAATGCTACGTCAGCCGATGTCTTAGGCGCATAGTCAGTATATTCTGGCCTAGACGAAACTCTAACCTGCGATTATGGAAGTTAACTGGACAAAAAGGTTTACTAAGCAACATGAATAGATATAAATGCAGATGGCTAGGACACACGCTCCACAAAGACCAGAAAAATCTCTCCGCCCTTACCTGGAACCTCTGCTTGTTGGAAGATCCAGCCTTTTCGAGACACTTGAAGAGATCGCATTTATCCAACACGAAAGCTACTTTTGTGTCAGTGTCTCATTGCTCTTTGATATAGTTTAAGTCCTACAATTTAAAGAGTATTCACACTTTCCAACTCTTAACTGACATATCCGATACTTTTGAGTTTTTTTAGATCCAGCTGCTGCTTTTTTTTCGTTTTTGTTGGTTGGTTTGACCTCGCTCTAAGCGCCAGGCGCTCTCTTCTGACAAATTGCATTTCCACACTTTGTTTTTGCAAAAAATATTTATGCACACATGTGTGTGTGTGGGAGTCTCTCAATATAGACGTATATGTGTGTGTGTGTGTGGCAGGCTTTAAGCCATGCCCCAGCACTTAACGTTGCATATGTGGCAAAGTGTTGCTGGTTTCAGAGAGGGGTGTGGACGACACCTAGCATATTCTTTGTCTGCTGCTGCATAATGCAATGCAAACATGATTAATGCAAATGTTTTGTGTGGGCGCATTTAGCCCAAAGTTGTAGGTGGGCGTGGCACTGTGCCTAGTAGGCGTTGCAGCGCATTAACTTGCGTAAAGCAAATACATTTTGTTTAAACATTTTTTTCGCTTCATTTTGGCCATGGCTAAGCAACACAGCACTTAGTGTTGGATATCAGCAAAGCTTTTGAGCGTCACGCAAATTGCTTGATCGTCACATAATTTGCATGACTTTATGTGCCAACTGGTTGACCAACTTGGCCAAGTTGGATGCTACGAAGCGACAGCCTAACTATAACTTGGCGAATTTATGACAAATTACGCTTATGCGATAAGAAAGTGAAAGGCAAAGCGCAAATTGCAGTTGATATTTTAGTTGTTTGCTATCGGAGTTGCATAAAAAATGATGGGAAACTGTTGCTGCAACTGCTGCATAAATCTTGCAACTTTATGGGGTCAATATGTGGCAAAGGCAGGCAGGCGGCAGCAAACTGGAGTCAGGCATTTAATGCGCAAGTCCAAGACGTCGGGGCGGCAGTGGCGGCTTAAGCAACCCAAGAACAAAGCAGACTATGACAATGCGCACCAAATAGTCCTTTGGGTTGGCACAACAAACATGCACACACGCACGCACACGCACACACACAGTAGCACATATACAGTGGCACAAAAGTAATTCACACGAACGTAAAAAGATGGCGTCGCTTTCATGCACAAAAGTGTAAAATGTTTACGGTTCGCTTGGAATTCCTTTACTTTTCATTTTTCCTTTATTTTTTTGCTGCCATTTTTTTTTGTTGTTGCTCTTTTCCGTGCAAATCCATTCGTGTGGAATGAGCCATTTTCTTTGGCTTTTCCGTTTTTATTTTGCACTGTGTGGCACTTTGTCTGAACATCTGAAATCTGAATTCCTTTGCCTCAGTTATCGTCTTGTCGTTATGACTGAGCTTTCTGCTGCTACTCTTTTTCTTTGAATACCCTGTAGAGAGGAATTTAAAATTTTAACTGGTTATTAAATAATAGAGCAAATGCTACAATTGCATATTAATACTACATTGTTTTTAATAACGATATGTTGGAAAGAACTAAAAAAATATTGAAAACTGGAAAATTAAGGAAGCAATCTTAAGAACTTAATGGTTTTACGATCTACTAAAAACTAATGCTCCTATTTTAAGCAGAGAAATTAAGAAATTCAGAAAACATTCGTAAAATTCAAGAATTGATTTTTGAAGGCAACACGAACATTTTTGTTTGAGAAATTTTATGTTTGATGAGCGTACCTTCAAAATAACGAAATATTGCTTGAGCTGCACTTTGAATTATTTTTGTGGCCATTGGACTCATTAGATTTGGTGCAGCGCCAAATGCTCCAGCTGAAACTTGACATTTCTACAAGAAGACATTGAAATGTTGAAGAGGTATTGAAGTGCCTAAGTTGCTGCTAAAGGGAATCGTGTTGGTTTTGCGATTTAACTGATTGACTCCCTAAAATTTCTTTATTTTTTAACCATTTATGATATTTTGACTTTGAACTGGATGCTCTACGAGTATATATCATAACCAGCTGGGTTTTCAGAAAGCACCTTTCAGTCTCCAACCGATCGAAGATTTTGTGAAGAACTTTTCTCTTGAACACTTCAAGCGCAGCTTCATCCATCCGAGTCACAACCCATGCTTCCGCGCCATACATCAACACGGGTAGAATGAGCGTCTTGTAGAGCGTTAATTTTGATGATCGAGAGAAGTCTTTGCTACACATTTGGTTACCAAGACCATAGTAAAACCAATTTGCAAGTGGTTCTCCGCCTAATCTCCAGGCTGATGCTGTTTTGCCTTCTAACGGCAGTTCCAAGGAACTTCAGCCGCTTCCGTTGCAGCCTGGGAGCCTAGGCACCGTGCATACCTGGTTGTAGACAGCATAAAAGACTTGTAGAAAACAGAAATTTATTCCCCTTGACTATACTGTCATCGCTCCAAAGGCGAAGCAGAGAGATATCTCTATTAATAGTTGTTCAAAGAGTGCAGAAACCTAGAGTTTATAGCCGAAACGGAACATCGGTCCCTTTAATTAATAGAGATTTACTTAAGCAAATATCTATTTGCGAGCTATGCCAGTGCTAGGGAAAAAATTTAAAAAAATTGAAGCGCTTTAAAAATGTATACAGGGTAGACCCTTGAAAAGTCGGAATTTCATTTACTAAAAAAACAGACGTACATGATTCAATGGTATAACTTTTATTAGAAATTTGGCTTCATGGTTTTAATTAATACGAGTTAAAAACAATATCGATCAAATTCGGTGGAATAAGCCAATTCAAACCACACAGTTTTCAATTATCTCATGCAGTAGCAGCTTAAATCTGGCACTTGAGTTGCTCTACTTTTCTGCATTGTAAGCGTAATATGTATATTTTTTAGGAATTACTCGAATGCTGTCAAATTGTAGCTTCTTGAATCCTAATATACTTCACTATTTTTGCAGATTATGCGATTTTCAAAGAAAGTAAGTAAAATGTTGATTATCGCGATTGCTGTATGCCTTGTAGCGTCATTCTTTTTGGATTCGAATTTTATGAAATTGTGCCACTTGACCAAAACCACTGCAAAAAATTATTTTGTAGCTAAAGATATTTCAATTCAATTCGTTATTTTCATTCAAACCATTGCTCTTTAATTTTCTTCTAGGAAATTTTGGTTTATTTCGTAAACCTTCTTTTAACTTATAAAAAGTTTAACAATAGATAGTGCAAATTCCTATCACTTAAGGGACCGCGCTGTATCTTAATTATATTGTCTCATATACAAGCTCTCAATGCTTTCCTGTGTAGAAACTATAGTTACATGCTTTGCCAAATCGAAGTCTTGCTTAAAACTTTGCCTAAAAGCCTTAAAAATTATGTTATGTTTCATAAAGCGCATTCAATAGTCGTTTAGACTCCGTTTTTCTCTGACTTTTATTGTTCTTTCTATGCTTCGCATATTACATTGTTGCTGCTGGCCATTGCCTTTTGACTTGGTGGCGTGTTTGTTGGCTCTTAAGTCACATCGGTTACAGCTTGCTACCAAATAACAGCAACATCTTTGCCTTTGGTAACAAATGTGACTGTCTCAGCTTGGAACGCTGGCTCTATAGTAGCACGTCTGGAAATCAGCGCTAATATATGTTCGGCAGTCCCAGACACCTAAAGATACAATGTCTGGCTGCTATAAGAGCGCAGATTTTTTTCTTTTTTTCGTAGTAACTTTGATTTCCCACACTTTCCCCATGCATTTCCGGCTAATAGGGGGCAATTTTAAGGCGGAACCACATTTCAAAATGATTAGCTCATTTACTTATCAATAACTTGAGATTTTCGATCAGCCAGCTGGTATGCCTTTGAGTTTCTGATCGCACTTAAGCGAATAGAAACATTTTTATCTAAGAGGCGCCGCCACTTATAAGTGAAAATAATTTCGGTTGGTATTTCATTTTTTTTTTCCAATTTTTTGTCGGCGCACTTAAGTGGCCGGCATCATTCAAGTGTTTAATTTATTGTGGAAAATATGGAATTCCTCGCATTTACATGACAAGACCTATATGAAACTCACATCTTACCATGTAGTACGCGTACATGCATGTGTTGGAGTGAAAAAATGCCGACCTAAGTGCTTGTGGCAGGACACTCTTCCCTAGGGCAACAAAAATTGATCGCCGCACACGCTGCATTTTATTGATTTTCATGTTGCTACATGCAACAACAATAAGAGCGAACATTCTCCAAGTGTTAATGCAAGGGCGCTCGCGGTGTAATAGGCACACGGTAGCTGCCACCTACACATAACACTCGCTAATGGAAGCAAGTGATGCCATCGTCATCGGCAGCGTCTCCATTTAAGGCGTCGTCACCATCAGCATCGTCTGCAATGCTTTACCTTGCCAACGGCACGGCGATCAGCAGCTAATTTATGCCATAACAGCAGCCAGACAGGCGGATATGTTACCCAGTTGGAATTTTGCGTTGCAAAGTGCAGCATACATTGTTGCAGCTTTAGGCCATCAAATTTTGAACGACCTTTTTCAAGTTCGGTGTACTTATTTAAAAAATGTCCTTTAAACGACAGACATTTAAAAGATAAAAATTTATTGCTATTACAATTATCTCGAAACTGCCCACAGGTCTTATACAGAACTATAAAGCATTGAGAACATAAATCGGGAGCTAAGATGTACTAGCTTGTACGGGAATTCGGGCAAAGCTTATGAGAATGCTAATACTAGTAATAATTAGAAATGAATGTACGGAAGCAATAGAATGAAGGTGATGTGAAAAATATTGCAGGATGAACTAAGCCGAAGTTAAACAAACCCTGGAAGCTCTATTAAAACGCGCAATGGCCGTCGGACTCAAAGTAAACTTTAATAAAAGGAAATTATTGACAAAAAATACGCCACGCAAAGACGTATGTAGTGTTCATTTGGTTTACGTTCAAATCTTGCTGCTGAGGCAGCATCATCTCTAAAGATGATATATTACGTCTGAGTTCCATACTGAGCAGAAGCTAATTAAATTATTCTCCACAAGCAGTACTTTTTTATGGCTCTAAAATATGGTAACCCCTTCGCTTCAAAACATTCTACAAAGTTTAAAAAATATGCGGAAGATTGTATCTACTGAGCGTTTGGAGCAGATAGTTTCCTGAACCCTAAAAATGAATGTAACCAAAAGATGGAATTTTATCGGTTGCACTCTTAGAAATCAGTAAAAACAGTACAGTATAGCCAGAATAGCCTTATAATGAGACCCACAAGGTTAACGTTAGAGAAAAAGACCAATCATAACTTTTAAATGATCACTATATAAATAAAAAATACTTTTTTCGATTAATTTCGAAAATCGTTTGCTAATAAATTTTATTATTTATTTCTTGTACGTTTTTCTCAACGATTTTCTCAACAATTTCGACGATCCATCACAACCTGTATTTTTTTAACCGTTTACATTATCAGATATGAAACTTTGGAACCACCAAAATTCCATGGTAGGCAGCGAAACATTTTTATACCGTTCGTACCTATATATTAATTCTATCTCAATGGTCTTAAAAGAATATAACGATTTTTTCGCTCAATATTTTGAAAAATTTCAACACTGCATTTTTCTTAATATGCGGTGATACATTAGTATAATCAAGGGACAGACAAATTTATTTGTAATTTTTATTTTAACTCGCTATACATCATCCCAACTACAGTAAACCTATCAGAAGATTTAAAAAGTCAACAAACTTCTTATTCCTAAAAATCCATAAATTAAAGACACATTTGGCTTTAAACTGTAGGTACTTCTGCTTTTCAAACAGCAGTTAAGAGAGAGATTCCCATGCTTTGCCTTTGCAGCGATAACTGAATAGGCAAGAGAAATAAATTTTTAGTGTAGAAATAAATTCAAGGTTTTTGTGATTTTTCTCGCAAAATTCGCAGATATTTTATTAACATCGAAAAATTGGATATTCGCCCAAATACTTATATACTTGATATGATATATATTATACTTAATATCTTTCTAAATTTTAAGTATTTGCTTTTAAGGAATTTTCTTTAGGAAGGAATCTTATTTAGGGACATACAAATTTTAAGCTCTCCATTTTTCTTCATATAATATAATTGACAAAATAGCACTAAAACTAATGAGAATATTTCTTAAAACAGTTTAAAGTATTATTAAATTAAGAATTGTGTGATAAGATGGACAGACTAACACAAAATCTCGTAATTTTTACCAACTTACTTACCACTTACAATCGTTTCGCTTCACAATTCCAAAATGGCGGCTGTGTTAAGCTTAACCCCAACGTTCCTAAAATTCCAACCGGGCACTAAAATGCATCAGTGTGCATGGCGTGTATCTGTATGTGTGTGAGCGCCCCCTTACTTTGAAGTTTCAATTATGCGCCTCATATGTCATTTTGTGCAAGCTGCTGTTGCTGCCTCCGTTGCCTGCCCCTGTTGCTGCCACTGCAAAGACTCTAAACGCTAAAAGCCGCGACATGTTAATTGTGACGCGTTGTGTGTGTGTGTGTGTGTGAGTGTGCGTGCGTGTGTATATGTTGCCCATAAACAAGCCAAGTTGATTGCGCGAGCGCCAGACGCGCTTAACCCCACGTAGCCCCAACAAATATACTACATACGACGACGACGGCGACGGTGGCGGCACTTTGCATTTGAACTTGCTTGCTTAATAATTCAAATTTTTAATAAACAAAAGTTTTACGCTTTTGAAGCTATGCTTGGGATACGCGAATGGGTCTGGAAACACGCGCTGACCAGCCACTGACCAGGCCATTAAAGCCATTTAAGCCAATGCGATGAGGCTGCCGCTGCCACTGCTGCTGCTTGTGGCTCAGTGACGTGTGTCAGCAGAGAGCCGGGCACAAAGGTGTGAAAATTAAACAGCCAGCCAGGATTACAAATTATGACACGACAGCCAGCGTCTGTTCACATAAAGGAAGCGTGTTGCACATAGCAGCAGTTGAGCGCAGCAGAACGTGTGTCAAGTGCGCCGCTGGTCAAGTGGCAAGTGTCAAAAAGGGATTTGCATTGTGAGTGTAAAGCCTGTAAGCTCTCTGAGAGACCATGCCCCCATTTAGTAGCAGCAGCGCTTTGGTGGGGAGTGTTGACAGCTGAGTTGCACTAAGTAGTTGTAGTTGTATGTTGCTGTAGTTGTTGTCCTTGTTGCAAAGGTGTTGCAAAGGTGTTGCTTTGACATTTGAAATGCACCGCAAAATGCGCGCCATACGCTCAACGTAAAGCGCTTAAGCTGTTGGTATGTGTAGCTTCAGCAGTGACGTAGATAGATTTTTGGGATCAAGGAAGAAAGGATAGAAAATATAAGGATAACATGTAATAAGTATCGAATAATATTATCAATCAACAATGCCAATTATCAAAATAGTCCTATTGCACTTTGGGTCTTTAAAAAAGTTATTTTATTGGTTATGGGCAGAAAATGCATGTTGCATAGTTTTTCCACAGCTGCACGAAATGTTTCTAAAACAAGCGGTATGTCCACTCACGATCCTATGGACAATAATCGCCAAAATAATTAAGTATCAGATCACATGAAAAATTCCAGTGCGAGTACTGAATATTCAGTTTGAAACCAAACCAACGTAAAATGGAAGCTTTTTAGATAGAATTCGCTCTTTAAATAGTTTATAGAATAACTTTCAAGTCTGCGAAGAAATTCGAAGAAATTTTTGCTTAATAATGGTTTCAATATGATAATATATTATTTAAGATACATTACCCATTTTTTAATTTTTATTTTCGTTTTATATCTGGAATGTAGGGTACAACTTAACCCTGTACCCGAAAATATATGTTATAACCAGAAGTATAAGTCGAACCCATCACAATTAACTACAGTATGATCAGACTTGACTGGAGAGATTGGATCGTTTGTCCGTCCGTTTGATGTTTTGCCTGAAAATTTAGATCTCATTGATAGTATGAACTAGAGCGAAGAACTTTTGTGGGAAAAATGCCAGTTAAATATAGTTTTTATAATATTGTGAATATATACTTCTATAGATGTGTATTGCACCAACTTCAATCAAAAGAAGATGAAGCTTCGATGAAAAATTCGGTAATTGGGACTCCTACAGCCTTTGATGTTCCCAAGCACTATGTCAACTTTGATTAAAAACTGTTTACTATCAAATTTGCAAAATTAGCAGCATTTACTGTGTTTTTAAATCAAATTCGGGTTATAGTATTTTAGCATTTTGTATTGAATTAGATCATATAGCTCCCAAAAAGCAAATCACTCAAAAAAGGCCTTAAAGTACAGAATTCTTTGTATGATTGTTTTTTTTTTAATATTGTGTGTAATTCGTTATCTTTTTTCTTTTCTAAATTTTATCTAAGATTTTCAAGTGTTGTGCTTAAATCCGTTGGCTATATCAAATACCTTCCTCATTTGATAAAATCAGTTAAAAAGCTTTTTATTCACAAGTTTGACTATTTCAAAAGAAACTGACTGAATTAAGCAATCAAACTTTTGCAGTAGTAAGCATTAAGCAGTTAAGCATTATAAGTGATTTCAGTGCCAGAAAGTGTAACAAAGTCATCCTCACCTGACTTTCATGAACGCTACAGAATTTCAACACTGAGTGTGTCTGTTGCTTAAAATCGATTTTTTCAGAAATTTCAAAGTGTTCCCAACCCATTTTCTAAAGTAAGATACGTAACGTTTTATACATCAGAAAAATATTGCCTATGGCAAATTTAAGTTATATTACAAAGGCAAATTTCGCTGTGGTTGAGTTAGGAGTTTAAGCGCTTTCTTAGTGGGAATTCCTTTTTATTTCTGACTTTATTATTCACTGGATTTAGAATCGATTTATAGATTTATTTGACGGTTCCAAAAATAAGCAAACTTAAAGAAAGATCGATCATTGTTTATTTCGATTTTTTATATCATTCTATTCTCCTTAGAAAATAATATATTTCACATTAAAATATTCTCATAAGCCCTTGTACACGTCCATAGAGTTCCTTAATTATCGATACACGAACTTCGGAAAAGCATTAAAAACTTACTCGTCTTACCTCTTTTTGAAAATCTCAGATATGGGCAAGGATTGGTATTTCTCAAAGTTCCCCCTAACCACGCCTTTGTACACAGCTCTACGTGTATCCTGTGTTTGTGTGCGTGTATCTGTGTGTGCTGATTAAAAAGGCTTTGGCAATTTATGTTTGGTCAGCAAGGCTTAGTTGAGGCTTATAGCTGGCAATAGCATAAACTTATTTAAAACTTTTGTTTTCATTTCCATTTTTATTTTTTGATCAACTATTATTTATTTGTCTTTGCATATTTAAGAGTTGTGTTTGTCCGCGTGTGTGTGTGTGTATGTGCATATATATATTTATAAATTATGCATTTACCAGCACTGGCAGCTTTTGGTTTTGCATAATGCATGTGCATGTCACTTTATGCATTTTTAATAGACCATATAGGGCGGGAGGGGATTGCAAAAGTGGCTAAGAGGCGTGGCGGGCTGGCTATGTCAGAATAAAGTAATGTTCGAATTACTTGCAATAATTATGCAGTACAAAGTTAAAAATAACAAAATAAAAAACACAAAAAAAAAGAACTGAGAAAAACAAACTCACACAATGTACAAAAAACCACAAGAAAACAAACATGGAATATAAGACACAAAAACAACAATCGGCTATGAACAATGGCAACAAATGGAAATGGCAAATTGGCAGCGCAGCGTGAGGATGTGGCTAAGTAGAGGGGGGAGTGGGAGCATTCTATAGCAAACAATGCAGCGTTGAATCAACACAAAGTACATGGCCAGCAGCACACATACATATATATGGATGCAAAAAAAAAGGCACATAGATACAAAAACACACACACACCCACGCGAATGTATGGAAACTCACAGAGGCACTCAGCCAGAAAAATGCAAATAGCTGATGCCCATGACCACGCCCATTAGCAGCCATACCAGCAGCTCCCTGGCCCAAACTGGAACCAGCCAATAACAATAACAAATATGCAAATATGCAAAATAAGAACTAATGGAATGGACACAGTCGGAACTCGGCGACTATAATATATCCTGTAATTATCCCTGATTGCTTAGTGTTCATCTGTATGAAACAGAGTTGAAGGCAAAAAGTGCTAACATTCGACATTTGGTAAGTAGGAGCTCAGATCATCGGCCCAACTGCCAAACACCGGCGCAATCTTTCGCTGGTTTCAGTTAAATAAATGATGCGCGGAAAAATTGATTAATATAAAGTAAGATTAGATCTTTTGATGCCGATTCTATCTATTAATGATATATCGAAAATAAAAGTAATTTAAACATATTCACAAACTAGGTCGCTTGCCTTTTGCCTACTCAATTTTTAGTTCGCTTTAGTTTGATAATTGATGCACCGAAAAAAATTTTTGATATAGCAAAAAGATTAGATAATTTTATGCCGAAATTAACACGATGTTAATGTGTCGAATATAAAAGTATTTCATAAATATTCACCAACTATCGAAACGCTAACGAGGGTTGTTTCGTTAATATTTATCATTCAGTGGTAGAGTGGCAATTAATTTTCAAAATAACTAACTTTTACCTTTGCTCAATTTATTTGATCCAGTTAAGTTCGAACTTTTTCAAAGCTAACAAGTAGGTTTCTGAGGCGTATACGATCTTTTTCCACATAACGTTTTCATATTGGGAAATAAAAAAAAACAAATTCTCTCTGGCATATTTGCTAGATTAGACACCATTTCCTAACACAAATCAATCTATTTGTTCCTTTCAATTTTCTAAAATCTGCGTTTATTTTCCACCCAGTCAAAACAAAACTACTTTTATTCGTGTGAATCTTGACACAGTCTGCCGGAATGCACTATACAATAGTAACTAGCGGTGCGCCCAGGTACATATCCTTTCTTTGCTTAAAGTGTAGAATACTTCCGAGCTCACCAACTCTCGCCAGATGCCTCCAATGCGCTCCTCTTGGTTATTTCAACGAGAGATAGATCCTCCTTTAATTGGCGTTTCCATCTGACTCCAGGTATCCAAGGTATCCTTCGTCGGCTTCCGTATTGAACATCCTCCCTGCTGGAGCGCCATCATTCATACGAACGACATGGTGGAAACAGCTAGCGCAGACCCCTTGTTGTAATACTTTCGGCAATATCTTTTACGTCGTAGAGCTCATACAGCTCCTGATTCTTGCGACTGAGATAGTTATTTCCAATCTGAAAGAGACCATAGATTTTGCGCGAAAATTTTCATTCAAACATCCAAAGCGTAGAGCGTTATATAGCGTTGGTTTAGTTGGGTGAGAGTGGTCTTTGCTTCACTGCTGTGTTAACCGAGACCATGTAACTTAATCTACAAGGTGATATTCCGTGCTCCTTCTTTACAGCGATCACTACTTACTAAAGACAAATAATCGTATTTACAAAATTCTAATGAAAACCCGATTCCAACAAGGAATTTCGTGATTGCCGAAAGTTTGTATTCAAATGTTTTGAAAATAAGAGTGTCCAGTAAATTTTCTGGTGTTCACTCAATTAATTCCAAAGATTTTGATTATTAGGAACCCAAACAAGTAAAATTTTATGAAAACTGGATTCCAATAAGGGATTTCGAGATTACCAAAAGGTTTTATCAGGTTGTGGAAATTAGCGTGTACCGCCCAATATTATATATATGTTGGTGTTCTCTCGTAATCCCAAAGATTTAAGAAATTCGCAGCGCCAGACAAATACCAAGTATAACTTTTTTACGCAAAATACTCCTATAAGGGCAAAAAACTAACACTTATTATCATAGGAACTGTCAGATATGATTATATCGACTTGGCTAAAAATATGTACCCAATCCATACAATTTTTAGGATATGGATTTTCAAAGAAAGTTTGGGAACTAGTTTCCATATTGATAACGAATGCATTACAAAAAATTGCTAAAACAAATTATATTATATATTATGGAAAATATATTTATATGGCAAGTATATAAATTATATGGAAAATATATATATTATTTAGAAAATTTATTATAGAGCCCATGGCAGCACCGCCAAAATTTTGTGAACCCGTAAAGAATTTGAACCGAAGGTCATGAGAGCTCATCTCCCAAGTATTTGAAGAGAAAACAAGGTACTCGTCTCTGCACTGCCCAACATTTTAAAATAGGTTCGAGCGTATTTTTTTATAGTTCAAGAATTTTTATTTATATTTACTAAAAATCTGCTCAGACATGAGAGACACGATTACCGAAAGTTACCATTCAAATTTAATAAGTTTTTGTGTGTTTCCTGTAAACATACTATGCAGATCTGGTCAACAGTGACGAATTCCGGACTATAAAACCCTAAAATGAAATAACAACTGGAACTCTGATTAAATTAAGTGATAGAGTCGCCAAGAAATAAACATCTATTTTAAATAAGCCTCAAGGCGACAAATTGTTTAATAAATTTGGCAATCTGCGACCTGAAAATAAATACTAAGCTCTTATTAACCAATAAGAATATTTTTATTACAATCTATAATTTATTTTACTATAGCCAAATATTTACGTACTGCTCCAGCCACCCTCGTTCGTTAGAAGCGAAAAAAAAAGAATTCCGATAAAAACTGTGAAAATGCGAAAATTTCAAATTCCAAATGCATTGCGATGTGGCGAGAATCAACAATAACAATCTCAACAATAACAACAATTACAATGACGTCAACAATGTAAAAGCCAAGTTTAATCAACATCTGGTACGGTCAATGGGCTGGATATTGTTTCGGTTTGGTATTGGTATTACACGGGCATTGTTGGGAGCAGAACAGAGATTTTTTTTTTTAATTTTTTATAAACACGCAACAAATTTTCAACAATTGCCACTCAATGTTGAATGGCTGCTGTTGTTGTAGTAGTTGTTGTTTTCATTGAATGCATGATTGGTTGGTCTGGACAGGATGTCTGCCCCATATGTGTCATGTTTTACCTCGTTCATCAAACTATAAATATGTAAATAGACAATCCAACTATTTGAGTTTTGCATTTAATTTTCCCAACTCATGCAAGTTTTCGACAGATACTTATAAATACATTTTCAGTCCTACCGCAGCGTCAATTAAGTTGCGTTTATCTATGTCATATGGAAGGTATCCCCAACCATCCAACTATCCATACTAAACATATTAAAAATGTATTCGAAAAGTCGGCTTATCAGCATAGAATTTTGTGGCTACCCCCAAAAATATTATTTTGGGGATTTTTGTTGCTGGAAGCCAACATTTTTAAGTGCCTTTGGCTTTATCGCTGAACCTCAGCATGCTCTGGCCATAAAATTAAATCAAAATCATAGCGCACTGACAATGAACATGATAACTAATTGACATGGCTGTTTGTTTCATCCAGTTTTTGGATTATTGATGGCCCAAAAAAACTCCAGTTGAGTGCAGCTGATAAACTTGATTGACTGTCTGAGAGGGGAAAGCGCCGATATGGAAATATGCAAAAGTTACAAAATGTAGACATACATAAAATGTACGTAATTTGTAAGCCTGTCCATATGATATGAGGTATATTCTATAAGATATAACAGACCTACTTGACTTTTATATATTATCCAGTTAAAAGTTGGGCGCTATAAAAATGTTGGTCACTTTGTTTTGTGCTTTCAAAATGTAGTATTCGTGAGAAATTTAAAAATAAAAGATTTTTTAGCATAATTCGTGAGTAATCTTAAGGCGCTTCGATAGCTTAGACTGTTTTCCAAGTAATAACTTATAAGTTTTCACATTTTTCTTCTATTATTAATATAGCTTCATGCTAAATATTTATGTTTAATCTGACATGATAAGTGAATCCCTAAAGATTTTACGAAAATCTAATAAAAATTAATAAAATAAATAAGGCTTCAAATCAACTTATATAATTTATTATTATTATATATACAAAGCTGCAAATGAACTTTTGCAAAAATTTTAAAAATGATTAGAAAACAACTAGTATCTGGAGGAATTAGCACATAAACCTACTTTTATTCGCATTTTTCATGGCATATTATCTATTTGGCGTAAAAGGACATATGGTTGTGTTTTTATGCGAAAAAATACGAATAACCGCGAAAATGTTTGAATTTTCGACCTGGAGTACTTTTTGTAGAACTAATTATGCGTAAATTATAATAACCTCTATGATTTCCTCTCTTTTGAGCGGTCTATTCAATTCATCTCGTTATCCATATTACCTCATCTTGATTCTCCAAATCGAGCTTCTTTGAACAATCACGAACTATAGAAACCCAACTTGGTCAACATTATTCTCTGGCTTCTATGCTTCTTTCTGTGTTCATCTTTTACATTGCAAATTCAAGTTCCTAGCTTGCCCCAGATGTGAGACGGTGCACATCTATAAAAAATTCACCCATCAGGCTAGGAATGCGGATTAGTTTTATTTTATACTTTTCTCGTTATCATTTATTATTATACTTAATTTAAAACTTTTTAACTTCTTTAATCTTAATTTCAACTAGACTTAGTTGTACCAAATAAATAAATAAAAATGAATGCGAATGTGTTAAATTTACAAAAAAAAAATGGATTATCTGGGGTATCCAATTGTGACTCTGTTAAAAGTCGCTTAAAATGCTTCTACGCAGTCCGAGTGATCATTTTTAAATGCTAAAATTAAATATTCAAAGCCAAGCAAGATTTTATTTCTTTAAAGCGGTAACAACATTTTTTATCCGAAATGTTCTATTTACAATCTTTAATTTCAAAAACAATGTCTTCCGTATTGTCCTTAGTGTTGTCTACACGTGACCTAGAAGTATTCATGATATCAGTTTTGTGAGTTGAAAAACTTAATTAGTTTATAAAATCATTTAAGATTTTATCAGTTGCTAGACGTGTTGGTGTTGTTACCTGGAAATTCTTTATGACTGTATTAGAGACATAGATATATTCTACTTATATAAGTTTTAATACAATCAAAAAAGTATTTGATATATATTGAACTTGTTTGGTTGGAATCGATAATGTCCGCTATTACCGTCCCCGTTATCGGCTTATTATTATGTTGAATTAAAATAATTAATTAATTAAAAAAATTAATTAAATACAAATTTTTATTTTTTAGATTCCACAAATCTTTAAAGATGAATTGATATTGTAACTTTGGTAAGTCCCAAAAAATTATATTTTAGTCTGCATAATTATGTCCGTTCTCTAAGCATGCAACAATCCAAGTTCTAAAAAAACTGGAAGTACGGCATATTACCATGTAGGGAATCTATTAAAATAAGATATTCTCTAAATATAAGCTCCTACAACTCTTAATATTATTGTATATCATTCATATTCTCTTGCCAATCTTTTAACTAATTTTCTTTTTTAAACTAAATTTTTCAACTATAAAGTGTGTAAGTTTGAGCAAGTCAAAGCTGTTTCTAAACAAGATTCTAGACAAGTTATCTAAAGTATAATCAGATAAACTAGCAAAAATTGAAGTAGCAGATATTCATCTGAATAGTTGCCTTATATATGTGAACGCCTAGATCTAAGATGGTAAAAGCTAAAGCAATCAATTTCTCGGAAAAAATGTTTTATTCGTGGACCATATACGATGTCCGTCGTTAGTTTAGTTCTGAAACCCAAAGTTGAGGGTACTCGATTCCCCGCAACAGTAATCTTCATTCCTCATTGTATAATTTTTATATTTGACTACAAGAATTCGAACTTGGAGTAACTAATTTATAATTTCGTATATTATATTTTATACTCTCGTTTATTAATGTCAATGAAATCCGTATTAAGAGAATCCTTCAATGGCAAGCAAGCTCTATCCTTATCTGATCAATTTATTATTCTGTTTTATATTTAAGAAATTTATATTTTTGTATTGAACACAAAAGTGTTTTCTTAAACTGGAAACATAATTTTTTTATATTACTTACTGAAGTTTCTTAAAATTTTAAACTTAGTTAATTAGTAAAAAAAAATAAAGTTTTTGAATTGCCAGATGACAATCCGTAAAAGAAGAAAAAAAATCATAATAAGTAAAATAGTATTAAATTTTTAAATATTTTTTTAAGTTTAAGTTTTAAGTATAACATATTTTTTTTTCGCCGAATGATAGACCATAAAAGAAGAACAAACAACAGTTCCCAATATTTTTAAGTTTATGTTTTAAGTATAAAATATTTATTTTTTTATATCCGTAGAGGAAAAACTAAATTTTTTTTTGGTAAATATTTAAATTTTTTTTAATTTTTAAGTTTAGTTTTGAGTATATTTATTTTTTTAAGTTTAGTTTAGTTATATTTTTTTTAGTTCGTTAAAGAAAATTTTTTACTGCCAAATGACAGAACGTGAAAGAAGAACAAACAACAGTTCCTAATATTTTTTAGTTATAAAATATAAAATATTTATTTTTTTTAAGCATTTAGTTCGTTATAATAAAATTTTTATAACGCCAGATGATTAGGTTTGTCAAAAAAAAATATTTTAAATTAATATCTATTTGAGCTTTTAGTTCTTTGTCATAAAAATTTCAATTCCGAATAAGAAATTTGTTTTCGCTGCACATACAAACCCCGTGGGATTATACATATCTAAACATATGAAATTGTATCCAATAAATGATTTGAAGCTTTGCGGTGATGACATGAAACTCTCAACTGCCTAGGCTGCCAATCCAAATTTATACTTATCTTTAGCCTCCCCACATCCCTTACATACAACACATATATACCAACAATAAGACTAAGTATACGTTACACAAAATGAAATGAAATTGCTAACATACACAAGAAAAGCAAAAAAAAATAAAATGAAAAAATGAAAAACTTTACGCAAATGCAAATATCAGCTGGATAAAAAAAAATATAATAAAAAATAAAAGAAAACCAAAAAGAAGATACGGAGTAAGGCAATGCCTGCAACGTTTTCGATGATTAAATGCAAACACGCAAATATGACGGGCATCTGTCTCACTGAACCTCAGAACCCACACCGTACGCCCCTGCCAACATATATCCAAGCCCATTCTTTATCCATATGATATACTACATATATCATGTGTGTCTGTCGGTGTCTGTGTGCCGACTGCTGACTGTCTTCAAATACGAAATAAAAAGCAAGAAAACGAAAAACAGTTGGCATTAATAATTTATGCAATATATAACGCATATCACATATCCACAAAATGCTGCGATATTTGCATGCAGAGTCCAAATATTAAAACGGAAAAAACACACAGGATACTACTCTACATTTACTCTATACACTCTCTATATGAATATAACAAAAAACGTAACATAAAATGAAAATTGAATGCCTTACAACAGACATTTGTACAAAGTATACTATACATTTGTGTAAAAAAGTATCTGTACATGCAGTGTGTGTTTGTGTACTTACTTGCATAACTGTTATGGTTATGGCTTATGTATATTTTGTAATTTTGACAAAATGCTGTCAACGCTTTTCGGTTCAGTGAAAGATACAGGACATAGTCGAAAGCCTTGAGCACACAAAATTCGTGTAGGTAAATTTTTGGTGTAAGCAAAACTTATTCAAGCAGCAAAAACTACCAGATAATAATACGGCTGCTTCTTTGCTAAAAGTCCAAAGACTCTACTAAAAAGTTCTATCTTCAATGCTATTTCAAAAGTCTTTTCCTCTTTTCAAAAGATTTTTCTTAACAACCTAGATTACGAGCCACCTGAGCGCAAAAAAAAACTCTCAGCACAAATATAAATATGAATCGGTTCAATAGGAAAGTCGGAATAATTTAAGGAATTTCCATATACTTCAAATATTATTATTATTCTTTATTATCAAGCTCATCTTTTTAAAATTTGTTTAAGCTATTTCCCAAAAACAACATCGACCAACTGATGCCCTTTATTACAAATACAAAATCAGGCGTTTTCCATCACATTCACAAGCAACTCGTGCGATATAGCTGCCATTTCAGCTCGAATATTGTTTTTGAGCTCTTCTGTGATCTTCGGCTATTTTTTTCAAGCTTATTGCATTATTTACCATATATTCTCTTATTGTGAAACTACCAATAATTTTTCAAAAGTTATTATCTAACTTAAAACACTTAAATACAATATGAAATAATTGTATTAATTCGACTTTTCCCTTGGATTCTTGCTGGGCTGAAGAATCTTTGCACTTCAGTCGGCTCTGACTGCAGACGTGAGTCTGCGAAGTTTCTTCGCGCAAGGATTTTCATGTGCAGCTAACTTTGCTTGCTGTTTACTCTTTCTCATCGAAATTTATTCCTTGATAAGACTATGGATCTTTACGTTGCGTAAAGATCACTTGTGCCCCAGTAATAGTTCGCAAAGTTGTTGACTGAGCTCGCTGTATAATTTCAATGTTGCTTTTCGATGCGTTTTCCCATAGTTGAAAGCCGTATATCCCGATGAGTTTCAGCACGGTATTATAGAGAAATAATTTGTACTCCAGACTAAGGGGAGAATTGCTATTATTCTTTAGGTCGCCGCCAGGTGGTCCGCGAACGCCCAGATATTTTACTTCGTCTGCTTATTGGATGCATGTATTGCTCAGGGTACAGGCAGACTTGCTTGCAAGTCGATTAATCGTTAAATTATTAACCAAATAGGTTAATAATTGCATTAAATGCTTTTTCTTTCAAATTCGAAACTTAACTTACTCTATCTTACGTATCCATTTATCAAGAAATAAGTATTGAAAAAAGACAAACATTCGTAATAAATTTATAATTTTTTAAGCGTTGTTTTTTTTTTTATAAAACAACTATGGTTGGTCTTGCATTGGATGATGCTCTTCCCTTTAAATGCGTAACTTATTTCTTTATCACGAAATAGGATTGCGAGAATTGAGAAAACTTATAAAAGAGACAATTCGTTATACATTAATATTAAGAACAAGTAATAGACCAAGTTGGTCATTATTAGAAACAGTGTTGCCAAAAATATCAATCGCCAAAAAATCACCCTTTATTACTTATTACTTTTGTGAAGGTTATGTTAATTAATATATTTTAAGCGCTATTTGTTTGCAAGTCGACTTATCATTGAATTATAAAGCAAATAGGGTTTGCCTTGCATTGAATGCTCTTACTTTCAAATTCGAAACTCAACTTACTCTCGTATCCATTTATCAAGAAATAAGAATTGAAAAAGACAAAAATTTATTATAAATTAATCATTTTTCAAGCGTTGTTTATTTGCAAGTCGATTTATCTTTAAATTATAAACCAATTAAGGTTTGTGTTGGATTGAATGCTCTTTTTTCAAATTCGAAACTTATTTACATACAAAAAAATAGGTTTGCAAGAATAGAGAAAAATGATAAAAGAGAAAAAAATTCGTTATAAATTAATATATAGAACAAGCAATAGACCAAGTTGGTCAATGTTGGCTGTAACAGAACTGTTGCCAAAAATATAAATCGCCAAAAAATCGCCCTTTATTACTTATTACTTTTGTGAAGGTTATGTTAATTAATAATTTTTAAGCGCTATTTGTTTGCAATTGAATTGAAAAATTGAAAAAAAAGACAAAAATTTATTATAAATTAATAATTTTTTAAGCGTTGGTTGTTTGCAAGTCGATTTATCATTAAGTTATAAACCAAATAGGGTTTGTCTTCTTGCATTGAATGCTCTTACTTTCAAATTCGAAACTTAACTTACTATCGTATCTATTTATTAAGAAATAAGAATTGAAAAAAGACAAAAATTCAATATAAATTAATAATTTTTTAAGCGTTGTTTGTTTGCAAGTCGATTTATCGTTAATTTAAAAACCAAATACGGTTTGTCTTGCATTGAATGCTGTTTCTTTCAAATTCGAAACTTAACTTACTCTCGTATCCATTTATCAAGAAATGAGAATTTGAAAAAAAAAACAAAAATTTATTATAAATTAATAATTTTGTAATCGCTATTTGTTTGCAAGTCGATTTATCGTTAAATTATAAACCAAATAGGGTTTGTCTTGCATTGAATGCTCTTACTTTCAAACTCAAATTTTCAAGAATTGAGAAATTTTATAAGAGACAAAAAATCGCTATAAATTAATTTACAGAACAAGTTATAGACCAAGTTGTCCATTGTTGGCAGTAACAGAAGTTACATTAGCATCGTCAACTTTTAGAAACAGTGCTGCCAAAAATATAAGTCGCCTAATAATCACCCTTTATGAACAACGACGCTTTCTTCTTAATTCTGTAAAACAAACTTGTGAATCAGAACATTTGCCTATTTTAATATTTTTTTGATTCCAATTTATGTTTTTTGAACAAAAGTATAATAATATACATTAATTTATTTCCAAGCACATATTTCATTGTAAGCTGTCTGAGCAAACTATGTTTGCCTTATCGCTACCTAAGCTCTTATCTATATTATCTCTGCGCCCAAGCATATGCTACAAATATGCTCATATCACGCCCGCCTAGTAACCACTGCGTATACGCAATAAACCAAACCAAACCAAACTAAACCCGTTTAATTAAGCATTTACATGATTTTAATTTATCGCCAAACTGCAGCAAGTAGCAGCAGCAGCGGCAGCAGCTTCATGCAAAATTCCAACTAATACGATAAGTGTTGCCTCCGTTTTTTTTTGTAATCGCTTCTTATCGCTGAACGATAGTTCGGCGCGGCGGAATAGACACTCAGACACACCGACAATGACAACTTAAAGCCGCATAGCCTTAGCCCACATGGCATGGCATAGATTTATTACCATGTTTAGGCCAACATTTGGCTAGTCTGGTAAATGGTGTTGCCCCCAATGACACATTTCATTGTACATTTGTCGAGTTAAAGTTTATTTATGCATATTTAATATTTATCGAACTGGCTTTTCGCAAAAAAAGAGTTGCTGTATATTAAAAAATCGTGACAATATTTATAGCCATATTATATGTTATTTATTTAAGCTATAAATATGCATATAAATATAAAGTAAATAAATGAATGCCTGTTTTTATATGCTCCGCCCTCTTATGCGCTCTTAACTCTCGTTTTTGTGTTGTAATTTATGAGATAATAAATTTTGAAAACTGTAAGCACAAAGTTAATAATATGTGTGTACTTAGCTGGACTTGGTGTTTCCACTTTGGTTTCTTTGGTTTTGCTCAAATTGGGTTGTTTTTTGGGGGTAATTAATGCGCTACAGGTTTTGCAGAGTTGTTAGAAAGGTGGTAGGTACGTTGTTTAATTTTTGATTGAGCAAGACACTAAATTTTGGAAATTTTGGAAATACTGAATCTAACTAAAGATTGCAATATTGCGCAGAAAATTATATAATCTTTAACTAAATGACATAATTTAACATCAACTAAAGCCTGAGCCCTTTAAATTTAGCCGAAGTGACAGCTTGTAAATATATTTCGATAAAAAGAAGTGAACTCGACTTTAAAATTTAATTTAAATAATTTACATTTATAAAAGTATAGCTCAAAACAAGTATTTTTGTATAGTTTTAAACACATTTTATAAATTTTTAAAAGCAAATTTAGTTTATTTATTGTCAGCTTCCTATGAATATTTTTCTAATTTTTTGCTGCAATTTTTTGTAAACACAAAAGAATTACACTTTGTACACTAAATGTGTTAAGAATATCCGACTAACAGTTTTGTCATTGTTTTTATTGCAAATTTCAATTTCATATTTAATTCTTACTAAGAAATATATTGAGTTTTTATGCTTAACCTCCAAAGGAATTAAGCTTACCATACAAAATGTGTTCTGAATGAATTTTAAGGCAATATTTACTTTTATTTCTTATTTTGCTAATATTTTATTGTAGTTTTATATTTTTAAATTTAAATGTGCTTTACATATTTTATATATGATATATATATTTTTATATGAAGTAGTTTCGCATTATTATATCTCCTATACAAGTAGAATAGAGATTCACTTTAAATAAAATATTTGTGGTAAGATTTAAAAAATTAGTTTAAGTAACATCACCTCGCTTGTATATAATATTTATTTACTTATTTATTAATATATTTAAGGGTATTCATATTCAGCCTGAAGCGCAACTTAAACAACTTAAAAATACTGCACAAATCAGTGCAGTATGTATCTGGAGACCATATCCTCTGGAAATGGAAACATATATTTACACATTGACAAGTCTTAGCTCAACTCTGCAAATCAACAAACGAATGAACAATGGATTGCAAGAAGAATACAATCGTAAACTAAATTTTTATGGGTATACCCACTTTCTAGTGATATAGCAAATGCATCAGTTGATGCTTAAAATTCTTACTTATAACTATATAAGATTATTTAAGCTTTTTGAAAGCAACTATGCATTGTCCTAAAAATTTTGATTGTGAATTATTGAACTTTATTATCTTTGAGTAAATATTATTATATAATATTATAAATATTTCAGGTACTCCCACATATTTAACTTCCACTATGTTGAACTAAATACTGTTGCTGCTTGGTATTAGCTCTCCTTTCATAAGCTACTCATACCCTTTCTTCAAACTTTTCTATACCAAAACCTGCAGCTTATGGTAATAAATTCTCTCAGTGTATCGAACCAACTTTTTTACTCAACTATTCTGACCAGAATAGTTCTTGCCATGGTCAAATTATTGCCAAGTCTTGCCTAAGCCTTTAACGCTTGGCTGCTTTGCGTTGAAAATCCGCTTAAGGACACGAAACAGGGCAACAGCACATGCGTTCCCGGCGTAGTCCAATGCGGTTCGCTGATTTTTCAACAGGCAAAACTTTTGACGTGTGCTACATAAATTAAAGTTAGTTGCAAACATTTCCGCTGAATTTACGTCCGACACGCAATGTGCCAACACTCAGGATATCTCTCTGCCTACATATGCGATAGATACTTATGAGTATTTCTTTATAATCAGCTGGGTGTCATCGTAAGGTCATCCAGCACACATTGCACGCAATGTTCCCAAGTCCAGCGCTGTGCCGACAACCACCCCCACATCCTGTTGTCCGTTCAGCTGTGCTTATCTATTATCCTGCATCATGCATAATGTACTCGTGACACGTCAGCAATGCCGCGCGCTCAGTTGACCAACGCTTGTAAACAAATTAAAAGCGTCGTTGACGTATCCTGCGGAAGTCAGAAGCATAACCAACAGGACAGCAACCAAAAATGAAAATCTAGAAAAAAAAACCCAAAAACTTTCCCTTTTTTTCGGTGTTTTTTTTTGGTCAACGGAAAAGGCGCAAAATTTGTTTGGTCTGTTGTCCGTCCATCTTTATTTTTTACTTCTTTACTTCCTTGTCGGTTTGCCACACCTTTGAAATCAGTTTGTCCCGAAGGACGCGCTTTAGCTCTTTAAGTTGCAATTAACTTTGTGGCGTAGACTTACAGTTAAGCAGTCGTCCTTTCTATATACACGTGCTATGTACCACCTACAGCTTGTGCCTTATGACCGTATGCCAGAGCTTTATGTGTGCATTGCACGCAATCCAGAGGGCTTACATGGAAGGAACACACTCTTTTCTGTTGTTCTATGGACCCTAAACAAAAAGTAGGTTAAAAACCACCATGCCGGGTTTGTGCAGTGGACTAGAACGTGGGGGGAAACAGCCATAATTTAGCTTAGCATAAAATTATAAGGAATGCGAAAAAATACCATTAGAAAGAAAAAAGCGCACCCAGATAGCTGTGCTTCTGTAGATTCCATTTCTTTAAGTCAATTATAAAAGGACATTTTCTTTATATTGTACGTGGAAAGAATCTAACATTCCGGTAATCTTTGCCTTGCATAGGAGGGCCGGGAATGAGCACAAGTAATATGCACACAACCTTACCATCACACAGCAACATTTTAAAGATTATCCAAAAATCAGTGCATGTAGTTGACTACCGGGTGAGTAGACTCTTTCGGGCAATCTTTCCATAGCTTCACACATTGAAGATTGTGCAAAGATATATATGTGAATGCGACTGATTAAGAGCGCGCTACAAGCGAACTAGTGAGATACAGGCAACCTGTATCTCCTGGAAGATCTTCAAAAGATAAAAGAAGGTAACAGAAATGTTATGCATGCATAAGTGCCAAATATCGTATCATTTTCATTTGGGTCTTTAGAATGACATGTTTTAGGATCAGATGACTTGATGAAGTACGATTTTGAAAGAGCAGAGGTATAAACAAGGCTTTGAGTGCTTAAAGGTATAAAAAAGAGGGAGAAAAGTTCCTTTGTAGAACTCTTCTTTAAGGGTTCTAAGGATGTTTGAAAAGTGTAAACTAAAGAAGTGACACTTCATAACCCTACTTCAAAAATGCTTATAAATTTGAATTTTGACAAGTTTCTGGTTTTCTGTAAATATCTTTTTCAAGGACTTGAGACGCGAACTTGGGCATAATTTGGAGAGACACACTGCAAAGCTGCATCCACGCTGAGAATGGTTTGATTAGTTTCTTTCAATCATGTCAAAGTTTCGAGCCGCTCCTGAGAGGAAACCCTATATTTTTGCCTGAAAAGGTTATAATTTTTTATTTTAGAATGCACAACCTACACCAAAGAAAAAATTAAGGAAAATATAATGCAAAAAAGAAGAAAGGAAGGAAAAAAAACGACAAAAATAAGCAACAAACAGAGCAACAAAGAAAAAAAGAAACGAAAATAATAGAATTGAAACAAAAACAATGAAAAGAAAAGAAAAGAAAGTAAAATAAAATAAAGAAAGGAAAAGAAAAAATGAGAAAAAAAAATCAAATAATTTTGGCTTAATGATCTAAGGTATTTGTCAACTTTTCGTAAGTTGGCAGAGTATTGCACTCGTGTTTCCTCATATTATTATATTATATATATATTATTATATTATATATATATTATTATATTATATATATATTATTATATTATATATATCTATTACAATCAAGTTTTCTATTGATATCCGATTTTATATTAATATCCGAAAAAAATATTCGGTCGAACTTAACAGATAAAGT
Organism: Chymomyza procnemis; assembly: GCA_035046065.1. NCBI lineage: Eukaryota > Metazoa > Arthropoda > Insecta > Diptera > Drosophilidae > Chymomyza > Chymomyza procnemis. The sequence continues at coordinate 13,648,581 of JAWNOJ010000024.1, forward strand.
ATTTATCCTTTCAACATGACGAATAGGAAATCGTAGATGATATATCTGCTTTAGTTGGTCATTACAACTTGTAAACGGCTAGCGCTTTGTCACTCCAAGGGAAGGTAGGCGTCCTGGGCTTTTCATCTAAGCTCATTCAATCAAAAAAATATATTATTTTACCAATAAAGTGTATCTGCCAGTCTACGAAACCCTCTGAACTATACAATCTTGTGTTTTATTATTTTTCTTTTCCGTAGTTCCACATTTTAATTGCAAAGTTAATCTACACGAAACATTGTACTAGTGCGTGTTGCATACCTCCAGGACCCTAGGGGGTTGCTCGTCCTGGCTCTTTTGTAATTTTATTCTATTCGCTTTTTGTTCAGTTTTGTCATAATTTTGATTGAGAAGCTACTAAAGTTGGGCGGTTGGGGTCTCCCAGGTCCAAATTGGTATTTTGTGATATATTAACTTTGGCGTTGAATTGTGCTGATGTCGCTGCTGTTGTCTGTTTGTTGTCTGCTTAGTCATTTAGTCATTTCTAAGGTAATTAGTGGAATAAAACAACAGCTACAACAGCTACAACAACAACAAGGACAACTAAAATTGATCACATCAGACTACATAGCAATTATGGTTGGTTTTTTTTCATTATTAGTACTTGACGGAAGGGTTGTTACGGCCGCATAGTATGTTTTTTGAAGACTATATGCATATACTATATTGAACAATATTAGTGCTTTGTTGGTGGCAACAATGCGCTGTCATTTGAGTTACACTCGCATAGTCACCCTCACACCCTTCGATTGCCACAACCCTAATGCCACTCCAACTCTCTCGATTAAGCACTTGGCTTTTGCCAACACCAATTTGCTCATTGCTTTTAGCTGCTTAAATTAAAAAAGCAAAGAAATTAAGCAGAAAAAAATGCTTGTGTGACAATTTGGAAATGTGCGAATACCAAATACTCTTTCATCAATTATCAGCTAAATGTTCTTGTTATCCATTTTTTCGCTTTTTTTATATTAGCATTATTTTTGTAATTTTTAATGTGTAAATTACCTTAATTCTTCGTATAAATATTATCTGGTTCGAAAAATATTTTGGTTATTGATTATAATTAAATTATAATTAATGTGCCTACGTCCTTCGACACTGCGACTCCCATGGGTCTATTGTGCCCACTTTCTTCTAGTTCCAGTTTAATGTTCTTAGAAACTTAGTCAGACCAGTCTGCGAGATATACATCAGGTCCTTCTCACTGAGATTGTAGTTGCCTAACAGCATTGCTCTCCTTCGTGATAGGGCTGGACAGTTAGTGATAAGATGCACCATTTATTCGGCATCCTGCTCACAGAATCTACATGTTCTGTTGCTAACACAGCCCATTTTGCGTAAGTGGTCGTTGCAGGGAAAGTGGCCTGTCAACGCACCACAAAGTGACCTGAGCTATGTCCTATTTAAGGATAGAGTTTCCTTGGCTCTTGATGCATCTTTTTGAGTGTCTGAAGCCCTCTAGATTGTTCCAGTGCCTTGCTTGATTAAATTTAAATCTGCGGATTTTATATTCTGCAACATTGGCACAAAAATCAATTACTTTGCGCTTAAAACTAGGAAATCTCGACTTGATATAGGTACGAGATGACTTGTTGTAACAAAAGTTAAAAATTCTTATTTTAAGAAAGTATCAGCTCAAGCGAGTAAGTTCTTCAATTTAGACCGGCAGTACTTTTCGAAATAACACGCGTTTCGGAAGACATAGCTTAGTTACCTTAAAGGTAAAAGTGATTTTTGAATTTGAATCAGCTTTTAAAATGATGGTCAATCATTTTTGAGGTTAATTTTACCCATCTCTGAGGTTTCATTTCCATTTACATATTAAATTATTAGACTAACAAATTATTTAATTTAAGATTTTACGACTTAGTTTTTCCCCAAAACTTATGCTATTAAAAATAACAAAATACATCCCTACGCAGTCACTGGCATTTGTTAAGAACCTAAGCATCAATTTCAAAACAAATTCTTGCTTAAAGATTGACCATTTTTACATTACAAATTTCGGATATTCGGTGTTTTGTAGGTTGTGGCGATAATACAGTTCAATATGATTTAGTTCTTCGAGAGTTAGCGTTTTTACCTAAGTTACTTGCTGCCTAAAATAAATAAATAACTTAAATACCTTTAGAATATACTTTACAACAAATAGTTGCAATTCGTTTTATTAGTGTTTTTTAGTTAAGTTTGTCTAACTGAATATAAGTTATTAGCTGCATTTCCAAAAAGAAACCCTTTTTCCCAGTTTAAAGTATTTTGACCAATGTGGTACTTCAGAAAGTTTTCATTGTTCAAAGCCAATCATCCTTTTTATGCTAAAATGTAATGCGTTTTATTTTTAATATTATTTTAATAGACTTCGCTTTCGAAAGCTTTGCATGAGCATGCCAACGGTGACTATTCCTGCATAAACTACTACTTGGCTGAATTGTTTCTTATGTACTTAACAAAATTCCTTTTAATATACGATCCAGAGTCCTTACCATTCTATCCTTACAATTTTATAGATCTAATTCTCCTTTGCACTATGCTTTCCATGTTTCATATATTCATTATTATAAACTTTTCTAATATTCTCTCTTCCGCACGGTCCATTTATTTTATCAATTCATGAATTCTAAGAAGATTTTACCAGTCCATATGATAATCTTTGACTCCCATATCATGATCTTCTATTGGTTAGCCTCTCTGGGCTCTTTTTCTAATCGGAAAATTTCACTCAGAGGAAGGGGGCCACAAATAAATTTATATCTTTATTTTTCCTTTTTCTAATTTATATTTATTTTAAGAATTATTATTAAAAAAAAATTAATGATAATGAGTATTATATGCCTTAAGCTAAGAGAAAAGGAAAAACTGCTTTCAATAATCTAATTCTTACTTACTTCCCAACTAAGGCATTGCTGAAGAATTCTTTTATCCTTTTTCTTCACACTGTTACAAACCTTTTACTGCAGCTGATATACCTTTTTGTACTCTTTTTGGAAAAAAATAATGTACGAAGAAATAGGAAGAAAATAGCCGCATATTGTTCTGTTTTGATTGTGCAACTGTTGAGCCTTGTCGCATTTTATTTCAAGTTGAGTGATTTCAATCTGTCGCACAAGTCTTGATTGTTTTCCTTTATATTCCATACACCACATAGCATTTTTTTTTTATTTTATTTTACAATCCCATGCAACCCTCGAGGTTGCATATTCGTGCATATGGCAGCATTAAAAAACCCACACGTACAATGTCCAAAGAAATTAGATGTTCCGTGTTCCATGTACGCATCCTGTGACATAAATTTTCAGCCCCTGCTATGGATCGTTCCACGTTTTAAGGTGCAACGACGGGCAAATCTTGCACAATGGCCAACACGCCCGCCCACGCCTGTCTTGGCCAAAACAAAGCATGTCAACGACAATCATTACGATGCTGATGACGATGATGATGGCAAAGATGATTACGGAGACGAGTTTGGCTTTGTTTTGTTTGTCTGGCAACCCCTTGACCCCGCCCATTACAGATTTTTTTGTATGCCTAAATTTGTCGTTTTTAATTTGTGCCAAAAGATATTACCAGACTGTCGCTTTGTTTGGCTTACTTCAAACGTAAAACGAGACTCAGCCAAGTTTAAACAAAACATTTCAGTTATTTTTTTCATCATTTATTTTTTTTTCTTCAATTTTTTACATTTTGACATTTTTTTTGTTGGATTTTTAACTTTTTTGTTTTTAGTTGTTTTTAGAAAATTTAAAAAAAAAAAGTTTCTATGTTGGTTAAAATAATAAAAAATATAACTTTTTATAAGTTCGTTTACTAGCTGAGAATTTGTTCAACATCTTTTTCTTAACTAAGAAGAGATTTTAGTTAGTTAGTTAAGGGCTGCAAAGAGATTTCTGTATTGGAAATTTGTATGACTTTTTTTAAGGCAAAAATCAGGGCTGCAGTACTTTATATTTGTTGCCGGTTTGTCTTTTAATACGAAATATTGTATATCACTTGAAACTAGTTCTTAAAGTACAAAAAAGTTACGTATTCCAGTTTATTTAAATAGAAATAAAATTTAAGTTTTAATATTTCAACTATACAATACCATGTACTCTTGAAGAGCAATACTAGGACCTAAAAATGGAATTGTAAAATTAAGTACAAGCTTTAGCAAAATGATCTTGAAAAATTCTGCTAAAAGCAATTATAAGATCTAAAATTGAGAACAGGTACAAATAAATGAAGTACAAGTTTTAGAAAAATGATTTAAGAAATCAAAAACTACTTATTTGGAAACAGATTTTTAAAAAAAACTAACGAAATATCTATATTACATTCAAAACCTTTTTGCAAATAAAGCTTGATATGAGAAAGGTAGAGCTTGATTTGACTGCTAAAAATTACTTTTAAGATTACTGTATTCCAAGGGGCCCTCAATTTCCAAGAAAGTTAGGCGAATATAATTGCTATGTTTTAAAATTTTGATAAACAATCAATTTAAAATGCAAATTCTGCGAATGGATTTTTAAAATTCGTAATTGGAATATCTCTCAAAAGATCAAATACAAGGCTGGGATAATCGTTTCCAAAGTAAACGAGTAGGTTGTTTGGCCCTAGATCTGAATTAAAAAAATATTAGTTTTCAGGTTTCTGTAGTTTAAGGAATCAACAGTTTCTAAAAAAGTATAAATAAATAAATAATAAAAAATCATTAAAATAGCCGTTATAAATATTTGATTCAACGCTTATTTGCATAAAATTGCTATATTTTAAAAATTTGCCTAATGCTTAATTTATGGTAAAGATATACGATATTCGATTTTGAATTTTGTGTTAGTCTCTGTAACATCTGCGAATGCATAATGAAAATTCTGTCAAAAAATCTTTCTCCAAAGAAAGCGAATTGGGGGCTGTCCCGTAAGTCTGATTTAAAAAAATTGTTATTACCATTTCTGTTGTCCGGGAGGTTCCTAGATTTCGAGAGTCATGCAAATACAATTTCTAAAATTTTATTTTTATTTTTTTTTAGACTTTGTAAACTGAAGTAACTAACATACATGAAGTTTTATGTTCGTTTCTGCAAATTCTGCGAATGCATTTCTGAAGTTACAATTTGAAATTATCTCAAATAATCAATCCTTGTGTAGAGATCTCCAAATCGTGCTGATCTCTAAAACTAATGTTAAAAAATTACTTAAAGATCTTCAAAAGAAGCGAGTAAAGAGCTGGCCTCTAGATCTGATTTAAAAGTTTTACTTTTCCGGTTTCTGTAGTTCAAGGGCTTCAAGAAATATTGGAGAGTAATATTTTTAAATTTTTGGAAATTCGACTAGCGCTAAAATAAAAGAAATAATAATTTTCATGAGTTTTGTGTTAGTTTCTGCAAGTTCTACGAATGCATTTTGAAAAATTACAATTAGAAAAATTTTCAAAAGATTGAGTAAAAGCTTTCCGGGACGCTTCAATTTAGAGAAATATATGCGAATAAAATTGTTATATTTCAAAAATTTGATTGACGCTAAATTTAAAGAACTACGATTTTCGTTTTTTCAAACTGTAAATATGACTTATGTGTTAGTTTCTTTAAATTGTACGATTGGTTTTTTAATATTTACAATTTGAAAATATCACAAAAGATCAATGAAAATATTCGATAGAGCTTTCCGAATGAAGCAAGTATGGGGCTGGCCCCTAGAACTGATTTCAAACATTTTTTTATTGTTTCTGTAATACAAGAATACTCGAACTTGGTAAAAGTTAGGCAAATCAAATTGTTATATTTTAAAAATTTGACTAAGCAAATTTGATCTTCGATTTTTTAAATTGTGAAACATTGAGTTTTGTGTCAGTTTCTGCAAAGTTCTGTGAATGCATTTTTAATTAAAGCTTACAATTCGAGTATCTCTAGTAAGCAATTGAAACTTTATGACGATAAAGCTACAATTGAAAAATTAAAAAAAAAATAAATAAATTGAAATTCAGTAAGTTAAAAAACTAATTATCGAACATAAAATCTCTACAGAAGAAAATCTTGTGTACAGTCCAGTGTATTTAATAAATTTAAAAATTCGATAATGAGCATTTCTCTGCGACCTATTAATTTTCCTTCCAAAGGCGATAAATCTGGTAACCACTGGGCAGAAAGTTATGTTTTAAAAGAAGTTCCACAAACGGCACTAAAATATATTAGTTGTGCAGCCCTGGTAAGCATCAAAATTCGTAACATTCCAATTTTTTTTATATTTTAGCCAGTAAACAGTAAAAAAACTACAACTAAATATTATTTGTTCTGCAATTTTGCGTTTTTTAAATTTTTGGTTACACTTTTGTTTCATTTCTTTTTGTTTTCGAAAAATTCTATTAATTTTTGGTTTTTGTTAACTTTTTTTTTGAGATTCAAGAAATTTCGACGTTTTATTTCAACAAATAAATTTTAGTAGCCTGTTACATATTTTTGTTGTTTTTTTTAATAATTCAATTTAAAAAAAAATTAATTTTGCATTTTGTTAAATAAAACAGTTTCAAGCACTTTTGTTAATACTTTGTAATGAAATTATAATTTATATAAATAATAATTATAAGCTATGCGAGTTTTGTTTATGAGAATGTATGTGATGATATTAGTAACTATATCATATAAATTATTAAATATAAGATTTTTCTTTCTTCCGAATGTATCAAGTTGATTATTGTTTAGATTTTTTTTTTCTTTGAAAATAATATCACTTTGCTGTAGGCATGTTTTAAGTTGCTGCACATAAGATATCCTTAGACTAATCCTTGTTGTTGGTATTGTTATTATTATTATTATTATTGGCACTGGCGCCCTTGTGACGTTTATACATTAATCGTATCAAACGATTACATTTGTATGAATCCGATTTGCCATACAATGCCAGTTCCTGTGGAATATAAAGAAATATACAGGAAAAGTTTTTGATATTAATAGAAAATACTTAAAATGTTTTAGAATTATGTTAAAAAGAATTATTTATTTGTATTCGTAAAATATTTTACTGTCCTTAAATCCAGCCTTCCATCATAAAAAAAATGTAATACTAAAAACCGAAAACATCAATTTGTGTTTCAAGAGTCGCAAAAGAATGTTACCGGTTAGCTGGATTTATTTAAAAACTGAAATAAGTTCGAAGATTTTTTGCCAAAAATTCCTATCGTTGATTATACGGCATTCGAAAATTATGATGTATATTGTGAATGACGCATGCAGTAAATTATGCAGCCTGTCAATACCGATGCCACTAAGCACAATATCTGGTTCATGTATGACTCTCCTTTTTGGAAATCAGTCGCAGAGACTTAAGCTAAACTTTCTTCTATAACATCTCGTACATGAGATATATCGGTATCTAATAATATATATTATAAATATATCGTTTTTTTTGCTTGTTTATCGGTAGTCGCTACTTTTTGCGAAGAGCTAATCGCTGCGTTTTCCCATGTTTTAAGGATTCCATGTGGAAGCATTCATTTATTTTGCCACATTTTTTTTATATTTGTATTTGTGGCCCTCGGTAGCGTACTCGCCTCTGAACCCGAAGGTCGGTGGTTCAATTCTACCCTGAAGCACTGGTGCATACACTAATAGAGTTAGTTAGCTGCAAAGGCGGAGCTTGGGCTTTGCAGCTAAAATCATAGTTAAGGGTCATCCACCCCACACAGGCCCACAAGGCCAACTGCCTTACCGATAATTGATTTTATTAAGTTAATAATTTTTTATTATAAAACAAACTGACCAAACCGCGTTGGCTATTAAAAATGTTGCCAAAAAAAAAGTTGCTAAAAAAAAATCACCCTTTAGTGCTCATTCGTGATTAAATGAATGTTAATTTTTAGCCTATTCACAAAAATAAGTTTCTTGAAAAAGAAGATGAATGGGTGTAAAAGTCTACATACATGGACATAGAAAATGAAATCTGAAATTAGACTTAATGTGCTTAGTCTGCAAGGAATTCACTGTTTATTGATTGGTACTTTTCAGAGAACGATATTTCTTTGGACGCAATGGTTTCTTTTGTAAAATTTCTTATAATTTCGTCTTATAAAACGTAAATTGTAAAATTCTAAAAAGGAAAGAAGAAAGAAAAAGAAAGGATCTAAGAGTCTACGACTGGCATACAAAATGAGCTTAGAAATCGGTTAAGGTGCTTTGACATCAAGGAGTAACTTTTTAATGCCGCTTTTAGGGGATCGATAGTTGTTTGGACGCAATGGTTTCTTATGTAAAATTTCTTATAATTTCTTATCATTTTTTCTTATATAACATCGCAAAATTCTAAAAAGTAAAGAAAGGAAGAAGAAGAAAGGATCTAAGAGTCTACGACTGGCATACAAAATGCGCTTAGAAATCGGTTAAAGTGCCTTGACATCAAGGAGTAAACTTTTTAATGCCGCTTTTCAGAGATCGATATTTCTTTGGACAAAATAGTTGCTTTGGCAAAATTTTTTGAAATGTACTATAGAATGCAAATCGAAAAACTGTAATAATAAAAGAAGAAGAATAGATCTAAAAATCTACGATTGACAACATAGCATAAAAAAAGGAGAATAAAAGACTGTTATTTAGCCTAATATCCCTTCACGTCACATTTTAGTTTATTTCCGCTCTTGGGGTTTGATATTTTTTTGGATGCAAAATTTAGCAAAATTACTTAAAATGAAATAATAGAACGCAAATCAAGAAGTTTTAAAAACAGAATAGGGAAAAAATGGAAAATAGGAAGAATGGTTCTAAAAGTCTATAAATGACAAAAGAAGGCGCATAGAAATATGAAATTGAGCCTAACGTGTTTTGATGTCAAGAAATACACTTTTTAATTTAATGCCATTTCTGTGGCAAAAATTACATAAAACGAAACATACAACGCAAATCGAAGATATTCTTAAAATAATTAAAATGTTTACAAACTAATTGCAAAACTTACCCCCAGTTCAAAATAGTTGGAGACAACCTTTTTGGCGGCTGCATTATTAAAGCACACGGCGACGATTAATGGATAAACCATTGTGTCAAATTCAATTGGCAGCTTAGTCAAGCTTGTAAAGATCACCTGGTATTGCTCCGAAACAAGCAGATCCTGATGTTTGCGATTATTTAAGATGAAAAACCCGATGGTTGCAATCATATCAATTAGGACACGTTGTACTTCGGTTTCCGTCAACAATTGTGGCAAATGTCCCTGATAACATTCAAGTATATAAGCTACCAAATCCAAAAGCTTGGATGACAGTGGGCCCTCAACGGACAGTATATCCTGTGAAAAAAAAAATAAAAATAAAGAAATAAAATACATATAAAACAAATGAGTGGCACTTAATTGGCAGCAACAACAATAAAAGCAACAATAGAAATCACTGGGCAAATGTTTTAATTAAGTCAAGGCAAATAAACCGGGTCCGGGCAGCGCCAACAACAAATACCAACCAAGTGGCACTTGTTTAGCAGGAAGCAGCATACATATAGCAGTCACTATATGTTGTTTTTTTTCGGGTTATTTATATATATTCTATAAGTGTGTGTGTGTGGTACACATTTATTTGCATAACCGACCAGTGCTTAGTACCGGAGCACATAGCGTGTACTGCATGACGGACTGACGTCCAGGAGTCGTCCAGAGTACGCTTTAATTTGTTTACTTTGGCAGGCAGGCTAAACAAGAGACGTACGTACGTACAACAACTAACAGGCTACTTTCAGAGAGATACAGTGCGAGAGAGTGTAAATATTTAGCCAAACAATTGACATGCCTCGCTGAGTAGTACACGAGGCACACAGGATATGAGCGTAGGATTTGTATATGCCGGCATGCTCAAAAATTGACTCGCGTTGCGTACATCTCCGGATGTACCACCAAAAAACAATCAAAAAAGTGAGCTACTGTTTAGTTGGGCGGAGGGTGGGGGTCTGGGAGCTGCAGTTCCTCAATTCGTATTTTCTTTTTTCCTTTGCTTTTGTTTTGTAGGGTGACTACTGACTATTGGTTGAGTTTGGTTGGGTTAAACTTGAAAATTTCATTTTACAAAGTCAATATTTGTCTGGAGATGAAGAAGGCACTTGAAAATTGAGTTGCCGCACGTTCATACGCTCAGATTGTTCTATATATATATATTTAGGCATGCTTACTGAGTAAGGGTATAGACATAACTGTTTGGAAAAAATACTCTTTAAAAGAGCAATTTATTGATTGAAGTACAACAACTATGAGACTGAGTTTGTGTTACCAAAAAGCTGTGCAACCTTTAGCGAGTTCGGAATGCATTTGTATGACATCAGTACAAAAATCAGAAGCTTCAATAATTTAATTGGTTTAGTTGGTGAAACTTGGAATTTGACAAGGAAGAACAGCTCCAATATTTTTCTATATATTATTATTTAAAAGTTTGCTCACACTTTCCTAAGTTTTGAAGAGAAAACGGGATTTTTTTCCAGTTTCTCAGTTTTATTATACAACGGAAAACTTTATGCAAATGAAATTAAAACTTTATAAAATATATTATAGTACAATTTAGCATCTATAAAATACGTCTCTCTTTATTTTCATTCATTGTAATTTGTTTCTTTCCAAAAATTATTTGGCGTAAAAATAACTTTCTCAATTGAAATTTCATCAATTCAAATTTTGGCAAAAGGCTCGGAGTTTGTTTATTGTGCAACTTGATATTCTATTTCATACATTTTTTAATAAAATCGAATATTTCTTTGCAGGACAGAATACTTTAAGCCAATAAATATAAATATAGAACACAAAATTTATAATAATTTCCATAATATTGAAGGACTTGCTACTTATGTATAGAAGCTTTTTCATAATAGAAATTTTTTCATAAAAGACACGGAATCGAGAGTTTCTTGTAAAAGTCCAACAATTTCTGTTGAAACCGCAACTTCAGCATAGTTTGAATTCCGCCATAAGCTGTTCACTTCGTACCGATGTTAAAAGAGCTCTCCATGCTCCGCCCTTAAATCGATGAAAGCATAGTCAAGGGTAATGAATTTTACCATCTCCAAACCAATACGGCATATAAAAAGTTTGAACAGCCTAAATTGTGTAGGAATAAAATACGAATACATTTCAAGAACCCAAGAATATTTTTCTAATATATTTCTGCGGAACTAGTTTTGGCACCACAATTTTTACAGGAATTATATGAGTTTTTTGTTTCGACACTTTACTATAGATATTGCGAAGAGATCGATTAATTTCAATGCATTTCGAAAGAGTATTTGGGACATATTTCATTGTCAGTTTAAAGCCAAACTTTGAAACTCGATTGCTACGGAACGAAAAAAAATGCGCATCAGATGGTATAGATTTATGACTCTATGTTTTATGGTCTCTGAGGTCTCGGTGTACATGCGGATGAACGAACAGACAGATATGGCTCTGTACTTTACATGAGAAAATATAATTTAGAAATTGCTGTAAAATGTATACATTTTTTAAGTTTTTCAGCATTTTCCAATTTTTAGCAAACAAATATTTTAAAGCAAAAGAACAGAATTTATTGTAGAAGTTAATGTTCAAGGCAAATTTTTTAACGGAATTTTTCGAATTACTATAGAGGAGGTATATGATAAATATATTATATTTCCTTTTTATTTCATCTGGAAATTAAAAAATGAGCGTATTCTAAAGTCGACTCTCACAGCTTTCATCCCTTTGACTGGTTCTCATTGCGTTGTTGTCTCACTTGCTGATTAAAACCTAATAAAGTTATTTGCAAATGCCTTGGCAAGTTATTTTGTGAAATAATTTAGAAAAACACGCAACCAAGCAAATAGACAGACATAAGATACACAAGCGCACACACGCACTGATACACAAACACACACAAATACGCACACACACACTCTCATAGATACTAGAGTAAAACAAACACATACAGAGAGTTGTAGAAAATTTTGCGAGCTTATTTTTTGTGGTAATTTAAAACAAATAGACATAAAAGTTGCGCCTTAATCCATGGCTGGCAAAGTTTGCGCAACAAATTAGTTTGTCAAGATTGCTGTATCTGTGTGTGTGTGTATGTGTGTGCGTGAGTATCTGTGAGTCTGTGCATATTATAAGTAGCAGCAGCTATTGCTTCAGCTAGCTTTTGGCAGCTTGAAGACATCTAAATATTGACAGTTCTAAAACAGGAAATGAAATTGTAGACAACTCACTCTACTTACTTCAATATGCTCTTTCATTTGTGTGTGAGTAAATGCGTATAACTGTGTGAGTGTGAGATGAATGTTTGTGAGTACTTATGCGAGTGTATGTGAGTACTTGATAGCAACGCGGTTTTTAGCTGACGCGTAAAATCAAGCATCGCACACAAAGTTTATGCTTAAAATACACCAATTCGTGAGTTCTTAAAATCAGGAAATAATCGATTGACTTTACGTCAATAGAACAATCTTGTAAAATTGTGAATTGGGATAAAATTCGTTGACATATTTTTGCAACCATTTGAGTTTTTTATAAGAAAACAAAGTCTTTGAATATTTTTATTCTTATGTTATTCAGATGGCTCTACAGAAATTGCAATATTGTAACAGACAATTGACAACTGAAATTTCTCGTACAATAAAATATAAACTTTAAAAATCTTACTATATTAGTTTATAACCCGAACCCACACCAATAACAATATTAACACTGAAGATCCGCAAGAGATCTATTTTTGAGCTCACGATCTTAATTACCTAGAAATGTCGATAATCTGTTTAGAAACCGCTTTGAGAGCGAACCTCTGCTCTAAGGTCCACTATACAAGACCAAAGACTGTCTTGCACCAAAATTTGCTTGTTACCGGTAAAAAAAAGCTTAAGTACACAAATCTTTGCATATTTTAACGATTGCAATTGCTCAAAACATTGCTAACTAGCGAAATATTCTATTTTTAGAAGAATGCAATCCTAAATATATCCCAGAATTCAGTTTGAGTAAATTATCGTCTAAATTCTAAAAATTAGTCATAGTCCTTATGAGGCCCTTTTTGAAAATATAAAACTATATAAATAGTTAGTTTATAGTTAGATGTTTACGTATATCTAAGGTAAGATATTGAGACATTGATTTTGTAAAATCGAACAAAACTTTGAAGGAAGGGAAATTACAGCAGATTGTATGATACTAACATTTTGTCAAACTATACATAGTCTCTAAGAAAGGACACAATGCCGTGTTTCGCATTAATAATCTCAAATGTTACAACATCCCAAAAACAAAGATGAATTTACCTTTTACTCTAGGAATTTGAGATATTTGAGACTGGTATTTAGAGAAAGATTTTTTAACTTTGACCACCAATAACTTTAAGAAAGGAATGTGTTTTGATTGTATGATACTCAAAAAATTGATTTATAATTTAGACCGGTTTTGTTTCTCTCAGTGCAGTTGCTTTATTACACGCAACTATTTAGTATTCCAACAAACTATTCTAATAAGAAGACTGACTTTTATCCTTTTTTTATTTTACTATTTAAAAATTGTTGAAGTTCCGCCTTGTTATTCTTTTTTTTCTCATCTATAAATTGCAATTATTCAGCCCGCATAAACCCCTAGTGTGAGCATCGATGGTTGTTCTTATTGCAGATTCTACCTACTAATGCCTTGTTCTCCCGCCTGTTGTGGCCTGCATACATATTTAAAATGGCATCCCAAGCTACTTACAATCAAATCGACGACATGCCAAAGTAAAGTGTCAAAATATTTGCGCACAGGTAGAGCACAAAATGTCAGCGCTGCCAGCGACAACGTCAACGCCAATGGCAGCATCAAAAAAACAACAACAAAAATATAATACAAATGTCACAATGACTGACTTTGAAATACTCTACTTTAAGAGAAAAATTTAGCTTTTGAAAGAAAAGTTTTTGGTTCTTTTAGAAAAAGTCAAACACTTAGGTGGCATTGTGGCCTAGACAATTCCGAAATAAGAATCAGAGGAGTTTGACTTATGACCACTTTTCTCTGTACATAGGATGTTATGATATTTGCAGATTTGAAACCAAACAATTCTTTGGCTTTATAGATCGGTTTTTTTGTTTTAAGTTCGACTTCTTTAGACTTTATTGCCATTATTTACGACATATATAATAATAATAATTATAATAAAATCTTCTGTGAAGAATGAATGTGAAGGTTTATTTTATTATCGAATTTGTTCAAAAGTATTGCGAGTATTCTAAGATTTTCATTTAATTCTTATTTTCTTTAACAAACCCAAACAAAAGAATCAGTATTAATTTGCGTAGAAACCCCAAAAGAGCATTATATCTGATGCTCTGACTACAACTACAACAATCTTTCAAATAGCCTTTAGTTAAGGTGCACAGGAAGTATTTCATTTTGAAAAACTCAAGTGTGACACATTCAAAGTAGATACAACGATCCCTATAATAATTCTGTCAAATTCTATAAATATAATCACATAGGCAGAAAACACTTCATTTTGAACAAAAACAAAGTGTGATGCATTCAAAGTCAATTAGAAAGCACAACTTTTAATTTAGAATCAAACAAAAACAATATTCTCCTCAGCATAAATCAAATTCTAGAACTGAACTCAACCTTCTTTTTAACATAAAATAAGCAATATGAAATCAGTTTTAAAAAGATTATCTTCATTTAAAAAAAAGATGTGCAAAAATTTGAAACGAATTCGAAAGAAGTAATAAACAAAATTACTTTGAGCCAACAATATTAAATATAAAATTAAAATTTATTTAATTTACTACGAAAAAGAACTTGAAATAAATTTAAAACTGTTTATAACTGCAAAACTACTTGAATTATTAAATAAAAATTACTTAGAACGAAAAATATCTTTTAACAGAGCTACCCTAAATGAGGTTAAGATTCTACATCTTGGGATTTTCGGTCCCACAGCCAAAACAAGTGCGAATTTGCTAGTTTCGAGTACGAAATGCTTGATTTTGCTTCTCAGTGTACTAAATAAGCCCTATTATTGAGCTAAGCAATATCAAATATATTAAGAATTATATATGTTCATTTTTTTTCATTATTATATCCTTAATAACAATCTGTTTAGATTAACAATAAGTAATTGCTATAGAGAGGCTTGAGATTACAATGGCCCTTCCCATCGCAAGGAGACTTGATTATTTCGATTAAGTTTTTATAGTTACAGTGTTTTATGATATATAGAAATATACATAAGAATAATTTTATATTAGTATACGAGCTACTTCTGTGCGTGTTTTACGCTTAAAATGTTATGGTTGCAGTGCCTTATTTGCTCTTTAAACTTATTGAACACGGAATATCTTTAGAGATTCTGATCACCCACGCTATATTTGAATACAATATTGTGTACGGAGTATAGTATAGGTACAAGCACGCAGTGGCGAAAACCCTTAGTTTTTGAAAAGTTTTCATTTTCCAAAAAAATAGCCAATGTGTTAACAATTAAGATGTATAAATGTATAACCTTATGTTAAAACTCTTTAGCTTTCATTTTAGTGATTTCAATTCGAGGATAGAGACGCAAAAAAGCCAATTTTGATATGAGAATAAGTATTGTGAACATTATAATTCCCAATACTGTTCCATCTAATGAAAAAAAAACTTTCCTATTATGTCTATTGCATTACATTGCGACAAATCCATGCAACCTCTTGTACCCCACGAGTAAGGGTATTACAACAAGCAGCTTCCACAACAACAACTTCGCCAATGACATTTTGCCACGGCTTACGGTTCAATGGAGCGCTTGCTCCATGTTGTTTGTCATTTGGCGACGTGTGGATCGTACACACACATACACACACATATATGCATGATAAATACATACACAAATGTACACCTCCTATATATGTGTCTAAATGTCAAAAGGAGTCACTCAAATAGACTTAACCTCAACTTCCACTTGCAACATTTGTCATGACATTTGGCAATATGCAAATTTTCAAATATCTCTTCGCTAAACATTTACAAAACTACAATTGAAAAAAGTTTTATTTTTTCTTCTGCAACAAAATTTTAAATCAAAAGTTACACACAAAATCAACTCAAACTTCAACAAACGACTCCCCTCTCTCACACACAACCCTACCCCTTGACTTCACGAGATATTGTAGTTGTTGTTGTTTTTGTTTTTCAATTTTGCAACGATTTCACGTTTGAGAAACTTTACGAGTGCAAAGCAAAGAAGTCAAGGCAATGAAATTTTCACTGGGCACACGCTTCGTTTGTCGCGAACTCGACGCATTTCTAGAAAATCTATGGCATGGGGTAGCCATTTCTGGGCAGCAAACAGGACAGGGAATTGAAAACTGCTTTGCCAACTTTTTGATTTGTTTAAACGTTGCCTGTCAATAGACTTAACCAGTAAGAATTGGTAACTTCGTCCAAGTCGAAACTTTTAATGCCCTTTCGCAGAGACCAAATCAATGTTTATTAGCGGCGCGGCGCTTTTTATAGCGCAATTCGGAAAACTAATTTTAAATAAATTCTGAGTAAATAATAATATATAAAGTTAAAGATCAGTGAGTGTTTTCGTACAAAGTTTGAACAATCACGGTATAATTATATCGTCACATAAGACGGACAAGTCGCTATGCGAATAATTTTCATATATAGAAAAAAAGAAAATAAACCAATAAAAGCCAAAATACCCTGACTTGTATTAGGTAAACAGAATAATTTACTTCGTTTTAAAAGCATAGCTCTATCTGCAAAGAAAGTTCTATATTGGGAACGATTACTTATTGCATTGGAAAGGTTGAATATCTGTTGAAAAAATCGATATGCATCTTCGAGAATTTAATAAGAAATAAATTCGTGGTGGTAATCGTAACAAAAATAATAATCAGGATTAAAAAAAAAAATCAAATACCAATAAAAGCCAAAAAACCCAAACTTATATTGGATGTACAAATTAATTCAGTTCGATTTAAAAAGATACCTCTAACTTCAAAGCGTGTTCCACATTGGAACTGATTACTATTTCATTAAAAAGGATTGGATCCGTCGATAATAATCAATGTGCTTCAGCATATGTGTCTAACAATATATTATTTTTTAACTCTGAAAATTTTCGAAAGTTCAGATATGTATTAGCTCCTATATCTAAGCGACTCAAAGAGCAAGTTTTCACAAATAAATTGTAATTCAATGGAATGCAAGTAAATTTCAGTTTCCCTATATCGGATATGTAGTATATGATACAGCTACCTAAGAGTTCTTGACTTTACCTCAAAATAAGGAATTTATGAGTATTTGTTCATAAGAATATCGTTAACAAGTTCACAAACCCAAAGCACTATAATAAATTTAATCAAAATCGTGTTTGCAATCGGTACAAAAACCTAAATATTTTTCAAAATCTGTTCTATTTCGATTGTTCTTTAAAATATTATGACTTTGTTTAGTACTTCAATGGATTTTTTAGAGTTTTCAAATGCTGTTCCCGATTAACTTTGCCGCATAACACAATTTGTTTTAATGCGTCTGTTTTCAATCCTATGCAGCTAAAATAAGTTTAAAAATATTTCAACTTGTAATAATTTATATCAAGAATTGAGTTCTTAAAAGCTTTTTAGTGTTTTCAATATTATTTTAGAGTTTTCAAACACGCAATTGGATTGAATTGAGGAATCTTCTTTGATCGATAAATCATGCAGAAAGTGATTTTGATGCTACGCATAATACTTTGAATCTGGCCAACTATTGAAGTCAATATGTAACGTAATTTATGCCATTGCTTTTAATGAGAGAAATCGTTGAGAAATTGAATCTTTAAACTCACCTGAAATGCGCCCAAATCCAGATTGGCCAACGAGACATAAACTTGGAAAACCTGAGCCAACAAAGAAACCGTACGTCTTGGCAAACAATTATCTGCAAGGCGCAAAACAACAATAACAACGGATATTGCTTAGTATCATAAAAAACAACAACTTGCTTAAAAATCAAAACTAATTTCCGCCTCAAGATTGAGCTCACGTTGAGCAGCGGCGTGCTGCTAAGTGCACACAAATGCAATTAGCACCTGGCACAGCGAAGCAGCCGTAGCCGTAGCTACTCTTTGTGGGCACGGGAAATGAGTTTTGGTCAAATACTTACTTATGGGCCCTACGCAGTTCTTGAGCATGGTCAGTGTGCCGAACATCTCGGTGGACTTGACTGCAGCCAGCAAACGTGTGGGATCACCAGTAGCTGCCAGAAAGGAAATAACAATTATATAGATACAAATAATGTATCTAAAAGATACATAACAACAAAAAAAAAGGGTGCACGCTTCGTTGATGCAGCTGACAAAGGTGTGACTTTTGTATCGTTTTTCGTAACTCACCGGGCTGGCAAAGATCAATGAAACGCGCCAGGAAGCCCAATATGGTTAGCAGGTTCAGCAAGGCAGTCTGATCAGATTCCACGGACCCGCGTATTTTAGTGCAACGGCGTGCGAGCATGTCAATGAGTCCAGTAATAACCGCGTAACTGCAATGAGAGGAAATCAAGAGAAATGTTTAAGTCAGCGCTTGAATGTATGCTAGGTTTAAGGAATATTTGACGTCGAAAATTTCGAGAGTTTATAATTAATCGGTATTAAGATACTTTTATTCTTTATTGCGAGCGTTACGGGTTTTTCAGCCACATCAAGCCTTTTAGAAGCTTTATTTGATATGAAGCCTGAATATATCATGAACAAAGTCATAATTTATATATAATAAATCAATTTTCAGCATTCGTTGAGTTATTGCATTTAAACGATTTTATTTCCATAATCTAATTTTCTGCAAGGATTTCAATACTAAAACTTTATTAGTATCGTCGCCTACGATCATACAGGCGTTGTTGAGTTCTATAAAACCAACTAGGAACATTTTTTAGAATAAATATCTGTAGGAATCTTTAAGTTAATTGGCCAATTATAGCCTTAATTACAAAACCGATACTTTGCGGCTATTCTATATACTCATAAACATAAATTGTTCCGGCCTATACCTTAAGGCACAAAGAGTACATTAAGTTTGTCAAAGCCAAAAGTGTATGTAACACCCTAACATTCAGAAGTTGTGTTTGGAGAACACCCAAAGTATCCAATAAACTAAAATCAGGGTGATAGAACCATGTGCGGCTGTCCTTTTATATGAACTCGTGTCTTCTCGGATACTCATGGTCTTGTTGTGCAAAAAAAAAAAACATTGTTTTGCATATCTTTAATAACTTTTGCAGTCATGTCTCTTTCTCTGTTCTCAAATTCAGCAAACAAATTCGATCGGTGGGCTGCAATAATGCAAATTGATTGAAAATCACTTTTTGCATAAATGTTGTCCGTTTTAAGTATATTTATAGAAATAACTTAACCAATAAAAACAATAAGAAGTACTGAACTGATTGAATTGTAGAAAAGTAGAACAGAAGTATGCCAAAGTCATAATTTTGACGTATGCTATCTCTGTTTTCCATTTTTGCTAATTCTTCAAGTTTGTAGTAGCAGAAAATGCTCTTGGTAGCTTTTATCTACAAGTATATCCAAAAATTAATAAACTATATAAGTCCTGAATATTTTTAGACTTTAAGGTAAATTGTTAGAAACGAAAAACAATTTGATTAAAACTCTAAGAAGTTTTACATGGGTTTTAAGCATATCATGACCATATTTGTTACTCTTAAGTTCTTTAGTGTTTTAAGATACTACTACAATATGCAGGAAATCGCTCCAAAATTGTTTTTTTGCACAAAATTATTTGCATACCATTTTATTTTCACTATATCTGTGACAACGTTTTTTAGTTTACTCCAAGTATTTTTAGTGGTCCAAGCGCTCCGTTAAATTTTATAAAAGCCGTTTGACTCTATCAGCCTACAGCAAACCTAAGACAACTTTCAAAGAATATGGCCAATCGGGTTCAAAATAGTTTTAGCAAAAAATCCCGTTTTTTTTCTTAGAGATAAATCATAAGCATAATATTTAATCGAAAGAAAATCTCTTTATTATACTTGGGATTTCTGCCCAAGTGCCCGCATTTCAGCAATTAAAAGTACTTGTAGCCAAGAATATAAACATATTTTCATTGGCTACACTTTTAAAATGCAAATTCTTATATTTCTTCGCGGAATTTGCTTTTACTTTTTATGCAAATGAAGGACACGTGCCTTGCATTAAAAGCTCGAATGCAAAATAATACAAAAAGAATTGTTTTGGAGGGGTAAAAATTGTAAAATAAAAGAAACGATTAGCTGCACATAAAATGCTGCTAAATGTTTGTAAGCAAATAACGCTTAGCCAGCAAGACCAATGCTTGAGCCAAACATTATAAACAAATCCACGAGAATTTGGAAAAACATTTAAAATGTGACATTGCATATGTTGAGCAGATCAACAACGACGGTCTGGGCATAAAGTCTGGTCACACTTTTGTTATTATTCCTGCAGCTGTTGTGGTTGTTGTTGATGTCGCTTTCGCTGTGCAAATAAATATGCAGACTTGGCCAAGAGGCACGCCCTTTGGGCATGTTATGGTTTCAATTAAGGCTCGTTGATTATCAAACACTAAAAATATCAAATCAAACACAAATTTTTGGAAGGCAAGCAAAAACATTTTACCGTGATTTATCATAATAAATGAATGACAGACAAATCATCATCAATTACGACGAGTATGTGTGGTCACACACACACACACTGGCACGAATGCAGAGCCTTAGATTTGTAGTGTGTGTACAATATAAATGAATGCCATACAAATTTTTACTATTTAAGTGTGATTTTTTTTTGGGGGTGTGGTAGGTGCAGGAAAACTTTACCCTCCAAACGGGGTAAATAAACGCTTTTGCAGGACATGCCAATGAGCAAGCAACTTGTGCATTAACGAAGCAATGTTGGAAACTATATAATATGAGTGATTGATACGCCCGCCATGACAATGTACGAAAACGAAATAATAATGAACAGCAATTCTGGCCAACCCCCCATACGAAAACTGTAGGAGTCCTTCACTTGGACGCTGCCATGCCCATACAACAAAAAAAAAAAAAAAGCTGAGCATAAGCAAACATATATAGCCGAAAAAACCATTTTGACCCCTTTTGACGCTTGACTACGGTGGGTGGTGGGATGGTGTGTAGCTCAAATAAAAGCGTCCATTACTCAAACTCACCCACACACATACCAACGCTCAGCTACAACGAGAGACAAACAAAGCTCATACGTGCCATATATCAAGCGCTATGTCCAACTGTTTGAATGCTCTTTGGATCCTGCCTGTGACTGGACCCACAATCCGGCCACTGGCTGCCATTGTCAACTGTAAACATACTTGAGCTTCCTATTTTGCTATTTGTATTTCGTTGCTGACACTTAACACACACACACACACACACGCCAACACACAGACAAACACACTCGAATACAAATACACAGATACTCAGCCACACACACACACACACACACGTGTGCATTTGTATGATGTGCCTTTTGCACACTCGGTTTGTTTGGTTGGTCAGCGCCAAAAAGTACTCGGCAAACTCATCAGCACCACAAAAATATCCTTAATAATTTTCTTAAACCAACAACAACTGAGAGCAGGGCAGACCATGACACAAGCAACGAAATGCACTGAAAGAAAAAGTTGCATAAAGTAGAAGCGTAAAATGTATGCAAGTCCATGGTATCGAAGATTTATGTCTAGAACTCGTAGGGTATAAGACCTAGAGTCATCAGGCTTTCGGTTCAGAGTATAAGAGGCGTATCAGACCCCAAATACTTTCCTCTGTATAAACACCTAGAACTAAGAGTCTATGAAAGCTAGAGTCATTACGCTGTCAGTCAAACTATAAGAGACGTATGAGAACCCAAGTCTTTTATACTTAAACTTCTGATAGTAATTAAAACAAAAGCACCTAAAACTCTGAGACTACAAGAGCTGGAATGATAAGACTCCCAGTCAGACTATAAGTGGCATGTCAGATTTCATAACTTTTACACCAAAGCTTCAGGTAGTGATTAAGACTAGTGTGTCTATCCTTCGTCTGTGTGAACACCTAGAACTAGGAGACTACTAGAGACAGCTAGAGTCATCAGACTATCAGTTATACTATAAAAGACGTATCATAACCCCAAAGTCTTTTATACCAAAAGTTCTGATAGTTTGAACACTTAGAACACGCAGACTATAAAAACTACAACCATCAGACTCATAATCAGACTCATAATCAGACTATGAGAATTTCATCTCTGTATCATCTGCATCACCTAGAGCTAGGAGACTATAACAGCCTTAGAGGCTTTTTTGGTTGCTTTACCGAGCTTCAATCTTGTCAGAAATGAACAATTCGGAAAAATACTAAGCAATTTATAAATAAAAATGTACAAATTTCATCGCTCCTTATCTATAAACTGCTACTATTTTTGAATTCACATAATGAAGTCAGATAGAAACATCTTAATTTGCAACATAAGATTTTCTATATTGCGACCTTTGAGAATTTCCTCTCAGCTCCCACGCCTCACAGTCGACAAACTCCGGTTCCACTAAGGATCACTCTGATCTATGTGAGGTCTCCTCCTTTGGGGGCCTGCCGGCCTAACCTATTTAAGTGAACTTTTTTATCCAACTTGAAAAAGATTTTCAAAGCAATTCAAAACCAGTAAGTTTTGTATCTTGATACATAAACCAGGAATTTATAAGCAAAATTAGCAAGCAGGCAGAATCTAGTTTTTTGATAAGTCTAATTCTTAATTTCTCTTTAAATATCCATAGAGTTATCTTTATCAATAGTTGTTCAAAAAGAAAAGGGATCTATTGTACAAATTACAGCCCTATATGAACGAGGGCATTCTATATTTATAAAGATTTACTAAGACAAATACCGTTTTTTTTCTAGCTGTTGGACTGGAACCAACGATCTTCGGGTTAACAGGTGAGTAATCTACCAATTCTTTATTTGGGTGATGGCAAGGAATATTATTAGATTTTTCAATTTTGAGAAAAAAAAAACTGTGATATTTCTATTAAAATGAGATGCGTATAAGATTGAAAACTGTTTAACATTTAAAATTTCAAAAACAGGAGCCATCAATGCAAAGGCAATATAGTTATGTTATATCTGCTAATTCAATTATTTAACGCAATTCAGTTATATTTTTTCTAAAACCAAATTCACGATGTATAGCTCTACACTTTTTAAATTAAGTTCCTCATATTTGTATTTGGAGCTTACTCTATATCTTTTTGATTAAACATTTCCTAGCTGACTTGGGGTCTAGATGTCCAAAGCCAATATGCTTGCCGAGGTTTAGCTTTAGTTTGCTTATGGTTAAAATGTTTTTCTAAGTTTAGTGCACATTTTTTTATATTCTGATCAAAAATACCCAACCTCAACTTCTTACAAGTAGTTTTTTTAAAAAAATAAAGGAAAAGAATTCTAGGAAACGCCTTTTAAACTTTAAAGCCAACTTAAGAGCCAAAATTAAGAGCATTAGAATCCTAGTGTAAGCTGACAATCACTGAATTTCATTAGTCTAAAATCGATTCCGGAATTACGCGAAGCACTATCCGCATTTTGCTGCAAGAGTATTACAAATTTATGATTTATCAATTTAGCAAAACACAGACTCCATGCCTTCAAAGACTGAATGCATTTTCAAATATTTATTTAAACAAATACTTTTATTTGTTGCCCTTCCAAGCATTCCCCACTTTTCTCTCAGTGGACAAACGTCTAACAGGATGCTTTTACCCAGTCAACAGTCACTCGAGCACGCAAAGCCATACCCAAACGACTTTGCCGCCAACTACCACAACTGGCCAGCCTGCTGTCATCGTTTGTCATGTGTTCAAGTCCACAATCCAACTACTACTACTCATATTATACCCAATGCCCGGTCCGGTCTGGTCCCCGTTTCAGGCATCCCACATCCTGCTGTTCATTCTCTTGCTTGCTTGTGTTGTCATCAACGCTTGTGCAAAGTATTTAGTTCGCCGGGCGCATCAATCCAAACACAAAATGGCCACACAAAGTATCGGATGTGGCTGAGGTTTTCTGCCCCTGCACTCCAAAATAACCCCCCCAGAAACTTGTCTCTTTCCTCTCTCTCTTGGCACATAATCGTCACTGCCGTAAAATAAACACAACAGCGTTAAGGACCAAGGGACAGACGCAGGCGGCAGTGACTGCTCGAAAAGTGTCGGCAAAAAATAAAAATAAAACATATAACAACTTGATGATGATGATGAGGATGTTGATGATGAAGTTGTTGTTTTTGTTGATAATAATGTTGATGACGCCAGCTGAAGGCAACTGCCGCTGCTCGATGTTGTCCTGTGAAAAGGCATTTGTGCAAAGCTCTAAATAAAATAAAAATAGTGGCAAAAGGACGTGCTGCAACAACAACAAAAATTAACATCCTTGTTAGTTGTAAAAACACGTTCGCTAAATACGCGAAAGCAACCCCCGGCCAAAAAAAAAATGAAATCGTCATCACATCATCACTTGCCAAAGGACTCTGGCGCTCATCTGCAAGTCCTTGCATTTTGTTGACACGAGTTTGTGTGTGCAGAGTGCGGGGTGTGCGAACAGGCGCAAATATTTTAACAAGTGTCAAATGCACACGCTACTTAAGTTTTTTTTTTTTTTTGTCCTTATAGTATATCCCTTTTTGTCCTTTTTTGCTACTATTTGGACTTCACGTGTGCAACTTCACAGCTTTAATTGGTTAATAAACAAAATAGTCAAGAAAAACAACAAAAACAGAAACAGAAACTATAGGCAAATAGCCACGGTAACAATATAGATATAAGAGTAACTAAGGCTCCTTTGAAGCATCCTTGGATGTTGGATAATATGGCCCATGATGCTTCTGGCCCACTTTCGGGCAGGAAAAGTACTGCATTCGACAGCTCGTACCTGTTGTACTAGAAAACCAAAACCAGTAGAAGTGGGAGTAGGGTTTTTTTAAACAAACAAAATACATACCAAATTAGAATTTGTAAATATTATATTACGGACTTTTTCTTGTCATAAATAACAATTTAAGAAACAATATAATAAACCACAAACCTATTTTAGGTTCCGTCTACGGCACTCAAATAGGACTTTTTGTCAACCGAAATTTATTTCAAATTTCGAGCTGCTAAATATTTTGAACTTCCCTGCCGAACTTTGGACTCACAGAGTCAATATTGCCTTGTGACTTTATTGAAACTGCCTCGAAAATACCCATATCCAAAAAATCCTGAGCATTCCCTCAAAATTATCTCATTTTTCCAATGCTTACAAATCTGAATATTTTTTCTGCGTGCTCTGATTAGATAAAATGTTAACTTGTTAAGACGCTTGATGTAATTGTTCAATTAAAAATTAAATGCATCGCTATCTGGCGACAAAAACAGATTACCTATTATTTCGACGATCTCAGATCACCTAGCGAACACATCTAGCTTCTGATATAAAAATAGTGCAAAAAAAACAGCAATAAATTCCAATTTAATCATTACTTTTATTTTGGTAAAGCCTCTCAATGTTGTAAATACCTTAACTTCAGAAACAATATTATTTTTATTTCGGAAGAGATTTGATAAATTTAAAAATTCTGTAAATCTAAATACATTTTCAAAGTTCACTGCCCGTCAGAATTAAAAATATACCTTTAAAGATCATTTTCTTATTTATTATTTGAAACTCTTCAAATAAAATTGCTTAGTTTAGAAAAATAAATAAAAATTTTTATTTATTTAAGCTAATATATATTAATAAAAAAACATAAGGTTATTCGGGGCCGTCGGTAGGTTTGTGATACCGTAGTCCAATTTAAAAAACTATATTAGAGGTGATTCAAAAACTTTGTCTTTCAGGTTCTCATATAGAAAAAGTCACCATTTCTCTCTTATTTGTAAGAAAAAAAAACTATGGCTAGCGACACATTTTTCCCCCATCTTTGCAAAGCTTCTGAATTCCTCGTCGAAAAACAAGTTAATTTTAGATGCGATCCACGAATCGAACCAATTTTAGGAATCCCTTACAAGAACAAGATTGATGTTCGACTAGCTCATGCGTTTCCAATTGGGAAAACTAGAAATCGGAAGAAAGTTCCTGTTGCGAACTTTATCACTTGATCGGGAAGGCCCACATCATATTCGCAATTTCTGAACATTTGAAACTAGTCCTTCACGTTCTTTCTTGTATAGAACGTGCTTCAAAAGTTTATAAAATTATTTTTTTCAAATATAATTCAATACAATGTTCGATTAGCTTTCGTATCGAAGGATGACTACTTGAACGATCTAAAATCAGAAAGAAATACCTAGTGGAAGAGCACTTATCTTCCATTGGAATAACCTACTAGCAGGGACGCTTGGTGAAAACCAGTGCGATCGACTGCAAGCCGATAACATGTTGAAATGGCTAAAGTCACAAAAAGTAAAGAAAAGCAAAGATATACACATACTGCCAATTATTCTTGATAAGCTTGAATTACGAAGATTGGCTACGTAACTTTGTCGGTTGCATTTTTACCGATTTGGAAGCTGCCAACACCTAAAGGTTGCTTTACTTTATGTGTTCGAAATATTATTTAGAAATATTAAACAGTTTAAGAACGATGATGACCGCTCTACTCTGCGCTTTAATTCGCTTTAGATAGGAAACTCGGAATATATTTTTAAAGAAAAATATCCGATCATTACCTGTATTTTCCATTTCATAAAAAAAAATTAATATTTCAAAATCGCTTTTATCAGTAATAGTCCGAGCATTTCTCAAGTTAAATTCAATTTTTAAATGATATATTACTTCATTTTGAGATTACTTATAAGTCAGGATTTTGTAAAACCGTATAAGATTATGCCTGAAAATACTTTAATTTAAGAATAAAAAAATCACTCTTGGTCGCATAACGATATACATATTCTAATATGTGGTGGTATACGTATTCACTATTCACATAACTCCCTCTAGCTAACAAGGATACGCTCAAATAGTACGAAAAAAAAAGGCGCAAACTTTGTGTCACAATTCCTTGGCCTAGCGTGTAATTTGGCCATTTGTGTGCATTGATTTCGGCACTTAAGGCACATAATCAGCATCAGCATCAGCGGATTTGTGTACAACATATACACACACACACACATATATGTATATATTTAAGTACAACAAGGACATGACACAGAGTATTTGGTATTTGCTCGACTGCACAACAATGACAGTTGGTAGCCCCGGGGCCCGGCCCAGTTCTGCCCAGCAGATCCCTCAACAACAAGAGATTCGAACTGGCGCAAAGTCGCTATGGCCAGTGTCGGAGGTAGTACTTGCAATGGCATGCAATGGGTCGGGCTTGTTTCGCATAAGTAGGATTAAAATCAAAACAGATTTGCGTTGACAATGACAACTACAACGACGATAACAGGCGGCAGCGGCAGACGCAGTCGAGCAGACACAATACCGGGCAGACAATGAACAACAGCCAGGACATGTTAATGTTGTGCCTCAAACACGAAACACATAGGTTAAACAGCAACTACACTACACTACACTACGCTACAAACATATATCCCCAGTCGGAGGCAGACTTCTGGTTGATATGTGAAACAAAACACCTTGCCGCAACAAGCGTCGACGATGACATTTGTAGTTGCAGCAGCATCCCTGCCAGCGGCGTATTGAGGGATGCAGCTACAACATGCGAGGTGGAGGTGGAGGTGGAGGCGGCTGCATTTAAATCGTTTTTAAATGATACATCCGACAACAGACGGCATTGAATTACCCCGTTTCTGCGACAACCCGAGGCACTTAACAAGTGCAATCGGCCAGCAGAAAAGTAGTTGAAATACTGTAGCTCATTTTTGAGCATATGTTCGGCGTTTAAAACAAAATGGCTGACCAGAGAGACATTTTTACACAAAGCTGGTCCTTTTGGGTCGAGAAAATTAACTATTGTTGGTGGTTTTTTTTTAAATCCCTTAGACCAAGCTGTCGTTGCTTTGAGGACTAATTAGTTTTAAAATAACTCTTACAAAGTTTCTTAAAAAAAAATTTAATTCGAACTATGAGCTATAAAGCAATTTTTATTTTTCTTAGCCAATAAATTAGATTGAATCCCATAACCGTTCTGAGTTGCAGAGAACCAAGGTCAATCGGCAGTTTTTAAAATACCTTTTCATTTATATTTTGTGTATTTTTACACTTTTTAAAAATTACTCTGCAGCAATCTGTTGAATTATGAATTGATAGACGTTCATGCTCTCCGCATACGGTTTTAACTATTTAACAGACTTTGACAAGCTACACTTTTCTTTGCCCTCCAACTCTTATAATAGCAAAGTATGCAAAATATTATCAAGACAAGAAAAATTTTATGGCTGCATTGAAATTATTTCAATGTCAAGAATTTTTGTCATTTCGAAATATTTGGCATATTTGTACATCGGAAAACATACAATTTTGATAAAATGATTTCTGCATTCATTCCGTAGAAACTGCTTTGATTAATTAGTTATACTTTTTTTTACAAAATGCGATTGAAAATTTTCTTATATTATTGCAAGTAAAAATTTGTCTCTTTAAGCTTGCTTAAAAGTTATAGACCGATTTCTTAAGTATTACTCTTTTATATGATTGCAATTAAAAATTTGTTGTGTGGCTTTGATTTCTTAAACAATTTAAACCACTTTTAGAAAGAGTTTTAATAGGCAATCTTTTTATGTAATTTCACTTAAAAACGAACGAGCAAGTGCGGAATTGAAAGATAGCACTGAGGAGATCGGCCCTTGGTTTAGTTTGAAAACAATTGCGGTGCAATAATGAAAGCGTGGTAGATCCTAACACCATTATGTGTAGATGATTATTTTTACAAGGTTACGCACCTATATTTAATTAAGAATAACTAAGGACTAAATTGACATTTAGGAAATGTTTTTCTTATAGTAATATTTATCAATATTTATATTTTTAACAGGTTTAGCACTTCTCTTCTTATAAACACTTGCCTTCGATTTTTGTAACCTTAATCTACCATTCAACTCTTTTTATATAGAGATATAGGTTTGTGTAAGTCGGATATATGAAGGCGTGGCAGATGCAATTGGCTTTATGACAAGATTTTTAATTTAAATTCGAGCAGCGTTAGGTTTAGTAAAGTTTTAATTTGAAGTCTTTTAAAGGGACGATGATTGTTTATATAATAAATAAAATGTCCAAAAAAAATCCTTAAAAATTCTATATAAACAATTATCTTAAACAAAACACATTGTTAAAACTAACATTACGTTTTCTATTCAATGACGAATCCAGGAGAATGGCATCAGAATAAGGAGTTTGAACCCATCGTTGAATGCCGTTTTTGCAGTAGTAACATTGAAGGGTTATGATCGGAAAAGATAAACAGTAGCTATGCGCTATTATCCCTACAATTAACATCAAGAGTTCAAGACCTATAAGTTTTTTCCAATAATATCACAGACTACTGGGATTTATCCTAGTTCTACGGCTTTCCTCTTTAAAATTATTGATTACTACTTTCAGTGCTTAAAATTAAACTTGATTCCGTATATAAAAAATAGTTTGTGTAGGTATTTATATTTATTTATTTGAAAACCCTATAATACAAATTTTCCTAAACAGTATTTATGGAATTTTAGAAAACATAATAAATTGCAATTGAACAATTTTTAAGATTAAAATTAAGTTGGCTGCTCAATAACTACGAATCCAAAGAAATAAATCGGTAGTAAATTTAAGATCTAAACAATTTTTAAAGCTAAAATTAAGTGCGCTGTTCAGTAACTACAAATCCAAGGAAATATATCAGAAGTAAATTTAAGATCTAAAGGTAAGTCGAAGTATATGTTATGTGTTCATACCTATAATTATGACGAATAATAAGAAAATATATTTAAATCAAAATACCAATTATTTAAGGCTTA
The DNA here is from genome assembly GCA_035046065.1 of Chymomyza procnemis. NCBI lineage: Eukaryota > Metazoa > Arthropoda > Insecta > Diptera > Drosophilidae > Chymomyza > Chymomyza procnemis. Next base: position 13,678,489 of record JAWNOJ010000024.1, read on the forward strand.
AAACTCATTTTAGCAGTACTTGCCAAAACTACTTAGCCTTTTTAAATTATAGTCGCGTATAGACTATAATATAAATCTCAACAAAACTCAAACTCTTACCCAAGATACGATTAGCATATGAAGCATTCTGTGAACCCTCCCATAATTACAATTGTTACTTTTATGCAGTGACCCACGACTAATCTGCTACTGTTTAAATCCCTTGCATTTTCATCAAGTTCTTAAAAAATCATTAACAATCCGCACAAAAGTCAACAATCCCAGAAGAGATTTTCAGCTGCAGTAATATTCAGACATTCAGTAGAGGGAACTGCGGTTGCCTAAAACAACACCAAGATGGTAACAAAAGAAATCCTGCGTCTGGCACGCAAAGGTGTTAATGAAAAATAAACGTAGTGTGCAACTGCAAAATCACAGAATATTCAAAAAGGGTGTTCACGACAAATGCCACAGTGCAGACATGCACGCGTCGTCGTTCACATTTGCAAGTCGGAAATTGTTTTTAAGGGCATATCAAGTTTATTAAAATGCAATTTGAAATGTTTCTCTGGTTGTCAACACTTGATTAAGAGCGAAACATTGTACAGACGCGACTGTCAGACATTGGCAACTGCGACATGAAACATGCGACAGGCGCAGCATAATGAAGGGTAACCAAAGCAAGGCGCAGGCGCAGCCCCTAACAGATCTCGCTGACTGCCCTTTTTGGTTTTGTATTTTTCTTTTTTTTTTCGGTATCATGTCAAAACAATGCAACTTGAGTCGAATTTTTAGTTTTAGGGTAGTACCGTAGCTATATGGCAGGGCGCATGCACAGATTGCCCACAAATGCCCAAATACCAATGTATAAATCAACCCCTCGGGCTATGGGGCGCGGCAAATGCAATTTGAATAGGGAAGGTACAGATACATATATCTCGTTGTATATTTTATAGCATGTAATTGAAAGTGAAAGGCAAATGTAGGGCTAGTGTAAAGGACAACTTTCATGCTTGATGCTGCACACCTGGTCTCCGGTTTGCCGTTAGCTGTGTGGCTGTTACCTTGGACAAAAAAAATTTATATATAAAAAAAATGTATATATATATATTATATAAAGCTGATAGAAAAGCTAGCCTAGGTGCGCTAAGATATAAATATTATATGACCTTTATAACCGTTGCCAACAACCAAAAAGGGAATCCAATATTACCTCTTAAACAGCAGTAAACTGATGGAAATATCTTAGTTGATCTGATCTGATCTTAGTTGGAATGGCCCTTTTTAAATTTCAAGATAGCAGTTTCGTGCTTTGAAAGTGCATAACCTCTAACGAGCAAATTCATGCTGTTTTCGCCTGAGTTCGAAGGAATTAGATGGAGGTGGATCGAGCTTAATATAATGTTGGCGCTGATGTTACATCTAAATGATATATACTTATATATTAAAGCTTGAAAACTTTTAAAAACTTTTAAAAAATTTGGGATCATTTCTAAAATCACCAGAAAGAGTAGAGACGTTAAAAATGAATAATAATTATGAGTAAATCATTAAAAAGTTGGGATTTATTGCGTATTCATGGATTGATAACAGTAGTATAGGAGAAATGGTTCAAAAGGTTGGAGTTAGTGTGGCTTCAATAATTGTTAATAATAGTATAGAAAACAGACTGCTTCACAGCTTAACTTGCTTTTGAGACTAGCTTAACTGACTGGATTACGTTCAATAAACCTTCGCGTTCCACAGTTTATCTAAAAAAAACATCATGTACCTAGAATTCAAGATGCTCATGTTGCTAAAAGTGACTGAAAGTTCTCAAATAATGCAATACAAACTAGAAGAATTCGATGAACATAATTTGGATAGTTTGATAAATCTTATTCTAATCTTATTTTTCAACGCCTTTGGAGCGACGACATCATAGTCAAGGAAGAAAACAAAATTAAGAACAATCCTTATTATTAATTTATTTTCTAAGAAATTTCTTGGATCGTAACAATTAAAAAACAGGTTTAAGTTTAATGCCGACAAACAAGATTCAGATGACCCAAAGAATTTGATATATGTATTTTATAGACAAAACGTAGCTCTTTTCTACAATAGACTTTTTTAAGCCAAAAAAATCATACTTAAAATTTCTCTTAATACGAACAAACTGCATGAAGATAACATATCAACAGTTGACCCAGTTGAAAACTATAAGGTGCCTTTGACCAAACTGCTCTTTACTTTAGCAAAAAACAAATCTTCGAAAGTTACCTTACTTTTCTTCAATCATTACGAATAGATTATAGAGCCATTGAACAGTAGTACGCTATTTAGATTAACTACTTCATTCTCCGAAGCATATTTATTCTTTGAGAATTTTGCTAGAAACTGATATATGAAATTTTAGCTTTCTCGATTTTCGAGAGCCAATTCGTCAAGTTTGAGAAGTCGTCTCCCAAATCGCTTTTTGGTTTCGCGTATGCTACTACAGAGATATTGGTATGCCTACTCAATGCACATAACTAGTCATCTTTTAGGGTCTCTTATGTTAGGTGAAGACTACAGCAGTACATGATACTGGAACACGATAACTTTATACTATATATTCCTATTGGTATTGACCGAACACCATCCGACTTATTACAATAAATATTGTAATTTGAATTTTTAACCCAATAAATGTTTAGCTAAGTAAATTCCAAATAGTAAAAGCCTTTCTATTAAAGCTTCCAAATGCGAAGTAGAACTACAAAGGCCGTGAACAAATTGTTTAAGCTCTTTAAAAAGCCAAAAGATAGTCTGAGGCAAGATTCCAGTTTGATAGACTTTTCAAACTGTACCCACGCTTTAACCAAACTATTCCAGTTACATTTTTAAACAGCCTATTCAAAATTCCCTTCAAACTTAAAATACACCCACCCACCTTTCCCAATCCATAGAGTGTAAACATATAAAAAAAAAGTAAAAACTTTGGCCATGTTAATGCATTAGCGAAGTGTAAAATAATTTAGCACTGAACATTGCAGCTATGCGACTTCCCTTTATGGCCATAAAGTTACAGTCAAAACAGCAGCCAAAAGATGCCACCTGATACAGATACAAACGTCCACACACACACACCGGTACACACACATACACACAGATACACACATTGTGCACATAGATACACATTTAATGGGCAGTTTGTTGCGCAGTGTAGCAAAAATGTTAGCATGTGCATTTAAGTGCGCGCGCGCTTACAACATTATCAGTAAGACAACAACAATACCCTACAACCAACAACAACCATGGACATAAACAACAGCAACAACAACAATTATAGCAACATGAAGCGTGTCAACATCGTTATCATTAACAGCAACATGAACATCATCATTTTATCATCATAATTATCAGCGTTATTAGTGCGTGGCCATGGGGAGTTATAGAGCTATATACTCCATTCCACACCCACACCCAGCCACACAAATTGACTTCCTCATACCATGCTTCTCGTGAAGCGTACATATATCCTACACTATTCTATAGCTTTAGTGTCACGTAGCCTTTGGGCAAATCCTTTGAAAAAGTGCCCAAGCTAATGTCACATATTTCCCATATCTAAATCTACTAAGACAATTCGTCATGCTTGGCTTGAGAAAGCATACCAACACCATCTACCATGTACTTATCTATACCTAAGACCATATAACATATACAACTATCTATCTCGTTTTCGCCATATCTCCTTTATTTTTTTTCTATGTAAGATCTCTCAATCCGCCTAATGGAAATGGCGCTGGGAATGCCAACTTAATAACAATAAACGCCTCTTCTTGTGCATTTCAATTGGCTCAACGCACTGAATATGTTTGGTATTTGTTGGTACAGTGGTAACTCGTGAAAGTGTACAGCAGCACATAGTAGCAGCCAATTCTATAAATTTTGAAGAGTTGTTTTTTTTTATAGTTTTCAAAAACTAGTTTTAACATTTAAATAAGTTTCAGATAAACTTAATATGCTGCGATTTCACAAAAGGTTAACGTTAAAGCCGATCTCAGTTTATTTCTTAACAAATAATAATTTCGTGAAAAAACACTTGGTTTTAACTAACTCTGTGGGTGCTGCATGATATACTCACACGAATTCAACACAATTTTAAAACGCCTAAAATACTTTTAAATCAGAATTGAATAACACTGTTTCGAAAATTAAGACAAATACTACAAAGCTCTTATAAATATCACCACCGATTTGACCAATATGGCCTATGGCATTATATGATTTAGTCAAACAATTTTAAGCAAACCGACACAATTACATCTTGAAAAACATACCAGATAAATCAAATTTGTTATAAAAGATCCTTTTTTTATCAATTCGCCCCTTTGATGCTATATACAACCGATTTTGTTCAAATTTGATTGCGATTACTAAAATAGTCTAAATATAATAAGGATAAGTGTAGGATGATCGAAATATAACGAATTCAGTGTTAAAATCCAATTTTATCGCCGTTTTGTCGCTTGAGGAGCTGCAAGATATAGTAAACAGATTTTGGAAAAAGTGACAAAGTCAATACTTTCGAGTGGCGAACTTTTAGCTAGAATGTCTTTAGAAACATCATATCAAGTAAAATGAAATTTGTGCAAAAAGGTATTTCGGTGTCTTATTTGGTATTTATGTCTTTATAAACACCCGAATCGAAAAATAGTGCCACAAAAGTATTTATTGACAAATAAAAGTCTTAAAAAGATATTTTAATAAAACTTGATATAGTGCTTAGAAAATTCAAAAAATAAAACTGTAAAACCACAAATTCGAAATCTTAAGGACTCTCTTAAAACGAGTTTTATTTTAATTTAAAATAGAAAAATTTGAAGCGAAAAATACTTAAATGAAGACAAATTGTACTGAAGATGAGAAAAGTGCTTAAAACAGAAATACTTTCACTAGAAATGACATTCTAGATCTGGATCTTCTGTAGGAAATACGTTTTAAAAGCGAGGAATACAGAAATAGCCGCAGACGAGGACAAAGCTATAGCAAAGTAGTCATGCCCATATCAACGCGAGTTGCTTAATAAATGAAATAAATGAAAAATGCAGCTAAAAGAGCATATTTTGTTGAGACCAAGAGAGACGGCCGGTTAATGTTGTATTCAAACTTATTTAAAGGTTCAATATTAATCAAAATACATCATATACAAAAATCGTTTTTTTCTGAAGTTATTCAATGCTTTAATTCCGAAATAAGAAATGGAAATGTACGAAGCACATGAGCTGCCACAAACGGAACAACTAAATCTTAAAAGAAATTTATTTATTTTTTATTTATTAATATGTAAGGGTACAACTAAGTCCAGTAGACCGTAAGATTAGACAAGTTAAACATTCTTAAAATTATGAAATAGTAAATGATAACGAGGAAAAAATAAAATAAAACTAATCCGTATTCCTAGCCTGATGGGTGAATTTTTTATAGATGTATCTCTAAAAGTAAAAGATTTCCTTTCGTAAAAGTCTAGTTTGAAAGCTTTCAAGAATTACCAATTATAGAATTGTAATTCTCATAATCTTTGGATAGATCTTTGGAAATATTTCCTAAAATGCAGTTCTTTTTAATACAAAAATTTTAGTTTTTTATCTTAAGTCATACTTGAGAGATAGGTTTCAGCTTAACCTCCTTCGAAAAATATACCCATCACTGACTATCACAGGCGATGTCTTACTGTACGTGTAGTGTTTGCATTACTAATATGAAACGCCTACAAGTACAACAATAGAAATGGCAACAGCTACAACGACTCCAACAATAACAAAAGGAACAACAGGAACAACACACTAAGCTGTGTGCGTCACAAATTCACAGCAAGGCGCAAGCCAGCAGGAGAACAGCATTCGCCAGGATTCAGGATTCTGATATCCTGCGGCGTTAATAACCCACTTACTTATAGTTATCCCTTTGTGCAATATGAATGGCCACAACTGACAGCCCATAAATTATACGAGTGTGTGTCGGTGTGTGTGTGATTCTGTGTGTTTGTTTGTGTTGCATAAGCCAGGGCGCAAGCGCCTTTTGATTACATCAAATTGACCGCAACTTCAAAGTAAATCAGTGCGTGTGCCACAAATTACACCAACAACAACATACACAAAACAATTCAAAATTATTATTATTATTACAACAATTAACAATAGAAGCCAAATGACCCACAGAATGCAATTTTAAATGCCGCCCGCGGTTTTAATTACCCTAAAATGTTTTCGCAATTTTTTAATAGTTTTTTTACAGAATTTTCGGCTTACATTTTTCATCAATTTGATTTTATTTTTTTTGCAAATTGGTCATGCTGCTGTTTCGCTCAACCCAAATCTGTCCGCTGCTGTCCATCTAATCGCAAACATTATGAGCGATTTCGAAACATTTTGAGGGATGGCGTCAGCCAGCAGAATACCCTACATGAAGCTCTCAGCGCTCTATGCGCTATGAACGACAACCACTAAGAACCAGACTGCAATCATATTGGTTCTATTGTAATGTACTGCTTTTGGTTGAGATTTTACAAAAATATATCAAGATAAAACTTAAAGAATATAATTCCTTTATACTCTGTATAAGAGTTTTCCAAAATTTGTTTAAGAATTTAATCTCTTTAAAAAAAAGAAAGACGAAAGTAGTGAAGGGTTGACATGATTGAAAAGACCAAATTTGCATCAGATAGCAAAGGAAAAGACACCAGTCTTTAACTCTTAAGAGTCTCCGAGATCTAGGTGTTCAATCTAGGTATCAACACCCACGACTTTGATAAGCATTTTGGCAACAAGGCTTAGATCCAAAGTTTTTGGTAGCTTTATCACGTTTTTTACTTGTTTTACTAAGCAAATCTTTGAAGATTCTTTACAATATTTATAAGATGAGTTATAGATACCAAGAAAAGCTGAAAATAAAATTACGTTAAAAAATATCTATAAAGCTTGAAATCCTTAGATGTCGCAGCGCAAAGCTAATGGAATTTGTATAATTTCTGAAGTGCCATGTGTCGTATACGAACATAATGCCCCAATTGGGAGTTTACTACGGTGAACAGTTTATTTCACGCTTGTGGGGCGGTGTAGAGACATTACACTACATTAGCCTACTTTCAAGATACTACTATTGCACAAAATATTCGCAAGTTGTCGCCTGATATGTTCGAAAGAATCAAACAAAATGAGTTCCAACGAGTTGCCAGCGCACCCGGCCTCAACATTATTATGAAATTACCTTTAAACATTAAAGATCGACTCATGTTTATATGTTTTGAACTTTGTATTTCTGTGCCTTTTTTTTATCAAATTAGCATGCTGTTAAAAATCACCCTTTATATAGTTTGAGAGACCTAAAAGACAGTCGTAGAAAGACTGTTGTGTTACAAAGATAATTATCACTCAATAACTGCCAAATTTCAGTGTTCCACAGACACGTTTTTAGACTAAAAATACGTTTACACAAATACTTTCTTCTAGCCATATCAAAAATTAGCAACAACTTAACATACCCTGCCTTTCCAAAACTCACACCCTATGCATAATGCACTTAAAAATATAAAATGCGAAACGAGTTTATACAAAACTCAATCGTTGACAGCCGCAACTCAATGCGGAAATGTATCTAATTTCATGGCTTTAATTAATTTAACTTAAATAAAAAACGAAAAAAAAAGAAAAATAATGTATTACAACTGAAAATTTAACGCAAATTAAGTGACAAGCGAAACCATACAACATTTTATTGTGCAGCTGCAAGCCGCACCTTAAAAACTGATAAGACCCAACTGAGATCCGGCGAAAGAGAGTGTGAGCGCGAGTGCCAGCCAAGATGATGATGACAACAACATTGTAATTAATTTCAACTTTTTGTATTGAGACTGACGCTGATGAATGCAAATTATATTTTTTACGTATTTCCAACGTAATTTTAATTCAGTTAACGGATGATTCACGCAATACAAAAACAAAAATAAGAACGATGAGTTTGGCATTGACGCAAATTGATTTTCAGAGACATTCGACATGTAACCAACAGCAAACAACAACAATGACCACAACCGCAGCGAAGGCAGCTACCACAGCGAAAGGATTGACAGGGATACACACAAGCACACTCACACGTACTTTCACAGCGATGCATGAATCTCATGGGTGCATCATAAATAATGCTTCACTGACGTCAGATCGGAGAAGGCTTATCAGAAGGGAAAAAAAAGTAAACAAAAATGTTTTGATTGGGTTTAAACCCGAAGCAGTGATGAAATAAAAGTGCTTAAACAGGGCTTTGGAGATGTAGAATTGGGGGGGAATAAACAATATAGTGGCGCTATTAGATCGAGTTAGGATTAGTTTACAAGTGGACACTTTTGAGATTTTGAATCCAATGTAATGCATGCACGAGGGTAGGCTTTATCCCTTCGGCACTGCGACCCACATGGCTCTACTACTAGTTCAGGTTTTGAGTATTTAATGAGAGTATAGAGTAGTGCAGGAACAAAAAAGATTGAAAATTAGATAAGAAACGAGTAATTTATAGCAGGAAGAATGTTAGACTAAAACACTTAAAACACAAAAACTATAGCTTGAAGCCTTAAAATACATCGAAGAAGTCGCTCAATGAAGATTTATAGTATTTTTATCTTAGATATATAAAAAAACTGCGCAAGTTAACTTATAATCACGACCTGAGTACTGACATTATCGAGTTAAAAGTCAGTATTGCTAGAAAATGCTAATTTCTAACTGGTTCTAATTATATTTCTATAAAACCGAAGGTCCTTGGTGCGATTCCCCGCAGCAGCAATGGTGTATTTGCCTAGCACTGGCAGAGCCAGCAAAAAGACAATATTTGTCTAAGTAAATCTGTCTAAATTAAAAAAAGTACCACCGCTTGAATGCGGCTATATACTGCAGTTCCCTGTTTACTGAAAAAAGCAATTATCCATGCCAGACAACGCCTTTCAATTGCAGTCTTGATCAGCCCACAAACGATATAAGGACTGAAGAACCCCCAGCTGTAGACTCAAGGTGGGCACAGAACTTGTCCGCGGCTTTTTAACGAAATTCGCAGAAGTGCGACGATGAGCGATTGTTCAAACGGCGTAGGATCTATGTAAAGATCTAAAGGCTTTGCCTACGGCGTAAGATCATTTTCGCGCTCAAGAACGCGCACCGTGTCGTAATTTATATGACATTTAGGAGTTGAATACTGATTATTGTCAGCCCACAGATGAAACGAATAATAACTGAAATAGCTGCGGCTACTTTATGCTCAGTCCAAAAAACTACAAGTATCTACTTTATTTGGACTAGAGTAATACTTCCCAGGACGTTCTTCGCTTCTGTACCATTAGACAAATCTTAAGTTTAGACGATAACATAGATGGCTGTAGCTGCTTCGAGGTAGAGAAAGAAACAGATTCTGAACAATATTTTGTGTGCCAAATAGAAGATTGTATTGGATGCAACAATGAAAGATCATTGAGGATAAGCAGCGGTTAGGGCGGTTATATCACTTGCTACTCATAGACTTCTTAATCAGTAGTTTTTTAGTCAGTTACTTTTACGTTTAGAGTCAGTTTAAGAGGGCAATTTTCTATAACGTCAACTATATAACTAATATATATAGAACTATCCATGACAACATGACTTCAACGAGATAATTCTAAATTCTAGAAAATGAGCATCAGAAGCTAAAGATTTGTGTTTTTAGCTCTAGTACAGAGTCATGGCTCTATCGCTACTCGAGATTACACGAAGAAAGGTCTGCCCTTACAAACATTCCACAAATCCAGTATACCCATTTGTACCTTATAGGTATAGGGTATAATAAATGGAGCTTAGGGGTTACGTTAAAGTCTAGTCCAAATAAGATTCTATGAGCAGGGTAACGAGTGGTTTTTAGTACGAAATATTAAATATTTTTTTCTGTGAAATCGATTTTAGTAGTGAAATGTTCTGATTTAGGATATAAAATTTGTCGAAATTTTTTTTGTCGATTTTAGTAGTGAAATGTTCTGATTTAGGATATAAAATTTGTCCAAATTGTTTTTTGTCGAAATTAGTTATGAAGCAGTAATTCTTGATTTCGTTGGGTTGGTAAATAAATGTCGAAGAAGAATACAATTCAGAACACATAGCAAGCAAAATGAATAAAACTGGAATTTGTTGTTTCAAAAGTTAAAAAGTTTAGTAATTAAATTTAAATGTTATTAGCTGCTTAAACAGGCTACTACATTTTAGTACAAAAATAAATTAAGAAAATCAATAACAAACAACTATGCAAATTTTAAACAAATTGCCAGTTGAATTTAACTGTGGTATCATTTTTTTTTTGGAATTTTTTTGAGCAGCTGATTGATTCTCGAACAAAAGACAAAAAAAAACAAGAGCACCCCACAGAAGCTGCAACAGTTGCATTTCAACGCTCATAAAAAAGGTAAAATATTGCCGCTCGCTCATTATGCGGCAATACTGCGGAGGAAGACATTATTAACACGCCCATTAATGCAAATTAAAATATCAACATATGCGGAAAACTCGGCGTATGTCACAGCGCATTATCATTCATAAATCACGGTACAGCGAACACATGGAAAATTGCTTAGGATTAAGGTAGGCGGTAGGTTTCGATACGGTGTTGCAGTTGCCCAACAGTAGCGCGTGTGGCATGCAAAAACATAACCTTAACCTTAGACGAGAGGAGGGTTGCAAGTAGATTCAATGTTGTGTTTTTTATTTTTATATTCAATTTGGCACTTGCATAAGCCAAGCACCCCTCGTTACCCTGCAGCACAGCCAATGTGCACTCACTCGCTCTAATAAACATATAAAAAAAAAGAAGTTATGAATAAATTAAGAAAATATACTACCAGGGTTGCTCATTTCAGATTGTACATATGCATAAATCTTTATCTATTAAATACGCATTAGGGGGCATACGCAGGGGTTGAGTGGCTTTGATTGAGTTGTCAAGTGCAAGCCTAAGGGTTTTAGAGGGATTTTAATTGAAATCAGTTGGAAATTAAAGGCAAAGGCATTAAAGTGTAAAGTATGGCTGGCTAATTCGGCATAAAACTATCTCAGTACAAGGTTTTCTTTGCTGCTGATAAAAACAAACCGCCTAAATCTCAACATGATAAGTGAAATTTAAAACCTGCGTGCGTGATTGGCGTGACAGCATAATTTAGTCATCACGTGCCCCATACGATCCAACCAAATGCATATGCGGTAGGCCAACACAAATACGGATGTGGCAATCACAAATCCTGTCGAGAAGTTAAATGAAAATTCGTCAACACATCAGAAGACAGAAAACAGCAAAACGCAACACGTCTCTGAAAAACTCTGCTGTTTTCTTAGTAACGCCACCCAAAGCGTTTTCAATTTTCGTGTACGGGGTAAACGCTTTTGCCGTATGCCTTTGGCATCTCTTTTTTTTTGTAGTATTTTGACAGGACAGACAGCAGCGCAGACACCAGAGCAGCTAGTGGTAGCTAGCGCATCGGCATCAGCATCATCCGCCTAGGGTCTACACTCTTGAGCGAGTTGTGCGCGTCTTCAATTACGCGCCACGCGTGTTGAAAATAAAATTTCAACGACAGTGCGCTGCTTGCGCCATATGTGCCATGTCAGTGCAAACGTTGGAGTCCAATGTCTGCGTTGCCTACCGCATATTTGGTGGCATTGAAAAAAAAAAACCCCCCACCCAATACAGCCCCCAACAGCAAATGGACAAGCGCACACGTGGGAACTTAACATCATGTGTCCAATGATGCTCATCCGCTCTGGCAATGGTCTTGGGGAATGTTGTTAAAAAGGCAACGTCAAATAGCTGCGAAAAGTAACGCCGCTCGTAAAACTTGCAAAACGAGCAAAAGGCAGAAGTAAGTCGTCAAGCAGGCAAAGGAATCACATATACAACAAGTAAAAACATGGCGCCAAATAACCGCAACCATAACGGCGACAACGACCAAAAGTTGGGCATGCGGTGAAACAAGGCAAGAACTGGCGACATTTGCCGCCATTTTGTAAAAGAAAAGTGCATATAATAAAATAAAGGACCAACAAGGAACACGAACACACACACACACAACACATTTGATACAAGGCGACGAAGAATCATGCTAAAAACGACATTAAAATGAAGCCGTGTGGAGTGCGACGTAAGACAGTAGAGTAAAAGTACTGTGGGGAGGGGGGCCCAGCCAGTCATGCCACGTAAATGGGCGCCTGTGATTTCATTTTTATACTCTGCAGTCATAAGCATAAGGGTATGGTGGTGGCTTATGACAAAGTCGTATCGTAAGCAGACTTATAGGACTATTATACATAACCTGCGTTTTATACCGTCTACATGCCTGAATCTTAAGAATTTTTTGATCAAAAAATGTGTCTGAAAATAGGCATGTTTCTTAATATTTAGCTTTACTTTGTTCCTTCTTCTTAAATTTCTTCTTAGGCGAGAGTGTATGGTGTGTCCATTAAGATAAATTTTTTCGAGAACTTAAACCTTCGGGACATTATGCACAAATACCAAAATGAACTCCAATGCTTCGTGTGTACTAGGAAATGGCATAAGCACGACCTTCATAGCACGCGTCGACCTACGTGAAATCTTGTGTATCTCAAAACGAAGTTTTGAATTTGCAAATTGTATAAGAGAATAGCATTGAGTTTTCTATTTTAACAAAGCTCCCCGTATATCAATACAACATAGGTAGGACGCTGTTAAATTTATCCATTCCAAACTATTAAGCGCTATTCCTTACGATTTGGCGATCTTATTCTTCTTCCTTCTCCTGACTTAACGATACCAGAATGCCTGCCGGCTTTCTTCTTACTTGCTTTAAATGTAGATGTTCCATTTCAACATAATATGTGCAAGCTCTTAAATTTCTTTAATGGATTTTCCGACTCTTTTACCTCCTCCACCCTTTAGCTACAAGATGCGTCTTCCATTTTTCTGCGTCTTTCCATTTCCATATTTTAGGGCTATCCTGTTAAATTTCACAATGGATATTTCTTTTCTTATACCACTTCCACATTATATACTGAATGCAAGGGCGCTCTTCCGGTTTTCTTTCTGCTTACTTAATAAGGCTAAAATAGTAGACCGTTTTTTCTTCAGATGAAAACTTCTTACTTTCAAATTAACTCTTAAGTCAAGGAGAAGGCCTATAACATCTAAAAGCCTAGAGAGAGTTGCTTTACAGATATCGAGACGACTTACAGTGCGCCTTACAAATATGAGAGCTGTTGGAAAATCAAATATCTCCGTATTTCAGCTTCTTCTAGTTGTGGCTAAAGGCCTACGGAACGAGTAGAAAACGTATCCTTATAATAACAAACACTAAGTTAAAGCTTCATTTCGTTTTGATACTAATGGTAACCGACCAATCACTTCAAGAAGATGCCACACTCAAGCTGCACTTGCTGCAGCAGACAACTGTAAAACCCTAAAATTAAGGATTTCCAATTAAAAAAATTGGAGAATATATTATTTCCCGTTGAAAGAACCCACGGAAACAAAAAAGTCTGTCATCATCTTGTGCAAACGATGACGTAGTTTTGTACCTCTGCAGAAACGACGCTTTTGGTACTGAAAGGCTATTTTCTAATGGATAGAACGTAAGTTTTCAAAATTGCAACTGCGTCCCGCTGTAGTCTCTTATTGAATATCGACGATCCAGCAGAGCGTCAAAACATTAATAGCAATTTGAGGATAAAAAAATGTTGCTTAAATTTATATTTTTTAATTTCAATTAAAAAAAAACCACGTCGTGTGGATGTGGTAAGAACGTAAAGCAATGCATAGGTTCGATGGGCTGATGTTACCCACAAGATACATTGTAATACAGCGCTCTTCACAAAACAGCAATGCAGCCATTTTGCTAAAATAAGTGTATCCCACAGTCGCACATACATGCCCAATTGCTTGAAAATTTTTTCCACTGCCGCTGTCTCTGTTATTGCTGCTATTGTTGTTGTTGTTGTGAAAAGTGGAAAATTGCGAATATGTCGCCGAGCATCGTAAAAAATTATGCCCAAAGTATAAGCTGAACGAGCGCCAAGGCGGCTCTGTTTAAAAGCCAAAACAAAATGGCGCGCAGCGTTGCGACGGAAAGTGAGCGAGACTTGGTAGGTATGGGGTGAAGGGGCTTTGGTCTAGCACAAAATTGCGTTCTTATGGCCCTTAGTGGCAAAATCAAATTAGAATTTATGTTAAGTTGTAGAACCCACACACACACACTGACAAAAGCCAATCATAAATGTGCTTGGTGGGTCGTGGCACAATCATAAATGTATATGGCGCCCAATGTGGGGCGCGCATACACATATTGAATGGCCATAAGAATGTATGGCCAAAGGCTATTTAAAACTGTGCGCGCGTGTGTGTGTGTGCGGGGGGCATCATAAAAGTAAAAAAGATTTTTATGCACGCTACTTAGAAGGTACAACAAGGTACATTAGGTTTATGCAGTTGCAACTAGGCAGCAATAGGGAATAGGGAGCAGCCTCTTTCTCATTTTTTTATTGAAAACCCATAAAGGATTTGCGCAGATATGCACACAAACGCCGCACTAACTAATTCAATTATTTTTTACTATGGCAAAAATTTAAGAGCATACTGCTAGGCGCATTGGATTAGTGGCTTGTAATGTGCGCCATCTGTTGGCCGCTGTCAACTCGCTAGCCACTTGAGGGCATTACTCATGCCACATTTGGCGCATTCAAGTGCTTAGCGTGTTAATTTGCACCAGCACCAAGCCAAAAGCAAAACCAAGGGGTGGTCCTCCGACCCTTACCCGTACCTATGCAGTGAGGGTTGTGCACGCTTCGAGGCATGGCTAAGCCCATACAATTGCCGTTTGATTGAGTGATGCGCTGTTTCGCTGAAGATGCGCATTAACTATAACAACCAAATAGATAGACATAGTTCTATGGCACAGGGGGGTGTGCGTGCTGCGGGTAGCATGTACACTTTGATGAGCATTAAATTAACTGCTCTCTCGTTGCTGCACTTTACACATTTTACATATGTCACACAGCAGCCTTACGAGTGGGTGGTTGCTTCTAATAATGATGTTTGGTACGTCAGATTTGAATTCAATGCATTGAGGTACTCCCACGAGAATGCAGTTAGCCAGGATACAACAAAAAAAAAATAAAAAGAAAAAATAGTTAAATAAAGACAACAACGCCAGAATCAAAGCACCATGCACTCAAAAGGCAAGCAAGATGATTGCTCTGGCAAAGTCCCTGCCTCCAGCTCTGGCAGAGGTCGGTCTGTAGGTAATTCAATAGCTAAAAGCCGCATGGCCTGGTTCTGCCTTTGACGTGCGGCTGGACAGGCACTCATCAAACTTTTGACATGCATCTCCATACACACACACACGCACACACACACACACGTATGCGGAAACCCACACACAGTTACACTCACACACATCCAACAACAACAACAAAAACGACACCAATGCCACTGCGCCTTTTTGCATGCAAAATGTCAGCGCATATGCCAGACTTTTGCATAGAAACCGAAATGGGTTTGTTTTTTTTTTGCTGTTGTCATTCATACCCTTAAATCGTAAATCTGTTATAAAAATTTTATAGTATTTTGCAATCAGTTTGATACGCAAACTAGTTTTGAAAAATTTAAGAAGTGAAAATTTATGAAATAGATGCATATGGGAAGCTCACTTGAGTCAATTCGAATTCGCTAAAAAAAGGGTAATTTTTTGGCAACACTTTTTCCAAAAACCTTTCAAAACATGAGCGCCTTTGTGCCTTGGTTGCGTTCTGCCCGTTAAAACCGCTAGATACCATTTGCTGTACTTTTCGAACAGCTATAAATAGAGATACTTCAGTGCTGCTTGTAGCGATGATAGAATTCTTAAATGGCATAAATTTTAACACTATTTTTAATTGGTGAAGCGGATTATGTATTTTGCGCTACTGTCAAATACCTCTCTTTTAAATTGCAAGCCTAAACCTATTATAATATCACAAACGACAATCTTGCAGTTTTGGATAATAATTTTTCAAAATTTGCTGATTCCTTATGTTGCTTACAAACAATTTTTTTATTAAAAATGCAAGATCTTGCCACAAGCTAAACAGCACGTCTAAAAATTTAAGACTTGAAAGACTAAGTTAAGGCTAAAGGCTCATGCAGAAAAGCCTGTAATAACTAGAAGGACTAATTTTTTTTGTTCGAGCTGGAAATGCTGCGCTTGGCTTGTATGGGGTCTCCACATGCCACAAATCGTGCGAATTCGGTTATCAGTTTATTTCGCATATGAGGTCAGTCAATTCTCAGCTTGCTACATTTAATTCAATGTCTCTAGTTAATTTTTTGGAGGGCTTTCTTGTGTCTATAGCGATAAAACCACAAAAATTAAAATACTGGAAACCCATATTGAAATAATTATTTGTGAGTATAAGAGAATATGTTATTGTTGAAAGTAGTATTCCCAAATTAATCCCAACTTAAGGACTTTTTCAGGCGCAATCGCGGTAAACATTAACAAGAAAGTCATATATTTACATAAAAAAACATAATATGTAAACTATAAAAATTTCACAAAATTTGTTGAATTTTTTTATAAAAATAAAAATGCAAGCTCTTAAAAAATCACCCTTTATGAGGTTTGGAGTATAAGTTGCCTTAAAGTGTCAGGATATGCGTGTGCGAATGTATCACTTTGCTGAAGTAAAAAAGAATAAAGTAAATACATACAATATTATCAGCCGTGGTCCGATTTCCGAAGCCACATGTTTTTGTGAAATTAAGGCGAATTTTTTTAAAATATTTTTTGTAATATTCTCTAATTCGATTGGTATTGTAATATAATTTAAGTGCAGGATAAAGCTCGATGAGTTTTAGAGAATGAGAATAAACTTGATGGCCTATTTCGCAGCTATTTGCAGCAGCAAGACAAAAAGAAACATTGTTTACATAAAAACATTGAAAAAATTAAACCTTCTGTTCCACGGAATTATGTAATATATACAGAAACGTTCCCAGAGACTTTGAATTCTTTTATATTATCTTATGCTTTCCCTTAGCTAAATTAAAAAAATTGAAATATATATTGAAATTTTGCAAAAATTGTAAATTTGTAAATTTGTTAATAAACGCAAGTAAAAAATTTAGTTATCGAAAAAGCATAGAAAGCAAGAAAGACTACAAATATATCACCTACTAAAAATATTGCCAAAAAGTGTATTTCAAAGTCGACTACTCCCTGCGTGTAACATTCAATCTTAGTTGTTATCAAAGTTTTTTTTTTACCAACTGCTAGTCAAATGCATTTTGATGCAAATCTAGCCTGAAGGTTGCCATTCGCTTTTCGGCTACATTTCTTTTGAGTTTTGTGTGCATGTGTGTGTGTGGTGTATCTGTGTGTGTGGTGTATCTGTGTGTGGTGTATCTCTGTGTGTGGATAAGTGTAACTGTAATTGATGCTGACTTTTTGACAGTTTGAATGTCGCACAGTAGCACAGTAGGGGTTGTCGCGGGTGTCCGTCACTCACTGAGTCAGTCAGTCAGTCATTCATTCAGGAAGAGCAACAGCAGCCGCAGCAGCATCAGCATCCAGTTGCTTCCCTTAGAACGAACACCGGTTACTGTTACAAAAATGACAACTCTGATTAGTTCTGTGACAGTTTTTGATTTGAATTCAATTATGACATGCAGAAGAGTCTTTGGCCGGATTGCAGGTTGCACTGGCTGACGGCTCTCTGCTGTTGGGCACCGCCGGACACAGCAATTTAAAACATAATTCAATTGTAGTCGTTGTTAAAAGCAGGAAATTTGAGTTGCATTTGGGCCAAGATTGCTGCTCGTCCAAAAAGCCAAGGGCAAAGGGTGCAAAAGGACCTTGTCAAAGCATACTTGCTGTTAGTTAGTTAGACTTAGGTAGCTAGCTTGCTGGGACACACGCAGGCACATCTACCATAAACACGCCGTTAAGAGTCAATATTTTGATTTTGAGCGACGGCTGCAAAATGAAGGGAGCGGCTACGTTTTGTCAATACAAAAACTTTGGGCACTGTCCAAACAAAGCAACAACAATAACGACAACAACCACGACAAGAAGGACACATTTTGATGACATTGGCCAAACTGGCAGCTACACTGCAAGAAAAATGCTCAATATATACATATAGATTTTTGCCTTTTGAAAAATCAACAATAAACTGAAATCGGATATTAAATGCATAACAAACAATAACAACAAAGAGCGAAACCGATAACAAAGCGCATGTAATGTATACGCGTCCAAAGAAAGGCAGACAACGACTGCATAGCGCACACATGGAATTGGTTTGGGTTTGGCTTTGGCTGAGAATCTAGTCTAAGCGTGTAGGGGTGGCGGTGGTGTAGAAACGACAGCTGAGCGTTGCCACCTAGTTAATAGTTGCACTAATATGTCGTCGTTGGTAAAATAAAACCCACAGAAGCCAGCAGCGGAAGAAGGAGCAGCAGCAGCAGCAGCACGTGTGTCTACAACTTTGAGGCAAGGCCGCGCACAGTGGGCCAAGTTTGATTATTAAGCAAGACAAATGCAAAAGGGTTATATTTTAAGCGTTTCATTTGAGAACAGCATGAAAATGAAAAATTATTGCCGTTTTTTATATATAAAAATGAAAAGTTAAAAAAAAATTTTCAAATTCCTTTCATTTTTAAAGTCAAATCTTGTTATTTATGAATAAAAGAATACTTTTTGCTTTTTTTAACTAACGTTTTTGAAAGAATAAACTATTTACTTGAATAAACATTTTCAAGTTATAATTTGTTTTAAACAATTCTATTTCCTTTCATTGTTATGCATAAATCTTGTATCTTTTCATAAAAAGAAAATTTTTTTTTTCAATTTTAATCAAACACAACTTTTGTACTACCCACCCTCGTGTTTTAAATTTGTATTTTAAAGAATTAACCAATAATTGCAGTATTTTCAGAATAATTGCATTTAAAAATTATAAATCATTTTGTTTAAACAAATAATACAATATTTGACTCTTTTTACATGCAAAGTTTGCGAAATTGTTTAAAAAAGTATTTTGAAAATCTTTCATATAAAATTTCAAATCATTTGAATTCCGGGGGTTTTTATCTTTGGATACACTTTTTGATTTTTTCTAACAACTTGAGAACCGCAACAACTCGTGTTGTACATTCAATTATGTCAAGCATCATTGCTTTTTACAATTATAAATAAACAATAATTTTCTTTTTTAACTACGTTATGTTATGACAAAATGTTTTGAAAAATTCTTACAATTTTTATGTTTACGTTTTGTCATTTTTGTACGATATCATAAATCATTGCATTTGGAAACTAAAGTTTTTTTATTAAACTAATAATAATTCTACCTTTTCCATTTAAAAATTATGAAATGGTGTAACAAAAATTTAAGATACTATTGGATTTAAAATTCCTTTTAATTCATTTATAAAAAAATAAATTTCCTTCGAATAAGATCACTGCTCCAAAGGCAGAGCATGGAGATACCTCTATTAAATCAAACCATAAAAACGTCAAATCTTAGCACCTGTGTCTGAACAGATAAAGTTTTTTACTCTTTTTTAACTTTTTGAAATAAACAAATTTAAAGATAAAAGTTCATTGTGAACTGGTGGTTCAGTTCAGTTCAGTTGCTCACTCACATCTGAACAAGAAACAATTAAATCAATTAAATACAATAAATACAACAAAAGTAAGTAATTAGTAGTAGTAAATACAACAAAATAATAATCATAATTCCAACAAAACTGTATAGCCAAAGCGGTTGGTGTTTTGAATCATTATTTAAATGAATTAACTATAAATTTAAGCAAGTCTTGATACTTTACGATTTAAAATTATAAATACTTTATTAATAACATTTCCCTTTTTTTATATAACTTAAAACAATTAAGAAAAAAAAAGTGTTTTGAAGTGTATATATGTATGTATAAGTATACTTATTCTTCGTAAAAATTGCACTTATATTTTTGTAGGTTTTTATATATTTTTTTCGATTTTCATAGCTTTTGTTCTACCATGTCCAAGATAAAAGTTAAATATTGAGCTGCAAATTCAAAAATGTTTGCATAATTATTGCCTGCACTTTTTATTTAAATCTAACATTTTTAAAATCGATGGGAAGTTTTTATAGAAAACAGGAATGGTAAACTTCACACAAAAGCTATTTAATTTCTGGAGGGAACCCGGAAAAAACCTAATTTACAATTTTGTAATCCTTCAAAAGCTCCTGTGCAATAATGAACCCTAGCAGCAAGCTTGCACATAACTTCGAAGCGATAATAAGTGCATAAGCCTTGCCAAGAGAAGTTGTTATCAGCTATCACAACTCTCTGCTGCTTGCTTATGCTAAACTCTTTGTCGTTTCGGATCTCTTGCCGCCTTATCTGCAGGCAAATGTTGCCACAATATTCGCCCACTCTAATTAAATCTATGTTCTCGTTCTCGCTGCACATCCGACGCGTCCAGTCGAGTCAACACAACCCTCGGGCATTCAATCTAGCTTAGTTCAAGTCGCGGAATAAAATCTATATAAACGACTTTTCAAAACTAACGCATTTTTTGTCGCCGATGAGCTAAATAAACATTTTTAATTAGTTCAAATTAAATTATTCTTTTAATTTTAGCCAACGAAAAAGCTCGTTGTTTCAACAGTTCCAATATTGTCATTTTCAAAATTCCAAATATTTTAACATTTCTAGTCATAGCTTCATTTCAAAAAAATTATGCACCATACAGCACCATTTTGGCCCACTGTGCAGCGCCCAATGGGCGCCATGTAATTGAGCCAAAGTTCAACAACAAAAACAACAGCAGCAACACCATGGAGATCGTCAACGGGAACAACGTCAACAACAACAACTTGACACCATTGCAAAGTGCAGGAGCCAAGCCAAACCAGAGACGAGACGAGACATATACAGAGTACATATACCTATATACATAACTCCAAATGGCCATTCGATATGGTTACTTAAAGGGTAATTAAATTAACTGTGCAGGATAGAGCCAGAAACCAGCAGCAGTCGATACTGTAACGCCAGCTCAGCATGTTGCCAATGTTGACATCCTCACAGCAGCAGCAGCAGCAGGAGCAGCAGCCTCAGTACTCTTGGCAGACAAACAAAAGGACACGTGGCGGCACAGCAGGAAGGCGGCAGCCAAAGGCATACTCCGATATACTCATAAAATGCAGCATGGTCTAGCACTACCTTACCACTTTTACTCTTTTTTGTGTATTTTTGTTGCAGACAATTTTTGTTATTTTTTAATGACAAATGAAAGCAAAGGGAACGCGCACGCTCTTCCTGGTCGCCAGGGTTGCAAAATGGGCGCTGCAGCGGAACAAGCTTATCGCGTGTCAAATCATCGTTATGATTGCCATTGCCTTCTTTTTTTTACTATTTATTTAGGGAAGACAGAACGACGCAGCACGGACAGCAGGAGCAGCTATGAAAACAACGCGCGCCTTGCATTGAATTGATGATAAAATGATGATTAAAATATTTGCAGCTTTTCTGGGTTTCCTTTTTTTTATGCTGCTGGTGGTTGCATCTGGGCGAAGCTATTTGGTCTGGCTAATGATTATGTTGATTAATTATGAATCAATTACATTGTAAAAAGTAGATTGTTAGACACACTTATGAATAATTGAACTACGAGAGATATTGTAGAACAAATCAAATTTGTTATGGGTGGCTAAGCAATCGGGTGTTTCAGCTGGTTAGGATGCAAGAAGTGTGAAGATCAAAGTTGTCAGAATATGAATAATAATGCGCTAAGAAGCAAAAATAATAAATAACGATGATGATGATTACTACTTAAGTTGGCAAGAACAAATTGTTATTTGCTGAAAGCTAAGAAGATGGAGAAAATATTTGGTAATTGAAGCACAGGGGCAATGATTTTTAGCTACATTTTGAAGTGCCCCGCTAAATTAAGGCCTACCAGTAATCAATAAAAAACCAGTTTGGCAATTATGAGCCATTATGACAAATCTATACAACTCTAATTTTTGCAACTTTCAAAAACCTTCAATAAGACAATAGAGCAACAAAGCAAAACTATTTGGTAACTGGTTACTAACCAATCAATGAAGACCATAAAACTGAAATGAATTAGAGAACTTTCAAAGAACGTTCATTAAATAAACTTGAAAAAAGACTTATCTCAGTTTACGCAGATTCGAATTTACGCAGTTGCCTGTTGGAAATCATTATTTAATAGTTGAAAAAATCTTTGAAAAAAACCAACCAACCGAGCATTAACGACGAAATACTTAAAAGAAAATATGGCTGGTTAGAACATACATATCGAAAAGCCTATGATGAGAACCCGTATAACGCGCTGTAGAGGAACCCGCAGGGCACGAGACGACGCGGTCGATCCCAAACAACTTGGAGAAGAACAGTTCAAAATGAAACTGGCAGATCATTTTACGAGCTGCGAGCAATTTCTAGCGATAGGGACTATGTTCAAACCTTAAGCTCCTAGAAGGAGTATGTATAATTTATTTATATTTATTAGTTATAGATAGGGACAGGTGGAAGTCCCATGTTGAAACCTTAAGCTTCTAGGAGTGTGTATAATTTATTTATATTTAATAGTTGTAACAATTCTGATCTATGTGAGGCCCCTTCGGGGGCCGGCCGGACTAACCTAATAGTTGTAACACATATTTGGAGGAAGAGATTTCTTAGATGATTTGGGCCAAGAGTTAGCTGGAGAAGGCTTTGCCGATATACTACAAATCAAGCAGATATTAATGAATTATTATACTTTCTTTTCTGATCTTTGCAAAGAAAATAAGCTATACAAAATCACTAAGGTGAAAAAGTCGAGCGCTAACGCAGCATAAGACCCTATTATACGCAAATGGGCAGAGCTGCAGCCACCACCGTTGATTCCTCTACGCAGCAGCACTGGTGCATTTGTCTAGCACTGGCTTTGATAGTCAACATACGGGTTTTGCCTCAGTATAATCTCTATCATTTAAAGACATTCCAGTTCGAATTCGATTATAAACTGTATATCTCTGTTTTCTGAGAAACGCTTTTATTAGAGATATCGACATGCTTCGCCTGTGGAGCCACCAAGTCAAGTGGAATAGATTTTGAATTATGTGCACAACTATTGAAATCTATAAATTCTGCAAGTATTGTTCTATTAGTGTACGGTTCCCTGCAGAAGAATTGTTGTATTTGCCTTGCATTGACGCTCTATGAATTAAAGACCCTTCTGTTCGGCGGTTGCGGCTATAAAATGTAGGAGCCTGTTCTTTTCAAAAAAGCAGTCAGCTCCTTATTTGGAACAATGCGTTTTTATAAAAATTTTTTTTACTTTTTTTGAAAATCAAATAATTTAGCTCCTGAAAAATCGCCCTTTATTTGTAGCTAATAATCATTTTTCAAATAAATATTACTAAATGCTGCTCCTTTGTCTTGTGTGTTTTATCGATCATCATTTGGACTCATTTCGCGTTTTTTTTTAAATCAAAAAACAGCTTTCACCTTAGGAACTACAAAATTTATTGGGCTTATTATGGACTCAAAGATTTTAAATTTAAAATTATTTAGCTCTTAAAAAATCGCCCTTTATTTTGGGATTATAATCATCATTTTTAAAATAGATGCTTCAGCTTAAAGCGATATATTTGTTTTGTATGTTTTCTCAATCATCTTATGGATTCAATTAAATTTTTTCATAAATCAGCTATCAGCTCCACCTTTGGAGCATTATATTTTTTTTGTTTTTTTGATCATCAAAAAAATTTCAAATTTTTCTTTAATTTCTTTGACAGATAAATTATAAAGCGCTTAAAAAATCACCCTTTAGATGACCTAAAGTTTTTCAAACGATATAATTCATACAATATATAAATTAAAAAAAATATTGAGTAAAATTGCTTCTAACTTTAAAGCTACCCAACTGCGTTTTTAGGATCTAAAAATACAAGCATTCCCACTCATTTTATCCTTAAAACCAATTTAAACAAAATCAAACAGCAACAAATCGCTGTTATAGCTAAGCAAACATTTCCCAGACACTCTGCTAATTTAATTGCCAGCATTCAATTAAAAATTTAAATTATTTCAATTTGAAAAAACCTAATTTAAAACTTTTTTTCTTAAATAAATTTGCCAAACTTGCTCCAAACTTGCTGCAATTAAAAGTAAATAAAAATTAAATTATGCAGCTACACAAAAAAAAAGCTGCACGTTACTGGAAAGCGTTACGAACGGACACCAAGCAGTGTGGCTAAAATTGAATTACAACAAAAGAAAAGCCAAATACAATACATAACAAAAGTAAATATATATACTATATACTATTAGATAGATATATGTATTTATGTATAAAACATTTCGGCAGCCACGTAGACTTTAGTCCCATTGAAGCGCGGCGAATTGAATTTTTATATCGTCTAAGTTTGACAAAATGGCGCAGCGCTGTGCTACCTAAGAAAGAAAGGATGTTGCTGTGCGTTGAATGGGGGGGGGGAAGGTGGCGGTGAAGTCTAGCAAGCAATGGCAACCCAAAATTATAGCCAAAGAAATTTGATTGTGCTTTAAGGTACAAGCAGCGGAAAGAGCAAGGATACGCATACACAGTCACAAAAAGGTTCGTCTTGTAATTGAATTGGAGCGCAGAAAAGCGCGCTACAAAAAATTGTTTCCACAGTCACAACCACAAAAGGCACTAAACACACACACACACACACAGAGCAGGACTCTCGCACACACATACACAGGGGCATAACAATGGCGGACTGCTGCTGCCGCTGCCGAAATCTGCTAATAAAATAAACGAAAAGCTTTTGTAAGCAAATTGAAAATATAAACAAACGAAAATTGATAAAAAAAAAGAAACGAACAAGAAAGTGGAATGAATATAAAGAACAAACTACGCTTTGTGGACTTTGCAGGGGCGGGGACATGGCAAGGGATGTGGCTTTAGTGGCGCTCACACAAAGGATAAACAAAATGTTTTTACTATCGAAAAACAGCAAAACAATAGGATACAGCAAGATAGCACCAGACCAGGCCAAAACCAATGGGATTCTATACAAAAGCTAAAAAGACAAAATAATATAAAAAATAAAAAATAGAAAAAAAGGCAAATAGCACAGCAACAAAAAAAAACCATGCAGAGAGAAGGCAAATATATGGGTAACAACGAATTTGTAATACTCTCACTAAAAGTCAGATGTACTTGGCTGCATAATGAATGAAGTGTGGATATGGACGCCAAGTTTTATGAGACTTGAATCAAAATTGCGGTGTGGGATCTACGGGTTGGAAGCTACAATTTCATTTTAAAAACAATTTCATTTTAATAAATATAAATAAATAAAACAAGCGTAGCTGCATATTTTCTAATAAAAATGGTTTATGTTAAAATACAGAATTTCCTCAATCAAAAAAAAAAAAATAATTAATGTGTGAAATTATAAAATTTAGAAAAACAGAGTTTTTAATATAAAAAATATAAAATATAATTGAGAGAAGTATATGGAATTCGACTGAAGTTTTAACATTATGATCTGCTTATAACAAACTTGCCTAAAATTTCAAAGAAACGCGAATTTTCATATGAAATACATCTTTCGAACATAATTTATTACTCCATACACTTCTCTCAATTATATTTTATATTTTTTTTTATTAAAAATTCTTTTTTTCTAAATAGCTGAAATCTAATAGGTCAAAACAGATATTCAGTGAAATTAGATTTGAACTTTTCATTGCTTTTTCTATAGAAATCTAATAAGTCAGAAAAGATATTTTGTGAAAGTCTTGGAGTTTAATTCAATTTTTAAACAAAATTGCCTTGTTCCTAGAAAAAAATTACCAAAACTTAAACTATTATTGCATTATTTTCTGTGAAAAGGAATCGCTGCCTTTTTTGTAGGTCTACAAGTAATGTCAAAAGTATAAGATTCCATCAACATTATTACCATATTATTAAATTAAAAACAGTTTTTTTTTCCTGAAAAAATTATACAAATTTTTTAAAAAATTTTTTTTAATTTTTTTTAGTCTTCTTTGGAAGTCAATAAGTTATGTTGTAAAAGGTGTTCAATGGAATCAGGACTTTAAAAGTTGTAAGTTCAAAAACATTATTACTACAGTCTTCTTTGTGTAAAACGATCTCAGTCTATTTTGGACTAAAATACTTGTGGCCAGTGCTTTTTAGTGCTAAAATCGAAACGCTGGGAGCCTACGATTTTTATCAGAACAATTTTGACGAAATTTCTTGTTTACGAATGTGATCTTATTCTTCTAAAACCGCAGTTAGTAGTGTTAATTTGAATATTTTAATCGTAGTCTTGTGCAAAATCGGAATTTTTACCGATGTTAAAATATGATATACGTCAAACGATTTTGATCAAATTGCACGCAGTGATTGGATATACTAAAATACTTTAATAATTTGGTTGGAATAATTTGAAAATCAAAGGAAATACACCGAATTTAGTGCCAAAATTGAATTTTTCCATGTTAGGTAGTCTATGAGAGCTATAGTACAGAAATAACAATCTTTAACATATTTGGGAAAATAATTTTTTTATCCATTTCGAAATCTGTCATTTCTTTAAACGATTTCCATTGAAGTCGTAATTTGGAAGTGTAAAATATTTTTATAAGCCGCATTTAGTAGGAATTAATTAAAAAACAAAGAAAATACCACACATTTAGTGCCAATAACGAATTATTGTATGTCTGGTAGTCTATGGAAGCTATAGGATAGACAACAATGTTCACAATCGGAGATGTATATATCTGAAACAAAATTGCCAGAAATCATTTTTATCTTTAAAAAAAAGACATCAGTTACATAAAAGCATTCACAATTTAGCACGCTCCCTTTTCAGAAATACTTGAAACAAATTTAGATAAAACTAATTTCATTTTGCTGGCGTAAATAACTAAAAATAAAAATCTACTAAAATAAAGATTTTTTATCTTTACAAAGTTAAATTAAAACGCACACAATTTGGGGCGCCCTTTCGAAACAATTTCAGTTACAACTAAGCCTTATTTTTTAGCGCTTCTTTCTTGACCAAAATTTACGTAAAAAAAGATTTTATCTTTAGAAGCAAAACGTAAAGTTACAGAATGTACTACTTTGCTGCATTTTTAGCGCTCAATTCTGGAAGGTACTATCGAAATAACTTCGGCCAATTGACCTATTATTTTCATAATAACCACTTTGAGATACCCACTTTTCGGCAATTTTTTAGGCAAATCCAGATAAAACTGAGCTGCATTTAATTCTGAGAAATTCGAGCGGCTACCCATTGGCTGATGATTATCATAATAACCACCATAACATACGTACTACTTCAAAGAGTATAGAAACAACAAAAGCCAGCAAAAATGCATAACAACAAAAGTTTTTTGTAACAATGAAAAAACATAAAAAAAAATGTAGAAAAATTCAAACACACTCACATGCATACAAAAACACACACACATACATATAAAAAATTCAATTTGTGCGAAAATAAACAAAATGGCAGCCCAAATGTTGGAGTGTGTGTGTGTATGAGAGTGTGTGTGTGTGTATGAGAGAGTGTGTGTGTGTATGAGAGAGAGTGTGTGTGTTAAAAAACGCACACAAAGGCAACACTACAACAATAATAACAACAACCAACAAAAGCAACAAATTCGATTAAAACTTTTTGCACGGACAAACGTCAAACTCATACAAAAATGAGCGCAAATTAAAGAAAAACAAGCAAAGAGCAGTAGAGCGATAAAGAAAGAGGGAGAGAGTGGGAGTGAGAGTGAGAGCATAGAAGAGAGATTGAATAACTGTTAAGGCGCATTAAAGTTTTGCTGCAAAAAACAAAAGAAATTTAACTACAACAAAAACAACAACAGAAATGAAAACAACAAAGCGCAGCAAGCCGCAACAACAGCAACAACAACAAAGCGCACGTCATAAATGCAACGCAAAAGGAGCAACAACAACAACGATAACAACAACAAACGGCAATCATTGCCGTTAGCTGCGGCCGTTTGCCGTTATTAACGTTGACGCGTTGCCGTTACGTTTGACGTAGCGCCAACGATTAACGTTGCGGCTAAACGCAAAACAACGACGTCGCAGCAAAAATCATTGAAAAGCGCACATACAGTTGTCACGCTCGCACACGCACACACAGTCGGCTGGACACGCCCCTCGTCAGCGTGTGTTAGAACGTGTGCGCACAACACTGGCTTACGTTATGCCTATATTGCCATTTCTTTCGCACATTTTTTCGAATGAAAGTTCGAAAAATTTCCCCTTCTCATAAGCAATTTTCTTTTTTTTCTCACATTTTGTTGTTGCTGTTTTTTTACCGTTTTGTCAACAGCGCACAAAAAGAGGTTCGTTCGTACGATTCCTACTCACTTTATCATGTCCGGTAGGCGTTCCGCGACTTTAGGGTGGATCAATGGCTTTATGGACTTGGTTGCGAGCGCCTCAATGCAGGCCAACATTAGCTCCGTGGACAGCACGACCTTCAAGTTCAATGGTTTTTCTTCGGGCAACTGCAACGACATAACAAAATCAAATAAATTATAATGAAAACTGGATTTAATACGAAATAAATGCAAAAAAAAAACTGAAAACAAGGAATATAAAACCGAATGTGCGCAACAGCGTCTACGAAATCAACAGTTGTTGTTGTGGGTGCGCCAGCATGAAGTTCGAGTTGGCCTAGTGAGAAATGAAATGTATTCCAAGTAACGAAAATTAAAAGTTGCAAAAGGTTTATGCCTGCCGCCGTTTACGAGTTGAGTTGATTGCAATAAATGTTTATGGTGGTTTTAGTAAGCGAAAATGCTTTGGTTGGGAGCGAAAGTTAGTTGGTACAGAAGTAATACCAAAGTTCATATACAGTGAGCACACAAATTATTCGCACACCTTGAATTTGTCACTTTGTAGCATTGAAATTGCAAATTTCCTTGGTTTGGTTAAGCTTTATATAAAGGGTGTTTTTTTTAGAGGTTTATAACTTTAAATTGCAATAAAACAACGATGGCATACACGATTGACATGAATTTTATTTATCCGAAAGATAATCTAGTGGCATTAAATTTTAATTATGCTTTCTGGCATGCTATAGCCACGGCTGGCTCGGTTGAAGTCCCAGCTGGATGTCCAATTTTCGATAACTATTTCCATTCTTTGTTGTCGTATATCTTCAATAACACGCCGAATGTTGTCTTCCAAATGATTAAACGTTTGTGGCAATGACTTAACATAGCCCCATAGAAAGTAGTCTAGCGTTGTAAAATCACAAGATCTTGAAGACCGAATCACAGATCTAAAACGTGAAAATAGCCGGTCACCAAACGCGGTTTTCAATAAATCGTTTCTGGCACGAGCTGTATGACATGTTGCGCCGCCTTGTTAGAACCACAGCTCCAGGACATCATGGTTGTTTAATTCAGGAATGAAAAAGTTAGTAAACATGACTCTATACTGAGTTCTGGCCATCATCGTTTTTGCAGAAGTAGGCACCAATTATTCCATCAGCCCATAAAGCGCATAAACAGCCAGTTTTTCTGCATGTAAAGGTGTTTCAACACTTGAGGATAAGCTTCACTCCAAATGCGACAGTTTTGTTCAATTTCGTAGCCATTCAAACAGAAGTGCGCTTCATCGAGCGATACGTATTCCGCACAGAACCATTATTTTCGAAATAAAATAGCACAAGCGTTGTTCAGGCGCGAGTTTGTTCATGATGTATTGCCAAACCAAACTGGGAATAATTTGGTCGCCATCTTGAACAGTAATGCCAACTAAAAGTTCTATATACCTCGAAAAAAAACACCCTTTAGAAAAAATGAGACAAAATCCAAACTTCACATACAGTAAGCACACAAATTATTCGCACACCTAAAAATTGTTGCTTTACAGCGTAAAAATCGCAAACTTCTTTAGTTTTGTTAAGTTTTATATATATTATCTCTGCTTAAGTTATTTTTATTAAAATTAAAACAAATTTTTAGAAATGTTTTTCAAAAAGTTCGATAAGTCGCAAAGTTCAAAAAAAAAAGGCGACAAAGTACTGAAGTTCCCACCACCGTATACAGTGCACATAAAAATAATGCAGACACTTTGAATTTCTAACTTAGATAGGTAAATATTGCAATTTCTTCACAAAGTTTCTTCGTTTTGTCTGATTTGTATGAATATTAATAAAGGTTTTTTTATTTTAGCTTTTTAAAATATGATTCTCAAGAAATTATTATTAAATTTCAACGTAAAATTTAAAAATTATTTTAAATAGTTCGATATGTAGCAAAGTACATGAAAAAATGGAAACAAATACTAATATTCATATACAATGAGCACACAAATTATTCGCACACCTTTGTCACTTTCAAGCGTCAAAAACGCAAACTTCTTGGATTTGTTAAGATTTTATACACATTTTTTAAGATTAGCTTGTTCTTACTTATAAAATATGTAAAGAAATTTGTACTAAAAATAAATAAAAATTTAAAAAAAAAAATAAAAATTGAATGAACCGCATGCAAAGTTTATAAATAATGCCTATGTTAAATAATATTGAAATACAGCGCCTACACAAAGTATTCGAACACTTTAAATTTGAAGTCTAAAAATAGCAAATTTGGTGCTTGGTTTTGTTAAGTTTTTATTTGTTTACCTAATGTTGCTGTCTTTTTTTGTTAATTTAGTATATTTAAAATTATAATAAACGCTAAAAATGATTAAAAGAAATTTGATAAGTCGCAGACTACAAAAAAACACAAACTTAAGTCCATACACAGTGCACACACAAATTATTCGGACATTTTAAATTTAATACTTTGAAACGTAAAAATCGCAAACTGCTTAGCTTTTCGTAAGTTTTTACATATTCTTTGAGCTTAGCTTGATTTTCTTTTCTTGTTTATGTTTTTGAAGAAATTATTATTAAAATTAAATTCAACATTTTAAAAATGAATAATAAAAAAGTTCGATTATACGCAAAGTACAAAAAATATTGCGGAAAAGTGCAAAAGTCGAAATACAGTGCACTCGCAAATTATTCGTACATTTTGATACGTAAAAATCGTCAATTCTTCGCATAGATTCTTGGTTTAGTTAAAAACTTATGCATATTATTTTATTATTATTTATTTTATTATTTAAGGTTTATTTATTATGTATGTGACGGCATTGTTTAAAAAAATGAATTTTACATTTAAAATTATTGTAAAAAAAGTTCGGTACATACAAAATTCGAAAAAATAGTCAAGGCTATATACAGTGTTTCTACAAATTATTCAGATACCTTAAGCGAAAAATTGGCAAACTTGATTCGATTAGTTCGAGTCAATAGTCAAGTTTTGAAAATATATATTAAAATATTGAGCTAAGTGAATATATACAATCTAATCGACAGATTTGCATATAAAAAACGCAGCCTAGAAACCAAGGCATACGTTCAAGGCGTTCGTAGACGACTCAAAGACCAAAGTCATTTGATATTTACTTTTATCGTTTGATTGTTTACGTTATCTTTGTAAACATACATAACATGGACAGAATTTGAGAAAAAAACGTTATTGGAACTGATTCCTATCACGGCAATGATCACGCGTAACCCGCTGAGTGCCTAAGTTGCTTCAGATATCTTAGAAAAATATTTATAAAACTTTTTTTTATACAAATGAAAAAGCTTTTCTTAAGTGTAATCCAAGTTGCGATGATTGAAGGAAAGATGCGTAAGCGCATCGCTAATCCAAATATTCATCAGGTTTGTACATCTTGTAGAATGAGCTTAGCCATCTTTTAGGGAACGAACCACAATATTTGTTGTTTAGCAATGGGATTTAAGTCGTTACTACCCCTAAAACCAATATCGCTAAGAGCTCCAAAAGTAAATGATCTCCAATTTTATGTTCAATCGTTTGCCAGGCTAAAGAGACAAACTTAGAGAAAAACAACTTCGCAGACAAACTTGGAGAAATAGAATTTATCCGGTTCTTCCAATTTAAAGAAACACTTGAAGAAAAGCAGCATAACCGTTTTAGAGAAAAATATAGAAAAATTCGTTTTAGAAAAAAAAACTTAATCGATTTAGAAAAAACCTTAAAGAAAAACAAATTATCCGTTTTAGCGAAAATCTTGGAAAAAAAATTAAGCTTTTTAGAAAAAAGCTTAAAGAAACAGAATTTCTCCTTTAAAAAAAAACAAATATTTCGTTTTAGAGAAAACTTGAAGAAAATCCAAATTTCCCTTTTAGAGAAAAAACAAATTCATTTTAGAAAAAAATTGGAGAAAAACAAATTATCTATTTTAAAGAAAACAATGTATCCGTTTTAGTGAATAACTTAATATAATTTGTTTAACAATTCTTTTTAAAGAAAAACCGACTATGTATTTGTTTTAAAGAAAAACTTGAGGAAAAAGAACTTTACCGTTTTATCGAAAAACCTCGAAGAAAACAAATAGAAAAACTTAAAGAAAAACCAGTTAACCGTTTCACAGAAAAATTTGGATAAATTAAATTATCCGTTTTAGTAAAAAACTTGGATGGAGACAAAAATGGTTTTAAAAAAATTCTTGGAAAATAACAATTTATCCTATTTAGAGAAAAACTCTAAGAAAAAAATTATCCATTTTTAAGAAAACACTAGCGAAAAGCAAATTATTATTTTTAGAGAAAAACAAATTATTCTTTTAAGAGAAAAACAAATTATTCTATTCAGAGAAAAACAAATTATCTGTTTTGGAGAAAAACTTGAAAAATATTTTTATGCATTTTAAAAAAAAACTTAGAGAAAATAAAATTATTAGCTTGAGAGAGAAATTTAGAGAAAAGCAAATCCTATCTGCTTTAGAGAAAACCAGAGAGAAAAATTATGCTTTTTAGAGAAAAACTTGGGGAAAAATTAAATTATTAGTTTCAGAGAAAAACTTGAAGAATAGCCACTTATGCGTTTTAAAGAAAAACCTGAAGAAAATTATTATACTTTTTAGAGAAAAACTTGGGGAAAATCAAATTATTAATGTTAGAGAAAAACTTTTAGAAAAATTGTACAAATTATCCGTTTTACAAAAGAATCCGGAAAAACGGGAAAAAAAATTCATTTATCCTGTTAAAACTGTTAAAATTTATAATAAAACTAAAGTCTTTTGCAAAATAAAACTTTATATAATGTCATACAACAAAACTTCTGTACAGATAAAATTACTCTGTAATTATAAAAGACTCTCATTAAAATGTGCGACACTTCGACAATGTTCTCCACATAATTGCAATCCGAAATTGCTACAAAAATCTGTACAGTTTCCAATAAATTCAACAAATAACCAACTGTCACTTTATAATAAAAATTGCCTGCTGAAGGGCATATTAATTATTTTAAATTGTTTCTTAATTAAATTAAACAGCCAACCAAACTGTATTAATTACTAATTACGCTCATTGCGATTAATGGTTTCGAGTTAACAAGGTTGAACGATTGTCACAGGAAGTCACTGCGAATAATACAAAAAAAAAACTAGAGAAATCGCAACTGTTTGCAAGCTTAAATTTAAAAATGGAAACTGCAGCTTGCCAAAAAGTGTCAAATAGTTTAGCACTTGGCCTAAATTCTTGCAAATGCCAATTATTAGGTTAACATATTTAAATCGAAATCCGCAATAGTCATCAATGTCAAATTTAATTACATTTATTTTCATAAAAATACCAGAAAGGGCGCTTGCGCAGAAACCTATTAAGGATGCAGCGATTGGGATGACCCACAAGTTGCCAAACAGGACAATAAACTCCTCGCCAAGCTAAAAAGCAGGTTGGCCTGTTGAAAGTGCCGCAGAGTAAAAATATTTTTTATAGAATTAAAATAAATAAAAAAAATAAATGTAAATAAATAAAATATAAAGGTGATGCACGGCGCTTTACGATTTAACAGCTGCAGCGGGATAACAAGAGAAAAAAAATGCATATAAAATATATAAAATAAACAAAGTACAGTGCGGCTTAAAAGTTTGCGGACGAGGATAAAAAATTAAAAAGGCAAAAAGTAAATAAAATAAGTATAAATCGAGCGACTTTTAAAAAGATTTTTGCAGTTTGGTAGAGAATAAATAAAAACTATCGTAATTTTTATTTTAATTTCATGCATTTGAATTTAACTAAAAAATAAGATATTAAATATATAATTTATTGCGACAAATCAATATTCTTGAACTATTTTATTAGTTAATAATAGCACGCGCCTCTATATTTTTATTGTATTTTTTAAAAAAACTTATTATTGAAAAAAAGTTTTGATATTTTTCAAAACTGCTTAAATAAGACAATTGAAGTTTTCTTCCAATCCCAGCCCAGATCGTAGATCGCTTTGTGATCTCTCACAATCCTCAACGCATATGGATATATGAACTGAAATATTTTTCCTAAAGTGATTCGTTTATTTCTTCATAAAAAATATTTTTGTATACCTCTGAATATTTATCTAGGGGCTTACCCTTAATGACAACACTAATGTTTTGAACGCGATACTTTATTTTCGAAGATAATATAATGTACGAACGAAGGGGGGCCTACGCCCTTTGGCACTGCAACCCCCCTGGGTCTATTGTGCCCCCTATCTCTTTTAGGTTTAGTTTTAATTTTTCCAGAAATTGAATAAGACCAGTCTGTGGGATGTACATTAGGTCCTTCTCACTGAGAGTGTAGTTGCCTAGCAGCTTTGCTCTTCTACGTGTCAGGGCTGGGCTAGATGCTCCATAGATTCGGCATCCTGCTCACAGAAACTACAATTATTGTTGCTAACACAGCCAATTTTGTGTAAGTAGTCGTTGCAGGAAAAGTGGCCTGTCAACGCTCCACAAACTGACCTGACCAGAGCTGTGGATAGATCTTCCTTGGCTCTTGCCGCATCCATGCATACAAATGTTTTTGTGTGTCTGAGACCCTCTCGATTATTCCAGTGACTGGCTTTCCTGTTTTCTGCTCATTTTTTTATGTCAGTGTTGAGTCTGTTGGTGTAACCAAACATGAGACTTGGGCCTGGACCCACAAACGGGACTTCCACCCCTAACTTAGCCTTTGCATACACAGCCTCATTACCTCAGTGACCTTCATGCACTGGCACCCATACCAGAGAGACCCTATTCTTGGTAGCCAGTTCATTAAGTTTTCATTTTCGAAAGTAAGAGCATTACTATATTGGCCCCCTTTCTTCATATGCCCTATATCTAAACATTCTAATTTTCTTTCTGCTTCATACAATCCTAACTTAACTTCTGTTTTTTAGAATTTACATATTCCTACGAATCCCACGCACGCTTCCACTATTTGCCAATTTGTTCTTCCTTCAAGTCTCACACTCTAAAAATTTTTGTTTTTTCAAAAGTTTATTTTTGTCCAAGTTTTCCACGCGAGCACTTTATTTGTAACTTCTCTTTTTTCTGAAATGACATTTTCTCTCGCTGACTTTATATATCCAATTGTAATATCGTACTATATCTTTATTTCCGCAATATCCACTATATCTTTATTTACACTAAACGTCATGCGATTAATTTTTTTTACAATTTTAAATTACATATTGAGCAATTTTGAAATTGTGAAAATATTTAGTTGTCTCCCAAAACCTTTTGGAAAAAGTATTAAGATCTTATTGGCGTCAACTAACTTTCTTGGGTTAAAAAAACAAGGAATTTTTATTTTACTTATTTAAACTATATAAGAATTGTTTAAAGTTAACAAGTCAAAATAATTAAAACGAAGAAAAAAATTGCCTTTGAATTAAAAAGAATTAATAATATTATACTTATATTGCTGGATTGCTCACACGTTGCGAAAACAATACGACGAGTTTATCTCACGGCGTGAAATCAATTACGAAAAAGCCAACCGGAAATATTATTATTCTTAAAAAAAATAGTGCTCGTTGTACCTACCCAAGAACTAGCTTGAGCTCCCATAAAAAATTCAAAAATTCACTTAAGCGTGCATAAACTTTTCAACAAGAGTGTGCCAACGTATATGTAAATAAACATTTAAAGAACTGAAACGACTGCCAAATGCTGACAAATTGCCAGACAACAGACAAGAGCAGGCAGAGCGGAGGAGTCCCCAATTTATAGGCAAAGCTACACGAAGGCGCTGCCCTGCCAGTAAATAAAATTCAAATAAAAATGCCACACAAAAGGCAGAAGCATAAAAAATAAAAGCGTCAAAGAAATGGCAAATAAACAAAGAGCAAACATTAAACTTAAAATATATAATAAAAAAAACGCACAAAACAAAGAATAAAAAATAAGTATACGCAGCACAAGTGTTAAGTGGCTGGCAGGCAAGCCAGATCAGCGCACGCAGCGACCAGGAATCAGAGCCAAGTTTAAAGTGATGTCCGGGGAATTCCACAGACGGCACACTTACAACTTGGGTCAACACGCAGCCGCCGCCTGGCTGGCGACATGGTATTCCAAAAAAGTTTTGAAACTCTTACCTGTAAGCTTTTGTGGATGATATCAAAAATGGCAGCCAAGGAATTACCCAACAATGCATGAATTGCTATCTTGGGGCAAATGGAGCAGGTTGAGCGATACAAACGTACAGCCAATTGTACGGAACTGCAAAAGAAAAGAGTTGCATGAGCAATCATATCTAAGGAGTTTATAAAAGAGATTATAATAAAGTCTTGATATCAAAATATGCCTTCTAGCTAATCTCTATAACCTATTTGCAACCCGACAATAATCCGTATGGGTTCTTCATACGTTTTTAAAGTATTTTTTTGAAGAGTCCTACTTTTTGATACTTCATTCACTTAATGAACTAAACGAAATCTTGAAATAAAACCCTTATCTAATTCGAGTGGTTTTATTTTCAAACTTTACTAACATTACATTTTACCCGCATTACTTTTGAAAAATAGTTAAAGGTATATCCCCTTTCTCTTGTTTAACTTCTTTAACACGTAAGACTTATTACTTATTGGCCGGATACAACGATTTCTTAACCGAGAACCCAACTGGAAATCCTATCCAGCCTTTCTATTCCACTCGTTGACATGTATTTCTTAACCGGGAACCCCACTGGGAATCGAACCTTACCTTGTTATTTCCAAACTTTACTAACCTTAAATTTCGATACCTTTATATTTGGGGAATAGTTTAAGCAAACCCCACTTTTTCTTGTTTGACTTCTTACACATATCATACGCGTTACTTCCCGGACGGATACAATTATTTCTTACACGAGAAACCAACTAAAATTTCTATCCAGCCCTTATATACTTCACTCGTTTATAATTAGTTCTTAACCCAATTGGGAATCGTATCTACTCTTCTTCTTTCTAAACATTACTAACCTTAAATTTCGCTACCTTTACATTTGGGGAATAGTAAAAGGAAAACCCCCTTTCTCTTGTATAACTTCTTACACATTGTATTTCGTATCATACCCTACGCATTACTTCTTGGCCGGATACAACAATTTCCTAAGTTGGTTTTTCAATAGAATTCCCATGCAGCCTTTCTACTTCACTCGTTTACAATTATTTCTTAACCGAGAACCTCAACTTAATTCCTATCTAGTCTTTAAAGTTTCTCGTTTACAATTATTTTCCAAACGGGATACCAACTGGGATTCCTCTATAGTCATTATAATTCACTCGTTTCTTACCGGAAAATCGACTTGGATTCCTCTCTTTTTAGTATACATATATACAATTATTATTATAGTAATATACAAATATTTCTTAATCGGTAACCTTACTGGAAGCTCTGATGAGGCTCATCACAGGACACAACCCATATGGCCAACATATGGTTAATTTGGGGATAAAAACTGACCCTACATGCACGGCCTGTCTCGAGGAGGCTGACAATACCGAGCATTTCCTATGCTATTGTCTAGCTTTCTCAAGAACAAGGCTGCGTATCCTGGGCAGCGATGTGCTTCAACTCGATGGAGCACACAAGTTACCACTAAAATCATTTCTCAACTTTCTCCAAGAGACGAGAATCCCTTAGCTGCTGCCTTTCTTAGAAAACATGCTTCTCCATTCAAATCCCAGCTCAACATAAATCACTTCAGCGATTTGGCGCACTTACTTATTTGAGACCTCGGAATTCTCATCCAACGCTTTCATTATAATATGCGTAGTTATAATACCGAGTCCATCTAGCGTGATAAAGGCATTATAGTCGGCCTGGGTGGCTTTCAAGAAAACACGATTTAAATTTCCCAAAGTGCGATCCATGCCCTGACTGCCGCCTCCCTTGGTAACAAGATTCAACAGCTTGGGCACTTTGCTTGCATGTTTTTCTGCCGAGGATAGTTCAGGTAAGCTGGCCAAATATTCAGTGGCGCTACAAGAAAGTTATTTGTTAATAAATCTCATAAATTTTTTATAAATATTTGAAATCACTTACCTCTGGGACATGCGCATTTTAAGCTTTTTCATCTTCTTTTTATAACTACGCGTATGTTCCTTAACATTTACACAAGCATCGGATAGAGTGGAAGACATATCGCCGTCTTCATTTGTCGAACCAGCACCAGCGGTTTTTATTTCTGTCATTTCTTCATTCTCTTCACGCACCTCATCTACATTACGCGTGGGTATGGTCATCTCAACAGCACGTTGACGTATTTGCTCAATATTCTCCTCGTGACGTCGCGCCGATTCCTGTTGCTTTTGCAAAATCTTACGTTGTAGCTCTTCGGTGGATTGCTGCTTCAGCACTTGCAGCGCCAACAAGCGTTCCTCACGATCACGCGCCTTTTCGCGTGCCAAAGCCTGACGCTGACGCTCTTTTTGTTCCTGCATTTTACCAATGCGCTGCTCTTTCTCCAAACGTGTCTCGTTCATTTTTTCCAACTTGAGCAGGCGTTCCTTTTCAAGCGCTTGACGGCGACGCTCTACAGCCGCCTCCTTAGCTGCTTTTTCTTCCACACGCTTCTGACGTTCTTGCTCCAATTCCTGTAGGCGACCCTCCGTTTCCTTGCTAGACTCTAGCAATTCCAAACGCTTATTTTGCGCCTCGAAATTTTTAATGAAATTTATCTCTTTCAGTTTGTTCTCCTCATCGTGTGCTTTTTCAATAATGCGACGCAAGTGCTGTTCGCGATTTTCGGCCGCACGCTGCAATCTGCCCTCCATTTTGAGACGTTTTTCCTCGATAAAATGCTGCTTGGCTTTCTTTACATACTCCACGCGATCAAGCAGTTGCTGCAATTTGGAGGCCTTCTCCTGCTGCAACAGCTCGCGTTTTTGTTTGGCACGCGTCTGTTTCACTTGATACTTCTTAAGCGTCTCTTGCAGTGAGCGACGACGCGAAGGCGAGGATAGCTTTTGGTGCAATTGCTGCGCACGTCCTGGATGACGTGTGTGTAGTGCCTGCAATGTGGCCAATGCCTCAATACGCTCATTACCCGGCATTTCATTAAGTAGCGCCTGATAACGCTGCTCCAAGCTAGCATTATCTTCATCGGCCATAGTAAAAATTACCAACGCAGGTGCATCACCATACGACTGATCATCAGCACACTCATCGTGATCCTCTAGCAAAACTTCAGCGTCAGTCTCATCCGTTTCCGTATCTACATCAATCTCTGTGCTCTCTAGTTCGCGTATTTGACGCTCGAGTGATTCCTGTACCTCAACCAACATGCGTTCATTGCGCTCCTCATCGCCATCATCGGTATTCTGCTCATCGCTGTCATCATAAGCGCTTAAGTTACAATCCTTAACGCAACCATTGAAAAGTTTACGACCCGAGATGCTTTCATAGAGCTCACCAATGGTTTTGGAGAACTCACAGTTTGTTTGAATTTTAATATCAATTTTGTTAAGTACGCCGGAATACTCCGTTTCATTGGCGGCTGCAAAAGAAAAATACTTTTAGCAAACGGAAATCTAAAAATATTTGCAATAAGAGCTTACCCTCTACCACTGTCTCCGAGGAGGAAGCAATATTGGCGCTGCTTTGTTGATCTTTTTGCTGTTGCTGCTTACGCTGCGCATTCTTCTCACTGCGCATATATTCCTTATGCAGCGATGTCATCTTCAGACCGGTTAGATCCGATTTCTGTCGCTTCATTATAAGCGACGACCGACTATCCATATTTGGTTTGTTGCCCAACTGCTCCAATTTCTCAGCTTTCTTTGCATTGCTATAAGCTGCAGTGCGCTGTGCGGGAAATGAATTAACCTTGGCCTTGGCATTTTTGATCTCTGGACGTGCTGCTGTCGTCACAGTCTTATCCTTTTCCAGCGGCTTGGCAGTTTTGGTCAACTTTTTGTTCTCTGCTGCTGCAGCTGTTTTGGCAGTGTTTGTAGCTATTCTGGCCTTGGACGTTTCCTTTGTCTTTTTTTGCTTTTCTTCCTGTTCTTTCTGTTCATTGAGCAAAGCTAATGTGGGTAAACTAGCATAACCTGTGGGCTGATTAAAGCGATTGGCCCAGTGCATGCTTGGGCGACGTCTATTCTTAACAGTCAACCAGCCATCATTTGAGTCCGCAGGCATTTGCTTGGGTTCCGAGTGTCTTTCTTCTAATTTTAAAGTGCTGCGTGAACTGGACAGCTGCTCATTGCTGGCTTTAAGTGTTGACGTGGAGCTGCCAATATCTTCGCGTGAGTGGGTTTGTTGCTTAGCTGTTGCAGCCACCGGCTTGCCACGCGCAGCATTGGCAACTGTTAGCGTGGTAGCAGAGCGCTTAGACAGGATTTTTGTAGGACTTATATTAGCACCAGCGGCGATAGCTGCATTAGCTCCATTAGCTGCAGCTGTATTCTTCATGTCCAGGCAGGTGCGTGAGCGTGCCGACAGTCGCGAAGCCACGTTATTGGGTGGCCCGTAACATTCCGTTTTGCTGGTTGGACGCGTAGGCATGGCTGCAGCTCCTTGACGACCCGCCCGTGTGTGCAATAACTTATTGTTTTGATTGTTATTGTTATTGTTAGTCATGAAACGTTTTACGCCATTTGGAGGACCCTTGGCAGCTATACCTGTGCTGCTATTAGACTTGCCGCTAGTCACTTTTGCATTTGTCATGGAGCTGCTAGCTGTGCCCTGCTGTGTACTTGTCTTTGCATTGTTTGCATTTCCACGAGCTACCGCCGGACGATTAAGTACGCTGGAATATTTCAATGGACTGTTCTGTGCAGCATTTGCATTGGCTGCCAATGGCTGCGTCTTTTTCAATAATTCCGCAAAAGGCTTTACCACAGTATTGGGTGGCGTTGGCTGCTTGTTAGCTTGTTGCATAAGCAATGAATTTTCCATTTGCTCTAAAGTTGCCACAGTTATCTGCACGGCAGTTGGCGCCTCAGCTACGCGCTTTGGAGCCTCTGTCTTTACGGAAAGTTTTGTAACTTTGCCAGCAGCGTCAATTGTATTCGTAGCATTTGCTGGCATTTGCATTTCCGTCAGTGTCTGCTGATGCTGCTGCTCTTTGAAAGCAGCGATTTGTGTTACTGCTCCATGTTGATTGTTGCTCGTCTCATTTAAGACTAAAAGTAAAAAGTTTATTAGTAAATGTTGCTAAAGCTAATTAAAATACTTACTTTCAGCTGCCGGTTGTAGCTGCTCATGCATTTGTTGCTGCAGCTGTGCCTCCATATAAATTTGCTGTTCCAAAGCAGCAGCCTGTTCGGCTGCTTCGCGTTGTTCCTGCTCATAATGCATTTTCTGCAGCACATCAAGTAGTGTCAAATGTGGATCATCCAAGTCAGTCTGTGAGTATTGCTCCTTGCGCTCCACATAAGGTTTAACATTTATATTGGGCGGTGCATCCGGTGTTGCAATTATTGACGGCTGCGAGCAGGATTCCTGCGCAACACGTGTATTGGCCGCAAATAATTCGCGCACATTAACACGCATGGCGCCTTTTGGCACTTGCTCATAGGCACGCAACATTTTTTTAGGTGACACATGTCCATCCACTATGCCATAGCAGGGCGAAGTCTTGCCCGAGCTGCAGACATATAGTGCTGGACTAGATTTGCCCGATGTAGTGGGACTGCACAAACTTTTGGTGCGCACGCGTGGTGCAGGATTACTTTTACGCACCTCCCAGGCCAAACTTTGTGGACGTTGCTGCAGTGGACGTGAGTCATAGTCCCACGAGACTTTGAACCATTCACCCAATGCTTTAAAATCACGTACATAGTTCTCTAGCACCAATATGGTCTCCTGACAAGAGGAAATATTTTCATAGATTTCGACAGTCTGGTATATTTCGTTGACGGCACGCTGCAAGTTGCCAAAAAGCAAAGCCCAATAGCGTGCCTGCAGCTCAGACTTTTTATCGCGTCCCGTCGAGGCGCTACGCACACGTGGTCCAGTGCTGGCAGTGCTGGATTTCAGACGCGTTGTGGCAGTGGGACTTGCACAATTCTTGGGCGTGTGTATGCCATTTGGTGACTTGGGCGGTGCCATTGGTGGTTTGCGGTCAGTTAGATCTGCAATGTGTTATGTTATAAAACGTAGAACTGAAAGGGTAAGCAAAATAACGTACAGTCACCATTGGCAACAGCAACGGCGGCATTGTTCTGGGACGTTTCATCACAAAATTGATAAACTAACAAATTCTTTGCCTCGCGCCCCTCGCGACTGAGCACCTCACGCATTTCCATTATTGTTGTTGTTGGGTTTCGTATTTCTACTGCGTCGTGGGCGGTAGCACCCAATATGAAGCGCAGGGTGCGCGGCCGCAACTATAAAACCTACGCAGCAGACGCAGCTGTCTCGTCTTTCAACAGGTTAAACTACCAATAAGCAAAAACTGCTGCTGATTTTAAGCTAAAACTATGACTTATGACTATATCAAAGTTCTTACCAGTTTTAGGTGGTGTCGCAATGCAATGGTTTCAATTTTCTGCTTACTTTTTTCTCGTCTTTTTGTGTCTAAAGTTGCCTGGTTATTGTTGTTGTTGGTGTCGCGGTTTCTGTTGGCTAATTTTTTTTTTGCTGTAAAATTTGGCTACATTTTACTGCGACGCCGTTGCGCACTAACCATCTAGATGTGCCTGAAACACTTACTTCTTTAATAATTCACTTACTTGCACTTTAATTAAAACTAAAACAAACTAAAATTTTATATTGCTCAAACGCCTGAAATCGAGCGTCGTGCGTGTAGTCGGAGAGAAAAAAAGTGGAATTGCACATACAGCTGTTCCGTCAGATGTCAGTGTGTGCACATTTGCGCAAAGACTTTAAAAAGGTTTGGCAGCACTGATGCCGCAGCTGAGTCTAACGACTTTTCATTTTAAATTAAACGAATATGCTTTGGTTTTGTTATTATTTTTGCTAAAGTGTATTTATTTATTAAAATTAAAAATGTATCGATTTGTATATTTTTTATTAAATAATTTTGTTTACAATTGTTTGGTTTGTGCATAGATAATTGATTTATTTTAAATGCATGT
Organism: Chymomyza procnemis; assembly: GCA_035046065.1. Classification (NCBI taxonomy): domain Eukaryota; kingdom Metazoa; phylum Arthropoda; class Insecta; order Diptera; family Drosophilidae; genus Chymomyza; species Chymomyza procnemis. Next base: position 13,721,908 of record JAWNOJ010000024.1, read on the forward strand.
TACAACTTGTGTTATCTGCTGATTTTGTGAAATTTGTTTGAAGTGTTTCGCTTTTTATTATTTATTATTATGCCAAAAGTGTGCTTAAATAATTAAAGTTAACTCAAAAGCAATGAAATTTAAGTAGTTAGCCGTGGTGCCTGGGCCTTTTCTTTAAAAAATGGTTTTACGGGTTTAAGGTTGCCTTTTATATTTTGGGATTGGGCAACCAGTGCAATCTGGCAACTGACAGCTCTATCGTAAGGTTGCCATTTTTGAGGTAATTAGGCAACATTTTGACAAATGAGCGCTATTTGTGTTGTTTATACTCACGCTATGATTTATCTCGGACAAAAAAAAAGGATTTTTGTGCGGTTTTTTTTACAACTTTCGACTTGAGTTATCTCAATACAATGCTTAGATGAACTTAATTCATTTTTTGGCAATGAAGCTCCATCAAGGACCAGTGTTTATCGATGGTATGGTGAATTCAAAAGCTTGGTGAATTAAAGACAACTTTTGTATCGAACTTGAATCTACAAGCAGCAGCATAGGAACTGATGACACACTTATTATCCTTGGGATGAATTCAACCGAGGTCGTAGGTATCACCAAGATTGTCCAACATCAGTTGTTGTTGCGAAAACCATTGATGCTGGGAGCTAACTAATATTGCATGATCGTCATGTAACCGTAGGCATTAGTAAGACCAGCAATATTCAATATTGCATGAACATTTGACTGTCAAAAAAAAATTTGTTCGCGATAGATCCCACACAATCATTCAAACACTTAAAAAAAAACGCTGCTGTCGATTGGTCAAATGTCTATGATATCATGACAAGTGAACAATCATTATGGATTTACATTTATGAGCCCGAAAGCAAGCAACATCGACTGTATAGGTGTTTCAAGAAAAGCCAAATCCTACAAAAGTTGTTCCCGCACGAAGCATTTCCAAGCAAATGGTTTTTTCGGAAAAACAGGACATGTCACAACCGTAGCACAAGCGATTCCCACGGCAGTCGGCCCTTCATACCGGAATCGACGCAAGCCCGGCCTGCCCAAGGACTGCCAAACCCCCTCTGTTTCGGAAGCCCAAACTATACCTGGTGCACCGAAACAGCTACAACAACAACCGTAGCACAAGAACAACGCAGAACAGTCAATTCTGAGTGGTACCCAAACATTTGATTGCCAGTTAGTTGTCTTCCAAGAAAAAACCAAACGCCAAAGACTCTTCACCACGACAATGTGAATTTGAGCACTCAAAACATCAATTTGATGAGTCTTCCGCAATATAGTCCTGCATGACTTCCTGTACATAAAAAATTAAATGAGAGGTCAACGTTTTTCGACTCCTGAAGAAGCTGTTGGTGCTTTCAGAATGCATGTTTTGGAGATACAATCAGAGTGGCAAAAGTGCTTCGACAGTTGGTTAAAACGCATGCAAAAGTGTATAGATCTTAATTAGGAATATTTTGAAAAACAATAAAGCAATACAATAAAATAAATGAAAATCTCATTGATTAATATTAATTTTTGTTCTCTAAAGCAGAAATATAAAAGGCAACCCTCGTACATATGACGTAAAAGCGTATATTTTAAGTTAAAGCTTTTTTGATTGTCTTCTGGTTTGGTGTTTTAAAGTGTTTCGCTTAATACTACATGTTATGGGTCTAAATAAAACTTAAATAATACAATTGAATTAAAAAACTATTACAGTACTTATTACAAAATATACCAAATATAAAATCAATAATATTTAATTAAAACTTTGACATTTAAGTAGTTAAAGACCCTGTCACGGCTTGCTTCTTCATGAAATGCTTTTAGCTTTTAAATTAAAGCTTCCTTAGTATAAAAAACACTTTCATGATCTAGATCTAAGAATAACTTGTTTTACTTTTTATTAATGTTACTTTTTTTGTTTGAATTGTATTAGACTTTTTTTTTTGTATAAAATGCTTTTATCGTTTAAGTTAAAGCTGCCCAAATTCCTAATTTAAAGCTACCTTGATACTTAAAATCCGTCTACGGCTTACAATGACTGCTGATTCAGTATAACTGCTCTTATTAAATACATAATTTCTTATTGAACATTTGTGGCCTTATTTTTTTTTTTTGTGGCCAAACAGGTCCAAAACGTGAAATTAGGCGGTCACCAAAAGTGTCTTTCAATAAATTGATTGTGGCACGAGATGTGTGACATGTTGCGCCGTCTTGTTGGAACCACAGCTCTAAGACATCATGGTTGTTCAATTCAGGAATGAAAAAGTTAGTAATCATGGCTCTATACCGATCACCATTGGCTGTAACGTTCTGGCCATCATCGTTTTTAAAGATGTATCAATGATACCATCAGCCCTCAAAGCGCACAAAAGAGACAGTTTTTCTGGATGTAAAGGTATTTCGACACTTTAGGATAAGCTTCAATCCAAATGGCACAGTTTTGTTTGTTGTCGTAGCCATTCAACCAGAAGTGCGCTTCATCGCTACACAAAATTCGCTTATGAAAATGAAAAACAACGGCAATCTCGTTTTGATCGAATCTTCGCCTTGCTTGATGGTCGTTTGACTTCAATTCTTGAATTGCCAAACCAACTTAAAGTTCTATACATCGAAAAAAAACACCCTTTATTTAAGAGCCCACTTAAGCATACAGCTTTATTCTTTATAAAATGCTTTTATCTCTTAAGTTGAAGCTTGCTTACCACAATAAATCTTTTACTTACATTATCTACAATAGAACAACGTGTGTTATTTTATAAAAGATTACTTTTTTAAAGATTCGCAACGAATATCTACCTTTCACTTAGTTTGTCTAGAATAATCTGCGTTACTTTTTAAAGATTATATTAAGCATACGCCTTAAAAACGATATTTTCTGCAATTTTCAGAAAACTTTATATCCAAGTTGCAAGCTTGAGAATATAAAATAAGAATATAAAATCTTTCAATGATTTAATGAAATTAAAAAACTTGTTTTGGCAAGTCTTGTTGTTAAATAGCCTATCAGAATATTTTCTATATTTATTATTGATATAGCCGCTAAAATGTTTAGTATTTATTTTAATTTGCGTGAATTAAATAAAATAAAACTATTTTGCTAGAATAAAGCAATTTAAAATGTTCTATTTAGCAATTTAAAGTAGAAATAATTTTTGCTCAAGCAGCTGCTACACGCGCAATGCGCAACGAATATTTTTTTTAAAACCTGAAGCACATCGATAACACTATCGCATGCACACTATATACGCTATCGATATCGACATCTATCGATACATTGTCATATATTCAACCACCCCCTTGGGCACACACTGTTTTACTATTACTCCGCGCGAAAAGACGTGTTTGCGGATAACATTTTTTTTGTTTGCATTAAAAATTCATACATATTTATATTTAATTAAATTAACAAAACTGCAAACACTTTCAACTGCAAAAACCAACCGTCTATTGTGCAACGAATATACGTAAAAAAAACACAAAAAGCGAACGCGTCGCCGCCGCTGCAACAAAATGTGCGCAAGCAATAAATGAAATGAAAGTGGAATTATTTCGTGTGTGTGATGTCATTTCGATGCGCTCTCTTTGAGTATTTTTGTTAATTGAACGCAACTTCCTGCGCCTGAAATTGTTTTACATGTTTCAATGCTTTGATTTAACTGCGCTACAGTGGGTGTGTGTGTGTGTTAAGCCTGGCACTCAAATACATATATAAATAAATGCATTAATGCAACAATTTAAGTAAATATTATTTATTATTTAAATGGCAATTTGCCTGCAAATGTGCGACAAGTGAAATAAACACACGCACACACACACATATACGCGCGCACACGCATATATTTTGTTAGAAAAATTCCAATTTTCATTCCACATCAGTGAAGCAGCAGCACAAAAGAGAAAAGGTGAAACGAGGCGCACACACGCACACACACAAGTCACACACCAACCGACGTCGACGACGATACATGCAACAAAAAGCTGTAGCAACGCGGGTTAAAGTTTGTTTTTTGTGGAGTGTGTGTGTGTGTGTGTGTATGTGTGTAGGGGGCACACAGCTGCCCCAACAACGTCCGGCACAAAACAAAAACACACACACAACAATTTATTGATTTCCCTCCAAAATTCAACGAATTAAGTAAATAAAATAAAAACAAATTCTACGATTCCGCCCAAGCAACAAGAGCGCAGCGCAAAACAACAGCCGTCCGTAAACACGGCGCTGCCAACAGCGCTACACACCCCGTCTCGCACATTCCTAACCGAAACAAGCCCGGCCCTTGAGCAAGCCAAATCATGTCCAGCTCTGGTGACACTGCGGCCACGGCTGGTGAGCAAACCGTACTACAGCTGCGCCTTGAAGTTGAACGTCTAACGCGTGAACTCGATCAGGTGTCCAGCGCAAGCGCGCAGTCCGCACAATATGGGCTCTCACTGCTGGAGGAGAAGTCATCGTTGGAGCAGAAATGCGAAGAGCTGGAAACGCTCTATGACAACACAAAACACGAGCTAGACATAACGCAGGAGGTAAGTTGTTTCTAAGCCAAAAAAAAAACTCCAGAGAAAAAATAAACATGCTTATCGCCGGTTATACACAAACACAGGCCAGACAAGATTTTGCAATCGTTGGCTGGCAATTTGTCTAGTTGGCAAATTAACTCGTTCGTAACCAAAAAAAAAAAAAATCGGCAGAAAAAACGAACTACTCGAGTTACTTTACGCCACTCACATACTCTCTCTTTGTGGGCTAAACTACACGCACTCTCTCTTTTTGCTGCGCATACACTATCGGAAGGTATATCAGGTGTTGTCTGCCGCATGCAAGCAGGTGTGCTAAGCGTACCCAATTGATAATTATGCGATTTTCGGTGGTTTAGTTTTTCTGTACTTATATTACAGAGCTTATGGGTTTTCCGTCAAAATACGGAATATTCGTTATTTAATTGTTTATGTGGTATGATAGTTTCAAAAGTTTCGTAGTTCTTGAAAACGCTCAATTTTCTTTGAACATTTTAAGTTAATAATCGACCAAATTATTTATATATTATATTCACCAAATAGTTCTTATCCTCTAACGGGAAAGTGTAGCATGATCATCTGCAATGTCCACAGCGTTTATTTCTGTTAAAATTGTTAGATTTAGATATCTATGCCCTACTTTTTTCTCATGTTCTTGTAAAGTTCCATATTCCATATTATTCGGCCAAGTATCACTAAATACCAAATAAATACCAAATTTACTTTTTTAGTTGCAAAAGAAAAATAGCGCCATGTATTTAAATTTGATATATTAATACATATTACTTTCTTAGAGTTTCCCCCATATCAAAGTTATCAAGCTCCACTTTTTTTTAACGGTCTGAAGAATTATGTTAAATATATATGGAAAACAATATTGATACGAAAAACAAGCGCTTTTTTCTGGATTTGCAACATTGGAAGCTATACTCTGGAATAGAATATAGGGTGTTTTCCCCCTCTTTGATATGAAAAGCTTGGAACTACTGTGATGCTTGGTATCTGCATCAAATGGATATACTTATATTTCTTATCAGTTGTCCCCTCTTTGATCAAAAAATGTTATATAGTAGAAATGAAAAGTTTGGAACTACTTAGATGCTTTGTATAGATTTTTATTGTTATCAAAGATTCCAAATAAAAATATTCATAAAAATATATATTAATTTAATAATTTAAGCCGTACAACTAGAATAAAGTATTTATTGTCCGGATTTCCTCCTCTTTGATAATATGAAAAGTTTGGACCTACTTGGATGTTTAGTATCTACCTCAAATAAATATACTTATATTTTTTATTGGATTTTTCCCCTCTTAAATATTATTATTAATGATCTTAAATCAATGTTATATAGTAGTTGTGAAAAGTTGGAAACTACTTAGATTCTTGGTATAGATTGTTAATATTATCAAAGAATCCAAATAATTAAAAACATAAATTAGAAAAATGAATGAATTTAAGCCGTACAACTATGTCCAGTTGATATTATACTTTATTTTTACTCTATAAAATGATAAGATTTTATATATAATGCGAAAAGCCAAGGATGATCTATATAGCAAGCGAAGATGAGTTAAGAGACCAACCGTAAGTCGGAGGTGCGATTTTCCGCAGCAGCTCGGGTCCATTTGCCTAGCACTTAATAGAAATATCTGCTTCCTCCCCCTTTGGAGTGATGTCAACCTAGTCAAGTGAAGAGTATTTTTAAATATAATTTTATGTTGAATTATTATTTTTGAAGCATAGAGATCGTGTAAAGCATAATTATCATAGATCTACAAAAGGGTAGTTCTAGTGGTTAAAAATGACCAGTTTCTTGGGATGGAAAGACTTTCCGAAAAAGCACGTATGTGGCATGTTCCTCGATCATTAAGAAAAAGCTATTTAAAAGGAGAAGTCTGAAGAAATAGGCAGCATAAAAAATATAGTTTTAAAATTTTTATTTTATAAAATTTTGAATGTTATATGAAATTTTATGGATTTTTAAAAAGTGAAGTCTAAAACCCTATAATATAAAGTTCGGCGGTATTCTAATTTTTCTTTAAGTTTCCTATTGAGGTTGAATCTGCTTTGCCAGTCAGAAGCAAGTTCTTGTATTTTAAGTTTAATTACAATTTTTCAATCAAACTTTATAGTGCGGCCTTCAAAGCTTTTGATTCAGCTAAGTACACAGATATAGCAACAATATACTTTTGAACAATGACGGGAGTTCTTAAATTAAACATTCTTTGTATAAAATTTCGTTAGTCCAAAATAATACAAGAGAAAATGTACTACAATGGTTACTTACTGCTTACGCCTCAAATCGTACAACCTGATTACAAAATCATTATTAATTGTGAGTATTTTGTTTTGTAATACAAAAAGAGTATTAGAAGTTCGGTATTGCATAAATTGCACAACATTGTCTTTTACTCGCTCTGTTGGAGCAGGTAGCTAGCGCTGGCATACCAGATAATCAGATCTAGCGTGTCTATATGAATATGTAGTTTCTGGTCACGTGGGTTGTGATTTGTAAACTGGGCTTGTGGTTCTTAAAGCCCGCCTCAAAGCGCACACGCACACACACACACACACACCTTCAAAGACCCAGACCCCGAGTACTTGAAATACTTGATCGTAGCTCTCTTTGTCTACCGCTCTTTTGGAATTCAATTTGGCTTAGTCAGCCAGCCAGCCAGCTAGCCATTGAGCTGGCTCTTTTTATTAGCTTTGTTTTTGTTTTATTTTTATTATTATGAACATGGCCAATATAGTTTTAGTATTTTATTTTTTTTCTACTTACTTTTACTTAAGTTTTTTTTACCATATGTTCAATGACTCGTTTGACTGCAACTTGAATACCAATTTGGCGTTTCCTTTAAAAAGATTTTATGAACGGATGCTAGTTTTATAAATTGATTTATTTATAGTTATTGACGGCACAAGAAAAGCTACTAAAAATAATACTCTTCTATATTAGTCAAATTCATTAAGATTAGTAATAATACTGAATCAGCCTAGATGATTTGTTTGCTTTTTTTTTGGTATAAGACTTGCATTCTTCTTTTTGTATTGAAATATGAATCAGTTCTCTGTGTAAAATGAATAACCTTGCTTGAGCTTAGCTGCAGTTGTAACAATTGGTAGAAACATCTCAACTCACTTAGGCCCTAATTGGCCTATTATAAGAGCTCAGTGATGAGCAATTCTTCAACCTTTCCGTATGCGAGGGACTTTGAACTAGCTAAGTTCACAGCCATGAAAAACCACTTAAAGAGCATTTTGAACTCTATTCTGAGAGTTGAGATAAGTCAGTCAGAAGGTATCACTTAAGGAAGCAAATTCAAGTCCCACACAGACAAAAAATCCGGCAAAATAGTTGCTTCTTCTTTATCAGCACCACTGCTACAATAGTCATGCTGAGAGGCGTTGAGGCTAGACTCGTGGTTTCCTACCACCCAATGTGCAGAAATGGTTTGGGTTGTATCTGCAGCAGTGTTCTAGATGTTTTCGAGAATTGAATCCACAATTAATTTATTGTAAGTGGAGTGATTGTTATGTTTAGCTTGCAGAAAGCTAGAAGGTCTATACAAGATTGTCAGCATCCTGTCTTTAATAATACCAAAATTCTACCCAGTTACGTGTTCACAGATAAAGCTTCTGAGCATAGTCCGACGTATTTAATCGAATTCTTATATAGTTGATAGTTAAACTTACAAAAGAATCGTGTCTTTGCTTTAGCAACCACAGTGGTTGTGGTTTATAGAGAGTAATGCCTTCATAAAAAGAACCGAGAAGTTAGGATACCTAAACGAATACTGTCCATAATTTTTCAAAGATTTAACAATTGCTTGTGAATGCACCGAAAGAGCTTATGGCGTCGTTTTCAGTCCAAGTCATATATTGTTATTTAGATTTATAAAGGACTCTTGCTTTGCTTGTGTCAATAGAGAATAAACCTTTGTTAAGCGTAACGAAGAAGATAGGATCCTTCAGCGTTACCCGTCACGCCTCATGCATGCTGTTACAGCTATGCCGATTAGAAGAGTCAAACCACTTTTCCTATTTTCTGAGCTTCTTAAAAAGGCAAGCAGATATAGACGAATCTTCCTTGAAAGATATAGTCTGCCAGTCTACATTCTAAATATTTTCGAGATTCTTTAGATTCTATTCGTTATTTTCATTTTATCCTGCCTGTAGCCGACGTGGGCTCGGCAAAAAAATTAAGCATTTCGAGAATAAGTTCCTTGTAGTTGCAGGTCTATCTACATCTTAAAGAATTTAGCTTTAGATTCTATACGTTATTTTCAAACGCGGCAAAGAAGTGTTTTTTTATTTTGGTTAGGCCTGATTGTACCCAGCGTGGACTTTATAAAATATTTAAGTATTTCGAAAATAAGTTCTTTGTATAGGTCGCTCTGAAGCATCTAAGCAATTGTCTAAGAAACACTTTTGCGGTCTCTTCTTCCACAATAACTTTGGATCAGTGGTTCCTAAAGTTCGTATGTGGTCAAGAACGCGCGTCCACCAAATCATATTTATTACAATTTCTGTATGCAGATTTTACATAGCACTATTCTTAGTTCTGATGTTGCTGGATTCGCCAACTAAGAGGTTTCTTGGTATCTTTCTTGACGAGAAGAAACTTGACGCTGGAAGCTGGAGTGAAACCTTCGAGAGTTATATTAAGATTCATTTAAAGAAATTAAATTCATGTTTGCCTATAAAGTATAATTTTTTAAGAGCTTAAATCTGTGAAAAATGTATCCAATCTTAATTTGTACAAATAAATCGGTAGTTTTAATTTAAAGTTTGAAAATATTTTAATGTAAATATTGGCTTCGTCTGTGCTGCAAGCAATTTTAACTCTGGGTCCAATGTAAGCTCTCCAAAATATATATTTCGGCCTTTGGTTTCTCGCTGAAGCAAAGGGTCACAAGAAGCTGCCTTGTGACTTGTGTTTTAAATTCTTCTCTTTTTTTCAGTCCAGGTCTTCTTTACTTTTCCTATGTCCAAATCTGAAATTTGTCTGCGGGATAGTGCGGGCGTGCCTCTACCTATGTTGTCTTGTCAGTCGCCTGCAATTCGGGTGATATTTTCGGGATCTCTCCTTAATATGTGTCCGAGCCAGCTCCACTTCCTCTTGAAGATCTTTTTGCATAATTGCGCTTGGTGTTTAGGGGCCCACAATTCTCTTTTAGAAATGTTTTCACGTCAGAAAATTCTTAAAAATTGTGCTGATTTACGATAACTTGTAGTTTTCGTAGAAAAATCAGTTTTCTTAGTGGCTTATTGTATGTGAAAATTCCATGCATCTCCTATTTTGCACAAAACTATTATACTTCTAATACTTATGGGTATAGGGTATAATCATAGCATGACAAACAGAAACTGGAAAAAACCTGATTTCTAGCAAAAAATACCTTAATGTAACAATATCCGGCTGAATTTATGCATAAAATTCCAATTCTAGGCACAAATTAAAGCATATTTAAGCCATAACTACAGCCGGAAATGCTTGAAAGCCAAACATTATAAATTATAAAAGTGCTTTCAAAATTCGTAAAATGACGGAAAAACAGCTTTGATCATTTTCATATAACTTTTGTCTTTAGCCAAAGGTCGTACGACTGCCAACACTAATCTAGCCGGCTCATAAGCACGAGTATCATATTTTTATCTATAATGACACACTTTATTCTATTATGTAATATCTACAAACCATTTTCATATCTTTCAAGTTCATTATCTTTCGAGATAATATTGCAGCGGTGCGTGTGCATTTGTCGTATTGATGTAACCTCGATTGATTGATTACCTTCACACACTATTAACCGAATGATAACTATTTGGTAATGCTTGCACAGCTATCAAATTACGAAATTCAATGAGTTTTGTACTTTATTACTTATTAGTTTCAATTAGGGGCATTGGAGTAATGGGTATTTGTAGTTTGTGGGTTTGTATCGCATGCGGTAGACAATGTCTTCAAAGAAAAAAAATACGCTTTGTATAATAACAATTATAAACCTTGGTATGTCAGTTATTTCTTTGAACTGAGTTTCAAGCTGAAAACAATTATTCATTGTTGGATTTTTAATTTATTCATTAACTGAAAGTATGCCGTCTAATGGCTGAAAATGATTTCAGGATTTCACAGATTTCGTTTAGCTGCTAAACGTCTTAAATTTCTGACATGCCCATGTTTACTTTTTGTTCGAAAACAAACATTTGCATTTTTTTCGATTAAACTTTATTTAACTTTATTTTACCGCAAGGGTTGTTGTATGACTCACCTGTGTGTGAAAAACACACCCTTTAAAGCGGATGTCTTTTTTTGGAAGTAAACGTTCATGTTATCTCTGCACGCCCTTAAAGCGTATGTCATTTTTGGAGCTAACCTTTAGTATTAGCTCTGGAATAGTGTATATTCAACAAAGTTTTTTTTTTATTTATTTCTTAGGAAATTCGAAGAATTTATTGCGTATATGTCAAAAAAAAACTCAGATTATGCACCCTTTTATTTATATGGAAACATCATACAACGCAAGAACAATGCCGTTCTTTGTATAAGATTGTACAAATTCTTCTCTTTTTTAAACAGATCTTCTATACACTACACTAAAAAAATTTGTTAGATTCTATTATGTTTTCCGCGAATAAATAAGACTAGTGTCTTTATATAAGTAGGGAGTGCAGTCAGCAAGACGACAAGTGAGCGCAAGAGCGCAAAGTGAGTGACCTATTTGCTCTGTACAAGTACTGAAGAATTTTTTTGCCTCCTATGTAAATTGAGAACCTGCCCACTTCCAATGTAGAACTAACTAAGGAATTTTATACATTATAACAGTGTTCATAGTTTACTATTGTTCAGATTATAGTATTAAATTATACTAATCTTGTTCTTTCTTTTTTTCTAAAAACAAATTGTTAAGAATTCTCGACAATTCTGTAAAAAGTCTGTAAGTTCTACGACTGGTAGTAAGGATACGAGTAAAATAAAACATAGATCTGCAAAAACTTTGATATATTAAGTTTCAAACTATCATAAAAAAAAATGTTTTCCACTGAATATGCTCTCATCGCTTCAAAAGCGGAGCATGGGATATTTTCTATTACAATTTTTTTCCTTCTTATTCCGCTTGGGAACTTAGGGCCTCTACTAGAGCCTTCCAACGAACCCTGTTTTTGTGCCATCTGTTTAGCTTTTCTTTCTCGAACTGTGGTAATCTAGGTTTTTGGTCAATTTGTGTACGTTTTTGAAATGCCTATGGTCGTCATCGAGTTTAGGGAGTTTAGGTTACTGAAATCGGTTGGGTTAAGATGGTCATGCCTCTTGCCATGAGTAGGATTCGAACCCACGACCTCGTGTTTAGTAGGCAAGTGCATTACCTACCCACTAACTCCAACAACTCGTCTGAATCAGAAAAAATGTTCAGAAAATATATTTTTTTTAATATATTTTTTATGACAAAGAAATATATGGTGCATTTAAAGAAGTCTAAAAAAAGTAAAAAGATAAAAAAAATATTCATCTCAAGAAACGTATCTTTAAAGTTTAAAAATAGAAAAAGCATTCTTGAGTACTAGGGGGCTGGACCCCTATTTGCGTCGCTCGCCAACCGCTGCCTCAAACTTTTGCTTACTTCAGTTGGCACAAAGATGCGAAAAAAGTCTTTGTTATACATTTAGAGACAAATTTATGATGCCAGCTGCCTGCAATTTTTTATACGAATAAAAATACTCGACTTTGTTTCGATTTGCAAAATAGTAGAATTCAATAAATATACTTATTAATTTTTCTGCACAAATTGGGTTCAACGTAGAGTAATTCTCAAAGACAACATAAAGATCAGCAAGGGAAACTGTGCTTGTACCATCGATCCGAAAGAAATTCTTTAAATAAGGCATAGCAAAAACGAGCTATAGCTACTCTCATTCATTGAGACATATATAATTTAAAAAAAAAAAATCGAAAAGAAAAATCATTTTTTATAACAGATAGTTAATTATTTTCCCTATATTCTAATACAACATTCTAACTTGTACGAATTTAAAATATCCATATATGGAGTTTCCAATTCGAAAAATTGGGAAAAAAAATTATAGAGAATAATAATACATTTCCCTATCTTGGCAATAGTTAAAAATGTTAATTTAAAATTAGAAAAATGAAGCCGAAATAATTGAGAAAATTTCATCGTCGAGAACTGTTCAAAAATAACAATAAGTGAAGCAACTATTATTCTTTAAAAGAAGTTTTTTAATGTCATACTTTAAGGCGAAATCGGAAAAGAATTCTATATCCGAAGAGAAATCCTGCCTTATAAAAAACGTTAAACATTTTGCAATATATTATAATACAACATTCTATATTGGTAGAACTTAAACACATCAAAATATTGCATATGGAGAAATTTTCGTCTTGATTTAGACAAGAGTTCAATCAAAGCCACAACTAAAATGAGTAAATTTTTTACATTTGCTATTTATTGTCTTGAGATGTCATTCAACAAATAGAACCACGCGACAAAAGCGAATGTTCGGTATTATAGAACTCATCATAAATCTCTCTTCTTTGTAATTCTCAAAAATCTCACTCCTTTGTAATTCTCAAAAATCGCTCTCCTTTGTAATTCTCAAAAATCTGTTTAAAAGATTCATTTCGTAATATTGTTTTAAAACAACTACGATCATTCCTAATGCCAACTCGTACATACTTATATGAATCCAAGATTTTTAACGTATTTCGTTATTCTCAAAATTAGTCAAAAATGTAAAAAAGTGTAAACATGTGACTGCAGGGAGTTCAGATTATCTTGTCCCAGCCCCTTTTGTAAATAACACGAAATATTTCATGATGTAATTGAGACAGATGAAAGCGTTACTTTTATCTCAGAAATATTATCTAAGATACGTTTGTTCTAATCAGCGTACCATCCGCTTAGCCGACTTATCAACAAGTTCGAAACGTGTTCAATTTAAAACTAGTTTTTACTTGCTAATTAGTTTCTGACCTTTGGCTAAATTCACAGCAACATAAAACGAACTCAAAACCATGAGATTAGAGTAAAGCAAAACTTGGCTAAAAGTTTCCATTAAATCTAGACCTTAAAGCGCTCGAAAAGTTTTCCCTATTATTAATTTACCAGACTTAACGTTTCGCTGTATATTTCTTTGACTGCCAATTAAGTTTGGCGCTACTTTAATCACAGCGTCTGGGTCATTTTGTCCTTGATAGTTTCCAGCTTGTTGGATAAACTTTCATAGCCAAGCAGCCTGGCATTACCAACATTAACTTGGAACATTTCGTATTATTAATTTTTATGCTGCAGGCATTGCTCTGCTCCCTCTCCGCGTGCGTGTGTGAGTGTACAAGGCAGTCGAGCGTTGTGGCAAGGCTTTGACTTGACTGCAACTTGGGGGACATTTCCACTTATAATCAAGATTTCAGCCGTGGGCGTTGCTCTGCTACGCGTCGTCTCTATTTGCAGAATTTACCACCAGGCAAATTACCGTGAAAATCGCATAAATCAAGGGGGAACGCAGCGGTTTGGCTAACTTAGCTGTAGTAGAGCTATGTGCATATTCATAGAGCTGCGGCTGGGGCGTAAAATTAGCCAGTCTAAAATTAATAACAAATTTTTGAATGCACCTCGGGCGGTCAGCGTTACGAGACAACACCAAACCAATGGCTTTCGATTATAAAAGTCGTAACGAATTTAAAGGATATATTTTTACGTTTAGAAATTGCGAATTGGCAACCAACAATAATGTCAGCCAAAAGCAAATGTTTTGCAAAGTGCTGCTGTTTGAGGGTTTGGCTGACTCATTTTGGCCATATATTACTTGGTTAGGGCTGAAGAATTGCATTGCCAAAGCTCGACTAGTTGGGTGTGGCCAGTGTACATGGTGTTGCTGTACTCGATGTGTAACTGCTGCAATTAAAAAGCCCAAAACAAGCGCCATAAAACGGACACATAGACAGTGGCAACAGTAGCAACAAATAACAATTACAAGGGAGAAGGTTGTTTTTTGGGAAGAAACGAACTGTGCATACTCTATAGTCTGGTGTCTTTGGAGATAAACGAGCATAGGGCCTTATTTTGTACAGAATTTCGGATGTACTGAGTTTTCTAATTATTTTGCAGCGTTGAGCTGTTAAATAAACAGGAAGAAACCTTTAAGAGAAACTTTCTTTGTAACTTTGGATTTTTCGATTTTGGAGCCTTAAGGTGTTGGACAAGCACAAATAGACCGGTAAAAAAAATTAGTTTTATACTCTTTCGGGTTACCAGAGTTTTTTTAGAATTATGGAGCGCTTAATTATTACATAAACAAGAATAAGTCTTTAGGAAAACTGCCTTTTTACACTATTTCGGATTTTTCGTGTTTTCTTATAATCTTGGAGTTTTATGCTTTTATATAAACTATAATAATAGTTATCTTTGAATAGATAAGTCTTTAAGAGAAACTTACTTACCTTACCCTAAAGAAAACCGTCGGCTTAGATACATTTTTACAAAAGCTGATTATCGTATGCATTTTTATGATATCTTTTACAACTTCTGAACATTCCTCAATCAAAATCATGATTTCAATTTTCTTAGTAGTGAAATCCCAGCTAGAAACCCAACGAACTAAGCTCAAAACCTGAAAACAGCTAATAAACGTAGTGGAGAAGTCTTTGGCTTACTACGAATCCTCATTCAAATTCATGCTTTTCTGCATTTCAGCTCTAGACATAACTCACAGACTTAATTTTTTTAAGTTGTTAAGAGCCATCATCCCTATTGAGGGTTCGCGAATTACAGATGCCTATCCTGTGGGCGTTAACATGGGAGGGATCTTATCTGAGGTTTTGTTGGGAATATTTTCGTTTACCAGGCGGGTCCGAAATCCTGCGCTCAACAGCTTGCTGCTCATGATAGCTTGCTATTTAGGGCATGCTTAGATTGCTTCTCAATTGACAAGATTTTCTCTGAATCCCACAAATTCAACTAGTCTCTAAGAGAAAAAGAAAATCAAACCAATAAATTTAAGACGATTTGAATTTTGCGTGCTCTAGTACGGAATAATTTGCTCAATTTACTCATCTTTCCCTGGGTCAATTTTAAGGCGGCTTTATATATTCTGAGGGCAAGTCAACAGACTTATAGACTATTGTTTCATATTGATAATTTGATTCAATATCTCTAGTCACAAAAGTGTCGGCTTGAAATAAAAATGCATTTTAGTGAAATTGGAACAAGCATTCGGGTTCAAAATGAGAAAATATTAAATATCTGACGTTTAATCAATCTTGTGGACTTGTTTTCAATCATTGCTATATATATTAGTTTCCTAATTATAGTACATAATTATAGTACATGCACTTTCGTATGACCGTAGCCACAAAACCCGACAAAGTCTTTTAGAACTTATTTATTACATTTCGAGATTGCTAAAGGTTTGGAAGGTTTCTCTATAGACTCTCTTTTTCGAAAAATAATATATAACTATGTGGTGAACCCATCATAAGAATCATCATTACCAAACAAAAAAATTTGTTTACCTTCAATGGGCATACTTTCGATTTGGGTGTTAATGTTATACATGCAATTTAGAGGTATTAAAAAGTCCAGATCTAATATCGAAAAATCTGTTTTAATTTTATATTTTATAGATCTTGTGATGAACCCTAATGTGATGATGATTGAGATTAAATTTTTTAAGAATCCTAGGGCATAATAATACTAGAGCATATTTCCGATTTGGGTTTTAATCTTATAGTTGCCATTTAGCGGTTCTTAAAAACTCCAACTTTGAAATAATTTGTATAATATCAAAACAAAAAAGGCTTAGATTTTATAGATCTTAGCAGAAATTTAACTTATTTCAGAAACATACAAATTTTGTTGTTTGCTGTTCGGAATCCTGAAATATCTTGATGTATGTCATAGTAACTATGATATATAGATATAAAATTTACATTTTTACTTGCCGGCTGACATTTTCAGCACAATATGCATATATACCCCTTGACCTTTGCGTAAAAGGGTAAAACAATGCAGAGCGTATCCAATGCAAAGCCATTAGTAATGACTGTCCATGAGTCCGTGTCTCTCTCCGTGTGTGTGTACGCGGCTTGGCCATATTTTATGGCCAACATAGTTGCAAGGACATGTTGCCTGCGGCTGCACGCTTTTGCAAAAGCTTGTCCGGAAGTTTGTTGCAGAATTTTAACTTGCTTACTTTTCGAAATTCCGCAAACAAAAACTTTTTTAATATCTTTTCTTTAATTATTTAATTTCATGAAATTGATGTGTGGGAGAGAAAACCATCGCATAAATTGTTAAAAAAGTTTGCATTGAGGTAAAACTTTTCAGTTTTTCAGTATGAAATTTTAATTAAAGGCTGGTTAATGGAATGCGAAATTGACTATGCTTTGGTTTGCCAGCTTAACTTTAGCAGAATTGGTAGAATAAGACGCACAAGTCTAGTTTGGCTTGAAAGCGAACCTTCCAAAGAAATCGAAAAAGTTTGAGTTATTATTTGCTTTTAAACGAAACAAGCGATTGCTTAGCAGCAAAACTAAGGCAATAATTTTCCAAACAAGCAACATCTATATACCGACGAACAGCACGTATTATTCCAAAACTTCTTGTTGCAGCTAAATCTATAGATCGTCTATATGTCAGAAATAATATAAAATGCCTGTTTATTTTTATTTTAACAAGCTAAATACAACGCTTTTAGACATTTCACACATTTTTAAAATCGCTGTTTTCCCATATTTATGAGTTTTCTTTTTTAAGAATGTGTTCCAGTTTAATAAACCCACAAAAACAAGTTATTAGATAGCGCTACCAAATATTTTCGGATTAGACAGCTAAAACAAAAAATGCGTGTTCTTTGATATATTTTATTCTCGCTTTAAAAGTTAATCGGCATTAGAGTAAATTTATAGAAAACTTTTGTTTTATAATTAAATTTATACTAAAAATAAATATGCTCCAATTTTTGAACAGGTGCGACATGCATGACAATAAATTCTCTATTTCATATTTTACAGAGGTTAAGTGTTGGGAAATCTTTCATTTGAAAACATTTTATTAATTTCACCTCTAACCTTTTCGAAAGAGACGCCACGCCCGCTGCCACAAAGCAAATGCTTTGTGCAACACGTGCTACACATATTTCTAAAATATACAAGATATGCATGGAAATGATATATGGAGTGTCAATGTGCCCCTCTAAATAGTGAAAATATTTTCATCAACTCGTAGACTAAACAGCTGAAATCCAGGGGCACCAATTTTGTACAGTATATTTGCTTTTATGATGTAAAACCAAACAAAGTTTCGGTGTTTGGAAAATATTATTTCGCGTTTGATAAACACTTTGTAAATAATATAAGAAATAATTAAAAAGCTATAAACAGAAATTTTAAAAAGGGAAAGAAATTATGAATCGAATTGTTTGTAGGGAAATAGTTGGCCGACTTTTATCGCTTGAAGTTTATATGTTAAGTTTTATTTTAGGCAAACATTTTTGTAGATTTACATGTTAGATTGGTCTACCAAATACGATGCTTTTTATAACCAAATATAGTTCGAAAGCATGAGAACTGTGATAAATACGTATTTTTTAGGAATATCTTAATCGATCTGATGCGATTTCCTATTACGATAATTTACTGTGGGCAAAAAAGTGTATTGGTCGAGTTGAAAAAGTAATTAATTCAAAGCTGTTTGTTGTTAGTAGTGATTTGATCTAACATTTTTGAATAACTTAGAATTCGACTCTGGATTATCATACTGTGGGAGAAAAGTTTAATTATCGAGTTAATGAAGTAAGTGATTTCGAATTGTTGCTAACAGTTCAGTATCTTTTGTAATATTTTTGGATATGTTTAATGATTTACTTGCGTTTAGAATCGTATAAGAAAATTGATTGATTTCAAATTGTTTGATACTGGTAATCCGGAATACTAGAAAATCATGTCGATGTCATGAAATACTGTGTATACTGTGGATAAGTTTAATAATCAAATTCATTATTTATTTGATTCAAAACTGATTGTTATAGGTAGTATAATATTTTGATTCAATATTTTTGAATATCTTGGAATATCTATGTCGTTTTTGTATTGCATAGTAATATACCTTAGGTACTATGGGTAAAAATGTTTGATAAACGAATTGAATTAAATTTGAAATCAGTAGTTATAAGCAGGCCCACATTTAATACAATATTTTTGATATCTAGAGTACATATATCGTATTTGTATTGTATAATAAAATACTTTCTATACTGTGGGCAAAAATATTTAATTTAAAAAAGTTTATGCCAAATTATTAGTTATTCTAATCCAATTTTTAATGTAATATTTTATCTTTAGACTAACTATCCGTCGATCTTTTGAAATTACATACTTCCGATACTGTGAACAAAAAAGTTGCTTAATCAAATTAACAAATAAAAATTCAAATTTCATTCTTAATATTTCAATATTTGATGTAATCTTTATGCATTTCTTAACATTAATAAAGTAATGCTAAATTGTTGGTTTTTAGAAGTCAAATGGTGGATCCAATGTTTTTAGATATCTAAGTCCATTCTGTTTTATTATATATTTTCGATACTGTCAGAAAAAAGTTAAAAGCTTTAAAATTAATCAAGTGGTTGATTCAAAATTGTTATTAGTTTATCATATGCAGTCCAATAATTGATAACTGCCGTCAAAAAAATTACTATTTCGAAACTTTCCATATGTCATGTCTTGTAATTCTTTTGGGTCACTTACCCACTGTTCTCATGGCTTTAGAAAATGATTTTCTTCTGTATTTCTTTTTTCAAATTTTCCACTCAATGACTGTAGTCTTCTTTTGTTTTGGGGTAATTGCTTAATCACGTTTAAGATACACGCCTCCACTACACTCGTTCAACTCCAGCAAACAATGCATCCCAAGCTTACAACCGCTTTCAAAGCTTCACCTTCGCCAAGTTCTTTTGTACGCATTATCGTACATTTTTCACTTTTCATTGTCTGTAATCATTCGGGATTCCTAAATACACATACAGTAAAATTTAATTTGTAAAATTTAGTTCCCTAACAACCTTCACACTGATTTTTCCCATGATTAGATCAATAATTGGTCGACCAGAGCAAGTTGCATCTCTCTCTGCATGAAAATTATCTGATGAAAGGCGAGCAAACCACTTCGCTTCAGTTTTCCTAATATATCATCATCTGAGGAAACTTAATTTTAAAATTTTAACAATGTCCAACATTTTTAGAAAACGCGACTATGAGTGCATCAAACATTAATCGCTTATCATAATAGACAAGATGAAAAATAGCTCCAAATAAAGTCTGAAGGGGTTGTGCAACAATAAATTTCATAAGCATGTTACGGTAGCTCACAAAATTGTGTTGGTAAATCCAACCAGATTAAATTCTACGATGAAACCTATCCGAAGTGAGTTAGCTAACCAGCTACTTATCGCGAAAACATAAAAAAAAGTTATCATCAAACTTCAAGAGCTCACTCCAAATGATTTCCCAAGTTAGACTTTTCTAACCAAAGGAGAATAACAATTGCTAAGAATTCACTGCTTTATATTGAAATTTAAGAACTGGTCACAAAATTAAACGTAGCATTACATAATCTGAATTCCGATGGCTACTTGAAAAATCATTTATCCCAACTCTTAAACGAAATATTTATGTGCGCAGTGTGCTTCAAAGTGTTTGTTGTTGAAGCTTTAGCCGTCCTTAAGAGAATAATACCGAATTAGCCGTCTTTGAAAGCGTAAGGCTGAATAATACCGCCCGCTCTATAATGCATACCAAATAGTGACTCTTTCGGAATGCATTAATTGTTCTTGCAAGACTTCTGTTTGCTCTTTAGTAGAAATACTGCATTTTTGCTTATAAAAGTATACATTCAATCAGAATTGGGCTTACGATAAATGAGAAACGACATTTGCCTTTAAATAGTAAAAAATCATAATTTTGAAGCGCTGTTCAATCGTACATCGATGCAGAGTTAAATTAAAGATCAAATCGGAATAAAGGGTTGCCTAAAATCACCCTTTATTTTGATGATATTTAAAAAGAGTAGCACAACTGTTGCTACAAAAACACCCTTTATGTTGATACTATTTGCCTAGCACTGGCATAGCTGGCAACTAGATGCTATTTGCCTAAGAAAGCCCCTCCGAATTGAAGATGCAGAAAGATTCGGCTAGAAACTGTAGTAGGATCCTGTTCCCTTCCAACAGCTATATTCAGAGATATTTCCATGGAGCGATGACAGCATAGTCAAGGAATATAATTTATTTTCTAGTTAAGACAAGCTTTGACTTATATAAAGTTTTATATATTTTTTGGGAAGATCCATTGTAAGTTCTTTTTAATGTAATCAACCTATTCGTTTGGCCACAAACACAGAAGATTGGAACTCAAAATCAGTTCCAACTTCGGCAACCGGCAATTTCTTTGCGACTTATCTTGCTCCAAATTTTAAGTTGCAATATTGTTTCACTACTTCGGTGTGGATTTTAAGAGACGAATGTATGAGGCCTATACTGTAATAGAACTCTGTTTGTATTAAAACTATCATCTGCATATTCCATTTACGCGCATATTCTTTTTTTTAAAAATCCAAAGATGCGATATATATTAAGATTCGGAAATCGAAATCCAATACATATATCATAACTTTAAGAATACTTCACTCCAAGTTGGCTTTTAGAATTTAAAAACTGCCCACAATGTCAAATAACAATTTGATCCAAAAATTAAATTGCGCCTTGAGAAACCCAAAAATAGCTTTTATTTTCTAGTAAATATGCAGTAAATGAGTTTGCCAGGACACTTGAATTCCCTCTGACTAAACAAATATTATTTCTATTAAAAAGTTTTAGTTGCGTTCATAACTTTGCGAATCCTCAAGCAAACATGCTTCGATAGACAGCAGCGACCAGAAATAGCATTGTTTGCATTTTAAGTATGTACCGGCCCTACGGAAATTAGAAAAGTTCATTTATTACTTTGTATATCTTCTTCGTTTTATACAAGAGATATTTTGTGCATTTCCTTTGGGAATCTTCAATTTCGAAGTTCTACTGTAATTAAGATTGTACAAGCAAAGTTCTTGTAGCTGTAGCTTTCAGCCAAATCCCCAGTCAGACATTTTCAATTACAATAACAAACAAACGACTGCAACATCAAAGCGCACTCCAAATGGCAACTAAACGGCATGGCGCCCTTTACTAGAAATAAATTCTACAAATAAAGAGTGAAAAAAAAAATAGAGAAATCCTGACGACGAAATTATAATGATTTGACGCTGATGTTCTGTTTTCTGGCGCAAATTGCAATTGCACGGCAATCAAACCCATAGCCAGCAGCCCCCACACTCAGCACCCGTGCCAGCTCCAGTCCACCCAACAACTGCAATAGCAACAAGGACAACAACTGCGACAACGTTGATGAACGCCACATTGTGGCGTTGGCTTGGTGCGCAGGGAAGGGACTCATGCGGCAAGGGTTAAATGTGGCGCTTGAACACTGACAAAACATGTTTCCGTTGTTGCCGCTGCAGGGGAAATGAGTGGGAAAAATGTGTTGCGCCAACAACAACAACAACAACAAAAAAACAGCAAAACCCATGCCCATGCCCACACCCAAAACCCGCCCCAGATCCCAGTAGATGCCATTGCAATGAATTGCAAGCAATGAAAATGTAAAATACAAACTGTTGGGTAGCTAAAAAGCTGACTTGGGCAGTTCACTTGACTGTATGTTGAACTGAAACTTGATGAGTTTTAGCCATTATATACATAGTGGTGTGGGGTGGGGGGAGGGAGGGGCCTAGACATATGTGTCTGTGGAAAATCTCGACGGCTCACTCTTGTGACAAAACAGTTGGAAACTTGTCTGTATGGGGCGGCATAATGGCTGGCAATTTATTTACGCAAACTTTTCACGCTGTTTTGTTCTATTCGAAGAATGATGGAAGGAGCTTCGACTTACAGGCTGTACTGTTTTGAAAAACTTGGGGTTATTGATTGCAGCGGGTTTTGTATTTTGATATGGCAAAAGTTTTGATTACCAATGAAAAACAACATGGTCAGCATAATTGAGTTCAAAAGATATCTATCAAAGTTGGAAAGTAATTTGGGAATACTATTTTGTTCTCTTAGTGCCTTAACCGAATCTTTTGCAAAATTTCTTTTGTATCTGAATCTTTTCCACAACTTTTCGGATTCGCTTATGCTGGGGGAAATGCATTCTTAACGTGCTGCGGCAGGCACTTTGTTGCTGTATCAAGTCACCAATTTTCGTCACTTGCGCATGAATAAGTTTTATTACGAAATTGCCTATTACAACGACGGTGGTCTCCAGAGATACACTTCTTAGAATTTAAACTGTGCTATTATCCATCCTCAAACAGAAGCTATGGAATGTTTTGCCGCCAATGAAGCCCTTATTTCATAAAAAGGAAATTCAAGAACACATTTCGAAATCTTACTTAAAATTTAAGAACACCTTTAGATCTAAATTATCTTTCAACAGCTTAAAATTCAATTGAAACTCATTTGGAACTAAGATGATAAAGTTTAAGATCGCTGATAGTGTTCGAAAATAACTTTTCACTTTAAAATTGGTCTTGACATCCGCTTACAATTATCAAGAGCTCTGTCACGTTTCGGTACCGCGGCGTCTGTAGCAACTTCCGTTGCTCAAATTTCGCATTTCGAAAATTTTATCTTTTTGAAGTACATTTTTATCTAACAATTGATAGACCAATATTCTCAGCTTTTTACCTTATGCCTTATCATATCATGAGTGTTGTCAGTTTTTATCGCATATATTGTCAAGTACTTCTGTTGTGGGCATTACCTACCTTTCGTATTATTTTTTTTTTTTTTAATTTTGATTACTTTCAATGCATGGAAACTGCGAAATGAAGCCCGTCTGCAACCCTGTTCTAAAAGTTGGTCGTTTCAGCTACTATACCCGAGATCTAGGCATTCATACAAACAGACAGACGACCAAAAAGATAGATGGATCGGCTTCCCTAGTTACACTGTTCATGCTTTTGGTGTCTTTGTGGGTTCTCCGACTTTTACTTCTAGGTGTTAACTTCGGTGTAGCCTCTCTGCATTTAAATCAGTTATATTGTTGAAGTACTTCGAAAGACTTTTGATATGACATAGTGATATACGAATTTTCTATCCGCGTATTTCGCAAATTTTCCACTTGAAAAAGCTGATAAAATAAAATTCGGTAGACATTAAAATGCAATTTGTTTTTATTTTACTCTAGAACTAAGTAGAATTATTTTACTGTGAATTATATTTTAAAGGAATTATTGAGTAAAGGGTCTAGAAAAATACGGAATGGGAACTGCCGGCTACCCCCAGACATATTTTGAAAAAGTATCACAGTTCAATACAAAAGCCAACATCATTCCTAAAATAACTTTGAGAGCTTGTCTTTTTAGGAGTTCTTGGAAGATTTTCGATTTGCACAAACATAATATACGAAATCGGTTGACTAATATATAGCTCTCATAAGGCAAATCGGTTACAAATTAGCTTTTTTGTACAAAGTTTTTACCTATGTAACCTAATAATTTACCTAAGTACCGATGAAGGCGGTTGAATATATCATATAGTTTCTTTCGTGAAAATCGATATTTTTTTCTAAAGAAATTATAATTGCGCCAACCAAATGTTGCGGATCTTATTGCAGAAAAGTCGCAAAGGGCATTCCAGTGTCGTCCACATCTGACTTTAACGCACGCCATCCTTTAAAGTGAAAAAGTGAGCCGAGAATACGATTATATTCACAAACATATCCCGCCAGTTTGCTTACTCAGCTTGACTGACCAACCCAAATCCGTGACGATAAACACCTGAAGTGTTGCCAACAAACATTTCGTTCTAGTCGGTTTCAGCTAACTCAGCACTAAAGGATTTGTCCGGCTCGTAAAAAACGTGCAGCCAAGTGTAGACTTCTTTTTTAAGCCATAACGATTATTGGCTGTTAAATTCAACTTTTATGGACAAACATGTGAGGGAACTCTATTTGGTTTTTTGTGCCGCATTAAGACGACTTGGCAACCCTGGCAGTTGTCGACGTGATTCGGCAATTGTTCTGCTTTTTGCAAGGACAATATTTTTACAATTTTTTAAGAGCATAATTTTCCTTTTGAATATTTATACAATATCACATTTAATGTGTGCCCGTGTGTGTGCACCCTTTTGTGGCAAATGCAACGGCAGTTTTTTGCATATTTCTGTAATTTTTTGGCGACGTTTCAAATTTTCCTCTCTTTTTGTCGCATGTCAAATGCGTCCATTGACACATGTGTGGGATGGCGCTGTTAGGTGGAAGCCAGTGAATGAGGATAACCCAGCGGGCAATGGCAAGGGCAGCTGTTTGGCGACAAAATCATGTGGCACCAAGTGAAGTGAAGCGTCTTCTATGAGTTTGGTACAAAGATGATTTTTGTGACTTATGATGAAGAGTTCCTTATTCGAAGAGTTTCTTTAAATAAAGAAGATTAATCGCTTATAAGCTGCTTCTTTGACTTTAATGCGAAGATGATTGTTTTAACTTAAGATGAAGAGTTCTTTCTTCGTAGAGTTTCATAAAATAAAGATAATTAGTAGCTTATATATGACTTTAGTACGAATATGATTATTTTAACTTAAAATGAAGAGTACCTTCTTTGAAGAGTTTCCTAAAATATAGTTGATTAGTAGCTTCTTCTATCACTTATTATACGATTGTTTTGACTTAGTATGAAAAGTTCCTTGTTTTCAGAGTTTTTGAAAATAAAGAAAAAAGATATAATAGAAAGATAGAAAATAAAGATGATTGTTTTGATTTACGATAAAGAGTTTGTTATTCGAAGATGATTACCTTTGGGCAAAACAAGTCTGATTATTTTTTCATCAAAAATAATATCACCAGCACTATTCTTAAAATTGAACAAATCTATGTAAGATCTAAATGAATCGGCTGATTTTGTGATTCTTTAACATAACGAAACAGCTTAGCTGAGGTTTTTTCCCAGGCTTTTTAAAGAAATATATAAATGTTGATATAAACTTTCATTTTGACTGTTTCTTGAACTTTGAATAAAAAAAGTAGAATTAAAGGAAAAACCTCTTTTCTTCGTAGATTTTAATAACGAATATTGAAATGCTGGTCAACAATTTGTCGAATTTCTGCATTCAAAAAGGATACATTTCAGTAACTATAGTAACGATTTAACGATCTATTTAATTGCGAAATGAAACAGTTTTTTAAATAGTTTAAGAGCTTCTTTTTGATAGAACTTGAAAGCGTAAACTTATAAATGAAAGTGAAGCTTTTAGAATTTCGGAATAACATGAAACAGAAGATCATTAGGATATTAAATTTATTATGATTAGTAGGCCTCGGTAGCGTAGTGGTGACGTACTCGCCTCTAAACTGAAAGGGCGTTGGTTCCATTCCACCCTGCAACATCGATGCATTTGTGTAGAAGTGTCATAACTAGCAAATTAATAGACGCTATTTACCTTTGAAAATCTCTACTTATTAAAGACGACGCCGTTCGGATTCGGTTATAAACTATAGATCGCTGTACTCTTTGAACAACTATTCAAAGAAATATATGCTTACTCCGTCATTGGAGCGAGGGCCATATGGAAATAAATTTATTTTTTAATATTATTATAAGATAACGAATTCTTGGGTAGGATATATATTATTATAAAGTCACAAAATCTTGGATAGTATATTGTTTTTTAAAGTAACGAATTCTTAAGTAGTAGTTTCGTAGTATTATTTTTATTATATAATGAATTATGTGAAGTTCATGGAGAGGAAAAATGCTTGAAGTCCATCTGAAAATTATAAACAAAATATTCTAAATTGAATGACTTAAATATAAATATTTCTTGTCTGATAAATGTAATAATAAAAAAGATGACAGATGCAATATCAAGTAACGTATTTTTAAATGTTTATATTATAACTACTCCCGCTACTATTAAGCATACATTACCATCTTTTTGTAGATATTATTTTTTTAAGAAAATATTTACATGTACTTGATTATAGTAATTGCGCTAAGATGCATATGAGATACTCCCACATAGTTGGGAAAGCATAAAAAAATGCTTCATTACCAGCTTACTATCTATGCAAGACATATTTTTTGTGAAGACATTTTTCCATATTTTTGCTTCGTTAAACACGTAATCTCGAGATAAACACATTGTCAAAAGATTACACGTTTGCTCTACAGTTTGTTCGTAAACATTTATAATCATTTTGTTGTTGCTTTTAACATTGCTAAGTAAAAATAGTACCATTTCTGCCGATTAGGCACTTTGGTAATTACTATATTAAGACGGAGATGTGCAATTTTCAACTAAAGACAGATTTGGCGTTTTACACTTTCTTATGAAACTAATTATATATTGCTTGTAACTTTTACTTTAAAATTGCAAACAATGATGTTTTATGACAGTTTTTCTATTGTTAACGTAAAATCTTGTGTACTTACCATAAAATTTAACAACTTTTTCAAAGTTTTCGGCAAACATTTAAAAATGACGACAGACAGTTTCTAAAAACAATTCCTTTCACTTTAGTGTGCCGAAGACATTAGGTTGTCCGTACTGAGTTATTACAAAATATTCAATACTCAGAGAAATGTTGGAACTATGAAAATATGTTTATTTTGTTAAAACATCATTGTACTATTAGTAATTATCTCTAAAGAAGCAATAAGTAACGGTCCTTCGTTTTGGACATTAAATTCAAACCATCATCAATCTCTAAGTTGCCAGAATTTAAGTTCTGGCTAACTGCCAATGCGAACAGTGGCATGATGACACCCGGCTGGCATTGTTTCTCTTGTAACTTAAGTTGTCATCAACTTTATTTTTTTTTATAAACCAAAAGGCCAAGGCCATTGCGGAAAGCCACTATCCTTAACAGCTGCTACCAAAATAAAGTCCTTCGTGGTATGGCAAAATTGTTGTTAAGTTGGTAGTGACTGGAAACACGAAAGTTTTTATTGCAATGTTTATGGCATACGAAATCGATGCAACTGTCTTATTTGTGGTATTCACAGTCTCTTAAATGATATTATTTTAGACTTCCATACTTTACGAGCAGCCAGGCTGAATTTAAAGCGATTGTGGGAAGAAGACTCTTCACTAAATACATGATTTTGTGAGAACAGATGGTTTCAACAAGTGTTTGTTTATACAAAAACCTAAGAGAAAACTTTAAAGTAATGCTCTTGACTTTGTCTTGAAATACATATATAAAGGGCGATTTTTTAAGAGTTTGTTAATTTGATAGATTAATTTCATAAAATTTGTATTAAAACTTTTTCTTAGGCGATAGAAATTGAATCTTTAAAGATATGAAATATGATCGCGACTGCGCTACAATAATCCATTCGCTGGAACCATTTTTGCAATATTCTCTACAACTTTTCGCTAGGTCATTTCATAATTAAATTCTTAAATACTTCAGTGCGCCATTTGTTGTAGGCTTAAGGCTATTGACATGTGTCTCAACATAGCCCCATTTAAAATAGTCTCAGTTGCATTATATCACTTGCTGTAGGCGTCCAATTGACCGGAGCTAAACGTAAAATAAATTGCTCACCGAACTTGTCTCTCTACTGGACTTTGGCTGCCTCCAAGACAGCCAGCCAGCCAGCCAAATTAAGCTGTTCCACTTTGGACGGAGTAAAGTCTGTAAGCGTCATGCGGTGTCGCTCGTCATTTACAATTGTGTTGCAGCCGTCACCGTCTTAGAAAAAGTACGACCCAAAGACGCCGCCGACCCATAATGCACACCAAACAGTGACTTTTTCAATATGCATTGGTTGTTCTCGCAATGCATCTGGTTACTCTTCAAAATGCTTCAATATTGCATATTCACGATTCCATTAGGCCAATAAAGAGCTTGAGAGAAATGAAACAAGTTAAACATGACTAACGCCTTTACAAACATGAATTTTAATAAATAAATTGAAAAATTCATAAACGCTATTTGTTTATAAGTCGATTCATGGTTAATTTATAGACAAAATAGCAGCGGTAGTAATACGAGTCAGTAGATAGTAAGCCGCGTCAGCATGAAAAAATAGTCCTGTCAACAAATAAGTTGCTAAAAAATCACCATTTATATATAAATCAAATCAGTTTCTCGTGAAATTGGTTATTAGAGAAGTTTAGATTTGCAGTCCGTCTAATAATTGAAAGAAGTACAAAAATACAATGTTGTAAAGTAGATGAGAAATAATCCGAGAGATTACATCTCTTAAAACTATCGCATTCGGAAGGCATAAGAAAAGTGACGTTAGAAGTCAGGATTAATAAAAATAACATGTGTTTTCAAAGATCGTTCGAATTGGGAATAGAGAGTTGTATGAATGTGACCAATCAGAACTTTTCTATGCTCATAACTAATTCTTATTATTGAGCATTAAAAAAATGTATTCTGCACTTTTAGAAGTATCTATGCGAGATTTATAACAAAATATTATTAATCAGTAATAAAAAAAAAGAAAAGTATAACTAAAGTTGCGAAGATTGTTAGAAACGAGAATAGAAATTTTGCCTCAAATCTCTGTTTAGGATTGTGGGATGGAATTTATTTATATATATGAATGAAGAAATATGCTACTTAGACTACATATCTAGCAACAATAAATCGGTGATTCGATGATCTCTCAGTGTCCCATTGAAATATCTAAAATTCTAAAAGTTTCTACAACAACTTAATTCAATAATCATTTCTTATGATATGAGGATTTTCTGTTCTTGTTTTCGATAGTCAAGAACATCTTATTTAGTTATTATTGTAGAATCGCAGACTCCTGACTGGAAACATTCATACAATAAACTTTACCGCCCTTATACCACCATCTCTTACCGCCAATCCAAAGATAGTCACAATTGTTTGCTGGGTTATGTGTAAGGCCAACAAATTAAACGTGTTGCAACAACAACTAAAAACCAAGGCACATGTGTCGCTGTTTGCATTATGATTTAAATATTTTCCATGCGCCCAAACAAAACGACAAACTAAAAGCTAGTGACGTCGACGTAGACGCAGGCAGCGCTGCTTTTGTTAACTGCACGCAGTATGCGTTGGGTGTGTGTGTATGCGTGATGTGCACAACAATCTGCTCAGTCATTCATGGCATACTTTAGCATGTAAGCTGTCAGAGAAGTAACCCTCGGCCAGCTGCTGGGCCCGGCTCAACCCCCTTCTCCCACACACACACACACACACACACACACACATAAAACAAGGGAAATTGTTATAGTCAGCCATGTTGCCGACGCTACTAACTGCACCGCACCCAACTCTGCCGCCTTGCTCTTGCCGGCCAACATCGAAGTAGTTGGAGTTCCACTGCACAACATTATGTGGGCAATCTGCTCTATTTTTAGTGCTCCGACAATGGCGATGATGATGACGACCACAACGATTGCAGCCAGCAGAATCTGCAGCGGCATCAGCAGCAGCCGCAGCAGCTGTTGCCATTGCAAATGACGTTACGTGGCAAAGCATTTAGACCATTTTTAGCTATAGCTTTGGCTGCCGCCACTAATCCAGCCACAGGCGGTGGCAGACAAAACGGAAAGCGCTTGCGAGGATGGTTTGAGAAGTTATTGCAGTTTAGTTAAACCGACAACATGAATGCCGTAGAAGGGCTGTCTTCTTTACAGGGTAAGGTGGTGAAAACCTGAGATTTTATTATAATTCTAAGGCGCAGATACTTCGAATTTTCTAGTTAAAAAGCTTTTACGATCAATTTTTCTACATTTTTGGATTGAATATTATACAACTTTTTCTTAAACTTTTAAAAAAATCATTCATTCAACCAGATCTCCAGCACAAACCAAAACTACGGTGGCAAGTTACCTTTATTAAATTTAAACATTCTCTAAATTAATTTTTTATATAACAATTACGATAGTTATTTTTTTATTACTGCCCACACAAATTCGTAAAATATGAACAAGCTTTTTCGCATTATAATCTCAAAAACCTGTCAATCTCAACCTGCTGCCTTCACTACAAAGACGGAGCTTGGAGATAACTCTATTAATAGCAAGAGCAGAGGGACCTATAGTTTATGGCAAAACCGAACAGCGGTGTCTTTAGACATTTAATAATAGAGATTTACTTAGGCAAATAGCGTCTTTTTGCTATCTTTGCCAGCGCTAGGCCGATGTATGAGTGCTCCTGTGCAAATCGATGCTCCGGTCTTCGGTTTTAGAGGCGGCCACAAATTGTTATTATTTGTTATAAAGTCAAAACACGTCGTATAGCAGACCCACCACTTTAGAAAATTTACTTTTTCAGCTATTTTTTATAGCTCAAAAACTAATTTTGGCGAAAATAAAGTTTCTGGAAATTTGCGAAATATTCTTAACTTTAACCTTATAAATACATTAAATATAGTGTAAATATAAGCGTAAAAAAGGTCTTGAGCTAGTAAAAGTTGTGGACTCTCTTCTTTAATGTTTAAAAGATTAAGCAAGGTCTAAAACTAAATTGGTGAGGTTACTCTTCTGTTATTTGTGTTTACCCATTTATCTCAAAGTCGAAATGTTCTTCATACAACATGTAGCCCAAAAAATGTTGAAAATTGAATATAAAATAGTTTTTGAATCAATATCATTTGTTGTTAAATTTATGTTTTGGGCGACAAAGATATTTTATCGTAGTTTTTGAAAGCTTTCAACCCATCTTCTGTCTTCTATATGTACCCTAAAAAGGTAATTTATAAGCTATAAAATAACTCCCCACATCAAGTCTAGAATTTTTCATCATTGAAAGAATTGTTTATTTGAAGTTCTTCTAAATCAGCTGAGTCTAAAAATAATATACTGACTTGAATATTCTATCAAGTAATGATATGTTAGCTTAAAAAATAAATGACAAAGCTGTGTTTATTTTAATCCCAAAAACTCTTCATTGTAGCCATAGCTAGAACGCTTAAATAACTTACTCTTAACTATTGCCACACTGTGAACGTATCTCTCACCCATTATTCGGAATACGAATTGATTTATTTCAAAATAAATTTATTAGAAGATTATGTATAATAGGCACCACTCTTATTTCTTGCTATGATGAACTCATACAACTTCGTATATTTGGCCCAAGTTGTCAAGGACTTTAATAAACACGAACATATGATTCCCACTGCGTTGACTAATGTCGAGTCATAAACGCCTAAATTTGTATGTCGAGACCTCATAAATTTTGTCCTTGTTGTTGGAAATAACTGAACTCATGCAAAAATCGTTATAAACGCAATATACTTAATTTTATTAATTTTTTGCAAACACGCTAAAAGGACTCGCATCAACTTACGTCAGAACAATGAAATCGCACGACGAAAAATTCACTTTTTTTTAAAATACAAACTTTTTCCTGGCCATACCTGGCACTCTATACTTCTCCAGCTACCCTCGCGCATTTGTCCCTGTCGTATGCAGCATTTGTTTGTAGGTGGAATATCAACGACAGGATAGACGCACACACTTCATTATGCAAGCCCAGCACTTGAGCAAATGCTCTTCCTGTATCTCTGCGCTGCTCTCATACTCTTTCTATTGCTCTTTGACTGTGTTAATATTTGCACAAGTTAATTAAAAATTTTCTAATTTGCATACAGTTTATGAGATATTTATATACATTGTAAGAGGAAGCAAGTACGGAAAGGTGCAAATACCCATTGGAGTTTATGGTATGTCCGGTTTTGTCTGCTGTTGCTCTGTTGTCCACACGGTCGTAATTATTTTAAAAATGCAGTCACTATTCAATTCTCCAGCACCTTTTCGCTTAATTTTTACACTTGGAGAGATGTGGGATATGTGCTTGTGTGACAATGTTTTGTCTGGTTTTAGGATCATTGACTCCGAGTTCAGTCCTTTACAAAATCAATATCCAAAACAAAATCTGTAAAATATTGTTTGACACTTTTACTTCAGCTATTAATATTAAAATTCCCTCAAACACATAGAAACTGATTTAGCGATTTAACTTGGTTGAGAATCATTAGATTATAACCTAGCTATGCTGTCGGTTACTAAAAATTAAAAAGACTGACACAACTTCCATTTAAAAACCGGACATTGCCCATCTAATTTGGCCGAAAGACGTATTTCGGATTTAATTCAAAATACTAGAACCCCTTAAGTCAGAATACATTAGCTTTAGAATATATACAACCTTTAAAATTCCCACAACTTTCATTTAAAAACAGGAAATGGTCTGACTAATTTTACTGAAAGAGTGTTTCTGAATTAATTTTAAATGTCATTTCTTTTATCGTAACTCAGCGATATATTATATATAGCCTCTGAAATTTCGACAAGCGTATTTCTTAATTCAATCAAAATGTAAGTCAGAATACCTTAAGTCAGAATAGATATATGATATATACATAAACCTATAAAATTTCTACATTTTTTTTTTAAAGAAAGGAAATTGTGCGCCTAAATTGTGGCGAAAAAAATTTTATAGGATAAATATTACCTATGGAACTGCTACAACTCCCATTTAAAAACAAGAAATCAAAATACATACATATAACCTATAAAATTCCCACAATTAAAAAAAAAGGAAATTGTACTACTAATTTTACCGAAAATGTTTTATGGAATATATATTACCTATAAAACTCCTACATATTTAAGAACAGAATAATGTCTGACTAATTTTGCCGGAAGACGGTATTCTGAACTCATTAAGATATACTTAAGATTTAATATAAGATTTTAATATATTCTATATAACCTTTAAATTTCCCACAACTTTCAATTAAAAACAGGAAATTGTACGATTAATTTTACCGAAAGACATTTTTCAGAATTAATTCTAGATCTCAGAACACCTTAAGTCAAAATACGTTAGATGTCAATTGTATAACAAGCTACCATTCTGAAAATAAATTTGGCCAAACATTCTGGTTTGTGAGTCAAAACTTGCCGGCTTTTCAAAATGCGGTGATCAATCTTCTTTTATCTTACTAATCTCTTGATTATTATGCAAATCAACTCGAACTTGAACTACTTAATTTATTTATCGCTTCATAATTAAGCGTTGTTATGTCATCGATTTTCTTTTGATTATTGAAATATAAATGAACAAATTATGCGAGTTGCACATTGTCTGCTTTTATTTCGTTAACTCGAAAATTGTGGGCATTATTTAAAATGAACATTTAAAGCCCACACACCCAAATTTAAACCACTCTCGATGACGATTATATAAAAAGTATACACACACTCACATATGTACGAACTGCATTTATGCATTTAGGAATAAATTTATTATTTAATTTATTTAAAATGTGCGTGTGGGCATGTCGTTACATGATTTTAGTCACGAAATTTGACTACAATTATCGCTCCTTATCACGATATGCTTGCTGGCACAGCTGTCGGATAATAAATAAACTAGTCCAAAATCACATATGGTGTTTGCTGTTTGAGCAGGGAGGATATACGGTTTTCGTGAAAGTTTTATAATATATGAAGGTAAATTTTCAGGAAATATTACATATAATATATTTTAGTTATCGTTTTAAAGCGAATGGGAACAACTTTGTAAGATTTTTGACGTAAAACGATTTGAAAATAATGAATAGAACTTCAAATTCGGATACCAGTAGTATTTTAAAATGTAGAATTAAATATTAATACTCTATTTTGATTTCACTGTACACAAAATATGAATATCGAAAAAATCGAACTATTTTGCAGAGCTTTTGAGCAAGAAAATTAATGTTGAAATATTTGTTGTATAGTTTTGTAGTATAATATAGTCAACCGATTTCCAAACTAATCTGGTTGGGTTTAGGCCGGTAAATAATTCTATGATGTCAAAGTTTGGTAAGGTTGGAAATGTATATAAATATTTTGACAATAGAAGTCAGCGTAGTCCCCAATAAAAAAGTATGATATTAAATAATAAATAATATGTATAATAATATATATAATAATATATAATATAAAATATGATAAATGATTTGTATTGATTGATAATACCTAGGGGTTTATTTTATTTTTTTAGAATTTATCATGATATTTTAGTATTAATTTTTTAAAGAAAAGTCTGTCTTCCATAAAATCACTATTTTTTGTTCTGATTTCGAAAAAAACAAACACATTTTTTTTATAATCAAGCCATGTTTGTAAACCATAAAGATGAAAATTTTTTTAACTTATATTTAAGAATTTAATGTTTTTTTAAATTTTGTTGCAAAATAACGAATAGTTTGTAAATTCAAGTAAAATATGTTTTAAGTATAATCCATTTGTGAATAATTCAAACCCTAAAGCTTTTTAAAAAATTATATGTAAAATTATTTCGAAAATTGGTTTCTTATGAAAAATTATTGGATTGCAATTTCGATTTCAGCTGGACATCTAGCTTCAGACCTCTATAATTTGTAGCAATTAGTTCCAGAATCTTTTAATAAACGGAATGCAGTTTTCAATATGAGAAATTTGAGAAAATACTTATTATTTTTATAAACTAAAACAAATAACCTATCATTAGTCTTTCATATCATATCGACCATATCGATGCGTCAATGTACGCTTATCTTTTTATTTTAAAATTAAAATTTTAGCAAATCAGCTGATAATTTTTATCAATCCACTGCACTTGCATAAGCCCAATATACTCTCTACGACCATTTCGCAACCAAAAGTGTATCACGAATTTAATAAAAATTTTCTAAGCTTTCTTATTCAACTTGTGCAGTGGGGGGGCTGTCTGAAATTTCAAGCGACTTTTAAGTTCTATTGTTTGCATACGTTCATTGCCCTGCTGCACTTTCCAACACTCACTCACTCACTCACTCTCTCTTTCTCTCGTTCTCTCTCTGCACCGTGCTCTTTCCCCTGCTTTAGACTAATTAACAAAATGCACTTGGCTGAGCTTTGTTTGCGTCAGAGAAAGATTCTCAAATAGAGATTACAACAACACAGCAACAATTGAGATGCCTAAGGCGACAGCCGCCCAAGTTGACAATAATTACGGCCACAAAGCGAATGTCTGAAGAGTTTTGTAGCCATGGCCAACCATTTCCGTTTCATTTTAACGCCAAATTGTTTGGGGGGTTAAGGTAAGGTGTGGCTTGAAGTGTTGCAAAAAGTTCATTGTTTGTTTTTTGTCACTTGCAGAATGTATGTCGCTTTTGCTAATTACACAACATTTAAGTAATTTGAGACTAAAGTAAAAGGTAAATCGCAAAGTAAAGAGAGAATATAATAAAAGAGTGAGCTATTTGGTTCTCAACTTTCTCTTTGGTCATTTGGGCGTTTGGAATTTTTTCAAGTGTGCCAGTTATTCGAGACGGCAGTGTATGTACAAGTGTGACCAGGTATTTTATAATAAAACCAATTAAAACGTTTGAAAAGGGTAGTAAGGGTATATTATTCTAAGGATTTGCAGAGAGATTAATGAAAGCATGGGTTTTATTTTCGTTTCTGTTAAGGTTTTTTTTTTTAAAAACTTTGCTGGCTTTGTGCGAGCAATTTTAATGAGGCATTAATTAGTGTGACCAGAGAGTTTATGCAAGCAGTTTGAAAAGGCTTGTATGTAAAGATTTAATCTACAGCTGTTAAATTTTTAATAAGCTTAGTTGCTATTTTTTGAGTTTATGGTTTTTTTTAAAGTGCACTTGATGCTGTAGCAATTTTTTTGTTGGGCTTCATTAAAAAGCTTTGAGTTTTTAAAAAAATTGTTTCAAATTATTTAAAATAACCTTCAATTTATGCGCCATTATGACCCCTCATGGAATCATATCCTACAAAACTGGCTCTCGCCAGTCGGCTCTGCTTTGTCGTTACCCCAACGCGTTGTGTTCTGTGCCAAGTTGTTCCAAGTAAAGATAGGTTCTGCTCGAATTGATATTTCCAACTTTTTTTGTATTTGTCATAAAATTCGGCTCCTTGGAGAACTTATAGGAATGTATGTATTCCCCTTGACTTATGCGTTCATCGCTCCAAAGCCT
The DNA here is from genome assembly GCA_035046065.1 of Chymomyza procnemis. Classification (NCBI taxonomy): domain Eukaryota; kingdom Metazoa; phylum Arthropoda; class Insecta; order Diptera; family Drosophilidae; genus Chymomyza; species Chymomyza procnemis. The sequence goes on from JAWNOJ010000024.1 coordinate 13,758,469, forward strand.
GAGCATGGAGTTGTCTCTATGAATTCGAAGAGAACAGCAACCTTAATTAATAGATTTACTTAAGGGGTACTTATTTTAATTTACCTAGCAGTGACATAGCTAGATAAGTGCACCAGTGCTGCATTGTAGAATCAAACCAACAATCTTTAGCTTAAGAGGCCCGAATTTATATATATTATAAAAATGCAGCGCCATGCACCACTCCATTAATGCGTTCTTCCAAGTCTCTTACATTAAAAACCCTTAGCTATCCAATGTACTTAACTTAATTGCAAAAAATTCTCCACTTTTTGTCAATACTATAACTTATTTTGCTTAACAATATTTCAAAGCTGTAAACGCAGACAAAAGAGTTTTTAACTTTTTTAATTTCATCGAATTACTTTTAAAACAAAACTTTTAAATGTTGTAATTGTTCTTACCGCCTATGTGCTAAAATATCTACGTCAAATATAGGTAACTTAACACATTCGATTTGTTATCACTGTGTTAATCAGTCTTGCATTATCGGTTATTACCGCATAATTTTTAGACGGGGAAAGTGGGATCCCCTACCAGAGTGTTGGTTTAGTTAGTCCAGCGTGCTATTAGCACCTATGCTATGGAAGCAAAAATTGAAAGAAGTCGACAAAGGTCCTCCAGCAAGCGAAGTACCATGTTTTTAACTTCATCGCACGAATTGATTCGAAAAAAATGCAAAAGAAATCAAATCGTATTAAAATTTGGTTTGAGGCAAAAGAAAAACTTTGTCAAAATTAGGGCTATATCTACGATAGTTGTACAATAGTACGCATCGGGGCAAACATCGATACTAGCGATACCAGTTCAAGTGCAAGAATGCTTCTGCAGGGAATCGAACTAAAGTTTATCGGACTTAGAAGCTATAACGCTAACACTGCGCTACGTTAATGTTATTCAATAAATCTGTATAAATTTGTATTTCCTTCGAAAATAAGATAATTTTTAGGCAATATCATGCATTTTCTTTAATTTCCATATCTTTAAAGAGTGCCCGCAAACTTGGCCGCTACTGTACAGTCGTATTTATCGCTATAGCTAATTACGTCACATTTAAGTAGTAACTTGAAACCTGCAAAAAAGTTCATGAAAGCAGAACGACGAACCAAAAGCACAACTTCTTCCCATACCTACACCTGTCTGTGTTCTGTGCTCAAACTGTCCAATGCTGGTTCAAGTGTGCGCATGCAATTTGCCAGCACTGTACGGTCCGGTCAAGTGGCGGCGGATGTTTGACCAGACTTTTTTCAAATTTTTTTTTTCGCCCCTCATGCTTGTGTTTGATAAGTAAACTTTTGAAGCACGCTCTTGAAATGCTCGTAAAAACTACGTCCAACAGAGACATGCAAAGAGATTTCAATTAAAGTGCTATGTGCTGGCCCATTGGAAACACCCTTAACCCGCTTTTTTCTGCAGCGCTCCAACGTGGCTAACAGGATTACAAACAGACGTGGCTTCTGCTTTCAATCATTTCCAGCGCAAATTCAGTACCCAAGCCAGTGCTTAGTGCTTACCAAGCGTATACTTACTATTTAGGTAGAATTTCGTATTACCCATAAAAGTATGTTTTACGCTTTATATTTACCTTGTTGACGCAACTGGGTTTTGTCTGTATATGCCCAACTACCAAGCCATGGGGGGCGTTTGTCCATTAAAGTTTATAAGACTTTATGGCGTATTTTGCAACACTGCAGCAGCAGGCCAGCATTGCAATTAACGAAAAATCCAATAAATGTGTGAGTAAAGCCATAAAGCGAGACAGTGCGCATGGCACACGCGTGTTTTTGGCCATTCCAAGGAGCCAAGGATACCGTGTACCACTACTGTGCTGCTCCATTGTGGTCATAATAAGCAAGCGTAACAATGAAGCGCAGAGCAATGTGGGAACAAAAACGCAGCACGTCATTTAATGAAAAATGTAACCCGCATAAGCCGCATAAAGTGAGGGCGGGTTAGCGGCAACAGTTGCTCCCCAGTGGCATGACGGATGAAATTCAGCTGCTGTGCCGGCACAGACAGTTGCCAAGCCACTGCCACATGTAAATTACTGCAATAAAACGCACACAATGTAGCAACAATTTGCTTTCAATGTTTCTTCTTTTTTTTACTCACTTCCGTTCCTTTTTTTTTGTGTATTTTCAGGCGCTTACCAAATTCCAAACCTCACAGAAGGTCACCAATAAGACCGGCATTGAGCAGGAGGAAACGCTGCTCAATGAGTCTGCAGCACGTGAGACTTCGTTAAATTTGCAAATATTGGATTTGGAGAATGAAATCAAACAGCTGCGTCATGAGCTGGAGCGCGTGCGTAACGAACGCGATCGCATGTTGCAGGAAAACTCAGATATTGGACGTGATAAGTCGGATAATGAGGCCGATCGTCTGCGTCTTAAATCCGAGTTAAAGGATTTAAAGTTTCGCGAGACGCGCATGTTAAGTGAGTACTCGGAGCTGGAGGAAGAGAACATATCGTTGCAGAAACAGGTCGCCGGTCTGAGAAGCTCGCAGGTAAGTGCAAGCGCTTATGAAACAAAGCTTGTAGAAAACTAATATTTGCTCACTTACTAGGTGGAATTTGAAGGTGCCAAACATGAGATACGTCGTCTCACCGAAGAGGTTGAGTTGCTTAATCAACAAGTCGATGAGCTGGCGAATCTCAAAAAAATTGCTGAAAAACAAATGGAGGAAGCTCTTGAGGCATTGCAGGTGCGTAGCTAAATAAAAACGTTGAGTTATGTTTGGTTAGTTGTGTGTAAGTGCTCCTAAATGGGTCACGCAGCGTTTGCGCTACACAGAGTTGATGGCGTGTCCATATATGGCGGCATTTATGGCAAGTTGCACTTGCTGGCGCAGTAGTAGAGATGGAAGCGGCGCTTGAGAAATCATAAATTACGTGCCCAACTCACGATGTTGTTACAAAGCCCGCAGTTGGATATACATCGAAACTTGTACATGTTTGGAGAGGGTTATTGCCAAAATGTCAACCAAGTGATGAAACGTAAATTCGCGCGGACCTTAGAGAGTTCGAATAGAAGCAAATCGCTCGAAGATATTATTCTCAAGTTGGTTTTTAATGAAAAACTATAAGATGTTCTAAAAACGTTTACGACACATGACAAACCGTGATCATCAAATAGTTGAATTGAAGTAGGATATGTTGACCCTACGGCGTATTTCATATACTCGGCAAACAGTGAATTTTCTTTATTTCTAAATTTAAAAATCGCGCTCCTGACGAAAATTTAAGTCGAATTGCGAGATTCTGTTCGTGACGAAGGTTTAATATATAGACATATATGAATTTCTGTAGCTTTTATTATATTATCGTCATCCTTTACATTGGAACTATGACATATTTTGAAAGTAAGAAATTTGAATGATCTTTCGAACTGTTAATGAAAGCCAACAGACTATTTTCACCTATGATCAATGGTATCTGGCTACCGCATTGTAGAATAATCTAGAGAAAAAATCGTTTCAACCAACTCGCTCACAAATAACCCTCAAGCCCATCTCTAGTGTACACAGCTGTGTTCTTAGACAAGTTTCTTAGAACATGACCTTGTCACTTAGGCGCAATCAAGCAGACGTTACAGATGCTACAAGGCCTAAGCAAGCTGCAATTTAAGCTGTTGCTACGGCAACTGCCAGTTAACCAAAACAAAACTAAGACAACTTTTTTCTCATCTACTACTTAGGGTGAACGAGAGGCCAAATATGCGCTTAAAAAGGAACTCGATGGCCATCTTAATCGCGAGTCCATGTATCACATTAGCAACTTGGCGTATAGCATACGCAGCAATATGGATGACAACACCAGCACCAACTCCGATGGTGAGGAAGAAAACTTAGCGCTAAAGCGTTTAGAAGCTGATTTAAGCACCGAGCTCAAGTCACCCGATGGCACCAAATGTGATCTCTTCTCGGAGATACATTTGAACGAGCTGAAGAAACTGGAAAAGCAGCTGGAGAGTATGGAAAATGAGAAATCCCATTTGACAGCCAATTTACGCGAAGCTCAGACTAATTTGGACAAATCACAAAACGAGCTGCAAAACTTTATGTCACGTTTGGCGTTGCTGGCCGCTCATGTTGATGCATTGGTGCATCTAAAGAAACAAATCGATGTCAAGGAGCAACATAATGAGCAGCAAAAGGACGAACTGCAGCAGCAGCTGCGTGCGATTATAACACAGTATGCCAACTGGTTTACACTATCGGCCAAGGAAATTGATGGCCTTAAGACTGACATAGCCGAGCTGCAAAAGGGCTTGAACTATACGGATGCCATGACGGCATTGCGCAATGAGGTGACCAATTTGAAGAACAAGCTGCTGGCCACAGAGCAAAAGTCCTTGGACTTGCAAAGCGATGTAAAAACCTTGACGCATATTTCACAAAATGCTGGACAAAGTTTGGGCTCTGCACGCAGCAATTTGGTAGCACTGAGCGATGATCTGGCGCAATTGTATCATCTAGTATGCACAGTGAATGGTGACGTGCCCACGCGTGTGCTCTTGGATCACAAGAACGAGGATATGAGGTTGGTGTTTGGTGAAATTGGCTTCCAAATGCATTGTTTTAAATGTTTCTTACTTTATAGTTTCGAAAACGACTCACTGACTGCCATACAGTCGCAATTTAAATCTGATGTTTTTACTACACGTCCACAAGTTATTGAGGATCTGCAGGGTCTAGCTGATTCGGTGGAGATCAAAAAGTATGTGGAGACCGTAAGCGATCAGATTAAGCATCTTAAGACAGCTGTGGAGCATACTATTGAGCTGAACAAGCACAAAGTACGCGCCGAGGGTGGCGAAGGTAAGTTGCACAAATATTTGGGGCAGCAAAGGCAACGTATTAACTTAAATTTGCTTTTTAGTTGGCGAGAAATATAATCCAGAGGAAGTGGAGGAACTACAAGAGCAAATAGTCAAGCTTAAGAGTTTGTTGTCCACCAAACGCGAACAAATTGCTACATTACGCTCGGTACTCAAGTCAAATAAACAAACTGCCGAGGTTGCGCTCACCAATCTTAAATCTAAATATGAGAATGAAAAGATGGTAGTCAGCGAGACCATGTCCAAGCTGCGCAATGAGCTTAAGATACTCAAGGAGGATGCAGCCACTTTCTCTAGTAAGTTATATGACAGCATATAAGCAAATGAAGTTTTTGTAATAAACTGCGTTTTTTTTTATAGGCCTGCGCGCTATGTTTGCCGCACGCTGTGAGGAGTATGTGACACAGGTTGATGATTTGAATCGCCAGCTGGAGGCTGCCGAGGAGGAAAAGAAAACGCTCAACCAGCTGTTAAGATTAGCAGTGCAACAGAAATTGGCGCTCACACAGCGTTTAGAGGAAATGGAAATGGATCGGTGGGTGCATTTGGGTCGCTAATTAGACAGGCAATAAACTCTACATAAAAACCAAACTATGTATAAATAGACATAAATTCAAATTTTAGCACGCTCACACAAAAAAAAAATCCCAGTAACTTCCTTATTTCAGCACTTGGTAAGCGTTTTAAATTGTGCTTGCGCGCATATATAAGAAAAAAAAGAAACCCCCCGGCTAACCAATGCTGCTGAATGCACGCTCCCACGCCTAATCCTCAGTTTGAACTGCCTAAAGCTTAAAAAAAAAATGTTTGGTTTAAACAGAACAATACTAACAATGCTTTGTTTTATTTTTCGCAGCGAAATGCGGCATGTACGTCGCCCAATGCCACCACAGCGTGGCACAAGCGGCAAATCATCATTCTCCACACGCCCATCCAGCAGAAATCCGGCGAGCAGCAATGCAAATCCCTTCTAACATAAAATCAGCGTGCAGCGTAAACTTTTGGCTTTAGTTTATACCTTGCTTAAGTTGTAAATTTTTTGTTTTGTTTTGCAAGTTATAGCTAGAGTGTCCAGCAAAACAAAAGAGTCCCACTGAGACGTAGACAGAATACAGCGAAATGTATTTGCAATGTAGCTCTAACTAACACAACTTGTCTAAACTTTTACAACAAAACTATTTGTACTGCAACTGTTTATATATAATATTGTATTTATTAATGATTTAGTTAGCTGAAAAGAAAAAAGTTTTTTGTTAGTCGATGCGAAAAAGGTTATTAACGGTTAGTTACTTAAACGTCCAATTAATTTAATTAAAAAGAAGTAAAACAACTTGTAAACGTAAAGTGCCAAGCAGGGCAATTGTATTTTTCTATATACAACTATTACTCTATATATATATACACTTTGTATTTAATTAGCGCCTGAGATATGCGCAAGTTTCGGTTTCATTTGTTTGACTTTTGTTAACTTTCGCGTTGATTATTTGATTTTTGTTATCAACGCTGTGCGCAAAGCAAAAAAAAAAAAGAAATGAATTGAAAAATGAATACAAAGAAACTAAAAACGATATGAAAATTTGTTGATAAACTGAAGAAAAAAAAATTGATATTCGCAATTGAAATATGTATTGATATGAAAGCAACAAGTATTTTTACAAAAATACTACGACTCCAGCGGCGAGTTGTCTAAGATGTAAATTTAAAATGAAAATTAAAAAAAAAAAAAAAACTATAAAATATTATGTGTAGCAATTTTGAGCATCTTAAAGATGCAATTTAATTGATTTATTTGTATACAAGGCCCGAAAACGGTCGCAGTGAAATAATTTAGTAGCTTAATATTGTTTTCAATTGAAATATATTAAAAAAAAAACTTAGTTTTTTTTATTTGTTAAGCTGAAAGAGCGTTTAATTTGTGCATTATAAGTTATTTAACAACAACAAAAACACAAAAAAAAAATAAATATATTTATAATAGTCAAATTTGTTTGAACAAATAATTTATTAGCTTTAAAGTGCAGTTTAGGCAATTTGCGCTAAACATTTGAAGTTTATTGTAAGCTAGACACACTGCAGAGCTGCAACTTTGTATTTATTACTTTTTGCAATAGTTTAAATTAAGCCATTAAGTTGTTAGCTTTAAAAGTTACTAATTTGTGCTTTATATTTTAAGCGCTGCTTAAAAGTTTGCTACACTTTTTGTTTCAAGTTTTTGCGCCTAAATGCAGGCAAGCGTATTTAACTTAATGTTATCATTATTTCAACTAAACTAACGTGCAGCTTATGCACACAATTATGCGTTAAAGTTTAAACAAATATTAGTAGCCAATTACACAAACTAGTAGTGACAGCAATTAATTATAATTATATTAGCAATTAAACGTAAAAATAGCACACACACACACAAACACAGCACACATGTCTAGTACCAGTTATATGTTGCTTCAATTTGTTTTAAAATTTCATTTATTTTGTTAAAACTAAAATGTATCTACATAAAATTGAAATATATGCAAAAACAAAAAAATGCAAACGTATATTGTGTAAATTACCGAGCCATTAAATTGAATTTATATTTAATATAAAAAAATTTTTAATAAAAAAACTTAAACACAACCACACACACACACACATCGTACCACGTCCATTCACATACCACAAGCACAAGTTATCCATATAAATTATTTATACATAAAGTACATATGGCCAACAACTATTGTAAATATATTTATATACATACAATTATTACATTTATGTAACAAAAGTTAGTAGAAATTAGCAGTATGCAACTATTTGTTGGAATATCTATACATTGATAAAAACAAAACAAAAACAAAAAAAAAACATGCATATTTATAAATGATTTTATTGTAATTTTTACCGTCCCTTTTTGCGAGCAATCAGTTGAGTGCAAAAAAAAACAAAATAACGAAAGTCTATTTATGCAGCTCACTGAAACACAATATAAACAAATGAGAACAACCAAAAATATGTAAACTACTACAGTCCAACTTATGTTTCATGTCCAAAAGCAACACTCATGTTGTCGCCAAGCATAGATCTTATTGTATCGTATCGTATCATAATATCGTAAGCGTTTTAAATGTTTGAAGGCAAAGCGGCAGTTTAAAATATTATAAACGCATTTTGTAGAAGGAGTCTAGTTCGAGAATTACACTTTTAAAGACAGAGAATCTGCTATGTTTCGAATATGCTTTCACATTGTCTTTCGACAAATTGTACTTTAAGCGTACTAATGTTATATCACAAGTTTCTCAAAAAGTTTTTCTCAGCTCTGAACAGCAAATTCAAATTTAATCTTAGTTGGTTGTCACTTTGAAGTAAATGTAAAGCCAAAAGCCTCAAGATGGGTGTACAATGTCAAAAACTTTAATCACAAATGGAATAGTTGGAACTTTTATTAGATTAAGTCCAGGCTTGTTTTAGATTTAATCTTAAAGCTGCGTACGATTTTGAGGAAATGATATATTACGAGGGCATACCAAAATTTGTGAACCCCGTTTTCGAAAAAATTTTACAATAATTGAAAATATTCTATATAAGGTAATAACAACGATGTAAGCCAAACTGAAAATTGTAACTTTTGCGAACAAGTACGAAATGTTTTACGTTAAATATTATTTTCTGCTGACTAAAAAAGTTCAATAGTTCGGTGTGAATGTTGGGTTACTACTAACCCGCCAAAAAAGTTTTTATGCAAAGCCATACGCTTTGATTTCACCCATCATCGTTCTAGGAGCGAATAGCTGCAAGAATAGAACTGTGACCAACAGTTTATAGCCAAAGCATTGTCTTTATTTAATAAACAAATAAATTTTTAAATTCAATTTGGCGAAAACCGGTAGATGGTTCAAACACATTAGCATTCCCATGCTTTCGTTCTGAAATAATTCAATTTTGTGAGAAAAACCATGCTTTACAAAATAAAAGAGAATAATCTTTGAAGAATTTCAAAGGCGATAAGTTGATGTCACAAGTATGTAAGTGATTTTCGCATAGTTCCATCGACTTTATAAATATATTCTCGGCCTTACAACTTTAATTCGATGCAGTTCGAAAATGTGCTAAATTTGTATACTTCTCCAAACAAGTTTTTTACGAAAATTGGTTCGGCTATTGTTCAAAGCATAGGATCTAGAAATTTGTAAAGCTAGTTGTCTTTGAAATTACATTAAAAGTAAATTGTTTAGAAATAATGAGTAGGTTATGCAGGAATACTAGCTCATGACATTTTCTCCGAGATTTTACTTAGTTTAAAAGGGTGAAGTCTATAAGAATAAGGAGACAGTGATATAGATGGTTCCCAATTCTAATCGCGTTGTACCGAGTCGATACACTTCTGATAAATTGTCTGATCCAAATGCATGTGCAATATTCTAAAATTAACAACAGAACATAACGACAGAAATCTAGATAGATTTAACGGTGATAGGGTCATTAAACTCTTGAGATCATCGCTTAATAAACGCAAGAAACTATTTAGAAAATAACTACAACTATATGGAAATTCTTGCCTTATTAATGCCTAAGCGATTTCTTGGGGTGGTTGCGACTTGCAGTTGCGTCATGTGCTCCCTAGTTATTTTTTGCAGAATCAAAGCTAAAATTCCAATAGAAACATAAAACACCTTTTGGAAGATTCAAGTATCGTCACTGAACAGATTTGCTTCAAACTCAAATAAAGATAGCTGCTGTAGAAGTGATTTTAAGGTTCAACTAATTTGAAACCTCGAAAAAGTACTGAATTATTTTCTAAGAATAGTGGGGCTTTCGACAACTAACAATAGTGTAAGGTATTGAAAAACCAAAACTGCTAGAATACTTTATCAGATTATCTTTGGAAAGCTTTGTTTGCACAGATGTTTTTAGATAGCATACAATATAGTCTATTGTTGAAGGCTTTGAAGATTCAAAACAGCTATCAATACTTTTGCTTTAGTTTATTAAGACTTTTTCGCTATTTAACCACAAGGTAATGATCAAAAATAAGTTTCCTCTGTTATTGATAATTTCTCCACATTCATTCCACCTGACTTCACTGACTGTCAATTCCTCAATGTTGCGTATTTTCAAGTTTGGTAAAGGTACATTTGTTTGTCATCAGATTGTTTGTTGTTGTAATCCAAGGCTAATCTTGTGAATACACGAAAGTTTAGATTAAACCAGAGCGCCCTAGTTCCGTAGAAGATCGGCTATTTTCGCCTGAGTATTTGATTGAGATTAGGCCTCAGAACTTGCTGTTTGTACTACAGTCTTTCTGCTGTAACACTGTTGGAAGGGTTCAGATATACCGCTGAGCACTCAGTTGCCATAGACTCATTAGTAAGAACAGGGGACACCGCCGAAAGGTTGCGGTTGACAGTTGTGTAGAGAGGCTTTCTTACAATGGCACCCCCACGGTAATGCATTTCTACATTGAATTCCTGGTAATCTAACTAATAGTTACTTTCATTTTAAGGATATACTTCTGACCAAATCGCAAGTGAACTGCTGCTTTGCCTTAAACCATTTAAAACTTCAAACTCAACTTACCCAACCTATTTGATAACAAAACGCCAAAATATTGATAACAAATAGATAATATGCATACTATAAAAATATCCACAAAAACATATGAATAAAATATTGAAATATTGAAAAACTTCAATTAGTAACTATCATCAACCAAAAAAAAAAAAAACATGAACATAAATTTAAAGCAAAACAAAATAATAGTTTTCTATTACAAAAGCAATTGAAATTAAGAAATACGCAAAATAAAATGAAATATTTAAATTAGTTTTATGCATAAATTTATACAGGCAAATTTTGTGGGAATATTGCCGCGTGCTATGAAATCTGCAGCGTATGCATAAAAAAAAAACATATGAATTATTAAAACAAACATAAAATTATACAAAATTATGGATTATAAAAAATCAACAAAACTTTGTGAAGAATAAAAAAACTTAGTAAATAAAATAAAATGTCGAAAGCTTTTTGCTATCTCGCTTATTTACCACGAAGCAGTTGTTGGCGCTGCTGCAGAAACCGGCTGCAGCGGGCTGACACAATTTTACGCTCTTTATGTACAATTTCAAACTGTATTTTGAGAGCAAAAGGAGCTGCTGGGCATGCCAGGTGCACAGGAGTGCGTGTTACAAGTCGCGTCAAACATTTCAACACGCCAGCGTCGAGCCATTGAAGCAAGCAACTAGGCAGCAAGTGCGTCAGTGTGTACACACTCGAAAACGATGATGCCAAGCAGTTTCATAGTTAGTTAGTTGGCAACACTTTTTTCTTGTGCGCGCACGGCGGCTGCTTCAGTTTTGTTGTCCAGGTTCGCCGTTTGCAACGCTCAAGTAAAAGGCGCACAGAAATCATAATGCAGCGCTGCGGTCGCGTCTCTTTTGATGCGAGTAACAAAAATGGGCAGCAAGCAAACAAACCGACTGACAAATGTGTCAAAGCAGGAGGGCAATAAAATGCTATCTAGCTTAAGCACTCAAAAACCAAAGCAGAGCGCACAATTGTATGCGTGTGGTGTGCGTGTGTGTGTATGTATATGTGTGAGTGCGATATTGCAAAAAACTTCTCAGCGAAAGAGTGTTCATAACTGTAAATTTAACTTCAAAGGTTAAGTCAACCAATTGGCTTAGCTTCGACATCTCTCTCTCTCTCTCTCTCTTGGTGCGAATTTGTATGATATGAAGTGCCAAGATTGAGAGCAAACCATTGAGATTGAGAGAAAATAGAATCTGGGAAGTAATTTTTTTTTGTACATTTTGTGGGTAGCAAATCTTTGAAGATCGATCTGTTTAAAGGTAAACAATTAAAAAGAAAAATATAACTGTAGGAGTTATTTTTCGTCGGTAGCAAATATTTTATTCAGAATCGGTCTGTTTGAAGGTACAAGAGATTAACATTAAAAGGAGAAATACATTTAATTTGGAATTGTAGTTATTTATTATTTTATTTAGTTTATTTTTTGAGTAACAAATCTTTTATTTAAGACTCCCTGTTTCAAGATAAACAAGAAAACTATAATTTTGGCAGTTATTTTTTAAAAAATATTATTGTCATTATTTATTCAATTTCTTTAAAATATACAATTTTGTTAGTGTGTTTGGTGTATCCAAATTTATAGAGATAAGCTTTTTGAAACAAGCAAAATAAAAAGACTGCTTATTACTAAGATAAAGTATGGTTTATGTTTTTAGTGTTAAATGTAATGGTAGCCTGACTAATTTTTTTACTGAACATGCAAATATCGTCTTTTTTGTGGAGTTAAATGGTTGAAACATTAAGCGCAGATTAAATATCATTTTTAATATCTTTCGACATGGCTGGTAAAAATATTGTTTTAAATATTATTAATTTGTTTTCAATCGCTAAATGAGACAGACCTATTATTAATAAAAGGAAATTAAAATAATTATTACTATTATCGACTCGAAGCGTTGCTCGACAGTATCGGTTAGTCCGGCCGGACCCCGAAGGGGCCTCACATAGATCAGAATGATCCTTAGTGTAGCTCGACAGTATAATAGTTAATAATATTGTATATATATAGAAAACATACATATATAAAACAAAGGCGATTTCCCAAATTAAGTTTTTAAAATAGATAAACTTTTTTAAGGCTCTTTTAATGCTACAAAAAATATTAGCTTAGAGCATGTCAGTTTATAACAGAGCTAAGGCAAAATATGACATTTAATTGAATAGAACAATAACAATATTTTGTACTAAATTATGATGCATTTCTTGTTACAATTAAACTTACTGCTTCTAATGATAACTATATTTTTCGTCAATACTGATTACTTTTAATGTTTACTAAATTTGTGTTTCAACAAAGCGCTTTTCTACAATTATACGCTTGTATTTCTTTAGGCTCGCCGTTTTTCAGCTAATGCCCTGACGTCACGTACTTTGCATTCATTGTCTCTCAAATTTGTATGCCACAAAACTGCGTAAAGCTTCACCTGGTTATATTATACCATGGTAGCTACCCACAAACGTTGCAAAATCCAAATCTTGAACCCCACGCTATATGGAGCGCCAACACACACACACACACACAAAATGTTTGTTTGCTCTGCTCATCAATCAAAAGCGTAGTGAAAGCTGCGTCACACCCACGCCGCATGTTGTCTCCCTTCAGCTTACAGGGCGTAAACTTCTTGAAGCTTTGGCTACGCAGACACACACTCAGTCGCTGAGCTCTGGCAGAGTTCAATGCACTGCTTGAGCCACAATGTTGCCAGTTGTTGCCGCATCTCTGCTGCTGCTATCGTTGTTGTTATTGTTGATTGTAGACGTGAAGCGACAAAAGTGAAAACTTGCCTTGACTTTGTTTGTTACTCGAAGCTTCTTTCATGTTTTTCGGTTTTTTTTTATTTGGCTTTGTTTTTTGGCAAAAAGTTCAACGACCACCGAAAATGTAAAAGTACGTTTCGCGTTCATTGAACTGCTTCCAGCTTCGGTCACAAAATGCGAAACATATGCGCGCACTTTGTCACACAGCCGCAAAGAGTTTCTGTCCCAGCAAAAGAAAAGTGAAACAAATTTCTGACTGTTCTAACAGGCGAACAGCGAGCGTAGCAGCAGCAGCAGCAGCTGCACACAAAATTTTTGCTTTTAGCTTGTCGCAACTAAACTGCTTGCGTACGCATTAGTGTGAGCGAGATAACGCAGTATGCTTAGAGCTGTGTAATAACGTTTTGCACACATACACACGCACACACGCGCGCACGCATATAAGCGGCTGCCAATAGAGAGAATACTAAATACGTTTTGGTTCTCTCCGGGCTGCCGTGTGCTAAGTGTAAGCGAGAACAAAAATGAGTTGTCTTGTATGTGTGTGTGTGTGTGTGTGTCGTTGACACTGTTTTACAAGGTTTGGGAGAACGAAAAGTAAAAGACAGAGTTCAATGTGATTTTATTTAATTTAAAATGCTCTAAATCTTGAGAGAGGGAGAGTAAAAAACATTACGTAATGTTAATAATATTCTATAAATATAGTTGCTTATATTTTAAAATTAAACTTATGCAATTGAATTTTGCGCTACTTTTATTTTAAGTTTCCTGCAGTACGGCGTGCTAGTACGGAACTGTTGAATGAACTGGTTCATTGATGGAAGTGAATTTTATATTATTTATAAAATAATCATTTAAAAACTGCACAAGCATTATTTTTTACTGTAATTTGGGGAATTAATTGTACAATTTTTTAGACATTGAATATTTTTAAGCACTATTTATGGATGCTGATTCTATTTATGCATCAGCTTTTTTTATAGTAATAGGATTTCATACAATATATGTTGTAATTGGAACTACAACTTTACAAGTTGCTTGATTTCCATAACCATTTTTCAAAAACGAGCGTTCGAGATGGCTTTTCTATAGAGATATTTAAAGGTACATACATACGTTCATAATACATTAAAAGTATAAAGAGCGGGGCTTGTAGCTCTATTGATTGGTCAGTTATAATTCAAAGCTTATTTACGAGATAATGCAGTACCACTGGGATGTGAGTCAATTTTGTAAGCAATCAATTTATTATGAAAGCGTATATTTTTCCACTATTTTTAGTAGTCTTATACCTTTCCAGTTTTGACATAAACTTAAATCTCCCTATTCGGATTCATATATCACTACTACCCTCTAACGTATGGTACAAAGCGTATATTAAGTTTCAGCAAGCTGAAAATGCATACAACACACAGAAGGCAATATCGATAAGACCCCTAAAGTTACCAAGAGCATGAACAGGGTAACAAGAGAACCATGACTCTCTATATCAAGTCTATATTAACACAACCATTTTTTTCAGAAAGAACTTCGCTTTATACGTTACGGGAAACATATGGTATATCTTCCATAGAGATGATTTGCAACATCTTACAAAAAATTAGCAAGTTGTTCACAATTTATAAAGATGTAGTGCATTTGTAGCTTTTTCTTAACGATTCGGTTTTATTTCACGAGTAAAAGCACGAAACTTTCGATTTATTTCGAAAATAGAACCTATATTGTAACCAAATTAAGCATGCAATGATTTGTACTTCGAATTTTGCAGCAATTCAATATATTTAGCTTGACTTTCAAGATATTGAGTGTAGATCTCTGTGATTTTCGAACAGTTCATAATAGAGATATGCCTTTAATGTAATATATGAACGATGGTGGGCCTACGCCCTTCAGCGCTGTGAACCCCATGGGTTTATTCTGTCCCCTTACGATCATGCAAGCACTAGTTGGAACTTATTTCAAATCATGTAGCTACTATAGGGAAATTCGATCAAAAAATGCGTGTTATATGCAAAGTTTTCTGTATTGTCGAACGTATTTCAAATCATGTAGCTACTGGGGAAATTCGATCAAAAAATGTGATTTATATGGTATTTTTTGGTATTTTGTTCAAAAACTTCGTTTCCTTATACTTTATTTTTTTAGTTCACCTAAAAAAATTTGGTTGGTAAAAGTATTTTACTCTTTCCAATAACTGATCAAAATCTAAAATACCATTGAGGACCCACAAAATTTGTCATATTTCATTTGTTTTTCAATAGATCTTAGCCCCCTTCTTTTTTTTTTTTTTCCTTGTCAAGTTATGCTGCAAAATAGTACCACAAAGTAATACAATTGATGCAGTTAGATTTGACACTCCTATGTGGAGCATAGGGCGGATACACACTCCTTCCAACGCCTTCTATCTTGGGCGACACTATGCAATTCATACCACGACGCTCTCTGGTGACTTTCTGCAAGCACAGTTCTCACCCAGGTCTGTCGAGGGCGTCCTCGGCGCCGGGTACCCTGCGGATTCCATTGGAAAGACCTCTTGGCGATGTCTTCATCTGACTTCCTGAGAGTGTGGCCAATGCAGGTCCATTTACTCCTTTTAATTTCGTTGTTGATCGGAGCACTTCTAGAGCGTATCAGCAAGTTCTCGTTTGTGATAGTATTTGGCCAGAAAATGCGGCAAACGATCCGTAGACATTTGTTTGCAAAAGTTTGCAGTCGTCTGCAGTTTGAATTTGTCGTCATCATTGGCTCCCTTCAGTACATACAAAAATATTTCAATATTTCGCGTACTTCAAATTCATATTGCTCCTATAGTTAAAATCTTTTAAAAAAAAAGCGATTTGTGTAAGAGCTACATATGTTTTTTTGAGTTCTCTAAACAAATTTGTTGAAAGTGTAAAAGAATACCAAATCACTGCTGCGAATTGAAACGTTTGTTGTAATCGTAACAGCTTTCAATACACAAAAGTTTAAAAGTTTTAATAAAATTTTAATTTGAAACATTTAGCTGTGCGCTTAACAAACAATTTATATTAAATTAATTTCAAAAAATTTATCATTAATAAATAAAAAATACGAAATAAAAGTCTAACAAAAAATATTGAAGTGTAACGTATTTTTTTCAATTGTTATCGAAAAAAAACTGTTTGTCAGCTGGCAACAGCCTAATTTGTGTGCGCTGCTGCGGGGGGCCGTTGTGCTCCACCTTCAACTTATTATTTGGCCCAATTTCGCTCAATGAAACATCCTTGGTTAGGTTGAAAAAGTCACCTCTAAAATATATGGCGCAAGGGCGGCGACGCTATATGGTCACGGTCATGGTGCTGGCAATGAGCACAAGGTCAAAGGGTGTACGCGGCAGGCAGCTGCTTTTCGACTTTTATCGATACGCACAAAATGACACGAGGCACACACAACACACATATGTGTCGTCGTCGTCGTCATCGTGGCTGTAGTCGAAACGCTGACTGCACAGCGTTACCGATATTTTAGCCAGGCGCACAGCAGACGCTAGCCAGCGGCTGCAGCTGTATGGAGTGTGCACACACTCGCGCCATTGAGCCCTATAAAACACCGAAAATTATCAACGACGCTGACGCTGACGCTGACTGGCAACAACTGGCTTTGTTGGGCTGCTAGGCAGCTGCTTCTTTTATTCGTCGCCGCGTTGGTTGGTGGTTGCGAGTGCAACCGTGCCTGGGCACTCGGCACTCGGCAAGCGGCATAGGGCGGCGGTATGGGGGTATATATAGAGAGCAGTGCAGAGCAGAGCTTGCCTAAATAGCCTGCTTTGGTGCTGGCTGGGTTGCGCTGCTACAGTTTATTGGTCGGTGAGCGCCGCCAGTTGTGCAGCGTGGAACTTCGAAAAATTTGTGTTGGTCGAATAGGACAAACCGTTTAATAGGCGCACAGCAATTGAGAATGGTGCACGGCATGTTATAGTTGGATGGCAGCTCTTATTGGCTGCTCTTACCCGGCGACAGCGTCAGCTGTGTAGCTTTGGCACGTTTGCCGCTTTGGTTTTGATTTGTACGCGGCTGCACATGTGTGTGTGTGTATGTGCGTGTTGCGTGTGTGTTTGTGTACTATTTTGAATTGATTTGAGCGCAGCATGTTGGCTGCCCAGCAAGTCAGCTGTTTTCTGTGTATTTACACAACTTACGCTGCGGACCAACCAAAATGCTTTAAAGAGGGATAAAAAGCATTACTGGCCGCCACCAAGCGACCCTGCCACGTACCACACACCAACTGGCCAAAACTTAGGCGCGACTGTACGCGGCGGCACACATGCAAGATCGCTACCAAATGTTGGCGCTGCTGCAAAATTAAGTGCAAAACTTTTAAGTAGCTCAAAGTTGTGACTGCGCGTCCTCGGTAAATGGTCAGCAGCGCCGTCCAAAGGCCTGCAATTATGTGGGTGGAGTTCGTAAGTTTATCGCATTGGCCATTATTATTGTTGGCCATTGCACTTGATAGGCTGGCCTATTGGCAGTTCAAATTATTGGCAGGCATATTTTGTTACTTTTTGGGCCAATTAACTTAAACAGCAAGCGCTTGCAACAAGTGGCGCGTTGTCTACGTTTTTTTGAAGCAAAAATAAAAAAAAAATAACGCCAAACTGCGCTTCAAACAGCCGTTAGCTCAGCTACACACACACACACACACACACACAGCAGGCGTGCGTGTGTGCGACGCGCTGCCAACATGACGGCAACGAAAACAATGACAGAAATTTGTGGTGTTGTATCGCGCGTCATTTGACAGGCGAACAGCAATTTTAGCAGCGCGTCAGCTGAAAATTTTTGCTGCAAAATTAACGCCACCACAGCCGGCAGCGCTGAGCGAGGCGGCTATAGTGTGTTAGGCGCGGAAGTGTGTGTAAGAGTGAGCTGACTAGCTGTGGCAGGTTGGTAGTGCTTTTGTTGGGTGTGTGGTTTGTGTCTGAACTAAAAGCTGCAGAGCTTTTGAGTATATGCAAACGTAACGGCTTTTTGCAAGTGGTTGGCAACGCTGTTGCAACGGGCTTGCATTTTTGAAAGGGATTTCAGTGGAACGAAGCTGCAAATTTTGAAAGTTTTCCAGCAAAAAAAATGCCAAATTTTTTTTTTGCAATTTATTTCTTATTTTAAACAAATTTGGTTGAGAGTAAAAATATATGCGCCTCAGATGTAGCGCTCTCGTGCAATACACCTAAGTCTGTTTTTACACGGTAGATTGGTTCCAGAAAGCAAGAATTTTTAAGAACAACAATTCATGTTTATTTTATTAAATCAAATATATAATGCTTATTTTCACAAGCATTGTAATTAATGATAAAAAAGATATGCACTCTTATCTTAAAAGTAATATATCTAATGTAATGTATCTAGGCAACTTGTTAAAACTTTAGCTAATTTCGGTAATCTCAGACTTATTCTTCTGAGCCCATATACATGATATACATTTTGGGCTTGCATTATCTTAATATACCATTTGAAACCTATGGTTAAATTTATTCCCCTTAAGTTTTTTCCCCATCACTGCAAAGGCATGAGTTTGTTTAGTTACTCCTACAACAGATTCAACACTGATATCGAGAAAATGACAGATAACAGAAAAGCAAAACACTGGTACCATCTAGAGGGTCTCAGACAATCAATTTGTGTGCCGTGATGCGGCAAGAGCCACGGAAGCTCTATCCTTCAACAGAATACAGCTCAGATCACTTTCTGTAGCGTTGATAGGCCACTTTCCTTGCAACGATCACTTGCACAAAAAGTGCCTTCTACGCAACAGAACATGTAGATTCTTGGAGGAGAATGAAGAATCAATGGAACATCTAAACACTAACTAGCCCCGGCACTTAGCAGAGGCAACTATAATCTCAGGGAGAAGGACGTAATGTGCATTCCACTTACTGGTCTAACTGAGTTTCTGAGAATATTATAACTAAAATAGTACAAAGTGGGCACATTAGACTCCTGGGGGTCGCAGTGCCGAAGCGCGTAAGCCCACCCTTGTTCATACATGACATTAAAGGCATGAGATATCTCTATTAATAACTGTTTGAAGAGCACAGAGATCTAAAATTTATTGTCGAATACGAACGCCGTTGTCTGTGACTAATCGATTCATACCGTAAATAGGGATTCTTTTATCGTAAGAATTGCAATAATTTGCCGGCATCCAAATTACCAATTAATTCAATTGCAAAATTTCGTAAAATATTTCTTCTAAGTTACTAACCGATTCTGCAATATTACAAAATTTCCCAAGATTTTTTTTCATATGGAATATGGTCAGGAATAGTTAATGCAGCTGGTATTGGCATATTTATAGATTTTAGTCCCTGTAGTTTTTACGATCTATTTACGTTCCATTTTGCCTACTTTACTCAACAAATTGGAACTTATTTTTTAAGATATAAAAACATAATACTTATTATTCTCTACTAAAAATAAAGTCGTTCTTTTATAAAATAAGTTCTTTTTGAACCGGCGGCCATTGAAGCCAGCAGGTAGCTGAACCCCCAGTAAAAAAAATCATTATGCCAAATTTGAGCATAAATGCCAAAAGTTATTGTTAAGCATTATTAAGTAACACTTCTTAGTTGTGAAATAATTGGGGTTTCCCTGGCAAATGGGTTCAAGGACACGCAAGTCATTAGATCCATGGTGTGAAAGCCTACTTGTTGATTATTTTTTTTTCACCTTCAAGAACAGAACAAATACCGATTTCAGAAGAACGGCGACTTTAATTAATATGAAAAATAATTAATGCAGAGAGACTCGTGCCAGCAGATATTGGTAACGTTAACTTACTGTTAACACTTTAAGCCAACTTTGAGACTTTTGTTGTTGGTGCTGGTGCTGGTGCTGCGGTTTCTGGCCAGCCTCTGCTCATAATGATAATAATAATGATGCTGATGACGATGATGATACCCAGTACCAGTTTGCCTCAACCTTGAGCGACAAAGACGACATCGCCAACATCGTTGCTGGCTGACGAGGCGTTGCGTCGCAACGCATCTTATGGCTGTACAGGTAGAGCACTTCTTGAGCGGGCAGCAACTTTATAGCCGACAGTTCCGATACGCGGATGCGCGAAAAAAATAAAATTAAATTGAATAAAAACAAGCCAGCCAAGAAGAAAAAAAAGTGAATGTAAAACTACTTGGCGGGGGTTGGTAGCACTAGTCGTGTTTGGATTGATTTTGGGGAAATAACAATATCATGTGACTGAACGCATTAAATTTATGAGAAAGAGAGAGTGAGATTCTGCATGTTGCCAATGACCATGCTTCACGTGTCTTGGAATGATCCACAAATGTCCAAAAAGGCGTTGCTAATGCAACCTGTTTTTAGTTTGGTTTTTGTGTGGCCAACTTGGCCTTAACTATTATTTTAGTGGCATTAATATCTTGGGATTGTTTCTTCTTTTTTTTTTCTTTACCAAATGTGTTAAATATTTGCAGTTGTAAATTTAAATGACCTCCTCTTATGGGCTTGATCAAATATTAATTTAACAACATTTAGGTAGGGCGTTATGTGCTTTGACCAAAGTTTTTTTTTTCTTTTTTTTTTCCTCCGCTTACGAAAATAAATTGGAAACAATTTTTTCGTCATTGATAAACCATTTTTGATGAAGTTGCCTAAAGAACTAAACAATGGCTGTACACTTGCAGAAAATGCTTAAGTTATTTGTTTTTATTTACCTTAAAAATGTACAGTTTTGCAGCAAATCTCTGAGGTAAAACATGGAAATATATGTTGGTACTTCTACCACAGGAAATCACCTTCCTTTTAAATCTATTGTCGTTATCACAAATAACTTTTGGAAGATTATTTTATGAATTTTGCCTTAAATACCCACGTCACCTGTTATAATTAAACCATTAGAGTCAGATTAAATAAAATGAGAAATGTAAGAAATATAAAGACCAAATAAGAATTTTCTGAGGTAAAACTTGGAAATATGTTGATACTTGTACCACAGGAAATCACTTTCCTTCAAAATGGTTATAAATCTATTGTTGATGTCACAAATAGCTTTCGGAAGATTATTTGATGAATTTTACGTTAAATACCCTACAGCGTCAATAAAAATATTGTTTGGGCACGTCACCTGTCATAATTAAACCATTAGAGTAAGATTAAATAAAATAAGAAATGTAAAGGCTATATAAGAATTTTCTGATGTAAATCTTTGAAACATATGTTGGAACTTGCACCACGAGAAACGACTCTGCTTCAATTTCCTTAAATTCCTTATCTATTGTCGTTGTCACAAATATCTTTCGGAAGATTATTTGATGAATTTTACGTTAAATACCGTACAGCGCCAATAAAAATATTGTTTGGCACTTCACCTGTCATAATTAAACCATTAGAGTAAGATTAAATAAAATGAAAAATGTCAGAAATATAAAGACCAAATAAGAATTTTCTGAGGTAAAACTTGGAAATATATGTTGATACTTGTACCACAGGAAATCACCTTCCTATTGTCATTATCACAAATAACTTTTGGAAGATTATTTAATGAATTTTGCGTAAAATACCCAACAGCGCCAATAAAAATATTGTTTAGGCACGTCACCTGTCATAATTGAACCATTAGTGTATGATTAAATAAATAATAAAGATGTAAAGGCCCTATCACACATCACAAGATAAACAAAGCTTTCATGTTGGTCCGCTTGAAGGCTAGATCTATGCCAAAGCGTTTACTCTCCGTTTTTTTTCGCTTATTGCCAAGTTATAGAAATCCCCAATCCCCGCGTACGTAATATATATAAAATACTTGTAACCTACAAATCCATGTAAATGCAAACATGAAAGTAGTTTCATGCATATCTTACCCAATCCGAATTATAATTTCAATTTAAAACAGAACCCTATGATTTACGCAAAAAAATGTTAACTCAATTTAAATGCAGGTATTTTTATCGGCTAAAGCCAGTACCATGAAAAGCAAATCACAGCGGCTACTTTTTGATAAGAATTCCTGACGAATCGAAAGCAGCTTATCAGTTCCTAACATCTCAAAGGGAAAAGTATTTTAGTAAGCTAACAACTTTATGAGAATAATAACCAGGTTACTATTCATTGGATTACCTATTTCGCAAAAAGGTAAAAAAATACCTGATATGGACTACATTTTTAAGGATTTCGAACTTTACAAAGATAAAAAAATACCTAATATGGACTACATTTTTACCAGCTTCAGGGATTTTTGAACTTTAAAGCGTCTTCTCTAAACAAATACTTCTTACCATAGCTTCAAGAGCCTAACTCCCATGGTGCAAAAAAGAAAAGATCTTCCTAATACCTGATATGGACTACATTTTTACCAACGTCTAGGATTATCGAACTTTACAGCGTCTTCTCTAAACAAATACTTCTTAATATAGCTTCAAAAGACTGAGTCCCATGGTGCAAAAAAGAAAAGATCTTCCTAATCGGGTAAATCCAGGAGAAGAACTGTAAAAACCAAATCGCCACACACCAATTGCCGACTTTAAAAATGTTTTTGACAACTCTGACAGCATGAAGTTATTCGTAGCCCTCTCTAAGCTTAGTTTCCCTATAAAGTTAGCGCGGCTTAGCATGTACTCGTTGGGAAATTCCTGTCGCTCTGCATTGATACGGAAGACAGTTTCGGCTTGATAGAAAATAACTCTTCATCATGGTACTTTTTAAATATACAAATCGAAGCTTGTTTATAATATACATTGCTTGTCCAAAAATAAAAAAGGAGTCAAAAATCATGGGTCTACCTGCTATGTACAATTAGGGACATGATTCAACGTAGCTTATATAGAACTTAGCAAATATAATGCATTTCGCATACTTTGAAGTGATGGCTGATTTCCTTAAAAATGACAACAACAAGGAAACTCAACCGAAAATAAAATTAATTTGCATTTCTGGTTATGAACAGGGGGAAATAGACGTAGTTTCAAAGTCTACCTTTTACAAAAAATAATCCATTAAAAATCGGGTAACTCTTAGATAAGTGGCTTTTTAAATGCAAACAAAAATTCAGCAGACTTGATAAAACTAAAATAATTCGACTTTGTCTAGGCCATACCAATCATAACCATCTCCAAATTCAAATATCCTTTCTCCACAATCGCAGCATTACCATAACTCACCTACTACAGTCAATATAAAAGCAACCTAGAAACCAACCCAGACAACAAATAAGAAATATTACTTTTTCTGAAAACTAAAAATATACTAACAAATCAAACACAAAAATTAAATAGCAATTGAAATATATTTTTTAATTCCTTTCTACTACAGACAAAAATAATAATAATAAAATACATAATTACTTTATATGTATCATCAACTTAAGGTGCCCTCAGCGCTTAAAATAAAAGCTTCGGATATACCTTTCTATGCGAATTAAGTTTTAAAAAAATTATAAGACACAAATTTCCATAGTTTCGGTAAAGCTTGCGGATTCCTGTCTTTTCTCAACAAATACTTAGCAACATTGGAACAAAAGTTAAGATCCGTGACGCACACCATATAAACTTCCTATATAATATCAATAAACGCAAATCAAACCACACAAAGACTGTAGATTAGTTCGAAAGCTGAGTAAGAATTTAGCATAGAATGCTTCGAATGAGCTACCGAAAGTATAAATAAAAATATAATATTTATTTTACTCAAAAATAAACTTCAAAATTCCAAGAGATTCTGAAGCAAAATTCTTCTGCATTAGTTAAACTTCTTAATAAATAATATAAATCCCAAGCCACACGTGTTGTGTTTTCTCGGAAGCCAGTTCATAGTATTATTACAGGAAGCGTCCGCGACCCCAGATTTCAATCGCTAAACCAAAACCAGAAACCTTGACTGTTATCATTGACTGCTACCACTTTGGACCTATTTGCTTCTACAGCAGCCGCCAACACTTAACACACAACCTCTTGTGTTGCACATAAATCTTAAGTTATCTGCCCCTGAACTTTTTCGCAAATGAAACCCCCCCAAAAAAACAAAATTAAAATATTTTATATTATCGGATAGATCAAAAAGCTGAGCTAGTTAGCCGTAAAAGCAAGCAATACTTACGTATAATTAATGTTAATGACAATGACGCCTGCACTTAGCACTTCTTGGCCGACTTGCTTACATATGAAACTGGAACTCAACTCTTGGAACTCAGCTTCTCATCACTTGGAACTCGGAATCTCGGCGGCTTTCATGATTTATGAACAATTTCTAAAGTGCACTTGTTTGACCGCGTACTACATCAAGTCAAACAAGTCGAAAAAAAAACTAAAAATTTTTATTTTTAATTTAAAAAAAAAAACAAAACAAAACAAAATAACATTAAAAACAATTTTGTGTTAAAATGTAATAACAATTTGCCATTTACAATGTAGCCCGGTCTAGCTCGGCCCGGCACGGCTCGGTATACGCATCAAGCCGCAAGCCATGTGACAAGATCTGATGGAGTGTGGCTTTCAGTTGTTGTTGTTGTCGCTTCTAATTCTGTTGACATATGAGGTCGCCAACGCCAAGATCTGTAAAGCAGATGCTTCAGGCAGTGGCGGCGTGAGATCTTTGTTCCACAAGGGTCGAACTTGTCTATGTTTGAAGAGTGCAGATAATCTCTTTTCAGGTCCTAAGTTTTAGAAGCTGAAGTGGCTTTTCTAGTTTATACTGATTTAATTTTTTTGAATTATAGAGAATTATACATGGAAGTGGTTTGAAGAACTCGTGGTTTCCAATTAGAGTGTAGAGTTCTCTGTCCTACCCATGGTAAATTGAACACTAAAATCTGCGGCAACGTATATGCAGACACCCTTTAGTTTTGCAAAGTTTTGCCAAACGAAGTCCTACATGTAGTAAGTGATAGATAGTACCCTATCAATGTGTCTTTAGAACTGGCAAACTAGAACAGATATTCCAAATCGAGTGAATTCGGGAGAAGAATTGAAAAAAACCAAGTCGCAAAAAACTAAAGTCTGCCTAAAGATGACAAATTTGATAGCAGGTTAAGAAAATCCTGTTGATCTGTCATAATAGAGGACTGAGTTCCGTCTTGAAAAGAAAGACCTCTTTGTAACATTTTAGACAAGGTTGTACCCCAATATGCGACTAATCTACTTATTGAAGTCAGTGTGCGTTGCTTTTTGAAAACTATAAAAGAAGTGAATAAGCATCGGTCTGACAAGACGAAATACTATCTGCTCAAAGAAGATGATACTATTTGGTGAATATGGCTACCGCTTTGCAGTTGTAAAGGATTCTGTGTGTTTGGAATCGTTGTGAACGTCTTTAACAAATATCCTTAGCGTGCAATTAAGTTGACGGTGTTGCTTTAAGCTGAGTTCCAAAGTAGCAATATGTTCCCACAATCAAAAGTAATTATTTACAAGTCCCATATCTTACCCGTGATTCTTAATGAAGCATGTACATTAATTTTCTGATAGGACAATTTCTGAGGCTTTTGGCGGGGAAAACTGCTACTCGGTGTGAAAGTCTCAATATCTGAGCTGGGAAGGCAGGTCATGCTGCACGAAAGATGATAATGCTCCAGCCAAAAAGGTATACGAATGATAATCTTTGGAAGTTCCACGAAGCACATTGGCACAGATGCTAAAAATACGTTACAGAACTCATATTTTGTAATCCAATCGAAATATTGATTAAAAAACACTATTTCTTGGAAGGAAGTTCGTAGTATTACAGGAAGTGCCCGCGAACTCAAATTTTAATAGCTAAACTAAAACCAGAAAGCAGGGAACTGCTACTCGGTGTATCTGAGCTGGGTAGGCACGTCATGCTGCACGAATAGATGATAATGCTCCAGCCAAAAAGGTATACGAATGATAATCTTTGGAAGTTCCACGAAGCACATTGGCACAGATGCTAAAAACACGTTACAGAACTCATGTTTTCTAATTGGGTTTACATTGGAGCAATTTGGAATATTTTTGCATTTCAATGGAATGAAGGTTTATCAGCATTCTTAGGAGCTATTTAGGTTATATAATTATTTACAAATACTAAACACTTACGGATGATCAAATATTGAGTTAAAAGAGAAAATAATTTAGTTAGGATAAAAATCGCATTTCTATTCGGCGTATTATATTTGTGTACATTTATCTACAATTATTCTTCCAAACCCTTACTCACCGCATTTCGGATTCGCTTGTGCTTCTACTAGGTTCTAGATTGTACATGTATCTAGAGTAATAAATTATCTTAAGCACTTTTGCTTAAGCTTCTAAAATTCATTAAATTCAGGACTATCCTGTGCTGCGGAATTGCGTAAGGAACCCATTTTTAGACCCCTTTTACTATGTGATAAAGTTATTCCTAAAGATTTAGCCAGCCAAGAAGCTGAAACGCCATTCGACATCTTTTGATAAAAAATCATACGAAACCCAATGTTCTTGTTTCTGTATTTTTAATAGATGAAAATAATTGCTTATTAGGGAATCACATGTAAAGACCAAGTGGATGAGGTCGCAGCTTCCCTTGGAGTTACCAACTGGAGAAGGCGTACGCAAAGCAGGAACGCCTATTGGAGTCGGCTGTGACCCATAAATAAGTTGTAATTTCCAACATAATTTCCAAAAGTAAGTAGACACCTCTGGTGATCTCTAAATGCCAAAATTTTAGAATTACCCTCGCAGATTGACTTGTACTACTTATAATACAAGTTTATAGTATTTAAGAAAGACTAGACTATTTTTGTTTAGAACAACTTTTCTCTTTCTTTGTTACATAAATAAACCCCTTTATCATTAAAAAAAAAAACCGGTGCCATTGCCAAAATCTTTTGACGCACTAAAAGTGAGCAGGGGGCGTAACCTTCTAGTTTAAAGAATAACAAAAAATTGTTTATATGCTGAATGCCCAATTAATTAATTGATTATTTCACTAGAGCATTTATAAAATAGAAAACCGGTATTACGATCTCTTTAAAAATGCGACTTAAACTTTATGGACTAAATCAAATTACTAAAAAATGAGTCTACAAAATTTAGCATATAAATTCGTAGTTTTATTTATTATTTTTAATTTAATCAAATCAATAAGTCTTGATTATTAAAAAATCAGTCATTCTTCCAAAATTTAGGTACTACTGCCGATTTAGTATAATAGGCATAACGTCGTTGTTTTAAAAAAAAGCCAGACAAGACATAATTAAAAATCAAATTTATATTTATTAAGCCAAATTGCACTAATAAATCATGTCAGTTTTTAATTACGCGTATTTATTTTTTAAGGGATTTAACAAATGTCGGCCTAATTGAATATAATTAAAGAGTTACACCCACATTTTGAAGCACTGTGTCAGCAAAATATTGTGTTTCATTTCGAGAAGCTAAATCGTGATTTCGTATACAAAATTCCCATGAATAATCGTATTATAATAAAAAGAATGACGTGGGGTCTGCGTCGGGTTTACACTATTTTTGCTATTTCCTGCTGCTACGTACAAATGGAACACTCCGGAATTAAACTTATGTAGATCATCGGGCACGGCATCGTACGGAATAACAATGTATTTTATATATCTTCATCTTGAAAGTAAAATGAAAGCTCTTTTAGAGAGCGTTTTTTGAATGTAGTATAGTTTTGACTGTTTTCAAGCATGATCATCTCCGAAAATATTTATATTCCACTTCTTTTTTAAGCCAAGTAGTCGGCAATACTTGATTCTTAACATTTCTTCGGTATTTTCTAAATTTCATTACCAAAGTACTGCAAAACTTGGTTTCTACATTTTTTACCAGATAATTTCAATTCTATCTTAGCCCTAAATGACTTCAGCCTGGAGATCAGCAAATGGGGGTTGTTGTTGTTGTAGCAGTAATATGGAAAAAAAATAAAGGATAGAAAAGGTAAGAACACTAAAGTACTGACCTATCCAGTTCGAGGAAGCGAGCTGCCTCGGCCGGATTTGTCCGGATCTGCTCATGGTTTTATACGGCGCAGACGAAGGGAATATGGCATGGATCGCGGACTGATAAAGCCGCGTTTGGAGCGTTTGAGCGAAAAAATACTTGGGTATGACAAATGCATTCGTATGAAGCATGAGCTGTCTGATCGCTGGCTGGTTGGCCATGTTGTTCGTATGTGCGAGGACGCTGCAGCAAAGAAGTTGTTCGAAGTGAAAATCCTCGCAGGCGACGTAGACGCTTGTGAGAAGACCAAGTATAGAAGCAGCTTTCATTCCTTGGAACAACTAATTGAAGAAGCCGATTGTAATGTCCATCCGGTATGGGCCATGGAACGCCTTTAACAACTCTTTCCATATAACCTGAGAAATCTTATTCTTTAAATACTATTCGTAAAAGTCCTTTATTTTTATTTTTCACCTGGTAACTATTGTATGAAATTTTTGTTTTAGAGTTTAAAATTAGCTAATAATTATTGGAATTTAACCTTCTCTAAAAAAAGGATTTTTCATGAGAAAAAACTTTCTGCAAGTCGCACTCCAACTAACTATTTCTATGCCATCTGAAGTTCGTATTTTTTGACAAACTGGAATTTTTGTGCTTCTGAAATTAATTAATGTTCTCACAAAATAATAATTTATAATCATCAATGTGAAACTAGTAGAATTTTTTTGAATCGTTATTATTTTTTATTATTTGGTTCAGAACAATTTTTTAAAGGTTTTTTTTTTTATTTCAAATAAGATATATATTTGAACAAAGCTTCTCAAAATTTGATACAAAAAGTGATGCTTGCTTATGTGACATGACGTTTATGGCATCCTTCATATATATGCAAGGAATTTCTTAATTACGGTTGAAGACACATTCTCAGGAAACAAATTATGCATACATACATATGCCATGTTTCTATGCTTATAATACGAACCAGCTCATCCATCAATCATTCGTATTGCAAGTAAAAAAACAGTTTCTGAGTCCAGCATTTCATCAAATTAAATTATTACTTTTTCTTAAAAAAGCTGAACAAAATGTTTCAAGGCATGTTTCAAGGCAGTAAAGTTAAAGGAATTCAGACTAATAAATTTAATTGAGGTTTCGTTACCTATTCCTTGCTCTTATTTTGCTTAAGATATGATGTTTCTGGCTGGTTATCGAAACACCTAAAGAAAATTCGACAAAGTTTTGTGTATTCCAAAAAAAAAAACTAACTTTTTTCTATTTATTTCGTTTGTGGCTAATAACAGTAGACAACATGCTGTTCAATATATGGTATCGTGTCTGATATTTGCCACAACATTCGGCATTTAATGAAAATAGCTTTGAAACCCATAGTTCCAAAGTAAAATTGCTTAGTTATTCTCGGAATTCGATGCAAGAATAGAACATCAAAGGAAATTTATTTGATAAAATTTTACTATTCGTAAATTTGAATTTGAATGCCCATAGTTCTTAAACCGCAGATCCAAATACTGACGACAAAATCTAAATGCGGTGCAGAAATAGAACCAATCGAAGGAAATTTATTTGTAACAACTTTAATTCCCATAAGTCCTAAACGAAGAGAAATAAGCTTAATAAGTGATGAATTTTTTTTCAATTTTCAATTCCAATAGCTTTAAAGCTGTAGCTCTAATATAAATATGTCCTTTGTCATGACGAAATCTGAGTTCGATGCAATAATAGCAGCAATTGAAGTTAATTTACTTTCAAAATTTAAGAAGGTCGTAAATACCAAGCGATGCGACTTCGAGTGAAAATAACTTACAACTTTGAATGCCAGTAGCTTTGAAACCAGTGGGTTCAAAGCCAAAAATATCAACTGATTCTCATTAGTTACGACGTACCCGATATAAACATATTTCACCAATTTTTTTTTTTAATTTTGTATTACAATAGCTTTGAAACCTGTAGGTCCAAAGCAAGTATCCTTTTTTTTATATGAATCAGTCACGACGAAGCCTCCCATCGAATGCAAGAATAGAACCAATCGAAGATAATTTACTGTCCAAATTTTAAAAGACCATAAATCGTTAATAAAGAGAATCCCAGCAATAATAAGCTTAGTTTGGGTTGACTTTTTCAACTTTTAATATAAATAGATTTGAGACCCGTAGGTCCAAGGTAAAAATACGTACTGACTCACGTTACTCACGACTAACACTGAATTCGATTTCATATTAGAACTAAAAGAAAACAATTTACTTGCAAAATTTGGTAATCCCCTAAATCCAAAGAAAATTCGAGCAATAAAAGCTCTCTTTATGTGATAGCATTTTTTTTTAACTTTGAATGCCATTAATTTCGAAACCCGTAGGTCCAAAGCAAAAATTCCTACGAAATCATAACTCTATGCAAACATATTTCCAACGTAAACATTTAAACAATATTTTTTGGAATTTTGAATGTCTATATCTTTGAAACACGTACGCCGTGGACTTTGAGCAAAAACAAGCTAAATTTTTTATCATATTTTTTTCAAGTTTGAAAGCCAATAACTCCGACACCCTTAGATATAAAACATTAATACTTACTGATTCTTATTAATCACAACTAAATCCGCACTTAATGCAAACATATTTAAAATTTTTCACCAACATTTTTTCAATTTTGAATAATTATAGCATCCCCTTGGATGGCCATCTGTAGGCTTAGAAATATCAGAGCATGGTTTCATAAGGGTTCGCCCCATAAGGGTTCTATAAGCCCTCCAAATACTAGAGAACTATAAGCTTTCTTTTTTGCCAACATGAAACATTATAAAGATCTAAAAAATCAATTCTTGTTCTTCAACATGATATTATTTACATAAACTCATTGGTTTATTTTTTTCCCTGGAATTGTTAGTTAGTAAGTTGTGGTGGCACCTGCCACTACGCTCATGGCGGCAGTTGTTGTTGCTGCCAATGCTGTTGATGAGCAGCAACAAAAAACCTGGCAACCCTGAAACGGTTAAACGAACTGCAGCCAAACAAATAGCGACCCATGAACTTTACAAGCAGCGCATTGGACATGTAAGCGAAGAGGGTTCTCGGCAGGGAATAAACACAGACTGCAACAAGTGCGTTGCACCATGGCTAGTGGTAATGTGGCATGGCATGGCATGGCATGGCATGGGCGGCTGCTCACATGAAACAAATTTTACATTAACAAAAAAAATCGAAAACAAAAAAAAAAAATAATTTAACAAGCTGTTGTTTTTAAAGCAATTTCCAGCTGCATGTTTTCTTTGGAACAACATCAAGGCTGTAGACTGACAACCGCACAGACAGACAGACCGAGACTCAGACCCAGAGAGCATCTGATATGCACCCACAAGTCGAGTTCGTTGCCTAAGTCTTTCGTTTTGTTCTGTTAAACAAATTGCCGCTGACTAAGCTGCTGATTTATGGGCCATACACGTATCATGAGAGCTGCATAAAACATATGTTCAATTGATTTCATAAGCATGACATGGCAATCGCAGATACACACCGATACACAGCCTCCCCCTCCTGCCCTTGGCAAACTTGGCTTATGAATATGCAACTAGAAATACGGCAAACAAAAGCGCGCAACTTCCTTAGCGCATTTGATGATATCGATGAGGAGGTTAGTTCATAATGATGATGTAAAAAATAATAAAAAAAAAACGAATACTATAAATTATGCAAAAAAATAAAAATGAATAATCTTAATAGTGATAATGATGATAATATTACTGCCGCTAATGATGATCTATCATTCTGATGGCGCTTGCCACATCCGCATGATACCGAGTTCAATTCCGCACACACCTACTTTTTTATTTAGTTTTTTTTTTTTTTTGTTATTAACTTGGCCCAAGTTTTGACTTGAGTTGACTTTATCTTGGACTTGGATTTGCTTGTTAAAACGTTTATATAATTTGTCAGATTTATGGCGCTGATTAGCTAACTAGCGATTCTAATGGCCTGCAGCTTGTCTTATGCAATTAGCCGTTAAGATTGTTTATGTTGCATTGTTTATGGCTTCTATGTGCTAGTACTAGTAACTTATATACTAACTGCATCCATACAATAATAATAATGCATAAGATAAAGACACTAAAGAAATCAAGCAAAAAAAAGCGCACAATGCTTCCATGATGCTTAAATACTCTGCTGAAGGTATTTTGGGGTGTTCACGCTTGCTGTTGGTGTGCAGAGTTTCAATATTGCGTTTATGTAAAGAGTTTGTATTTATTCATTTTTGCTTACTCTATGTTTTTATAATGCTGACTCAGGTTATTATGAACTATTTCAGGTAAAATTATATTTGGCTTAGTGCATAAAATTATATATGTTTTTTATTGTTTAAGTTAATATACCCAATTAATTGAATGACTATAGTTTACGACGTTATTTTGTTTATTATAATAAAAATGTGTAAAAATGTCATATGTTGCTGTTCCATAACCAGTAATAAAATAACGTCGCAACTTGTTTAACAAAGGGTGGGACGGCGAGTTCCAACTTATTCCTGTATATTTAGTGGCTGAAAAATACGTTATTTTTTGCAACTTCTCAACTCAAAATTAGAATACCTTATAGTTGCTCATTATATATAACATCGGAAAAAATAACAAGTTATTTGGAGCAATCAGAAAAAATACCTAATACCAGTGGAATAAAAAAGTTGTACCAAATTATCGTAAAAGTGTAAAGGGATGAGATGCTGAATTCAAATTCAGGTTTCGTTCACAAATCTGACAAAGATTTCCTAAGTGTCTTGGACCAGAAAATCGAAACGTCGGCAAAAACGGATTTCCTATGACACTAAAGTACCCATCGGTAGCGTAGTGGTAGCGAACTCACCTCCAAACCCAAAAATCGGAGTTGCGATTCCTCGCAGCAACACTGCTGCGTTTTCCTAGCATTGGCGTAGTAAGGAAAATTCGTTATTTGCCTAAGATAATCTCTATTAAGTAAAGACATCGTCGTTCGGATTCGTTCTCCTCGAATAGATACTAATAGAAAAATCTTCCATGCATCCATGCTCTGAAGCGATGACTGCATGGTCAATGGGAATAAATTTATTATTTTTTTTTGTTTTTGGAGACTTGTAAATCAGTGTTGACCGCGGTAGCATGGTGGTAGCGTACTTGCCTCTAAACCGGAAGTTCGGTGGTTAGATTCTTTGTAGCAGCAATGGTACATTTGCCTAGTACGGACATCACTTTCAAAAAGACGCTATTTGGCTAAGTAAATCTCTTCTGGTCGTAATCGGCTATAAACTGTAGGTCTCTGCTCTTCGAACAGCTATTAATAGAGATATCTGCGCTTGTGAAGAGCAGACAGGGGAATAAATAAAAATTGCATAAGTCAAATCCATTAATAAATCTTGAATAAATTGAGAACACGGAGTACATTTAGTTAAAAAATAAATTAAGGGGATAGGGATCCTTACCTAATGTGATATTTTGCTTGAGTGTCTGGGGCGGTGCCTTTGTCGCCTTTGCTACCCTCTTATCTATCTAAAGATGATGAAGCAGGGTATGAAAAAATCGAAGCATTGCAACATTTTTTCTTCAAGCTAACAAAGTTGAGAATTGAAATAAAATGAAAGACTCATTCGTTTGCACCAGTTATTGTTACAGCAGAAGTACTATATGTAATATATGCAAAATATTTCAGGTTTATTAATCTTTTTATTTTTAAGTAACCTCATTACTATTAATAAATTCTGAAGTTAATTAAAAAATTAATTTGATTTAAATATGCATTTTTTGAAGTTCCAGCAAGCAGAAAAACGTTTCATTTCATTTCTTGTCTTTTTATACTCTATTAATAAGTACATTTTTGCTGTACAATCGGGATACCCTGCCTCTCTACTTGCAGAATCAACACGTCATGTAAATATAAATAAATGAAATACCAAGAGATACCCAATCAAAATTAATGCAAAAGATATTAAACCAACACCCAAATGCAACGTATTTAGAGATAACTTACATGGAATCAACATATAATGAATAAAAGAATTGTAATCAAAAATAAATTCAGAAAACTTTACTAGCTTTTTGTTAAACATTCTAAGTATATATATATGGACATTTTTCTCCTTGTCAAATTATGCTTTAAAAAACTACAACAAAATAATACAATAATTAAGTTAAATTTACGCTCCTATGTTGAGTATTGGGCGGTCACAAAGTCTTTCCAGCGCGTTCTATATTGGGCGATACTCTGCGATTCATTCCACGACACAATCTCCTTTCTGCAAGCACGATTCTCACCCGGGTGTGTCGAGGGCGTCCTCATTGCCGGCTACCCTGCGGATTCCATTGGAAAGATCTCTCGGCGATGTCTTTAACTGACTTGCTGAGGGTTTGACCATTCCCGGTTCATTTTCTTCTTTTAATTTCGGTCTTAATCGGAACACCTCTAAAGAGTATCCTATTTCCGCATTTTCTGGTCAAACACAATCACAAACAAAAACTTGCTGATATGGAAATATGGACTAGAAATTCGTAGACTTGTAGTAAATCTAACATACAACCAATACAAATCTTAATCTAAGAACTAAGAACAATAACAAATGTAGAGTGGTACGAAATTATGATATGCAACACTATCTTGACGTAGAAACGGTTTATTACGGAAATATTAATGAAAAATAGTTGTACGCGCACTTTGCGACAACTAGAGCACGAAAAGGTAGAAATGAGGCACAGGAGTTACCGGGATTGGAACTTCAGCCAAGACGACAAGCGCAAAAGAGCAACAGAAGTAGCTCATATAATAATATATTAAAATTAGTTTTTATATAGTAAATCTTTGCCAAATATTAAGTATATATACTCAAGAAACACTGTAACTACGAAATGCCAAGCTCTCTATATGAATTACTTATTTTTAAGCTAATCAGATTATAATATGACGTGAAAAGAAATAATTGAGAGGGGTTCTTGCATTTACGTAGCAGAGGTCCTAAGAGTTTAATTACCCTTAAACAACCAAATCAAAACTCCATACCAACAGTATCAAGAATTCATTGTGTTTGTTCAAAAACAATTTTTAATATTTGCGTTTGGGGGTTTATATTGGGATGCTTACATTCGATTGACGTTCTACAAAATTGCCTTTTTCTTATTAAATTACCTTCTCTGATTGATGGAAGAACATGCATGTTATTTTTATATAAGCTTTTACTCGGTTTCATTGACTCTCACGCACTCCCTAATAATATTTCTTTTGTCATTCCATCCAGTGTAACTCGGAATTTCCTCTAGCACTTCCTTTTGCAGCTCCAATTATGCAAGACTCGCAAATTCCTCTAACACTACCTTATTGCAGATCCAATTATGCATTGTTAGATCCTTTTCGCATCTTATACTTTTATTTACTTTACTTTATTTGGCCATGACAACCCGTTATCGAGTCAGAGTCGAACTAACTAACTAACGCTACGTGCCCCTATATTTCGCGCGCCTTCTCCAGCTGGTCAAAGCAAGTCTTTCCATCTGAGCCTTGGTCGTCCCCCGTGTCTAACTTCGTCAACTTCGCATCGAAAACCTTCTTCGCTGGAGCGTTTTCGTTCATACGAACGACAAGGCCCAGCCAACACAGACGTTGTGCCGTCATACGCTGGATGATATCTAGTTCATGGTAAAGTTTATATAGCTTATGGTTCGCTCGTATGCGATAGTCGTTCCCAATCCTTACGGCTCCGAATATTTGGCCAAGAATTTTTCTCTCGAACACTCCAAGTGCAACTGCATCTGTTCAAAACACAACCTATGCTTCTGCGCCATATGACACCACGGGCAGAATGAGCGCTTTGTAGAGCATCTTATGCCGAAACTATAATAACCTTTACGGTTTTCTATCTTACAAACGGTCTATTCATTTCATTTCTTAGTCTAACTTAACTCATCTTAATTCGCCAAATTGAACTATAACAATTGGTCACCGAGAATCTCTTGGCTTCTTTATTAAGAAATGTTTAAACTTTTGTGTTTCTTTCTTCTTTTATCTTTTATATTGTAAAATCCAGACAACTATTCCCAGATATGAGAGGGTGTGTATCTATAAATAGATTACTCATCAGGCTAAAAATACGCATTAGTTTTATATTACATTTTCTGCCTTCTAATTTAATATTTCTCAATTTTAAAAATTGTTTAATTGTAAAGTCAACTAGACTTAGTAGTTGTTTCCCTATATTAATAAAACATTATGCCCAACCAATCGTCTTGTAAAACGAAAACAACCGCTTAAAGGGTATAATAACTCATTCATAAAACAAATGCATGAATTAAATAGTCAGGCCAGCAGCAATGTTGGGATCTCGGTCTCATAGAACCCGCTTAAAGATTCTTTTTAATGTTTATTTTTTTTTTTTTATTATTGGCATACATAGGCGACTGTGTGTGTGTGTGTGTGTGTGTGTGTGTGTGGAAGCTGTGTATCTTTGCGCGAAATGTGTGTCAAATTTGCTTGGCTGTGAATTTTGCAATTCGTTTTTTTTTTTTTAACCAAATGATATGTTTTTTTTTTTGTTGTCGATTCGCATATGAAAATTTTTGTCACGTTTTCCGTGACGAATTTAAAATGTGCCTGGCACTTAATTCTTTTGTGTCATAGCTACTTTGTTTGATGATGTAGTTAGTTGTAGTTGTTGTAGATGTTGTGGATGTTGTTTGTTTGTTGTCTTATTGGATGTTGCTGTTGTTGTTGTTGTAGTCTTCTGCAGATGCGCCAAATTGCAGACATCAATCATTTTTTGTAGCGCAAAGCAATTGCGTAATAATAGACAAAACTCTATATAATATATACGAATTCTACGGCCTCAACTTCTATCGATAATTCACACTTATTAGCCGCGAGTGTGTGTGTGTGTGTGTTTGCTGCGCTTCAGTTTATTTTAGCCAAGTTGTTGCCAGTGTTTTGGCAAGGTCTTGATTAATTTGTTGCCAATCACTTTTTTTTTGCTGTTTGTTTGACAAAAATGCGAAGCCTCAAACTATTGAACTCGCAACTAAAATGCACGCTGCCCACAAAACAGCAGCAACATGTGAAAAAAAAACAAAAACACAAAATTCAAATATTTATTTAAATTTTTGTTTAACTAATGCGCACAACGTTAAATATAAAAATTGAAAAAATATTGTTATTTTTTTTTTTTTTTTGAAGCAGCCAGCAGCATCTTTACTGCCGCTGGTCATCACATCGAAAACGTTTAAAACATTTAAAAGACATTAAAAAGCCAAATGACAGCTTTGCCGGCTGCTTAAAAATTAAATATAAAAATTTATTTAAAAAAAAATCACCACAACAAGTTGCAATTACGCATGTCCTTCACGCATTCTGAAATGTCCGATCAATGTCAGTGTATAATACAAATTACTTGTTTAATAAAGTTTTTTATGAAGTATTTGAAATTCTATGCGCCTAATCAAAAAACTGTGCTCATTAATTACAATTACTGATAAATAAATAAAATTTTAATTTTATAACTACATTATGAATTAACAATTTTTTAATTTAAAAAAAGAACAAGCCTGATGTTGGCTCAAATTCATTTCAATGAGCTTTGTTTGATTACAATCGAAATGTATAAGATGTTCATAGACAAAATAAGTTGGAACTGACTCAAGTGCTTCGTAATTTATAAACTTTGCGCAATTATAGAAGCTATATTACATAATTGTGTATTTTTGTTGAAATTTAAAATAAGAAATGCGTTTGTTTTCAAGCAAAATCTTCTAGTTTTTCTAGAAGTTTTTCAGTCAAAATAAGTTTGAAATGTGTTCAGAGCCTCGAATTTTGTTAACTTTACTTAAAAATACAAACTAAATTTTTTTTGATTTTAAATATTTTTGTATTTTTATTTAATAAGAGAGAAAATAAGAAATAATTTTAAATTTTTTGATACCAAATGAAGTGTGAGAAGTGCTGAAAACTGCGAAAAACTATGATAGTCATTGACGCGCTTTATCAGTCAATAAAACTTAGGGTATACATTTCTGCACAAAAAAAATGTAAATCAATTTTGAACATTTTGTGCTTTTTGGCAGCGCTTCTATTATATAATAATATAATAATAAATAAGTGGAAGCCCCATAGGAGGTAAAGCTAATTCTTTTGAATTTCGTCTTTTGGGTTGCTTCTCTAAATAATAATAAAAATAAAGCCATATAGTTTTACGAGTTCCCTTTTCCGCTTAATTTCAATTATTAATAATGAGTTAAAAAAATTTTTTTTAAGTTTATTTCCCTTGACTATGCTGTCATTGCTCCAAAGGACCATAAAGGTATCTTCAGTAATAGCTGTTTTCAGGTGGAGCTTTTCGCTACCCTACAGGAGGTATACAGAGGCAGGCAGTAGGCTGGAGTTAACATTCGAATACCCTCCGATAGTCAGGCAGCCCTCAAAGCACTAAACTTCATATATGAATGCCATTGTGAGCTTAACGAACTGGCAACTAACAACAGGGTCTCTCTGGTATGGGTGCCAGGGCATAAAGGTTACTCTGT
The DNA here is from genome assembly GCA_035046065.1 of Chymomyza procnemis. Taxonomy (NCBI): domain Eukaryota; kingdom Metazoa; phylum Arthropoda; class Insecta; order Diptera; family Drosophilidae; genus Chymomyza; species Chymomyza procnemis. The sequence goes on from JAWNOJ010000024.1 coordinate 13,797,044, forward strand.
AAATAAGGCTGCGGATGTAATGGATAAGTCAGTTCGTAGGCCCGAATACAATGTTGGTTATTCCAATAACAGACTGAACACTGACATCACAAAATGAATTAAAGACAAGAAAGCTAGGCACTGGAACAATCTAGAGTGTTTGAGACGCTCAAAATGATTTGTGTGCCGTGTTGCAGCAAGAGTCAAGGAAGCTCTATCCTTAAATAGGACATAGCTTAGGTCACTTTGTGGAGCATTGACAGGCCATTTTCCCTGCAACAATCACTTACACAAAAATTGCCTTCTACGCAACAGAACATGTAGATTCTGTGAGAAGGATGCCGAGTCAATGGAGCACCTAATCGCTAACTGCCCAGCCCTGGCACGAAGGAGAGCAAAGCTGCTAGGCAACTATATTCTCAGTGAGAAGGGCCTGGTGTATATCTCGCAGACTGCTCTGACTGAGTTTCTGTAAACATTCAAGTCTGAACTAGTAGAAAGGGGGTACAGTAGACCCAAGAGCGTCGCAGTGCTGAAAGGGCCTCAAGTTTAGTGCTGACTCCGAACGGCGGAGATTAACTTAGGCAAATAGTGACTATTTTCTTGCTATGCCTAGGTAGTCTTTTCTTTCCTGCTGCAGGGTGGAAACGAACCACCACACCGGGTTTAGGGGCGAGTACGTTTCCACTTCAATACCGAGGTTCACATTAATAAATGCAAGCTCTTTATTGAGAAAAAATACTTCATTTCTGACACATACCGATGACAAACACACTGTCATCTGAATGTCACAATAATATGAATCGCTTTCCTTATGCTAAGAGTAAAGAAACAAAATATCCAATAGTACTTGTATGATATGTTGTTTGTTCTGAAAATTACTTCTCAAGTATCGAGTCATGAGGATAACATTTATTGTATTTTCTTTTTACCTCTAGAGCGTCTTCAGTCGCCATCTTCAATCGAACTCTATTTTGGTATATATTTCTCGATGCACTCCTGCTTGAACACAGGAACTGCATTTCCGCTTCAGTAGACCTTCTCCAGGAGAAATGTTGTCTTCCAACTCTACGCCCGGTTTTTTATAAAAGGAATTTCAGCGTATTGCGTGCTTGGCTGTGTTGTTATGGCCGTACGAAGCGTGTAACCAATTAATTACCACTTCTTTAAACCAAAAGTTTCTTAAGTTACCTAAAAGTAATGTTAGGACAAAATTTCAATTCGCAAAAGATTTCGTTAGGTTAACGAATTCGCTATCTGGTATTTTTCCTACCCTTGTCTACGGAATACACCTGAGTTTAAATGAAAATCAAATAATTGTTCAGGCAAGTATAGGGGCTCAAGGAAATGAGCAATTCTGATTCTCTGATTTCTTAACTTTTAGTTTGCTGGCCTACTCTATGAGGAGGCCAATTGCCACCTCACAACGCCGTTACCAAGTATTGCCATTGGGTATGCGTGAAAGCGCATAATCGACTTCTGAAACGTATAGTGACTCTAAAGTAGGTGACAAGGAGAGTGTAGGGCATGGTGGTGTCTATCTGATTGCCTAGATAGGATAGGCAGATAAACAGCGTGCCTTTTCGATTATAGTAGTATGTTTTTGTACGCGAATTTCAGGATTTGCCGTCGCTAGCAAGCCTATATAAGGCGAGCCGGCAGTCAAACCGGGAAACTATCAGTGCAGATGAGTCGAAAGCTATAATCTGTCTTTCAATCAGTGTGAAAGAGTCGGTTTTCCCACACAAGTATTCATCAATACACTCAACTAATATACGCTTCGATAGTAACTTATCAACTCCAACCAATTTATGACAGCCAAACTGATTGGCATTGTATTCTCACCAAACATGGCATAACCTAACCCAATAACCTAGACTTAGTAACAGATGATCAACATTCACATCAAATAAATTAGCTTCGTGTTAGAATAATTATTTACAAAAATAAAAAAAAATTCAAATTATATCCATTTTTGTAAAGTTAACTCATAAAAGCTATGCTTGGTTAGCCAACAATAGAACCATAGTCATGAGAGGCATACAAAATGTTTCCAAAAATGGTGACTCAAACTTTTGGAGCTACGAAGTTCAAAAACTGCATAAAAAAAGACAAATCGTTGTACGCATATAATACCCAATCGATTTCGATTCTTATCGATCATTGATACATGAAATCACGTTATACAGATTACACGCATTCGGTCAAACCTTAATAAATAAGATTTTGTTTTTGTTATTAACAAGCTGCCTAAGCAGAGTACACAAATAATAAAAGCACAATGCTATTTTCAAAACTGAAAAAAAGATCTAACAATAAAAGAAACACAAATAAAATAAAAGAAACCCACAACGAATACATTCAAATTTTAGTTAATTGACGCACAAAAAAAACTTATACTTCTTTTTTTTATTTTTAAGGTCAAGTTGGGCTTGTTGCCGAGTTCTTTATTTTGATTTTGTTTTTCATTTTAAATAGATTGATTATTTTGATTGTTTTTGTTTATATATACATATATATATATTATTTTTTATTTTTTAAACAATTTGCATAGGCAACGACGAAGTTTGAAACGGCAACTTGATTACGGTCGAAATTATAAGCGGAAGCACGGATGCTGTTGATGATGCTGCTGAAGCTGACGTAGCTTCTAGTTGTGCTTCCGCTCCGAACTTCAAGCATATGATCTTGTTTTCAATATAAATACATATCAATATGGGTTCCAAATAGCACGACTTGGTTTGGTTTGGCTTGGCGTGTGCGTGTAGAAAATGTCAAAATGTCAGGCCATTAAATTATGATAATGTTAAATCCAAAGTGGCAAAAATTAGACAAAACGCTCATTGTATCTAAATTATATTGTGGCCATAACTAGACATGTCCATATAAACAACTGAAAGATATTTGTGTTATTTTTCAGCTGAAGGACACATAGGCTTTTGACTAACCAAAAGAAGAATTTGTGTATGCTCAACTTGTCTGCGCACAACAGGGCGTATGAGTAATATATTAAAGCATTGTTTCATGATGAGCAAACAAATTTAGCTGGAAAATCGTATGGGTTGGTTTTAGTACGTCTGGATTCATGTCTTGATTTAAGTTTTGTGTACTTTACGGGGGTATGCAAGTTGCGACTAGGGATATGATGACTTAATTTGTGGATTTATGCACTTGGCGCAATTGGTAAATGACATAAGTTGGTGTTTTGCGAAGAAAATTGTAATAAAAGTTTAACTAAACATCTAAGGGTTCAAACAAACTGAAAAAAAACCCTAAAATGCGATTAGACAAAACGCTTATATCACCAGCAACCTGGAGCATAAAAAAGACGGATGAGAAAAAAATTAATTTTTTTGAAAGAAAAATACTTTGCCGCATACTTGAATACCGTGCAGGACAACAATGGCTAGCATCCCCTTCCATATAACAGCTAAGGTGAGGAAGAACTTGATGAACCAGCAATCAGCAAAAGCATCAAGCAGAAGCTCTACAGTGTGCTGGTCATGTCCAAATAATGAACCCCAGCAGCCCAATTAGAAAAGTCTTCCAAAACACACCAGAAGTAAGCGAAGAGGTCGTCAAAATGGGATAGAAACTGCACAGCGTCTTGGAGGAAGAAGTGGAAAATGCTAGCTTTACATCGTGGAGAATGAAGGAGATTTCAAGAGGCCAAAATTAAACTAGCATCGTCGCGCTACTAATAATAATATTAATAAATTGTCTGAGGGCCTATCGCTCAGTAGCTCCGGCAACGAAATTCTGCGTATACCTATGGTACCCCCTATTGTCAACAATCCAGATTCTGCGAACGAGTTAACCACCTAACCATCTGCAATTATTGATATTCCAGCATCTTACAATAATCACAATCGAAAAGGTAGGATAATAACTCACTGATTTTAAATTCCAACACCACAACAAAGCATCGGACAAAAGTCAACCTTCGTTAAAAATGGATTCGAATTGGATTCGAAACCTTAGTAAAACTAGATGGTAGCATGCTGGAGAAATAAGCCCAATGGGCAGCCAATATCAAATGGAGTCGGCTTTCTATTTTCCGAAACAATAGAGTGGACTTCTCGCTCAGATCGAGTCATTGTCGCCCGATTTCAAGCTCGTAACAGACAAAACACTTGCATTTTAATGTTTTCAGCGTAAAACAGCAGTAATGGCGACCTAACCCGAAGACGAGGCATTTTATAGTCACTAGTGGTTCTTTGCTTCCAAGGGGAACCATAGTCCTATATAAATATATAATCAACTACAGAGTATTCTATAGCTTCTTACTGTACTGGCCATGGCTGTATGACTGTAGGACTCCAGGCAGTGATCTTCTTATCTCTAAAACTTACGGAATTCCTGTAATTTAACACTTCTGATGATGCATCATGCAGGTTTTCCCATGTCAAAAGTCCTTCATCAAGTTTAGTTGTTAAAAAATGCTACATATCACTTGCTTTTGAATGTCAATTGTAAGCAAGACAAATGAAGTTAAAAATCATTCTAAGACTATATAAGAAATATACAATATTGTTTGCAAAAAAGTAACTCTTTTCGAGGAAACAAGCCCTGAAGACAGAATTTGAAAAATAATTATAACTTTTTCTTATATTAATTTTGACGTCCCAAGCAACTTGGCGTACTTTTTTGCTCTGATCATTTACTTCGTAGACCTCGTGACCACTCAAACAAGGTTGGTAGAGCAGAGAGTGAACTTTGTATAAAAATATATAAAATTTTTATAAAATTCAAATATTTATGTGTACAATCCCGGGTACGCTGATTTTCACATCGAAAACTATAATACAACATAGGACAAAAAAAAAGACAACTTTCAAAACTGACAATAACAAATGTATATATTATATTCTACAAAAACTTCAAAATCCCCTTTGGAAGAGTTCTGCAATAATATGCTTAGAAAAGCGCAACATCGGCCACGCCCCTGCTACACCCAGTAACTAGACAATATAAAAATTCATTCCACTTCCGAGACGATGAGCTCAGAGTATAAAAACAGGCCGGCAGCGGTTTTTGAACCCATCAAGGTTGCAACTTGGCTTAGTTGCAGTTGCAATACAGGAAATGCATGAAAAACAAGAACTTACAAAATATACAAAAAAAGAAATAAGCAAAAAAAAAGGTATTTCAAAACTTGTCGAAATCAACGGCGGAAGTTGATTTATGCCGCGCACAGGCGAGAAGATACAACAACAATTTTACAGATTAAATTTTGAAAGCTAGAAATATTGAGTTGAATAATACACGCAAATGATTTCGAGTTTCTTATCAAAACACGAACCAAGACAATTAATAGTTTAAAATGCTGTTAATATTCAAATTTTTTAACGAATCATTTGGCATTCCATTATCTTTCGGCATAACATAAAATTAGTATTAATAAAACAAAGAAAACAAATTAAAATTTGTGTTGAGAATCGTGTCTAGAATTCGAAAGGAAAAATACTTTTGAGTTTGTAAATTTAAGCAAGTCAAGTCCAGTTCTAATTTGTTTAGCCGGTTTGTCAAATAATTTGTTTTTTTTGGGAAGTAACGAAAAGACCAGAAGCATATTAGATATTGTAAAAATATTTATAACTTGTTCTAGATTTCCTCTTTAAAGTGGTTCTAAGCCCTTCTAATTATGGAGCAACTTTGGAAATAACGGATAGACTTGGAACTGTAACTGTTACAAGGTAAAACTAGTTCCATATTTCCTTCATATTTCCTTCCCAAAGCTGTTCTAATAAATTAAATTTATTTAGAACGCGTGGCAGTTAAGTGTATGAAACCCAAATGTTTTTAACTTTATAAAAACTTGTAAAACCAGCTGTCTGAAAAAAATTTAATTTTATTTAATCGATAAAATGAAAACTAAAAATCTGGCAATAAAACCGCTTCTTTAAAGTACTGTTTTAGGTCATTTATAATTTTTCAAACGATTACGGATTTATATACTATAGTCAAACTGTAAAATTTGATTTTAGATCTAAGATTTGACTTTTTTATACCACTGGATTATGACGTCATCGTGCCAAAGGCACAGCTTGGGGATACCACTCTATATTGCAAGATAAGGATTCATACGAACATGTTGGTTTATACTCTGCAGATTTTGTTCATTTTTGTATTAAATCCGTAAAACAAAGATTGGGAATCATACGAGCTAAAGGTTTATAATCTTCAGATTTTGTTAATATCAATATTTAACCGATCCCCAAATTTGTTGACATATTTACAAATGTGAGTTTTTGGTACGAAGGTCAAAAATCCCCTGGGTAGACAGACACCTATGATTTATGTAAGGGTAAAGGTTTGGAATTAAAAAGGCATTCTTTTGCTGCTTTCATGGATGGTTTATTTTTTAGCAAATTTTTATAAAGAATTCAAAAAGAAATGACCTCACATAATCTGTACTAATTGGCACATTTTCCATTCGTTTTTAATGCTCTTAAAATAGGAAAAAGCAAACTTTCAGAATTTCCCTAAATTTTAAAGGAATTCGAAATTTACAAAATTTGTCGTTTAGTGTTTAGTGATGTAGTGCTATTGTATTGGAATCACAGTTTTTGTGACATAAATTTAAAATATAATGTATACAGAAGGAATAAATAGATAAAGAGTGAAGCCTATCATCCCACAAGCTCGACACCTTTATTCTAACGAAATGTATGCATTAGCTCACTGATGCCCTTTACTGCAACAAGAGAAATAGAAAATCATATATAAACTGTCATGCTCCTATTTCCGAATATTTAAGCAGACAAGATATTATGTGGATTTACTTTTTCCATCTCCCATGTACGCATACTTTTTAGACAATTTCCTTTATTATTTGTAAATAACCTTTATTCTATTCATAAATACCCATATAGCTTGAGCTAATGTTAAAGAAATATTATTACAAATTTGTAAGCAATGATACAAATTTCTTATCCTGCTCGATGGCTTTGAATTTAACCCCAACAGCAACACATTAAACAAAAGAAATCGGCACCTACGAAACTTTCGGTTTTAAATGGTTGCACCGCTGATATGCTTTATATTTTACTTTTATTACTCATACTTCTTCTAGGAGCTTAAGGTTTCAACATAGGATTTCCACATATGCCTATCTCTAGCAATTATTTCACATTAAGCTCTATAAAATAAAAGCAACGAAAGATTGAAGAATAAAAAATTAGCAACACCTTTTGAGAAATAAGTAGGGACTATCCCTACGGCTGTTATCAATAATGTTAATTTGACTTAACGAATATACAATTCTTATTCTTCTTTAAATTATTAGCAATCTGTTGGGATGTCTATTTCTAGTCTATATAGTCTATTTCTAAGCCAGAAGAAGTTATTGGCCATAAGTTCTCCTTTGAACAGTCTGTCTATCCAATTCATTTCTTTATCTATCCTATCTTATCTTGATTCCCCAAATCGAGCTTCTTTGACCAATCATGAACTATAAAAACCTATCTTGGTCAACGCTGTTCTTTGGCTTCTATTTGGAATAAATGTTTAAATTTATATGCTACTTTCTGTTTTTATCTTTTACATTGTAAATTCAAGTTCCTGGCTAGCCCCAGATGTGAGACGGTGCACATCTAAAAAAAATTCACCCATCAGGCTAGGAATACGGATTAGTTTTATTTTACTTTTTCCTTGTTATCATTTATTACTTCATAATTTTAGAATGTTTAACTTGTTTAATCTTAAGGTCAATTGGACTTAGTTGTACCCGTTTATATATTTATAAATAATAAATAAATAATTCGGTATAGATTAAAAAAAAAAACACTGTCCTTTGAAATGACAATGAGAAATAGATAATAATAATATTGAATAACAACAGTTAGTTCTATTATATACGCTAGCTTTGGCAGAGATTCTTTAGAGATATCAAAATAAATTGCTTCGCAGCATTGTCAAACCATCTTAGAATGGTGCCAATCTTAAAATTTCATTCATTCGGGATGAATTATTAATACCACAAAATATCTGTAAAGGTTCAGATGGTACTAAAATGAAGTAGCTATTGTAATCTACTTGATAGCAGTGAAAGCAATACAAGACTCAAAAGGTTTCATGTCCTTTAGTTTTCAGTAAGATTTTCGAAATAACTTTTAAAATATGTACAAAAAATATTCGCAAAAGTAATCTAAATAAACTTAGCTTTTGATAATCTCTAAATAAATGAAAAGAAATAGTACTATGTGTATAATATATGTATTGGTCTCACTGCAATTATATATATTTTTTAAAATATATTTAATACTCCTGTATACTTCTATAGGATCATTTGTAAATAAATGAGAAGTAATAGTGTTATTAATATTGAAAAATATTTCGAAGAAGAAATCAACCCCAGAGTTCTCTTATTTATTTTTGGTTTTAAAACAAATAGGATATCAAAATATTAGCCATGTAAACAAACTTGAGAAGTTCCGTCAACATCAAGCTTTTACAAGTCCGTAAATATTAGTAGAAAAAATCCCCAATTACTATGAAATACTCTTTATTCTTCGCTTTACACGGCGTGACTCAACTGAAGATTCTTCTCGCCACAAACAAATATCAAACTAGTTTAAATATTAGTTCATAAATTATTGCAATGAATTTTAATCAAAAAAAATCCAAAAACTTTTATACAATTCTAGTTTTGCTTTTTAAAATACTTAAATTTTTTTTGTTAATATTTATATAACAACAATATGTTGTCGCGTTGTCTTTGAGTCACATGATAATCGAATGGTTCACATGATCGTTGGTGAATGGTTCATAAATTATGTGCGATGCGTTCGTTCGGTCATAGTCTTTGACTTAATTTAACCTTCGTTTAATAATTGCCACTGCAGTCGATTTACTTACTATAATTTAAAATCTTTTTAATTATAGTGATAAGTGCAAAAAAGACAATTGATTTTTGCAAAAATCAAAAAAAAAAAACAATGTGACCTAAACTGAGCACAGAAAAAAGTTGCCTAATGCCAGTCAGCTGGGCCCATTTTATATGTAAATGCCATGGAAGACTTATGCTTGGACCCTAATTAATACATCATAGAGTGTTAATTTGCTTGCCAACAACAGGTACAAGCTCAGGGCTTATGATACACGCCCATGGCTTGCCATTAATAAGATTAATTAAAATATGCAACAAAACTTTGGCTGTAAACTCGGGGCTATAAGTGTACAAATACGTTAGGGTAAAAATAAGCAAAGCGGGTCAGTATGGCAAATATCGAAACTATGGAATTTGAATCGCTTTTTTTTCGTGTATCTCATAAAACATAATGAGTTCTAAGGTTTAAATCAAAATTAAGTTGCTTTTGTATGTTCCCAGAAATATAAGATTTACAGAATCTCTTAAATTGTAAGCACAATTTTTAATTTAAACAAAATTATTTGTTAACAAAATACATATTTTCTAGTATATTTAGTATAGAATTAAAAGAAGTAGGAATAATTTGGTACATAAAAATGTTGTTTGCAACGCTTTATGTATAAAGGGTGATTTTTTAGGCAAATAATTTTTTGCCAAAAAAGTTTTTAATAGTTTACGTTAACAGAAAGCATTGAAAGCACTAATAATACACACCAAAATGTTCACTGTTTGATGTGTATTATGGGTGTGCGGCATCATAAGGACACACATTTTCCAAGACGAGAAAGGTCCGTCATTATGGTAAAAGGCAGTCGATGTTGTACAATATTTTATAATTTTTTGGTTCAAGATGACAGTTCTTCTTCTTCGCCTAGATCGTATGATATGACTTGACTTTTTATTCAAAAGATATCACTCGATATATTGGAGAGAGTAGGCCACAATTGGACCTAGCTTATAGACCATTTAAATCGCCTGCATCTGGCTGAAATCATTAAACGTTAAATTATATCAACCCATAAAACTGTATTTCTCACAAAGTTTTGTTTTTTTTTTTTTTTAATAAAATAAGCAAGCTCTTAAGAATTAAACTACATGCTTTAAGGGACTTATTGTTTTGACTCCTGCGTGGAAGCATAAGACAGAAACAGAGATTCATTATTAATCAATTTACAATACAAGTTCAAAAATTTCTTAACATTAAAATTTCATACATTTTTCGGAAATCCCTTTTTTTTGTGAAAATCATATAACAAGCTCTTAAAATCTCACCCATTAGTGATATTTATTCTTTTTGTTTTTAAGTTTTTTAGATCATGTCTGATCATATGGTAGTAAGACAGTGACAAACATTGGTCGCCAAACCAATGAAATTCAACAGTTCAACCATTATTATTATTCGTTTCCTCAGCAACACAAATTAACATTTTTTTTAAATACCAGATGCGTTCAGTTCAACCAGCTCCAAACGCTTCTTTCTCAAGAATATGGCAATCTTTATGGTCGCCTTTTTTCGTACCTTTCAAAGTCATAGAACGATCAACCCATGCTGTCTACATTAACGAAATCGATGGAATGCAGCTGCTTGAACCGAAGAACTTAAACCAGCTTTCACACTAAGAGATGATGAAATATGGATTTATTGGCCAAAAACCTCTAGAAGCCACATAAAAGTAAAAAAAAATTCAAAAAGAAATTCACTTGGAACATCAAAATAATTTAATCGTCGTCTAGATCGAATCTCTTGTAGACCGGTAACGTTGTATAATTATTGAAAGAGAATATACAGCAAGGTCACGTTCTAAACGTTAACGCAGAGATAAAAACAATAAAAAAAAGTGCTAAAAGCGAGACGTGAAAGTGAGTTTCACATTTTGTTATTAAAATAATTAGAAGTGTATTGTTTTGGTCGGGTTTGTTTTTATCAAAAGTTTATATAAAAGTTTGATGTTCCTTTAAAAATTATGTTCTGCTTAATTTAATGAAGCAGAACGTATGAAGGTCGGCATGCAAAGCGCTCTGGAGGCAGCAACTCCTATTGGTTAATATTTTAATTAACAAAAAATTGTAGTTTATTATTAAAATAGTATTTTGAAGCAACCACCAGTCTTCGTAAGGCTTCAACTCAATCCCTTTTTGATAAGTTTTGGCGCAGTACTTGAGAACTCTGAAAATTTGTATTTGCTAATGTTGGTAACGATATCTAAGAAATAAAGCAATATTAAATTGTGGGTTTTTCGGAACCGATTTTTGAGAGTCGCAGGAGGTTCCTTGTCGTGTATATTCCAAAGATCATTGTATACGATTGGTTACCGGGTATGGAAATCAGCACCGGTATAATTGATAAATAAAATAAAAATGATTATTATTATATATAATAATCTCTCCAAAGTCAGTGCATGGAGATATCTCAATTAATAGTTTTTTAAAAATCAGGGAGCCACAGTTTATAGTCGAAGCCCAACGGTTGCGCCTTTAATTTATATAGATTCAATTTAGCAGGTAGCGTCTATTTGCTAGCTCTGCCAGTGCTAGACACATGCACCAGGGCTGCAGTGTGGAATCGAACCAATGAAGTTCGAAGAAAGACTCTTCGGGATCAGTACAGAAGCAGCCTGGAGATATCTTTAAAAATAGGCATTCAATTGAAAAAGAACTTGCAGTTTTTAGCCGTAACCGAAAGTCAGTGCCTTTCATTAATATAGATACACTTACACAAGTTTTAATACTTAATGTATTAGCTTTAGAGTAACCTCTGAAAAGTGGGTCTGAGCGATGTCATGATACGGTTTGTCATATCTGAAGATCACATATGTCAGAAGGACCCTAGGCGAGTCCACAAAGAGATTTGGGATAAGAAAAAGAAGTAGTCAACTGATTTTGATCCAAATTGAAACAGTGATGTAGAGTTATGTTCGAACAGGTTTCGGAAAAGGAAAAGAAGTAGTTTTTTAATTTTTAACTTTTTCTGAGTAATATTGCAAAACTTACAATAACAAAATTGGCTGTAGCCCTAGCAATTTGGAATTTTTCGAGGTCTCCCCTTGGAGTTAATACACGAAAAATTAGCACTTATCCCATATGAAATATCAGAGGTACTAATTTTATGGATTTATTGCAACAGCTCTTACCATCGCTGAGAACTAGACGTTTATACGGAAAGCCTAATAAAACTGTGTCCTGATCGCACTTACAGTAACTCTGATTATTCATTCGTACGTAAGCTCAATAAATAATTATTTGAAATATTTCAAAAAATCGACTACAATCGAAATAATTAAAAAATAAGCAAAATCTGCATAAACTTTCAAAGAATAGCATCATTAAATTTCTTACCAAAAAATATCATTAATAAAAAAACAGCTCGCTTCATTTAATTTTACCCAAATATCATAACGTGGATGTGTCTGGTTTTAATTTAATATGAAATTGAACAGCTCAGCAGGCGACTTTTGTGCGCCATGTGAGTAAGCTGGACAAGTTGGCGGCGCCTGCAAATCCGCTTTATAAATTAGTTTACTATTAAATGCTACTAAATGGCAAATCAAAGTTCCAGTCGTGTTATAAAACTACTTCACGGTCAATTAGCAGACAAAACAAAAAAACCAACCAAACAGATACAAAAAAAAAACTTGTAGCCAAAATATGGTCATAAGGTTAAGATACAAAAACACCAAAAAAAAAAAAACAAAAAATCCAATGAATGCCAACATTGGGAGTTAAGTTCATGTTGCCAAATGTCAAGTATGCAAAAGCAATTAAAAAGGATTTGTCTTAACAATTGGCAAGATCACGCCAAAGTCTTAAACTGTTTAGCACCCAACAAACTTGAACCCACAACTCAAATAAAGCGTATACGTCAGTCATAATAAAATTCCAGTTTAATTAGAATGAAAGTCGAAATAAAAAATTAAAATAAATGACATACAAAATATTTGTATTGTACGTGGTATAAATAAATTACATAATAAAACTGAAATAATTTGCATATTTATGAGCGAAAATTAAAAATCAAACATAAAAGTTGAGTTTTAGAATGGAGAGTCTCTAAGTTTGGCAACACTTGACAGATCCGGCTGGCACTGCCAAGCACCAAGCCAACAAGCCACCAAGCCATCAATAAGCCAAAACGCTCTCGCAGCCCAAAGTTCTAAGCGCGTCTTTATGACAAGATATATGAGTGCTGCGCATCCTTAGGCCAGCACAGTTCATTCACATGGCCATTAAGCTGTTTAGAGCATCTGCCATGTAAGACATTAAAACGCGTGCTTGCCACTGTAGCTTGTTTTTATGGGGGCTGCCGCGCGGAAGCACTGGGCACAAAAATTTCGAAAGTCTTTTCAAGATCAAGGCCCGGCAGACAAGAGATGCTGCCAAACCAAACACTTCACAAATTGATATATATGAAGCAATCAAAGCAATGCGTAGAAGGCGCGCCAAGTGTTTGCATAAATTTTCAAATTTTTTTTTTTGTTATTTTTCGAGTAGCTAGCTCCATACACTTGAGCTGAGCGAGTAAAATTATTGATCCATAAGCTAGCTGCTGGTAGCTGCTGCTGCCAGCCTAGCAAACAAACTTTGCTTTAAATAAAAAGTAAATAAATAAAAAATAGTTGAAAATATATATATGCAGCACTACCTACTATAGTTATAAATATTTATAGACAAAAGTTTTAGACGCAGGCGTTGAAGATGTTGTTCTGAGCGTTTCTCAGAAGTCAAGCAACTGCTAAGCTTGCCAATGAAAATGTTCATCGGCCGTACGACACAGTTGCTCACATGAACACACACTGAGCATGCACACACACTCAGTTAGACTCCACCACACACACACACAGTGGGACTCCAAACACACACACTCATATAGACTCCACCACACACTCACACACAGCTACTGCATACACACACTCACACACCAACTTGGCTGCATGTTTGCTGCCGCCGTTGCTGGCTCTCCATGTACACCGGCAGCTTTTGAAAATAAAAAAAAAAAAAAGCTGCACGCTCTGTCTCCGGCTCTGACTGGGCTACTACGAGCTCTGAAACCGGCTGCGACTATAAAACACTTTGCTGCTGGCAATTGACTTTTGTTTTCGTTTGCGTCTTGTAGCGTCTGGTTGACTCCGATACAAAACCAATCGGAGCTTGGTGTCTACTGGTTAGACATTATAAAAAGAAGAAGCTAGAAACTTTTGCTTTGTGTTAAAATTTATATTTGCAAAGGTAAGCAACGGCGCGTTCAGCTCAAGGATATACACACATACTCATATACTCTACATTGCAAGTGTTGTGATAAAAGTCAGCAAAAGGACTAAGACAAAAAAAAAATCAAGTGCCACATGTAACTTTAAAATTTGAAAAAACAGATCATTGTGAGAAGAAACATTTTTCGTAAAATATTTCAAAAAGTGTTTGTGCTTTAAAACTCTCCAGTGCATACAAGGACTCCGCTTAAATGGATTATTATTCAAGTGACTGCCATTTTTTTGTGCATTTTTGCTGCAGCTCCGCTGTGCTTGTTGCTTTTTAATTTTTAAGTTTGCAAATTTTTGTTGAGAAAAGTGTGTTTTTTGATATGTGTAAGCTATGAAAATCAAGTTCGTTGCCTAAGTCTTTTGTGTTGCTTAAAATTTTGAGTTGAAAATTGCTGCCAAAAAACTAAAAAAAAAAATACTTTGTTTGCAAATATTCTATAATGAGAAACATAAATTTAAAATGTTTAAATTGAAAAAGCCGTTTTTTACAACACTTCCTGTCAATATTTAAAAAACTTTAGTGCCATTAATATTTTGCTGTTGATGTTAAGGCAAGTTCGTTGCCTAAGTCTTTTGTTTGCCCAAACGAACTAAGTTTTAAAACTTAGTTGCAAAACTAAAGTTCGAATTTGCCACATCGACTAAGTCATTTTATTTTAAAAAAAAATTTTTCAGCACTAAAAATTTTATTTTTGTTTTAAATTCACCAGACGTAACACTGCAAAAATAAAAGTATTAAAACTCTACAAAACTTATCTTTCTGATTAGATTGAGTTGGCAAATGTCATATTTGAAATAATTTTAACTTTGTTATTGAATTAAAAATCAGCCATATAAAATTTAGGAATAGTAGCGTCGAAAAATAATTGAAGTTTTAAATAAATAGTGGTAGCTTGCAATTAATTTATACAAATATTTCGTCCAGTTTCAATCAAGAATTTTTAACATTTAGCAATGTTCACAATTCAATAAATAAAAATTTAAATTAATATTTCAAATTCCGCAAATTCGAATTATAAAACTTTCTATAAAAATTCAATAATATAAGTTAAATTTAAAAATTCAAATAATTTATGCAAATATATTGTCCAGCCTCAAATATAATACAAAATCTATATTTTTTTCAAATACTCTTCGAAGTATATCTATAAAAAATTCACCTATCTGGCCAGGGAAACGGATTAATTTTATATTATATTTTCCTCGTTATATTTCTTTCTATTTAAACATTCTTCAATTCGCAAAATCGTAACAATTCCATTTCATTTTCTATTTTGCTTAAAAAAA
This sequence comes from Chymomyza procnemis, assembly GCA_035046065.1. Taxonomy (NCBI): domain Eukaryota; kingdom Metazoa; phylum Arthropoda; class Insecta; order Diptera; family Drosophilidae; genus Chymomyza; species Chymomyza procnemis. The sequence goes on from JAWNOJ010000024.1 coordinate 13,812,437, forward strand.
TTAATTCTATATAAAATTAGATATCTACCAAACTTGGTCAATTTTGTTTAAGTATAGCCGCCTACGTTGCACTGGCTCTACAATTATATTTCATAATTAATACAATCGAATAAATTGCTGACAATTATTATTTGTATATTGTTATAACATATTTAGCAACCTACATAAAAAGCATAAGCGAATCGGAAAAGTGGCAGAGGAGGGCTTGGGAGAAGAAAATTTAGACTCATGCTAAATCTATTACAAACCTTTGCTTCTCACATTTTGAATTATTATATAATGCAATCTTTTAGCAATCTTGTAATCTTAGTGCACAATAGACTTACAGCAATAATTTGTTTAAAAAGTTAAGCTTCGCCGAAAATTACTTATAATGTATTCAAAACTTTACACAAAAATCCCAGTGTTAAAATGTCAAGCATATTTTTGAAAATACATTTTTTGTTTACAAATCAAAAAATTATAATTTTGCTGATATCTCATAAAATATTTTTATGCAAAATGGATGCTTGTAAAGTATTTGTAAATTAATTGTTGTATAAATTTTTCATAAAAATCCCCTATTAGCACATGTACCTCTGAAAATAGATTACAAAATTATAAAACAACATTTTTTCATATAAAATAGTCTAAAATATATATATCGATATTATTTATTTTAATATTTTTAATATGGAAATATAAATTTTAATTTGCTTCTTTTTCTAACCAATTGTTCAAAAATTAGCTTATCTTATATGCACTTCTACTTGTTGTTCTGCTTTCAAAATTTTTGTATTAATTCAGTTTATTTTAAACAAAAAACATATCCAGTTTGTTGCCTAACTCAACCATTTCCTGTTCGAGTGCATTCACATTCTGCATATTTTTTCAGCAATAAATAGCAGCAAGTTTGTCTTTCTTGTCGACAACATTTCGATATTATACATAAAATTTTTAAATAAAATTTATTTAATATTCAAGTTAAGCTAAATTTTAATTCAGATCAAGTTCGTGTCTTGAGTCTTTTGTTCTATTGAACTTTTTCACAAACAAGAACTGAATATTAATGACTATTTCAAGTTTGACGCAATATTGGGCAAGTTTAAAACTAGAGTCAATTAGTTTAAATTTTTTTTAGTGCCTTTGACCTTTAGTTAATACAAAAAAAACTTTAAGCAATTTGCGACTATAGTATTGTCAAAGCTTCTTTCTAATTTATGGTGATTCCCAAGCAGATCTAGTTTGGTCAGTAACCGTTTTGTTTAACAAAAAATTAAGTTTTAGCAAACAATGGCTAAATTAGATGATATTTGTTTTTTTAAAAGTGTATTAATTTTCTCGATTTAAATAGTTTTTATATTTATAATTTGTGCAGTTTCAAAATACAGGCAATCTTAAACGCATACAATTTTTAAAAATTACAGAGCTTTGTTTGAGCTTGGCTTCCTTCATAGAGTTGTTTATTATTAAAATTATACCAACTTTAACTAGCAGAATAACATTTTTTTCCATTTAATTTAACATTTTTTTTATTAGTTTAAAAGCAATGATATAATTTATTAGTTCAGCAGCAGTGTTCATTTCCTTCTTCCTATGGAAATTCTTGTAATTTATTAAATTAATTCAATTCTTCAAATTACTCAAATTTATGAACCGCTACAGCCTGTTTTTTCCTTGTATCTAATTGCAAAATTTTGATTCATTAAATAAATAATTTATAAAAAAATAAATACTTCATCAATTTAGCTGCAGTTTTCTTTGCCTTATTCCTATGGGTAGCAGCCTTTTATTTGCTTTAGTTTTCAAACCAATATTTTATAAATTTTTCTAAAAGTCCGCTAGCATTTCAATTTTAAAAATCATATTCTTAATTTTAAATAACAACCTTTTTAAATATAGCTCTTTTTGAATACAAATTTTAGCCCTGCTGCACCTTTATAGAGAAATTTACCAACTACAACTGCCAGAATATTTTTTTATTGTATTTTATTTAAAATGTTTTTGATTAATTAAAAGAGGAATTAAAGATATACCTCAGATGCTCTTTTCTGTCTTCTGCCCATGGGAAATAGTTGCTGCTTTTGTTTCAAATTAAACAAAAAAATAAAGTTTTGATTTTATTTTAAAAATTACAGACCTTTTTAAACAAACACATAATCTATTTAATTATCGACAAAAATTTCAACTCTGCCCCAGACTTATAGTGCTTTTCGGATCACTAATATTAACAAGTACAACTTCCAAAAATATATTTTTTTGCATCTTATTTAGTATTTTTTTCTTTAATTAATAAATAAACGCAATACTTATATTATAAGTTGCAGTTTTCTTTAACTTTTCCCATAGTTGCTGCTTTAGTTTACAAGCTGAAATTTTAATCATTTAATTAATCATTTAATTAATTATAAATTTTGAATTCAGGACTTTCTAGGCAAACAAATAACATATTATTTTTATTTACAAAAAAGTTAACTCTGCTGCAGATGTATAGCGCATTTCGATCACTCAATTCTACCAACTACAACTTCCAAGAATAAAATTTTGTGCACATATTTATATTTTATTTTGATTTATTCATAAAATATTCGATTAATTATAAAAATGAATTATATACTAAGTTAATTCATCTGCGGTTCTCTTTGCCTTCTTTCTATGGAAACTTTTTGGCCCTTCAGTTGCAAGCTATAATGCTCAACATTTTTCTATAAGTGCGCATATATATTTAAAACAAAAAAATCAAAACTATTATTTTTTTATTAAAAAAAAATACTACAAATTATATTTTTGCTGCAATTTTTACAATCTTAAGTTTACAAGCACAAAATAAATCTTTATACAAGCGCCACAGTTGGCAGCAAGTTTGTTGCTTAAGTCTTTTGTTTTTTTTTTGTATTTTTGGTTTGTTTGCTGTTATTTTGTTTTTAATGCAATATTCAAGTAAACAAATCTATAAAAATCTAAACTTTAAACATTTATATTAATAGCTATGTACACAAAACCTAGCATTTTATGTGCTTAAAAATGGCTTTGCGCAAGATGCACACACACACACACACCAACCACATACACAAGACACACTCCGACAAAATTTTTCAAACCGCTTTTGACTTTAAGCACAAAATTTACATAAAAAAAATAGTCAAAAAAAAAGTGGTAATAAAAATGTGCGGCTGCATGTAATTTGCTTAACACAAATAGTAAAAATAAAAAATAAAAAATAAAGAAAAAAGGGCACACACTGCCGAAACATAATTAAATGCATTATCAGCGTTTGTGCTTTGGCCACCACACAGTTGATTGATTAATATGCACAAAAATAGACGACTTCAAAAGTTTCAAAAATAACAAAATATGCCACCAAAGTTAAAAGTTTCCCAATCGACGAGCATTTAAACTTTTCACTACAAAAATGTTGTCGTTTCAATGAAATGAAAATGAAATTATGAACGCTGCAGCGAACAAACATGAAATTTAAGCTTTTAGTTTTTTAATAATTTTCTTTTGTTTTTGATGTTTTTTGTTTTATATTAATGAAATTTTGTATGAAATTTAGCTTTGAGCTACTGATAAGCGGCGCCGTGGGCTAGACCAACAATAATGATTTATGTTGCCAAATGCACTCATCAATGTGTCAATAGTCATAAAAATTTTAAATACATTTGCGTTATGGAAATAAAAACCAAAAACCAAATCAAAATTAAGATGCAAAATTTCAAAGTTGAACTGGCTCTGGACAGGGGCATTGAGCTTTGATTGATGGCAAAAAAACAAGTAAACCACCACACAATGAGGCAATGGCATTAGCATAAAGTAGTAAAAAAAATCGCTACAAGAAGCGACAAAAGTTGATTAAAATCAACAAAATACTTTTTTCTCGAAAAGTTTAAATAAAATGCAAAAGACGTGGAAGGTTCTAGCCAGCGACGTCAGCAGCAAATGGCTCAAAGCAACGATAAAAGTCAATATAACCAGTTAAGGTCAGAGACGCAGAGTCTCTGATGCTTAGACTTGGTGTCGTACCCAGCCCCGGTTCCAGCAGTATCCAATGCTGCATGTGGACAACATGGCTTTGACTTGTGTAATCAACATGTTTGGTGTTGCTTTTTTTTGTAACTTTTTTGCTGCTGCTGCCACCGCCGCCGCCGCAGATGCTAAATGAATTTTTTATTATTTATGAATAATGTGATGTGCGCTGATGCTTAAGCTGACGCTGATGCTGATCACGTTGCGCTACAATAAAAATAAAGTTTCAAGTGTCGTCACTGTGGCACTGTGTCAGTTATGCCAATGGCCGGCCAATGCGACTCAAGTTTGGTAGACATCATATACCCTTGTGGGGGGTATATACATTACGTTATGTTGCTTGGCCTTTAGAGCTCTGTTCGATGGCATATGAAATACTAGTAGTGCTTCAGTAGTCATGTATTGGGAGGTCTTTCAAACATACCTACGAATGTAATATCCAATCCCTAATTAAAAGCTGCTACCGTAAGCTTGATACTCCCAAACTCTACTTCACTCCGTTTAGCATATTCAAATGCTCAGTTTCTGGTTTGAAATCTCAGCATTATTCTTCTTAACTATTCTTTACTCCTGTTCCCATGCGCATATTCTTCGCATCTGGTATGCAATCTTAGAATTCTTCGATAGCAATTCCAATCCTAATTTATGACATTACTGGGATGCATTTGATCGAAAGTAATTAAAAAAATTGTATGCCAAAAGTTTTGTCTTTCAATGCTTATAATGCTGAATTGTAACGTCCCAAGACTAATAACACATACTTACACTTATTGAGCCCTCCAATAATCAGAGTTAAAGTAATTGTTTAAATTTTTGGGGCGATTATTAAGAAGAAGAAATAGTATTTTTTCATTGGTTTTCCTATGCTTTAGTTTAAACTATTCTGCAAAGCTTTTATGCTTATAATCGAGGGTTGTGCAAAAATTCTTAAAAAATATTGAAGAATAATAGTTTTGCACATATTTTTGAACATAATATTATACAAAATATTTAGCAGGATAGGTCGAAAAAAGACCTTTCCTCGCATTAATAATAAAAATAAATTCATAATGAAGAGTAGATATACCGTGATTTTTGAATTTTCCTTTAAGAAAGCCCAAATGCTTCTTTACGTTCTTTTTAATACGTCAAATATCCACACAAGCCCTGGTTTGATCAACGCATCGTAAAGAAAATATAAAAATAAAATTCAAAAAGTTTTTTTGGTAATTTATTCTTGACGCTGCTGTCATCACTTCAAAGGCAGAGAAGATATAAAAATATGTCTTTCTATTAATAGCTGTTCGAAGAGAACAGAGACATGCAGATAGCCGAATCCGACTGTCTTTAATTAATAGAAATTTACTTAGGCACATACCCACTCTGGTGGTTCAAAAAGAAGTTTAGAATCCCATTTTTTGTGTACAAAAAGTGTACATATTTATAATTGTATAGTATAATTTATTATTTATCTTATTAATTTGAATAGAAAATGTGCAGATAAGCAAAAACAAAAGGTAGAATACATCTAAGAGAAGCCAATTTGTTGTCTGCCATTCTGGGTCCCACTAAAGACGGCGAATAAGCTTCTTTTCGATATATATATTTATATAACTTATATATATTTAAACATTTATATAAAATAATAATAAGTTAACAATTTTTAATCTATTAGTGGCTCCCTAAAAATGTTACAAAATTACCGATTACAAGTTTTTTAAAACCTACCATCTGTGTTTTAAATTAATAAATATTTAAATACATTTTTGACATAATTAGGTAATTTTGAAAATGCAGTTTTGAAAGTATTTATTTATTTATTTTATTAGAATTTACATGACCCAAATGATTCGGGCCAACTTATATATTTGAAGGCTTGTTTTTAACTCATCTGGAATTTCTTACGTATATTAAATGATATATTCGATCCACAACTAGACAATGTAGATTTCAGTAATCAAACTATCAAATATCCTATTCAACAGAATACGACTTATTTTTAATCTCAGCTACCAATTCTTCCATAAATGGGTTGATTCTTCGATCCAATTCGAAAAAATAAAAAGCTCTTTATCTAGTTAGTCACCAAATTATAAATATCTACGAACATATATAAATATATAAATATATCATATATATTTATGAATTTATGTAAAATCAAAAATCGCACGCACTAAAATTGAAACTGAACCCTGGAATTTTTCCATCATTGAAAATTAAGGCTTGAACTTGATTTATGCTTTGCTTGCATATAACTGATAATTTAGTTCAAAACAACAAAAGCAACATTTAAATTAATGCATTAAGTGCAAAATATTACAGCCATTACGTTGGCTTAGCTGACTTATTAATAAACCAACCAACAAAAAAAATGAATATGCAATTTGATAAATCTGATATATGCAAAAAAAAAAAAACGCGCAGTTCACAATGCAGTACACAAATCCATTTAATTTATAGCAACTCAATTATGGCCATAGTGCATCTCCAGTTCGCTGCTCGTAATTTGTCTTATCTTTCTCGTTATTTTTATATCTTTCTGTTTAATTTTTGCTCAAGTGCCGCGGGCAACCGGTTGGTGGCAGTGCATCCTTGACATAAAAAGCGCGCACCAAGTTACATCTTCGCACACACACAAGCACACTGACACACACACACACACACACTTAAATCGAAGCAAATTTATACAACATTGCGCATACGCACTGTAAACACTCGCAGACAAATCACTTCATAAACATGTTGTTGAAATGTACAAATTTATGTTAATGATCGAAGTGTTAACATTTTTTCAACATTTTACTCATCTCGCTCTCTCTCTCTCTTTGTCTCTCTTTTACAGATGAAAGTCACCTTGGCGTTAGCGACTTTCTGCTTGGTGGCTGCCTGCGCCGATGCTGCCATACATCAGGCCAGAACCACAACAACCACATCGACCAAGCCAGGTCGTTTCCTCTCACTGCCAGTGCCCGCTAAATGCGCCAGCCGTAAGTTTCACCAAAAACCCTTTAATGAAAATGTACTTAGTTTTTACTAACTTTTATGGGATACGCTTTTGTTGCCAAATATGTGGCAAAAAAAGTAAAAGTGCCAGCGGCAACAAGCGTTGCATATCAATACTCAGTTGCCAAGTTTGTGCACTTGAAAATGCTGTTGTTTTTTTTTATTTATTTATATTTGGCAATCGTACGTGTAGGAGTAGATTGACAATTACATAGACCACGCAAATAGACGCTGACGCAGCACAGCTTTATAATATGCATAAAATACATATATCATGTAATGACTGACATTATGAATGGGTGGGACGCTGAAGGTCGCTGATGCGTTTTGTTTATACATACATTAGACTTGGCATTTGTTTGTTATTTACAACTTGTCACTTTCTTTGTCGCTTTAAGTATGACAAATGTCAAACTTGTCGTTCCGGCACGTACAAAAGTTAATTAAAGCGTTTTCATGCATCATCTAAGCCTGTTAAGTTGCCCAAAGCTGCAACATGTAGCATAAATCATAAAAATAATAAAACATTTTGAGCTGTTAGTGTTTGCAGCGCTCTGGTCACACTGCAGAGTGAGTACAGTAGTGATTCACAGCTCAGTTTGAAATGTGCTCTGGTCACACTAGAGCGAGAGCAGCACTGAAAAATGTGCAATTTTTTAAATAAGCTTTGCTTATAGCTTAGCGCACGTGCCATAAATATTTTGTTTTAATAATTATATTTTTAGCGTTTATTTGCCAAAAAAATATGCAAAACCAGTGTGTTTTATGGAAATTAACACAATATTTAAGCAACTAGCAACAGTTTTAAGTCGAAAAGTTGATACATAACTCGGGAACGTTCACAGCAAATATTTGTGTTGTCGCTGAGTAGTAGTCATGCGCGTGGCTGTATTAAATTTAAAATTTTAACTTATATATATTTTAAGCTCTTAAGCGCCATTTAAATGACTTTTAAGCGATTCCGCAACAACTTAGAATGGGCGGTCTTAGTAAGCCGCCTCATAACTTGTACGCTTTTGTAATAAAGTTATTTTAGAAAGATTTTAGCGAGAGATAAAAAACAAACAAAAGCCATTGTTTGCGCAGTTTTAGTGCCGTAATTTAACAAATCTGCATATATATGTTTAAAGTTACAGCAAAAGCAACGAATTTATGATAAAACTTTGAGAGAACCATATGTAATACTAACAAATTATATAAAAGTTCGAAACGCTGAAGAAGTTAACTAACTAAATTAGCATAAATTATGAGCTTAACCCTAAACTAGGTTACTTTTAAAGAAATGAACCCTAAACCTGATACACTTCTAACGAACCAGAATGCTGAAGCCGTTTAGCGAAGGACTTTTCAGATTATAGAAATTATTAGCTTAACCCTAAGCGGATTTACTTCTAACGAATTATTGTAAAGAGCGAACGCTCCAGCAGGAAGGATTTTTCAGAAGTCAAAAACTTAACCCTAAGCCGAGTTACTTCTAACGAATTATGGTAAAGAATCAGAACGCTCCATGAGGTTAGTAAAGGATTTATCATAAAATATCAAATTGAGGCTAGTAAGCTTCTAATGCATTATATGTAAAGAGGGTTCTGGTCGCTTCAGCCGTTTAGTTAAGGATTTTTCAGATTTCAGAAATTATTAACTTAACCCTAAGCTGATTTACTTCTAAAGAATTATTGTAAAGAGAAAAAGCTCCAGCAGGATTTTTGAAAGTAATTAACTTAACCCTAAGTTGGTTTATTTCTAAAGAATTAGGTAAAAGAATCGGAACGCGCTAGCAGTGCGGAGATGGGTTTATCAGAAATTATAAGCTTAACCCTAAGCAAGTTAATTGTTACGGTTTAGATTAAAGAATCAGAAAGCTTCAGCAGGGATTCATCAGAAATTCTTAGCTTATTCCCAAGTTGGTATACTTCTACCGAATTAGATTCATGAACTATCAACTTAATTTCAAGCTGGTATACTTTCAACGAATTATTTAAAAAAAATAGAACGCTTAAGAAGTGTGGTGAACAATGTATCAACAATTATCAACTTAACTTTAAGCTGGCATAATTCTAGCAAATCAGTTTAAAGAATTAGAATGCTGCTGCAGTGTATTTATTGTAAGAATTTAGCTAATCCCTAAGCTGCTGGAGAAGTACAAGATATAAAAAATTAAATTTAATAAAGTACAATGCCCAGCAGAAAAGTTGACTATAACTGAGCTTAACTTAGCCAATAGCTTAATTAATTTTTGGCTTAGATTAACATTTGACGTCTGTGCGTATACGCAATATAAAATTGTAGAAATATGAAGATATTAAAAAAAAAATACTATAATACACATTTCATAGGTCTCTTCTAAACCAATTAAAGAAATGTCTATTTCTAATACTCAACTATGCGTATACGCAATATAAAATGATGATAGAATTACTATATTTCAGTTGATCACAACTCTGTTTCTGCTCAACAAATTTTAAAAATATTTTTTGCTAACACCAGCAGCTGCCGAAACTATGCGTATACGCAATATCAAATGGATAACCCAAGAAATGTGCGAATTACGTAACAAAATACGATATAAACGTTATAGTTAATATGATCTACGTGTGTTAAACTTGTTTAAGGCTTAGTCGAACATGTTTGCAAAAAATGTTTGTAGCAGTTGAGATCAATGAGCTTAAAAAATCAACAACTAATCGATAAATTATGCTAATCGAGTACAATTTTGCCATATGAGTGATGAGGCCTATGACTCTTGTTGAACTCAAACCAACTGAATGCGGATTTTCTAAATGAAATTGCTTTTGAATTATAACAAGTATGCAAATCTGCAGTAGTCGCTTCTAAGCGCATTAAAGCGCACGGGAAAGCTTCAATCATGCATTCACAAACCAACAGCAAGTTGCCACAAAAGTTTTTCCTTAACTGCAGCTAAAAAAAAATGTTGATCTGTTGCATCAATGTCTGCCCTGTTTTCAATTGCCTCTATAAGTCTTAGGCCTGTGGCAAATAACGTTGAGTCACCATCATCATCATCACCATCATCATCACTGGCAGTCAAACAGATTGCGCAAAATGCAGCAGGCGTAGCATTCAAGACACAATAGCGTCATCATCATCAGCGCTGCATATCCGGTACTGCTAATGAATACGTTACGTTACTGCAGTTTACTTACTACTACATATTTGTCTATAAGCCAGCATATAATAGTTATAAGCCAGATGCTGGCTGCTATTTACTACTAATTAAAGACCCACAAACACGCTTAGTTAAGGGGAAACAAAAAAAAAGTATGCAACTTTATTTTGGGCACAAGTATTAGTATTAGCCGCTTGGATTAGCGCGTTGCCCAGGCCGGGTTTGTGAATTTCGTGTGCACGATCCGCAAAAGTTGCCCAGCCAGTTTAAGTTTAGCTTGAGATTTAGATCGTTCATCTTTATAAAAATATTTCGTTTTATTCGACAAAAAGAGAGTATGCTCGCTTGAAAAAGCCGTATGTGGCATGGAATATCGATGCTTCTACTAGAGAAATGTCAGCAAATCATTTGGTTCAAAATTCGTCTCTACTGGTTTAGTTTATTTTTATGAGAATCGTGTTACTTCTAAGACTTCTACCAAAACTGATCATAGTTCTTCTTTCTTTTTTTTTTATACTAAATAGTGAATCATAATTTATTCTCTACATAATCTTAACTACAAATCTTTTACTAAAAATACTTCTGTTTAATACGTGCAGCAATTCTTCTACAGCTTTTAAAAAAAGCTTCATTCCATGAAAAGCCTGTTCTTGAAAAACATTTAAAAAAATAACTTCAAAAATTAACTTTTTAAAATAAACTCTGATAATAGAATATGTCTTCAAACAGCTTTTTACAAGATGTTTCTTTCTCAAAGTCTTAAAAGATTTAAAATGTAGGAAAAATATACTGTATCAAAAGCAAGAATCAACTGAAAAACTTGTCTATTTTGAACAACTTCAGCTAAAATGGATCCTCAATAACACTGCGGAAATACCTTCTTTTTTTTGTACAAAGCTTTATTTAAAACATTGCAACAATTATTTAGCTTTATATTGTCAGCGCGCTTTTTGCAAAAGATTAATCAAAAAACATTATTGTCTATAAATTATTTCAGCATAACTCTGATGCTGTCTTCTTTGCAAACATGGTTGAAGATTTCAAGACAATAATGTAAAAAGTTGGGAATAATTCTCCTTAGTTCTATAAATAATATTCTAAAAAGCAGATTGCGCCGTCAAAAAAGTTTTTTCTGATACATTAAAATGGCAAAAGATTCGGTTTTAAATCACAATATTTGCTTTTATAAATTCGATAGCACTAAGCGAAGGTATAAAAATAAAACAATTAATTTGTAAAGAGTACATTGTCTACAGTTCTTTAAATATTTGGCAACTAATTCGAAAATGCTATATGCGTTACCATTGAAACATCTGTGTTCTTTTGGAAGTGCTTAGAATATGTACATTCTAGCTGAGCGATATGGTAAAACGCTGATATCTGGTCAATAGAATGCGAAAAATATTATTATTAGGATGTCTTTCATCTGAACATATTGCTGTATATACTCAAAGTAAACATATAGTCAACGGGTAGTAGAAACGTATTCAGTTACCAAATAGACCGTCTTTTTGTGATATAAACAAATTATTTTCTTTATAACTTTTTTATTATTGCTTTAGAGTTACCTTAACAAATTTCTTTCCCTCATCTGCTTGAGCAATTTTACGGCAAGAGCATAAAAACTTCGTTACTCTACTTACAACTTTTTCTGTTGTACTTTTTAAGAAAAATTTCCAGTTACACAACACAGCTTCAATTTAATGTGAAAAAAGCAAATATTTTTAATTTTTTTTTCTCCACAAGTTAAGCTTATTAGTTATTCAATATTTAATAAACAGCTTTATACTTGCTAGTTAGCATTAGCAACAACTATTCTAGGCAATTGTGACGAGTACTGGCTTCTAAGCAAAAAATGTGGCTGCTTGATTTCTATATTAATGCATAAATATTAATAAAGTTGTTAATAACTCTGATGTAATACAGGCATTTGGAAAATTTGTGTCATAGTCTAAGGAAAGTAAACTTTATTGCCTGCGAAGTTGTTTTATTGCCTTGACCCAAAACAAAGTGAGGAAATTGCAACGTCAACAAATACAACGAAAAAAAATGCGAGAAAAAATCACAGCATCTACAAAGAAAATAAGGTTATTATGTTAGCGTTAAGCTGATTTGACATGAAATAGACAGCAAGACAGCTAAAAAGGTGGGCAAAAAAGGCGGCTAACGAATGGACTGAAGACAAGCCATTGCAAAAGGCCCAAACCAACAACACAAACGACAACTACAGCTTTTAAGCCGCTTAAAGTGCGGCTAATGACGCGTGCTGCAACTGAAACTGAATCTAAAATGTGCCGTCAACAATGAGGCGTGGCACAATGTCCAATAGCTGAAGCTGATCAAACTGAAGTGGCAAGCTAAAAAAGCAGCCAAGTGAAACAAGTTATTATACACATATAGGTGGGGAAGCATGATTACGTAGATAAGTTTGCCTGAGAGCTGCTGACTTGGTATGCTGCATACTTGCGCTTTGCCTAAAATGACGCTGCCATGGAAAGAGATTCTTGCGGTTTATGATATGAATATTGCCGAAGATTACTTGAAAATTGCATACAAAGCGGGCCGGCCGACTCTCTTTTTTACTGAAGGAGTCTAGTCCAAAAACATTATTTTGGCCTTCTTTATTTATACAGATTGCATACCAGCTGCTCCTTTTCTTGTCTTCAAGCTTGAGTAAATCTCACATCAGCTTATTTCAATATTGCATATTGGCCCCCTTGGAAAAATTCAAAGTGCTTACCTTATTAATAACCAACATTGAACAATATCCCATACCTACAAAAAAAAAACCATTTAGAGATGAACTTGTTGCTAAATTCCATTCTGAGCTTACCAAACATGTCCCTTTCCTTAGTGTATGCACACATTAGCATCTCCAAATGAGCCATACTCTACCCCATTGACCAGCGCCAAAGAGCTGGCGTAAGTGTATGCACACATTAAGGCCTCCGAATTAGGGTTACTCTATGGCAATGTATGATGTGCTGCAGCACAGGGGTCTCTCCATTGTTAATGAGATGATGATATTTTGTTTCATTTTTTCTTGCGTCGTTTGCCAAACAAAAACAGCTTGAAAGCGGTAGCCGTTTGGCATTGTTGTTGCTCTGGTGTGGCAAATAAAAGAAGCATGCTGCATAAATTTGCGGCAATGATGCAACACAGTAGCGGAAAAGCAGCTGTATTGTGTAAGCCCTGGCAGCAAGCAGCAGCTTCGCTGTTAGCAGCTGCCAATGGCGCTGCCTATACATACTTGATTGCAAATAAAATGATATTTAAATTGCATTTTGATGATTTTTTTTTTGCAATTTTTGTTGTTTTGCAGGTCCCAAGGAGTTCTCCTATCGCGGCAAAAACATGTTCCTGTCCACACACGTGCCCGCCTTGGCCAACAAGAAGGTCGACTGGTTGGATGGCCGTAATCTGTGCCGCGAATACTGCATGGACTTGGTCGCATTGGAGACCCAAGAGAAAAACAATCTAATTTTCCGTGTGATTCAGCAAAATGATGTGCCTTACATCTGGACCGCTGGCCGCATTTGCGATTTCGCTGGCTGCGAGCATCGTCCCGATTTGGAACCCAAGAACGTTTATGGCTGGTTCTGGTCTGCAACTCGCGAGAAGATTCAGGCTACCAACCGCATTCCACAGGGTTGGGGTTACAATCCCTGGTCTCAGACCGGTCACAAGAAGCGTCCACAGCCCGATAATGCTGAATACGATATCAATCAGACCAAGGAACAGTGCTTGTCGGTGCTGAACAATGTTTACAATGATGGCATTGCATGGCACGATGTTGCCTGCTATCACGAGAAGCCTGTTATCTGCGAGGACAACGAGGAACTGCTGCGTTATGTGGCCGCCACAAATCCAGGCATTCGTCTATAAGTCCATTCAACGTTGTTGTTTGTAATTTTAAAGCTACTTATTATATATTCCTTAAAAGATTTTTGTGTAATTTTGTTTTACATATGTTTACGACGAACGCAAGACAAATAGACTTTAGAATTTATAAACTATTGCCCGCCACTGTGCTAATTTGGCAACAAAATCGAACATCGCTTGCACTAAGCACTGGCACACACTCAGCTCTTAAATAAAAAAAAAAAAACTTAAAACTATCATGACAAAATTTCACAACTTAACTTGTTTCGAAACTGCCAACTAAATGTAGAAACTCTGCTGTACAATGATGATAGTCTAAAACATAAATGGCGTATTTTTCGTACAAGAGCAACACAGCAAATTATGTTCTATTTATTGCTCATTTAATTAAAAATAAAATAATAAAAATTAAAGTAATTGTAAAGTATTTACAGGAATTATCGCACTGCGCTGTTTTATAACTTAAATCTCTTAAGCATTATATTCCATCATGTAAAAAGAAACACAATTTTGTTGCTCAAAAGAGATTGAATAAAAATTTTGTAAAAACCCATCGCTGAGTAATTATAAATTAATTGGTAATTCCGCTTAAATAATTATACATTTTTATATAACTTTTGGTTTTGCATGTTTTGATAGCGCTTTTGTTTCAAATCACTGCGAGCTCAGTCGCACGCGTTAGGCAATTAAGCTTTAAGAATTAAGTTTTTAATAAGGACTTTGGCGTCGTTTTTTCTCTCTGTGTGAGTTACTTTTCTTTCTTTTTGCACTTCTAGAAGTAGATCTGGCATGTTTCAAATCCTCCTGACTGCTTCTAGAATTGCATTTCACTTCAATCATTCTTGTCATCATGCTTGGTAGTTGAACGTGATTTGCTTTTTCTTGAATATGTATCTCTTGAGCTGCAGCTGGCTCGGCTACCATCTCGTCCTCGACGGCTTTGTGGGCTTTGATTGCGCTCGGCAGAGTCTTTCCGTTTTATATGACTATGACTACTTTTCTTCCGTTTTGCACTACTTGAACTAGATCTGGCATCTTTAATATCCTTTCGACTGATTCTTGAATTGCATTTCGACGTACTATAGGCGTCAGAACCCCTGCAATCATTATTATTATCATGCTTGGTAGTTGAACGTGATTTGCTTCTGCTTGAATCTCTTGAGCTACAGCTGACTTGGCTACCATCACGTCCTCGACGGCTTTGTGGGCTTTCTTTTCGCTCGACAAGGTCATTCCGTTTCATACTTAACAGCTGCTTTTCAGTTCTGTCACCAATATGACTACTTTCCCTTGAAAGACTTCTGTCGCGTCTTGAGCTGGAATTCTTACGTTGGCGTGCATTATTTTCACGACATTCATCACGCTTTGACTTGGACTTCGCGCGCTCCTGTCTAGACGCACTGCGTCTACTTCTGGAACTTGAGTCGTCAACACTATGTCTAGTTCGAGTAGTTTTGCAGCTGCTTTTACTTTGATCATATTTAGATACGCTCTTACGAGTATCACAGGACTTATGGTTATTCTCTAAGTTCGCCGATTCTTTACAGCTTGTAGGAGTTTCTACCTCAGGACTTTCAGACCAGCGCCAATTTCTAGAGAGCTCTATCTTGTCATTCCAACTGCAAGAGACAAGTTTTATTAATTTATTTGCCAAAACAAGCTTGATTTCATACCTTGGCGTCTGGGGTTCCTTGGTTTTTGAAGAGTTTACTAATCGCTCACTGCGCTTTGTACCAGTTTGCTCCAGATTAACATTGTACAGGTTATTGGGATTGCGAAACAAGTGTAAATAGCCACAGCTGAAACCTTTGGGACATTTGCGTGTTAAGGACAAACCTTCAAGAAGCGACAAGTTAGGTAATAACAATACAATAAATATATGGTAATCTATGTTAAATTTTTTTTGCATTTTAAAAAGGTTTTCATGTTTGCATTTCGTAAAGGATACATTGCGTCTCACGTACCACAAACAGCACCACGCCAAGACTGGATATTGGAGAATTCTACACTAAGACGCCTAGAGGCATAATAGCGCCCTTGCAGGCTGATAAAAGCGCGTAAAGCCGAACTGGAATTACGAAAGCCTAGTTTAAAATATAAACCAATTGAGGACAAAGCAAATTACAGACCGTTTGTTCTCATACTCAACGAAGACATGGCCACGCAAGTGTTCCAGCGTATTGCGCACGGCACGAAAGTTTATCACCTTGCCAAATTTCTGTAGCTCAGGCAGTACATCTGTAAAAAACTCATCAAAGTCAGAACGCAGATCCTGCTCGCTGTGCTCCAGATGTGCATCTTCCGATGCGTATTCCCTGTGCACTACATTTGTACGTAGCAGTGCATGGCTAAAGAAATGTCGTATAAGCAAAATGCTTGCCAGCACAGGACGCTTGTGATTGAAGGTACATGCATGTCCAAAACGGCAACTGTTTGTTTTTGTAAAAAACTCACAAAGCTTTTCGCCTGGATTGGTTTCCACATGTCGCAGTAATCCAGTTGGTGTCTGCAGTTCGTTGCTATCTAAATAATCATGCATACGTTGCAACATAATCTCAAACTCTACTGCTGCTTGTTCAGCCAATTTTTTGCGCTCTTCGCGTTTGCGTTGCTGCTCCTTTTGTTGTGCCTCCAGCTCTGCAGCTTGTTGCGCACGTAGGCGCTCAACTTCTGCTTCTTGTTGCAGTCGTTTTGCCTCATCAATACGAAATTGACGTTGCGCCAGAGCTTCTCTACGCAGCCAAGCTTCTTCCTCATTCTGTTGTTGCTGTTTTGCTGCCAAATTTTGAAATTCCTCCAGTTGTGCCTGCTGTTCAAGCCATTGTTGATATATGGGATCAGCCAGTTGTTGGCTCTCTTCTTTTGCAGCCTCCTCGTCACGTTGCAGCGCATATTTTTGTCTTCGACGCTGTCTTTGTCGCTTTTTTAATAATTTACGCCAAGCTCTGTTAAAATGTTTACAAAATAGTTAAGAAGAATAAATTTATTATTCGTAACTTGCCTCTGGCCCGGCATTTTGTACTTAACAGTGTGACCGCTCACAAAAATATATTGTGAATGAGCAAGAAAAATACTAAACGTGCTGTGGTATTATTCACAAATATACCGCATAAATAATTGCAGTAGTTTTGTGTAAGCCGATTAATAATGCACTTTTATAAAAAACTTTGTAGCATAAAACATTTTTATAATGTAATTATTATTACAATTATATAATACACTTAAAAAAAAGCAACAATTGGAGCCAGTTTTAAGGTTCATATGAACCACTTGATAACAATGAAAATGCCAATATGGCAGCGCCGTCAGCAGCCCAAGCCATTAGTACAAAAAACAATGAGTGGCAACCATAAATAAATATTTTTATAATTTCTGCGTCTTAATATACTACTAAATACTAGAAGAATTACCAAAAATTAATATTTTGGCGGCATAAAAAACCTATTTAAAAGAATTATATTTACGCCATCGAAATAATATCGTATCGATAATGATGAAAAAAGAAAAAATCAAGAGACTGTACCATCAAAAATATCGCCCCGAATGGGAGACTTTTCCAACATTTGCTCACTGGCTAAGCAGAAGTCCAAATGGTTACTCGGCGCATTGCAGAATATGCGATGTGAATGTTTTGCCGCGCTTGGCTTCAATTAAACAGCATCATAGCACAAAAAAACATCAGGAAGGCCTCAAATGTAATGAATTTTCAAAGGTATGCAATGCGCAAAAAACCCACATAAAAGTGCAAAGCCAAAAATGACATTTTTTTGTTTTGCAGCATATTCTAAAGTCTACAACAATGGAAGAAAAAGTAATTTTGCCAAAACCGAAGCTAAAACGTCATGAACCTGTAACGCAAACAAAGATAGAAGAAGACTCAAACGATTCAATACTTGAGGACTTGCTTGGCGTCGATGATGGAGAACGCGACTTTCTTGACAACCAACAGCAGCCTGCACATTTGCCACAGGATTTAAAAATCGAAGAGTATGATGTAGAAGGGCTGCACGAGGAAACCATGTCTGAGGAGCATATATTAAGTGAATTTGATTTCTTTGGTAAAAGCGTTGCGCTGCAGCTAAATCACATGGCTTTGGAAGATGCTCTATTGTGCCAGGATAAACTACAGAGTGTGCTCACTGAATTCCGTTTAAAAATACTTAAACGCCAACGTGAGGGCAAACGTCATTTAACTTAATTTCTTTATTAAAATGTACCTTTTATATTAATATTAAAATAACATAATTACATTATAACATATTATAATTAATATAATTATTCAGCTTCTATTTCATCAATAAAAGCCCGACATTTTTTCTTTAAAACCTTAATGGCTTCTATAAAAATAACCTCTGGCTTTAAAGCGCCAACAGTTTCCACAGTGTATATATAGTGATCCCTAACGCGCCCCATGGTTACAGCATCGGCTAGATGTGCATAACGATAAACATTACGACTGCAGCTGTCGTAGCGCGCATCTTTTACATATGCAGACTCGTTCTCATCAATACCAATGACACCGGGTGAGAAGCAACTTTGTAAGAGATAAGCATCCTTGCCTGTTACCTCTCTATTTAGCTTAATTGTTGGCAATAGCCTATAATAAGCAGTGGCCACTGGTGAGAATTTTGCATGATCTTTGCCAACACCTTTAACAGCTATTAAACGTAGATCAAGCTCATGACCAGGCCGCAATTGTGCAATTAGTATATCATCGTGTACGCATGTAACACTGCTTTCGCTATATATTTGAGCTTGTTTGCCCTTTGGCAACCACTTCAAATGACCAGAATACACTTTGTGGTTTTTATATAATTCGTCAAACTGTGTCTGATCTTTGTTTGTATCCTTACGACGCGTGCACTTGACTTTTAGCTCAAATTCAAGTGTGTCCTGCTCAGTGCCTTGTTCGCTGCTCTCCTCTGTGCGATAAGCAAAAAGTCGTGGATCTGCTTTTAAAGGTAATAGACCCATGCGATGCGCCAAGACTTCATCTTGTATAATGGATGTATTGTTATAAACGTACACCTTCTCGATGGCCATGCTGGGCACTTCGCTGAGCATTAAGCGGCGAAAGGCATTGGCAATTGCTGGGTAAACACCAATTACATCAAATTCTAAGCCTTCTTCATCATTACTGCAATAAACACACATAGATTATTATGAATTTACACAATTACATATTTGTCAAACTAACCGAACTATTGTTATTTGCAGTTTGCGTTTAAAAGCCTGTATGTTAAAGACCTCGTCAGCCAAGCCATAATCCTGAGGATCTTGCTTAATCTTATATTCATCCAAGTACAGCAAGGGCACATTTCTTCTAGCAGACATTTTGTGATATTAATTTATTAGCAATAAACTTAACAAATAACACTGCAGTCTCTAAATATAAGAAACACTGCACGTGGTGCTGTCAAAACAACCGGACAGTTTGACGCAAGTTGGCAGCACCAGCAGCTGTATTATGCCAGCCGGCTGATTGCATTCTCCAGCAGTGGACAGCACCTTATATAAAAGTACATAAAAAAACTTTTTAATATTTGTAAAAAATGTCACGTAGCCTACAACGATTGGTTGCTGGTTGTAAGCGCTGGACACAGCTGCCAAGATGCACTGAAATACAAGCGCTGCAACGACGTAACTTTGCGGCGAGCGATTCAACCAAAGGAAAGGGACCCATTTCCTGGAAAAGTTTGGGTGTTATTGGTGTAATGGGCGCTGCAGGTCTTGGATTTATGCTATATGTTAAAAATGAAAAGGAAGAGGCGCGTATGAAAGAACGTCAGCGACAGCTAGGTAAAATAGCCATAGGTGGACGTTGGGAACTAGTCGATACTGCAGGCCAAGTGCGTAAATCAGAAGATTTTCTTGGCAAATGGTTGTTAATATATTTTGGTTTTACACACTGCCCTGATATATGCCCGGATGAGTTGGAGAAAATGGCCGCTGTAGTAGATGAAATTGGTAAGTAGCAACAAAAGTCTACACATGCATACATATAAAGTAACTACGGTTTGTGCTCTGTGCAGAAAAGTCCCCGCAACTGCCTGAAATACAGCCCATATTTATAACAGTTGACCCCGAACGCGACTCCAAAGAGATTGTGGGCAAGTACGTGAAGGAGTTCTCACCGAAACTACTGGGACTTACTGGCACTGTGGATCAAATCAGCAAAGTTTGCAAGGCTTTTCGTGTGTACTTCAGCGCTGGTCCGCGTGACTCGGACAATGATTATATAGTCGATCATACCATTATTATGTATTTAGTCAACCCAAATGGCGAATTTGTCGATTATTATGGACAAAATCGTGATAAGGATCAATGTGTAGCCTCCATTTTGGTCAACATAGCCAAATGGAACTCAATGAATAAAAAGTCATGGTTTGGCTAGGTGCGATAAAGCAAGCTGCGTCTTGTTAAAATTGTTAGTTGTAACTTTTTTTTAATGAACTGTGTTAATCACTGCTTAAAGCCAAACGTTTATTAAACCGGCATTGTATTTAATTTTCAACCTTTTTCAAGCGAGTTGGCAGCACCTGGCAGTTGGCACTGTCAACTTTATTTATACACGAAACGCTCTTTTTTACATTTGTGCTGCGTGGATATTGCAGAAATTGTTTTTTTCTTGCAATAAATTTTTAAATAAAACAAAATGGTGCGTGTTAAGCTTATAGTTATTAAGAAAGAAAAAGTTTTAAATGGTGCATCTACGTACAAAAAAATTTATTTGGCATATAGTGTAAAAAGCAAAAGTTTTGCCAAAATTTACACACAACATAACCTAAAAAGGCGGCGGAGCGCCTAAAATTTGCAATGAATTGCATTTAAATGTGTTTTATGTTCGTTTTTACAGCGTCCGTTGATGCTGCAGGGGCACGAGCGTTCCATTACGCAAATCAAGTACAATCGCGAAGGTGACTTGTTGTTTTCCACCTCCAAGGATCAGAAACCCAATGTTTGGTACTCGTTGAACGGCGAGCGTTTGGGCACTTATGACGGTCATCAAGGCGCTGTCTGGTGCTTGGATGTGGATTGGGAGAGTAGAAAACTTATTACTGGCGCTGGTGATATGACAACCAAATTATGGGATGTCGAATACGGCACAGTAATTGCTTCCATACCAACCAAGTCATCTGTGCGTACAAGCAACTTTAGTTTCTCTGGCAACCAGGCCGCTTACTCAACTGATAAGGCTATGGGTCAAAACTGTGAGCTGTTTATAATTGATGTGCGTAGTGCAGACTCAAGTTTGGCCGAGCAATCGCCCACTTTGCGTATACCCATGGTTGAATCAAAGATTACTTCAATGTTATGGGGCCCCTTGGATGAGACTATTATAACAGGCAAGCAAACTAGTTTGAAAATTTTTAATGTGCTTAATAAAACCAACGAACAATTTCTTAGGTCACGACAATGGCAACATTGCCATTTGGGACATACGTAAGGGCCAAAAGGTTGTTGATTCTGGAACAGATCATACTGGTGGCATCAATGATATGCAGCTTAGCAAGGACGGCACTATGTTTGTAACTGCTTCAAAGGATACTACAGCAAAATTATTCGATTCTGAATCTTTGATGTGTCTAAAAACGTACAAGACCGAAAGACCTGTTAACTCTGCTGCCATTAGTCCCATCTTAGATCATGTTGTTTTGGGTGGCGGTCAGGATGCTATGGAAGTGACAACCACTTCAACTAAAGCTGGTAAATTCGATTCACGCTTCTTCCATTTGGTTTACGAAGAGGAGTTTGCGCGTTTGAAGGGCCACTTTGGACCCATAAACAGTTTGGCCTTCCATCCGGATGGCAAGAGTTATGCCTCCGGCGGCGAAGATGGTTTTGTGCGCGTTCAAACATTCGATAGTACATATTTTGAGAACATCTTCGAGTAGTCTTCATAAGTTACTTAGTTGTATCAAATTTTGTATTTATGTAAACCGGAACAGGGTCAGTAAATAAAACATTTTTGCTGGCTTAAAATGTACGTTATCAAAGAGACATTTCAAATATACGCGAGAACGAGAAGAATTAACGTTTATTATTGTTGCAGATTCTGATAAAGTGGTCAAGTATATCGACAAAAAAACATAAACCTATGAATCTATAGTTGTGTGTAAATAATGCGATTAATACAATTTATATTTATGTTCTTAAAGAACAATTTTAAAAGAAAGAACGTTTCTTTTGTTTCAAGACCACGGGCTGTCCCTGCATGGCCGCTAGTTGTGCTGGTGTGGGCATGCAACCCGGTGGTGGCGGCGGAATTATAACATTGCCTGCCGCTGTAGTGCGCACTTCGGCACGTGCATCTAAGGTCAAAACGTGTGGAGCAGCAACTCCAGTTGAAGTACAGGGTCCTACCAAGCCCTGTGGTATTTGTGGCATTGGCGGCGCATTGTATGGCTGCATGAGTACGCGCTGTGGCAGCTGCTGGTGATGCGTCATGCCGTAATAATTAGTGCCAGTTACAGGACCCGCGGAATAGCCCAAAGAACCTTGTGTGTATTGTGGTGGAGCACGTTGACTTTCCTCATAGCTGGGTGGCGGTGCACGCTAAGCAATTGCAATTAATTAAAAATAAATTGATCAATCAAATTTCATTACGTACCATAGAATTGGCGTTATCATTGTAGTAATATGGTGGAATTGGCGCTGTAGGAGTTTTGCCCTCAGCCGTTTTTTCTATGAAATAGAATTTTTTAGAGAAAATAAATCAGCATTTTAAGAAAAGCTTTACCAGAATTTGGCTTGGACATAATTTTTCTGGCTTTGTTTACTTGATAAATTTAGGTTTCTGCAATTGTTAGCTGCTTATCTTTTAGAGCTGCCACCTTTGCATTACGCTCAGCTGACAATTCAGATAAATGCCATTCACTAAGCAACGCGCGCATTTTATGTGACAGCTGTTTGAAACAGAAGAAGAATTAACCCGCAGCGCGACACTTTGCTACAAATCACAAAAACCTGAAAAAATATTTCATCAGAAATTATCAGACAATTTGTATTATTGTAAACACCCGACAATCCTGTAACTGCAGCACTAACATTTAAAATATGGCCCACGCCACGCCGCAGGTACTGCAAGCTTACACATTCCCACACCAGATAACAACATGCGTCGTGTTTTTTGTGACGCAACAGTCGCAGGAAAAACAAGTTTATTAAAAATCTTCCTTTACAGGGCATTAACCTACTAAATGGCTTTAAGCGCGCTGGCCGTTTTGAAAAAGGCTTTGGTGCGCAGCTTCCCGAAGCCTATAAGAAATTCTGGCGTGAATGGAAACTAACCACACCAGCTGCAGTACATTACATACCCAAAGAAGGTGAATGGGTACGCGACGAGGTTACAAATGAAATCAAGCCTATACAAAATATACCACTGCCGCTAATTGACACTCCCGAGTCCCATCGGGGTATTTGGGGTGGTGAGGCCGTCATTAAAGGCTTCCAGAAACGTCATCAAACGAAGCGTCGTGTGCCACACTTTTGGGTGCCTGCCCTACGCCGTTCTGTGGTGCACAGTCAGGTTTTGAATGAGTATATTTCGGTGGTGGTTACGGAACGTACTTTGGATCAAATACACGAGTGTCACGGCTTCGATCATTATCTGCTTAAGAATTTGGCTTGCGATTTACGTTCTACATTGGCACTGCGGCTAAAACGCGAGGTACTTCAGGCACTGCAAAAGGGTTGCCCGAATTTAGCCACAGATCCGCAATACCAGCGCGATGTGCTAAAGGAGTACAGCAGATACTTGGAATCAGTATGTATTTCGAAGGTATATTTTTATCTTGCCTAAGTTCTATTTTTAAATAGTATACAACGGAAGAAATTGATTGGTACGGCTACAGTTATCCGGAGGCCATACGCAAGATTAAAATACAACTGAGGGAGGCAGAAAAAGTAATTCCACATAAAGTGGAATACCGCAGCAAGTTAATCGAGCAGCTCAGGCAAGCGGGTATAGCTGAGGCAGGTGGCTCTAATATCAGTGTTCCTAAAGATCTTACACCTGGCGCTGAACATAAAGACGCGGATATTGAAGCGCTAACGAAGCTGTAAGTAGAATATGAATCTTTGGATTTGTGAGACATGGTTCTATCTATATACACTTTGCCGAGCACTGGTTTGCACCAGCAGAAATCGTTGAGCTTCTATTGCCAATTATTAGTCTACATAATGGCAGTGAAGCACTTTTTACAATTTAGAATGTGTGTCCGTTTAAATCGAATCTGTGTTAGCTCTGTCCAAATAATTTATATGCGAGTTTATTGTGATTTAAAAGTGTGTTGGTCACTATATTCTAATCCTTTAAAGAAGAACCGAATGCATTTTAAAATAATAATGATTGAACCAACAACTAAATATTGTTTCTTAACCGTCTCACTACTGAATATTGTTTTCTAACTTAATTTTACTTAAATATATTTTTTTAGTGAATCCTCGCCATCATCGTCCAACTGGCTGTCCAAAATCAATCCGTTTGGCAAAAAGGAAACCTAAATGGGAAAAGCTGCACAAAGACCAACTTTAATGTAAATCCCATTTGTTTTTTTTTGTTTTAAGCGAGTCAACTTTAAAAAAAGAATAAACCTCGACGTGGACTAAGTCTCCAGTTTGTCAAATTAATGCCGACTCACCACTTCTTTAAAATTATTTATTGCATTTAGTTGTTATACCAAGTAAAAAACTATAAAACACTTTTTAAAAAAAACATATTTATACAACAAAGAAAGACATGCACAAGTGTAGCAAAAGGAATGATTGCAAAATTACCATCAAGAAACACAGATAAACAATAGTTTAGTAAATTAATCACTTTAAACTTAAACTTGTAAATGTAGCTCTGTTTGAGCTTTGTGCCAAGTGCGGTCGTAAGACTTTATCAACTAAGCAATTGGATTCTTTTTCATGAGCGCAATGTCTGCTATCATCATGTCTTTAACCAGATCCAAAAAGCTCACCTTTGGCGTCCAGTTTAATTCCCGCTTGGCTTTGGAAGCATCACCTTGCAGCAGATCTACTTCAGTTGGTCTAAAATACTTTGGATTAATGCGCACACGCACAATATTCGTGTCGCTTTCAATGCCTACTTCATCCACACCACTGCCTTGCCAAGTTATTGCACGTCCTATATGCTTAAAGGCAGCCTCCACAAATTCCCTTACACTGTGAGTTTCACCAGTAGCTATAACATAGTCGGCTGGACTGTCGCGCTGCAACATCATCCACATCGCCTCCACATAGTCACTGGCGTGGCCCCAATCACGTTTAGAGTCCAAATTGCCCAATTCAAAGTACTCCATTTGATTGAGCAATATTTTTGCTACGGAACGTGTTATCTTACGTGTAACAAAATTCTCGCCGCGACGTGGACTCTCGTGATTAAAAAGTATGCCATTGCAGGCAAACATATTGTAAGCCTCACGATAGTTTATCACAATCCAGAAGCCGTACATTTTGGCGCAAGCTGTGAAATAGAAAACGTATATTAGTACTTTTTTAAATAATCAAACGTTTTGCTGCTATACAGACCATAGGGCGAACGCGGATAAAAAGGCGTTTGCTCATTTTGCGGCGTCTCCACTACTTTGCCATACAACTCGGATGTCGAAGCCTGATAAAATTTCACCGACTTTTCCATGCCACAAGTTCTTATCGCATCCAAAATACGCAGTGTGCCTACAGCATCGACCTCAGCTGTATATTCACTTAAATCGAAAGAAACCTTTACATGGGATTGCGCAGCCAAGTTGTAAATTTCTGTAGGCTTCACCATATTGATAATCTTAACCAGACTGCTGCTATCGGTCATGTCACCATAGTGCAGTTTCATACGCCCGCCTTTGTGCGCCTTAGGATCTGCATAAAGATGCTCAATGCGTGTGGTATTAAAAGTGCTAGCGCGTCGTATAATGCCATGCACTTCATAATCCTTTTTCAACAAGAACTCTGCCAGATAAGAACCATCCTAAACAAAACATAAAAAACACGTAAGCGTTTATATGGTTTTGGATAAGCGCACATATGAATGCAAGCGATCGATTGCTGATAAGCCTCACGGCCGCTTAATGATAAAGTAACGATTACTGTGACTCATGGCAATAGATTTATACGAATTGCGCCCTTTTTTGAGTGTTAATTACAAACCTGGCCTGTTATGCCGGTTATCAGTGCTACTTTGCTGCGTTTGTCGGGTGCATCACCGCCACCCATAATGCCATTGGATTCCTTGCGTGCTTGTTTGCTGCTGGTGGCACCCTCGCCGTTGGACATGTTAATAATAATAACAGCGATTTAAAGTTATGGAAGCAATTTTTATTCTATTTACTGGCGTCAAGTGCCCGTACAGCAGTTGGTCACATAAACAATTTTTTATCTACTGCGCGTAGTGCTGCCCAACTGAAAAAAAACGACATAAATTGCACTAGTCTGGCAGCTCCAAACCGGCATTTCTAAGTATCAGGGCTGCATTGAAATTATTTTACTTTCAATCATTATTTGTATTTCTGGCTACAAACTTGACGCTCTGCTCCAGTGGAATTTGTATATTGTAAAATATTTCTAGAAATATAGAAAAAGGTACATTTTGAAAGCAAAAACTTTTTGCGTTGCATACCAAATTCGGCATTGGGTCTAAACTATTCTTTTGATCGCTTAACCACAACATATGCGGGTGCTTTCCGCAAACATTACGTGGGCTAGCTTTCAATTTCTATAGAAACTATCAGTGAATAGACAGACCAGCAGTTTTTGATAAGACAACGCACGGTTTAAAGCTACTGGTATTGCTACTAACCACTCGTCTATTAAGTGCCACAGCAGCGATAAACAGTCAAAATTTGAAGCATGGCCGATTTAATCAAAAAAGGTGCGCTTTACCTAATGAGCCCCAAATGTTATGACAATTATTTTTTGGAACACAACTTTTTGCATGGTAAGTTATGAGTCAACTTAACGAAGAAAAATTATACTTAAATTTAACTTCTTTTAGTGCCTTGCTTTAAGGCTCTGCTTAGCAAGGGCCTTGGACTGGGCATTATTGCCGGCTCTTTGCTGGTTAAAGTGCCGCAGGTTCTTAAAATACTGAACAACAAGTCTGGTGAAGGCATCAACCTGGTTGGCGTTTTGTTGGATTTGCTGGCTATATCATTCCACATGTCCTACAGCTTTATGAACGGTTATCCATTTAGTGCTTGGGGTGATAACACATTCTTGGCTCTGCAAACCGCAGCTATTGCCGCTTTGGTGCTCTTCTACAGCGGTCGCAAGACACAGGCCGTACTATTTCTAGCCATGTATTCAAGTTTGTTATATGTTTTGAATTCAGGCTTGACACCAATGAAGGCTTTGGTGACTATACAGAGTCTCAACATTCCAATTTTGCTAGTTGGAAAATTATCCCAGGCCCTAACAAATTATCGCAATGGCTCGACTGGACAACTGTCGGCTGTCACTGTTATACTGCTATTCGTCGGCTCTTTGGCACGCATTTTCACCTCAATTCAGGAAACTGGTGATCAGATGATGATTATAACATTCTGTGCCTCTACATTTGCCAACGGAATTATACTAGCTCAACTGCTCTATTACTGGGAAAAGCCAAAGGATGCAGCAGGCAAAAATACCGATAAAGCCAAGAAGCCGAAGATTAAGAAGGATGATTAAAACATAGTTTTGCATCCAAGCTGGGGCTGTGTTTACACAAGCTTGGCAAATTACACAGAACATAACCATTGTAGCGCTATTTTAAACGTAAACACATTTAAAGCAACTTTATCTCGACAAATTGTAGAACAAATATTGAGTTTAAATAAATTTATGCTTAGTTTATTTCAATAGTTTTATTCAGCGTTGCAGGCAGCGCCTTGGAAGTGCTGTTGCAATAAATTCAGAGCACGATAACGATGGGATATCGTATTTTTCTCACACTTGGGTAATTCGGCATATGTCTTATCATAGCCGTTGGGCTGAAATATTGGATCCCAGCCAAAGTCACGAGGACCACGTGGTTCAACTATGATGCCCTCAGTTATGCCTTGAAAGATCAATGGTTCGGCTTGCTCATTCTCACAATAACCAAAAGTGCAAATTGCGCGCGCTGATTTGTCGTCCCAGCCGCTTAATAAACGATATAAACCTTCTGGCTTCAGTTTATCCAAAAACCATTTGATGTAGGGTCCTGGTAAGCCTTCCAGTGCATTGAAACAAAGGCAGGTATCTTCCACCAGCACAGGACCATTAACTTGCCTGGCAGCTTCTTTGCATTTCTTAATGGCAATTTCCTCAATTTCGCCTTGCAGTTCCGGTAAATCAATCTTTTTTGATACTACTTTACGTGGAAAATTGGGTCCCAAAATAGCCACCAGTTCCTCCAATTTCTTTGCATTGCCCGTAACAAAGGTAATTGGACGTGACATTTTGCTATTGTTAAGCAATTGTTGTTAATTATGTTTGTAATGCTGCAAGCCCAAGTAATCGCGCGTGGCGACGCGAACTTATATCTGATTGACAAATCAGCTGTTTTTTCAAGGGTGGCAGAGTTGCCACATTGTCCGTTCATTCAAATTAAATCTTCATGCTTTGTGTAATTAAATTTATTAAAATTTCAACTTAAGATTTAGTGTAGCATAATTACTTTATATTGTGGTAGATGAGGACAGACGAACAGACAAATTTATAAATAAATAGTATCGCAAATATTCAAATTTGATACACATACTCATAATACACATATTACTCGTCTAAAGTTAGATGTACATTGGCCGAAGGATGCAAACCCAACTCCTTGAGTGTTGCATTATTGTGTTCCGCTTCGAGTGATTTACGTGGAAAAGCGCATATAAGTTTGTAACCCTCCAGGGGTATATGCTTGTGCGTTTGGCGTATGTAGAGCCGCAAAGTTTCTAGTTTGGTATCTGAGGGCCAGCGTAACTGAACGACTTCATCGCTGCCCGCGTTATTTAGCAGGCGTAGCTTTAGAGCGGTCAGTTCTTGCTGACAGCTGCCCAATTGAGTTTCATATGAAACTCCATTATTCATATTGCCTTTGCTAAGTTCGTCTTCATCAAATTCTTCCAGACTCTCACAATCGCTGCCATTTGCATCAGCTAAACCTGCGTTGGTTGTGGTGCTTGCAACGGGCGCTTTGCCATTGCCATTTTCGTTCATGGAATTTTTTATGGCCAATTCTAGTTGTTCCTCCTCACTGAGTTCCAAGATTTTAGGGCGTTTTTTGGGTGTGCTACGTGAGCTGGCAGTGGAAGAGCATGAGGCCTCGGCATCGTTGGAATCATCGTCATCCAGATTTATTGCAGCGCGTTTTGAAGTGCTTGGCACATCTTCTAAAGCAAAATCTCTATGGTCGCGTAAAAATTGCTTTAAATCAGGCAAAACATTTTCCTGATTTGGCTCTGCACTGCGCCAGACTTCCTCGCCTGTGCGTGGATCTATAATGCAGAGATACGGTAACTTGACGCAGTGGTAGAAGGCTACAAAGCGGCGACCTTCTGAGGTGTCGTCCTCCACTTGCCAGAGCGTAAACTGGCGACGTACCAGCTTTTTTAGATCCTTATTAGACCAAACATCACGATTCATGGTCTGCGATGAAAAGTTATCGCTTTGCACATTTACTAACAGCCATTTGAGTCTTTTTGTGGCAAATTCACGTGCTGCGGCGAGTGTGCCCGAGTAGAGTATATCTGTTGGTGGTCGAAATAGATCTCCCAGACGAGATGACGTAGCTGTTGCATTTGTTCTGCTCTGCAGACCTATAGCTTGGCCTGTAACCAGCATTTGAGCCGAACGCTCACGTCTACGTCTATGTACGGCAGGATCTGCATAGAGTCCACTAGCCTGCAATTGTTCCTCCATTAGTGCAGCCTCACGCGCAAAATCACGCAAGGGACAAACTTTAACGCGTTGCGAAACGCGCGATAAGCGTGAACCACTTGTGGGTGGTTGATCAGACGCAAAAAAATTGTCATCCTCGGGCAGCACAAGTTGCTCACGCACCGGCGCTATGGGCGCACGCACATCATCATCATCATCTATAGCAACGGTGGGCAATGTGGCCTCTGTGCTGGATGTTGAGGCAACAGCACCACCACCAACGCCGCCTTGTTCAAAAAATAAGGCAACTGCAGCCTGAACATCATTGCCACAAGCGCCAAGATAATGATTTGCCTCAGCAGGGCTGCAAGCAGTCACTTCCACGACGCGCTCAACCAAGTCGCTTACTTCGACAGCTTCAGCACTGCTTGTAGACATAGCCTTGCTTATTGGCAAAGCAAAAATGATATGATATCTGTATGCACTATTACGCGTTTTAAAAGCAATGCGCAGTTTCACATCAAGTTTTTAATACAAAAATCACACATGAAAACGAAAATGGCTAGCTTGGTTTGACATTCACAACGACAGACATACACACAGTCACACAAAAGCGTTGACAACTGACAGCTGTGTTGCTCGTGCGTGCTGCAGCCCTGGCTGCAGTCAGCTTATACAGTATCGATGCGTCGAAAAGTACGGAACGCAGATAAGCTGCTGCTCGAATTATAAAAAAAAAATTATTTACTAAATTATGACTAATACGCGCGTTACCTAAACCAGTGCAACACAAAAAAGTTTGCTGTGAATATGTTGTGTTTAAGTGTGCATTGGAAATACTTATCGCTTTCCAAACAATTACCAGTATTCCTATAAGAATTTGCTACCGTATGCAAAAATTCGCATACAAAGCAGCGCCAGTGCAGTGTATACTTTTTTTTTGCCACACAAAGTGCTTATGTATTGCTTATAATAAGAAAAGTGCAAATATTTTGGAGCACATACAAACATACATAATTGTGTGTGCAACAGCGTCAACAAAGTCAACCGTTGCCAGGTTTATTGTTATTGGCAACAAGCGCACTCTGCTGACGTCTTTCAAAAATGGTCTCGCTAATAAAAAACCAACTGCTCAAACATTTGTCCATGTAAGTGCCAAGTAACCAGCGCTAGCACTATAGCTGACGCTGGCTATAACTGAGTTAGTTTTTAATGTAATTACAAAACTATGTTAATTATGAGTAAAGGTTATGCAGGCGCCAAATTGATTTTTCCAAGCGTTTGTTGTATATATCTCACTCGTGTTGTGTTTGTTGTTGCTGCTGCTGCTGCTACTATGGCCGCTTGCCCATTTCAATGTCGACTGCTTTGTCTGTGTACATATACTATGTATATGCATAATGTACGCAGCATTCATCCATCCCTCTTGAGCCCCATAAGTTATCATCACCTGTCGACACAAATTGCTTGAAGAGCGCAACAGCCTCCCACAGATCTTAAAGTTACTTTTTTTTCGCGGCATTTCTTGTGCGCTTCACTTTTATGTCTTCTTTATCGTTAGTCTGAGGAACCGCCAGGCAAACAACGCTAATTTGTAACTGCTTTGCCCATATCGTCTCACTCCGGCAGCACCCACCCAAGCGACACACACACAGCCTAGCTTAGTGCACGGGCTAAAGGTAACCTTATTTGTGTTTGTGTAACAAGTGGATTCCTTGCTTCTTCCTACGCATACGAGTCCAACAACCACCCAGCCAGTCAGCCAGGCAAGCGACCTTTATCTGTCAGCTGTGCTTTGTATACACTGCACCAAGTGTTGCTTTGTTTTAGCAAACAGCATAAACATAGATAAGGTATAGCAGTGCTCTTCAATCGTTGGAAAATTCATAGCGCTTGCTGATATGAGTTGCATATTAATGCAACAAATACTGCACATATTTTGTTTCTGAATGTCATACACACATACTTAATATTTATTTTTTATATAAATAAATATTTATTTATATATTGTTAATCCCGCCCCTTATTGAAGCTCCAGTAATATTGTTAAACTTGGCCGATTGCTTTCTGGGAAATTTAAACAGCCAGAAAACTCTGCCGTACTCTTATCAACAAATCTTTCGATTAGCGCTTGGCAGGCGACCTGATTGTAAAATGTAATTTTAAAATTACTAAAAATACTATACTATAATTAAATGAATTCAAATTATATTGCATATATTTTTTAATGATGTAAAACTGTGATTCGCAAAAATACAAAACAAAATTCGTTTTAACGCCGTCTAGTGTTTAATATATCTTCAGGGTATAACTTTCTTCAAGGCCCTCTGAAACTCTAGAAGTTAAAGTTATAAATTAATCTGAACTAATGTTCATTTTTGTGATCGTTTTTTGCCAAAAACTTCTAAGCTAGTATGTCCACAGCAGAAATGCTTACTGACTTGATGACAAAATCTGAATTCAAAGCAATAATTGAACCAATAGAAGAAAATTTTCTTTTAAAACTTTAAATGGTTATAAATTCTAGACGGAGGGACTCGGAGCAAAAATAAGCTTTAGTGAATGAATATTACAGATTTCAGCGAGCAGATAGGCTACTCGGTACAAGCAACCATGTATATTTTATGACTTTTATACCATGAATAATTGATACTCGTTAGTCACGAGAAAATCTAAATTGGAGCTAATCGACGAAGTATTGGTAACCATGTGAAACTCTAATTTACAATCAAATATTGGGTTTTCATCGATAATGCTTAGAAAAATTCACAAATTACTTCAAAAATCTAACATTGAATCTTAAGATGTTTCAAAATCAACATAAAAAAAGTTATAAAAACTTAAGTTTGCTGCATTAGTTTTTTCCCACACAATTTCAAGAGTGCAAAAATAACTGTCGCAGCGATAATAAGATAGCGAAGATAATACATGAGAAGAGAAGTTATCACTTATCAGCATTCACTCTTGCATGCTTATGTTAATCGCTTCGAAAGCGCTGCCCCGATCGCCGCTCACTGTAATTTAAGTTAGAATTTAGAATAGAATTAGAATAGAATTCCCACTGCAATTCCGATGCGTTCAGTCGAGTCAACGCTTACTAGTTCTCACTTCGTACCCAGTGTGGCTCAACTTAACCCCCGCCCAGCGCATATAGGCCTATCAAACAAACTTAGTTTAAGTCGCAAAAATGTCTAAATAAAGATTGTAAATTAGTTTTAAATAAATCCGTATTTTAATTTATGGCCAATAAAAAAACTTGTTCTAATAGTAACAGATTAACTTCCCCAACATAAAGGTAAAAATAGATGCAATTTTATTGCCAAAATGAATTCTTAAAATTAGCAAATAAGTACAGAGAAATAAAGTCCGATTTGTTAAATAATATACATATTGTTAGCGTATGCCGCAGTCGCATATTGACCCAAATGTATCTTTCTATTTTTTTTGTTTCAACTGTCTGTCTTCTTTTTACTTTGTAGTGAGTTCGTTTTAAAATTTAATTTGCTTGCCCGCGGGTTCTACAATGCGGAAGGAAATTTATTGCCGCTTGATGAAAATGCGTAATAATAATAACTATGTCTTTATATTTGCATCAATGAACATTTGTATATAAGACCTGTGCCAGTTGTTTAAATAAAAGCAGTACACACAGCAGGGGCGTAGTTCCAGGCTGTGTGAACAAAATCCCTGATGTGAAATTTGAAAAAGTTTACAGATTTACTTTATTCAAAAGACTTTAACATTAAATGAAACATTTTTCTGTATTAAAGCTGTCAACATGAGTCCCATATTGATATTTAACATTTTTAGTAGCTGTGCTCAAGGGGAGCAAGGGTTGTCATAAATTAAGCAGCTAAAATCTGTTTTGTAAAGTAATTAAAAAACCTTTTAAACAAAAAGCAATGAAAAGACATAAAGACTCGAGATTTGGACGAGGGTTTCCCCTTTTTTTAATATAAAATGTTTATTTAATATAACGATTTAAAATTCAACAAACATAGGCAACTCTGCACAAGCAACTTACGTAAATCCAGTAAAGGCGCATGCAGGTCCCATTTTGGCCCAAATTTATCAGGCCGTTTTTGATTAAAGACTATTCAAGCTTTTTGATAACACTAGAAAACGTTTTAGTCATTAACAAAAATTGTATTTCTAGAGTACTTTGCTATTTATAGGCGACATAATAAAAACATTATCAGACATATAACACTAGTGCTGGGTTTGGTTGGTGGCTCGTCAAATCACAGCTGTGATATATTGAAACTGAAAATAATTAGCTAGACGTTCTATAACAAGTTTGTAGCTTTAAAAGCGACTTGTATTTTCTAACTGATTTTGATTTTCCCCCCAAATACATTGAGTGTAGAAAATTAAAAGAATGAGCTATACTATCTATAACTAATATAACATTTGACAGCATTTTAAAGAAGTTATTTTAACTGATTTTATTTATCAAGTTATTGAGCTTTATTTCAAAAGTACTTCCAGTCAATTTGTAATTCGGCAGACAAAGATAGTTTGTATTTAATTTTTGTACTGTAAAATATACGTCAATACTCGCTCAGCCATTCAAAACCCAAACAATAACAGTGCAGTTAACAATCTTGGCGAGAATTTTGAGAATCTTCGGCTTACGTCTATAAAATACGTCGTGTTCGTCACCAAAATTTAAGAGACAAACCGTTTGGAATATGGTAACCATCCTGCGAACAACAGCATGCAACAAGATTGGAACAATTTCTAAGAAAAAAGCTGTCAATGAAAACTCATCAACTAACATCAAACTCAATTGCAAGTTGACACTTGAACTAATATATGCTTTTCTCATAAACAAAAGAGTTGTTTGTTACTACTGCGTATCATTATGAGGCTATTGATAGCCTAGCAGCCCCGGAGCATGCATCAACTTATATACAAAGTTGGCCAAAGACTAACTACTACTAGCTTAGATGATGAAAGGGGAAACTATTACAAAATGTAAACTTATAGATCTAATGAAGTATTATTGAACCATAAGAATTTTATTGATATGGAATTGATCAATGATGTTCACATGGGCTGTTCAAGATGACTTGGAATTAAAGAAATAATAGATTATTGCACGGCCTACCGTGCGGTAGACATAGAAAATTATAAACGCTAGAAAATGTGCGTGAAAAGCATAATTAGATATAGAAAAATGTAGGGCTTATGGATCAAAATTTCGCGTGACTGTTGAAGGTACAATAAAAGTCAATTTTTTAAGATAAGAATAATCAATAAAGCTGAGTTTACCGCTTGGCATGTTTTAGAATTATTAAACGTAGCAGGCTTTAGAAAGCAAAGTCTATCAGAGTAAGAAGGCAGTGGAATAGCTGGGTGCCATATCAAATGCTTAAAAGTAAAAAGATTAAAGTTTTATATAAAAACTATTGTATACTAAGGAATACATATGTATAAGAACTTTAATCTTTTTTAACAAGTCGCAGTTTTCTTTAGTAATGGAAAGCCATAACTGACGGAATATAAATAAAGTTTCGTGTTTTCAATATATTTTACTTAATTGGACCTTTTTGGTTGTTCTTTCTTTGCTTATTTATTTACAAATACTTCAGGTCATCCAATAAATACAATTGCTTAATATTTTGCCAATACATTTCGAACCCAAAGTGTCCTTAGGGAAATACACACTCAGCGTTTTTTTTTTATGTTTATGTTGGTTTAATATTTATAACCACTTGAATTTTACAAAGAGGGGAGACACTACATATATAGGCTGTACGAGGACGACAACTTGATATATAAAGAAAATATATTTAAGCACAAAAGTTCCTTGTACACCTTTGTCAGTTGATTTGTTTGCATTGTCTCCTTTGTATATGTCTTGTAGAAAGTTTTCTTTTTGCGCTTAATTTAGCTACAAATAAAGCAACTTTTCCAAGGCTGAAAATGCAAATGCAAAGCAAACTTGTGTCCTTAGCCACTAAGACAAATGTCCTCAGCGCTACGTACCAGCTGTTAGAGTAAAGTTAGTGAAAGGCCTTAAACTTTGTATTCAAGTAAATTACTTTATTCAAGGCAAAGCTAAGAATACTTGGCTTTCATTTCAAAGTAGTTTGCTTTAAAGTTGCTTGTTTTGTCTCAAGCCAATCAATAAACTGATTTAAATTATGCACCACCATTAGAGAATCCATTTGACATCGTCTAAAATAGGTCAATTGATGGCAAATGATGTGCCAGCGCCTGACTGTGGCGCCACTTGTTGAGGGTAATAAGCATTGACATGCAGAGCATTGAAGCTGAAGTAATTGATGAAACATGCAAAGAGAAAAAGTGCAGAACCAAGGGAATAAAATTGAAGCTTGCAGATAGGGTGTTGGTGTAAAACTTAATGATTTTTTACAGCGTTACTTAACTTTAATGAACACATAAACTAAGAAAATACTTATTAACTCTTAATTATCTTTGTAGCTACACCAAGAATCTATCTTCGGATAAAATAAATTTGAGCACTTTTCGCGGTGAAGGTGAACTGTCTAATCTTGAGCTAGATGAGCGTGTGCTTACGGAATTGTTGGAGTTGCCCAGCTGGCTGAGGCTAACTTCTGCCTGGTGTAATCATGTGTCCTTTCGCATTAGCTGGACGAAGCTGAAAAGCGTGCCTATAACGCTGGTAGGTTCCACAATAAAAAGTCCTTAAACTCATTATACTATTAACTAGTATGCTTATTGCAGACTCTCGATGAGGTGCGCATAACAGTTGAGACCTGTAATCCCACATCGCGCAGCAATCCGCAAGATGCTGGTGGCGGCGGGCCTGCCACTGCTGCTTTGCCACAAGTGCCTCAGGGTAAATACAGCTACATACATAAGGTAGTTGATGGCATAACGATCGTAGTGAATACGGTCAATGTCAAGTTTTTGAGTGCTGCCTTTACCGCTTCGGTGCAAATGTCACGCATACGTGTGGAATCCAAAACACCCAAATGGGCAAATGCGGATTTACGCATGACACGTTTGAAAGATGCACAAAAAGGCATTTTACTCATTTTCAAAGAGCTCTCCTGGCAAACGGTGCGCATTGAGGCCAGCTCTACGCAGGATAAGTCATTAACACCTTTACGTCTGCTAACCAATCAAGCACGCTGCCGCATAACCATACGCAAGCGTTTATCGGATTGCACGCTGTTGGCCTCACGTCTCGTACTTATACTCGATGATCTGCTTTGGGTGCTGACTGATTCACAGCTAAAGGCGGCGCTGCATTTTGTAGATTCACTGTCGGGTTTGATTAAGGCTGCAACACATGCCACACAAAAGACCAAAGCGGCTAGAAAAATTGAGGTACATTTATTGCTCCATAAGTGTATAATTTAATGTTTAATTTTGTGTGCTTTTTTTTAAGTCCCTGCCGGAATACCAAGCACAGCTGGCGCAGCAGCAGAATCGCATGTCCGAATCGGCGCACACAACAACTGCACAGCGCATGTTTAACGCCTTTGATGTACGGGAAACATCCTATCACTTTTTCAGTCAACGCATTGATTTGCATTTGTGTGATGATGAGGGTGATGGACGCTCTAGTTATCCTGAGCTGAATAAAGGCGGCGCCTTGCAGGTCTCGGTTACAGCATTTCAAGTGGACTACTATCCTTACCATCTAGCCAAATCGGATCGCTCGCATTGGGCCAAATACAAGGAAGCTTCAGTAGCGCCAGCGTTATGGCTTAAAGAATCGCTTAATGCATTTCGAGAAGCTGTACTCAATCTAAGTCAACCCAATAGACCAGCTACACACGCGCCACTGGAGCGCAGCACACCCGCCTCACCTATTATGCTTAATGCTAGCATGTTAAGCTCACAGCATCCTAATGCCAAGTCTTTTGCCGAGGGCTATAATTCTAATGGCAGCAATACGCCCACGGCTGGAATGGGCGGTGGTTCAGGTTCAGGATCTGGTTCGGCTAGCAGTCAGGTGACACAAGCCGTACAACAACGCAGCACCTTGGAAAATCTGGCCAAACTTATGAGCGCTTGTGTCATACTGAGAATAGAAGATTTTACTTTATACCGTGTGACGACATCGGGTAAAAAAGCTATGCCCAAGGAATTTGTATCAGGTATGATGCCGCGCAGCCCTAACACATTAACATGTACCCACCCACAAACACAAGCACACACATGTACATATATATACATACATGCCACGTCCATATACATGTACTAAATAGCATTTTATTAATGGGAATTACGCGTATATGTCTCTTTTTGCTTTTTGTATTCTAACCATTCCATATATACTCATTGCCATTTGTATAACGCTTTTGTCGTTGTTGCCGTTGTTAACAAGTAGCTCAGCATAAGAGGAAAAGCAAATATACAGGTGAATATCGCGAAACAGCATTTATTTTCGTGTTTCATTTGTAGCACTAACCCTTTGAATATTTAAAACAATATAACATTACTTTATTTACCTTTTTAGGTGATAAGGATCGCTATTCGTTTCCAGCGGAGATGCCAATTGTACATGCCGAGTTTACATATTTCTATTATCCCGGTGATTTTGTTTTTCCACGTAAGTGCGCTTCGTCTCATAGCAGTTGTTTAATCTAAATAAATTTCATATTTACAGTGCCTCCTTCAAAAATCTTTGTGCATGTAAATCCACTGCAAGTTCACTTCGATCTCAGCTCCATACTTTGGTTAAATTCTTTCGGCCTCAGTCTACACGAGAGTTTGCTGCGTACCAGCGTTGGTTCGCAGAACACGCTGCAACAAAGCGCGCGTGGCTCTATAGCTTCTAATGGCTCCAATGGCACACAAATGCCCTCAGCTGCAGCACTCAATATGGAGCAGGAACCAAATCTTATGTACATGGATGTCAA
This sequence comes from Chymomyza procnemis, assembly GCA_035046065.1. Taxonomy (NCBI): domain Eukaryota; kingdom Metazoa; phylum Arthropoda; class Insecta; order Diptera; family Drosophilidae; genus Chymomyza; species Chymomyza procnemis. The sequence goes on from JAWNOJ010000024.1 coordinate 13,851,128, forward strand.
GGTGGAGGCCATAATGCCGCGAGTTATAATCGAGGCTGCCATAGATGCACCAAATCAAAAGGATCGTCCAAAAACTATGCAAATACAAATCTCACGTTTTGCTTTAACAAACATACGTGAAATGGGCTCCTCGAGAGCTGATCTCGCACAGGCCTTGCATTCGCTGCAGGAGGGCTCTTTAGTATTTGGCGGCGGCTTTCCGTCTGTTGAGGAAGATATGTGCATTGTTACCGATCGTATACTCTCACATGTAGCTGCCTCCGATGTGCAAGTAATGTCACCTTTATCGCCTAATCAGGCGCTGCCACGCTCCGCCTCTACGCAGTACCTATCCCGCTACGCCATGTGGTCGGAGCCACGCGATGTGTGGTGCATAAAACTTGATCCTATATGGGTGGACTTTTTGGGTGCGCGCTCGCTGGGTCCCAACAAGTCCATACCATTTGTGGATGCAGTGCCAATCACTCTGTGGCTGCACTCGGGCACGCATGAGGCGCAGCTGGAGCTGGGTAATACTGTTGCGGACACGCACATGGCAAGCATGGGCTTGGCACCGTTACCTACATTACCACCGCTGCCACGTAATCCTTTTCTCAGCGAAGAGGATGTACGTGAGGGTGTAACAACTGCTGAGACAGCTGAAAATGTAGCACCCGCGGAACGCACCGCTGATATACATGCCATAGCGCATATATCCAATTTGGTCAGTCTACAAATCGATCACTATCAACTGTTGTTCCTTCTACGTCTCGCCGAGGAATTTAACGAATTGTCCACCTTTTTAAATCTGGATGCGGAGCGCATCTTGCAAAAGGTGTGTAAGCGTTGTTTTTAATGAACTTTTTATTTCAAATAATGTGATTTTTTGTGTGCTCTACAGCAAAATCAAAACAAGTCCATTGTATTCGGTTGTGTTGTGCCGCAAATCGAGATAACGCTCGTGATGCCGTCCCCAACACCTGGTAAGGAATCAAGTGGTGGTGATGCTGAAAGTGTCTTACCCGATTCAGCTAGTTTGGGTGATGATTTACACATGAATAGTAAGAATTTTTTTTCTTTTGTTGTCTTTCCTTTAACAAATAAAACTTTTAGTTTTATATCAAACTAACGCAACTAACTAATCAAGCTAACTAACACACGCGTATAAATTAAGCTTAAAGTTGGAACGTTTGCTTAAAGTCTGGATTATGCTTTGTAAAACTTGACAAGTCTTAAAGTCCTCTAAAGCTTCAGCAATGTTGCTAGCTCTAGTTGAAAGCTTTGTCAGCATTTTTCTTATATCCTTGCTGAAACCACATATTTATTCGTTAAAAGGACATTGAGCAAACGATACCAAATACAGCTTTTTGCTTAACTTGCATTTGATTTTATAAATAAACAAAACACAAACAGATAACAAACACACTGCAGTAATTGCGACACGTATGTAGAGATCACCACATAGTTTTATTCACTTTAAATAAATCACACAAAAGCTCTAAACGTTGTAGCGGGCTTAGGATTTTATATTTTAACTTTGGTGCTCTTATTGTGCTTTATGTTTGACAAATTTTTTACTTTTTATATTTGCCATAAATTTCTTACTTTTTTTTAGCTTTAGTTTTTCTAGGGGGCCCTTTTAGCTAGGCACTTAAGTAATATAAAAATCCTTATTGTACATAATCTCGCATGTTTTTCTTTGTCTGGCTAAACTAATCAAAATTTCAAAATGTCTCTAATATTGTCCGCTAAACGTTTTGCAGTATTTGTTTATTATTTTGCTAATGATTTGATTTTTTATAAATAATGTCTAGGTGGTAATATTACTTGGCCGACACCACCGCCGTTGGATCAGCTTAAAAGCAATACTTTTGGCAGTGTTGAAACACCTTCACCTATAACAAATGATCCACCATTTGATAGCGGCATACATATTTCCAATCCCAATACACATGGGTATGTTTTAAAATCTTTAATCACTTGTTTTACGTTTAATTTATACTTTGTTTTTCTTAGCTATAACGTACAAATACAAAGCACACCAACAGTTGCTTCCTCTACGCCCAGTCAAGGCTCTAGGCCTGATACCGGCATTTATACGCAATCAAATTCTTCGACCTCCAAGAGTGGCAAGTCTACTGCGCGCTCTGCAGGCAATACAGGCGATATTGCGCCCAGTTTAACAAAGGAAATCAATTCAGGCCTAATGTCCATGAAAAAGGGCTTCTCCAGTTTTATGACTTCCATAGATTCGGCTATAAAATCGGGCACGCCAAACGATGATGCAAGCGATACTTTTTCCATACAAAGCGATATTAGCTCGGATTCGGAGAACTTTGCTATAGTAATGGGCGATGATAAGACCATGGACTGTATGGATGTTATGTTCCGCTTAAATCCATTTACAAATGACAGCAATCTGAAAGCTTCGCCTGTCGAGGTGGCCAGCGAGGTGTACGAAGAACCTACCAGCTATAAAACAAATCTATCTTCACCTTCGGAGCCTTCGGAGGGCAGCACCTGGCGTCGCCGTGATTTGGTCTCAATGGCAACATTTAGGTTGAATTTTTTGTAGCTATATCGATGTTTGGTTAAAAGCAGTTGTTGAAATCGTTTGAAATGCTTACTCAAAAGATTAACCAAGCATTGTAGCCACATATATATACTTACTATGTGTTGCTATATTATAATAAACTATTTTATAAACTGCAGATTGACTACGGTGGAACTTATACGTCAGCAGGAAGGCGGCAAGTCCTCATTGCGTTTGCAAGTAGCTGCAGTATCCTGCGATGAATGCGGCGCCATACCATGGGATGAGTTACAGGTATGCAACAATAACTTTAAATTTGGCTTTGTATTATTTTCATTTGTTTTATGTTCATTATATTTCGTTTTGTTTGTATATAAGAAAAAATATACTTAATTTTGTTCCCGTTTAATTTGAAATTTCATTTTGATTTACCTTAAAAACAAAAACCTTTCTTATATCAAAATTAAATGTTTTTGCTAAACTTTCATAACTTTTTGCATGTTTCGATAAATTATATCTGAACATTTTGTACACTTCAATGTTAAAATGAATTTATTTGCAATATATATATATAAGTTTAAACATAAACTATTTGTAAAATAACTTTTCATATAATCATTTTCTCATTATGTTTTCTCTCTTCTCTCTTAAAAACATATATATATATATTTTATATATACAAAATAAAATGATCTCAATGTGTGCTAAACTAAAATCAAATATTGTGCTCAACGTTTTCATAATATATATTTATATATAAAAACGAAACTACAACATAACACTGTAAATTTTTGTTTTACAAAAACAACTACAACAACAACGACACCAACAACTATTACAACAACAATAAAACGCGACTTAAATTTTATAAACATAAAAAAATTCCTGAACACAACAACTACAATCTAACTTCAACAACAATTAAGATCGCGCATCAAGCGAACAAGGTATAAATATCTACCAAATTTTTTTAAAAAATGATTTAAATGCTAAAATATTTTCAGTTGCAAAGCCTAACAATTTAATATTTGTTTATAAGAAAAAATTAAATTTTTTGCTGCTTTGTATATACTAAAACTATTAAGAGTTTGTTTATCGTTTTGCAAATTTATGGAATTTTTTATTTCTACGGATGCCCTATATTTATGTAGTATTTAATCTCTTGTTAAAACTAAAAATGTTTTTTGAAAATTAGTTTGTAATTAAGTAAATAACATTTTCTTGGTATGGTTTTTTGAATATTATGTTAACGAATATTAATGCTCTCTGTCTTTGCGTTGTTAAAAGTTAATTGTTTGGAGAATCTCTCTAAGCTTTAAATATTAATTTTTATTTTAAGTTTAACTCTAGCGGGGCTTGTATGTGAAGTTTTTGTTTACTAAAAAAAATTGCTGCATTTGTTGCGCTAAGCATGCTTTTGGCCTTGCTCCTGGCTTGGTACAAGTTCTTGGTATAATGTTATTAAAAAAATTATATATATTTTTTTATTTCGTGTAGTGTTTAGTTAAATCTAACTGCAGCCACATTTTTTGTGGCGTCAAATGTTTTTTTTTTTTTTTGTTAATATAATTTAATTAGGAAATCAAACTGCAAATAGGTTGGCAATGGTTTACTATTAAGCTGAATAAATTTCAATTAAGAATAAATAATAATAATAAAAGAAGAGAAAATAATACGGAAAAAAAATTTTTTAAATAACACAAATGTAGTCACGAAAGTGGGATATATTTATTTTTAGAGATATGACAATTTTTATAATATTTAAAAAAATTGCAGAAAACGGTCTAAAATTATTGTAAATTATTTTAGAGATATAGAAGTAAAATAAAAAGAATATTTAAAAAAATAGAAAATAATAAGAAAATAATATTTAAAAAATAGCAGAAAATACCGAAATTAAACTAAAAATGTTTCATCTAAATTATTTTCAGAATAATTATATTGTTACATTGTCTGAAAATGAACTTTTTATAAAAAGTATATATTTTCGAGTTTTCGATGGTTAGAAATGAAATGGGAAAACTTTTTGAATATAAATTTGTGAAATTGGGTGAAAGCTTTCGATGGTTTGGAAAGAAATACATTTTAAATAAATATCTAGATCTAGTTCAACTTATTTTTAAAATGCTTTCATTAAATAATTTTCAAAACTAAGAAATGCTAAAAATTGTTTATTGTTTATTTAACAGCTGCCACTTGTATATTATCTATTGTTTCCATTGCGGTTGGATTACCTATTTATTGCCTTAATTTAGTTTATGTTTTTTGCTTTGTTTGTTGATCTTTGCAAATTGGCTTGTTTATATAAGTTTTGCAAACAAATATAAAACTTCGCGAATACTAAACCAACTAGGCAAACAACAGCAACAACAACTTAACTTGAACTAGTACAGTACAACAGCAAAAAACAACTACAGTATTTAGTTGCTTACAGCAAATTGGCGCCTAAATTCAAACTAACTTAATATACAGCAGCTGCTTACTAAAACCAATAACTAAATCTTCACACATAAATCACATACTCTCTCTATTATACTATAACTATCTGCTACATTACATGATAATAAACATAAGGACTGCATGATAGAGTATGTGGCGCTTTTGCATGATGTTGTTTGCATGTTTGTTAAATGTGGTTTGGCTTGCTTTGCGTAATGATTCACTTTGACATAAAATGCATTGGCCGTATTTGAACAAATCCATATAAAACACTTTGCAGACGAAATTCGGAGCACGCTGCAAAGCTTGGAACTTGGCGCCATATAATCCTGAGGCGCCACCCTGCTTACGTTTGAGATTGGAGGAAACACTTGACATGCCCAAACAAATTGAAGGCGTCATAGATCGTCAACGTATACAAAGGTTGGTTATAATAAATAATATAAAATTTGCGTCTCTGTATTTAATACTTTAATAGACAGATGATAGGCGACTGATAGATAGATTATATTTCGATGGATGATAGATAGATGATAGGCGAGTGGTAGATAGATAGTATTTAGATAGTTGGTAGATAGATGATAGATAGTGGATAGATAGATGATAAATATGATAGATAGATGATAGATATGATAGATAGATGATAGATATGATAGATATGATAGATATGATAGATATGATAGATATGATAGATATGATAGATATGATAGATATGATAGATATGATAGATATGATAGATATGATAGATATGATGATATGATAGATATGATAGATATGATAGATATGATAGATATGATAGATAGATAGATGGATGATTGATGGATGATAGATAGATGATAGATAGATAATAGATAGATGATAGATAGATGACAGATAGATGATAAATAGATGATAGATATGATAGATAGATGATAGATATGATAGATAGATGATAGATGGATGATAGATAGATAATAGATAGATAATAGATAGATAATAGATAGATATGATTATAATAGATAGATGATAGATAGATGACAGATAGATGATAAATTGATGATAGGTAGATGGTAGATAGATGATCGATAGATGATAGATATGGTAGTTATATGATAGATAGATGATAGATAGATGGTAGATAGTGGATAGATAGAGGATAGATACAGTACAGATAGATAGATAGATGATAGATAGATGGTAGAGGGATGATAGATAGATAGATAGATGATAGATAGATGGTAGATGGATGATAGATAGATTATAGACATATGATAAATATATGATTATAGATAGATAATAGATAGATGGTAGAAAGATTTTAGATAGATGATAGATAGATAGATGATAGATGATTCATAAATTATACATAGATAATACATAGATGATACATAGATGATACATAGATGATACCTAGATAATACATAGATAATACGTAGATAATACGTAGATAATACATAGATGATACATAGATGATACATAGATGATACATAGATGATAGATAGATGATATATAGATGATAGATAGATGCTAGATAGATGATAGATAGATGATAGATAGATGATAGATAGATGATAGATAGATGATAGCTAGATGATAGCTAGATGATAGCTAGATGATAGATAGATGATAGATAGATGATAGATAGATGATAGATAGATGATAGATAGATGATAGATATAGTAGTTAGATGTTAAATAGATGATAGGCTTTCTTACTGTTAACATTTTTACCAAAAACAGAGTATGGCCCTTATCAAAATTGGTTGTCTATTTAATAAAATTTCCGATCTACTAAAAATGCCTTTATCACAAACTAGTTCGCTTTAAGAATATTGATAAAGTGATCATAAACAAAGCAATTAATTAAAATGAACAAAATTTAATTGATTTCTTAACTTTTTCGTAACTTAACTAAAATTTAGGTATTTCTCGTATTAGCTTAATATATAAGTCTAACCAGAGTTAGCTATCTACAATATATAAACTATTTTGTACAACTTTTGTAACATAAAATACCATTTTCTACCTATAGCTGGTTCAAGCATCATGCTGAAATACGCGTCAAGAACATAAATATGGATCTGTCTATGAGCACTGTTATTGGTCTAGCTGATTTAGCTGAGGATGAAGTCATCTCGCCACCCTTGCCTGTTACCGTAAGCAATACTTTGACAAAAAGCTAAAGAAATTCGTTATATAGTTATTTCAAATTTCAGATAAAACTTGAAAACGTATGCATAAACTTGCTGGAAGACCGACCGCCGGTTAATATTACCTCACCGGGTCCAGTGCCAATTAATCTGCGCATTGGTCGTATGTATATAGAACGCGACGAGACAGGACTGCTAAATATACAGCCCATAGGTAAGTTTTAATTGATTTCTTGTAAGATTTATGTGTATTAATAATATATATGCCTCACAGATACCAATTTAAGTGCCGAGCAGAAGTATAATGTGGGCTGTTCCTTGTTTAGCGCGCCACGCGGGCGTGATCGTGAGGTCTTGTCCCTGCAGCTGGTCATGCAGCAAATGAAACTGGACAATGAGCAATTGCGCAAACAGCTGGTGGACTCGAAGCTTAACATGGACAGTTATAGGTATGGGGATCTACATTCCCAACTAAAAATATTGCATTTTATTTAAGTATTTAACAAACTGTTAAGTAAGACTTTGTGAATGGAGACGTTCTTGGCGGACAGTTTTTTTGTATGTAGCTATAGGTGTTGAAATATGCAAGCTTTGAAGGCTTGAGATGTAGTTTTTATGCATTCTCAACTACATTTCAATTAAGCATAGGGATAATTATCATTTTGCCAATATTCTAGAAGTTAAAACAAAGTTAAAGCGATTCGATTAAATATTCTCTCTTCGTAAGACTGCCTTTTATGAAATTAAAACTGAAGATTCATAAAATATTAATTTTAAAAGCCTATAGCCTCATAAAGTTGGCACCGCGCTCAATGCCAAAGTCTTCCTAACTTTGCGTCTCTATGGAAAGAATTTGTAATTGAATTGACTTCATAAGTTCAAACTCTATTAATTTTACACCGAAGGTCTATAATATGTATTTTATGAACGTATAAAGTTGGCCCACAAGCATGGACGAAGTCTTCTTTACTTTGCGACTCGAATTTAAAGAATTTGATTTTTAATCGTTATTTCGAAAAATGTTATCAAGAATATTGAACTAAAACTAGCTTTACATTAAATATATTTTGACTTTTTATAATAAACTCTGTTTGAATTGTCGAATGAACTCCAAGACGACCGTAAGTGCATTTGCACAAAATAAAAGAACAAAAAGTTATTTATGTATTTTCAACTTTTGATTACAAAAATTACTGAATTGTCTAATGAAGCAATCCAAGACGACTTTAAGTACACACATTATTTGCTTTTAAAAGTATTATAAAAACAATCTATTAATTATACTTTAATTTTATAACAGACAAAAAACTAAACAGGAAACAGATGTATTGCGTTCATATTTGAAAGCCGCCCAGGATGACATAAGCATATTGCTGGAGGAGAAGAAAGCCTTGTTGGATACCATACGTTCCTTGCAGGTGCCTGAAATATGCTAGAATTAGTTGAAAATATATGCTAAGTTGTTATATACACACCTAATACCTACTTCTCACGCTGCTACAGGAAATCAAATTGTTTGTTTAAAGATTAGATCAAAAATAGTCTTCAATTTGAAGCAAACTGTCTTTATAAACATGAAATTTGTTTGATATTGCCAGTCTCTGACTGCGGTTTGATTTCCTTAAACTAAACACATCTCAATGTTGCTGTTGTCTGTATGTTTTACACAATTTTTTTTTACACTTAACTTTTCGTGCATTCCTTTTGTGTATGAAGTTGAGACACGTTAAACTTAAGCATACTACAAATACCATTAATAATAATGCAAGGACTAAAGGTCAGTTTTGCAGCACGCATGCAACTTGCTTTAAACACAACAAACACACAAGCCCAATTTAAACTAATTAAGTTGCTAAACTTTTGCTTTTTTTATTTATAAGCTACAAATACTAAAGTTCTTTTTGCAATCTCTTTTCACAGATGCAGCTGACCTCATCGAATATCAGCCGCAAAAATGAAGGTAACAATAGGTAGCATAACTGCATGGACTGCATACAATGTTGCGGCGAGAACAATAATGCCTAGGCACGTTGTATGCACAAAAGTCTAAAGTGAAAAATTTTAAATCAGCTGAAAATTTTGGAAATTAAATTTGCTGTCGCACAACTGTCGCATTCATTTCTCACTAAACACTGTGCTGAGTTCTGCAGAAGACTGAACCGTACTGAACACATTTTCACGTTGCCGTTCGTTATATAGTACATACTAGCTACATATAAACTTATTAACTTGTTTGTTAAAATTTACACTTTATATACATACGCCATTTGCTTTAAACATATGATTTTTAATGTTTAATTTGCAAGCTCTAAGATTTGCTATTGCTAATGTTCCAAAGAGCGGTTTAAAGTTTTTTAGGCTTATACTTTTTTATTGACAATTGTTTTTATTATTATTATTATATATATATAACAATTGTTTTTGTTAGACAAAAAAGCAAACTTTTTAGCTTAAACGTAAACTTAAACTTAAACTACTAGGCACGGCACTCTTTTGCTGTGTTAAGTCAAGCCAGTTATAACGTAAATCAACTATGTAACTTGATATTAAATTTACTCAGCGTTAGCGTTTTATAATAAATTGAAATGAAATATACTAGCTGTATGATATACTTCAATAGATATTAAAAATAAAACATATTGTTGTGATTCATGATCATATCAAAACTGAATTCTAATAAATAAAGCTTAATTAATGCATTGCGTCTTTAAAGCTGTTGTAAACTCTTTGTGCTAACGTTACAAAAATTGGCCAAAACAATTAGTATTTGCTATCTTATGTACAACATAACATTTAACATTAAAACTCCAACTTAAAGTTATTAAAAATTAAATTTGTATTAATGTTCATAGCATTCCAAAGCAAAAAATAAATAAAAATTTGAACAAAAGTTTACTAAACTATATGCTATGTATGTATGTATGCATGTAACAATAACTATACATATATTTACTTGCATACAAACGCAATGCTTATCACAATATTCTAATTAGTAATTAAAGAGAAAGCTATAAATAAATGTATTAAAAATGAAGGTACCATATTGAATAAATCAAAACTCAAGTGAGGCAACGCGTATACAAATTTTTTAAATTCAAAGTTTTCATATTTTAAATTAAATTCATATACAATATATAGTCATATATATAATTATTTATATATATATACAATTCAATATATATAGAAATGCAATATACATAATGCGTTTGCTGCTTACTAATTGTAAATTAAAATATATATGTATATGTATGTGTGTTTGTATTATAATTGAAAATCAAAACAGATAAATATTTATATAAAAAATATTAATTGTTATACATAAAAAATAATATAAAACAGTTTTCACTTCGTAGCTAGGTAAAACAAAAAAAATCAAATAAGAAATTAAAGAACTCATATATAAATTATATTATAACAATGCTGTTTACTTTTACAATTTAAGCAAAGTTAAACAAGAATTACCAAAAAATATATATACAAAATCAATTTTAAAAATGTGGTAGTTTTATTTTAGAAAATATTCGAGTTTTATAGGCTTATGCTTAACTTTGGGAATTGTTGGTATTAAGCCCAATTAGAGTGCGTCTTTAGAGGTAAATTTAGTTTAAACAAAAAAGATACAAAAAAAACACCAAAACAAGATAGAATTGTATAACTATTTGTACTTGCTTCTAATCAGTATCCTGTACTGTCTGTTTCTATCAGTAGCTAAACTTAAACATCTCATAGAAGCCACAACTGGGTAAATGATTCTTCTTGGTTGTTAATCTCCAAATAATATTCGGTTGTTTCGGCTGCACACCCATTACCTTTAATGTAAGTCAGTCTTGGCAAACGCTACATTATATTCCTCGCACATTTCTTTATAATCTTAACCTTGACTTTGTATAAATGAAGCCCAATTAGAGATTGTCTTTAAAGTGCAAATTAGTTTAAACCAAACAGGTCAAAAAAACACACAATTTAGAGTAGAATCATACATTTGCTGCTTTATGCTCTCAATCGGCGTCCTATACTGCCATGTTCCTAACAATAGCTCATCGCAAGTCTAGGTGGCTTATGGGAGCTTTTACGTCTTCTTGATTTAATCTCTAGTTCACAACTGACCCATTCGACTGTATGTTCTGGCTTGTAGCAGGGAAGAAAATATTATTTGAAAGATGTTATTTTCAGAGAACATACACATTTTTCTGTAAATAGGCAGCTTGGTGACACATGGAGTTTTTGTATGATAAAACTCTAATGCACGTGGGAATTTTGCCCAAGTAATGTTTCTATTTCGAAGTTTATTAAAATATTTCCTAAATATAATAAGAGAAACATAGAAATCGTGACAAGATGCCCTATTCTCATTCTTGATGTGCCCATTTAAATTAAAAACTGATAGCACATTCAGAAGCAAGGTTTTAATTTAGGAATCCAGTAAAGAACCATTTGTGACAAATATACGTTTAAGATATCTTAAAGTTTTATAGTTCCATAACCCTTAAGAGACATCTCAATGCGCTAATTAACTTTAAAGCATTTAAAAAACTCGAAGCCTTCACTACCGTAAAATTCTCAAAATTTGAGTGTTGGTTTGTTTTCTGTGATCAAGAATATTATATATTTTTGCGAAAATAGAATATATAGATTACAAAGCGGTGAACGTAAAAGACCAAAGATATTTAATAAATCTTAAAGTTAATCTGCCTTTCTGTAAGAAGTGCCCACAAAAATAAATACATAAGCCATCAATGTTCCTTTGCTGTATTGATAAAATAAATCATATAGTCAATGTATTTTGTTAAAAATTTTCAAGTAGTAAAGTCGTAGATCAAATTCCTGTACTATTTTGTAACTATGGTAAAAATGAGCGTCACCGTTGTGCATCCTTTAGCGCCGGACAAATAAATAAGGGGAATTTGTTTTTGAATTTTAAATAATTTAATTTTTTAGAACAAAATTAATACTAATACAGGCCATAGCCTGGATGTGCAGCGTCTCACATAAGGGGTTGACTGCAAACTTATAAAATATGGAAACAGTAAGTAAAATTAAAACTTATATTTAATTCCTGTGAGTCCTCTAAGTATTAAAGGCGTTGATAAAAATACATTTAAACTTAAACATTTATAAATAAATAGAATCTTCAAACAACGCTGAAAAAGCAGGGATTCATAGAGTGAATGTTTAGTCGCTCGATATGGAAAATAAGATAGAGAATGAAATGGATTGAAACAAGAAATCGTAAAGCTTATTATACTTAGAGCAGAAAGAACATGCAGAAAGAACCTATAATTAGAACTAAAAAATGGTAGAGTTATTTTGAATGGAATGACAAAAGTAACTTTGTGCGTTTGAATCAATGAGCCTGAATATAAGCTTATGCAAAAATGTCATTTGGGAATGCCCCAGGGGAAGTCTACTTTTAGGGGTGCCAGTTAGATGTTCGTATTCCAGTTTAGGTCTCAAAGAGCAAAAATTAAGAATTGCTTATGTACGGGCTCAATCATGTCATGATAAAGGCGGGATTGAATTCTCCAAACGCAGAAGAAATATTCCAAAATTGAAGTGACGAGAGAAACAATCGCTTTAATTGCAATAATTCATTCGAATTGAATTAGCCAAAATCCAAAGGAGTTTCAAACCACTTTTAAGCATAGTACATTGCGAGTAGTGGGAGTTCTAGAACCCGTTTACTTTCCTCGTTATTGGAAAAGGATATATACTTGAAATATATTGTATATATTTAGAATGAGTCCTGTTCAAGTTTGGGACAATTAATAGGAAGACGTAAAGTCAAGTTTTACTTTTACAGTAAAAAAAAAAACGAAAAAAACATATCAAACACCTGGTCGAGTGAAATTAACTTTTAGATGCTCTACCAAAGAATACCAGTAGTGTTTATTTGTCAAGCCAAACTTCAACAAAAATTGAATATGCCTCTACTGATCCACTACTGATCCACTACTGTATGCTCTACCTAAGTATTTACAAAATTCCCATTTAAACTTTATAAAAGATCTTATCAATATTTACTTGGAGGTACTTATATTTAACTCTTAATAAATTTGTATTTGTAAGCTCCTTAAAACACTATGTTGAGGTATAATTTGTACTGTAAGCTTACTTAGCAAAAAAATAATATTTTTCATCATTTTAAAGTATTCTGGATGGAAAATAATCTTTTAAAAAAATACTTTACAAAAGTGTTTCTTTGGCTTTAGATATCTAATATGTTTAGACTTTCAATTACCTACAAACACTTTGCCAACTATTATTCCGTCTATAGTATTTTGCAAACTTTTTTATTGTTCAAAAACAAAGCCTATTTATATATGCTCTTCACTCTGAAAGAATTGAAACTCATTAGAATTAAAATTTATCCAATTGTAATTATTGTCAAATTTACTTTCCAAAGCATATTATCGCTTTACATGCTTTGTACCTTATAACTTAGTAAAATTTAGTTACACAAAGATCGTATTGTGGTTAACAAACACACAAGCATTTTCCATAAATTGCATTAAAGTGCCCGACCCGGAACCCCCTCCAGATATATAACAACAACATGTACAACAACTATGAAAACTGATAGGGCAACAAAACGCCATAAACACAATGCAAATGTTGTAGGCTCTAAACCAAAATTGAATTTGCGGTTTTGTGGCACAGTTGGCTCTACAACTGCAGGTTGCATGCCACAAAAAAAAAAAAAAATACTAAATAAAAATGGCATATAGGCGGGGCAGAGTATTCAAAAACCCAATGGGACAATGGCAAATAAAGGTAAATGAAGCTAAAATGCGGTCAACAAATGTGGCGGACAGAAGACACATTACAACACGCTTCTAGATTGATAACCATCGGAACAGTTGTAGTTCCCAGCGAACGCGTCGTCAACCCATGCCCAAAACTATCATATGCCATTGGATATTGCGCGCACTCGTTAACATGATGCTGGTGTGTATGGAGTGATTCAGTGTGGCCAAGAGAATGGTGCACTGGAAAAAAAATCTTAAATACAGTAGAATTCGAAAAATATAATGGAAACATGAAGAACAGATTTCTGCTATAGAGTTAGAAATAAAGATCTGAATAGAGATTGTTTTGACACTAGCTTGAGACATATAAAATCGATGTTTTTTCAATTCCTATTAATAAACCTGATGATAATAGTTATAGTTATGCAAACCATACTTTCCTAACTTTGAGCACGTGCAGTTTGAATGGCACAAAAAGCTGCCTGGAAAATACTAAGAAATGACCAAATTTAAGCAGAAAAATATTTCATCGAAAAGCTTTCTCGATTAGTTTCAGTTTCAGTTTGAAGACGTTCTTCATAGCTGTTGTAGGTTTCTAGTGGAGCTCCGCTATTTTGCTGGAAGACTTATGTTAGTAACTAGTTTAAATTTGCTAGGGGAGTTAAATATCATATCTTCCTAACAACTGAGGAAGCGTGTCAGTGACCAGGCCAAATAAGAAAAAGTGGAACGTTGTCTTGTTCTGTAACTAAACTCTCCCAACCTCTGGTTACTAAAACATTTAACACGAACATATTTTCTTATGTCTTTTGACAAGACCAGTTTGGTGTTGGGAATTAAAGTTGGAATTGCACCATATGTACAATAGATAAGAAAATACGTTTCCTGAGAAAATTGTCAGGTAATTCTTGGGAAACGCAAAATCCTTTTGAACATCTATAATTCTTCTCTAGCAAATCTTTCTACATTTACCGATTGTTAAAAGGATTCTGTAAGAAGAAAGACTTAAAATAATTGAAGTTCCATTCCTCACGGTTTCAATGTCACACCCCACTTCATTTTTTTCTTACTTTTCGGTCTTCATTCTTTTTCTCCTAAAAAGTTTACTTAGATTCGTACTGAGTTGTGGGTAAACTCTTCCTTCGGCAGGCTAATCCAGGAGACTGGTCATCACCTTTTCTAAGAAGGTGAATTTTATGCTTGTGTATGTATTATTGCTAAATTTAATTTTACACTAGAGGTGGTCTCCAGACCTGGTAAACAATTGTAAGCACCGATCATTAAAAGATCATACTTACCTATTTTGTTGAATTGTACATAGGAAATACCTGTATCCTAAGGATTGTAAGACTTAAATATTGGAGGAAAGTTATTTCCAATAAAAAACTCAAACTTGGAACTTAAAATAGTCCACATGCAGAATCTTATGACAAACATAGTTCGTTAAATTCAAGAAGAACTCTAAAGACCTTTGACTGTCATACAATCGATTACCGGAAACTCATTGGCTCTCTTGCCTTTAGACTTAATGCTTCATACTAGGTTGCCGTAGAAGCTGTTGCAATGAGGAAGAGCTGCAAATAGTTCAGCAGCTTTTCTGTCACTTTCTGGGACTCATTAGATAGCCATACTTTCTTAGTAAATTATTTTAGCCTAAAAGACTTAAGGTTCACTTGGGACACCAGTTGTTGCATATAGCTCAAATTCCTTTGCCAAGGGCCTAAGCTAGTTAAAATGATGAGTCCTAACTGCAGCGGTAATCTAATCTAATCTAGCCGATTTTGTTCAATTGTACTTCGAAAATACCTGTATCCTAAAGATTGTAAGACTTAAATATTGCTCCTTTCTACTTGAATGGTTAAATACAAATTTGTTGAAAACCCTCGTTTCTATTAAAATCGGAAATGAGAAATTAATAATTAAAAAAAAAATATAAGATATTCAAACGTGACAGTTCCATAGAGTAGTGTTAGGGACTTACGATTGCGAGTCCGGGTATAAGTTTCATTATGATTTATTTTATGATCAAAGATTAAAATGAGTATTAATTGCTAATTTATTCATAAAAGGACTGCTAATAACTGCGACTAGTATTATTTATTTACTTTTTATATTCATTGTCTATCTGTTCAAATGCCATACAAAATATTCAACCTAACATTGTTAGGCCTATCCTTTCTCTGAGTGTACTCCTTCTGCATGGAAGTCTGGAGCTTGCGTTTTGATGCCTAAAATTGGTTACATCGAAATTGAGCGCAACGCACACATATCAAACTCATCAACGACAGCCGCATTTGCCTTGTAACAGCGACATGCAGCACTGCTGCCAGTTTGCGCCTGGAAATGATGTGGTTAGTTGTGGTACTGCGGTGTTGGTCAGCTACCCCGGCCTGGTATCTGGATACCCCCAGTCGCTGTATGGCAAACTTTCAGCTGGGTTCCGGCATGTTAAAGTTGGACTGCAAGTGCGTATATTCGGGTCTACATATTCGAATCCTCTTTGTGGGTGTATCTGCTTGTATGTGTGTGCATGGAGTAGGTCAAGCCAGTTTAAATGGGGCGCAGCCAGACACAACCAGCAATATGCCGGCAGCGTGTCGGATTGCTACTTGTAGTGGGATATGGTTTACAGAGAACTTGGATACGTGGTTTCCCATCAAGCAGCGGGTTGTTGACAGTCATTGGGTGGCATTGTTGTTATTATTGTAGATATTGCAAGCATTCCATCCAGTTGATGTTGTTGTTATTGTGTTTTTGGGTAAACTTTGGAATTTGCAAGTTGTGCTATGTGCAGCTCGATTAGAAATTACTACGGTCAGTCAAGAAATTTGCATTAACGAATTTTGCAGCAGTTGATAGCATTTGAGAATTGGACTCTATTTGATGAGTTGGGCCAGAGCGTATACCCATCCCACTTTAAGTTGCCTGCCACATAACAATAATGAAAAATTAAGTGCATTGGGAAACAAGATGAAAACTTTGAAGAGCCTATACTCATAAAACAATTTAACTTTAAGTACTGCATGGCACTTTGGAAGCTTAATTTTGTTCTACGTCAAAAAAAGAAAAATTTGAATTAAATACTTTTTGTACGTTTTGGACAATTAACTTTTCGACTGAAATAAAGATTGGGAAATTTACTTAAATAAATTTAGTACATTATTCTATTATTTTGGTTTTTTCCCATGTAGCCTATATTTATACCCTGTATCCTGTACATATTGGGAAAGAAGGAAAATAAAACGGCTATACCGATCTGGTTGTCGGAGCGCTGCCTTTTGATTAGCAGCAACTCTTGTATCGGCCCACTCCTCGACCTTGTTAGCTTCATTGATCTTTGCATCGGTCCACTCCAGCTTTTTCCTCTTCTCGGGGGTAAGTTTTCCGTCGAGCTTTGATCTTCAAGACGGCATTGTACTGGGCTTTAGCTCTCATGCCCTCCTTGGTCTTCCTGGCCCTTCCCTATGAGTGCAGCTGGAACCCTTGACCGGGGTGCGCCAGAGGACATCCTCCTCCTCAGTACTTATTGAGATGCCATGAGAGTCACTGTTCGCGTCTTCATGGACTGTGTTACCGCGCCTCATTCTGCGTAACGTTGTGGCAGAAGCTATACAACTGTCCTGGCCTGCTCCCAGCAGTTCAGAGGGTTGATTGTGACCGCTGGCGACCCGCAAAGGGGTATTCATCCCTGCGTGCCCGCCGGTGGTAGCAGTCACGCCTTCGACCGACGTTTGAGCTAAAGTCCCAGCCCCGAACAAATTCTTTGTAGACTCTAGTGCTGACGATTTTTGATTGAATTTTGTTCTTGGGAATCACCCCCATGCCTATCTGCCAGGCACCTCTGACCATGGCTCCGACACTTCAGCATTAGACTTGAGGGGTCTTCATGTTAATACGTCATTGCCTAGCTAGGCCCAAGCAGTGAGCAACCACGGCAGTGCTTGAATCTGTTGGCACCCTCGTGAAGGGTTCAGTCAGAGGATTTGCGCCAGCCCAGGGGTCAGTCAGAATATGATACATTTAAATAAAAAAGAATCAACCTATTGTAATATATGGACCGTGGGAGGCTTGTCGCCAACATTTTTCCATTTCTTGCAGGCACTTTTATTTTCTTAATAAAGAGTATTAAAATCGCTAATTTTAACAAATTTATAAACCCAAAATTAGTATTATATCTCGTTCAGCATAATCTCCAAAATCGATTAAACCACAAACTCGCCCAATTCCTAAATTCCCTTATCATTTACTTCAACTTTGTGTTAAAATCTCCAAATAAGCGTAAAACCAAAATGGCAATATTTAGTGAGCAATCTACGAATTTCTAAAACTATATTGATAATTTTGAGTACCTTGTAAAGCACATCCTTCACATCTTTCAGCATTTATGTCACAAATTAAATTTAAAGCGGATTACAGCCAGTAAAGATAAAAATACTTAACTTTATAGTTATTTCCTTAATATATATAATATATTTTTCGTGAAATCCCAAATAAAGCTGTGCGTAGTACTCCTTAAAATATGCAATAATATTTTATTACCAATGTGCTGTCGAATAAAGTCAAATGCCGTTCATTACAGCATTGTTGTCAGCTGTCAACGACAGTTTTCAGGCTGAAACACCACAGGACTAAGGATAAAACTTAATGGAAAACTTGTGCAGCATTTTATATGCACACATGTGTGCTTGTTTGAGACCATCGCGAATTGAAACAAAAATCGATAGATTTACAAACACATTCGCTCAGCCCACATACTCTTCTCACTCATTCACTCACTCACATACAATCATAATAATCACTAGCGGCAATGACCAAACTCAGATGATGTTGATGGTGACGCAGTTGTTTTTGGTGGGATGTCGATACACTGCAATCGAAGGATCAAGGGTATTATTGAGGTATGCCAACAATAAGTAAATATTATCTTAAATATATATCATAGAAATACAATAGATCATAAAATTGTTAGTTCTTGTAGGTTCCGTACGGAAGAAAGAGTTATACCTGATGTGTGTGTAGGGTCGAACTTTTAGGACTTGAAAATTTTCTTTATTTTTAATACCAAAACAGAAAGAAGTTTTGTAACATTATTCATCTAGTAGCTGTTTCTATAAACATTGTTATGTAACCCATGCAGAGTCGGGAGTAGCCTACTTGGCGCCCTAGGCCATATATCATATTTTCGCTTCCATTCACAATAATATATGAGATATGATTTTTTTCATAACTGTTCAATTGTCAGAATCGTATTAAATATTTAATATATGTTTTTTCGGTTCCTATTAAATCGTATAAGTTCTGTAATCCATGGATTCCATAGAACATAGTTCGGTTGTTCTTAGACCAGCCTTGATCCCATGTGAGCATACTAAAGAAAACTTTGTTGAGCTTTGCAAACAATTCTTCTTAAATGAAACACGATTTCTCCAATTTCCTTACTATAATTTCGTAAACTTTAATTTCACAACGTTTATAGATTCAGAGGCAAAAATAATAAAATAAATGTATGGCCATACAAACTTTTTGCTGGAATTTACACGCAAAAATGGATATTTCCAGAGATCGTATGGACCGTGCACCATGAGTATCAAAGTGACACGCTTTAATATAAATTACTGAGTATTATATTAACTAATAGTTCTTACAAAGAACTGCTTTCTATTCAATATGAGACTTTGACAAAATATTGATAGAGTTTGATGCATCCCATAAAAGAAGAATTAAAATAATTTCCGGTACTGTTACTCCACCAGCTGTCTTAAGGCTTAAGAACAAAGTTGATGCATTAAAGATATCAGAGTTAGTTAGTTGGATTCTTCTACAAAATTCCCAGAAACGTGTACTCATACTAATTGATATAAAATTCAGAAATTTCTTTTGCTACAGAGCATCCGTTTTGGATTAAGTTCGCTGGGCCAATAAGATAAACCCAATTATATGAAAAGCTTCCATATAGGTAACACCAAACAACTGATGCACATAAATAATTTCGCCTAGAATTTCGTATAGCATTCCTAAATCCTGCATTTTCCGTAAGTAACCTCTATTTTACCATATTCTTAAAGAATTCTTGTCAAATTCAGTCGGGCCCTAACCCTTCAACTTAATAACAAGCTTGACTAGTGAAAGAACTTTAGACAAGGCATCTTCGAGTTTGTAAAGCTCAAAAAATGAAAAATGTAGAACTCTATTTGTGAGCTTTGATGAACATGCACACAAAAACGAAAGTGCAAGATCTCGTATCTCTAAATTCTGGAATTGCCGTCAGTTACCCAAAATCTATTCTGAAAAAAGTCTTGACAAATTCAGTAGGGCTTTGATACTTATACTTGATAACATACTGACTAGTGTTAGCATTTTATGTAAGGGATCTTCGAGTCCGAACTCCTGAAATTTTGAGAAAAAGTAGGTTCAAAGTACTTCAGGAACTTATGCATCATGCACTTCAAAATAAGCGATTTCTACATCTCGTTCTGTGAATTAAAAAAATAATAATACATATATAAAAAGTAGCATTCATCAAAGACGTATATAAGATGAATGGTTATCCAGGTCTATTATTTAAATTAAATCGAGAAAAAATATGCACTTAATTCTTTAATAACTTTAAACGATTTTGAATCAACGCTGCGTCTTACCAACTTGCTGCAAACGTCTGATTTTGTATAAGAAAGTTTTATAAGATAGTAAACAAACTCCGAAAGTTGGACATCGGACAAAAATATATCAATCGTAGATTTACTTCAAATGAACGATAAGTACGATCGGAAAGAAGTGTCTACAATTCGTCGTGAGGCATAAAACGCAAGGATCGCCGTTGATAAGTGTAGGTGAACCATATAAGAAGGTTCAACATTTTGCAAAATGTTAATAAAGTGTATTTTGTTATCGAATACTTTGATCGATTGTACTACATTTTCGTGTTGTTGTAAGATTGTTGTAAACTCGTTGGGTTGTTATATCGTTGTTGCTATGTTGTTGTTTGAGGTCGGAACGTTGCAATCAATGCAACCGCTGCCTTGGCCACGGCCATTACACGAATACGTACAACTTGACCAAGTTTTAATACCCGCAGCGGCCATGTTGCGCATGTGTAATCCCATTAAAATCCAATAAGTTAAATTATTTCCATTATTATTATGTGAGCGTACTTTGCTGATGTCTGTCGTGTTGTCAGTCAGCCGGTTGGATCTGTTGGGTCTGCTGCTGGTGTCTGCCGATAACGACTCATGTGGGTGTTTATCTCGTGTGGCTTTTGTTGTTGAAGTGGTTGCCTCTGTCCGTTGGCACTTTTGACCAATATCTGCAACACTTCAAACTCAACCGGCGTATGCGGTTTTAACTGCATTCGTGCTTTTGGCCATTTAACTGCATTACAACGACGACGTAATCATAATGATTGCTCTATATATGTATATGCATTTGTTGTTATTTTTTTTTTAATTACTTTACATGCCATTTAATGCGGTTGCAAAAGTTTAACTTTGCAAGCTGACTGTAAAGTTAATACGATTTTAAACCGATGCAGCTTATGCAAGTTAAGTATACGCACAGTAGTTATTTGTCAAAAACTTACAAAGTTTCAGAATTGTAGGAAAATTACCAAAACCTGAAAGATTCTTGATTGCTAATGTTTTTTCTTAAACTATTGTTGATAAATATAAGAAAATGATTTTAATGTGGGATTTAGGCATAGATAACAGACATGGAACCATTGCGATGATACTAATTATTTATTGCAAATTAACAGCCTTCAAAAATAAAACTGCATCTTCAAGATCAACCAAATAAGCATTGTTTTTTTAAAATATATTTTTATTTATGACACAATATGTTTTGGATAGGATTCGAGATGACCTCAAACATATAAATGTATAAGACTTTAAAATCATTTACTGGTTCAAATTATTTCACGGTATATAAAGCTTGTGAATGCCGAAAATATTTATAAAGTTTAAATGGAAAAGTCGAAGACTCCCAATCCAGAGAAGTTGATGCATCAATGACAGTTCTATATGAACGCTCAGATCTTAGAGATGGTTATCTGCTAGGGAACTAACTTTTTGGAATGCAACTTTAGTTTCGTTTTTTGATAAGGGATATATTTATATTTAGCTTCTAAAGCAGAGAATTGCAGCGCCTCAAAAAAGTCAAAAAATTTTGGATTGTACATTTTGTTTGTTTATAAAGATGGGGATTTTTGTATGTACGCAAGTCTAATGTCCAATATGGTCAAAATTGGTTGAGTAAAAATATAGCTCACATCGGTAGTTATATTTTCACAAAATTTGTTGTATTTTATTTGCTTGGGACTAAGTAGGATTACAGGTTTTGAATGTTTCGCAGTGGTATACCAAGTTTGATCCAAATCGGTTGACTATGTGGAATTGGGCAAATCGTACAAAATGGTCGTTCTTGGTTGGTGGATATGCAATTTAATTGTTACTTTTGCAGAAAAAAGGTGCAGGGTATCTCAAGTTCGTGAGTTAAGCTTTCTAGTGTTGCACTTACAACGTACTTTAAGAAGATCACGAAGGATACAGATGTAAAAATATATTCTAGCGTTTGTTCCTTATAGACCGAATATTTATCACCACCAGATGCAAAATCATAACAGAAAACGTCAAGAGAATTTTTTATATTTTGAAATCGTTGCGATGTTGCCATAAATATAACAATTTTGTAAACCTATAGCAGTAGTATAGTAGTGGGTACCAGGTAACGTTGGAATTACAGGAATCGAGAATGACTACCTGCTGGAATGATAGCTGTGACACGCATTGTGGGCCCAGCAGTCTTTTGCAATTAAGGCGCAGGAAACATTTTCCTGATAAAAAAGAGAACAAGAGAAGAGAGAAAAGTACTGGGACAGTCTATTCGAACTTACACACTAAAAACTACTTATTAAAAAAAAAAGATTCCCCTTGTGGTCATCGAACCAAAGGCCGACCGTAGGGTTATTTTACTAGGTAAATAGTTTATAAGTACTTATAACTTAAATAGGTTTACAGAAGAAGAAGTGTACAACTTACTAAGAACAATCTAAGTATTGTTACAGGAATTCTGACACATCACTACTAGTTTAACTATCTATCACCTAACTAAACAGAAAATATTCTCAAACAAACTTTCATCTTTTGCAAAGAGCATGTGGAGACTCCGAAGCATACATTGAGAGCCTCTTCAGAGCGGTTGCAACACATGTAGAAATTCTTGTCGCTTTACGTACACAAATCTGAATTCTGATATTTACAAATTATTTCTGCTTTTTAAACAAAAATCGGAATTCCGAAATTGAGAAATTATCGAAATTAGAGAAATTATATAATTTCGGCATTATAGGTTTTAGTATATAATTGTTAAGAATCTAAAAAACAGTTGCTTTATATTTTTTTGAAAATTCTACGGTGGTGTAATATTGAGGAAGAAACTTCGCTATGGCAAGAACTGTAGGACACCTTGATTAAATTAATTTATTGGTATTTACTTAACTGAACTGGGAATATTTACATATAAAACTTACAGATTCTGCAATGAGGATGACAAAACTGCGAGAATTGTATTGAAAGCCTAAGCATAAAAGATAAAGGATCATAAAGTATACAGAATCGTGAGCTATACTGTGTATATTATACATGGGACATTACTTAACCTTATAGATAACGTTGGACCAAAGGATATTCTTCAAGATAAAAGGTGGTAGACAAAAGACCTACAGGTCAAGCATGATAGAAGGTACATTGTTATATTTTACAATATAGTAAGTAACACCATATATAGGTAGACTAAACTTTATACAAATTATTGGACTAAGAGATATACTGCAAGCTAAAAGAAGGCGTCAGAATGGATCTACAGGTCATGATGCAAATGTCCCCCATCAAAATGAATGATAATTAATAGCTATTTGAAAAAAGAAATTGCAATTGTTTTTGAAATAAGTTTGAATATGTACAATTTGTTTTTTCAAGTCTCCCATAACTTTACAGCATTTGCCATCACTCTTAGTTTTAATTTAACTTCAAAAGCAATATATTTCCATTGAAATTAAACGAAAAATTGCCGATAAACAACTTTTCCAAAATACTGGCAAAAAAAAAGGTAAATGGAATATAAATTTTCCTGAAAACTTTTGTCACCACTTTGCAATTGCGCTAAAAGTCAACTAACGGAAAAAACATGCACATAAACTGGCTAAAAACGCACACACACACCCTCCTCACACACTGCAATACATCGTTTGGTAAATATTTTGCACAAGAGTTTAAAAAGCGCTTGGATCATTAATATATGTATTTTGCAGCCAAAAACTGCCACGAACAGAAAAAAAACCTCCGAAATAGAACAAAACGAACAGAAATATGCATTGACTGTATAAGCTGAGGCGATATAACGCATACGCCGCATGTGCCATGGCATAGAGGCACAACCCAGAGCCAATTTTTTGGTTCATGAACATGCGGCAAAAATTAGAGCATAGTGAACAACATATCGAGCAACTAGGGCGTGGAAACTGCATTGGAGACTGACAACGGAAATTGTACGAAAACGAATAACAACAAATAGTTGCTAGCCAAAAATAACAACAAAGTGAGACGGCTGCTGCTGGCAGGTAGCGAAGAGTGTATACTCTATATATACTTTAATTATAGGATTCTTTGTAACTTGGCGTGATTTCAAGTCTTACATAAACTTTTTTTTTTTTTTGTCGGATTAAACGTTAATATAATTGTTAAAAAAGCTATAGTTTGCTTTTAATAATTAACTCTCCTTTGTAAACTTTTGGGAATGTCGGCAAAATTTAAGTTTTACTGAAAATTGTTTAGTTGTTGGTTAGTCTCGGACTATTTCTGAGGTGATTTGTTGTGTAGACACGAGATCTGCGAAGTCAATTGATCCATCACCTTAGCAGTTTCAGATATTTGGGTTTATTTTTAGAAAATATAGAGCTTTTTGGTATTTTTAATGCTATGCATAGGATGAAAGCATTTTTAATAGGTTTTCTTTCCATATACAGAATTTAGTAACATTCTTACCCTTTTATGTTTAATTATAACAACTTTCTTACCTTTAAGCCCTGTTCTGTTCGAACAGCTTTTTATAGAGTTATCTCCAATAACAGCATAGTCATTGGGGAATACATTTCTTAACTTTTTTAGTCATGTATGGATTTAAATAAATTTAAAATAATAGAAGCTGTTGGTATAATTTTAATTTACTTAGTGCTGTTATCAGGTCAATTTATAACGCTTCATTTGAACACTTTTTAGAAGACTTGCATTAAACTATAGATAATGCGTCTTTCCTATGTATTTTTACTTGTATAATATGTTATCTTAAAGGGACAAATCATTTTCGTACAAATCTTCGTAGTTTTTATTCAAAAACCTTTACAGATTTTTTTAAATATAAAATTAAAGTCTTGCGCCGCAACACAGCTGGCAATACTATGATAGAGTTTTGAATTAGGATTTGGCTTAGAACAACTTTAATTTTATATTTAAAAAATCAAAATTTTAAATCTACGAAAAGTTTAAGGGATAAGAGTTTGAAAGTTTTACCATTTAAGGAGTTCTGCAACGATCGAAATAAATGGTAGTCTGATGGTGCAAGGTCAGGGCTATATGGTGGAAGCATCAAAAGTTCCCAGCCAAGCTCACAAAGTTTTTGGCGAGTGACCAAAGATATGTGCGGTCTAGCGTTGTCCTGGTGGAATATGACACCTTTACGATTGACCAATTCTGGTCGCTTCTCCTTGATGGCTGTATTCAATTTGTCCAACTGTTGACAGTAAACATCCGAATTTATCGTTTGGTTCCTTGGAAGCAGCTCAAAATATACCACACCCTTCCAATCCCACCAAACAGACAGCATAACCTTCTTTTGGTGGATATCAGCCTTTGAAGTGGTTTGAGCTGGTTCACCATGCTTGGACCATGATCGTTTTCGACTAACGTAGCAACCGTCCTACTACTAAAACTACCAAAAACTCTCAATTGTGTCATTTTTGCGCCTGGTGTGTGGCATGTGGCACCCTCCTGTTGCAACACGTTATGCAAGTCGAGCTCTTCCATTTTTGGCAAAAAAAATCAAAACAGCTTAATGACGCAGACAAACCAAATACTGCCTTTATCTGAAAGCATTTGTAGTTCTTCGCTCCAAATGCATGATGAATGATGAGAACTGACTTGTCAAGAATTTTGAGAATAAGGCTACTATGCTCTGTTCTATTATAAGTCGATTCAGGGTTTAAATCCAAACTTAATACTGAACCGTCACACAAGTCGCGTAAATCAAGTCAGCTGTTAAAAACAATGTTACCAAAAAAAAAGTAGCTTAAAAAATTACCCTTTATAAAAATGTATGGCATATTCGTTTACGAAAAATTTAAAAAACCGTTTGTACTAGTGTAGAGTTAATGTTAATTTTGAGCACGACTCTAACAAGAGGTTTGGTGCACTTCAAAATTTTTAGTTAATTAAGTTTCGGGACTGTTATTGTTAGTCCAATCATTGTCAAGAGACTCTTGGAGCATATTTGTAAGTTTTTAGAAGTCTGAATGAACTGAACTTTTGTTCAGTTCTTTGAAGAAAAGTTAAACTCATCAATGATCAGTTGTCCAGCTATTCTATCCTAAGCTTAGGTATATGTTTTTTTATGATGTGAAATACTTTCATTTCGCTGTTACATTTACTTAGACGCACCAAATATACTCTTTAATTCCAGTACCTTCAGGCATAGTAGAAAAAAAAAAATGATGCAAAAATAGCAAAACAACAACAACAAACGCTGGAAATATTGAAAAACAACAAAATTCCAAAAGCTTGTCTAGTAAAATTGTGCAACAACAACAACAAAACCAACAACAAGTAGCATTTGAGGCAAAAATGGTAAAATGTTTTGTATGTTTTACAAGCGTAGGACTTCTGTGCCACTCGAGTTGTTGTTTCTAGTGTTGTTGTTGTTGTGGTTATAGCGCGGTTTGTGCCCCACGCGTGGTTGCATAAACATGCAATACATACACATACCTATATACCATTGTTATCTATATATAGATATAGCTATACACCAACACATACTTATGCATGTATCTACAACCCGCAAACCATTTTAATTTACATTTCAAATTCAAGTTTTTTTTTTTTTTTGTTAGAATTTCACCCGAAAAAAATTACCATTAAATACATGGCGGCAGCCTTTGGGGCAATTGTAGCTTAAGTTTTTCCAGCAAAATCAACTGCTATCAAATTTTCCTTAAATTGCCTGAGATTGTTTCGCAATTTTCTTCAGTTTTAGGCCATCGAAACAAATCACATTGAAGGGGGACAACACACAAATCAATGCAGCCCTCGGGCAGGGTATTTACAATAATAATAACAAGAGATATAAAAAAAGACAAAAAAAGGTTTTTCTTCGACCCAAAAATGTTGGTACATTTTGCATTTAAACTGATTGTAGCAAAAATATGAACTTACGTAGCTTTGAAGATAAATTTCTGGCAAAAAATTGTATTTGAATATAGTTTTGTTTTAAGAAATCGTTTCTGAAGATGCTTTGATTGTGAAATGCAGTTTCAGGTAAATTTGGAGAGCGCGGTCTAGGGGATATCGGGGCTATGAAAACTGCTGAAGTTTATTACAACTATGCTTACAGAATACTTCGTGAAAGAATCCTCACCCAAAGCTGAAGACTTTCTTCTCCATCTGGGAAGAAGCGAACTGAGAGCTTTGGTGGGCTCATCACGGGACACAACTCTTGTGGCCATTTCATGGTTAACTTGGGATAAAGAACTGACCCAACATGTATGGCCTGTCTAGAGGAGGCTGACAATATCGAGCATTTTCTATGCTATTGTCCAGCTTTCTCAAGAACAAGGCTGCGTACCCTGGGCAGCAATGTGCTCCAGCTCGATTAGCACTGCCGTCACTTCTGAGCTTCCTCCGAGAGACAAGGAGGTACCAGCCAGGATGGATGGCTGTTGTAAATTGTTTGTCACTTCTTATGAAATTGCACGTGAAAAACGTGAAAAAAGAAAATACAATATATACACATAGGCCTCTTTCGTTGAAATTTTTAATGCCAGTTTCATGGACTTTTGGTTTCATATGCTTTCGGGTTCTAGCCATCGAAGAATTCATAGACTTTTTTATGACAAACTAGGATATGCCAATTTTCGGTATGTAAAGCCTCACAAAATACAAAAATTTAAGAAAATCCGTTTGATGATATATTCGCAAACAACTAACTTATCCACAAATTAGTACTCTTTCGAAAATTCCTATATATGAATAAGATTTAAATATTTTTCTAATAAATTTAGATAGTACAACTGCACTTATAAAGATTTCGGCATCTAAATCCTATGCAACGCACTGAAAACTTATAAAATCATAGTTCGGTAATTTATTCCCAAAGAACCAACTTGCCCACAAACTAAATCATATTTGAAGATTTCTATACATAAATGAGGTTTTGGTATTTTTCTGTTAAGTATAGGTAACTTCTGGAACTGGCGCGGCGTTGTTAACAACAGAGATGAATGGAAGAGAATTGTTGAGAAAGCCAAAACCCACCCCGGGTTGTAGAGCTGAATGATGATGATAGGTAACTTCACTTTTCCGATGCAGGGCTACCTTTGGCATTTGTCAGATGTCGCCAGCTCAACACATTTAACGGTCTCATAATATAATCGGCTGAACTGGTCAGAGAAACAATAACACCAGCGGGAATAGGCCGATGATGATGCGCAGCCATAAGGGAATATATATCCGCAGGAATTCTGAGCTATTGGGCAACGCATTAAGTCAGTGTTGCTTGGGGCTGTACCTAGCAGCAGGAGCTTATCAGCTTGTATAATCAAGATGTAAATCGTTAAAAGGCGGAAGACAATACAAGCAGTAATGCAATAATATCGAAAATAAACTAGAATATAGTAGGAAATCAAGAAACAAATGAAATTGTAGCAGAATCATGATCAAAAAAACGTTGAAGATAATAAAATATACACTATTCTACAATTTGAAGAAGTACATGACTCCATTATATGTGACAACCTGATATTTATTGTAGCTTTCAAGAATTTTTATGTTTTTACGAAAGAATTTAGCATGTGATTCCTAGGGCTTCTTTCTCCTTCATATTTAAACTATCTGACAGATATTGTGCATGCAAAAGATAGGCATTCAGTTTTGAAAAGGTATGAATTTTTACAACCATTGTAATACTAATATTTTATTAATCTAAGCAAAAACAGAAAAATGGAATATATGTGGAGTACATTAAATGGTCCAGTTGGATTGCGATATATTTTTTATTTATTTATTATTAATTTTGGGATACAACTAAGTCCAATTGAGATTTATAACTAAACAATATTAAAATTAAGAAATATTAATACGTATCGCTAGCCTGATGAGTGATTTTTTATAGAGATACACCGTCTCACATCTGGGGCTGGCTAGGTACTTGGATTTACAATGTAAAAGTTGAAAACAGGAAGTAAAATAAAGGTAATCCGTATTTCTAGACTGATGGGGAAATTTTTTATAGATATACCGTCTCACATCTGGGACTGGCTAGGGACTTCGATATATCACAGGTATCAAAAAGTACAACAAAATTTTTATTATTTTTTAACAAAAGAGGCCAATTTATAGTTCCTAATTGTTCAAATATGCTCGATTTGGCAAATCAAGATGAATTAAGAAAGAGAAACAGATGAATTGAATAGTTCTCTTGCAAGATACGAATTTGTTAATAATAATAATAATAATGCATAATGTATTCCGAAAATTGGGCCGAAATTAACGAGTAACTCTGAATAGGATGACAAAAGGAACTAAGTTTAGAAGTCCACTAGTCAATGAGCCAATATTTTTGGGCTGATTAGATATTTGGATTTACAATGTAAAAGATAAAAACAGAAAGTATCATAAGTTACCACGTTTCTTAACAAAGGCGGCAAACGAACAGTATTGACAAAGTTTGGGTTTCATACTTCGTGACTGCACAAATATGCACGATTTGAGTTAGAGAAAAGTTTGATGGTAAGATAGAAAATCGTTCGTAAGACACTAAATCGTAGAGGTTATTACAGTTTGCGCATAGGACGCGAAGGGATTGTGAAGATTTGGATCTACAAAGTGGTAGTGCTAGAGGTTGAAAATAACGAGTTATTTTGGAAGGACAAAGCCTACACGAATAATACGTCAGACCAATGTTAGGATCCCAGTTGAAATTTATTTAAGTGCGAAAATTCAAGTTCTTTCTCTTTGATTAAAAATATACGGTAGCCCACACACGCAATACATTTTAATAAAAATCCGAAAAAATAAAAACATAATTTTTATAGTTTCGTAAGCTCAAATATTGTTAAATACCAAAATATTTCAGTATCAACAAAAGAGTTAACAAATATTGTTCCACAGTTGGTAATAATTTCTTTTTGTTTGCATTTTTCACAGACCCGCCGCACACTGTGCAAATCTTGTTGCTGAAAATGAAAATATGAAAAGTACATAGTGCCATGCATGGTACAGATACAGTTTCATAAAATTTTATATTTTATTTATTTTAAATGCCAAATTGCAAACAAAACGTAAAAACAAATGTAAAATGTTAGACCTGCAGACGTTAATGCAAATGTGCTAATTAAAAATGCTGGCACTGCTAGCAGTTGGCCAATAGCAAAAACTTTAAATAAGCTGCCACAAAAATGGAAAACTGCAGTTTTGGTTAAAATAAAACTATTTGGCCAATACGCACACATACACACGACGCACACACACACGCGTTCAACACTTTGGGGCTAAGCCCAAAGCAATATGACATTTTTCAAAAATGGCTGCAAAATGCTGGACCCGCGGGCATTTAAATTTTAGATAAAGTTAAAATAAGGTTTTCGTCAACAGCAAAATACTAAATAATTAAAGATAAATCGATTTAAATATAGAAAATAAAGTAAAAGTGATATATATATATATATATATATATATCTAATATATATGGAAATATATACAATAAAATAAATGGGCTTGAATAAAATGAGAAACATGAAAAGGCATGCGACATACTGATTATGGCCAAAAACTACCAGGAATTTGTTTATACGATAGTTGCCTTTTATATTTCGGAATAAGAGTACAAAAATAAATATTCATAATTGAAAATAGCTTTATTGTTTTTTACAAATTTTCACCATTAAACTTTTGCATGCGTTTGAACCAATTGTCGAAGCAGTTTTGCCACACTGACCTATCTCGAAAACATACATTCTGAACGCATCAACCGCTTCTTCAGGTGTTCGAAAAACGTTCATCTCACATTTTATTTTTTAAGTCAGAAAGCGTGGATTCACACTCATCAACCAGATGCTGTTTTTCCATGAAATTGAGTGTTTTTTGCACCAAAGGAGACGACTTCTCGATGGAGACCAATTGGTCTTTTAAAATGGTTTTATTTGATTCCTCTGATATTGCAACCAGACCAGTGACGTCTCCAACACTCAACTGACGATTTTTGAGCACTACTACAATTCCTACATGTTGCTCATCAGTTCACGTGGATGTTGAACAAGGCCGCTCTGCGTCTTCAACACTTTCTCGTCCCTCTTTGTATATTTAATACCATGCAAATACTCGTCTTTTGGATAGAGCCAGTTGGCCAAAGGCCTTCTGCAATATTCTCAACAATTCGGCTCCAGAAAATTCATTCCGAACACAAACTTTGATAAAAAAAAGGATTTGTCACCGATCGGAAACCCAATCTTGTTTAAATTGGAAATTCTATATCGGACTACAATACATAAAAATATATTATAAATCCCTTAAACGTTTCCTCACAGATTTACGCATTTTGTGTTTCGTACTCACCCGATCAGAGTATGGAAATACAATATTTGTGTCAAGTCTGGAAGTGAAGCTACGATTTAAGAAATTATACCCTAGATTTAGTATGGACCGCTGAAGTGTCGCAATATCGCAATACTGAAAACTTAATGACTGTTGCAAATCTGGCTGATATATGTAAGAACAGAAAGAGTCGAAACGGGGGACTTCGAAGTAAGCAGCATGGGCAAAGGACAAGTAAGCTGAAACCATGGTACTGGCTTAGGAAAAATTATACAAGTCAAGACATTTTGCAAAACTTTTTGTTAGAAATTCAGATATGCTGTAATCGCAAATATCTATTGAAAGCAAATTGAAACCTAATCTAACTCGACCAATACACTGTAGGTACTTCTGATAATAATTTTTTTTACCAATTGCAATTAATTTTACCAATTATTCTATTAATTAGTTCATCTTAAATTGCACGGAACTATGCCATCTGTGGCACATCTGTAAAATGGAGTTGACCACCATTCTTCTGAGTTTCATTCATGTTCCTTGGTGCATGCTCCCAAACTCTTGTCTACACTTTTTCGGATACGTTTTATAGCTCATCTTGAGCTGTGTGTGTGAGATATCAACGTTCTTCAACAGGAAGTCCAATCGTCCTTTAGAAGATTGTAGAGGTGTTAAGCTTGTGTCTCAGACTTAAATCATATTAAAACTTTATTTTAAATTAAAAACTAAAACATATGTACTTTTGCTCTGGATTGCTTCCGTAACAGTTTGAATAGTAGAGCCCGAATTTTTTTTCCCCTTGTTATTCTGTCTGTTTAGTTTTCCTTCATCAAAGTGTGCTAATCTAGATGGTTCTTTAAGGCTTCTAAGTTTCCAGTGTCCAATTCGTGTACATTTTTGAAATGCCTATGGTCGTCATTGAGTTGGGGGAGCACTTTATGTTTAATTCTCTTGTATTTCTGTAATAGGTTGGGTTTTCGATCGAAATGGTGATTGGCGAGGTGCGACTTATCCAAGTGGTGGGGCTGCCACCTAAAGACTTCTGGGAGTGGCGTCTACGATTACCATGATTTTTGGTGTTATTGTGAAATGATTCAATGCCATGATTGGGATTCGAAAACATGACCTCATGTTTAGTAGGCAAGTACATTACCTACCCACGAGCCCCCGAATGCGTGGTTAAAATGAGCTCATCATGTCTGAATTTTAAGAGAAATATTACAACCAAAAGGCAACATGGATGAACCTTTTCCTCTGGAAAGGAGATTGTACGCTAGAAATGTTCGAAGTCCATATTTTTAAAACTTCTGCAAAAGTAAAGATTAATAAAAAAATCATGTGCCGGTGCTCTATTAAAAAAAGTCATGTTTTAACTGGTTATTGCTTAATTAACCACATTCATTTATTTCCGGAAAACAGACTTCAAAACAGGCTTCACTGTGGGAAATATAAAATGATTTTCCTAAAAATATATTTTGTATATGCAAAGCTTCTTGTAAGCCGCAATGCAAATGCGGCTTTAATCAATTAAACAAAGAAAAAAAAAGTTAAAATGCAAAAGTTTTGGCTCTGTTTGTGCGCAAAATACAAACAAATCAAATGCAGCGCGCGCACGAGGCGTATGAGCAACTTTTTGCGGCCTGACATGTCAGTGGGCTTTAAGTAAAATTTTTCATATGCGAGGGAAGTTTGAAAATTGAAGTTCTTTGAAAGGAAGTTTTTATTAAACGACTTGTGCATCATGATGGTGTTGGCGAGGGTTGATAGAGAACTAGATTTTTTAGAAAAAAAAAATAATAATTAGGATGATGGCGAGGTTTTACAGAGAATAGAAGTTTGAAGACAGAGAATAGATTTTATACGAAAAAAAATTTAGAATACAAATTTGAGCGAATTTATTTTTAAATTTTAAAGAATGCGAAAGTGAGTTTAATCTGAAATTAAAAGTAATATTTAATTTAAATATTGAAAATTTAAATGAGGAAGAAAGCATATATGTGAACTTAGCCGCGTCACTAGATTGAAGGGTTAAATTTGTTCGAACTTATTTATTTTGAAGAGTACGAGAATGTGTATTTGATCTAAAATCATAAGAAATATTTAAATTAAATGCTGATGAGTAGAATGAGGAATAAAGAATAGATATAAATTTATTCGTGTCACTAGTTAGGTGGATGAAATTTGTGTGATATGACTTTGTAGCTTTGATTTGAAATAATATTCGAAAAATAAAAAAGTAAAAAAAATAGAAAGAAAATTTTTTAAATTTATTTCCGACAACGAAGGAGCTTAAAATTTCAGAGAATAAAATTAGGCAAATTAAAAAAATAGGAACTGAGAGAGGAGAACTTAAAAATACCAAGAATAAAATGAGGAAAATTAAAAAAATAAAAAAATAGGAACTGAGACGAGTGTCTTATATATTCAGATAATTTTTTAAAGAAAGTTACCAAAGTCTACAAATTTTTTTAATTTACTTAGAAGTTTGATTTGAAATAATATTGGAGAAATTAAAAAAGTAAAAAAAAATAGGAACAGAAAGAAAACTTTATATTTATTTCCGATAAGAAAGGAGCTTAAAAATTCAGAGAAAAAAATTAGGCAAATTAAAAAATTAAAAAAATAGGAACTGAGAGAGGAGAGCTTAAAAATTCAAAGTAATTTATAAAGATAATAATTTTAAAAATTAAGTTTGAATATTAAAAAAAAAATTAAATTTCATTTCATTCTAGTATAATTAATTAGATCGATGGAATACAAAGACTTCTGCCATTTTGGGTTTATTTGGCGTATATACAATAACCGTTCTAACAAAGAAATATATTGTATATAGAAAAGTTTTTAAAAATTACATATTGTATTTAATGTTTGTTTTTTTATGTATATGTTTTATTTATTTAAAAATTACAAGTCAATGCTAGCGATTAATAACTCAAGAAAGACTAGCAATTTTCTACTGAGATTTTCTACATACCCGATCCATATACAATAAAAAATGTTACAAAACAAAACATTTAGAAAATATTTTAAATTTATATTTAATTATATATCTTAATTTTTGTTACGAATTTTTTATTTTTTCGATAAATTAACATTTTTCAGAACTCTAACATTCAGAAAATATTAAAGACCATTTGCCCCTCTTGTGGTCATTACTTAACTTACTTTCATGTCCACCCTCGTTAGCAACATTTCTATTGTTATTGTTTTTTTCTGGTGTTGCTATTTTTGTTGTTTTCTTGCGGTCTGCTGGATGACTTGACTTTTGGTTTTTCGTTGAGCTTTTTGAAGCCTTTTGCTTTGCTTTTGTTTTGCCTAATGTTGCTCATCATTGTATGGTTGTTGTTCATGTTGTCCTTGTTGTTATTGTTTTTGTTGCAAAATGTTGTAGACAACGCTGAGTCTTATTTATGCCTTTGTTGTTGTTAGTGTTGCCTCCATGGCTCTGCCAAAAGATAATAAGATAAATGTTCTCAAAGGACTGCACGACATTCTATTCATCCTCGTTCTCTGCTGTTACTCGTTAGTGTTGTTTTTAATACCCTGCCGTGCGAAGGGTTTTGGCAATTTTGATTTTGTAAAATTGTTTGTAACAGATTGAGCACAAATGATCAGTAGAGATGATGTCGGGTCATTTTTTAGATAGTTCAATTGTTTTCAATAAATCAATTTCAAACAAATCTTCAGCATTTTCAAGAAGTACGGCCAAGGCCAAAACGTTATTGTGAATGATCAGATTCTTACTATATTTTTTGCGACTAAAAAGAAAATAATGGCCATATTGAGATGCGAGTTCGCTGAGCATGATGCACTGATTAAAAGTTCCTATTATATAATTTTAGAGGCGCTTTGGATACTGCGACAAGAACGCAACGATTAACGCACTGGAAGACAATATTGAAGAATTTCTCGAATATGTTGGAGAGAACATACCAATTTCTGAAGGAAACATCGACATTTTGTATAAGTACATCTAAAGCCAAAGGATGGAACGTTATGCTAAAAACTGATCGCTACTGTAAGATTTTTACAATAATAGAAGATATCATAGCCTATTTAAAAGATAAGTTCTTTGAGCATGATTAATGGTAATCTGTAGGTGGATCGACAATATTGAAGAATTTTTTCATAACATATCGACCAACATGTTGGAGAGAGCATGCCAATTCCTGAAAGAAACTTCAACGTTTTGTATAAGTAAACCTAAAGGCAAATGCCACAAAATTATTGTGAATAATAATATTCTTTATGGCCGAACTGAGCTGCGAGTTCGCTGGGCATGATCAATGATTAAATGTACCTAGAATATAATTTGTGGTGCATGATAAAGGCTTCTGCGACAAGCCTACAAGAATTGACGCAGTGGTGGACAATATTGAAGAATTTTTACGTGACATTGTGGCCAATATGTTGAAGAGAACAACCTTAATCCGGAAGTAAACTGAAAGACCAGACCAAAGACCAGATTGTTATTATGAATGGTGAGCGCTTTAAGATTCGATAAATAAGAAATAATGGCCTAAATGAGAGGCAAGTTCGGTGAGTAGTTAAACATCTCTATAATATAAGTTGTGGCTCTATGCCAATGCTTTTGTGATGAGTCTGCAAAAATTGACGCACTGGAAGATAATATTCATGAATTTTTACCAGAGATGCCGACCGATATGTTGGAGAGAACATACCAAAGTTGCAACCAGCGTATGGACAATATACAGCGCAAGCAGCGCCACACACGAAATTATCTTTAGACATTAAATAATATCGGTAGACACATAAAAATTGTATACATTTTACTGAATTTTAAATTATAATAAAATTATGCTCCTTGACTATGGTTATGTTCAACTTCAAAGCGGAGCATGGTGATTGATATCTCTCTTAATAGCTGTTCGAAGAAAATCGGGACCTGCAGAGCAATAGACGTATCCGAAAGGAGGTGTGTTTAATAAATAGAGATTTTTCTAGGTAAAAAGCGTCTACATAGTTACTAGCTACGCTCCTGTGCACATGTGCATCACTACTGCAGTGTGGAATCGAACCACCGGCCTTCCTATTTAGAATCTTATTTAGTCTTATTTATTTAGTCTACAAGATCCACTCTTGCTACATTATTATTTTTATTGAATAATGGTGAGGTTCAACTGTAGTAATTTTGCCAACTTAAGTTATTCCAGACTTTTAACTGGAAAAATCTGAGGAAGCGATGTGAATCAATAATTGCTTCTCAAAAAATATTACGTATACGCATGGTGGACCATTGAAGAAAGCATAGTTAAAATAGAAATAATGCTTTACAAACGTTATTATAGCCATCATTATCAGATCAGCAAGGGGTTCGTAATATGGGGATTCACTCAATTTTGTTTGCATACTTTGTCAACTCAAATAGCGCTACATCTTCAAAAACTGTAGTGCTACAATGCGAACTATACTATTTCTATAAAAATCCCTACTGCAAGCCTTGCTCCTTCATAACTTTGGATATATCTGATTATGGCGCACAATACACCATTGGGGGTCGCAGTGCCGAAAGGCACAGGCCCACCCTCGTTTATGTATGATTCCTGATTATGGGAATCTCCCAAGTTTACCAAAATGCAACAATACCCAATTGCTGTAGCCACTAACCAATTTTTCATGCAACTTCTTACCTACAAGACTTTATATTTCAATTTTTCCAGCTGTTGTAGTGCATCTTGTTGTCGGATATCATTCTTACACTTTCGCATTTTTCTTGTTGTTGTTGCTTAGCGTATGCAAAAAGACATTTGCACAAATGTTTTGTGATAATAAATATTACTCTGTAGCCCAAGTAGTAACTGCATCGGGGGCAGGCATCTGCGGTTCTTGCAATATATGACTTGGGAACAAAAAAAAAAAAAAAAATAAAAAACAAACATTGAAATATATACAAAAAGTCAAAAAATAAAATTTGAAAATGTTGCATTTATTTTGAGCTGTGTCTGCGGTTTTGCAGTTGGCCACATTTTATAACTATTTTTGGTAATTAAAATTTATGTTAATTTCAGTTGTTGTTTTGCCACTAATTGAAAAAAAAAGAAACGTTTATGGATAAAGGAAACTGCGGTTGGTTTGACGTCAAGCCAATGGGAACTATTAGTTAAATTAGGCTAAAATAGCCACATATCAAAAAAAAAAATTAAACAATAGAAAATACAAAATTATTGAGTAGATTTCTATGCATATTCAAAACATTGAAAGAAACTAAAGTACAGATGCCGAGTTTGCAGTTAATATGCAAGATTTTTTTTCGAAACTTCAAAAGGGCTGCTTCTGGTGCATTTCAGTACAGAATAAGTTTATTGAGAACAAATGTGGAAAAATTATATTAAATATTACAAATGTCAATAATATTAAATAATTTTACAATTCATTTTTTAAAGAAGTGAAGGTTTTCTCTACATTTTATTGTAATTTTAACGGGTTCCAGTGTTACTCGCTGAAGTTGAAAGAAAATATTGAGATAACCTTCATCTCTTTAAAATTTAAATTGCAAAATGATTTGATATTATTGTCCAAATCTTGAAGAGATTATGAAAGCTTAAAGTTAATCGGTTTAAAATTGGCTGAGAATTAAATAAATGATTGAGTGCAGCTAAAGCCAAATTCGATTTGAAGAAAAATGCTCAAAAAGTTCGGGGGGAACAAAAGCATCCTACAGGACTTGTTTTGTAATACAATATAGTTTTCTAGCTAATTTATGACCATGCTACATAATTTTTGCACCTTCATTCACGTATTTTATCAATTAATATTATTTAATTAATATTTTTTTAAATATTAAGTGTTTTTTCCAATAGATGGCGTTTTTTATTTATATCTCACGTTATGTGAGTCCCGTGAAGTTCCGATAGATAGCGTTAGAAAGAAAACATTTTGTGTTAAAAAACTTTTCTTACACTTCTGTGATTGGTTGATTCAGTGGTTTTTCGAGGTTGCTTCCTAGACGGACACTAGTCAAGAGAAAAATTGCTATATTTTAATTTTTCATCGATTAGAGCAAAAATGCAAGCCAGACTGCTGAAAATGTGAATTGCGTTTAAGGTCCTGCTACTGTAACAGCCAATCACGTTGATTTCGACGATTCCGTTCTGGTAATTTTGATGTCAAAAATGCAGCACGCACTGTAAGGCCTATTATAAAAATTGTTGATAAGATCTTGAACATTGTCGAGTCCGATCCGACTGTTTCGATTGAACAAAAGCTAAAGATTGTACCAAAACTATTTGGAAGCATTTGAATAAGGCGGGATACGAAAAGAAGCTCGCATTATGGGTG
Organism: Chymomyza procnemis; assembly: GCA_035046065.1. Taxonomy (NCBI): domain Eukaryota; kingdom Metazoa; phylum Arthropoda; class Insecta; order Diptera; family Drosophilidae; genus Chymomyza; species Chymomyza procnemis. Next base: position 13,890,098 of record JAWNOJ010000024.1, read on the forward strand.
TCACACGAGTAACGCAAAATAAAACCTCATGGAGCGATTTTCCATCTGCGAATCGGCGCTGAATGGCAGCAAAATCGACCTATTTCAGAAACAGTTTGGTGAATGGCAATGAAAATTAGATCGTTCACTTACGACAATGTCGAACGAAAAAGGTCGTGCTCGTAACGCAGTGAACCGACAGAAATGGTGGCCAAGCCAGGATTGACAGCACAGAAGGTATTGCCTTATATTTGGTGGGATTGTCAGGGAATTATCTACTACGAACTGCTGCCATACAGCAAAACATCTTACTCGGAATTGTGCTGTCAACAATTGGATTGCTTGAAGCAAGTAATCGCCCAGAAACGGTCAGTTTGGGCCAATAGGAGACGAAGTGTAATATAACAGAACAACGCCAGGCCACAAACACCGATAGTGACTTGCCAGAAGCTTTTGTAACTTGGGAAATTCTAACGCATCCAGTACGGAGCTGGCACCAAGTGATTACCATATGGTCCTGATCCAGACGAACCATTTTGCTGGTAAAAAGTTCGCTTCGAGAAAGGCTTGTGCGGATCGACTTTCTCAATTTTTTTTCTTAATAGTAACGAGGGCTTCTATAGGAGAGGCGAGGCATAATGAAATGAATGAACCTTTAAAATGGTAACAAGTTATCGAACAAAACTGAACTAAATCGGTTTATTCTAACTATGGTAACTAAGGCCTTCAATTTCATGCAAAAATAAAGCATTTCTTTTTACTACGATGTTCATGTTCTAAGTTTGCTTGATAAGAAAATACTTTTTTTTGTAACTTTAATTCTTTAATGATTCTGTATAAAAAAATGGTACAATAACTTTAGTAATGCCCATAAAAAACTACAAATAAAATAATATGAAAAGAAAATAGAAAAGCACAACTCCCAAAGAACCCTTTTGAGTCTAAAGCCCTTAAAAGCTTAAATCAAAAGTAAATTAAACACACAAAATGTGTCCCAAAAGTATTTACATATATTTGCCTAATTGCAATAAACCTTAACTTGCATAAACTTTAAAAATTTTCCATTTCAAGTAAAATTCTTCAAACATTTGAGGCATGTTCGGAAACTCTATAAAATCCAATTAAACAAAAGGAATTTTTTTTTCTCGTTTTACATTTTCATATTTAGTTATGAAAAACGAAACACGAATTTGCATAATTTACATGCGCTGACCGCAGCCGCAGCAGAGGGAAAATATTTTTACATGTATGGGAAATGTTTTTCATAGCTAGACAACTGCGTTATGAGTGTATGTGTAGGGGGTGTGTAGGGGTGTGCGGGTGTGTGTATAAATGTATAAGCCAATTTGGGTTCTGGCTAATTTTAGACCAACTACGGCTAAATGGCAGGGCGTCCGTCTAGTTTGCATAAATAAAACTTTTGCCAGCCTCGATTTTCAGTAGTTCCGAAACACAACCGAAAAAAAGAGCAAATAAAAAAAATTCCTAAAAAGGTTACGGCCAAGTTCTTTTGAGAGTTGTTAGAGTTTTCGACAGCAAACTAAATACATTAAGCGGTATAATTTTTTAAAAACAAGATTAAATATTTTGGAAGTTTGCACTAAAATTTTAAAGGCATCACAAAGCAGCTTGGTTACTTTGATATTGAAGAGATTCAGGACAAAATATTTTTTTAATTTCAAAAGCTATATATTTATGTAATTTTTACGAATAGTTGCAAGCGATTTTTATTTTTGAAGGAAAATGCGAATAAAACCTTGAAACATGTCTTTTTTAACGTAAAAAGCATAATTTTCATCAATGTATTACAATGTAGTCCGCTCATACGCTCGTAAGACATCGCCAGTGTCCCTTCTCTAGATTCTTTAAAAGAATTGGAGTAAGTCTTTCGAATTTCTTCAGATTATTAATTAGTGTAATTTAAAACTTGGTTTGCCCAATTAATTATTAATCTGCATTTGAACACCAAACAGTTGCAACTGAGTTGTTATTATGAGAAAGTCCACAATGGAGCAAAGTTGAGCAAAATATAATACTCAAATTTAATTTAAGTCTGTCTGTCCTAGATGAACGCCAAAATCCCAGGCTTGTAACAGCTTCAGCAACCAACCTTTTAAATTAAAAAAAATAAATTTTATTTTAGTTTCGGAAACATATATTGTAGTTTTCATAAAAGTTTTTTGCACCACCTAGAAATGTTAAGCTAGGAAAACATAATACAAATGTAATCCGTGATATGCACCGTTTAACATCAGAGTCGCGCATTCTTTGTGAAAGACTGAAGCCGTATGCCAACACACTGATCGGGCTTTATCTGTGCGGCTTCAGACCTAGCAAGCCCACCATAGACCAGATCTTCACACTACGCCAAATTCTGGAAAAGACCCACGAACTACAGATCAACACACACTATCTCTTTGTCGACTACAAAGCTGCATTCGATAGCAAGATTAGGGAACGCCTGTTTGCAACACTGTCCGAGTTCGGTATTCCTATAAAGTTGATTCGACTTTGCAGAATGACATTGAGCACCACCATTAGCTCTGTTAAGATAGAAAACGACGTCTCCAAACCCTTCAATACCGTTCGAGGATTCAGACAAAATGACCTTTTATTGTGCAACCTCTTCAATTTTGTAATGGAAGGGGTACTGCGGAAGGCTGGTGTACATCGTACCGGCTCCTTGAATATGCCGATGATATTGACATCATTGGGCGTTGTAAGAGATATGTCACCGTTGCGTTTTTCGAATCGAAAAGCAGTCAGCAAAAGTGGGTCTTGCGGTTAAGTAGGGCAAGTCAAAGTAAATGCTGTCTACAAACAGGGATGCACGGCGCCAGGCTTCCCATGTGGTAGCGGACGCCTATACCTTTGAAGTTGTCAATGACTTCACGTACCACGGCACCGCCGTCAACACCGATAATAACATCAGCCTGGAGAATAGGCGTAAAGTCCCACGTGCCAATAGGTGTCAACTATGGTGCCAGTAAGCAAATGTGTAGCACAGCCTCTCTCGATCTACAAAATTAACGCTCTACAAGACGCTCATCCAGCCCGTGCTGTTATATGGCGCAGAAGCATGGGTCGTGTCGCGGATGGATGCAGCCGCGCTTGGAGTGTTCGAGAGAAAAATTGTTCGCAAAATCTTCGGTCCCTTGAGGATTGACGATGACTATTGTATCCGAACGAACCATGAGCTGTATGAGCTCTACAACGACATAGATGTCGTCCAGCGTATTACGGCACAACGCATGCGTTGGCTCGGCCATGTCGTTCGTATGAACCAAGATGCTCCCGCAAAGAAGGTTTTCGATACGAAAGTTAACAAAGGAAGACGAAGGGGACGATTTAAACTCAGATGGAAGGACTAAGTGGAGGAGGACCTAACTTCACTTGGAGTGATCAGCTGGAGTAGGCGCGCGCAAAGCACGGCTGTAACCCGATAGCGAGTTGTGATGGCCAAACAAAGAACATTAGAGGCTGACTAGAAACTTGGATTTACAATATTAATATTGGAAGGAAGTTGAAAGATTTCTTAAAAAAAACTAAGCCTCAACCATCACCGTTGACCAAGTTGGGGGTTCATATTTCGTGATTGGTCACAGATGCTCAATTTGGCGAATCTAGATGAGTTACGACAGGACACAGAGATGGATGAGACGGCAAAACGTTCACGTACATATTGGTATCAGATCAAAAATTACGAGGTACTCTGGATGGAATGACAAACGAACTTTGATTAAGAACTGCGCTAGAGTCAGTGAGTTAAAGCTTAGGCAGAAATAACACGCCGTGTCATGTTCTACCATCAATTATTGAATTTTATAAGGCGATATCTACAAGAATAGGATGCGAATCGAATGCTGGGATCCTAATTTAAGCCACGAAGAGTAAAAATTAAAAATTATTTTTGTACAAGTCCGGCAAGTCCGGCACACAGTGATTTTTTGATATTCCCAACCAAATGTCAAATTTGTGAAAATCGGTTTCAAATATCTCTCGATCTTATTGGGCAAATCATTCAAAAATGAGATTCAGTGCCAAGTTCGTTGTAATTTGTGAGTCAGTTTGGTAGTATAGAGTTGCTTAAATTTTTCAAGTATTAGGACAAAATCGGTATACTATATATTGTTTTCAACGAGTTGTTTTTTCTTAAGAAATCATAACTGACTAAAAAAATATACTCTACTTAAGGAATATTATAAAGAAGTAAAGAATATTTAAAAATCAGCACCGTTTACCGTACGTCATAATTTCGTTTCGGTATTATCGTAGAATATCCACTTTTCATCTTTAGTAAAGATCCGGGTTCCTATAATGTCAGTCAAGAAGTAGTTTTAGAGCGAAAAGACGCCTTTCGATATTACTTGGTGGAAATGACACCCAATTTGCTGCCATTTGGAATAACATCAAATGTTTAAGCCGAATGGAAATTGTTTCCCGTATCACTCTCCATGAATCCGAGAGTTTAGTTTGCATTTGAAGACAGATGTAAGATATGACTAGCCATCCCTGATAACCTCTGAGCGTTGCTGCTATAGATTCCATGAGCTCTTTATAAAATAATTTAACCTTGTCAAGTAGACGCGACGCCTTCTTCATTGTAACTCGCTCATCGCGTGGCAATTTTGAGCAAAGTTCTTCAACATTGTCGTCCTGTTGACTTTCAACCCATCCGCATCCTGCCCACTTGTAACCACATAATATAAACAATATTATCCCAAATTTAAATTTCAAATAACATTCCATTGATAAATTCAAAATGAATTAATTAACGGGAGAAAAAATCCATGCTCTCTATGAAAGTTTCGCGCACAACGAAATAAATAAAGCGCCCAAAAAATTTGCATGCAATTATTTTCATATCAACTTCAGAGCAATTTTTCCAAGTTGCCCAATGAAAAAGTGATTTGCTGTTGTGACAATTGTAATTTTTCACTCGCTTGATTTTCCTTTGTCAGGATCTCATTCCGTTGTTTTTATCCATCTCGCATTCCCACTGTCATTCTCGCTGTCATGCTCATTGCCATTGTCATTGTAATGGACTGAGGCAGTGCGTCACTTCCGCTCTCTGCCGGCAGCGATAACTGACGTTTCTTTTGTCTCTTGTTCTGGGTCCTTCATTTTTATGATTAATTTTTATTTTTTTTTTTTACTTTTGTTGTGTTTTTTTTTGTATGTCGATGTAAAGCATAAATTTTTCATTGTATTATTGACTTAAGCTGGCTCAGCCCATGGGCAGTGATACTTTTTACGTGAATTGACCTTTTTTTTTTGAACCCAGCCTGAATTTTGATACTCTGGATACGAAAGAGTGTAAGGAACAAGCGGCATAACTATAGAAGTAACTCATTTAGATAATTAGAGAGAATTGAGAATTTATTTGAATTTTCTATATATAATTAAAATATTATTTCTTATTATTATAATTTAGCATTTCTTCGATTTTATGCCAGAGACAATAGGCGTTCCAAATAGATGCTGTTAAAAGCAGAGCATCATATAGGGCGTAATTCGGCATAATATAAATTATGACGAACCATTGTTAATTCTCGTCACCTCTATTGCACTAGATGAATGGTATAACTAACCAAGGTAGTGTCAGTATAAAAATTGTTTACATGATTTTCTTGCATACTTTCCCAAAATTTGCAGAAAGCAGTTTATCTTTTAAAAAATAACATATACATATCATAGTCTTCTACTGTCTTAGAATCACAATACAATATAACATTAATGAATCCTAAAGATTGTCAGCAGATTTGTGTCTATCAAAACTAGCACAGACTTTTTTTTGACAAATGACTGTTTCTCGTAAAAATGTCTAAAAAAGTTTAATCATATGAGGTATAGTTTTTATCATATGAGGCATAATTCGATGTAATAATTAACGTACTTCTTAACAAAATGGCTTTTGTCAATCCTTTATTTTGACTCAGAATCACTTTAAATGCTCTTAATTTTTTAAACTCTTCACGTTCTCTACTGCGACAGATTGTGGTATAACTAAACAAGATAGTGTCCTTAGAAATGACGATCCTCTGCTTTTTTCTCATTATATTCGCCTTTATCATAAAGAAAATACATGTCAACTATTGTAAAAAGTTGCCATCGGAAGCAGAACTTCGTATGGGACATAATTCATTACATAAATTACTGTGAACTACTATAAATGCTCCTGAGTTATCAGCCTCCTCGCTTCCACTACTGCGCGAGATCATGGTATAACTAATCAAGGTAGTTTCATAGGAAAAATACCATCTTATGCCTTTTCTTATTATTTTCGCTTTTATCATAAAGAAAATACATGTTAAAGTTTCTAAAAAGTTTTTATCGGAGGCAGAACATTATATGGAGCATAATTCGGCATATAAAAAATTAATCTGAACTAATAATAATGTTTTTTCTTCTACTACGTAAAATCATGACATAACTAAACATGGTACAATTATAGGAAAAAGACGATATCTGATCTTTTATTATTATTTTCGCTTTTATTATAAAGAAAATACATGTTAATTATTGTATAAACGATAATACAAATTAATGTGATGATATTGATTTTTCTCTATGAGGCTTCTGGCTTCTTCTATTATAGGAAAAAGACGAAATCAGGTCTTTTATTATTATTTTCTTTTATTATAAAGAAAATACATGTTATTGAGTTATCAGCCTCCGCGCTTCCACTACTGCTCTTGATTATGGTTTAACTAACTAAGGCAATGTCAATAGAAAAAAACGATCTTATGCCTTTCTAAAACATTTTAGTTCAGTACGAAAGTTAAATCGCTGTAAATAGGTGTAGGGACACTTTTTTTTAACAACTTAACAAGAAGAAGAATTTAATTTAAATTTTCATCATAATTAAAAGCATTTCAATTCTCTTGAACACTCACATGCCACTTGTTCATTTTTCACTTCTTTTGTTACCTATAAAGGTTATACCAAGCGCTAAATTCTATCTGTTTCACTTCTACGCTGCCTTTTATCTTTATTTTTTACGTCTGTCGCTACCTGTAATAGTTTAACCATGCATTTTAACACTCACATGCCACTCGCTTATTATGCACTGCAGTCGCTACCTGTAACAGTCAAACCATGCACTAAATTTTCACTACTTCACTTGCAATAACCCATGCAATGCCTTTTCCCTTTAACACTCAAATGCAGCTTGCTTATTCCTTCATTTCATGGACTAAATCAATCTACTTCACTACTTACAACGTATAGAATATTTTTTTTCTCAAACACTCACATGGCACTTGGTTAGTGTTCACTATTGTCGCTACCTTTAATAATTATACCATGCACTAGATCTCATTCAAGCAGAAGCTTCTGCTTATATCTTTGTCACTGCGCCGCTTTCGTTTAAGTCGAGCTTACTTTGAAAATAATTAATTTTGTTTTATAAAAAAGTTTTTTGACATGACTGACATTTACAGGATCCAATTAATTTATTAAAACCAAGGATTTTCAGTATAATCGCAAAGCCATCGAAGGAGTGGTAGGGGAGAGCAGGTGATGAAGCCCTTTCTTGGGCCTTTAAAAAATATTTGAACCTGCTCTTTCTTTTTCTAAGAGCATCCCATTAACCGAGATGAATATTTGTATGAACTGGCTTGAAATTTTAAGAATCTCTAAATCTGCAGGGAAGTATGCAACTTTAAAAAAATTACATATCTATCTTAAAAACAAAATTTAACAACAAATTCATAGGAATGCTAGGTAACAAGAACCCTAAATCTTGTTAACAGATTTGTCTAAGCTCAACTATTAGTAAAGTATTCCAATTTTTTAACAAATCCAAGATTCTCGTAAATATTTCAGTGTATGCCGATGTTGTACATTCTTTTTGCTAATTCTATTACGTTTTTTTTATAGGAATGTATTTTACACTTCATTGCAAAAATTTGTTTTATCTGACTGCTGTCATTTATTTTTTTCATCCTGTTCCTGTGGTACTCGTATCCTTGATCGTTGAGACGCGTTTATACGAACAAATTTCATTTTTATTATGTGCGTTTCATTTCACTTTACCTAATCAATTATTCTGGGTTACAGCTGTGTTCTTTATACAATGTATAAAAGCGCAAAATTATTGACAATATAAATGTATGGACAGTCAAGATTTATTTAATAAAAAATATATAAATATTAAAGAGATGTCCTTTATTTAGGCATTTTTTTATGCGCTGATAAAGTTGCATATTGTAAAATGCTAAAACAAAGGCTACAAAAAAAAAACATTACCGGAGTAATAAAAACTTTGGCTGAAATTCGACGAAGTGAATGATTCCAAATTGTTGGCACAAAAAGATTAATAAATTTTTAAAAGGACTATTGGAGCAACGTTTACAGTGGGAAGCAACATTCGCCTGCTGTGTTTACTTTTAAAATTGAAAATATTTATACACAACTCTTAATTTCAAAAGAATACAAACCTTGAGGTTAAAGTTTCATAATAATATAATTGCAGTTGATAAACTCATTCTGATTTGGAGCTGCAACTTCGGAAATTTACTTCCCTTTATTTATATAGAACCTAAGCGACTTTAAAAAAAGGAATTCTTTTTTTTTACAATTATGTATTGGTTCTTGTTCTCTTCGAACTGTTAGCAATAGAGAAATATACATGCTTTTCCTTTGGCTTGATGACAATACTGCTGAGAACTAGTAAAGTAACTCTTTATCGGTTTGGAATTGCCTAAGTACAGATCTTTTAAATCCTCCTGGTAATTATCCTCACTGTTTTTCACAACGCATATATCCGTTTGGGATAGTACACAATTTTCTTAAAAAATTATCTGTGCTCCAAAAACTATTTGATTTTAGGATGTAAGAAGACTTGTAATATATGAACTGATCTGGGCCTCGGTAGCGAAGTGCTAACTTAGTTGCCTCTAAATCAGAAGTTCGGTGTTCCGATTTCATTCTGCAGCACTGAAGCATTTGTCTAGTAGTAACATAGCTGGAGAATAAATATACACTGTTTACCTAGAAAACCTTTCGGAATCGTCTTGGAACTGTAGGTACCTGTTCTCTTCGAACAGTATTTAATAGAGATATCTCCCTGCTCCGCATTTGGAGCGATGACCATAATCAAGGGAACTAACTTTAAAATTTACATCTTATATGAACAAAATCGAGTCCTTAAACATTCTTCTACACTGCTTGAAATTGTGATTGATCTTCCAAGTATCAATAGCTTAGTTTTATTTAAATATAATATTTTGAATAAAGTTTTTGATTAACGAAATCCAACCAATATTTCCTAATTAGTTCCTTTTTGTTTTCCGTTTTTTAGCAAGAGTCCTAAACGCTCTTTCTGACTCCCTAGGCTTGTTGCCTCTTACTTAGCCTTTAAGTCCCAGTACTCCTTTTCCGATTTTCGATTACGACTTTTACAGCTTTTCGCTTCGCTTTAGAAGTCGTAACTTTTGGACAACCCGATTTGCTATGGTTTTGCCTCAAATCATTCCAGAAATGAAAAATTTCGTGAATGTTGCAAACAATGAAGCTAGGCTTCCATATTATCTTTGCAATTTCTCTAAAAAATCGGGGTTCTATGCATTTCTAGTCAAAATTAAGTGATTCATCTTTTGCTTGTTGTCTACTGAGTCGATTTTTGCACTTTGAAGCGCAAAAACTTATGATCATGGTAGACCAATCATTTTATTGTTGAAGAAAAAAAAATAGTTTCTCAGCTTTTTTCAAAATCTGAAGCAGGACTTTAAATAATTCATGAAAACCTAAAATTACCTAAACAAGTGCGATTTTCTCACACATGCAAGGGAGTTTGGGAAGATGGTAAGTAGTCTACGTAAAGTCAATCTGCCTTTTTAGCAGGCCATAAGCAAAAGAGATTCCAAGAATCTTGTTGAACAGAGATTTCGGATATTTCAAGGAAGCTCTATCAAGCTCCATAACACCAAGTTGGCGTTAAAATACTTTTATAGAGTTGGCATTTATTATGCTTCTTCTGTGGTGGGAAACGGTGCGAAAACTCATAATATGGGGATAATTTTTCTCACATACACAAGGGAATACGGATCAGATCGTTAGCGCTCTGCGTAGGGTTAATTCACTTTTCTAAAGGCAATGCAGCAACTCCCCAGGAAAAGTAAATGCCATAACACAAATTTATCCTTAACATGCTTTTTCTGCTAAGTAACTAATAGAGATGAGACATCTTTATTAAAAGGTCATTCAAAGAGAACAGGGACCTACAGTTTATAGTCGAATCCAAACGGTTACTTTAATTAATAAATATTTTCCAAGATAAATAGTGTCCATTTGTTTGCTATCTATGCCAGTGCTAGACAAATGCATAAGTGCTACAGGGTGAACCGAGCGCTTCAATTCGGTATCACAGGTTGAGCATGGTTACAAGCATGCTCCTTAAGGTCGGTTCCCTAGTGGGATTAAGATGGAGACTCTTGGTTGACACCCAAATCGCGGATAGAGGCATGTTAGCCCGATGTGGAGTTTCGTTCTCAAAAGGGGTGGAATCTTCGCTTCAAACCAAGGGGGGAATGCCCACTCGATCAGTTTCGGCTGATGGTTCCGTAGAGTGTTAGTGGGTGCATTAAATCAAACTCACTGCAATATATGTAAACTCAAATCGCGGCTAGAGGCATGTTAGCCCGACGCGGAGTTTCGTTCTCAAACGGGTGCTGTTACCCAGAAAACAGGGAGGCGGTAGATACACTTCGCTTCCAATCAAGGGGGGAATGCCCACTCGATCAGTTTCGGCTGATGGTTCCGTAGAGCTAGCTGGCGCATTGAACCAGACTCGCTGTAATATATGTAAGCTCCGGTTGCATATTTGACCAGCCTGATTCTAAGACAGCAAGCCACATTAAATAAAAACTGGAGCAGATCTAGTTCGACTGCTGCAGATTGGAATCTAACCACCGAACTTCAGCGAGTAAGCACAAAACTAGACCCAAAAGAAACTCATAAATGCTTATAATTTTGGACGCCATTTTGTGCATTTCTTGTGGTAACCATTTGATGGCATAGGTAATTGAAATTGACACCACTGTGGGGTGCTGCTAAGTTGGCAATTCACGAACGAAATCGTAATAAGTTTCCCCCAGACTTGGCCAAGCATTTCAGTGCGCTTTTCACATTTCTACGTGTTTCGTGTTACAAATTTTCATCAGGGCTTATGTAAGAATGTTTCTGCCCATTTTCTTGTTATTGGTTTGGGTTTATTCAATCAATAATTTCAGCTTCAACTGAATCAAATGCGATTTGTATGGTCTCTCTGCTGATGTATTGGTCTCGAGCTATAGTACTGCGCCCTAACCAAAGCCACCACCAGTTGCAGCTTTCGGCATCCTTATTGCCGTATTAATTTTCCAATTAGAGGAGGCTTGGCATAGTCCTAGTGTTCCATGCTCCAAGTTGCCTCCACTACTACTAGTCTTGCTGTAATATACCAGGTCTTATTGCATGTTTTTGTTGGTTTCGGGTCTTTGATTTTGTGTCCGTAAAGCTGCTTATCAGCTGCAGGCCGTACAAAATTGCAACCGAATTGCATGGTTCGGCTTATTACATTCAATTAGACATGCATAGCGTGGATTATTAGGCTGCCACTACTGTCTTTAAATTGTAAACGTGTTTATATTAGTTCTCAACTTTAAAATGTTGTCTTACAAAGCGATTTGTGTATATTTGCTATTTAGCTGCATTTTTACTTCATTGCAAGCTCAGCCTTGTTATGAGGATTCTCTACAAAACTGCCGTACCGAAGAAAATGGGTTGATTGTGTGTCGTTGTATGCCTCAAGACGAAAAAGAAGACCCCGAGGCGTCTACTTTGTAACGAAATAAAGTATTGCCGTTGCAAAAATAATAATATTACTGAAAAAATAAACATTTTTGAAATATTAGGGGTAAAAAATATTTTTTCCCCAGAAATTCGAACTTTGGCTTCATTTTTAATTTGTAATCTATATAGGTAGGTACAAACAAGCAGATTACCTTTAAATTAGAGTACTAGTACTAGAAATTTCCGCGTTGCGCTGCCTGTCTGAAGAATTCTCTGTGCCTTTCTTTTTAAAGAAAGTTCATTTCTGCTTATTTCTTGCAAGAGTTATATCGCTGGATTTTGTTTTGAAAATGTACAAAATGTATGAAAAGTTTGTAAATCTTGTAAATCTATTGTAGGTTCTCGAGTGCAAACAGTTATTGTCGTAAAAGTTTCTTTCCAATTTATTGTGTATTACATAAAAACCAACAGTTTGCATTCTGCATTCCCGATCATTAATTTAATAGAGTCCTGCGACAATTGCTACCAGAGCTCAATAGCTTTTAAGCTTCTTTAACTAAATCGCTTGAATTGATTTTACTCTATTAGATCTGTCATTGTCGAAAACTCATCTCTGCCTTTGGCATGTTTGGGTTAAGTCTTCCTATTGAAAAGCATTTAAACTTGTCAGCAGATTAACAAAATTTCATTTAAAATTTGCTTACCGACAGAACTTATGCACTTTCCGCCTTGTCATTGAGCTGTCTTATGTATAACTACTCAATATTCCATATACAATATTTATTTCTACACTTGTATAATGTCTATATAATATTTTTGTGCAATGCAATTGCATAATTGCATGTTACTGTCATTGGCTATATTGTTAACATGATGGCATTATTTATATGGTCTTTAAATTGTCATAAATTCAATTGATAAATGCTCCAATGGTGATTTCATACTTTACGGCAAACACGACGAAACGGGAATGAATTGAATGAAAATCTTTTGATTTATGTTCAAAAGCATATAACATTTTTGCCAGCTAAGCTGTAAAAACAATTGAAATGTTTTAATAAAGTTTTTCTTTTTTTTTTTGATAATTACATATTTAATAATTAAATGCAACGATTATAATGAAAATATTTTGATCAGATTGGTTTTTATATGCTTCACATAACAAAGCATTATTAATTTATTAAAATGGCTTAAATTAAAATTAAAATGGTTCATTATTTAAAGAACAAAGCAAAATGTAGAACGATTTCAATGAAAATAATTACCCAAAAAAAAAAAATATCTTCGAAAGTTAATTTTCACTAAAAATATAGAACAATTTCAATGAAAACAATTATCCAAAAAAAATAACTTCGAATGTTAATTTGCACTAAGGCTCGTCAAGTTCTTGACATTAGCCTTTGACATCACCCTATCAACGCCACAACACTTTTTATTGTAGGGATATTTGAAATCCAAGTTATACGAGGGTTGCCTTTTATATTTCGGTATTGGGTAAACCTAATGTTGTAATCTGGCAACTGACAGCTCTATCGTAAGCTTTGGCTCTTTTTGAGATTTTACGTACTCAGAACGTTTTGTCATATGAGCCCAATTTGTGTGGTTTACACTAAATTTATCTGGTCTTTAAGATCTTTAAGATTTATCTGCTCCAAAAAATGGAATTAAATCGTGATCATTTCCGTTATTTATTATTATTATTTTTACAACTTTCGACCTGCATTACCTCAACAACAGTGCATTGATGAAATTGAACTGACTTTTTGGCGATGAAGCTCCATCAAGAACTAGTGTTTATCGATGGTATGTTGAATTCAACCGAGGTCGTAGTTTGCTCCTTGACGAATTTCGTGCAGGTCGTCGAAAATCAAATATTGCTCCTGAAACCATTGTTGTCATGTGATCTATCATGAGATTGAGACAATCTTTGGCATTAGTGGGACCAGCATACATTTAATATTGCATGAACATTTGACTTTTAAAAAAATTAGTTCGTGTTGGATTCCACACAATTTGTCAATCGCACAAAATAAGGCTTGTGTCGATTGGTCGAAGAAATCGCTCAAAAAATACTATCGCGGTGTTTCGAAACATGTCTTTGGCATCGTAACAGTTGATGAATCATGGATTTTCACGTATGAGCCCGAATGTCGACTGTTTGTATGGCCTTTTCAAGAAGAGCCAAATCCAACAAAAATTGCCTGTTTCTTTCGGAAAAACTGGACATATCGCAACCGTACTACTAGATCAACGCAGAACAGTCAATTCTGAGTGGTACATAGCCATTTGTTTGCCACTTGTCTTCCCAGAAATCAGCAAAACCAACCGCCGAAGACCGATAACTTTTAACCACGACAATGCGACTTCAGCTCAAACAGCTGCATTTTCGAGCACTCAACTCGTCGATTTGATGAGTTATCCGTCATATAGTCCTGACTTGGCACCGAATAACTTCTTTTTATTTCTGTACATAAAAGGTAAAATGAGAGTTGAACGTTTTTCGACACCTGAAGAAGCGGTTGATGTGTTCGGAACGCAGATACCTCATCAGAGTTGCAAAAGTGCTAGCACAATTGGTTCAAACGCATGCAAAAGTGTATAGATTTTAAAGGGGAATATTTGAAAAAACAATAAAGCGATATTCAATGATAAATACTTATTTTTATTATCTTATCTTGAAATATAAAAGGTAATCCTCTTTTATCGTGTTGGAAATAAGCAGAAATGTACTCTCTTCAAAGAGAAAGGTACTGGGTTTCTACATTCCTGCAGCGCCTGATAATATACTATAATATTACATTATTATATTTTTTTAGCGATACGGATAAACCAATATAAATGCCAACATTTTAATATGGAGCACTTATAAATAACAAGAGAGATGAATGGAGGAGAATTGTTGAGAAAGCCAAAACCCACCCCGGGTTGTAGAGCTGAATGATGATGATGATTTTTCAATAAAATCAGTTGAACTCCACTGACTTTTAGGTATACCTTTCAAAACGCAATTCAGCGATATAATTCTTGTAAGAAATAAGCAGAAATGAGCTTTCTTGAAAAATAAAGTTACAGTTAGGCATCGCCGGATAATGTAATTTTATTATATTTTTTAATCGATACGGATAAACCAATATAAATACCAACATTTTAATATCAATCACAAATCAACATGAAAAATTTTGGAACAGCGAGCCCAACACTTCTCAAGATTTCAATAAAATCGGTTGAAGTCTACTGGTATACCTTACAACAAAAAATCCATTGGTATAATTCAGGGTTTTTTTCTAAAAAGGAAAGGTATAGAGGATTCTTCAGACAGGCTGCGTGGTTCAGAGCATATAAATGCTAAACTTAAAAAAATGTCTCAGTTATTTGGGAGCAACCCTCGTATTTCAAGTACATCTTATATATAAACCATGAACGACGTCAAAGAACTTTTTTATATAATTGATGCAGTCAATTAAATTAGGGGCTTTAAATATCTGCAATTTAACAGGAATATATGGTATTATTACCTGCCTAAACATTTACAGAAATATTTCGCATATTTATTTAGCACAGTTTTTCCATATTATATTGTTTTGAAGATTAAAGATTTTAATGCATTCGTATTGCGCTTACACATTACGCATACGCCACATATGACATGGCACAGACCATCGACCAAACAATGTAATGTAGATGGATGCGGTTCATTTGGTTAATGCATGCCATGGTCGGACTATTATTCACGGTTCCAGCAGCATCAGCAGCTGCAGCTGCAACTCCAATGTAACGCTATTGTGCGCCAGTGCTTTGAAATATGAGCTGAAGGTATAAAGGACTGCATAGAATGGGTGTGTGTGCCAGTGGGTGTATGCGATTGTGTGTGCGAGTGTATCTATGAGTGTGTGTGTTCGCGTGTGTGTTGATGTGTGTATTTGAGTGTAGAATTGTGTGTGTATTTGCGTGAATGTACATCCCACCATTGTTTGCTAGCCGCTTTGTCTATTTGTTTAAGATGCATTTGGGGTATGCCAAACTTTGCATAGACATTCGATGAGCACCTGCCAACTTGGTTAAAATGTTTTTTGTTTGCTAAATCCTTTCACAAAAAAAAAAAAAAATTTGCATTCCGGCTTAAAGTTACTTTTGTTTGGCCCAATTGAATGGCAGCATTTAAGCCGCAGCTGCCTCCCACTTGGCAGCAGAGTAGAGTGCAATGCGTTAATGAAATTTTTATGTTATATATAATATACTTTTTTATATATATGAAAATATATATACAACAACAGAGACAATAAGACAGCTGTGCCAGTGCTTGGGCATAATTATGCACTTTACACCAAAAAAGCAAAAAAAAAAGAAGAAGCTGAAAAAATTACAATAATTTTTAATTAACAAAGCACAGTGGGCAAAAGCAACGCTCAAGCTTGGGCAGGTAATGAAAATTGCACAAAAGCTTAAGCAAAAGCAAAATCCAGAGATACCAAGCCGGATACAGGGTGTTTCGAAATATTACCATTGGCTGAATCTCTCATTGGAGCATCATTCTCAATATCTAACCTGTGTAGCTCTTGTGTACTATAATAGATTTTCCACGATAGCGAATTTTTATGACTAAACAAATAAATTATATAAATTATCCTTACGCCTACTAAGAGCTTAAGGTTTCAACATAGGAATTCCACCAATCCCTATCTGTAGTAATTGCTCGAAGCTCGTTTAAAGATTTGTTAGTTTCCTGAAACGTTCTTCTCTAAGTTACTTGGGGTCGACTACGTCGTCTCGTGCCCTACGGGTTCCACTCCAGCGTGCGGGTTCTCACAATAGGCTTTTCGCAATGTAAACAAATATTGTAGTTGTAGTTCATTTCTTGATCTCTTAACAAGATTTCTACTTTTTGGGAAGTGCCTTTGCTTTGCTCTACTGCCACATGAAGCCAGTAATCATGCATTAATGCTTGGTTGTGGGTAAGCTCTCAAATGATTGCAAGTTTACACAGCTTTCAAGCGAAACCTCCTTGGAAGCAACGTAAAAAAAACTAACCAGAGAATATCAAAACCAAAGCATCGTATAAGTTTGCCGCCATTGTTGACAATCACCCCATACGAAAAAAATGACTACAGTTCGAGAATATGCACCTAGACGGTCCGGACGGTCTATACAATTGACGGATGTCCTCGAAAACGCAAAGGCTGATATAGCCGCCATCCAGTAAATGAGATGGACAAGTCCAGGTTGCTCTTAGCAAAAAAACTGTCGCAGCTGCATTGTGGAGATTTGTACCAATTCGTAGACTTCGCCATCACGTCTTCAGATTTTCTTCTGTGAGTATACGGCTGGCTACAATCCGAATAAAGGCAAGATTTCTTTATTTTAGCCTATTCTGCTGGAATGCCCCGATGAAAGAATAGGAGGATGCTGTTAAAGATGCGTTTTATGCGAGATTCGAGCAAACCTATGACCACTGCTCAACCCATGACGTGAAAAACATTCTCGGGAACTTAAATGCAGACGTTGAACGGAAACGAATTTTTAATTCCATCATTGATCAGCCGACCTAACTGCTTTGCGAACGCCTTTACCAGTTGGTCATTCCAAGCAAAGATAACAGCTTCTTTGCTGCAGCGACTTCGTCCAGACGTTATGCCGTTATGATCAGACCGACATCTATGTCATTGTAGAGATTATACAGTTCATGGTTCATTCGTATGAGATAGTTGAACCCAATCCGATAATTCGGCAAATATTTTGCGAAGAATTTTTTCTTATCCGAACACTACAAGCGCAGCTGCATCCGACAGCAACCCAACCCATGCTTCTGCGCTATATAAGGGCACGGGCAGGATGAGCTACTTGTAGAACTTTAATTTTGTCAATCGAGAAAGGTCTCTGCTACACATTTGCTTACTAAGTCCAAATTAAAGGCATAGACTCCCAGATTATGGCGGACTTCAACTCCGTGTCAAGGCACGTGAGTTAGTTGGCAATTTCCAAATATAGACATCCGCTATAATCTGAGAGCCTAGGCGCCGTGTAGCCATATATGTAGACAGCATATACTTCGAATCGATTACAAAGAAAATGAAAAATTTGTTCTCATGGAATGAGTATCTTCCTACCAAATAACAAAAAATGTTCGAAATGAGGTTATTTTTTTCAATTCGCATTAAAATGTAAATCTCTCCTAAGCCGTTTCTTTTTCTGCTTCTTTGGCTTTGTTCCATATGTCACCGAAGACCCTGTTTTTTTCTATAAAACTGCATATGTTTTTGCGTTTGAGCTGTTTATAATTGCACATTATGTAAATGCAGCGTGGGCCAGTTTTTCATTTAGTTAAGAAAATAATAGGGAGAGAGAGTACAGGGGACTTGTGTGTTTAAAGCTCCCATGTTGCAATATATAGTAGAAGTTTCCTTTAAAAAAACATACAGCTGTTGCAATAAACAATATTATTTACTATTGCATGAATGAGTTCGGTGATTGTGTTATGAAAAACGTGTATGGCAGATACAATTATAATAAATAATGTTTATTTTTTTATGAACATAAATAATTAAATTTTGTTTTCAAATTTACGTACATTGTAATGTTTCATATTCCTTGTTAATTTGTTTTTTAAATGGGGTTTGGAGCTTAAAATGTAATGAAGCTATGCAGCGGTCAACTAGTATCGGAAATAATGAAGGATATTGAATTCAAGCTCATGTTTTCGGGAATTTGAGTAAAAGTCAATTTAAGTCTAGTTATCAAAATGTGGTGTGGCTTTCCTGTTCGTAGTATAGTTTTATAATAATTAATTTGCAGTTAATTTTTTCAAAACCTCAAAAATTGGTATGGTATAGCCTGTACCTATACTCCCTTTTTGTCGATTTCCGATCTTGAAAAAAAGACTTTTACAAAAGGATTTTTTTAGTTTATGCACACATCGATAGATAGTCCTAGCTTAAGCAAGTTTTAAGTCAAAAAGTTTCACGGTTTGACTAGAAACCACTGTACTATGGGGGGCAGAGATAAGATATCGAAATGATTTAAAAAGTTCATCTTCTAGAGGAAAATGCGCGTTAGATGATATAGTTTGATGGGATCATTTAGATCTACGGACTGAACTGATAAATGGACATGAGTCAATCTCTACTCAATGTTTTTTTTACCTTGGCAACAAACCTTTATTGGCTCTTATATTTATGATGTATCATTGGACAACAATAGAATTTGTTTAAAAAATAAAAAATTGGAATCAATTTTAAATATATTCTTTAAATTTGGGTAGCGATATAATTTAACAAACATAATTTTCTGTGTAAAAATATCCATCAGATGGTATGGTTTGGTGGCTCTAGACCTATTAGTTTCCAATATATAGGTGATCATACGATCGGACAGGCGGACATGACCCAATAGCTACCCGAGGTAAGTCATTTTGTTCGGGTTTGCTTCTTTTATTCGAGATCTATCAATACTGGACAATAACGACACTTTATAGATAGGCAAAAAAATATAAATCAACTTTGAATAAATTGATTAAATATGGATAATGGTTCCGCGTTAAAATACGCGTCAGATGGTATGGCTTGGTGACTCTTGGTCTTACGGTTTCCAAGATCTAGATGTTCATATGGATGAAAGACTGGCGGACAATAATTACCACCAAGTATTGTGGTATTAAGGACTTGGGGTCTACCTTGCCCGTTACATGTATTGCACATTGTATAAATATAACTTTTTGAAATTATACAAAATCTTTACTTTATGGAATAAAATCTAGTTTATCTAGTTTTTATTTTTCCGCGCATCATTTATCTAACTGGGGCAATTACAGCAAGCAAGAGATTGGGATGAACTAAGCGCGCATAGGCAGGCAATATAAGGACAATGAATTCTGAATTAAAACAATATTTATTAAAGATTGTAAGAATAGTTATTTATGGCGTCGGTAGCAAAATGGTGGTGTACTCCCCTCTGAACAGAAAGTTCGATGATTTTATTTTACTTTGGAGCCCTGGTGAATTTGTCTAGCACTGGCAGAGCTAGCAAATAAATAGAGGCCATTTACCTAAGAAAATATCTATGAATAGAAGACAGCTACATTCGGTTTCGGCTATAAACTGTAGGTCCCTGCTTGCTTCGATCATCTATTAATAGAAATATAGCCATGATCAAGGGAAATAAAATAATTTTTTTGTATATATTATATTGTCTTGCTTTTCTCATATATAAGTCAATCTTGAGACAGTTTCCTACTAATAGTACGACTCTTGTAATTTCCAACTTACCCAATTTTAGTTATTATAAAGTTTTAATAGATCAAAAAATAACGTTACCAATATTATTTGATTAGGGAACTCGAATGGTCTGAAAGCCTTCATATTATGATTTATTCGACTATCCTTATATTGTTAGATACTGGGTGGGACTTGTAAAATGCTTGGAATGGTCTGACAACCTTTACGTAAAGATATATACTAGGCGCTGAAGGATTACCGAAGTTCATGAGATTAAGAAAACTTAACGAGGGCCTGACCTAATCATACGTAAGTCAATATTTAAGAAAGTTTTTTAGTAGAGTGTTATGATCCTTTTAGTGTCCAACTACCCCAATTTATGTTATTATTTTATGAGATTCAGATATTATTTGATACTGGGGAACTCATAATATATTTGGAATTGACTGAAAACCTTTGCAGGGGAGATTCAAACAAGGAGGCGTAGGAATGCCGAAGTTCATGAGATCTTAACAAAATTTCACAAGATGTAAATACATTTTATTCGAATCGCGTTAGTCAACTAGCTTAATATTACTTTTATGGAATGATATTTGTGAGACAGGCGTCGATATGACAAAGGAGTCAAGAGAATGCCGACGTTCAGAAGATATTAAGAAAACCTAACGAAGAAGTAGTTTACTCATACGAGACATTACAAGTCCATATTTGAGATAATCAACTTCTGAAATGAAAAGTCAACTTTTCAACCTACCTATTTTTACTTTTTCAATAAATTAAAACTCATAGTCTACCTGGCAATCGCGCAATCTTTTTGAACAAGTAAAATGGAGTATATCTATACTTGATGATTTTTTTTTCGCCCGTATTTTTCGCTTTGGTATGCAATATTGTGTTGAACATTTATTAAAAAATAGTTTGCACATCCAAAGCATATTTCAACAACCAGGAGGGGTGCCAGCAGCAATATGATTGAACTTACGCTTTGTTTAGTTTCCCAAAGCAAAGCAGCTACCCGCCATTTAGCACGAAAACTTTATAAACTTAAATATTTTTTTCAGCAGTTTCAATAAATTAAGCTGAAAATGCAAAAAACTCAAGCAATTATATTAGATATTTGAAATATGCAGTTTTAAATTTTTTGCAAATATTTATAGTTGTTGATGCGGTGCTCAGATTGCAACATTTGAAGTGCAACATGCAACAAATTGGATTGCCATTAGAAATTCATTGCAATAAAAAGCTGAACTTTTTAGCAGAACACTTCTGATTTCTGTCAAATCGGAGTGGCATCAAATGGCACTTGAGTGGGCGACAAGCGTGCGACAAAGGACAATTGGGCGCTGGGAGACGTTACAAAACAAAAGCAGCAAAATATTGCCACGCCCCCCCAAGTCTCAATGCCTTGCCTTGCTGCTGCATGCACTAATTTTATCATTTTCTAACACTTGGCTAGTGGCAGTGTCTTAGGGCGGCAGTCGACCCTTTTAAGCCAGCCAAATGCCAGGCAGGAAGCGACACACACACACCCACACACATATCCTGCAGCACACAGATACACACTGAGGTAAATGTTGCTGCTGGGCGGCCCCCACTTGGAGCACTCTTGAGCGCAAAAGCTTGTTGAAAATCAATTTCTTGCATCATTGTTTGCCAAGTGAAGTGCACTGGAAAATTTCTTGGAGCCAAAGCAATCGTCATCAGCTGGGTATTAAAAATCAACGTCATATTGCTGCAACTCTGAGCGTCGTGTGCTTGGAGCACGGAGCAGCTCACTGAAGCTCAAGCCAAATACAAAATGAAAGCAATTAAGCGCTAAACTGAAGCTCGAGCGTGTTTCAAATTTAAGCAAAAAACTAAAAGAAAAGTGAGTTTTATTTTGTTTCTTAGTCCTGATTACGAGCCAATCATTCGATTGTCCTTACGCTTTTTGTTCGGTTTGTGGATGTATGTGTCTGTGTGTGTGTGTGTGTGTGTATGTGGCGGGCGCGCCTCTGTATCGAAAGCTCTAACGAATCGTAATGAACGAATTAGCGGTCCAAGCCTTTGCCAAAAAGAAATTTCCAACAAAAATTGGGTTGTTCGAAAGGATTTTAACAATTTGGTGATAAATTGCATTCAGTTCAAGTGCAGTCAAATATATTGTAAGTTGTAAACTTTAACTAAAGTAACTATTCGTACGTAATTTTGAATAAAATACACCAATTCACTACCAGAAAATATATTTGTTAGCGATTACCAACCGATTGTGTAATATCATAGAAGTTAGTCACGATGTCTTTATAAGTATACAAATTATTCATCAAAACCTTTAATTTCAACTATCAACTATTCTTATCACAACTTAACCTAATACCTCCAATGTGAAAATAATTTGCATAACAAAAAAAAAAAAAGTTAAACATTTCGGTTGCTCTATCGGATCTAGGCATTTTATAGAATAGCACACAAAAATCCGTATACCTACACATAATTATAATGACTTTTCCGTTATCTATACAATTCTTTCAACAACTTGTGGGTCATCGTATTCTGCTTTTGGAATTTATCATAGTCAATATTTAGAGAACCATCCCAAAAAGTCTCCAACCATAAACTCCGCGCATAAGTCCAACGACAAAAGGGACTTTCAGATAAAATGTCTTATATCATTCCTGTGCGAAGCAACAACTAGGTTTACATATTTTCGAAAGAATATATTTTGGCCATCTTGCACTTTGGTCCAATTTGACAAAATGCTTCAGAGCATTTGATATTCTTTTATAAATTACAAATACAATAAATCGAAATTGGTGCATTTGGTTTTGTTGAAATAAACAAACTATATCTTGTAGATGAACAATCTAGATCTTGTAAATGAGCAAACTAGATCTTGTAGATGAACGATCTTTGCGAACCGGTGGTTCAGTTCAGTTCAGTTGGTCACTGAGGTCTGAAAAAGAAACACCCATCTTTGCGGACTCTCTATTAAATACCATAAATACATCATAATTCCAACAGTTTTTACCGATTTGCTCTTTGAAATATATCACTGATTTTCCTCAAATTCATCAAAGTGCTGGGAAGAGCTAACATATTTCCGTGTCAGCCTCCCATGTCCTCCCAATCTTTTATATAGCGATGAGTTTGCTGTCGGTATTTGTAAAGTTTTTTAAATAGTCTTTTCGAATAGAACATCAACCTTTTGAAGCATGATGAGAGCCGTATTTTAAATATCCAATTAGACTTTGGTCCAAAGCTTGGCAGTCATAAGTAAGTTCAGAGAGTGGTGTCATATATTTTAAACTCATTGGAGAATCGGCATAATTGCATGGCAGGTTTTTTGGTTGTAAAGCGAAATTTTGAACGACTCTATCAATAAGAGTTACAACAATTCTTCATTCCTGCTCTTCAATATCTAATCCTTAAGTCATTGCTTAAAAATCGCTCTTTAATGTTCGATCAAATGTGTCGTTTAAGCTGTAGTACCCCAACGTACCGTTTTTATTACCATTTTTATTTACCATCTTCACGAAGGACATGCCTAGTTCGACGTGCATTTCAAGACTCCTTACTGCTATGTATGTTGATAACAATGCCATTCTTTCATCTTCATTGACTGCCGTCATTTTTGAAAACCAGTTGGATATTATCGGCACTTGAGCTAAATACTGGAATCTTCCGCCTAGCAAAGACAAATCTTCTAGTTTGCTATTTTCGTTAAGAAATGATATCAGTCATACACTTATCTGCTATGGGGACACATTTGCCGCTTATTCTTCGCACCAACAGTTTGAATTATAATAGCCCAATACGGATCGACAAAATGAAGTGTTTATACGGCAGAAGAACCTCACTATTCCTGGAAAAGAAGTGCTTCCTCAATAGCGCCAAATTGGTATTATCGATAAATAGTAGATAGACATCATATTATATTAGTAAAAACTAAGATGAATAAGTCTGTCATCTACCAGATGTTATATAAATATAGGACTGTCATATCGCTAGAAATACGCAGCCAACACCGGTAGAAACCGGCAAGAGCGCATTGAACAACCCATTGGCATATATGGCCATGGCCAAAAACTTGACTAAGCCGTACGCGAAGCGCCGCCATTTTTATTTTATTTATTTATTTTCTTATTTTATTTTTACCCTGGACTAATTTCGAACACTGGCGAAATTCTTTTAACCCAACAAACAGCGAAGTAATTTGTACGTTCCTCTGTTTGTCTGCGAGTAACTTATAAAGAGACAGCGCAAGAGATCTGCTAAGTCCCTCTTTGGGGGTCTTTCGTTCTCTCTCAGTCTCTTGTAGGGTTGCCAAAGTTGTAATTTTATTTTCGAAATTCGTTTAGTCCTCTGTTTGCGCAAGAATCCGTTATATTCTTTGTGTGCAGCTCGCACAAAATGAAGTTGAAAAGTTTTTTTTTTTTTTTTTTTTTAGTTAGGGGCGTTTGCTTAGTTGGTCCAGACGGCAATGCGTGGGGGGGGGGGCGTGTGGGGTTTATGGGCGTGGATTTTGTTTGCTGCGGCATGAACGCGCTCAACCGCCACACTGTCATGTCATCATGTTGATGAAGCAACCGGATGATGAATGGACGTGCGCCACAGTGGAGCTTCAATTGATGCAATCAGCGTAAAGTGACAGTTTTTCTTCTCATTCTCTTAGTATCATATGCTTCGTTCCAGGGTTTTTTTTTTCCTTCCCACTTTTCATCTGCTGCCTGCCTTGTAGTGGTAGTTGTTGGTGCTGTTGTTATCGCTGTTGCCATTGTTTGATCAACTTTTTGGCAGAGTTCAGCTTTAAGTTGCCGCAAGTTTCTGACAATCATTATTATCAGCATGAGTTTAGCTTTATGCCAGAGGGGGCTTATACATTGTGAATGTTGGGAACTATCTTCGAGCTGTCATATGATTTATATTCCTGTCAGCTTTGCACGCTACATTTATATTCAGAAACTAGCGGCAAGTTCTTTGGCATATTAAACGCATATGATTATTAATATATTTGTATTGACTTTAAGAATATTGAAACGTCTTTTTAAAGTATTTTGGCAATTTCAATTTTTTGGGTTGCCTGCGGTGCTTTGTTATCGGATTAACAAATTTTATTTTGCTCGTTACAGGCATACACTGCTCCTTTACTTAAAATTATATGCAGTTTCCTATTTTTTTTATATATTTGAAGTTTGTACGTTTCGAGTTGCAGCTAAAAGCCTAAGTTGGAACGATTATGTAGATTTACTAGTGTTGTAGTAGGTATAATCCGTTTAAAGGGCAATTTTTTAGCTACTTATTTTTTGGTAACTCTGTTTTTACAAGAGGTTTGCTGACATCCCCAACAAATTTTAATGGTTTTGGCTGCGCAATATGCGGAGCCCCAAACTGCCCGGTATAATGATGTGGCTGTCGATATGATGGATCGCAGGTTACGATCCAGATTCCTGGTTACGTTTTGGGCACACGCGATGGTCAATATTTAATTTGTAAGTTAATTTTAAAACACTTGGTTTAATTTATTTAATTTAAATGAAGAGCGATGCTTGTGTATCCCACGGGCTGACGCTGACAGACTGGGCCATCCTTTTTCAAAGATGTCGGAACGTTAATGTGAATAGTAACCGTTCTCCTATGTTGTTTTTAAACATTTTAGTGTCCAAATTAGAAGAGTTATAATTGGCTTCTATGCAGTTTGAACAAGATAATGTCGCATACTCACAGCACTCGTAGCAGTGCCCAGTTAAGAGGCGAGTTCGGTTAGTAGTTTATTTTACCATCGATGCGCCGCCAAGAACATAAGATTTAAGGCATCTAGATTGTTCTTTGTGGGGGCTATATAAAGGCATAAGATTTCGACGTTCAATCGAACGATGTATATTGAATTTTCTTATTCAAATAAAAATTCATATCCGATAATGCAAGTGTCAGTTGTTATATCCGAGAATAGAATGGCAAAAGAACAACCAGAAGCATTGCAAGAACCACCAAAACATCTTGAAAAAAGTCATTATAGGCGAATGGTATTATGTGGGCCATTCTTTTTGTTATCGGTGATGTCCACATTATTGGGAATTGGGATTATTGGGAATTGGGAGCTACTGTATTAGACTAACATTTAATGTCCAATATGGAAAAGCTCAAGATAGTTCATACGTGGTTTAAATCCCTTGCAAAAGACAAACGTTATTGTCAGGAGTTGTTTTCCGTGATATGCTGAACCTAAGATTTACTCCGCGTAATTGCATAATTATAAACTATTGCTGCTTATTGGGCTACAGCCTTTGCCCTCTACGAATGACAACTCCCGCTGTCCTTGATTAAATTTAAATAATATAAATTTTGTATTGGTGTTCGTCGACAACGTATTGGTATCATGTTCTAAAACTTCAGATCAGTGTGGCAAGTGGCTATTTGTTTGAATAAATCTCTGTTAATCAAAGATGTGGCCCATACAAGATCTCTTCGAACAGCTATCAATTCAAATATACCAAATCTCTGCCATACAAGCGATGATAGCATGCTCAAGGAATATGAATTAAATTTTTTTGAAAATCTTATTTCTCAGCTTAAAATAATCACCGTCTAGCAAAAATTAAGTGAAGCATGTTTCCGTATCATTTCCACTTTATTACTATACTTCGCATTCTTTAAAAATTTTAAACCAAACAAAACGTTGGTATGCGCTGGAACTTGGATAGAGAACTCGGAATTCTGTTGATGTATAATAGCTTTGTAAGCTAGTTCATGTGGGCCTCGATTGCGTAGTGGTGGCGCACTCGTGTCTAAACCAGAAGATATTTGGATCGATTCCACACTGCAGCACTGCTGCATTTGCTTAGCACTGGCATAGCTAGCAGAGGCTGCTAGCGTCTCAGTTCGAATTCGACTATAAGCTGTATGTTCCTGTTCTCTTCGAACAGCTATTAATATTGATACCTCCGTGCTCAGTCTTTGGACAGGTGACAACATAGTGAAGGTGAATAAATTTGTTTTGTTATTAAGCACACCAGAATATGCAGAGAACAGCAGTTAAGGTTGCTACTAAAATTGATTTTTGAGATTTTGCATAGTCTCGTAAAAATTAAGTTAATTTTTTAGGCAGCCAATGACTTTCAGAGTCATTGAAAAATTTGTAAGAGCATCAAATAGTCCATACAACTTACTTTAGACATTCTCTGTATTTTTCACACACTCCTCGCACTAGAGTGAGTAGTAGTACAGAGAAACAAAAAAAAAATGGAAATTAAGTTGCCACAAAGCAAAACACAATGGACTGAAACTGGTCTGCTCTGCTCTGCTCTGGCCATGGGTCTGTCATGGGTCTATGCTTGCGTCTTTGCTTGCTTGGGCCCTGAGCCTGAGCCTGCTGCTGCGCCTGAATAAATGCTCCAAATCAGCATAATGTAATGGAAACAATTTTTATGACAACAAACGTTGGGCCAAAATGAAACCAAACTAAAACGAAACTAAACCGAAATGGAGCAGCGAAATGGCAGAGCCAAAGCATCTTTGGGCCATAGACCAACCAGCACAGACCGAACCGTACCGCAGCAGACGTTGACCAATGTCAGCGTAAAACTGACAAATTAGCATTTTTTCTATTCCTTCAACTAAATATTTGCTTGGCGACTATAACAAAATAGTATTTGCGAAAAAAAGAGGAGCCGGACTAGGAGCAGCAAACTAAGCACTAGAAACTAGCAAAGCGCACAAAAAAAGCGCCCAGAATATTTGAGTTGAGTTATTTTTTCAGCTGACCTAATTTTATAATGGAAAACTTGCGATAAGTAGGCAAAAAAAACTAGCAAAAAAATCAAGGATGTTAGCGCTGCAGGCAGATAAATAGCTGACTGCCCCATGTGGCACATTTTTTGTTGCATGTGTTCTCCTTATACATATATTTTTTTTTTTTGTATTTAAGGTTTTGTGCGCCTTTTCATTTCATTTCGTTACGTTACGTTTAAGGACAGACAAATAAATCTCTTTTTGTGTGGACCTGAATTTAATTTCCACATGCTCATGAATAATTTTCAAATTTCAAATTCAGTAAAACGTAAAGCGTATTTCCGGCCAGCGCACGTAAATCTCCACAAGCGGCAGCCAACGGAGCAGCCAACAACTACAAAAGACATCAACGCCGCCATCACCATTACCATTACCATTCATACCATCATTCTAGTTCATGTCGTAGTCCTTGTCGCTGTCGTCATCAGTGCGCTAGCTCCAAGTTTCTTGCGGCATAAAAAGTTATGTCAGCAAAGAAATATTACCAAATTATGTCCTCTGCATGTTCCGCAGGCCTTACCTAGGCGCTGCACTGCCGCTGCTACCGCTGGCCAAAGCATCCAGCCAGCCAGTCAAGCCTTAAAAGGATTTACTCGTTCTTAGGATATGCACATACATACAGAGATTTCTTCAGCACTTTTTATTATATAAATTTTATTCATGCGCTTTTTTTTTGGAAGGTGGCCTGCTGACTTGGCTTACTCGTATTTGACTTATATATTTGCGGTTCGTTGAAAAAATTAAAGTCAAACATTTCCGACTTTTTAATGAACATAAAAATTTGGGTTCAACAGCTCAGCACGCACACACACACGCACACCGTTCGTAAATTGCATTTGCTTGTATTTTTTTTTATAATAAAAATTACTTATATACAGCATTTCTTTAATGGCAACGCATATTAAAAAAAAAATAAAATACTTAAATTATGTGCCATAAATACACATTTAATTTCAAGACCTTAATTAATGTGAATGTTAATATGCCTACCAAATAAATATGCAAAAATACAGGGTGCGCCATTTTGCAGTTCCGAAAATAACATTGAAATTATTATTACGAGGGTCGCCATTTATATTTCGGTATTGGGCAGCCCTAGTGTTACAGTCTAGCAACTGTCTAGCTCTATTATAAGGTTTGGAATTTTTAAGATTGTACGTACTCAGAACGCTATGACATATAAGCGCTATTTGTGTGGTTTACACTAACTTAAGAGATTTATCTGGTCCAAATCGTGAACATTTTCGTGCGATTATTTTTTACAACTTTCGACCTGTATTACCGCAACAAAAGTACATGAATGAACTTCATTAATTTTTTTGGCGAAGAAGCTTCATCAAGGACAACTGATTATGGATGGCACGATGATTGGTTCCAGTCTTTATGTCGGAATCGTATTCCTTGTAGACTTACGTATGTTATTTTTGCATAAGCTGTTCCACGTTTTCATTGACTCTTACGCACTCCCTAAAACAACTTCTATTGTCATTCCGTCCAGAGTAACTCGTAATTTTCGCAGCATACGAAAGGAGTTGCAGGGACTCACAAGTTTCTTTTTAAGAGTTGTGGTAAACTGGTTGTAAAAACTGAAATTCGTTTAGAAAATATCGGAGTCCTGCGCTTGCCTTAGATGAGGAGATAATTTCAGATGCAGAGTGTAATTTTACCTGAAGATTACTTAGCAGAATAGGAATATATTAACGCCAACTTGGTGTTTTAGCATTTAAGTCCGGGGAATTGCTGTCTTGCAACAAATTGTTAATACTTCCCATCAAACAATGAATTCATTGTAACCATTGTGTTTCCTCGGTCGAATCGAAAATTACTGATTTCGGCTGAACACCGCGATCTACCGTATTTTTTGTACGGGATATCTGAAATCTAACGTATACGCTGATAAGCTAAGCACCCATCGCTCAAGACTATGCGCTTTCCAAAACATTGGGAAACGCTAAAAACAGTGCTTAAGGCCAAAGGTGTTCATTAGGCGATATAATATTCAAAAATTAACTTTAACATATTTGCTTCAACCGATATAAATGATTATCAAAATGAAAACACTCATTCATCATTAATTTTTTTTTTATGAAAAATGTTATCCACGTAACTTCTCTTCTAACTCGTTTATTGTGATCTCTTTTCAATGACATGATTAGCCCATTTTAGACAATATCTCATCAGATATTCGACGAATATCTTACAATTGTCCTTCTCCTGATTTCTTGCAGTGTCGAGTATAGTGTCTTTCGGCAAACGATATTTCTGACAATAAAGCTAAAAAGAGAAGTGTTGCTAGGGTCTTAGCGGTTTTTGGTTAAAACAATTATAAATATTCTCCGCGAAACTTCGATTCTAAAAAATTATTTGTCAACGACTTATCAGTATCTGATCATTAGGAATCGTCTAAATGTGCTTGTCTTAACTTTTTGCAGTACTCTAATGCTTGTATGAGGTTTTTGAGGACTCACTGGCACTCTCCTGCATTTAAAACGAACTTCTGGCTATTAGCTGGCATATATTCTTAATATCTGTAGTCTCATCAAAACATATAGTGAAATTATTATAATTTTCAAGTCTCTGCTTAATAAGGGAAAATATATATGCAGTAATTTGTTCTGTTCAATGGGTATTGTATGCCTTGACAAAGGTGTTTTTCTACAACTTTAAACATATCTGTACAGTTGTTTTCAAAACAACCTAGAACTTCTGTAGCGAGTTGGCTGAATATCATTACCAAAAACGCGGTATTGCTTAGATAGCGCAAGCGAAACAAGACAAGAAGCCTTTTTTATAGACATTTCTTCAACGATATTATAATATTAAGAATTATTCTTGCGTTTCGTTCAATGGATCTCTAGCTTTATTTAGAATATTTAAAAAATCTTTATGACAGGACCTATTATGGATTTTGGATATAAATTTTATGGCTACGCTTAACATTTCCTTGGCATGCTACAAATATAAGGTTATAGCCCGGACATAGCGCCAAGTGATTACCACCTGTTCCTGTCCATGGCGAATGCCCTTGGTGGTGTAAAGTTGAACTCAAAAGAGGCATGTGAAAAGTGGCTGTCCGAGTTCTTCGCAAATAAGGAGGGGGGCTTCTACGAGGGAGGTATTTTGAAGTTGCCGTCTAGATGGAAACAGATTATCGAACAAAACGGCGCATATTTGAACTAAATCCGATCACTGTATCACTTTTTATAAAGCATTGAATAAAGAGCAAAAAAGCGGAAGGGAGATATTTGACAACCTTATATAATGGCTCCCCAGTTTTTTTTTAGAACTCATAGTCCCATTCATTATTAAACATATTGTAGATGATGGTATTTGAGCGCATGAAACTACTTGCTGTATATCGGACAGAACAACAGTCACATACAGTTCTAGTTCTGTCCATACCCGATTACTGCGAAGTCGGAGAAGTTGGGGTACTGAATGTTAGTTGCTTAGCTTTGAAATCGTCTGCAAATTATCAACATAAATACAATCCATAGCAAAGACAGAAAAAATTGTAGAAAATTCTAACACGATAAACTACAAGATCGTGGTGGTTGTATAGTGTCGCTTGTTGCATCGTTTTCCTAGCACCACATCTCCACCAAACCCATGACATTTCATGTTTTTTGAAACACAAAAAAATTCGGGAATCGCTTGACTAAAGTGAAAAAAATTGTAGTGACAACTTTGTAATTTTTAAAGTAGTTTCAAGCCTATCACACTATCCGACCAAAGGACCATCTTATCTTCCTTCGCACCTTATTCTTTTTGGATGTATTATTCTCTAATACGAGTATTATATACGAGTCTATATACTCTTTGGAGGAGTGACAGAATTCACTCAAACAAGTATTCTCTTAGGAATAAATGACTGAGTTTTTCTGTTCATATACGATAATATGGATCAAGTGCAAGAGGACCTATCTTCACTTGGAGTGGTCAACTGGAGAAGGCGTGCGCAAAGCAGGTGCACCTGGCGAGAGTTACTTAGATCGGCTGTTACGCGATAACGGCTTATCGTGGCCAAGTAAATTAAAGTTAAAATTATCCTTCGTTAACGCTTTGTTCGTGTAGAAAAGTAAGAATCACTCATCTCGTTACAAGTTTTCACCAGTTCTACACGTTCAGCTATATACAAACTTATGAACTCCACATATCATCCTACCTTGTGTCATCCAAATCAACAAATGGATGTCCCTATATATACGCACTTGTATATACTTATTAAAAATTTATATAAAGTTGGGTTATGTGCATTATTTTTAATGCCCAAACTGAGCATTTTTCATTTACATATTTTTTTTACCACAGCACTTTAAATGCTCTTTTTATAAATAAGCAAATTTTTGAGTTAATATAAAATAATTAAATTTTCTGTTTGCAAATAATTTTTAATTAAACGCAAAGCGGGGTGGCGCCACGATGACTTCTTTCAATTCACTTTAGTGCATATCTTTTCACTTTGCTTTACATTGCATTTTCTATTATTAATTCTGCTTAAGTTTTTTATTAAAATTTTTTAATTAGTTTTTTATTAACAAGAAAGCAGATTATGCGAACTACATTTATGTGTAACGAACATATTTTCGAGCGGACAGCGTAGGTAGCAGTGTAGTTCTACAGGACTGCTTACGATTCCCTTAAAGGGAAATTTATTGAATTTTAAAATCCAGAAAATTATAATATATATTTAAGCCACTTGAAATTCCGTCTAAATATTGCCTTTTAAGCAAAAAGTTCTTTTTTTTTTTCTTAATTTCTTTAAACCTTTTAAATTACTTCTCTTTCAAGGTAAACAAGATGACTTAGAAATACCCTGTGCCGCTTTTTTGTAAATAAATAAGTCACGATAGGTGGACTCTGTTATAATTTTCTAAGAAATAGCTTTGTGAAAGAACAAAATTTTGTTTACCGATTTTCCCTACGACAACTATATGATATAGTTACCAATTTTGATGAAATTCGATTTATTGAGGTGTTTGTTGAGACTTGCTGGTATTGTCGATAAATTAATCACTGAATTTTCAGAGGAACAAGCAATCATTTTTATTCAAAGCCCACAATTTGGATAATTTATGAAAGCCATTCCAAAAAAATTTTTTTTCTTTTGAGGCAAAGAATCCGACAAGCCATTTTTCGACTTCTTCAAAGTTGGCGTAGCGCTGCTCTGCATGGGAGTGTCCCATTGATGCAAAACGAAGAAAATCGCATAGGGCGAGGACTGAAGAGTATGGCGGATGGGACAATATTTCCCAATTAATCCCAATTTAACTGTATGAGCCGGCGAGTTGTCACATTGCAAAAAAACTCTGCTATATTTTTGGGCAACTTCCGGCCGTTTTTCTATGAAAACATTATTTAAGTTGATGATTTGTTGTCTACTACTAAAGTTCGTGACAATATCTTAAAAACAAAATCAATCAAACACCCATTTTCGGACGTTTTGACTTATGATAACTATACAATATAGCTAACCGATGAGGATTAAATTAACACTGCTTGGGAGCATCAAAAAAATAGTGGATAGCAAAATTTTTAAACCTATACGTAGTACCGAATTATAATCCAATTTTTGATTTTTTGAGGTGGCGTCAAACAACATATATCATATGTTTTAGATGTTTGAACTAAATCACAATGCTTAGTGCATTAGTATAGATTGAGATCTGTAATGGAACGCATTGACAACCGTAGGTAAACTCAGACTAAAAATGTAATCGAATTTTATTCTCTTTACTTAAAGGATCATAATATTTCAAATTTAGACAAATATATAAAAAAAGGTTCAAGGTAATTGATAACTTTTCGAATGCTAACTTTGTTTCGCAATAAGAATCCAAATTAAAATAAAAAATTATTCACAATATATACAATTCAAATTCCACGACTGTGTGCAATTATTTGTTAATTCATTTTTCCTATACTTTCATATATAATTATACCCATTATCCATTCTTTACCTTAAGTTTTAGACCGACGAATTCTCTACTGGCGCTAATTACTTTAAATATTAAACCATATTCAAGTGCTTTACAAACTAATTCTACAAACAATAAATTTTGTTAATATTATTATTAATAATAAATATATTATTAAATAAAAGCGGCTTGCTAACGACACGAAAAACTGTGCAGCTATTAAATAGATTATATCGGCAACCGGCTCAGTCAAGGTTGTATAAATTTAGGACATATCAAATGCTTACCCGTAAATGTTTTATTCGCAATGCTTGATGCGCACTTAATAATTGAAGACAATCGTAATTCAAGTATATTTGTAATAATTGTTATCACTTTTAAATCATATAATTAACTATTTGATTATTGAACATTTGTGGCACTTGCAGACATTAGAGTAAAAGTAAAACACGCGCTTCAGCAAGCTTCAGCAGGCAGCTTGGCCAATTTGGATAAACTTACTTTTTGGCATAAAAACGAACTTTTAACAAATTTATTATTTATTAACATTTGTTGCAGTAAAAGAATAAATTTTGCGCGTTTTGTACGAGTTGCGCGCGTTTTCTGTTTTCCTTTCAGCCATCATAGCGTTGCCAGATGGATGTAGGGAGTTATAGGTCTTAGCAAAAGTATTGGCACAATTTCAAATTGACTGTATGGCTACGCTGTAACTGAGAGAAGGAG
The DNA here is from genome assembly GCA_035046065.1 of Chymomyza procnemis. Lineage (NCBI taxonomy): Eukaryota > Metazoa > Arthropoda > Insecta > Diptera > Drosophilidae > Chymomyza > Chymomyza procnemis. The sequence continues at coordinate 13,924,467 of JAWNOJ010000024.1, forward strand.
AAGAGCAAAAATTAGAAAGACAATAAGAGATCCGTTACATTGAGATGTAATCTTTGACGCATGCCGACGGCAGTGTACTCTATATAAAACACACGTGCTTTTGAGTTAGCATATTTTGGGGTGTAACTGTCTTTGATAATTTAATATGCAGAAACAAAAATTGAGTTTTAATAATATTAAGTAAATATAAAAAATTTGTTTATTATCTAACAGAATTTTGAGTTGACTGTGATAATTTAATATATAGTAACAAAAATGAAATTCCAATAATATTAATAATAAAAATTTAGTTTATTATCTAACAGTATTAAGTAAGCTGTGATAAATAAAAAAATCTTAAATCAAAAATAAAGTTGCAATAATATTAATAAAAAAAATTATTTTATTATATAATTATTCAATTTCTTTAATATATACAGTTTTTTTTTTGCCTTAACCAATAACTTTATACACACAAACACTTACACCTACAACTTATTTTAAAAGGATAGAAGGAGGATCCTCAAAGGATCTACTTATCTAGTGCACCTTAAGCTTGTATTAAATTAAATATTAATTATATTTTTTTTAGTTGAAAAAGAAATATGTCAACATATAATACATAAATAAACTCTCTGACTTTTTGTATTATACCAAATGATTGCCAAATAAACATACTCTGCAGCACCTGGGGGTAGTGTATTTAAAGTGGTTTCGCTGTCTTGCAGCATGCGGCTGCGCTCTGCACTTTTATTAAAAATTTAAAAGTTTAAACCTTGTAAATCGCGTCGAAATATGCACAACGAGCTAGTGAATTTATTAGCAACATATTAAATGAGTTGGCAAATTCGTGCAATTAATTTAATAGTTGTTAAATATAAATTTATAAAACGCGCGCTTAAGTTGGCAATGCAAAATAAGAGCAGGAATGCAAATCATAATTGAGTGCGAAAAGGTGCGCGTGTTACTTCGTGTTTTGTGTTTTTTTTTGTCATTTTTGTGTGTTTTTTTTATTTTTGTTTTTTGTAAAATGAGAGAAAATAGTGTAATAATGTGTTAGTGTGAAGAGCAGTTGTAGTTCTCTCTCTCTCTGTGATCTTATTTTTCTACTGCTTATGAAAATGAATAAGTGCAAGTGGTGCGGCATATCCTAATCTCGCTCTCTTCTCAAATTATTAGTACGCGGCGTGCAAAGTTTTAAAATAATTACATTTTTTTCACATTAAATAACTTTATAATACATTTGAAGTTGGTAAGTAAGAATGTTGTTTATTTATATTTTTAATATGCAAATATTGAATTACTCTTGCGTTTGAAGCGTGAAGCTTTTCTAAGAATGCTTTTTTTAGCACTGCATTGTGAGCTTGAATGAGATCAATTCATCTTTGCAAATGTTTTTTAAAAGTAATAATAGTTAATAATTAATTTTACTATAATTATGCATTATTATAAGTATCTCCTCGGAGAATGCAGAATAAATGTCTTGTTGCAGCCATCTATTGTATTTCCTTTGCTTATTAAAATCAGAGACACAAACCATTGTGGGAAACTTTTATTTCTTTTCCCATTGACAGTTATAAAAGACACAAACCATTAGGCGACACAGCAAAAATCTTTTTGTCTAGACACAAACCAAACCGAAACTCGGTGAGGCTACTGTAAGGCTTCTTAGAGTTGGCTTATGTCAGATGGACTAGGAAGCCGTGCGCACGTTTCCGAATCCATCTATTTTATGCGAATTACTATTGAAACTGAAAGTTTCGTACCCTCAATTTCCTTACAAGGGCTTAGATGGCTCAATTTCGACTGCATGTTAAATTAAACCGAGTCGAAAAAATAAGAGTTATATTGTAGAGAGACTTAAAAGTTGACAGTTGACGAATCAAGAATAAAATAAGAAACATTGAAAATAATCGTTTAACTTATTATTTAAAGATCAAAAGCCATTCTTTAAATCTTGAAATAATTTCTTAAAAATATTTTCTGATAATTCTAGATTATACTTTTGCACAATCAACGTTAAGTTATGCTAATTAATGGATACATTTGAAAAATACTATTAATAGATTGCTTTTCAGTACAACTTAAGATAGGAATGCAGCACTAAATCGGCGCAACAGATATTCCGTGTTGCACACAGGGCAATTATTAACAAATATAACAAAGTCGCTTGTAAATTCAGTAAATAATTATTTCTTACAAGCAATGTAAAGAAAAAAAAAGATGATATTAAAAACCGAAATGTGCCATATGAGTATTAACTACTAATTGTTTTAGACGCTTAAAATTATAAAATGTTTAGAAAAATTATTGTTAAATATGTTTTCTTTTTCTATTATATTATTTAATTATTATATGATTATATTTATTCATTACATTATTATCATTTACGCTTGTAGCTGCGTCGGTCAAAAGCAGCACCATACCTTGTTCATTAATTTAGGTAAGCCCACAAACAACAACACAAACAAAAATTAAAAAGAAAAACAATAAAACATAAAAACAATCAAACATTTTCAAATCATTATTATAGCAACTCTTTTATGAAACATATAACACTCTTATGTGGGCCTTCGTAGCGAAGTGATAGGGCACTCGCCTCTAAGTCGGAATCTGGTTCGATTCTACACAGCAGCACTGATGCAATTCTAGCACTGGGATAGCTAGCAAATAGGCACTTCTTATCTTAGTACATCTCTATAAATCAAAGACACCACTGTTTAGATTCGGCTATAAATTATAGTTCCCTTCAAACAGCTTAGATGTAAAACAATCAAAGCCGAATATCTTCTTTCTTTCCCCTTGAAAAAAGTTTAGAAATTTCTGCCGAATGCCATTCTTAAAAATACAAAAGATAGACAATAGATTTTTATCAGGTGTATAAGCTTAAATTCGCTGTTTCCCATGTTACATAGACGCATGGAAGTGGATGTTTGAGTGACACCTAACTGCTCGGCAAGCATTTTTTGTCGCTTCTTCCAAAAGTTCATGGTCCCCGACCGATTTTCACGCTCCTTGTCACTCAAGTCAAATTTACCGTCTTTGAACCGATGAAACCAGTCTTTGCAAGTTGTTTCCGATAAAGCACTGTCACCATAGGCTTCCACAAGCATTCGATGCGATTCAGCCGCCGATTTCTTTAAATTGATGCAGAAAAGCTGAGCTTCCCGCATATGCTCTTCTTTCTGGCATAAAACTAGACATGATTACACAAAGAAAAATGAATGTTGATGTATAAAATCGCTTGTGATGCAAACAGATGTCGAACTCATACGAAAACAGTAGGACACTTCCATGGTAGCTGGTAATACGCTCACTCACGTCACCTATGAGCAAACAGGGGATTTAAGCTTTTTTTTGGTATTGTTTTGGTTGTAAACCGGGAAACTCTGAGAAACTCTCTGAAACTCTTAAGTCGAAGTTCTTGCTTTACAATCTTCGACATTTAATTTATTCAAAAAAGTACCCCTCACGTATTTACTCTAAACAATTAATTAATTATTTTAATATGGTTCTGTGGGCCTTGGAAGAATAGTAGTAGCGCATTTGTCTGTGACTCGGAAGGTCGTAGCTAGCAAATAGAAGGTATTTACCTAAGAAGTTCACCATAGATTATGCTATAAACTGTAGATCTCTTTCTCTTCAGACAGGTATTAAAAGAGATATTGGTATGCTTCGCCTTTGGAGCAATGGCCTTAGTTAAGGGGAATTTATTTAGTAAATTTAAAATGGTTCTGTTGTACATTTTTGAAGCGTTTTTTTTTTTTTCAAATTTTGATGTACAGTTCTTTCATTAAGGATCACACTGATCCTCTTCTCTGGGGACCAGCCGGCTTAACCTAACCTTAAACAATTTTGGACGCATTCCAGAAATATTATCTGATACACATTTCGTCGTAACATATACACCAACTCTCGAGCAAATAATATTAATAACAAAAAGATCAGCAAGTGGGTTGCCAACTTTTCATGAATTATGACCACATTTCAATAGAGTTTCCATTATTGTATTGCACTCATTCGAAATTGAATGATTGAGTGATTGAATGATTGACTGTGTGCACTCTATAAACCTACGAATGTCAGCCAATTGCACACAAAAAGTATAACGTGAACTTGACGAAAAGCTGTTCGCACTCGCACACCCACACATCCACTCACACACCCACACATCCACTCACACACAAACACTCAACCACACACACATCCACACCCACGCACACTTGTATTCCCCCCGGAACACCCGCTTCGGCACTTCTATCAGCTGACAACCGCACATTCATTTTGCCATTTTACAAACAACTCGGTGTAAAAGATAAGTCGCGCAAAGTACGGAACTTAATCCACTGAAGCGTAAGATACACAACAACAACAGCAACAACGTCAATGTGACGACCACAACAGTAAAGAGCAGCCACGGTAAGAGATCAGGGCAGGACGGTACCCGGAATTGGGCAGCAAGTCATGCAGCAGTCAGCCAACCAGCCAACAGCAGCACAAAGGACAGCTGAGCAATTCGTTTGTAAGCATTTCAAGATGATTTCGAATGGATCTGGAACTGGACCGAGAGCATTGTGGTAAGGTGTGGGCAGAGAGGTCACGGCGGGACAGTTTTGTTGGGGGCATACACCGCTGCTGCTGTGTTGCGGTTATGTCAATATGGCGACAATAGGATTTGAGCTGCCTTGTTGGATAAGCTCTGCTTGGCCCTGTGCAAGTTGATTTTACGATTTGGCCAAGCCAAAAACTGGACCGTACGAAACCAGGCAATGACAACTGTGTAGAGAGGGAGAGAGTTGCGTCTGATAAATTCAATTCGAAAATAAATGCATTCAAGTACGTACAATACAATAATACAATATAATATAATACATAAGTAAGCTTTCATGGTACTGCTTCTTCTTCGTCGTCTTCTTTTTCAATGGCAACGTCAGCAGTTTATAAATATTTTTGCCTCATTTCTCTTCGTCATTATTATGTTCTTGCCAAAATCAGAGTATTTCTTTTATTTTTTTTTTGGCCATATTGTGCGCCTCACAAACGGCAGTAAGTTGGAGCAGAAGAAAACAGATGTGTTGTTAAGTAAGCTCAGATATTCGGCATTAGAAGAAGCTCAAGTGATTTTTGATAAGGTTATTATTGAATGTTTTTCGAGTAAACGGTTTGTGTCATTTTGTGAGACATTTTTATATGGTAATCGTATTATATAAATAGTATTATTTCGATGTTGGAATTTGTTAGGGTTTAGGTAATATTTTGATGGGGATTGGAATATTATAATTTTGTGTTTGGTAAATGTATTTGATGTTTGACGAAGTTTTACGTTTTTTTTCTCCTAAAAACTCAATGTCTGCTACTTTCTAGAAAAAACGAGTTATACTGTAAAAAGTGAGTTACTTGGTAAGCAAAAAATTGTAGGCTTTTTGGGCTTAGTCGAGCTTATTCCTACCAGCTACCAGTTCTACCAGAACGCGCAAATAGTTATTAAATGGGTTACCCAATACGCTCGGCACAGGAACAGAACAGACAAATTAACCTGAAAAAGATTCTAACAGCCGAATTCCTTAAGTCGTTTTTCGATGCGGGTTTGTTTTCAATTAAAATATCTAATTCTTTCCCTCACTTTAGGTACTCATGCCGTCACGAGTTAAGACATCTTTTGTATATGCTCTAGAAGGAGTTGTTTGTATAGAGCAATTTTTTCCAAAATTTCAAATTTATTTGAAAAAAAAAAACCTGCAATTTCGAAAATCCTTTAAAATTACTGCATATTTTGATGTGGAAAATTAGTTGAGTTGAATTTTTCATACTCTACAATATTTCAGACGGTGTCCCATGCACAAATTCTTCAATAGTGGCTTACAGTGCTCAAACATTACGTGAGCCTTAGCATACTACTTTATTTTAATTGGCTATGACAGCCTGTTTTCGGGATACAGCCGACTTAGTTAGTTCTCTTCAGGTGTCCCTGCATTATGCGCACCTTCCTTAGTTGGTCACTCGAAGTGAAAATAGGTCCTCCCCACTTGGTCTTTCCATTTGAGCTTTGGTCGTACCCTTCGTTGGCTTTTAAAGGGTAATTTATTCAGAGCATGCTTATATGATCTAAAAAACATAAAATTCGATAGAATATTTGAAATCACGATATAATTTAAAGTTTCAAGATTGAATGAAACAAAATTTTTCTTTACTCTTTTCAGACGTTACCCCATGAACAAAAAGCTTGTTGCTATGGCGCGAGCCTTAGGCTATGCTAAGCCAAAAGTTGGCTGGAAGCCTTAAATCACATGAGTCCAATTCACAGGCCCGAAATGTGAAATAATCTGTTCACAGAAATCGCTTCATTAGTGGGTCATAACCTCATATGAGATCGGGCACATCACAACATCTTCTTGAAGCCACATGTTACTCAAAGCGAGCTCTTCCAAAAGGGGTTTTTAATATCGTGCAATATTGCTTGTCAATCCCAATAATATTCCGGTATTCGTTCTCTTTAACTAATGCCGCCAGATAATAAGGCAAAAACGAGGCCAAACGAGAAATAAAAACCGTACCGATTTTGATAATAAGATGAAATAATTTGTAAGCACGAAATCGCGTCATTTTTTTAAATATTGTTGCTACAAAGTAAGTTGCTAAAAAATTACCCTTTATATCATACATAATGAGGTCAAGCTATTCGTTTTCGAAAGGTAGCATAATATCTGTATTCGTGGTTAAGTTATAAACTAAACTAAATGTGTTGAACAGTAAAAGAAGGCACTCAAAACGCGTCAGTAAAAAGTTACCCTTTATATAATCCATAATGAGTATCGGTTTTCGTGGTTAGATTAGAGACCAAACTTAATGCGGTTAATTATGACAGAAGATACCTAGATTGCGTCAGCTTCAAAATATTGTTGCCACAGCGTGGGTCTACAAAAAATAACCCTTTATATCAACCATAATGCGCTCAATCTATAATCTTTTTTGCAAGTAGCGATAATAACGGTTGTCGAAAATTGAGGTTTATTTTCATAAGACCCACTAGGGGCGTCAAGACAAAACATGACTTAAGCTGCGTAATTTAATCTAAGTTGAATTGATTTTGAACAATAATATTGGCCAAATTCCTTTAGAGCCTTCGATTTCAATATTACATTTACGATTCGCGAACTGTAAGATATTTCGTTTATGAGTACCCAATTACACTTTTTCAGAAACTTTTTATAATTAAAGATTATTTATTTATTTATTATTAATGTAGGGGTACAACTAACCCCAGTTGACTTTAAGATTAAACAAGTTAAAAATTTAAAGATTAAGAAATATTAAATAATAACGAGAAAAATATAATATAAAACTAATCCGTATTAGGGATACCCTGATGGGTAAATTTTTTATAGATATATAGATTTTTTGTAGATATGCTGAGCTAGCATAGACTTAAGATTTTAAAGATTATTATAATTAAACTTAGAACAATTTCTTAAATTTAAAATTTAATTATTGACTAAGTATATTCTTTTGTCTGAGATGAATTCAGGAAGAGCGTTGAGCATTTTTTTTTTAATTCCATGCCAAATTATACGACAAAATAATACAACAAAGTGAGACAGTAATTAAGTAATAACAATTAATTAAATTGACGCTCATATATGGAGCATAGAGTGGACACAAACTCCTTGCAGCGCCTTCCCTCTTGGGCGACACGACGCAATTCATTCCACGACGCTCTCTCCTGAATTTCTGCAGGCACTGTACTCAGTCGAGGGCGTTCTCTGCGCCGGATACCCTGCGGATTCCATTGGAAACAACTCTTGGCGATGTCTTCCTCTGACTTTTTGAGGGTTTGTCCAACACAGCCTCATCTTCTGCATTAAATTTCGGTGTTGATTGATGCACTGCTAGAGAGCATCAACAGATTTTCGCTTGTGATAGTTGCTGCATTTTTATTTCGAAAGCTTGCTGAAAATAATCTTTTCCACTTTTTAAAAAAATACATTGAAAGTTCGCTACACGCTACAATTTGCTCAACATTTGAAAGCAAATAAATTAATTTAAACTTTGAAATATCTATTTAATGACGTTCAAATGCAAAAATTATATCCTCTCAGCTCTCAAGTCAACAAAAAGAAAAAAAAGAACAGCCAACCAAAAACTGAACTCCAATTAAGCTGCATGCAAATTATAACAAATTCGTTAAATTATTGCGAATTCATTTCACAAAAAACCAACCAAAATAGGTGGGCGGGCATAGTACATTTTTCTTGTTTGGCTTTTTAGCTGAGCCATTAATTGTTCATTGTGTATTGGCTTGGCTAGCCACGTCCATTTAAAAATTGTGGCCAAAAGGCAAATTGTGCGCCATCATTTCAAGTGTAAGCCATCAAGTGTCATGCTCGCCCCACCCCTCCCAACCAAACATCACCCACTAGTCGTAATTAGCAGCGCAATATTTCGAATGACCAACATCAGCGGCGATAATTAATGACATTGGTCACATTGGTTTCATGTCGATTTCATTTCAGGACATGGCCACAGGCGTTAGCCTGCTGACTGACCATGTCAGGGCCTGGTCGAGGCCTACAACCTCCAAGCAACCTGGTAGCCGGCAGTGCGGTGATTTGTCAATGTTGAGCACAAGTCAACCAGGTTGATACACAGTTGGCACATTTCCATGCCCTCCTTCTCACTTCCCACCCCAGCCCACCAAATACTGCGTATAAATTTACGTTTAATTGAATTTTGCCAGGACGAGAGAATAAAATAAATGAAAAGCTGAAAAACTGAAAAAAAAGTGATAAATACACATAAAGAAAAGCCAACATCGGAAAAAATACTGCTCTTTATTGGGCTGTTGTGTTTTTTTTTGTACTTCTGCTTCATTTCATGCATTGCCCTAACGTCGAGCTCCACTCCGCTTGGCCATAGAACTTGCGCTTTTACTCGCTTTGTGAAGCTCCTTCATTAAATTCATCGGTCATTTAAAATTCAATGCAATTTGAACTTGCTGCCAGGCTATTGGCAAAGTCGCATAATTGAATAATTTACAGACAGTCCGAGGCACAAGAAAGTAATAGAGTGAGTGAGGGAGAGGGCGACAGATCCAGAAAAAAATAGTGAGCTGCCGCGTGTCAGTGTCGTAGTTACGGGGATGCAGGGAATTGTAAGTTCTGAAAAATTATAGAGAATATTTTGTAAGGTTCTAGAAACAGTACCAATTAATTAATTCGAAAAATATTTTTAGAAGCAGATTTTCTTTGGGAGAACATTTTGTTGCTGTATTGCAAAGGTTACCCAGTTTTTATGCGATAACACGATTTTCATTATCTTCGCTACATTCGATCGAGAACTCCATGACATCAATTCGATTTTCTCTGCAATTAACCTTATTATATTGACAAGTCTTTTTTTCTGTTTAAAATTGCACTATGATTGTTCTCCCTCATTTTTGTAGCAGTTTCTTGGGTTTCTCCGTTGTGCACCCGGCTCTGGCCAGACATTTTTCGTTTTCGACGCTAACCACATATATTTATATTTGAATATAATTTGTAAACATGTTTCAAATGATTATAGTCATTTAAAGTTCTAATAAATGTTTTGTTAAAATGGTATAAGCAGACATATTAATTGTTTATGAAAAGTCGAATATTTCTAATTCATTTTCTATGTCTTAGTTCAGAGAGAATTTCAACCATTCCTGACGATTTAATAAGATTTTTCACATATTTTGACTTTGAGGTTAACTCTATACTTGGCTATGCTTGGTTTTTGAGTTTTTTTTTTCGTAATATAGGCTATATTCTCCAGACCTATCTCCTTCCAACTACTAGCTTTTTGCATAGATGCAAATGTATTATACGATCACCTTCCAAGACCGTATCGGGTTTTTTATTTCAGAAAAAAGAGTTTATGATTGGCTTAAGACCGGAGAGAAATTAGGTAATCAAAAACTACCAGAGTAGTGCGAAAAGTAATCGACCAATAATATCATAAATGAAAGTTAACTTTATCCTTATACCAACAAGCCTATTCCCACGATAGGCCGTTTCACACTATGGGGAAGATATCAGTGCACGAAAAACGTAAAACACACTTCCAGTGAGCTACTCTGATTATTAATAGTTTTTTTACGATATTTTAAATGAATTGAATAAATCTCTTTCTGTCAGTTTTCAAGTCAGTTACAAGTTTAAGTATTATAAGTTAAATTAAAAAAAAGTGACTCCCCCAGATCGCTTCAAAGGCGGAACATTGCAAAATCACACTATGAGTTAAATTTATTCATAGATTATTACTATGATCTAATTAAAGTTAGGTTAATTTATAAATTAAAAATTGTTATTTCAATATATTTAATTTTTGCTAAACTAAAAGTTCTGCACACAATACTTAGGAAGTATTTAATGAAAGAACACGCTGCAAACCGACTTACTACTGTAATCAAGCAGTTCAAGCAGTTTTCCAATTGCCCTATGAGAAAACTGCAAATTGCCTAGCAATGATGTTTTTTTATTAAAATTTTTGCAGTCTCACAACCCGAGAGACTCAGCATCTGTGCTGCTGCATGAAGGATGGAGATGCATTCTCCTTCTACGAAAACATGCTGAGATAAAAGTGAACACAACTATTTTTCCGTATTCCTTGATTTAATAAAAATTATTTATCTCTCTTCTTAAGCAATATTTATTAAAATATTCTTGGCATCTTAATTAAAAATACCTAGTTGTATTCTAAAATATTTTTTTTGCAATTAACTGAGGCACTCGGAACATGACATAATTTGCCCACGACGCCACTGACGTGTTGGACTTCGCCAGCCTAAACGCTCCACTTAATCAAGTTGTGAAAACTTAACGTTGTTCCAGAGAAAAAAAAACAGTTTTTGCTTTGCTTTGATTAAGTTTTCCATTGCGTTTCGTTGATTTTCCGCTTACGCTTCGAATGTTTTTCACATTCAACTTTTGCCATACGATTGAATTATGCAATTAAATTTAATATATGTACACAAATTAAGCTCTTCTTGTTAATTGTTGCGACTAGTTAGACATTTTCCGATATTTACGTATCACTTGATTTTCCCAATTTTATGGCATTTTCTACATACAAATGGATTTTACTATTTGAGTTGATTAGTGGGGCAAATAGACAGACAGGCAGCCGGCCAAGCTTTTGCGAAAACCGGACATGGACAACAATGGGAGCTGGTTAAGTGCAGTTTGTTAACTAATTGAGTAGCCGCAGCATACCCAAAGGGTATGAAATTAATTAAATTCATTTTGTTTGTCAATGCGCATAATGCTCAAACATGGCTCAAATATGCTAATACTATTTACTTAGGCAATCGATATATATATATATATATATACAAACACTAACGCCGACTCGTAAAATTTTGGTAATTGTGAAAATGGCATTTCAATAATGCATAAACTTTTCCCATTTACATACTTTACTCTGATCTGAGAGCATAATGTATTTGTTTACAATTATTGTAAACTTAAATAAATGCGCATATTATTGTATTAGTAAATTTACATTTAAGCATTTAAGTTTATTTTCAAATTAAAATAAATTGCTGCGTAAATTCTATGATATTATAGATTACATTTGGGGTTTCTTTGTCGGCCAGCTTAATGACGATTCATTGTATGAATGCGCTCTGCTTGAGCTTTATTGAAGCATATGCCTTTTAATAGTTAAATTACTTCAATTATTTTCATATTTTAGGCGGCTTACTTTGATTCGCATTTGCTTTTGTCTTGCATTAACATATTTTCTTTTCATTAAAATGGTATTTGAAAATTGTGCGAAGGAAGATTACTTATTGAAAGCTTAGAAATGCAAATTAATATTTATACAAATGACATTATGTTTGGTGCAATGTTGTAATATCCTTACAAACAATATTCAACTTGTTTTTGTTACAAAACTTTGCCTAATTCTAAAATTTAATTGATGACACCAACAACATACACATGCAAATGGCAGCTAAACAGCTGAACATATCACAAAGAGTTGGCAGCATCGTTAAAGTTAAGATTGGCAAGGGTTGGCAGCACGAAGCGAATAAAAAGCAGAGCTGAAAGAAAAAGCAGTTTAGACTTTGAGTTTGTTTAAAATTAAAATATACAACTATAATTAAATGTGCAAGTAAAATAAAATAAGCATTAATTAATTATCTCTTAGGAAATAAACAAAGAAGTGTTTATTGTACTGGAACGAAGTGCACCTGTTAAGAACTTATATTCTAAAACTTATAAGTTTGTGTCCACATCACATTTGCTGTTCGAAATGGTGACTGCCCAGAAGTGTAACTGAATGGCTTAGCAATCCCACAAAAGTACTTAGAACTTCATCTCGTTCGAAGACTGACATGGAAAAACCACATTGTAGCAAAACGTCAGCAATTAAAGTTTAAATCACTCAAAATGACATGACTGCTAAGTCGAAATAGCGCAACATTCATCGAAAATAAAATTCGGCTTTACAAAGCCTTTGTGGACTTACGCTTTACAACTAGGGAGAACACTGCAAGCAACTCGTATATTGAGATACTTCAGCGTTATCAGTCAAATAACAAACTAAACTATAACTCCATTTTACATATCTAATGCAAATATACATAAAGAACTCAACATCCCTTTAGTTAAGGAAGAAATAAAAAATCATACCAATAAGTATACTCAAAGACTCTACAACCAAGAAAATAATTAACCTCTAAGTTTAATAGGTAATAGTCTTGCAACAAGAAGACAAAAAATACTAAATATTTTTGATCTCTCAGATAGGTAATTTAAGCATACATGAAATGTAAAATAAAATAGTGGAGATCTACTATTCCTCTTTATTTTACAGATATTACCAATTTATCTATTGTCTAAAGGCAGTTTGTAAATAAAATGTTAAATAAAAAAAATATATATATAGGTTTATGCTTTTAAAAAGAGATTTCTTACTAAAAAGAGGCCTCAAAATTACATTATTTAAAGTTTTGACTGTCTAAAGCGATAACAAAGTGAATTTAGAAATACGTCTGACTCTGCTATTGTTTACGGGAGTAAGTTGAAATTTGCTGGTTTTGTCGATAAATAAAACACTGAATTTTCAGTGGAACATGCAAATTTTTACATTGAAAGTATTGACTTGCATCAGGTTCTGCAGAACTACTCCTACTCTTTATCTGTAGATTGTCTCCTAAGGCTGTTTTTTTTTAGAGGTATAGAACTTTAAATTGCAATAAATCAATGATGGATTATGCGATAGACATGAATTGTATTTATACGAAATCTTGTGGCATTACATTTTAAATACGATTTGTGGCATAGGACGGCCATGGCTGGCTCAGATGAAGTCCAATCTGCATGTTCAATTTTCGATGACTTTTTCCAATATTTGTGGCCGTATATTGGCAATAACACGGCGAGTGTTGACTTCCAAATGGTTGAGCGTTTGTTTCCGCATAGACCAATGACTTTTCATAGGCTCACAAAAAGTAGTCTAGTGGCGTTAAATCTCAAGATCTTGTAGGTCAATTCATAGGTGCACAACGTGAAATTAGGCGGTCACCAAATGTGTCTTTCAATAAATCGATTGTGGTACGAGCTGTGTGACATGTTGCGTCGTCTTGTTGCAACCACAGCTCCTGGGCATCATAGTTGTTTAATTCAGGAATGAAAAAGTTAATAATCATGACTCTATAGCGATCACCATTGACTGTAACGTTCTGACCATCATGGTTTTTGAAGAAGTACGGACTAATGATTCCACCAACCCATAAAGCGCACCAAACCTTCACTTTTTCTGTAAAGGTTTTTTATGTAAAGGTGTTTCGACACTTGAGGATTAGCTTTACGCCAAATGCGGCAGTTTTGCTTGCTGATGTAGCCATTCAAACAGAAGTGCGCCAAAGAGAATTGAAAATCGGGAACAATGGCAATCTTGTTTTGGGCCTATTCGACGAACAATGCAAGCTTTGTTCAGGCTTCAGATGAATTGTCAAACCAAACTAAGAATAAATCACTTGATCTGCTGTTAAATCGATCGTCATCTTGAACAGTAGTGCCAACTTAAAGTTCTATTCCCCCCAAAAAAAACTACACATTTTTTAAGTTACGTTTCAGAATATTCCCAGCTTAGTTTGAGACCTGTTAGTAGTTTGTAACAATTCTTAAACAGTTCTCCATTAATTTCGTACACAGTTCTAAGAATTAAGAAAATAAAAATATCAGCCATGTTGTCAAATCGAAGAAAACAACAAAATAGATGCTAAAACTTTGGAGTCAAAAAGTGTCTTAAGTTGTATGAACCATTTAGGAGTAATAATATAAATTGATTCTAAGGAACTCAATAAAAACATATTAGTAATATTCTCAAATCGAATAAAGAAAACAAAATAGATGCGAAAACTTTGCAGCTAAAAAGTGGTTCTATTTGTACGAATGTTAAAGAATAGGAAATTAACATGTATTAAAATTTTGTTTTGAATTTTTAGCCGCTAATGTCAGCTAGTTCATGCTGATTGGATTCAGCAGAGCTTATTGAGTTCTTTTGAAAACATAGAAAAAATTTTATGGAATTTAATACACTTTACCTCTGCGAGATATCAGTATTTGTTGATTTCTACGATTTCGTACACATTTATATTCGCTTAAGCATTGGACACTTGCTGTATTTAAGTTCTTTAAACTTTTTAATGTTCACAGAAACCCATATATATATATTTTTTTTCCGTTGCACAAGCACTTAACATTTTGATTGATTTGTTGTAAAAATAATACACAAACGTTTTGATAAAATTGTTCACACTTTCAACTTTTTCCATTTACAATTTAACACTTTTTATCACTTTTGTTGTCATCAAACACTGCTACAGCTGGTTGAAGGGGACCAAATGCTTATAAATAGATCTGACCCGATGTCAACCAGCTACATACAGCGTTGTAAATATTGTTGTTATCGTTATCGTTATCGCTGCTTTCCTGACTGCTGTTGTTTATATGTGGCGGCGCTGCTTTTATTGTTGACGTTGTTGTTGTTGTTTAATTTTTGCGCTCGATAATTAAATTTGTTTACGATTTGTATGCAATTCATTAAGCGCAATTGTTGCTATGCGAAATGTATAGCAATATATAATATATTGTTTGAGTTTATATATAAATCAATGCACTAATTGAACGCCTTTGTTGTGTTGTGCCGATTGTTTAAAACACAAAAAAAATTGAGTGAGATAAATTAAATAAAATTTGGTATATGTGCGCGCTGATTTTTATTATTAAATTTAAAACAATGCATAAATTTTAACTTTGACATTATTATTATTATTTTTTTTTGCTTTTAGGTGGCGCACAAAAGTATGCAATGATTATTTGAAAATAAAAAATTCCTTGCATGTTTTTGAGTTTTCCATAAAGAGTACGAGGGTTGGCTTTTATATTTCGGAACTGTAGTGTTGTAATCTGGCAACTGAGTGCTCTATTGTAAGGTTTGGCATTTTTGAGATATATATGAGCGCTATTTGTGTGTTTTACACTAACTAAAATGATTTATCTGGGCCAAGATATGGAATTAAATCGTGAGCATTTTTGTGGGATTATTTTTTAAAAACATTCGACGTAGATTACCTCAACAACAGTGCATGCATGAACTTAGTTTAATATTTGTCAATAAAGTTGAAGCAGCAGTGTTTATCGACGGTGGTGTTGGTTGGTGAATTGAACCGAGATCGTAGTTCAATCCTTGACGAATTTCGTGGAGGTCGAGGAAAATCAGTTATTGTTCCGGAGACCATTGTTGCTGTGCGCAAGCTAATACTACCAGATCGTCAGCCGAACTATCATGAGATTGAGACAATCTTTGGCTTTAGTGGGAGCAGCATTCAGATTTGACTGTCAAAAAAATTGGTTCGCGTTGGATGCCACACAATTTGTCAATCGCTGAAAATAAGGTACGTGTCGGTTGGTCGAAAGAATTGCTCAAAAAATACGATGGCGGTGCTTCGAAACACGTTGTTAGAGGTGATGAATCATGGTTTTACGCGTATGTGTCCGAATGTAAATAGCAGTCGACTGTATGTATTACTGTCTTAAGAAGAGCTAAATCCAACAAAATTTGTTCGCGCATGAAGCTCTTTTAAGCAAATGATTTTTCGGAAAAACTGGACATGTCGCTACCGTACTACTAGATCAGCGCAGAACAGTCAATTCTGAGTCTCACACAACTATTTGTTTGCCAGTTGTCTTTCAAGAAATCAAGAAAACCAAATGCCGATGACAGATCACTCTTCACCACAACAATGCGAGCACTCACACATATGGCTCAAATAGCTGCATTTTTGAGCTCTCAAAACATCGAATTTATGAGACATCCGCCATATAGTGCCGACTTGCCACCGAATGACTTCATTAGAGGTCAACCTTTTTCGGCACCTGAAGAAGCTCTTGATGCGTTCAGAATGCATGTTGTGGAGATACCTCAATGAGAGTGGCAAAGGTGCTCCGACAATTGGGTTCAAATGCTTGCAAAAGTGTTTAGATTTGAAAAAAAAAAACATTTAAGCGTTTTTTCAATCATTAATATTTATTTTTGTTCTCTAATTCCGAAATATAAAAGCCAACTCTCGTATATATGCTTTTAATTTGGTAGCTTTAAAATTTGGCGTGACCACACGAACAATGCCATTCACACAAATGCGTCAACACCACACACACACACATTCACATACACAAACACACACGCATTCACACATACACGCGCCATATTAGCTTCATTTGTTCTATTGTTTTGTTTATGATTTACAGCAAAGCGTGTTCTGCCTTTGTACGCGCTCTTCAATGGAACTTGTTGTGTATGTAATTGTTTGTGTATTTGTGGTTTTGTGTGCAAGTGTGTTTGTGCTCAACAAAGCTTAATATATGCACTCACACATAAACACGTACTTATACAGTCAAATATATAGGGTGGGGCATTTGTGAGTCCCACAGCCATACCATATATTTCCTTTAAGCACTGTGTGAAATTTTACCACTGACCAATGCTTTTTGTTGGTTTTTCATTTTTTTTCTTTTCTTTTTTTGTTGCACTGAAAACTAAACAATACACGAAGCGTTTTAAAAACAACCATAAGCTGCACTCAGTGGGCAGCTTATTAACGCTCATTAGGCCTATCCCTAGAGCATTGTATAATTATGTGAGTTTGTTGACCAAAAAATAAACGAAAACTTAAAGGAGAAATTATTATTACAATTATAATAGATATTTACTACAAAAATGAACAGTTTTGTGCACAAAAATTACTTAATTACGTTAAGAAGTCAGGATAAGGACAAGAGTGGCAAATTAGAAAAGAAAAAAAATGGTCGAATATCATTGAAAGGATGCACAACCTGCACAACTGAGCTCTACAGTTGGCCATCCCAATTTTAAGCAAATACTCCTTGAAATAACCATTCAACTTTAAGATTACATTCTACTAATGGAAACCTGCATTTAGTTTAAAATGCCGTAGAGGTGACTGTTTAAAGTTTTTAGGTATATACTATATATCTTAAGGACTAATCAGCATCGGCCATATAACAGAATAGTTATAGCAGGTGAACAGGTAAAATAAACATCAACAATATAAACCGCAGCTTTATTGTGCCAAAATTTCGGAGTACTACCGGGTTGAGTTTGAAATAAATTTCGGAATATTACCCGGCTGTCTATCTTAAGTTTAAAATAATGACAAGAATGGTGATTTCGAAAAATAGGACTAGCTTTATTGTGTCGAAATTTCGGAATGTAAACGAACATTTTTTTAATAACTGAACTAACTTTATTGTATCCAAATTTCGGAATATTACCCGGTTGTCTATCTTAAGTTTGAAATAATGACAAGAATGGTGATTTCGAAAAAATGGCAATAATCGAACATGTTTTAAACAACTAAACTAGCTTTATTGTGTCGAAATTTTGGAATGTAAATGATTGTCTATTTTGAGTTGCAAATAATGACATGTATGGTAATTTTGAAAAAAATGAAAATTCCCAAATATATTTTAACTGAACTAGGTCTATTGGGTTAAAATTTTAGAATTTTAAAGGGTTTCCATCTTCAGTTTAAAAAATATGGTAAGAAATGTAACATTTTACTTAAAAACATTCCTCATATGCAAAGTGACAGATATTTTACTTTCATGAAATAATACCCACTTCTGACAAGAATTTGGTTACTAGACAATATTTCCGGTTTGAGTTTGGACGGTTCTTTCATTTATATTTCCTTTTATTAAGAGGATTATGTAAAATTAATTTTCTGCTATTAGTATGGCTGTTTTGTTTATTGTATATTGGAGGAGGCTGCAGTTTCTTAGATTCTTTTTTAGAAGACTATGGCGGTTGTTCATCAGTGGAATTTGTCAAAATCTCAAATCTGTTGGTGTTTACAGGAATCTTATGAGTATGTAGATTGATATTGTTACGATATCGACTGGTTTTCTGATTGTTGTTTTTCAGTGTTGAAGACTTAGTTTCCTCTTAATTGTCCAATCCAGTCTATATGGTCGTACGCAGTGTACTTTTTTTCGTTGCGTTTTTGTTTCGACGAAATCATGCAATTGTTTGCCTGACGAGAAGATGTAAGTTAGAAAAACTAATCAGTTCATTAGAATTTTTAATACTTTGTTCTGCACTCATTGTAACTTTTGTGTAAAATATGCAGCAGAGCCACACCAAACTTCTAACTTATTAATTAGTTTTCAACGGCCTAATTTGGCTTTGTTCATAGTCCTGCTGGTATGAAAATTGAAGAACATATTGCTATCCCAATGAATTCCCAGATATTTGATATTCTTCACCCATTAAACTAATTTGTTATTTCTTTGATTGTTGGAGTTTCGAAATGGCAAGGTTTACGAGTAAAACAAATTGAACTTTTCAGCTATGAAAAAATTATGATAAGTGACTCAGTAGTTGCAGTTAGGTTCTTTAGCCTTGTATTATATATTTCTGGAACTCTATAAGGCAGTATTATCTGCAAAGATTAGAGTTTCATGTAGACTATGAATTGGTATATCATGAGCAATTATATTATAAAAAATAGTTTCTACAACTGAACCCTCGGGAAGGTTTGTGGTTGTAAATTTTTGCCAAGACTAAGCACCATGTATGTCCATGCAAAAATATCTTTCTGTTAAGGTTTTATTAGCTTTCGAGACCAATGAAAATCTTCTAAAAAATTTCTATGTGATGAATGTACAAAGTTGCTACCCCATTTGCATTATCTTGAAAAACATAAAAATAGATGGCAAAACAAATATAACAAAAGAAAGCCAATATTTCAATACAGTTAAGCCATTTACTTTACTTTGTCTTCTAGCTCTTTGTAATTTTTATTATTAATTTAAATGTTTCTCGGCATAAATGCTATGTACTTAAATTAAAATATTTTGCCATTTTATTGCCTTATAAATATATAATTTATTTAATCCAATGTTTAACAAGTTATACAATAAATTTTGCCTGGCCAGAAATCAAATGAATGATCAGTTTGTACTATAGTAAGCTAGCCTTTGCGTCTCATTCTTTGAACTGGTCCTTAATATTTGGAAATTTCTCTACCAAGTCGTTGCGTATTGGCCAGATCTTTCTTGAATTTTTCATTTGTAGGTTTTACATCCACTTGTGAACCTTCAGAAGTGCTTTGCGAAGATTTGCTTGATGTAGTCGGCTTATCGTCGGGAAAGAAATGTGCCTCCAGTTTGCGTATGCCATCGGGTGTGGTCAAATCAAAGGCACTTTTAAGATATTTGTCGAAGAAATGCTTAGTTGCTGTTGTGGCATTTTTAACTGTGGCACGCTTAGGCTGCACCGGTGCGTCTTCCTTATTCTTGATGGTAACGTTAAGCTCAACTTGAATGCCCGAGCTGATTTCCTTAGCGAGTTGCTCTATTTTTGGTAGCTCTTGTCCGCGCTTGGAGAGTACTACGCTTTTACGCACCTCCGCTGGTTGCTGCTCTTTTTTTGGTGTTGTTATCTTGGATTTGATTTGGGATTGCTTTACGCGT
Organism: Chymomyza procnemis; assembly: GCA_035046065.1. Classification (NCBI taxonomy): domain Eukaryota; kingdom Metazoa; phylum Arthropoda; class Insecta; order Diptera; family Drosophilidae; genus Chymomyza; species Chymomyza procnemis. Next base: position 13,944,473 of record JAWNOJ010000024.1, read on the forward strand.
ATGGGTGCAACTGTCTGCAGTTTGGGATTAATGCACGTCTGTGGTGGCTTGCTTGCATAGAATGGTGCACTCTTTTGCAGCTTTGCCTCACAATTGATAGAGAGCGGAAACTGCGGTACAAAGCTGACCTTTTTCGATCTGGACGGTTTTGACTTCAAAAGGGCATCATCTGTCTTTTTTTGTGGATGTGCAGACATTTTTGTGCCTTGTTTTAAAATATATCTATCCGTAATAAATGAATAACTAAACTGAATATAGTTGATAAATTTAGAGTATATAAAGAAAACTTTTTGGCAAAACTTGATGAAATTTTCAAAGCAAGCTGAGATTATCTACAAAATATTTGTCAGTCACTTGTGAGTGATGTACAAGGAAAACAAAAAAAAAATAAAAACAAAGTCAACTAAAGCAAAAGTATGATCAGAATTTTGTGCTGCAGCAAGTGGGGAGCCATAGTAACAATTAATTCCGGATAAACACATTTTATAATTAAAAAATTCTTGTGTACAATGACGAGCAACAACAGCAGCAAAAACAAAATGGTGGCTGCCTGCAAATTAAGTAAAAACAAAAAGCGTACAACTGAATGACTGGGCAAAGCAGTGTAAGAGCTACCCCAGAGTAAGAGCTTAGAAAACTGACAAGTCAAGAGCCCAATGAAAACAAAAGCAAATATATATGGTAGAACAGATATGAAGTAAAAGCCAAAAAAGCTCAGTAAAATATTTGTAAATGGCCAAATGGTGAACGGCAAAAGTGCTATGAATGCTTTGGCCAGCTAATGCAATACACGGCGTATGCGTAATTTCTTTTTGTTTCTCGTCTGCCCTGCTCAAAGGCCAAAAAATTTAATCATCTTTGAGCATTAGCAAAAGGTTCGTTGGCACTGTTAGTAGTACGGTGTGTAGCGAATAGCAACCCTAAGCTGATTAGGGTCGCACGCATGTGCCAGCATCCTTTCTGTTTCATTTTTTTTTTGGCGGCGCTTTGACTACTAATTTCTTTTTTCATTTACGGCTTTTCTTTTGCTTTGTTTCCTACATTTTCCGTTTCTATGGACCAAGTAATTTATTGTTTGTAGCATAATTAACCCGCGCGTCGTGGTCGTCCTTTTCGTTTTTTTTTTCGTTTTTTGGTTTTTTTGGCTTTAACACTTTGGTGCGCGTTGGCCGGCCTAATGACGTTATATAGCGCGCATAACATTACTTGTATCTATATATATTGCATGCCTCTTGGCCTTGCGGTCGCCAGAAATTTCATTTTTGGTGATTTAATTCTTATCTGCGTGTAAAGTCGCTCATGTAATTAGTTTCGTTTACTTGTCGCTTTTGCGTATCCATTTCTTCTTTTTTTTGGCTGTCAACCTGCAAAACTCTACAATTTTGCAGCGCATCTTTTGAGTGGAATCTACCGTCTTTTTTTTTGCGTTTAGGAAATTGTGCGCCACTTGGCAAAATGCTGGCATGTCAGTTAAGAATATCTTGCAAAATGACAGCCAAATTAAAACGAGCGTTACCGCTGTAGACAAGCGATGTAGGATGGCATTTAGTTGGTAGATAAGCAAAAAAGATAATTCTTGAAGGTGAAAATGAATTGAGCTTTTTTGGGAATATGTATAATATATTTTAAGACATAAGCTTAAACGGGAAGATAACACATTTTTGTGGAGCTGCAGCTGTTGCTTAACATAGCGACAGGTATACCTTTTAAAGCAGTTCCGTGCTATACGATTTAAGTGCAGGGCTCAGAGCTGTACTATCTACATATTTTTGCTGAAAAATAGAATGCCTTAGAAGCTTAGTGCTCAGCGCTGTACTATCTGCAAAAGAGATTGCCTCTTTCTTAGTCATATAGACGTTGTTGAATGCTATCCATCTTTGTCACAGCTACGTCTGCATAACTAGTGGAGACAAGTAACTCTACGGTCTTTTGGCCTGCAACATTTCAACTGCCACCTTTTCAGTTGCCATCACTTTGAGTGACAATAGTTCTGATGTTTGTTTGGTATGAAGTGTGTGAGATCCTTTATATTCATATATCCAGAAGATGTCTGCCATATGTAGCTAGATACATATAACTTGTGAAATTATAAGACTGATGCGTTGAAGTCATGTGCTACGGAATGCAGATAAAAATCACAAAAAAATCAACTCTTTAATTCCCTGTTTAGGACCTTGGGGTGGCAGCAAATTTTTACTTCTACTTTACTTGCGGTGGCCGTGAAATCTAGTTTTCGGGGACAATTGACTACAACAACTCTCTTCAGGCACCGCTGCTTATCCAAGTAGTGCAATAAAAAGGTATGCGTACTGCTCTTGGTCTTTGTTTAGCAGCCGTGGTAGCCCCTTCGTTTGCCTTCACTGGCTTTGTCTACGTCCACTTGCTTGATGTAGCTTCTTTATCCATATGCACGACATCGGCTTGTGAGTTCCTTGGGTATTACTTTACATTCAATTGACCTTAACAACTCTCTTCTTATCCTAGTGGCGTTGTAATAAAACATTCTTTCTTATCTATTGGATCTTTCTATCTACCTTCATGCTGGAGTTTTGTTATGCAAATGCATGATCTTGGCATGTTACGCTGGACTACATGTATGTCGTCGTAGAACTCACACAGCTCATGACTCATACGAACTCGTACGTCCTCTCCAATAAGAACGACACCGAAGAATTTGTTGATAATTTTTCTGTTGGACACCAAGCATTGTTGCATCAGTCCACGATACGACCCATTCTTCTTAAACCAAAATAATTAATTTAATATCCTTCATTATTTTGTCATTGCTCCAAAGGTGGAGAATGGTGATATTTCTCTTAGTAGCTGTTCAAAGCAAACAGGAATCCAGAGTTTGCAGCCGATTCCAAATGACAGGGAATTTATAGAGATTTTCATAAAGCTTTTTTTACTTAGGTAGATAGCGTCTATTGGCTTGGTATGTCAGTGCTACGCAAAGTACACCAGTATTAATTATATTTATTTATTCACTTCGATTATGATCATCGTGTCAAAAGTGTAGTATGGAGGTATCTGGTTGAAGAGTAGGAACTTTCAGCTTATAGCCGAATATCAATAGGCGGTGTCTTAAATTAATAAATATTTACTTAAGCAAATATCATATTTTTGCTAGCTAGTACAGTGCTAGGCAAAGTCCATTAGTACTTTAGAGCGAATGAAACCACCTCATTTCGATTTAAAAAGCAATAATGCTATGGCTTCGATAACGATGGCCATTCAAGCTCCTGCGCAATATAAACGCAGTGCAGGATGATCATCTTGTAGAGTTAGTTTTGGTAGTAGAAAGAGAAAGCAGCAGTTCCTGTTTACTGGGATCAAAGCCAACTATTGGCAAGTAAAATTTCTATATTAATCTCCCAATTGCCACCTAATGGCAAGTTTAATTCCTCCTTTAATTACTTAATTTAATCTCCAGGCTAATATTATTCTTGGCGTTTACGGCAGTGTCCAGGTAGAATTAAATTCGTGTTAAGAATACTAGATTCGGCAAATTTATGAACGGAATGGGTGAATTAGACCAACGACAACTGCAGCTTGTTACCCAAATGATTACATGTCGAAAATCTCGATTCTTATTTTTTGAAATTGGCTAAATTTTCAGAACTTTGGCTAAATTCGAAAAAATTGGCTAAATATCCAGAAAATTGCATTTGTGCATTTTCTGGTATCAAAAGTAATACGGTTAAGAATCTGCATTAAAAAGGTTTTGGCTTTGGAAAAGCAGCTGCAGAAGAGTTGACCTCTGATGGAAATGCCGAGCAAAATTTAGCTAAATTTCTAGAAAATTGTTACTTTTGGATTTTACGCCATTAAAAGTATTAAGGTTAGGAATCTTCAAAAATAAGGTATTGGCTTTGGAGAAGCAGCTGCAGAGGAGATCTGCCATTAGCTGTCTCATGGTACAACTATAATTAATCCTTGAGCTATGACGGAGGTGCCGAAGCTTCTTATTTCGTTAGAGCTTAACAAATGTATAATAAGTCTAGATGTAATAGCAAAAAAGTAACCCAAATAAATGAACAATTCAAGCAGCCTGAAACATGCGCTTTTCCGGCAGTTCCTACTTTATGGTAAATTCAAGCAGCCTGAACCATGCGCTTTTCCGGCTGTTCCTATTTTATGGCATTTAGAGCAATTCCTTTACAGACTTGCTTGTAGTTGTAAGAACTATTAAATCAGCAGACGGTATCTTAAAGTTATATCGTATTTCATTTGAAAAATTAAGCATAAATGGAACTGGGATTAACGCTTATAAGCGGAGTAGAGTTTTCTTATCTAAAGTTCAAAATTAATGTTGAAGAAACTAACTATGAAAAAGGTGTCAATTCGATTTCCAAATTGGATGTAGCTGACTCTGCCAGTAATTCGGCACAACTGTCTTTGCCTAGTATCGATCACTTTGATGCAACAGGCTCAACGAAATTCAACCGTGTAGCAAGTTTGACAGTTGTTTCAATTTCAAACTTTGTTGCATGCCACAAATTGGCGCATATGTTACGCTGCTGCAGCACTTGACACATTTTTACGCAGACTTTATACTTTAATCTTATGTGCACATTGCCACACACACACACCCCGCTGCAGCTTGAGACAACAATTTAATAATTTCAAATATTTAAAGCAAACAGCAACCCGAGGCATGGTGGCATTAAAACGACTTTGCCAATTGTTGCACAAACAATTTTGTACATATTTACTTGACAGTTGTTTGCTGTTGCTATTGCTGTCGTTTTTTTTTTATTTTGTTGTTATTTTTGTAAGCCGGACCCTTGGCGCGATTCGTGAGTGCCACAGTTGTACTTCAGCGTCATGGTGAGTGACACTTTTATTTATTTATTTTTTATATATATACAAAATACATATATATATTTTTTATTTTGTCAAGCACTTGCTTGGTCTTTTGTAAGCGCAACGAAAGCAAAAACGTATATAAATGTATTTATATAAATGCAACATATTTTGTTGCAGCTTGCACAGTTGCGCTTTTATATTTTTGTAATTTTTTGTAACTTTTTTCTTTTTAAGGGCCTGTCAGCATTGTGCCAAATGAAAGCAAGGCACATACATATATATATACGCCTTTATTGTGCAATCTCTGAGGCATTAATGTCAACAAAATGTTGCAAGAAAAGCTCTCTGACCGTAGCAGCGCCCAGCACTTGACTCCTGACAGTGGCTGTGCTCGGCTTTTAGTTTGCTGCTTATCTCTGGCAGCTTGATATACAGCCTGGTGTATATATAAGTAGGTAGCATAGATATCTAGCACATATTAGTGTCTTGCAGTGCAGTCAATTTAAATTGCAGACGCTCACGCTTACGTTGGCAAGCCTGGCTCAATGTTGTTCAAAAAATATAAATTGCAACATAAATTACGTATACGCATGGTTGTGCAGCTGTGTTTGTGCTTAAACGGAAATCATGTACAAAATAACCCAAAATACAACGTAGCGCATGCAAGCACACGAACACACACACACCCACATACACACACTCACACACACACTCCAGACTCGTACAAAACACATACACTCACCCACACATATGCAACCCACACACAAAATGGCCGTCTCGCCGCCATTCGTTGCTGTTAACATTTCCGCTTTATTTGTCTGCCAGCCTTATGCACTTTTATCGTTGTTTTGTCTCTCGATGCGTCGCTCTCTTTCTCTCTCTTCTGTTACCTACATTTATTTGGCTGCTTTTTTGGCCCCATTTTATTTTGCAGTTTAAGTTTTTATCTTTTTCTCCCTTAGCTGCGCTACGTCTGCTCCTAATGCTTTAAAATATAAACTCAAATAAAATTCCAAAATAAAATGTATAAATCACTGTAAATATCGCTTTTGTATTTCTTTTCAATCTAGAACTGTGTCGGTTATATAATGCTCTTTGTTGTGTATCCATCCTTCTGCCAAAGTTGCTGTTGTTGGTTGTATGCAGCTCTGATTGTTGCCATAAATTATAGGTTGCCAACTTATTTATTAATGTTATAGCTCATGCGTTAACTCGAAATGATGATGATGGCTCTAAGCGTGCTGGTGGGAATATGTGCAATTGGGCGTACTATGCTTTAGGAAAGCTGAGGATTGTGGTATTTATTGTATAAAAATATGATTTTATTTTTGGAAGAAATTTACTTAACTTACAGTCTTACTTGAGATTTAAGTTTCTTTGGCAGATTTGAAAATGTATTAATTTTGATTGTAACTTTTTGGATAAATTATGCTTACATTTATAAAAGAAATTTGGTCGAACTTAGACACATATATATCATTATTCTAAAAGCTATTCTGTCAAACTGGTTTAAGGTTACTTTGCCTCAAAATGGCTTTTAAAATTTTCAATAATTTTAAGTAAAATTGATAGAATTAAAAAACTGTTTAGACTGTAAACATTTGAAAGAAGTTCCCTGCAGTCTCACCCAGACATGTCTTTGCTCTGGTAGCTACTTTGTCAGTATTTTAAAGTTTTGACTTTTTTGTTAATGGCTTTAAGAATTTTTAAAATTTTTATAACAATTTTTTGTATAAAAAAAAAAATTTGGAAAAAAGTCTCTCAGTTTGCAGTCTTACTTGGTCATAGATAATTCAATATTCTAGTGGCTGTTTTCTCAAACTGGTTTAAAGTTTCTTTGGCTGATTTGGAAATGACTTTAAGAGTTTTCAAAATTTTCATAACAATTTATTGTATAAAATATGCTAAAATTTCCTTAGTTTGCAGCCTTAGTTAAACTCAGATATATCTGTTTTCTGGTGGCTGTTCTCTGAAACTGCTTCCAAGTTTCTTTGCTTGATTTGGAAAAAGTTTTCAGATAACAATTAATTAAAAGGGAACTATGCGTATTTTTTTGGAAGAAGTTCCCTTGGGTCTATATTCGGGTAGTAGTAGGTGTAAAACTGGTTTAAAGTTGCTTTAGTTGATTTGGAAGTTCCCTTGAAGGTTGATACGAAATAATTGAATAAAATATGTTTTGATTTTTTAAAGCAATTCCCTGAGCTTGCAGTGTTACTTAGACTAAGATGTATCTGTATTCTGGTAGCTGCTCCGTCTAACTTATTTAAAGAGTTTTTGCGTATTTCGGAAATGACTCTAAAATTGTCATTAATTTTAACAATTTATTGAATAAAATATGATTTCATTTTTGAAAGAAACTCCCTCAAGTTTGCAGTTTTACTTTGACTCAGGTATATCTCCGATTGAATGATTTGGAAAAGGCATTAAAAGTTTCGCTTATTTTGATTTAACTTTATTGGGAAAGATTCAGATGTATCTTTATTCTAGTAACAGTTTCAAGTTTCTTTGACTGATTTGGAAACGGCTTTGAAATTTTCTTTAATTTTGATAACAATTTATGTTTTTTAAGATATTCCATTAGTTTGCAATCTTACTTAGACTCAGACTTATCTTTATTCTGCTACCTCTTCCATCAAAATGCTATAAAGTTTCTTTGGGTGATTTGGAAACAGCATTAAAATTTTCATTAATTTTCATAATAATTTTTGGTATTGAATATGCTTTCCCTCACTTTGTAGTCTCACTTGGTCTTAGTGACTGTTCTGTCAAACTGTTTTAAAGTTTCTTTGGCTGATTTGGAAATGACTTAAAAAATTTAAATAATATTGATAAACATTTTTAGCTTGCAATAATAAAGTTTTGCCTAAACAATATATATATTCTATATATCATACGAAAGAATTCTGGAGCTCGCTAAACTCTACATCTAATGCAAAAACTGTTTCATCTGTATTCAGCAGTTTTGATCTTTAATGATTCCATTTTGCCAAAAAATTATTAAATTTTTATTGTTCTATATAATATTCGGACATCTTCATTTCCGCTTAGCACTGGCAAATTATTAGCAAAGAGCCGCTATAGTCAATATATTTATACTTTTTTTTTATATAAGCTAGAAGATTTGGTGCTATGGTTGATGGATTTTCGAAAAATGTTATATATTTTTGATTGATTTTAATTCTATAAATTACTTAAGTGATTTGTTTAAAGAATTGTTCACAATATGTTGCCAAGTAAATAGTTTAAAAATATGAACAGAACCTTAAATATAACAATTCCATTTATTTCTTCTAATTCGCTCACATTTTAAAAATGTTTCCGCTTAACACATACATTTTTACTTCAAAATCTTGCCTAACTAGGACTTTCCACTTCTGCTCCCTTAAACCTTAAACCTACCTACCCAAAACTCAAGTAAATTAAATCTATTGCATTCCGCGTTTAAGTAATTGGAATTGGTAGCGCTTAACTAAAACAACAATTTGCATACCAATTGGCAGTTCCATGGCCCAATGTTAAGTCAATTGCCGCACACTCACTATTGCAATGGCTCAAAGCAGCTAACAAACTACTCACAAATTGACAGCTAAATTTCCCGCTTGGCACACCTCCCAACCCTGAACAAGACTCAACCTAAGCTCTTGTCCCCCCGCACAAATTCAAGTAGGACTCGCGTCACACACACATACAAACTCGTCGATTGAGTTGGCAGGGCGTAAAGTGTGCCACAGAAGGACGCATCGCATATTGAATTGTGATTTTCATCATATTTTGCATACATTGAGGCGCCGGCCACGTTAGCCAAGCGCCATGTTGCACGCTACACGAAACAGTTAATTAAATGATGAAAGCATTGACGTGTCGCACTAAACGAAACGTTCAGGATAGGAGCATGCCAGTCAGGACACGACACCAACTTTGCGGAAGGCACGAAAATTGCAAGACCAACCAAGCAGACCAAAACCGACCGATGAGTTGGCCAACTAAACCCACGAGCTGGTCGTCTCTGGTTGTCTGTTAGCATGACTTACTCCGACTGTAAAATAGCAACAACGAGGACAAGAAAGAAACCAATATGGGCACAAAATAATTGGGTAGCCGAACTTGCAGATACTCTATCGGCAAACAAGCGTTTTTGCGTAATGAATGCATTTGTGCGAATCTTTTTTAGGCAGGAATAGAATGGCCTAGATTACTATATTGCTTAAGAAAACTATTTCAAATATTTTCTTGGCTATTAAGTTTTTTACCTTTTAACATCAAGTGCATTTTTTTTTTTTTGGATATTGCATCATCTTTATGATATTGTATCTTAAATCTTTAAAATTGCTATCATCTGTAATCGATATAGTATAATAACGCAAAGAAGTACTTGTTACAAATTGTTCGACTACATTAAGTTGAAAGACAAGGGTGATTCTACTTATCTTTTCAAACAAATTTATTTTCTTTTAAGATTTTGGACATACAATTGAAGAATTGTACATTGACCAACAAAACGTAGCAAACTCTTCATCATCTTCCATCTTCTACAATAAATACGAAATTGATACACTTAGTTGAGTTTCTTTGAGAAATCTGCATTTCTTTTCCTCTTACCGACACCAAATCTCTTTCAAGAGCATGTAAAGTAAAGATATCTTTCAAGATTTTACCGCAAAACTAGTTTGCAACATCTCATTAGACGCGTTTAGATAAATAGTTCAGTTAAATATTTCTTGTTCTCTTGATATATTTTTGGATTCCATAATACTAGTAGAATCGTCTATATTTTATAATAATCTTTCATCTGTAAAAAAATGTTTAGTTACAACGCATTTTTGGGTTCACAATCATCTTCTTCGAAAGTGTGTGTTACTGTAGAGAAAGATTTTAAGATATCAACTTTAAATTATTTCGCATCGTCTCTTTAGACGTCGATGATTAGTTAAGTGAGATGATTGGACTTTTAAAATTTCATCTGCTCTTAGAATTAAATTTAAAATTTCATCTGCTCTTAGAATTATATTTATATAATTTTAAATCATTTCTCAAAACGACATCACGCTAAAGTAGTTTTCTGGAAGCTTCTCAGAAAAAAAAAATTATTTACAACGATTTTTTAAGTTCAATAATTTGCAACAATTAGCTACTTTGAAAGTGTATGCTGACACACAATAAGTTCGCATCGTCTTTTAAGACGTATATTATTACTTATGTGAGATGATGACTCTAACAATTTTCAATTCCTTCTTGACTCATACATATATTTTTATAATATTCCATCAGCTTTTAGAAAGACAATACTACGTAAAAGTTAAGCAAAATGTGTAAAGCGTAGAAAACTTTCAACGTCATCTTTCAATTTACACTCATCATCTGTTTAAAAATCAAGCAAAATAGCTTAATAAATTAAGAAATCAAAAAAGTTTTATTTCTTTTAAATTTCCGAAATGTGCTGAATTTAGTTGAAAGACTGTTCTTTCCTAATGACTTAGTAGAAAAATGTCACATAAGCTTCAAAAACATTTTGGCGTGCACACGCTGGCTGCAACCGCTGCAAGTAATATAAAACTCTGACAGATGCTTTCAAAAAAAAGAGCTCTTCAAACTTCTGACATACCCAAAAGACCCGTATCCTGTGCAGAGTATAGAAAGTTGGCAAGCTGATGGGAATTGTGTTGCGAGGTGCTGACGGCAACTTTGACAAGCGCTTGCACGGACCCGTTCATTGAGTTTGAGTTTATAATTTTGTAAAGACGCACGGAACGGTTGATGCCGAAGTAAAGGGGTTTGTGAATTGGGCTAGCTGGGATTGGCATTGGCTCGGGCATTGGACACGCATGACTCAGTTGCATGTCACACGGTGCCGCTTGATTGCTTGCCAACTTGGTTGAGCGCTTGGTTGCACCTTCAACCTGACTGACACGGCCGCACGGGCATTGTTCAACTCACTGCGGTTGTGCATGTGCGGAGCGAGAGAGATAGAGAGAGAGAGAGGCATGGAACTGGATCTGGACAAGGGTGTTACTACACTGGAACCCATGTCACACTACACACGCTGTGTGTATGTGCATTTTAATTTTCATTTCATTTCCTTGGCGTATTGCATTGCTGTATGAGTGTGTGAGTGTGTGTGTGCGCTGCTGTGCACAACATCAGCATCGACAAGTCCTTGCTTAGTGAGTTGACCATTTGCTGATTTGATTGATGACCGCCTCGAGCATAGTTTCAGCATATGTGGCAACTCTATTGACCAATTGACATTTAAGCGTTGGTTTGCTTTTTTCCCTTTTTGGTTATGTCCTTGCCAATGCACTGGGCGTTGCCACCTTGTGCGCTGCTGGCTGGGGCTAATGAAGTTACATAAATTGAGCCATTAACAAGTTTTCACATGTTGGCCAAGTGTTTTACATGGGGCAAGAGGGGGTTTCTTTTTTTTTCTGTTGTTACGTCAACATGCTTTTTGTTGTTAAGTTTTGCCAACATTATGCCATGTTGTTAATTTGTTTATATATGGGAGTCCTTACATGTTTATATGCCACATTAGTCATGTTAACAGTTGACCTGTGTCCTTTGGCTGCACATGTCGTTGCTAATTAGCAAAGTTCATAAATGTACACAGATTTAACATACGAAACTTAAGGGTTGTGGTTGTTTGTCATAAAAGTTATAAAAATGTTACCTATAATATGTTTAGTTTCCAGCAAATTGCGCATACGTCACGTTGTACCAATTTTATTTGTGTAGCTGCAAATAAATGAGAGAAGAACAAGTGTTGTAAGTTAATTAGTTTGTTTTGTTCTTTGGATTTGGGATAACAACATCTTTAATAAGTTTTTAATGATAGGAATGTGGTGGTCAAGTGGTAATGCAGCCCCCGCGAAAACGATTTTCGGTTTATGTGTTACAGCGTTGAAACTTAAGGTATTTTTGAATTTTAAGGTATATATTCAAAGCCAAGTTAAATTCCTTATGTAGTGAATAATTCAATTCAACCTAAAGAAAAAAGTAAAAGGTGACTGCGCAGAACAGTACAGCAGAAATGAAAATCATTCCCACGGCAGTCGGTCTTTCATACCGCAAGCTACGCAAGCCCCGGCCCGCCCAAGGACTGCCATACCTCCACTGTTTCGGAAGCTCAAACTATATTTGGTGCAGCGAAACAGTTACAACAACAAATGAAAAGTGCTGCAATATGGAATCAAAAAGCGACTTACTCTTGTGGAAGAAATGTTCGGAGCAAAATCTACTAGATTATTATTAAAGATCGGCAGTTACAGCACGACAAGCTCAAAATGCAATTACAACAATATGGTGGCTAGAGCGGCAGTGTGATGGTAATGGCTCCTAATATATGAATATGTCTGCGGCATGTAACAGGGGGCACAATAGACCCATGCTGAAGGACATGGGCACACCCTCGTTTATACATTACATAGGGCAAGTACATTGTAAATTTCAGAAATTCTGTAAAACGAACGAGATGATGCAAGAGCAACTTAAGAAAGACAACGGGAAACCAGTCCAGCAGCCAGAAGAACAGCCCAGATTTGAAATGCTTGAGCAGACCAGATGCTTCCAGCTACAGCAGAAACAACAAAAAGCGGTAGAGGTAGAAAATTGTCAACTCTCACTTACCGGTGAGAATGTAGAATACAGCAAATAATGCAAAGAGCTGAAGAGCACGAAATTTGTTATTCCCGAGAGCAGTGAGACATTGTTGTCTAGTCTTGAAAAATATATCAGCATATCATCGTTGGCTTTCAAACTTAAGACAAAGAATGTACATTTAGTAAAATCTGAAGGCAGAGAATAACAAGCTGCAGAAGACAGTAAACAAAGCCGAGACTGTGTGCGTCTGCAAAATTTATTCAATAAATATGTTGAAAGAAATAAAGGCTCGGCTCGAACAGCGCTTAGACTCAATTAAATAACAAAAATGTGATTTTGGAGCAGGACAAAAAATTAGGTAGCTACAAAGAGCTCAAGATCTCAACACAAAAGCTGCACAGCTAAGTGTTGTGGAGTCTAAGGGCAAAAGCGAGGTGCAGCAGCTAGGCGCTGGACTGATGAAGAGAAAAAGATTTTCGCATTTTAAAGAGTTACCAGGCTACTACAAAATTAATTTTCCTACAACTCTTCAAAAATAGGCCTTCGACTTTCAGCCAGCTTTTCTTCAAAAATGGCTTTCTTTGCCTAACAAGTCCAACTGACTCCCTCTATTTATACACTTTCTTCAAATTACCAGACATAAAGCAATTTTCACCACATTGCAATCACAGTAACTGGCAATTTTTTTGGGCTAAAAAAAAGAGAAATTGCAAGGAAAATTCGCATCAACGGCATGCAGCCAAGTCTTGTTATATTCGTGGCACAGTTTCTATGTTATTTTTATTTAATTCTTTTTTTGTGGCGCCCCAACAGATTTCCTGTTTAGCTTTCATTTGATGGCCTTTTAAAGCTATTTTGAACACGCCAGCCAAAGGCGTGCCCCCCTTTTAACTGTCTCTCACGCTCTCACAAGTTTTTCCGCTTTCTATCTGCCGTAACCCTCGATCTTAGTCTTTACAAATTCCATACAACAGTTGCACTGCATTGGCTTGCCCGGAAGTTTTATTCGCGCGGTTGCACGCCAAACTGCACCAAAATAGACAAAAACAAGTGGAATTGGGTATCGTTGGGGGTATGATGACTAGAAAATGCACTGTATCTGCTGTAATTCTGCTTCATTTATACAAGATGTTGATAGGAATGCAGAATCGCCCCAGCAAAATGTTAGTCGAAATAAACCAATATTTATTCATAACTGGCGGCAAGGCCGTCGAATTGTTTTGTAAATTTTGAATTTGAATTTTTGTTAGGCAAAAATTTGCGATCTTTCAGCATCTTTAAGAGCTCTCTGCGCTACAAACTGCAGAATTAATTTTTACTAATGAAATTATAGTCAATCATCTGTTGCAAATCTCAAATAAAAAGTGAGCCAATAGTAAATGTAAGACTCTCTAGAGTTTTATAATGTAAACAAGTGCATGTCCTTAAGAACCTGCTTTCCGGAGTTCTCTTTTTGTACCCGTATTTAACTTAGATGTCATTTAAGATTTGGATGCAAATGAAAATATCCTTCAAAAGCAACATTCTATATATATTATAACTTAATCCAATGCATAATTATTGAAAGAATTTGCTGTTCATCTCGTAGAAGTTGAGTTGTAGTTTTTCCAGTAACTACGTTTTATTATGGAAGAAAGCCCTGGTGAATGTTGGCAGTAGGATTTAAAGTGTATGGAAATCTCGACAAGAAAATCGCTATGGAAACTAAAAAATCGTTTGTCCATCAGGGAACTTCTGAAGTGTTCATTTGTACACTTGAAAAATAAGTTACAAATCTAGTGCCCATAAGGAATTGTAAAAAAAGATTCCGATGGAAGCTGCAGTAAAGTCAAGATCCAAAAAAGAGTTTCATGGAAAATATAGGATCTGAAACTCATCCTCTGATTTGCTATCTCCCCCATTTCATTTAGGTTCGCTGAACACTGCCGATAAAACTTTAAGTTCAATTTAAAAGTAGGAGTTGATGGTAAAAGCAGTTAGATTGCCATAAATCGTAAAAAGTAATTTTATGCAAAGAATTATCATGAGTGCATTTTGGGCGAGAAAAGGTAAGCAAGTTTTGAAAACTACCGAGAAGAAAGTTTATTTGATAAAAAAGAGTTGGTCGTAACTGCAGTTAAGTCTACAAAATCCAAAAGAGGCAACTTTTTAAGAAACTAGAACTCATCATCTGATCAGCTGCATCTGCTATTCCGACGGATACACAAAGGCCCGATGAAAAGTTAAAGTTACAAGTAAAAGTTGCTGGTAACTCCAGTTAAAGCCCCAAAGATCGAAAAACTACTACTACTACTGTTTGACAAATATATAATCTAGAACACATTATATATGCAATTTGGGACAGAAAAACAAGAGGGTCGCTGAAAACTGCGATCAAAACAGTCTTAATAAAAATAATGAAAATCTGATGAACCTGAGAACACCTTTATATGGTTTTTATTTGTTTAATCGTAGCCAACACCCTTTCTGTCTTTAAATTCAATCTCGAACCAGTTTTTATTGAAATTTAAATTCTTACAGGAATCAGTTTTCTATATTTACTTTTCCTGTCTAAGTCAGCACCATTTCTGTTTTTAAATTCAGAACAGAATTCAAAGCAAAGAACCAGGAATCAGTTTTCTATATTTACTTTTCCTGTCTAAGTCAGCACCATTTCTGTTTTTAAATTCAGAACAGAATTCAAAGCAGACTTTTTAGAATAAAAAAAATATCAACTTTGCATTTTCGTCTATTATTGTCTAAGCATAGCCTGCACCATTTCTATGCTTCAATTCAATATGCTCGCATTCTTATAGCCAAAATATAGAGTATTAAAAATGTAGAAAAAAAAGCTTTAAAAGCGCTGCTCTGCGGTTTTTACAATGTCGCTGCTGCCTTGTGGCCCCGAGCATATCCGTACTGTGCTTAACAGTTCTGCTGTTTTTGCGCCTCAGCATTTCGTGGTTTTTTTTTTTTTTGGCAAGATTTCACACAGAGTTTCACATTTTTCGTAACGTCTGTTCATGATTTATGTTGACTCAACGCCGGCAAATCTTGTTTTTCCATGTTTAAAAGCTTCGGGCGTGAAAAAATTTTGAATGCGCGCAGTGCATAAAAAATGCATAAAATGCACTTGTCAGTCAACTCTGACTGCTTATGAGCTGCAAAAGGACGAAAAAAACAACAAGAATAATAACAGCAAAAACAACAACAACAACAACATGCAGAGTTGACGGCCATATGCAAAGTTAACTGTTAAGCGATTTGCCTTAACTGTTTACTTTTGCTCAAGCATGCGGTCCATTTCCGGTCGGCCATGTTTGTTTGGCCAAGTAAGTGAATCAGCGTGAGTGTATATGTGTGTGTGTGTGTGAGAGTGTAATTGAATTGAACTTAATGGGTTTTGCCAAAGCTGCCTGCCATCTTTTCTATGAGTTTATTTGTTTGCATGGACTTTGTTTTCGGCCAAATTGTTTTCTTTGCCAACCACTTGATGCCCCAGCGTGTAGACAATTTAGTTAAGAAAATTATTGACTGTTTGTTGACTGTTCAGTCAAGTGGACAAACAAATACACTCAAACATACACACACTGGCACACACTCACGAGTGTATGTGCTTTGAAGTTGATAAAGATGAGTGCTAGATAAGCAAACGTTTTTGTTATAAAAACTTCTCAAGAATGCTTGACTAGCTTTTATATAGATTATAAAAAAAAGCAGCTGCATGCTGGACTAGTTAAAGCTGTCTAAGTACAAAAGCTGCTTAGTTTGCGCAGCTCTGTGGCTTAAGAGAACTTAAAAATACTCTGTCGCATGTATTATATAACACTTAAAGCACATTAAAGCAGTTTTATTATTGCGAATTATATAAAACTGACTGAAAGTTAAGTTTTCTGATTGCAAGCCGCAGTTATGTGCAATCTTTTGTTTGAAAATCACAAGGAAACCATTTATTTTTTCAATGGAAACTCGTTTGTTTCGACAATAAAATTAATTCTTTAACGCTTTTGATGAAGTGTACAAGTTGCTATTTGGCAAATGCAAATTGATGGCTTTTGGTGGAAACAAATAAATATTTAACTGCTTTTATTTCAATTTTGAGGCAGCTGTAGAGTTTGCATTTGGCAAAAAAAGTGAAAAATATAAATTATGACGCAGCTGGAGTGCTTGCATTTGGCAGATATCAAGTAAAAAACATATACATTTTTCTGAAAACTGTTTTTATAAGATTTATATAGCTTAAAAATAAAGCCACACTATCAATTTTGATTTCGTATCAATGATTCTTTAAAGAAATATATATTTTAAATAGCGGAGTGGACTCAAACTTCAATGTGCTTCCTAAAATATATCACTGTATCCATTATATAAAAAAGTTGTTGTACTTCGGTTACTTTTTATATATATTAGATATAGCTGATAATATAATGGGTAGATGTATGTTAAATATTCGAATATTGCTCTTGTGATTAAAGCCCTCAATACGTACTCTATCAAGAGTACATTGAGTCTGTTCCAAAACAATTTTGATTATCTGCTCTTCCAGGTTTAAATTGGAATCCCAACAATTGCCGTCCTATCCTTGTAGACTTTGCCTTTTAAATTTGCCTACTCTAAATGTTCGTCGAACATGACATGGCTTGTTACTTTTGCGTAAGATTTTACTCGGTGTCATTGGCTCTACCAAAACTTAACTCCTTAAAAAATTTTAGTCATTTTCATCCAGAGTAACTCGTAACTCTAGCATTACCTTTTTGTATATCTAAGTATGCATTTTAGTATCTATTTCGCGTCTTATGCGCAAATTATAATATCCTTTACGATTTCCTATCCTATGAACGGTCTTTACAATCTCTATTTTGTCTATCTTAACTCATTTTGATGCGCGATATCGAGCATATTTGACCAATTGAGGAAGGTATTTTGGTTTCTTTGTTAAGAAATGTCTGAATCAATATATTACTTCCTGTTTTCATCTTTTACACTGTAAATCCAGTCCCAGATGTGAAACGGCGCATATCTATAAAACATTCAACCATCAGGTTGGGGATACGGATTAGTTTTTTATTATATTTTCCTCGTCATTTTTTCAAATTTCTTGATTTTAACGTTTTCAAATTGATTAATCTTAAGGTCAACCAAGCCCCTAAATAAATAAGAAATAAATAATTAAAAAAAAATTTCATTTTTCTAAAGCAGAACTTAAAGTTCGAAATCGCGAATAAGCAAGAATACGAAAAATTAAAATCGAGAGAAAATGTCAATAAAGAAAAAAGGAGTAGTTGTCAGCAAATGCTCGCGTGGAAAATTAATCCTTAAGCAAGTTTTGAAAAAACAAATTAAATGATAAAGTTAGACACTTAAGAGAGAACAAATTAACAAAAAGAGGAAGCGTTGCGTTTGGATACGTACAAAAACGTATAAACCAAAAAGCAGAAGTTGATGTTAGGATTGTATGAAGCAGGAAAAAACTAGAACATTTGGATGTATGTGAATAAGATAAAAGAGTGTCAATATTAACGATCTTACTTTCGAAAATAAACTATCACGATCAAAACATTCCTGTTGTCATAACAAAAAATTGTACTGCCGCCTCAGGATAAATATTCAGAGCTATTCAAAAAAAAAAATGTTGTACAAAAATAAGAAATTTCGAGACAGCAAAAATAATAAAAAGAAACGATGTACCTTAAGTTCTAATATAATAAAAATCCTTAAGCGCAACAATATGGTAATTTGTACGAAATTTAAAGATATAAGAAAGAAATTTGAGTTTTTTCATGAATCGAAATGAACATCCGCGAACTTACAATAAATCGACATGTCAAGAACTTGCTGCGATTATTTCAAGTCAAGACGGATCTATAGATAACTAAGTGGGGGCGAGCGTTGGTGAGCGAAGCGAGTAGGGGACGTCCCTTAGTGATTATCAAAATAAAATTGAAAAATAAAATAGAGAAATGATTTCTTCATTTATTTTTTCCGAAACAAACATTTTAAATGGCCTTCCTTGTGTTAGTAATATATTGTCAGACTCTATGTTATAGTGATTTGTTATCAGACTTAAATGTAAATTATTGTTTCATCAAAAAAGATTCATTTTTGGTATGTAACTTAATTGTTAAAAGCAAAAAAAAAGCTCAACACGTTTTTTCGTTCAAACTTTAAAGTACTTTCAATCATCTTTATATCAAATATCTTTATATGAAATCTATCACATCATCGCAGTTTGGTGTCAACTGTACCTAAAAAATACCAATTTGGGTATTTATTTTGATTGTTAGATACAAAAATAAAGAAGAGTTTTAAACTTTAATGTATCATCTCTCTTTCAAATATCTTTATATTAAATATATCATATCTTCATAACTTAAGTGTCAACTGTACCTTTTTGGCATATTTACAAATTCATATGCAAAGAGTGTGCTTTTGATTTTGTTGGCACGCCAGTCTGTCTGCGTCGCCCAAACCAATTTTCCTGCTGCCAGTTGCTATTAATCTAAGGCGCTCCAGCATGCTGTTTCCCCCTAAAAATTGGGAGTTTTCTCTTTTTTTAATTTGTGTATACATTTCAATTTCAGCTGGGCGCCGTTGCCATCAACGTTTCCGGTTGACATTGATTTGTGTGGTAAACGTGCAGACAACGCCTTTTACTTATTTCATTTTTTTTTATATATATATTTTTGGCTTTCTTCTGATTCGCTGGTGATTTAACATTTTTAAAAGCATTTGGTTTTTAGGCCCTAAGTCAAGTCTTATAATGTCGCTTTGTTTGGAGTGTGAATTTCAGCAAATTGTTGGCTTTGCTGCGGAGTGTACGACGCGCTACATTGTTAAAATGTCAGACACTAACTTGATGGCCATTTCAATTGACCGCAATTTTAGACTGCTAAGCGTCTGTCCTTTATACTCATGTCCTGGCATTGTAAGGCCTTTCTTTCTCTCTTTTCTTTTTTTTACATTATTTTGTTGGCTTCCGCATCATTACTGCTTTTGCTGTGCGCCTTTGTCAAACAGCACGAACTTCAGCAGCTTCCTTTTTGTACCTTTTTTTTCTTCCCCAGTGCTCATTCTGCTGGCAAAGCTAATTCGTGCAGCTTTCAAATTGAATGACATTCGAGCAGCCCTGGTCAATGGCAACCGGATGCATCGATAACCATTTCCTAACCGACTTTGGCTGGCTATATGATCGACTAACTTTTCTTTACTGTCTTTTTGCGCAATTGAAGTTAATGTGTTTTGTTAGATTTGTGTGGGGCAAGCTTTGGAATTCCAATTAGCTGAACTGCTTTACTTTTGATTTACTATGTTGGCACGCGGAAGTGCCATTTAAAGTTAGCTCACTTTTGGGGGCGGAGGCTCTGGTTTATGTTTTTGCAATTTTGAAACAAAAATTTGTACAGCCATTAAATGCGAAATCAGATAAAATTGCAAAACCATTGCCGACAATTTATAAACAGCTTGGAATCTTAACTGGCAGTTACTTCGGTAACGGATGGGTGGCATGGTGCTGGCATTTGCATATGTAGCACAAATGCAAGAACAATGCAAGTCATTAGCTTTTTACATTTTATAGAGCAAGTACACTGTGCGTAAATTTGTAAGTTTTTTCAAATAACTAGTTTTCTTAATATAAAATATAATTGCCTTAAAAGTTAATACATGAGCATAGAAGCATATCATGTCTACTAATTTTGGATAAAAAGTTTTAATGCCTAAAAATTAAAGAGGGTAAAAAATTAGTAGATATGATAATCTTCTATGCTCAGATTTGGCCTAACAACTTATGAAGAAAGCAAAATTTGCATGCTGACTGACTTTAAAAGCGTTGTAACTTGACTTGGAACTAACTTCACTGTGAAACAGTTCAGGCTGGGCCACGGGTTTTCAGAAGCATTGGACTATCTACCCTTTTCTATGTTCTTACGACCCGATTATCATTAGCTGTTTTTGGTAATAAATTTGCATCATATCTTCACTTTGTATTGATGCATTGACATAGCTTTCAAATAGAGGCTAATTGCCCAGGAAAATCTCTATCTGTATCTATAAGGATATCGACTTAGCTATAAACTGTAGGTTCTTCTGCTACAGTTCTATTCGATCTCAGTGCAAACTGTTCAGAAAATCGAAAACTCGAAAAAGCGTTAGAAACTCGCCAAGCGCATGTCCAGCGTGTTGTGTCAAAATTCTCGAACAAGCTAGGAAGCAACATTTTGCACTGTAAAACAATTCTTAAACTAGATAATATAATAAAATACAATTCTGCGCAACTGCCAACATTAAATATTTAAATGCTGCACCATTGCCAGCTTTAAATATTGTGATTGACGCTATACTGTCTACTCTTTTTTCTCAGTGTACAATTTGCTAGCTTTGCCTTACAGAGCCTTTTCTTCTGCTACTTCGACTCTTAAGGACATTATTAAGGTTTGCCGTTTTTAGCGCTTTTTCTTTTGTTTTGCATTATTTTTGTTTTTCTTCTTGTTTTGCTTTGCTTTTGTGCGCTTTGTTTGCTGCTCACGTATCATTGCACAAAGGCACGCACACACACATACGACGACTACACACACACACACACACACAAGCACGTAATGGCCGCTGCCTTTGTATGTATGAGTGCAATAATGATTGGAAAGTTTTATTTTATTTTTCATTTTCCATTTTCCATTTTTGTTTTCCACATTTTCATTTTATTTTTGTTGCAGTTGCATTCAAAAATTTAGTGCAACTGATTACATTCGTTGGGAGGGAATGGGGGATTGGGGCAACCGTAAATATTTGGCAGGCGGCGCAGGAAACGGAAACCATTTGAATAGCATAAAACTGCATGTACTGTGGCCATTAAATAATTAGAAATGGCCAGAAAAGTTTGCCAAGGTAAGAAATTTACGTGCTCCATGGACGACGGGAACGTGGACGACGACTACTACCTGACTAGCTGCTGCTGTTGCTGCCGCCTTTTGGCCATTAAAGCGTAATCAACTTTCGACATCATTGGCGCCAAGCAAATCAGTAAGGAAAATTCCGGGGAACTGAAACCTTATAAAATACAAAGGAAAAACTTTGGCATGTGCAAGACTTTGCTGCCAATGCGCCAAGTTATAAGTATTTGTGGCTTTCAGTATTTTTTTTTTACTTATATTTTTTTTTAAGTTTAGTTGCTGTCATAAATTTTTAGTGTTTTGCAAGTTCGACGCTTGACTTTTGTTTTTTATGATTATTATTTTTTGTTTTTATTTTTTCACTGCACTTTAATTTCATTGTTGGCCAAGTTTTTGTTGGCCAAAATGTGTGTGTTTTTTTTTTGCCCTGGCTCTTAATTGGCCAACGTTGGCGAATGCAATTGACTTGTATTGGTTTTTATGGACGGTGCTTTAGATTTGGGCAAAACTTTGATGCAAGTTTATGTTTTTGTGGCTCAAAGTGTGCCAAAAAGTTGCTATAAAAATTTGTTTGTATTATTACGCGGGAGTTTTAAGTTGTATTTTTGGAAGCTTGCTGATGTATGCTTGGGGATTTTAAGTTTGTTTACATTTTACAACCTAGTTAGGGCTACTTGCTTTGTTAAAAATGTTAATTTTGTGAAAACTATCAAATATAGGAAATTAGTCATAAAAGTTATGAACTTTTAAGGGATTTTGCAGAACAAAGCAGGCAATATAATCTATGATGTGTAGGATATATGTTTTTGGATTGAGGAAAATGTTCCCAGCAATTGCAAATAAGGCATCATAGTGACCAATTCGATAAAACACGATTTCAGGTTTTGCTGATATTGGAGGGGTATAAGACTGCAAAATGCAATAAATAAGCTCCTATCTTCTGTTATCCTACAAAGAATATATGCAGCTGTTAAGAGTTTTCGCCGCAAGGAACAAGCACGTTTTCGGCACAACAAATCATATGCGGACCATATTCACACTGTCTGTATAATAGTTCATCCATCCATCCAATTCAATAGGCCATTGTATTTGCTATTCATCGACTTCGAATGTGCTTTTGACGCGGTTTTTCGGCCAGCAATTTGGGAATCTGAATCTCTATTAAGCAAGAAATACCCGAGAAAACAATGGCGATGATACGAGAATTATATACAGATTCCAAATGCAAAGTCTGCTTCAACGGTGCCTTCAGCGATCCCTTTGAGCCTAGTGAAGCAGGGCTTTGTCTTACCACCCACGCTTTTGCTGATATTTTTGAATGGAGTCCTCCAACAGTCTAACCGTGAGGCTTCAGTCCGCCTTATATGACCTGGATTACGCAGACGATATCTGTCTTGTAGCTCATCGTTATAAATAAATCAAAAGATAAGAAAGTTCGCTGCATGCAAGACAACTCGCTTAAGGTTGGCCTCAAAATCAAAGTAAATAAGACAAAGTTGTTTGGTCAGCAAATTGAGGATGGATCGACGTACTATCTTAGCTTGGCAGCCTGAACGGTAGAAATGGTGATTCGCAGGTTACAGACGGAATAAATAAAGCCCATACCACTTTTTTCTGGCTGCACAGAATATGGCGAGCACGCAGCATTTCTACGAGTACCAAACTTCGTATCATCAGAACCAGTGTTCAGACTATTTTACTTGAATAAATGCACGACCTGAAGCGCGACCCTACTTATGCGGCGAAAACTGCAGGCTTTCGTAAAAAAACTCGTTAAGTCGATATTGCGTATTTTCTGCCCCGATGGTTGACCAATGACCAACTGCTCGCCGTATGTCCCATCGGGGCTGAAATACGCAGAAGGAAGTGTACCTGGGTTGGCCATATTTTAAGAAGGATCTGGAACGCGCAAGGACACAGGCGACCTGGTAGCCTCGTAATACAGTTTGCTGGTAGAGGTTTTTAACATAGCATTATATGATAAAGATTGTTTGCTTCGCAGAATTTTTAAAATAATAAAAATTCAAGGAAAGCATAAGACCACATTTCTTACTATTGAATATTGCAATAAATATCGAAAAACTCATACTTACTTTGTGATATTTCAGTGAAAATATTATTAGTTTCCTTCTTATCCCGTAGGAAATAGATTCATTTATGTTTACGTTTTCTGAAAAGAAAGAAAATCATAAAAAAGGAATGAGATTTTCAGATCCATATTGCAATTCATATTATTATTAACTTAAAAACTCGTTTTTTTTTTCAAGAAGCGCAAGCAGTTCATAACAGTAGTTCACTATTACCAAGCAGTGCAAATTAAAGCAGTTTAAAATTGTGCAATGCTTCAGATGTTGGATCTACTTTAAATTATTTAATTTAATGTATTTTAAATTTGCTGTTCTGGTTTAGGATTCCGAAATTGGGCTTAGCTTGGTTTCCTTGTATAAGAGTACTTTTATTTGGGGCTTAGATTTGGAAAACGATATGTAAGATATAATTCAAAGAACTAGGGGGCCTCGTGCTTAGTGGGTAATGCACTTGCCAACTAAACATTTGGTCATGATTTGAATCCCAATCATGGCAAGAGGCATGACCAGCTTAACGTTTCTCTTAAAAATGCTTTTCTACCTAATATAAAGCATTTATGCATTGCACAATGCTATTCAACAATTTCGGCAATCCCCTTTGCCCCATTCCTCACCCCCTCCACGCTTAAGAAAGGGCTGAACGTAGAACCAAACTCCATTCATTGCTTTTCTACGTACAGCAGCAACAACACCAGCTATGAATGATGCTCAGCCTTTTTCAAGATTATCAAATCTAGGTGTCATTTCACAATAACTCCAAAAACAATGGTAATCGTAGATGCCACTCCCAGAACACGTTAGAAGGCAACCCCACCACTGGGATAAGTCGCATTTGACCAATCACCATTTGAATCGAAATCCCAACCAATTACAGAATCCAATTGAACAGAACTAAACATAAAGGGTTCCCCAAACTCGATGACGACCAAAGGCATTTAAAAAATGGACACGAATTGTACAATGTCAGTATCCTTAAAAACCTATCTGGATTAGCAAAGTTCGAGGAAGAAATGGAGAAACTGCAGTTAGCGATAGTTATTTCAAAAATTGCACAATAAACCCTTCAAGAGCAAAAACTGCGTTCATTTAAAAATGAATAATTTTTTTTCCAAGCCAATTGCTTTGTACTGCGAAGTACATTTGTGGAATAATTTAAAGATGAAACATTTATAATAATAATGAAAATTGAGCATATTTAAATAAGGTCACAACTTCTATGATTGTGTAAGAATTCTTTGTAAATTTGCTAACAAAATTTTAGTTTTTGTTTTACGGTTTCGGTTTTGGTTTCAGAAATTTTGTGGATTTCTTGTGAAATTTTGGTTATATTTGGATGAACAACGTTTTGCAAGATGTTCTTCTGTTTGTATTTCAGGCTTTAGTTTAAAAATATATGTATACGATTTAATTCTAAGAACTGCTATTTAAATATTAATAACTTTATTTGTTATTCAATTATTTTTGTGTACAGTGAACTGAATTTTCTAGAAAAATTTCAAGATAAATTATTTGTAAAAATAAAAAACATAGAAGATATTTAAATAAAATTTATAACATTCCATACAAATTGCTTACGAAACTTCGAACAAAACCCATTCCATATATAAGCTAAATTTGCAAACTTAACTAATATAACTTGAAATAGCAAAACTAGGAAGCATATTTTTTTACCCAAACTTGTTTTGCTGCTACTTAACTATTAATGAACTACCCAAAAGTACTTTATTCATTTTGCAAATTCATTCAGAAATATTAGCAAACATTTCCAAATAAACATGCACACATGCCCAGACACTTACGCAAATTACTCGACAAGTTTCTTACTCATTTCGTTTTTTTCACTCGAATTTTAATGAAGTACACAGAAAAATGTTTTTCCAATATGCAAGCATGACAACATGAAAAAGACGCAACCGGAAGAGAATAAGAGCGAGGGGGAAACAAAAAATCATAGAAAATGGCAGCAGATAGGAAATGCCAAAGCAATGCCAAAACTAAATTCACACACACACAGAGATAAGATGCTGAAAATCACAGCCAAATTTGATAAATTCCATTGAATATAAAGCCAGAAGAGTAGTCTAAGATTAAGAGTGGGGGCGCATAGAGGGCGAAAGAGAGGGAGAGCCAGTGTTGGAAAGCACTGCAAATGCCAGTGCGTAAAATTTTTGCTGACTTAACAACATACAAATGATGAAAATGAATGACTGAGTAGTGCATGAGCCAACGAATCACTGACTAACTGAATAAATGAAGTGCATGAATAAATGTATGAGCAAAATGTATGGTGGGGGCGGCGCGGAGTGGTTAGCATTGAAGAAAGCAAAATGTTTGCATGTAGAACGCGATGCTAAAAGAAGCTTACTCACGATTGTGTAATCAGTGTGAAGCCACACAAAAGGGCCAAAACGCAAAGCAAGCCAAGTTCAATATACATAATGACATAAGGCTACACACATACACACACACTCCCGCTCATACTCACAGCGATGTCTATACATACTCTGCAGTTTTTTTTTTTTTTTGATGAAAATGCCATTCGACAATGTTGTAAGCTATACATGTATCCAAGCAGACCCATCGCAACCCCCGAAATACCTTTATTGTATGTCAACGTGTCAAAGCCAAAGTCAATTTGACTTGCGGTGCTCGACATGAGCGTTGATGGGCTACAATACCAGCCAACATCTTTGCTGGTTTCTCTTATTTTTTTATATAGTATATTCCCTATATCCTGCACACACACACACACACACACAGTCCCCACACAATACCCACACAATTCCCACACAACCCCTAGCTGCAACCCAATTTCTTGCTGTTGTATAGTACCATGGGAATTTAGCCCAAGCTGTCTAGCTTGGCATTTGGCCTGCTTGCGCGTGTCTAAGACAGTCTGATTCTAAGTCTGTGTATTGGCTTAGATTACTCTTCCTCCTTCACGGCAGATCGAATTTCGCATAAATTTAAATTTTGTTGAAATTGCTTTTTTTTTTTAAAGTTATTTGCAAACAAATGCAATCAAGTTGGAAGTAAAAAAAACATGAGTTTTTATAGGCATTTCCGTTCATAACTCATGAAATCTACGCTGATAACGAGGTAGCAGTAAAATTGCTTGGGGAACTATTAAAAAACTGCACTAATAGAGGCAACAATATAAAAGCCATGAAAAAGCAAAGAAATTAAAAATTATTACCCGACATTAATTAACTTTTGCTGAAGGTGAAGTTTTAGCTGAGTACAAAAAATGAAAAGCTTATAATGATGGCTGATTCGGAACGTTAATGACTAATACTTGGTGTATTTGTATCACACTGCATTGATTCAACATCGTAGGAACTCTCAAAAGCTTTCACAAAAAGAAGCTTAAGTTCAAAACTTTAAAAAATTTGCATTCCTAAATTATTGCCATGTTCTTCTTATAAAACAACGTTATTTTGAAAACTTAGCTTATCTACGATCATTTTCCAATTTTGTATATACGGAGCTTGATGCGTTATCTATAGCCTCTTCTGAGCAAATGTCAACCTCTGCCTTCCTGCGGCGATCCCGGTTTTACACAGAAGAGGCAATGGAGACCGAGCATAACTGAATTTTTATCTGTTGCTCGAAGGAAATGTCCGCAACACTCAGAAAGCTCTCAGGTAGAATCGGATGCCTACTAGTCCAATCCAATTCCAAACAAGATAGACAATCTATCACCTATTTAGGCAGTTCGAAACAATCATAGGTGTCTGCTGAATTCTCACTGATTCGAGTATCTACTAGAAGAAACAGTTTAGATAACTCCAGAGCAGAATCGAATAACGGCTCGACGGTAATGAACCCGTCAAGCTACTGTATCCGGACTCGATTTGGATGTTCAAACGTTCGAACTATGCATCCTTCTGACAAACTAGCACAATTAGCTAAGAAATGTGATCGTTTAAAAATTGAAGTGAAGTACGTTGGAACGGAACAGGTGCAAATGGTAGCGTGGAATGGAGGAAAATGCCCCACCTTAGAGCGGTTGGACTATTTCTTAGGTAGAAGTTAAGCAAGGCTTTAACTGGAAAGACGTCTCCGTAAGAATTATTACTATACGACTGAACTCTAAACCAAGGAAAATCACAATGGTTCAATGCTATGCCTCAACAGAGAATGGAACCTGGGAAGAGAAAGAAGACTTCTACAGTCAATTAGATCTAACTCTGCTCAAAGCGAATCACCATGATATTATCTTCTAAATGGGCGACTTTAACGCACAGCTCGGCCCAGATAATACAAACTATGAGTAAATCTTGGGAAAACATGCGACTGGACATCGATTGATAAACTATTGCTGGAAATGTGCAATAATCTTGACTTAAAAATCGGTGGTTCGGTTTTTCCTCACAGTACATGCCTTAAGGTCTCCTGGGTGTCCGCCAAGGGGTGACAGATACTCAGCTACTCAGACAGCTACTCAGATAGACCACATTTGTGTCAGTCGCAAATTCTTTAAAAAAATTATCATTGTTCGTAAAAGATGTTAAACAAAAATATTTACGGAAAACCAGATTTTTTATTCTAAAATCTCAGTGTGGATTTTTTATCTAATTTTTAAAGTTTTCCAGGCGACAATTACAGATAAAAATAAATTTTAAACAGCTGTTTGAGGATGAGCTAAGCGGGACTAAACAAACAAAGGGAGAGTAAGCGATGCAGTCAAATAATGAAAATTTGAGTAAGTTTTTAAGTTATATTGTAAAATTTATGAGCTTTGCTTGATTAAAAATGATGTCAATCGAACGAGGCTGCCTTGAAGGACATAAAACTACAAGTACATGCAATAAGCTAAAGGCAGCCTTCAACAAAGTCGAGCAACAGATTAAAGCCGTACAAATTTAAGATGGCTTAATCCATGTCTTCGCTTATAAACTGGAAATTGTTGAAAATTTATCAGACAATTTGGAACAATTCCTAAGTCGTCGTCCTGCTGTTGGCAACGCCATTTTGTTGTTAACTCTGATGCTCCTCTCATTTGTCGTATGCACAACTAACCGCAAACAAGTTGCGCCTGCCATGACAGATTATCGGCTAGAGAGCACTGAGCTCTCATCAGGCTTGACAGGAAATATTGTGGATACATGGATATATGGCTGGCTCGCTTTTCTCAAGCAACTTTCCTGTCAATCAGCAGCCAGTCAGGCATTTTCTTTTGTCTGCTCGCTTGCGGCTTATCGAGTGACGACGCGCATTGAATGTCATTCGAGTGGCAGATGCCACACGGGCAGCCAGCGCACACATACACACACGTACACAGATACCGATACACACACACAGTTACACTTCTGCACCCATCAAGATTGCTTTTTTGTTGATTTTTTTTTGTTTGAACAGGTTTCCATCTTTTTGTTTTTAACATTGACATTTACGCAACATGTCCCTGTTGCATGTTTGCAATTTGCATTTGCAAATAGTTTGCAAAAACGAACAAATATATATTTGCAACATGGTTGCCATTTTGGGCCATGTGTGTGAGTGTGCATGTGTGTAGCTGTCAGTCACTCAGTTGTGACTTTTGCAAAAGTTCGTAAATACATATGCATGCAAATTTTTTTGCAAATTATCCTCTCTATGCTTTCAATTTTCGTTGCCACACACACCCCCACACTCTCTATGTGCAACATTATGCGGCTGTCTCACAGTTTTAGTTACAGTTTCGGTTTCATGTTTGCCATTTGTTGGCAAATTTTTGCTTGTTGGAAATGCTTATATACTCTACACACTTAGAATTGGGGGTATTCGAGAACTTTTGAAGTTTGCGTAAGCAGTTGAAGTTAAAGGATAATCGAAATATTGCCAAAAAGCATGTCGTCAGGCGCTTTTTTGGAAATGTTTACAAAATTTTACTCGTTAATAGGCAAAACTATTTAACAATTTGGCTTCTTTGGAGTTGGCATGATTGCTTCATGTGTTATTCCACATCTTAGGTATAGACAATTTATCCTTAGTAAGCGAAAATGCCTAAAAAACTGCATTCAGCATTCTTTTAGTCTGAAACATGACAATATTGCGAACTTGGTTTTCCAATGTATGCCTCCAGATAAACGGTAAGGATAAAAAAGAAGATTGTGGAATGATTCAAGATTTATAGCGAGTGATAGGTGTTGATTGTTTGC
Source organism: Chymomyza procnemis (assembly GCA_035046065.1). NCBI lineage: Eukaryota > Metazoa > Arthropoda > Insecta > Diptera > Drosophilidae > Chymomyza > Chymomyza procnemis. The sequence continues at coordinate 13,973,969 of JAWNOJ010000024.1, forward strand.
AACTAACAGCTTGATAGGGGTAAGACTTTTGTGTTGAAAAAGTCATAATATTGTCTTATTAGACAGATAATTTATTTCCGTCGAAAATTTTCTCAACTGAAGAGGCTGAGTGTGTCGCGCGTTGGCGAGCAAAGCGTTCAGAAAGCAGGCCCCTAGAATTATATTCCTTAAGATACTCATAATTTCCATTTTGTCTACTACAGATAAAAATTACTGTAAGAATTAAAGAAACTTCACTATAACAAAGCAAAATCGGGACACTGTAATGCTGTGACAGCCATAGCCGTATGTCAATAGTTCTTGCGTTAAAATATCGAAATATGGGAAAAATCCACATCCTTGGCAGTTCGTATATCTTTTTGAGGATTCTGGCTTCCAATAATATTCAACTCCCTTCAATAATGTCTACAATTTCAAAGACTAATGGCATATGAAAATCAGCTAAATTTGTAGCAGTTCAAAGTTGCCAATAATTACTTTTGTGCATAATTTATTTTTTGAGAATAATTCGAACGCTTAAATCTTTTCTTAAAAAGCTGGAGTTCTAACGAATATAGAAGTCTTGCTATTTCTGACTTCGAAGTTGTTAATTTTTTATTTTGTGTCATGTAGGTCTTAGCAATCAACCCATTATCGTAATGCTTGCAGAAGAACGAAATAGGGGAGAGAGTTTCGGGAAAATAAAATATTGATTACATTTCGAAAGCTTTCTTTACGATTAAGGGAACTTCTTATAATTACGCATTATAAAGTACCATTCGGTACAATTTTCAAGGTACTCTGTCGCTGTGATAGCATCTTCACGATTACAGATCTTTTCCTATATATAGAAACTTTCTGTACTCCCGCAAAAAGTACATTTCGTGCAATATTGGTTTGGCATTTTTGTGATCATTCTATACAGCCGTTTCTTTGGAAATTACGCGTTCAGAGTACTTTGTGTGGAATGACGTCTTATGGATTCCCGCTTATAATAGGGAATATGGAATAAAACAAACAGCGACTTAAATGTTTTCTTAAATAGCTCAAAGCATCGAATCTCAACAGCAACAAATATTTGGTTTGATTTAAGTTTACTTTCGCCGTCACTTAATTTTCTTCTCAAAGAGTTTCGAGTATCGATTCCCAGCAGGAGCGAAATTTTAAATCAAGAGCTGCTTGATTGAACTGCATGCAAGCAGTGCGAACGTGTAAATCAATACTTTTGCGTTAGATTTATTTTTTGACAAAAGTTCTAACTTGTTTGTTGATTGACGCTTATTATAGGGAATCTTGGATTATATTATCCACCACAAAAATCTTCTGTTAAATAGTTTATAGCATCCGTTCCTATCAGCAGGGAAATTATGTAATTGAAAACTGCTTCGTGGTAATAGGACTAAGTTAGCAGATCTTACTTTCCCAGCCACTTCATCCTTTCCTCCAAGAGTTTCAAATATCGCAATCCAACAGAAGCGAATTTTTTGAATCAAAAACTGCTTCGATAAAACTAAAATTGCTGCAAATACAATATTCTACAATAGAGTATAGGATACACAGCAGTAGTTGTAGCAGTACTTGCCTTTCTTCTGCTTTGCATATTTGTTGCATGCCTCTTGGCATGCATTTTGATAGTCTCGTTTCATTTCGATTGCTCTGGTTTGTTGGGTTTGCCGTAGTTTCATTGTTGTTGCATAATGAAACTTGCAATTTTCATAAATGTGGCCAGTAAATATTGATATCTATTGCGTGTATTGACTCTCGACTAGTCTCAGCTGTGTCGGATACTATGGAAATATTATGAATGAATTGGGCATATTGCTTTTTGCTCAATTTGGGTATCAAAATTCATCACAATCTCTATACGAGTTCACATTTTTCATTACTTGTTGTAGTGTGTTAATTTGCATGCACAATTTGGAAAAAAGTTTTGCAAAATGAAAAAAAATTGAATATGCCTTACAACAAAACTTTATGAATATTGATTAGTTCCATTTTGTGGACTACTACAATGTTATGTGCGATATGTTATTTTTATGCATTTATGCAGCAAAATTGATGAAGTTAATGGAAAAACAGTCATATGCATATGGATATATTTAGCTATTTCATAATTTATGCAACAAATTTTTACACGAGAATATTTTTTGCATTTACTGACAGTTGACGAGTTGCAATGGAGAAATTATGTCGGGATAAGGGATTTTCACATGAAGATGTTTTTAGGGTTGTTAAAAACTTAATTAAATTCGGTTGTCAAATTAAAGACAAAAAAAAAATTTTTTTTGTATGATAATTTATGTTGGTTATTGTTGAAGCTTTAAAAGTCTGGCGAAATTTTTGCTTAAAATATGTTGAAGAGGATCGATCTCATCAACCAATCTGCAAAATCCAATTTAATTGTTATTATTATCTATGAATTGAAATATTTTGCTTTAAAAAATACGTAACTTTGACATAGTTACAATATTTCTATAACTTCTGGAGTTCGTAAAATATGTGGACACATTTTTGAAAAACAATATTGGGTTCTTCTGACTGACTACACGTCATTTTAAGACAAATTTTTCCAATAAAAATCAGTCAATTTATCAATCAAAAATATACAATTTTGTTATTGAGTTGGGATATTATAAAGTTTGTCTCTTTTTTTCCTCGCACAAAGAGATCGAACCGACTCATGAAGTTTCAACGTCCGAACTATCGTTGACGAAAATAACTGCAAGCAAAATATTCAAATTCTTATGAATATTATTAATTGTCTCAAAGACATCAATGAGTCCACAATACAAATGGCGTCGATATGCCTCATATATACGCCCAAGTCGGAACCGGGTTATATTTACAAACCAGTTAAGTAGATTGTGGAAGTATCTAAAGTGAATTTTCACGGCAATGAACTCAATATTTATAGTGCTACTTCAACCAATGGTCCTGCTGCTTCCATTGTTGAGGAAACAATAATGAGGAAATGAAATCTTGTACAACTAAGCTATTACAAAATTATTATTATAAAAAAGCAGATAAAAGATAAAACCTAAAAGACAAAAAAAGATAAGTTATTTGAAACTAAGACCATTTAATAATTGACTAAGAGTTAATTAATAACTATCTTATATATAGTACAAACATTTTTGGTATTTCGCGAAAAATATTTTTATAAATAAATAAATTTTATGGTCGATAAGATTTTGCTTAATAAAAGTAGAGCTAAATTTGTATAAACCGGCGACAAGAGCAAAAACTTAAGTTTGCTGAAAATTTTTTCGGTTTCATTCATTTGATTTCAGGACCATGGGAACTTCTTGAAAGCCATAATATGCACTTTTTAGACTTGGTCCTGAAATCAAATGAATGAAATCGAATAAAGTTTTCTGCAAACTTAATTTTTTGATTTGGACTGAATGTCAGTTTTTTTTGTTTCTTTTGGTGTGGACTCAAAGTCCTAAGTTCATAAATACAATATATTATATATTGTATTATATTTATATATTTTTGTTTAGATATATTTTTTATTTTGACATTAAAATATTCTCATATAAATAATTTTCGAAAACAAGTTTTTTAAAGGATTTAGGGGTCTTACACATTTTCCTTGAGTTCGGAATTAAACAAACAATTTTGCTGTTCTCTTTATGGAAGATAAACGCTGTAGCAGTTTCGATAAAAATTAAATGCGCGAATACTTTTGTATTTCCATTGATATGAATTTCATAAGAATTTTTATGATTGGCTTGCAAGATTACGCTGCTTTATGGAATACTAATAGGTAATCTTTTTTAAAGACAATGAAAATGACAAGACGGACAGGCTACTGCTCAATTGCCAATGAATTCCATAAACTTGAATCAGCGGCTTGCATTGATTTTGCAGTTTTAATCCTGAATAACTCGTAATTAACTATTTATTTTAATTTATTTTTAATATTTATTAAAAAATCAATATATAGAAACACAAATATAAATTTACCCTAATTTGTTTCATTAACATTTCATTTATTTTCTGTTTGTCCGAGAAAAAAATTGTTTTAGAGTTAAGCGATCTTAGCGCTCCTCAGCAGGCTTAGGCATTGAAGTAAATTTGATTCTCGAATATAACTCGAAACAGTGGGTTGGACTCAAAATTAATCAACAAATATATTTTTTTTATTGAATGAAATAGATTGACAATCCAAATTTTTTTTATATAAGTATTAAAATGCTTGAAATTAAAAACACCAAACCTAGTTTTCAAAATTCTACTAACTCAGCAACTTTAAAAAAAGTCATGACAACTATGGTCGGTATTCGTTTTTCATACTGAAGATTGGCGGTTCGTTTCCCCGTGGATATTTTTTGCATATAAGTAATTTCAATTAACTATTAATTAAAATATGTACGCAAATATTAATTTCAGACAAATTATGCTTTAAATTCGATATCATTATCATTTTATGTATTATATATATAGCCGAAATTTCATTGGAGTTAAGCCTAAAGATTTATCAAGAGTTCCGAATTAGTTCAGTACATACATTGCTATAGTTTGTGTTTTAGTTTATCGCCTGTGTGCAATTTTATATATCGATAAATTTCAGTGCTAAAATTCATAAAATTAAAAAAAACTTATAGATTCATAAAATTTATTTGTGTCTTTTATTCAATAAATCTTGAGTTCAAGATTTCTTTCAAGATTTTCTTGTCTTCAAGATGTTTAATTCGAATTCGAACTAGTTGCTTTCGGAGCTGCAGCCTAATTAAAACTATTTTCTAATTTTCTTAGTTCATCCCGTACTACTTAATTACTTGCCTTCAAATATTGACAAAATCAAACCAATTTCAGAGATTTTTGTGTATTTAACAACAAATAAAGTGAATTTGTCCGACTCATAGAACCAAATTTGAATGTTGCGCCTTTTGGGTATGCAACAGAAATTTGCACTCAGCAAAATTTTCCAAGCCTGAAGTCCTTTTTGTCTTAAATGAAAACTACGTCTGTTTTCGACTTGTTTGGCATATGCTGCCAATCAGCTAGCATATATTTACTTATAAACATAAATTATATGCCTTGTGTGCGCCTCCCTATGGCCAGCCGCAAGTTGTATGCATGAAGGAGCAAAACTTCTACTTCAATGTTTCATTTCGCAGCACTTATTTCTTTTATTTATGATTGTTTTTGGGCTGTTTTGGAGTTTCTCTGCTTTATCAGCAGTTTGCCACACACATATGTGTTTGTGTGTGTGTTTGTAGATTTAATTTTATGCACGCTCGATATTTCATTTTTACATTTTGTCTGTTCATCCTTACGCACTCACATACACACACAAAGCACATAAAAGGACATTTGCACAAAAATTGAAATATTTATTTATGTTTTTCTTGGTTTTTTTTTTGGTTGTTTTTGCCCTCCTTTGCGCTTTTCCTGCTGCTGTCGCCAGACGTTAAGATGGCGTCGTCGTCGCCAACGCCATCGCCATCGCCATTGTCCTTGCACACTTGGCCAATTCGCCAGCGCCATGTTGTCATTTTCTTCAAGTGTCAAACGTTGCTGAGTGGCCAACATCCTCGTCATGCTCGGCACAGTTTCCGTGTTGAGCACTCCTTGCTCTAACCTTAAGAGTTTCGCTTTATTTGCCTTGGCGGCAAAGTGTCTCGTCGCCCAGTTTCAGTTCAGTTCCAGTTCCAATCCTCGTTTTCTGTTTGTTTTGCATTTTTTTGTCGTTGTTGTATTTGCTGGCGCTGTGTTTTCTTACTTTTGCTATCTTTATGCTTATACTTAACAGTCGCAGCGAAAATTATGTGAACAAGTGAATTTGGTAGTGTGTGAAAATATATTTAAATATTTGCTTTGATATGATCAATATTTTTTGTAAGGAGTTATCAATCTTTCCCTATGGCTTTTTAGTTATGTTTATCTAAAATTTTTTTTGGAAACATTTAAAAATTAAATAAAAATTAGTTGAAAGCAGTTGAACATTTTTTCTCTAAAATATTTTGAAATTAACCCAAAAAAAAAAAAAATAAGAACAAAAAAAACCATTAACAATAGTTTAGAAATAGCTATAGTAATGTTACTCTCAAAAATAATTTAAATAAAACAAAAAAAATAGCAATTTAACTGTTGTATTTATTAAAAAATTTCTTTGGAAACGTATAAGCGATCGTTGATGAGCGAAGCGAACAGGCAGCAAAGTCCCTTAGTTTTTAAACAAAACAAAAAATATAGAAAAACATTATAAGCCAAAGAAACTGCATTTTTTCTTTTGGTATTTGAAATTTATGAAACATTTTTAACATATTTTTTTGTTTAATCAATTTTTTCTTCTGCTTTTACTCAATGTACTCAATTTATTTTCGAATTTGTCTGAAAAAAGTGGCATTAAATTAAAAATTCTTAAACTCAGAAATCCAAAAATCCTATTGAAGCAACTTAGCTTATGTTGTGCGTATACTTTTTGCGCTCACTGTTTTGTTTAAGCTCATATAAACATATATATATAATGTATATGTAGATATTTTGCAGCCTGCCTGCTGTTATTTTATGTTTTTCTTGGTGTTTTTTTTTGTTGTTGTTTCAGCGCATATCTTATAAAATTGTTTATTTTGCCGGGGCTCCTTTATCGGCGAGTGTGTTGGTGTCACTGAAATGTGTTTATACTGCCCACCTTCCATTTGGGCCCGCTGCTTCTTGGCCAACGTTTATGTCGAGTGCATAATGGCTGTTTACTTTTAACCTTTTTTTTCGCTGTGCAGAAGAGGGTTCTTCTCGTTATTTTTATTATTCTTTTTTTTTTTTTTCTTGGTTTTGGCTGTGAACATGTGCCAATGCTTTGTGTGTGTATGTGTGTGTGTGTGCAATTTTCTTGCCATTTTCATTCGCTTTGAAGTTGTTGTTCATGTCCTTTTAACCACATGCCGCTTGACGCCTTTTTTGCTTTATATATTTTTTTTGTTGCTTTCTTTTTGTCAAATTTGCGTGTTGCTTTTGTTGTTAACCATCCGTTTTGGTTACTTCTTTTTCTAGTCGTTTCAATTGTTGGTTACTCTAAAGTGAGTATATTCACTTTGTCGTGCAGTCAGTCAGACGAATGGTAAAATATTTATTGCTTGAGTTGAAAAGAATGTTTTCTAATCTGTTTCGCTATTACAGTTTATGTAAATTGTTAAATGTAAATTTTAACCGGAAGTAATAGGCTCTTGTTTATTTAAACAAATTAATTATTAGTATTTTATTTATCAATAATTAGTATTTTATTTGTAAACAAATATTGTACTTTGTAATTTCTAATAATTTTTTAATATTTGCAGAATTCGTAGAACATCGGCTTAAGCTAAGTTACTTACGATTCATTTGTTTTATAAAGAATTTCGTAATTTTTCAAAAACGAAAATCAAGCTTTTCTTGTAGCATCATATAGTTAGTTTTCCAAAATACACAAATATTATTGATTTGAATATATATTTTAAACAATCCATGTATTCATTCTGCTAAGAAAATTGTAACTGAAAAATTTGTTTGTATTCATTTTGAAAACAAATGATTTCTTCTTCACGAAAATTTATTTTTTAAGTAGCAAGTGGAATTGAATAGTATGTATTTATTTTTATTATGATGAATAAAACAACTTAGAACTTAATGCTGGAAAGTAAATCAACTTGCATTTATTTTACACTTTTTCATATTCCAAGATTTGCTTATTAAGGAATAAATATTTTTGAAATCAATTTACGATTAAAGAGATATAAATGTAACAAGTTTAAAAATTTATTCCACTGGTCATAGCTTCAAAGACTGCGCATATATATATATCTCTATTAATAGCTGCTCGAGGTAAACAGGAACCTACAGTTTATGGAAGATTATGAGCGAGGGTGTCTTTAATTATTTGGTAACTATATCTGTGCTAGGCAAAATGCACCGAACTTCTGTTTTGGAAGCGAGTCTACTATCTTCGATATCGAATGCCAGCTTAGCAATGAACTTATGCGAATAAAACTACAATATCGCTGAATTTTGTATAAATTATAAATAATTATTTTGCATAAAAAATAATTAATATAATCTTTTTGGCAAAGCGAAATCTAACTTATCCGATGCTGAATGAAAGTTTTTTGTTTAAATATTATATAAAAACAATGACAATTGATCTACTTTTTACTTTATTTGAACTTGACAACAACGTTATCAGGCTGCAGCCGACCTATCAAGCTCAACAACTACGTTTTGACAAAGCGCAAGTATCATTAAATTTAGTCTAAACTTAAGAATTACTTTCTATACAGATGCTACAAATATGTTTCACTGCATCCACTTACCCATGAAGCAAGTTAAACATCCAATACATATTTTATGCAGTTTCTTCGAATATTACCTGAAACATAAAAGAAAAATATTTAAACAGAGTTATATTTAGTTAAAAAAATTAAAATGGTTACATTTTATGTGCAGGTATATGAGGACGAGTTTCTTACTTTAAGTTTTTATAAAGTTAGTCTGTTTTAATTTACTTTCAGAGTTTTAAAGAATTTTAGGGCATTTTGGTATACTTTATTCAAAAACTGTTTGGGTATAAGGAAAAGAACTCGGAAGTCAGAAAAATCAGAATTTGTGAGAACACAAATCTTGGGTTTTTCCCACGATAATGCGCAGTTTCACCCAATTCTTGTTATAGTGATTGTACTTATGTATCCATGTTTTTTAAATCGGATAAGAAAAAAAAACATTACGCGAATAGTTTTTGGAAATTTGCGTAGTTATTGTTGATTGTGGGTTCTGGGTCTTACGGATCTGAGGGAGCACGTTGCAGAGTTCTTAAGTCTTGCTCTTGGCACGCCCAAGCGATGCTTCAAGCGCGCTTATCCTCGGAGATCTTCAACCTTCTCATAGGGAGCATGGCCAAGTACCTCGCGTTCCAGAGCACGCATAAACTTGATGTGACAAATTTAAACATTCTTCAAGCGGGATGAACGCAGACAATTGGCTTTATTGTCGTCGGTGTAGTTAACGTTCGCAATGCTCAAATTCTTATTTTTCCTAATTTAGATAATTCCTTAAAGGAGAAGTACTGTGGGTTCTGGGTCTTACGGATCTGAGTGAGCACGTTGCAGAGTTCTTCACTCTTGCTTTTGGCACAGATGTGTGTGCACAAGCGATGCTTCAAGAGCGCTTATCCTTATAGACCTTGAACCATTTCGTCGTACGCTTCTCATAGGGAGCGTATCCAACAACCTCGAGTACCAGAGCGCCTTCTTCGCCTTTTCGTGCTTGAATTTGCAATGTTCAAATTCTTATTTTTCCTAATTCAGATAATTCCTTAAAGGAGAAGTACCTTTGATTTTAATATACAATTATCATCGGATGCTCATGCAGATAAGACAACTAGCATAATTAGACCTTATGTTCATACTGAAGGTAATTCTTATGAAGCAAGTCTAAGTAGAATTCTTCGAAATATAACATTGTTATGCAAGAATTGTTTATTTTAAAGCAGAATGATAGATTTTTTTTATGTTTATTAATTATTTTGTCATCTTAACTTTTCTTATTACTTGCTTGAGATTATAGTGTATACAAACTTCTAGCTTAGCCTCTTGTTTTTCGTGTGCCACTTAGGCAAAATGACACAAACAAAGTGTCCTTAAAGTAGTCATCAAATAACAAAAGGACCCCAACACACACACACACACACTCGAGTAGAAGGAAACTAACACCTACACACTGTAAAATACACACCCTCACACACATACACAACAACAACTCATTTATATGCATGTGTTTGTATAATTCTTATACATTTGCCTTTTAAGGTGTTGAATTTTCAATGTACTCTATTTCTATGTAAGTGTATGTATATAAGTATGTTGCATGCCTTTTGTCAAGCCCTTTGTTGTGCATGCCTCATGCCACATGCAGCTTGCAACATTTGCATAAGTTTTAAGTCTTTAATTTGTTGGGAACTGGAGACTTTTCATTTAAAAGGCAACAAAAAAACACAACTCACATATCAAAAATCGTGTTGGAGAGCAGAGTGTTGGTTACATAGGCAGAGTCTGTGTGTGTGTGTGTGGTTTTAGCGGGGGGTATTGTTGGTTGCCGGTTCCGACAGAGGATACTACCAACTACTGGTCAGTCAGCCAGTTAGGCAGGCCAGGACACTAATTGGTCGTGTCACAGTCACGTACACTGGAAGCTGTCATTTTGTGCGTGTGTGCCCGACGAGAGAGAATACATTTTGTTTCATTTTTCGGCAAAAATCTATGGCTACATGGCAATCAAAGTCCTTACAGAATTGTAGCTACCGAGTTGCTGTGAGTACGTTTTGTTTGTCTCTGGTTTTGTACATGTTGTAGGCCAAATTGAGCTACAGTTAGTTGCATATTGTAAGAGCACTAAGGCAGCACATAGGCGAGGGTGGTATGGATAGTTGGGAGAAAGCTTCTCAGTGAGATCAGCTGAAGAATTAAGATAGAAGTTACAAAATGTTGCTTAATAAGGCACACACAAGGCGTTAAACTCAAAAAACTTACAAGACTTCAAGTAAGATCATCTGCAGAATTCAGAGAAAAGCTACAAAATATTCCTTAATAAAAGAATTTAGCTACGGATACTGGTTCGTTTTTTGGGTTGAAGGAATTATAGTTCAACAGAACTTGTAACAGCTGATAAAAGAATTTTTTTCTGCTGTTGCATTTGCCTAACAGTCAAAGTTGTGAAAGCTGCAGAAATGGCAAAGTGAAAGATTGTAGAATCTAATAAATATTTTTAGACTTTTCGTATAGCTCTTTTTTTTTGGTTGTTTCAATTTTAATGAAGTACGTAGTGTTTTATTATAAGCCAATTACTAGTTTTCGATATTCACGTTTGCACTCACAACTTATCAGCCTACCCACGCTCGCCTACAACTATTCTACTACGTATGTACATAATTTAGTTTACTATTCGGCATACATTTTTTATATATAGACGGCTTAAGAGTAAAGTCAAAAGCTCAGCATATGCAAATGTTGCCAATAGAGGAAAGTAGGGACGAAAGGACGAATGGACGGACTTGTGGACGGACTTTGCTGCTGACCAACCGAGAAACAAACTTGCACAGTTGGCATATGTCAAATGTAACTTGTAGATCTTGTTACTACGTCTTGGTATGTGCATATCTTTTGGCTTTTATTTTAACAACATGGCCGCCAGTCAGTTGTCAGCCAGTTGGCTTTTTGTGTATCTGGCTTATTAGTTTGTTTACTTGCCAAACCAAATCTTTGCTTATCACCTCAGCTGACAACGCCTGCTGTTTTGTAGTATCTGATATCCATGTATCTGTATCTTGTAGTATGATTTTGCTTACATTTATATATTGGTTTTGTTTTACATGGCAGAGCGTTTAGTAGTTACACACACACACAAACACACACACATCTAATCACCATACAATATGCATGAGCTTTTGTTTTTATTTGTTGATAGTTCTCTGTTTTTTTTGCATAAACAATTTGTTTGGCATGAATTTTATTTATTGTATTGTAGATAGTTTTATTCAAGTTGGTATTACGCTTGAATAGCTTGTAAGCTAGAAAAATATGTTTTAAAATCAAATATATTTTATTTGAGTTAAATAAATAATGCAATTTTTGTTGAGATTTATTTGTCAAGTGGCTTTTACTTTGTGCAAATTGTCAATCATTTTAAGTTTTTGGCAAACAAAGTAAAATAATGCTGATTTTTGCAGATATCATAGGTTGCTAAAATTACTCAAAGGAGTTGTATATTTCTCACGTAAATTTACTATGTTTTTAATTTTATATAATTGCTCCAAAAAAGCCATTCCTCCACCCCACACACTTTAATTTTGAAGACTGAATGACGAAAATTGTCGTATTTCCTACTTGCTGAAGTAGCATAGTATTACTACGGAAGCTGCAATGACCGCCCAAGTAGATTTTCTCAAAAATGTGATCTTTTTTAAAATACTTTTAAATCGTTTGAAGTATTCCCGGTTTGATCCTAACTAAATGCATTTGAGTTACTTTTTTATAGGAGAGAGATATTAATTTTTTTGTGCAAAAGGATCGAAGGTGGCTATGTTGGCGTTTTTATATTTTGAACTTCAGATTCTTGAGCAGCTGCTCATTATATCTATGATATAATTTCTAGGATTACGTTGTCCATTGAATTTCCTGTTTTTAAAAAAAAATCAACTCCAGCTTCATGATAAGCGACAGCGAAACCAAAAGTTTTCAAGCTCTACTTGAGTTCAAAGTAAAAAATTGTATGCAAGCTTATAAAAAATAGTGGAAAAGTTAAAAAAAAGAACAGATGTCATTTGATATAAAGAACATAGTTATCCTTGGCCATGGGTCTACAAAGTGAACAAGTATATTCCATGACCTAACTTATTTTTTTTTGCTATTCGTTTGTATAAAATTAGATTTTTAATATTAGATTTAAAAAAAATGTATTCTCCTTGACTATGTTCAGCGCTCCTAAAGGCGGATGGACCATCGAGATATCTCTATTAACAGCTGTTCGAAGAGAACAGGGACCTACAGTTTATAGTCGAATCGGAACGGCGGTGGCGTTAATTAAGATTCGGTTTTCCAGCCACCGACCTTTCGCGGTGTAGAGCCACATACAACCACTGCGCTTACGTGGACCATATCTTTTACTCGCAGATTTTTAATTTTTACCGGGGTTTTTTAAATAACAAATTAAAATGTAGGAAAAATACACATAAACAATTTTTTAAATTAAAATTTTTAAAAATCAAATTAAATTTTCTCAGTCTCTCTTAAAGGGATTAAGCCAAGAAGTCATTGAATGATTTAGTTTATTTTTATTTTGTTTTATTTTTATTTATTAATACATAAGGGTACAACTAAGTCCAGTTGACCTAAGATAAGACAACTTAAACATTCTAAAAATTATAAAATAATAATTGATAAAAAGGAAAAAATATAATAAAACTAATCCGTATTCCTAGCCTTTACTTCGCAAAAGGATACACATTTCATTTTTAAATTTTGTAACGAACTTGTTAAAAGAATCATTTTATAAAATTCACCATAATTAACAAAATGTACAACGATTAAAAATTCAAAACAACCAAAAATCGTAAACTTTCGGGAATATATAAAAAATTGAAGTAGCGATTTATTTGACTAATTTTAAGACTAAAATTAAGCGTCTACATAAGTAATATACTTATCGATAAGTTTAGAATCATTTCATCTGTTATTTGCGATAAATTGCTAAATCTGAGTTTTATAATTTAAGAATCTCGTCAGGGATTTTGTATATATGCGGTAATTGAAAATTGGCGTGTTTTATTTGACTTAGGTTTATGAATATAGTGCAAACTAAAGATGCTGATTTCAAGATGAAATCGTAATATTGAGTATTTAAAAAAAAACTAGATACAGATTAAAATTGACTCTGCCTGGAAAATTCGAAATTGACGGTATTGGGCTGTGACAATAAAACTATTGGACCGATTTTTGTAAAATATATATAATATAATATATATATATAATATAATATAGTATATATTAATATATAAATAATATAATATATAATAATAAAGTTATAAAAAAGAGCTAGTTTTTGAAAATGTAATGTTTTTTGTTGTTGTATGCGAAACAAAATAATGTTAAACAAAATAATTATTATTAAAAATTACAATTACACGCAGCATATTTGTTCATAAGTGATGAAGCTTAAGTTCTAAGCTATTCCGTATCAAATCGGCAATTATTCGATAAACAACGGTTACTAATTCTGAGAATCGGTTTCAATACTTTGCGATATTCATAATATTGAATCGGTATCACACATCCCTAGTTCAGGCGACTTATGTTCTGTTCGGAATTCTGAGTTCGTATTTTGATTCCACGCGATTAAATAATTTTATTTTGCATGTCTTAATTCTTTAACCTTCACAAAATGTCGTTAAAAAATGATGAAAACTATTCACAAAAACGTCGGATTCTGAAATACAAAAAAAAAAAAACTTAAGATATCTTTTGGGAAAGAAACACCTTAGTGTTTTAGGATATAGAATTGAATTTAAGTCTTTATGATAATATAGAAATATATAAACATAATATAAATTATAAAACATTATTTCATTTTGTAAAATTATGAAAATTAAGCTAGCATTTATATATTTAAGTCTTATCAAATATGAAAGCTTAGATTTCTTTACCTGAGATGATAAGATTGACGAAAGCAGCTGAGAAGTTGTAACATTTAAGAACAAATTAATAAGGTACGAATAATAAAATTTTTATATAAAATTTTGCAAAGGGGTGAAAATTTGACTTTTTGTTTTAATAAAAATGTAGAACTTTTTTCCAAAACGTATCATCGCTCCAAAGGCGGAGCTGGCATATAGCATGCTGGACAAATGCAACAAACTACAGGGTAGAATCGAAACTAAGCTAAACATTTTTTTTAAATACAAAAACCCAAAAACTCAAATATTCCTAATTTTATTAAGCAAACAGCTACGGTACTTCTCTGTAAATATTGCGATTTTATGAAAACTAAACAAGTCATATGTACATAGAAATTCTCATTACATGTGGCATACCTTCTTCTATACGAGCTACCTTTGCTTTACACAGTCCAAGGTAAATAACCATTTAATAAGCTTTCGAAAGGTAAACTAATTTTCTCTTTTCTTTTAAAAACCAAATTATTATGCATTTTCCAACAAATTCATTAGACTTTATGTTTCATTTGACCAAAGAAAATACCCAACATGTTGGAGCTCCGTAGCATCTGCTTCATGCTAAAAATTTAATTACACAAGAAACTCTTTCAAGTAAACTAACTTCGTAGTTGCCATACAGAAAATTCCTGCAGAATTTTTGCATCCTTTTCAGCTAAAACCATTTTTCTCTGTACTTGCATTTAAACAAATGCCAAATGCATATTTACCCGACCTTTGACCAAACACTAACACGTTCTATATGTATATAGCATATTCTCCTGAGCTTGTTGCTTGGCAAAGTCAAACAGGATGGCGGATTAGTGTGCAACATATGCTGCTTGCAAGCTTTGTTAATATCCCATAGCTTTGTCATATATGCGAGGGTTTCCTTTTCTATTTGGGAATTGGGCAATTGACAGCTCTATCGTAAGCTTTGGCATTTTTCAGAATGTACGTACTCAGAACTTTTTGACATATAACGCTATTTGTATGGTTTATGAACTTAAGAGACTTTTCTGGTCCAAAAAATGGAATTAAAACGTGAGCATTTTTTAGAACTTTCAACGTAGATTACCCCAACAACAGTGCATGGATGAACTTAATTCAATTTTTGGCAATGCAGCTTCATAGAAAACATGGATTTAATGTAGTGCTGACTTGGCACCGAATGACTTCTTTTTATTTCTGTACGTAAAAGTTAAAATGAGAGGTCAACGATTTTCTTCAAAACCTGAAGAAGTGTTTGATGCGTTCAGAATGCTTGTTTTGGAGATACCTGAATCAAAATGGCGAAACTGCTACGGCAATTGGGTTCAAACGATTGCGATTCCTCGGCAATATTTTGAAAAAAACAATAAAGCGATTTTCAAAGATTAATATTTCTTTTTGTTCACTAATTCTGAAATAGAAAAGGCAACCCTCGTATGTGTGCTGTAAGTTGCAAGGACCTCTCTCTAGGTAAGCGCAAATACGTGCAACATGTTTTGCTGTTTTTGCTTCTGACCAAGTTTAGAGTAAATGACAAATTAATTGCAACAAATTTGGCTCTGTCAGTGGCTGTGTTCCCCTTTCTTGGGGTGTTTTTGTTTTTATTTTTTTTAGAGCATTTTCCAGCACTACAAGCAAAGCAATTTAAGTGTAAACAAAATTTACCAACATGTGCCACTCGGATACACTAACTATGTGCAGCAATTTGCTGTGGCAAATGAAATTCCATGTTGCAAGGCGAGAGAAATTTTCTGTTAAATGAAGTTGCAGACGTGGCATAACATTCAAGTTAGTTACATGGGCACAAAGTAAACAAACAAAGATGCAACAACAACTACCACGACCGTTGTTGCAAGTATGCCAGTAACATGCCACATTGGACTCATAAAAAGCAGCTTTAACTTGCAGCAGACGCTTCCATACGTGGAGCGGGCAAACCAAGCAAGTGATTGAATGCCACTGAGCGAACAGCAGGCTATAAAACCCAGACATGACACAGACATGTACTATATATGCTCCACACGGGTTAGATATGCATCGGTTGTAGCTGCAAAATGGCTACCCCAGTAAATAAAAATAAAAAATAAAAGAACTGGAAAAAAAGTAACAACCAATTCGAAAACTCTTGCACTGCGCAATTAATTTGTTGCTACTTTGCACTGTGCAACTTTGTGCAGAGACTGACATGAAATCGTGAATTAAATGGGTCGTATGGGATAAATGCAGATATATATATATATCGAGATACTAACCGTATCTCTGGTTAGTGTATATTACCTAAGTATATATTTAGCAATTGGGGGAAGCGAAGATTAAATGCGACAATAAATTAAAGACTGTAAAATATTTGTTTGGTTGCACGAGATTGGTTTTTAGCTTAGTTGGCGGTTAAGATTTCTTTAAGAAGAAATAAAAAGGGTATCATGTTGCACGCTGGAGTAGGGATTAGGATGTAAGTTAAGCTTGTAGTTTATTAAAATAAATTATATACTAAATTAAAAATATATAAATATTTATCAAATTTAACGACAGCTTGGCGGGCTTATTATTCTTAATATCTTGTAGAGTGCCGAATAGTTCTACGTAGAAAGCTTACGTTCAGTACTCCAATTAGACCCATAATATTAAAATATAATCGTACATTCGCGATAAAAGAATAAATTTATTCGCCTTGGCGGTGCTGTCATCGATTCGAAGTCACAGCATGGAGCGTCTTTATGCTTTTATAGCTGTTCCAAACGTTGACTTACAGTTTATAGCCGCATCCGAGTGGCGCTGACTTTTTTAATAAATATTTTCTAGGAAATAAGGCAATAACGTCTACTAATTTGCTAGCTATGCTAGTGCTAGGCAAATGCACCAGTGCTGCAGCGTGGAATCGTCTGTCAATTTAAGAGGCGAGTACGCTATGACTACGCTACATTTCCATTTAAGAAATATTTTGGCGTAAAAACTTTTTTCATTCAAAAGGATGCGGACATAATAAACATATGTCAAGATGAAGTCACAAATAAAGATTATATATCATCGCTCCAAAGGCGCAGCTCTATTAAGAGCTGTTCAAAGAGAACTGGGACCTACAGTTTATAGCCAAATCCCAACAACGGTGCCTGTAGCTAACAGAGATTTATTTAGAAAATTGGCGTAATTTTGTTGCCAAGATAAAAGATGCATGTTAAGCAACACAACCAACATCAAAACTGGGTAGACTAATATCATTTCAAAAAAAAATGGGGCCACTTTGAGCAGATCATTTGGAAAATTTAAAATTTGAGCTCGAAAATAATGATAGTCTAATACAAAAGCCATTACTTCCATAAAGAGTTCGAATTATAAAGCAAATCATTTAAATTTTTGCTTTTGAGCGACCATCTCTGCCATTTTGAAATACAAAAGACTCTTTATGTAACTTAATCCAATTTTTTCTAAAAATACAAAAAAAAAGATATGATGAACAAGTTTTTTTAAAACTATATCGAAAAAATTAATCTTCTTTTTGTAATTAATTCACTCTTGAGGGCAGTCTATAAATACTCTGCCATAAAGTCTGTATAACCGGATCTTACTTTGACCAGATTCATGTTAAAAAAATTATATTTTAAAAACATGAAAATCAAAAAAATATTCCACACTATAACCACTGACGGTGTCTTGCGCTCGTTTCTTCTTCTGCCGCCTGTCAACTCATCATTTATTTCGCTATCTCATTTTAAGATATTGAAAAAGTTGCCTTTTTTGGTTTCTTATAATTGGAATTTTGAAAAAACTTTGGATAGTATAGAATCAGAAATTCTTTTGTTCGATATTCTTTAAAACATAAAGAATCTTAATCTATTAAGTATCTTAATTTTATTAATTATGAATTCCTTTTATTTTCTTCAAAAACTATCAATTAAAAGAAAAATCTATGTTCATATAGAAACATTGATCCAATTGTTATGCCATTTCAATCTTTCAAGAAGATTTTAACATCCAAGCTATGCAGAATTTTTACTAGCTACGGGCTACAATAGCTTCTTTGACCTAAAATAGATTGTATATATTTTTTTTTCGATTTTTCTTTTGCATCTTGTAGTCTTGTAGTCTTGTATTTTTAACAAAAAAAAAAAACAACAATTGACCCACCCTATAATAACAGCTATAATTTAACTCAATTAATAGATAAAAAATGAGATGACATGAATTGTTGTAAGTGCTTGTAAAAATGCTTGCAACTTTTAAGAATCTAAAGCTTATCAAATTTACTTTATTAAAGAAATTAATTTTTGCAAGTTTCTTGACTCTCTTACTTATAAAACAACTCGCATTATCAATTTCTAATGCGATAAAAATAATTGTGTTCTCGTCTAAAATTGCTTGCTACACATTATCTACAATCCGAATCTCCTTTCATTTACATTTTGTTGCCTCTTCAAAAGCTTCTTCGATTTTTTCTATCAAAGTGAATTGTAGACAGACAGAAGAGTGGAAAAAAAATCTAGCACTTCAAATTTTGCAATTAATTTTCTGCTTCGATAGTGTCAACTATTGCAACTCCATGTTTGTTTATTTGTGCAACATGTGAGAGAAATTCCAAATCAGACAGTGCAGAAGAGAGAATGCTATAGTCAGTTGTGTTGCAAGTGCGCATGGAAGCGACGTTGCCACGTTGCAACGTCGTCACTCGTCAAGTTACTTTTAAGCTGCTTTAATTACAATTTCAATTTCAAGTGCCAAAAGGAAAGCCAAAGTAAAGGAAAAGGCGAAGGCGAAGGCAAAAGGAAAAGTATCTCGTCTGCAATTGAAATGCAACCAACCAACTTGAAATGTTATCGCTTTGTTGATTATGTTGAAAGCGATTTGTTTGTTTGTTTTTGTTTTTTTTTGCGAAAAACTTGGCTTGCAACTTACCCGGGAAGTTGTCATAATGCCGTCATCTCTGCTGCACGCTTGGCATGTCTGTCGTCTGCCTCAGGGGCAAGTTGCTGCTTTGGTGCGGGCTGCAAATAAAAATTTAATGCAAACAATAATTAATAGAAATTTATGGAAGACTCTTATGTGGAGTTGATTCATATGTTAAAATTTTGAAACCTTTTTAAGGGAAATTTTCATGCCGAATTCGAAGCATCTTTAAAGGAGAAAATAAGAAAAAAACATTTAAAAGTGCAAAATCTGAGCAGTAAATGCCAAATACTGCATAGTACAGGAAACGTGGGGAACAATATTGTTAGAATGCCTTTAATTTAAATTAACATTCTGAAAAAAAATCCGAATTCGAAGCATTCCCATAATAAATAATTAATTTCTTCCTTAATACTCAATCAGACCAAATACTTTCATATGAAATTTATAATCTTATAAATAAAGAATTCGCAGTATCTTCTATCTAATACTATCTTCCAAATTGGATCATTTCAAAACGAAAAATCTTAATATGTGCCAAACCCTACAAAGTTCTGAGTGCAAAAGTGGAGAAGAGTATTGTTAGAATGCCTTCAAATGAAATAAAGAATCTGAATAAAAATGCGAATTAATTTCACCAATCAGAGCATTTTAAAGTGTAAAATCTGAGAAGTAAATGGAAAATGGAGAACAGTATTGTAAGAATGTAAAAATTCGAGCTCGAAGCATTTTCATAGGAATTTAATTATTTCCCCCTTTCTGCAGATTGAAGAACGTCAGGATTCTAATTTTGCGACATATCAGGGCAAATTTTGGAAAGATTTCTCGGTATTTCAAAGAAATGGGGGAAGATATGAAAAAGTTTTTTAGTATTAGACGACATTTCTTCAACGAAAACCTCGCTAACATGAAAAATATAAATTGCATGAAAAAGTTATGTTTAAATTGATGCGTTGGAGCTGCAACTGTTTGAAGGTATTCAAAGATATTCAAGCTAGTCATTATTACGGCGCTTAGGTACTAAACTTAAATAAATGGTATTTTTTTTATTGACAAAAAGCATTCGAAGCCTTCCCATAGGAAATAAATACTTGTATCTTTAACTTAATTTTACCACATTTTAAAATGCAAACGAGAGGTAAATGCCAAATCTTGCACAGTTTTGAGTGGTGTGGAGAACATTATTATTAGGATGCTTCCAAATGAAATTTAGAAAACCAAAAAAAAAAATTGAAATTGGAAGCAGGACTCGCTTAGTGTAATTGTTAATAGCAACGGGGTGTTCATTGGGGCTGTGACCAAATTCTGCTAACTAAGCAGTATCATCTCCAAAAATGGATTTTAAGATGCAGATGACGAATCTCGGATGAATAATATCCGCGCTGCACTAAAATCTGCCCTTTTAATGCTCGACACCCAATTAAATTGCATAAAACATTACACAAATAGTGTGTGTAAATATTTAATGCACAAAGCGCTTAAATAAAAAGCTTTTTGTTTGTACAAATAAATAATTTTATAGAGCATTTTAATGCAAAAGTGGCGTATTATTTTCATTTGTAAAACGCAAAATCAGCAGAGCATGGCAAACAACGCAAACAAACATGGCGAACAAAGATGGCGAACAATACAACAAACAAAATGGCGGCCAAGCAATTGCCGTTACCTATTTACAGTTCAATTGCACACACACTCACTCAAGCAATTGTATAAACATTAGAAATTCAAAGGTGTGCCATTTACACTCTGATGCCGATGATGCCCATGATGGCGATGATGACGACAATGGTGATGTCGCCGTCTGCCTCAAGCCGTGGCAGGTGCCTCTATGCCTTTTGTATAAATATTAATGAAGTAGGCCATGGAAGTGCCACTTCAAGTTGACTGCGTTGTTGTTCTTGTGCCTACGACTATAGTCGTTGCTGTTCTCTCTATGTGTGTTGGTTGTTGGCTGCTGAATTGCATAAAGCATTTGTAACAAGAAATCCTGACCTATTTATAAGTTACCATTGATGCTATACCATGTGCGTTGCGTGCTGCTGCTGGTGCGTTTTAAATTAGCGATGATAGCGTGATGACAAACTTACTCACGCAAGTTGCACTACCGTGATAAGAAAATGCACTAAAACGATGATTTTTATTTTGAAACTATTTTATCTATATCTTGTTCCAGATATTTACATTTTTGAAGAGAGCTCGAAAACACTTTTGAAGAAAATATTATTTAATAATCCAAGTTGGACATATCTACTTGTAAAACATATACTTTCGTCTAGTGCTTCAAATACAAGTATAAACGTAGGATTTTATTTAAACATAAATTTCGTGAAATAGTGCATATAGGGTTTATTTGGTATACTTAATATTGATAGTTCAAGCCTATGTGGGGACAACTAGGGTATTGGGTATTGAAGTGTACATATACTGGTTATTGGTTCAAAAACTATTTAAAATGGTATTGGTTCAATGTGAGATCTCATTAGAGGTGAAAGACATCGTTGAAAAGCTGTTGAAGTATGCGGCACATATACGAGAAATCCGTATAAATACACTTCTTGTTTTAAAAGAAATTGGAATTTAACTTCTAGATTCAAGTTTAAAGAAATCTCGTATTCACTTTTATTATTGAGTGTTTTTGTTCGTCTGGACTGTCTCAGTCGTAGCAGATTTTGGTATAAAGTCGCTTTTCACCGAATTTTTTTTTGAAGTCATAATTATATGGTACATGAACAATATCTTCTTTTTTTTACATTAAGCGGGTGATTCAACATGTGTTGAACAATATAATTATAAATAATGAAACAATAATAATCGATGATTCCCCCTTACTTAAAATACAATTTGGATCCCGCCAGTCAAATTCCAAAAACAGATTTTTTATGCGTTTTAATATGATTACTATTGAAATTTTTAATTTTTATACCAACCAGATAACTAGATTGTGGTACTAAGAGGGTAAAGTCGTTAAAGAATCTTTCTTAACTTCGTAGATATCTTTTAAAACAGATTTTTTGAATTTATCCGATTTTAGGAAATCTGGGAGAGGGTATAAGATGGGACTACTTTATTTACAAAAAAAATTTTCTATTCAATTTGGAACATTATTTGCAAGTAAATATTTTTGCTATATCTGGTGTTTGAGAAAAATGCTCTGATGCGTGTAAGTAACAGCAAAAACAGAGAACAGAGAAGCCCGTGGGCGGAAACGTATAGTTTTTGTTTTGGGGCTTTCTGGATCCTTTGAATAATTATGAAAACTCATATGCTATTGATTCTAAGCAATTAGTTCAACTTATGACTTTTAAACTTTTGCTTGTTGGAAATCACCACTAATATCGCCTTAAATCACCTATATATAATCGGGTCCGAATTTCATATATTAATAATAATATTGTTTTGAAACTGTAGAGCCAGCCACGTTTGGTTCCGCCTAAATGGAAGCATCCAAAAAAAGACGTTCATTTTCTTGCACTATTTAAGCAGTTCTAAGGCTGAACATCAAATTCCAATAATGGAACTATTTTTAATCTAGAATTTGTGATTGCAAATGAATAAATTGATTGAATTATCTGTCAGTCCTCAAAGAAGCTTTGTTATATTCCCATACCATCTGGTAAATTTTGAACAAACATCCAAATTTAAATTAATTCGCGGTTTAAATTTAAAATGTTTACAGTGTGTATAAATTCGTGTGACAATTTGATAGTTCAGAATCTTAAGATATTTTCTACTTTGTTATATTATTAGATTTTATAAAAATATGATTTTGGGAAAAGTGTACAAAACTCTGTTAAAGTGCTGCCAATTCGGCTAACATTTGCTTCCAAGCATTTAGTTTCTACGAGAAAAACATAAAATTGTTTTTGTGATCATACTGGAGAAAAAAATCTATTAAAAGAAACAGACGGTTTTTTCTAGAACGATTTAATTATAATTATGGGAATTCGTTGAAAACATAATTAAAAATTTGATTTACTTTAAACTGCAGAAAAAGTCCAAAGCAGCAATACAGTCCTGACAATTATTGCTTTAATATAGTTGCTGGCTGCTTTTAGTTATATTTCGCCATAAACCATTTATCTCTTGTAGCATTCAACTGAATATGAATATTTCTTACAGTTGATTTTACTCCCAGGCATTATGTTATTCTCGCAGCTCTTAAGCATATTATTGCTCCCATCCCTACCAACCAAGTGTACTCCACTCCACAGCAACAAACAATAATGTACTCGAAAACGCTTACCACAACTAACGCCCATGTCCAGCTTAGTCAACATTGCTTGGTTCTTAGTGTTGCCACTGTGCTGCATTTATTGCTTGTAGAGTTGTTTATTTGCATAAGAACTCAATAAGCTGGCATAATGGCGCTGCTCGAGCGGAACCCTACCAAACGCCTGCATAACGCCCAGTTACAAACCAAGTAAGCAACAAGCAAGCTTAACATTTTAGTTATTGGCATTGCTGTGCAACATGGCGTATACTTAATGCGCTCATCATTATAAAGACTTTATATGGCATTAAATTGCCTTGATAGGAAGCAGCCATCATTCAAGTGGTGGTCTATAAAGATGCTGCTTGGCAACCTTGCTTAATTGTAAATGCCATTTAGATGCAAAACTAAATTACAAAACCCCAACTTGATTGCACACTCAGTGCTCATTAAGCACAAACTAACGCACCAACACCAATACCAAGACAGCAGCTTACATAGATACACACACACAGATACACCGAAACAAATGCCACTTTCAAATGTATTCTTACGCACAATATGAGCTCTTAAAACAGAGAAAGATACAGACTTCTCTAGAGTTGTACACAAAAGCCTTGATTAGAGCGACAAGACACACCCAATGTGTAGTCCATTAAAATCCACTCAAGTGCACTTAAACGCTTCCGAGTACTTTGGCTCTGGCAAAAGCCCCAACAATCTCTTACCGCCTTAGATTTACTGTGTACCGCTTCCTAGCACTAATGACAGTTAAGATTTAAATCCTTTGCGTATGCATTTTATACTCACTTTGCTCTTGGCTATTCTTTTTATCTTATCTCATGCTGTGTTCATATTTCAGTGCGAAATGTGAAATCTAGCATAAATTCTATTTGAAGTTGAAGACTTAAAGTGAAAATAATTTCATTGTTCAAAACGAATTATTGCAAAATCTGCAGAGGAAATGAATTCAAATATGAAACTTTCTTATGATGCGACTTAAGTTTCTGAGCAATCTATAATATTTATGTTGAATTATCGAACTGCTTGAATTGTTAACATTTGAAGTGTATATTTTGGCTTTCAAACATGGAACTTGCCGAAACCTATATATACTTCTTCGTAAGGCTTATTAAATCTTTTAATAATCTTCTGGAAATAGGTGGAGTGGGTCTCTTTTTTGTTTGGATTTTAAAATATTAGCTTTATTGCAAAATCCTCTTAAGAAACGAGTTAACATTTAAATCTTTCTCATAATGTGACTTAAGTTTATAAAAATTGATTGCAAAAATCCGATTAAAATCGAACTACCCATATAACGACTTTCCATGATTTCTTACAAACGCATAAAAATATATCCACAAATTATAAGAAAAAAGATAAAAATAATGCACCTTAAATGATATCTAAGTTTTAAATAATTATATAAATAATGTAGGAAATAACCAAAAGAAAAATTAAACTAAAATTGAAGTGAAAAAATTTAAATAATTTTTAAATTGCTTTTTGAGCATATTTTTAATGTTTTTATTTCAATGTGCTTAAAATTTGCATAAATCTATTAAACGATTAATATTTCATTTTTTGCAAGCTTGTTCAGCTATTTAATTATTAAAATTTCAATTAGAAGTGATTTTCCAATTTCGATATGTTTTTTATTTATAGGTCAATATTTAAAAAAATTCAATTTTTATGACTAATTTCATACACATTTTATATTTAATATTTTTTAAATAAAACTGGGATTTTTCTATATAAACGTTCTTCATAACTTTGGGGATTTCTTATAAACCATCGAAATTGTGAAAATTAAACTTACAATACATAAAAAGCTACTTTAAAATTGTTTTAATGTTTCCGTACTAAAAAATGTTGAGTATAATTATTATTACTAACTTTATGGTTTTTATTTTTCCTTGTTTTTTATTAATTAATATTATTTTAAATTTTTTTAAATAAAATGAAGTGTTTTTTATTTAAATTTTTATAAAAACTTGAGGGCTTTAACCTCTGCCAACTTCTCTTCCAATCCGATTTTTCACACACTTGCTTTGTCAAAGCTTGTAGATTATTAATAATTTTCTTATATTTCTTATTTTTAAATCTTTAATTATTTAATTAAGTTTTTTCATAAAATGTATCATATCATCACATTCCTATTATATGGTTTTTGGCCGATTTTACTTGTATGCTTTGTTTGTACATAATATTGATCTTTATAAGGGACTTTCAGTTCCTAAGCAATGAATTCTCATCTCATCTGATCCTGTTATCTGCCTTGAAACTATGTATTTATTTATATCCTTTAAAATATATTTGGAGGAAATCATGTTAAATTTAGTTAGGGAATAAAAAAGAAATTTACTGCCCTTGACTATGGTTATCGCTCCATAGCATGGAGCATGGAGATGTCTCTATTAATAGTTGTTCGAAGAGAATAGGGGCCTATAGTATATAGCCGAATCCAAAAGTTGGTGTCTTTCATAAATAGAGACTTGCCTATGTAAATAACGTATATTTATTTGCTAGCTATGTCAGTGCTAGACAAATGAATCAGTGCTACTGTGGGAAACGGATTCAGCTAAAACTTCCGATTTTGAACCACTACGCTACGCAGGCCTAATGATGTTAGTTACTCCATTTGCAGACTACAAAAGAGTTGTACCAGATAACTTTTAATAAAAGTTGACTCTTTATAGTTTATATCCAGATATCACTTTTCCCAAGTTGGAAATAAACTTTTAATTCCTTGCAGTGTAATCTCAGTGAAATTTTCATCAGGCAAATGTAAGTGCACTCATTTTGCTAGCATTGTTTTTCTGGGCTTTAAGGGGCTTAAAGCAAAATGGCTGCATAAAAGAGCATCATAAATAAGCAGCCATTAAAAACTGTTGCAACAACTAGTTGCATGCCGCGTACAAAGCAAGCAGCAGCGAAACGGCTCCCACTCGAGAGGATGTGGGGGCAAATGCCAAAATTGATATAATAAAAACTGCCAAAGTTCAGCCAAGAAATGCGTTTAAAACGGCACCATTTATGGTGCGCACAGAAACTCAACAGTTGCCTCGAACTTGGTGGAGCACTTGGCGTGGCCCAAAAACTGACAAGCAGTCGCAGCTGCAGGGTGGTAGGTGGTGGTGCCACCTGCCCCCTCCCACTGTGCTGTGCGCTACCTTTGGCTGCAGGAACTTTTAACTCGCTTTAATTAAATTTAAAACGTTTTAAATGACAGCGCGTTAAGCTGCTGATTCTTATATATATTTTTGGACTAGGCTAGTTTAAGAGGGATTTTGCCGAAATAAACTTTAATGAAAAGTGAATGTGGAAGGTAGGAAGAAAGAGCCAGCTTGAAAGATTGAAACATTAAATCTAAGTGGCAGTTGAAGCTTAAAGGCCAAGCAAAATGGGAAGAGTATTTACAATGATGAGTGGGAAAGTGGGAAATCTACAGTAAGAAAAAATCCCTTACCCTCAATCGGTAGAGAGCATTTTAAAGTCGGTTTGCTTATGAGGCAGTGTCAGAGAAGAGCGCGTTATAGAGATATAGAGCGGCAGCAGGACGTACAAGCATGACATTCATTTTTATTGCAGTAAAGCGATTGCCAAGCCGTATCTTTGTATGTGAGTTTGTGTTCCAATGGGCATGTGTTAAGGTTGTTTTATTGTAGTGTCCTCAGAGGCAGACGCTAAGTCGCAACTAACGAGGCCATCAACAGAGTGTGTTGCCACAAGAGCCAAACCCAACAAAAGCCAATTGCATTGACTATGGGGTTGAATTTAACCGAGTAAGCGACAGCGATCCCATGCAACATGAGGGTTACCAAGTGTTCGCATGCACCCACACATATCGAGTCTTTACTGTAATTGCTGTGCCTCGTGCCCTGCCTGCGAATAGCTACTCAAATTAGGCTTAAATGCTGCTCCAATGCGTTTTGTAGCGTTTTTTTTTTCCATCATGGCGTACGCTGCTCCCCTACCAATACGGATAGCTCATAGTCTTAAGCCAATTGCTATTGGAATGTTAACTGCTTCATTGACTGACTGAAGGTTGAGAGGACGAACGACTGAGAGACTGCATGGCTTTTCATTTTGATTGGTTTTTGTTGACTGATAAGCCGATAAGTTAAGGTCAAGTGCCGCAACTCGTTTTTACAGCGTTCATAAATAAGCACCTAATGGCGGTAACCAGGGTGGCTAAGCAGCAAATAATTGGTAACAGACGTGCAAAGCCATTAAAAGGGGTCTAAATGGGATCTCTAGGCAGGGGTTCTCACAAACAGCAGTAACGATGTCTACGATACTTCAGATAGTTATCAATGCTTTAGTTGATTTTTAAGCCACTGCTTGACTTGAGTCAACTAACTTAAATTCAAGCTTTTCCTCAGCTAGTGCAGCCATAAAGCTTTTTAGACTCTATAGCAAACATTTTTAAAACCTTTCAACAATTTTTGTAGCCCTCTTCCAAGCGCTACTAAAAACAGCTGCTCTGGACATGCTCTAAACACATAAGTACCAGGCAGCTGGGGACCAACTTGGTCATCATCAAAAATATTTACAAGATAAAAGTTGTACTTGTTGTAGTTTGCTTGTTACTTTCGTTGTTGTTGTTGTTGTTGTTGCAACATAAAATTAGCATTTTTATGCGAGTGTAGCAAGTTGCATCAACAGCTACAATAATAACAACAACAAGTACCACAACAGTAACAACTGACTAGGCCACAATTAAGGTCAGAGCCTGGACTGTATTTGGCCAGCAGCCGTTTTTGTTTATGTGCCTAAGGGGCATGTTGGTTTTTGGTCTGGGCAATCAGCGAGGTGAGTTTGAAGTGTTGACTGCATTGGGAATTGGAAGGTTTTGGAATTTTTTCTTAGTTTGCACAAAAGACGTTAAGTTGACTTTTTGCCTGTTTTTCTTCTTTCAGAGCCGTGAGTAAAGCAGCTGAAAAGTCAAATGAAAACTTTCAACATATTCTGATGTCTGTCTTCAAAGACTTTCAACAAGACTTTAAAAAATAGTTTCCTTAGACAACTGCGGTCGAAAATTGGCAAGCAAAACCCAGCATCTTATTTAGATCATGAAGTATCGATAGTGCTGGTTCTTAATTTGATTATAAAATTAAAAGGTAGAAAGAAAACTGATAAGCTCTATGCGATTGTGCATAAAATTGAAAGTAGGCCAGAAAACTGTGAAATTTATGTTTTCTATGTAAAACTTTACCACAAAATCAATACTTAAAATGCGCCTAATTTAGACTAATTTACCATCTCATATGGAACTGATTTTGGTCGGCAACTCGCCAAAAAAACAAGAAGATTTGGTGAGGTGCATTTTCTGGTTATTGCAAGAAATGGAGAAATTGCTTTAAGAAGTTTTTGTGTTAGTTGAGATATTCGAATTTGATTCGTCAAATTCTCTGCTGCCTAATTCAAAGCAAGACTTTTCCAAGTGCTAAGAAAACTGCAATATTGGCTTGAAAAAGACTAGGCCACAAAATTAAAGTTTTTTTTGAAGTAAAAAAGAAGAAAATTAGCATTCATTTTCCGGTTCTAGGCTATTGCTTCCTTCGTTCACCAAGTTCGCGTGTTGAGTAAATGAAGCGCCAAAAATAAAATCTCTCATCTTTGGTTCCATATTTCTTTTACCTATCTATTGAAGTCAAGTATTTGCGTTTGGGACAAATTTTTGACTCGATTGAGATCAAAAAATTTGATTCGCAAAGTACTGTGCCGTCAATTCCAAGGCAGAACCTTCTAAATGCGAAGAATAAACTATGAAAGAATTCCTGAGAAACTCTACTTACTAAGCCGTTACCTGGCTCTACGGGCTAGGCCGCTGCTTCCTTCGTTCAACAAACCACTAGTCTTGGGTAAATAATGTGTCAATTAATCAAGATTCAGCCAATTGCTTAAGTCGTTCCTGAAGTCTTTAAATCGTCACTCTGTGTATGATGATAAATTCAAGATAGACCCTCTATTTCGTTTTTTGTAGTCAAAACACAGTCATTTAGAGAAATTGGTATAAGTTGTGTTTCAAAAGTCTAAGAAGTCGTCGCCATTAGAATAAATTCTCTGTGAGGACATCAATGTTGAGCTCATACTATAAAGTATGAGCAGTAGTTGGCCTTCATAATCACTCTTTTTCACAGGTGTCCTTAAAAGAAGAAGACCTTGCGCTTTGTCAGGCTAAGAGAGATATGTATACGGGAATCGAGTAGTTGATGGGTGTTTATATATTTTAGGAAGATACAATATGATTTTTATAATATAGCCAAATCTTGGGAGTAGTAGAGGTATGCATAGGCTTTAAAATGAAATAGCTGGAAGATTTTATTCGAAAGCATTATTAAAACATAAATTAAGAGAAGTAATTAAAGTATCTCTTGAAACTAAAAAATCTGCAATGGTGTTGAGTGCGAGTTCAAATGTTCTATGATAGTGAATGTCAATACTATTGGAACTGTTCTCAAACTGTTTTCAAATTTTTCAAATTTAAAATACATTTTTCTCAAGTATTTTTAGTAAAATATTTGTTAACTTGAAAATTGCTGTTGTGGGAATGCCATTTTAAGAGCGTAAATTTTTGGTTCAAGTGAAAACTTCACTGAAGATATTATCCAATTTTTTTTTCAAACTTAAAAGACGATGTCTTTGAATATTACAAAGAGTTCTTAAGCCAAAAGTATTCAAAACTTATTGGCGAATTTGATCTTACTACCCCGTCGACATCTTAAGCTACCCACGTGCCTATATATTCGTTCGGTCCTTGCTGCCTCTGGCCGCATAAACTCTACTTTAATGGCAGGTAGTGTTGCCAACATGCTCACATTTACATGCACATTAAATGGCCAGACAAGCGTCGATATGGTTACATATGTATATAGCCTTATTCTCGTTGTTTTTTTTTTATATATGTTATTTGCTCCATCTCCATCTTTTTTTCACTTTTGGGTGCCAATGGTCATTACTTGCAAAACGTTTAAGTCCGTCCGCGTGTTAGTGTGTGAGTATCTGTGTGCATTTGCTGTGTGTGTGTGCGTCTGCAAGTAAGCCTCGCAGGTTTTTAATGGCAGTTGGTTGCAAGTGAAACACTTCCAGAGCCGTTAAGAGCAACGATAAAATTCAGCTGCGCACCAGCGGCACAACCCAGAGCTGACTCACCATGCCACACACCACTGGCCGTCAGGCGAGAGACTCCATTACCGCTGATGAGCGTCGGAATGGAGCGTTACGGTTACGGTTTGTCTGCCTCTTGGCTGGCTTTTTCCTGATGTTGTACTGACTGACCATTGCCTGCAATTAAACTCACACGCAGTGCCACGTGGTTGCCGTTGCCGTTGTTGTTGTTGCTGTTGCATGTTGCATTGAACTGTAAATGCAGGATTTTTATATATATTCGCTGTATCACTCCACCTATGATGATCCCCTTTGATACTATTCACGTGTACGCCTGGCGAAAAAACCCATCTGGCGTGTTAATTGAGGTAAATTACGCTATATATTTTTTTTGCTCGCAAAGCCAGCCAGCCACGCCCGAACGAGGACGCCCCTTTTTTTGCAAAGAACAAATAGGTTTACAGAAAATTTATTTGTTTAATTGCATTTTTTCAAGGTTTTTTCTTCTTTTTTTGTGGCACTGCAAACGAAGTGCGCAAAAAAGTATGCTATAAAATATTTTATTGCCAACATAAGCTGGAAAATTTATTATGGGGGGCTCGTTGCTTAATGAAATTTTATATAAAAAGAAATATACATATATAGGGGGAGAATTGTATATATGAGGCAGTGAGTGTGCTATGTAGTTCAGTGCTGCAATTTCGGAAATTTAATTATTTCATGCACCAAATTGAGCCAAATTGAGCCTTTTACATTTGTAGCAAGTTCTGAAAAACTTGAGAAATTCGTTTAATAGAAATGAAAAGCGGAAAAAATGAGCTGCATCTTTTTTCAAATGGTTTGGTTGGCCGATTAATTAATGCTGATATTTTAACGTATTGGTAAAGTTGTCAGAGTTTTTTTTTAAGTTGGAAAACTGTTTGTTTAAATATTCTATAAACAATTTATGAAAAATATGGGATTAAGTAAAATGTATTTAATTTTTTCTGAAAGAGTTTTGAATGAAATGCTTTTTATGTGATGACTGTTTTTTGCAAGATTGCTTTAATATGACCTATAAAAGTGGACTTACGCTATGAAAATAAATATATTTACTTCCCTTATCGAAGACCCACAGTTTATAGCCAAATCCAAGCGGTGGTGTCTTCAATTAATAGAGATTTACTTAGGCCAGTAGTATCTATTTATTTCCTAGCTATTCGAGTGTTAGGCAAATGCACCAGTGCATTCAAACTGTCGACTTAAGGTTTAGAGAGGAGTGTGCTATATTTAGGATATATCGATGGCTGCATATCATAATAGCAGATCTTACAAAATTAGACTGCGATGTTGGTGAGAGATGTTATCCTCACTCAATTGAATTACAGAAATCAAGCTTTTCTAAGGATGAAATTTGTGAGCAAAAATAATAAATAATAAAATATAAGGAATATTTTGAATTCAACCTTCAACATGTATATGTCAATGAACGAAAATCTGAAAATATTTCGTTTACTGTTTTGTTTACTTTAAATATAGGGGTACAACTTATTTCAGTTTACTTTATATTTAAAAATGTAAAAACTTATAAATATAAAATTAAAGCAAGGAAAATATATAAAACTAATACACCGTAACCCTCGTCTGATGGGTGAATCATTATCTTACATTTGGGGTTGGCTAGGAACTAGGATTTTCAATGTAAAAGATAAAAACGGGCTAGTAACAGAAAAGCTTAAAAATTTCTTAGCAAAGGAAGGAGTCAAAAGTTCAGCTTTGACCAAGTTGGTATTTGGTAGTTCGTTATTGATCAAAGAAACTCGATTTGGCAAACCAAGGTGAGTTAAAATAAAGAAAGATATTAATTAAATAGACTGTTCATCAGATAGCAAATAGTACTGGTTATTACAGCTAGCGCATGGAATGGAAAAAGGATCTCGCAATACATAATTGGATCTACCAAATGGTGGTGCTAGAGACCCAAAATTACGAGTTACTCAGGATATGAATGAGAAAAGAAACTTTTTTAGGAAGTGCGTTAGAGTCAATGAGCACGAGTAAGAGCTTATGCAAAAATAACACGACAACATGAGGTAATTTTTAAACATTCTGTTGAGAACATTAAATTTGCTGCTTAAGATCGAATATCTCTAGAAGTCTATGGAAGATACAGAATTTTTGAAAGTTTATTAGAAGAGGAATTAACGTTTTTCAAACTGCACAGACTAGCAGTAATTCTTCGCAATTTAACA
This sequence comes from Chymomyza procnemis, assembly GCA_035046065.1. Lineage (NCBI taxonomy): Eukaryota > Metazoa > Arthropoda > Insecta > Diptera > Drosophilidae > Chymomyza > Chymomyza procnemis. The sequence goes on from JAWNOJ010000024.1 coordinate 14,006,553, forward strand.
TATAGATTGGAAATAGAAAAAGGAACAGATCAAGCTAGAGATAAAATGCACTGCATAAAATTTGATAGAATGTTTAAAACGAGCGTTCAAGTCATCTGTTGACAACAAATAAGACTAGTTAACTTAGGACATAAATTTGTTTAGACTGAAAAAATTTGACTTACGACTTACGATACCATTGGGTAGACAGATTATAATATTTAGCGCCTAAAACGCGAAAAGGAGCAAGTACCTTCTATAATTTTTTCAAAAGTGATTGTGGTAATAGGTACGCTGTTTCATGGACTAATTTGAAAACGAATTTAACTAAATTGGTTTGTCTATAATTACTATTAAGGTTTCATTTTTAAACAAAAGTTTCATAAAGAAAGATTTAATTGTAATTTTCGAAGTACAGCCTGCAGTAGTAGAGCAGTTCTAGAGTTCAAACAGTCGAAACCCGTTAAAGACACAACTTCCCCAGGGAATTAAGGCTTATATTAAATTTGTGCGCTTGGTTTGTGAAAACGTTGAAAGGCTTTGAAAAAAGTTAAGGAAAATTGAGTGGAGAAAATAGAAAAAAAAAAGCAACGAGTAGCTCAAAGTGAAACTCAGCACACAAATACAGTCGAAAACACAGACACAGATATGGCTGTCAGACTGCATTAGAGACGACATATGTACTTAATGCTATATGTGTGTGCGTAGGTGTGTCGGAGTGTGTGTGGGTAAGTGTGCTGGTGTGTGTAGCTTTGTTTTGCCACAACTTCAACAGCAACAACAACTCAACGTCATCATCGTCTTCCTTCGTTTGCTGTTCCATGTAGCTGCAGCTGTTTTTCCTTTGTTTTGTTTTTTCGCCCTCTTTAGAGCTCTCTCTCTCTCTCTCTGCCGCACTCTCTCTCCTTTCATGCCATGTTTTTGTTCAGCCAGCTTCCGTTTCCGCTATGGCGTCGCTCTCTGTATGTGTGTGTGTGTGCGAGTGTGTTAGTTTGTGCGTCTTCCTGTTTACGACAATTTTGCAGCAAGTCGTGCTGCTGCAGCGTGTATTTCAACATTTAGGTTTACTTTATAAAATTGTAAAATATTATACAAATAAATAGAAATACACTGTCGGTGCGCGGCTGCTTGTATGTGTGTGAGAAAAACGTTGCTGAGCTACTTAGTCAATGGTTGTTGCCTGGGTACCCTAGGGGCGCAAAACTTTGGAATTGTTGTTTTTAGCAGAGAGAAAAAAAATGAAAATTGTTTGAACACTTAAGCAGCTCCCCAATTTCACATTAAAGTCAAAGGCAAGCTCAGCAACTTTATGGCACAGTCATGGTTTGACTTTTTTTTTTTGTAGCCAAAATAATTTTTTAAAAAGAATTTACTGCGTCCCCTTGCGAGGAGCTCGAAAGAGCATATGAGGTGGCTGCAAAATCATGTAACAGAAATAGTAAGCTTGTGACAAAGTACAACTTGATAGATTTCAAGTTTCTATCTATCAGTCCATCTATTTGAAGCACTTTTTGGGATTGGCTGGCGCACTACGTTCTGAAGATTGCTTGTAACACGAAGCAGAACGAGAATTATATTCAGGCACTGTGTAACGTAAAAGCAAAATTATTGAACTCAATTAAATCGCTTATGATACTAAACAAGAAACAAGTTGTGGTTGTAGTCAGTCAAAGTCTTTTCGTCATTACTTGGACTGATATTTTCAAGAGTTGGTACACATTGCGTGAAAATCTAGACATTTCGGACTCTACGAATTTTTGCTTTTAAAAATACAATTTGGTATTACTTAGATTTGGGTGTGAAATCTAGACGTTTCAGACTCTAGGATTTCTTGCCATAGAAAACACAATTTGGTACATGCCACCTAGATTTCACGGTGTAATATTATGTTTCTTCAATAACATATTATTTACACAATTGATTTATTTGGCGAAATGAGAGAAAGAGACGGTTTACTTAAGACGAAAGAATAAAGGAAGTGAGTGAAGGCATAAATAAGGAATATCTTACAGAAGCAATTGACATATGTTGATAATCACGAAATGAAATAAAGCAAATGATGTATTAAGATAATATTACGACTCATCGCAAAATGCAGAGGATGAAATAAATGAATCAATAAAAAATATGTTGTTCATGATTACTGGAAAATTGAATTGGTAGCAGCCGCTGTGTAATCGCCAAGAACCAGAGGGGTGTATGAAAACAGCTAAGATTAACTAACTCTTCCAGACGAACCCTTATAAAATCCTATATCATTTTGAAACAAATTGTCAGTCAGTAAGGCAACAACGCTTCAATTGTCTGTAATAAGGGAGTACAGTACCTTAAGTCAATGATGGGTATTCAGCTAATTAGAAAATATAAATGCAGGGTTACTATATTTTATTTACAATATATATATTAACAACTCAAAGACATTTTGCTAAATGGAAAAAAATGCATTCTATATTGTGCCTTCTCTCAATTAAGGCTTGTTTCTTAAAGATCTCTTTGCTGTACATTTTTTATACTAGCTCGAAACTTATTCTTGAGGCACACACAGGATTCTTTCTCGATATACAAGACCTCGACCGCTCAGGTTTTTAATTCAGTAAAGGATTAATTTAAATTCATAGTTTCTAGTGAAGAAATAGTGATTAGCTACTTTGCATTGATTGCGAAGCATCCTATATATCAGCATCATAGAGTTCTTTAAATGTTCTAGTCTTGGATCAAACAAAACATATTCCCTATATTATTGTTTAAGAGCAAGACTGTACTATAACAAAGTTATTGCTTTATGTTCACTATATTTCTTTATGTGGAATAAAAATCTACTTGACTGCATTTCGAAAAAGTCATATTCCATAGGTAAACTGCTCGGCTTGTTTCATTTCCTTCCATATAGATTATTTTGCACCCATCGAGGTCTATATTTGCGTCAACTTGGTATCTTTCCTTCAGTTACTGCTCTAAGTTAGGGATATGATCGAATCCAGTAGATTATTTTGTACCTTAGTACCTTCATACTTCATACGGTTTTTGATTTAGTAAAAGCAGCCTAAAAACCATTGAAACGATTCAGCAACTGATAATTGTTCGCAACACAAATTTAAAACAAACCAATTGCTCAAGTTATTGTGAATGCACCAGTCGATATCCAAAAACCAAAAAACGTTGAACTTGAAACCAGTTCGAAAAATATATAAATGCGAAAAATTTAATTTGTGATATTGATCGCTCGGAAAGCTGTTCGTAAAAATTTGATTTTTTAAAGGCCGTTTTTTTGGGAGCTTGCTAATTTAACTTTCAAAGTTTGAAAAATATATGAAACTTTGAGTTTCACGATATCGATCGCTCTGGCCCGGAATAAAAACTTTTGTATTTTATTCATTAAGGGTGATTTTTTAAGTGCTTGTTAAAAATAGTTTAAAACTTTGAGTCGATAGATCAATAACAAGAAATAACCGATTGTTTGATGTATAGTGATAATTTTATATAAATACTAGCTGTGGCTGGCAGTCTTAGCTACAATGCTGAAGACTCCTATGGAGAATATAATTATTTGTAATGGAAATTTTGTAGTTGCCTTCTTGCAAGAGATTTATAGAGTTATACGAATCAGTTGTTTAAAATGTTGCCCAAAAATTTGTTTGTAGAATGAACATCAGGAATAAGGAACATTTTTTTGAAAATCGTCGTTATAGGCGACTTTTATTGTAAAAGATTGTAGTTACTTCAGTTGTAGCAAAATTCTTCTGTCTAAACTTAATGATAAAAAAAAATTCTATATTCCTATATGTATTTCTGCTTAAAAGTTTACAAAGCCGCATTCAGCAGACATCTCTTTATGTAAAATCCGGCAAAATAAAGTTGAAATCAAAAAGTTTTCCTTCAAATAGCTTGCATAATTCAAGAGCTACAAAAACTAAGCAGCAAAATTTCGCAAATGAGATAAAAAAATCCATTTCAACTGTAGCATAGTTTATTTTTCTGTTTTTCAAGGCTATCAAAGCGTACAATTTCGCAAGGTATATACGCCTGTCACAGTTGTCACAAAGGCAAAAAACTTTTCCGAGTTAGAAGTATATCAAAGTCGGTCAAAACCAAAATTTTCAGCTAGTAGCAGTTTTTTTTGCCAAAGATTTGGTTTGTTTTGCTTTATTTGTCCGCCTGCTTTTTGTTCTATTCATTTGCTTTGAGCAGTTTGCGTTAAGTAGAAAAAACTACGACAAAAAGTTCGGAAACATGGGAGCCAAAATGTTTTGATGATGCTGCTGACGACGATGTTTTATTGTTGTTGCTGTTGTTGCTAGTTTAAGTTGTTGTTTTTTTGTCGAAGCTGTTGACGTGCCTCACTAGAATTTTACCAAATCCCACTTCTTGGCAAAAAAAAAGGAGGAAGCAAAATCGTGCCACGTTTGTATGTGCAGCTGTTTTTCAGTTTTAGTTTGACTTTTTTCGGCTTTATTTTTCCACAGCCTGCTGCAGACCCCACCACGTACAGCCATCCCGTAGCAGGTTTTTTGGTTGGTGCCATCCTAATATCAACACTTTTGTGCTACGTAATTACTTTGAAATTAGTTTGCGACGCAAACTTTGCACATTATGCGCATCCTTATGCCTGGCTTCAGCCGGGTACGGTTTTCCGCACATACCCCCAGCACAAAAGAAACACTCAGCGGAACCAACTACTACGGAACTGGGTATGGGATTCTTGAGCGTAGACTGACTCCTACATGGGAGTTTCGCGCTTAGTTGCCTTAAAGCATTAAAGTTTCTATTAGTGTTGTTTGTTTGATGTTTGTTGTTAGTCGCGCTTGTTTGTTATTTCATTAAATTAAATGTTTGACTATTTAAGTGTCTCCCCACTTGTCTCCCTCTCTCTCTCTCTCTATCTAACTGTGCGGGTGGCTGGGGCAAGCTAGTGTAGCTCTTATATACTTTAATTATCTTGGAGAATAACGCAAGACATTCGAATTGTGCAGTGGAAATGTTCTGGAAAATTAATACTACTGCTTTGAGTAATTGGTTTAGTTTAAATGTTTGTAGACATGATGAAAAAGCAAGCATATATTCCGCAACAGCAAGAGATTTTTGCAGCAAACGATTGCAGATAACATTGGTAGTTACAAATAACTTTTAAATGTTATCATTGCCAGAGGAAATGCGCAATTGTATAGCAGTGTTCGGAAGGAACACTTGTGTTCTAAACTTCTTTGGAGAGTATAAGAATATTTCCTCCTATAATCACACTTAGACGCATACTGCTGCTATCTTAGCTCGCCAGGGCAACATTTTGAGTGTAACCTTTGGCAGATGATGCCGCACGTCACAAGAAATGTCTGCGAGGTAGTCAGAGTGTCAAAGTGGTAGCTATCGATATTTTTTCTGATTCTTTTTGTTTGAAAATGGTAAATGGTCACACTAACATTAAAAACTTAACCTTTTCGTTTATAAAATAAGTTTTTATGTATATTGCTGCCAATTAAATTGCTAAAGATAGAACAGTTGCTTTTCGTGTTGCCTAAGTACGGCAAGCTAGAGGTGCCAACTTACATGAGGCATTTGAGGCAATACTTTTTGATTTTTGGCTGTGTACCAAATATAAATAAAATTGAAGGAATTTAAGAAAATACCTTTTGTTTTGTTGACTGAAAATGCGTCGAATTGAAGGAATTTAAGAAAACGCTTTTTGTTTTGTTGACTGAGTACGTTGGCCCAAAAGTTTATGGTGACATTTTTTGAAGGATATTGTGCTTTAGTAGCCTTAGTTTGCGTGCTGAGCCTTCTTAGCTGATACGGCCCGAAATCAACCAAAATCAAGAAAAACTTAACTAAAAATCTGTCAATTTAGGTAAAGACACATTTTCGATTTTAAATTTTAGATAAACAAAATTCCTTTTCCTTTTGCGCTAGTAGACTTTTTCATGTGTTTTTGGCCACAAAAAAAAACTATTCGAGTTCGAAAACCAAAATTAGCCGACTTCGTGGTTCAGCAATTTATTTGCGACTAATTTTAATATATATTTTAGGTTACAATATTGGTTCACCACTTCAGTATGGATTTTAAGAGAAGAATGAGTACTTAGAGGGAATATGCAGGTTATAGTACAAAATATAAAAAAGAGATTACAGTCTATATATTAAGTCTTCCCAAACAAAGTGCATTGAACAATAATACAGCAGTATATTTGATTGTATATTTGTTTAATTTCATAATTTCAATTCGATTAAGCGACTTTTTTCACTTACCATTAACAAAATCCCTCGCCGAAAGTGATAGCTCATAGTTTTCAGACTGTCCAAAATTGGCTCTTTAGGATGCGAACTGCAAAAATAAGATAAGATAAAGCTGGTTAGATTTTTAAACTTATGCGACAAACTAAAATTATTTCTTTTTTAATATATTTGAAAGAATGAACATCATTAATTTGAAAAATCTCAAAAAAGTTGCTTAAGGGTATATGCCGATAGGTAAGGTATATAGGTAGGGTATATAGGTCATAGGTAAGATATCTTAGTAAAAATTCAGGCATACAAATAGACGTTCATTGTTGTAGCTCACGAGTCGTTGCTCACAAGCTGAACAAACCAGAAATGGAGTTGTTGCCGAAATCAGCATACGTAAGCTTAAGCTTCCAGCGACAATTTTCTAATCTCGGATTTCAGAACGAAGATTGTTGACCAACAATTTGAATGAGATGAGGAGGTCATTGTAGAAGGCCTTAAGCTCAATATTTTACCAATTATTAAAATATTTCATGACTTGTGATTGAGTTGTGCTTGAGTTGAATCAAGTTGCATATATGGTACACTGGAGACCGATCTCTTCCGATCTTTGACTGTTTTCGGACTTTATATTGAATAAAATTTCTCTTGATGTCGGTATAAACACAAGAGAGTAAAAATGGTACAAAAAAGTTAAATATTTCTGATGAAGTAAGTAAAATACAACTTTCTCCGAGAGACGAGAAGGTTCGTGATTTTCACTTTTTCTCCTCCCCAACCACTATCTAATCCTTTCCCTTTCCGATATGGCACAATAGGATATTTAGCCTGAGTGTCAGAGGTGGTGCCTTTGTCGCCTCTGCCACGCTCACATCTATCTAGCTAAGCTAAAATCAATTTCTAGAACAACAAAGGATTCATAAAATTAACAAGGATGCAGTCGGACATTTGCGTGGGAATAAATAATTGGAGAACACGTGCTTTAGAGTTTTGATAATTAAGAAACAGTAGGAAGAGCTGTGGGGCTTGAGAAGCGAAGGGACAAGTATGAGTAAATTGTATAAAATAAATAAATTTACTTCTTTTGACTGTGACAATCGCTCCAAAGGTAGAGAGAGCATGGTGATATATTCATTAATAGCTGTTCGGAAAGCATAGGGATCTACAGTTTATAGCCGAATGCGAACGAACTCTTAATTTAATTAATTAGGCAAATGAACTAGGGCTGCAGTGTAGAAGAAGCAAGCACCACTACGTTAGAGAGGCCAATGTCATGGAGATTCGGTCTATAGCCAAATCGGAATATAATTTTTTTTAAGAATTTGAAATGGTCTTATAAAAAAAATAATGAATTGAATATCGCTTTCAAATTTAAACAGCTACGAGTTCACTTACTGAATTTATAAATTAATTTATATTTATGAAGGACAATCCATACTTTGTACATGGCGATTTTTAAGTAAGTGAAATGAATTTCTTAACTGCGCTTAGTTGGCAATAATATTTTAATTTAAACTACTCACAAGAAATAAACACGCATTCTACGATCATGTATACGTAATATATGCATGGAAACCCATACAAATTTTTATAATTAATTAAAAAAATCCCAAAAAATTGCCGTAAAGAAATTGCATCTGTCAGAATCGCCCTTTGCTGGCAATTTTATGCGCGCAACAACAAAATCCATTGACAGGAAGCGTTATTATGAAATAATTAATAAATGAAAATCATTATTAATTACGGGTAAATGTGACAGCAATAACAACAACTGCTGACTGACTCCTGTCGGCAACATATTGTGCTTATCAGCAGGCTCAAGTCCTTGTGACCCATCATCTACAACTGACAATTGAAGTAACGAAAGCTGAATGCATTTCCCTTTGTATCTTTGTCGCCTGTTTATCGGCATACAGACTCTGGTGCTGCTGCTTAATTAAAATTGTAAATGATTTTTGCGCTCATCTTTATAAGGAAATTGATTATGTTAATTTATGGCCAGAAATTGTAGGGCGAGCGGAGCTTGAGAAGTTTGTGGTAGATGGGCCGTGGATGAGTTGAGATAACAAACAAAATATTACAAATGTTTCAGAAATAAATAAATTCAATAAAAAAAGTTATGACTTCTAAAAGTAAAGCTGGTACTTATATTAATTTAACTTTTTAAAAATAGTTACAGAAATTGTACCAATTTTGCAGGTTCCATTCAACGCAGGAAGTACAAGTCATATACAATCTTTCAATGAAAACAAAGCGAGATAATAAAGAAAAAATAGTTTGATATATTAATTTTACTTTTTACTGAAAAATATCACTTAAAAAATTTGTTGATCAGATATGTCAAAAATATTATATATATAATATTAAAAAAAATCGAAGGTCCTAATTAGCTAGAACTTAATATTAAGTTTAGTACTATATTATAGGCGTAATTTATTTAAATAAAATAAACATAAAATAAATTTATAAATTTAAATTTTAAATCTAATTCGATTGTCAAACTGCAAATTTTCAAATAATATAATAAAGTAAAATTTTTTATTTTTTTTTTATATTATATTTGAAAAAAATATCACAAAACAATATGGGCCTCGTAGTGCTAACTTACACGTCTCTAAAGCACTCATGCATTTGCATATTAAATTTATTTTTGTATCACAAAAATATGGTTAAACTTTACTTTAAAAATGTATTATTTTTTTATTTTAAGACGTTAATTTCAATGTACTGAGCCCTGACACTGTCTTTAAAAAAGGTTTTTATTTAAAAAAAAAAATATTTTTGTTTATATATTAAACTGCCCTCGGACTTAAAAAAAATTGTTAAGTATCTTATCTTGATGCCAAGCAATTTGCTTGAACAAACAAAAAGTAATTACTATTTGGCTGAGAAACCTATAAAAAGAAAATATGAAAAAGCAGTACTTAAATATTATTAAATCAAAGGTGTAGGCAAAAAATAAAACTTTAAGGGATGCAATTACTGAAGGAATTATTTCTTGAAAATGATTTTAAAGGAGTAGTACTGCAATTTTACGACTGTTATTGAAAATATGTAGCCTGTAGTTGACAATTAAAAAATTATTATTTTGATGAAAAATAATGAGTTTGCTTTTTTTCTGAAAAAAACTGAAACTTTTGTAAAATCTTAAACGACTTTTAGTTTTCATTATTAATGAATCTATTATATAAAAAGTTTTTTGGCGTCTGTCACGGTTTATATATACTTGAAATATAATGGGTGGAAAAAAGCTGAATATTTCTGAAAAAGAAAGAAGAGTTCGAATTCGCAAACAGGCAAGAACACGAAAAACTAAAAATTGAGACAAAATGTCAATTGAGAAAAAGTAAATAATACAAGAAAATGCTGGCGTGAAAATTTAAAATAAAAATAAACTTTTGAAAAAAAGGAAAAATGGATAGAATGGGAGAACAAATTTAAAAAAATATGGAGGTATGCGTTGGATTCGTAGGAAAATGTAAAAACAAAAAAACAAAAGTTGTTATTACGATTTTATGAAGCAGGAAAAAAGTAGAATATTGGGATATAGGCGTTATAATGAGAGAGTGTCAATATTGTAGTCATTCCTATAGTCATGAAAGAAAAATTGTACTGCCGCCTCATGAAATTTATTCAGAGATATTAAAAAAAATTTATAAAAATGAAGAAATAAATAATAACTTCAGGGAAAATATTTGAGTTTATATACATGAGTTGGCCTTGTCTTTTTCAATATCATTCATGTAGATGGTTGACAAGCGAAGCCAGCATGGGTGATGCCCCCTAGTTCATATATAATGTAATATTTTTACTATGAAACTCGCAAAATGAAACATATTTTTAATTTTTCAACATAGCAATTTTCGATTAAAAAAGAGAATATTTTGCAAAATCGTAGCATACTTTGCAGCAACAATTTTTACTTGCTCATTTCAAGCATTTTTTTTTAATTTATAAATGTAGAAAAATTTTCAACCCTTATTGAAAACTTCTTTAAATTTCCATTGGAAGAGTTGCATATATTTTGCTCTTGGGCAAACATTTTCTATTTTCGTCACAATACCAAAACAAAATTCCTTTCAATGAACACTGTTCTAGGAACATATTACTTCCCGCCTTTGGAGCCTTTTGATTCCCCAATCATTTATTGAAACAATGCGGCACTGCCTCTTTGTGTTGCACCACTGTTGTCAATTAATTTTTTGAACTTTGTCCGAACTTCGAGTTGCAAGCATTACTTGCTGCCGCCCCTTCTCCTCCAGCGGCCAACCCAGCACTCGCGACGCAAATGCGCTTTATTACTATTTGCATTGCGGTGCGCAGTTTTCATTAGCATTTGTGAAGCAACGCAGAAAATCACACAAAGTTGAAAATCGTTGCACAAATAACAAGGGCGGCGGCTTGGGGCGTGGCACTGGGCGTTGCTGTGCGTTTTGTATAGTCTTGATGAGTGCGCGACGTCGGGGGGTAATGTCAGGCAACGTCAGGCAACGTGCTGGCTGCATGCTTCATTGGCTTGTGCATTATTTGTGCAACCTGGTTGCAACATAAAAAATGCAACAGGAGCATATAAAACTGCAGCTGGTGCGCGTCTACACGTTTGTAAAGGCGGTACCCAAGCGGGTGTGTTGGCGCAGGGAACTGCAACAAGGCGTTGTACATGCCACGGCATGATGTGAAGGCATGCCAACACGCGGCAAGTCATACAAGCCGCAGTATTTATGTTGGCAGGCAACGTGCAACAATTCAAGGCACGCTTATGAGGTGGGCGCATGTGGCATGGTGCATGGTGTGTCGACGTTGTTTGGTGTGTGCACATAAAACACAATCAAGCGTAAAAACGTACAGTGAGGTCACACTTGAACCCACTGCGTCACCCGTCACCCGCCACAAGCAACAGCAGTCAGAACTGCTCCGGCTGCTACGGTTGCTTCCTCTTCTACTGCTTTGTGCCTTTGAGCTTAAATATTTTAAAATGTTTGCTTAGCATTCGCACCAAAGTTGCGTCTCTTGTTGTTGTTGTTGCTGGTTTTTGTTGTTATTGTTGGCTGTTGTTGTTGTTGCTGTTGTTATTGTTGTTTATTTGCTTATGCAAGTGTTGCCACTGTGCATTAATATTGCATGATTTTAATTGCAGTTTGCACAACTTGACGTATGCGCAACATAATTGCAATGAAGCTGCCAACGTTGCGCATACGCCGCGTTATCATTTACATACGCTAGAAACCACGCCTGTTCCATATGTGCAACAGTGTCTTCTAAAATTCCGCGTACTGTCAAGTTTTTTGAAAGGAGTTGTCCAAATAATTATTGTGATTGTGAAAATCAGCAGAGAGTTTATGGTTTTTTAAACAAATTTGAATTTCTGATTTTTGATAATGATTTTTCTTCTTTTAAAAAGTAATTTATGTTTATAAATTGTTCAGCGATGCTGTAATTAATTAATAAGTCTATTATCCATATTGTAGTGCTGATTTCCCAACATTGTTTCGATAATAAATAATATGAAAAAATACTCCACTTGAACATGGTTATGGCTCTAAAGGCGGAGCATGGAAATATCTCTATTAGTAGCTGTTCGAAGAGAAGAGCGAATCATAGTTTATAGCCGATTCCGAACGGCGGTATCTTGAATTAATAGAGATTTCCTAGGTAAATAGCGTTTATTTGAGTGATATGGCTAGTCACTTCTAGGCAAATACATCAGTGCCGCTAGGTGGAATCAATCCAGTGGCTTACCGATTTAGTACAGGCGAGTGCGCTACCACTACACTGCCGGGGCCTACACACAACTGTTACTCTATTGTGAATGGCTTATATACTGCTATACGTAGAAAAAATTTAAAGAAGAGGAGACCGAATCTTAAATCGAAGGTTTCACATTTGAAGGAAGATTTGTGTCCCAAAATATGTTTGCGGCACTTGAGTATGTTGTAGCAGTTTAAAATTTTATCATTCCTACACGAAAAGTCAACGAAAATTATGAAGTTTCGCAGTTAGAATTGAAGGTTTGCTTTCAAAACATAAACTAAACATAATTAACTATTAAAAACTAGGACCAAACATCGAGTATCTTTATATATAGAGTAAAACTTATTCACTTGCCGCTGACACAAAACTAAGACCACACAATCTACTTCGAAATTACTTATATATATTAAAAACAATTCAAACTGGGAATTAAAAAGATGCATCACTGCCTTAGTGATCCTTTTGTTAAGAAGCTCTAAACAATTTTTTTCTAATTGACATCCCAACTATACAATATTTTCATTTAGTTTTTCTCAACGTTCTCGAAAACAATTTAATAAATAATGGTTCGGGGAGAATAATCTTGAAATATTATAAAAAATCTTCTAATGATCAGTTCTACTCAATGGTTATGAGCTTTGCGCTCAATTGACCATAGTTTCAGCCTTCTTGTAAGCCGAACTATAGTTAGACTTAATAAGATGGCTTGAAGATAGATAGTTTAAGGAGGTGCCTTCATAAGTCAGTTTCAAAAAATTTTAATTGAATTGCCGAACGCTTAATGCTTAAATTAAGCGAGCTGCTGTCCAAGATATGACATTTTTATATATATGTTCAAAAGTGAACAAAAGATCTTTCAGTTCAAAAAAAATGAGACTACTTTCAGTGCAGTACATTCAGGTTTCTTTGATTTAATTCAAACTATAATAAATATAGCAATTATTTCAATTGTTTTTCAAAATTTTTTTGAAAAAAAAAACTTTTCTTGAAAAGTCGTGTTTTGCAGATCTTAAAAAAATATGCCGATAAGAAGTACTTTCCTTTTTTATAGCTTTGTATATTTTAGCATACTTTTTCGACGCACTGTTGATGTGTTGCAGCTTAGTTTATATGCTGCTGGTTGCAACACTTTCAAGTGCTGGCCAAATATTATTTTTGCCATTAGCCGCAATTTCAATGACAACAATACAAAACAAAAACTGTTGCCAACAATGACTTTGGCAACACTGCTACACTCTCACTCTTTCATGCGTTTTTCTCCTTTTCACGCTCAATGGTTATAATTTTGTGTTTTTTTGGAGGGGGCGCTCATTTCCGGTTGTTTATTTGTTTTAATGCAGCTGGTAGTGCAGGAGGTGGTGCTTGTGTGCGTGGGTGTGTGTGTGTGTATTTGCTTAAATTGTTTTCGTTGTTGTTTATTATGTTGTGGCAATGCTTTTTGGGAAAAAGCTAAAGAGGGCTATATTTTTGTTTGCTGTTGGAATGTTTTGAAAAAGAGACTAAAGCAAGCAGTACAAGGCAGAAAGACTTTTAGCGCCATTTTTCAATCACTTCAGCTAAAAACAGAATAACGTTTGCTGTCCAGCTCGCTTTTAACAATATTTTCGCTTTCAACTTTATTTAGGGTAAGCTTGTCAGTCTATTCAATGCCCTACAAAGTCAGTCTTACCCAGCTTACTCTAAAACGCTTACCAGCTAATCCTCAAAGCATATCTTTAAGTTATGGAATTTAAGCCGCTCGTCCCTTAAAAGCTGCTGCATAATTGATGGCAAGTATTATCGCACACATATTAGTAAAACTAAGCTTGAAGCGCGCATGTATGCCCCGAACTTAAGCCCAACTAATGTCTGCAACTTAGCAGCTGGCTGCTGGCTACCCATATTTGATGGTATTTCAATACCCTGCTATTGCTTTTTTTTTTTTGAATAAATGAACATTTAGCATTCAGCATACATTAAATGGCATTTATGCTGCATTCGCAACCCTCTACGGCCGTTGCCAAACCAAACCTAACGCAACTGACAGACAGACCCATCAAACACAATTTTCTTGTTGCCTTTATGCATAACAAATTTTTCTTGTGCGTATACTTGATGTATTTTTATGCGTGCCAACATTTCATCAGTTTTAGCAGCAGCCATAATAAGGTTATGACTATGTGCGCGCGTGTGTGTGGTGAGGGGGGTGTAAGCTGAAGGGTGTGTTGTGTGTGAGCGTGCATTCCATATGTCTGTCAGTTGCTTGGGCTTACCTTTCATGTATATAAATATAAAGATATCTATGCACTAAGCGAAAAGTAGGTAAGGGTTCAAAAAATTACGTATACGCAGCGTGTAACAGTTGAAAAAAGGGCACAACAAAATTTGTCGCGTTTGGATCTCAAAGCCTGTTTTCAGCATGATTTCTGGCCAAATTGAAGCTAGCAAAATTATGTTTCAGTGAGGGAAGAAATTAAATTTCGCTAACGCGCCCCAGCTTCCACAATCCAGCTCATAGGTTGACTGAATTTTGACAAACTCGTTGTCGCTTTTGGGCCCGTAATTTCTTTCAGTGCACGTACTGCTGCCTGGGTGTGTGTTATATGATGAGCGACGCATTAATGCAGATCAACTTTTTGCCGGCTGTGCACTTAACACAGTGTTTATTATGTATGAAGCGTAGTCAACGAGGCGCACTCACGCACACGCACGCGCCTGTTGGTATGCTTCAAAAAAAATTATATAAGGCACCAAAAAAAAAGCGAAAAAAGTTCTTGAATAAGTTATATTTGCCTTGGTTCGTACTTTGGCAGCATTTCCTTGTAGCCTATTTAAGTTAGATTAGCCGAAAATAATATTAATCAATCACGCCTCAGAATTTTGGCCAACACGCTACGCTGCTTCTCTTGCCACAAACTTGTGACTTGGCTCTGTTTTGTTGCTCCATTTACCTAAGCACCAACAACCAGGAACTTTGAGATGATGTGAATGCCAAAGACTGGTGGAAATTTACTTCTTTCTTGTTTAACGCTTGGCTGAGCTGCCTGCCAATGCTTTTGCTTTTATCTTATTTTGTATTATTTTTTAAGACTGACATTGTTGGTGTTGTTGCTGATGAGCTTCATCATGAGGCATGTTGATGGGTTTGCTGCTGTTGTTATTGTTGTTGTTGCCACTGTTGATATATTTTGTATGCCACACTGACAGCTGCTGCCCAAAATACGTGTCTTGGCTTAGTAGCAAGTAGCGCTGCTGGCTTCGCAGTCGCTTCCGCCGCTGCTGCCGCACAGCATGGCGTTGTCAACTTTGAAGAAAAATTGCACAACTTGAAGGGGCAGCAACATAAATCTATATATACTGAGCGTACATGGGTAGTTTGAAAAGTTAATGCCAGCCGTTATGCCATTAACTGATTGTTTTGAAAAATTTCAACCTGTCTCTTCATCGAAGAAGTAGAAGAACTAATTTTGGATTTATCCATAAGTTTGTATATTATTTTAATGAGCAGGATCAGTAAGTTACTAAGTCTAAATCGAGTTAGAGGTCAGATTAAAGGATGCACCAAATAATTCCATATATTCGAGATCGTAGAATAGTTAAAGAAGCGTGAAAGGGATAACAAAGTGAGTGGGCACGATATTTGAGCCATATTTGAGATAGTTGGGCAGTTGTAGAACCATGGAAGAGATAATGAAATGAAATCTGAAATTTTTTAAATTTATCGTTTGGGCAGCAGTTTAGATAGGCATAGTATGGGGCACGGTTTAGGGCAATTGTAGACTATTGGGAGTGTTTTCGCATGTACTTAGGAAGATTACTTTAAGTTCTTGTTAATGTTACTTATTAACTATTTATCTAAACTACAATAAAACTCTTTATACTTCATATTCTCATATGCGCATACTTTACACAAAATACTCTTACTCTAAAATGTACTTCAGACCACCAAAGAACTGATTTTAATACAAAAACGAGAAAAATAGATACTGCAAACGAAATGTAAAACTTTGAATAAAGAATATGAAAAAAAAAGTTACTAGTTCTAGAAGTAGTTGATCTGCTAAAGCTATTAAAATTAATCAGTAACTAGTTTTTGGACCAACTTAAATTTGTAATCATATCAAAAGCAAGCTTTCTTTGTACGCAGAAGGCTTGTATTCTTAGAACTTTAATGTATTTACTTAGGGATATTGTTATATTTGTTACTTCTCTAGCCACCCTCGCATTTTCCCAATGTAAGTACGTATGTCTATGATTGTCAGTTGCTTTCTGCACGTGCTGCAAGTCGTAGCTTGTCAGGTTTGTCAGTTTGCCTGTCTGTTACAACATCATTTATTTAACTCAAATACACAAAGATACACTACCACATACCCACACACATACACACTTACACTCATGCCCACCTGCATAGAACGTCTTACACCTTTTATTTGAATTTATGTTGCTAATGTGCTGCAGACGCAAAAAGTAGAAGACTATAATAAATGCCAGCTGCGCCGAAAGGTGTGAGTCTGTGTAACTGTGTGTGAGTGTATCTAGTAGTCGTGTGTATGTGTGTGTGTGTGCTGGTAGCCGCGTGTGTAAGTATCACTCTGTGTTTGCGCTGAAGTCCATATGATTAATCTGCCATATAAAGATAGCAACGCACTTTATCATGAAGCCCACCTATCGACCATCATCTATCTATACTATACATATCCTGAGTCCATATTAAATATTTACTTGCCAGCTGCTGTGCAAACTTTTACAGGATATTTTCACATTGATGCGTCGCCATATCTGCTTGAAAAAAATGAAATACGTTTTCCCCTTTTTTTTTTGTTTTCTCTTGCAGCGTAAATGCTCTTTGAAAAGAATGTGTACATTAATTTTGTCATAAAGTTTGCGACGCATAAAGAAATATCATAAAAAGTTGTACATTTACGGAAAAGTTTCAGCGGTAGGCTGCATATTGAGCGAAAATATTTTAATCGATGAAGTTAAATGCTGCGGAAGAGGGTGTTGTTAGAGTATTTTTGGGAATGATATACTTAGAACTATTGTAGTTTGCGTTGGGGTACACTTTTTTTTTTTGTAGAAAATCATTTTGGGGATGTCACTTTTGTAAGCTTTAAGATTTCATAAAAGTTGATGTAGAAAATTCTGTTTTGATAGAACTTTGCTTTCGAAAATGTTTCCGTAAAAATTTAAAAATACTTTTAGTACAAAAAGTTGTACTTTTTATATATTTTTTGTATGAAGTATCGAGATTTCAGGAAAAGTTGCTTTATTTTTATATATCTGGGATTTTGATGAAGAGAATAATTTACGGAGCAGAGCTTTAAGAATTTCTAAAATTGTATAAGGGATTCCATGAACCTTTAGATACAATTTTTAAGTAAAAAAATGTTTGTTGCATGCAAAAAGTTGTAATTTTTCATTTTTTCTCTAGTGTCAAGAATTTACGAAAAGATTGTATATTTTTTATATAGTATGTATAGAATGTAGAATTTTCAAGTAAAAAAATACTTTTATAGTGCAAAAAGTTTTACTTTTTATGTGTTTTGTATTGAGGTTTCAGGGATTTTGATGAAAAGGGGAAACTAGTGGCGGACGCAATGAGCGAAACATATAAGTGCAAATCATAGAGTGTGCAACATATAAAGCTTGGAATTATCTTTGACAAAATCGATAGTTAAGAAGACTTCACTCTGACAAAGTTTTACATAAGCTTCCCGTATATGAATTATTATACACTGTGACCAAAATCATTATAAATTATTATTATGGTATTCTGGTTGAGCATTTGCAACGAATATTTGAGATTTTCGTCACGCCTTCAACTATTAGGTTGGCTTGCTGCCGCCGTATTGCAATAAATGATTTTCAGCATAAATGCTACTCGATTTTACTCGCTTGAAAACTATATACAATAATATATGTCATCCGTCTACATTATTGCATCAGAATATTTAAGGATATCGGATTGCATTAAAAAAATTTTGAGTCGAATTCGCGTTAGTTGTGGGAAGTGTTCGCTTTTACATTTAAAAAAAATTACGGGTAAAGTTCACCGAGTGTTCTTGGATAGGTAAGGCGAGATTGCTGTTAGTAAAAAAAAACATGCTGCGACTGGCTTCAACGACCCAAGAATGAAGTTTTTGTCGTCGAAGACCGACGACAGGGTGGTGGAAACCGTTTCCGTAGAAACAGTATTGGAAGCAACACAGGAGTGCTCCAAGTGAAAGAGGAATTGGCAAATTCATTGCAAGTGACTCACAAAGCTGCGTTTAATCACCTTAAATCAAGAGATGGGATAAACACCAGCTTCTCTTCTCGTAAGGAATTACTTAGACAACCCTCGTTTACATCGATGTCCAATATTTGTACCGTCAAAAGCATGCTTTCCATATGGTTGGGCACTCATACTGGATATTATAATAATTAAGTGCTTAGCCAAGTGGGGGTTGATCTAAGAAACTTAGTTTATTCAAATACCCTGAGCCCCATTTGGTTAAAAATATATTATGACCGTTACGGATCCATTGAACCAACTGGCCAATATAAAATACAACAAGTGAAAATGTAGGCAAAAGTTGCCTAGTGTTTGCTCTTTAGAGTCATTGCTGCTTAAACGAGTTGTGAAGTACAAGCTGCAAAATGTAAAAAAACATTTAAAACTAATTAGGAACCATGGGAAAGTTGTATAGTTTTAATTAAAATCAGAAAAATGAAGTGAAATTGTTGTTGCTGTGCTAAAATGAAAAATAAAATTTTTTAGAGTATTTAAAATTTGGTTTTTACAAATTTTTGCTGTATTTAAGCAAGTATTGACGCACAATATTTGTAGCCAGTGAGCAGGCATTGATTTTTTTTCTCATATTGTCAGGTAGTAATATACAAAAGCTTGCCGCCGTTATGATGACAGGATACCCGTTCAATTTGCTGCTGCTTGTTGCACGCACCCACACAGTCGAGGCACAGATATGGGATACACACAGTGACAACAAATGACACACATATTCATGCAACATCATCAAATTTATAGCTGTGAAATATCAACTAGCCTCATTCCAAAAACCAACTGACAGCTGCGCCATAATAACCTTGTTTTTTTTTCGTAGGTGCGAATGCGTTTCGTTTGTTTTTTTTTGTATTTACTTTTTTTGGGGGGAGTTGCTCTTAAGTGTTGCCATTTTTATGCGAATATTTGTTCTACTATAAAACATTAAGTGGCAGGCGTGGTGGCGTCATAAGGTTATATAGCGGGTTATAGCCAATCGTTGCCATGGCACAGAACCGACCCATATTTAACAGATTGCATGCAGTTTAATGTCTGCTAAAAATCGAATTGTGATCCATCAACTATGTGTATAACGTGTCATATATCGTCGTCTACTACTTTTATAAGTCACCAGGGATGCAGCAGCAGGAAGTTCCCTGCTTGTCTTCTGTGATTTTTTGTTGCGCATTTATGTATAATTTTATATTTATGAGCTTGCTACTAAAAGTGGCAAGCATGTGAGCATGTCTGAACAGGTTTGAGCATGTGTGTGCCTGTAATTTTTAATGCTGATTTATGATGCGCGGCAAGACATTGCCAGCCAAGCTTATTAACTAGGTAGGGGGAGGGGAGAGGCAGAGGTCAAAAGGCGGCAAAGTTCGCATCAGCTTTTACACAGCGCAAAAAGTTTTAGTTGTTAGAAGTTGGAAAAATTTAAGGATAATTTCTTGTTTCAAGGTTGCTTTCCATTATTTTCAATTAGTAAACTAAAAAATAAAATTTTCACATAACAACAAATAAGCCTATTTTTTTTTTTGAAAATTAAGTTCTTTAAAGATTTAGATACTTTACTTGAGATATTGAGATACTTTATTTGATTTATTCTTGTGTAGAAATAAAGTTCTTTCTAGCATTTCTATTAGTATAATATTTTAAATAACAATTAATTACAAATCTTTTATTTCGATTTTAAAAGCTTTCTCAAGGGACGTCAAAGACATAGTAGATATTGAGTTTATTATTATATATTGCTCATATTCCAAAAAATTTCGATAAACAAACCGTTTATAACCGCCATCGTTTTATGCGTTATTGAAGTAATCGATATTTATGCATTTTGTTACATTTCATTGTGAATTTTGTCAAAATAGTGAGCAACGTTGAAGGTAGTTCAAGTTTAGATTGAGTTTCAAAGTAGTTCAGCTGATTAATTATAGTCATGTTTTATGCAAGTCTTTCGCGGATTTAATAGAAATGTTCTTGGCATCGCTAAAAACCATTTATTTCAAACTTAATCTCGCAGCGGAGCAGCCCGTAAAAGTAACATTTGCAACCGTTTAGAACGATTTATCATGCGAAAATGTATCAAAATCTGCAATTATCGGTAAAAACTGTTGAGGAGTTTATGGAGAAGTACAATCTACATGTGTCTCACGAAACATTGCGCTAAGTCATACTCCAGAAAAATATCGATGCTGCCGTATATTAACATAAAATATGGAATAATCATCAGTAGAAAAATGTAATTTTCTACAATAAAATCGAGATGATGTACTACTATGATGACAAGCGCAACAGCAATCTGAGTGACAAATTTGCCAAACTGTCGTTTGTGATTTTGAAATGCATATCTAGCCGAGTAGTCGAAGATTTGGTATTCATAGAGGACGCAACGAATGCAGCATAATATTTAGAAATTTTGAATTCCAATTTGACATAATATGCCTGATTATGAATTTTATCCAGAAAATGACCCTAACATATAAGGCGCTTTATGTATGTAACTGGCTCTTTCACAACTGCAGTAGGCCCATCAACACGAGACCTTTAGAGCTTGGATCTGAATCCTATAAAACATTTGTCGGTCAAACTGTAAGAAAAAATGTTGACTACCAACACCGTTTTGTATATCAACTTCTGTCTTGCACGATGCACTTCACGTCTTATTATGCGTCTTATATAATAATATTTATGATGGCCTATTTCTATTTATCTTAACTCATCTTGATTTGCCAAATCCAGCCTGTTTCACCAAACACGAACTAAACGCCAACTTGTTCACGGCTAATCTTTTGGCTGCTTTTGTTAAGAAATTTGTAATATTTTATATTAGTTCCTGTTTTTATCTTTTGCAATGTAAATCCAAGTTCCTCGCCTCCTATTTCGACCTCAAAGCTTATTTTTTTAATGAAAAGACGCTTTCAATATGTTATTTGCTATGGATAAAGTATTAAAGTGACCTCAAATTATTATTATTATTTATACATAGATTTATAAGATAGATACTTTGAGCAAAGAATTTCTTGACGTTGTTAAAGTTATGAAAACTGGGATTTTTTTTGCTTCTTTTTGTTAAATACATATCTTTTGTTATTATTTTGGTATATATTGTTAACGGGCGTATTAAAAAATAAAAAGAAGGGGTTTATATTTGAATTGAAAGCCAAAAAACACAATTCATTTTCAGTGTGCAAGCTATTTCTTGAAAAACTGTATTGTAGTTAAGGGAATCAAAATAACATTTATTTTTACAATAATTTTTAATCGCTTACTTGCAAGTCAGCAATAACTCAAATTTTGTATTTTTAAAGTTTTATTTTATTTATAAATTTCAACTCAAGATGAAAATGATTTCGAAATGCTCTATTGGACTGCAGTTACTACCAACTTGCCAAGTAAACAGTGGCTCTACCCAGCATTTTCTCCCACTGTATTACTACTAATAGTTCCATTAATCAAAGTTTTATGTCTGCCTAAGCTACCGGTCGTTCTTCACCTTTCTGCTACATTAAAGCGCTTAAAAACTGACCAACAAAGTTCAGGCAAAAAAATAAATAAATAAACTTTAGCCTGCTTCTATGCGCAGCTGATTAAATATGCATAAAAAATTATATACAAAAAAAAAAGAAAAACATAAAATCTGCAACTACTTGAGCAACAAAAACAACACACAAAGGCTTTTCATAATAAATTGCCAGCAAAAGCCAAAGCAAAAAATACAAATAAAAAATAAAAGAATATTATGTATATGCATAAATCAAAACAAAAAATTAAACTGGCAACATCTTGAAACTTTAAGAGCACTTAGCAACCCTGCCGTTGGGCACAACCCTGGCACAGTGCACAGCACAGCCGCAAGTCTCAATAAACCACTTAAAAAAGTTTATAATTAGCAGCAAAAAGGAAAAAATAATAACACAGCGAACAAAAAAATAAAAATAATGCTATATACAAAAAGCTGTAAATTAAAAATTGTTGATAAACAAAATGCAGAAAGCTTGACAACAGCAAACTTTTCAAAAATAAAAATAATACAGCAAAAAATGAAGCTCAACTTGCATTAACATTAACTCGCTGGCTTTATAACTGACATGAATGATTTAAAGTTAAATATTTATTTTATATTCTGTGGCTGTTTCGCATCTAAAGTTGCGGTTTGTGTGGAAGCATTTTATAGATTTTTTTGGAAAGACAAATTTTTTTGTATCACAAAGTTAGGGGAAGATATTGTTTCAAAGTTGTTTACATGAGTTGATTTTGTTATCATTAAAAATCAAATATGTTAAGTTGTATATGAGAGGAATATGTTGTTATAAGTATCGGGAGTATTTTTTTATACAAATTTTATTATTTAATGTTTTACTCTACTTGCAGATGTTTATTTCAACATTATTTGCTTGGATGATTCACAATACAAACAGCATTTGACATATTTGACACATCAAATATTTAATGCTTGTATCTTTCTAACTAAAACTTTTTTTTTTTTAAATTAAACATATTTTTTTTAAATTTTCGCTCTAAAAAAATATATATATTTTTATAAAAAATATATATAAAATATTATGTTTCCAATAGGATAAAGCATTTGGTGGGTTGTATTTCCCATTTTCAAGTTAGAACTATAACTTCAGCTATGATCATATGCGGGTACGTGCATTATCAGAAGCAAACATTTATTTAAAAAGAAAAGTTTACAAAAAATTACTTTAAATCTAATTTCTAAAATAAAAACAGTTTAGTTGCTCAGTGGTCAACAATAGCTTGTAGTAAACTTGATCTTGGCTTTTCCAATAGCAGAGAGCATTTGGTTTAAAATTTTCAAGCTAGCTCCTTTGGGCGTTTAAGCGTATGTACATTTCGGAATGAAAACTTTTCCGCTTTTTGTTAAAATTCATCAAGCTTCCTAAAACAAAACTCATTTCGCTAATCTTGATAAATCAATTATAAGTTCTAAAAGGAAGTTCTTTTTCGGAGATGACAGGTAAGCTAAATTCAGCAGTACAATAATATTAAATGCATTAATTTTTAAAAGCTGTACAGAATTTGTAATCGGTTCCAAGAAATACTTACATTCATTTGAAGTCATTTTCTGGAAATAAATAAATAAAAATAAAGTTAGTGTTTTTTTTTAAATTAAAGTACTTTTAAGTTAATTTAAAGGTTTAATGTTTCAAAACATTTCTTTTGCTTTTACATTTCTTCTGAATTAACCTTAAGAAAGTGTTTTTTTCATTTGTATTTTCAAAAAAGCTTGTTACTTTTATTGCCATCATTCTATATTTCATTATTTTTAAATCAAATAAAGTCGGTAGCCTAAGTGATCTTAGACCGAAGGTCTGTGGTTCTATTAGCCGCAACAGTACATTTGCTTTTAGCTGGCATACCTAGCAAAAAGTTGCTATATGCCTAAGTAAATGTTTATAAATTAAAGATCCCTTCGGCCGGATTTGACTATAAACTGTAGATCCCCTAACTCTAACTAATTCTTAATTTCTTCTAGTTAACATTTATATCATTTAAGTTCTCATTCGAACTTAGACATCATAGTCAAGGGAATTTATAATTTTTTTTATAAAACTAATTTAACTTATGATAGTAAGCAAATGAGTGCTTTTCGCTAAAACCAAAAATACGGTTCTATTTATAGCAGATAAATGAATAATTATCACTGATAACTGTATTGGTATGAATATTTCACAAAGAATTTTGTGAAGCCCAAATTATAACGCTGAATCTTTTTTCAGGTTTAAAATTAAATAAAAATGTTATTGGATTCGTACTTTAATGAAGTGTTTAATTACAAGCAATGTTACATGAAGTCTTTGAGCAAGTATCTGGAGCCACGGTAATCTCCCCATAGAAGCCCCTAAAAATCTTATGTCTCGTACATTCAACGCTGTTATCATATTGAGTGTGAAGAACAAACTAATCACTTTAAAGATCTGTCAAAGATCAGAGCATATATTATTTCCGCACAAGATATCATAATTTTCAACTTGGTCTTTGCAATAATCGAAAACGTTAGGCATAGGAATGCTTGCGGAAGAAGGCTCAAAGCGCATATCCACATCACGGGAGAAGCAGAAGTAACTCCGAAAAGGGTTGGAAGAAAAAAATGCTTCAAAAACAGATTTTGGAAATGTAAGTTTTTATCCATTAAATCTGATGGAAAACTTTTCCATCATCAGAAAGTTCATTCTTAAGTCAAGCTAGCGTTCGAAAGCAAAAACGACTTAGATTGTTTCTCAATGAATATGCTGACTAAAAACTAATCGTAAAAAATTAGTAAAAAATTAAAGGATAATTTGTAAAAAGTTCGTTTGCAACTTCAAAAGGCTGTAAACGTAAGCGTTTGGTCGTAAACGGATGATATCCTTAGATTCGTAGCAGTTGCTTCTCAAGCTACATGAATATAACTTATTCTAGCCCCAAGGACATATAGCATAGCCATACTGATATCTTTCTTTTTCTCCTCGTTTTATTTTGCTGTACGTAATGTAAACATTTCCGATAGTTTGCAGATAACTACACGTTATTTTACTTCTTAGCTTGAAAGCGAAAAAATTCTATTTTGAAGCTAAAGAATTTATTTAAACAAAATTTTCTCGTTAGATTTTTTGGTGTCTAGTTGGCGATTGTGATTTAATATAATAAATGTTAAAAATACTTAAACGGATTTAAGATTAAACTTCATAGTTACAAAAAAAACGCTTCAGTTCTTATATAGAAAGATGTTTTTGTAATTTTACTAATAATTAAATTCAAAAATGCTGATGCAATTCTAATATTCCATAAAAATAGTTGGCTTTGGTATAAAATTGCACTTTCAGTAATTTTAAAATAATAAAAAATCTAATGCTCAAAAACAAGCTCTTAGAATTTTACTTATATTTATTATACTATTATTCTCTTGTTGTGCAAAATAATAATTAAAATCAAAGATACTGCAGCAACAACGTAACAGCCATACTCAACCCCTTCACTTTTTAGAACTCATAAAAATGCCAGACTTGTCTCTTGGTACAACATAAGACTTAGCCTCTAAGGCAAAAAAAAAAGAAAAATAATATGAAAACAGTAACTTGAATATTATTTTTAATCAATTAAGTTTTGTTGTAACTTTATGCCAAACGAAAAACTAAAACTTAATAAATGTGAATACTACGTGATGTGTCTGCTAAATGTGCTTGAGGCAGCAGCGGCAGCAGCATAAGTTTGCCACATGTGGCAGCGCGAGGGTGGGCAGGAGAGTAAGCAGTTGAGTAGGTCTTCTTCAGCCGGGTCTTAACACAGACACAATGGCCTCGTTATCTCTGGCCGTTTGGGCGCTTTATATTTACTTATATGTAGTTAATAATTATGTCACTCGCTTGTTGTCCAAGCGTGTGTGAGTGTGTGTGTGTGACAGTATGAGTGAGTGTTTGTGAGTGTTCATGTGTGTATATAAGAGTGCACGTCTCTTGTTTTGAAATACCCTTATTATATGCTCTGCTGCTTCTATTAATATGCCCGTTGCTGTCAGCTGGCTGGCATAGACAAAAGGGCTCCAGCCCCTGTGAATGCTCTAAAGATGTGCAAACAAAAGCGCAGCGGCTTATGTGTGTCTGTGTGTGTGTGTGTATGAGTGTTGTTTAATGTTTAAGTGTATTAGTGTGTGTATATGACAGCTGTTGTTCTCTTGTTGTTGTGCTGGCAAGCGGATGTGCCAGCATTGTGTTGGCACATCCGGTTACATTATGAAACTAACACACGCCCCAAAACGCATACACGCAGACACAAGTAAGCAAACACACACATACACACACACACACATAAAGGCACGCACACATATGTAAGCCGAGACTTTAACTGCACGCGTTGTGTGTGAACCTTAATGCTGCAGTATTTTTTTACTGCTCTGCGTCTGAATGTGTGTGCGTCTAAATGTGTGTGCGTCTGAATGTGTGTGTGTGACAGTGTGTGTGTGACAGTGTGTGTGTGTGCGTGTGTGAACTGCCTCTTAAGTGTAACTACAACTATGGCTGCCACACGTTGCGACCATATTTTATGCCCTATATGACCATCAAGGCGAAGGCGCTTAAACTTTTGCTTATAGACTTTGCTCCAAGGCATTAGACGAAGTACAGGGTGTCCTTTTTGTGTGTGTGTGAGAACTTAAAAGTTTTGGTTGAAAAAGTTGTGCAAAAGGATTAAGGCCATTTAAAGACATTACTTAGGCTAGAATGGCTAACTTTGTAAATATGGGGTGGGGCATGTCTTGTTTTGCTGGTAAAAAATTTAAAGATTTGCTGCTTTTATAAAATTCGAAACCTAATAAAAAATATGAACCAACTGCACTGCGTTGCTGGATTACTAGGTCTATGCGAAAGTCACTATTTTTCTTATTTTCTTTTACTCTGATATAACCGCAGTGAGCTAGAATTATTTATTTTTATATTAGTTGCATGATAGTTGCTCAAGCATGAAATAAGTGTCACTAGGAAAAAACGATTGTCAGTTCGGAAGTCAGATTCAGTTTAGAAATATTGAACTTGTAAGGCGATAGAAATATAGGGTCTTTTATGTTGAAATAGTAGTAGTAGAAAAAGCTAAGCACGTTTAAAAATTTTACTTTCTATGAGCTGGGGTGCATAGGGTGGGAAATGTGTTGTGTTGCTGCAAATTGCAAAAAATTGGTGCAATTTTATAAAATTGAAAAAAAAATATGTGAAACTCGATTTGTATATGAAAAAATATTATGAACTAACTGCACTCCGCAGCTGGTTTAAAGAATACATTCGCAAGCCTTTATCTTCTTTAGCTTATTTATCTGCACATATATCCGCTGTCTGTTATCCAAATAGGGCTTACATCTTTATATATAAATATTAGTTATATGAGAGTTCCTCATGCAGAAAATAAGCATCACTTGAGGAAACGTTTTTGAGTTCGGAAATCAAATTTAATTTAAGGAAAGGGAACTTCGAAAGACGGTAGAAAAATATATCCAACTTCTTAGGCATTCGAAGTACAGTATTTTTAATTTTTATGTTTAAAGATATTTACTTAAACAAGAATGGCAAACTTTATAAGTATAGGGTAGATTATCTGTCGTTTTAATGATGTATTTTGAAAAAATTTTGTGCATTTATTAAAAGTTGAAAAAATTCTGATGATTGATTTGGATATGAAAAATTTAAAAAATTAAACGCAATCCAAGGATAGACGAGTTGATTCCACCCTGCAGCACTGCTGCATTAGTCTAACAGTGACATAGCTGGGAAATAGTCGCTGCCTGCCTAAGAATATCTTTACATGGCCAAGACACCGCCATTCGGATTCGACTATAAACTGTAGGTCCCTGTTTTATTCGAACAGTTTTTAATAGAGATATCTCCATTCATCGACTTTGAAGAGTTGACCATAATCGGAGGTAATACTTTTCTTTTTAAATGTACTTCGCGCCAGACTGCACAGGGGTGCATTCGAAAATGTTTACTTTCGATAGATTACATTTTGTCTATCTATAACTTGTTCGACTTTTCTGCTGTCATGTAAACCAAATATATAACACCTAAAATTTTTTATTTATTTATTATTATTTTTATTAAAAGATAAATAATTGTCATTACAAATAAAAAAGTTTTTCAGTTCGGCAGTCATTTGGAACCTTAATTTCAAAAACAACACAATTTGCTTTACGAAAGTTTTATTTGTTGCAATATTTTTACTTCTAAAGAATTGTGAATTTTTCTTTAAATGTTGTGAAATGAATATGTATGTTCTTTAAATTTTTATTTTTGCGTTTTTTTTGATTAACTGTTAACAAACATATTATAATATCTAAGTTGTAAAGCTGCGAAATAGCGTATCTCTTTGAATTATAAAATTCTGATTTATTAAGCAATTAAATAAATTTGGAAAGAACCAAACCGAAATATCAGCTTTTATTAGATCACACTGATCTATGTGAGGTACCCCCTTCTCTAGAGGCCTACCAGCGTTACCCTACCTATCCTATATTATTTTATTGTAAAATACCGTTTTTTTATATTCTTAGCTTTGTTAGAAATTTTTTAGACAATATTTAAAACTTGAAGATTATAAATTTGATTTCTTCCAATTAATTCTAAAGTCGGTTTGTTTTATTGGGACAACAAAAATTCATTCAAAATTTAAGAATATATATAAATATTCTACTTTATAATTTCCAACACTTTTTTTTATCATTACAGCTGTCACTCCGAAGATCTTCGTCTTAAGGTAAGTTTCTTGCATAAATTTTCGGAAGTTTTCATTAAAGATGCTTAAGCTTTTCTTGTCACATATATATTTAAAACATAGTTCTAGTCAAAATCATATTTAGTCAGCTTTACCCAAATTTTATATAAAAATATGTATATGTCAGAATTAGCTTAGTTGCAAAGAAGTGATATGTACAGTTTTATTTATACCAAAGTTTTATATTATTCAAAATTTTTTTCTGAAAAAATAGAATAGAATAATTATAAATTAAAATAAATTTAGTTTTATATATAATAATGCATGAAATATAATCTAAACTAAATGGGAATTAATTTTTTGAGTTTTATGGTTATATCAAATTTCTTAAACGAAGGAAAAGGAATCAAACATTTTTTTTGGTACGTCCTAAAGAGTTTCCAATAACAGCAGTACGCTAAAAATTACTACTTAATTAAAAGCGACTTATTAGTTACAGTTTCAAAATAAAAAAATCACCCTTTATACTTTATGTCTTAAATTTTAAAGCTCACTGGGCAGCAGACTCTATATATACCCACCCGCCTAACTTGGCCAAGTTTAATCAGGCAAACTTTTCAAGTTATTGGATTTGTGTTTACCTGTTTGCAGTAACTTGAAGGGATTACTATTTGCCAGGAAACTGCTTTTATCAGCGCTTTACTTTTTATATTTTTTTTAAGCATTTGCCCGTAAGCGCTAAGTAGTTAATTACATAAAATGAATAATAATCTTTAATGAGACGCAAAAGATCTCTCAGCGGTATTGACAAAAGCTTTTATTGAATGAACGTGCTAATGAATGGGCAAATTGAATTGGCCAGCTCACTTGAGAGCCCCGACATGCTGATAGTACAGATATATGGTAAAAACAGGAAGCGCGTTGGCCAGGTGTACAAGGAAATGGCTGGCAAAAGGATGCATGTTGCGTTAAATAAATACACGGATGCTGGCTGTAAATGGTTGGCTCACCAATGTGCCACTTAATTCAAATGTTTGAACGGAAGCTGCCTTTGATAAGTACACACACCCACACACACACACACAACCAGCTAGCACAATATGACCAAGTTAGCTCTAATAACTTAAATTTTCAACATCATTAGAGTCCGTTAAGCCAATGACAATGAGCCATGATAAGCGCAAGGGGAAATAAATGTTGCCAGCGCAACTTTCATAGCAGATAGCTGGGGATAAGAATATTAAATGTTGCCACTAAGACAAATAACGCGTATAAATAAGCTAGGAGTCAGTCGTCGTCGTCTATGGTCGCTCCATGGAACAGCTGCTGGCTAAAATCAGTCACTATGCTGCGCTTACTACGCCCTCAACCCACTTGTAAAGTAAATAAAACTGTAATAATGAGATAAGAACAATAAGCGGCTAGTCCGGCAGGCGAACTCGTTTGAACTTGTCCGCACCCGCACCCCCAGCTCAAGCAGCTAGTTGAGGCACGAAGACGATGTAGTTGGCCCCATACCCACGGCATGTTCTGCGTCAAGTCATATTGATGTGACGTTGGTGAAGCGTGATTATGAGCAGCCTAAGCGAATTAGACTGCACTTGATTGGCTCTTCCTCATAGCCGGAGTTCTTTGTATCTCTTTGCTGCCCCTGCTCTGTTCATTTATGAGCATAACAGATAATGACATTGAAGATTGCGCGATTTGCTGTGTCTGGTCGGCTCTGTAGTGGGGGTATTCAATATATTTTTGTTTTATGCCATGTGTTTTTGGGAATTGATTTTGCTTTTATTTGAAATAGTCATCCAATTTTTCTTTTCTTGGCGCATGTTCATTGATTAAGTTAATTGGTTTTTAAAATCAATGGCTCAAAACTTTGCGAAACTTGGAAATAGTTACAGCTCTGGTTCTGGCATGATTTTTTGAGGTATTGATTAAAGTTTAAAAGAGCTTCTGATAGATATAGCATTGACAATGCTTTGGAAAGATACAAACTACATTCTAGCCATAGACAGAAAAAGAATATCCTTCAAAATGGTTCGTGGAGTGATTTTGGACAGCCTTAAAACACAATACTGGTACGATTGGGTACAAAGTATGCTGCAATTTGTGTGAGCTATTAATTTTCTGCGACAATTTCGAAATTTTAAACACATTAATTTTTCAAAAACGCTGCATTTGAACCGATCCGAAATAGATGCATATATTATTATTTCCCTTGACTATATTCACCGCTCCAAAGGCAGAGCATAGGGTGATTTTTTCAGGTAAATAACTTTTTTTTGTTAGCCATAGCACTGCTTGGTATGCAAATGCACCAGTTCTTCTGGGTGGCATCAAACCACCGACCTTTCGATTTTGGGGCGAGTTCGCTACCACTCACGCTACCGGTGCCTACAAGAGATACCGATATAGTACATTTAATGCCTTTGATAAGGTAAATTAAAGGAACATATCAATCTAGTTATAAACCAAAATCGAAATGATTAACAAAATAGACTTGTCGAAGAGTACTTAAATAATCTTGAGATTGCTTAATGATAACTAATGATAGTTATTTGAATTGTTTTTTCAAAAAGTCTTAAGTACCTTAAGCTCGTACTTGGTTAGCTTTGCCAACTAAAGCCAATATTTGCATTCAAAAGAAATTTCAAAATAAGATATAAACGGTGTTGAATGTTGGTATAGAAAAGATTTTTTTGTTTATTATATTGACAAATACGAAGGAACTTTCTGAAACCTGGCTACGAGAATAAGAAGTTAATGCAATCCAAGTAAAATAATAAATATTTATTGATACTTAATTATAAGAACTTGCAAAAGGTTTTCAAAATACATATTGACTTTTGTTACTAAGTGTCCTTATAATAATTAGGAAGTTTTATTATTTAAGTTTGCAGATTTTGAGATTAAGTCCAGAAGAGAGTATAGTTATTTTTTTCAGTGAGAGACTTTACTATTGATTGTTTGACTTCAATAAAGAACTTAGGTCAACGCTAGAAAAATAAAAGGTTCAACCTTTGATTTATTAATAAAACAGTAACTTCAGATTGTACATCATTTAGTTCTGGCTTCTGGATTTAGACTGAATACTGGCTGTATCTTAAGCATACAAGAATGAGAATTGTTCCACGGTTTTGGACTTATTCTAAGTCTTATGGTTTACATGTATTGAATATAATGCGGCTATGTGGAGTTGCGAATAACACAGATGGAAAGAATGTGAGACATAAAAAGCAGTTTTTTTTTTAATTTTTCAAATGTACAATTAAAAAATTTAAGCCAAAGCAATTTGTCAAAATTGCTCTCAAACGAAATTAGATTCCAACTATAGGAAAAGAGAAAAGATATAGTGTGTGTACGTAATGTCGACTTTTATGGATTGAATACTAAACTTAGACCATAATTTGTGGTTTTTGAATATTTTAAAACAATATTTCAATTTTGTTCTTTATTATGACTACTAGGTATATTGAAATTGCAAAATTTGATTTGAATTAAAATAATAAAAGTGCGCAACACGCACAGTTTTTGTTTAAAAGAAAAACATAACGTATACGCGCTCTAGGCTTACATGGAAGATACAATATAAAGTATTATTTATATCATTTTGATATTTATTATGTGTATACCGTGTACAAGTTTAAGCTTGTTAAAAGTTTGCAAAATTCGAATTAAAATCGATTAATAGGAGTGCGCAGCATGAGCAATTCAATATTTTCCAAACAAAAAACATAACGTATACGCGCTGTAGGCTTACATGGAAGTTGCAATGTTTTTCATTGCTTTTTATTTGTGTGTAATTTCATGTAAAACTCATTTAATGCTTTTTAAAAATATTTGAGAAGCTTGCAAAATATTAATGAAATCTTTATGAAAATATATATAAATGAAATACAGGGTAGGATATTGAAAGTGGCAGTAATGGGCAGACCACAAGGGCGTCGGTTGCTTTTGATGAATCAAGAGACATAGGTCGCCAGTTCAGCAGCTTTTAAAGGTTTTAATGGTGTTACTAATTCTATCCTAAATTTTTCTGTACATACATGTCCAACTTATCCATGTTTTCCTTCGACCACAGAGGCGTCGGTTGCTTTTAATGAAGCAAGCAGCATTGGTCGCCACTGCAGCATTTCGGTCATTGTTATCCAAGCTTTTGACAGGAGTTACGGATCGACTAATGTCAACCAAGACAATGTATACCATAGAAAAGTTTACTACAAAAAAACGTTCTGACATTATTCAGCTTTATATTCAAAACAACTTCTCGATTGTGTTCACTAAACGCGCGTTCATAAAGTTAAAAGTGCGCCCGCAGATAACACTCTAAGCCGTTTATAAGCAAAACTTGTGAGTTCTGGCATGCCATGCATGCAGACAAAAAAATATCTTCTGAGTTTTTTTTTTAGAAACAAATGCCTTCACTCAATAAAAAATATATAAAAAATTAACTTATAACAACATACTATGCAAAATTGTAGCTATATCGACCGATAAATTGCCCAAAGCAATGGATAAGGCCTAAAAAAGAGCACATTTTGTGCTCAAAGCCAAGGGTAGCCATTAACGCGATATCAAATGCAAAAACATGAACCGAAAGAAATGATAAGCAAAATGAAAATCAAAAAAATTTCCACTTAATTTATATTTTTCAGAAACAAATGCCTCCACTTTACTGGCCTACACTTTGTTTAAAAATATATAAATAAATAAAAAAAATATAGATGTAGAAGGCCAAGTATAAGCAGGCTATTTCCAAACTCTTGAGAAATACACATTTTCGAATTTAAAAAGAAAATTACCCATCTGTGGCAGTCACTATCACATCTTACAAAGTAGCCTCAAATGTCGAAGCATTTAATATACTAAAATATTGATATTCATTCCAACCCAAATTGCATTGAGACTAAACCCTAACCCCTAAACCTTAGATTTTTCAATTTTGCTTTAAAATTTTCTCATTAAAGCAAGTTACACTATCAAAAGTCCTTAGCATTTCATTCCCACTAACTGCACTTACTACATAAATCAAACTAAACCGCAAATATACCAATTAAGCCCAAAACTGTGCCATAACTCATATACGTGCAGCAAACTTTGGGTCAGTATTTGCAAATATCAGCTCAATTGTCTTTACCTGCGTCCATAAACTAATCTGCCAAATTGAAAACTTGCAATAGCCAAGTCAAAGCCTAGCTAAAACCTGCTCAGTTGCAGCTTACTCGCTGTCAAACCATGGCTGGTCACAGAGACAAAACCACGCATCTGCAAGATACAACGTCCTCCCACCCGTCTCCTACCGGTTAGTGCCAGTGACTCTGCTGCAGTGTCTGCCACAGACTTGCCTCATTTTCAATTGATGTATCTGCCGCGTGCTTTTTAACATGGCCAGATTGTGGTGGACGGGGCGGCGCTACATGATGCTGGACGCGGCAGGGAGCACATTTGCAATAGAGATGAAGAGATGTAGCCTGGCAAGTTTAAGCCAAATGCCATGCAATCATCGATGTGTCTGTCTGAAAATAACTGCTGTGGCCATCTCTTTTGCTCTTGTCTGTATGTGGAGCATATCTACACGTTGTCTGTGCAGCTGTCTGTCTGTCTGTCCGCGTGTCCAACTGTCGATGCTGCTATAACTTCAAAGCATGGCGCAGCATAGTCAACAGCAGCGTCGACAACGTCCTGCTAGAGCTGCTCCTACTGCCGCTGCCGTTGCTGCTTCTTGCCTTTTCTAATGCGAAATTGCGAATGCAACAGACAGCGCGTACACAGATACTACATACAGCTACACGGTCACACACAGATACACTACACGCGCACAGTAATGCCTTGGTTCTAGCCAACATCGTCATTATAAATTGAAAGACATTTCTAGCGCGTCGCGCTGCGTCCAGCCCTAGGCAGGAGCAGGCAGCCAGGCAGTCAGGCATTCAGCCAACCAGCCAATGTGCCGCGCGCCCGCTGCAACCTAAACGCCCACATGCTTTTACCTCTAACTGCATCCGGGCTGACGTCTGCGTCTACGTAACATGTGTCGCTTGAAGGAAATTGAATTTTTATTAAAGGAAAACATTTTTATTGCAGATTATTTTCGTTCCAGTTTTTTTCAATTTTTTTTTTCTCTTATTTTGCTGCTATCTATTTATATTGCTGCTTTTGCCAGCTGATTGAAATTTGTACATCCGATTTTGTTTTTTTTTTCAACTTTTTGCGTTCGAATTAGTAAAGTTTTTACTCGCCGCACACACAACTTTTGGCAGTTAAATTATGGCACAGTATTTGTCAAAAGTATGTTACCCAAATAGAAAATGCAATGTAATTAAATTGACAAAAAAACACACACACACAGCGAGAGCAAATAATCCGGCAGCATATTTGTTATTATATTGACGTTGCCAAAAGCTTCAAACAATCCACTCAGTTCGCTCAAAACCCGCCGAACCACAGAAATCTTTGTCGATTTTCGATTTTCCACTTGCTGCATTTTTTCATTCTTATTTTTTTTTGTTCAACTTTTCTTGTTCGCTGTTTACAAGCTTTTTTCAATTGAAAATTCAAGCTCAAGTTGTGCGCAATTTAGCTGCATCGTAGCAATGCCACAAATTCGCTTACCACGATACTTGCCCCCTTCCCTAAACAAGTCATGTCGCCAAAAAAAATAAGAGAAAAAAACCAACGACTGCTGGATTTTGTGGCTTTAAAATTATAGTTGGTTGGATTTGAAAGGATGTAGCTGCTGCTGCTGCTGCATATGCCTGCGCTTGCTTGGTACCCCCAAAGTATCCCTTT
Source organism: Chymomyza procnemis (assembly GCA_035046065.1). NCBI lineage: Eukaryota > Metazoa > Arthropoda > Insecta > Diptera > Drosophilidae > Chymomyza > Chymomyza procnemis. Next base: position 14,041,729 of record JAWNOJ010000024.1, read on the forward strand.
GTCAAAATGTTGACAACAAAACTTTGCACTGCTTTCTTTGATGCTTGGATGCTTGTGCAACAACATCAAAAACAACAAATTGTGGAACAGGGTCTAGTAGGATTTATGTCCAAACTTGCAGCATTGGTAATGTAGTTTATGTAAATGACCAAGCTGTTTGGGTTTTAAAGTTGCTATTGGTCTACAAACAACGATGTAGCAGGGAGTACTGCTTTGTATACGAGGCAAACAATAATGAACTTAAGTTCTGTTGACCAAAGATTCTCTTTAAGCTTGCCTCAATCTGCATATTACTGCATACAAGGAGTCTTTTAAATCCACTTATTCTGTTTTAAGATAACTTATTTTTGGCAAAGAATTAATATTGTGAAGTAAGAAATTCGATTTCGAAGCTAACAGATTGAACTGTCTACAACAAAACATAGAAATGCTATACAAGATGAACTACAGATTGTTGACTATTTGCAAGATCTGAAAACGCTGAACGGTCTTCCAATTTTCATTTTTTGGCTCAAGTTTTTCAATAAATGTAATTGATTTTTAAAACTGTTTCATTCATTAGACCAAAACTTTGGAAAAAGCTAGAAATAGTAGCATTAGCTGCTCGCATGATTAGCGAGACATTGAAAAAGTTTTAGATACAGCTGAAACTTGGTTTTATCGGGGGATACAAAAAACACTCACAGTCATTGACAATGCTTGACATCGGTCATAAGAACAAATTTTTTTGCATCATTGCCACATCGTGGAGCTGGATTCGTAAAGCTAGCGACCATGGGTCTCTTGTCAAGGTTCGATACAATAAATGCTACACAATCTGCGATCCTAGGTGCCTTATCAACGTTCCCTAATATAGACAAAACTTATAACTATCTTCAATGTACGCTTTAAAATTCCTATCCCTATGAACTCTTTAAGTGACTCACACAAAAAAGAACACCCTGTTTAACGCATAAACGATTCTGTAGGTTAAACGTCGTCTTACCGACAATGCAAGTATTGAGTCATAAAATTTATAAAAGCGAAGACTAAATGCGCCAGACAGGGATCGGAAAGCAGACTGAACAAGCAATAGCATTGAAAAAGTTGTTAAAAAAATAAAGGAAATACCAGTACTTACCATTTTATTGATTTTTAGGGCTGGGTCTGAGTCTGTTACTGGTCTCGGTTTTAACCTTTTTTGTAGATTTATTTTTTTGATGCTGCTGCCGACAGTGGTTGGCATTGTTGGAATATATGTTTTTAAAGTAGTTTTTGTTGCAACTACTCTCAGTGGTTTTCTGTAATGATGCAAAAAAATTTTTTTTTGTTTAATTTTAGTATAAAATTTGGTTGATTTAGCTTAATATTTGATGCAGTTGCAAAAGTCTTGCATGAATAATATAATAATAGCTTTTATATATAAACATCGAGCAAACTTATAAAAATCTACAAAAATAAAAGCTTGACATTTCAAGATTTTTGCAGAGATTAGTTTCAAGCGAGTACAACACGAAACCATGTTGAAAAAATTAAGCTCTTGACTTTAGCAACAGAGTAATTTATTCTACAGCCAAGCAATTGCATGTTGCTCTTAATTGCACGTTTTACGATTCGTGCAAGCAATTAGTCGAATAACCTTAAGAATAATAATTATTTTAAAATGTTACTATTGAAATAAATTTTTTTTTTTTTATTTATGTTTTAAAGTCAAAATGTGTGCAGAAATAAAGCTCCCTTATTAAGTAAAACTTATATGCGATTAAGTTGAAGCGCAGAAAGCCTTTGGAGAAGCTCAGTTGTGCCTACACAGCGAAACCCACACTATGGCAACTAAGTCATGCCTTGGTGGACTCAGTTAAGTGTAATAGTGTTATGAGCTGCTGCAGCCAAGTGAATCCATCACAGTGAATCAATGCGGTCTATTGTTTCAGTTGGGAACTAAAAGAAAATCGGCCACAATACTTGAAAAGACATGATAAAGCCTTTCTGCAGACTTGGGCTCTAAAAATTGGTTAGAAAATACTTTGATTAGAGTTTCCATTTTGTAGATAGTATCAGTCATAGTATTAGTCGTAGTCTCTAGACGTTGCTCGATCCCAAGTCGCAATAGTGGCCGAAAAAAATTGGAAATCTTAAATGGGAGATGGTACTTCCTCCACCATACATTGCCACAACTGACTACAAAGTGTTCTGTTCTATGGCACACAATCTGATCGATACAGAATCGATACAGAATTTTCAGGGGAATATGCAACCTTTTTTATTCAAAGTATTGACCATTCTAGTCTACACATTAAGCCTAACTTTTGGGCATATTATGAATGCCATCCCAATTAGACTTCTTTTTTTTGAGGCAGAATTCTTCGCTTCAATTTTTTGACTTCTTCAAATTTGGCGAAACGATGTTCTGCAAGTGAGTGTCCCATTGATGCTACAAGGTGATAATCGCTAAAGCCTCCAATTAAACAGAAAACAATGAAAACAAAGTTATGCAACTAATTATTAATATGTATTATCAAGTTTGCTTGCAATTTCAATGATTTTAAATCTTTTTGTTGTATGCGGGAACAACCGACAGTTTAATCAAAGTAACAAAGCTTATTTCCTTGAACAGTGCGTATACGTGATTTTTATAAACACTTCCAGTTATAATTATAATATTAATTCTTTTTACATTATATTATATTTTATTTTGACTCTTGTCCATTAGGACACATTTCTATTTCGATTCTGTGTACATTTTTAAGCCAAAAATATAAATTTTAATATTTGCTTTGGCAGTCTATTACCTTGAAGCTAGTATTGCGTATACGTAATTTTAATAAACAATTTCATTTAAAATCTATAATATTAACTTCTCATTAACTAATTTTGTTTCGTTTACATATAATATTTGAATATAAGAACTCAATTATTTGTAGAACATGTTTGAAATCTTCTAGTTAACATTTTCAAACAATTTCAATGCTAACTACGGCAGTACGTGTGACCATCTCCACAAGCTATTCCCTCTAACAAACAAGCCCAAAGCAAATAGCTATTTCAGCAACAACTTTAAGCCCAAATCTTCGCGTCTTTAAACCCCAGCAAAGATTCACATTGCACACACCCCTCCCCATGCAGCATATTCACGCTCAAACACATAAAGTACAGAAAAATGGGCTAAAAAAAAAACAAAAACCGAAAACAGCGTTACCGGAGGCCTCTCTATATTTCTCTGTCTCTGGTTCTGGCTATCCAGTAAACTTGGCAAGCAACCAAAAACCAAAGCCAGTCACAATCTGTGCCAAAAGCCGTTGCAAATCGAGCTGAATCGATGTGTGCAACGGCAACAAACAAAAACAGGAAATGGACGTTGTGTGCTCAAGTTTGTTTCCGCTTTGCTTCTTTTGAAATTCAATGCGTTCAGGCGGCCAAACTATCACCAATGCCCAGGGACCAGCAACAATGCACACACACACACACACACTGATACAAATAACTACTTTTAGGTATCAGTGTGTGTGTGTGTGTGTGTGTCGCCACTCGTTGTTGTTGTTGTTGCAAGTGTAAATGCAAATTTGTTCAAAGTTTATTGAGTGCACGTGACGGCAAACAAAAGTGCAAAGTTCCTTGTGCGTTGGTGAGAGATGATAAGAGTTACAGTGAGCAGGCAGCACTTACTTGCAGGCAGCAACACCCCCACACAATTTTATTCATTTTTTTTTTAACTGCTCCTGCAAAGTTTAAGTGACGCGCTTTTGTTGTTTATCGTTTGTTACTTCTTGCATTTTTTTTTGTTTGTTTCGTTTCGTTTCCTTTAAATTTTTGCCTTGCAAATTTTGTTTGCCAACGTTTTTCGTTGTAGACGCGACCGCTCAACTTGAAATACGCTTTAATTTAAGCAATTTGCATAGTTTGGCGAATTTTTTGTAGGTTTTCTCTCTATTTTGGCTCAGGAAATAATTATTAACCTATACCTCGCATTTCTTCAGCGCCACAGTGTAGATTTCTTAACTTATATCAATATATACGGAAATAATGTAATGTAGAACCGCTTTAATTATTTTAAGTCCTTAATATAGAAAAAAGACTAATAAACTAACATATTATTAACATAATATTAAATCAAAATATATATAAAGCTAAGGTAAGGTTATTAAGGATTCCAGGCTATAAAGTTATAAAAGGGAATGAATTGGCTGACCATCCAACTAAAATATTTGCAAACAGACCGTTCATTTATAAACATAATTTCAATATATCTGACATAAAAAAAAACAATATAATTTCACCTTTTGAAGTCAAATTTAGACCGACTGAGTTTTATATTCTACTACTACCAAAGAGTAAACAACAATCCACAAAAAGCTTACAAGAAATAATAATAATCAAACAAAATCCTAAAGAACTACAAACCAAGATTGGACCTTTTGAAACCAAGAGAGGAGTGGCAAGCAAAGCATTAAGGATATTGGCCAAAGTAAACGGTGTTTTTTTTTTATTTGGAGCGAAGCTAATCTTCAAGTGTATATCGAAAAACCATTACATCCAGAAAACTGACTATTTGGTGCACTTGATGGACTGCTGGAATCATTGGTTCATACTTCTTCAAAAACCATGATGGCCAGAACATTACAGTCAATGGTGATCGGTAGAGAGCTATGACTACTAACTTACTAAGATTAAAGTTTAAACAGTGTACTTTGGAGATCATTCTTGTTCTATATTTGTTTGGGGTGATGATCTTTAATGGGAGTTACTCTTCATACAGTCTTACCAAAATTATGTTATCTATAAGTCGTCCATTTGATTGGGAGTTGGTTAATCATGAACAAAAGGCAGTTTGTCAGTGTTCCAGTCAAAGATTTTAAAGCGAATTGGTAATGTCTCACCGAGCGTTATAAGTTATACTAACATTTATGCTGTATTGTTATGCAAAATAATGATACGGTTTGAATTAAAGAATAAAGAGCAGCATAACAGAAAATGTGGCCCTTGGTAGGGTAGTCGCATTTAATGATTTCTGATTCCTTTTGGTTTGATTGATTTGCACCGCTGCTGTGAATACAAATGTTGACAGATGAAGCTTGAACTGAATAAGCACCAACATTTCTTTACAAATTTGGAATACAGGTTTATTATCTATGAATTTAAGCTTATTAAACTATAATTGTTTTTTCACAAAGTGAAATTATTAACAAAATTAATTCTCGGTAAGGCAAGTAGCATTGTGGGCCTTGGTAGCATAGTGGAAGCGTACTCGCCGCTAAACTCGAAGTTCGGTGATTTGAATCTATCCACAGCACTGCACATTTGCCTACCAGTGGTGCTATTTATCCAGAAAAATGTTTAATAATTTATGACACCTGCCTGTTCCCTTCAAAGCGAGACATCTCTATGATCCGCCTTTGGAGCGTTGACCATAGTCATGAGGAATAACTTTATTATTATTTATTATTAAAACATTGTTGGGAAATCAGCGCCACAATGTGTATAATGGATTAAGTAGTACATCACTTCATTAACCCGAACAAAAGTTTTTAAACAAAAATTAGTTAAAATAATCGTAATTTTTCAAAAACGAAATACTTTTCATTGAAAATTCATAATCTCTGCTATTTTTGCGTACTTGTTGCTACAAAAAGTCACTCACAATTGTTACTGAGTTTCTTCTCAGAAAATTTGACAATACGCAGAATTTTAGACACTGTTGTACAGATGGAACAGACGTAGTTTCTAGCGTATATAAATGACTACGCGGCGTATGCGCAACGTTTGCAGCTTGTTTGTATTGACGTTGCGCATACGTCATGTTGGCAAACTGCAAATAAAATCTCTACTAATTTAAGTCACCGCCGCTCGAATTTGGCTATAGGTCTCATTTCTCTACCTTTGACTTTCAATATATTTATTTATTTATCTTGAAAAAAGCGTAGTTTCTCACTGTTCCACTTAAAGATATTAAAGTGTATTAGTAGTTGCCCATTTAGCGTTATAAACTGTACAAATATTTTGCTTTTTTTCAACCTTGAGCCTAATTTCTTGCTCTATTTACACAAATTTGCCATTGAAACTTGACTGTTCGCTCTAACCTCAGTTCGAGCTGCACAAAATAGCTTTAGCCGACAACTTAAAGTTGGCCAAGTGATTGGCAACCTAAGTGGTAGGCAGCATTAAACTGTTCAATGAAAAAAAAAGTTTTGATGTTTTTAAGAAACTTATCAAGTTGCCAACTCAAAACTTTACAACCAAAATGAAATGCAAATCGAAGTGCGCATAAATTGTATACACACAGAAGAAGCAGCAGAAATGAATTCAGCAAAAGTACAAAATATGCATGGCAAACAACAGGTATATATATGGTACAGGAGCAGCTGCTTATATACAATAAAGGACTCTTTGCATACACTATATATATACATATATAAATATATATGTAGATATGCGCTGCCATATAAATTGCTTGCTTGCCATCTTATTAACATGAGTGGGTGCAAATGCAATGCAGCGCAACTGCAACTGCCACAAGGCAGTGTAAACAAGGCAGGACGCAGCACGGGTGTGTGTGTGTGTGTTGGTGTGTGCAGGTAACCGCAGGGACCCCTGCTGGCAAGGGTAACAATACAAATGGCAGCAGCTGCAGCTGAGCGTAACAGCAATGGCCGCCACATCATCATCATCATCATCAAGAGCCACATACACTTTACCAGCTGCACTGCAAACGAAAGCAAGAAAATTACTTTTCTTATTTTCTGCATTTTTTTTTGTACCCTCCCAGTCCCGCTCGCTTACAAGCCAATTTATGCAAAAGTCAAATGTTGATTTGTGGCCAGGCTTGGCCAGTTCACCTAGCTTCGCCAACCTTACACTCTTTCTCTCTCGCTACAAGCAGCACATAATGCAGCCACTGCATTCCCAAGCATCCAATCTGTGTGTGTGTGTGTGTGTGGAAACGCGAATATGTATTTGCGTGTGTGCGTGTGCGCCATATTGATTTAGTAGCCGGGACTGTACCTTGCCCCATAGAGCACACAGCTCATTGTAATTTTTGCTTTTGCTTTTCAGCTATTTTAAATTTTTTACTATTTGCTATTTGCTTCGTTGTCTGCACTTTAGTTTGCTGCCATTTGCATAATAATTGGTACGTTGGAGTGCGTGAAAGCAATCGATGCTATCAATACTATCAATGCGATTCAAGTGGTCGATGTCCTGCAGGTCGGTGGGCCCCACTTTGTGGCCACTGAAGCAAATGGCAAACATCAAATCGTCTAGAATTTATTTGGTTTATGCAAATGTTGATTGACTCGCCTAAAGTTTATAAGCGCTTAAGTATTTGTTACGTCTTGCATAATAAATAGCCATTTTCGTTGGCTTTTTGTTTATGCGTTGGATTAATTTATGTTTTGTGGGGAGTATGGGAGTCTAAAAGACTTGACTTATGTTTCGACGATTTTGGGAATTTGACAAAAACTTTTACATATGCTGGAGTACGGCACAAAGTAATGTTTGTAAACTTTTATCTTCTGTTTTTAGAAGCTTATTTAAATTTTCTATTTTTCCGCCTAGCCTATATGCCAATTCATATAAAAGGTTCAAAACTAATACTCAGAACTATCGTGGTATTGCTAATCTCTCTTCGATTACCAAAATCTTTGAGAAGATTCGTACTGCTATAGTTCTTTGATATCGTCCACCTAACATGCTTGTGAAACTTCTGTTCACATCTAAAAAGCTAAAAAACCATTATTAATAAGGGACTGTTGGGAAAAAACAAGCTAATGTTATATATACTGCCCTTTGGCAGTATTGGACGATCAACGCATTCATGGCCACGACTCACGGCCGACAAACTTCGGTTCCACTAAGAAATACATTGATCTATGCGATATCCCCACTTCTCTGGCGGCCTGCCGGTATAATCTAACCTAACCTAACCTATATTTGCTGACTTTGACGCTATAAACCATAGTTTTGACCTTCTTAAATTGATATATGTGGGTTTACGTCTGGACTTTCGAATTGTTGCAGCGAGAAAATAAGTTCGGCATCGGTCATAAGAAAGACCTGCTCTCTTTTTTTTACTCTCAAGTTTTGCATTGTCTAACTTATATCTATTTTTACAACAACGTGTTTAGTGCTACTAGGTATTCTTAAAGTAGGGGAGCTTCAGGCACATCATAAAATTATCTTATCTATCAAACCGTGGTCAGAAGGTAAAGACATTAAAGTCACGGAACCACTAAGCAGCTAACTAGCTCTACTTTTTATTACTAAACGATATCATCATACCAAGTCATCTCCCCTTCTCGTATGCTTATGTATGTAGATGACGTTAAAATTTGTATGACCTACCCAGACTAGGCAAAAATTACTTCTCCAAAATGATTTTGAAAGCACGCAGCTATGGCGCATTGGAAACCAACTGTCTCTTAAAGTATCAAAATGCAATGTTATGACGTTTAATCGTTGTGCCCCAAATTTTGACAACTACTCCTTAGGCACTTTTACATTAGAACGCATCCATATCGTGTCCGACCTTCGTATTTTTTCCGATAAGAACCTCAAAGATTTTACTGACCCTCATATATTCAAACTGCTGTATGTTGCATTCGACTTGCGCGAAACTTTTTCGAAATATTGTTTAAGTAGTTGACTTCCGCTAAAATCGTTTGTGATTTATAATTTAAGAGTTTTAATTATCAAGATACCAACACATTTAGAAATGAATTGAGTTCGTTCAAAAATGATTAATATTTGCGCTTCGGTAACGCAATTGATAACGTAACATTCGATTGTCGTCATAATTTTGCAGACTTCGTCTTATAAAATTAGCTTTTGTAATTGAACGTAGAACATGTCATGGTGATTTATTTCTGCATAAGCTCTTAGCACGGCTCTATGCGCTTTTTAAGAAAATTTTTGTTTCATTCCATCTAATGTATACCCCAATTTTCTACCTCTAGCACTACCACTTTGTAGACGTTACGATTTCCTATCAAATAACCAGTGTATTTAATTTAATTCATCTCATTCTCTATCTTAACTCAACTCACGAACTATGAACCGCTACTTTGTCAAGGCATATCGGTAGGCTGCTTTGATGAGAAATGTTTGAAATTCTATGTTGCTTCCTGTTTTCATCTTTTGGATAATAAAACCAAGTTCCTAGGCAGCCCAAGATGTGCATTGGTGGTTATGTATAAAAAATCCAACCATCTGGCTTGGGATACGGATTTGTTTTATGAAAAATATCATTTATAACATTTTCCTCTCTCGAATGTAATCTTTCTAATTTTAATATTGTTTAATAATAAGGTCAGCTGGATTTTTAAAATAAAATAAATACTATCGCAGAATTTTCATTAACTTCGTTGAATTTCCTGTTTTTCAGTAAGTAAATAATTTTATAAATTTTTTAAAAATAACTGCTGCATATTAATTTTTATTTATTATTTATTATTAATTTATTATTTTTTCTTTGTTTCCACAATATTTGTTATGAAAATAACTTTCAAATATATGCTATTTTTCAATTATTTTTTAATTTGCAAAAGCTGCATGTATATGTTTATTACTCCCAACACTTTCCACCAAAATTCCAGCCAGTTAATCTCAGCTGTTTGCCAAAATTCCAACATTCCGCTGCTGTTTATCATGCATTTGTGTTATTTATTTATTAACTGACAATGACATTGAGAGTGACAAAATTTGCTGAAGCTTGAAATTAAAGTTGTTGGCCAGCTGGCAACTTGGCTAGACCCTCTAACCTTAACCGACCCCAAAGCCGAGTGAAAAATTAAAGTGTTTGTTGCCATACCAAATGATGAATTTAGCAGTTCCACAAGTTCCACAAACACACACAAGCAAAAAAAAATATATGGAAAAAACCTGGGCGTTGGCAACCCTCGTTGAACTCCGGGTCGGCTAAATTTAAAGGCAGGAAGCTGCTTTGACGCCTGCAGAACCCGACTCAAGTTGATTGAAAAGTTGCTTTTTACCTTTGCTGTCGCAAACTTCCCTTTTGCATAGTTCGCTTTCCAGATTTTTTTTTTTTTATATTTTGAAGGGTTTCATTTTAATAACAAGCCAAAAAGGGAAACCAACCAAAGTGCTGTGCTTGGCGATGTAGTTTTTGACATTTTGGTTGTTGTTTTGGTAAATGAAATTTGGTTGCATTTTGGGCCAAAGTTGGTACAAGGCTTAAATGCTGTGTCATCAATGCGCCGCTTGTTATGCAACGTTTGTTCTCTGATATTGTCAAACAATAACAATGGCCTAGTTTTAAAATAATAAATATTAAAAATAAAAATAAAAAACGCGTTGGCAAATCAGCTGCAATTAGCAGGCACTGAAGCAAAGCGCCATAAATTTTGCTGCACGTATACGACCTGTGGCCACTTACAATGCCATATAAAATATGTTTTCGTTTCTATGTGGGCAATTCTTTGAGAAACCGCACATGTTTAAGGCAAAAAAATATTTTAATATAACTTTTTTTAAACATATAATACAATTTTTAATTAATTGTTAATTAATATTGCTTAAATCTTAAAAATAAAATATATTTAACTGATTTATTAGAAGTTATAAAATAATAATTGCAAGTTCACCTAATATTACATGTAATTAGCTTAAACTTAAAAAAATATTGAAAAAGTAGAAAATTCAAAAAACCAAATGCGACTTTCAGTTTAAATTTGTTAATGAAATATAAATTTAATAAATAAATGCTTTTAAATAAAATAAATTCAAACTCTAAATATTGAACAGAAAATATTAATAACTAGTTGAAATGTGGAATTAAAAAAAATTTGTATTTTTAACGTTAATAGAAATGTTATTCTTTACAAGAATGAAATACTTATTAAAGCATTTTTGTTAATCATATATTTGTTAAGAGTCATATTTTTTTTTTGCTGAAAATACTGCATTATTGATTAAATAATTAAGAACTTAGTCATTTATTGCTCTTTACCTTAAAAAAGTTATTCACTTTAGTAATAATTTTTATTATAATAAAAAACAAAACTGAATAACTCAATGAATAAAAACTATATTTAAAATTATGATAAATTTGCAAGAACAAAAAAATTTATTTTTTACCAAAAAGATTATTAAGTATAATGCTTCACTTCACATAAAATTTTATTAATATTATTCCTAAAAATACTGTTTACTATATACTTTATTCAAATTTTTAGTTAAAAAAAAATGTTAAGTAGAATTCTTCCCTTGTCAAATCACATATATTTTAAGTAAATAATTTCTTGTTAACAAAAAATAATCAAAAAAAAAAAAAAATTAATAAACAATAGATTGCTTTTTAATACAAAATCTACAATCCAACTGAACTTGTAATATAATAATTTTTTTTTGCTTTAATTCTCAAAAATATATATATATATATTTTGATTTCGTTTATTTTCTTAATAATTTTTAAAATTTAGTTTTTGTTTTAAAATTTAAAAAAAAAATTTTAATTAAATTCAAAGTTTTGTAAAATTACTTAAATCCAATAGTTTTTGAGTATTTTATAAAATTATAAGTGAATAATATTCGATTTAGATAGAATAAGGCTAAGAATTTTTTTTCAGAAATTGTATTTAAAATCATTCAAAATAAAAAATAAAATAATATACTTATTTCAATTTCACAAAGAACCTGCCCATTTGAGTCTGCCGCAGCCATATGCATTTAAGTAATTTGGTACACTTTGTTGCCACTTTTAATGGAATTTATGTGCACCTGGGCAATAAATTACCTTAATTAATGTGCACTAAAATAACATGTATGCATTTTATGTTTTTAAAACTTGCAGTTTTTTCATTTTATTTTGTTCAGCATATGTTTGTTTTAAACTCAAACGAAAATGGCAAATTTTAATTGAATTTAGTTTTGTTAAAGCTTTGTACTTCGTGTCTTCGAACTAACGTAAAAGTTCCGAAATGTTTGTGCTAATTTAATTTTAATTGGAAACAATTGCATTAAGCTAATTTGCATGTTTCAAATCATTTTTGGTATAATTATTGGCTGTCAATAATATTTTAGGGCTTAGTTTAGAAATAAGCAATCGCTTTTTGGCAAACTTAGTTGAAGCCGAGCCCACATCAGGACTTTCATTACTCATACGTCATGTTGTCAATTAGAAATTGTCAATTTTGATTAAGGTTACGGCTTCAAATTGAGCTTTGCCATATGCCATATTGGCCAAAAATAAATTGAAAATCTGTTCCAGTGACTTTTCTCTTTGAACCAAGTTATGCTAATTGAAACTACGTATGAACCAAAATGTCCTTTTTAGTACAAAATGCTGTGAGACAAATGTAAACAGTGTGCAAAGATTTTGCCAATATCTTGGCAATAAAAGTGAATCAGTCAAAGGGCAAGCCAAATGTCGCTTGAATTAGGTAATAGTTGATATGAAGATGTGGAAAATTAAGTATACGTCTGGTAGGTTCAAGGGCTGCAGAAAGTATGCAAAGTAAAGCAGTATTCAAAGTTTGGAGGTTTGTAAATGCAAAAATTTAATGCAGGCAATTTTAAGCAGACAATTGGAAGTTTTCTATCAATAAAATGATACTATTCCTCATTTATATTAAAAAATTTTCTGACTTGGATAAAAATAAGTTAAATATTTCTGAAGAAAAGTGATAAGTTTGAAACAATACGAAAAATTAAAAATCGAGAGAAAATATCATTTGAGAAAAAGGAAAAGATGAAAATGCTTGCTTAAAAATTTAGACAAAAATCAACCTTTGGAAAAACGAAAAATGATAATGTAGATAGAAGACACTTGAAAGTAAAACAAACAAACAAAGGGAAAGGGCGTACATTGGATGCGTTTAAAAATGTAAAAACCAAAAAAACAGCAGTTGATGTTAGGATTGTATAAAGCAGAGAAATAGTAGAATATTTGGATATAGGGGATATGAAGAGAGTGTCAATATTGTAACGCTCTTACTTTCGAGAATGAAACATTGCCATCAAAACATTCCTGTTTTCATCAACAAAAAATTGTACTGCCGCCTCAAGAAAAATATTCAAAGGAATTAAAAACAAAAATTGTATGAAAATTAAGAAATAAATAAACACTTTCGGGAAAATACAGAGGCGGTTGGCCACTTCAATGATTTGAGGTTTTTATCACCAAATATTTAACGAAAGAATTTTAACAGATACATCTGAAGGTTTAAGACTGGCTATTTTGTATACTCTCAAATAAAGTGATTCAGTCTAAAGAACTGACTAAATTTTGTTTGAATTGGGATAATGTTTATATGAAGATGGTAAAAATAAGAAAAAACGTATTGCTTAATATCCTCACAGTAAAAGTGAATCAGTTCTATACAATATCTTTCAATAATTTTAGAGACTTAATACTTTTCTCAATTAAATCAAATCAAATTTTAATCAACAGAAGAACTCAATATCTTTACAATAAAAGTGAACTCTATAAATCTTTCATTATTTTTAAATAGTTATCTAAAGGCTTCTTTCGACAACTCAATATTCCAGCAATAATATTGAACCAAAAATCAAATCAAATTTTTTTCAGCAGAGGAACTTAATATATTCGCAATACCAGTAAATCTGTTCTACAGAAAATCTTTCAATACTTGTAAAACTAAAACTTAAATGTTTTTTTTTGGGCAAAATCAAAAACATTTTATGAGGCCTAAGAACTCAATTTCATCACAACAAAAGTGAATCATTGCTATACAAAATCTTTTAATATTATAAGAGCAGCATCTTTGCTGTCTTTTCTTCACCTGTGGAACTCAATGTCCTCGAAAATATCCGTTCTATACTAAATCTTTCAATTAAAGTTCCTAACATCATTTATATTATCCAGTTGAACCAGTTCATGAACCACGGCACTTTGAGCTGAATAGATAGTTTCGCCTGCATGCCTGCCTGAAAGCAATGCTTGCTTCTACTTATATATAAGTTCAAATCTATTGATATAACTGCAATAGATTTATGTAGTACTAAAAGCAATAGCAGTTAGAGCTTAAAGATAACATTTACCAGGACATACACGCACACATAAGTATCCACAGTCACAGACATTTGGAATCACCAATGTATCCATTGCAGTTCAAAGTTTATTCAGCATCGTTAGCCAAAAAGAAAATAATGCAGAGATTGCAACCACAGTTGGCCAAATATGTGAAGGCCACACTGACTTCGACTTCTTTATCTTGCCACGTCTGCTTGACTACGTCACTGCCGCTCGGCATACTCATCACCTTGGCAAAAAGTAAATTTCTTCTGTCGTTGCCAAATCTATCCTTCTGTGTGTGCATAGGCAATCAGTGTTGTACAACGATCCGAAATGAAATCGTTTTCAGCTTGACATCTTAGCTGGCATGCAAAATGCAATCATCAACTCAATGTTAATAAAACTTGCAACACTTTCTGTTGCCGCCACTTGGATCGATTTTCATATAAGGCAAACACAAACTGGTTGCAAGTTGTCAACGTTGTTGCAAGTTGCCGTCATGCCTAAGGCACTGCATGACACTTCAAGTGACACCTGTGTGTGTGTGTGTTTGTGGCTATGATATGGCCTTGTTTAAGATCTCGACAATGGATTGTGGCAATGGGTACACTGTTTAGTTGCCTTGCCTCCTCACTCGCTTGAATGGTTCAACATTTTGAACAAGCTGCTTAGTGGCATTGTTTGCTCTTTGATGGCCATTGTGTGCCACAAAATGGTTGCTCATTTGCATGTAACATGTGCTGGTATCATGCACAATAGCGCATAATTAAATATTGAACATAATTGGGAAGCTGCATTTTAAAGCGAGGGTGGGTAGAGAAGTTACTGTATAATAATAAAGGGTAATTTTTTTGGGAATTTATTTGTGTAACTGCTGACGCGGTAAGGTGCTGTGTGTTACAGTCAAACGTGTACAGTTTGGTCAAAACTTACTTAATTTACTTACAAAAAGCGAAGCAAAATGAGTTAAAGAGCCGCCAGATCCAGCACTACCTATCAAAACTACAAAAGTATCACTGTGTGGTATATATTAAGAGTCGGCGGTACCTTTGAGGCCTAATTTGAAGGGCAAATTGGCCAAGGAAGCGAACTAACGAGTTGATAAACATTTTGGCAACTCTGTGCCTTTAAATATGACTTTCAAAAGGTGGTTCCAAGAATTTAAGTTGTACGAGCACAATTGACAAAGCACCTTCTGGACTGGCCTTCAGACGACATTACGCTCGAAGTGGTAGCTCGTATAGAAAATCTCGTACTTGGAAATCGCAAAATTAAAGTTGCATGAGCTGGCTACCATGACCAAATTGATCGGATTGGGCTACAAGTTTCTTTTGCACCCGCCGAATTCGTCAGATTTGACTTCCTGCGATAACTCTCTGCTCAAACCTGAATAGATGGCTTGCTTCCACTCCAACGAACAAATCATTGCCGAAACTTTTGCGTATGTTGAGTAACCTTCAACCTACCTCTTCAAGAAGAGCATCGAAATGATCGAGAATCATTATAATCGCTGTATCGAGCTAAAAGAGATTAAGTTGAAGAATAAAACTAATTTTTGGGAATGATTGTGTTTATCTTAGTTAGGCCGTTTCAATCCTTATCAATCTTTTCAAGTCCCGCAACCTTTATTAGTGCTAGGGTCTGATGCATACTAAGCAACAAAAAAAAGATTGCGATTAATATTACGATTTTCAAGAAAAATATAATGCTTAACTGAAGTGCAGCTTCAGAAGTCATGATTTTTAAACTAACAAATTTGATGGCTTCCTACAAACTCTGTAGTGGCTGCTTTCAAAAAATGACATGTCAGGATTGCCCCACCTACGCCACTCTTAGGGCATTTCAGAAATCTTGGGAATGGTATCACTTGAAAGCTTTAATGCTTGCGCAGCACAAACTCTCTCGTGGTCGCTTTCAATAAATTGCATGTCCGGTTTGCCCCAACTATGCTACTCTTGAAGCATTTCAGGTATCAGACTTCTTGAAAACACCTATTGCATTTTCAGCAAGACCAACTTTTCTACCCACCCTCTTGTATATTGTAATGCAATCTCGTAATTAGTTTACTTGAGAATAGGTTGTCTGCTTATCATTTTCTGCAAGTTATGCTGGCGCCTCTTAAAGTCTCAAATTCATCAACACTTTTCGAAATTCACATTAATTAAATTGCATATTGTGCTTAATGGATGGAAAGCATTTCATCTATATGCTGAATAGCTTATATTCAACATGATGTTGCATGCAACTTCATGTAGTGTATTATGGGATTATGTTAATTTAAGCCATATGAGTTTATCTTAAATTGAAATTTATGCGTTATCAAATATAAAGTTATCTCTAATTATGCGTTTTGGTAAATTTGTATGCAAATTTTTGGAATTTTCAATCAAAAGTTAATGAGTTTGTTATGTGGCTTCAACGAACGCAACTTGTCGCAAAGCTGAGTATTTTCAAAAAGCCAATCAATTAGGCCAGCACAGCTTCTTGGCCATAAAGTAAGCTCAACAAAAGTTGAAAGAATCTTTGGCGAAATGCCAAAACTAAGTGTACCAAGTGTACTTAAGTTGATGATATTGAACGTTAAATAAATGCCAGCCTGCAATTCCTTATGGGCCATTCCTTGTGGGCCAACATTAGTTGAAGCTGCTGCATTTTGCATTTGCAAGATGGCGACATTGCAGAGCAAGTTATGCCAAAGGGCTTACGTGCTAAGGACTGGGATAATCTATTAAAGATAAAGGAAAATGGATTCGGGGCTACAAAATGAGGCTATGTCAATGACAAAAGCATGTGTTCCCGTTGCCATTTTTATGTGAGGAAAACTAATGGAAATTTTTCGATTGTTTCACAGAGGTATGCTACTGGCATAATAATTATATATTTTTTAAGACTACGTTATCGTTGGTTTTTTTTTTTATCGAATTTAAAGAGTAAAAAGCTTTCTCTGTGCAAGTCTATCAAACGCATTTGTAAAAATTATCTAGTTTCTACTGAATTAGGGCAAAAAGAGTCAAATTTATCCAGCGAAATGACAGAATATTTTGAAAGATATCTTAAAACTTTTACTAATTTGAAGAAATGAATCTAGAGACTGAGTGGAGTCAATTGAAACGACTTGAAATGTACGGCCCAACCTGTCTAAGCAATTGTCAACTGCAATTCACTCACGCACAGCAGAGAGCAGTTCAAGCAGTGTTCGTTACTGACTGACTTCATAAAAATATCAAGCAGTCTGTTACTTTGAAGCAATTTGCTACTCTCGCAGTCTACAAAATCTAGCTTGTTTTAGTAAGTTTTATTGAATAGTATTATCTTATTAACTCCATATTGAGAAAATTGAAAGCTGAATCCGACTCAGTCAAGCAGTTGCACCTAAAATAAATATTTA
Source organism: Chymomyza procnemis (assembly GCA_035046065.1). Classification (NCBI taxonomy): domain Eukaryota; kingdom Metazoa; phylum Arthropoda; class Insecta; order Diptera; family Drosophilidae; genus Chymomyza; species Chymomyza procnemis. The sequence goes on from JAWNOJ010000024.1 coordinate 14,059,083, forward strand.
TTTATCAGCCATGAAAAACCTTACCGAATTGCTTATCAAAGTTACTCTCTACGTAAAAATTTAATTATGAATGCCGAGAACGGAACCAAACTGGTCTATATGTTACTTTCATTTCAGGGATTCTAAGGTAATTGAAGTTTCTCGAAGTTTTCCATAAATGCATTTTATTTGAAAAAAGTCATATCAGCTATTATTAGGAGAACACCCATCAAGCTTCTTATTTACACTGATATAGTAATTTTCAGTTCGATTCTCAAAATTAAAAAAAAAAAAATTATCGAAAAGCATTATACATATTTTTTTTTTAAATAAATTCAATTAAATCAAATACAGCTGTCTCCGTAAGCTCTTCTATCGACAAATATATTTGCTATAATTTAAAAAAAAATATAACGAAAAATCGGCTAATTTGGTAAGTATGAGAATCAAATATTATTAACCAAAGCAATGGCCAACCCTTTAATCAAAATAAAATTCAACAACAAACCAGGTGTGAAAAATTAAATAAAAAAAAAACTTCTCAGTCTACTACATATTTTTCCTTGCTCTACTATTTCACTTGGGAACTTAGGGTCTCTAGGAAGTCTTTCCACCGAAACACTGTTCGTCTACTTCCTAGAGAGTTCCAATCTAGTGCCATTCGGAGAATGCTGCTTGGGTTCTTTCTGAGAACATGCCCTTTCCAAGTCCATTTTCTTAGAAATAACGATGCTAAGGTAAGGGGAGTTGTTTACGAATTCGAATTTGTTCCCATTTATGGTGAGGTTGAGCTGGTTTGGAGCGCATTATTTTTGTTTTGGCTACATTTATTTGGAGACCAACTCTGCTGGCTATTCCGACGAGATCGTCATATGTCGTCCGTGTAGTCCAAGTCCTCAAGGTGTCTGGTGATGCTGCACGTAATTTCACGCTTGGATTGTCATACTTTTCTCATAACTTCAAACAGACTAATACTTTTTATTATAAATGTATTCCCCTTGACTATGACCAGCGTTACAAAGGCGGTGCCTGGCGCCTTTTTGCAGGCTATCACCTTCGGACTTAGTGGCAAGTATGCTACCATAACTCTACCAAGTTCCACTTATATAAAAAATATAATAATTTAATATAGGTTATTATCAGTCATTTCCTAAAACGTATTTATCTGATAAAGTGTATTATTTCAAAAGAGTTTTTCTGATCTCCAAGCTAAAAAATGTTGAGCTCATTTAGCTTGTCATCAAAGAAATACAACGAAAATAACTTATTTGTCATCTTCAAGAGCATTTAGGCACCGTCTACGGGAAGGTAATATTTTTCCTTATTTTTTTGTACATTTTCTCTGCGGGCACCTCAACAAGAAAATGATGTGTCGAAAATGTGTCGGTTGCTTGGCTTGATCTCTGAGCTAAAGTTTACGCCCCCTTAGCAGCGGCATTGACAAGATGATGCCAAGATGATGTATATGTCTATATATATATATATATGTATATATGTATATTTGTGTGCGTGGGCGTTTATGTATATGTGAGCTCATCTTGCCAATGGCGTCTAAGGTTAACAGCAGAAAAATGAAAGAAGAGCGGCAGGGCACAAGAACAAGAACAAGCACAAGAACAGCAGTTGATTTATTACAAATGCTGATGTTGATAAGCAAAGGAAGTAGATAAGCCGCAGTCGCAGCAGCACAAGAACAAAAAAAATAAAAAAAAATAAAAGATGAAGTACTAAACAATATAAAGAAAAAGCGGCAGAAGATTGCATAACAGGCAAATGCAATTGGCAGGCAAGTCAGTTGATAGACAGACAGTTCAGGCAGCAGCGGCAGTACTACTTGCGCAACTGCTTCAAAAGTAAAGTGGATGACTGCAAGTTTAGATGGCTCCTTGCATCAAGTAGCAAGTTTAATGGAATTTGCTGCCGGCAACATAAATCAGTTGAAGCGACTTTAAAATTTCCATTTCCATGCTAATAATGCACAAGCATTTTTCGCCCTGCCGCCGTTGCCAAATTGAAAGTCACATGCTTTCAACACAACAGCAAACTTGCAACAAAATCAGCTGCAGCAATGGTGCAACAACAAGCACCACCACAACAACAACAACAACTATAATGTGCCAACTGTGGCCTTTGCGCAGTCACTACTCTGCTTGCACAGTCCATTAATATTGTGCGCTCAGGTGCTGCTTGGCACTGACTGCGCTTCTCACTGCCTTTGTGGCTGCCACAGTTGCTGATAAGAGCCTGACGCAGGATCTCCCAGTGGCATCTTTTCAGCTCGGCTTATTTGTTGTTGTTGCAGCTGTTGGTTATTGCATATTTTATGCATTTCGTTCTGCTGTCACTTTTACCTCTCAGATGACATTCGTTTAAGTTTCTAGCCAAAAAAAAGAATGAAAGGACGTTTTTTCGCTTTGTAGCGTTTTAGACCAAAAAACTGTTGCATACTTTGTGGGGCTGTCTGCTTAAAATTATATTCAATTTGTGCTTGATGACTTTGCTGAAGTTAAGGTGCTTTTCAGTTCTTATTATGGGAAAGGCTTATTAGTTGATTATTATAGCTTCATTTTGCTTGGGTTTTATTTTTAATCTTTCCTTACTTTCTTCAGCTTATCGACTTAAGGTTTGATTGCATTCAATTTCTGTAATAGAGGGCTGGCTGTTTAAAGTGGCAGTAACGCAAAGTTCTATAACTTATGAGAGAAGTTACAGATCGACCTTGGAAGTGTCATTCCAGGATAATTTACATTTATCTATATATATATTTTCAGATATTTGTAAAATTTGTAATATGAATGAAAATAATTTTGGGTAATACCTTTACATACTGGGTAGGCCATTTGAAGTGGCAGCAACGGGCAACTCAGTAAATAATAAGAGGATTTTTAGATCGTCTAATGTTATGTCGCGTCATTCCAAGACAATTCATAACAGAGAACAGTTTAGATCAGAAGAATGCGATGAAATTGTCAGGTTTACATGCAAAATAACTTCTTAATTGTAAAGACTTATCGACCGTTTCGTGCAGAAAATAAAGTTGAAAGAAATTATGCCCGGTGATAACACTTTTGATTTTTAAGCTCTGGTAAAGTAAGTTATGCTCAACCTTGCATCTAGACAGCGAACAAGATGGCCCGACGGTATAGGGGCCTCGCTCGAACCACCGCCTTTCTCAGAAGTTCAACATCGGACCAGCACGACCATCTAGTTGTCGTCGATCTCAGGAGTTGGGCAGCGCATAAACCACCCTTTTTGGATAACTAGTGTCGATTTAAAGATGTCTCCGGACAAAATCCGAATGGCACATAAACTAAGCCCAAATAACTGAGAACGAACTCGACTTTTGGAAAAATAATCGTTATGTCCGAAGAAGCACATTTCACGTGAAATGAAAGTGTGAATAATCAAAATGGTCGGTTCCACTGAAAATCCTCAATTGATTGAAGAACAGTCTCTAACAGCCTCGATCAAAAAGTGACTGTTTGGTGTGGTGTTTGTGCGGATATGATCATCGGTCACTATTTTTTCGAAGAAATTAAAATTAGATTAAATGGCTACTGGTTCTTACAAGTTGGTAAAACATGCCATATGGCATATCAAACAATGGATTTATTGCAACCAGTGTTCACTGAAGTGTTATCAAAAAATGTTGATTTAACAGGCACCAGACTTTTTTTTTTTTTAGGAATATTTCAATTCCAATGTATACGCTGATGCGCCAAAGACCGTAGCTCAACTTAAAATGAATATACGATGCGAAATTGCAGCCATATCGAGCTATAATTATATATGAAAAACGTCGAAAAAGAGCAAATTTTGTGTTGAAGGTAACCATTCGCGCGATTTCATATATAAAAACTAACTGAAACAAATCTTCTTGAACCGATATAAATGATTATCAAAATAAAAAAAATATCCTCTGTTTTTGCTATTTTCAACAACAACTTTAATTGACCCAAGTCTGTTATCGAGCTGTTCTCAATAACACTTCTACAGCAAATCCTAGATTCTCTAATATAAAAAATTTTCTTCATTTTACATTTTTAGTCTCTTCTCATAAACAAATACTCTTGCGGCTGCCTACTTAAATTTACATTCAATTTTGCCAAAGGCCAGCTTATTTAATTAGTGGCTTGCATATATATGTCTGCTTTATGTGGCAACCGCGGCGCATACAATACTCTATCTAATTACGAAAGTTGTGAGAAATGGCAAAAGTCCATTTCAATATGCTGCGCTCATAAAATAGACATGCTGCAGCAGCAACGTCCTGCACTGTCCTGCCTGGTGTTGCATGCATGTGTCAGCAGCCTGGAGCCTGCAAAGCTAGGAGGAGCCAACGTAAATTCTAAGGTTGTCATAGTTCCGATAGTATGTGCTGCACAATACGTGGGCAGCAGGACAGGCTGGCTGGCAACCATTGGCAGCACTGGCGGAATACCAGCTTGCCGCTGCTGTTGATGCTTTGGTCTCCTTGCAGCTGCGCTCGATAGTTTGCCTAAAGTTTTAAATTAATGGTGCAAACTTTGTAATTAAATTACAAAATAGTCCGAGTCGACACATATACACGCATGTGGTAAGGTTCGCTCTCATGCATGAGGGGCTGGCAAAAAAAAAACGTAGGGCGCAGAGTGCGCTATAACCGGCAATAGGATACTCTGTAGTCTATATCAAAGATGTCTATAATTAAAAGAGTCTTACCTAAGCAACTTGCGTCTATATGCTAGCAATGCTAGTGCTAGACATATGCACCAGTGCTGTAGGTTAGAATCAAACCAACAACCTTCGGGTTTAGGAAATTTTTTTAAGATAATGGCAGAGCTGTGTGAAATTTTTCATGCGAAGGTCCTGCGTTGTCCTTTAGTTTTCGCTGTATGATATATTATACATACTTTGTCGGCTCTAATTCTATCCTGAATTAACTTTTGGTTTTTCTGGATTTGGAATTATAATTATTATAATGGACGTGGATAGGGCAGGCTCTCAGAAGAAATCCAAGCAGCATTGTCAGAATGGCACTGGACTGGAATCCCCAAGGCAGCAGGCGGATCGGAAGACTCAAGGCAACCTGGAGAATATCCATCCTGCAAGAATTGGCCCAGTCAAACACTACATGGAACATAGCTAAACAGACGGCACAAAACAGGAAGGCTCTAGTAGAGGCCTTAAGTTCCCAAGCGAAATAATAAGGATAAAAAAATTAATAAAAATATCCTAAAAAAGCTAAAATAAAAGGCGGATCTGTGGTTAATTTTTGTTGCGAAAATTCTCTCAAAGTTGAAGTGGATTGACCACTTGTGCTCGCCATATAATATACACACTTTCAACTACACTCTTCAGGGTTTTGAAATATTCTTAACTAAGTTCTTTGAATTAATGGTGGATTTGTGGGTGGTGATGTTTTATATGACAATGCTCAGAAAGTTGAAATAATAGGTTGAACTTTTGTTTTTGCTTTACGACGTATACACTTCGAACTTAAAAAAACTCATGCTGAATCAATGTAGCTGGGCTTTGAATCATCTAAGATACAGTAAAAAAATGTTTGTACTCACTTTTAGCAAATTAATCAACTTTAGGAATGGAAACATAGAAAATTAGGAATTATTTTGCTTGTTGCTCAAAGTAATAATTAAGCTTAAAAAAGTATTACAATTTTTAGAATTTTTCAGCTAATATAGTTTTTGTAATTCCTTGTATTTGTAATCATTGACAGATCTGTGGGAGAGTTTAGATGTGAAAGTTGAGGTTGGTTGACTTTTAGTTTTCCTTATAAAATATACCCATTTCGCCAATGGTGGGCTTTTCTGCGCTTGGAATCATACGCTACTAAGCTCTTAAAGATGTTACTTATGTCATATCATTAATGATAACTAAGAAATGCTATTATTATTATTAATTAAAATAATGTGTCATATTTTTGATGCCAATGTTCTTCGGGCTGTTATAGTTGGTTGACCACTATATGATACACAGTTCGTACTAAAAAAAAAGTCTGCTCTATTTATAATCTAAATCAAAGCTGGGCTTCTCTAGGCTTGGCCACATTCAATTAATCTGTTCCCCTTGACTATGGTCATGGCTCCAAAGGCTGAGCATTGAGATATATCTCTTAATAGCTGCTCGAAATGAACAGATACATACAATTTGTAGACGAATCCGAACGGCGGTTTCCTTAAATAACAGGAATTTTTCTAGGTAAATAGCAACTATATGCCACAACTAAGCTCTTGAAGATCTTGCTTATGTAATGATATGATTGATGAGAACCAGAAAATTATTAACTTTCCTATCGATGGCAGCTGTTCGACTTCATTCACATTGCCTTTTCCGCCGTTTTTTAAGAGTATCAATGCGCTGCAACGAATTGCAGTTTTCCATTTTTTCTCACTTATTGCGCTGCCATTTTTTTTTTGTTCCGGGTTTGTTTTTCATGGCTGTTGTTATGGCTGCCACACAAATGAGTGTGTGGCTGCGTGTGTATGTGTCTTGCCACACCAGCTGCCGGAACAATATATTAAGCCGTTAAGTGAGGCAAGTTGCAGGCTCTGCCAGTGCACAGATTGTGCATAACTTTGCAGTGTCGATGAAGCTGCATTGTCGTTAACAACGGCAACAACAACAACAACAACAACTAGCAGCTGTTGTTGTGGCACCACCAACGTGTGTAGTTGCACACTTTGAAGTCATCAACTCTGTAGCAGACAAAACGTTGACGAGCTGACATAATTACAATGTATTAAAGTTATGCTGATGCCAACAGAGATGATGAAAACGTTGTTGTCGTCCCCGTTGTCGAAGTTGTTGTTGTTGTTGATGATCCTGGGCACAACTGTAACAACAACTTTAACAAAATGTTGCAAGTTACAAGTTGCAGCAACGACAAATGGCAACAATTTTTGTGTGCGACAATTATGAATCTTGCGCGCAGCTCAGCACGTTGAACGCTTGACTGACAGCTGAAGCCTTGCACTGACATGCAGCGACAGCTGACAGTCACTCAGTCAGTCAGTCATGCAGTCGGAAAGACATTCCGCCAGTGAGACATACACTACGTCCATCAGTCAGTCAGTCATATATGAAGACATCAACAGCTACGTCAACGGCAATGGAAATAGCATGCCTGCTGGCATTTTACATAAATAAGTTGCAATACCCATGCCACACATGGCACTTGACAGTTGCAAGCAGCAAGCTAAGGGCAACTTGCATGCAACGAGAAATGGTGTATGGCATACAGTTTATAGTACATAATTTATAGTATGTATTTTAGTTTTAAAAAGTATAAAACTTTAGCTATATTTTGAAAAATCCCAAGCCAATGGATGTTTCCAAGTTTTGTAGCCACAATTTGGCTGCAAGAAAAATATTTCTGAACGCTTCAAAGGCGGAGCATTGAAATATATCTTTTAATAGCTGTTTCAAGAGTACAGCTACATACAGTTTATAGACGAATCCGAACGGGGTCTCTTCAATTTACAGGTAAATAACGTCTAACATTTGCTAACTATGACCACCGATCTTCCGATTTCGAGGCAAGTGCGCTACCACTCGCTACTGTGATGCACATAGCCTTGATTCGAAAAAGATATAGATGTATTTACAATGTTTCATTGAAATAAATGGATTAAATTCAGCAGGTAGAAAACTTCTTGAACAGAATTTTTTATATGAGCTGTTGTTTTTTTGTGTAATAAGAAATATCTACAAAACTATTCTAGCGTTTTATCAGGCTACAGAGAAATACCAATATCGTCTGTTCGTTCAGTAATGAACCGAAACCGCGCACAATAAGCAGCCACGTCGCCAATGTCCCAGCAAAACTTGCGAATTACTTCGAAGCGTTAGATAATAAGGGCATAAGTCAAGAGAATTTCTTATCACTCCACAATGTCAATCTCTTTGTCGCTGCGTATCTCTTTGTCGCCCCAACTGCAGGCAAGTATTACCGGTATCGGCTAGAATTAGTTCTGCACTCCCAGTGTGAGTCAACGCAAAGCATCCCAGCGCATCGACCTGCCCAAATTTAAAATCGCCGAGAAATAAGTTTCATAAAAATTATTATTTTTTAAATTTTAAATCATTCTTTTAATTAAAGGCCAAGGAAAAAGCTGTTTGGTTGAACCATATCATCCTTAAAATAGATCCATTAATAAACCATAAAGCTTTCTTCATAAGCATTTTTTTTACATTTTACAGTCGTGCTTGCAAAATTAATTTGAACTTCCAATAAAGACGGATGGATACCCTGAAGTTTTGAAATGTAAGTAAATTAGAAGCAAATTTATCAGCAGTTATCTTCCGGAGACGACTTCAATCGGTCAAAAGCCATATAATCGCATAATTTTATGGCTGACTGCTTCTTAATAAGATCTATTAAGCAATCGATCAAATTATTAAGTTTTTCTCATATTAAACAAATGATCGAATTATAAAGTTATTTTGATATTCAATACCGATTCGATAAGATGCTGCAATGGAAATTAGAAAAATGGAAGTAATAGATATTCAGCTTAATAATACAATTAATTGGTACTGCGCACCAATCTTCAAAAATAAAAATTAAGTTTTACCGATTCTAAGCGTATTGGTATGGTAATGGGCAATAAATATAGAACCAAATATTGGTATTGAATATTTAGCAGTATTCGGCTTCGGTAGAGTAGTGGAAGCTCACTCGCCTCTAAATCGGAAGATCGGTAGTTTGATTTCACCCAGCCAGCACTTGCCTTGCACTAGCCTACAAAAATCGCTATTAATTAATGACTCCGCCGTTCTGATTCGTCTATAAACTATAGGTCTATATTCTCTTCGAATAGATATTGGTAAAGATAACTCCATACTCCGCCTTGGGAGCGATGAGCATAGTCGAGGGGAATACATTTATTTATCTTTTATCTATTTAGAAACAGCGAAAAAACACTTGATATCGAAAATTTCGACACGATATCGTGCAGCTGTCTCTACTCCCTGACAAAATGGAAATCCTTCTCATACGCACACAAATTGTAAAACGATTAAAGTTTTTATATTTTATGATCCTAATATCAATATCCTTATTGTTTTGTTTCATACTTACAATTCTGTGCATTCTTAAGAGTATTTAATACGTTGTTTTCGACATCTGTAAAGATAAGAAATATAATATTTTTGTTATTAGTGTTTTCTGCATTTTTTCAAATCTTACAATATTTAAGCTAGCAATTAAAATATCAAACAATCATCATACATCACAATCTAAGCATAAAATAATTGGTGTTTTATTTGATTCAATATACAATACATTGAGAGACTGATACAATTAAACTAAGTTATTCAAAATTCAAAATCTTATGAAGAACATTTTGTTGTCATGGTTTCCAACTGGGGGGGAATGTTTAACAGTGTAGAAGTCATCTACAGAGCGCAGTCGAAGATCCTGAGAACTAACAAGGGCGCACCGTTGTGCGTTTGTAATGCAAATATCCTGAGGGATTTATTCATACTTCCGGTAAGAGATGAAATAGTCTAACAAGTGGAAAAATCTTGCAGCAAATTACACTCTCATCAAATAGTTTTGCCATGGTCAAGGTAACAGGGATAACAGGATTATCTATCCGAACTCGACTGTGTTGTCATGACATGCCAATCGAACGTTACATATAAGTTCCTGATAAAGTCATATCACTTGCAAAAGTGACGGTTAGTTAAGTAAATTATTGAGACTTGTAAATTAAATGTTGGTCTCATAATGAGAAAAAATAAAAAAAAAGAAACAGCGGATGCTCCATCTGATTCAGCTCGAATAACTTTAAGAATTTTTAGTACATATAAAATTTATTTTTTATTATCTAGATCATCTTTTTACAATTTTCTTGTTTGACCCGCTTTATTGCGAATACAAAAGCGGATCATTTTTTTGGCGATTTCCTTGACATTGACAAGCATCTCGGGCGATATAGCTTTCGTTTCAGCTCAAATGTTGTATTTAAGTTCTTTTGTGGTCTTCGGCTAGTAGGCAAAAACTCTTCAATGCTCTTCAAAAATCTCCACAAAAAGAAATCTGGCTGTGTTGAATTTGGGGATTTTGGCGGTTAGTCAATATTACCCTTTTTGGACACAACATGTCCCGGGATTTTCTGATGCAAAGAGTCGATTGTTGCAGTTGCTGTGTGGCATGTAGCGCCAACTTGTTGAAACCAAAAATTTTTCAGCGGTAATACATTCGTATGCCAATATGCATATATACCAATCGCCCTTGATAGACTCTTTTTTCTCTTTGGGAGCAAACACAAATAGTTATCTTCTGGCCGTGCAAATAACGCCGACGTGATTTTTTGAGCTTGTTGAGGATCTGATTCAGGCCTGTGTTCAAGAGCATCTAAGGCTGAAGTATCATGTTGATTTTGGGTGTAGTATTTGAAAATTTGGGGGTTATTCTGGGTGGGTTGGTACAACTGGCCGATTATTTTCAATGTTAAGCGACACTTTTTCTTCGTGTTTTTGAGGTGTTTTGCAATACATGCTTAATATAATAACTAAAACGTAATGGCAAATCCAATCGGTTAAAAATAGTTAAAGTCATTCGACCTTTCTATTGACCCGTTTCAAATGGCGCACCCTGTGTATATATCAAGTAATTTTTCACGCAAAAACATGCTCGCTGTTTTAAAATTTACCAAAATCCCTCGTTCGTGCCCTGAGTTGAGCTCAAACTTAAAAGATTTGTGCCAAAAACAACTCTTTCCATTAAAATCAATATTATTTTCTATTTTCATTGCCAAATTGTGCGTATTATTTCGTTTTGAAAGCATTAACTAAGCTCTCAAGTTGTTTCTTCGCTTCTTAAGCAATTTTCAATTAAAATGCCTGCCAAAAATAACCAACTTGCAATATAAATAAGTTGCCATTAGCGCCATCTATCAAGTGTGCTTATCGGGATTTCCAAGGCAGAACCGTATCGTACACCGCGCTTCAAACCCAAAGCCACAATAGACATAAGCACTACCTAGCCAGCTGTGTGTGTCTGAGTGTAGGAAAACGAGGGTCGTTGGCATTTTATTTAAAGATTTTGACATTGCTTGCCAACTCCTGTACATTTATTTTCGTGTTAAAATCAAATATTTTAGTATTGGGCCAAACCTCAGAAATGTAAATATTGGCATAAACATTTAAGCGAAGTAGCAGCAGCAGGAACCACCAGCAGCAGGAACCGGCAGCAGCAGGAACCAGCAGCAGCGTAACAAGAACAATAGCAACAAGCCAGACACGAACGTCAAAGTGGAAAAGCCTAAAGAGGATTTGTTTGCTGTCTTGCCGCATAACGTTCAAGCACTGTGGGCCAGCGTTGGGTAAACGGGTGTGAAGACGAGCATTTTGGGCCAGTGACCGACCAACTGTGTGGCATATTGAACACACCCAAAAAATGTCTGTTCTAAAGAATTTATAACCACAGGCTAATAATCAAGCCGCCGCCGCCGCCGCCGCCCGCTCAGCAATGTGAGACGTGTAATGTGCCCCAAGCAGTGGCAGGCAATCGCAGCTTTATAGGTGTAACGCTTGTGTAGTGGAAAATGTCAGGTGGGCGTAGAAATTCAAACCTAATTTTCCGCATTTCTTTTCGTTTTTTTTTCTTTTTTGCCGCTTCTGCTTTGTTTTAATAAAATGTCGTCGCTGTAGGCCAAATAGCTTTACGCAGCCCTCGTCGTATTTCCGTCTGGGGGGCTGCAGGGGGTTCGAACGTTTAGCCATAAATCACATAAATATGCAGCGCGACCGCAGAAACGTAACGAAAACGAAATGAAATGAAATAAAAACGCAAAAAAGGTAAAAGAGAGAGAGAAAGAGGGGACAACAAAAAAATTGGATAAGCAGCCCTGTGACGTGGATTTGTGCCATGGATTTCGAACTTGACTGTACCACAGCAGCCGGCTTACTCCCTCGCCGCCACGACTGTCACAGCTCCACAACAATTTGCTGACGCTACGCTGTGGGCACGCCTTCGACTCACTCACTCTCTCTCTGTCTCTCCCTCTGGGTGGATGCTAGTTATGGCAACGTTTGGATACGGTGCAGCAGCACAACGTGTACTGGCTGCTGGCTCAAACAGGATTAGCTTTTAATGCTTTTCGGTTATGTTATTTACAAATGGCTTTTCAAATGATTGCCAGTGTTTTTTTTTTCTTTTTGGCTGGCTGGCTGCACGGCAATTTTTGGCCAAATGTTTTGTCTGTAGGTGGAATTTAATATCTTTGCAAAGTAGTTACCATTAATCAAATGTGTTTGATAAGCATGTGGGCCATGATGATTTACTTGCCAAGTTGCACAAACTTAGTTTTCACTTAATTTGATTTATTAAATTTGACCTTAATCACTTGCCAAAAACTTTCGAGACAAAACGCTTTGATGATGTTGCGACGACCATGGCGTATACGTAATAAAAGCAACTATGTTGTAGGTAAACTCTGGCAGTATGTGGATTGTGGGAAAATTTGACAGTGCAATTGTGTAAATGTTTGCAGGAAGAAAGCATTTTGCGTAGAGTAACTAATATTGACTTTAATTTAATATCAATTCCATTATAAAGTTATAAGTTGAATAATTATAAATTAGTTTTTGGAACAATTTTGTGATAAAGCTTTGTAGTTAGAAGCTGCGGCATAATTTTAAATATAAGTTTCTTTAGTAGGAAAACGGCAATATTATGTATTAAGAACGTAACGTAAGCAATAAGACGAGTTGTACTTTACATTTTATTAGATTTTATTTTGTAAAATATTAAGGGTATTAACAGTAGGCAGTTTGTTTCGCTATAACTTTTTTATAATAGAAGCAAAAAGTTATTTAATTTTTGATAAGAATAAAAAGCTTAGATTAACCAGAATTATGGCCTGAAAGTTTAATAATTCATTTGGATGTTAACTTTAAATTTTTTAAAGACCAATTTGGTTTCAGAATTCATTTCACTAAACCTTTCTTATAAAAGAAGAAAAATATTATTTAGAAAAAACCTAAAGGTTTACCTACTGTTTGATTCGCTAAAACTAATTTTTACAATAGAAGAAAAAACTTAGCTTATTATTTTGTCTTAAGTTGGCATTACTTTTAAAGATTTAACAGCTGTCAAGCTTATTTATTCTCAGTTTGGTTTGGCAATTCCAGATGAATAGACTCACGGCTGAACTAAATACGCCTTGCAAATAGTGCAATTTTATCTCGAAAAAAAAAAAATGGTTCTGTGCAGAATCTGTATCTCGTCCATTTTATCGTCCACAAAGTAGTCCATCTGTTAATTCGATTAATCTTGGACCGTTTTCGAACCACGTTGTCTCTTCTTGATAACTCGCCGCCCCAGAGACGCCGTACGATGCATACAGAAGAAGCTATTATCGCTGTAGAGCGTAGCATTCAGCAAGACCTAGAGCTAGGAGGCATACGGCACGATCCGTAGGTTAATTTCAAAAGAATTTTAAGATGAATAATTTTTTTATCTGTTGCATATGACACTTTCTTTTATATTAAAGTTTGAGCGAAATAAGAGTATTTGAATTCACTAAAAGTTTGCGTGGACTAGAAAACTGGTAACCAACATGTCTCTGTCTCTGAATTATTCGCATTTTGTGAAGTCCATAGAAGGTATCTGTTGAAACTTTAAACAGTAGAACTCTCAGTTGTATCGACAGTAGCTATGGGACTTCAATACTGTTCAGAATTTTATGAAAGCACTTTATTTTCCTATTTTTTATTCTAGTTTTACACGACAGCAAATATATTAAGAATAGATTGATTTAAATTATAAAAATTATATTGTTAGAAATAAACATATAAGTAATTTATTTGTTTTCAAATACCATTTTTTCAAATTAATTTAAGAAAAATAGAATTCCGCCGGTATACCAATTTTTATAAGCAAAATATACACATATACACATTTCTTCTCGGTTAACTACAGAAATATTTTTAATATTAAGCATTCTATCCAATTTAAAAAAATAATCTTAATATTTATAATCTTCGGATCGAGAAAGCATGGATTTTTCTATGTTGACTTGGTATGTTTGAAAATTTCTTACCAAGAAAAATGAAGGGGAATCTTCACTCTGCAAAGTCGCAGCATGAAGATATCTTTATTGATAACTTCGTAATGAACAAAGAGCGGCGATGTTTTTAATTAATAGAGATTTTCCTAGGTAAATAGTGTCTATTTATTTGCTAGCTATGCCAGTGCTAGCTATGCCAGTGCTAGGTGCATGTAGCTGTGCTGTAATGTGGAATAGATCCACCGTCCTCTGACGTTCGATGCCCCTTCTCACAAAGAAGTCACCTCGAAAACGGATTTTTGATTAAATTATTAGGAAGTATATGCTATCACACCATTTTACGCAAATCTTTGTATTAAAAAAGGCTTAACTTGCATTTCTTAAAAATGAAACTGGATCTTAACACCTTTTTTGCAACTACTTTGTTTTCCCGCTGTGTTGCACTCCTAACTGGGTCAGTTAGGAAAAACAAATGAAACCACTAAAATTAGCCGCAGCTGCATTCTAGCGCCAAAAGTCGACCACGACGAGGGCTATACAAATAGCAGCGAAGCGCAAAAGCGGCTAAAATCTTTCTCAGCCACTTAAAGATGCTAAAAACCACGAAACTTGAAGGAAAAACCAAATTAATTGCCTAAAAGCCTTCTAGCATTCAAATAGCTGCATTTTCTATTTCCATGGATTACGAATGTTTGTTGTTTTTGGCATTTGCTGTCTTCATTAATTAATTTAGTAGAGACAGAGGAGAAGTCTAAGGAGAGAGAGAGAGAGAGAGAGAGAGAGAGAGATTCGTTAAGGTTTTATAAGCATTGGCAAACAGCGAAATAAATATTTGACGACACTGGCAACTCTGGCAGGCAACTCTTTGAAATGCAGAAGACTAGGGCGACACTCAATGTCAATGAATTAGTGTTGGAATCCAAGCTGGTGAGTCAATTTGTCAGTAAGACAGTGAGACGGAAGTGGAAGTGGGTGAGTCGGTTAGTGAGTGAGTTGGTTTGTCGGAGCATCAGTTTGTCCGTGTGTCAGTTTGTCAGTAAGTCGCTGCTTGCGTCATTCAGTCAGTCAGTATCCTGCTAAGTACAATTAAATGCGGTTTGCTTTCGCGTATTAAGAGCTGCTGTAAGAGTTGCTTGGCTGCAGCTTTGGTCGTCTCTGCGTTGTTGGTACATCTGTCTATCTCTGAGTCCTTGCCGTCGTCCATCGCGTCTTATCGCGCTCTGCGCCTTTGTGGCAATGTGCAAGCGCTTGACTTTGCATAAAAAATGGCTGCCAGCTAAGCAAAAGATGTAAGAAAAACAACAGCAAATTGTATATAGTCAGCAATCAGCTCGTTGTGCAAACCCAGAAAACTTCTTAGTCTTAGCCCCCGTGGCAAGAACTTTTGAGTAATGAAGCTGCAGCACCCTGTGCTCAGCACACACCCTTCTTGCTAGCCAGCAAAAGCAGGCAATTTATGCGCAAGTTGTGTTGTAAATCCGTTGGATTAATTATTACAACTTGAAATGTTTACAATGAATTTTCTGCAGTCGTCTCTCTCTCTCTCTTAGGACTTTACTGCTGCTTTGCTTTGGCTTTGTTTGCACTAAGTATCTCATAGTTAGTTTTTGTGTTGGCTCTGTGCGATATATACACTTTGTTTGTTTTTGTTTTGCGCAGTGTAGACTTTTTAGATTTGACGCTTATCGCGCGGAAACTAAGAGTCTGAAGAGCGGAATTATCTTAAGTATTTTTGCTTTTTGTTCTTACTTAATGCTATGTGGGTGGTTTTCGATTTGCCGGATTTGCAAGCAACGAGGGTGGACTGGCAAGTTAATCGAGTGGACCTGAGACTAGGTTGGTAAGTCTCACCGTTTTAAGTTCTAGACAGCAGCGATACCATATATTGATTGTTCATAAGCAAAAGATTATATCTTTTTTATTTTGTTTTATTTTTAGTTGCCTTCACTTGTACATATGTTGCTTGTGCTCTTCATTTTCTAACTCTTTCTTATTTAGTTTTATTTTAATTTTAGTTAATTTTCAGATAAACTCATAGTTTTCCACAGGTAGCATTTTCATTTTGTAGATCTAATGCTTTTTTGTGTCTTAAGAACAACCTATAATAATTCATATCTTTGTCATCTTAAATCATCTTCATTCGCCAAATCGAGTAAACCTAATAATAATTAAATAAATAAATAATTTTGTTGACAATAAAATGTATAGAATATGAAACAAAACAATAAAAACTTTGTAAAAAAATGAATAAAACTTTAAATGCGAATATCAGATAAAGCGGCAATAATTTGAATTAAAGTTCGCTGATGGTCTCAAGAAGGTACAGCAAATACAAAAGCTGTAGAGAATACCAGCATTTAAATTCTATTGAACACAAAAAATAAAGATTTTTTCTCAACAATAAAACAATAAAATAAAAGACTTAAAAGATAATAGAATTTGTTTAAAAAATAATTAGAAGAAATATCTCTGTTTCGTTATCTTATCTTTAAGAGAACATATTTTTTTGCATATTATATCAGAAAGTTTTTAATGCTTAGTACAGCAACAAAATTAAACCATATATGGTTATAGGACTCGGCATTTTGTGGGTTAGCTTTGGAGCTGAATTGATAATTAATAAATATTTAACAGTTTCGAAGATCTATAGTTTATTTTCGAATAGTATCCGTTTAGGAGCAAAAAATTCTCTCTGTTTTACTTATTTTTTCCAACTATGAAATCAGTTTAATCAGATTATATTATAATATAATATCAGTTTAATCAGATTATAATATAATATAACATCAGATAGTATATAATCAGTTTAGTCAGATTATATTGTATATTAATATATTTAAGTTGTTATAGCTACTACTAAAAAATTCTCCTTATTTTAATGAATTCAAAAAAATCATTAGAGAAGAAATTTTGTAAAATAATAAAGGCAATCTCCAAGTTCTTTTGATTATTTCAACTTTGGCATAGTACCTCTAGCATATTGTAGCAATATTTGACGCCAGAATGCCATAAGACTTCCAGTGCAGCAATCATTAGGGCTTATAGCTATGTATCTAAGCTTTAACAGTCTTCTACAATAAACCATCTATAGGCATTTCATCTCAAGATCTGGAGGATACCAAAGTAAAAAAAAATGCTCAACTCACCAAATAATTTTTATATTGTTTTGCATACTGTGTGGCATGTTATAATTTCGAATAAAAGTATGGCTAGATTTTATTTCTGGGAATATCTATTCATTTGTGGAAATTTTGTGTATTATCGGACCATAGGATCGTAGGAATCAAGAAATAGGAGAATCGTTCCAAAAAAAGCTACATTGATAAATCACAATTATTTCATTTTCACTTTAAATGTAAAACATAGATGGATAGAAGGCCCTGTAAATTTTAAATATGGACAAGTTCAGTTTTTTATAAATCAACGCTTGTCAGCAGCTTTATGCAGTAGTGGAATCGAATATAACAAATCTGTACAGTTTTCGATTCCTACCGACTGTTACATTTGAAGATAAACAGCTAAGTTGTGCGTAATAGGAACGAGAATAAAAAAATTTGAAAATAAAAAATGTATTCCCCTTGATTTGGTTCATCGCGCCGAAGGCGCAGCATGGAGATATCCCCAAAAAAAAAAACTGTTCGTTGAAAACAGAAATGTCGCATTCGAACGGCGGGGTCTTAAGTTAATAGAGACTCTTCTAGGTCTGTGATAAGCGGATGAATCCAATGCTGTATGGGGCATCGAATCATTGATTTTCCAGCTAAGAGGCGGGTACGCTAGCACTACGTTACCGATTCCCACAAAAGAGTGAAAAGTTACTTTTGCCTTTTCAAAATATGACAAACTGGTAGAATGGTCACAAAAATTGTGTACTTTTTAAGGCAAACTGCTGTTGTACGTCCTACTTTTCGAGCCTCCCTCGTTTAGCTTTCGTCAAATTATCTACAACTAATTTTCATGTGGATAAATATACAGCAGAGCCTAGAGCTTAAGAGTGCCAGCGAATTATGGCCGGATTTGTGCCGACTACAAGTGCAATCAATAAAATAAGCTTTAGCTGTTTCTATTTTTTTTCCCAAGACTTGGCCACATCATTTGCCATATCATTGACCAGGGCGCACTCCAAGCTTAGCCAAGCGCAAAAATCAACCGCCAGAGATAACGCCTCAAAGCAATTAAGGCTAAAGTTTTGCCGGAAACAAGACCAACTCCCACAAACATACATAAGTTAAACAGCACAATTAAAGTGCCGGAATGTAGCTGCTAAAAAGAACTAGAAGACTAGAAGGAAAGCGTGTGAAGCATTTTGACTCTTGGCATGTGATGAAAATTTTTAATTAAAAACTAATGTTGCGAAAATATGAGCAAGGTTGGCAAAGCAACCCCCAACAGAAGGAAAAAAGGTTTGGGGTTTACGTTGAGAAAAAAAAGGCAAAAATAGCACAAAGTAAATTACGCCTAATTGCGAGTGTTTAATTATGTACTAGTTTAATTTTATGGCTCTGTTGTGAAGAGCGGGTGTGTGTGTCTGTCTGGATAAGGGAGACAGCTGTGCATGCTTAAAGGCAAGATAAACAGCAGACTGGGTGCTGGGGAGGGGTGGGCAATGGGTTAGGGTTATTTGCGTCAAAATATATGGCCACATATAAAGACATTAGATGAGTAGAGCTGAAAAACTGTGCAAAACCACAAAGGCAGCCAGCAGCTGCCAGGGAGGCGCACATATATATATGTTTATATATAAGTATGTATCTATGTATAGATATAAGCTGGCATAGATATACATATGTATATGAGGACTAAGAGCAGCATAAGTAAAATGTTTGTATTACCATACGTTACGAGCTTTGGAATTACTAGTCGTATACTTGTTTTTGTTGCCGCCATTTTGCTTAAGGCGCAAGATGGCGGCGCTGCGTGTGTGTGTGTGCTTGTATGTGTTAGCAATACCAACTTTAATTTACGCAAGCAACCAAAAGTAACAAATAATTGCTGGCCATGTTAAGCACCCAAGCTGCAGCTTTGGGGAGCATGAAATCTTGGCAGATCTACGTACCGGCTTGTTGATAACATAAAAGGATTTCTGTGCAAACAGCAAACCGGAAACACAAGGCGTTTGCTCAATGCTAACATTGTTGTTGTTATTATTGTTGTTGTTGTTGTTATTGCGTGTATGTGTGCAATTCTAGTTAGTTATTTTAGTTGATGGGCTTTTCGGCTCGTTATATAAGCAAAACTTGCACTTGAGTGCTTTGCTTCAGCTTGTAGCCGTTGTAGTAGGCCTTTTTTACTACTCTTTCATTTAGTTTATTTGCTGTAAAAAGTAAGAAATTGTTTTGTAAATTTGTTGGTCATGTAATACAAATTTATATCTACATATGCAATATGTGGCAGACATAGCAGCATAGACTGGCGCAGCCTAGTCAAAAGCTTGTTAAAATGTTGCAACTCAAGTGCTTGGCCAGCTGGAAAAGTTAAACATGTTTTTCTTAACAAAAGAAAAATTTTTACTTTTTCTATACTTTTAGCCGGGGGGAGCTCTACAATTTGTAGCAAAAAGAGCGAAAAAAACACACATACAGACAAGCACAACTAACTATATAGCGTATTTCGCTCAGTGTGTGCCTTGTATTGTGCAACAAAACTTTTAATGTGTGCAAATTGGCTATGAAAATCATGTGTGAAAATTGTTGCAAAAATGGCAAACGAAAGAGGCAAATATTTTACTTAGTAAAAAGTTTTGAAAAAGTTGTTAAATTGTTTTGCCTACTTTTGGGGGCGATTTCAAAAGAGCGTAATGAGAAACTCTAATTAAACGTTTTAGTCAAGTTTTGTTAATTTCTTAGAGTTTGGCAAGGGCTGACTAAGTTGGGGAAAAGTGCTAAATCTTTTGTAATATTTACTTGTATGTATAAGCCTTAAACTGCTTCTCATTTATGTCAAAAACGTTCTAGTCTTTTTGTCAATAGTGCTTTGAAGTAGTTATCTTCAACAAAAATAAAATTATAATATAATATAAAATTATAATATAAGTTATTTACATTGAAAATATTATATCATTTGTGCCCACTCAGCGTGCATATCGCCAAAAATATCTTATCCGTACTACATCCAAAAGCGACGGATTAGGTCATTTAGCCTCGAATTTTTTGAACACGTCTCTGTAGCGGATCTCGAACAACCTCAAAAATCACCAGAAATTGACTGTTTGGGCTGGGGTTTGCTCGCAAACCATCATTGAGCCGTTCTTCAGTTGGATGTTGGTGCACTTTATATTACCGCTTGATAATTTTTGGTTCTAACAAGATTGCGAATTTCGCGGGACGTATTGTGTCTAAAAATAGTGATAATGACTGGCCGCCTAGATGCGTGGATTTCTTTTTGTGTGTATTTTTAGGAGAAAGGTTAATGCCAACAAACCGAATCTTATTTAATGAACAGATTTTACTCAGTTCTGAAAAGGAAGAATCTTGCTCATCGCATCGTCTTTGTGATAAAAATGGTTTCAATACCTTGTCAGGTCAAAAGCAAAACTGTTTGGTAATAAAGTATGTCCTTTTTATGTGGATGAAATATTTAAGAGAGATTTTATTTTCAGATAACTTAACGCCTTTCTAAATGAATATAGTATCTTATTTACTTTACAGATTTAACTTAGTTTCTAGGCTTCAAAGTAAGAATCTCTATCATCGCATCAGGAAACACTAGAGATGTAACTTAAAATTGTCTTTTTCACAAAATTGCTTTCAAGTTTAATAAAATACTCTATATAGATTTTATTTTCAACTAACGAAATCAATTCAAATGCCATGATGTTTAGATTCAAGAATCTATCAGCTTAGTTGGATTCAAGTCTTCAAAGATAAAGGCTTCATCATCTCATCATCAGCAAACAGTACAGATTTCATTTAAATTATTTTTTTACTAAATTGGTTTCAAGTTGGATGAAAAATCCCTTATAGAGATATGCCTCTTAAATCGGATGCTTTGGTGTTATTTGCTAAACAGATTTAACTTAGTTCCCAGTCTTCAACGCATCTTTTTCAGAATCTTTTTCATTGCATCGTCAAAAAAAGGTACAGATTTCATTTAAAATGAACTTTACGTGAAAATTGTTTTACACAAAATTCAGCCATGACAGTTTGACGTGCTCAAATGTATTTTGACCATATTTTCCTAACATAGAGTACGGGTTTTAGTTCGGCTTAAAATTTAAAAGTATCTGTATGATCCGACTTACGTTATTTTAAGCATTTTTTATAAATTTTTAAAACTAAAACTAATTCTAATAGACATTACTTTAACATTAAATATGCTTTCCATCTCCGCTTAAAATAAAAAAGGTTAGACTTTTATTATTTTATGCATTTATTATGCATTTCTAAAATAAAACTAAAAGACTCCTTATCCACATCAGGAAACAGTACAGATTTAATTTAAAATGGTCTTTTTCACGAAAATGGTTTTTCAAAAAATTAAGCCTTAGCAGGTTTAAGAGCAAAAACTAGAATGCGGTTTCCATATTAAAGTAAAAAATAGATCTATATAGTTCAACCTATGTTTTTGACCCATTTTTCATGCATTTTTAAAACTATTCCCATGAATTTTTTCACCAAAACGTTAAAAGAAATTAATTGAGCTACAGCGTCTAAAAATCTATATTTTTTTCAACACAAAATGGGTTTTCATTTATAGAGAGCGAAAGTGTGCTTTGATGCAAACGCAGAAGCCTTCGAAATGAATGGCCTTTGGTGCATATAAAATATTTATAAAGGATGTGCGTTTTCTTTGAAAACCAATGTTGGGCATTAAGTTTCATAGACGCATAAAGTTTTGTATAAAAAATGTTTGAAATTAAAGACCTTTTTGGGTTAAATCTTAAATTAACATTTAGGTATTTAAGGGAATGCTGTAAGAATTATTAATTAACAAATATTATTAATGCTTAAAAATTTTTGAACCTTGATGGCAAGAATTTATAAAATGTCTGCAAAAATTCACTCAATGAATAATTATAATTTTGCTACATTTATTTTGCATTTAAAAAGAAATTATGTTCTTTATTATTGAGTTAATTGTTATGTTATAGAGATCAGCTATTTGGCAGTTAAATTAGTATAATTATATACAATTGATTAATTTAAATATTTTAGAATAACATGTCTGTTTTGTGCATATTATAAAATAATTTTTGTGCTCCCCTAATCGTTAAAATCACCTCAATTTTTCGCACGCTCGATAATAATATGATTTTGATTTTATTACTGCTTTATTATTTTTATTAAAAAAAAATGTTTGAAGTTCTATTTACATTTCAAAAATTGATATTATTAAGGAACTTTTTAAAAATATCAAACAAAATATAAAATAAAATAGATACAATTTTTTTTTCAACTGTATGTTCATATTTAATTTTTTTATTTACATAATTTTGGTTTACTTAATAAATTTTATTTTTTTTAAGTTTTGTACTATTATATTAAATATTATATTATTTTTGTATTAATATATTAATTTAAATAAATTTTCAAAAACGTACCAAATGTTTGATGTGAGTCATTCCTATAAAACGAAATTTTTTTTTGTTAATTTTGAAACAATTTTTCTAAAATAATTTAAATATTTTCATTTCAATTAATTTAAAATTAAAAATTGTGTCTATCAAAATTATATTTAGTTTTTATTTTTAATTTTTTAATTTCCTTTTTGGTTTATTAATTGAATTATTTTATTAAATATATTTTATTAGAAAAAAAATTGCAAATACGAATTACAAATTTTAAAGCGAGTCATTGCAAATAATTTTGGAAATTTAAGTACAGTTTCTAAAAAGAGCTGAATATTAAAAACAAAAAATGGCTAAGATAAGCATATGTTTTTAATTTTGAAATATTTTTGTAATTCATATAAATTTTAGTCTGGCACATGAGTTTTACAGTCTGCTTCGGTAGCGCAGTGGTAGTGAATGCGCCTCGTAACCGAAGTTCGATAATTGGCTTCCACCTTGGAGCGCTGGTGGATTTGCCTAGCACTAGCATAGCTAGCAAATCGATGCTATTTCCCTAGTAAATCTTTATTAATTAAAAACGCCAACGTGTGATATCGGCTATAAGCTCTAGGTCCCTGGTCTTTTCGAACTGTTACAAAAAGAGATATTCCACGCTTAAATTTTAAACACTTTAATTTTTAACACTAACTAAAAAATATAATTAAACTTAAACTAAGTGAAATCATATACTAAAATTCCATTGCAAATTTTTCTTAAATTAACTAAATTCCATATATTCAAGAAATATCACAAATTTATGCCCTTAGCCAAAGCATACTTCCACACCAACTTAAAGGGTTTCTCATTTTGTGCAAAAGTGCAATGCAACCCATCCGTCTAGACGTTCAAAATGCTTTTTATAATAACTCAGAAAATTGAAAATAAAATATACTTTCAAAGGCCCCTTACAGGCTGAAAAGCAAAGCATATAAGCTGCAGACAAAACAGCTGCGCGCCCCTAATCACTTCAAAGAGAGCCTGCTGCACAGCACTTGGCCATTATGAGCAGCAGACAGATGCCATCAACACCTTTTATGGCTGAGGAGCAACTTGACCGACAACTGACAAACATAGTTAATACACAACAAATTGGGTTCATTAAATAGCCGCTCCACCCCTCAAAAAAGGCAGAATAAAGTTGTACAAAAAAAAAGTAAAACCGAAAATTTGGGACAAATTGTAAGTTGGCAAATATTGAAGGAGTTTGCTTTAAGATATGTCTGCGCTTTTGGGAACGTTTTGGCAAACAATTTAAAATTAATTGGTTTCAATGTCTGCCCAAAATGTAACCCAAAAAAAAAAAAAAAATGGCAAAAAAAGAAGAGGAACGAAAGAAAGAAAGCACTACAAATTGGCCTGCTTTATTTGGTCGAATGCGGTAAGTGTGTATGTGTGTATCTGTGTGTGTTTTCTACGCAAAATGAAAACATTTAAGTGTGTGGGTGCCCGTCGCCGCTTTTGGGCTTGTTTTTGTACTGGCAGCTGTACCGGCAGCACCAGTTTTTGGGTCTCTAAGTAAACAATAAAGCAGCCAAAGCAGAAAGGGTTTCATCACTTGGGGCAACAAATTTGCCTAGCCATCAAAGCGACGTTGGGAATGTCTGACTGGAATCAAGTGTTTGTGTGTGAGTGGGATGTGTGTGTGTGCGTACATGCTTTGAGGGGTAACTGATGCGCCCTAATTAAATGAAAATTCATGGCGCAAAACTTTGTTTGTAATGTTGCCCTCGTTCGAGTACGCGTTGTTGTTGCTGCTGCTGCTGCTGTTTTTATTGTTGTTGCTGTTGTTGTTGAAAAGTATCTCAAAATTACAACAAACAAAAGTAAGAAGCAAGCAGGCTGCAGAGCTGAAAGCTGAGGAGCGAGCAGCGTGAAGCAAGGCTTGGCACAACAATGCTTTTGAATATATCAGCGACGACGCCAGCAATGCAGACTTGTCTGTATTTGTATGCAGAGCATACAAAGTTGTTTTGTTAATAAGATACAATGTCGTGGTTGTTGTTGTTGCTGCTGCTGCTGCTTTATTCCATTTTAAAAAGCATTTTGGCTTTTTGTTGGCTGACAGCAGGCATTCGCTACTCTTAACTTTGGCACAACTGTCGTACCAACGTGGTTTGGCAATTATTTCAGCGCTGCTCGCTAATATACATATATACTGTCCCCTCCCCCTCCCCCCACACCGACCTCCACCCCATATGTACACATGTGCATGTAATTACATTGTATACATTTACATGGCACTCATACAGACAGCGCTACGCATACAAAGGCAAAAAGAGTGTGTCATATACACCCACACACCAACTAATGCATACTCTCTTGGGCAGACAATCAGTGTTTAACATTGTAATGCGTATACGCAATGTGTGCCAACGTCGTCGCTGTGTCCGCAAAATGCTTTTAACTGACATAAACACACTCACTAACACCGACTTAAATACACACACACACGCAGACACACACAACACATACACATAGACAGCTGCATGCATTCAATGGCTGCACACGCGAATTTTTAAAGCTCCTCAAAATGCTGACACAGAACGCAGCTACACTGCGCGAAAATGCTTAGGTTGGGTTGTATTCAGACGTCCAGCAAAATGTTTTTAAAACATAAATTTTAATATTTATTTTAGCAAATTAAAAAAAAAAACGCTTAGAATGGGGAATGCTTAGACTGCAAGATTACTATTTTAAGAATACAAATTTCAATACATATTTTTAGAAATTTTAATAAAAAAATAAACGCTTAGAATGGAAAGGGTTTTTGACGGCAAAAAAAAATTTTAATACATATTTAAAAATTAAAAAAAATACGCTTAGGATGGAAAAGGTTTTTTGACTGCAAGAATAATAAGAACATAAATTTTAGAAATATTAATAAAAAAAATAATATGCAAAACATGATGTAAACCAATCGAGGCTATTCTACCTGTTCGCTTGACGTACAATCATTTTTTTTTCTCAATTTTTAAAATCTGGATTTTTGGCTGTCTCAAAAATTCTTCTCCAATCGTCTCTGTTCTTAGCAAAGGCGCACCAGTTCCTTACTTCCATCATCAGCATGTCATCGTCAATATTGTTAATTAGGCGCTTTTTTGGTCGACCTCTGTGTCTTTTAAGTATGCCAACACAAGCTTTTGTGCACTGTTCTGTTCCATCCGCAGGATATGTGCTATCCATCGTAGCCTCTGGGATTTATTGAATTTTACTACATCTTTGCCATGGTTTAAGCTCAACAATTCGTCATTGTTCCTGAGAATGTAGTCAACGCGTTCATTTATCTTTGGCACAAACGTTTGGCGCAGTATTTTTCTTTCAAAGATTCTGAAGGATTCTTCGGCTGCTGCCGTCTTGATTTATTTTTTAAACATTTTAAATAATTTTCAATTAAGCACGAAATTTCCATAATATTGCAACACATTAAAGGCATATATATTTTTTTTTTTTAATTCTGATAGATAATAAAATAAAAAATATTTTTATTTAAAAATTGAATTTATTATAATATGTAAGACCTTTTAGGAAATTTTAATAACAAAAATAATATAATACATTAGCTGATGCAGACAAATGGACTCTTCTACCGCTTCCATGCTCTACACAAATTGTATTGTCATCTTATTTATTTATTTAATATTTTTTATAATGCTTAATTGATTACTAAGTTTGAGTAACATTGACACAATTTTTTTAATTTAATTTCTGAGAAAAAACTTATAACACGATATTATTTTCTTTTTATTGCAAATTGCAAATTACATTTATTATGAAATGTAAAGCCCTTTTAGGAAACTTAAAAAAATAAAAATAATGCATGCTATGTGGCAAAGTAAAGTAAATATTTTCTAGTATTTTCATTTAACTACTTAAAATTTCATATTTATTTTTATTTAATTGCTGAATAAAAAAAATTATTTTTGGGTATACTAATTTTTTAGTTTTATTTACAAATTGTATTTATTTTAAAAGCAAACAAACCATTTAAGACAATTTTAATAAAAAAAAAATAAATAATAAAATCTGTCTGCTAGCTTATCATTCATTTGTACATTTTTTTTATTTATTTTATATTTTTTACAAAGTGCAATTAACTGCTCCATGTCATTAATACTGAAACACAAACAATTTTTTTTAAAATTTTTTAAATTTAATTTCAACTTATTTTATTTGAATT
This sequence comes from Chymomyza procnemis, assembly GCA_035046065.1. Lineage (NCBI taxonomy): Eukaryota > Metazoa > Arthropoda > Insecta > Diptera > Drosophilidae > Chymomyza > Chymomyza procnemis. Next base: position 14,085,805 of record JAWNOJ010000024.1, read on the forward strand.
TATCTACCGATTCAATTTATTACAAAATCGAAAGTATTTCAGCATTCTGAATGAGTTTATTTCATTTGTTTCAAACAATATTTTTATTGTTATTTATTTTTTGAACATTGTTATTATTTTAAAGGGTACAACTCGATGCTGTTGAGCTTATAATTAAACAATATTAAAATTGGGAAACTTAAAATTAGAGCGTGCAAAATTCTCAGCCTGATGAATGGTAATTTGATAGATACGCACAGTCTCACATATGGCGTTGAGTTAAAGCTTGGACTTATAAAAGATTACCATTGGCCAAGTGGGGGGTTCGTAGATTTGGTCAAAGATTTTCGATTTGCCAAATCAATATGATAGATAAGAAAATAAATTAAAAAGTATTCAAATTCAACTTCCGTAGAAAAAAAATTTCGACACAGTTGTTGTTTTTTACAAAAATATTTTCATAATTTGTATTTTTGCATCGAGTTTTAGGAATTTTAAGCAATCCTAAGTCGTTATTTATGCCAGAAAATCTAGTCTATTATGTTCTTAACTAGCATCGTAGCGTAAATCTGACTGCCCCAGTTAATTCCGTGCCCAAATTGATCCTCGAAAGTATTATTTGTAAGAATAAAGTAGAGATGGTGCAGCCAATGTGGCTGCTTTAAAGCTTTTGAAAGGTTTTTCCTTTTTTAATAAAAAAATTAAGTGCATTTTAATTTTGCATTTATTTTAAAAAATATTTTCTTGTGCGTTTCTTAAAAAAATTTATTATACATACAAAAATTTACTTTAAGAAACAATAAAATTCCTATGAATATTTTGCAAATAATATAATAAAAATTATTTTAGTAAGCTTTAATTTCCTTAGCCAACTTCTTAAAATAAAAGAAATTGTTCGACATCTATCACAGAAATTAATAGATTTTGGCTTATATAATGTCTGGCTGGAATTGGGTTTTAATTTTAAATAGGCATTAAGACATAATTTATTAATGTGATATAAACTGTTTTATTTCGATAAAGAAATTTATTTTCTTAATTAATTGCCGCATGTACTTTTACATAAAAATAATTTTATAAATATTGGTTGAACATTATTAACTTTTGTTTCTTATTGTGTTCGTCGCGTCAAAAAAGGAATTGTGTTCGTCGCGTCAAAAAATAGTTTGCAGATATTACTTTTAGTTTTTGTTGCAACGTTTGTAGACCTAAGAAAAAACTATTTATTGGAATTGTTAAAGAAATTTATTATTTTAAAGATTAAGTATTTTTGAGATACAAAATTATAAAATTTATTTCGTTTGAATATGCGCCGCTTCAAAAACGTAGCAATGTTCGAAGAGAACAAGATACATAAACTATCTACAAGATAGATACTAGCTACCCCGAAAAACCACACACCCTCCTCACTTTATTGTTGAAAACTTTCTGCAAAATATTAGTTACCTTTTCTTGTAAACACATGCCAAAAATATCACTCTTCACTTATTTGTCGCTCCAACCCCTACGTTTCGCAGGCACTTCCGCTTACTTCTTTCTGACTGTGTATTTTATAGGATTACTAAACTACGCGCTGCATAATTTCTCTCAGTGTATGTAATATGCTGGCATGTTATGTCGTAAATGTCGGTTTTTATTATTTTTACATACAATCTTGTGTTTGCTATCTGCTTGGAGCTTGAAGCTTCGTTTTCTTGTACAACATGTTTTTGATGTTGTTGTCAACGTTGTTGTTGTTGTTTTTGTTGTCAACGTTTTTGCTGCTGATGTTGTTGTTGTTGTTGCATTCGCACATTCCTGGCTTTTGTTTTATTTACATTTCAACGCGTTTTCTCAAGCATTGCTTGACAGCAGAGCGCTACATTGTCGAGCTTCGACTTCCTACAACGCACGGGTCGCCTCCCCAAAGGCTCGACTTTGTTTTTTTTTTCTTCTACAGGATTTCTTCTACAGAGCTCTTGCCCCATTGTTTGTTGCGTCGTCGCCTGTCAGTCAAATGTTGCCATCTAATTTTCTATGTAATGACAGCAGACGATGACATTAAATATGTCAGCAATATGTGTGTATCTGTATCTTCAACTTGTGCGTGTAGCAGTTGCAATTGAAGTTGCCACTTTCAACGCAAAAATATTTAATGGCGTTGATTTTTATAATTAAATGCCAAAAGGCAGGCAGCAAAACAAGACATGTGGCAAGTCTTTGTGGCAAGCTGTTGCTGTTGTTGCTGCTACAGCCAGCTGATTAGCACAAATTGTGGAAATTGCAATTTATATGCATAGACAGCAACAGCTACAGGGAAAGAGAGAGGGAGAGACGCACAGTGGCACACGCACCGAAGCATGTTTAATTCAAGCACTCACACGCTTGCCTCATGATTTTTTATAGTACTTGAGCATTTGTCACACCTGGCGTATGCTTAATGTCTTTTAATTTTTCCTCTCGCTTTTTCTATTTATTACACTTTTACCACTGCTCTTCGTGTAAATACATATATATGTCTGTATATATATATGTTTTATATAGCTGTTTTTCGGTTTTTATTACCTCTTAGCTACCCATCTAGCTGATTTATTTAGATGTAATGAAATTTATCTCATGTGCAACCATGTGCAATTGGCTTGAGTTGTAAAAGATACTTTTTCATATGTAAAAGATACTTTGCTCATACTGGGTCATAAAAAGTATTTAATACGCAGCTTTGAATTTTCAAATTGTTCGTATTAGAAACTATGTGGTATCATTTTTGGCTAATGAAAATTGGTTGGCTTGAAGCAAGCTGGGAATACAGATAGCAACGGAGCAGGAATAAGCAACTTTGTATTTCAACGAAATGGTATTTTATGATTGCCTTGGCGTCAAAGTCTCCATGAAGCTTAGATTGATTGTTGGAAATATTTTACATTCATTTTACTTAGCTAAAATATTTTTTGCAGTTCTGCTTCGTGTTTCTTTCTTGTCAAACCGTGTTAATCCTATTATATTTACATCAACAATTTACATCAACAAATCATATGAAAAACTAGAATAATGCTTAAGATATATAAGTTTTCCTTTCTTATCTTGTGAAAAACGACAAATTTTGTGAAATTTTTGTTGCAGAACTAAATTTTTTCCAAATCATAAGATTTCTGCGAAATCATCATAATCATAAAGACAATAAAGTTGCTTATATAGTGAAAAATATTCACTTTTGCGAAATATTTGTTGCTAAATACAATTTTTTCAATTTGTAAAAACGTAATAGCCAATGAAACAATTTGTTTGGAATTATAATTAAATAGAAATAAAGGCTTCGATGTCTACGTTGCCAAGACTATGCTACCGACGGCCACTATAAGCAGAAATGGCAAGAATTGGCAGAAAAGCTGAAATATTAAGTATACGCAGCAGTTTCATATGAAATTAAAGTAAAATTTTAATGTTTAAAGAATAACAAATATTAAGTATACGCTAAAAATTTTAATGACTGCTAATTTATTGCTGCTGCAAAAAATTCCATTGAGTATTTATATTACTTCAAGCGATTATATTTTACAGATAAAAGAGCAGCATGTTAAGGATATTAAGTATCATTAAGCAGAAAACTCTCATTGAGGCTTAACTATTATTTCTTCAGAAATTTTTGTGTTTAGCTATGGCACTGTTCATTGCAAATATATGAAAAAAAAAGCAAAATATTGAAGTCATTTGTTAGCTTATTGTATTGATTTCGATTTCCTGAAGTGGCATGTTATAATAAAATAGTGCAACAAGCGCTAATCCGTCAGCAATTTATTGGCATTACGTAGTAAATATTGCAAAAACGCTGCAAAAATGCCAATGTGCACTTATCAATTTCACTTCAAAAACTGAAAGTAGCTTAACGAGGCTAACAAGCTTCACAGCTATCATTGGCAAAACGTTTATTGAGTACACGCAGGCAATTTAAGTAGCTTGTACTATATTGCAATTCCAGGAAATATTTCAGCAGCATGTAACGTAACACCTGATTGTGCTCCAATTAGGGATATAATTAGTACTAAATCTGCTGTGTCTGACAGTTTAATATCGACTGACAGCATGCCAGCTTGTTTATGTCAAAAATATCTCAGTTTATGAAAAGCTTTAAAGTTGCTGAAGAGATCAGTGCAACTAAGAGCGCAAAGCGCACTTTAAGTTTAGAAAAAGAGATCAGAGATGAGAGCATAAATTGCACTTTCAGTTATCAACAAATACTTTGTGAACTTGTATATATATTCTTTAGAAATAATAAATATATATTGTTTTGTTTATTTTCTATAATTATAGCTATAATTCTTTCTATAAATATTTTTACCGATCACAACCATTAGCGAGCCAGCAAAGAAGCAGAGTAAATATTAAGTATACGCAGTTGGTTAAAATTGAAAATAAATTAGTTAAAATTTAAATAAATTAAACATAGCGGAGCTTAAGTATATATAGCAAAAATTCAATGACTGCAAATTTATTGCAGCTTCAAAAAAAAAAACACTTGATTGAATCAAGCGCTTATATTTAAACGTTAAAATATTAAGTATACGCAAAAAAAATACCTAATAGCAGCTTTACTATTTTGCCTCTTCAACATTTCTGTGGCACAATTGCATAAATGCAACAAAAGAACTAATATACAAATGGTTTATTAGAAAATTGTTTATAAAATTCCATTGCGTTTTATTGAAAATATGTGACAAGAACTAATACTCAAGTTATTTATTAAAAAATAGCCAATATAAAGTGTACGGAAATTTTACGACAAAAAGAAACGAATTTATTAGAAAATTGCTAATATTAAGTATACGCAGGGCAATAAACTCAATGCAACCCTCTGAATATGCCTCTTGGTATTTCTTTTGAACTATTAATGAAAATATGCCAAAAAGTCAACTAATATTAAATTTGTTTATTAGAAAATAGCAAGCCTGACTTATGTGTCTTGAAATTTTCGTCAAATAATTGCAGTAACTTTTATTGAAAATTTGAGACACAACTAATATGCAAGTCTTTAATAGAAGGCAGCAAATATTAAGTATACGCAGGATATTCTCAATGTAGCTTCAATATTCTTCTCCTTTTATTTATTCTCCTCTTTTAATTTTCTACTTTCATTAAACTATTGCCATAACTCTTATTGAAAATATGCAATAAGAGAAACCCATCTTCAAGCCACTTAAAACAAAATAGCTGAGAATAAGTATACGCAGCATATTCTCCATACAGAGTTACGATTATGCTTCTTGAAATTTCCTTTGCATTACTGCACTAACTTTTACTATAAATTTGCGAAAAAGGAACTCATATTCAACGCATTTGAAGCAAAAAAGCTCATAGGGTATTCTCCGTGCAGAGTTACGATTATACTCTTGTACTTTTTGTTGAATTACTGGACTTTATTGAAATTATGTGAAAATAGCAAATATTAAGTTTACGCACGATTTTCTCTTTGTAGCCTTTTGAACTATGAGCTTTTTAATAATAAATATATATTAAGTATACGCAAATTATGCTAAATGCAACCCCATCTGTATTTCCCTTGAACAATTGCAGTTAAATTTATTGAAAATATTTGAAAAAAAAAGAACTCAAGTCGTTGCTAGAAAAAAATTAATATTCAGTATACACATAGCATATTCTAAATGCAGTCTTCGGATTATGCATCTTAAAGTTTCCATTGAACTATCGCACTAACTTTAATAGAAAATATGCGAAAAAAGGAAGTCATATTCAAGTCGTTTAAAACCAAATAACTAATATTAAGTATGCGCAGAATATACTCAATGAAGCCTTACAAATTGCCTTTTCAAATTGCGCTAAGTTCTATTGAAAAAATTTTTAAGAGATAATACTTTTTGTAGAAAAGAATTAATATTAAGTATACGCAGGATGTACTCAATACAATCTTATCATAATCCATCTTGAAGTTTCTGTTGAACTATTACACTAACTTTAATGGAAAATATATGAACTAGATGAGCTAATATTAAAGTCGTTTCGTAGAAAAGAGAATATTAGGTATACGCAGTATATTCTTAATGCAGCATTCTTCAAAATTTTATTGAAGTATTGCGATAAGTGTGATCGAAAATAGAAGGAAAGTTTCATAATAGTAACTCAATAGGAACGCAAGCGATTTGTAAGAGAGTAGCTAATACTAAGTATATGCAGGGTGCTACTCAATGCAACCTTTCGACTTTGCCTCATAAAATTTTAATTTAAATTCCAACAAATTTTAAAGAAAATATGTGAAAGAAACCCAAAAGAGCTAATATTAAGCATACGCACCATATTCTCATCGCATATTCTCGATAATGCGACTTCCATTGAACTATTGCATTAACTTTTATTGAAAATATTCGAAAAAGAACTCATATTGTGCAGCATGACTATAATGCTTTTTGAAATTGCCTTTAACCAATTGCACTAACTTTTATTGGAAATTTTTGATAAAAGAAATTAATATTCAAGTTTTAAATAGCAAATAGATAATAATAAGTATACGCAAGATATTTCGTTGATCTATTACTCTAACTTTCATTGAAAATATGCAACAAATATTTGAGCCACGCACTATAAAATAATTTAAATTAATTACACGCAGGATATTCTCGATTTAAAAATGCTTCTTAAAATTGCTCTTTGAAGAGAAATTAATATTCAAGTCTTAAATAGTAAATTGCTTGTATTAAGTATACGCTAGATATTCCGTTTAACTTTTGCGCTAACTTTCATTGAAATTATGCGCAAATGCAACAAATATTCAAGCCACTCACTATACAATAACTAATATTAAGTATACACAGCAAGTTCTGTTCAATATTGCACTAACTTCTATTCAAAATTTGCAACAAAAGCACAATTATTTAAGTAATTTATTGGAAAATAGCAAATATTAAGTATACGCAGCCACAGACAGTGCCCAAAACAGATCACCACAAAATTGGCGCACCAATTTAAATATTATTATTATTATTTAAATAATTTATATTTTTGTGTATTTTAGAATTGGCATAACTAAAAGTCAAACTTACCACAATTTTGACCAAGTTGTGTTGGTATTTTGGCCAAATGCTGTTTATAGAGTTTCGTACGTTGATTTTTGGTTCAAGTCTGTGAATTTCGTATTGTTATTGTTGTTGGCAAGCTGAGAGAGGTGGCGAGAGATTGCGAGAGGCGTCAGGTAATTTGATTTGTAATTAAATTATTGCGTTGCGGTTGGTTGCGCGTAATTATGCGAGTTGGCGCGTGTTGGTCTGTTTGGCAAAAAAGGCGTTGCGCATACGCCGCTTGGTCCAAATTAAACACAGGCACGCACACGAGAGTAGGCACTGAGACGAGACTTTTTAATTGACACACATCTATATGTGGCACACACATATATATGCAAATGCGTGTTAGACACTTGACACCTGGCGGCTGTTGCAGCTGCTGACGTTGCTAAGGATGCTAAGCTGTCGTCGCTGTTGTTGTTGTTGTTTGCAAGTTCTTGACAGACAGCGTCATCAGTCAGTCAGTATTTGTTGTATTTGTTTGCCAGGTGTCGTCTGCCTGCTTATAATTGCTGTCCAAAACTGTGTGACGCTCTTACTTCTTAGTCTGCTTGTCGGCAAGACGGCAAAAAATGATAACGAAGCTAATTGCCGCAAAAACAATTTTGTATGAAACGCGTCACTTTGTTGACTCGCTCGCTACACGCACACACCAAGAAACGTCGACTGAACGCTGTAGACGACGCGCACGGACTGAAAGACACTTTGAAACTAAAAGTCTTGACTCGTAGTTAGAGTCGGAGTGCGGTAGCTGTGGCAGCAGCAGCAGTCGCAGCAGTCGCAGCGGCAGCAGCAGCATTGAGTGTAGAGCTAAGCAGACCAGACCACCTACAACACGCAACGACGACTGAACAAACGATTGCGAAAGGACCAACATCACAGCCGCTGTCGTCGCCGCGGCAGCGTCGCCGGCAGAGAAATCTCGACACGATGTGTGCTGGCTACACAACAACACAAAATGTACGACGAGGACGAGCACAGGGCAAAGCCAAACAAAAAAAGAGAGCGAGCAAGAGAGCGCGAATGTGCTGCTGCTGCTGCTATTTGTGTGGCAGGAGACGCGCACGAAGCGCACTCTGCGTGTGTGTGTGCGCGCGCGTGCGTGTGTGTGTGTGTGTGTGTGTGGGTATCGGTTTGATTGTGTGTGGGTTACGAACTATTTTTGGAACTTGCAATTTGCGTAGCGCATCGGCATTTTAGATGTCCGAAGCTGCTGTTGTTGTTGTTGTAGATGTAGTTGTTGCTGCCTTTGTATGGGTGTAAAATGGTTGTTGTTGTTGAAGTTGTAGTTGTGTAGTAGTTATTGTTGTTGTAGTTGTTGTTGTTCGTGTAGTTGTTGTTGCCTGAATGCAAGCCTTGTTCGGTTGATGCTTTGCTTTGTGCAGTTGGTTCTTGCGGAACATTGTGGAATTGGACTGCTAGTTGAACGCGGCAATGAAACGTGTTAGAAACTTAATTATGCGCTTAATTTTGGAGAAAATAATTGTAAACAAATTAATGAAATGCAATAGACCAATTAATTACAAAAATTAAAAAAAAAAACTTAAATCAATGAAGAATATAAATTTAGTTATAGTTTATTTATCGTATATAAACGTTCTGATCCTGGAACTGCAATGAGGCAAGAAGTTTTTTAAAAATATCAGGTAGACCTGTACCCCGGCTTACGAGTTTAATAAGTTTCAAATCACTTTTTTATATGAAAGATTTGCGTAATTCGAATCCCACTTTTTATAAGCTTTTTAAAATATTTATTGAACATAAAACACAGTAAGTAAATAAGTAGGATATAAAAATATAATAGAAATAATAAAACATTTAAATAAAATAAAAAATGTATTACATAAGGCACACTTCATAATATTTACGATGTAGTAAGAAGAAATACATTATTTTTGCATGTAATTAAAGGCTTCAATCACCTTAGTTAGAACGATCCGATTTGGGTCAAATATGCGCCGTTTTGTTCAACAACTTGTTGCCATTTTAAAGGTAATTTTATTACGCTTCCCTCCTAGAAGCCCTTGTTTGTATTTCGATTTTTACAAACCCCTCTCCAGGCGAATTGTTCACCAACAAAACTATTTGCGTGGACAGGCACAATTGGCTATCAATTGGTTCCAGGTCTGGACTATATGGTGGATGCATAAGCGTTTTCTGGCGTTATCTTTATGGAACACAACTCCTCTCCAATCGGGCAAAGATGGCCGCTTAGAAGCTCTCTATTGCTTCAGACTGTCCGATTGTTGACAATACAGTTCCAAGTTAAGAGTATTGCCTATAATTCCCTGCCAATTCCAACAAACCCACAGCAAAACCTTCATGCTGCTTAATCCTAGAGAATAGCCTAAAAATAATATTGTACCACTTAAATATTTATCAAAATTTTAGAGTTTCAAAGTATTTCATATTTTTTTTTATTTATTTACTTTATTATTTATTTAGGGCAACAACTAAGTCTACTTGACTGTATAGTTAGCAATTTTAAAATTAAGAAAAATTCAATTAGAAAGTGGAAAATGTAGTGCAAAACTAATCCGTATCCCTAGCTTGATTGGTGAAATTTTTTCGACTAGGAACTCGGTTTTGCAATCGAAAAGCTGGAAACAGGAAGAAATATTAAAATTTAAACATTTCAAATCAAATCAAACCAACTTAGGGTTTCATAGTACGCGATTGCTCAAAGGTGCTCGATTAAGCGATTCAATATTCAGATATTCAATGTTCAGATACAGAAAGAGTCAAATTGAATAGACCATTTATAAGATGGAAAATCGTAATGGTTATTAAAGTTAGTGCATAATACGAGAAAAGGATTCTGCTATCCATAATTGGATCTAAAAAAACGGAAGTGCTAGAGGTCGGAAGTTGCGAGTTACTCGGGGTGGAATGACAAAATTAACTTTGTTAAGCAGTTTTATGCCAAATTAGTTTCATTTTTTTAATTCTGCATTATCCTTGCGCCTTTTACTTTAAAAATATTATATTGCCTTATATGCTTTAAGACAATATACCATACTTAATTATAATAATTACATATTCACTTTTGGAACTCACAAATATATGAAAAAAGGTTATGTTGCAAGCGAAAGCTAAGCGAACAGCAACCTTTGGAATTAAGTCATTGATGGTATTTTAATAAATTTAAAATTCAACAAAACGTTAAAAATTTTTATATAATTTTTTTAATATTCTAATATAAATTAGTCTGAGAAATTATGCTCTTATTATTTTACTTGAAGCATTTCTTTCAATACTTTCATAGGTTAACATTTTTGAAACCACTTAACAGCAGCTTAACATTAACTTAACAGTTGCAAGCTGCAACGCATGGAATTGAAACACTAGCTTGCTCTTTGACGCGCTCTCTTGTGCTCTTTTTTGCTTCGCAACTCGACGCAGGCGCTCTGCTGCCAACAACAATGACGAGGGACTCCAAATTCCGACACACAAGCCTCGTAACGACGTCAACGTCAACGGCAGCGCCAAACCCAAGCCAAAGGACACGATGACGATGACGATGACGACGATGACGACGGCAACGACAACGACAACGATGCGGACGAGGAGGCACAACAAAGCGCAACTTGCTCCACATATTCTAGCCCTACTTACACACATACACCAACACGCACGCACACACACTCACACACACACGCAGGCAGCAGCAGCAGCAGCACTCTGGCCGATTACAACGCGGCACAGGCTTCAAGTCTTGGCCATTAGCTGAGCGCTAACGCCGCTGCCGCTGTCGCAGCTGCCGTCGCTGCTTGGCCACGCTTTGTTGCTGTTATCAGGGCGGCTGATAACAACAAAGTAGCAACCAGCAGCAGCAGCAGCCGGGCGGGCATGCGGAGTGCTGCGCTGTCGACATGGCACATTAAAATCACAAAAAGCAAAAAAAAAAACAAAAATGATAAAAAAAAACTACCGACCTAATTTTTGCCAACGTCATTGGCCTTTTTTTGTTGTTGTTAAGGTCCTCACACACACACACGCTGAGATTCCCAAGGGCTACACTCAGGTATTTTGATTGGTTTGCGCCACCTATCCGCCACTGCCGTCAATTCAAACAGGACTCATCTCGTTCAATTCTGATTAAGTCGCGACATATGTGAGCTGCGAATTGTTGCAAATATTTTGTTATTTAGAAGGAATTTTTCGAAAAAAAAAGGAAGTCTGCAGAAGCAAACAAGGAGAAATAGCAGACAAAGTCATGCAGCAAAGATTTTTTTTTTAAATGTTTTCAAGATTGTCAGGAATTTGATTTGATTTGTGATACCTCAGCACGATTGAGCAAAAGGTTTCATTAATTGTATTTAATTTTTTTTTTGTATAGGAACACCTAAGCTGAAACCTGCTTATCCTGCAGGACATGTACAATGTACGAATAAATGGGGTACAAAGTTGTGACTCTATCAATAGTTGTCTTAGAGGTAAGGGCTCACTGATATTAATCGATTGAAAAAGGTAGACTATAATCATACACACATCAACTGCAACAGAAGATTTGTGGATATCTTTTTCATTATAAATACATTGCCGATTGAAAATTAAAGTTTTGGAGCTGAATACGCGTCATTTCGGGAAAATGTAGCTTTTCTTTCATTTCTATTAAAAAGTGTATCCGTAAGTATCCGTAAGTTATTTTCAAAGCACAGATTTCAATCTATTAATCAAAGCCAAGCTTTTTTGGTACAATAATCTATAATCCCCGAAGCGAACGGAGTATGGGTAGGGGTTGGTGAGTGAAGCTTCCTACTCGATCGAAGGAGTGGTGGGGGTTTGCTGAACGAAGCCCCCAAGTCTTTTATAATTGAAAGTAAAGTGCGGCTGAATACCACAGTGCTGCTGCTTAGAATGAAAGAATGTGTCGCGATTGGTTTCAACGCTTCAAGAATGATAATCTTGACGTCGAAGACCGGGATGGTAGTGGTGGGGAACAGGTTTTCGAAGCATTACTCAACCAATACGCATTCCAGTCGTAAAAGAAATGGCAGATTCTTCACAAGTGGCACAACAAGCCGGGGTAAAACGCTGCAAAACGATTTGAATGATTTAGAAGCAAAGACAATGGATTTCGTATGACTTGAAATCGAGAGATGTCCCACTCATTTCTCTGCGAACAGCTTTTTTTGGAAGGCAAATTTCTAAAGGACTTCTTAATAGCATTATAATTGACGTAGTTCCACTACGATAATCCAAGAAAGTCTTGGGAAAAACCCGAACATGCCTTTATTTACAGGGGAACCCAATATTAATAGCGCCAACTTCATGATTTGATGGGACCAGCTAGGCGTGATGTATTTTAAGCAGCGGAAGGCAATTGAAACCAACTCAGCGTATCGATAAAGAACATAATTGATGCGTTTGAGCCGAGAACTAAAAAAACTAAATATTTATGAAAGAAAGATATTTTCTTTTATAAGTATACGTGCAATAATTTTTAAGAATACGAACCATAATTGCAATAGAACACAAAACTTTATGGTCGTTTGAAAGGCTTTTTACTATTTTTTCGGAAATATTATTTTTATCCTACAATTTTTCCTACAACTTTTAAAGGTGATTCTTCGCATTTATATTCTGGAAACGTTGATCTAATATTTAAGTCTGCCTAAAATTAAAATTTTTGCTTTATGATTTTTTTTTGTGAAGTCAGGTTAGTTCTCACCCATTTCAATGGTCCATTTGGCATAGCTGACACGACGCCGATAGTCTGCTTGGATTACTTTGTGGTTCATTTGGAAAATCTTTAAATCGAAACAGATTATGCGACGAATAGTGGCCCAAGCGATGCCAAACTACTGAGAAAGACGATAACTCAATGTTCGTGCAGGTCCGAGCAATGCCCAACTTCAGAGAGAAACAAAAACTCGATGTTTGCGGTTTCTCCTCAACATTGTCATGTACGACCTTATTATTTTGTTCGGAACGTCTTGTTCGTCATCTGTATGATGCGTGGCTGGCATTACCAATATTGCCAGAATTCACAAGTTTTGCCTGTAAACGCCTTATAGTTATAGCATCGGGCGCACTTTTAACTTAATTTTTGAAGGAGAGCTCAGCTAACAGGCAACTACATTCTCAGGGAGAAGGACCTAATGTTATATCTCACAAACTCCGTCGGACTTCGTTTCTGAGAACATTAAACTTGAAATGGAAGAAATGGGGGCTCAATAAACTCAAGGTTTTCACAATCGAGAAGTTATTATGAATGTAAAGCTAAATAATGTTTGCGCGTTCTTTTGGTATGAATCCCATATTTCCATGGGGTATAAATTGTCTTGGAATGATGCTTCCAACGTCGATCTGTAACTGCTGTCTACAGTTATAGAGTTGCCCGTTGCTTCCAATGTATATGATCTTTATACCTCATGTAAACATAAAAATTCTAAACATTTCCTCTATAAGTATTATAAAATCTTTGAAAAATTCACGCACTATTTGCTTGCACTTGTAAATCAAATAGATTTTGTTGGGCGCCTGAATTAAGTGTTATGTTCCAAGAACTATCTACAATACAATAAAAATACTATCGCTAAACCTAACAAATTTGTTTTAGTTCCCTGAACTTAGTGCTTTGCTCCAAAAACTATCGATTTATATAAAAAATAATATGGAATATTTCGTCTAAGCAAACTAATTTCGTTATAAAAGTATTAAATAATTGGTGCAAAAAAGAACACCCTCTATTTTGCTTGCATTTAATACCAAAAATATCTCACCATGGGCATAGCCGTTAAATGAACAGCAACTAAGTTTGCATATAACATTTTAAGCTCTTATCTTGGCCTCGAGCATTTTTATTTAAATGTTTAACTTGGAATTTTTAAACTTAATTAAATGTTGTTTATGAAATACTTTCCATTCGCCTGCATAAATTACAAAAGCTAAGTGGCAACTTCAAGTACTAGTTGCTAACGTCGTTGCCGGGGGGATGGCTGCCTGCCACACGGCTGTCTGTTTTTTTTTTCGTGGGCTGTGGCAACGCCTTTTTACTTTTTTTTTTGGCTGGGTGTGGCACATCCTGGCTAGTGGCAAAATTATGGTCGCTGCTTGCCAAGTTTATGTAAAACAAGTGGCGCTGATGTTTAGTTTAAATTTCTGTCAAGTTGCAGTGGCGTCTTGTGCCTCATACCTCGTGCCGCTTGCCACTTGCTGTTAATTTGTGTTTGCCGCACATTTAATATATCACTTAAAGTTTTAAAAATGTAAAAGCCAAAAAGCATAGGCAATAAGGCGCAAAGGCATCAAGCAAAGCCGCACAGCAGCTAGGGGGGTCAGGCTGCCTGCAACATTCTTCCTCCTGTACAACAACTGCCCGCCACATGTGGTCAGTTTTCAATGAATGTAGCAGCACAGCACCAAGAAAAAAAAACCCAAAAAGAAATCACCCCAAGAAACAGCTTGAGTCTTGGCAACACATCTGTCCAAAAAAAAAAAAATGAAAAATCAAACCTTAGACATAAGGGCTTTTCAGACAAGCGACGCTTTTGAGCAGATAACCAGCAGTGTACTTAATATGCAGGACAAATGCGCGCCGCAGGACATACTAGTGCGGTGCTCCAATATATATATATTAATACTTATTCCATAACATACAAATGTTTGTGTTGACGCCCTGGGGGCACTGCTGTAGCTGGCTGCGCCAACGTCCACCAGGTTCCATCAACAGCGCGTGCTGCTCTTTATGGCCAACACACATCATTTATACGCAATTTTTCAAAAAAGAAAAAAATCCGGGGAATTTTTCTCATTGTAGTTTTCGGAATATCTGTTTGCTATTTTTCACAGGCATTTATTGTAATTTATGTGTGCCCTGCGCTTTATGATTACGCTTGATGGGTCTCCGAGACACATATTTGTATTGCCAAAGGATTCGTTTCGTATCTAAAACTACAAAATGTGGTGGCTCAGCCCAACACATATAACAATGTCACACGACAAGGCGCAGTCATTTGGCAAAGGCATTCCCCTCCCCTACGAAAAAAAAAAAACAAACAGAAAACTCAAACACGAACAAATGGGAGCTAAATGTGATGGAGTATAAAATTTTTAATACCCTCATCAGGCAATATTTATGTCAAACTAAGTATGAATTCATGGATTCTATAATAATAATATTCTCCTCATTATTAAGAAGTTTTATTAATTTTTTTTTTATTTCATTTCCTCTGATAATTACAATCTGTTTTTGATAACAATAAGTAATTGGTATTGAGAGCTTTGAATTACAATGGCCCTTGCCTTTGCAAGGGAACATTATTATTTTAATTTAGTTAATATTATTCAATACAGATTAATGGTTTTGCTTAAAAATAGTTTTATATTATTATGTCACCTAACTCTGTTGGGAATTTGCGTTTAAGTCTTTTTGTTTGGAGTTCCAATCCGGGAACTTATAATATGTGATCGTTAAGATGCCGAAGCGAATTCTAAGGCATAGAAAAAAAATATAGATAAAAATATTTTTTAACAACCTTTTTTTTTAAGTTTTGTTTTGTAGTTTAATATAACATTAGTTTTATAATTAATTATTTATAAATAATCTTTTTCTCTAACTTTTTTTTTGAAATTGTAAATTTTATTTTTTCAAATATTATTAATCTTTAATATTTAATTAGTTTGAACATTTTTGCGGAAAATTTATGCTACAAATAAATACTACAAATAAATATTCTTTTTTTATTAGGTTCTTCAAAATGTGATTATTTTTATTTATTTTTAATTTAATAAAGTAAGTAAGTTTGAACATTTTGACTCTTTTATACAGAAAATAGGCAGATTAAAAACTAAAAATATTTATTACATTTGTTCTCTTTTCATAGTTTTGCAAATAAGTTTAGAAAACTTAATAAAAAAATTTTGTTAAGCATAAACTCTCATTTATTACCATTTACATTTTTTAAATGAATTTTTAAAAACTAAATAATAAGATGATAATTTTAAATATAAACATGAATAATTAAAAGGAAAACACACAAAAAAAAGTATAAACTAAATAATAAGATAATAAATAATAATAAATAATTTAAAAAAAATTGCTAACGAAAAAAAGTAGAACTACTGTTCTGAGCTTTTCGATACTATTTTTATATCTAAAATTATACCTAAGACTAATATTATTCCCAAACTAATAGAAACTAATGTGTGTTTCGTGCAAAAACTGGGAAATCAGAACTTGATTCCATTGCAATTCGAATCGATAACCTCAGAATATCAAGGCTAATTTAAGCACTTCCATTTTAGGGGTGTTCTGATTTAGATGTTTAGATTTTTCTTTAATTTGAATACTTTTTTTTTAATATTTACAGCATTTTCCAGTTCATTTTAGGTTAAAAATTCTTATTTTAGCATGTTACTTCAAGGTTGCGATGTTTGAGTTTAAAAAACTTTAATCAAGATTTGTTGCTTGTTTTTATTGGAGACGAAAATGTAATTCTAACAGCAACCATTTTTACTTACAAAGCGAAAGATTATCTAAATTTTGAGACTTCAAAATATTGGAATGCAAAAAATCGTTTTCCTGAAAATATTTTATTCAAGCGAAAAGCTTGACATTTCAAAAGTAAATTCTCCATATTTTTAGATGAAATTATTTTAAGCACTTACCAACAATGTTACTTATAAATAAATAACTCGAAAGTCAAAATGAAAAAAATTATTTGTTTCTTCGAAAATAGAAAGAATTTCGGGGAGGTATACTTAAAAAGAAATATATAGTAAGTAGAGTACATTTTTAAATGCAAATAAAAACTATTGAAAATACTACAATATGTATTAAATGGTTTTAAAATAAAACAACGGCAAATAGTGTAAATAAATATTAAAATTTTTGATTACATGGATCTACAAAATATATAAATAAGACAATTGGTATGATATTCATTTAGTTATAGTTTCTTGAAATAAAAAAAAAAAATCAAAACAAAAAAAATGGTATGGATAAAATATTTTTACAAATTTTGACACCGCTGCCGATGAATAATTTTGGGAATTTCTATTAGTATTTCTATTATAAGTAATATACATAAGCCCTTTCTATCCGTAGAATTTTGTGCTGTTCAAAAATTTTTCTTTTTATAAAAAATTGTATCTCATTCAGATGAGATGCAAGATATTTTTTAAAATATGTATTAAACTATTTTGAAGAATACTTTTTTTTTTAATTTATACAAAAAATATTATATTAAAACCATAAACACAACCATGTAATTATAAAAAAAAAACTATTCAAAATAAAATTCAACTTTTAAATTAAAAAGAAAATTTAATTAACAATGAATTACCTCATAAAAAGATTGACTTGACAGGATAAACTATGTGAATTCTTACATTCATTATTATATTTACTTGAATTCAACTATTTCTGAAAGTATCAAAAGCTTCAAACACTATTTGTAAAATATTTTCCATTAAAAAAAATTATAAAATATTTTTATTTGGCTATGGATTTTTTAAATGTTTAGTCATTGTCAATCTGAGCACATAACATGAATGTGGAAGAAGATACAATATATTTCTTTAAAAATATGTAGAGATATATTCTTTAGTATTAAGCATTTTTATTTAACAAAAGTTAAACAATTTGTTGATTATAGATATAAAAATAAAATTATTGACAATCAGAATGTAAGAATTAATATAGAAATAGTTTTCTTAGAAGAACTCACTTCACTGATCTAATGCTTATTACAGAAAATAAAAAATTATAAATTCAATGGGTTTTTATTTTTTGAAATTTTTAATCAAATTTGACAGTTTATGAAAAAAGTTGTCAACGAAGAAATTTTTAAGCAATGAGAGATGCAGCTGCACACTCGAAACATAGTTATATTGAAAAGTTTTATGAAATCATCGTCGAAATCATAGTCAATTCCAATTTTGCTCTTAAAAAAAATGGTCGAAAGATTCGCTTTCAGCGGTACAGTTCCAATGAGATTTCACGCAAACCGCTTAATTCCTCTGCAATCACATATGCTCCCTCTGGCTGAAAGAGCATTTGAGAAAAGTTTCACAAAGTTCCGGAAAAGTTTTGGCCTGCTTACTTTGCTTGTTTCAGCTGCTTTTTCAAATTTAAAAGTTTTCGATATTGTTGTAAGTATTGTAAAAAATGGCATACAATCTGTCAACGCAGAAAGAAGCAAAGCGCTTCGCCTCTTAGCTGTGAAAATCAATTCGGAATTGGCCATTGGCTCAGGTGTTTATGGCTGCCCGGCCAAAATGCAAACGCCAAAGGCAACTAACAGTATTTCAAGGTGGCAGCTGTGGCAAGTACAATAAAAAAAAAACAAAAAAAAGATGTTAAGAAAAGCAAAAAAGCAACAAAGAACATAGAAGAAAATAAGAAAGTAGCTGAAAAAGTTTTCTCTTATTACAAATCCAAATGTATTCCTTGTAGAGTGTCAATCAGCAGGAGGCAACTTCAAAGCGCTACAAAGTAGTTGCCCCCGACGACAGCAGGCAGGGCATGGCAGAACTCGAGGCGCTGCAGCTGCTTGGCTAATTTCACAATTGGCCATTACATTGCCATTAAGTCCGGCACAATGCTGGGGGCCATCTATTTCCCCACTCTCCTAGCCTAGCGTTAAAATTAAATTTATATTTCATTTTTCATAAATTTTGCCAATATTTTGTGTTTATTTTTTTTTTTTTTTGGCTAAAATATTTTGTTTTTTGTGTGTGTGGGAAACAACACGTGACTGATGGACAGGTGGGAGGTTACCAGAGTTCCCATGTTTTGGCCATGTTGTTGTCATTGCCGGAATCGGAGTCGGAGTCAGGCTCATTGTTGTTTTTGTTGATGGTTGTCTGCTTCCGCTTAAAATGTCAGCCAGACAACGTAAATTAGTTAAATGTTTCTTGTTGTTTCTGACGCGTGAATGCTGAAACTTTTTTTGTTTTTTGTTTTAGATGGAGTGGAGGAGTACTCTAAAGGTAGTACGAAAATTTAAATAATTTTTTTTCGGCGCTTACGCGCTTTAACGCCTTTTTCATGTGCTCAAGCGTTTGTTTTGTATTTTTGTTACAATTTGAACGCAGAGAAAATTTACAACGGAAGTTAATCCTAAAGCTGCTAAGATAAGGAACTTGACAGGAAATCGATGCTTCAGAAACTAATATCTTAAAATAATTGTTTTTGTCATCATCCTTTTTGTTTTAAAATCCATTAAAGAGATTAACTCTAAGCAGCGAAATGTGATGAAGTGAAGCGAAGCAGAAAGGCACTTATTATGAACTGCATATCTCTCAAAAGTTGGTTAAATATCGATTTATTGCCTGCGATCGGCGCTAAGTTCTGCCTTTCTTACTCCAAGCTTATGGAAATAAGTACGAAACGTTGCTCTGTTTGTCTGATTCTCTTATGGAAAAACAATATATTCCAAGACTTGTTTTTAAACGTTTATTTTTAAAACAAATTTGAAAAGAAAGGGAATGAGGTAGAATTCAAATTAGTTTCAAATCCCTTACAACTTATTTTGTAAATTAACAAAAAATAGTAAACAAAAAACAAAGAAGAATCGGCATCGGAACGTAGACTGTGTTCCTAATTCTGTTGACTTCCTTCAAAAAAGGAAAGCAAGCTTAAAACTCTGGTAAAGTTTCTTAATTTCTAAACTGGTGGGTTCAAGATTTTGCATAATCAAAAAAGGCAAAAAGTCAAAAAGGCATACTAAGACACTTAGAAAAATATATTAAAAGACAATTATATCCTGTTGTAATTTTTTTAAACAATGCTCGCAAACAGGCTCAGCAGTATAGCAGATGGGGTTCTTGAAGAATACCAATGCCGATTTTTGCTATGAATTTAACAAGGACGTTCACATGCTATTCATCGATTACAAGCAAGCTTCTGACAGCATAAGGCGTCCCTTGATTCCGAAGATTATTGCTCAGTTCGGCATTTGCAGGAAATTGACCCGCTTGAGAAGAAGAATACAGCGCACTTTTCAACATCAATGCAGGAGTAAGGCAAGGTGACATTCTGTCCGAAGTGTTTAATTTATGTCTGCACTAGGCTATGAGAGAACACACAACCTCTGGAAATGTCTTCAGCAGGTCTGCGGTGTTAATAGCCTATGCAGATGATATTGCCATACTAGCGAGAAACCAACGCTATTTGGAAGAGATGCTCGTAAATATAACTGAGAGGGCAAAGGCAGTTGGTTTGATGATCAATCAATCCAAGAGTAAATATATAACATTATCTTGATACGTCGAGAGAAGAAGATCACGAAATCTCAGCATTGGTGATTGTCACTTCGAAGGAGTTGATAACTTTAAAAACTTGGGTGTGTTTATAAGCAATGACAACAGTGCATGGGACTGCATGCAAGATAGAATTGTATCTGCTAATAAAACATTCTACGCTCACAACAAAATATTCAGGTCAAAACTGCTATCGAAGGCATGCAAGCTAAGAATTTATAATTCCATCACAAGGCCAATAGTTACATATGGAGCAGAAGTTTGGATCATGATGGTAGCAGACGAAGAATCCCTAAGAATCTTTGAAAGAAGAATAGAGCGAAAAGAAACTCTTTAGGCGAAAGATAAATGATCGTGGTGACTACATTCCAAGGAACAAAGACGAATTGTTGACCTTAAACCATGGTGAAAATGTAGTCAAATTCAGTAAATCCCAGGGGCCACGATGGATAGCACATATCCTATGGATGGCCCAGAACAGAGCATAAAAGCTTGTGTTGGCATACAAACCAGTTTCCACAAGTAGCAGCGGTCGACCAAGAAAGCGCCTAATTGACAATATTGACGATGACCTGCTGAAGATGGAATTAAGGACGCCCTTGCTAACAACCGAGACGAGTGGAGAAGAATTGTTGATAAAGCCAAAACCCACTCCGGGTTGTAGCGCTAAATGATGTTGATATTGTGATGTTTTAGGATTTATGAAGCTTGGGAAGCCAAATCGCTTCCTGGAGCATTACATGCAAAGTGTAAAAAACTATAGCATACTTTTACGCGTAAACCAATTATACCAATTTCATAGCTATTCTACACTAATTACAATAATTAACTGCAAAAATTTATGACAAATTAAGCAAATTAACTGCACAAGCTACATACACAAGCTCACACACAGCACAGCAACACGCAAACATTTGCAAATTCCTAAACATTAAGCTTGCACATATAATCGCTGAAAATTCCCAATGCCGCAGAATTGTTGAAATGCTTTGTAATTACCTCAGTTCAATGAAATCGGCAGAAAATCTCAATTCAAGGAAATTAACTCATTTCCCACATAAATTAGTTCCGTTCTGCCGTGCACTTAATATTATTATGCGTCGATTATGATTAACGATCTATGCTCATATAAATAACTTGCAGCACAAGCGAAAAAAAATGTGCCAGCAACAAGGCAGGAACAAAAAAAAGAAAAAATGCCTTGACAGCGGCACACGCCTCTTGGCAAAAACCATAAAAATATCAAAAGACATGCAGGCAGCAGAAAAAAAATTTAAACGAGGGAAATACAAGCGCAAAGCCGACGAAAATGTTGCTTGAAAATATTTATGAGCTGAGGGCAGCAGGCTGTGTGGTTTTGGACGGGTCGGGTCGGCTCGCTTTTGAGGCGCCACAGACAACGTGGTCCAGGCAAAGAAAAGACACGGCAGCATGGCTCATTGCGGCAATTATGGCTAGCCACAAGCACAAAAATATTTCCAAAGTCATTGACTAGCCACAAGCAAGAAGCAATCTACAAAATTTATGAATTATATAACATAAAGCTAGGCAGGACACGCAAAGTGGCAGAGCGGTGGAGGGGTGCGGCGCAACCACAGCAAAAGGAATATCAATGAATATGAGTTATTTGCACGCTCTACAAAATGTTGCAAAGTTTTTCACTTTACAAACTCATGAAAAATACATTAAAGTGTGTTATATGTGCCGAAAATCTGCCGAGTTGTCGATGCGCTTTTCCCAGATGCTGGGGGCGCTTCCCCACTCCCATCGTCACCCGGTGTTGCTCTCTCTTTGGAAACTGTCGCTTGTCATTAAATATGAATTTGTGCCAAAGCAAAACTAATGAATAAAGAAAAATCGGCAAAGAGCGATGTTGTCCAACACTGACGCACATCTCCACATGCATAAACCAACACTGTGTGTGTGTGTTGCTAAAGGCCTTGCAATCAATCAGTTTAAGTATTTTATATTAGTGTGTATGTGTGTGTGTGTGTTGCCATGTGGACTCTGCTGCCCAATCATTTTTCTTTTTTACTTTGGTTTATTCTCCTGTTTCCCTCTTTGCTTGGCCCTTCTCTGTGCGTTTTGTTGTTTGTGTGCCCCAAATTGAAGGACATTTTCAACACTGCCAGCCAAATTATACATTTGACATATTAGAGGGACCAAATGAAGAAATTGATTTCGATTTCTTTCTTTCAGCTGAGCGAGTGAGTGAGTGGTTGAGTGACTTGCTGTCATAAGTGGCACAAGCAGGAGCGGAGAGTTGTAGAGCGAAATGAAAAGGGGGGATTTCTAAGTTCTAAGTTTAAAGCAGCAGACGATGATTCCTTCGTATTTTGGTGTAATTTTTCTCAAATAAAAGGAATCATTAAAATCAGTTCGAAAATGGTGCTCTTCAAATTTTTATGAAATCAGTTCGAAAATGCTTCTAGTCGAATACTTCCATAATTCTGAGTTGATTTCTAAAGTTTCTACTTTAATTTTCTAGCTTTGAAGTAGAATACTTTCTAAATTTTATTATTTGACAAGATTAAAATGAAATTTTTTAAGATCAGCTTTAAGATTTATCTGAAACGAGCGTTTGTACGTTTCAACGTTCAAACCAAGAAGACTTTGATAATAAAGTTTCTAGAGTTATAATAATCTTTGAAAAATCGTTTTAGGATGTTATTAAAGGAGCAGACAATATTCCATGTAAATTTTTCGGCAATTTTTTCTAAACGACAATAGGTCCAAGATAGTTCTACTCAAAGTCGAAATGAAATCAGTTCCAAAATGGTTTTTAAAGTTTTTACTAGTTTAAATTTTTAGAATACTTTCTAAATTTTATTACACAACAAAAATTTAAACGATTTGGAGAAAATTTTATAAGTTAAGCTTTAAGATTTTTAGAAAATACTCTCTTGAACGTACGTTTCATGGTTTAAGCTAAAAAATTTGCTAGGGCTTAAAAATATGGGAAAGATATCTTGCTTGATGACAAAACTAAAAAAATGGGCTTCAAGAATACGAAAGCAGTTCGATTTTAAAATCGTTCTGCTTGTATTCTTTTTCATTTTTAATCCATTTTTAAAGATCTGAGCTTATAAAACTTCAATTTTCAAATCGTTCTGCTTGCATCCTTTTTCATTTGTAATCCATTTTTAAAGATCTGAGCTTATACAACTAAGTAACTACCGTTTTAACTATAAGGTAGAACGAATATTGAACCGATTTAGATATAACTATAAGCTTTATAAAAAGTCTTCGTCGTTTTATCGTTTAAACAAATAAATTTTTTATGAAATAGTTTTTGAGATATAAAAATTTTTCAAAAATCTCTGGCTTGCAAAGAAAACTAAAAAAAAGGGAGTTTATGAAGTTAGTACAGTAGCATCTGTTGCTCTATGGGAATTGTTCCACATTTTTTGGCCAACGAAAAAAGCTCCAAAATGGTTCTAGTGGAATTCGCTTAGATTCTTGAGCCGATTTTTGATTTTAAGGTTGAATACTTTATAAAACTTAATTTTATGACAAAAATTATACCGGTTTGGACGATAATATATAACATACGCTTTGATACGTATCTGTAAAGGAAGACTACTTCTTATCGCTTAAAACAAAAAAAGGTTTGACAAAAAAAGTTTTTGAAGTTATAATATTCTTTGACAAATCACTGCTAAATGTTCAATAAGGTATATACGAAGTTAATCAAGTAGCAGACGATGCTATATGAAAATGTAGTATAGTTTTTAATGATAGAAATTAGACCGATTTAAAAGAGTCTTTCTAAGACAAGCTTTAAGCTAAATCTTTGTCGTTTAAACTACAACCAAAAAGTTGTTAAAAAGACTCTAGAGATAACAGTCCTGGCACAGGCTGTTGTTTTAATTGCACTTTTATTCCACGGAAAATATATGATGAGTAAGTAGCTTTATCCTCTGAAAAATACATATTTATCAAAAATTTGTTTTAAAGATTAAACAGAATCGTCGAAAGGGAAAGTTATATCTTCTATACATTATACATTGTAACAAATTTATGAATATTATATATAAAATAAGCAGGTTTTCAGTAGCGACAAAGCTTTTTAAAAATTTGGAAATATTATTAGGTGATTTTCGGTCATAATATCTTATATCTATTGTACAAAAAATTAATAGAATAGTTGCTGAAATAATTTTTACTTAATAAACAGTTGTATTTTCCCACACTTGTTGCCAAAATTGATCGATTATCGGCAAATGTTTGCGTGAATTCTATAATTTGAAGCACTTTTTTTCGAAATAATCTACAAATTTAGTTGGTCTCACTTTTTTTTAATATTAAATCCCATTTCAGAAAATTATTACAATGGATCGGTTTTTTTGTCGGGCGACATAATTTTTAGTTAGACAAACAGAATCGTTGTTGTGCCCATGATATGTGGAATATAGTATACGTCATTCTATGGAGATTTATATTTTTTAGATACGAAATATAATATCAAGTGAAGAATTAAACAAAAAATTTATACAATGTTTAAATAACAAGCATTTATCTATCTTAGATACTGTTTTCGAAAAATTTTCAAAATGCTGCCCTCTTTGTGTCTTTTGCTATAATAATCTTTATGAATTCCTATCATTCCTCTGTCGAGAACTTTTAACCAATCACTTGGTTCTTTTTGTGAAGAAATATTTAAACTTAAGTCAAGAACCGTCGCGTCACATCCTTAACGGGTCCAAGCCCCCGCAGCCTATTCAACCCAACTACCATGTCTCTCTGTTTGGATTGTGTTTGCTTAGCTTTAATAAATCTTTTTTCATAGATAATTGAGTTGTTGCATGTTGTTTGATAAAAAGATATATATATATATTTATCTCAAGGACAACTTGAGTTTTTCTCAAGAACTTAAGAGGCGTCATAGCATGGCTCATACATAGCATCGAATATCATATATGATTGCATTGAGCCACAAACAAAATTAGACAACAAGTCAAGTAAACACAATTATAAATGTCTCGAGTGTGACCCATAAAAACAAACTTGATGATTGTTTATTTTGGTCCTCGCAAATCCGGCATTGGCTGCCAAAATATGTCGAATTAAAATCCAAAATGGAGGGTCAAAAGTTAAAGACTTTTAAACAATAAAGCGTGGAAGCTTGAATGCAACTTGTGTTGAGGAAATTAAGCCCTGATTTTGTAGAATTAATAATTTGTTGATGATATATTTGTTAGTTGTAGAGGACAAGACAGTTTTGACTTGAGAATATAAAATATTTATTTATTTTTTAAAAATTGAAAAATAACCAATCCAGCTAGGCATTTACATTTCTAAGATGAATCAAAGAAATTGGGCCTACAATAATTAGAAGTAATCATGAACAATGCTACTTCAAAATGACGAAGTTACAATGTCTACAAAACTAAAGTAGCAATCCTTGATTTCGTTATTAGTGTAGTTGACTTGATGTACTTAAAAGTGTATTTGAATATAACAATGACAACAATTAATTATATTTCAAAAAATTTTTTTAATAATAAATTTCGTGTGATCGTTTACATCCTGTATAGGATCGCAGATTAGAAGTAAGTTCTCTAATAAATCCAATAGTACAAAAAAAAAAATAGTCGCCGTATGTTTTTTTTTTTTGAGGATAATCTACAAAACTGTTTTTTGACATAAGAAAATATATATTTATTTGTTATGGTTACAATTCAACTTTATGCTTGCACATGAAAAGATAAAATTCAGACTAATGTAACTGGTAACAACAAAAATTGCTTTCGAAATCTTGATGGATTGGCAGTGTTTATCGTATTTGGATTGGAATAACTCTATTCCGCCCATCGAGTGATATGACAGCTGTAACTATTGTTTATAAAAAATTTTGATTTCCCTTAACTATGGTACTCGCTACAAAGGCAGAACTTATAGATATCTCTAGTTCGATTTCGCACTAGTTCTATTTCAGTTGTTATAGAGATTTTCAAAGAGACCAGGAACCTAAAGTTTAGGTAGATAGATCAAAGACAAAGCAAGTCAATGCCAGGAATCAGACTCCGCATCTGATAAACGCATCTTCAAAATGTAGAAGAATTTCAATACCTTGGCAACGTACTCATTCCAGATGGTAGCACCATCGTACTAACGACGTTAATAATCGTCTGTAGAACTGCATTTATAAGAAAAATAGCAAAACAAAATCTTTAATGAAAGTATCAAAATCGTTCTTTTATATGGTAGCAAAATCTAGCGTACGACAATAATGCCACTTCAGAGTTTCGTCAATCGATGCCTGAGGCGCATTGTTGGAGTGGCGATTAATGCTCAACGAAACGTCCTAAACGCTTAACGAGTTAAGGTTTTCAGCTAGCAATAGCGAAAGCTGGAAACTATTTGTAAATAGGTTAAGTTCCTAATAATATATTATAAGAGAGCACGCCAATAATCTTCGAAAGCTCTTAAAATAAAAATGTTTTTCAAATTTCTCTTAAATGGCATTTCCATAATATATTTTAAGTTACCTAGCAGTTTCCAAATTAAAAGTAAAATTGATAGGAGTTGGTACGTCAAAAGCAAATGCAGACAAGAATGCTTGTTTTATGCAGCCATTTTCTGCAATTCCTAAATTTAAGTTCGGAGCGTAAAAATTAGTGCTCTAGTCAACAGTACGACCGGCCATAAAAGATGCTTACTGACGTATATCCCTCATCTTGGCTTAAAGTTACAAATATCGCACCAAAGAGCAACATCTCACTTTGAGGGCATAAAAACTTTGAGAGGAGAGGTCTTATAATACAAACATTTGAGCCGGCCTGTCAACAACATGCCAGACATTGGAACCGGACCCAGCGACAGACATCAAAAACAGTTAGTTGGGAAGAGCAGTTGCCACCCATAAGCAAATCCCACGATACAGTTGACGTATTTTGTTTATGAGCGCACGCTGCACGCCTTGCTGCGCACATTGATGACAACAAGCAGACCAAATGTATGTCCTTGTGTGACGAACGGTTGGTCGGTTGGTTGGATGGATGAAGCAAGTGCGTCAGTGTGTGTGAGTGTGTGTGTGCGCTTGAGTGTGTGATGTGTGAAGGCAGCACGTGATGTCATTAGCAGTGAGCAAAACTGGTCAACGGCTATCTATGGCTGACTGGACGCTGCCTAACGCATTTGTCATAAACTAACGAAAAAATGGTTCTGGGCCTCGGCTCGCCTAGACGCACAGCTGAGGTTCAAGCAGCCCAATGCAACCGCAACACACACACACACACACACACACACAGCACCAGATAGTCGTGCATATCCATATAGCCGACATGCCATGCCAATCAACGTCAGCGTCAACATTCATCAATGGCGGTCGCAATTGCAGCAGCAGCAGCAGCAGCGGCGGCGGCGGCAATAACTGTAGCAGCTGCATTGGCAACAGTTGCCACAATTGCACTTGCAACTGCAACTGCATTGCAATTGCTGCAATGATCCTAAAAGCAACATTGCCGCTGCCAACTTTTGTATTAAACGTTGCCGCGCCAGATATATCACATGCAAAACGAATTTTATGCCAAATCCAATTGGAATGTGTGCCAGAAATCGCTTTAAGCGATTTGATATCTGGAGATTGTATATATTATATTAATTTTAGGTAGCGTTAGTTGGTATTAATCCGAACTCTACATTGGATTTTGGTCAACGACAAATTTTAGGCTTGTCACTTAGTTGGTTCCATTCATTTAGGGGTTAGGCTTGTCGTTAAATTTTTTGTTTTTCTTTTTTTGCTTCGAAAAAGTATAAATTATACGAGAATCCGCTCATCAGTTTTCCAAAATTCTCAAAATTTTAATTTAAGTAAGTTATATGTCGCCTAATTAGCGCCTGTTTGACTAGAGGGCTTTGATTTCTTAGCGATTTTCTGCCTTAAATAGTTAGAAAGACATGTATTCTAAGGATATATACATACTAGGAAAAATATCATCTGGGACCGTAAGTTGCAACTGAAAAACGAACATATCTCTCAAAAATTGTATATATCTATTTGTTTGATTTAAAAATTCAGTTATCGGGATGCCATGCAGTTTTTACAACAATTCTTCTGGTGAAATAAAATAACTTTAAGGAATTCTTATAAAACTTAATTCAAAAAATGACTAAATGAACGCACATTTGAGGTAGTAAGCTAAAGCAATAACGCCGATCTTACGCCTACTCAAAGGTCCTCCAATTGGAACTTTGGTCGTACCCTTTGTCTGTCTGTACTCAATTATCAGTAATCTTTCTGCAAATTTTCATTATTTACACTCGATTGCTGACTCCCGTTCCCCGTACTCGTTTGAGCAAAAATACGTCATTGAATGCCAAATTAGGTAAATGGATAATATTTTATCAATAGAAATCATTACTTTGGGACGTCATAATTGTATCTAGCAAACCCAAAATATCTTAAAAGGATCAGGAGCAATGCTCCAGTCCTCAACTATCTCTCTCATTGTTTACTTAAGTTATTGCAAAATATTTCTTTAACTTTAGCTAAGTTGTAGTCGGTTTTCTCTATTGACCAATACGAGCACCGTTTCCACAACGATTTCTTTGGGAAATTTTGTCTAATATTAATAATAATATGATTAATAATAATATGATTACCAAGTTATGGATAGTCAAGTTATCGAAATATATACCTTTAAAAGAGCTTTTATCAGATACAGGTAAGGGCGTTGATAGTCCAGTCACAAGTTCTTCGATAGGGGGCTTGATAGACCAGTTGTAAGTTCTGCGACAGTAATGCGTGCATATCATGATATTTTTGACGCACCATGACAGAATTTTAAGATGTTTAAGGTAAAAGGCGTACGAATGTCTCCAGATTTGGGTTCAATGTTCAGAAGTATCGCGCCGCTTCGCAAGAACTCGACTACGTTATTCTGACTAATTTTAAAATGTCTGTTTCCAAGAGTCTCAATATCAGCAAAGTTAACGAAAGTACTTACTTCAAAAACTAATATAAGTATTTTAGGAAACAAATCTTAAGTAAATTAAATAGAACTGTTTAATAATTATAATAAAATTTAATGGTTTTAATAGAACTGTTTTCTTTTTGAAGTCCCCAACGAAGTTCTTATATCGAATTGCTTTCCAAAATAATTTGTATTATATATATATATATATATATATTAATTAATATTGAATTGGCTATGTCTGTGGAATGTTTATAATCATTTTTTTAATCGAGAGCAAGAAAAAGATCGATCAGATTCAGATAGTTCACAAAAGAAGTGTTTTAAGAGTACTGATCAAAATTGCCTTATCATTTCCACGAGCAAACCCTGTCTTGACATCAAAAACTCAGTAAAATGGTTTATTTCCCTTAACAAAGGCGGAAAATAGAGATATCTACATTGATAACTGTTCAAATAGAACTGGTACCTATAGTTTATAGCAAAATCCGAAACGCGGAGTCATTAATTCATAGCGATTTACTTGGGCAAATAGCGCCTAAGCAGGCTGGTATGGGACTACCGACCTTCCTTTTTAGAGGTATTGACGAGGTCCAAAAACTCAATAAATATATAAAATCTTTTTTCGAAGTTTTCGGATTCAACTTGAAACTACACCACCAGTGATTTCTAGCACAACTCTGCACCACTTGAAATCCATGTTCCCGCTGAGGGTTTTGCGTTTATTGAAATTCCTTAATGAGCAGCCAGTATATATGCGCGCATGTCCGTCAAGTGCAATGCAATTTCCGTGCTCGGTCAATTTCCATGCAATTCAATTAAAATGTTCGCAGAAATTTGTCATTGATGAGTGTATGATAATGATAGGTTAGGATGTTTACAGCGCTGGATATATATAGAGCGTTTGAAATCAAAAGTTGACTGCTATGTCACTCAATAAAGTGAAGCTGAAATGACGCGTTTACTGTGTTTGTCGTCCTTTGAGCCTTGAGCGAAACTTACATAGTGACAAATTGACTTTAGTGCCGCCTGTTTGCACTTACTACTGCTCTCCCTGTCTCCCTCTCGCATTGACTCTCTCTCTCCCTCCGTCTGTACCTCCATCACGATGTTGGATTTGCCAACTCGCTCTGGCTACTGGGCTGGTGTATTGGCTTGTCTGCAATCCTGTTGCCAATTACCGCTAATGTCGAGCTGTTCCAGTTGCCACATAAAATTAATGATAAGAACGCAATAAAATAAGTTTTACTGCATTGCGAATAACAACCGGCAGGCGACAGGCGACAACTGAGAGAACAACAAGTCAGAAGCTGCTTGCTCTGTGGGTGTGGCATGCATCCTGTTGGACAAGCAACAGTTGACAGTCAACCATGTCAGAAATAACCTTTTCATGCTAGTTTTTTGTTCTTGTTTTCTTGGCTTCCTATTTTTTTTTTCGCTGATGTGACAATAAAATTAAATCCAACCCAGCGTGAAGGGAGAGTAAGTGCGCTGAGTAGCTAGCTTGCTGGATGACGAACTGACTTACAGGCCATGATCATTGTGAGACTTAGTTGGTATACCCTATGGGCTCATAAAACTTAATGCGGACTATATCAGATAGGGATGTTGAATAGACTGCAGATTCAACAAAATTTTGACTCTCGAGAGCATAGTTAGAAAGACTCAAGCGCCAGGTGGTTCCTGACAGCTTAAAGAAGACCCTTGTTTGGCCATAAATAAAACGATTGGAGTTCGAATTCCAAGAGCAGCTGATTTCGCAGTCCGGAAATTTTTTGACGACTGATCTTAATATATATTTCGGTTTAGATTATTAGTTCACTGTAAATTTCAAGAGAAAAAAAGTGATCGTTCCAAAGTGCCCCTATAGAATGTACATCATACTCTGAAATGGGAGATCTTACCTCATCCGCCATAGTATGCAGACGCTTCCTAAGAGCAGTTTGAGAAAGTTGCCAGAAAGATGGATGATAATAGAAGATAAGATCCTCTAATACTTTCGGTAGTATTTATTTGTCCATTTAGTACAATAAATCCTCAAAACAAACAAAAAAAAGGAAAGGATACTTTTTTGTGTTTTTTGTAAGAAGACGCAGAAATTTCTCCGATTTTTGGTAGATTAATCGATGAGCAGTTTAATTGAAATGAAATTGTCTGACTAAACCTTACAATATTTTTTTTAAGGTTTGTTTCAATTTTCCTAAAATTCTCATTTCATTTTAACGCTTAGTTTTTTTTTGCGTAGAGCCTCTTAAAGCCCGTGGTTTTTGGTGTTCTATGATGGTATCCATGTACAGGCGTGTCGATTCATTTAACAGCTGATTTGTAATGAATTATCACAAATCCATAAATCTCATATTTAATAATACAAAAGTTTTAAAAGATAAAAATCCCAAGCAATTTTTGTTGTATCATATCACAGTATCACAAATCTTACTAAAAATCTCAATTTTTTTCCGTTAAATATTACAAAAAACTTTATTTTCTCAATGAATCTATCAATATAATAGGTTTTTATTGTAAAAAGTCATACTTCTATCGCATCTATTTAGTGTGCCTCTAAACTGAAACTGCTAACTAAGGCTTCTTACTAGTTTCTAAGGCTTATTCTAGAAAAGGTACCAAATTTGTGTAAAAGGTAAGAACTGATTTTCACGACTGAAGGTCCAGCTGTTTGATTGTATTGACTTTTATCTTAAAGTGATCTATTTTTGTAGACTTTTTAAAGAAAATGTTAATTAGTTTTGTCATAAATATCAGCAATATATAGTTTTAACTGCAATATAGATTTATATGCAACTGTTTTCTGAGAATACAGCCTTTTTTACAAAAACACATTTGGAAATATTGTTTTTTTCGTACATTAAATTAACGTATTCGAACTTCATTGTGGGTTCAATATCCCTAGATGAAGAATGTAAATACTTTTTTAGTTATTGCTCTTTTAAGAGTTTTTTTTCGCTTTAAGTATATTTTTGCATTTGTTGCACATATCAATTTTTTTGAAATTATTTTAAGTTCGGAATACTAATTTTAAGCAATAGATTTTAGTATTGCGAACTGCATAATTTCGAACCCCTTTTTCGCTAAGTACAGCAAATAAAAATTCAACTATGGGAGAACAAAAAAAAGGCTACATCTTTTGAGAAATATAGTTACTAATTTTTAGACTAATGTTATCTATATGATTAAAAGTAACAAAAGGGTTTAATACTAGAAAAAACCCGGTATTGGCACTTAAACCCTATTAACCTCTTTAGTATAATTGAAAACAATTTCATTCTTCAATGATTGTGATAATACCCTTTACTTTGAAAACTTTCTTCAATATATTTGCAAATATGGTACCATAAATTTAGTAGAAGCATTTTCCTAATATTGGCAACGATTTCAAGACATGCAGAACTTGAATATTAAAAGAGTAATATTATCACCCCTAATAGTTAGGAGCCCCTGCATTCCAAAGCATTTATTTATTTTTTGTTTCCACTGCAAAACCTTTTCACTTTACGACCTTGTCGTTAATTTATTGTCGCTTTGAAGCCAACAGAAACACAATTTCGCATTTTTGTCCCAAGTCCTAATTGCAACGTTCATAATACGTTTGGAGCGCCTAAATGTATGCTAAGCGCCTTGGAATTAACGACAGCTAAAGACCAATGCCCATCAAGCAATTGCTCATCAAGTCAGTTGTCCGTCAGTTTGGCTGTATGTCATTCTAGTTGTCGGCAGGACAACTGTCCTTCCTTTTGCTTGTGCTCGAGCGTGACACGCGCTTATCACGAAAAGGACGACCAAACAGCCTGACACATTAGCATATTTAACTTTTATCCTCTGCTCAGTTGTTTATCTGTGCTGCAGCTTTTGCAATCGCTTGCGCAGCCCCCAAACCCCCAATTTACATTTTCCTTCGCCTTTTCTCTTTTTCTTCATTTGATTTTTTTGTTCGCCGTTTTCCTTGATTCTGCTGTTTTTCGTTTTCCGTTTTTGTGTTTTTATACTTCGTTCGGGGTGTTCTACGTTTTTAAAATACGCAATAAGCTTTCAAATGTCTGAAAATAAAAGTCTTATATCAATCTTGCTAGAACTTGATGTCCTTTTTCGCTGTTCCTTGAAAAATACTGCTGCAAAAACTTTCGACACAACAGGCTGGGATTGCTGATACAGTGGTCGAAATGATCAAACTGAGGCAATTTTCGAATGTAATTTTGAAAAAGTCTGCTTTGGGAAAATACTTTTTAACATTAAATTTTAGGAATTCCCATATTTTGTATTTCAAATAAGTTTATTTTCGAAAAATGCGAAAATCCGAGGCGCAGAAAGCGAAACACAATTTTTATGACGCCAAAGGTATGGTCTGCTTTTGGTACGATCAGTTAGGTGTGATATATTTTGAGCTGCTTTCGACAAGGAAAGACATGACAAAGTCAACCTCCAGCAAAACAATGAAAAAAAAATACTTGTAACCGCTGAAAGGGGAGCCCTCATCCGACAAGGAAAGATCTGACAAGATCAATCTCCAGCATAGCAATGCTCGCAAAAGTTGGGAAAAAAAATACTTAAAATGACAGATCTTATCTCATCTGCCATACTAAGCAGACGTTTCCCCATCTGATGCATTTGAGCTAAGATATGAAAGAACATAGGCACAAATACAAGCAAACACAAAGTCATGCTCCACGCTACACCATTACCCCATTTGGGTAGCACCTGTTCCGAACAAGGGTACACCATGTAACTAACGAGCTCTTCGGTTCATATAAAGTTAAAAATTGGATCGGGTGATCTCGAAAGATAATTTTTTGATTTATATCTAATAATAAATAATAAAGTAAAAGCAAAAAGTGTTTGAAGTCCACTGATATTATTTTTTGATAGAAATCTATACAATCATTTTGCTTCAAGTTATAGTACGAAAAAACATCTAATCTTTATTGAAACAATCAGTTGAGAAACTGAATTAAGTGTTTTACATGACGAACTATCGCCTACCAATAATAAATATTATTTATAATTTATCATGTTTGAGATAGGTAAAAAAGAAAAGCGCAATGCATTGTAAACAAAACCCAAAAAAGGAAAACCAGGAAGTGTTTTCAAAAACTCGCTGTAAAATACTACCAAGTAAATGGAAATGGCTTGATCGACTTACAAAAATATACGAGATTGTAATATATTCCCCATAAAAGTTAAACAATTGGTTTTAATCCTGAAAAGATAACATACGATTTTGATAAGTCGGATTATTGCTCTATTAGTGAAAACATAATATATTTCCAATAAATTTTGTAAAAATTCTTTGGATCCTGCACAGGTAACGTTCGTCCTTGATAAATCGGCTTTGTAGCATTTGTCATAATGTAGTTAATATTATATATCAATTTGATAGATCGCTCAGCTGTCAGTGCCGAGCTAAATCTAACCTAATATTTAATTTGTTTTAAATATTTTTAATCGTTATAAAAGTCGTATAACTTATTATCATTATTATTATTATTATAATTATTATAAGAGGGAAAATGGAGTAGAATAGTTTAATACATTTCCAGCAAAAGATCTTATTACTAGTACAACTACGTCCATTTGACGTTATAATTAAACAAAATATAATATAAAACTGATTGCTGTCCCTATCCTGATGGATGAATATCTTGTAAAGAGTGATTTTTTTTGAGATGTAGAATTTTAAATGGCAATAAAATAACGATGGATTATTCAATTGACATGATTTTAATTTTTGCGAAAGATAATTTTGAGGTATTCCATTTTATATTTGATTTCTGACATGTGACCGTCACGACTGGCTCGGATGTAGTCCAATGTGGACGTCAAATTTTCGATGACTATTTCCGACATTTGTGGCCGTATATCGGCTATAACACGGCGAGTGTTGTCTTCCAAGTGGCTGAGTGTTTGTGGCCTATCCGCATAGACCAATAACTTTACATAGCCCCACAGAAAGTAATCTAGCATTGTTGAATCACAAGATCTTGAAGGCCAATTTATAGGTACAAAACGTGAAATTAGGCGGTCACCATACGTGTCTTTCAATAAATCGATGGTATCACGAGCTGAGTGACATGTTGCGCCATTTTGTTGGAACCACAGCT
The DNA here is from genome assembly GCA_035046065.1 of Chymomyza procnemis. Lineage (NCBI taxonomy): Eukaryota > Metazoa > Arthropoda > Insecta > Diptera > Drosophilidae > Chymomyza > Chymomyza procnemis. The sequence continues at coordinate 14,121,070 of JAWNOJ010000024.1, forward strand.
CCTGGACATCATGGTTGTTCAATTCAGGAATGAAAATAATCATAGTATACATGGCTCTTTACCGATCGCCATTGACTGTAACGTTCTGGCCAACATCGTTTTTGAAGAAATACTGACCAATGATTCCACCAGCCCTTAAAGCGCACCAAACAGTTAAGTTTTTTGGATGTGACGGTGTTGAGGATTAGCTTCACTCCAAATGCTGTAGTTTTGTTTGTTGACGTAGCCATTCAACCAGATATATGCGAATTTTGTTGCTCATGAAAATAGGGAACAAAGGCAATATTTTTTTTGGGCCCATTCGAGGAACACTTTGCTTAATAATCGTTTGGTTTTAATTCTTCGATTGCCAAACCAAGCTGGGAATAAATCACTTGACAGCTGTTAAATCGCTCGCCATCTTGAACAGTGATGCGAACTTAAATTTCTATACCTCGAAAAAAACACCCTTTTCGCACCGTCTCATATCTAGGGATGACTAGGAACTTGGATTTACAACGTTAAATATGAAAACAGGAAGATATAAAAGTATACAAATTTTTTAACAAAGTAGTCAAAATATCACCGTTGTCCAAGTAGGATTTTCATAGTTCATGATTGGTTAAAGATGCTCGATTTGACGGAACATAATGAGTTAAGATAGTGAATGAGATGAATTCTATTACGAAATCTTTTAGGAATAATTGCAAAACACCTTTGAAAATAATCTCGAAATTATATAAATAAGATGACGATAATAAATACTGTGTAGTATATAATCCAAGCAACCCTAGACAGCTTCTTTTTAATATGCATCTTTACGAATATTACGATCTGTACTTGTTTCTCATAGAAAACTCTATAACTATTTTTTTTAATAATTTCACATTTGAATATTCCACTTACGGCTTCGCTAAAAAGTTTCTGGTGATATTAACCGGTACAACCAATATTTATAATCAAGGCACACAGATTAAAAAAAAATGAATAAGTTGGTGGGATATAGCTTTCCGTCTGGTCTGAAAAAAAAAACTTTTTTTTTTCGGAAAATTTTTAATGGAAACACTTTCTAAAGACTGTTGAAGGAAATTCATTTTTTTTTTTTGTTTGGAATATAGATAAGGAAAAAATATTGTTGTCCCGAGTTTTAAATAATAAAACCCATAAATAAATAATTCATTTATGAACAAATTTCTTGTAACATTAATAGTTATTTTATCTTAATATGATTTCAAAGACTTTAGTGTATTATTATTAATGAAACCAATTTCTAAAATAATAACAGACAGATTGTAAAGGAATTGAACGGATTTGTATATTTTAAATTTCGAAACATTCAGTTTGACGTCATTATAAGTAATAATATTATTCTTAGATAATATTGAGCAAAAAAACCATCTAAAAAAATAAATCTTTAAATTATTTTGTCTTGTCAACTCTAAAGCAATTTTACAATATTTTAATAAAAAATATTAATTAATTAGGCGTTAGACCAAAGCAAAAAAATTAACTAAATAAACAAATGTCAAAGTAATTCAATATGCAGCTGATAATCCAAAAATATGTCAGAGCTATGCAATCCCTCAACTACAAAAGACGCATTAACTTATAGAGTATAAGCTTAATTTTCCCATTGTTCAAAACTGCTTTGCATCAATTTCTTCCCACTGTGCGGCAATGGCTGACCGAACCAGGGCCATCCAAAGTGGCAACGCACCTTTTCAGGCTCGGTTGTTGGTTTTTTACTACTCGGATTCCTTTTTTTTTTATGAATAAATTGCGCAGAATTTATGAGCAAAGTTTCTATGGTGCCAGCAGCTCGCTCTGTTGGCTATGCCCAAAATGAAAGTGGCTAGCAAGTTTAGATGAATCTGTTGGCTTAGTCTGATGAGTTATCTGAGTAAGTGCAGCGCAGCGCGGGGACTTGGGGCCAGTCAGTTTGGTCTGTAGATTTGCTGGATTTATGTTTGGATATGTTAATTGAGCGCCCAGGTAAGGCAGTGCCAGCAAGTGAGGTTGCTTGGTTGTAAAATTGCACTGAAGTTTTTGCAGCATTTGAACTTGGATGAGCTGCTCGAGACTGAAGTACTCGCAACGGCCAGCTGCTATTTTGGGCTTATTGTTAGAGCAAATGTTAATGCGATATTGCTGTCATTGAATGGCTTTTTGTGTGTAAGTGTTGCCTGTTGTTTATTATCGCGATAGCAGCGTGTTGCCAAGCGTGTAAGGATTAAGATTTACGCAGTGTCGAGCAATAGGAAGGAAGACACTGGCTACTGCTGTTGCTGTTGCTGCTGCAGCCAGCTATGGCAGCCTGTGACACATGGTGCTTCATTTCCGACATGCCAACGAAACGAGGCCCATGGCCAAACGCCCGCCCTCCACCAAAACAGCCATGCCCACAATCAACGGCAACAACTCATATGTGGCAACAACAAAAGTAGCAGACATCAAGGAGTACAACAACGACAACGAGGATGACGACGACGACAACGACAACTCATAGACATAGACGAGGCATTGCGGTCTCTATGTAATATTGCTGAAAACCGCAGAAGTAGCAGCAGCAGCAGCAGCAATGGCAGCGGCACTGCCAGTAGCAGTGCCGGCGTTGGTAACTCTAGCAGCGTGCGTATACGTAATATTTTAGCATTTTGCGTTAACGCACAAGACACACGCTTCGTTGCTGTTGCTGCTGCGGCCGCTGCTTTCCGACTGCTGCGGCAAGCGTTTCCTTTACGGAGTGTTTGTATGCGTGTGCAGCTGGGTGTGTGTGTGTGGTCTACCATTATCTGTCTGGGAAGCCATTAATTTTTCAAGATTGATCCGGTATGCAAATTACTTACACAGAATGTGTCTATGTAAGCGACTAGGTTTATGTGAGTGTGTGCGTGTTTATGCCAGCGACTTGCTTCCTTCACTACTTTACTTTCTATTGTAAGAAAAATGTGTATGTAGAGATGTGTGTGTGTGTGTGTGTGTGTGTGTGTGTGTGTGTTAGTATAGCTGGAGCTATTAGTGCGTGCATGTGCCGCACATGGGGCACAAATGCCTTGCTTAGAATTTGCCTGCGGCAGCTAGTTACCTCAGTGGCTTAGACGAGAGGGATCATGGAACACTTAAAGGAAATTCCCTAAGTAAGTCTGAAGGATTACCTGTAGGATCACCGTCGTATGGTGCTAATAGTACCTTTGAAGTTTCCTCGAAAACCTTAGGTCGGATGTGTGACGCCACTGATAGAAAGACGATACCTTCATCACTAAATTACTTTCAATTTTAGCGATCTTTGGTAGAATTATCTTCGGTAGCATAGCAGTAGCGTAAACGCCTCTAAAACCTCACGTCGGTTAGGTGATCCCCCGCAGCAGCTCTGGTGCACTTTTCTAGCATCGAAGATTCTGATAAAAGATGTTACTTCCGTAGATAAATTTCTATCAATTAAAGACATATTTGGTGAAATATTCTTTGGTGGCATAGCAGTATTATAATCGCCTCGAAAACTTTGAACCTCGGTTGTGTGATTCCTCGCAACAGTTTTGGTGCAGATTTTACATTGGTAAAATTTACTTCGGCAGAGTAGCAGCAGCGGAATTACCTCAAAATGCTAAGGTCGATTGTGTGATTGCATAGGAGCCACTGATAAAAAGATGCTGCTTCTCTAGAAAAATGTTTATTAATTGAAGACATAGCCGTTCGAATTGAGCTAAAATCTAATCTTCAAAAATATATTTATTAATAGATTTTAATGGTACTTAACCCATTATAATTTCTGGAAGAAATAAAAAGCTTTTTCAACGAGAACTCAGTGCCAACTGTTCCCTTAATACATCAATGTAACCTAAAAAGCCCCCAAATGCAAAGTTACGGTGTTACTGCGTTATTTTCGAATTATTTTTTATTAAACTTTTGCTTTCGGTTATTGTTCTATTGAAAAGTAACTTAATATCCAACCCTTGTAATATTCCTGTCCCATACCGTCGCTGTCTAGGTCTACTAGATGATAAGTTTTCTTCCCAAAGTGTACAATTGTGATAATATTGCATTGGCAAAACGATTGCAAAAAATTCAGTTTTCTAGTGCACAATACCAAAACCAGCTTAATATTTGAAACTCGAAAAATTATAAAATTTATTTAATTTAACCTAATATTTATATCTATAAAAAATGCACTGATTAATTTAGGGATACGTATTAGATTTATATTATATTTTACTCTTTCTAAATTCATCATCAGCGCATCATAAGTTCGAAGCTCTAGATTGACCAACATCTATGTCTTATCGTATCACTATGATTCTTAACTAATTTAAACGTTTTTGTGGACTTAACAGATGGAAATTTCTGAAGGCCATGTTAAAAATATGAGTATGGAACTTTATTTTATTTTGCTGACCACCGCTCAGTTCAAATTTAGGAGATTTTTTTGTTTATAAGAACAGTTTGATCGTTTTTAATCTGGAGCTTTTAATTATTAATTTAAAGTATTTTTTCATAAATTTATGGTTACAACTAAGTTCAGTTGGCCTTATAATTTAACAGTTTTACAATTAAAAAATATTTAATAATTGGACAATAAATATAAAATAAAGCTAATTCGTATCTCTTGCCAGAGAGGTGAATTGTTTATAGATATGCACCGTATCACATTTGCAACTGGCTAAAAACACTGTAAGGGATGAAAACGGAAAGTCCATTCTGACAATGCTGCTTGGGTTCTTTCTGAGAGCAGGCCCTATCCAAGTCCATTTACTTTTTCTGATTTTGTGGTGAATAGCGGATTCACCTGTGGCGCTCCGCAGTTCCGCATTTGATATTTATGTATTATGTGCATTTGATATTTTGTTTGGTCACAATATTCCGCATTTTATTCTGAGGCATTTATTTCTGAAAACCTGCAGTTTTTGGCTGCCATAAATATATGGTGACCCATGTCTCACTACCATATTGCAGAATGGATATAATACACACCTGAAGTTACGGTCTTGAGGCATATCTGTCGGCTTCTTAATAAACGGTGCAATCTCCCGTTCTGCACTAGCTTTTTCAGGCCGGCTCATCATATAATCCACCGTTGTTGGAGATAGTGGTACCAAGGTAAGGGAAGTTGTTTTCGAATCAGTTCCTATTTGGCTGAATTTATCTCGAGACCAACTCTGGCTATTCTAACGAGATCATCAGTTTTATTCTGGATGTCAACGAGTTTATGAGAGTTCAGATGTAAGTTGTCCCCTTAGCCCAAGTCCTCAAGGTGTCTGGTGAGGTTCCTCGTAACTCCACGCTTGGATTGACATACTTCTTTCACAACTTCATCAACCACTGTATTATTAATAAGTAGAATTGTTGATTTGGAAATTAAGTAGTTCCATTAACTTGTTAACTTGGTTATTTCTTCTTTACAATTAGAGCCTGACTTTTAATCGGGATCACAATCGAACAGAAGCTGTGTTGTTTGTCCGCCTTTTTTGTACCTTTTTTTTTGAAAAACAAAATGACAACTTATTTTCCGACATTTCGAGATAATAAAAATAATAATACATCATTCCAATGCTTTATCTGTTTTATCACCAAAAAACCTTTTCAATGACACATAATTAAACCTAAAAAAAAGTAAGCCCAATGCTAATTTATTTTCCCTCTACAAATGGAGACTGTATCTGAGCCACTGTGTCACACACACACATACCCTAACTTCATGTTGTTTTAGAATATTTTTTGTTGTTGTTGCTGGCATTTAATTGTATGGGTGTTGCCCAAAAGCACACTCCACGCTGGCACCCAGTCACCTCGGCACCCCATCACCCCGTCATACTGCTTTGTTCAGCTTATCATGTGCATGTCGGCACATGAACTGACAACGCGCGCGTTTGGGGTTTCGGATCTGTACAGGGGATACACTACGGAGGGTTGACTTGTGGAATCGGATGAGCAGCAGCTCAGCTCTGTAGCTGGGATGCTGTGAAGCTGCTCAACAAAAAGCTTTTGTGTGCATTAAATTTGTGCCGCGTAATTAGCGTTGACGTCGATTTAAATCATAAATTGCTCCATTTTGCTTCATTTTAATTACACTCCAATACCCGCAAGGCTCTTGTGCATGTTTCATTCGAACCAAATGGATGAAAGCATTCGTCGGCATGGACAAGTGCAAGGGTGCAGGCAGTCCAATGGCACTTCAACTCCATATACTTCATAATATATATATATATGAGTGCAGTTAAAGCGAATATATATATTTTAATAAATGCAATCAGCTTCATTAATTTATGTGCTGCATTAAGTTGAATATTTTTACAATTTATTGGCATAGTTTTGCTTTTTACAAAAAGTTATAAACTTTTTTCAGTGGTTTCAAAAGTTTCCAAACACTTGGAAAGTTAAATGGTGTGCTGCATGCACATTGAGTGCATCATAATTGCGATGGGTTTTTTTTTTCTCTAAATAAACTGAGAGGGTTGGCATGCAACTATTTACAGCCTTCTAAATTTTAAATAAATTAAAAAATGAAAAACAATAGTGTGGGAAAGTGAATTTATAGGATAGTACATATATTTTTTGAGTTTTTTTAAGATATAAGTTTTCAAATAAATTAAAAATGATACCCTATATAAATATCAATAATACTGACTTACTAAAAATAAATTGTAGCCTAAAAATGTTGTTAGATTTATGGGGTACATTTAGTTTTCTGTTGTTCTTATTTTGTCATATAATTGCCTTGATCGAGACTGTTACTGAATATTTATTACAATCAACTATAACTTTATGAGAATAAAACCAAATTTTTGCTGCAATGGCATCAGGAAATGGCATAAATTCCGATGTATTGTATATGTATTTATTGGAAAATAATAAGTCGAAATCCATATTGTTATTTGAAAATAAATTTTTGAAGCAAAATTCCAGTTGTTTTTCAATCAATCAATATTTTCCTTATTTTCCAAATTTTTGTTGAAGCAAAAACTCAGTTTATTATAGATTAGTTAGTGGGCTTCGCCCCCTGCCCACTTAACTCGTCAAGCCCCATTTTTATCAGTTTATAAGGAGAAATATTGGTAGTTGTTAGTATGTGAGATTGGTTTTATTTTTTGTAACCACGTAATACCGAACTATAGTATTTTCTCCAATATCCTTAATCAAAAGGACTTAGGGCCTATACTACAACCTTCCATCGACCCCTGTTTTACGCCTTATTGTGTTCACCTGGCCAGTTCTTGAATGATGGATCTTCTCTAGGTCTCCTTAGGCCTTCCTCTTTAAGGGTCGTAATATATATAATATGTTATAATATTTAAAGTATTTGGCGCTGGTAGAGAATTTTGCGATCTAAAACTTAAGTTAAAGAGAGAGAGAACATAATCCCATGAGTAAAATTTGATGGACCTCGTCGGCCATTTTGTAGTTTAGCTTTGGCAGTCTCGGCATAGCCTTACACACAAAAGATATCGAAGGCTTCCAAATATGTTGCTCAAAAAGATCTCGAAAAAAAAAGATATCGAAGGCTTCCAAATATGTTGCTCAACACTTAAACTTTAAAGTAACCCACACTTTAAGCCAACTCAAAAGGAAAATGCAAACAACAAAGATCACTTAAAGCCAAACTATGGCATTATCTCAAACAAAAGTCAAGTCCAAAGTTGATGTGGGTGCCGTTGGCTAACTTATATTTAGTAGAAGATTCAAATGTGCCAACAACGAACGAAACGCGAAGCTAGCTAAGCGCAACTTGGCTGAAACACTCAAAAAGGCCAAATAAAAAAAAAAGAGAACAAGTAAGGCTAAAAGCAACTACAAAATGTTAAAACAAAAGGTTGTGGTTGTGGCAACTGCTGCTGCCGCTGCTGCTGCTGTTGCTGCCAAGTGCAGAGTAGAAGCCAAAGCCCAAGGCGTTATCTTTGGTGTCAGTGGAAAGAGATTTGCATAAATCAGCGTAGTAGCTGGAATTTGGAATTTGCTGCTAACAAATTTGCTAAAACCGAACTCAAGCGTTAAATTGAACGTGTCTCTAGGTGTGGGTGTGTTTTGATGTCCTTTGTGTCATTCAGTGTGTGTGTGTGTGCGAGTGTGTGTGCGTGTTAAGCGTATGAAAATTACACAAAGTAATGGCCCAGAGAGCCTGCCGTATGAAATGCTCAAACAAAATGAGTCCTGCCCCCTATACATTGCATGCCAAAGATTATAAACACAAAAAAAAAAATCAAAGCCAGAAAAACATAACAAAAAAGTACAACGGTAAAACAAACAAAATACATTGACGGCCATTTAATTGGTTTACAAGCAAAAAAAAAAAAAACAACACAAACGCATTGAGTGTGTGTGTGTGACGTCATTGTGTTGTTGTTGTTATTGCATAAATTACATAAAGTTTACAAATGAATTAAGTGCATGCAAAATGGCATCGAGGTAGCAGGCGCGGCCATTTTGTATTTGAGGTTAATTTTATAATTGGCAGCTTGTTAGCTGTAACGAAAACAAAATGGCGAACAGAACGACATGCCCAAAAGTATGCTATGAAAATTAAGTACAGTTCATCTCGTCAGATTGCCAACTGAAACTGAAACTGAAACTTTTAAAAAATAAATTACAAAGAAGATTTATTTAACTTACTTCCTTTAATTTAGTAGGCCATAACCACACGTTATCGGGTTACAGTCGATCTGACTACCTCCGGCCGATGCACCTGCTTTGCGCGCGCCTTCTCCAATTGGTCACTTCATGTATTGAGAGGTGACCCTCCACTTGGTCTTCTTGCATTTAAACTTAGGTCGTCCCCTTCATATATTTACGTCGGCTTTCGCAGATGTTGCGCCTAAGTGCGCTTTACGACATCTATTTCGTTGTAGAGCTCATACAAATCATGGTTCGCTGGAATGCGACAGTCTGAAAGAGCCCAAAGACTTTGCGAAGCATTGTTCTCTCGAGCACACCAAGTGCAGCTGCATCTATCGGCAACACAACCCATGCTTCTGCATAATATAAGATGATGGTGAGCGCCTTGTAGAGAGTTTATTTTTTTCGATCAAGAGAATTCGCTGCTAGACATTTGCTTACTAAGACCATAGTAATTCTTTGTCTTACTTTCAGGCTGATATTGTTTTCCGTGTTAACAGCGGTTCCAAGGTACGTCCACTCAACAACTGCAATAGTATAGCCGTCCGCTGTAATCTGTGAGCCTAGGTGCCGTATATCCGTGCATAAACAGCATAAACCTTGTCTTGCCCTCGTTGAACGCGAGTCGCACATTCGCTGACTTTTCTCAATTGCAGAACACGCGTCGGTAACACCCAATGGGATTAATAGCAGCGACTTATGTATGGAGCTGTATACTTTTGTAGATAATAGTGCCAGTTCGATGTGCACCAGCCTTCCGAAACATGTCTTCCATTTTGAAGTTGAAGGGGTTGTCTGAAACTTCACACGGTATTGAAGGGTTCGGAGACGTGCTACCACGAAAAAGCTAATGGTAGCGTTTAATGTCATTCTGCAAAGTCGCATCAAGTTCGCAGGCATACCGAACCCAGACAGTATTGCATACAGACTGCCCTTATCGGGCTATAGGGTGCAGTTTTGTAATCGATAAAGAGATGGTTTGTGTCGATCCGTTTCATATGGATCTAGGATTTGGCGCAGTGCGACTCCTGGTCTATGGTGGATTTTACAGGTCTGAAGCCGCACTGATAAGGTCCGATCAGTGTGTTGGCATAGGTCTTGTCTTTCACAGATAATGCGCAATCGTATAGGAGATGGCAATAAACATAGACAGATTCACGGTAATTTGCACATATCGTCGGGTCACCCTTCTTCAGCACAGGACAGCCGACGCTGAGATTCCAGTCGTCGGGCATGCTTTCTGCCAGCAATATTTTGTAAAGCAGCTCATGCCTTAAACAGCTTTTCAGGCAGTCCATCAGCACCGAAGGCTTTGTTGTTTTTAAGTCTCATTATAGCAACTCTGGCTTCATGGAGTGACATTCACATTATCTTCGATTGGTTGTATCGATCCATTTTCTCCAAGGGCGAGATTTGTCACGTCCTCGCATGAAAGTAACTTGCAGAAATGATCCCTTCATAATCCCAGTATATCTGTGTATCTGTTTCCATCTGGACAGTAAAGGCCTTAAAACCTTGAGTCAAACGTTTGACTCGTTGATAGAGTTTATTTCTGTGCCTTAACACTTCGAGTTCCTCTCGCGCACGACTTTTCTGCACCCGTTTTTTCAGTCCCCAAAGTCTCCTTCTTTCAGGCCTCTCTTCCTTACTCTCCCCCTATAGAGCTCCAATATGGCTCGGGGGACTGTTGCGTCTTTTTGTAGGTAGCGCTCTTCATTGCAGTTGCTTCGCGACTCTTCTCAACGTACCATTGCATGTGCGGTTTCGGGCGCTTGAAGCCAATGGTGTCTTCTGCAGGGTGGGATATATGCGTCCAAAATCAGCCGAAATCATCAAGGATGGAGTTGGGCCCAACGGTCTATACAGACCAATATTCAAAGAGCATATATTTCAAACTAATCGAATTGGATGTGCCATATAGCGACTACTGAAATCGATATTTTTTAAAATAAAAAAACTGAACGCAACTCCACCAATTCAATAGTAAAAAATATATCTAAAATAAAATGGTTGAAAGCATACATACCCAGCCCATGGTCAACCAAATGGGGAGGCGGAAATTAATTTGAAAACGGTCAAATGTGCTTGACAATTTAAACAGCAGCCTAAAATGGGTTTTCAATGTTTTGTGAAAGAAATAAATCTTCTTGTAGTATGATTAATGTGACATCCCTTTCCGAATTCATTCCTAAAGCTTTGTTACTAAGTATCGAATTCAATCAGATTCCATAGAACATCACACATACGACGCGTTGACAACATTGATGTTTAACATCAAATGCCAAATCTTAAACGAAAAAGAAAAAATTGTGCACATATTTAATTACTGTTGAAATCCATTATTGACGCCAAGAGAGACAATTGCTCTTAATAACTTTGTCGGTTGGGAATTCGTGCTCGGAGTGCCGTTATCGAGGCCAACTCGCCCCACTTGTTCTACACTTTATTTGACAGGAGCGGAAAAGAGTATATTGGGTTGTTGGAAAATCCATTTGGGTGAGAAAAGCATGGTCGCAGTATTTAAAAATAATTAGGCTCAAATTAGGATTATAAATAGTAGAGATTTTGGAAACTTCTATGCGCCTTTTAAAATGGGAGGCAAAACAGGACAAAAGAGTGTTTTTTTTTTGTGAAAATCAGAAGGAAATTTTTGTCAAAATATTTTTAAATATGCAATATCTACGGGTAGCTGATCATCTTATAAGCGTCCAAGCTGTAAGTTAGAAATTTCTGAGAATTTGAAAAAAAAAACAAAAAATATTTAAACAACTTACTTTGAACTTGAGATAAGAATTTTGTAAAACAGTCTTCAAAAAAGATTAAAATGTAAAATGGAAAGTGAAGCACTTAAAAAAATGTAAATTTGAAGAAGTTTTCTTCTAAGAAATATAAAATAAAATTTTTTTCAAAAGAATACTTATTGTAGATGACTATTATTGATTATTATAAGTAAGAATTAATAATTAAATATTTTTTTAATAGACTTTGCAATATTTCTTTTATTGATTGAAGGTAGAGGTTGGAGTAGCGGCTTTAGTGGATATGAGTTCTTCATAGTCTCCTTGTTTTTTGGCTGTACTCCAGGTTGATGTATATTATTGGGTGATTGAGGTTCTCGGTATGTCTATCTATTATTACCTCTTTGACCCAGGAAACACCTGTTTATCATGGCATGACTGCGCTGCCAAAATTATTTTCAATTTTATATTTTGGAGGCATTGTACTAGGCTTGGTGGAGCTTACAGTAACTCATAGCTAGATTCCCTAGGTCCATATTAGTATTATGATGACTCTGGTTTTCAGCTTTGTTTCCCTGTGCATCAGCCATTGGTTTTGGCACAATAGAGATTGTCATTCGGCATTTTTTCTCTTACGCAGGAAAAAAATAAGGTTTACTATATATCTAATGATTTCCTTTAAAAAATGTTAGACTTACAGAAAATGCTGGCTAAAAACCTACAAATTTGATCTTATTTGGGAAAAGGAATTACCAAAACATTTTGATTCTCACATTCTGTTCTAAGTTGAAAACATTTATAAAGCAATTTTGGAAATCTTTGTACACTAACATCCGCAGAGTTACTTGTCTTCCACTCTATTTTTGATCTAATACTTAAACACTTTAAAATTAAGAAATATTTGTTAGAACTGGGAAAAGAGTATTCCTAACCTGAAGGGTGAATTTCTTACAGATAATAGAAAACAAAAATATAAGCTAACTCTTGTCAATAGTGTGGCTATTCGACATAAACTATATATAAGGAGTCAATCGCTGGTCTTTGGAGTTCATTATAAGATGGAAGTTTTTCACCTAAGTAAAAGGCAAAACTCAAAAGAAGACACACCTGGAATCTACGAAGTTTGTCTAAGTACTCAAGGTTATTTTTTTGAAAAAAATTAAAAATTACGCAAACTTTGGATCAAGGCCAGAGAGCAACCATTTTACTGAGCTTCGATATTAATCAGTGAGATGGGGTAAAGTACTCGCTTGTGACAGACAATATTATGAAGGATGGGTTTGTTATTTAATCAAAAAAAAAAAAAAATAAATAAATTTGTAATGCCAATCATTTTTTCGATTTCTAAAAAGCAAAATAAGCGCAAAATAATAGAAACAAAAATCTTGTGGTTCGACTTATATCAGTATCGTTTCCTAAGACAGATAAAAATACCTTAAATTTATTATCACAAACATGCAAAATATTCAGGAAATCGTCATCTAAATTGAAATCAGCAGAGTATAGTACAGTCAGGATACTTCTGCCATAAACGGCTCACTTGTTTTAATTTATGCTTATTCATATGCATGTGTGTGTGTGCGCGCGTGTGTGAGAGGATGTGTGTTCGGCTGAAGGATATGCGGAGTACGTATATGGGGGGTATTTTTGGTTTTTGTTGGGGGTTTTTGTGTTTTCATTTTTTTTTTTATTATTTCGCTCTATGTGCGTGTGTGTTTGTGTGTGCTCTATGCGTGCGCGTTTTTCATCGACATTTAATTGAAAATAACTCAAGCGTTTCACCAACGCGCGCGGTTAATGAGCGAGAAACTCAACTGTCTGGTCCGTCTCGATGTCTGCACAGCGCCGCCATCGTGTTATTCAAGAGCTCGCCATTTTTTTGGCGTTTTTTTTTCTTGTTTTTGCCAATGTGTTTCATGCTCATTCGAAATCCCATAGAGCAACCCCAGCATTAGTAGTACCATCACTACTTCCACAGTCGCATCAACAGCCCAGCCTCCTCCCACAGCTACATCACGTGAATGACATCAATGACAGTGAAAAGGCGTTTTTCTGCACTTAATGAGCAAGCTGCGAAGCGAGATAGACAAAAAATGAGAGCGACATAGTCGACAGGCCCAACGCCCTTACTCCAGCTGCAAAACACACACAGGACAAACAGTTTTTGACTTTTTATCTATGTTTTAGTTGGTTTGTAGTTGTGTATGTTGGCAGTGTATCTGTGTGTTGGAGTGTAGCTGTGTGTAGCTGCGTGTCTCTGTATCTGTGTATTCGAGTGTATCTGTGTGTGTGTGTATGACAACTTTATTTATGTGTCTGGCTTGCAAAAACTTAAAAGGCACTGCATAGTTTTTTCTCTACTTTGGATGATATTTTTTTTCCTTGATTTTTGTGTGTCATTAAATCAGCTTGAATGCGCGAATGTTTGAAATCTTTAGAAAGTTGCAGATGAAAGCGAAATGTTTGAGAAGCCGGCAAGCAAAAAACAAAAAAATTCTGTAGAATTGTCAGCATCTTAAAGTGTAGCAATGAAAGATATAAAGCTTGATTAGAAAGAACGCCAAAAAAAGCCTGAAAGACATTTTATTTGGCTTTTTAGCTCAGTTTACAAGCTTGTAATTAGGATTGTGGAAAAACGCTTGATTTTGTCGTAATGAAAAACAATTTGAAATTGCGCTATATTCATGCGGGAGTACCAGGCTATCAAGCAAACTCAAGAAAAATTTAATAATAAGGAAATAAAATTAATTTTAAATAATTGCAAAATTGAGTAGACTTTAGTAAAGCAGTAACTCCTGCACAAACTTTTAGTGATTATTTAAGTTTTTTTAAATTTTAGACTTAGGCTTAAGAGCCTTAAAACTAAGATTTTTGTTAGATTTATTCTTAGAAAGATCTACATTGCGCAACTAATTAAATCAAGAAATATTTAACATTTTTTTGTTTAGAAATTAATTTTGCATACGCAAAAGGTGACGATTTAATAGCTTGTTAATCTAACTACCCTCAAAGACAAGCCAACTTGGGCTAGTTTCCAAGCTAACAGCAGCTTATTTCAGCTTACTAGCCCCAAGAAAAGCCGTTAAGCTAAAATGTTTGACAGATTGATTCTTTGAAGGATGTATTGCGCTCAACTATTTTATTACAGAAAAAAAATATTTGTATAAATCATTTTATGAAACGCCATACATAAAGGGTGATATTTAAAGAGCTTCTTAGGCATGAAAAGAAAACTTATTTAGGAAGCTGACATAAGTTTCTTTAAAATGCTAATAAACTCTTTCACTAAACTGTAAAACGACTGTTTATCTTTATATTCTCATCTTCTTATTCCTTTACGCAAAATACCCTTTCTTTTAAAATCCACACTGAAGTGCTTAACCAATAATGTAATCCAAAATACATAAGTTCAGTCGCAAGTAAAGTGCGGGACTGCGAAGCCAGCAGTTTTTTTAAAATTAGAAATCAAATTGTTTTGTTTGGAAGCAAAGCTTAAATGCTCTACGCTTATTAAAATGATTGAAATATTTATTTTCAGGAAAATCCTTTCTGATAAATTCAAGAAGTATTAGGTTATGCAATTTTTTTTTAAAACATTTTTCATTATAGAATTAGACTTAGAATTAGAAACAGGATAGAGATTAATCGCCATATATAAGGTGTCGAATACTATTTCCGCTGTTTTTTCTTTATTTGTTTAACTTAAGGCTTTATTGCAAATAAATTGTTAAATTCTGCCCATTATTATCTGGGTTTACTTCGTTACCGTAGCTCATCAGTCGCAACACATTATTTCACTGAGAATATTCTCGTCGTACGTATTGAAGAGCAATCGATGAATTGTCAAGGAAAACAGCAGAAGCAAAGTTTTGCACATAGAGGGTAATATTTTAAGAGCTGATTTTGTACATAATCAGCTTAAGTTCATCAAAAATAAGCCTAAGTATCTCAAGCACATATTTTTTCGGGAAAATTTACATTCCTCAGCTGATTAAGTTAGAATAAATTAAAAATTAAGTTTTATAATTATTTGACAATGAGAGATTTATCGCTATATATAAAGTGTGTAAGCTTGCTAATTTGATTTCAAGTAGAATGCTTAGAATTTAGAAAATTCTAATAAATCTTCATTTGCGACGAAAGTGTTTTTCATATTATTAAATGTCTAATACTAATTGAATGTAAATGCTGACTGGCTGCTCTTCTACTCCCTGAACTAGGTACAATTTTAGAATTCTGTCTCCTACATCCAGCAGTTCGTTCTTAAATAATTCTTAAATGCACTTCTCCTGACCCATAAGATATTGAATGTGTGTAGGCGGTCTATTTCCCGATGCTTAAAGTGAAAGAAGTCGCTCACCGAATTGGACCAATATTGCATGGCATGTGACATAATCTTGTTCAAAGTTATGTGCATTCAAAGTTGAACTGTATATTCAAAAAACTGATGACAGTTGCAGCTTATTGTTGCTTTAAGCTATTTTCTTTCGAATTTGCGGGCACTGTTTGTTTTTTCATCGAGACAATCAAGAATTGCTAACTTTTTTGTGTACCTACTTGATGCTATTGGCATCATCCCAAGTCTACAAAATATACTAGAGTCAAGCTATTCAATTGTATGAAAAAAAAAAAATTGTAATCATCGCAAAGTAGCGCCTTTCGGAATAACGTTTCGGACTACGTAATTTTTGAAAAATTGCGGTTCCATGATGCCGCTGGCCTAACATGCACTTCAACCTGTGATATTTCAACCCTAATGCCGCATTTTCCAAGTTCAACCAGTAATAAGCCGCTGGAAGCAATTTTACACAAATTTACAATTTTAGTTACCAAAATGTTTATGAAAAATTGCTGTCTGACTAAAAGTGGAATCATGTGTATGGTATCAGTTTTACCAAAGAATACTTCATAAAAATCATTCATTGTATTACATTGATCAATATTATTAAATGAAATTCATAAAGTTACTAAATCATAAATGCATAAAAATCACCCTTTATATACTTGAAATAATGATTTTACAATACAAGATTCACAAAACTATCCATGATTTATTAAAAAATTAAATTTTTTGCACGCGAAAACTCAAAAAAAAAAATTATCGTTTCCCGCTAGTTAAGCATTTTTTTTTTTGCTTTATTTATAGTACAGACTCTGTTCCCTAAAATACTACTATTAAATTTATGATTTTCATCTCATTGACTCTTCAGCTGCAACCATGCCAGCCACATGCTTGCCATGTAATGATTGAACCCTCCCATATCAAACCACATAAAACTATCTTGCCACTTGGCCGAACTCAATCTCAAAAAGTAGTATAGTAAAGTATGCTTCTAAAATGTTTAGAGCATATATTTTTTTATTTTTTAAATTGCATCATTTACTTGATAAGACATAACCACAAATATGCCACAAAATGGCGGCGGCGTCTGTTGCAATAAATTCCCAAGAGAATAAATAAACCAAAAAAGCAGGCAGTCTTGGTAATATTTCATAATTGTACAGCCATAGATCTAAAAGCAGCTGTTGGTCATAATCGAAAATAAACCCCGCCAGTGTTGGAAAAGTGAAAACAGTGTAGTAAAAAACATATTGTGCGTCGATTACTACTCGGCACTCGAAAATAAAATTTGACTTTGATTGGCATGCAAAATTAAACCTCAGTTATTTATATTAAAATTTTTGCTCTATTGATGTGGTTGAGAGTCTGTGTATTTTTGTTGCTACAGGACTCGTTTTGGTAGCATTTGCCGCATGTGGCAAGCTGTTACATATATAAAAACTACACATATGCATTTGTAGGCGGATTACTTTTAACACACTTGGCTTGGTTTTGACCTTTTTTTTTGGTATTTGGTTGCTCTTGTTGTTGTGTATTTTTATTTTGGCTTTTGCTTGGGCAATTTCCTGTCCTGAACGAGTTGACCACAAAAAAGCCAAGCCAAAAAATAGCAGAAAAACAGTAACAAGAAACGAGACAAGAGGATAGAGAGCGAGCAAGCAAATAAAAAGCAAAACCCAAGCAATCAGCAAATACATTTCAACAGCACCTTATAAAAGTATTTTAACCTTATGTTGACCAAATTTTATCGCATTTGACATACATACAAATAAACTCCCTATATATATATATGTACATTCACATTGATTTTGGTTTTGGCTTTTATTGGGTAGAGAATAAGAAAAATAAAAACGCACAAGACTTGAATTCGTTGTGTAGCGGCATAAGCCGTCTGTTCTCAACCTTAGTCTCAATACCGATTTCCAACCCGAACCGCACCAAACCGAACCTGCTTTCTACACATCGCTAGCAATTGCTCTAATCCGTTGCTGAGTGGCAAGGGATAAGCGCCTCAATGCAATCACACTTATAAACACTTTCTGCAGTACGTTGGGTCTATGGTGCTAGAAAGAACTGGGGGACAAGCGCCAGCGATTTATTTTAAGTCTTTAGACATTTATTGGTTTCTTGTATTTTCAAGATCTGTGGGATTTAGAAAGTAGTGCAAAAAGGGTTTCTAAAAACTAAAAGCATAATTACCAGCTATGGAGTAGAGGCAACTGCTTCTCAGGGATACAACTACCAGCAATGTAGTACATTTATGCAGGTCATTTGCATGTACCTTGGTTAGATAGTGAAAAATGAAGCATTGTTTGATTGATTGGCTTTGAAAATTAGAAGTTCAATATTAATAGTAGAGACTGCACCAAATTCGATATTAGTAAAAAAAAATAGTTTAGAGTTTTCCATTTTTAACTTTAAAAAAGTTCATTGAAATAAACAAACACACTCAGAAAACAAATTTTGTTTCAAAATAATTCTTGGTTTATGCCATTATGTGTGAAGTACAACATCATTCAAACTTACAGCTAGCGCTCCCTCGCAGACCTTGATGCGAAACAGATGATTTAAGATGACTTTGCGGCTCCTCTGCTGCGGTATCTTGGCCATAATTTCACGTATATTGTCTTTCAAATGTTCAAGATTTTGTGGATTGCCTACGTAGATTCGATCTTGAGCGTAGCGCCATAAAAAAAATCCAAAGGGCTTAAATTATACGAAATTATGCGTCCTTCAAATTACGTACGCAATATGGCCATATTGGATTATGTTGTGTGGTTCACGGAGCCGTCCTGGTGGACCCACATGTAAAGTTTCTTGTTGGAATCTTTTCGTAATGCTCGAAAAACATTCACAGGCTTTGGACCATTTTTGTAGTATAATTTCCAGAAATTAACACATTGTGCGGCGCTAAAACGATCCATATTTTAAAATAGCAAATATTCAACTTACGATTTGACGCTTTGATTGACAGATATGTCGAATAGCTGATAAGCGCAGGGTCTTCACCTTTGAAAGCCCGAAATGGAAAACTCAGTATATTTATTCGTAAGTTTCGGTATTCCCCATATTGGCAGATTGATTGTACTTATTATACGCATTTTCTTTTGAAATGATACAGCTGAAACCTTTTATGTTCGGTAAACTAAGGAATAAGCAGCAAAATAAAAGTGGGCCAGGTCTTCAAATTAAATTAAAGCAAATGTAATGCCTTCTAGAGAAATGTATTTTATTTGAAGTATGGAAATCTATTGAAATTTTACAATTTTGAAAACGCTGAAATGGGATGGATTAAATTACTAGTCTTAAAGTCTAAATTTATCACCAGTTTTACAACGTTTTTCCCTATGAACTTACTGGATTAAGGATTAAAACCTTAAACCTAAAAGCTTTATTGCTGAATAGTCCGAAAAAAGCTATGAAGATTTGATTTCCTGAATATTTGAATCTCTCTTGACTAATATCATTGCGAATGTTTAGATTTTCTAGTTTCTCAATATTTTCCATCATTTTGTTCAATAATTAATACTTAATTCCAAAGGAACATACACTTTACTTTTACGATATCAATATTTATATATTTTTATTCTATTTTGTATAGATTAAGTTCGTGTCTTTCCCATTCGATGACTTTATAGCGATATATTTCTAAATAACAAAGAATTTTTACTGGACTCAATATTGAGTAGAGTATTAAAGAAAATTTCAGATATTCCTCTACGTAGACGTATTAGAAAAGCAAAAAATAGTCTAAAAAATTATAAGATTCCATTTGAATCAGTCTATCATGGGGCTCAAAAAATAATGTTCAATTATTGCAAAAATATAGCGATTGCCTCCTCAAACACACACACACTACCTGCTGCTGCAATAAGCTGCGTACCAGTTCAATGTACTGCGTTCGTTGGTCAGTCACTATTTCGAAATAATATATTGACAAAACAATCTGTTTTTTGAAACAAATCTCATCCCACTTTAATAAAATTGTTAGATTATACAAAACATTAACAATTGCCACCACACACACCTTCTAAGAGTCTACCATAACTTTTGTACCACTTGCCGGTACTGCAGTATGCGCTGACAAATATGGCATTCTTTATTTCGCTTCGTGTATATCTTTTTAAAACATTGTTAAAGTTTCGCTTAGTTTTGCTTCTGTTGATTGGCACGCTTTGCCCAACTTGCCTCATGGTTTGTCTATATATTTGATTTTTTTTTTTTATTATTGAATTCGAGTTCAATTTGTTTTTATTGATTTGCCATTTTGCACCCCTCCAGAGATGTGACGGAAATTGTCAATGTTTTACAATAGTTGGAAGTTCCATAGATGCCACTGACTGGCTGGCACCCTGGCTGCCATTAAAGCCACCACCCTTTCCATTCTTTGTCGCCCTCAGGCTTTGGTGCCTTACCACATGCGTTCATGCTACATCATGGCTTTTTGAGTTTTATGCGCACTTGATAAAATTTCAATAGTTGTTGCCATATTCTAAGCGAAGCTGAGCTGTCTGCCTTATATCGTACCCTCTTTGGCGCCTTTAACCCCGCTCGACTGTTGGTTGTTGCTTTTAGTTTTATGTGATATTAAAATTGATAGCAAATCGCTGCAACGCATTTCAAGTGCGCACTTGAACCAATGACGACGACAACGCACTTTTTGTAAAACTTGCAAAAAAAAAAATATAAAAAAAATAGAAGCGACAAGAGAAGTGCTCCATGGAGCTAAACGAATATATTAATGCTCTGTTCGGAGCAATAGCTGGTATTTCTTTCATTATCTCTCAACTACAAGATGTCCCCAAAGTTTATGTATTCAAGTTTCTGTGAAACGTTTACTTTGTATTCGATCATCGTTCCCTATTTTTTGAAGACGATCATGGAGCAAGGATTGTCCAATCGTCCATGGCGAGCTTTATCAATCAATGGTAACAGATTTTGGAATGCTTATTGCTAGTGAAAATGGCTTGAAAGGCTTCTAGTTGTAACAAGATGGTGCAATATGCTGCATACTACATGCCAAACAATGGATTTATATCGAAATCATCGATATAATTTTGATCATCGATATCGCCCACATGACTCGTTTTACGAGATATTTGAAATCCAAGTTATACGTTAATAAGCCAAGCACCAAAGCTAAACTTAAAGATAACTGACTATGTGAAATCGACCGATACGTTGGCCAAAAGAGTCTAAAACTCCGAAAAATAGGCACTTATTGCGCTCAAGGGCAAAGGTTATCATTTGTGCGATGTCATATTCAAAAAGCAGCTTAAGCGTATCTTACTGAACCGAGATAAATGATTATCAAAATAACAAATGTCTTCCATAATTCTTTCAGAATCAAACGCTGCTTAAAATGGCCTACTCTGTCTTCAAGAAAACCCCTAAAGGTATGCTATTATTATTTTTTTTTAATATTTCAAACAAGAAATAGAATACAATATATTATACATATCAATCACTTTATTCTACAATCATCCTATTCTATAAATTCAAATTTTAAGAAATATCTATTCTATTAGGCTTAAAATTTTGTAATTTAGTTGACTTTTATAGACATATGTTTTATTTTTTTTATAAGCCAAAATGACAGAATTACAATAGGCGCAAAACTTAAGCTTTTGCAAAATTTTAATAAGATTTTAAAAAAAATTCCTTAAACAACTGAAAGTTGTGGCATCATGTTATTAAAATACACCGGAGATATATAGATTAAGCCATATTTATTGATTTTTAAGATTTTAAATGGCACGAGCTAAGATGACCGATTAAAAGCAAAAAATTTGGATACTTAGATACTCTTTGTTTAGGCGCTTATACCAATAATTTGGGGGTTATATTGCAAATTAACGAACTCAAAATGGCAATACTACATGTAATAAGGTATGTTTATTTGTCAATAACTTAAGTTAGGTATGCTGCGGGTTTTCCGATTCAGTAATCACGAATATTATATTCAATTGATTATAGGCAATTGATTATCTCAATTAGCTGCCGTCGACTTAGAAGTTTGGCGAATAAGTTGAGTGCAAGTATGAATTTTCTGGGTCACAACAGTTAAGCAAATTAATAAATGTATTCCCCTTGATTATGGTCATCGCTCCGAATCCGTTAGGCGATGTCTTTAATCTTTTGTCGTTTATTTACGTCCATTTATTTGCTAGCTGTGCCAGTGCTTCCTGTTGGAATCGAACCAGAGCGTGGTTGCACTACCGAGGCTCACAAAATCACGACAGTCAAGACATTAAAAAACAGGTCTTCATTTAAAATATATGACCGACTTGTGCGAATACTCTTTATGAGCCTAAGCAGCGTTAGTAATTACATTCTACTTACTTAAGATAGAAGACCAGCCACTTGAATTTTCTACACGATTTCACTAAGTAATTAATAAAATAAAGTAAATTATTCCTTTCGACTACGGTCTTCGTTCCAAAGGCGCAGCATGAAGATATCTCTCTCGAACTGCGTGGTCTTTTCTACAGAAAAAACATTTCGAACTATATAAACAGATAGCACTTAATGCTTTAACTACAAAGAAATTTGCTGAATATAATAATGATCTTCTGAAGTTATGTCAAAAAACTTGTATTGATTGTTAATTTCTTACTCGGAATTATCTGCTTTAGCAATCTTTTTGTCGATTTTTCTTTGTGAATCTAAGTTCTATTAATATTATAATACATTTAAGACTATTTGAGTTAATGTGCAAATGGATCCCTTGGGCATGAGCTTCTTAAACAATAAAACTCACCTAAATTGGTAAATTCCCTGGAAGCTAAACGCAATTTTCCAAATAATTTAGTTTATAGAATTTGAACGTGGAGTCAGAACTAGTCAATCAAATGGCTGCCTTCGGCACATTTTGCAACTCCTTCGAATAAAGCATTTAAAAGATCAAAACGTACGAAAATGGATTAATTCTTTGAAAAGTAAACGTAATGTCCAAGTCTGAATAAATCAATCATTTCTGGATTTGAAAATATTTGTTGTTTGATTACTTCTTTTGCGGTTTGATTTAGATGTTAAGTTGGAGCTCCAAATCTATCGCCACAACTAAAAAAAGTTCTAACCATCAATAAAAAATCACAATGTAGCGATAAAAATCGTTACTTAAAGTCCATAAATTTGAGTAAAAGTTTGTTATTGATCATTAGAAGATATTTATTAAGCGGATGTTATGACGCCGATGCCAATATACAAATTCTCGGCAGAAAATTGCTTCAACTTAGAACTGACATTATGAAGCAGAATCATTTGTGAGAACCACTTAAGCGTATAAATCCAACAAATTCTAATCAAAAAATTTCTTAATCTTAGCTTTTTAATACCTGGCATGGTTAAGCAGTATAGCTAGTTTACGAAATCTATTTAAAGCTCCATCTAAACTTCCCCACCAAACTGTATGTCTTTCTTTCTAAGCATTACAAAACTGTTACCAACTCTCATATGCACTCCCAGCCAACTAAAGAGTATCTATCAACACAGAAAAAAAAGAAGTGCCATTTTATGGCTCAGAGAAGAGAAAAAAGAGCAAACTATGTCAAAGTGTGCCATACAACAAAGCCCTTGTGCTTTGGTAAATTGATTTCCATGTGAATTTCAATAAAGCCAATTTTATATTGCGCATACGCACTGTATGCCATGCACTTGTGTTCATATGCTGCTGCAGCTTGGCATGCTTTATGGCCAGCTCACATATAATTCTTAATAAATACATAGAATTTCTGTAGCACAGTTGGCGAATTTTGGTATAATATTTATAGGTAGGCCAAGCTCAACAAGCATTAAAGGGAATACAAATTTTTGCAATTGCAAGCTATTCAGCTGTGAGTCTATAACGTACAGTGGGAACAAAAAGTAAATGTATGTAAATTCGCAACTTTTTCTATATTAAAAATGCTAACAAAAAGTTATAAGTGGAACTTACTCTTCCAATCGTATTATTGTATTCAAGGATCTACAGCACATTAAACATGCGATTTTAAAGGCGGTCAATATAATTTTCAATACCACTGTCTATGCTCACATCTATAAATAGAAAGACAACGCCAACTAATGCAATAAAATGCAAACAATGTGTGAAGTTGAGCGTTGAATTTTCAGTGCAATTTCTATAGCATTGATGCACGAGTGCACGCGCAGCGGCCATAAGTATGCAATGCGCTCCAGGACTGTAGCAGGAATAGACGCTGCTGCTGGTATGGGAGCAGTAGCAGGAGCAGTAGCAGCAGCAGCAGCTATGGATCCCAAAAACAAAGACAACGCACAAAAGCCAAACCAGTTGAACGCACACACAGCTTTGTGCATGTGTCAGAGTGTGCGGATTGGGCTTGTGAATTCAGTGCAGGGTTTTGAGTGAACTCGGGTATAATTTGCGATTTATGAACGCGACATTGACAACACAACCCCGCACAGTGGTTGCTGCCAAAGAGTGAAAAGGCATACATTTTTCTATCTGTTACTAGTATCATATTGCTAACACTTAAGTCAACTCTTAAACCTATTTTTTGATAAGAAGTTAAGTTTGCTATTTGGTTTACTAAGTTCAAGTCCTGCATACTCTTCGGTATCTAAACAAGAACCACCTAAGCGACTTATTAGATTCATTTTTTGTTAAGAGATTAAGACTTTCTCTGTTACTTAAGCCCAAGACACCACGTTCTGAATACCATTTAGGCAAAATTTTTCCAAAAAAAACTGCCAATTACATTTTGAAGTACAAAGAAATGAAAATCCAAATCGAACAAAAACCTTAAACTTTTGTTATTATAACAAGTTTAACCAGTGCATCGTTTTATCCTTAATTTTAAATTTAATTCATGAAAAAAAACAAAACATGTATGACTTAAGCATTTAAAAAAAGTAATTAAATCAAAGTCACATGTTACGTATACGTAATATTTTATTTAAGGGATAGTTGTACTTTTATTTTAATTTTATTCAATATTGTATGTAGGTCACTTCCACATTAAAATGTTTCAATACAAATGCGAAAAATTGCTTTATTTTAAGTCCAAATTGATTATAGTCATACATTGCGTATACGTAATGCTATGTAAAAGGGACGCTCAGTATAACCATAATATTATTTTAATTTTATTAAATAATTAATTAGTATAGTACCTTAATGACGTTTTAATTTTTTTAAATCTTGAATGATGTTAATTTCAACATTTTAATGTTTCAATCCGAATGACAAATTAATGTTTCAATCCGCATCGGAAAAAATGTTTAATTTAAAAAAACGTAGATATTGCTGATACGTAATGCACTATTTTAGAGATTTTCTCTAATTGATTTTAGATTCAGGGATAGCGCGTTATTTCTGTATTAGCTCTTACGCGCTTCTTAACAAATTTTCATTCCATCCAGACGAACTCGTAATTTTCGGCCTCTACCACTACAATTTTGTAGATCCAATTATGCATTGCACATTCCTTTTCGCTAACTATAATAAACTTAACGATTTCCTTACGAGCGAACGGTCTATTCTATCCATCCCTTTTTTGTATCATAACTCATCTTAATTCGCCAAATCAAGCATCTTTGGTCGATATTCTTGCTCCTTTGCTTTTTTTTTTGTAAATCCAAGCTGCTATCCACAACAGATATGAGACGCTCACGAAAAGCTCACCCAACAGGTTAGGGAAACGTATTACAATTATATTATATTTTCCTCGCTCTAATTTAATAATTCTTAATTTTAATATTATTTAATTTGGTGATTTTGAATAGGAAAATTTATGAAAAATCCTTAATAGCATATGAGCATTTTTGGTGGACTGAACCCAAATAAATAATTGCCTCATAGTGGCAAAACAATATAATGATTAAAATGAAGCTCTTAAAATTGCTCAATTGTTTAAAAAAATTGTTTTTGGGTCAATTATATGATGGGTATAATAAAGAGTTTTAAAACAAAGTTGGCCACAGCTGCACAGCAAATAGTTGATAGGCTTGATCCCATATAAGAATAGTCTCTAGAAGATATCGGATATTGATTTCCTGCGTCAATTGTTGTGGTCTTGTTGTAAGCCAGATGGGGCATTAACTAACCCTAAAAGTGAAATAAATTCAATTCAAACTCTTAATTTTATATTATAACCCCTTATCGAGTTACAGCATACCTTATTAGATCTTGTATAACGCCCCTGCTTTGAGCGCGCTTTTTCAAGTGGTCACTAGAGGCAACGATAGGTGGTCCTCCATTTAGTCTTTCAATTAAACTTATCTCACAATTGTCAGCTTATTGAAACCATATGCTGACCAAGTCGCGTCTCACTATTTTAGGTCAAAATTTTTTAAACATCACACATTAGACCATTCCATTCACAATAAAGTTGTGGCTTTTGCCGTCTTTGATAAAGTACGGACAAAATTTTCAACTTTAGCTTCATCGTTGAACACCATTTTTCGCTTTCTGTATTTGCCTTTTAAAATTATGAATTCTGATACGAAAAATCATGGTAGAGTTATTGTACATGCAAATCTAAACGTTTTTGAAAATAGAGAGATTTAGAAATTTGAGTAGATAATCAGTTGGTAAAAAAAAGTGCCGGAAAAACTGAGTTGCTCAATAATCACCCTATTTAGCATAAGAGGTTAACGCAAATTTTGCAATTTTCCAATTCAAATTTTTGCATCTTGGTTTTAGGTTAGAGAAAGATAAGCGATATATGACAAAATTTTAATTATTGAGTAGCTTAAAAATCACCATTTATGGCATAGGAGATTTTTTAATGCAAATATGGCGTTTTAATATGAGTTAACGTGAATTTGGCGATTTTTAATTCAAGTCTAGTTTTCACCTTATAATAATAATGTAATATAAAACGAGAAAAAAAACTGAGTTGCTTAAAAATCACCCTTTGACGAATTTTATATAGGAAATTTTATGTCAAGTTTTTGTTTTATAAACATATAACCATAAATGGAACAAAATAGAAAAAGTGAGTTGTTTAAAAATCACCTCTTAAAGCAAAATAACTTTTTAACGCAAAGTTTGTTATTTTTACTACGAAATATTATGAGTCTAGCTTTTACGTTAACACGTTAATTCGGCAATATACATTACAAAATTTTATAAGTCTAGTTTTCACCTTATAAAAAATGTTATGAATATGTAACGAAAATAGATCTACTGAGTTGTCCAAAATTAACCCTTTACAGCTATTTTAACGAAAATCTGTCGATATTTCATACGAATTTTTATGTCTAGTTTCTACATTACATAAATGTAATACTAAAAAAAGAAACTGGAAAAACTTAGTTGCTTAAAAATCACCCTTTGTAGCATAGGAATTTTTTTACGTAAGTCTAGCCATTGTTGATACAAAGTATTGTGAGTTTTGTTTTTACGTTAACTCAAACTTGGCGATATCTAATACAAAATTTTTTGTCTTTTCACGCAATAGAAATTTAATGAATATATAACGAAAATAGAAAAACTGAGTTGCTTAAAAATTACCCTTTATGGTGTAAGAGCTTTTTGAACGCATAATTGGCGATTTTTAAAACGAAATCATATAAGTCAAGTTATCAGGTTCTTGAAATGTTATCATAAAAAAAGGGTTTTGAATGGAATAAATTTTAAAAACAATTCAAAATGTTGAAATAGAAACACTTCCAAAACTCTTCAATAACGAGTAAATGGAGCAGAATATGAAGTACTCAAAAAAAAAAAATTTTTTCTCTAATAGCCGAATTCACAATGTTTTTTATTTCTCACCTTAAATGCGAGTGCAACCACTGTGCAAGGTTGATGTTGCCACCGCGGGGTGCACATCAGGGAACACGTGCTACTCATCTAATGCGCTAGGCAAACTCATACAGAGAAAGAGCGACTTATACAGATACACTGAAATACACACACACAAACACTTATACATACACCCCCACACCCACCTACACACACACCTCTGCACTCTCACATAAAAGCGGAACTTGCACAATGTGTCAAATGTCATATATGTGTCGCTAATAAATTCACTCAAATGTTTCAATGTGCCACCAAGCTGACAGTGGCTTAGTTTACTCTACCCCGGATAGGTTGCTGGTAGAGAGGAGTGTGTGCTGATGGCGTTCTTTCTTTTTTTTTAGACGGTGGGGGTCTTCACCATAACGCGTCTGACACTGACAAACTGCAAATCTATAGCGGCATAAGCAGCACTTCTCTGGCCGGGAATAGGTTAGATTGTGTGGGTGTTAGATGTTAGATGTCTCGTTCGTGCGCATCATAAAACAAGGCGGCAATTCACAATGAAAAATAAAATCATTTTGGGCGTTGGCGACAGTTAGACAGCATTGCCGACACTTTGCAGAGGCTCTTAAAATACCAGCATAGTAGTTCTTTCAGTGTTCAAGTTCAATTTCAAGCCAACGTCCCACACCCAAGTCGTCGCACTTTGTGTCAGATCTAATGCAGCAGAGAGTACTCACAAATCATAGCCCATAAAATCGCACGCACAACCAATTCAAAAGTTTTCAAGAGGGTTTGTTTGAAATGGCTCTGTATTACAACCAGAAGTGGGACGGCTTGGAGGCCCCGTTGTGGGGTTAAGCATTTGCAAGTTATTTTGTGTTGTTTGCCAAGTTTCATTTCCAGCAGGATGCTTGTTTAGTTAACTGGGATTTGTTTTATGGCATTTTAGAAACAGGCAGTAAGTACCACAACCGCCGCCCGCTTTCATTGCATTTGATAACTATTGAAGAGAATTTTGATTGAATTGATTTAGAATAGTGTAATGTAGGCAAAGGAATTTGGATAGCAGCTTATAGGCCTAGCGTTATGTTTCATGGAATTGCATGGGAAAATGGTTCTGTTTAGTTAGAATAGAATTTATGCAGGCATTGAATTTTAATAAGTTATCGTGTAATAGGTTTTAACTTAAAGAATTAAGCAGAATAATGTGAAGGTAAAAGCTAGAGGCTTTTGATACGAAAACTGCTTCGACTGCTTTGACTGATTCGACTGCTTTAACTGCTTTGACTGCTTGTTGATATTTAAAAATTTCCCAACAAATTTAACAACAAAATCATAAATTAATTGGTCTTGTTATTTTAAAAAATTACCAAAAATAATAAGAGCGCGTTTACGAATATCAAACTAGTAAATAAACCATTATGAAATAATCACCCTTTATTTGAAATTGTTTATAACTTTTAAGTTGTTTATCAGTTATTCCCCGAACACTCTAAATGAGAAAGTACAATTCAAAGACGTTCTCATTTAACTTTTTAAATACAGCAATAAAAATCTATTTATTCTTAAATCACGCCCAACTTAAATTGTAAAGAATAGATTACTTAAGCAGACCCAGATTTAAAGTTTTTCAAAGAATATAAGTTTTATGATAAGAGTTTGTTAGACCCCAAATTTATCAAACAAATAGTATGAATGAATTTTAATCTTGCAACTTTTAAATTAAGAAGATGCGTATGGCAATTAAGAATAAAATTTCGGAAAATCTCGAAAAAAAATCACATGGAGAGTTTGCGATTTTCTCAAACTGTGTTTCTAATTTCAGCATAAGAAATATTTTTGTATTTTTTGTTTTTTTAGGAATCCAAATTAAGTAATGTGCAATTAAGAGAGAATTCAGAAAGAAAGATGAAAGTACAGGCTTTTGATAGGGCCATACGAAAACTGCTTTGATGGCTTGTTGAGCTTAGATAGATAGATAGATGTGAGAGTAGCAGAGGCAAGAGAAGCACGGCCTCAGACACTCAGGCTAAATAGCCTATTGTACAATACCGGACTATGGAAAGGGTTCCATAGTATTTGGGGAGCAGAGATAGAAAAAAAGGTGAAATGTATGGAGACTCTAACCTTCTCGTCTCTCGGAGAAAGTTGAAAAGTGACTGCAGTGGGAATTTGTGAGCTCCAGCGAGCTGGAGCACATCAATGCCCAGTGAACGCGGCCGCTTCTTGAGCTTAGAACTATTTAAAGTTTATTAGTCAATCTCTGAACGCACTAAATGAGGTACTATGGACAAACCCGATTTCCATAACTTGTTAAATGCGGCAACCCTGGGATGCTGAAAAAATATCTTTCTTAGTTCTAAAAAAAGCAAAAAATTAATTAAAAAAGGGATTCCTTAAGCACATCGATATATAAAGTTTTTCAAAACATTAAGGAAAACAGAAGTAATATTTTTGATAGACCCAAAAATTATAAAAACGGATGCCATTTTTAAACAGTCAATCGACATAATTTCTGGTTCATTCAACAATTTACTGTATTTAACAACTTCGAAAAAGTCATGACTAAACATTGAAGTATTTCGGAGAACCTCACAAAAAATGATAGATAAAAATTTCTTAGTTTTCTTAAATTTTGCTAGCCAATTTACACTAAGAAAAATTTTACAATTACAAATTCCGTACTGCTGTTTTTCTTAGTTCCCAAGAAGAAGATAGCAAAATTATTCAGTCAGTGCAGTTGGAAGATTTAATACTCGAAATAGATGAAGGAATCTTAAAAGTTAGTAGTAATTGCTGGATCGCAATTTGACCACAACTTTTAATTAAAAAAATCAATTTTTTCTCTTTACTATGCTGAGATTGCTCCAAAGCAGATATCTCAAATTAACAGCTGTTCGAAGAGAACAGGTACCTACAGTTTATAGCTGAATCCGAGTGGCGGGTATCCTTAATTTAAATAGAATTTCAATTTTCAGTCAACTCCAACCCCGACATTTTAAATAAATTTAAGGCCTAATTGTATATATTACAAAATAAACATTATTTATTATTTAAAATTAAGATTTCTTCCAATTTAAGACCAACGAAAAAGCTCGATGCTATACAAATGCACTACTGCTGCAGGGGGAATTGAACCACAGACCTTTCGGTTTTGAGGCACGTTTTTGAAAGTTGCAAGATAGCAAGCATTTGGGGATATTTAAAAATACATATGATGTATCCCACCCAAGAAAGACAGACTTTCAAAAGAAATACATATTGTTTTTAAATTATTATTTTGGAAAGAAAACGCTTAACCGGAAAGTACGAACGATACCTCACCTTAAATTTTTGAGGGGCTTACAACTTCATATACTCGAGGTGTGCAATAAGAAGACCTGCTCTGCAGCCTAGCGAATATTGATATCATCTTTTATGTCCTTAAATAAGGTAGCATAGGTAGTGAATAAGTAGCGAGCAGATAGAGGAATAATCGATTTTATTTGAAGACGGATTTTGACGGATTTTGATAAATCGAAGCTACTGTGATTGATAAGTCATCTTTTAACTTATTTTCACATAATATTCACGGAGAAAAAGTACCTTTTTAATGGAATTTTGATTATATTAAATATATATATATAGTATTTCACCAGACAATTTTTTCTATTTTTCTGCAATCTGCGAACTCTCTTGCCTTATAAATCATTTCCATTACTTAAATTTTCTGTTTTGGAAATAGTTAAAAACTGATCAAAATTCTTTTTATGGATCACATTCGATACCATGCCGGATTTTTATTGTTTTTCGAAAGTGCAGCTGCTGCAGAATTGTTTAAAATCGTACACGAATTTTTTCGTTTTATAATATATGAAAAGTTTATAGAAGAAACCCAAGTCCTTGAGTCATCATTTTGTTTTGCAATAAAAAAGCTATTTATATAGTTTTCCTTCATTGACAAAGGCAACTTTATGATTTTTTTGTATAATATATAGACAACGTATGTACAAAAAATTAAACTGCTGCTTAAAAAAAAAGATTGCAAAAAAAAAACAAACATTTTAGTGTCCTTTATAGCGCTGTCTCATAAGTGACAGCTTAAGTCACTGCCGCAGAGCTATTAATAACTCAAGATGTGACCCAACCAAAATGAAAATAAATAACCCGGCACAAAAGGGTTTAATGACATGCGGTACCATAATGTGTCAGCTTTTTAAAAGCATATTTCCAGCCATATGAATATTTATTTTATTCGCTTTGCTTTTCATACAATAAAACGCAACGAAGGCAGCAAAAAAATATAACGTATCCTTAAATGGCCTGCAAAATGTAGCAGAACTTGGACCAAAATGAACTGCAAACAATGCAGAACCAAAATGGCAAATAAATAAGTAGTCAGCATTGGCCATGCCCAATGCAGTCGCAGCAAAGTACCCATGAAGTAAAGTAGAAATTTGTCATTGAACTCGTTCCCTGAACTGGGACGCAAACGGATACGCCCTGCTCAAATCTCTTTAATTGCAAAATCACAGCCAAAATTGCAATCCAAGGTGGAGGCACAACTTTTTCGCAGTCAGGGGCGCTGCCGTAGCGCTTGTTTTTCTTAGCTGATTTTTCTTGGCTTATGCTTTTGGCAACAGCTGCCAAGTGGCTAAACGTACAAACCTGAGCCGGATGAGACAACAACCAGCGGATTGCATTGGAGGCGCTCTTTACAGTCTTTGCCAGCATCATCGTCAATGCAATCATCAGCCAGCTGACCCTGCTGCCGCTCATTCTCTCTATGTCTCTCAACGCCAAATATTTCGCACTGCTGTTCTCTTTTCATCTCACGGCTGGTTTGGCGAAATGGGATAGAAAAAAAAAATTAGGATAAGTTATCGAAGACAGAAAAATACCCTGCAACTTTTAATTTGAATCAAATTAAGCGAAAAATATATTTCGATGGGAAGGTTTCTTTCCTCTAACATTTAACCTTAAGAAATGAAAAAATATTTGCAGAAAAAATGAATTCAATAATATAAAGATCTGAAAACAAAAAGAAAAATGGAAAGATTCACTGGAATTGTAGTTTTTAAGCGACCAGCATTCAAGTTCAAAATTATTAGCATTTAAACATTATTTGAAAATACATGTTACGGATGGAACATATATAGTTTTATAGGGCCAGCAAATTAAAAGGCAAATCTGTCGAGCCTGTTTCTTTTCTTTAACATCTAACCTCTAGAAAGTAAATAAAGTTAAGGTAAAAAATTATTTGCTATACTTAAATCTTCAATAAAAAGAACTGAAGAAGAAAAAAATTAAGTGAAAAAATTCGTTAGGGATGGATCACGTAAAGCTTTAGCGGGCCAGCAAATTTAATGGAAAATCAGTCGAGCAGGGTTCTTCGCCTTTACATTTAACCTCAATAAAGCAAATCCAGTTATTGAAACAAAAAATGTTTGCAAAACTGCATTATCCAATAGAAAGTATTGAAGAGGAAAAGAGTTAAGTGGATAAATTTCTTAAGGATGGACAATGTAAAGGTTTTTCGAGCTAGCAAATTTAAAGGCAAATCAATCGAGCAGGTTTCTTGCCTTTAACATTTCACCTCTAGTAAGAAAATTAAGCGAAGGGTAAAAAATATTTTCAAGATTTAATTCTCTAATTGGAAATCTTAAGAACAAAGTAAAATACAAAAACTTGTCACCTGAAGCAAGGTTTTATCTAGCCAGCATTTTCAAAGGCAATTCATTCGACCAGCACTCTAAAATTTGTTTGCTATTTGAAAATCCCAATCTTGGCATCTTATTCATTAAATCCGCTTTATATCTATCCGAAATGACCCCTTATACTTTTTAGCCAAGAACTTATGCTCCACCACGCCTTCTACTTCCAATCAGATCTTTAATTTCTCATATAGCCTAATGGACACAGGGTATAAAAATACTGACATTTTCTATGTTTGTCGTACAACAAAACTGAATAAATTTAATGCGGATTTTGGCAACGAACTGACAACGTACGCTTCACGTGCCAAAAAACCCCAAAGCCAAGTCCAGCCAGTGGGCCAAAAACAAAAAAAAAGGGAGGAGATACACACACACACGTCCGTATAGAGAATATAAAAGAAGGACATACAAATATGGCAACGACGTGCGAGAGCATTGAGCCTCGACAACCCGGGCCTAACCTATCTTCATGAAATTCTATGCATTTCCGTGCTGGCATTTGCACCATTGTCGCTGCTTCATGCTAGTTGCATTTCCATGGCACAGTGGTGCAAGGTATATTTCTTAATTAATTTTTTAGGTATCTTTCGAAGATGGAGTAAAAAGTGTTGAATGCGTTCCACCAATTTAATCGTTAAACTTTAATATTTGCTTCATTTAAAAAACATTAATTCTACCGAAAATTAAAAAGAAATATAGAAATATATTTTATTTGTTATTCCTGCTTGGAACTCTAAGACAAAAAATATAATATATTTAAATAGGAATTCAAAAAAGGAGGAACATTTCGATATGTTTGATTTAACTTTCAGTTCTAAAAATGATTTGCATTTTCAAATTATGAGTGTATGAATTCGTTTTTGCGAAATTGTTTTCATGAGAAAACAACATTTGCGTGTTCCCTTCAAAAATCCTACAGCTTTGCAAACTATCCTAATTATATGTAAACTCTTTCAATGCCTCTAACTTAATTTTGTCTTTTATCCAATTTTAAGTTTGTACCAGTAGCTTTAAGGACAAAAACTGATTAAAAAAGTGCAGCACTACTTTTGGTAATTTCCGATTATAGCTAAGGATTATAGCTAAAGGACTAAGAAAAATATGTTCTGAGCAAGCTGTCTGCTATACTCTAACTTTAAAATAGTTTTAGAAAAACGGGATTACAGAAAGACAACTTTTTTACCTTAGTTAGTTTAGTTATTTAAGAAATTGTAGGAAGAACAATTCATAAAAAAAGAAAAGAATACACCTAATTGAATAAACTTTTTTATCAAAAATGACAAAACAATTAATTAAAAATAATAATAATAAATTAATTAAATTTAAAATAATACACATATTTTTTAATTGTACGAAATAACATAATTTTCAAGCTATGTCGTAGTAGCCTTTATATTACATCATAAAACAAGGCAGATTAATCAGAAATAATTGACCATTTAATCTAGTAGTTTTGTTTTGTCATATTTGAAATGATAAGCAGGCTTAAAAAGTTTGACCACCCTACTATACACTAAGCTCCTAAATGTAAGGGCGCCCCAAAAGACCAAATCATTCTATGTAGATCAATACTACGCTGATCCGAACTGAAATCTCCAAGATAGCCGAAGACGAAGCAAATCATTAAACACCTGAAGACGATACGAATCTTATGTAAATGCACAGCAAGTCTTTATAAATCGCTGTTTTAGCAAAATTAGTAGAGTGTTTTGGCCAAAAACAATATCTTACGCCGATCTGTTGAGTAGAACACTACAAATTTTAGTGCTTCAAGAGATCCTAAGGACCAACTAACCTGACAAGAACAGCCGACTGGAACCTTAAAGATAGCTGAAGACGAGGAAGACCAGCAAACACCTGGAGACGATATGAATCTTATGTGAATGCACAGCAAGTCTTTATAAATCGCTGTTCTTGCTAAATTAGAAGAGTGTTCTATCCAAAATCTATATCTCATGCCGATATGTGAAGTAGAACACTACAAATTATAGTACTTCAAGAGATTCGAAGGACCAACTAACCACGTATTACTCTGACAATGTGACGACCTGGCAAGAACAGTCGACTGGAACCTCAAAGATAGCTGAAGACGAGGAAGACCAGCAAACACCTGGAGACGATATGAATCTTATGTGAATGCACAGAAAGTTTCTATAAATCGCTGTATTCGCAAAAATATGTTGATCTGTTAAGTAGAACCAACTAAGACTGAATCGACCATATGATACACTGACAATGTGACGATCTTACAAGCACCGCCATCGGCGGGAACTCAGAAGGGATCCGAAGACGAGAAACATCTATACTTGTAGACGATTCAGAAGCTAACATATGTTGGAGCGAATTGAAGATGCTGCCTCAAAACGCCAACGAATGGAGAAAATATTTTATGGCTCTTTGTTCCTTTTGAGAACTTTTTGTAGGCTATTTTTGTCATACTTCACCCCACTGTGCCACAGCGTAGCCTAACTAACTGTACGCCTACCACTCTCTTTCTCTTTTGCGCTTCTTCAAACACACACACACATGCACACCAATGCGTCGCCTGTTTGTATGCATTATAATTTGAGTGGCATGTTGAGAGAGTGGCTTTTGTTTTGCTTTTAATTAGATTTACATTGGCCACTTTTCAGTTGCGGCCATCACTCTCTCTCTCTCTCTCTCTCTCTCCCTTTGTCTCTGCCACCGTCCGGCTCTCCGTCACACTTACAAACGGCATCAGTTGCTCTCCAACTGGCTTTGTTTATTTTGGCGCCTGCTGCATTTCGCTCTCTCTATCTATCTTTGTCACTCTTCATACGCTCCAGTGCTTGTTTTTGTAGTTTGTTGTTTTTGTCATTTGTTTTCTTCTCTCTTTTTTTTTTGCTTCTTTGTTGGCTTTGTCCAGTTATTTTCAACAGCTTCACTTTTTGCACTTCCGCTTTGTGTGTCACTAATTGCTTTTGTGTTGCAATATTTACAGTTGTTTTGATTCATTTCTTGTTTAGTTGTTGGTAGGCCGTGCTCCACCGCCGCTGCTGCACTGATACTATTCCCCTCTTTATTACGCCCGTTTTGCCCAGTCAACCCACCTGTCGCAATGCTTAATTAAATGCACTTGGCGCAGTGTCGTGATAGAGAGAGACGCACAGAGAGCGAGAGAGAGTGAGCTGGAGACTCTTCGAGACGGCTTTGTACATCTTGTCTTGTTGCTGCCTTAGCCTTGAGGCCTTTGATAAAACGGCAAAATGCTTCTAAGAAAATTTAATCAAATACACTGCATTGCGTGTTATGTCTTGTATGTTATCCTGTGACAGGACTTGGTTTGAGTCAGGGAAGACAAGCCAAAGAAATGCTGCATTGAATTTCGTTTTTTGCGTGTTAATTCATACCAGCAGGAGACAATGTTGCGCATTACGAAACATTGCTTTTATGCAAAAACTAAGCTAATTTTGTTTTATCAAATAACTTTTTATTCTTTTATATAAAAATATATGTCGGTTGTAAGTTATGCTATATTTTGGGCTACAAAAGAATTGCAGTTCTAGTGGTAAAATCAAAAGATCTTGTCAACAAAAATTTTATTCCCTTGAATATGGTCATGGCTCCAAAGGAGGAGTATGGTAAAGAGAACAGTTGCCTGCAGTTTATTGTCTTCAACTAATACAAATATTCCAAGGCAAAATGCACTAGTACTGAAGAGTAGAATCTTACGAAGGACCTTCCGTTTTAAAGGCGAGTACGCTACCACTACTCTATTACGTCTCACTAGATTGTATCATATTATTAGTGGGGTGGATTTTTATCGCAAACTCTACCTCTATTGTGCTCCAAATAAAAACCTAATTCTATGGTTATTCATTGGAAGATGAAAATTGCAGTAGATAAATATGATGGTTTTCCTTACATGGAAATCACAAAAAATTGGAAATAAATAAATCGTGGTAAGCCAAAAGTTATTGATTACAACCAAATACATTTAAAATAATATATTATTGTTGAGTACGGTATTATTTCAATAAATGACTAGGCTGCTGCTAACTTCACGAGTCCATCAATCAACATCGCAGTGTTCTGCTCATTGCAAGGTTTCTCAAGTTGAATCAATTATGTACCGAAAAAAATTTTTCATATTAGCCGATTTCCAAGAGTTGTCTTTAGGTTTAAGTTGCTGATTGATATTAAGGTGTGTTCCCCTTGACTATAATTATGGCACCAAAGCATGAAGATATCTCTGTTAATAGCTGTTCGTAGAGAACAGGGAACCAACAGTTTGTAGTCGAAACCGATCGGCGGTGTCTTTAATAAATAGAGACTTGCCTGAGTAAAAATTGTATATTTATTGGCAAGAAATACCACTGCTAGATAAATGCACCAGTTCTGCAGGGACCGAAAATCGTAGGCCGACATCCATACATTACATTATATTATATTATTATTATATACACAAAATTATATAGATAACGTTTGCACCATGATCGTTTGCATCATAATTTCCCAGTTGATTGAAAATTTCGGAGTTTACGCCGACGACGAGTGTGGATTCAATGATTCAAGAACGATAATTTTGACCTCGAAATGTGAAATGATTTCAAATTGGAAGCATTACTGGAACAAAACAAACGC
Organism: Chymomyza procnemis; assembly: GCA_035046065.1. Lineage (NCBI taxonomy): Eukaryota > Metazoa > Arthropoda > Insecta > Diptera > Drosophilidae > Chymomyza > Chymomyza procnemis. The sequence continues at coordinate 14,158,744 of JAWNOJ010000024.1, forward strand.
AAGAAGAGTTGGGGACACATTGCAATTGACACAGGCAGCCGTCTTACAACACCTCGAAACCATGGAAATGATACAGATGATGGGTTTCGTATGACTTGTTGCAGTGTTTCTTTCCAAAGGCCGAACCGTATGGGATTTTTTCATTGCTTTGTAACTGGCGACGGAATATGGGCTCAATTAGATAATCGGAAGTGCAGAAAGTCTTGGGAAAAGCTCGCCTATGCCGCCATTGACAACGAAATCCAAATTATGATGCCAAAGTTAAGCTTTGCATTTGGTAGAACCAGCTAGGTGTGATTTTTGATAAGCTGCTGAAGCCAAATAAAACTATTATAAGGGATCCATACCGAACACAGTTGAAATGTTTGACTTAAAAAGTAAAAGTAAAACGATAGCAATACAAGGAAAGTTGTGTTAAAGTTATTCTCCAGCATGACAAAGCCTGATTCCACGTCCCACAAGTGTTCAAAAAATATTGAAAAAGCTGCAATTGAACCTCTTACCCACCCATTATACTCACCAGAATACGCATGCTGCCAGAAAGTTGGGTGAAAGTAGTAAATACCTGACTACCAGCTGTTCCTCATGATTATAAATATGAAGATCCTATAATATGATGATGTGCTTTTGGTACATGATTGTCTGCTATTTCCGAATCGTGTTTGAAAACAAAACATAATTTTGTAAAAAAACTACTAGAGATATTTCAACTTATCGATTTTTAAGTTTGATGATAAATTTTCAAAAAAACGTTTTAAGTTTAGTTTAAGTCCTACTTTAGCTTGCAAAAATAAATTATTCCATTTTCTTCCATAAGATAGAGGATATAACAATTTTAATCATCGTTAGAAATTGTTTACTCCTACATTGCCCCCTGTTCAGTGCATTTATTGTTAAAGAAACATTTCTTTTCCACTTAAATAAATCCCCGTATGACCCCAAAGTGCACTTTAATTCAATGACTTGTGCTGCCAAACATAGGCAAAACAACTAACACGACGTATACGTAATAAATTGCGTATACGCACTGTCAAAAATTTTGCTTTCATAAATATTAAATATTTTTAGTTTGTAGTTAAACTCCCAAAACAATCGTATTTTAAAAGTTTTAACACTTAAAGTCTCTCTACTCGATAAAACTGCCGCAAAAGATTACCAACCCGCAACTTGCCCGCATCGTGATGCAAAACTTTTGCTGCAATATAAATTTTACTTGCTTGCTGCAGAGTTTGCAGCTAGTTTGCATCGATTAGTTGGCCATCCTGGCCATCCATCCATCTATGCATAGATCTTGCCTGGCGTAAAACTAAAAACTTAATTAGCGCTGTTCAGCCTGAATAAGCCAAATAAATCCTCACTATGTATTAGCCAAGTTGATGATGAAGAAGAAAAATAATATCTACCATGCTACTCGCGGCGTCTACCGCTGCTGCCGCTGCTGCTAATTCAAAACCGGAAAAGCTTTTAACCAATTTACATAATTTACTAAAGAGCCAAAGCCAAATTCAGTCAGCCGTCTGCCATTTTTCTTAAGCGTTGCCGTCGCGACGTCGCCTCCAACAACAACAACAAGAACAACAGAAACAACATTTCCAACAAATCCAACAACTCTGACAACTAAAAGAACTGAAACAAACGACGACTGCGACATCTTTAAAGAAATTAATTAATGAAATGTTGATTAACTTTTGCCAGGCTGTAAAGTCCTGCTGCTACAGAAGCTGACCGTGAGGCGGAGTGTCTTTTTCGGCTGTTGGGCGGGCAGGGGCCCTGCGACGCTGTCTGAGATTTATGTCACGGCATTTATCATGCGCTGCCGCGAAAACTTCCGGACCAAAAAGAAAGGCGTGAGCCAGCCGGAGAGTAAACAAGTAGCGGGCGGTTTAAGAGTTTTGGGCGTTTTGGTCGGCGCATTATCCACAAAATTATGCACACTAAAGCTATTTACAATTCGTAAATTTATTTTTAAAAGTGTTGCGCCAAACGGGGCGTAAATGGGCGGGTAACATGGAACTGCGCTGCACGGTGGTTGAGTTTGTCAAATTGGTAAAAGGTGGAAAGTGCAGCAATGGTTTTTGATAGTGATTGCGTATTTTTTTTTTGGTAAGTTACATGAATCGAATTAAAACTTTTTTAATTAATTAAATGGAAACCCTGACTATTTTTATAGGAATTTGAGTTAATTGGAGAAGGCAGTAATCTCACTGCGTTAGGAAAATTTGTTCCTTTTCACAATTTTGCCAAATTCTTATGGATAAGATAACTAACGATATCTTGTATCTTTTACCATCGATATATATCTCCTTGAAGATAAAAAAAAAATATAGAAACTGCTTCAACAAATATATTAAAAACTGGACAGAAATTTTATGTTAAGGACACTCAGAAACAAATTTTTTTTGAGTGAAAACGAAACACAGTTTATGCCATAGATGAACAATCGAATATCAAATCGAAAATACATAGAAAATAAATAGACAGAAACAACATTTCCAACAAATCCAACAACTCTGACAACTAAAAGAACTGAAACAAACGACGACTGCGACATCTTTAAAGAAATTAATTAATGAAATGTTGATTATCTTTTGCCAGGCTGTTAAGCTCAAAACTTTGGGGGAAATTAAATAGTGATTAGGAATGGTGGAGTATTGCATTAGAATTAATTTCCCTGATAAATATGAAACTGTGGTTTTGTCGGAATCGTTTTTTTTTATTAATTTTAAGCAGCTTGCAATTATGTTGCCTTGGAATTTTTTTTAGATACAGATACTGCATTATATAGCACAAAAGAACAAGCTGAAAGAGATATGAAGTTCACTTGACTCATAGTGCCTAACTCACTTAGAAATTTCTGAGTTTCTTATCAATCATCACAATCATGATGGATCTTTGTAGGTTAGTGAACTTGAAACTCTAATAAAATTAAAATGCGAAATTACAATTACAAATTACATTACAAATGTTTACCAAAACACAAGATGCTGTAAATATGAAGAAAGTTTGCAGCTTGGGTTCTATTACTATTCCACTCATGCAAGAAAAACTGCAACTTTTTAAAGTTTTCTAATTAAAAAAAATAAAACAAAATGAATCAAGCAAAAAAAGAATTAAAATTGTTAGAGACTATTGGCAATAGATACATCGATATTATTTATGGATAAAATGGCGACCCTGCATTGTTCAGCGCCAGTCCATACCCAGGATGATGATGGCAAAATGGGCTATTTTGCCTGAGTGTGTGAGACGGTGCCTTTGTTGTTTAATTCTGAGAAAATATCTTACATTTACTCCCCTTGACTATGGTCATCGTTCGCACGGAGTGTGGAGGTAACTCTTTTAATTATGTTCTTAGAGTATAGGGTTTCATAGCTTTTAGCTGAGTTCGTAGAGAATGTCTCTAATTAATCGAAATTTTTCCTGTAAATAGCGTAAATTTTTCAAATATCGTCAATTTGCTTGCTATGTCAGTGCTAGACAAATGCACCAGAGCTTCAGGGTTGAATCGAACCACCGTCCTTCAAAGGTGCTTCAACAATTGGTTGAAATGCATGCACAAGTGTTTTAAAGTTATGGGAAATATTTTTAAAAAACAATAAAGTAATTTTTAATAATTAATATTTATTTTGGTTTTCTATTCCCGAAATATAAAAAGCAACTCTCGTATAAGATATTGTTTTAAAATAAATTCACATAAATGCGGCACTGTGATGATCAGCGTTCAATTTTGCAAGACTCTCTCTGAAACATGTCAACTGATTGTTCAAGTATAAATAAAATATTGCTTTACAGCGCGGAAATCAATGTGAACTATATCTTTGAGACTTTCCAGAGCCCACGAAAATGTGTAGAGAGGTTGGATCACATGATTTGCGTGCTGTGTGCATTGTGGGACCCTAGGAAACTCTAGGTTAGTTATTTTGGAAAAATAAGTTTATTAATATCATTCGGTAGAGCTCACCATTCACAATAACGTTTGAGCCGTAATCGTTTATAAAAAACTACAGAATTCTGTTATGGGCCACCACACAGTGACTTGATTGGTATGGATTGGTAGTTCGAAGGAAAATATGTATTTTTTTTGTGCTGTAATAAAAAATATTGGTGAAATTTCAGTTTTTTCAAATACTATGTTTCAACTTAAAATTTTTATTTGTTTTTTTTTAATTGCAGCTATATATTCCATATTTTTGAAACATAAATATTTTTTCGTAGAAACTGAATTTTTAATAATATTCTTGGTGTTTTTTCTACATCATGCGAATCCACTATTTTAAGTGCTTTTTTCCAAAAAATGAATAACACAAAAAAATGTGATAAAACAATTTGAAAAATATAAAATTTTTTTCTTTTTTTGAAAATGTTTACCAAAAATGATTTAGTTTATAAATAAATATATATCTATTTATTTCGAAGGTGCAATTAAAAAAAGAAAGAAATATCCTTGTGGCCAAACAATATTAATTATAAAGAACAATAATCAAACAATTTTTTAAAAAATGTGTACAACAAAAATTTATTTTATTCAGAAAGTTTTAATAACTATAAAAAATATATTAACATAAGAAAAACATAACCACAGTTTTTACTTAATAAATATATAATTAATATATATAAAAAATTTATGTTTATTTTTTATAACTGTACCATAAGTGTTGATTAAAAATAAATTAAAATATTTAAATTATACGTATAAAAAAAATTTACATAACCTATTTTTTACAAATTTAATGTACTTTTAAGGCAAATCCGCATGCATCATCAGCGGAAAAAATTTTCCCTAATTAATTTCATTTCGCCCACTGTGCGTTGCGTTCAATTTCAGTATATAGCAGCAGGCAGCAGCTTTCTGGGCGTAACTCCAAATGGGTTAATGCTACATACTGACTCCCACAACTCGACAATTTCACTGCCTCGCGAATTAGCGTAAATGCGCCAAAAATGAAAAGCGCAGAAAATTCATTTTCCATTTGGCATTTGAGAAAAACGCATTAGCTATCTCTTTCTGGGTTACGCTTGAAAATGGTTCGCGATTAATCATTGTTAATGGAGGAGTCTGCCATGGTAGTTGTAATGGCGACAGCACCTAGTTTGAGTGGGCACCATTGTATTGCAAAAGTCGTCAAGTCGTTGTTAGGCTTGATTGATTTATGCCTTTGGCCATTGTTTGGGGCCCAGGTTCAACGATAAGCAGCACGAAAGAGCTTAATTAGTTTGACCAGGTGCTTATGTCGCAGAAGGCATGCTCAAGATTTGCCACATTACTCAATGTCCGAACATTAGTCGAGTTGAATTGCATACAAAACTTGGCTGTTGGCGATTTATTGCACAGCTGATTATAAAAATTGCATAAAAAATTGTAAGCCAATAAAACATTTTGACGTGCAATTCATACCTTTGGCGCAGTTTTTTAGAGTTTTATTTATTTTTTTTGCGTTTTTTGATGGCATACAAAATGGCGCAACGTTGCCATTACGTTACCCTTTGGGGTCTGGCAGCATCTATAAATAACTTGACACAATCTATGGCAAAAACATTATTTGGCAATAAAATGGAAATCGATTCGGCAAAAGACAGGCGGCAACCCTGGCACAAGGCAGTTGACTAAGTTGACAAATAGCAGCCAAGGCACAAATGGAGCGCCGCAAGAAAAATAATATCGACTATAAAGGATTTTTTCAGTGCAACTTGACTGCCATCATGTTGTTGCTGTTGTTGTTGTTGTAGTGCTGGTTCATGGCGTTGTAACAATTTACATGCCCCAATTGCAGCCCCACGCAGCAGCAGCAGCAGCCACAACAAGAGCAACAACAACAACAACAAACAGGAATCAGCAGGCTTTGAAAGGTTTCCAACTTGCCTTGGCACATCGTTCAAATTGAAAATTTTCCACAGTGAAAAGTCGTATATACGAGAGCAAGCCAGAGACATTGGCATCAACGCATTGTATTTTCATACACTATCAGAAATGACATAAGGGTTACATGGGTTACCAAAAGAGATTTGTGCAGCAAAACGTATTTTTTGAAAATCAAGTCACGCGTGGAAATCTCTTCAACTTTTCATATAGTTATATATTTTGATGTTTTCTATTTAAGTTAAGAAATAAGAATAATCCCCATAATTTGTTAAAACATTGAAAGCCTGAATGCCGTTAACATAATTTTTGTATATTTTTTTTGAAATTCGCATAGTTTCATTTCTTTAATTGCGATTTCCCCAAATTTCATTCGGAATTTTGTTCCAAAATTGACAGATCGCGAGTTTATATATATATATAAAGAAAGAAAATTGTGCGAAAGAGATTTGTGCGGCAAAACGATATTTGAGAATCAAGTTATGCATTGGAATTGGGTCAACTTTTCTTATAGCTAGATATTATGATGTTTTCTTTTTAAGTTAAAAATAAGAACAATACCCATAATTGTTTAAAATATTAAAAGTCTGACTGCCGATTTTTGAACAAAATATATTTCAAAAAATTATTGGATGATATTTATTTGAAACTCGCATAGTTTTAATTTTATTTGGAATTTCCCAAAATTATATTGGGAATGTTTTTCTCAAATTAACAGATCGCGAGGTTAATGCATTAAATTATGGTAAAACTTCATACAACATATTTTATTCCAAAATTTTAAATAAAATATTTCTTGCTATAGTTAACGTCACTTTTTTATTCGATTTTTAATTTCAGTTTCGGTCCAAGGAGTTTGTTAATTTAAGAAATTGAAAAAAAATAAATGTTCTATATTCGACAGCAAAAGAACTCTTTCGTTTTATTATCTTATTGTATCCTTAAGGAGTAAAGAATATTTTTGGGTTCTAGCTTATATTTAGTATTACTTCTGGTAATAATAAACTTAAATTAATATTTTAAATTAAATAATTGGTAGATTTTGTAGGATTTGAGGATGGAATAATGTAAATTTAAAACAATAGAAAAAATTCTATAACTTTTTAATTTTTTTATCATTTCGTATCGTCAGGGAGTAAAGAATGGATTTTGGCCTCAAGTTTATATTTGGCCGCATAAATTTTGATATATTGGTGGCAAGTGTTTCTGTACTTCAGAGAAAAAAAATCCATTGAGGCATATTACGCTAAAACGTCAGACGCATTTTGAACTATTTTTATGAAAAGCGATTTTTTCAACTAAAAAATTGAGCTTTATAAAAATTTTAGAATTAAAGTTATTCCCCTTGACTATGGTCTTCGCCAAATTTGCAGCACGAGTATATCTCTATTAATAGCGTTCTAAGAGAACAGGGATCTACCCAGCCGAGAATCCAAATGGCGGGTTCTATAAAATGTAGAGATTTTCCAAGTTAAAAAGCATCTTTTTGCTAGCCATACTAGTGCTAGGCAAATGCAACGGCGCTGCTTGGCGGAATCCAACCAACGACCTTGCCATTGCCTACTCTACCTATTCCCAAATTGAGCTTTATAACTCATAAAAATCCAATTCGAACAGCTCACTATAATACAGCACAACTTACGCTCTCAATTGCATGCACGTCTTTTCTTAATTCTGCTTCTGTGATCTCCATATCCATAATCCCACTAAATATTACTATTTTTATAAAAATACTGCAGCTTTTCTTTAATAAATTGATTTCCAGATGGCGCTATGCTTCACATAACATAAAAAATATCAAATTAGTTTTGATGAGTTCGTTTCATAAATAATTTTTTTTTAACGTTAAACTATATTCACTATAATTTTTCATGTTGATAGTTAAGTAAAGCAAAAAATATAGCCAAATTGATTAATAGTTTAATAATATCTTCTACAATTTTAAAAGCTTAGTCATGCTTATTGTTAAATCAAACAAAAAAAAGTTATGAAGAAATATAGATAAGAAAATCAATCCAAGAGGACCTGTGTAATTCTTAGCATCTTATTCTTAATATTTATCTTCTTAAGATATCTCTGTGCAAAGTATTCCAAATTGCTTAACTCTATAAATACTTTCACTTTGGTGTGTATCTGTAATTTTTGAAAATATTATATTTCTGCCTAAGACATATCCGTTTGCAGAGTATACCAAATTAGTTAACTTTAAAAATCATTCGCTTGGGCCTGTAATTTTTTTGAAAAAAATTTATATCTTAAGAAATCTTCGTTGCAGAGTATCCTAAATTCATTACCCTCAGAAAATCTTTGACTTGGGCCTATAGTTTTAAAAAAAAAAGTTTATATCTTAAGAAATCATCGTTGCAGAGTATACCAAATTCGTTAACTTTTAAAAATCTTTCGCTTGGGTACGTGCCTGTCGTTTATAAAAATATTATTTTATTTTTTCTCTTATTTTTTTGTATATATATATATTTTTTTTCTGTTTATTTTCGTAATGCTCCATTTGCAAATGTAGCCAAAATAAATATTGGCCAGGTTTCTTTATGGTTTTGACTGCTTCACATAATTCATGCGCTTTTGTTACAATTTCAATTTTGTCCTTTGTGCATAATAAATAAACTGTTTTTCGTTGATGTATTTCGTTTCTTTTATTAAGTCGCTTTTGACTTTGATCACTCTCCTGGTCATGGTTGTATTTAAGTATTTATTGATTTATTAATAATGGCAACACAGGACAACAAAATAACGAAAGATTTTTGAGAACAAGACTGGTGTTGGTCTAGCGGGCAGGTGAGTTATGCTAATTTGCACAGCTCACAAGGCGATGCAGAGATTTTTTATGGAAATTTTTATTAATATTTGCAAGCGTTATTATAATAATAATTTTTACTAGTATATTCAATTTTTTCTGTATAGTCTTAGGGTTTAACTTTAGGGGCATAACAAACATCTTAACAGTAGAGTTCTAAAATGAATTTTCAGTCAGTTATTTTTCGAAATAGGTTGTTTTAAGTGTTCCAAATTTGTTTTACATATGTGTTGCATGCATTGGGCACAAGATTTTAATTCTTCTATACAAAACTTACAACATTTATCTATTATATAAAAAAGGGTCTTGAAGTCGAACACTTTCAATATATAAGATAAACTTGAAACAAAATAGGTAGAAAAAAGTTGAACATGACTGTTGAAGAACGCAAATTTCGAATTCGCTAACAGACACGAATATTTAGACGAAAATCAACTTTGGAAAATTAAAAAAAAATGATGAGTTCAGACACTTGAAGGGAGAACAAATTGCCAGGAACTCTTAGTAACAACTAATTTTTACCAAATTTTCGTAATTGCGAAAACGAACAATTTACCAATAATAAGAACAAAGAGTGGTTTGATTTAGAAGCTTAATTTTCTAAAAAATATTCAACTTCATTTTTCACCAAAAAACTGTCCAAAAAAGTACAAATTAAACTTTGAGCCTACAAACCTATAAACCCAAAAACCAGGTACAGCAGTGTTTTTGTTTTTTCACAAGTTTCAAAAATTTTTTCTTCGCTTTGTATTAATTATATAATTGCCATGGCATGTAGGCATTTGTATTTAAATAATAATTGTAAATATGTGTATTTTATTTGCTTATGGCTTTTAATTTTATGCAAAATTATTTAATATAATATAATTATGCTCTGCATGACATTCAAATTAATTGCCAATTAACATTTTTGTATATTCTGAAAAAATATTTGTTAATTACATAAATATATAAGCATATATATATATATTTTTTTTTTGGTTACTTTAATTGATTTTTATTATTTATTTAAGAAATTCCTATGGATTTGCAAATATTTGTTAATTTTATGCATTTGTAAATATTCGTATTCGCATTACTTTCGGTCAATGCATTTATCATAATTGAATTGAATTTAAATTGTTGAAATGATAATAAAACTAATAGATCAGAGTGATCCTTAGTGGAACCGTAGTTTATCGGCTGTGAGCATGGACATGGGTGAGTTAGTCATCCACTATGCGCGTGTGTTTCGCCAAAGCTAATAGTCTCTCGGGCTGCATCTGCAAGCGAGTCAAAAGCTGATCTCCCTAGTTAGTTAGGTCTAGAGATGCAGAGGGCAGGGCAGTTGGGTTAGTTCATGGTTTCTTTGACTCCTGTTGCCCTGCACTTCCTGCACTCGTTGTTGTCAGTGGTGCTCATTTTTGGCATTTTGGCATATGCTGCTATCAGGCAGTGATCCTTTAGTAAGACCAGCATAATCCTGGGACGCTACATGATGTGCTTGATTTCTCCGCACATAATGCGGAAGGTTTTACAGTCCGTCGGGTTGTGCCACCATTCATAGGAAGCGACTGCAGCGCTTTCTTTGTGGTTTAGAGCCCTTAGAGGTATCCCTAAGTTTTCAGCCCTCGTTCTTGTCGATTCTACACCCTTTTAGGCTAGCCTGTCTGCCATTTGGTTTCCATCAATATTCTGGTGGCTGGGAACCTAAAAGATGCGCAACCTCTTGGGGGTGCTTAGCGCATCTACTGAGACCCTGCTTTCCGGTACATATTTGGAGCTAATGGCATAGGCTTGCATGGATTTGATTGCCGCCTGACTATCGACGAAAATGTTGACTTGGTGCTGGTGCAGAATGAGTGCAAATTCTGCGGCTTTCTTTATAAGGAAAACTTTCGCCTGTAATATGCTGCAGTGGTCCGACGCCTCCGTGGGTGGGTCTATGCAGTCTATGCTCCTGCATCCATTTTGAATCCGCCTGTAGATATACATAAGTAATGAAGTACAAGACAAAAAATCAACCTTAACTTAACTTAGACTTCATAATTAGTTTAAGCATCGAGGAAGGTTAATAACAAGCAATTTTTGGGAATATTTGTTCATATTTTCAATAATCTTATTTACGGATTGTATTTGTAGCATTATGTGCGTATCATCTTCAGAGGTTTAAGTCTGGAAACAAATCGCTCCTCACAAAGCTTAGGTCTTCAGACTGATTAGCAAGACAAGTTTGATATTCTGTAGTCTGCCACAATTTAAAAATAAAAGAATATTCGACTTTGTCGTGGCTTTATTCACATGGTGGCCATTTTTCTTATAGCGATATTGAACATAGTAACCAAAACCAAACTCTGTCTCTTAAAGTATTATATACAATATCATATGTTTATGTGTAGTGAACCTTGTCTTGTGTGCAGTTTTCGAAAGATTAAAAAAATATGGTCGATGTTGCGTGCCACTATCTCAGCTAAGCTCATCATTGATTCTCTATAGAGAACCCATAAAAAAGCTTTTATTGTATTTGGCGGCGGCGTAATCTAGCAAGCCAAATCTGTCAAATAAATACTGTCTATCTACAAAACAATTTAGCCTTTTCATGGGCTCCATCAACCAACTAAAAAAAATCGTATAGACTTAATATATAGCAGCCTAGTTGTATAAGAGAAAATAATATAAACACTTCCGGCAGGCATGGATTTTAATAAATTTTCATAAACCAAACAGAAAAAACCAACCGCAACACAAACAACAATTGTGCAAAGCTAAGAGCCACAGTAAACATATTTGCTGTGTGACGTCACATTTCCAACTTACTGAAGGATCTAAGAGTCATGGCGAAGAGAGTGAGAGTGTGGCAAACAAATGAATGTCAAAACAGCAAAAAAGGACAAATAAACAAAAATCAACAACAATTGGTTGTAGTTGCTCGTTGTTGCCGCCATTCGAAATATCCATACGCGTCAGCGAGCCATAAAAATACGAGTCAAAACAGTCAAACTTATGTTACGACAGGAACTGCCAAGTCCCAGAGTTCCCGACTCCGCAATGCGGACTACAGACTATGGGACGACTGAAAAAAAACTGTAACGCCCAACCCCTAAAACCTCTATCAAATAAAACGCGCTGCTGTCGCTTATATTTTATTGCTATTATCCTGTTTACTCGATGCTTATGCAGACACACACATACAGAGGGTATGAATATGCGTGTAGAGTCAAATGATATCAGGGGGAGACCAAGAAAGGGCATAAATGCCACGTAGGTTTGTTATGGTGTGTGAATTAGTTCTAGCTTTCCCCTCATTTGGTATTTTTTTTCATATTTTTTTTTATAATTTTGTACCCTTCATATCCTGGAGTCTATTCGTTTTGCATATTGACAGCATAGACGAAAATCCCTGGATCTCTGGGCTAAATATGTGCGTTTTTTATTAGCAAATAAGTGATGTATTTTCTACTTGAAATATTTTAGCTATCAGGAGATCTTAGAAGAAGACTGAAGAAAAATTTAATATTAAACTTATAACTAAGAAACAAATTTATATTGATTTATTTATTGTAAAATAAGGAATAAATTATTCGTGCTTAGAAGATTTAAATATATATCGATTATTATCAAACTAACAAGATATATAAATATTTTTTCATAAAAACATAAGAAATTTTCCAAGCTTAGAATAATACAAAAAAAAAAAAATGAGTATTATAAAACTTATAACTAAGACACAAAATAGATACTTTTTCATACATATATCACAACAAAATAAGCAAAAAATTATCCGGGCTTTAGCAGATTTAAAGAAAGAAATGAAACTGTTTCTTATCATATTTCCAAAACGAAGCTTAAAAGACGATTAAAATATAATTTTAAAATCATACTATATAGAAAAAAAATATGATTGCTTATAGTAAAAATTTATTTTTCAGAATACATTAATCATTTAATATCGCTGATTTTAATAAATTTTGACAACTCAGAAGAACACAATAGACGTAAGAAACCTGATGTTCGCAAAAATACATTTTACGAAGTATTTTAAGGTCTTCAGATATAAGCAGCCCCAAAAGGTATGCTATGATTTTTTTAAAGCTTAAAAATTCAATTTTAAGGAATAAAAAGTAACGTTACAGGCCAATTTTGTATAAAACTTATTGGTTTAGTTACTTTACTAGCCAAAAATAATTATATTAATTTTCCAAGCAGCCAAAACAAATTTTTTTCAGACAAATGTCATGACCTTAGGTACGTATAAATCATATAAATTGCGGGTTTAAAAACTGAACAGCTATTGCAAAATTTTAATAATATTTTACAAATAAAACAACTGAAAGTTGTAGCTTCATGTTATATGAAAACATCAGAGGTAATTAAATTAAACTATATTTATTGATTTTTAAGATTTTAGATGGAACGGTCTTCTGATAAGAAGCAAAAAACAAGTTTTTATTTATCATTCAAAATTTGTCCAATTCTTGTTTTAATTTTTATGTAAAATACAAATATACGTAATATACGTAAAACGTAAATACGTAAAATAAAATACTTTCAAAAGAATATAAGCCGCTCTACACTGTGAAAACTTAATATTTGTCGCTATAAAATTATTCTTTTACTCCGAATATTTAAATGCTTTTGAGTTCCAACTAACAAAGTTTTCTCGTTGTAGAATTGCATTTTTTCGTTCTTTTCTTTGAAGCTCTATGGGATCACGTGTCCAGATTGTGTTCATAAATCGCTGAAGTAGAGATTAAATCAGTTTTAAATTGCGGCTTTGACAGTATGATCTAACACATATTTAGGTATCTTGTCAAAAAACCACAACAAGCGTATTATTTATAAATAAATACTCAGAAGATAAATAAAATAATTAAAAAGCATTTACTTATTTAGTTTTTCACTTTTTTGACTGCAATTTTCCCCCTACTTTAAATTTTTGAGGCTCATTGTGGATTTACTTTCTGGAATACATAAAGTTGCAACACTCGCAATGGGTCTATGCAATATCATTTCTATATTGAAGTTGTACTTTATTTTTAAGTATTACTCTATTTGCTTATGAATTTCAAGCAGTCACAAAACAATTAGGCAAGAACAAATATTCCCAGCAAATTACTGTCAGAAGTAGTTTTTGTTTGAGTAAGTACAAATACATAAATATTTTTTACCCAAAATATTGTTTATCGAAAATAACCTTTATTTATAACTTAAAAATCTGACCCAAAGAAGAGTATGCATAGTCCCATTCACTTCACCAAATAATTGCAATTTTTGGCTCTTGTTTTTTCTTTCTGTCTATTTGGTTCAATTGAATTTTCAGTGCTTAGTTAACACAAAACGCGGGGTTGCCGGTTTCAAATAACGCACTCTGCTTATATTTATTTGGTCACCAGCAAATTCACGCACTATCCACGATATACATATTTATATATATATATCTGCATATGTATGTCGGGTAGGTCCTTACATATGTCGTCATGAATGTCAAGCTGCTGGCTAGCGAAACAGCCACCATGAGGTTTTTATGAGCCAAGTCGTCTGTGTTGCTGCTGCTGCTGCTGCTACTATTATTATTGCTCTTGGGGTTTTTGTTGTTATTGTTGTAGTGGTTGCTGTAGTTCTTCCAACCATCCAACCATCCAACCATCCAACCAACCAACCAACCACTTGATAAGAAAACTGCTGGCCTTGTACCTTTTGCTAGGGCAACACAGCACATTGATGCTTCTAGACAGTGCTTTGCATAAAAATAGATACACTTTGATTTGTTGTAAAAAATGGATTAAATTTTTTGCTATTGTTATACCAAAAAACTTAAATAAATCTAAATTGTTTAAGTATATTTTATGAACAATATCTAGTATGTTTGAAATGGTGAGGTAAATTAATTTTTCTAAACTTTAATTCATTTTTGCTTATAGTTCCATGAGAGCAAGGCTTTTAAAAATAAATTTTTCGTTGCTCCATATATACACCACAAATAGGTCCAATAAACTTAAATTATTTAATTCTTAAGAAAAATATAGTAAAATGAGATAATATAGAAGCATATTACATTATTTTTTATTATATTTGTCTTAAGCTTGAAATATTTGAATTACATATTTCTTGAAGCTGATTTCATTTTTGGTACAAATTGTTTCATCTTAAATTAATTAAAAATTAAAAATTCATGAATAAAATATATATGTGATACTCAAAGTGAGTGCATAAAATTAGGAAAATAGCTTTTGAAAATAGTCTTTCTAAAGAAAAAGATGCAAGAAACACCCCACATAATTTACTAAACCGTATCAAGTTCGAGGACTCCAAAACTGAAATAAGCTTTGACGAACAAATTTATCATTTTTATCCGTTAAAGCAAAATGCGTATATATAAATATAAGAATTACGATAACCGATAACAGCTTTTGAAAATGGTCAATCCAAAAAAAAAAGTTTTAAAAAAATCACCCTTTTTTACGGTCTTTTTACACTTTCTAAAAACTTAAGCATTGGTATATTGGCGATTAAAGCTGAATGCTGGTACAGGACATTTTTATACGCTTAAGCAAAATATTTTCCTAAATAAAAGTATCAGGAACCGAATACGCTTTGAAAAGCAGTGTTTCCAAAAAAAAAAAAAAATTAATAAAAATCACCCTTTATAAAAGCGTTTTTCTCGCTTCCTGAAATAATATTATGAAATAAATTTCTCGCTTAAATAAAACATTTTTCTAATTAAAAAATTCATAGTAACCGATAGTCTTATCAAAAAAAGTTCAAAAAAATTTCTTAAACAATAATAACGTCTTTTCCGCTTCCTATCAACTGATCCAACGAATGACGGGCGAAGAAAAAGGAAAACTGGTATAGTGTATTTTTATTTGCTAAAAGAAAATATTTTCTTGAATAAAAATATCGCGATTTCTACATCAGCTTTTGAAAATAGCGTTTCTAGAAAAAAGTTGCAAAAAATCAGCCTTTATACAGGGTAATTTTTTTCACTTATATAAAACATTTTCTTTAATAAAAATATCACGGTAAGCGAATTAGTTGGGAAAAATGTTGATTCAAAAATAAGAGTGGCAAAATATCACCCTTTATAAAAGAGTTTTCCGCGTATAATTAACTATACTTTGACCTAAAAACTGAAGCAGGAATTGACAGAAAACCGGGTATAGGTGTATTAGTTTCCGCTTAATCAAAATATTTACTTCAATAAAAGTATAAAAATATCCTTTAATAACTGGCTAAATGATGATAATTTTTTAAGAACATATTTTAATATTGAAAAACAATTCTTAATATGCTTTTGTAAATTAAGTGATTTGAGAAATATCCTAACTCGAGAATCAAAAGAAAATGTATTTATTTTAGCCAGGACTACTTATTCTTAAAGAAATGTTGATAAGAATATTTTCATATAACTCCCTCTGCCTTATTGAATAAAATTTAATTGAATAGAGTTCAAAAGAATTAAAAGCTCTTTGAATATTTTGAAACACAAAAATTACGAGCCTATATGAGTTAATTTTAGATGCTATACCGCATCACTTATAGCAGTGAGACTATCCTATCAATATAATCAAATTAAAGCTGTTTCTATACAACTACCCAGCGGCGTAATGTAGTAGCTCCCTCTGGTTAAGTGACTAGTGCTTGACTTAAGTT
The DNA here is from genome assembly GCA_035046065.1 of Chymomyza procnemis. Lineage (NCBI taxonomy): Eukaryota > Metazoa > Arthropoda > Insecta > Diptera > Drosophilidae > Chymomyza > Chymomyza procnemis. Next base: position 14,175,045 of record JAWNOJ010000024.1, read on the forward strand.
TTTGGCCCTTGACGATTTTAGCTTCTCGAAATTCTTAAAGGGGAGCGAGAGAACGAGAGAACTAAAAGCATTGAATATATAAAAGACAACATTGTCATATTTTCAAATTGAGTGAGTGTTGTGTGTGAGTCGCACATTTGTTTACTTTAATAAACATTTATATGACTTTTTGCATGGGGTTTGCGAGCGAGCTGTAATTGGAGCGCAGGAATCTTAAAGTGGTTTTTCCTGACTTACAAGGAGCTTGCGGTTGCCATTGTTACTACCGCACAAACAAATAAATTATTTTGAGAGCAGCAACTAAAAAGCAACAAATCAAGTAGTGCATGCATAAATTTACCAATTTACACAAGTAGCCAAAAAAAAAAAAAGTAGCAGGCAGGACGACTCGGAATCCTTGACTTCTCGATGCCTTTTGCGTTGGTGGCTGGCTTGCTGCTGGCTGCTTTTCCAATGACTCGCTTTGTAATTTATGACTCGCAGCTGAAGCTGAAGCAGAACCACTGCGAAAGTAGCAGCCGCACCAGAGCAGTGACAATTTTCGTAGCAATTTTCGCGTTTGCCACAAAAAAAAAAAAAAAACAGCGACGCATAGTGCGAAAGAGTCAGCTAGTAGGGTTGGGCCTTACCTCTCTCCCTCCCGTTGGCACTGGGAAATTGTAAAATTGTTGAAATATAAAACTTTCCGCTGCATAACAAGCTAACGATGCGGAAACCTGAAGAAAGTTATGTTATCAATTTCACGACAACAAATAAATTTGAATTTGAACACGCCAGGCCAAGATGAAAATGGCAGTCACCCAAAACGTCGACCGACACACTCAGCTAAACAAAACTGCACGCCCACAACCCAAAATGCCACGCCTACTGTGCTCACTGGGCTTAGATTGTAATAAATGTGAGCACATTTCAAAGTTTTTAAAGTTTCAATTGCATTTGCCGCTGCTGCTGTCTTATGGGTCCAGCACAAATTTTATTACTATTAATTATGAGTCCGATGCCAAAGGTCAATTACAGTTGAGCCATTAAACGCAATCGAAGGCCATAAAGCACAACTGTACCTCATAAATATAAATCGGAGCAAGGTACGGGTTGTTACCCCTACGCTCCCGAACTACTTGCTGTGAGCATTGCAGAGAATTTAACAAAACTATATTTGCGGCGTCATCGTCTGTCTCACTTTTTGGTTATCAAATCAATTTCCGCTGAAGAATTCAATTTCCGAATGCAATAATTATGCCAAGTGTCAAAGCAAAACCAGACTAGAAACTACAAAAAAAAAATATATATATATTATGTGCACGTAAAAAAAAGCATAAAAAATGGCAAATTTTTTAAGGTAGACGAAGTTTAAATGCTCTTTTCGATAGCAATAAAGTGAATAGGTTATCATAAATACGTTGAAGGGACTTTGCAGAAGAGTACATCTAAAAATGTTAATACCATTGCTTATTAAAATATAATAATAAGCTTATATAATGTATATAAGAATACTAAAATAATATATAATAATACGATTTTGGAAATATATGGAAATAATTTAAAAAAGACTAAACTATATAACTATATTCTTACCAAAAGTAAATAAAGCGGGAAAAAATATTGTCAAATTCCGTATAATAATTCGATTTACATAAAATCATTGAACAACAAATAGTATATGGCCTGCTTAATAGCCGTCTATTTGAGATTTCTCCTTAGAATAACCAATTTTTATATTTTTATTTTTAATCAAATAATTTTTTTTTTTTTTCCTTATTATTTCGCTTGGGAACTTAGGGCCTCTACAAGAGCCATCCATCGAACCCTAATTTGCGCCGTCTGTTTAGCTCTGTCCCATGTTGTTTTCGCCTGGGTCAGTTCTTGGAGGATGGATCTTCTCCAGGTCGCCTATGCCGATCCGTCTACTGCCTTGTGGATGGATGTCAGCTATCGCTATCTGCAGTTTCTCCATTTCTTTCTGATGGTTCCTTTAGGGTTCTAACCTTCCATTGTCCTATTCGTGTCCGTTTTGAAAATGCCTTTGGACGACATCGAATTTGGGGAGCCGTTTTATGTTTAATTCTCTTGTGTTGGTTTCTGTAATCTGTTGAGTTTTTTCGATCGAACTGGTGATTGGCCAGATGCGACTTATCCCAGTGATGGGGCTGCCACCTGACGCCTTCTGCGAGTGGCGTCTGCGCTTGGCTGCGCGGAAAGGCTGGGCGATACAGTCTTTTTTTTTTAATTGTTGGAATCATTCTAGCTGGTGTTGTTGCTGTACGCCGAAAAGCTATGAATGGCGCTTGGTTCTATGGTGTACCCTCCATTTAGCGTGGGGGGGTGAAGAGTGGGGCAAGGGGGATTGCCGGAAATTGTTGAAAGGCATTGTGCAAATGGAGAAAAGCTTTCTATTAAGTAGAGAAGCAATTTTTAAGAGGATCGTTGGAGTGGTCATGCCTCTTGCCATGAGTGGGATTCGAGCCCATGACCCCGCGTTTAGAAGGCAAGTGTATTACCCACTAAGCTACGAGGCCCCACACTTAATCAAATAGTAAGTCCAATAAAAAAGAATAAAAAATGTATTCCCCTTGACTATGTTCATCGATCCAAAGGCGGAGCATGGATATATCTGTATCCGAATCCGAACCACAGTGCCTTCAGTTAAGAGAGATTTTCCTAGGCGATTACGCTACCACAACGCTACCAATTAAGCTCCATATCGTAGATACTCTAATTTTAAATTTGAAAGTGTGTTTTCGGGGTAGCAATCGTGTGTACATGTCGAATTCATAAGTAATCGATTTCGCACAAGTCCACCAAAAATTTCAATACAATCAATATCACCATTTTACGAGGCACAATAGAAGGGCGTATGCCCACCTTCGTTTATACTTCACTTTTATAAAATTTGAGTGAGTTGTTTCCCAAAAACAACATCGACCAAGTGACACCCTTTATTAGGAACACAAAAGTGGGCGGTTTTCTTTTGCGTTTTCCAACACATTTACAAGCATCTCGGCTGATGTTGCTCCTATTTCAGCTCGAATGTTATCTTTTATCTCTTCTATAGTCTTTGGATTGTTGGCATAAACTTTGCGCTTAAAAAATATCCACAAGAAGAAATAGGACAGTGTCAAATTTGGGGATCTTGTCCGGTAGCCAAACAACACGTTCCGAGAATTTTAGATGCAAATAGTCCTTAGTTACCGATTCTGTGGTATGCAGCGGCATTTTGTTGGAACCAAAAATTTTCCAGACCTTTGGAGTAACACAAAGTGCGCCAACCATCTATTCCGAACGCCGCTGATAGTCTCACCAGGTCTGAAGACAAACGCCCCAATGATGACTTGCGTGCAAACACCCACCCAAAGAGCCACCTTCTGTTCGTGCAACGGTGTTTCGTGGATAATATGCGGCTCGATTTGTGGTGCAGTACAGACACGCTATGTTTGGCGATATGCACGCTACGTTTGCACAACTGACCGATTTTTATCAATATGAAGCGATACTATTTCGGCGTGTTCTGGAGATGCATATCGATAAATGGTTAAAATTGATGTGGATCAAATTTTACTAAAGCGTCACGGTGAAGCCGATCGGTTGAAAATAGTCCAAGTAATATGACTTATCCATTAATCCTATTCAAATGGCGCACCCATTATTTTTAACATTTTAATTTAAAAACAAAACTTTTTTGTTGTTTTTTCTTGTAATTTTGTTAAATAAGCACAGATTTTATGGTGTTATTAATAAAAATATCATAATAGATTCAGTAGATACATCTTTGAAATGTCGAAATTTCAGTGCGCTTTGCTTACTTGTTAGTGATAATTAGTGACATATTCAGGTAGAAATGAGCACATTTGATATGGGGGAAAAAATTTCTATGACCAATGTCAAATATGAGTTCTTATATTTTATTAATATTGGTTTCAAAAGTTTCATCTCACACAGTATCACCCAATATCAACAAAGCTTCTAAGGCCACAGCGTACCTTCTAAAGAATTTGACTCGTATATTATAGTTTCGACGATTTTTTTTTTTTTTAATCAATTCGAAGACGTGTTATGAAAATAGTATTTCTCAATTTGTGGAATGGTTTTCGGGATATATGATATTAGGCAAGCAACAACACAATCGTTATGACCTTAGCAACTGTGGGGATTTGTGCAAAAAGTTCAAAGACTGCGAAAAGAAATTTTTTGCAATTAGGATTCAGATAAAAAAATCGCTATAGATACTTTCAAAATAAATACCAAGTAACTAAGTACTAAGACTAAATAAACATGGAATTGTTAATATTTTTTTCAGAAATGTTTTCCTTATGATCTCGCATTAAATGCAACGCTTACAATTATTTAGATGCTAGATGTGACCCATCAACTTCGCTAATACACACCTTAAGTAGTATCAAAATCGAATCAATCTTTACGAAAATGTACCATTTCTCTAGATTTAATCAAGGTCAGCGAACTTATCTAGCATGTTAAGTAGACTTAGTAAATACAATCCACTTACCAACCTACACTGCATCTATGCATTTTATTTTACGCCTTCTAACTCATACAAAAAAATTCTTATTTCTGGAACTCTTAACTGTACTACAAAGCCCTATAAGCCCTACACAAGAACCCATTCGCATAACACTTAAAACCTACAATGCAACACATTAGTACGCTGACCATAAAGAATCGTTGCACGTTCCATAGCCCAAAAGTTTCCGTTCTATTCTCACTTCAGACATCCGCTGCATTGCCACACCTTTAGAATGATATAAAGCCATTGTCTATGCCACACCAAAACCCATTTCGTATGCATTGTCAATTAATAACTTTTTGTAAATCTTTTGGCACAAATCTTTACTGGCACACGGCGGGAAAACTGCTGCAAAACAGAGAAAAAGAGCGAGAGAGAGAGAGAGCAACAACAATGGAAATGGGGGGAAAAAGCTGAAAAGGAAAATCGTATAAATCCTTGAACATTTAATTCGAACAATAAGAAAAATAATTACGAGTGCTGAGCACGTGAGTGAAGAGCACTTGAGGACGTTGGCAATGCTCTGGGGGGAATTCTCATGAGTTCTTTATTTTTTTTTTTTTTTTTTGTTTTCGACATAAGCCGTGAAAAAATTACACCAAATAGCGGCGCGACGAGTGAAGTAACAAACTGACTCACGGGCTGAATGTCTGAATGACTCCTGCGTTTAACTGACAGTCACCCGGAAATAGTAGCGTTGTGTGTGTGTGTGTTAGGGTGTGTGTGAGTTTGGCAAAGTGGGTTTACTTGTCAGGCAGTTAATCTAAACCATCAAGCTATTGCGCTGAGGCGGCGAGTTGCCAGCACTTGTAGACAAGGCAGTGAGACATTCACCCAACAATAACAAACAAAAAATAATAATTTAATTCCTGCGAACGAACCTGGAATACTCTGCAGTTTCGAGGAGTTGCTATAGCGGATCTTGGATGTCTTCTACGGAGCCTAGAGGCATAGAGATGGAAGGATGTTGGAAGGTGCTATAATGGGTAAAATATGTGATTGACTTTGGTTTCAAATCTGGTCCGTATAGGGGAGTATGGCCAAAATGGAAGAGGATAAAGACGAAAGTCTGAAGGTGCAGAGCTTATTCTAAACAGACTGTTCGACTAGGCAATCCTTACTTGAAGACAAGATGTATTTTTTATGGAGAGTAATGGCCAACTTGCTTTACCGTAGCTGATGAAGAAAGCCTGCAGGTGCCAGATCTGAAATTTATGTATATTTATTTATGTAATAATACATACATGAATCGTGGTAGTAAACGTTTTCTCTTGTATAGATGCTTATCCAAATATAAATACTTATATTAAAATGTACTTCTTGCTTTTGAGCTTGGTTTAGACTGCCGAGATACAATATACTCTTATTGAGACTCCCATCCCATCCCAATATTTATCCTTATCTTGTGACCTGCTAAATGATGGCATATCTTAATTCTATGCCCTTGACAACTTGCTTTGATGTCTTCCTGATATCAGCTTATAAAGATTTAGAAACTGATATCAAAATATTTATTCTTTCCTTTGGTAGGAGAGGTTAAAAATAGTGAAAAAAAATCTTTATTCTACGCCCTTGCGATATGCCTTTAATTTCTTCAAATATAAGTTAATTTTTTAATGAAAAAGAATGCAAAACTCTATAAGATGCGCAACTGATTCGGTATAATTATTGTTCTTACAGATAATAATATTGATAAGCAATAATATTGATACACCCACATTAGTTTCAGCACTTACTCTTCTCTATAACTGAAGAGCTGTTCTTCTGAATAACTGAAAAGATCTACTACTTCTAATCTGTAGTGTGAAATGCACAGTTCGTACAAGAGCTTGGTATAGGAATATTTGTGGCGGTGATTAACTTCTACAGAGTTGGTTTTTGTGGGCAAGATTTCATCTGCAGAAGGCGACATGAGCAGTATGAAACCCATATGACTAAAAAAAGGGTTGAAAGTTCAGCGTCGCCTAATCTGGTCTATGGCAAGACTGGTTTGTTAAGCCCAGTCTGTAATGGGTGGGTCACCAAGAGCTACAAACAAGGGAAATGATACTCTGTGGAATCCTTAGGGAGTGGAAAAGGAAATAAGTCTGTGCTATGGTTGTAGGTCGTGTAAGCCAGTAAGTATTTTTGGGAAAAAGGAGCAACGAATCTACCGCGTACTTGGCACTAACTAGCAAAAGACCAATATTTCAGACACATTTATCACTGTAGTCGATTGGATCTCAGATAACTTTCGTTATCGTAGTTTAACGATTTGAATATACCTTAATTTCTTAAGACTTATTCACATTGGAAACCTTTACAGCCTTCCAGAAATCATCATGCTATGATAAAATTGTTAGCAGGAGATCCAAGAAATCCGATCTCTTAGTAGCACTTCCCAGCCCATTCGATTGTTAAAGTCACAAATAATTACTAGAATCTCGGAAATAATCTTGATTTCTCTGCTTAGGCTACCAGGTAAAATCACTTGAAAAGGTTTTTGTGAGGTGGGTGTTCAATAGGGAGTTAATCGAAACAAATAATGCTTTGTGTAGTCCCCACGTAGGTGGAAATGTAATGTATCTACGTTTTGGTTGACTGTGTAGGTAAGGAAGTAGCTGGTCTTCAAGGGAAAAAACGGCAGCGAATCTAGTATGTTCTTGATAACAGCTATCAAAATGCCTATATTAAAGACACAATTCATCATGCTTTTCCGAACTCAACGTGCTGCGAAATGCAGTTTTCCACTAGAAGCAAGGAATTCGCACCGATCCTAGCAGCGCTTCTCAGTCCATATAATTCTAAGCCATTTGAGTATCTTAATTACTCTTCAATCGGCTTTTCCATAATACACATAGGGAATCCGAGCCGTCCCTTTTTAAACCACTACATTAATTTGCTTCATGTACCCCTGATTCTTATCTTATATTTTTCTATTTATGTTTGAAAACGACATAACTCATAAATTTCTGCGATCCAACTGCTTGTATAGACAATCACCGTCGCTCCTCTCACTTACGAATTCTTTATATATATCCAGAACAATCCTACCATAGTGCTTGAGCCTACGGTTATAGAGTATACAAAAATACCATAACGCCCAGGATATCACCCAAGTATCACCCATTCTAGCCATGCCCGCGTCAGCGGAAAATGCTGTACACAGGTGCAATTAAGAATTTTGCACGGAAGCCAAGTCAAGTCAACATAGAGAATGTGAGAGAGCGTCACCCCCCACTGCCGCCGCTCCGGTTTCTTAGCCGGCAAGCAGCCAACAATCCTAGAGCGCCATTTTCTTTGCTATCTTGCTTTTATCCTTTCACTCGTCGTCACCCGTAGCTGCTGCCGTTGTCCTAACTCAGCTCGTTTACTATTCATTGTAGCGTGCCTTAAAGATTTGTTGTTTGAATACATTTACCGTTTGTTAGTGCATCTATCTGTGTGCGTGTATCTATGTGTATATCTGTGCGAGTGTGTTTGTGTGTGTGTGTGTGTGAGTGTGTGCGTGTTTCATTTTGCACTCACAGCAATTATTTACTTGCGCTTAAAGCTAAAAGGCTTTAATTGCGCGATTATTTGTCTTCTTCATTAAGCGAAACACGCAAATCTCAATGTCTAAGTCGAGGGTGAAGTGCTGGCAAGTGGGAGCGATAGCTTAGATGAGGTGGAATGGAGCGGGGTAGTGGGTGCGGCGAGCTAACTGGCTGATACAGTGCATGCGATAAGTGTGCATGCCAGCGCGTAGATAAGCAACACTTTTAGTGCTTGTCAAGGATTATGCAATGAGACGGAATGTCAAGTGTAGGAGCGAGCAGCATGACTTTAAGAGGGTTAAAGTTTTGAAATCTCTTTTTGTGGTTTAAAAACAAAATGAAAAGAAGTCCAATTAATTAAGCAGAATCAGGGAAAAGAAGACGAAAGTTGGGCAGATATTTACTAAAAAGCAGAAGCAGCTGTTTTCCGGACTGCATGCACATTTAAAGTGGCAGCAGAGGGTAGCAGCTCTATAAATTATGACAGGAGTCATCTAAAGAATCAAAAGTATCTAGAGCATCTTAAGAATTGAAAATATATAAAGTTTTTTGAGTATCTATTAATGGTATATGTGTGTACCTATAATATTAGAATCAATAGTAGAAGAGTACAACAACGAGTCACTCATAACTTTAGACAGCAGTTACGTACCGACAAGTGCCACACCGCCTTGGAAGCACCATTTGAAGACAATTTATGCCGTGGAAGAGTACAAACCAAAAGAACGCACTGGCTGTTCAGCTTAACATACAAAATAACTTCGCAATTGTGAATACTAACCGTGATTGATTTGTGATTTCTGGTAATGTTTATAATATCAACTACGCATCCAGACAACGAGCAAGATTTTCCCAAAAAAAATATTATGACCTTTGGGCATTGCTCGGATCACTCTTCGTGTCAATTTGAAGATTTTGTCGGACGACTCGCATAGTTCGTGTCGATTTGAAAATGTTTCCGTTCAAACTAAACCCAGCTGACTTTCCAAACAGTATCAATAATGTCAAAGGAACCGTTGAAATATCTTGGAACGAACTCGACTTTTGGAAAAAATCCTTATGTCAGCTGAATGATTAAGTCCCAAACACGAGCGAATTCGAAGCTTGCCGACATTGCAAATACCTAACACACTTTAAGAAAACTTTGCAGCAATATAACTCTGAGCTGCACCATTGGAAACCTCAAACAACAAAAATGTCTGGCCAACTAAGCGTATGCGTAACCTGCAACCTAAACATATCACGCATACGCACTGGCTGCAGCGCTTAAATTCAAAACTCCTGGCTTGCGGTTTAGCCCAGCACCGCCGACTTTAGTTACATTCCCCGTTGAAAACTTTAGCCGCTCACTGTGTTTGCCAACATGTAACACGCGCCACAGACAAAAGCAGCACCCAAAACAAATTCACGTATTCAGCGAAAGTTTATAAATTATAACAAAAACAAGCAACAACAACAAGTGCAGCAATAATTTGTGCCACATTGTGAGGCAGCAGCATATGCATGTGGGAAGGGCCATAACCAGCGGCAATTAAAAGCACACCTTTTGCAGCCGCAGCTGCAGCAGCGTTAGAGAACCGCCCCATCCTGCAAACACCCAGACTTTTCCGACTCTTCAATAATTGACGAGCCTGAAGGCCTTGCCGCTTGGCATGGACAGACACCAGTGTGGGCAACAAAAAAAAAAACGAAAACTAACATACAACAAAGTGAAAACATTGCGCGAAAAATGTTGCAACGTTTTAGTTTTCATTTGGGCCAGCTTTTGAAATGGAGTTGCGAGTGAACTGCAGGACACACCCAAGTTGCAGAATGCGCTAGCAAAAAGGAATTTTACCTTAGCGCCGAGTATTTTATTATGTAGTTTGTAGTCGTTGGAATGTGTTAAGCAAGGCTATGCATATGTATGTGTCTGTATGGGAGTGTGTGTATCTATGTGAGTATGTTTAGGTGTATATGTATGCGTGCCAGTTCGTGCGCGAAATTAAGCCAAAGTTGAAGTTTGCCGGCTGCAAAGTTGAGGGTGCAGTGAGTTGGCTTTGGCGGAAGCAAAAAAAAAAAAAAAAAAATAACAGCCAGCTAGAAAAAAAATAAAATTGAAAAAGAAAAGATTTTAAAGCAGTCAGCAAGGTGTTTGACAAATACACTGCCAAAAGAATAAAAAACTCCCATTGACTATGATCATCGCTCTAAAGCTGAAGTATGGAAATATCTCTATTCATTCTGGGAGAATAGGAGCCTAAAGGTTATGATTGAATCTGTATGGCGCTGTCTTTATTTAATAGAGTAGTATATTTTTTTTGCTAGCTATGCCAGTGCTAGTCAATTATAGCAGTGCCGCAGGTAAGAATCAAACCAATGTCGAGGTGAGTACGCTACCACAATACTACCGAGGCCCACGCAACAATCTTGGTTAACATTTTGTCGAATTGACGCTTAGGCAAGCAACCAGAAAATTGAATAAGGATTTTTGACAAAGTTCGCCAGCGCTTGGAGTCGATAGAGGCAAAAGATCGATTAAAACGATATTGAATAAAAGCTCTGACAATGAAAAAAAGAAATATGGTACAAATCAAGCTCCATGTCTGTCTATTATCTATTAAAAGTTCTTTTTATCAAGAAAACTACGAAATAATTGGATAAATCAACTCTGACACCCTCTAGCCAACAAAAAAGCTACTTCAACCTTTTCGTATGGAAAAAATATTATTCAATTTTGAATTTACTTATTTTGCTTGTTTTATTGCACTTTACGACAACCCGTTATCGGGTCACAGCCGACCTAACTTATGTTCGCCGGGCGCCCCTGCTTTGCGTGCGGCTTCATCAGTTGGTCACTCCAAGTTAAGAAATGTCCTCAACTTGGTCTTTCTCTCTGAGCTTTGCCTGCATCGCTGAGATGGATTGGTTACTGCTCCTACCCTGTTTTTATTTATAATAACGATACGACGGTTTTTGTACAGCTTTCGTTTATCATAATTAATCAACAAAACGAACGTTGGCATTATTGCTAAGTCTCTAAACTTATCGTCCGCCGAATGTTGTTATTCTTGGATTGCAATTCAATCACACACAACGAATCAGACGAACGAAGCTTTAGAAGGCGAAGATTAACAGGAAGTCCATCATAAGACTAAACGGACCCATAGTCTCAGAGAGGGCGCATCCAAGGATAGCGTATGAGAACAGTTGCTGTTTCAAGGATGGATTTGTGGCGTAATCGATGGAGAGGGAACCGCATGCTGTTGCGATACCAATATAGGAACCAACAATGCCGACTGTATCGATTCCCGTGGCAGTCGGTTCTACACACCGGAATCGACGCAGGTCCAGGCCTGGCCAAGAACTACCAACCCCTCTCTGTTTCCGAAAGCCTAAACTATACCTGGTGCAACAACAACACCTATTGTAGCAGAACCAGCACCAATGCATTTCTAAGCCGAATCAATATCGTGCATGCCGGCCGAGATGTGAAATTATCTGATTTGTGGCAGCAATGCCATGGAACTTGTGTTTTGAGCTGCCAAAGTTTTGCTCTGGCTGATGACGATGCTGCTCAGTAGTCGCAAGTACTGTTTGGAGTTATAAAAGAGCACGGTACAGGCAATAGGAGCAAGGAGAGAGAAACCTTACTCTAAAAAGCAATGTGTTTACATCAGATATGAGCAAAAGTAACCATTTTTTCGAAGCGCAGTCAGCAAGAACGCAAATGAGCGCGAGAGAGACAATCAAGCAAATCAGTCTAAGAGACAAAAATACATATGATGACTGCGCGTGAGCAGTCTACTACAGTTAATCGTGCAAAGTGGAAGCAACTCTATAACTTTTGACAGGAGATACATATCGACTAATGTCATATCACCTGGAAAGCGTCATTCCAGGACAATTTATACCGTGGAATAGTTTAGACCCTAGAAAGCGCAGAAATTGTACAGCTTTACATTAAAAATAACTTAATAATTAAGTACAAAAAATTCTGTGTAGGCTATTTTTTTATTTTATAAATTTTCAGAGGAGTTGCAGCTCGGCTAATGTCATAAGCGTCCTTCCAAGACCATTTGTATCATGGAAGAGTTCGCACCAAAAAAAAAAACACGCTAAAATTGTTCACTTTTGCATGTACCTCCATCTCTAGTCTTCACATCCACGCTCCAATAATTGTTTATGTTGAAAACCAAATATTCCAATGTTTTTTTCAAAGACGTGCAAGTGTTCTACTTGCTCCAGCACTCTAGGCACTTTGATTACAAACAGATTGAAAAAGCAGGTAACCCCAAACAATTGGAACTGTTTTATGTGCAAGCATACTGAGTCTGACCAAAAGAACTCTAACTTATAATAGATTTCAATAAAATCTCTCCATACTTCATTTCGTCTTTGACATTAACACCAAAAATTCAGATAACCCTTGACACTATGGAGTACAGTGTATAGAAAGCTTCAGTTGCTTCCTCTTGAGCAAAAAGCAGCTGGAGAATGAAGAAATCAGCAATCAAAGTGCTGAGTCAGTTAGTCAGTCAGACATACTGACGCTGCGATGCGGGTCTTGGAAGCCGGAACATATTCGTATATAGTGCCAGAGAGCTAGCTAGGAGCCGCCAACAATTGCCCGATAGTCGCGGCTAAGACAATGTACAACATGGCAGGACCAGACTGGGCTCTGTTAAAGACACCTTAACGGTGAAACTTTGTGCGTGACTAACGGTATTTAAAGCCACCGGAAGCAGTTCCAATTTAAGTTACAAGCCTGCGGGAATGAATGGGAGGGGGAGGGGGTGCAAGTAGCGTTCGCTACTCTATCTGCACTACCCAATCTTCTGTTCATTAAGCTGACTCAGCAAAACTTTAAATTTAATTCTTTGCAAATTTGGTTATATTTTTTTTTTGTTTTTATTTTTTGTATTTTTTTTCTTGTCTATTTTTGTAGGCTGAAACTAATTTACGTGCGCTGCTTTTATAAGTGAGATTGCCGCCATTTTATTTGCTTAAAATTCACATTGACGGGGAACTCAAGGTCTGTGGAGCTCAAGCTTTCGGCGTTCTGACTCAATGCGCGAAATTAAAACTGCTGGTTAAGATGAAGCCAAAAGTAAAAACTTTATCCGGCTTTTTTGGGGCGTAATCATTATACGGCGGCAACTTTGATTGAAGCCCACACACACACACACACTGACAGATTCTCTCACACATACACACGCTGTGGGCTTGGCGTAACTACATATGGGAGATTATATTTGAAACAGGTAGATCTGGGGAATATACTGTTTTTTGCTGAGTCTTAATAATTATGAATCATTATCAAAAGCTGATTTTTGTTTTTAATTTAAGTCGATTTCGTAGTAAGACAAGTCTAACATAAAATACATTTGTTTATCTTATTCCGAATATTTTAAAAATTCATAATACATTTCGCTTACAAAACTATAAATATGGTTATCATAGTTTTGAAAGTTTTAAAACAAGCGCCCAAATAACTTTTTATCCCTAAAAACTTGTTAAGACTTCTTTTTTGTTTGCCTCTTTCCTCTTGTTTTTCGAAGCCAAAACCTTTTAAACTTTCATGGATTATAACGTTTTAGACATCAAAAATTATTTGTTTTTCCTAAAAAAACTTGCTTGAGTCAAATACTTGCATATTTTCTCCTTATTACATGTCAATAAATGCTAGATTAAGGCTCATAGAGGTTTAGGCTTTTAAATGAAACAACAATTTTTTTTTAAATAATTATTGACATTAAAAGTTTATGACTTTAAGTTAATTTTGAAATACACTAAACATTGTTTTATTTTTTTAACTGCCTTTCTTGTTTATTTTCAAAGCAAAATCTTATTAATTTTTTACCTCTCAATGCACCCATTAAATAATTATGTTTTTATTATTGTTCTCTCATCCAAATCTAGATTGTAATGTTTTAATCGATTGCTCTGTCAATTTGAAAGAAATTGGCTTTTCTAAGATATTTACGAAAAGAACTGCCTATAAAAGAGTTTTTGAAAACTATTGTTAGTGAAGGCTTTTGAGGGAAAATATACACCATTTTCTAAAAATCCGTTTTTTAAGAATGTTAATATTGAGTCTAACACAAATCGGTAGCGTACTTACTTATAAGACCGAAGATCGGTAATTCGTTTGTACCATGGTGAACTTGACATAGCTAGCAAATAGTCACTATTTACCTAGAAAAATCTCTACTAATTAAAGATTCCTCCGTTCAGATTTATCTAAAAACTCTAAGTTAGTGATTAACTATTTATTTAATTATTTTTTTTTTTTTTGAGGTTGTGGGACTCGGTATAGTGAGTGGTAGCGTACTCGCCTGTAAATCGATAGGTAGGTGATTCAATTCCACCCAGCAGTAGTGGAGGGGATGACAGTACAATGTCTAGCAAATAGACGATATTTACCTAAGAAAATCACCGTATGCTCCGCCTTTGGAGCGATCAAGTGGACTTATTTATTTATTTTTGAGGGTAAGTCTTAGTAAATCTATAAAAAATATTTAAAAAAAAATCAAACTTGGGGAAGTAAAAGACTAATTATTAGCCCTAAGACATCCCAAACTTCGTTGCTTGCATTATCGCCAAAATTCACTTTAAAAATGCCTAGAGTTTCACACAATTCGACCCACCGAAACATATCGTATCTGTTATACAAACGTATCTGTACCTATCTGTCAGTATTTACACAGGCTGTCGCGCAGCAAAGTTTGCGACACTGCAATTCGGCAACTTTTAACTCATCGCCCGCATGCATTTTAGACTTGCCTCAAATTGTTGCAAATAGAAACCGTAGAAAACGTTGAATCAACTTGTAATTTCTTTAATAGCTGTTCCCCTATTGCTATAGTTCTCTGATAGTTAGTTGGTTGTATTTATATCGTGACTTCGGTATGAGTTCGGGCAATTGTGGGTTTTTGCACTAAGTGGTTTGTTCTTAAGCTGCAGTTTATGCAGTCGCATCGAGACTCTATATATGTATATATATATATATACAGAGAGAGAGAGTCAGCCAGACATAGGTAAAATACATGTGTTTAAATAATATATATGTAGGTATGTGTGTGTTTGGGTGTGTGCGGCATGAATGTATGGCATATAGTCTGCTGCATGGTTCACTGCGGGCTGCTTTATATGCACACATGTAAGCACTTTTATCGAGGGGTAGAGATGTGTGTGACTCTTTGAGGGGGTGTGTGACTGTGTGACGGGGTTTTTGACGGGGTGTGTGTGTTTGGGTGTATGTTAGAGTGTGTGGTTGCCATATTTGCCTAGATTGCGTTTGCTTGTTACGCGCAGATTTGTCAATTAGGCCGTCGTTAACGGCCATAAAAAAACAGAATTACAAAATGCTCCTGTATACAGGGTGTCGCATGTTACAATTAATTAAGGGAAGTAATCAAAAGGTATTGCATACTTTAAAGGGCGCAGGGGCTTGAGAAAAGTAGCTTTTTGTGCTTGCGAAGACTTGAGAAACTTTTGCAGTGACTCTTGGCATTTATTGGTAAAAGATGCACTAGCAGAAGTCCCTTTTTATGGTGAGTGAGATTTTTGAAGAAAAATTAACAGCAAATTTTTTAAATTCATTTAGGAGTTCATTGTAAATGCTGACGGAAACTTCTTGAGATAATAATAAAACTTGAATGTAGTCGAGTCAAACCCAAAAGCAAAATGGTGCAAAGTTTTTGTATTCGTTGTCGAATTGGTCGACAAATCTAGGGAAAATGATTTGATGAGCAATTCTTGCATCACCGATATACAGGGTATGTCATTTGAAGTCGCAACAACTGGCAATTTTATAACTATTTACAGGACTTACAGACTAACGTCATGCCGCATTGAATGCGATAATACAAGACAATAACATTCAGTAGAACGTCTCAATTGTGTAACCAAACTAGTTTTACTATAGTTCAATTAAGATCTCTGATATTACTCTAGAAGCGTTCATTCTAGTAGATGAGACAAATGATATAGTTATAGGTTACTTTCATAACAATTGATAATTTCAATAAATTCATGGTCAGACATAAGTTAACTCGTTCGTTCTAAAAGATGAATCAAATGGGATAGCTACAGATTGCTGCACAACTTCGAAACTCTCCACTAGGAATGTTCCATAATTAAATCAATCAAAAATCAAACATTTTCACAGACGGCACCAAACTCAACATTCGATGATGGAACGTGGACTATAGAATTGGCAGTTTTTTCGACAACCGGGCCGCTGAAAATTATTTTAAATAAAGCTCCTTGACACACTCGACGCTGTAATCTCAACCCGGAATACATAAGTTATAAATATTTTTTTGAACAGAAAGGCAGCTGAAGGTAGATAGCTCTTCTTCAAGCATAATACTCCTATTCAACTTCCATTAACAAATATCGCAAATATATTCAAAAATGATATATAATGTCGATATTAGCTGCACCTCGGTGTGAGGATACCGAAACATAACAGGCAGTGCAATAGAAACTGCCCAGACTAGACCTCCTTTCCGATAAGCACGACCATTGCATTTTAATAGGCTTTTTCAAAATATAATAACAACAAAATTTATAGTTTAAACACATTTCTGAAGAAACACAATCCACTCAAAAATAAGTCGCCATATTTGGCCGAAAATCTGCACAACTCAAAGAGCTCTAGTAGAGACCCTAAAAGCTCTGTAGATTTAATCAGCAACCGTGTTTGGCAGTGGTCACTGGACCCTGCTCTGTCGGAGTGTATGCGATCAGGACAAATATGTCCAATATCGACTTATGATCAAGTTGCAAAAGTGAAATAGGCACAGTAGATTCCTTCCTTTGCATCCATCAAGCTTTGAATAGGTGTAGGAAAAAATTTCGAAAGAATTACTTCCTCTACGTCTGCCCAAAGTCGATGACGAACATTTCAAAAAAGGAGACGAATTGCAGATTGGAACGTTAGAAGCCTTAAAAAAACATCTAGATTAGCACAGTTCGAGGAAGAAAAGCTAAACAGACGGCGCAAAACAGGGCTTCTTGGAAGGCTCTAGTAGAGGCCCTAAGTTCCCAAACGGAATAAAAGCGGGAAAAAAACCCCCTCTGGCATCCATTGGTCCCAGAAATATAGCAAGACGTATTGCAACCCTGCTCTTTTTAGAAAAGATTTTTACCGACTAGTGCAGTATTGGCGACATGCGTAAGTATGCTGGCCAGCCGATACCAAATGTATCCTTATGATCTTGACTAACGTTTAAATTTTTGTGATTTTGAAGGCGAATTTAATTCAATTCAATAATTTGAAAGCAGGTTTAATTACTATCAGCTAGTTTTAAATAGATCAAGAAAAAAAGTTTGAAGCTTAACTGAACTTCATAACTCAAGATGTTTTTAAGAGTAAGGTTAAACTTAATGTTTTGATATGATAATTTTAATATAGGTAAAAGACAATTAGCCTAAATAAGAATAATGAATTTTTAGAAACATTTTTTAAGTTCGATACAGATACTGTTGTGTTCAATTGAACTTTTACCTCGTCATTCATTGGAAATTTCTGCAGGTCGTGTAACTTTTTCAATTTAGAAATAAAAATACCACGTGCCAAACTGGGAGAATTCCACCAACTTAGCCGATATTTCTGTTTTTATAATTTTTCTAAAAAGTGCAAATATTTGTGGCTTCACACGCATTTCAATCAAAATTTAGAATAGCATTCCACTAAAATGTCGACAGTAGGAAATCGTACTGCGTACTTTATTATAAAGCTCTCCTAAATGCAACTTCTTTAGGCTGCAGGAGCTTCTCTATAATTGCAACTTAGTTTGCAAGAATTGCAAAATCTGACAGCTTTATATACAGAAACCAATCAGAGTTATTATCATTAATTAAATTTGGATACGTATTTTAAAAAGCTTCTTTGAGCTCGGTTCAAGGACTCGTAAAAAGAAATCAAAGAGCTTATGTATTTCTTTTTTTAAAGGGAATGATTATTAAAATAAAATTTTTGTAAAATATTATTTATTATGGACTTCATTCTTTCATGACTTATATTTAATTGAAGTGTCGAAGAACGATTGAAAACTATTGTAAAACTCTCAACCAGCAACTTTCTCAATCCCATCCAAGTGCCGCCACATTTTGAACATGTCTTTTGAAAATTTTCAATTTTGCAAGTTTCTTCGTTTGGAATTTTTTTGGTGCACCCATTTTTCTTGACATTCGATTCCAGCTTTTAGTTTGCAATTTTTTTTTTTTTTCTCTCTTGATGCAACCGCAAGTGGCAAAAGTACAAGGCAAATATGCAAAATGGCGACCGCACAGGCACAACATGGCGTCAATGGAGTATGCGAGCAGGCATAGGATGCATGCAACACGACAGCCGCGTTTGGTGGCATCTAATCAACAAAATTTAGTGTCATTTGAGAGCATTGCATGCGCGTGACATGTAAAGAAGCAATGCCGCGTATCAGTGACAACAACGGCGGAGCTGCGGAGAAGCGTCAGCAAAATGTGGCAACGACAGCTAGAGCAGCGCTACGGGTGTCATCAATTTGTATTTCCGCACCCGGCGAACTTCAGCCGGCTGCTGTTTGTTACTGATTTGCGTTGATTTTGCAGCGGCAGACGAACGCAAAAAAAAAAACAAAAATTTGCACCAAATCCATCAACGAGCTGAAATTGCAACAACACAAAAAATTTAGAGAAAAAGAATCAGGCGAGGAGGCAGCAGCAACAACAACAACAATGGGAATGACATGCTGATGCTGCTAAAGCAAGTTGCAACCAAATGGTGCAAGTGCTGCTGCCGCCGCTGCTGCTGCGTGACACGAATTCAAGCCATTGGCAAAATAGTCAACGCTTAAAAATTTAAATTGTATTTGCAAGAGACGCAGGTGCTGCACACTAAATCATAGAGGAGCGCAGTCTGCTTAACGAGCGGAGGACGCTGCCGGAGGAAATAGAGGCGGTTGACATTATACTGGACTCAGGTTAAAAACTGCGCATAAAAATTGCAAGCGATGAACAGTGGACAAAGTGGTGGATTTTAGGTGTATACTTGGTAACAGGTAACAGGCGTTGCTTTCAGCAAAAAAAAATTGTTAAGCAGAAGATCACTAAAAAAATAACTAACTATTCCAATTTCGTCTATACTGAGCTAAATATCGTAATTCATTTATCGACTTCTTGGATTTGTTCATACGGTTACGTCTCCACGTAGTTCTAAGGCGCCTCCAGCGTCTAGTACCAATGGGGTTTCAGGTAAGGGCGGAATGTGTGTTTCCTGATCTTTACGGAGCGTGTGTCCTAGCAATCTGTATTTACGTCTATTGATGTCGCTTCAGTTAACTCCCATAAACGCACATAAGAGATTCATCTGGGCCACAATATACCGCCTATGCGCATAGGACATCTATTGACGATGCCATTGTTGCTGTTATTTGATAGCATTCGTCATATGCCAGGTTGCGCTACCAAACAGTAGTACCGTCTTAACGTAAGCATCAATAATTTTCAGCTTGGTTCATCTTCTAATGACGGCGGATCTCCAAGCTCAAGAAATCGCAGGAAAAGTACGCTTAGCTTTTTGTAACCGATTCTGGGCATCACACATGGTATCATCATAAAGGAGTCAGCATACTATCTAGGTATTCAAACTCATCTCTTAACTCTAAGTTGAGATTGTTAACAGAGTGTTTAGTTTGATTACAAGAGTTTACGTGCATGGGTTTACCACAATTTATCTTTAAATCAGTTTTAAGAGGGAATCGATCATACTTTGCATCTTACTGTGGTTCCGTGAGAGCATAAATATATCGTCGGCGTAGGCAAGGCTATTCTTATAAATATTCATGTTTATTATTTTATTTTAATGTATTTTATTTTATTTTATTTTATTTTTATTTTTTATTTTTTATTTTTTATTTTTTTTATTTTATTTTATTTTATTATAAAAAATTGTATTTGTTTTGTATTCTTGCCTTCTTTTATAAAATGTAATTTATTTCTTTAAAGATAAATATTCTTGGTCCGAATACAGAATCCGCCGTTTCTTATACATTTTAGGTCCCTGTTTCCTTCTAACAGCTATTTATAGAGATATTTCCATGTTTCGATTTGGGAGCGAAAACATCATAGTCCACGGGAATAGAAAAAAATAAATAAACAAATAATTAAATTTTTCTAATCAATATCACTTTAAATTTGTATTATATGCATTACATTCAGATATATCGCTAAGCACTCGGTCGCCATTGCCTCATTAGTGAAGAACAGGGAACACCACGGGAAGGTTGAGGTTGACATTTTACATAAAGAAGCTGTTGGAGACCAGCACCCATCCGTGTTACAGGGGCAAGGCTGTAAGTAGTACAAACAGGAAGTTCGGAGGCCTGATTTTTTGCTACCGTACTAGGGCGTTCCGGTTTAATCTATTATTGCTTCTGAAAACTGTATGATTCGTGTATTCACAAGATTAGCCTCGGATAACAACAACAATCTGATGACGAATAATAGCAAACGAAAAAGGATAGATTATATTAAAGTTTGTATGAAATTTTTAAAAAATTTAAAAATTACTAAAACATGCCGCTATAAGGTTAATTTAAAAATTCAAGATTTTAATTTGGTTTCTATTTGGAAGAATACATGAGAAATTAAATGCAACAAAAGATTTAAGTAAACATGTCCACTCATTAATAACATTTTCTACAGCCAGAACATCCATATGGCCCACTGTACCTTGTCGAATGGCAGTGGTTTGGCATTTCTACGACTACGGCCATGTCTAAAAATTCAATCGTATATTCTGCTTTGTCTCAGCATGCGTTGTCGGGTTTTAGGACAGCGCCAAAGCCACAACTATAGATAGTCTCATCCGGAGAGCAAGGCACACCTGCTGATGAGTAAATCTTAAGTGCAATAAAGAAAGGAGACCCAACAAAATCCAAACTACGTGAGCTGTTACCCAGCAACAACAACAACAACAACAGCACAGAGAATGGCGTAGTTTAAACCACGGCAAACACTTACTTAGCGGGATTTTTGCTCATGTACAAACTTTGCCATTCTTTTAAGCAGTATATATATATACATATAGTGTTAAGACCCATATATACTTCCAAGTAAATAGCTATACTATATATTGTAGCCGTATATTACATGGCATTGATTTTTTCTGTTTTTGTGTTTTGTCAGTGGCGCTTTTTTTACTTTAACGTTAAATCGCAAAAATTTTTGCAAAAGAAATAAAGTAAGAAAAGCTGAAAACTTTGGAAGCGGCCTACGTGACGCACTAAAGTGGATTTGCTGCAACTCTATGCTATCTTGTTGTCTGTAAGTTGGCAACTCTGGCAACGTCAGAGCTAAACTCAAAACTCAGTTGCAAGTGTTAAGTGCGTTCGGTTGACTCAGTCCCCGCTGCTCCAGCGCTGGTCTGTGGGCTTAAGCTTTGAAGGGCTATATGGTATATATTTTATATATAATATATGTATACCTATAGCTAGTTAGTTAGTAAGTAAAGTACGGGGTTTCCCCCCAAAGCCTGAACTCTATTGTGGTGTGCGGCTGCTGAAGTTGCACAGCTGAATTGCAGAAGCTGTCAGGTAAATTTCCAGAGAATTCTATACAAAAAAATTTGTTGAAAAATAGTTACTACCTCGAAATGCGTGAAAAGTGGTTTTAAAGCTTTGGAAATTCGCGCGAGATAATATATTTTGTAGCTAAATTATTTATTGTTAATTTGGCAAAGGCGCCCTTTTTTTGTATATAGTTTAAGTTGAGTAATAAGTAAACAAGTTGAGTAATAATTTAAGATGTTGGTATTACAACTTGGAATCGTACTTATTGAGTTAAGCTATATTCATAATAAAGTGTTCGTTTTAAGAATAAATACTATATATACAACATCTGGAATTATTCAACAAAGAAGTTGCATTAAGGTTTGTTTTCGGTCCGAATTTTCTAAATCCGAATCGTTGAGATTGTTGCAGAAGGTCTTTGGCCAACAGAATCTAACCAAAACACATGTACTTCAATGGTATGAAATGTTCAAAGAGTTCCGAAAAAAGGCTAAAGACGCAGAGTGGCCTGGTGGACCATCCTGATGAGCTCGAAATTCGTTGATTGGGTAAATATTGACATAACTGGGCTTGCTGGCATAACAGTAGGATTAGTTAAAACCATTTAAAAAGACCATTTGGATCTCCCGAAAAGCCAAGTCTCGTTTAGTGCAACAAACATTCAATTTCTTGGAAAACAGCGCGTCTCGTGGACGTGTGTGAAACCATGCCTTCTGACTTGCAAGCTAAGATGAATCGCATTACAAATTAGGATGAGACATAGATTTACGCATACGACCCGAAAACAGTTGATCAATATAGTAAAGCTCGCGCTAAAGGTGAGCAAACAGCGAAACTTTTTACTTCGATTACCTTGGTGTAGCGCACTTTGAATTCCTTTCAGACGGTCAAACTGATTCAATCGCAGTCAAAAGTGTATAGATCTTAATGGGGAATATTTTCAATGATTAACATTTATTTTTTGTTCTTCAAAACCAAAATATAAAGGGCAACCCTCGTATTAATTATATCTTACATTGAAAGATCATTTTATTTATTATTTTGTCAATAATACTAATAAAGCATTAAAAAACTGAATTATTTGTATCCTACTTGTTTCAAAGCTTTAAGCCCTCCGCATAAATAAGTGCATTGAATTTTGTTACTAAAAATGGTACAAGATCCCGAACCGGGAGCAACTGGCGCGCATTCATATGACTGATCCTTCCACGCATAACTTACTGTGGTGCAATTCTGACCTCTTGATGGTTTGCACCAATCTGTAAAAATAAAATTAATATTGTACAATATATTTAAGTTATATATACTTACGCTCAAATTTTTTTAAATTTTTCACTAGGTGCCCAAAATAAGCCGCAGCGTGTATAAATAATAATAATAGTAATGTAAAAATATAATTAATTTTTGTATTATATATTTAAATTATGTATATTTACTAATATCAGCTTGACTAAGACTGTTCACAGCGTGCCCAAAGTAAGCTACAGCGATGACAAATAATAATATTAGTTTCATGGCGTTCAAATCAGAAATAAACTGCACAATGCAATTGTATAAAATTATAAATCAAGTTTATTGCAAAATACCCTTATATAATGTTTATTAAATTTGTTCCATAGCAAATTTTTGTAAATGCTTTGATAAAGCTTAATGCAACGAAACATTTTGCTTTTTGTAAAATACACAAACGTATTCGTTGAGGGTCTTACGAGGGTTACCTTTTATATCTCGGGATTACAGAACAAAAATAAATATTAATCATTGAAAATCGCTTTATCGGTTTTTTGAAAATATTCCCTAGTCAGATCTATTATACACTTTCCTCTATGCATTGCTGTTGAGGTAATCCACGTAGAAAGAAAATGTTTCACGATTTTATTCCATTTTTTGACCGAGATAAATCTAGTGAATGTAAACAGCATATATAATACGCTCTTATGCCAAAACGTTCTGAGTAAGTTTAAACTCAAAAATGACAACCTTAGGATAGAGCTGTCAGTTGCTCAGTTGCTGTAACACTAGGATTGCCCAATCCCAAAATATAAACGGCAACTCTCGTAAAGAGATTACGTAAAGAGATTATATTTCTGAGAATGAAGAAACGTTGTGTTATTAATTTTCTCAGCTATGTAGATTTATTCATTTATAATTTTGCAGCACATTTTCGGAGTCAAAAATATGTACAAAAGTTGGTCATCTCATCAGGCCGAAGAAAATGTGCAGCCAGAAGGCAAGAATAAGGGGGGAACACTGTTGTAGGTTATTTTAAAGTTAGAAAAAACAAACACTTACAGTAACCACATCTACCATGACTAACGCGCTAAAAGCTTCAAAGCATAGCTGAAACGTTTAAAAATGCTATTCTACTTATTATTATCAACTACTTTTATTTCAATATTTTATAAAAATGAGAAAAATATGTTTCAGTCAAAACGATTATTGACTTTACTCCAGTTACTTCATTACCCCTAAATATTTTTGAATAATATATTATTTATGAAATTGCTGTTATGTGTAAAGTATCTCGCGGATACGTAAGGTATGCAAATGGCAACACTTGGATTTTTCATACGAAAACTAAAAATTGAAAGAGGGTACATGAGAAAACTTTAACCCCAATTTACATCAGAGACTAGCTTTATTCGTTGCTGTCTGCTTCGTCGTTTACTAAGTATCCAATTTTGCTGCTTCTTGTTACACCCTATAAATTCATCATAAAGGGTTTTGTGGGCCCTTACAGAGTATTTGTGGCTGTCCTTCAACTGAATAATGAAATATTTGGAATAGATAAGCCAAAAGCTATGTATTATTTTTGTTTAGAAAATTCAGAGTTATTCATTTATTCTATCAATACATCCGTCATTGCAATTATTGTGTGTTTGATTAGTCATATCTTCTTAAAAGAAATAAAAGTAAATTAATTAAGTAGAAATATTCTTGCAGATTTCGTTATATAAAAATTTCTACCCTAAATGATCTTAGAGCAATGGGTTGTCGCTTAAAAAAGTACCACACGCTTAGGAAGTCAAATGACATTGCCAAGATAACTTTCCAATTCCATTCTTAAGATACCGGGCGCCAAGGACGACCTATGTGCTTGCAGACAGTCAGGAGAGGGCATCGTAGGATGAATTGCGTAGTATCAAAAAGTACACGTGTGGTGTGTGACGGCGCATAATCATGATGCAAACTGTTCTTTCATCACAATTCTGGCTCCCTGACATAAATTGCTTTACAAAAAACGACGCATTGAAGATAGTATAATAATTTTCAAATAATATTCCTTATTAACGTAATCGAAGAAGTCACCATGACCTTGATTTTGGAACGACTTTG
This sequence comes from Chymomyza procnemis, assembly GCA_035046065.1. Lineage (NCBI taxonomy): Eukaryota > Metazoa > Arthropoda > Insecta > Diptera > Drosophilidae > Chymomyza > Chymomyza procnemis. The sequence continues at coordinate 14,199,956 of JAWNOJ010000024.1, forward strand.
ACGTGATCTTTACTCGATTGATCAACTGTTTCCGGATCGTAAGCATAAATCGATGTCTCGTCTAGAGTTACAATGCGTTTCAACTTGGTAGTCAAAAAGCATGGTTTCACACACATCAATGCGATGTTGTTTTTACAAGAAATTGAGTGTTTTTTGCACTAAACGAGGCTTGACTTTTCGGGAGGCCCATATGGTCTTTTTAAATAGTTTTAACTGATCCTTTTGTTATTCCAGCAAGCCCAGTAATGTCTATAAACACAAAGTCGACGATTTTCGTGCACTACCATAATTCCGTCATGTTGCTCATCAGGATGGTCCATCAGGCCACTCTGCGTCTTCAGCACTTTTTCGGACCTCTTTGAACATTTCATACCATTGAAGTACATGTGTTTTGGTTAGAGTCTGTTGGCCAAAGACTTTTGCATCGTTGTGTCAACGATTCGAATGCAGAAAATTCGTTCCGCATGCACATTTTTATGAAACTTCTTTGTTGAATTATTCCTGACATTGTCTATATAGTATATATTCTTAAAATGAACACTTTATTATGAATATAGCTTAACTCAATAAGTACGATTCCAAGTTGTAATACCAACATCTTAAATTATTACTCAACTTGTTTACTTATTACTCAACTTAAACTATATATAAAAGGGCGCCTTTGCCAAATTAACAATAAATAATTTAGCTACAAAATATTTTATCCCGCGCGAATATCGAAAGTTTTAAAACCACTTTTCACGCATTTCGAGGTAGTAACTATTTTTCAACAAATTTTTTTGTATAGAATTCTGTGGAAATTTACCTGACAGCTTCTGCAATTCAGCTGTGCAACTTCAGCAGCCGCACACCACAATAGAGTTCAGGCTTTAGGGGGAAACCCCGTACTTTACTTACTAACTAACTAGCTATAGGTATACATATATTATATATATATAAAATATATACCATATAACCGTTCAAAGCTTACGCCCGCAGACCAGCGCCAGAGCTGTGGGGCTTGAGTCAACCGAACGCACTTAACACTTGTAACTTTTGAGTTTAGCTCCAACAAACAGACAGATAGTTTCAGACATTGTAAGAATCGAAAAAAGTACTTTTGATTGTTTACAAAACACAAGCTCAACTAAGGAATTGATACAAACTGCAAAAAAATAGGATTAGTTCCTATCGGATACCCAATTCTGTTAAATTTTGAAATACCCGGCACTTTTGCCCAGGCAGAATATATTTTTTGGCATATTTTAAAAATATATTCTTAATAAAAGCTTATCTACGCGGCAGATAACAATATTATATGCTTATTTCACCCAACTTGAGCGATTTCAACATTGCGCTGGAAGGTATGCTACACTTTTGTGTTATCTGCCTCAAAAGATTACTCATACGCACCGTATGCTCCACTAAAAGCAAACAGCAAAAACATAAAAATATATGATTTGCTACATTTAATATTTTGCCGGAAATCTGCACCAACAAAAAAAAGGAGAGTATTTTTATGTGCTTTGTTAAATTTTCAAATTAAATTGTAAATTGCACAAAGCACAGGAAAAAGTAGCAGATGACAAAAAACACAGAGACAGCCAGCAAGCAGCACACATAAACAGCAACTTCCACAAATATATGTATAATATATATATATATTTACTTATGTATATACATATATTTACTTATATATAGACATAAATATATGTAAGAACAAAAGCATTTTTGCATATTTACTTAAATATATAAACCATTTTAACGATTTACTGTGAAAATTTCATGCATTTTGTGTCAGTCAGTTGTGTGCTTAAGCAGATCTATATATAAAGCCCCCGATGTGTGTGTGTGTGCCTTTGTGCGTGTGTATAAGTGTGTTTATGTGTGTGTAGGTGTATGTATTTTATGTGTGTGTGTGTTTTCTCTGTGTGTTGGCTTGAAAGGCCCTTGACCAAGTAACCATAAAGCATGAAGCATGAAGCAAAATAAGTGAGGCTAGACAGCGGGTGGTCATTGGGCAATGACGCTGCTCCCAAGTAGCTGCACGGAGCAGTTCCAGTTTTAAGTTGCTAACACCCCTGCGTGCCCGCTACAAGCAGTTAGCTCTCTCTGCTGCCCATAACATGCGTTCAGCCATGTTGCATGCTACATGTTTCGTTACGTTTGCTTTTGAGTGAAACGAGGAGCGCTGTCGCTCGTAGCAGGAAACATGAAATTTTAATAATGTTTATAATGCCAAAAGGATTTGTTAGTCGACATACAGTGAGTGTGCTGCAGCCATGTTTATATATGTGTGTGCGTGACTCTGTGTGGGTGTGTGTTTTTGTGTGAGGGTGTGTGTTATGTATATGGCTGGCATGTACACTTAGCTGTGTTTACTCTAACGTACATTGCCACTAAGCGTGGTCGTCTGCTGCGCCCCAACGCTGCCAAAGCAATGACATATTGCGCTGCACAAATCCGCAAACAAACTTTATATGAGTTCCAAAGGATATGAACAAACAAGCGCTACACCATACGTCATTGACACATATATTTCGCACACACACAGAGACACACATATACCTGTGCACACAACTAGGCAAACATTTGCTTCACTTGTCAAACTGACCATATCTACGTCTCGCCTTCCCCACTTTGCTCCACAACGCCATTTTGTACACCAACAAGCAACAAGCACAAGATGGCCGCCATTGATGCGGTGCTTCAATGCTGCTTTTTGATCTTTACATGCACTTCCACTTTTGATATTGAAAGCGAAGCGCTTGGGCATTTAATCGTTCAACCGTGGCGAGTTCGTTCAATGAACCGCATGATTTTAATGCCGCGTAACGCGGCGGGGAGTACGTTTTGCAATCCAGCCACCAGGACAGGGCAATCAAATGACCGCTCCGTTGGGTACGGTACTGTCCAAATGTTTAGTCGTTATTAACTTGGCGCAAAACGTGCTTCAATGTAAATTTGTAAAATTGCATGAGTTTTGTTGCCTCATGCAAGTCTGACTGACCTATGCTGACCTTTGCGCTATATATTACATTTAAGGGCTGAAATAATTTTAATATATTTTTTTTAATTTTAATTTACATACAAATTTTTTATTGAGTTGTAGTAAAAAATAGAGTATTGTTGTAGCTTGGAAGAATTCGAGTTTCTCACAAAATTATCAAACTGAGATTTTTCTCTTGAAGCGAATTTATCACTAGCAAAATTGTTCACCATGACAAGGAACATATGATAATCATTTGGTGGCAGGTCTGGACTATAATCTGGATGCATAAGAACCTTACAACTAAGCTCCCGGAGCTTCTAGTGAGTCGCTGTGTGCGGCCTGGCGTTGTTCTGATGGAAGACAATTGCTTTCCTATTGGCCAAAGCTGGGCGCTACTGGGCGATTGCTTCCTTTAACAGAAGAGTTGATAGTTTTGCAGTACAAAACTTGCTCAACCCATCATAAAACTGTCAGATAGGCTATTTTAGTTGAAAGTTATCTTTCTAACGCTATCTTTCGGCACAGGTTCGAATTCATACAACGCGATTTGGAGATAAATATCTTAAAGATTGCAATCAAAAAAATTCAAAATTCGAGCATTCTTGAAATTTTGAACAGCTACATCCAAAATTATATCCTTACGCAACATTGAGGTAGCAATCATTTTTATCGATAGGAACTCAAAAAAAAAAATTACGCTGTTATTCCTTACCTTTATCTTCATAAATTAATGTAATTTTTAAATTACAAATTTATTAAATTTTAATATCACCCCAATATAATATAAATAATATTTATTATAATATTAATATAAATATAATAATATTATAAAATAAAATATATATTATTATAAAAGATTTATAAGGTTCCCGATTTTTAAATTTAACAAGTTAACAAATATATTTTTTTTTAAACATTCAAAGAATTTTTAAAATTCAGTATTAAATGCTTAAGCGCATTTTTTAATATTTTTGTACTGCCAATTGGGTGCATTTATGGATACTTTTTCAGACAGATAGTATAGATAATACCTGAAGCAGTCTAAAATACGCTTTCCAAGCAGTTTACTTCATATTAAATTTATTTTATTTGCCGAAGGTTCATATGCAAAGCGTCAACTTTTAACCCAGTACTTGCAATACTGCAATAAATAAAACCGTCCTAAAATGTTTATAATAAAATATGATAATGAATTAAACACTTAACGATCTGGCATTATTTGCTTTAAGATTTAAGTTTTAAGCTGAATGAAAAGTGAAGTTGAAGGCGTAGAAAATATGTTACATACAATCTATTGATATGGTATTGCAGCGATCTTGAAAACAGAATGGCTTCAGTTATAAAGCATATAAAGGGTGTTTTTTTTAGAGGTATAGAACTTTAAATTACAATAAAACAACGATAGATTATGCTATTGACATCAATTTTATTTATCCGGAGGATATTCTTGTGGGATTACATTTAAAATATGATTTCTGGCATATAACCGCCATGGCTGGCTCGTATGTAGTCCAATCTGGACGTCCAATTTTCGATGACTCTTTCGAACATTTGTGGCCTTATATCGGCAATAATGTTGTCTTCCAAATGGTTAGGCGTTTGTGGCTTTTTCACATGGACCAAAGACTTTACATAGCCCCACAGACAGTAGTCTAGCGGTGTTAAATCATACGATCTTATAGACCGATTCACAGATTCAAAACGTGACGCTAAGCGGTCACCAAACGTGTCTGTCAAAAAATAGATTGTGCCACGAACTGTGTGACATTTTGCGCCGTCTTGTTGGAACCACAGCTCCTATACATCGTGGTTGTTCAATTCAGGAATAAAAAAGTTAGTAATCATGTCTCTATGTTGATCACCATTGACTGTACTTTCTGGCGATTATCGTTTTTGAAGAAGTACGAAGTAACGATTCCAAAAAAAAAATCAAAATATTTGGACTAAAAATAATAAATAACTATCTAATTATAATTATAAAATAATAACTTTATTTACTCAAATTTATTTTGCAATAAAGAGTATATTAAATTCGCCTAAGCACTTACTACGTATCCCGCATTTTCGCTAGCTTACTTCTATTTTTGGAATTAGTGCTAGCATCAGAAAGATAACTTCATTATTACATTTTATGTTTGCACATACACAATAAATTACACTTTTATCTGGAATCAAGATCTATTTAACCCGACTGTATTTGAAAATTGTTAAAGCTTTAAGCATACGCGCTACCCTTAACACCCCGCACACTCACACCCTCCACACACACACACACACACACACACACACACACACACACACACACACACACACACACACTCACACACACACTTGCATCATAGTAGATTAAGCCAACAAATTCCGCTATATAGAGCCAACCAATTTTTGCCGTCCTTTGCAATTTCCATAACGGCCAAAGAGAAAGAAAATAACACAAAAACAACAACAACAACTACAGCAGAAGAGCAGAGGAGAGAGAAGAAAAAAAAACAAAACAATTTCCTATCTATCAGATTAAACTATAAATTTCATAAAGTTGAGTGCATATTCACGGCAATCGAAACGTAACGAATTTAAATGGCCAAAAAGGGCGAGACAAAAGTCAAGAGGCCAACAACAACAACAGCAACAACGCAGGGGACAAAGCCAATGGCCAACACACTGAGAAGCAGAGAGGTTACCGGGACCCGCGAGACGCTCGAGGGCAATCGAAATGAAGCTTGAAGCGATTTCAAAAACTCAATGGCTTGAATTTTATGAGCCTGGCACAGAACGATGGCAAAAGCCCATAGACCAGGCGTCGTCCCAAGCACCCAGCGGCCGACCGACCCAACATAGAACCCAATTTTTGGTTATTAGTTTTTGCCAACGAGAAAAATGCTAAAGCCATTTTGTTTTTTTTATTTTCGCATCGGCCTGCGCTCGCCTAACCGTACTTCATACTTTATATGTGAAGCTTTTCCAGAGGCAACCGCGAAGTTGTTGTTTGTTGTTGGCGTTGTCGCCATTTCCAGCCTCATTGGCAGCCCAATTGCTGTTGTGGCACTTGCCCCACTTGTTATTATTATACATGTACACGCAGAGAAAAAGTCGCGTATATTGCGATCAAAGCGTAAATTATCAACTATAGCAAAATGTTCCAGTAGTTCCCTTAATTCGTCTCGCATATCTTCTATAATTTTCATTTATAAATCCGAGAGAAAAATTAGCATATTTCAAGAAATTGTCAGGGTAGCTTTTTTTTTCGAAAAACACTTTATGTCAATAAATTGAGTATAGCCCAAATATACTTCCATTAAAAGAATTCTCAGGAAGAAGAACCTAATGTATACCTCACAGACTCGTCTAACTTAGTTTCTGAGAACTTAATGTTCTAGGCGAAAGGGGGCACAATAGACCCATTGGGGTTTGCAGTGCCGAAGTGTGTAGCTCCACCCTCGTTTATACATAACATTCATTAAAAGTAAAGTATAGAATTTAAAACTTTGCATATGGCACAAGCTACTTTCAAAATTTATCAACTCATTTGTAAAACTTACTTTACTCAGTCTTAGCCTACTATTTGGCAGCTATATATTTTAAGAAATTTTCATTTTCTAAAAGTCACAATATCTTTTATTTAACAAAGATTAATCATTATTTTGGTTAATATAATAATAAAGTTTGTTTTTTAATGATAATAAAATTTTTGTACCTAGTTTTAAGATATATCGACTTAAACCCCATTTCAAGCACATACATTATTAACTTTTTATTTTGAAAAGACTTGTCCGATCAATGCAATAAATAAAACTTTTGGAAAGAACCGAAAAACTCTCTTCTTGGCTTTGCTGCAACTTAGCCTTATAACATATGAACTTTATTTTTAAACGGGCCATGGCAACTCGTTAGTTGTATAAAGCCACTGCATAGTATCTATTAAATATGCAACAATATTTAAAAAAATTCTAATATATATTCCAAAGTCAAACTATATAATTTTTTTTATACTTTTCAGAAAACACATTTTTGACATGAATATAGGTGAGTTTTGTGCTTTTCATAACTAAATTAATATTATTTATTCAACAAACCATCTATCTATAAGTGAAAAAGCTATACTATGATTATGCAATGTAAGGGCAAATTATCATAACTGCGGGAAGCGATAAAGCAATGTTTATCAGTCCGTTCGTATTTTTATTACAATATTAATCGTAGAGACTATATGTCTGCCATCAAACATTTTCCGATAAAGGTAAAATTTATCAAGTCATGTCGTTCGCTTTCCCCGGTCTCTCGCAGCAGAGCAAAATTCATATATAGTTGGTACATCATTATGTAAAAAAGAAAACAAAGCAGATAAATACAAATGAAGTTATACAGGGCTCTTCATTTCGGGCTTTCAAAAGTGAAGACCCTGCGCTTGTCAGCTGATCGACATATCTATCAATTGAAGCGTCATATCGTTAGTTGAATGTTTGCCATTTTACAATATGGATCGTATTAGCGTCACACAACTTGGTAATTTTGTGTCGATTGGATGAACGAACAACAACAGCAAATGCAGAATTTTCGCAATTAATTGTTGAGAGGGCATTGCATCTTTTTGGTCTGGTGGAATTATTGGGTCGTATTTCTTTGAAAATTAAGACGGACAGATGGTGACTGTGAATGGTGAACTCTATGGCCGCTAACCAATTTTTTTTGGTCTGAAATTGAAGACATGGACAACGCCACGTGCCACCCAACATGACCAAATGTAGCCTTATTGCGAATGAAATTTGAAGAACGCATAATTTCGCGTTTTGGTGATGTCAATTGGCCATCGAGATCATTTGATTTCAACTTTTTGGACTTTATTTTTGGGTCTACGCTAAAGAACGAGTCTACACCGACAATACACAAACTCCTAAACATTTGAAAGACAACATGGGCGGTGATACCGCCACAGTTGAGCCGTAAAGTTATCTAAAATTACCTGTTTCAGAAAAAGGTTTACAAGGAAGCCCCAAGAATTGAATAATTTCACACATAATGGCGAAAACCAAACTTTGTTTTGAAATAATAGTTCAATTGAAATTCGCAATTTTATTCAATGTACTTTTGTTAAAAATGAAAAACATTGTAGTTAAATATGTACAAATGTTACCTACCTACCATTTTAAAACGAATTAGCGTTGAATCAAGCTATTGCTTAAAGTTCATTCGTATCAATTTTATGGTTATTGTTCTTGAAAGATCGGCAATGGGCAGATATGTATTTATTCTAAGAAATATATTCAGCATATTACTATAAAAGTTGGAAGTGAATTTTTAAGATAAACATTTCTTCTTCTTATACTAAGTAAGTTGAAATTTACTAAAGTACAACTTTTGATTATTGAAATATTCAAATGTACACAAAAAATATTTAAAACTATGAGACCCTTGTACGCACTTCGTTCCGAGTTAATTGGGTTTTCGGAGTGGTATCTTCAAAATTGCGTTCATAAATTATGTTCAGAAATATGAAATATGTTCACAAATAAAAATTAATAAAATTCATAATTTTATGCACTATGTAAGAATCAACTATTTCGTTATGTGTTTAGGCCACATCTTGCGATTACTCATCAAATAATCAAACATTATCGTTACAATTAATATTTGATGGCAACATTTCGTCCCCGGCTTCTTTATCTGAATCCTCATGCCTCAAAAAATAATAATTAAATTGTAAATCAAATTAAGAAGTGCTTAAAAAATCACCCTTTAGCTTAGATAGTAACTTATGAAATATGTTCAAAACAATTCAATTAAATTTTTATTTCTCTGCTTTGTCTTAATTTACTTCACTTCCATATCAGCATTTTCTCTCAGTGCAGCAGTGCAGTGCATGCGTTGTGTTTGTTGTCCCAACTACATTCTCGCGACTTTATCTAGTTTGGTTAGCCCTAAGCCCTTAGCTCTAATATGCCATTGAGAGCTTTTTGCTGCCATTTTATATTAGTATGCCTATGTGTTATGTCTGTGTGTGTTAGTATCTGTGTGTTGGGGTCTCCAGCTACCGGCTGCCTGTGTGTGCGTGTGTGCTGGGCACGTGCTGCTCGACCACGCCGAAAACGCTACTTTAAATTTTCATTTGTTTTTAGGCCTTAAAGCAGTCAAAGCGCGTCTAATTATCAGCAAACTCATTTACATCGATCGTTATTTCTTCGCTCTGTCAGAGTGGTGGGGGTGGTTGGCGATTGCCCCATGTAGGCCAACTTTTGCGTGCCACAAAACAAAAAACAAAAGCTAAACATTTATTGTTGTTGTTTATTATTGCTTGTTGTTGGCTAAATTCTTGCAACAAAACATTCCTTTTCAAATTTCCTGCCGCTGTTTGTTGTTGTTTTGTTTTTCATGTTTTCCGTTTAATAAAATCGAAGTTGGCGTCCCCCCACTACTTCGTCGTTTCCGAAAAAAGGCAACACCCTCCCCGCCATTCTGTTGGCGACGCAAATTTCTCGCGTTGCCCCCCTCGCCTACTTTGCTGTTTTTACTTTGATTAGCAAAATTAGCGGCAGAAGTTGTCCAGACTAGGGTTTGGGTTAAGGCCACCCACCCTTACTTTTTTTTAAGGGTGTCATCGACTTTTTGAAGTTGGCTGGGTGTGTGTGCGTTGGAGGATTTTTGTAACTTACGCGTTGAGTTAATTAGCAAAATTGTAACGTCAGATAGCGGCAGAAGTTTTTAAAGCAATTTACAAGCGTAAATTGTAACTTTTTGACTTTTGTTTGGGTTGCTTTTTGCAAAGGGGTTTCGCGGGGTTAGGTGTTGTTGTTGTTGTTGAAAGCAACATGCTTGTAATTTCTATATGATAAGTCATTGAGTGGCATATTTAGTATCGCACTGTGTTTGCGAAGAGTAAGTGTGTTTTCGTTAACTTACAAATTTGCTGGGGGCTATCAATTTCAGCGAAAAGCAAACGCTCAAAGCTTCATTAGCGGGTTGAGTTTATTCTCAAAAGCTAAATGAAGTTTTTTATGACTTTTGCAACAGTTGTAGTGAGGATGCCCCCATTTTTCGTTGCTATTTGAAATACTTTAAATTAGTTTAATAATTAGCACCATAAATTTAATATATTTGCTTTTTGGTGTTTTGTGGGATTAGTTTGTGTAACCTTCAAGAACTAACGTGATGAGTTAATGGTGTCACTTTTGCTCTCTGTTACTTATCTCGCTCGGACGGAAATGACACCTGGTCCGATTCGCTGATGACATGGCATTGGTGGTGTTTGCTAAAGAGTTGTTAGAAGATATCTGCAACGGAAATATAAGAACCAATTTGGAGCGGCTGTCTTCTTGGGGACTGCAGCTGGCAACACAAAAAATGGAGACTGTGTTAATTAGTAGCAGGAAACACGTTGAGCAGGCAGCTGTAAGGGTTGGTGAATCAACTATCACCTCAAAACGAGCTGTTCGCTAATCTCCTGTATGCCCTTAAGAAGGGGGCTGAGTCCTACAAAGCACTGTCAAAAATCCTTCCAAACGACCCAAGCAATTTAGCAGTATTCTTCTCTCGAGTATTGTCCGGCCCACAATGTTCTATGCAGCACCATTCTGGCAGAAAGCAGTCCAAAGAAGATCGTACTGTAACGGTATAGCATCGACACATCGTCTCAGCGCTTTAAGAATCTGCAGTGCGTATCTGCAAATTCACAGCAGAATCTGCAGAACGGTGTCCGATGACGTCGCACTAGTTGGTATCCGCACTGGCTGGTATCCTCCCATTGATCTATTAATAGAGCAGTCATGCACTGTTACTCAGACCTCTAGAGTAGGCAGGCATAGTGCGAAAACGGAAGCAAGGAGAACGACCATGATCAAGTGGCAGAGTAGGTGGGAAGCATCGCCCTTATTCCGAATGTTGAAGCATGAATAAACCGGAAGCACGGACAGGTGAGCTTTCATCTCACCCAATTGCTTTTGTAGCTATCTGGTCTGTTATGGACACGAGGAGAGTAGTGACTGCCCAAGCTATGTGTGAGGTATCCAAGCAGATGCTTAACACATCCAATTCGTATGTCCTCACTGTCGACGGGAAATCTGGTGCCAATGATGCTAGACAGTGAATGTGTCTGGCCTGTAGTTGCTCACTTCGCTGGAACCGTAATGACAGAGCTTCGAAGGGTGAAGGCTTGTCTGACGGGGGTGATTTCCCTGTGAAGCATTCGCGGCCGCCTCACAGGGATTAAATATGTTGTACACCTAATTAACATACTCACCCTACCAATATTCCGTTCTGATAATTGGGCTTGGCTAAAATCAATTCTTGCCAGGATAAGATTGTTATTTCTTGGGTAAGCATTTGAATAGATAGGGACTTCCATACTAGAAATATGTTGTTGTAGCTATTTACCTAAGTAAATCTCTATGAATTACAAACAGCGCAATTTTTTAATATTGTAGACAGTTTTTTAGTATTGTTACAAAATTTAAAGAAATAATTAACTTGTTAAGATTCTTCTACCCCACCAGTAATATTCAGATTTCCAACCTACCAGCAGTCACTCCAATTTACTTTTCTGAAAAATTCAAAGGAAAATTAAAATTTTCTTCTGGAAGGAAATATTTATTTGATTGTACCAAACAATAGCCCTCTTAAGCTTCAAAGGAAAATTAAAATTTTCTTCTGGAAGGAAATATTTATTTGATTGTACCAAACAATAGTCAGATGTTTGGGAGGTACATCCAACCATCCTTGTTTTTATCGGGCTATGTATTAGTTACCAAATGGGTAAACTTAAAGATAGTTACGCCCTGCCACGCCCTAACAATTATATTCTATTATTCTCACGTTCACACGCACACACACAGAGGTAAGTGCATGTGCTTGTTAAATATTTCGTTTCCGTTTGTCGTGAGGCCATGATGGCAGCTGCTGCTGTTTTGTATGCAAAATGAGAGCACTGCCAAATGCCATTGCCAGGCTTGAGCCCTTTTGCAGCCTTCAACCTGCCGTTGCCACTGCCGTTGTTACCAAGTTGGTATTGTTGCGCCCGTAATAGTTGCAGCAGCAGGAGCAGTCTCTACATTTGGACTCGGAGACGCAGTCGAAGAACTTATGTGCCAACACACTTGTGCATAGTTCTTCTTCCTGTAACCCAAACGCATGGCATACACTTGGCAAAGTCGAAAATTCAATTTCCTGTTTTGTACATGCAAGTGTGTGTGTGTGTGAGTATATCTGTGTAAGCGTGTTTGATGTGTGTGTACGTGTGTGTGTGCGAGCGTGTTAAACTATATTTTTTTTTGCGTTTGTGTTTTGCATTGTATTAGATTTGCATTTGCATGCCCAGCGTGAAGTGAGCACACACGCAGGCGCACACATATAAACACACTCACTCACACACACGCACACCAATATTTGGAGAGAGCAAAAGCCACAGGCAGCCATGAGCCAAAAAGCGACAAAAGATGAAGGCAGAAAGCAGTAACACGCGAACCACTTCCGCTTTGTAAAGTACGTAGCCGCACACACACACTCCCACACCCCCATGCACTCTATCTCGCTATGCATGTGTGTTAAGTGTGCATGTATGCGTGCTATATGCCCTTCGCTTTGTGCGTATGCCGCATGGCTATCTATGTATTTGTTTAGTGAGACACCAGCGCGCCAGCTTGCGCCGTAGGGTTGCCAACGTTTTCACAAAACAATTGTCGGCTGCTCCTGCCGTCTTCTTTTGACTGCGACTGAGGCTACAAAGCGTCGACAATGCAATTTTTGTATTAGAAATTCATTTCAAATACAACGACGACGATAAGCATACACAAACAACAACTACAACAAATATGTGGCCGAGCAGTGGGAGAGTGCCGGGGTACAGCATGTGACGCTGCCAAACGGAAGTTGTGCCTTCAGCACGTCGCATTTTGGTGGCAGCACGAACGCAGCCATCGATGATGCTCTTCGTTCTCGACCATTTGTTGGCAAAGCGAAAACCAGTAGGAAAAATTTAAATTTTTCTCTTGTCAAACAAAGTGCCAAAACTAACAATACACAGCTAACAATGTCTTATCAAAGCGAAATGTTTGAGCGCGCTGCCACAACTAACTCGATTTGCAATAAATTCGAAATAAATATAAAATAAAATTAATCAACTCTTATTGAAATTGGAACGTAAAAGAAGCCAAAGCAACGAAGTTATTTGCGAAAAATGCTGTCTTGCATATTCCGAGCAAATATCGGTCAGCAGCAAGTGCAAGCAATTTTTGGGTATCATACAACAAAATTAAAAAATTTTCAGAAAAAATATATTATTTAAACTCAGTTTAAAGTGAATAGTTAAACAGACTTACAAAAAGGTCAAATAATTTTAAGTTCTCAGTAAACGGAATTACCGCTGGCGCCATCTATGGTTTTACTCATTATTAACAGTGTTTTGCAATTTATTTTGAGGGCTTGGTAATGTCCATGGTCTTGAGGTCGCCGATTATAAAAGCACCACTTCTGGCAAGTGCCTTGCACCCGGTGGGTATGTGCTCGTTTTCTTTAACTTTCCAAACATAAAGTCACTTGTCTCAAACAGGTCCATCTGGTTCAGGTGGTTCCTCTAATGCCCTATGAGTCTCCTGAGAAGCTTTACTTCTGGCAAGTGCATCGCAATCTGTGTGCGTGTTTTATGAAAAACTTCGTGCAAGTCACAGAGTTCATAGTCTTCAGAGTCCGAAATGATCATTTGCTTCAAGTCTATTCTGAGCTTAAGGTGTTGCTTAAGTAGGCTACTTCCTGATTATCCTAGTGGGTAATCTTGCCAACTAGAAGTGTTTTATGAGCCTATTTGAGTCGAACTGTTTGAATAGTTGTTCAGAATGACACGAACCGTTTAAGTAAGAGCTGTTTACTTGAAATTAATATAACGCAATATTGATAAGATATTGGAATAAATTGAAAAAAAAAAAGATTTGGTACAGTACAAGTCCGTATCCGCAGCTTAAGAGGTGAACTTAACTTTATGAGAGAAAATTTTTTACAACTTTTCCATTCAAATTTGAAAGAAAATGATGTAAGCAGCCAAAATATTGATATTCTTTATGCAAGACGGAAAGTGCAAAAATTCGGAGTGGATGATTTGCTCGAAAAAAAATATAAAAAATACTTATCAATATTAAAGAATCTTGAAGCGGACATCTTTAAGTTTCACATAACAACTAAATTTATGTCCCTTGACTTATGCTGTTATCTATCCAAAGATGGATCATGGACTTATATCTATTAATAGCTGTTCGAAGAAAACAGGGACCTACAGTTCGTATGCGAATACGAAGTGCGATGTCTTTAATTATTACATATTTGACTTAAGTAAATAGCCACAATATGCTAGCTATGACAGTGCCTAAAATTTCTTATTTTTGGAAAAATTGTTCTCTCCTAGGTTGCTTCATGTCAGCTGCTAGATCTGGTACCTTTGGGTTTCCATTCTTATGCAGCAAGCTGAAACATATTGTAAGTTTTACGTAGCGAATGGTCCAGCCAATCCAGACTTGCATTGAAGAATTTTTTTAAATATCACACGGATCGGTTTATTGACTGCAGTGCTTAATCATAAAAGGATATGATATTAATTATATTAATTGAACCCAACACTACTAAATACGGCTTGTAGATTTAAACTTTCTAACTTTGCAAAGCCCCACTGGATATGCTCTCTTTAAAAGTTTAGAAATAACAATAATTTGATTTATTCACAAAAAGCTATAAATTCTATGAAATATATAGTTCAGAAACCAAGTTACTTTCATTTTTATAGTAATAAATAAAATACATTTTAAATTGTCTAATAAATACTAAATAAGAAGACTAATTGTTCAAAAATAAAAACATTATAAGACAACTCTACAAACTTACAACTCTGCACTGAATTCGCTTACCCAATGAGCTACAAGTTTTTCCAACCACTAAAAAATTTTTCTGAAACATATTTTCATGCACGCATTATCTCTTACTTAGCAAGTCTTTTGCTTTATGTTTTTCAATTATTAAATCTACACTAAATGCGAGTAAATCGTCATAGAACGTCAAGACTAGTCTATTTTACTACAGTTTTTAAGCCTTGAACAAAGGCAACTTTTCAAGCGTTAATATTTTTGCACTATAATTTGCTTGCAACTAATGGACCCCGGTCGATCTGCCAACTGACTCGCTCCTATTTACTGTCGCTGTTGCTGCTGATGATGAATAATATGTTGTTCCAAACCAGGCTAAGCCACACCCAGTCCAGCCAACGCTGGCAAGCTGCTCACTGACAGAGCAGGCACGTGCTTGCCTCATTGCGGCATTGTCCCATAGTTGTACGCTGAACTTTCCGCAGTTATATTTCATATTTTTGCCAGCTCAATTCACTGCATTTACACATCCCGACTTGGTATTAGTGTCCGAGTACAGTTCCCCTTTCGCCCACCCCCTCAGTAAGCAGAATTAGTTTTCCTTTGTTTTTCTTTTTTATTTTATGCTTTCCTTTGCTTTCGCAGTTTTTCTTGGCATTACCTGCAATCTTTGAGTGCAAAAATTTTTACCTGCATTGAATTCGAAATCATGTGACGTCCAGCTGACTATGTCTTCTGACTACACTAAGCGAGCACGTATCCTGTTTAACTTTGTTGTTGTTCACACACACACACACACACATGCACACGGACAATGGCTGACTTTCTCAATCATTTACTGTCATTTACTGTTACTTTGGCAGGCGCCACAAACCTTACCCCCTACGAATATATCCACACTGCACAAGATCTTGCCTCGGGTCGGGCCCCCTTGCTCTGGCTTGGATATTAAAAGCATTCAACTTATGCACGACTGCGCGCAAATCACACATGGATGTACTTATGTGTATACAGTAGGAGCGAAAATTATTCAGACACTCAGATTATATTTCTAGAATTTATCAAGTTGAAGAAACATTAATCATTTATTAAGTAGATACGAGCAAAAAATTTTAAATATTATTTAAAAGTATTTCAAAATAAATTATAACAACTGCATGTTGTCAATTATTTGAAAACTTAATACTCGCTTACGTCTTTCAACGCAAACAAATTGGATTATATTTTTTCGACATTTAATTATACAGCTTTACTTAAGAACTCATAAGGACATTTAATTGGTTACGATATTTTCAAAAGAAGATTATCCTTCTTGGAAGTATATGCTATACTATGTAGTGCTTGAGAATACTTAATTACTTTCAAGTACCAAAGTTGGCTTAGACATCTTTAGACAAATATAATGAGTTTTTGCAAAAAATAAGTGTTACCGCTTTGCCTTATGGAAGCTATATGAAATATATAGTTAACCGATTTTTATCTAATTTTTCAAAGTTCTTGGAAACATAAAAAACGTGTACGTAGTATTTGTTACCTTTACAAAAGAACTATTAATTCAAAACCTTATGATTTTCTTGAGCTGACAGCTATATCAGATATACTCGATTTGAACAAACTAAAAATTAAACTCTTCGAAAAACTAATTTTTTCTGAAGAGTTGGTTGATTGAGTTGAATCTTACCATCTAGACATATAAATAAATCAACAAGCAAATGAAGGATATTGCATCAACGTTTCTAGTCACACTGATCATTCTTTAGTTGTCTTGGAAGAACTTCGGCATTTCTTTCTGGGTATTATGCATCTTTTCGGCTTGCACAAACTAAATATCATTTGTACCATACCGCTCAGGGTATTATGGCAAGAGTTGTGGGAAGACCAAGTGGAAGGCAGAAACGGAAGAAAATTAAATTAAAATTAATTTTGGTAAAATATGGAATAATGCATTTGGAGCATTAATAAATTATCTTAAAATTCCGTTGCCTAATATAACCGTACTTAAGGTGACTTGAGAGTCTTCGACTTTCCCTTTGGAGTATTATGCGTATATTCGGCTTGCACAAGTATATTTCCACCAGGCATAGGATATGAAAGTTGTGAAAAAATCAGCCAAAAGCTAGGAACGGATTGTTTAATTCAAATGAATAGTTTTTAAATAAAGTTATTATATTATCTTATAAATCAGTTTTAATTATTAAATAAAAATTTCAAACAGCTTTATGTTTAAATAGTTAAAAGGTTAAATACTACGCCCCAATTAGCTATTCAGATTTTTCCGACCGTTGTGTTCGTGCTCGTCTTAGTTGATATGGTCAGGATGTCCTAAGTAACGTTTTTGACAAATATGCTAAGAAGAGAAAGAAGCCTTAAGTAGGAAAGAACTTCAAGACAGTAATTTACCCCACGAGCAAATAGAGCTGGAGTCTATAGTTATAATAATGTAAATTACATTGCAAGACTTTGAGATCCATTTTTAAAAGGTAGGCGCATTGATTTTGCAGATAGGTTGTTTCCCAGAGAATCAGTGCCCAAGTGGCCCGCCGCCCGAAGCTATCCCAACTTAGTAGGTACATCCTAAAACCTCTTTAAGCTGCCGAAAATCTCTTATACATACAAATATTTCTTGAATTCCGCAGACATTTTTATATATACAACATTCATCAGTCCAAATTGTTTCGATCTTTAAATCAAAATAGTCTGGAAATAACCACAAAAAAAGGGAATTTATTTTGTAAATAAAGGCTACCTGTTGGAAATATAATTTTAAAATTAATTATATCCATCTCAAGAAATGAAAAATAGTGCAATACTATTAAAGTTTTGCCTAAAATGCAGACTGTGCGTATAATTTTAGCTCCAACTGTGCGCACATTGTTAGTTTGTATGCGTGTTTGGCGATTTAGTTTCATTGCAATTTTATATGTTGTAGTTTTTGTTGTGGTTACAATTTTTGGCAAGCTTTATGTACTTCGTACTACGATATGGGATATACTTGAATAAATAAATTGATTTTCGTGCTGCCAAATAAAATTGAAGTTAATTAAAAAACAACATCGATAGAACGTCGCAGTATTTTGTGGTAATAAAAATCTCGTACATAAAAGATGTGTTTTTATTAAAAATACATGCATTAAATTGAGGGACTATTGTTCCTTAAACTGACATAAATGGGCAGCGGATTAATAGTTTTGGGCAGTTAAGAAACGTTTTAAATTGGATTTGGCTAATTGTAACGTTGCATTGATATATTCGAGTTGCAATAAATTAACGTAATGCTGGTATATTTATAGAAAACAGTTGTTGCAGGTAGATTGTCTTGGCCAAAAGAGCTATAGATACATCTCAAGGATGTGACATACAGATTATAAAAAGAAAAGTTTTAAAAGTTTGTTGCAAATCGAAAACTATGCAATCCCTCTTCGAAACAAATCACTCATAATTTGAACCTAAATTGAAAGCATTTGTTTCTAAAAAAATTTAATGAAGACTTTTTTCATTCTGAATATCATTAATTTCGGTTCAAGGGGTTATATTTAACCTGTATTTTGGATATAATATGGGAATTTCAAATTTTTTTTTTCGTTTATTATTCCACTTGGGAACTTCGGCTCTCTACGAAGTCTTCCCACTGGACTATTTTATGTGCCGACTGTGTTAGGTCAAGCTGATCTGACCTAATTCTTGAGTGGCTTTTGGTCGTCCTGTTCGTCTGCTTCATTGAGTGTTTTCAGTCTACTGCCATTCGGAAATTTCTGCTTGGGTTTTAGGTGAGAGCATGTCCAATCCAAGTCAATTTTCTTTTAAAGTTGAATAGGGGCTCAACTATGACGCTGCACAACTCTGCATTTGATATTCTGTTTGGCCAGAATGTCCCGCAATTCATTTGCGGCTGGTGAGCCATGTCCTAGTACCATACAGTAGAATGGATATATCATACGAATTGAAGATACGAAGTTTCGTCATCCGGCTTATCTGTCTGTTTCTCCATATGTGGTGCAATCTTCCGAATGATTTCAAATATCCTCACTAAAAAGACTTATGGGTCTGGTGACGTTAGATCGGAAATGTCGGTCTGATGACGTTAGATCGAATGATCTCGGTCTGGTGACGTTAGATCGGAGATCTCGGTCTGATGACGTTAGTTGGAGTGATCTCGGTCTGATGACGCTAGATCGAATGATCTCGGTCTGGCGACGTTAGATCGGAGATCTCGGTCTGATGACGTTAGTTCGGGTGATCTGGGTGGCCAGTCAATATCACAACGTTCTTATACGACTCGATAAATCCATTGTTTGACGTGCAGTATAACATGTGGTACCATCTTGAATGAACCGGACACAATAGACAACACAAAGTCTCTTATCATTGCACGACAACGCTCGCTATTGTCGACTATCGCCGCTGCATTATCGTCTTCGAAAAAATAAACACCGATGATCAGATCACCACAAACATAACACACTGTTTACGAGCAAAGATAGAGTTTGTTCTTCAATTAATTGGGGGGTTTTCAGTGGTATAGAACCCTCAATTTTAGTTATTTACACTTCCATTTAAGATGAAATGTGCTTCATATGGCATGATGATTTGATTTTCCAATTTCGAGTTCGTTCTCAACTGCATTTGGCATAATTGTCATGAATCGGATAGACAGTTGGGTTTAGTTTGTGTGCCATTTGGATTTTGTACGGAAACTTTTCAAATCAATGCGATTTATGGAAGGAATAGTGCTCAGAGCTTTGCTCAACTGCTGAGTACGGCAATAACTCGATGTTCGCGGCACCTTCTCAACACTGGCTCATACGACCTTAATATTTTGGTTGAAACGTCTTGTTCGTCGTCTGGATGGCATTACGAATATAACCAGAACTCACAAACTTTGCGTATAAGCGTCTTAGAGTCTTAGCAACGGATGCACTTTGATGCTATGCAAAAAACTCACGTTTAGTTTGAATTGAAACAATTGAAGTTTTTTTGAATGTAAAGCAGCACAATTTCAGCGTGTTCTTTTTGGGAAAAGTCTTTCTTCGCATAAATTTTCTTGAAAGGACACTTTCAAAGCGATAAGTCGAGCTGTAACTTCTATCAAAACTTATAGAATTTCCTGTTGCTTACACCTTACCACAAAATTTGCATATAAAACCAACCTAAAAATTGTTCAAGAGCCAAAGTATACCAGCTTATCTTAATCTAGGTTGTTGGCTTTAAGCCTCCACCTGCAGCCATAAACCTTTATGCACAGCAATCAAATGCTGCCGCCATTTCGCTCACCAACCACGCTTAACTGCCTATAATATTCGAATAAGACATTAGGCCATCATTAAATACTTCCTCAAATAATGAATCAAGTTTACATATAAACAAGTTATGAGTTTGTAATTGTAACAAATACCATAAAGGTAATGAATTATGACTTGCTATTAGCAATTCGGCTTAATAGCCAAACAAATCACAACATTTAGCATTTATAGACACAAATTGAGGGCTGCTGCAAATGACACAACAATATAAATAATTGGCAACAGTCGCTGTAGCTGCCAACACTTAACTTTACATATACCCTACCATTTAGGCCAAGACATATTAAAGCGGCTGGCAGGAATTGCGAAAATTTTGCATGCATTGCACAAACGAAACGTATAAATTCATGAGTACCAAAAGCGATTTAGTTAAGCCGCTAAATTGCCTAAATTCGATGAGAAGTGCGAGAAAAAAACTCCTAAGAAAATGAGTCGCAGTCGTAGCAGTTTGCAGAAGTGGCAAATTTTTTTTTTTGGGACCAGAACTCAACGTTTTTGCGGTTAAAGGACTAAACACGCAACGAAAATATTTTTGCTAGCCATATAAATGTTTATTTCTGTTCTGGCGGCATAAATAAAATAAAAGGCTCAGGCATTGGGCATAAAAATTTCATCGATTTCCGGTTAAAGGCAAATATTGTAACAATAAATATGAGCTGACTATAAATATCGCAGCTGTGTGCGAGTGAGGGTATCTGTTCACGCCAATATGGCGATAATGCGATTGCCTTTGGCTTTTCGCTACGATTTGCGTCTTTGCAATGCGCGCGATTACATTTCGATTTGATTTCGATTTGTTTGAGCGGTTTGAGTTTTGCTTATTTTTATTTTATATAAAAAATTGGGTTTTTTTTTCTTCTACTTGCGCGTTGCTGCTTTCAAAAGACAAAATTTAAATTGTTTTTGCCAGCGGCGCAAATTGTAAACACAATAAAAACGTGACAACCAACTAGCAACCATTTTGTATGCTCTACACAGCATTTTTCAGCCAGTTTAGTCTGACTTTATGCGCAAGCTGCATATGCTCGTTATTGTAGTAGGGTATTTGTAGCACTTTGATTTTGGCACGCATATTTGTTTACCAATAAAACAGGCGCCCATTTTTATATATTTCTATTTCCATTTCAATTTTGCGTTGCATACTTTTAGGCAAATTGCAAATGGCCGACTTCAGCCAATACAACTAAGTGCCGCTGGCAAAGCCAAATATACAATGCGTATATATATATATATTTATATATTTATATATAACAAGTTGTCGAAGTATTTGTATGTGTATGTATTGTGCTATTTGGTAAACAACATTTTGCAATTGCTGATTGAAGTTGCGGCCTGTTTTCAACGTTGACAATACAATAAAACGCCTCAACAAATGCATTGTGTCAAACACAGGCAATCATATTTATATGTTTTCTACATTTTATTAAGCTTTAAGCAGCACGTTTTCTTTTGAACTTAAAAATATAATGTTTTCAGTTGCAGCCTTTGTAATAATAATGCCTAAAAGATATAAACCTTTTTATTTTATAAAGAGGATGTACTAAGAAATAAGAGCATAATTTTTGTTTAAAATTGAAAGCTTTAATTATCATAGAATGATCCGATTTAGTTTAGATTTATGCGCCGTTTTGTAACTTCATTATGTGTTCCCCTCGTTCTTATGAGCAAATAATTGACAGTCGATTTTTAAGCCTCTCTTGAAGTGAATTCTCCACCAGCAAAAATGTTCACCATGGACGGGAACAGTTGATAATCACTTGGTGTCAGATCCGGACTATAAGCAGCATGCAGAAGAACCTTCCAACCAAGCTGTCACAGCTTCTGGCGATGTGTGTGGCTTGCGTTGTTCTGATGGAACACAATTCCTCTCCTATGGGCCAAAGCTGGCCGCTTATGAGCAATTGCTTTCTTAGGAGGGTCCAGTTGTTGACAGTAAAGTTCCTAGTTAAGAGTTTTGCCGAATGGTAGTAGCTCATAATCAGTTAAACAAAATCAGTTAAACCTTCGTGGCCGTCAATTCTGACTTAGCCACCATTTCCGCTGGCTCACCGCGTTTTGACCACAACCGTTTTCAAGGACGTTATCTTAAGTCAGCCACTTTTAATCGCTTCAGAAGTGGATAGATTTTGTTGCGATTCAGCAGATATGGAAATTCGGTTCATGTGGCTTTTTCCGTTAACTTGTGTGACACCCATCGAGCTTCATTTCGTCTATATATTGGGAGTACAATTTACAAGTTTGTTGCATTTTTGTGTTTAGATTAAAACTTGTTTTATTGATCAAAACTAAATCATACATTATTCGAAGTATTGCCTATTAGAAGCGACTTCTTTTCCGTAACTCTCTGGTAATTCGTAGACCAACTCTAGCAAGTTAGTCCACACTGGCCGCGATCCAGTCAATCAGCCATTTTTTCATTTCTTTGAAAAACTACTACAGAAACCCACAAAATTCTTTTGAAAAATGTTGCAGTTGCATAAGGCAAGGCATAAGAAATTCCAGCAAATTTTTTTAGCTTTACAGATACATTGGGCCGTTAACATGTTGTAAGATCGTCTCGTCGTGAATTTCGGCTCTTTTTTACGAAATATTGCAGTCGATAAAAAAATAAATTTATACTGCTTGACTTTGTTATCATCGCTTGGCAATATCGCTATAAATAGCTGTGAATATGAACCTAAAGCTTATAGGCGTATCCGAATGACGATGTCTTCAGTTAATAGAACCACCAATCTTATTTGGGAAATTTTCGAATACAAACTGTTGAAAATGAGTACTCTACGGCGGCTCTCAATCCATTCATCCAGCCATTTTTGGAATTTTACCCAAATCGGTAAAAAAAAATAATAATGCTAAATGTGCTGCTGAAGCTGTAACTCACGGGTATAAATATTTAAACGTGATTTGTTTTTCATTGTAACAATTTATTGGTTGCGAAAAAAGACTCAATACGCGCACAAATTTCATATAAACGATCAACTTCATTTCTGTTTTTCCTTAAGTTCAACCCTAAAAAAGTCGCAGCAATTATTTTAATACTGGAGATCGATCGCGGCGGGGGTGCAAAGGACGCACATGCAAATTTGGTTTTCGTAAAAATGATAAAGCATGTACGTGTCTGCTGCTTATACTTGTGAGTATCCACAAAAACAAACGCAGCTCCAACGGTTATGGGGCAAAGCACACCTGTGGTAAAGAGAGCCACTGTATACTCGCACTGCATGGTGCATTTTCAATAACAAAGAGAGCGCTAAGGGCTATAGGATAGATCTCGCCTGTCTTACTCTCACAGCACTGCCAGAAAACGAACAAGCACGCGCTCTTTTTCGCACATACGCTCTTTATCTGCAATATGCAATACTTCTCACTTTTCGTTGTAAATTTTGCAGAGTATATTAACTAAGTTATTTAAACATATACGTACATATGTTATGTATATATGTGGCTATTAATTTGCCAAAAATGTTTTGAAGATTTTGCAGCGTTTTATTTGAAATAAAACAATAGAGCACGAGTAGCTAAGTTAAGCGCTTCACTGCAAATACCCTACATTTAAAATAAAAGCAGCTTATTGATTTTTTTATCGTCGAATGGTACGTGTTGATAATAAGTTAGACCAAACAATCGGCCTAACTAATTCTTATAGGAATAATTTATAGTCTGTTTATTTCTGTTTTAATTTATGAGTGGGTCTAATTGGATTGACTATTTTAATAAGAAAAATAATAATCGCTTAGGGCAAACCTATCTAAAGGACGACCTTACCTTGCCTTATTATTTATATCAAATAAATTATTGTTAAATAAATCAATAATGTTATTTGTCACCATTAACACTATAGTTCTGTGAACAGTATGCAATTTTATTATTTAAAACTAAGTGGCTTTGCCCCATGTCCGCTTAACTCTCCAACTCCCACTCCTCCTACGATCACTTCGCAACATGTTAATCTCGAAAGTTAGAGTGTTACAATATTGATCATTCTTTCCCCTATATTCAAATATTCTACTTTTTGGTTGCTTTTTTCAATCCGAACAAAAATTTCTGCTTTTTGGATTTTACATTTTCGTATGAATTCAACGCACGCTTCCTCATTTAGTCAAATTATTATTCCATCAAGTGTCAAAATCTATCTATTTTTCCTTTTTTCAAAGTTGATTTTATCTAAATTTTCCACGCGAGCATTTTTTATTATCTTTACCTTTTATCTTAATTGACATTTTCTCTTGATTTTAAAATTTTTGTATTCTTGTCTAAAAGCGAATTCGAACTTTTCGTTCTTCAAATATTTAACTTTTTTCTACCCTTTATATTTCAAGTATATCTTATATATAAAACGTAACCGAAGTCAAAAAACTTTTGTATAGAGGAAAATTTATTTATTAATAAATTTATAATGTTATCTTATAAAGTTTTATATAAATAAATGCATCAATATTTTATTAATAGCAATATATCTAACCTATTTATTTTTATGCAATTTATTTATAAATCCATATTATTACTTTATGAAGTTTCATAAATAAATAATTGTGTCAATATAAAACTAATACATTTATTACAGTACTACCTTTACTTTGTATTTATAATGAATATTTTATTTGTTAATAATTCTTCTAAAGCAACTTTACAATTTTATGACTTTAACAATAATACATACACTCGGCAGTGTGTATGACAGTCGACTTGTACCAATGCGTTTGTAATGTTTCGCTTATTCTCAATCTCTTTCTTTTTATTCTCCCACTCTCATTTACAGCGTAGCCAGATGCGCGGTTTTGAATAATGTCAATTAATTTGCTATGAACTCTAACGCACTGCAGCAGTCTGGCAACACTAATAAAATAAAGTGAATTAAAGTGCGCGTAAATTGTTTAATTCGTGTGAAATAATTAATAATTTGTTAATTTGCGTTTAGCAATAAGTGTAAATATATTGTTTATGTGTTTTAAAAGTCCTCAGGTGTAAATGTCTATAAGCGCGTCTAAATGCAAAGTGTAATAAATGTTTTAAATCAGTTTGAAAATATTTGCTTGTGGCGGCAATGCCGGCCTGTGCCGCACAAAACGCGGGCGAGTAAAAGTGTTGAATAAATTAATAATAGTTGATTAAGTAATGTTGTTGAATTCATGAAAAGTTACTAAGAAAAGTGTAAAAATATAAGTTTTTTTTTTATTTTTTTATTTGTGCTTTTCATATTCGTGTTTTCGTTGTAATGGTTTTAGTCATTTTATTTATTTAAGTATTGCAACAAGTGGTGGCCATTGAAGCCCGATAAAAATTGGATACATTGGCCGCCAGCGCTAATGTTTAAAACATTTTTTTACGAATATGCAGTTGCTTGGAATAGTCAAAATGTAAGCAAGTGAAGTCAAACCTCTTATGAAATGAGTTTCAAGCGTTTTTACCTCCAAACTTTCTTGCAATCTATGGAATCAATGCAAATAAATTTTTATATAAGCAACAGAAAGATGCATCTACGACTTCATAAGTCACAAATGAACCTTTTTGTTTAAAACATTTTTTTACGAATATGCAGTTGCTTGGAATAGTCAAAATGTAAGCAAGTGAAGTCAAACCTCTTATGAAATGAGTTTCAAGCGTTTTTACCTCCAAACTTTCTTGCAATCTATGGAATCAATGCAAATAAATTTTTATATAAGCAACAGAAAGATGCATCTACGACTTCGTAAGTCACAAATGAACCTTTTTGTTGTTGTTTGAATGTTTATTTGATTTAGCTAAAGTTATTAAAAAAATTATATTATATATTTCTTTTGATCAGCACTTAATAAAATTAAAAACGCTAATCGAATTGGTGATTTAAATACTAAAATGTATGATATTTCGATCAAGTTTTTAACTGCAAAAAAATCGCTTTCTGAAATATTAAGTTCACTAAATAACAAAACTATTAATGAATAAAGGATTTGAATAAATGAAATAAATTAAAACCAAATAGAGATCACTGGATACCGTAGAACTTGCAATTTAATACGCAGTTAGTCTTGTACGCCCAATGAGTCGAAATCGTGTCGATAATAAGCTCTTATTGTCTTAAGCCTTTAGAGTAATGCTATTTATTTTCTAATAGAGTTGATTATTAAAAGTTTGTTTTATATAATACACATAGTTATTTTAATATGATAAAAAAAATGCATGCACTAAGGGCTATCTTTTTAATATTTGAATAAATCACTTTCCTAAGAAATTTAGAAACAGCGATAATACTATATTCAATAAGTCAACCCAATCAGAGCTAAAACTTATTATATATCTTCCAAATTTATTACATTAATGCAACACAAATTGCATACATTTTGTTTTGCTAACTTTAAAGTTTTTGCAGTATAAGAGTTGCTCACTAAAGTTTCTCCCAAAACAAGCTCTGTTTTATTTCTTTAAATATTTATCGAACTTGCATTTAGCCGCAGTTGATTTAAGCTTTAAGTCATTTGGCATAAACGCGGGTTTAAAGAGAAAATACAAATATTTAAACGAAATGTGCAACGCTGCGGGCAAATATGTATTTATGGCATGTATAGTTGTCATGGCATTTTGGTGGCGCAAACCAAAATTTGTTGCACGGGACAAATGCGCAGAATATTTGCTGCCCTGCGGCAGTCGTTTGTACTTTGGGTTTTTAATTACACATACGCCACGTTGTGCGCCCGGGCTAAAATAAAGCCTGCAACTGATTTTAAAAGAGCGCGATTCTGTGTAAGCGATTTATAAGCATATTGTTTAACAAACTAACATTTAATAAGCTAACAAATATATATATATATATATACAGAGCATACATATATACAGATATATGTAGTATTACATGTAGATATGTATGCTGAGCCGCAAAAACCGACGGAAGCTTAAAACTGATTAAAATGAATGACGTTAAGCAGGCAGGCATATTTTAATTATTTAATGCTAATTAATATGTTTTGTAAAACCGCAAAGCAACAACAACAACAACAACCACTATTTTAACCACAACAACAAAAACAAGAGCAGCTGTTACTACTGTTAACTTTTCATAATGAGTTTTGCATTTAATTTCAAGCGTCATATAAACACTAAGCTCTGTTGACAAGCGCCAACGATACGTGACAACTACAAATACGCAACAGACAACTATTGAGACGCACACAGATACTCTCATGCACACACAGATACTCACGCACACACAGATACTTACACACACACACACGCACAGATACTCACGCACACTGTTACTCACGTACATGACACATTGAAAGCCTGTAATTAATTTGTTGACTTGGCAACTGTTTAGTTTGGTTCGCCTTAAGAGTGAGTTATTGCCAACAGTCTCCCTTTGCAGCCTTACAGCCTTCGAGCCTTGAAGCCATGCGCCATAACCTTTAGTTACTTTACTTATTGCTAACAGTCTCGTCTTACTCCACAACGCTGCCTGCCCTCCCACCTACACACAAAACTCTGGATGCATAATCTTTTCACATACATATTAACTTTCATTTTGCCTATCTCAAAGTTGCCATGAATATGTCGTGACTTTTTATACACTACACAACTACAGTGATATGCATGAAAGGGTCTATGGGGTTTGTTAAAGAAGTATGTAACAGTGAAGGATATTTTGAATATAAGTAACTCAATTTATTCCCCTTGACCATGATCATCGTTCCAAAGGTGGAGCATGAAGAAATCTCAATTAATAGCAGATAACAGGTATCTACTAGAGATTTTTTAGATAAATATTGCATATTCATTTGCTAGCTATGCATGCACCAGTGCTGCAGGGTGTAAGCGAACCACCGACCTTCCGGCACGCTATCACTACGCTTTAAAATGACAAGAATTTTTGCTTTAACGGAAATGTTTTTATTTGTTTGGATCAAATTTTAACAAGCCTCCAAGGTGTCTTTAGAAAGACCTACATTATCCTTGACGGAGGCTTACCAAGGTCGAGTCATGATGGTGTCAAGATTTGTATAAGAAGGCACAGTCGTAGGCGCTGGGCAAAAGATTGAGAAACAATTTATTTTATACAGCAATGTTGCATTGGGCAGCTGGTTTTATCCTGAGGTCCTCCCTATAGAGTAAAGTAAAAGTAAGTAAAGTCGATCGATCATACTACAAAATCTTCAAAATTGCTCAAGCAGTGGTTTGACAATAAACTTTTACAATCAATTCCCAAATAAATCGATTAGTCGAGTTTTAAAATTTATAAAAATAAATGTAATATTCTTTTCTACGGGGTCAGCGTTCCAACGGCGATGAGAATAGAGCAATGTCTTTTAATAGCTGTTTGAAGAAACCAGGGACCTACAGTTTATAACCGAATAGGAATAAATAGATATTTACGTGGGCAAATAGTGTCTTTTTTCTGTCTAGCTAGTGCTAGGTAAATGCACCAGTACAGCAAGGTGGAACCGAACCACCGAACATCTACATCTATTCTAACAACTTTGAGCTTAACATTCAAATAAAATATAGAAAACAACAGTTTTTTCGTTTTTCTTTAATAAAACTATCTTTGAAAAATTCCAAAAATCAGTAAAATTTTTTAAATATAAAGTGTAGTTATATAAACCATTTTTGCTTAATTTTTAAAATCATAAGTTCAATCATTTTATAGACAACAAATTATTCTCCCAAACCCTAGTTTACCTCTTTTTTGATTCGCTTATGCTTCTTCTGAGGTATGCGATTTTCTTATCCTCTCATCGCTACGACCAAATTAAAAAGAGTCATAATTTTGTAATTCGTGCATGGGTATCTTTTCTTATGAACTATACTTTTACAACGGCGATGGTCCTTAGACCATAGACCTCAGTAACCAATGGATTACACTTATCATTTGAAAATGCTTAAGCTCTTAAAGTTAGGCCTCAGACTCAATATTTAAGTTAAGGTTGCCTGTGCTTGACTATTTGTCTTCAGAGGCCTTTTACGCTAGACATAGGTCAGGTTATCACACCGAAAATAAAAAACAAAATAGCCTAAAATGTGAACTTAAATGAAAAATTAGAAATTCACCTATTTTATTAACTAAAAATGATTAAATGATTTTCATTTTGAATAACTAATTTATATTTTGTCAAAAACAACTTTTGTGTTTGTCTATTCTCTACGAAATAAATTTACTTTAATTTATTTTTATTAGAGAAATATATAAACTATAGAACTGTAATATATTCCAAATAAAATTATAATGAATTCCCATGTTGAAAGAGTGCTATTTGGAATGCTCTTTAAATTATAAATTTCTCTTATAAAGAAAAATAAAGTAAATTTATTTTGCAGAGAGGAGATAATAAAAGTATGTTTTATATAGAATTAAAGGTTTTAATAAAAATACTATAAAAAAGGCTTATACTAAACTTTCTTCTCAAAACTTCATTGCTTGAAAATATTTAAAGACAAAAAATGTAAGATAAAAAATTAAATTGTCCCCAGAATGAAAGTATATTTTTGGTTTTTTGTCAAAGTATCTTTGTAAAACTTTTTATTACATTCGTTGAAAAGATAATGAATTTATATTATTAACATGTATATAATATCTGAAGAAACTTAAAAATCTAAAAAAAGAACTTCCTGAAAAATATCTTAAAAGCAACCCATAATCAAGTTAGTCAAAAATTTAGCTGAAATTTTACGAACTTACCTATGCATGTCTTCCACATTCATGCACTATACGTAAGTGTATCAGCAAGTCATCAGGTCCCAGCCACCCATCCAGCCACATCCTTTGTTGGTTTGGGAACCACCTTATTTTTTTGTTGTTGTTTGCTTTGTTTTTGTGAGATTGTGACCAACTGAGATTCATTTCGGTAGCTTTCTTTGCCACGTTTTATGTTGATTTATGCTGCACATTAATATTTTAATGTCTTCATTGCCGACTCTCGTTTTCCTGCTAAAAAAAATAAAAAAAAAATAGAAAACTTTATAGAATGGGCCGTGGCAGTGCAATCCATTAAATGTTATCAGTTAGTGACACAATTGCTGCCAGGACGTAGGACGCAGGACGCACTCACACTTACGCAGTCACTCGCTCTCTCACTCTTTCTAAAACTCATTTAAACATTTCTCTTATTTACGCACATTTGTCTTGGCAAAGGATTTTTTTTTTTTCTATTTTGTGTTCATTTTTATTTTTATTTTCATTTTCAAAGCGCTATGTAAACTTTGTTCTGCCAAGCAGCAACAGCAAGGACAAGGACAACTACATCGGATCCTGCTACTGTTTATGCATGCTGCTAGCAAATTCAATTATAGCAAATCGCTTGGGCGTGGTTCCGCCCACAACTAACACTAGCTAACAGCTAGGCAAAAAAGTTAAATACCAAGTTTCCAAAAAAATACAAATAAAACTCGATTTCAATTTCGAAATTGCATTTCTTATTTTAAACGCATCACAGTTGACTCAGCACTTTGTCTGTGTGAGTGAGAGTCAGGGACTCCGTTAGCAATGGGGGGAAGATATCTAAAAACAGATTTTTAAGTATTTGGCAAAAAATAGGTAAGAAAACTTTGTTTAGATCTAGCTATTTTTGGATAAGATAAGAATTGCAAGCGTGAACCAATGTAAATGGAACAAATTCCCAACGTTTGGTTTACAAAATATGTCTTTCAACCAGTTGAGGTCGATTGCTGCTCATCACTTTTCGTAACAGAGCTCTTAAGCCAAGTCGAGCTAAACCATATTTTGAGATATGATAGTGCTCTCATTCACAATATCTTGCCGGACTTCGTTGTTTTCGAAAAGTATGGTTTCCTTATGCCGCCGGCTCATAGAGCATACCAAGAAGGGCTTTACGGGATGCATAGTTCCTTCTTCCCATGTTTTTGATTGCTGGTTAGTCAGTATGTGACGATTTTGCTTATTTAAGTATACAACCATGTGCTTGCGGGTGTCAGAAATGTCACTTGCCTTGCCAATCATGAATTCCAAAAATTCATTTTTTCAAAATTTCATAACTTGTAAGCGCCGAACGCTTGTAAGCCTAAGTATTGATAAATTTTAGGCCAAACTATTCTTGGTTAACAGTAACACAAGGAACTGCGCCATTTGTTAAAAAGAGAGCCTGGTTTCTCGACTCAAGTGTTGGTCTTCATCGCTTCAATGGCTTACGGCTTACTGTTGTAGACTTTGATTTTTAAAATTTACAAGCGACAGGTCAAATTCACCGGTACAAGCTGGTCAAAGCATTCACTTTTCCATCATGTCATGTTGTTTTTCAAATTTAGCGATGATTTTGTTTATATTAAATGGGGAAATAGTAACTATTAAGCCATCCAGAAGTATTAGGATGCAGCTTGTCTGCCATGTTCTTTGATTAACCAATTTATTAACAATTTTCAATACTCATTGAATCGATTTCCTCGCATTCTTTTAAGGGAAACTGTCCATAGCAAATATTCAACATGTTACAATTTTTTTCAAGCGACTCTCAAATATGGGGTGAAAATTGGCGAAGCAATTCGATTTTTACGAATCGAAGGTACAGATGTTACACCATATATTGTCTTGGCATAGGTGACAAGTTGGTGGCAAGTTTACCAAGAGCGCTCGTTAGTACTAAATGGTAAATATTAATGGAAAAATAATTTGTTTGTCAAATTTTGAGCAGTACTAATAATAATAAATCCATTTCAAAAGTCAAGTACTTTATTACTATCAAGATTCGAAACCGAAACTATACATCTTTAGTAATCCTATCTTATGATAGGATCTGGTCTTTAATAAGCTTTGTCCTTTGGTTAACTTTATCCAATCAAAATATTAAAAGAAATAAAGTGAACATGAAAGGAAATCCGAAAATCTGTGCCTCATACGCCCCTGCTCTTATTTCTTAGTCTCACCCTCTTCTCTAAGCCCCTGTTGCAGTAGTAGGCAAGTGTAAGGATCTCTGATGAGTGTGTGTGCGTGTGTGTGTCTGCGTGTGAGTTGTTTTTTGTGATTCGAGTGTAACAAAAGCTTAGTGCATTAAGGTACCAAAAGTAACACTCCCACACACTCCACATAGCACCGGATGGATACATAATAGAGTACTTTGCATACCGTCTCACCTTCGGTCGTTACTCTTTTTTCAACTGTTATTTTGCTACGATGCACAAAATGCAATTTACGTATCTAATTTTGTTGTAAGCCAAATGAGTATGCACAAAAATAATTTCGCTTGCGTTGTGCATTTTATATTTTAATTAGTTGGAAAATTAAACCAGTTTTATGTGTTGACTAAATTTTTTGGGATACTTTATCTCCGGCGCTCATTGGCATAATAAATGAATATTTCAAAAAGTTTTGCCAAAATAAATAATGGATTTCGGTGTAATTACATGAGTGCAGGGCAGGTATTAAAATATGCAAAGTTTATCGTAAAATGTAATATTTACGTGTGGAATACGTTTGTCTACAGATCAATGTCATGTGGTTTTATGGGCATTTCGGGGTTTTATTTTTGTGTAGGCTGGCAATTTAATTGAAAATATTTTGAACCTTGAATGTTGTTTTAAAAGTTTCAATGTGAAATTGATATTAAACTAAAAACTGACCCAGTGGAATTATTGGCAGTGACTTAGCAAACAATTTTCGTTTCATTGAAAGAATTCGACTTTATTCGAAAGCAGGAAACTGCAGCTTTGTTTAAGAATCATAGATATTGTTTGAAAACTTTTAATCATTGGCTGGGCCTAATTTTAACTGAAAAGGGCATTTCGACAACCACTTGAACCGCTTGAAGCGGATGTGCCGTCTATTGGTATGAAAAAAATTGTGTAACCTCTTCAAAAAACTTGAAGATATGGAATAGGCAGCTTTTTTGGAACAAAATCCGTGCCAACTACAAACTGACCCAGCATTGGTAGTGAGTTAGCAAACAATTTTTGTTCAGTCAAAACAATTCGACTTCTTTCAAGAGCAAGAAAGTTCCCTACATATTGACGCCGAGAGATGTTAAAAGAAGATTTTTTAATTTGGAACTTCTTCTTGAAAACATGAAAAGATGGGATTGTTGTAGCAAATGCTGATGTGTGAATATACTACGACATGCCAGAAAGGGAAAGGTACCCGGAG
Source organism: Chymomyza procnemis (assembly GCA_035046065.1). Taxonomy (NCBI): domain Eukaryota; kingdom Metazoa; phylum Arthropoda; class Insecta; order Diptera; family Drosophilidae; genus Chymomyza; species Chymomyza procnemis. The sequence continues at coordinate 14,233,115 of JAWNOJ010000024.1, forward strand.
ACACATTTCATCTTCGACCTCAAATCAATAGACTCAAGGTACAGCGATCAGGAAACCAAATAAAATTATTAAAGAATGTTATGGAAAACAACTACTGCGTTTGAGCCATGTATTACGTGTAAAACGATCAGAATACGCGGAAAGGCATGACAAGGAGATATTAGATAACCATGTGGCTATAAGGTTCATAAATTATCTAAAAACACTGAAACAGTTAGGTTATTACGACACCCGCTGTGGAATACTTTGCCCCTGCGACTACATTTTTTACGTGAATGTAAAAGCATTTTGAACATTTTAAGACTTATAGAAATTGAGGTTGTATCAAGTCTAGAGAGAATATTTGTGCCATTTGATATTTGAAAATTACCAGTGAAATGGGATAAAGTATTCGCATTTCAGCGGGCAATGTTTTCAATGATTTAGAATGTTTTTTTTTTTTTAATATTTATCTTATTTAATCTTTTGGAACAAATAAATCCTGTTTGTTAAATATTGAATTAAATTATTTGTACCCAAGAAAAGTTGTTTGTGCCACTAAAAAGCATTATTTTGATATTGTTTTTTTTATAAAACTTAAATTAAATAATTCCAAATATTTAGACCCCAGGATTCGCCTTTAAACCCTAAAATTAAATAATGCCAAGTATTTACAATGTTAGCGTTCTGACCTTTAAAGCAGAAGCAGTTGGTGTTTCGATTACACCCTGCCGCACTGGTATATTTGCCTAGCACTAGCAAAGCTGGCATACTTTGGTATATTTTCCTATGTAAATCTCCATTATTTAAAGACACAGACGTAAGGATTCGTCTCCGTGCTCCTAACTAAATATCTATTAGTTGAAGTTATCGCCATTCGGATTAGGCTATAAACTATAGGTCGCAGTTCTCTTCGAACAGCTAGTAATAGAGATACCTTTACAGCGATAACCGTAGACAAGGCGAATTAACTTAGTTTTTACTTAAATTTTAATAATTACAAATAAATAAAAGCATCTTTCCTCTATCATTGCTTGCTTTTCTATTCACATTATGCTTCTGACGCAATATATAATGACCCCTTATGCCCCTCAATGCATATTCTCATAGCACTCCCGAAATCAATGCGGTTTTATGACAAAATTTTTTGAAAACCTTGACAAAAAGGCATCTATCATCAAACGCTTTGGAATTTCACGCTTAAATCGCGCTCCTAAGCATATTTTCAGCTTAGTCCTCATCTCTGACCATCATTCACAGTCCACGACCAATTAAATTTAGCTTAAAATTTGCACACAGCCATTTTTTTTTCCACGTCGAATTTTTATTTTCCATATCCGCTCTATTACAAACAGGCAGCAGGCAACTGCACAATTTTTCAATCAACTAAAAATGTTTAGAATGGCTTATATGGTAGTCACTGGACGCAGGCGATTCAAACTGCAGCGCAATGTGCCACTGATTGTAAGTGTGCACACACGCGTGGGTGTGTGTGTGTGTGTTCGCAGTCCAAATGGCGACCATAAAATAAAAATATCACAAAAAAGTTGAAAAAAAAAAACAAAACGTAGATTCAGTAAAAACAGAAGCGCGCATGAAATTGCCATTTCCAATTAACGCCATTGCGAAAATAGTTAAATGCCCCACGTAGCATGCAACAACAAATAGCAACAAAAACAACAATGCCAATGGTTGCAGCAACAACAACAAGAACAACAATAGCAGCAACTGCAACAAAAGGGCCACAGTCAGCTGACAGTGTCGCATGGTTGGTCGAGCTGGCTGGCTCATACACCGTGCAGTGTTCAATGAAAGTAAGCCACTCTCGAAATTTTTTGGTATGTGTAACTAACTCTATTAACGAAGCGGAAACGGAAATACACACACGCACACAACTACGCGGAGACAAAGTGCACACATAGACACAAAGCACACACACACACACACACACGCATACACAGTTGTTGCGTTTGCTAACTTGTACATGTGTTGTTTGTGCTCTCTTGTTATCTTCATGTCTGCTCTCTGACTAGGACTCTTCTTCTTTTACTCTCTCCGCGCGTATGTGTGTGTGTGTGTGTGTGTGCTTCTATTGCCGTGAGAAGAATGCCAAAAATGGTTTTTCAAAATGGCAATAACTACAATAAGAATGGCAACCCTAACGACGCCATGTTGACCGAATTCTTCCATTGTGTTGATAACGTTTGACAATTTTTTAAATGTTGCTGCCAACTCTGCACAAAATTCGCCCACTTTTGCCAATACAGCCACGCCCACACCCATGCCTCGATTGTGTGCCCTCATCGCTTAAATGCGTTTCGATTTTTATCGATTTAATCAAGCCGCGGTGGCAATGGCGCTGCTAACGTTAACGTTAACAGTTAACTCGTAGGGTTGCATTGCGTTTTTTTTTTTTTGTATTATTTTTGGTTTTTGTTTTCCGCTTGTTTTTGTTGCGAAACACGCCAACAATTTCCATACGTAATTGCACTGTAATTGACAATTTATTGTGTCAATCGGAATCGGTGGCACAACGCCCTGGCTTGGCTGTCTGCCACGTTTAATTAACAAGGCAACCAATACACAGCCAGCCAAGAGCCAATATTTACCTGACTCGAGCTGCAAAAATGTAATCGCTTTTAAAAACTCGTACAGTTGAGCAATTAACTGCGAATTGATGGCACATCTAGTGGTGTTGCATATGTTATGTCTACCTTTAAGCTGACATATTAAGGTGTGGCTGCTTATCCAAGCAATTTCTCATCAAGCCTAATCGAGGTTAATGACAAGGCTTCAGCAATATAGACAATGACATACAGCTGTCTATGCACAGTGGCGTAGTTTGTCTGGTTGCCTGAGGAGTGGCGGGCATATGGGATAAAGGGATAGTCTAGTTAGTTCTATTTGGTGTTCCTTTTGAACAAGAAATTCTTTAATAGATATTTAGCAAAATTATATATATTTATATATTTCATTATATTACAATAAGATATTACAATAAGATTTTTGATTTTTAAGTTTCGAAGTACATTGCGTGGGTCTTGCCGCTATATGTGAAAGTATTGTCATGCAAATGAGACCTTCGCTGGCTTCGCCTTTTTTGTTTAACAAAAATACATGCCAATGATTCTATCAAGAAAAAGGCACACCGTATACAGTTAGTAGCCAAAAAAGAACGCATCATCGCTAAAGAAAATTCTATTCGAAAAGCGTATTCAAAAATTCTAAGATAGATAGTATATATCCTTTATATTCATAGATTGAATTTTTGAAATATTAACAAACTCAGTATTATTTGAAAGGGCGTCCTATTCTACAAGAAATCATATTTAAAATATAATAATAAAAACAAATTTTTTGTTGGGAAGTTTTGTTTTCAAAAACCAAGAGTCAGTAAAAAATCCTAAAAATTGAATTAAACAAAAATGACAGCAATCCCTCTAAAACAACCTAAAAAATAAAGATTTTTCTAAATGAGTTTCTAATCTGAACGGTTAAACAATAACAAAAAGTATTATGATTTATTATTTTGTTCGTGTGTCGCTCGTATTGGACAACCCATTTATTACTTATTTGGAAATTCTGGTTACAGTTTGACTTACTGCTGCAACAAATTTTATTTTTTAACTTCAGAAAAACAATGAATTATGAACTTTTTATTTTTTTATTTTTTTTTATTCCTTGTCAAATTATGCTTCAAAATAATACCACAAAGTAATATAATTGATGCAGTTAGATTTGACGCTCCTATATGGAGCATAGGGCGGACACAAACTCCTTCCAACGCCTTCTATCTTGGGCGACACTACGCAATTCATTCTCTCCTGACTTTCTGCAAGCACAGTTCTCACCCAGGTCTGTCGAGGGCGTCCTCCGCGCCGGGTACCCTGCGGATTCCATTGGAAAGATCTCTTGGCGATGTCTTCATCTGACTTCCTGAGAGTGTGGCCAATCCAGATCCATTTCCTCATTTTAATTTCGTTGTTGATCGGAGCACTTCTAGAGAGTATCAGCAAGTTCTCATTTGTGATAGTATTTGGCCAGAAAATGCGGCAAACGATCAATAGACATTTATTTGCAAAAGTTTGCAGTCGTCTGCAGATTGAATTTGTCGTCATCCACGTCTCAGACCCATAATGAACATTTTATACTATGAAAAAATAACTAAATTTAAAAGTAAAATACTTAAAGAAACTTTCTAGACAATTATAACTTATTGGTCATATTATTATTTACACTTGTATATAATATGTAATTATTTTTAAAATATTAATAGAATTTGACGTTAAAAGTCTAAGAAAGTCTAACTTCATGCCAACCTCATCGACTGTTAGGAATATTATTCCATTTCTTTGAGCTTAGTCCTTGGACCCTAAGTCCTTGGGCTTATCCATGCCACTAACTTATCCCATATATAATAAATATTACCTACAATCAGTTTGCGATTTATAGCACTTGCATCAACGCACTCATCAGCATCTATCTTCGTGGCGCTCTCAGATCCTTCTAATTGGCCAATCCAACAACAACGACTGCAAGAACAACAAAAGAAACTTCGAACAACAGGAACAGGCATAAGCAAAGCCTTTTTGATTAACGTGCCCACCAATTACGTGGCCAATAGTTATATATGAGTCCTGCGATATCGACGTGCTTCGTGATAAAGTGACCGTAACAAAAGCTAATAATTGCCCCTGCATAGCAAACACGTCGCAGAGGAGTACTCTTCGCTGCAGACTTGCTGTTATTGTTGTTGTTTTTTGCTAAGTGGCCAAAAAAGAAAAAAGAACTTTGTCCATTGGTACCGAACAAGCAGCAAGATGTTGAAGACGCGATTGGGAGCCTTGGAGACATCGAAGACGTCCGAGACGTTGCTGGCCAGGCATCATAATTTATAGCTGCGTTAAACAAGCGAGGATAACAAATTAATTTTGTCTGCAAGCAAGTCAAAGCTGAGAAGACAACAAAAAGAGCAGCACGAGGGGGAATACAAGTCCGGAATATGGGATACTTTATTGCAAAGTAATGGTCTTCTTGTTGGGGAGCAAGAAAGTTGTAATGCTTAAAAGTTTATATGAGTTGCAAAAATTGGTCGATGTTCTAGAATGTTTTTTAAGGATTTTGGTTGCCATTGAGTAGAGGTTTTAAATGGAACCCAGTACAAAATTTAATAATAGGTAGACACTTGTATTCATTTTGAGCAAGTTCAGATTGAGTTCTGAGTTCGTTTGGGCCCGGATTAAAAAGTAAGATAAAGCACAAAAAAATTAATGCAATGATTCAAAGCGATGGCATTAGAAAGTTAATTTCTTGTCGTGTAATTTTTAAAACATAAAAGTCTGTCATATTATGCATTTCAAAGCATTAAAGCTCATCTTTCAATTGTTCCAAGGTACGTTACGCAAAACAACAGCCTAAACGATAGGCCAAAATATTTGTGCAATGTTTTTCACATGAAAGTTGGCAAATTGTTAAACTTAGAATTATCTTATTAGCTTCAGATTGTGATATTCCCATTTTGGTTGGTACACGTACATCTTAAAATGTTGAATATTTTTGACCATAACTTTATCCCTAGATTGTATTAGACGATCTAAAAGTTATTACTTTTAGTGATTACGATTATAAACCTTAAGAGGTCGTTGTTGTGATTCAAGTAATTTTGAAATGAGTTGTAGGACGTTCCTGAGTAAAAATGGCTCTCAAAGCCACTTCTTTCGGATATGCCCTTATAATCTGTATGACATTAAATACTTCATATTGGAATCGTTCAAAATGCGTAGTTCTTGAGGATCACTAACAAAATGTATACTTTGTGTCATTTACAAAAAAATAATATTTTGACATATTTTAATCAGTGCTTATGATTTTAACTAACCCCAAAACTGGAGAAATGCCGTTTTGTTTACTCGTTTTGTTTAGCAATTATTTATATAATAATTTTTAATCAGTTCTTATGCCTTAATTAATTCCAAAACTGGGGGAAATCTCGTTTTGGTCTATCCTACTTTTTGTTTTTAAGCGGCTTCTTGGCCAAATTTTTACATATTCCAGCCCTTACTCATTTTTGCCCAACTTAAGCATCTATAAGCATATTTGGGTTTCTTCTACACTTATTTTGTAGATCTAAAAATTTCTAAAAATTCTTCATCTCTTAATAGACATCTTCGTACTATATACTACATCAAGACATTTTGTTCATCTTGTTAGACTCTTCTGAAAATATTCAGCATAAAAATTGTATAGATTAAAGAATCACGCATTTCCTATCAGCAGTGAACTTCTAAAAAGTTCTTTATAGAATTCGTTATTTTTTTAGAGTTATTTGGTATAAAAATTTCGATTTAGCAAGAATAGTTATCTGTAATGAAGAACATTTTTAAGAAGTTAATCTGAACGTAATTTGGACGAAAAAAGCCGAACTAAATAATAATTGCTTGATTTGGAAAATGTAATTTGAACCGCCCTCTCCTCATATAATATTTACCTTTCCAATATTTTATACAAATTTTTACAAGTTGAGAAAAATTTTAAATAAAAATGGAACTGAATAACAAACGCTCGACTTTGAAAATGTAATGTTGTTCAACGCTATCTTTTCATAGAATATTACTCTTTCCTACATTTAATAAAAATTTGTACATTTTGAGTGAAAACTTTAGCAGATAAACTTTATCCCTTTCAAGCAGCTTATAAAGCCATGCTCCTGACAATGAAAAATCCAAGCCGAACTGATTTCTTCGGTAACAAATTTGTGGATAGTGTTAGCTATTGTTTCTTATTATTAGAAGAGTTATATTTTGTGAGCGAAATTTACCAATAATAGGTTTAGATTTTGCATGCTATTTTTGGACAGCGACTTCGCGATTTGGTTTGATTTTACATACAGCAATATTTTGAAGCGCATATAAAATTTGTGTGGTGGATTAAAAAAAAAAATTTAATAAACTTATTCCCCTAATATATAATATATATAATGATTTATAACGCCATCTGCTCATAGCAAAAAATTGTACCTATTGGGTAAATATTTTCACAGATAAACATAATTCTATTTGAACAAAAGCAACTGAAAATTTTTTTTCTGAGACCACAAGATCCTTGGCGAGCTGTTTACGTTGGAGCTGAATTCACGCTGAACTTACCTACCATTTCTTATTATTAGATGAGTTTTCTATTTTTTGAGAAAAATTTATCACTAATAGATTTAACTCTTACATTTTTTTAGTTTTATTTAATTTGATTTAACTATTCCGCTTGTTCTGACGGAATTAGAAGTGCAAGAAATTCGCTTTTAAGTCATATCCAAATAAAACTCTTAAAAGTTTATAATTTTTGGCGATAAGAAAGATTTTTTTTGGGATTCAAGAACACTAAACATTTGGTTTGAAAACGAAGCTAAATAAACTTTTCGAAATCAAATCAGCCGAATCAGTAGTATATGGTCCCGATACAGCCTGTTCTAAGCATGTCAGACTTTTACCTTATTGCCTAAAAAATTGCCTTAACAGCAACATAGTGTGTAACCAGCACATCGATAAGCATTATCTAATGACGTCTCGTTCCATTTATTACCTATGCCACACATATACCCTACCCACATACACTTTATCCAAAGCTTAAAAAGGTAGCAGCATAACAACAATAAAAACAAATACAAACAAAAACAGGCAGAAAAGTTGGAAAGAACAACAACTTGGCAAGCCATGAGCCATCTCGATGCCAAGACTTATGAGCACGACATTTACTCTTGAATTTTCTTAGTTGGGCCAATTAATTTCCAAAGTCAGAATACGCGCGGCTCTGGCGGCGCGGTACGTGCCCAGTGTCCTTGCAACGTGTGTGCCTCGTAAATCTTAACGAGCGAAAAGCGAAAATTCCTACGCACTCACACACCAATACACTGACAACACTCGCCGCACATAGACAAACCAGCTGGCACTCACACAGAAGCGCGTACGCATGCATACACGCGCAAAAGGCGCTCGTAAATATAAGTTTTCAGTGCAAATGTGTGTGCGGGTGTGTGGGTGTGTGGCTGTGTGTGTGCCTGTTCGCCTTAGCTTGTTATTCTCTAGTTTGTGGCTGTAATGGCTATTGTTTGTTTGTGTTTGCCCTCTGCCCTCTCTGGGCCATCAATTTCCCATGCTACACTCCCCCACCAATTCGCACCACTACACTGCCACACCCCGCACACACACACACACTGCCATGCTTTTGATATGCGTCAAAATATTTGGCATTCGATGTTTACTACGTTTTCAACATACACGCCGCCGTACTACTGACTTGGAATATTTATGCAACTGAAATTCTTGGCTCGCAGTGAATGTTGTTTTCAAGTCAGTTCAGAGTAATAGATCTGTACTCTCCCGCCCGCCCTTTGCCACTGCTGCGCTCCTCTCCACTCATAACTATGTGTGATGCGTGTGTGTGTGTGTGTGTAAAGTCGTAACTTTTGTTTTGTATTATTTTATTGTCACACAGCACAAAATCGCAGCCAAGCAAAACACATAAATCTCACTCATGACTTGACTGCCGCCACTCTGCCATGCAACCAGCTAGTGGCGTCCCCTGCCCTATAGTCCACGCGCTTGTAGCACGCCTCCTACCATTTGTTGGCCAAAGGTGTTGATAACGTTGTGTTTTTATCCTGCCTTTTCCGAGTTGCTAAGAGTCGTCCGTAGCTTTGTCATTTGAGCGAGGAGTTCGTTCCCTTTGGCTGCTGCCCGTACATCTTAATCGTAATGCAAAAGCTGTCAACTTGATATGTAAAACGAAAAACGTGCTGCAAATATTTGCAAATGATTATTTTTCGATTTTTTTTTTCGTTTCTCGTTTTTTGTTGTCAACGCATTTTTTGTTTTCTTCTAATTTATGAGCATGTCCGTATTGGAACAGCAGCTGTATGCTGGATATCTTGATTTTCTTTAGGCCAATCTATAGGCAATTTCAGGTAGATGACAATCTTTCGCTTAGATTTGTTGTAAGTAGTTTGTTTCTGTAGCTACATTTAGCTAGTTTGAAAGTTTTTGATTTAAGTTGATACAGGTTGCGGCAATCGAAGTATAACAAAATTAGGATCTTGGAATAAACTGTCTGCAAGTTAGCTAAATGAGAGTTCATAGATGTCTAAAGACTGCCATGCCACGTGAGATGTTTCAAAAAGTGTCGTGAGCATCCTGAGCGAAGTCCGCGACAAAGTGCCAATCAACTGCCAACTGAAAATAGCTGATCGTGGCACTCACCTCAGACTGAGCAATGATTTTAAGTCCTACAAGATCCAAAAGGCGCTTGATGTCTCGTCAAAGCAGCAACAAGTGAAACTTGTGAAAATAAATTTCTTCGCTTGGCCGAAATTTCCGAACATTGTGTTATCTAAAGAGACAATTGTTACAATTTGAAAACTCTCAACGCCACATGATTTACTTGAACTTGGACCAGTCATAGTAGAGTTTGAGTCATTGATTGGCCACCATGAGGCAGCACCCGACACAGTTAACGGTTTGGGCTGTTGTAACTGCAGATGGGCAACCTCCAATCGTTTTCATCCCACCTGTTTCAAGGTAAATGCGAAATATTACTGAGAAACTATTTTATATGTTGCTTTGCAGCCGTGAGCAGTTTAAAACTTCGGTGCATGTTTCAAGAGACTCGGCACCATCTTCTAAAGCTTGAGTGCACCAGTAATAGCTAAAAAACGGATTGCCGAGCTTTCTAACGTCCACACAATGGCTCTCGTATTGTTCAGGCATCTGATGGATATTTCTTATTTGACAGCAACTTATGAACCTCTCCCACGTCTGTGGCTTTTTATCGATCGATAAGTTTATTTTTTATTTATTTTTAGAATTTCGTGTTTGAGCAACCCAATTTCAAATCACCAGTTCACCAAGTCTACATAATATTCAATTACCCTTTGTTCATTTTCATTTCTTTATACTTTAAAACCATGAACTCATAGATACAAAGTGAATACCAGAATTTTCAATATATACAAGGGCAAGAAGAAGACGTGGCACACTCAGGCTCCTTTATATCAAATTGCTTTTCAAAACTTTAGAAATCGATTGGGCCGTACCCTTCTGTCCGTCTGTATGATCAACTGATCTTGGAGATTCTAAATCTTACTGCTGCTTTTCTACGCCATAGATGAAGTTTCAGCGTTTCCCCATATCAGATTATCGCTCTCTCAAGCCATTCTGACTTCTTGCATTTCTGATTGACTTTTATCGGCATTTTCAGAAGTTTTGTGTAAAGCCTAATAAAACCAGGCAAAAGGGAAGCTTCGGCAAGAAATATATAAAGTTCACGACCTGCTTCAATATTTGACAACGTAATAAGGGACGTTATGCGGGCCTCGGTAGCATAGTGGTAGCATAGTCGCCTTTACCTGAAGGTCGCTGGTTTATAGTTCACCATTCAGCATTTGCCTAGCACTGGCAAAGCTAGCAAATAAATAGGCACTATTAAGCCGAAGTGCTTTTTCGTTAGCTGATATTTAAAACAAAACGAATTTTGTTTTATAATATTAATAGTGTTTATTTGAATAGTGTTTGCCCTAATTTATTTGCATTAACACCGAGGGTTGAGTTAACTGTTGCAAACGAGCTTAGCGAGAACTTAGGTGTTGACTCAACTGGACATATCGGGCGTGCAGTGAGAACTAGTTCTAACTTAAAACTAAAATGAGCTCTGATAGTGGCAGCGATTGCCTATGGAGCTGGTTTATTATTGAACAGGCCCTATTTGCCTAAATAAAAGTCTAATAATGAAAGACATCACCGTTCGGACTAGGCTAAAAACTGTACGTCCCTGTTCGCTTCGAAGAGCTATTAATAGAGATATCACCATATTGTTAAGCTCTTCAGGTGAAGGCATTTAACAATTATACTTTCAATATTATCATATATAAAAGACAATTGAAAATGCGTTTAACTAAGAGATTTACCTTTAATTTTAACAACAATTGTTTCAAATTGTATTTCTTGTTTTTTAATCAAAATGCTATTTCATCCAAAAACGCATTATATTGGGTTTAATTGTGGATTGAAAAAAACTGTTGGCAATCTTTTTTGTAATACCAATTCCAAATATTGTTTTTTTTTTGGAAAACAAATATTAACAAATAAAACAGCAAAGCTTCAACAAATACAAGAGAGCTAAATTTTGGATTATCCTTTATTTACATTTGGTAAAATATAAAATTGAAGCAATTCGTTTGCCAAAAGTAAAACAAAATACACGACAATAAGCGGATTATTGCACTAATTTCGTTCTGTATCATGGAAATGCTTAATATCTTGAAGAGTGCATGCAGTCAATTTCTAGGCAAATTTTTCTGCAAAAAGTTCCGACGACGAAATAAACTTGTCATTCTATTAACATTTCATGCATACAATATTTCTATTAAATTTACTAACAAATAAAAACTCTTGTAGAGTCTACTTTTTGCCGCTTGGCCGGGTTGACAAACCCAACGAATACTCAACCACTCTGACAAAGCTTGAATTTTAATTACAGTAAAATCAAAAGCATAACTACAGATCAACTTTTTTCTTACCATTTTTTTTTATATATTTTTTTTTATTTTCGTGCTGGTTTCACTCAACTGCTCAAATATACTTGTAGTTTTGGAAAATACCTGTCAGTAATCCGAAAGCAAAACCTTACATATGCGCAAGTGCTGCTGCAACTGCTGTGCACCAATACTGCCTCACACTTGGCCAACTATTAATCCACATCCGAGTTATAATTCATGCTGATTGTATGAACATTTCAGCTTTTATGTGAACCGTAAAACTTTACTTCCTGACTTTTCATCAAGCAGCAACAGAATGTAGTACCCGTAGTCATACCACAACTTGCTGCCAGCTGCCAGTTTAACCACTAAAACACAAGGCTTACCTGTGTAAGCAGGTAAAAAGTTTTCTATAAATGGGCGTATAGGTAGTATGGGGTATGGGGAACTGATGGGTTGCATAAAAATGCTGCTCCAATTGCTGCCATATAGAACTGAACAAAACCGACTAAATCGAGAGTGGGCGTGAGACAGAGATAGAGAGAGAGCAAGCATAGTAGAAAATTTTCAATTTTTGTGCCGCATGAACAATATTTTTGTGTGTGAATAGTTTTCAGTAATTCCAGTTACAGTTTTGTAAGCTCAGCTGCAGCTCAATGTGCTTGCTGCCTGGCAATCCTTACAAAAGGCTTATTCACAGCACTATCCCACACACACACACCCGCACACACTCGCATAGTCTATGTCCCACAGTTACAGTTACAGTTGAAATCGCAGCAGTTGTGTAGTTACTTCCGTTTCCGTTGGCAACTTTGTCCTTTGGTTCAGTGAGGCACAGGCACAGGCACACAAGACACAAGACCAAGGCAGGCACTTCTCTAGCTATGCTAAACCTAGAGAACTACTATAGGTAGCTTCGGAGAACCGCCATGCGCTACTTAAATATCATTATTATTATTAACCCCATACTCGCTCGACACTTAAGCGTTGTGCTGGTGGCGGGAGGGGCAGTGCAGCGTCTCGACTTGAGTGGCAGCGCAACATCTCTATATATATGTGCTACCAATGCTCACACCTGAGTGCCACACAATTTGAGGCCAGACGCTGGCTAAATTATAATGCCAGCCTACCTGAGAGCGAAAGTTACGCTTCGTTAGGGACGGACCAAATCGATGTAACCCAACGAACCAAAATGTTCGTCACGTCTCATATGTCATCTTTTCATTAGTTTATATTTTGTTTTCTAGTATAAACTGTCCATATCTAAGACAGCAATTTTCATCTGATTGTTATAAAAATATTTAATATTTATTTAGAATATGTTTGGCCACAAATAAAATAATTCGAGTTTTAATACCAAAAGCAGTCAATTTCGCAATTCGGCAATTTATCTAAGACTAAACTTAATATAAAATTCAGGTTGCATTATTGGTTCATCACTTCAATGTGGATTTTAAGAAATGAATATGTGCGTATTCCCTATACGTGAATTAGAGTAGAAATTATAAACAATAATCTTAAAGTCGTAGATAAAAAGTTTGTTGCCATCAAAAAATAATTTAAACAGATATTAAATAGAATAAATTGCGTACAACTTTCTAGTAGGTACCTAAGTAGTTTTATTTTTTTTAAATCATTGGAACTCTTGAAATTAAAATTAATTTAAAATATTAAAATATTTTTAACATTAAGCAGCAACAACAATAATTTAAATTCTTTATTATATGCAATTTTGGTATTATGTTTGGAAATGTTGAAAAATGGAATACTTGAAAATATATTTTTATTAACTTTACTCTACAATATGTAGTTGGGAAATAATCCCTGCCAATTTATTTATTTTTCTCAAGACAGCCTAGGGATTATTTAATGCCTTTTTGAACAGAAGATCTTAACGTATGTTTTCTTGGTGAATATCTACGATGTAAAATCGAATTATTTATAATTGTAAAATATGCAAAAAAGGTGGCAAGAAATAAATATAAAACATCGGTTTGATCGTGCTTGAGACAACGATACAGATCAATGCCATACAAAAATCATACCAGCTTTGCTTCTTTTATAGATTTACAGAAAATAAAAAGTTCAATTGGTCAAATATTTTCAAATACTTTTTCGTTGTTTTTGAATTGAAGATGTTGCATATAGTGACAGATGAGGGAAGTTGTTTTGACATTTCTTATTCTACCAAAAATGAAGTCAGTCTTTACAAATGCATGCATGATTTTGTTATTAACGAAAACGAACTGCACTACCAAGGGATTGTTTATTTTAAAGTTAATAGGAAGAGGTGTAGAAACATTGCCAAACTTAAAAAAATATATATTTATATATGAATGAAACGAATAATAAACTATTTTTTTGCTGAAAGGGGGATAACAAAAGTTTTAATCTAGTTGAAGACAACTGACTAAAAGCAGCGAACTTGGCTGATTAAAAAATATACCCGAGATGAAATCTTTAAAAAAATTTTAGGTTAAACGAAAATAAATTTTGGGGTTTTACGGTTGCTTGTCAATTCTGGCTTTCTGGTCACTTGAATTATGCTTGGAGCGCCTTTCGAAATATTCAAAAAGCTACCTTTTTGGTCGACTGGGTTGCATGTGGCTAACCTGCCGATATATAGCTACACTAACACACTTCCACACATACACACACGCACACACACACATAGCTACACTCACACTCACGTACTTGTTAAATGCCACGTTTCACTTGAATAATTGAGAGCGATTAGGCTAAAACTTTTGCATTGATTAAGCCCAAAGTTGGCCAAACATTTACCCAACGTAGTACAAGTGTTCATTGTGCCTTCTTGCACCGTTCCGCCCGCCCCCACAAAAACAAAACTACCCCACTGCTCATCATCGCCCACAAAGTCTACCTAGGCAGGACCCTATGGTACCTAGGACTATGCCCACCTTTGTCATTTGCTATCAGCAAATGTTTAAATATGCATTACGTGTGTTATGCTTCGTGTTCAGCAGCACTTGGGGATTACTTTGAGTTTGAGTTCTCAGTTCTGTTTGTCCTACTCTCTAGCCCACCTGCCACCACCCCGCACAGACGCTCTCACAAGATCGTGTCTGTGTTTGGCCTTAAAAATTCAACACTTTTGGGAGTTTCAAGTAAATATTGTATGGCATTTGTTAGACATGGTTTGCCATTGTTGTTTTTATTGTACTTGCTCCATATACAAGATACAACTGTTATGGATGTCAGTCCGTTTGGAAATCTAGGCTTGCTTTGTGTCAGTGCCATTTTACATGATAATAAAGTGCCATCATAAGGTTGGGATCTCAGTTGAGCCAGGGGCTAGTGATACTAATTACCAAGGCGTCTGTCAAAGGGTCTGTACCTAAAGTAGTACAAGCTGATGTGCTGCTCAGTTTATTTATTGTTTCGGACTAAATCTAAACAATTAAGGCGTTGTAGCATGCAGCGACGACTGTACAGAGATAATGTAATTATTTTGTTAGGCTTGAAGCTTAATGCGGCGGTAACGGAACTCTTCTGAGGATTTAATTTCGAAGAGGGAATTATATCTAAATCGTATTTTAAATTGGATTGCAGTTTGTTGGCTGCTTACTAGATTTGATGGCGATAGGCTTCGGATGGTCTCATTCGTGTTGCAGCTTACTGTTCTACTTCCATTTGAGGTTAACTCTAACAATGCCCTTCTTTGCCGAGAGTGCCGGATGTTGACGACGAGCTCTATGCGTATTTTAAAATTAGTTTTGACACTTTAAAGGGTGAGCCATTTATTGCTTAGGCTTTTAGTTTAGAACATACACTTTCAAATTCGATGCTTTAGGACGTTCGTGAAATTTAGAACTATTCATTTGATTTAACAAATTGTAAAACAATATCTATCAAGCTTGGATTACATCAAATATATATATATATATATATTTATTCCCATAGTCCATAGTCAAGGGTCATTGCTTCCAAGGCTGTGCGTGGAAATATCTCTATTAATAGTAGAAGAGAAGAGGGACCTACAGTTTATAGCCGAATCCGAACGGATAATAATAAATAGAGATTTTCCTGGGTAAATAGCGTCTATTTATTTGGTAGCTTTGCCAGTGCTAGGCAAATGCACCAGTGCTGCGTTGGAGAATTAAACCATCGATCTTCGAGCTTATAGGCGAGCACGCTACAACTATGCACCGAGACCCACAGCCTCTCTTATATCCGTAGATTTCGATTATTTATATAATCACCGAGTAAGAAGCTGATAAAAATGCAATTTTTAAAAATCAAAGCGATTTTTTTTTATAAAGTCTCTACCATTGTCCAAGAACTATATGGTTAATCAAAATATATTTGATTTATTATGTGACTATCGGACATTTCTGTTCAACGTTTCAGAAATATTGTTGGATCCGTTTGAATTTTGTATTTGAAAGATTGTTTGATAAATTTAAGTTAATAAAATCTGTATTTGGGTACTGTATTTTATATACCTATTGTATATTTGGAATTTTTATATAAGATTTTTTCCGGATTTTTGTTTTCCCACGATGAGTTCTTTTATATAAATAACTAATCTTTGGATTTTTTCTTATTTATTTATGAGAGAAAATAATTTATATTATATGTTACACATCCAATAGCAGCCAGAAAATTCTTCTTTTCCGAATCTTTTTTCTACGCGGTGAGTTCTTTTATGTGATTAAACTTTGCATTTCGACTTAGGAAAAATAATTTTATTTTAAAATATGCAAAATTGGCCTAAGGTTTTCAGGAAACCCAAAGTAGGTAAGAATCGCCGCCACCATTTGTTATATATCTTGGAACTTATATAGCCAAATCCTGAATGCTTACACTCCAGTAACTGCTAATCGAAAGCCCCAACTATATCTCTCGACTAACATTTTGCGTTGTTCAAGACGCACTATCCTTACATACTTCAACGCTTCCTTTGCACACATTCCCTACCTCACAAGCGAGTTTTCAGCCCTGAGATGTCCATTTTGGAAAACTATTTACTTCCCCAGACAATCCCCTACTAATTACACCTGCTGCACTAATGATCTGGTCTCCAAAATGCTGATGAGCCTGCTCGTTGTTATCACAAGAAATCCAAACAAAAAAAATCAAACAGCCCATCATTATATCAGCCCCAAAGTATGGCTGTGAACCAAGAAAGCAAAAAAAAAAAAAACAAACAAATAAAAAAATCTCAACTCAAGTCAGGCATACAAAGGACCATTATCGGCAGTTCGTGAGGGAAGCGTGGAGCGGAGTGACTCCCTCTTAATGCCAAATGTCAAACGTTTGCCAGCGTAGAAAATTTGCATGCAGACTGGCAGCTAGGCCGAAAGGACCACGCCTTAAATGCATTGCCTTTACCAGTACTTATTGTTGTTGTCGTTTTTTTTTGCCTTTTTTCGGTAAGTTTCTGGGATACTGCCTGCTGCTGTCACGGCTGCCTTTGGTTTTGTGTGCGATTTTCCGAAATGCAAACACTTTGATTTTCATTTTTCGTTTTGGCTTCATTTTGGAAATTTCTTTTTTGATACTCTTCTTGCAGGCATATGTGAATGTATGTTGCGGAAAGTATCTTTATTTTTTTTACATCTGTTCAGAGCTTTTCATATGTGCTGATAAATGTGTCTGTCGTTGTACTTATATATGGCCCTAAGGAGAAAAATATTTTATATAGCTGGAATATTTTTTGAATATTTAATTCTGTGCAGTTATAACCATATCAGTCCATATCATCACATTTAGTCCTTTATTTTTTTATTATTTATTTAATTATTATTAAATGAAAAAATTTAATCAAAAAAAATCTTTGACATTACGAAAAATTTCAAATTCAATACGAAAGCATTCCAAAGTAAACTTGAAAAACTTGAAGTCCATGTTTGCGATATATGTATCAAATTTCTTACTGGACATTTGAAAAACATCTGTAACTTAGCGATCGGAGTTATAAAATTGACAAAAACTACTAAAAACTGGCTAAACAACCCAATTCATTGATTAACTTGTATTGTAAACTTTTCTCGAAAAAATTAAGTTTTCAATAATTGAAAAATTAAACTAAAGTTAAATTATAATAAAATAATATAATCTAAACAATAAAAAATTTAATGTTAAAACTTTTTGATCCAAAGAATAAAGACCGTTACCTAGTTTGAATTTTTAATCTTCGATTATGGATATTTGCTATATAAAGCATTTGTTACAATGTTGTTCAGTGCTGGAATTTCGCCCTACCTATTTATAAAGGGCCAAGAAGTATAAAAGTTTCCACCACCCCCACCACCCTTACGTTGCTTTTTTTACCATACGTTGGTATAGGAGCTCACACCTCAAAACTAGATACGAGCTACTGCTCACAAAATCCCAATAATAAAGCATTATGGACGTACACAATCCATTTATGGGGTACTGCAAGCTCTTCGAACTGCATTCAACGATTTCAAAATATAGCCTTGTTTCAGACGCGAGGCCATATCTTGACAGCACTACGAGCTGGGTGTTCCCTGGGTCCAAGAAATAATAAGAAATCCAAAATAAAAAGTCGATAATTTTTCTGCATTACAGCCAGACCACTTCGAGGAACCCACTTCTGTGATATATGGAATACAACCTCTAACCTGAAGCAATATAAAATGATATGCATTTAAAATTTAACCGTCAATTCTTTTTTAAAAAAATTAAAAGAAAGGACAACTTAAAAGCATTTTGATTTTTTATGTTTGATTATAGAAAAACTTTATAGATATTTTACTTGGTAACATTTTATACGATGGAAGTTATTGTAAATTTTTCGTAGAATGCTTTTGAACTTCGTTTACCAACTACTTGAAGCTATTATTTTATCAAGACAAGGGGATCAACCACCTGTTGGCCATACTTAGTAATCCTCGCACCACTGCATTCGTTCCAGGTGATTATATGAATGACGCGCAGAAAGGAACTTTTCATAAAAGAAAGATTCTTTCATTTGTTTAAATGCCTTATCCTATAAGGGATGTTGCAACTAATTTACGAGTATCTCAAAGTCGGTCAACTGCGTTTCCAATGTTTGTCATTTTTTTCAGTACTTATTTTTTGACATAACAGAAGCGGCGTGAAGAGGATCAACTGCAAGCATACAAACGCATTTAAAAGGCCAATATGTATGTATGATTGTGTCTGTGTGTGTGTATCTATGTGGTGTGCGGTAATATTGTGGGTGTGTGTGTGTGAGTGTGGTGTGTGTGCTTGTGAGTATTATTTATGTTCTACGCTAGAAATCTATTTGCACCGCACCACAAATCTCAGCTCAGCGCGACGAGCACACAAAGCGCCCGGGCAGCATACAAACAGAGACAGACAGCAGCAATGATAGAGCAAGATAGCAGGAGTGATGGTTATGGTTAGGTTAGAGAATACAAACAAAAAAAATGAAAGGAAAGTAGAAATAAGTGCAGGCAAATCCAAGCAGTGTCAGAGGCGAGGCAAGGCAAGGCTAGGGAGCGCATCGCATCGCATTCGCATTAAATCGAAGTCGTTGCCGTGGCCTGCGCCCACACACAAACACATAAACTCTTGCCATTTGGCAGTTGAATTGTTTGCCACACACACCACACACACACACACACTGATAAAAACACACTCAGATACGCATACACACACAGATACTTGCAGTTGTAGCTATAGCTTGGGGCAATGAGATTTCCTTTTGGCTGCTGCAGTTTTTCTGCTGCTACTCAGTTTGTGTTTGTTTGTTTGTTTGTTGGAGCGGGTGGGTGGGGTGCAGGCTTTTGTTGTACTGGCTGGGGGTTTGAGCACACACCAACGCACACTTACAGGCAATGTCCTGGCCCGGCCTGGTCTGGCCCGGCCTGGTCTGGCCAGGCAGGCAGGCACTTGCATATCTGTGTAAATTTATGATTGCCCCATTTCCGTTTTTTACAACCCGCAAGCAGCTCCGTAGTCAGGGATTGTCTATCTACAAGAGCCTAGGCGGCACTACCTACCTATAACAACAACCCGCACGACCGCCGCGCCCATTACTTCTGAGTGGGCGCTTGCTTATCCTGTGACCGGCATTATTGTGTGACCCCCTTTGGATATGCTGCATTTTCTACCATTGCTGTTGTTGTTTTGTACCATTCCGTCTTTCTGCTTCTTTATTTGTTCCGAGTTTCCATTTTGTTTTTTTTTTTTTAACTATTTTTTTCGATTTTTTTACATTTTCAAATCCATGCCGCCTGCAGCTGACTTGACTGGGTTATGTCGTGGGCACACTCTGGCAGCAGCCAGTGCGCTGCTGCCACGGGTATTGACTCGTCATGGTCCGCTGCAGCTCCCAAGGCTGCCCACAGCCGTATGGGGTTTTAATTTTGACAGCTGCAGATAAATTGTTAAATGCAGGTCCAGGCGGTCGGATTTGTTGCCACTCCCAATCGCCGCACAGCGTCTCTCGCTACATTCGATCATCCTGTCTTTTACCTCACTCGCTGTGAGTGCTTTATGTGAGCTTACGCTTGTAGCTGTGTGTGTGTGTGGGGTGGAGGGGGTATACACTTGCATATAAATTTATCAGCCTCGTTTTTGTTGCTGCCAGACTCCCCTCACTGCATACGCTTACCCTCCTGCCAGCCTCTGAGTGCACATTTTACAACATTTTTCTTTGGTGGCGCTTTTGTTGGCATTGACAGGTCCACATCAAATGCGCCGCGGCGCTTCGCTGCTTTACAAAACCAAAAAATAGAATAAGTCAACCGGTTTCGAGACGGGATATGCCGGCTATGAAATATACTGCAGCTGGAAACTGCACAGGCAATTCCGGCACAAAGTTTCGGGGCACTTGGGATATAACCAATGATAGATTATGCATAAAATTTAAGATCGATGCAGTATTACGAAAGAATCTTTTTATAAAGCAAAGTAAAGGCGATCGCTATATTCAACGATGAAAAACTTTTTGCATATCGTTAAAATTTTAACCCATCCGGTTTAAGACTCAAGTCGATTAGCGTCTATGCTCTCACGATATTTACAATAGTTCTTTACCGGCTTAGGATCTAGTAAGACTTCTTGGACTTCTCTGCAGAAATATGTTCACATTACGTTGATATTTTATCTATCAGCTGATATTTGGTACATTATATGAATTAATGAAACTTAAAAAGCCCAACTTATTTATATAAAATTTTGTACAACAATTCGAGCAATATCTGTTACAATAAAGATAAAAATGATCTATCAGAAGTGGAGCTTATATATACGAGTTAGGTTAAAAGTTGGCAAAGAAACTCTTTGATTACCTCTGGGACCATAACTAGCGTACTTGTCCCTAAAACAGAATGCGAGAGGTTTTGCGAAAGTGCAAAATTTCTTTCGAACTGCGATTATTAGAAACTCCCAAGCTCTTCGTTGCAGTACCGTCAAAAGTAACATGCAAAACAGTCTTAAAGATTTCCAAGTGCTTCATTTATTTATTCATAAGGTAACTATTTTTTTTCGGGAATTGCTAAATTTCGGAATAAAAACATTTCTTGGTGGAAAAATTTTTTTAAGAACTTGTTGTACCTTGTTGTTGAGAAAGACAATGGGACTAAGGAATTCATCATCATTCAGCTCTACAACCCGGGGCGGGTTTTGGATTCCTCAACAATTTTTCTTCATTCGTTTCTGTTGTTACCAAGAGCGCGTCAAGTTCTTACTTCAGCGTGTCATCGTCAGTATTGTCAATTAGGCGCCTTCTTGGTCGACCTCTATTACTTGTGGAGAACGGTGTGAATGCCAACACAAGCTTTTGGGCTTTATTCTGGTCCATTTGTAGCCTCTGGGATTTAATGAGTTTGACTACTAAACTAAACTATTCCAAGAACTAAACAAGAATCATCGAGTGTTAAAAATCGTAGGGGTAATACAAAGAATAGTCAAACAACATTGCAAGAAGATATGTCTTACCTGATAAAAGGCTTATATTTGAAGTTTCAAACATGCTGGCCTTATTCTATTTTTGCCGAAGATCCCAATACACTGCGAAAAAAATCAAAATGGAACTTTAGAATGATGACAATTATATACACACTGTCAGATATCGTAACATCAGCTGAATGATGTATCGACATGTACGATCTTTCAGCATGTATGATACATTACATGTACATATAATACAATACAATAATTTAATGTGTATTGCTCTTCAACTTGAATAATAAATAAATAATAAGTCATTTTTTCTTTATTATTTTCTTATTTGGAGCATTACAATTAAGATATTATCATTTGTATTTTTAAAGTTTTTAATGAAGGAAAAAAGTTAATGGATAATACCATAAATAAATTATAAACGTTTTACGCAAAGTCAAAATTCAAAATAAAAGAAAAAAAATATTCATGAAGGGTTAAATCAATTTAATTTTGCACTCCGCGCTTCTTTATTCTCTGAGAAAAAAATCCATTGGATGGGTATGAAATATTTAAAAACTGCCACTTGAAGAGAATCATTGTATGAATTTTTTCTATCTTTATTTATTTGATTATAATTTGCGTTTTTTTTTTCCACTTACCCAATATACCCTCTTAACCTTTTGATTGCAGTGTATGAAAAAAGTATTGCATCTATCAGCTGGATGGTCCCCGCACTGTTGTTGCCGCATGAAATATGCTGCCAGTATTTACGTCATAAATAAAAATGGCGTTAAATATTTTGTTGTTGAAGCTTTTCTACCATTTTTTATGTGTCAACATTTAACGCAATTTAAAATTGAGTACGAGTTGATGTTTGTTCTGCTTCTTGTTGGTTTGGTAAGCTCTTTTTTTTCCAGAGTTCGTATATTGTTGAGACTCCCTTTTTTTTTGTTGTTAGAAAAAGTCCTGTTTGCCAAGGGGTTTTTGGAAATGCATTTTTAAAATGGTTCCACATTTTTGCGCAGATAAAGCTTTGCATGAGGCAGATTTATCCATTGTGCAAAATGAACTTGAAAGTGAAGCGGGCTTGTGTACTTTTTTATCGTTTTTTATCGCTGTGATCAAAAATAATGAAATCAAATTATTATTGCTGTAATGTATAGAATATTTTGTTGTAAAGATTTTAAATGAATCCCATGACAGGCCAAGCTTGCACTTCAATGTGAAGATTAGTTTTCAGTGAAAATTATGATAGTTTTCTGCCCATATCTAGAGCGATAATGAGTATATCATAATTTCAGTATGTAATTCTTAAAAAATATTCGATTTCATTATAAAGAAAGGCCATATATGGATTCGAAGATTCTCAGTAGATTGCAATACAAAAAGTTTTCTTAAATTTATAAAAAATTATCAATATCATCGGTAGCGTATTCACCTCTAAAGTGGAAGTTGGGAGGTTCGATTTCATTCTGCTACACTGGTAGTAACCATACCGATTCATACCAATTCGAACCTATGTGCCTGTTGTCTTCGAACAGCTAATAAAAGACATATCTTCCTGCTCCTTCTTTGGAGCTATGACCTGGTCAGAGGGATTAAGTCCTTTTTATTTTTTTAAAATCATTCAAAGTAACTCCAATTCAAGGCTGCTGGCAGAAAATCTTAAAAATGCAAAGTATTCAGTCCGAAATTCAATAACAAAATCTTTTAACTTGCTACCAGCAGTAGACGCACAAAATTTTTAGTCGACTTTTGCTTTGGGATATTAATGCTTTAAATAAGACTTCTACTTATCTTTGTACTACAATAGGTTTTCGCTCAGCACAGCTTTCAGAATCCCTCTTGGTATATTCTCAATTTTATGACTTTAATAAGCTTCTACAACTAGTTCATGAGTTTCTGCTTTTTCTTTTTCTTACGACTAAAATTCTACCAAACCTTATGCAACTCCCTTACTCGACAGAAAATCTTAAAAAAATATATATTTTATGCTTTGCTTCTGGAACATTAATTCTTTGCCTTTTCTTTTCTGGTCTTGGATTTTTGCCCTTTTTCAGTCACAACTAAGCACAATGAATTCCGCTTGTCACCTTTAAATTTCCACTCAAACAATTAAAACTCTGCCAAAATGTAGCCACTTCCGTATGCAGTCTTCGTCGTTGTTGTTGTTGTTATTGCCTTCACAATGCCATAGAAAACTGACAACTCAAGAGTTGAAATTGTGACCGCATTTTGTGCAAAATGAAAATTCAAGCCAAAAATACAAAATCCCAATGCCATCTTAAGAACAGTAGAGACGGCGACTGCAACGAACTGAAGAAAACCGCGTTGACATTTTCATTTAAATTATGCACATCACTTGAACTTCCTCCGTCTTGTCCGTCCTTATGCGCGTCCTTGTGCGCCTTGTCATCATCAACATCATCTTCAGAACTGGTCGTCATGCTGTAAAAAGGCAAATGAAGTTGAAAGTCAGCGCGACAAAGATGAGCCAAGAAGCTGTACGTCACCATGGGGATGCACTGGCGCAAAAATGCAGGCAACCGTGCAGTATATTTATTGGCAAGGAAATGCATCTCCGTTCGAATCAATAAGCTTGACAATGCGCCAGCTACTGGCTGCGTTATTGATTTTATATCATTAAAGTATTAAATTATGTGGGAAATATAAGAAGTTTTAAGTTGACAGGCTTTCCATAAAATATATTTAATATTTTTTTATTACTAGTAATCTGGGCAAGAAATTTCTGATCGAGATATTCGAAAATTTTCCAACTTTTTTCATGTAGAGAAAGTATTAAGATCGACGAGTATTAATTTCGATCTAGTTTAATTCATAAAAGTAGAACTGATTACTAATCTTATGTAGGGTTGATAAAATATAATAATTTTCTACAATTTTCACTTATTATTTCTGCTGAGAAATAGGGTATATTCCTAAAGAACAACCTTGGTCAAAGTAAGTGAGATAAAAGTTTCAATCAGTAGTTTCGATTTCGATCGACAATACTTTACCAGGAAAGTGGATCGTAGTATAATATTGCATATTTGGGACTAGTTTTATTTGATTTTAAAAATGTAATTAAATGTAAAACAAAAATTGAGTCCGATTGTCAGGAATTGTTACAGTTAATATTATAGAAATAGGCTTACCACAGTAGGCACTATCTTAGTAACATTTTCGAACAGCAAGATATTGTACCATTATCTTGTCTATCTTTAAATTAATTAAAAAATATAATTAAGCTATAAGATAAAGTGTTAAAAATGCTTCATTTGCGTTCTTTAAACAAAAAATAATTTTTGCTCAAATAAAGTTAAAAAATAACTTGCTCATTGTTAGAGAACAATCTGTCCACTTTTTCATCTGATCTTACATCAAGACTTTTTAAAAATATATTGTATTAACCAAAGTATACCAATATATATAGATCCATATAATAAAATATCTTTCTTAAGACTGTATATGCTCCAACATTTGTTATGCGAAAATTTTATGAGAATTTGCAGAGCATTCTGTGCAGTTCTTTATACTTTGCCATAGCATACATCAAACCTAAAGTTAATTTTAAAAGCTAAGTCCAAAATCTGGTTCGTAAGATCAATTATTATACATTTAACATTTAGAACAAATAATGCAGATATGTTTATCTGATTGTCAATACTTCTCACAAATTCTTCTCCTTTTCGGATTCGATAACAGCGTTATTCAGCAGGTACTCCGACACTGAATCATATCGTCGCTGAGAACCATTCTGAGTTATTTGACACGTGATCACAGCTTTGATATTTAACAGATTCTCTTTATTCCTCAGCGGTGTTTTCCAAACTTAACACACAATCGCATACTCTGATTTTTTGAAGATAGTGAAGGTGTCAAGAGACATGTATATTAAATAATAAATAATACTAATAATTTTAACAAATTATTGTTTTCTTTAAAGAAGACTGCAAGCTAATAATAGCTGCGATTTTTTACTAATTTTGCATATAAAATGATATAATAGAGTTCTCCTAGATTACGATTTGCATCTGGTCCAAGATAAAAATCACAAATAACAAAAAGCAAATTTTATATTGCAATCTTCGCTTAACAATATTGATATTTCCTAATTAAATAACAAAGATGTATCGATTTTCAAAATTGTTAAGCAATATGAGCAAATAATTGGTTGTGCAAGAATTCAAACTCTTGGCCCATTTTAGTCATGAAACCTCAATATGTTTTTCCTAGCATATCCACTGACTTTTCTTTTTTTCCTTATGCATGCGGGAATGGCATACTAGCGTTCTTGGGCAGGTATTCTGTCCAATGCATCCAAAAAAACTAAAAAATTGCAATTATAAAACTTATTATGAATATGGAATATATCCAAAACTTATTTCAAATTTCTTGCTTGCAAGAATTTATAAATAAAAATTTCGAAATGTGAAATCACCAACCAAAGAAAAAATAAACTCATCCCCTTTCAAGGAAAAGGTATTTCAAGAAATTTATTAGAAGTACATTTAAGTTGTCTTTTTGTAAGAAATGCTTAAAAGATATGAGAAATAGATTCGAGTTATAATGCATACATTGTCCGCTGGAGTCCTGTGGTGAAGTCGAACCATATGAGGTATAGAAATTAATACTATAAGAAGTAATAGAATTTAAAAAGTTAAAATAATTTAAATAAAAATAAAATGGAAAGAATTGAAATAAGTATGCTTTAAATGATATCGTTTGACATTACAAGATTCCTTAGAATTTTCAAAACTTTTCAAACTGAAAGATTCTACGTACATACGGTTTAAAATGTCCCTGAATAGATTATAAAGACCACTTCATAATACTTATTATACTTGGCTACAAAATTTGGACCCACATCAGTGCTACTTGTTCAACCATCCCATTCCACTGTGGCAACTGCTGTCAACGGGATTTGGAATGCACATTTTACTGTTATGGCAACTTTTGCCAGCGACTTGGTCTGTTGCTACAAGCATTGTCTACTCGATGTTGCTACTATATATTCCGGCCAGACGCAGCACAAGGAGTGCCTGCTTGCCTGCCTGCCAGCCTGCCAGCCGACTAATTAAAACGGAAATCCACAACGGCAATGCTGGGTTATGCAGCGCGGTCTCTGCAGTCTTCATCTGGCACCACACCCTGCCATTTCCGCTTAAGTAGCACAAAAGTAAAAGAAATTATTCCGGCAGTATTTTTTTATTTTATTTTATATACATTTTTTTTTCGTCCTTTGTTACACAAAAATTGTTTAAAGTTTTTTATTGTAATTTCTCCGAGGCACAAGTCAAAGCGCTTGTAAGCCGCCGCTAAGTCAAAACTTTTTGGCACATTTGCCCACCCGACCAACCCCGCTTGCACCAACGCTTGGACAATGTGTAAAATTAATAAAAATTAAGCTGCACCAAAAGTTTTCCACGATTTGCGTTGCTTTGAATTATTGTCAAATGGCAGGCAGAGAGATAGAAATCCGCGCGGCCAGGGGGCCAGTTGTAGGAATGCTTTTGTATTTTAATTGGCGTTCAAATGCGTGTCAAACTTTAATAGCTCTTGTTTCACACAAACAACGCCATTTTATATTTTTTGTGCCTGCAGGCCGCCATTTTGTTTTCAGAGTATTTTTCCCTGTTTGCCGATAAGCCAACAAGCAGCACATTGTTGTTATTTTACTTGAAAAATTTTTGCATTGTTTCATAATTAAGCGCGCGTTTTATCTCATGTTTTGCGTTATGTTATTATTATTATGGTTATTTGCTGTTTTGTCATGTAATTTTATGTTTGTTTGCATAAAGTACAGTAGGTGGCAAAAGTGTTTGAATGATAGTTTGGAGATATTGTGCGGACTTAAGTACAACGATTTTGATGCTGACTAATGGGATATTTTCTCGGATTTTCAAATGCGAGTTTTGAATAACTTTTTCTCTAAATTGCTTGTATTATCTTAAAATTATAAACTCAAAATTTGAATTCCCTTTTCTGGTAATTTAATATATGAAGTGTAGTAGAACTTGCCTTTTTTAATCAGATGCAATTGGGAAAGGATTTATAGTTTGGAGGTATTTTTGAGTAGACTTAATTAATAAATATATATATGATATACATTCTCGAATTTTAAGACGCAAGTTTTAAAATATGTTTTTATTAAATCTTCAATTTTTTTTTGAAAATTGTAGTTTTCTTACACAAGGTTATACACGAACGCTACAGAATTGGCTTACTGGCGTCTTCTAGCCTTTTTTATAGAAATACAATTGGATTGGCCTTAGGATATTTTATAAGTACTAAAGAATAAAGCGCCTATGATAAAGATTCACTACAAATTTAGCGCTTTATATAAAAATCAAAGTAGCATCGGTTTATAGAGTTTCATTTTGTCTTCAACTGATTTCGATAGCATCTTAGCTACCAAATGACGAAGTATTTGAAATCAAAATAATATAACATTCTTATTAAAAACCGTCCTTTCCAGAGACTGATCAAGATATTGATAAGACTTCATCTTATTTACCAGCAATTGGGAAGATACTCTTTGTAGTGTTGGGTACATAAAGCGTTTTTGGTATATATATAAGAGTACAGTCTTGGGCGGTACGTTAAAGTTATTAGGTCACCCACAAAAAGAGAGGCCAGTAGTAAAGTATTTTTACTTTTACAATCGACATTCTCGTTTTTAGAAATTTCTTTATAAAAATTTTGAATTATTAAGTTTGTTGATTATTTTAGTAGAACGCCTCTTGACAATATTGCTGATAAAACTTTGGGATATTTGGGATAATATTTTCAAATTTGAATTATCTACAAAAATATTTGTTTTTTTTTTTTAATATAAAAGCAAATTTTTTTGTGAAAAAAGTAAATAAATTTTCTTCGAAAGATCTTGAAAATTGTCAAATTGAAATTATTAACCAAAATATTTCTTTTTTAAAAAAAAGCAAATTGTTCATGAAAAAAGTTTTTTTTTCGAAAATTGAAAATTTATTGAATCCTAAACATAAATATGTTTTTTAAGAGACATTTAAGTGAAAACTTTGTTGACTTATATTTTAAAGGAACTTTGTAAATCTTTGGACCATTTATTTTCCTTGGTGTCACATTACTTTTGCCGACCACTGTTGTATCGCGCTTTATTTCTGCTTAGTGTTGTCCTCGGGGTTCTCGTAAATGTATCTGATATAAATACTGTTATGTACATTACCGTTAGCTAAACAGTTAGATGAGAGTATGAGTCTCCTGTTTGGCATAAAAATATCCTTAATTGGGGACATGTGTGAGATATTGAAGGATTTACCATGAGAATTTTGCACATTATGATAGACAACGTTACCTGCCTGTAACAAAGTAGAATTTTATGCATGTAAATTTGAGATGATTTCATTTGGTACAGTCAAAAACAATAATTAAATGCAAATTTTTGTAGAATTGCGAGCAGATTTTACACGAAATATATAATTAATAATCCAGACATTTTATAATAACTGATTGCGAATTATTATAGTTGCTGCTAAATATAAATTAATACCATGTGGTTCGAGCATTAATTTCAATTACCGATTAAATGTCGATGTTATGTTTTTAAAATAGAATATTTTTTATAATATATTGCCAGTTTATGCTTTTAATTAAACAAAATTAATAATAATAATTTTGTAGTTTGGATATAAATTGACTTTTAGGTTATTGTATTATATTTGTTTTTAATGTTTAATAAAAACAGAACTAACTACTGTACAGTGTTTCTTATACATTATAACGTAATTTATAATTTTAATTGAAGTTGAAAGTGTTAGTTATAGAATTTTCAAATTAAACCAAACTGCTTTAATTGAAATTTAGTTTTTTATTATTATTTTAGCTGTGCGCCAAAAAAATGGGCTGTGCAGAAAAATCGTGATAAGGTTATCATATATTTAAATGGGTAAGTTTTAATATCTAATAGTAGTTGTATGACTTTTCTAAAATATTAAAGTAAATATTGCATGCTTATTATTCATATTATTTGTACTAATTGAAGCATTTGAAAATTTGGTTTAGTCTATTTAATTAAATTCTAAATTGTAACTGGAACTTAGATACTTAATTAGCATTTTGTACTCTGCCCAGAAATGCAATTCGTTTACTTCAAAAAAAAAAAAAAATATTAAGCTAAAATATTTTCTCTGTTCTCATTTTGATAATCATTTATTTGGGTTCTATTAGATATTATTAAGCTACTTTTTGAATATGATATCGCTTAAATAACGACCTCAGTTGAAAACAATGAGGACCAGCAAACTTCGGACAAAAGTTTATTAGGAGCTGCAGATTCAGATTTTCGGAAGCAGCGATATCTGCGCACATTAGTATGGATATAACAACTTAATGATAGAGTTATTTGTAATGTCGGGTGGTACGGATCCTCAGGCGAAGAGAGCGGACAGACTCGGAAAATTTCAAATTCTTTCTCTCTCTACTTTTGAAGTATCATTGATGAAAACAAGATCAAGCAAGCTATTTAAGCAATTATAAATATAATATATTTGTTCCAAAGACATATCGATAAGTCCCAAAAGAAACTCATGACGGTTAGCAGGAAAGAGACAGTTAAAGTTGATACAACTAAGCCAAGATAGAGTGGATAGATTAAAGCCACCTTAGGCAACAATACGGTTCTGAGTACCGACAAGATCAGCCACTATACGAATGGCATCGAGAACTGAGTGGTATATAGAAATTATAGAATTCTTGAAATTAATTTTTACAGCGATAAGCTCAATGTCTGTAGGAGAATGTAGAGAGAGCAAATGAGACTCTATGGATATTTTTATAGCAATGAGAACACCACCACCACGATCGTTCAATCGGTCGAGATTTTAGGTTGTAAAGGAGTATTATAAACTGCTGTATTATGGCAGATTTCAGAGTTTAAATCAACTCAATAAGCATACAGTTCGGGTGATCTATGTGATCAGTCAAAATCACCATTTTTTTTATAACTTATCCGGCGAGCAATGGTAGCCCCAAAATCATTATTTGCCTTGCAGTTTGGCATGTTGCGCTATATTGTTGGAACCAGAAGCCGTTCGTACTATTATCACGAAATCTGTTCTCATTGCTCGATAACACTCCGCACTGCCGATTGACGATGCTTCATCATCGTTTTTAAAAGAATAGGTACCGATAATCATATAAGCACAAACACCATATCAAAGTGTAACTTTTTGATTGTATAGAGACTGTTCTTGAGGGTTTTCACTGGCATAAATTCAACTATTTTAAAAATTTACACTTCCATTTAACGCCAAATATGCTTCATCTCACATCTTTTCCAAAAACTTTGTGATCTTTTCCTATAACTTTGTGATTTCTCCAAAAACTTTGAGATCTTTTCCAAAAGTTGAGCTCGGTTTTCAGCAATTTCAATGACCCACTTGGCATCATGGATACCACGCTCATTATCCAGCTAGGTATAGTTTGTATGCCATTGTGATAATAAATAATCAAATCGACACGAATTATGCGGCAAAAGGTGCTTCGAGCGATGCGCAACTCCTGAGAACGACGAAAACCCGAAAACATAGGCTCGTACGGGCTCAATATTTAGATCAAAACAGCTTGTTCTTTGTCTGAACGCATGCCTAGAGTTACCAACATTATCGAAACTCACATAATTTGCCTCTTAACGACCTATAGTGGTCAAAGGGTGCACTTTTAACTTTATATTTGCACGAAACACACGTTTACTTTTCACAATTGAGAAGTTCATTTAAAAGTTTTTCTAATATTCAGTTCGTCTTTTTGGTATGAACTCTTGGTATAAATTGTCTTTTTATAACGCTTTCAACGTATTATGACATTAGTCAATCTGTAACTGCTGTCTAAAGTTATAGACTTGCACGTTGCTGACACTTCCTAAGGGCTATACTGACTTTTTCATACTGTATATTAAAAATTCATACGGCTTTTACTTTGACTGAAGCAGTCTTTAATTTACTTTTCTATGTCCGTTGGTATGATTCTCTACCTTTAGCTCTCCTTATTGAAAATGTAATAATTACTTTGTTACCTGTTGAAAACTTTAATTTCAAGTAATTTTCAATAAACTTCAATTTGGCAACTTGGTCTAATTACAGTAGCTGGCTTAAGTATGCAACACTTGAAATATTGTCCATGAAATAAACTCAAATTTTGGCCACTTTCTGAGCTGCAGCAGCAACTACAACTACAAGTAATGTTGATGAGAATTTCGGAAAGCCAGCTGTTACATCATGCGGAAAACTCTTTGGCTTTGTGTGTTCAATAAAAAGAAAATTCACCACAAAATGGCAGACATTGATGTTGACGATGCATGTAAAAGTGTTGCACAAGTAACACAAATACACTCACTCACATGTACAAGCACATGTGAACACGCACCAAAATAAATTGCCAATTTGCAACAAAATGCAAAATGCAGCAAAAGCAAAGAAAGCTATAGATAGTGATATATATAGATATATATAGATAAAAATGAAAGAATGAAAGAAATAGAGTCGAGTTGAAACTAATTTTGGCAAGCAGAATTTTGCAGGTGTTGCAAATGCAACGTAGTCAAAAGTGCAAGTCAAGGGTATAAAAAGTTGTTGCTGTTGTTGCTGCTGCTGGGCGTTGCTGGGTGTTGCCGTCATTCTCCTAACAAATATGCATTTAATGCAGTTTGTAGCAGCTGCAGTTGCAGCAACTACAAATTACACATACGACCCGTTGTCAGAAGCAAATGTAACACTAGCAGCAAAGAGTCATTTAAGTAAAGGCATCAATTCTTCATGCAGGCAAAGTGAAAAATAACAAGTCCTGATGCTTTTAAATAAATAAGCACTGCAAATGTTTTTTCAGCACTGCGCTTTGATGCAACATGTTGCACATAACCAGATGCCGTACATATTTTTTTTTGTTGTTTCTACTATATTGATACACTGCTGGAGGGCATATGCAACAAATAAACCACTTTTAGCTTCTCAAGTTCTAATAGGAAGGATTACATGGGAGATCTCGGCTAAGCTGTGGGAATCCTACACTTCAGCAATTATAAGAGAGTACATAGATGGATATTTTAGATACTGTAGCTGCGAAACAACTTGTATTTTCTATTATTGTACTGCAAAGTTTCATAATTTCTGCTACAGGGTATATGCAACAGTTAAGTTTTTTCTAAGTATAACACGAATATATGGGGCTACGACTAGACTAAGCTTGAATCGTCCACTTCTTTGATAAATAAAAGAACAATAGATGGGCGAATATTTTGTAAACTTGAGATAGGAAACATTTCTTGAATAAGTTTGCTGCATGTAACCCTAAAAGATTCATACTCTCTTTCAGGAGGTTTATGCATCAACTAAGCCCACTTCTCAAATTATATGGGAGATCTCAACTAAGCTGTGGGAATCGTACACTTCAGCAGTTATAAGACCAGTAGATTGATGGATATTTTAGATACTGTAGCTGCGAAACAACATTAAAATTCAAATGTTACGCTGCAAACATTTATATCTTAATCTAAGATACTTAAGAATTACTTAATAATTGTATTCTGACTTCACATACAATTGCTCACAGATTTAAAGCTGGGATGGCTGTTCGTCAACCTGGATGCTGATTAGTATTCTTGTAGAATGATTCGAATGTGAGACTAGTTTTCCAGCTGTATCGCTTTATTTCTCCTCTACTATTTCGAACTCATTCGATCTCAGATCTCTCGTGTTCTCATTCCGTAGCTACCACGCCGCTCGGGTCGTGGTTCTTAGAATCTTAGGCTGCACTCGCTGGACAATATCTAGGCTGCTTGTAGAGGCATTTCCAATGCTGTTTGATCGTTGTGGTTCAGCGACTTTGGCTGCATACTATAATTAGTTTTCTTGCAAAAGTATTCGGGTGGGAGGTCAGTATTTCCAGGGATTTACTTTTTTCTACGCTAGGACTCTATGGATATTCCCATTCCGTAGGTACCACAATGCACCGCTATCTTCAGCATCTTAGACTGTGCTGGACAATGTCTTGGTAGCTTCTGGAGCCATATGTCCCACAGTTCGGCGCTATAAGTCCAGATATACTTTAAAACAGAGTTATGGAGTGCAGTTACTAGAGGCTCCTTGCCTTTTCCTTGTACATGCTGGACAATGTCTAGGTTGCTGCTGAGGGCATTTGCTCATGATACTCGAGGTGCCAGATCGGCTGCTGTTGAGGGCGTGAGGGTGAGAGCTGTGGGAGCATCTAGTGTGCTCTGGATGTGGCTTGAGGTAATCTGGTCAACTGGCACTTCCTTCGTAGCTTTCGTTTTTGTTCTCAAGACTGTACTTGGGTTGCTGCTGAAGGCATTTCCCCTTAGTTCTCGAGGTGCTCGAAGTGCATCTATTGTGACAGAGTTGGTAGCAACGTTTGGCTGAAAGACGACTTAAAGATGCGATACCAGCTGCCAGTAGAACTGCGTATTGCCACAATTTCTTCCGTTGATGTATTTCGATTTTTAAGTGCTCTTCTCAATGAAGAGGAGTATACTCGAATTATACACGTAGTGCTTTTGATTGTTCTAGTTTAAACGGCTTGATGCGTGTCGCTATTTTACGCCTGGATTTGGCTTAAGGTGAGCTGCTGGACTTCTAGTCCCTTCGTAAACTGTGTCTTAATAACACGTGCTGTTCGATATTCCGCCTAATTCTTTTGGAAAACTTGGAGTACACCTGTGGATTGCTGCATGTCTTCTTCCGTAGTTTGAGTGGGTGACGGTTCAGCATACATAAGTCGGAGTCGCAGCGTGGGCTGATAAGAGTACGTTAGCTTGGAGTACATTTGTGGTTGATTGCACATCTGCTTCTGTAGTGCCGATGGAGGTTTGATAGGTAGGCTATGTTATCGATAAAGTAGGTGAACCCCAATGCAGATGGGCGAATGATCGAATGATAAGTTTGCCAGCATCTTTGCGTTGTCTATGTTTTGGCAGATGTTCTGAGTTACTTCAACATGAATAGTATCTGAGATTTAATTATTACCTGCAAGATAAACTTATCAGAATTTTACTGCTGACTGTTGTGTCCCCCTTTGGAGAAATTCGTTGCTCCATTTCTCCGCCTTTTGGCTAGCACGTTGGTTGCATTTGCAACTTTCAGCGTACCTGCTAAACAAAAATCCTCCATTGACTCTGCTAATCCTCCTTTAAGATACTTTTAAAAGTGCACAAGAACTTCGTTGTTTTGAAATTAGCTCTAATTTTTTTTTGTTGCTGTTGCTCTTGCAACTAAACAGGCGGACGCATATTGAAAAGTTAACTTATGGCATAATTCTTTTAAGAGCGGCAAACTCGTCGAGTAAAGTTGAGTGCAGACGCGTCTGGCATTGGCATAATGAATTGCTGCGAATGAATGAGCAGCCAGTCAAGCTCTCTGTGTACCAAGTGGCCTGCTGAATGGAGTCTTTCTTCCCCCCTTTTTGCATTGATTCATGGCTTTGGCCACTTTTCTTACATTATCCATATACCCGTAAGGATGATGTTGGTGTATGTGTGTATGAGCGAGTGTGCAACGCCTTAAATGCATCTGCAGTGTCGACTGGTTATGAATGTATAAGCTTCATTCGCTTCATACGCAGCGTTCGCCAGCGCCGCTTCATATTCCGTTTGGGGGGTAAAACTCGCATGCATTTTATATAAAGTGAATATGCAGATAATTTTTCACTTGACATCATCGATAAGATAATTTTGTTACAAGGACGCGCATTGGGCCAAGCCCATTTCTCATATCTACCCATATATTTACTTATATATATAAAATTGATGAAATTTTTCAATTTACTCAGCGATTTTCTTATTGCATACTGACTTTGCTGCAACAACAACAACAAAGTGTTGAACTACGGCAGAAAAAAGAGATGATTTTTACCGAACCGCATTCAAACTGACAGCACGTTCAATGCTTGGCACCAAAGTTTATGCAGCAAACCGGCTGGCAAACTGCTCATTTTTTTGACACTTTTTGAACTCGAATGCTAAGCGCTGACGTTGCACAGAGCCTAAAAATGACATGGCCAAAAATGTCAAATAAATTTTTCGAAAATTCATCGTCTGCCAAAATCAACAAAGAGTCTAATTTTAATGCTGGCTTAACTTAGCAAACGGCAGCAGCAGCAAATGTCATGTCCTTGCCATAAAATGTGGTTGATGGCTGCGTTGACGACGACTGCGACTGCGACGTTGACGCTGAACGCTGACGTTGACTGCGTCGAAAATATTGTCAAGGTGTCAGTAGTAAAGTTAATTTCTGGCTCTGGCTCTGGCCTGTGGTTGCGGCTACATCAGCTGCCCCGGCTAACCACCCAGCTGTAAAAGAGCACAAAACCAACTTTCGGCCAGCATCATCAACGTACACACATGGATACACTTGAATATACCAGATAGAACCAGCACCACCATCCTCACGCTCGCTGGGTCACATTGACACACTGACTGCTATGTGTGGCACCACAAAATGAGTCTCATTGGAAATGAACGTGTAGCTTGTGCCTAAAAGCATTTCGGTTTTGGTTCCACATGCCTCACTAAATGCCAGTATAAGTGTGTAAGTGTGCATTGGATTGTGGCTGTTGGAAAATTGTTGGTTTTCGGATGTGTTAGATTTTGGCTTTTGCCAATTCGGGCTGGACCGTACTCTTTTTAGTGTTGAGCAAAAGACCACTCAGAAGCGTCTGAGATGTATGTATTTCTTTTTATGGCAGCAAAGCTTTGAATATAAGAACGGTTCAATTAGTATGGTAGGTTTTGATTTTGGAAATGATGGCTCAAGATTTTCAGTGATTACAGATTCAGTTATATATTTTGTATCTTAACGGAATAAGCTACAAGTTTATCTATAATTAACTTAAGAGTTACTAAGTTTATAATAGGGCCCAAATTAAAACCAAATGTATGACTGAAATATTTGATTGTGCAAATTATTTAAATATATTTAGTGTAGATACTTTAAATTGAAGTACTTTTGATTGTAACAGTATGGGTATATATGCCATAGATGGTTTAGACACTCAAATTTTTTTATATATTTTAAATTCTTAAGATTCTGTAGACACTTTAGAATAGAGACTTTAGTTACTTGAGATACCTTACATACCCGATACCAGATGCTTTAAATACTTCAAGTATCTTAAAGATTTAATCTTTTAATGCTTTATGCAACCTTTATTGAAATTGTCTTGCCTAAGCAATTCCATAAATATATTTCAAATATTTTTGGGTTTTGCCATAATTTGAATGCCTTCGGCTGTATATAACTTACAAAATTTAGTTGCTCATTCCTAGATACATTGAAAACTACGTTCCAGTATACACTTAAGATGCACACAACAACAGCAGAACAGAATCTTAATGTTAAATAAATACACCCCGAATTATGCAAACAATGAACTATAATAAACTCCTAAACACAACAGATCTGTCACTCGCATAGCAACACATGCCACCCCATCCCATCTTTAACAGAAAACTCAATATTTTTATGTAAATTATTGTATTATTTTCAACTTCTTCACAAAAAAATCAGTAAAATTTTCATAATTAAATGTACGAAAGTAAAAAAATAATTACAAGCAAGACTTGAAGTCTCAGGCGCCGCTCGGTGAAAATTGTGCAAAAATTATAAGAAATATGTGCGGGCCAAGAAAAACGCAAAGTGCCAACAACAAGAACAATATCAGCTAGTTGATGATGAAGCAGCGTCAGCAACAAAATATGCAACGCCGGAAGCGGAAGTCTCCACAGGCGGTGACTGTCGTAAGTTGCCCCACTGCCACTGCTGCAGCTCTTCTTGTTGTGGTTACAACAAGATGCAGCAATGTGGCCTTATAACTTTTTTTTTTCTACTACTTGTTCTTGTTCAATTTGGCTTGTGGTATAGAGTGTGGTACTGCAGCGGTGGCAGGGAGGGAGGGCGGTAGCAGCCATCAGCAGTCAAGGCAGCAACTTGCCGCAATCACTTGAAGCAACAGCGGTAGGCAGCGCAGTTGCATCAGTGGTAGAGGGGCGGCAGTGTGCCTGCCTTAAGGCATTAAGTGGGCGTGACAGGGTATGTGTATGCTGCACCCGCCTGGCGTTGGCATAACTTTCAAAAACTAATTAAGCCAACTTAAGTGCAGCGCAGCAAGCAGCAGATAGTGGCTGATGAGTGGGCGCAAGTGGGGCGTGGCTGCTGGCCTACCAGGCATTTCAATCAAGCGCCGCCACAAGGGCTGCTTAAGTTAAAAGCAGTTGCCAAAAAAACAGAAATAAAAATTTAAATAAAAATTTGCTGGCCAGGATTTTTTATCAGCAATGACAAATGTGCGATACTCTTACTGGAGTCAGTAGAAATTTTAATTTATGTTATTTAGGAAAAATATAAAAATTACAAGTCACAATGCAATAAGCAATTGCAAATATTTGATACTTTCTTTTTGAGTTTATACAAATAATAATTTATTTTATAGATTTTTAAAGAAAAATAAATATTTTTACAAGTATTTCTGTTTTGAAAAAACTGTATTCTTAATTCCATAATTTTAATTTTTGTAATAATTCCATTTTTTTTCTATCTATCCGTCGCAGTATCTTAGACTTTTTTCAATATAGCAGATGGGTTTGTTCAGCTAATCTTTGCATTCTGTTTTTTAATATTGTTCAAAATAATCATTTTTTAATACAATTTACTACTTCAAATCATCGGTTTCAGTGAAGACAGAAATTTTACAAACTTATCTAAAGTGAAACTACAGTTCAACTTTGAAAAATCTGAAATAATCATTTTTGCGGACAGCATTCATTACATTTCATTTAAAGTTGAACTGCTTCAAGTCTACGACCAGAAAATTAATTCTTTTGTATATATTTAAATAATTTCTTAAATGTATCACTTGAGTTTTAGCTAATTTTCTCGTCGAAAAATATATAAAAAGCAATATTGAAATTAATAGTTGACCTCCTTAAATCGCCAACTTCTCCGAAATCCCTTGACAATCGCGTTACAAACTTATTGAAACACCTGGAATACTCTTTTTCCTAAGAAAGTTATTAAAAGATGCAAAAGAAGGCCCGAAAATAACCTTTGCATTAAATGCAGTCACAGTGTGTGTGGGTGTGTGTGCCACTGTGGTGTGTGTGTGTTGTCTGTTGTTGGTGTGCGTGTTGATTTAGGTTCACTTTAGCGTAAAATGAATGTCCCACTTCAAATAAAAGTCGCACGCTGTAAATCACGCAGCGCCAAGTGAGCGCGTTAGAAACACAAACACTTGCTTCTAGCCGCTTGGATGGATACCTCCCTGAAGCAGGGACTAACTCTGGCCAAAACTGTCTGTCCAGGGCACTTTCGTCTCTATTTGTGTTTGTGACACTTTGCAGGCAAGAAGAGCAACAACAACAACAATAGCAACAGCAACACCACTCAACTGCGCCGCATGAAACTGCTTGCACTCGAGTGTGGTGCTTCAGCAGGGCCAGCCAAAAATGTCCAACGGCGACGGTGACTATGTTGTGGAGATGGCAACGAAACGGACCAGTTTGAGGCTGGGCACAAGCACAACGTCGACGTTGATGTCAACGAGAACTACGATGACGACATTGTCGGTTGCCTGCCTCGCACCGGAAGTGGCCTGCCGCAAGTGTCAGCGGTTGGTATGTCGCATGGTTGACGCTGCGCGTTCTCTCTCTGTCTCTCTCTCTCTGCCTGCTACATATCCTTGCCCCAGCCAACACTTCATAATTTCTTGTCGCACTGTCAGTCTTTTAGTCTAGTCTGTCTTGCTTCACGGCAAATGGCTGGGTTTCTGGGTCTGCATTGCATTGGTTTGGGTTTGGTACGTTTTGGGTCTGCACTAAATGACACTTTATAATTGTGCGCCTCAGTGCAAAAGTTTAACAATAAATTGAAAAGTTTCACAGTTTTGTTGGCTGAAGTCAAGTCAAGGCGTTTCTTATTATCCTTTTGGGCTTGCCAGCTTCGTTGCTCTATCTCTTTCAGCCGCCTGCCACTGTGTTGCAGCTTTTTCTACAAGTTTGTTTAACATTACTTTTTCTGCTCAGTTTTAAAATGTGCATTTTACAAATGTTACTTGTGGTTGTAAAGCTCCTTTTGCCCAACTAAAGTTAAGTTTTTGGTTTTAACTTCTTTCTTTTTTCGTCCGGCCAACAAGAACTGCAACAACCCGCATAGAAGCATTGTCATTGCAGGCATTATTAAAGCAGCGGCATGCAAGTTTAAAGTGGTTCTGGGTGAACTTGCAATTGGTTGGTCAACAGTGCGTATGCGTAATGTGAGCTGAAAAGTGTTGCCTACTTTTGGGCTGTTGAAGCAAAGCTAGAATTAAGTTTCAGGCTGTTTTTTAGAATAAGTTTTCATTGCAGCTGGTTTTACAAATGCATTTACATATGCGTTTGTCTCATAAAATGTTACGATTGTGTTATAGTTTTAGTGTGTGAGTTCTTGAATTTCAAGTTTCATATCTAATTAATCTATAAATAAATATGATTGGATTAAAGACTAATGTTTAACTAACGAGCAAAATTAACTGTTATATTAAATAAAACAATTTTAAATGTAATATTTAATAATATTTATTAAAACTACTTTCGTTGACTTAAACTTTGTTCGTTCTTGACATCATTCAACGGGTATGCCGTGAAAACTGATTTTAACTTAAATTAAAATGAGTGCCAATAGCGGCAGAAGATGAAGATGTGAAGCGTCAAAGAGATTCGAAGCGACACAGAGATTAATATAATCAAAAAAGATTGAGCTGTGATTAGTGATATCAGCTGCTTCTGGCATAGCTCGAGCTACCATCATCTCATCGAAGAGTGATAGCCAAGCTTTGTGCAGACTTGGCGACGTCGCCCATTCATACAGTTGTACGTATCTTTTCGCTATTTCAAGGCTTTATTTTAAAATATTTCGATATTTATCAAATACACGTGGCATTGTCTGCAACACAGCTTTGCAACTTTCAATCAATACCTCTCTGAGACGCTGATTTTGGCTGTTAATAGAACATTTTCCAAAAAACGAAGTGTGAACGTTAAGCAAACGTTTAAAAAAGCAGCAGCATTAGATTTGTGTACATGTCGTATGCGCGATATATGAAACACAAACTTGATAAAAACACAAGGTGGAGCTAGGGGAAGTTCATTTTTGTCATAGACTTAGTAGTAGTAGTGACATAGACTTGTAAGTGGTAGGCCGTGGTAGTTTTTTGCAGCTCAGTTACGTGAATTTCAAGTTTATGTGGTTACAATGACACTATGTATCTTAAAATATTTTAAACCCATCGAAAAAGTACCAATAAGAATTTTAAATGTAGCATGGTCCCCTGCTATAGTGGATGGCCGCAGTTTTCACTTGTAATCAAACTTTTCGAAATGTATCTATACTTGAAATTAACACTCAAAAAAGCGGAAAACTCAGGTACGGCTTTGCGTTCTCGTGCAAGGTTGGCTACAGAATATTTTGAGCTGTCGTTTTCGTATCCGTAAGCGCGAAAAACTTCTGTATGAAACGAGCATAAACGAATCATGAAAATCGATAATCGATTTTTCGATTTTTGGCCAGCTTTTTGGGCTCTTGGAACCACTGTGCGTTGTTACTTATTATGCTAGGGCTCGGTACGTAACTAAACACT
The DNA here is from genome assembly GCA_035046065.1 of Chymomyza procnemis. Lineage (NCBI taxonomy): Eukaryota > Metazoa > Arthropoda > Insecta > Diptera > Drosophilidae > Chymomyza > Chymomyza procnemis. The sequence goes on from JAWNOJ010000024.1 coordinate 14,274,135, forward strand.
TTTTAATAATTTTACAATCATAGGATATATTGTATATGCACAAGATAGTTTTCAAGACTTTGAGTTTCTTAAAAAAATAGTGGATTTTCTCCTACTAAATTAAATATTTTAGCAATCAACACCATTTTATTTTTCTTTGACTGCAAATAATTTTAATGTACACCGGACTCTGCAAGTATCCATCTACGAAAATATATGATTTTAAGAAAAGATAGATATATAGATATAAGATAGATAGATAGGTGTGAGGGTGGCAGAGGCGATCAAGGCACCCTCGTCAGACACTCAGGCTAAATAGCATATCGTGCCATTAAATATTTAGCTTAGCTTAAAATTTTTGTTCCCATATGCATAAATCGTGAAAGTCTATAAAATCTTAGGATTATAAATATGCTAAATAATCCCTATATTAATCGCAATGGATCTGGAATATACTATTTGCCCGTGTGAAATTAAAAAAAAACTAAAATTTTTTTTCTATCTTAAATAAAGTAAAGCTTTCACTTTAGTTGGCCATCACCCTCCTCCACTTGATTTTTCCATTGTGAGAATTTGTAGAAAATAGTGCCAGTACGAAGTACACCAGCCTTTAGCAGACATGCATTATGAAATTGAAGAGATTGCACGATAAAGGGTTGCCTTGTCTAAAACCTTGAATGGTACTAAAAGGCTCGGAGCCGTCATTTTCTACCTTGACAGAGCTAATGGTTGAGTTTAAAGTCATTCTTTAAAGTCGTATCAACTTCGAAGGAATACCAAACTCAGAAAGTGTTGCGTAGAGGCATTGCATTATAGGGCTAACGAATGCAGCTTTATAATGAATTTTTCTGGTTTACCTTAGATTTGTGTTGCTTATATGCCAAAGCTTATGTGGTTTGTTAAAAAGAAAAAGTCATATATTAAATATTCTATAATGAATTGTTGAACTCATAGTCTTTATAGTATCAGGCTTACAATAACTAGTTAAAAAGTATAATCCTTAGTAAAATTTTAGATGTCTTATCTGCGGCGAATAAATTGAGTTTCTAAACTTTGGTTACTATTTCTTAGGGGCAACCCACTTTTTAATGAGTAGACTTTAAATAGTAGCAACTACTAGAATCTACAATGTACACACCTTGGCGCTCTTCAATGCCCAAGACGTGAACTTGAAGCATATATCTAGGTCAAGACCATAAAAAAATTGGCAGTGAGCATCAAAATTAATATCTATATTAAATTGTATTGTCAGGTCAGATGGTAACAAATTCCTGGTCTCCTTGATTTCAAGCTAGAAGTGAATAAAGGTTGCTCTTCTCTTATGAAGATTACGCAGTTCTGCAACTTAAGCTGTTTTGTGTAAATATATATAAATAAATATATATGCCCTTGCCTATGCTCCAAAGACGTAGCATGCTGATATCTATATCAATAGCTCTTTTAAAAGAGAACAGAACTGCGTTTTAGAGCGGAATCAGAGAAACGGTGTCTTTGAATAATACAGATTTGCCTAGGTACATAGTGCCTATTTATTTTCCAGCTGCGCCTTTAGTAGGCAAATGTAGTCATGCTGCAGGACGGAAACGAACCACCGACCTTCTGGCGAGTTAGCTTTTTCTCTTCTAATTTATAAGGGAATTGCTTGTAATTGGCTTACACAAAAGTACACTCTCTAAGCGATATGTGCATCTTTAATAACTTACCTATAAGCAAAGCACATCTTAATCCATTCAGAATTACCCACTTTTCGAAGAAAGAAATAACGAAAATATTTTGCACAAATCTTCAATTACCCAATGTCAAACAACCAAAAACCCAAAAGCAAAATTAAAAGAAAATTTTGTGCAATGAAACCAAGAAAAACGAGCAAAACTGCTTAAGTACTCTCGAGTACTTTGATAGAATTAGTTTTGGGTAAAAAGCAGCTTAACCAGCACATAGCTGACGTCTAACCCCTTCACTTAAAAAGTTAATTGAGTTTATTGGTTAAAATTATAATGCCAATTACACGCATAATACGCCACTATTATATAACAAGCATAAAATGCAACTATGTGCAACTATTCGAAGGACTTCCAAAGCATTAAAAAAAAAGAAACTACGAAAATGCAGCCCAAGGGCAACATTTTGGGTGTCAACAAAGGGCTAACAAAAGTTACGCCCTAAAATGCAATGCGCTGCACGCAAACACACACATTCAGTTAAGCTTGGAAAGCAAAAAACTTGGTCGGGATCTTTAGCCGCGTTGCCTGCCATTCAAAAGTTAAAGTTGCCGCTGAGCCAAGCAGCTGCCACAAAAGCGCCGCAAGATTACAAAGAGCACGACGGGCAAGAGCACGAGGCCAGCACGCTGGGCGGCGTTGTTGCCATTTACAAGAAAACAATGGCCCAAAAGTTTTTTGGTAACGCGGCAAAAGTGCAAGAAAAGTGTAAAGCCAAAAGCCCAAAATGCATGCAATGCAATGCATTGGCCAAAGTTGTGTAATAAAAACTATAACTTTTTTCTATGACAGTCGCCACATTGTTGTTGGCCCTCCCTAACGCGGCGTATACTTGTTGTCTTTTTGGTTAGTGTGGTGTATTTTATTTTACATTTATTTTTCCCCAACTTAATTTTTCTATGCATTTTCGCACACAACAGTTTCCTTTCGGTCGTAGCGCCACTCTTGTCGAGGTGCAAAAATAAAGCCACTTATTTTTATTACTGGCCATAAAAAATCCAGCAACAACAGCTGCGCGCTGTTAGTTGTACTTGCCGCTGTTTCGAGGCTTAAAACAAACTAAAGCACTTGACGTATTTAAGCTGGAAGCTTTAAGCCTGAACTGCTGCTTGTTACTTTGGTCTGTATTTGGCTAACCAGCTGACCACATAATTACACTTTGCACTTGCCTTACGTGTAATGCCTGCTCTTTTTTGTGCCCCCCCCCGTCTCACTACTATTACTGCCTTGTGGTCAAGTAATGCCAATTGCAATCATGGAATTTTACAAATTAAGCTTCATTACGCAAACACACACACACACATACTGGGGCACTTTGAAACACACACACATGAGCAGTCACTCACAGTTGACCACAAACTTTTGCTTAAACAGTTCCCACTCAAATAAATCCCACACTTGAGGCCGTTACTGAACTAGTTGGCAACCAGTTCATCTACAGTCATTTGGCAGCTTATTGGGTTTACAGTCGAAAGTTAAGGCAGAATGCGGTATCAACGTTATCATTACAAATCTTAAAAAACTCTTGAAAGTTCTAGCTTCTTCAGAATCCGAAGAGATAGTTTTTCTAGATATTAAAATTGACTAACTTGTCGAGAATTTGTATCTATTGCAGCTCGAAGACTTTTTCTAAGTCAAAAAATAGAGCTTTTCTCATCTTTAGAAGCATTTTTTGGGATTATTGTAAGTAATGTATTGGTGCATATCATCGTCCTTGTTTATCCCCTTTGAGTATGGACATCGCTCTAAAGATGGAGCATGGAGATCTCTTTTTTAATAGTTGCTCCAAGATGCACCTATAATTTGTAGCCGTATACGAACAGCGGTATCTTTAATGAAGAGAGATTTTTTTAGGTGAATAGCGTTTATTTATTTGCTAGCTACGTCAGTGCTGGGCAAAAATACCCATCGATCTTCCGGCTTAGAGGCAAGTGCGCTAACATTTCCCTACCGAGGCCTACACGCCCTAGTTTGCTTGATGTGATTATGTGCCAGTAGTGAACTAGTTACTTAAATTGTTGTATACTTAGAATAAAGATTATGTCAGGTGTAGTAAGACATTCTATTACCTTTTTTCATATGATTTTTATCCATAGGGATCGGTGCCTCGGCGTTGTAATGTTACGAATTTCTAGCAGTGGTCCACGAAACGCACATCGCAATAGCAATTTTTGTAGCCGATAATATCTTAGTTTTGTTGATGACCAGCCTTGGCATAGGAATTTTTTTATTGAGATTATATTCGTTTTTCTTCATTACGATTCCTTTCATTCATGTCCTTCAAGAAGTTGTTCCGGTCTGAAAAATGTCATTACAACATATTTTATCTTCACCATGTAAGGTAACTAATTTTTCCGAACAGAAAACCATAAAGAAATACCGATATACTACGATTGTTGTCAACAGATGTCAAACTTTTTCAATGGAGTAGGTAATCAGGAAATAAATTATAGAAGTTGATTATAAATGTTTGAGTTTAATTGAATTAAGGTTTAATCTACTTTTTTTAACGCCTTGTCAAATTATACTGCAAAATAATACAACAATGTTATAAAACTAATGAAGTTAAATTTGAAATAGGGCGGACACAAACTGCTTCCAACGCTTTCTATCATGGTACCCTAAGTTTCTGCAAGCACCGTTCTTACTCAGGTCTGTCAAGGGCCTCATCGTCACCGGGTACCCTGCAGACTCCATTAGAAAAATCTCTTGGCGATGTCTTTATCTTTTTGAGGATATGGCGAATACAGGTCCATTTCCTCCTTTTGATTTCGGTGTTTATCGGGGCACTTCTAAAGAGTTTTAGCAAGTTTTCCTTTGTGATAGTGTTAGGCTAGATCCTTTTTTTTTGTTAATAATAATTCCTAATTATATTTTTTTAAAAATTCGTTTTGGTAAAAATTGGGAGCACCTACTACTCGACATAATTTGCGTATTTTTTTTTTAAATCCGGCTCACGAAGTATCTAACCAATTACTTTATTATAAAAAATATTAACGAACAGACAAGTTGAAGTTCTTTTCAGCAACTTTACATTTTTACACTAGTCAATGAATAGTCACGTGCAAAGTATTAAAATTTATCATTATAAAACCTCGTATCATTAATACCCACAGAGTTCCCCACTTATAATTCTTGGGCCATTTACTAGTTAGCGGTTTTCCTAATTACCCATCACTTTTTGTCCAGCGGGTCAACGCCATTTTGTTTCAATCATGTTTCGGTATTTGTTAATTAAAAAATTATACATGTGTGCAATATGCAATTAATAATAGGGGGGATACATTTCCCATAACTTAATGACACCCCGAGGGTATGCAGGGAAAAAATAAATGAAAACTCTGCGCATGCAGCTTCAAATCAAAACAAGATTGTGCCCCTGGCTAAAATTAACTAACAGAAATATTGCATAACAAGAAAATGAGCTTTAGTGTGTTGGTCGACTCGCAAATACTCTGCAATCAAATATATTTTCGTGACTAAGCTTAAGAACAAGAAACCGACTTAAAGTTGTTTCCAGAAACTATAAAAAAGTGCGCAGAATTACTAAGTCATCTTAAAAAAATTGTTTGGCTATAAAGAAAAGTTAAATCATTTGTATTGAATAATGTATGTAGAGGGTGTATTTTTTAGAGATATAGAACTTTAAATTGCAATAAAAGATAAGATTATTTGATTGGCATCAAATTTATTTATCCGAAAGATAATCTTGTGTCATTACATTTAAAATGTGATTTCTGGCAATTGACCACCACGGCTGGCTCGGATGTAGTCCAATCTGCATGCTTTTCGATGACTTCTTCCAACATTTGTGGCCGTATATCGGCAATAACACGGCGAATATTGTCTTCCAAATGATTAAGCGTTTGTGGCTTATACGCATAGATCAATGACCTTACATAGCTCCACAGAAAGAAGTATAGCGTTGTTAAGTCACAAGATCTTGAAGGCCATTTCACTGGTCCAAAACGTGAAATTAGGAAAATCGGTATAGACCCATCACCATTGAATGTAACGTTCTGGCCATCATCATGGTCTTCATCGCTAAACAAAATTCACTTATGAAAATCGGAACAAAGGCAACCTCGTTTTGAATCCATTCGACGAAACTACAATCGTTTGGCTTCAATTCTTGCACGAGTTTGATTTTGTAATCACGCAAACCAAGATCTTTCCGAAAAATCTTCCATATAGTGGATAGACACAGATCCAATTCCTGTGCTCAATGGCGGATGGACTCATTCGGGTCTTGCTCAAGGCTACGCTCTACAGCAGCAATAGCTCTTCTGTACGCATCGTACAGCGTCTCTGCGTATGCAAGTTATCAATAAGTTTATGATCAACCGTATCAATACGGTTTATGATTAATCAAAGTAACTGCCTCTGATGGACGATTTTGTCGACGATAAAATGGACGTAGTGCGCGATACGTATTCCACACAGAACCATTATTTTACATATAAAATTGCACTATTTGCAAGCGTTGTTCAGGCGTCAAGGTATTCATGATGAATTGCCAAGCCAAGAATAAAGCTGAGAATAAATCACTTGACAGCTGTTAAATTGGGCGCCATCTTGAACAGTAATTAGAACTTAAAGTTCTATAACTCAAAAAAAAGCACCCTTTTGGCATACTAATGATATTAACCAGTTTATTATTTTATTATTTATAATTTCTAAATAAGAGCAGTTTTGACATTTAAAAAAAAAAGGGAAGGTCCTTAGGCTTAGATACTGTCAGCTGTAAATAATATTTTTGTTTTAGATCTAGCAATGCTTGTGTAATTTGGGAAAAGTTTCCTTAACTTTATTTGTCTCAGGTATTGTAAAGCTTAATAAATTAGACAAAAATTAGTTCCATGTCTTAAAATATATACAAAAGAACAGAGAAAGTATTTCTTGCTTTCTTAGCTTAATTTCAAGGCCTTGAAAAACTTTCTCTTGCTTTGAGTTCCGCAAGTAGAGAAATTTTTATTCAGCCATAACACTTTTGCCTGCTCAAGACTTGAGTGAATATACTCTTTTCTCAGTACTATAAAAAGTTTAACAGCTGCCAATTTTAGTGAAGTGTTTATGTTCCTCGTAGGAACTCTGTTGTGTATTTTTTTCATTTTCCATTTTTGCTCCCTTGCAGCTCCTTGCGCTATATTGCTACAATTTTGCTCTCTGTTAATGCTCTAATCGCTTCTAATAACGCACAAAATTGAAAAACTTATGCGATATCATTGGGGACTTAAATAACACGACAAGTGCAGCTGCTTTTTGGGGTCTGAGTCTATGGGTATGGGAGAAGTCTGGGACAACTTGAACAACTGTGACAACTTAAAGCACAGCAAACACAAATAACGCAAAAAGAGGAGAAAAAGAAATGAAAGAAAAAGAAGCAAGAAAAAACTGCGAAGAAAATAAAGTAGGAAAAAGAAATGTCATGATATGCCGTAAACATGGCCAGCTGCAAGAGCTCAAGGGTAGCGCTAGATCTTGTGCTTGCTCTTTGAAAATTCTTTTGCTCTCGTCCTGCACATATTTATTGAACTCTCATGTGTGTGTGTGGTAGCTGTCTACTTGTTCTTACACTCCCTCGCGCTGTGTGTGCGTGTGTGTGCGTGTGTGTGTGTTGACTTAACTGTGTGTGTCACTTTTGAAATTGTACAGTTACAAGCGTACAGGGTCTGTTTGTTTTAATTTCTCTTATCGGCAGGCTGCCGCTGACTCCTACAGCGGGAGTCACAGTAGCCAACCCCAAACCCACACAACCAGCCTGATTGCAAGCAATATTCAGCCCAGCTCAGTTTGCCTTAGTCCTGCTGCTGCTGCTGCTGCTGCTAGACCCTTAGCTCCCCAGTGCCTTGCGATTTTAATTGCACAATGGCAGCTCCTTTTGCTTTTGTTTCCCAGCTATGTACAATTTTAGAATGAATTCATGGCTATTCCATTGTTAAACAGGCCGGGAACTAATGCCGTAAGGAGTTGACTGCCGTCTACGAGCTATTTAATTGAAACTTGCTTTGTGACTCCGTTGGGCAAGCAGCTAATAAAATGTTTAACTTTGATTTAGTTAAGGGATTTCAAAATGAATGCAACTTAATGCACTTTCATTAAGTTGGAAAAACTTTTTGTCAATTTAAATTTTCAAAAGTCATTTTCATTCATTGTTTATTGTATCCAGCATGCAGTTAAAGTGCTAAAGTTGCACAAAGCTAAAGTTGAAGTCGTTAAAGTGAGCTCGGGTTATTAGAGTTAAATCTTGGTATGTGCATTATTTTGTTTCAAATACCAAACCTTTAGCTTATGTCGCAGCTTATGCTCATCTACAATTCTTCTCAGCACAACAAGATTCTGGCATTCCCTTTAACAACGCCAAAGTATTTTTCGTATTCTTTGAAATATTTTGCAGTTTACACTCTGCCACTTTTTGAAGCATGCTTCGAGGATTCGTATTACTCCCAGAAAAGATTAGAAGAATAGCTTTTTTGCGCACTTGCACATATTCATAGAATAGAAGAATATCCTCTAGAATTTCCTCTAAATTAAATCAAAAACGTAATCAAAGACAATAACAGTTCTATTTGAAACAGATTCTTTTGAATTTCTAGAATCTCTACTCATATAAAATTGGAACAGCAATTCAAGACAATAAGTTTTTGAAATAGATTATTGAAGAGATTAGAAGTAGCTTACCATTTCTCAAGATATCAAGAAGCGAACGACATGATATATTTTTGCTGAACTGTATTTCCAAAGGGCCTTGATAGAGTGAACCTCGGAAGCTTAGTGGTAGCGTACTCGCCTCTAAATCCAAAAGTTGGTGATTCGATTCCATCCTGCAGCACAGGTGGCATAGCAAGCAAATAAATAGACGCTATTTACAGAGCAAAATTTCTCTTAATTAAAGACACCGACGTTCGAATCTGGCTAAAACCGATTCGGCAATAAAGGAAGTAATAATGGAGATATCTCATGCTCCATGGTATGATGCCCAGAGTCAAAGAGAAACTTAATGCTTAATATCAGATTGTGAACAAATTGAATTAAAAGATTTCGAGATTAATATTACACGGTAATATAACCGAACTTGGTACAGTGTTGGAAAACAAAATTTGATTATAATATCTCCAAAATAAAATCGAAATAACAAATTTTGTGGAAAATGAACAAGCGCTGTTGATCAAATAATTACATATTGATAGAGAAGATTATTTTAAAAACTAACGCATGAAACAATATATTTATCGATCATATTTGAAGATAAACTTGAAGAAAAATTTTTATAATATAGTGAGGCAGGAATAAGGGAAGATACGCTTAAAATTAACGGAAGAATAGAATTGCTTTGGATTAGTGCTGAATTTAAGGCGACAGCGGGAGAGGTAATTTTTGTAACATGTTCTGTGAAGAGAATCAAATTGGCAGATCCAGATATTGTAAACTTTTAAAAGAAGAGGTTTTAAGATTTTTTAATGATAACAGAGTAGCTGTAAACCAAGGTGCTTTTACAGATTGTTTAGGAGTAAAATAAGGGATAAATAGATCAAATGCGCTGTATAAGGTTCGATAGAAAATTGAGATGGACCGTTCTAGGTCATCTTTTGACAACAATGAGGACCAGTTAACAGTTTTATTTTGTGCGAGTGAATATTTTTATAATCAACGAAATAATGCATTCCTAACGATTTGATTCACTTTCTGTACTATAATTATTTATGTATTGTACGTGACAACTCGCTCTTGGAATTCCTGAACTTGACGATTAGCGTTCTAAGCGAAGAATACAAGGTTGTGAGTACCTTAAGCCCTCAAGAAGTGCCTTCAGCGGCTTAACATAAAAGCTTAGCTTATATATGTTATATTCTCTACATTTCTAGCATTTCTCAATTTTTGTTTAAATTATACCCAATGGTATAATTATTAGCGATGACTTAACCAACGAATATTCTTAAATGGGATACCTATGCAGTGAATAATGTTATTCTAAGTAGACGCGATGCGAACCAACAAAATGGTAATGGTTTAATTACTACAGGTGACGTACCCAAATAATATGATTTAATGGGATTACTTTACAATGAATGTAACCGTAACAGAATTCTAAGTATATGGGATAGAAACTAACTAATGGTTTAATTAATCGAGGTGACGTGACCAAGTAATATTCAAAAAGGCTATAGCAATGCAACAAATACGGCTGTCACGTAATTCCAAGTAGTTGCGATACCTAAAGTTGTGCATTATTGAAAGAATTACAAACGGAAGGATATACTGACAGACGAACTAGAAATTGTATACAACCTATTGATACTACGAAATTGAAGTTTGTCCTTTCGTAATTAATAATTAATAATTAACCATGCGTGCAAAGAAATAAAAAGGTAACCTGGAGAAAAGCTTAAGGGTTAAGACTAAAGACACCAGCAATGGTTGTGAGATGCTGATGAAGGAGTACTTAATTACTTCTGCAATCAGTGCTAAATTTTTTTAAGTCGTCTAACAAAGAGACTGAACATATATACTCAGGTGCCAATTAACAAGAATCGTAGTAGGATATGTACCTTATATGTTCCCCTCTTATTCGTTCAATTCAAAATGTTTGGAAGGGACAGGCTTGAATGGTAACCAAGCTCCTGTGGTAGTTTGTGGTTGTTGCAGCTCTTAATGAAGGCTTCACTGCTTATTGGGGTTAGACATCCTTTTGTCACAACTAAGCAAGCTTACAAAAGATACGAATAATTAGTCCTTCCAGGTGTTGCTTGTTGGGATGATTGCCATAACCACAGTTGCAGACATATTGCTACTAATTGCAAAATTTTTTCTTTGGACTTTACGAAACAGCAATGTGAATTTTAATTGCTTAAAGGATTTAATTTGTCCTGTAGAAAATTACAGAAGCTGGACGTTAAATAACACCTGTACTTTTAATTTGACTTTCGATTGCTGAGCTCTAACGTTTCTCAAGGGGTACAACCTTTGTGCTTACAGTGTTGTTTTCTTCGTATACTTATCATTCCGAGTTCGCTGAAATTTTAGTTTCTTTACTTTAGTTGACCATTACCTGTTATCGGGTTACAGCCGACAACACTAGCTCTTGCCAGGCTCCACTGCAGATTCTTGGATACGCCAATAATAGTCATTGTAGTATAGTACTGAAAAGCTCGTTGTTTGCAGACTTTAAAACTTTCAAAATCTTGACAAATTCGCAAAAGTTGCAAAATCTCTAACGTTTCTTACGTTTTGAACTTTTTAGCCTACGGTGGTGTTTTTTTGGATTATTTTTCCATAAAATGATTATAATTTTCCCAAAAACTGAAATTTGGGGAAGTTTTGACACAAGGAGAAGATATTCTTGTATCCGCCAAATTGTGTGTGATTATGAAAATTTACAGCCTTAAACGACCGCACCTTCGAGAGCTCGAAGCATTTGAGCTTACAGAGTTATTTTCTGCTTACTTGTCTCATTTTAAAGTTTCCATAAAATTATTATATTTATTCAATTTTCAGGGATGGTGCTGATACAAAGAGGGAAAACGCGTTGTTCAAACTATCAAAGAACACCTAGAAGTTGCAAAAATTACGGCCAGATAACCCCCAACTTCGCATATCCCAATTTCATTACAATTTACTAAAGCCAGCTTTGTTCTAACTTTTAATCGGACTACTGCACTTCATAAGTCTAATTCCTTGCAACTTCTAATGTTGCTTGTATTGCTATTGCAATTTATTTCGTTATCTTGGCTAAAAACATTAAAAGTACTCGTATTACTAAGCATTAAAGTTCATACTTTACCAAATATACTTAAAACTTTCACCTACACTTTACCTTTATGGACTCATTATTTCAAAGTCAAGCAGCCAAGTGTTTCGCAATTGCTTGACGCTACTTATTACTTGCTCTTAACTTTTATCTGCCCCAAAAATATACATTTTCCTACCCAAAATAATATATATTCTCCTTAAAGTATAAACACAAACATGTTATACGTTGCGTATACGTCATAAACTCAACGCTTGCAACCCAAAAGTCTACTAAAAATAAAAGCCAGGCCACAAAAATTAAATACCCTCTGCAGTCATAGAGTCGGATACACTCTAATATCCTACAAACACATTTATCTGACCCTGAGACATAAAAACCTTCGCGGCCGATTACATTTTATAACTCAACGCAAGTGCTTCCACCAACAGTGGCATAGCGCACATCACAGCTTCCCGTTTTTTTGTTTTTACTAATGAATTAAATCCTAAAGCTAATAAAAAATGAGGCCTTCCTTGAACACAAAAATTTTATGAAAGTTGGCAATGCCAGGACGTCTGATAACAAATACTTGGCGCCAGAGTGTTATGGAGCAAAATGTGGAGTAGCCCAAGTTAATGAAACATAAAAAATGTTAATGTCTCCAAACTATTGACAAACAAATGGCCGTAAAAAAATATACTTTAAATAATTTTATGTGTGTAGATATGTATTTTTAAGCACATGCATAAAAACAGCCATGGAAATAGTGCAACTTATTTTACGGAGTCGACCGTTTAATACTCTGTAAGAAAAAGTTAGTTAAAAGTACTCACAGTTGCATTTATGCGTATTTTTTTGAATCAAATGACGGGTTGCCAAATGGTACAAAAAATTTTTCTCAACATTTATTGTGAACTGACATTTTAAATGTGAAAACTACTAAAAACTCTTTGAATAGGCGGATCCCGACTTAATTCTTTTATGCTTCTGGCTTGGTACTCCAGCCATTGAGCAAAAGAGATTCCCATGTCTAATTTTGTCCAGGTCAGGATCTTTCTTTCTATATAATTGTGCTGTCCGGCCAACCTTTCTTGAAGTCCTTTGCTGCAATCGAATGATGATTTTCCAAATGGTTAGGTTTCGTTAATTTTAATGTCAAATTTATTGTGAACTGACTTAAAAAAACTAAAAAAAAAGATGGGTAGGATGAACCCACCTTATATATTTTATAGTTCTCGTAACATGTAGCCTAAAAAATTCCCGTGTCCAATTGTTTCCAGGTCAAGACCTTTTTGTACTGTACTCTTATGAAATCTGCTGATAAAATGCTTGAAGTCCTTTTCTGAGCATAAGAAGGGTTTCCAAATGATATAGGTAATTTTGTTTTTTCAATTTTAACTTTATAAATTGCTTATAATCAAATGCAAAAATTACTGAAAATACAAGATTAATCGAAAAATATTCCCATTTCCATTTCTTTTTTCATGTCAAGACCATTTTTTTACTGTACTTTTGAAGTGTCCGGTGGAAAATGGCTGAAAGTCCTTTGCTGCGATCAAAAGATTTTTTCCCAAATGGCATAAATAAATGATCTGATACAAATGCAAAAATGACCGAAAACCAAGCGGGAGGGGAATCACATTAAGCACATGTCCAATTTGTACAGGTCAGGTGATGACCTTTTATGGCTGCTACTGTAAGAGAAATTCAGGTGTTTGATGAAAAATTGCTGGAAATCCATGTAAGATACATTCAATAAAATCGACAACACTGTATACAAATCCATCCGAATCCATCCGAATCCATATGCTCTTATCGAAAGAGTATAAATATAAACAAATAATAATTTAATTGATGGCAATGCCGGCCACATCAAGGCCCAAAAATACAAGCACATAAAAATGGAGCAGGGCCATAGCCAGAAGTAAGCTAAACAGCGAGAGAGCACAAATAGTGAGTGAAAAAGTGTGCAGTGTTGTAAAGCACAACAAAAAGCAAAAAGTGTTAATGAACAAAATAATGAGTTCCAGTGGCAGTTTGTGCCACAAAACATTTTATGACACCAACAGGCAAAACACCACGGGAAAACTCGGGCAACTTGCAACGCCAGCAGCAGCACAGCCGTCTGCAGGCAGAGCAAGAGAGGCACACACACACACAGCCACACACACTGACACAGTCACACACACACAGAGCCAGCCACACATATACATACAGTGCCATGAAGCAATAAATAATCACCAAAGTTTCGTTGAATCGAATTATCACCCCCTGAGGTGTAGTTCCGTAATGAATTTGTTTTGGGGTTTTCTTCTATGGCTTTTAGTTTCATTACGTTTTGCTTTGGGTCCGGTCCAGCTTTAGGTTTTGATCCGTTGCTGCTGCGGTTGCGTACCGCACACTCCGGCGAAAGAGTCAGTTTTTGATTTAGTTTGCTATTTGTTTGTTTGTGGCAAGGTCCCGTCCTTTCTCAACATTCCCACTCCCGCTGACTAACTTGGTTTGTTTGCTTGTTTATTGTCTTTTGGGGGAAGCTTACAAGCTAAAAAAAAAAACAAAATACGGAGTGGATTGGTTTTTTATTTATATAACTGTATGTGTTTGTGTGTGTGTGTGCATTCTTTTTGGACTCACTGTCGCTCACTCATTTATTTGTTGTTCGAATTGGATGTGGCTTTTGTTTTTGATAGTGGCTTTGATTTTATTGTGCTAGTTTTCGGTTGCCACAGCAACTAAAGTAATGAAAGCCGCAGTTGCAATTGGATTACATTTTCTTGCTTAACTTTAGGTGGTTTCGATACGAGTTTTAAAGTAAAACTGTTGTATCGAAAATGGTTATTTTCAAAAGTTTGGAGCATGTAAATATTTTTAAAATTATCTAATTAATAACAAAGCTTCTGATTTATGTCTCTGATGAAAATATTTCGATATATTTGTCACAATAGATATAATTAGTATTCATTTTAACAAGTCTCTGTAGATACTCACCTTACTAAAAAGCTTGTATATTTTAATTTTGAAATTTCACCATTAACAACACTTTACTAATGAACCTTACTTCTTATGTTCAAATAATAAAGTATTACTGTGTAGAAGTCATAAAATGTTTATTAAATTAATAAATTTAACAATTCATATATAAGAAATAGTTAAAAATATATTTAAAGCCAAGATAGCATTTCCCATAGTGAAATATCTGGAATAAAAAAATAAAAGCAGCTTAGGTAGCTTTTAGGTTTTCTGTAATATTTGTTGAAGTATTTTGAAAAATGTAGCCTATATCACATTTGTTATATAGATTATAATGTACTACTTGGTTTATTGCGAATTGTACATATCAAAAGAAGAAAAGTTAAAAAGTTAATGTTAAAGAATAAATTATTAAACCAATTACTGCCTATATTAAGCATTACTATCATACCTAAGCTTTTGTCAAAACCTAGATCTTAATGGATATCTATAGCTACAGAAATTGTCACAAAAGAACTATACCAGAAAATTTGACGCCCTGCAACATAATAGAATATATGAGAAGAACAGAAAATCCTAATCTGTCACCTTGAATATTTGTGTATAAGGTCATGATATTTATGGTAGTTTCTAAAATTAATCCTAAAGTGTCACAATAGATACGCATATCAATTTTTAGCTTTATTAAAATTTTTGATATGCTTATGGTTAGGAAGACTCATCTGATTTTGACAGGGTGATATTTTAAGAGCTGACCTATTTGATTAATTTGTATTGATATAAATTGATAGAATACATAATTTAAAGTAAGTATTGGACGCGCGAATTCTGTGGATTTAAGTTTAGCATTCTTCTCCAACATATTGTTCAGTGATCATTATCATCATTCAGCTCTTCAACCCGAGGTGGGGTTTGGCTTTCTCAACAGTTCTTCTCCATTCGTTAGCAAAAGCGCGCCACCATCTTCAGCATGTCATACCAATATTGTCATTTAGGCGCTTTCTTGGTCGACCTTTGTTTCTTGTGGAGAGTGGTATGTATGTCAACACAAGCTTTTGTGCTCTGTTCTGATCCATCCATTGGACATATCCTATCCATCTTTGCCTCTGGGACTTAATGAATTTGACTGCATCTTCGCCATGGTTTAAGCTCAACAATGCGTCATAGTTCCTTGGAATGTAGTCACCGCGTTCAAACGGTTATTAATATTTATTATTATTTTTCTTTCAAAGATTCTTAGGGATTCTTCGTCTGCTGCCTTTATGATTCAAATTTCTGCTCCATATGTGACTCTCTCCTCGATTGCAATTTTGACCTGAATATTTTATTGTGCGCGTAGTAGATTTTATTACCAGATGCAATTCGATCTTGTATTCAGTCCCTTGTGTTGTTGTCGTTGCTTATCAAAACACTCAAGTATTTAAAATCGTTCAGTGATGCGACAATAAAATCTTTAAAAATGTCTTTATCGCTGAATGTTGAATGCTAAACATGAGTCTTAACATGGTCCAAAAAAAAACACATATTGGCCGAGCTAACCTCTTTCATTTGAGGCAAAAACAATAACGTTCCTGTCTTCACCGTCTTTGCAAAGTTACAAATTCGCCAAATAATGAATATACTTGCGAGAAATGAAATATATTTATTACTTCCAGAGTATACATGAAAATAAATTCTGAATATCGATATATTACTTAAAGAGCATAAATTATAATAAAATTCCATATGTAAACTCTGATCGTGTATAAACCACGTGGTGCCCGTGTCAGCTGTTAAAACCAGGTTTTTGGAAGATCACTTTAATTAAGTTTTATTTTTGGCCAAACAAGCAGCATGGCAAAAAAATAATTTGCTAAAAAATCACCCTTTATTTGTATGTAAATTTCAGTTTTTCGCTTTTGTTGAAAACAATTTTAGATGTCAATCATTAAGAACGGAAACGGAATTAAACGGAAAGTTTTTTTTTCAGAATCTTATGATATAGAAAGTATAACACATATGAAATAAATTTAAAGTATTAATAGAGGCTTAAATGCTGTAATGTTTGCGATAAAAAATAAAAAACAAAGTGAAAACAAAAAAACCAAAAATATTTTTAAAATAACAAGGTTTTTGTTTTGCGAGAAAACACGTTTATAAGCGTTACGCTCGAAGTTATATCCTAATTTTTTTTTCAGGAGTACGTACTATCTTACTTATTTACAAAGGTAAAATTTTGTTAATTATAGATATCGACTATAAAATCACATAGAAATACCCCAATGCTCCGCATGGGATGAAAGAGTAGTCAATGGCAATACCTTTCATTTTTTTCTTTCTTTTCTTATACAGGATGTAAGCGATCATATGAAATTTATTAAAAATCAAAATAAAATTTTTTTTTTTTTTTATTAGTTAATTAATGTTTGCAACTAAGTTGAAGTACTCCTCTCTGTTGGTAGTGAGGTGAACAAGATCTTCAGCACTTCTTATTCCAGTCCATTCTCTAATGTTGCGTAGCCAAGAAAGTTGCTTCCTACCAATGCCGCGT
The DNA here is from genome assembly GCA_035046065.1 of Chymomyza procnemis. Lineage (NCBI taxonomy): Eukaryota > Metazoa > Arthropoda > Insecta > Diptera > Drosophilidae > Chymomyza > Chymomyza procnemis. The sequence continues at coordinate 14,291,065 of JAWNOJ010000024.1, forward strand.
CTGCCCTTAATTTTACCTTCCTTTGGGGCTATGCATTACATGACCAAAATATGCTGCTTTTCTGCGTTTGATGGTTTTAAGAAGTTCCCTGCTTTTATTAACTGTTCTTAGGACTTCCTCATTTGTGATGTGGTCGACCCAAGAGATTTTAAGCATTCGTTTATATTCATTTTTTTAATGGTTCTTTTTTTTTTGATAAGTTCCCATACCAATGTTAAAATTTTTTATTATTACAAAGAAAATTATATTATTATAGAAAATATATTATAGATTATAGAAAATTTTATTAAGTACGTTTTTTAATTTTATTGCATCAAGTTATTAATTAAATATAAAATTATTGCACAAAAAAAAATGAAAATCTAAAGTAAACATTTTAAAATCCTCTTAAGCGATGTTTTCCATTGAAAGTGTGTAAAAGCAAAAAGTGCCAGCATTGTTTGTAAATACGGCCGTATGCGGTACAGTTAGAAGAAAACACATTTGCGTACGTGTACCGTTTCTAACTGGAAATTTATGGCCCGTCATTGCCAAAAAAGCAGCTGAAACACAAAATTTACAATTAGGGTTGTCACAATCTCAATGGGAATTGTACGTACCACGTATCTCTGCTAGACATAAAGTGCGTTGGGGTGATGTGCAATTGGAATCAAGGAATATTTTTAGTATAAAATTATCAATTCTCGGACATCGTTGGCGTATGCCATAAAAATATTCATCCATTGATGCAGTCATAGTTGCACGTTGGTACTGGAAAAATCGTGAATACAAAGTGTTTCTTAGTTGTTCAGATATTGCACTGACTGCAGAGTGTTGCAAGACCGGTTTTCTTATCGTATGTAGCAGGGTGCGGCAGCTTATCCACCACTGGCTCTCTCACAAGCAGCTGTTTGTATGCTCTCTTTGAGAGTTACCTTGGGTGGTGAGTGGTTTTTTGCTATTATCGTATTTCTAGGTTGATCGTAATTTGATGTTGGAAAGGGGAATTTGTTTTCGTTTAAAAGAAGGAATTTTGTTGTACTCTGGCTCCAAAATTTTTTTAGTTGAAGCTTTGGATAGAAAAACTTATAATGCAAATAAAAGGAAATGAATAATTAAATCAAAATCGTCATCCTAAGAAAAGTAATACATTGTTTAGGATTACCTATCCGCTATATATGTGCGTTTTGAAAGATCTAAAGTAGATGTTTCCCACAAGATTTTATTGGATTTTTTATATATTTTTTTTATCCTAGTCTAACCGCATCGCCCAAGACTTTCGCCTTTTTTTAGGCTCTATGCACAACATTTACAAAGCATGTAGCTCAAAATACCCATATTATGGATATATTGGGAATATATGTTTTATTTTCAGCAAAACGCATTACTAACATCGTTTTAGATTCAGCATTTGTAACGAACCTTAATTCCGTGTAAGTTTCATTTAGTTTGGGGAAACATTAATTTCCGTAAGAACGCTGTCATTGGAATTTACCTCGAATACCTTTAAGTATTGCTGTTGGCAGCTTGAGTCAAAAATAAAGGAACTCTTTTCTACAAAAGTAATGTATGGTATAAGCGTATTGTAAGTATTAAATATATATTCAGATAATATCACCGAAATAGTGTTTTCAAGGTTGAAGATATTGATGTTCTGTTTGAAAATGTAAATTTTCTTAATTAAATTTTCAATTTAAAATTCTTTCTCTCCTTTTCAAACCACTTTCTCGCAGCTCTAGTTTAGATATCTTACTTATCGTATTTCTGGCTCAACGAACATCTAACCGAAACCCACCACCAGTTCTTACACTCTCACTAACAACTTTTTATGCTTTGGTGGGTTTTCTTGAAATACCCTGAAATAATGAAGCTCGTAAGTTCAGTTTATTTTGGGAAATTTATTTTACGCCAATGCATGACAGAGTAATTTTCTTTCTTATCGTATTTTTATTTTGATCGTAGGCTATGAAAATTCCGTTGTTTGCCGCTAGAGTGCGCCAGAATAAGGGCTTAAGAACTTTGGGATTGTTTTTAAGTATCAATCTAAGTTAAATACTTAATAAGTTATGGTATATATCTTGAAAAGTTTATAAAAACAAAACATATGCAAAATTCTTTTAGCATTTCTCCAGGTGCGCTTGGTTGTAGATGAACGTTTATTTGAAAATCTTGCACAAAATGTTATATAAGCTATGCAGATGACCTTATTATCATAATATATAGAGTAATATTCAAAAGGATCTAGGAGAACAACTAATGAAAAATTGGTGCGTAGAAAAAGGCCAGTAATTATCAAAGCGAACTCACGCGAAGCACTAAGAAAATGCCTTCATGATCTGTAGAACCTTAGCGGGCAAAAACTAGGACTGTACTTCAAAAACGTAATACTGTCATGGAATTATAAAGCAACTATCAGATTTATAGTCACAAAGGGGGCAAAAATGGCGGTTAAATATATTTAAAAGCAAATATGTGGAATAAAATACAAACAGTCACAATCCAAGTACCACGGCGGGTCTCGAATTCATCTTAGAACTTACAACACTGCACATCCACGTATTGGCCCATAGGCTACCTGCTTAGGCAATAAAGGGTTTGACACGCATCTTTTCGAGAAAATTATGTAAGTCGATTCCAAATTTGTAAAACAAAAATAGCAAAGTGTATCCGGAACCTACAAGACAAAGCAAAATACTATATCAATGTCCAGTAGCGACGATATGATCCTGGACCATGCAGGAAAGCAATAAGGATTTGAAGAAAGAAATTTTCAGAAACTGTGAAAATATGTTTAATCATAAACATAGGTCGACAAAGTTGAGTTATGAAAGGCTTTGGGTCATTATGCATAGAAAATGTCTGCTTACTCACAACTTACGTACATAACCTGCAAACATTCTGTATCACACAGTGGAAAACTGAGGTCAGAGTTTTAAAAAGGACATAGTTTTATATATTTGCCTTTATAAGTTAAATGAAGTTGCTATAATTTATTATCATATTTTACTTACCAAAATAGGTTACCTTAGAATTTTTAAAATATAAAGAAAAATGCGGTATTATAACCGTGCGCAATCTTCAGGTAAAATATATATGCACTTCAAGCAAAAACTTTTGCTTTATTCACACTTTTGGGCAAATATTATAAGAAAATAATTACAAACTCCAGGCAAAGTAGATGACAACGAAAAAAAAGTATTAAATTCAAATTATTCTTAGTTTTTATTTATATTTATTTTCTTGGCTCTCCAGCCAAAACAGAGTTGGTAGAAAATACTGAAAAACTGCCAAAGCAGCAGCGCAAACTGTGGGCCTTGCTTTCGGTACAAAAAAAAAACTCACACAACTTGAAAAAGTCATTTTAATTAAAGTTGTGCAACATTTCAACACTTTGGTAAATAAATTTTCCAAGGCAGCTCTAGGCGTTTTTTTCGGTCTACAAGTATAGACCAAGCAGTTGGGGTTTGTCGTGGAGCAGCAGCAGCATAAGCCCCCATTGCGTAGGCATTGTCAAGCCACATGAATAAAGACAACAATAGACAAGAACAAAAAGTCTACCGAAATTGTATTTCACAGTGGTCCAGGCAGCACAAAAGTTGTGGCAAATTAAGTGTTGCCTGCCTTTTGGGGCAGCCGCATGCTCTCTTCTCTTCGTTTTTTAAATTTAATTTAATTTCTTTTTCCGTTAAGCTTTGTTTTTTTATTTTTGTTATTTACAATTACCAGCGAGGTACATAAATTTTGGCTTTTTATTTTATAGATTATCTTTGTGCTGGTCGCACGTAATTTATGCTTGCTCATTAATGTAAAATATGGCACAGTTTTGTTTTGTTATATATAAATTATATTATATTATGTACATAGATTTGTTTATAGTGACTGGCAGACAGCTGCTTTTCAGCTTTACAAATCCATGAAAATACATCCCACACATTATTATCATCATCAGCAGCAGCAGCAGCTTATGCTCATTAAAACACATTCGCAGCTAACTAAACATTACACATGCTTAAAAAATAAAAAATAAGATACAAAAAATGCATAAAACTAAAGCTGAAAATGCAAACGCAGCTTGCCAGCTCTGCGCCAAACAAAAACTAACTACGATTGCGAAATCTACAAATGTTAAATTTTGCTACGTTTATGCCCTGATCATATCACAATATGAAGCGTGTAGTTTTGCGAAATGATATTATTATCCAATTACAAAAATTGAGTAGATATTTATAAAAAGATACAGATGTAATGAAATATTTATGAAATTTGAATATTTCTCAAAAAAATAAAGCTTAAGTACGTAGGAACTCTTGTCTTAAAGAAGGTGAACTAAGCAATGAAGTCCTGAAACTCAGATTTATCCAAATTTTCCTTTTTGGAATTTCGAAATTAAAATTTCAAAGCTTCTTTGTTTTTGTCTTCTCGTTGTTTGGCCATCACAGCCCGTTATCGGGTTACAGCCGACCTTACTATCTCTCGACAGGCGCCCCTGCTTTGCGCGCGCCTACTCTACTTGATCGCTCCAAGTTAAGATAAGTCCGCCACTTGGTCTTTCCATCTGAGCTTAGGTCGCCCTCTTCGTCTTTTTTCGTTAACTTTCGTATAGAAAACTTTCTTCGCCGTAATACGCTGGACGACATCTATGTCGTTGTAGAGCATACATGGTTCGTTCGGTTGCGATAGTCCTCGCCAATCAACCAAAGATTTTGCGATGAATTTTTCTCACGAACACTCCAAACTCGGATGCATCTTGTTGAGTTTTAATTTTGACAATCGAGAGAGGTCTCTGCTACACATGTGCTATCTAAGACCATAGTAACACCTATTGACAAGTGTGTTTCTTCGCTTAATCCCCACGCTTATGTTATTAGGTATACATTTAATTAATTCCATTGCGTGATATTTCAATGTCACAAAAAGCATTGCATAAACTAGTTTCCCCCATACATGCACACAAAAACATCTATGCAAATGGATATGTATCTATGTAAGTAACTGTGCCTGCCTGCGTGGTATCTCATGTTGTCTGCTACACATTTCTGGCGCATTGTGAGCCATTTCCCTAGCTACCTATATTTTTGTATCATTTTTTTCCTTAAAAAATGGAAAAGCGGGAAAAAAATGCTTGAAAATGGTAACGAGTAAGTACGAAAATAAAATTTTCAACGGAAGTTATTTCACGCTGAGCGCGCTGCAGGCTTGGGGCTGAGTGTTGTTTGGCGGCGGTGGCGGCGAAGGAGGAGTGTGAGGCTGGCCTTGCCACAGATAGCAATGGCAACTAACTAACTAACAAAGTAGCAAGCATTAGAGTCGGGAATTAAGCAGCGGAACCTGCTGTTGATGCGTGTACATGAGTTCCACAATATCTATATATCCATTCGGGATATGTGTGTGTGTGTGTTTGTGTGAGTGTGCGATTATACCTTAATTGGTTTCAAGTTGCCGCAGGATAGAAAAACACCTACAGCCAGGCTAAAACAGTCAGTTTAGCACACGCATAGAGCGAGCGGATAGAGCAGATACATAGACTAGTTTAATTAACATAAAATATGCAAAAATTTCATTTTAAATCGAATTACCTGTCTGCCACATATGCGCTGTCCGTCCCGCTCGCGCATTGCCACACACTCGCTTGCTCTCCTTCGTACATGGTCATGTTGTGCAGCTGTCAACGTTGCATAACAATGAAATATATTATAGGATACTTACATGGGCGGTACACAGTGCAGCAGTATTCATTTTACAAGCATTTCATAATTTTCGGTTTTAAATTACGTGGGCTGGTTGAGTCGTTATCGGGATTTTATGCTTAAAGTTTTTGTGTTGAAGAGTTGTGAAGAGGGATAGGTACAACAGTAGAACTTAAAAGCTGAGTCAACGGTGGCGTCAACAGTTCCAATAAACCGGAATATCGAATTTGCTTCTTGTTTTGCCGATAACTTTGCCGACTAAGTACTGGTGCATTTGTCTAGCACTAAATAATTAAATAATTAGAACTACTTACCTACGAAAATACAAGTTTAGTTAGTAAATTTTAATTTAAAAAAACGCAAACAATGCTTTAAAAAATATATGTCTCTAAAAAGTATTTTACAAAAAAGTTTGGTACAAAAAAGTTAGAAATAAGAATTATTCGTAACCTTTTTTTTGCATCAACCACCAAAAACTTAAAATTTTTTGTTATGCATCAGAAATAGAAGATTATTAAGGACACGATCATGTTTTACGCCGCATTTACCGCATACTTAATTTGTTGGGACTATAGAAAAATTTTAAAGAAATTAAGTCACCCGCTACTGCGAATTTTAGTCAATTTTAAAACTAATATTGAATGCTACTTTCTGTAATGCTATCCCGAAAGCCTGAAAGTTTGTTCAAAATTGAGTTTAAAGAATACGATTAAAAACTCATGTTATTTGTAGTTAGTGCTTAATTTATAAATTTTCAATGATAAATATGATTAAAAGTTTAAAATTATTTTAAAGTCAAAGTTAATCAAAAACAATTTTTATTAAGCGCGATAATCGCTAACAGTCAATAAACTGTCTGCTACTGGAATTTTGGGAAATAATAAAAAAATCAACCTTTTGTTTTTCACTTTTGAAAATCCGGCAATTACTTTGTCAACTTACAGCCGATATACGTAAATAAAACGTTTAAAATTGTAGATTCATGTGTTGTCTGTGGCAGTCAAACTTCTAAGAATTTCTGAATTAAACTTGTAGAATATCTTTTGAAAATATCGCCTTTTTTTATAGCCAAAATGCGCGTATAACTTTGAAGTCATCATATGTAAGACAAAAGAAATTAATGCAAAAGTTCGTTGAATTTAAATAATATTGAAAATCATTTATGATTAGAATATGAATACATCAGATAAGAAGATAATATAATTAGCCTAAAGAATATATGAGAAAAATCCTAAATGTGTTTAACTGCAATTATTAAAGCCATGATTTCCAAATCTTCTTATTTACCTCTTTACGCACTGACTGGCTCTTTTAATCTTGCAGGTGTTAAGGTTGTACAGCTGACTAGTTCTCTTTTTAAGAGGACCCGCGTAAGTATTTAATTAACTAAAGGAGTTTTATTTGCACAGTTGACCAAATTATAAGGAAGATTAAATTGCTGCTGCAGTTGTGTTAGTCAGTGTACCTCTCTTGGTTCTACTTATTTTCCCACATGCCTGTATTATATATATATTGTATACACAAGCTGAATACGCGATAAGAAAAATATCTACAATATCTGCTGGCTTCTATAAATAACTCTTCAGCCTACCCGCTTACTTTGTATATTTCAGTATTATTATTTTTTTTTTTAATTATTACAATAACTTGACCTGAATTCACGCCCCTTAATGTACAGCTCGCTGTGCATGTACATGGCAGCCCACAAACAGTCCCAACCAACAATAATAATGCATAATAACAACAACAAATACCAGCAATAATACCAAAAGCAAAGGGGGCAGCTAGCTGGCCCGTAGACTCATTTATTAATTCCGATCCATTTGTGTACTTGATTTACGTCCACCATAAATATCGTAATAAATGGAGCTGTTGAAGATTTGCCATTGCCATTTATAGGCCACACGCAAGGGCTCTCAACGTTATAAGCAAAAACACATACAAATACGGCGATTGGTATGTTTTGGTTTGTTTTGTAGATGATGTTGGTCACACTTTAAATGTTATAAACTACCAAAACTAGTCGTTCGGTCGATAGGGGCAAAGACATTAAGATTGCAACACATTGAATAGATTTCTATATTGAATTTCGTTCAATGTTCCTTTCATGTTCATGGCAAGCCTGACAAGTGCTAAATTTTGGTTAACCATTTATGGCTGAGTTGGTCAACTGGCTTAGATTAAATCCAATACAATTGAGTGCTGCCATAACCATAACTATTATTTTCACATGCATTAACACCTTAAAAGCCAAAAGTGTGTGTGCGTGTGTATCTGGGTGTGTGCACAGTTTGCATTCTGTTAGTTAAATAGCTTTGAAAATGCATTGAAATTTGCAATTGTCAGTTGAAGCTCTATGCTAACCATATCATCTCTTCATCTCGTCTTACTCGCAATCAATTAGAGCATAATACAATTGCAATACCTTACATAACAGTGGCTTGTATGTGAATGTGTGTGTGTGTGTGTTGCCAGCACCGCCATTTTGTATTTGCTCAGTCAACACTGACTGCTGATAATTATCTAACATGCTTAATATGCCAATTTAAACTTAGTTATAATTAGAGGAAAGCTGCTTAATCATCTGCAAAATCTTGTCAAGCTACTGGCACTTGGTGTACCTTATGCAAGTATGCGGCCAATTTGCAGAACATTTTGGTGTTTCTAATCCTTGCGGAATTAGGGGCGATAACAAATCATACGCTGATGACCATTGGATGTGCCTTCAAGGTAGCAAAGGTATTTTGCATAAAACTTATATGCTTTTTCGGAACTTTGATACCCATTCAATGCTTGTACAAGAAACTAATTTTGATCCTTAGAAATCTTCTAGCCGTCTTCGATTGGAAATGCTTAAGACTGGGAAAGTCTATACTCGATTGCGGTACACTTCCTTGTGGGATAGTTTCTTTTAATATTTTACTTTACTTTAGTTGGCCATTACAACTCGTTATCGGGTTACAGCCCATCTTACTAGTGCTCCTCGCGGGCCTTCTCCAGTTGGTGACTCCAAGGTTACTCCTTCTCCACTTAATGTTTCCATTGGAACTTTTTGGCCTTCCTTCGTCCGACAGCAGATCGAACAGATTCTTCGTTTGAGTGTCTTAGTCCATACGAACGATATGACCGAGCTATCTTATTTTTTATATGTTTGTATCTACGTATCTGTCTATGTATCTATCTCTCTTTGTGTCTATGTATCTATGTATCTATGTATCTATGTATCTATGTATCTATGTATCTATGTATCTATGTATCTATGTATCTATGTATCTAAGCATCTATGTATCTATGTATCTATGTATATATGTATCTGTGTATCTTCGTATCTTTGTATCTAAGCATCAATATCTATGTATCTATGTACCTATGTATCTATGTATCTATGTATCTATGTATCTATGTATCTATGTATCTATGTATCTATGTACCTATGTATCTATGTTTCTATGTATCTATGTATCTATGTATCTATGTACCTATGTATCTATGTATCTATGTATCTATGTATCTATGTATCTATGTATCTATGTATCTATGTATCTATGTATCTATGTATCTATGTATCTATGTATCTATGTATCTATGTATCTATGTATCTATGTATCTATGTATCTATGTATCTATGTATCTATGTATCTATGTATCTATGTATCTATGTATCTATGTATCTATGTATCTATGTATCTATGTATCTATGTATCTATGTATCTATGTATCTATGTATCTATGTATCTATGTATCTATGTATCTATGTATCTATGTATCTATGTATCTATGTATCTATGTATCTATGTATCTATGTATCTATGAATCTATGTATCTATGTATCTATGTATCTTCGTATCTTTGTATCTATGTATCTGTGTATCTATTTGTCTATATATCTATATATTTCTATATATATATATGTATCTATGTTTTTTTGTATCTACGTATCTATGTTTTTTTGTATCTACGTATCGATGTATTTATGTATCTACGTATCTATGTATCTACGTATCTAAGTATCGTATATCTCACATCGCATATCATCTCACAGCATCTCATCTGAGCTCATCATATTTCATCTCATCCTTTTACATAGCATTTCATCTCAACACTCAGTTTTCAATTTAGAATATATTATAGAGCTATTACACAACTGAATTAACCAATTAGTAGCATTTCCTAGAATTTAATGCATAAATTAATATAATTTTGTTTGCCGCATTGACAACAAGAACAACCACAAATAGATGAGTGCTATATAATATGAAAAAAAATATTTATAGACATGAAATTAAATTAATATTTATAACACAATTTTTGGTTGATTTGGTTACGCACTTGGTTGAGTTTCATCTGTGCCACCAAACATGGCAACATGCCACATGCCGCATGTATATACATAAATATTTAGTTAGAGCAACAACCAAATAAATAAACATAACCAACATGACAAGTACAACAAATATAACATACATGACAAACATTTTCAAAATGCGCTCCCGTATTTATTTATTTATTTTAATTTATTTACTTACTACACGTTTTATATATAGAAATATTTAATTTTTTTTACATATATTTTTAGCATTTTGTGGTTTTGCAATTTGCATAAATCAATTTCATAAAATTACAAACATTAAGTAGATACTAGGCTGTAGTATCATATTTCTAATTATGTTTACATAGTGCACATATTTTATATACTTAGTTGGTTTTATGTATTTAGTGCGTATGTAAGTAAATACACATACACTTGTATCAGTTGTCATTATTTTATTTTAATTTATGCAAATTTGTTTGCTTAACTTTGCTTAAATGTTTTATGTTCCATGATAAACTGTTGTGGCTCTTGAAAGTGTTTAAAAAACGCAATGCAGAAATTAAATTTCCTTATTTGTTTTTATATTTAATTATATAATTTGTGCCTATTTTTTCATACTTAATACCAAGTGACAATATTAATTAAGCTATTTTTAAGCGCACCACAAAATGTTGCTAACTATTAGCTATTAATATTAATTGCCGCGCATTAATACAACGACACTTTATACGATTTAATTATAGATTATGGCGGGTTATAAATTATTTAAAGGGCTTCCAGTGTAATAAAAATATTAGCGATTTGCGTGTTAACTGCAGCAGGCCGTTGATTTTATCCAAAGATTGCCCGATTTAGTTAATGAAAATATGTCAACAAGGTTGATTAAGCTGTTGACTTTTGATAGAGTGATAAAAAATTTAAATAATACACTTAAAGTTGAACGTTTGTGTTGGTAAAAGTATATTTCGACTTCTGTATTATTCAAAAGGGGTTAAGCATTACGCTTGCTTAAAGGCAATAAACTTAAAGTAAATGAGTTAGCCTCTTAAGTAGTAACACTTCATCTGAGTGCTGGAACAATCTTTCTAAGCAACTGAGAGGTGGAACCGGGCAACGAGCATTCAAAGTCTTTGAAAATATACGACCCATAAGTCACATCGACGACTTTTAAGAAATGTATTGGAAGATCTTGCATTCCTTCTGAGTCCATATGTTGAAATTACTGATATTGAATCAGATATGTGGTTGCAAGGTATACGATAAATTACACTTGCTGTAGGAGTTATAATAATAAAATTTAATACTATGTTCGGTAAAAAGAATAAGTGGCTGATATAATAAATAGATGAAGCTTTATATGGCGTATATTTAGGTTGAGCGTATCTGTCCCCTTATTTATGTCTAGGTGATACAAAAATGTATTACATTATTTACTTTTCGAAAAGACTTCGAATTATAAAAATAACTTTTCATCCATCTATTAATACTTCGAAAAAATTTTGCAAGAATGGAAACAATGAAGCCAATCGAAAGCTTTTGTGCTATTTCAAGAAACTGACGTAAACGCGTTTTCCATTTTTGATTTAAAACAAAGTTGAAAGCACATTTGTCCATTTCTAGGATAATGGATAATTTCCCATTTCCATACTTTTTTAAACAAAGTTGGGAGAATATATGGCAATAGGGAGGAGCAATGCGATAAGTTATCTTTTCGCAATTTACATTTTTTTAAAGCATATTTGGAGCACTAATGGCAAAAGGGATCAGGTTTTGTGTTCATTTTGGAACATGCACAATTGGAATGCTTCGAAAGCATATATCTGTCTTATGCAGTAAAAGGAAATAGCTAATTTGAGCTCCAGAAACTTGCCCAATTTATAATTTTGAGTCTTCTACGAATATATTAAAAGCATCATAAAAATAGTTAAAACAGAGTGAGTTTTTTTTACCATCTACTCTGTAAACCCGGTTAACCGAATAGAAACAAAATTCATTTTTTTTTCGTCATTTTTTTCTGGCATATAAGTAAAGAATTTTCTATTTAATTTTTGTCGCAAATAATTTCATTTTCTCTGCGTGTCTGCCATTTCCGCTTTTCATTAATATTCCACTCAGATATTTTTCTGCGAAGTCTCAAAGCTGGCACGACTTTTTGTACATTTAATTCATAATTCATTTAATACTCATTATTATAAATGAATTTTCCATGCGGCAAAACAACAAAATTTATGCACTGAATATATTTTTTTTATAATTTTTAATTTGTGCAATTTGAAACAAATGTGGCAGCCACAGTAGAACGACCTGCTGACCAAATGCTGCCAATCATTTTTCTAATTTAAGGGAAGTGTGTGGAGCGAATGGGCGGCTGAGGGGGAAACTAGAAAACTTGCAGAAAATATTAATTTCATAAATGTTGCGTGTATTATAATGAGAGCACTCAAAATTAATAACACAAAGCGCACATTTAATGCAAATTGCAGCAGCGAGCCGGATTCTAGTACGTGCCGCGAGGGTAGGTTAAGATATTGGCAATGTATTGAATTTGCTTACAATATGAAACTGATGGTATTTCAAAGAGGTCTGCTTGCGAACTTAACTTTCGAAATTGTTTAATTTATTGATTTTATTAAAGAAATCTGTAAGCAAAAATCCAAAAAACAAAGAAAGAAAATAGGAAGAGAATAAATTTGTTTTTCGAATTCACAAGACAATAGGCGAGCAAATCTTATCTGTATTGAATCAAAAGAATATGGAATTGTATAGAATATTATTTTGAAAAAAGAACAAACTAGAAGTGAAAGTGGAAGTGTAGCATATCATAGGAGACGTCATATAAAATAAATTTATCTGGATATATTAAAAGAAATAAAATATTCGATCTATTAGATCGATTTCATACTGATACATGTTACGATGTAATGTATCTTAGAGCATTATTTAATAATGTGAAAACTATAAAGGGAAAAAAAGTGAATATGGTTTTTATACATTGCTTGGCCAATGTATATTCTTCAGATATCGATAATACTTGGTTTGGAATTCTATAAACGCCAATCCTTATAATTCGATTGACTCCATGCAGATTTATCAAATTGTTGACAAATTATGCTGAAATCATCCTAGTTTTTTGTAAAGCCATTGTTTGATATGTGTCATCTGTGATAGTTTCTACATTGCGTACATTGTAGATCTTGACAAACTATTGTACAAAAAATTGTAGGAGCACAATCCCATCAGACATACTTTAAAGTCATACTTCTGAACAACGAAAACGCTTAGTAATTGGAAAACATTTTACTAAGTAATGGATCTAACGAATAAGTGTGGGAAGACTAGTCAAAATCATGAGGCATACGTTAGCGTCATATGTCTGAACAAGCCGTTAATATTAGGGAACCCTTTTTCTAATTCTTTCCACCAGTTATACGCTTCCAAAGAGTTTTTTCTTACTTACATATTTTTAAATGTCTGACTAATAATAAGAAAATGAAAGATATTAATATTAAAGTTAGTTTAAGAAGAACTAAGTATTCGAAAAGTCAGACAAGTATAAACGCTTAATTAATTTCTCTGCTTTAAGAAGCTTTAAACGATAATAAGTATTTTCACCGATTACTCAACCTTTGTCAACTTTCAACAATCAAATATTTTCCCATTATTATAGTCTTATTGATATTTTTATTTCGATTAAACGTGGCTAAACTTCTTAACCTACGCTCGTGTAACAAATGTGTCGGCTGGGATGCCGGGAATGTCAGGGAAGTCGGCAAGGTCTGAGGTCTGTTGCGGCTTGATGTGCTGTCAACACATTGGCCAGTGCCCGCTGGCCTTTGCTCCGGCAGCATGGCCATGACCATCGCCATCAACGCTGTAGACGCTGTAGATGTTGCTTATGATGCTGCCCCCATCCTACTTGCACTCTCGGCAACCGACAGTGTGGCACTGGCCCCGTTTTGGGGCGTGTGTGCAGTAATTATGAGGGCATTATGTTGAATCCACAATCGTTATTGCGTGGACATGCTGGGACAACGACAGCAACAACGGCAACAGCAACAACAACCACGCTGAAGACTGTAGCTGAGGTTACACTGGCCAGAAGCTGTAAACTGTGGCATGCAGTTCCTTGCGGGCCTGGAAAAGCCGCCGCGTCGTTGAACATTTTCAACATTTACGTTATGCATGAACTGAGCGTGTATTAGTCTGTGTCCGTGTCCGTGTGTCGTGGGGCAAATTTAATTGTGTGTGTACATGCGAGTGTGTGTGCGTGTTTTCGGCTGCGGCGTCTAAATTGCGACAACATTATTTAATTGAAACTAATTTGCCATTTTGTGGCAACATCAAAATATTTAATGTGGCCTGCTTGACCGACCGCCTGCTCTATATAAATAGTCTGGGTGTGCTTGCGCTAAGGGATAATCATGATGTGTGTTTTGTCGTACTCTGTTTGTCCAGCTATTGTCGATGTAGGTCAATTTGTTCAAGTTAATGAGTTGAAGGGTTATGTGCCATTAAAAATGTATAAAAATTGCAGCAGCCAAAAAGTATGCAACGGAAAGCGTGAAAAATGGATAATTAACGATTTGAAAGGATTGTACCAAAAGCAGCTACTCTTAGGACTGGATCTTCTTCCATTTGATTTACAGACTTTCACCAAATAATTGGGAATATTAACTTAATTATCTAGACATATTATATAGATGTCATTATTACCCAAGTGGGCTCGGTAGCGTAGTGATAGCTTACTCGCCTCTACACCCGAACATCGGTGGTTCAAATAAACCCTGCAGAATTATTGCTAGCAAGTTGAAGCTTTTTCCTTGGTACATCTTTATTATTAGAGATACCGCCGTTCGGATTCTTCTATAAACTGTAGTCCCTGTTCTCTTCATCTTTGCAGTGATGACCATAGTCAAGGCGAATTATTTGTAGCATTGCAATAAATGCCTTTTTGTTTTTTGGGCCTATATTATTAGCAGCCCTTGGTAGATGAATGCTTAGTAAAGTACATATCATACTTTGCAGTTGTTATTAAACAATTATCTGAGCCTAAACTTCAAACCTAACATACCCTTGATCTTGATGAAAAATAATTAAGCTGTTGGTGTTCACCATAACTAAACCAATATACCCCTACGGAATCCAGGTACAGGATACTACAAACTGCACCAGCAGCCTTCAAAACCAAACTTTGAAAATGGTCTCAGCGGCCAATCATAGCATGACAACACAACTATAGTATTGACAGCGAGTTGGGTGTTTCCCGGGTCCAATATATGATAAGATAAACCAGCACCAGATACACCGAGAATCTGCACAGCTACCAAATGTACAATCAGCCAAACGGACAATCAGCCTGTTGTACAACAGCCAAACCACAAAACGACTCCGAGGAACACACGCGCCACTTTGCTATGGAATAGGCATATAATTACGAATACAATAGACTTTCCATTTTAATTTAAACAGCATAGTCGACTTTAAAAATTTAATTATTGTCAAAGAAGCAAAAATCTTCGACATCAAAAGTCGAAGAAGCAAAAATACATAAAATGCAACAAAAATATATTTATTACAAAAAAAAGAATCGATATAGAAAATAAAAATACATTTTTTCTTGATATTGTTCGAAGAGAAGAGGGAAATTCAGCTTGCAAATTAAAAGCGATATACTTAAAAAAATATATATAAATATAATATTTTTTGTTAGCTACGCAAGTGGTAGGCGAATGCATTCAATGCTGCTAGAGACAAGAAGCTCTTTCCTTCACATTTTTTAAGCAGCATGTAAGCGTAAAACATGTATAACACCCAATTTTAATCTATAGTTAAAATTGCTTTAAAAGTTTATTTTAAGGAACACATTTTAAATTCTTTATTGGTTTATCTATGCCAATTCTGAAATTTGTGGATAATAACATATAATATGCTTATTCTATATTATTTAAAGAAAGAGATACGTGTTAAGGAAAACAAAAAACGTAGAATAAAATTTTTTATCTTTGCAAAAGTAGGAATAAAAAATTAGGCTCAATTACAGGTAAATAACTTTTGACGATATTATGATCATGATTATTTTTTTTTTAAATTTTCAGCGATTAACAAATTCTTTATAAAATTTTTTAATATATCAAAAGAAATTTTTAAAAATGATTAAACCCTTAAAGTGGATTGATTCATAGTCGGAAGACCAACCCAAATCGTAAAGGAACTGAAGGCATTGCTGGAACAACATCCGATCCAGTCGTAAACTCGCAGCATAATTGGGATTTATTTAAATACTAGGAAAAGTCGACAAGGTCTAAGGGAAACAAAGAAATGAGGAACTACTTTTTAGTTTCGAAATTAGTTTTTGATGCAGCAACTAATATTGAAATTTAACTGACAACTATTCTTTTCGAAGATAAAAGAATATATATTTCGTCTTGTAACGTGTTTTTTCACTCTGAAACATAATCATTTCTGGATTGTATTATGACTTAACTTCAACTTTCTGATATAGTCCTGAAATCACGAATTCCAAACTCGTAAACTAGAACTTATTATGCTTACACCTCACAAAACACATCTAATCAAATTGATCTTATTGGTTTTCTAATGTATCCTAGGAAATACTTCGTTTTGTGTCGTTTTTTCAATCTCTATCAAATAATCACTTATGGATTGTAACTCAACGTCGAATGTGTTTCTGATATATTCCTGAAATCATGAATTCCGATTTTGTAAACTGGAACTTTTGACGCATAAACCGCACACATGTGTATTATCTGAACTAACAACTAACCTAGTGTGCGACTTGGAAGCAACTTTGGCCATATTTCACACCTTGTAGAGAATGCAAACACACACACACATAACACTCAGGCGCTCTCTTAAATACACACACCCCCTCAAATACCACCACACACATATGTAACTTAAAAAAATTAAGCGCTTTATAGGATACTACACCACATGCTCTGTTTACTTTTACGACTTGCAATAACAACAAAAACAAGAAAAGTAAAAGCAACAACAACACCCACGTGAAATGACACCAACAGCAGCAGTCCAAGTGAAGATGTGGCGGTGGGAGGGGGGGGACTTCTTCCAGCAGAAAGTGAGCAAAACGCACGTGACGCTCATCAATTTGGCGCACTTTGCGCGCGCTCTCTCTCATCGTCGTCTCCGTGGTTACTTCGCTATACACGCGCCGCCCTTTCCTTTGTCCTGCTTGTGTTTTTAATGCGCTACAGCAATGCTCTTCCGACTGCATCATCGTTCCGCACATGCTGTGCACGTCGTCAACATACACCTACCAAATAGTCTACGTGGGGGTGTAGGTGTGTGTATGTGTGTGTGTCACGATTTTGCATATTAATTGCATTAAGTTATAGCCCCCGCCGTTGGATGGCGCCACATGTGCACGGTGGGTGTATCTATATGAGTTGACGTTGTTCCTGCTGCTGCTCTCGTACACCGGCGATAATTTCAACTTGGTAAATCCACTTTGGCGCACATGTTGGGCTTAGTAGCCGACACTAAGCTGTAATTCCAACACTAGTTCTCTAGTTAAGTCTTCCCAATGTTGTTGTTGTTGTTGTTGTACCCGTTGCTGCTGCTGTTGTTATCGCCAACAGGATATTTCAGGCTAAATACTGGACAATGTGCATTAATTTCAAACCATATTACGCTTTGTTTATTTTTATACCCCATATATATTTTATAAAGTCAAAATGTATTGGTTTTATCCGTAGGGTTGATAGCAGAAAATTGGTACTGAATTCGTATAAAGGGTGTTTCTTCTTAAAGTGTGAATAATTTTAAGATTTAGGAAAACGAAAAACATTTCAGACTTTTTAATAAATTTTCTCTGACGTTATGGAATAAGTAAGACTTTTTACAGAATTTTATGGAATGGAATGCAAGGATCTATTGTGTTTACTAATTCCATGTAGGGATTGTTTTATTCTCAGGTGTATGCACGACATATGTCACAAAAAAATTACACCACTTTTTAGATTTAAAAAGAGAACAAATACTGTATTGTATGCTAAATCCGCGACTGAATCGAAAGGCTTTGTTTGATAATTTTTCTAGGTATTCGTTTAGCGAGGTACAAGCCGCGCGTTTTCGCTCGACTGATCCAAGGGACTAAAGCTTAGTCTGGTTATTTATTAAGGGACTGGACAATTTTTGCTTAGTATTTCATAAACAAAATATTATTTAGTGTATTTCTAAGATATCTACATCATCAAAAAGTGTTAATATATATATTAGAATAGTTTAACAGTTCTGGAAAAGACGATGTTCTGTTGTGATCTCAAGAAAGAGTTCTAATCTACTTGTTTAGAATGTAAGCCAAAAACCATTTTATCTAATTTTTTTTTATTAGTAAAAAAAGCTAGGTCAAAAAACATAAGTCCTAAAGATTTCAGTTATGATTCATTACGGAAACCCCAATCCAAAAACAAGTAAGAAATACACCAAACATATTTGATCTTTTGGCAAACTACAACCTATTTTCAAATATTTCAAATTTAAAGATTTCTAAACTTTCTCAAATTGTTTTTTTTCTTAAGGACAGATTGCTCTCTACTGCTTATTCTATTCATGGCCTTCATAAAAAAGTTACAACTTGGGCATAATAATTGACAACAACTCAGGGCCTCTAAACTAGCAATGATAAGCAGTTCAAGCAGTTAGCCCATTGACATACTGCTTGGTGCAGTTAAAATTCGTTGGGTCGTTCACTTTCCAAATAGTTTCCTTCCTTTGGCATTTTACTTTCAAGTGCCAAACAAAATAATACAAACAAATGTGCTAGGCCAGTTTACACCCACTTGAATATTTATTTATAAAAATTCATAAAAACACAAATACAATGCGCAGAAATGCGATACGCAATACACATTTACACATGTAGGTACTATATATATATATACATTATGTACATATATACATATACATTATATACATATATACATTATATATACCTCAAAAATTTTTCACAAAAATTTTAGCCAAAAATGTTTGTTGTTTGTTGCTCATGTATTTGTCTATTTTTAAAACGTTACGAAAATATGAAAACAAACTAATGAATAGCTTGTTGTTAGTTAATTTAATAAAAAGTTTTTATTTTGTTTACCTAAATCTGCTGGAATTTTTGGTTTTTTTCTAAATTGTAATTAAATATATTGCCTGTGGTGTTATTTGAAAAACTTAATAGATTTGAATACAAAGCCTGATTGATTTAGTGCAGATATTTCAAGAGCTCACAATTGAAGTGAATTAAATTTCAATTAATTTTACATTTTTTATTAATAAATATTAATATGTATAAAGTATACGGCTGCATTTATTTTAATATTTAATATTCTTCGCACTATGAAAATAGTAAAGTAAATTTTTATTATTTCGCATATTTTTTTTTTATTTTACAATAGATAGTTGGAATGTGAATTTTTTAAAAAAGTTCTGCTACTGATTAAGACAATTTATAGTTGAGTAAGAATTATGAACCAAGTCTTTTATACCCTCTACCCTATGGTACAAAAAGGATATTAAGTTTGTAACTAAAGTATGAAGATGTTGTAGAAGTTTGACTTGATATCAGAGAAGGTAGCAACTACAGCAGCCAATTGTTTTCCCAAACAGTTTTATTTTAGTTTTTGAATATCAGGAACAAATGAAAGAAAAAATTATAATTGTTTTGAATAAATAGTTGTGTTATTTATTAAGATATTGATACATTTGTTGTTTCCAAGCAATCTGTTAAATTCAATCACGAACCTTTTCGCACCTTATGCGCTAACTATAACAACCTTTACGAATTCCTATCTTATTCAACTCATCTTTGTGCTCCTAAATTAAGAAAAATAAATAAAATCTTTTAATTATTATATGGCGCCATTCGTCGGTAATGACTTATGCACTAAATTCGTCATATTTTGTTTGATTTTCAAGATATCGTAACTAAATTAATTTTATTCAATAGTTTTTGTATTCCAAAACTCTGCATCCAATTTAATCGAAAATGGGTAATTATTTCATAGGTCCAAAATTCGTACAAAAAACATTTGTTTCACAAAATTTGATATATTTTGTTTTTTTGTAGATATTGAACTTTAAGTATTTTTCATATAATTCCTATATGGAAATTCGAACTGAAAATTAAACTTCTTTTCAAAGCACTTACTAAAGCGATATTACTCATCAACTTAAGAAGGGTTATATATGGTATAGGGTATCCTATAGTCATCAGCGACTTTAACGTGTTTCTATTTTTTTAGTTATATTAAAATAATTCAACTAAAGACATCGCCGTTCGGATTCGGTTAGAAGCTAAATGTCCTTGTTTCTAAGAACTACCATACATAGAGATTCTTTGTCTTTAAATTAATGACAGCATTGACAAGGATAATATTTGTTTTATTAAAATAAAAATCATATTTTTGTATATCAGTTAAAATTCAGAATATTATTACAAATCAAAAGTGTGCAGTATGGATTTGATACAAATCCGGAAATGCAAATTCTTATGAAATTCACATATAAGATTTATTTAACTATGAACTCTCCAAAATTTATATAAAAATAAATGTAATTTATGAAATATATATATATACATATATTTTTAAATTATTAAATACTACATAATTAAAAATACAACTTTTTTTTAATTATTTTATTTATAATTAAAAATACAACTTTTTTTTAATTACAGATAAATGGAGCCTATTTTATGTAAGTTTGACAAATTTTTATTTAAAAAACTACAAAATAAATTTTAAAGAAGAATTAAGATTTACAAATGTTTTATACGTACAAGGAAAGCAATTGTGTAAATATTTTTGTAGAATGATCTTATAATAAAATGATAAATACGAAAAGCAATATCTTACAAACTTTGGGTCAAATCACATCTTTGTTTCCAATTTGAAAAAATTATTATATTTGGTTCAGATCATGTATTGAGTTTCTCCGACTTTAGCTTTGATTTTGTTTAACGGCTAACGAAAAATAAATGTAAAGATTTTTATTAAAATAATCCAAATATTCAACTATACTATATAACTTTGGAATTTTTATATATACAAAAGCACACAAGATTTTTTTTAGAAGAAAAGTATAGAGTATGCT
Source organism: Chymomyza procnemis (assembly GCA_035046065.1). NCBI lineage: Eukaryota > Metazoa > Arthropoda > Insecta > Diptera > Drosophilidae > Chymomyza > Chymomyza procnemis. Next base: position 14,312,164 of record JAWNOJ010000024.1, read on the forward strand.
ACTTCTGTCAATCGCCTTGACTTTTTTGCGTGAAAATGAGTTCTGGAAAATCGGATTCCTGCTCATTTTGCCATTCTTTTTGTTTTAAAAATAAGTATGTAGCGCTGCAAACTAAAACAATCTTAAAACAGAAAAATCTTAAAAGTGGACTGGCATTCTACATATTTATAATCTTACTTAAAATCTTAAAACAGAAGTTCTTCAAAAGGAAGAGCTTAAGATTCGCAGCCTGCTAGCCGATTCAGCATCAGATTTCTTTGTTTGTAATTTTCTTAAAAAAATATATATTGAGATACACTTTAATTTTAGTTCAAAACTATAAAAAAATCTTAAAACAGAATTACTTAAAAAAGGATTGGCATTCTACTTCTTTATTATCTTACTTAAAATCTTAAAACAGAAGTTCTTAAAAAGGGACTGGCACTCTACAGCTTAAGATTCTCCGCCTGCTAGCAGATTCTTTGTCATTTTCTTAAAAAATATAAATTGAGCTACACTTAATTATAGTTCACAACTATAAAGAATCTTAAATCAGAAGTACTGGCATTCTACTTCTTTATCATCTTACTTAAAATCTTAAAACAGGAGTTTTTAAAAAGTTCTTTGTCATTTTCTTAAAAAATATATATTGAGATACAATTTAATTATAGTTCAAAACTATAAAAAATCTTAAAACAGAAGTACTTACAATTGTATTGCCATTCTGCTACTTTATGATCTGTTAGCCGATTCAGCATCAGATTCTTTTCAATACAAAATACTTGATTTTGTTCTCAGTTTTATAAATATTTAAGTATAACATAAATAAAGCTTAAAATTGATGGCCATGGGTAAGGTATTGTATAAGAGTATGAAATTGTTAAAAGTAGCTTTAGGAATATTTCATCTCCTAAAGCTCAATCTATCTTATACATTGACGCCATTTATAGGTTTATCAATTGTTGACAAAATTTAACATCTTTTAAAGAATAAATAAACTTATACAGTTTACAACACTAAGACACTTTTCACGGCGTCTTTAATTTCACGTATTTTCTAACACTTTTTTTTCACCACAAACTTTTCCGTGCACAATTTTTATTAGCTTCTGTTTTTGCTCAAAATGTTTAACGATGTTTTGCCAAGTCTCGCTCCATACTTCTTTACATTCCATATGCTAATTTGTATACTATTGAATGCAAGGAAGCATGGAACTCTCAAAGGCCAAGTGCTAAACATATCACAGGCACCACTCTCACATGTAGTTTTATTTTTTTTCATTTTTTGACACCTTCGTAGATGGCACAACGAAAAATTCCGGGGGAAAAACACGTGTGCCTGCTGCTGGCATCTGGGAAAAGCCAGCAGAAGAGCTAAAAGTTTTGCCGGATTTTGCGCGTAAATAATGAGAACTAAACAAAAATTGTCGAGAAAATTGTGAAATGTAATTGCAAAGTGCGGAAAATAATGCCCAGCAAAAAAACGAACACATTTTCACTGTTTTCCGCTAGAAATTCTACCATTTTTTTTTTGGTAGAGAGAGAGGGTATATAGTTTTTTGTACTTAGTTTTTGTTGCTGTTTTTTCGGTACTCACACTTTTATATAATAACAAATCCTTACGCTTATTTCTTGCGTATGCAAATTTTCCCGGCTTTTTCGTGTTGTTTTTCGAGTTTTGGGATTTCGCTGAATATATATATATATGTATTTTGTTTTGCCGTTTTTTAGGACTTTTTATTTGGGGTGGGGGGAGGGAGGCCGTTGTTTTGTTGTTGAGCTGCCGTGTGGCAAGTTTTTTATAGTCCAACTGCAATAAAGCAATTTTTAAGCGCACTGAAGTGTGTTTATATGTGACTGGGGCGTTGCCTGTAATGGGCTGTGGGTGGTGCTTGGACCTATGCAGTAGCTGTACCCCCGGCATTCCCGCATTTATACAATATTTCCATACTGTAGCTGGAGTGTCTGTACGGTTTTGTGTTAGTTTTTTTTTTTGTTTTTTGAGTGCATCTTTCACGCGCCTGCACAAAAAATTCATAAACTTTTTTGCTCGAACTGCTTTTGTTTTGCTACAGTAATAAAATCGCGTTCCTTTTTTTTGTTTTATTTACTTTTTATGCGCATATTTTTCGCTGTTGCACGAGTCAGCGCCACATGGCCCAGACCCAGTTTACCCCCGCATGCACAGCTTTGGCTTTGTGCGCTTAAACGATTTTTTTTTCTTCGCATAATCGTATATACGCAATGTGCGCTTTTTGTGTGTCACATACAATGCAGCAAATTCCAAAAAGCATAAAATGCAATTTCGATTTGAAATGTTGCAACTTTAAACTCACACACACACACACATACACTCGCACACACACAGATACTGGATTCCAATTTCAAATACGAGTAGTTTCACGTGCGGCTCAAGTAACGCGACTGTCGCTTGAGCGCCTTGTAAACAGGCGTTTATATAGTTGCCTAAAATTAAAACGCATCTTGAGACCCACATGAAGATGCAACAAATTGTTGCCGCCGTGCGACAACCCAGCGAGAGAGAGGCCAGGTCAATCCCAGCATTAAGAGGCATCAACAATATAGACGCACATGTGTGGCACATTCAACTGTTTTTGTACCTACTTGAAGCCGCTGTGGCAATACCCACGCGTTGCTGTTCATCATCGCAACGCAACAGATGAGCAACACAATGTAGCAAGGCATGTTGCAGGATGCTGCTGTTGCTCACTGTGCATATGTAGTCAATATGCAGTGCTTTCCAGGCGCAACTTGGACCGGCCCTAAGTGTAGCAAGCGGCAGTAGCATGCCCCTAATGCGCAGTCCATGTGTGCACAAAATTTTTATTTACAATAAATAAACAATGCAAAATTTATATAAGAAGCACTTTTGAACGTATACAGGCGACTTGCAGATGCACTGCATTGGCTTTTTTATAGAAGCTAGAAAAAGCTCATTTATAAAACGTACCTAAAAACATCCTAAAAAATTAAATAATCTTAAATGGGGTTTTTTAATTTTTAAGAGATTGACATTATTAGACATCCCAAAAGTACTACGAAATAAGCAAAGTAGTACATTTTAGATTCATTTTAATAGAATTTCCTTAGAATGCAGAAAATATATTGATATCCGTTTAGAATGAAATTCCTTAGAATGATGAAAAATATATGTATATTTTATTTAAGACATTTCTCGAAGAATTTTGAAAACCCCAAGATGAACTCCTAATTAAGTCATCTAATGCATTATTGGAATTTTCTAGATGGAGTTTTCTTTAGTTACCAAAAGGTTGTACAAAATTTTTACGCACACATTTTTCATAATATTTGAAACGTAATAAAAAAAATGTTCTTGTATAATAGGAAGTCTATTAGAAATTCTTTAAGTTAACTTGCTAGATAAGAGGCTTGCTTCCTATGAAGAAACCAATATGAGTTTTAATAAAAACTTTTCACAATTTCCTTTGCTAAATCAAGTAAAGCTTTGGCGATGTTAACTTGAACCTTTGCTATGGCGTCAAAAATAGTTGTTATCTTTACAAAATGATATAATCGCCTTGTAAAAAAGTGGATTTTTGACGCCATTATTTTCCACTACGATTATTTTTAAAAATGTTTAACATAATAATATTTCAAACTCTAATAGTTTTTTGAAAATAAAAATTATTTTGGTAGTGCTATGTAATAGCAGCTTACTTTTTATAAAAATTTCGAATAATCACAACGATATTATTTTCGAAATGTTAAAATTATCTCAAAAAAATTGTTTGACGAAGTTCGCTTTATTAAACTGAAAGGTTAATATACTAGAAATGAAATTTGGAAGTATAATCTTTCAGAAGCTTGCTTCTCATAAAAACTGGTAAGAGTTTTTTCGTGTTTTTAAATTTAAGTCACATCTATTACTTAATAAATTTGTCTAGGAAACTAATTTTTTTTAAAATAGCTTACTTTTAAAAAAATGCTTTAAGAATCTAGGCAATATCATTTCCAAAATTTTAAATGTCATGAAAATTTTTATATTGATGAACTTTCATTTTAGAAACCAAAAAGTATTTGGAAGCAATAATCTTTCAGTTTTTTCTTTTCAGAAGAAGTGCTTATAATCTCAAACTAATCTCAATTATTATTTTTTTTATTAATTTGAAATATTAGCTCGAAACTTGAGCTAGAAAATGCGATTTCAAAATTGCTTTTTTTTCGATACCAAAAAGGTGCTTCTTTTTTAATATTTCAAACCAGCCATTTGAATTTTTAACTTTACAGCTTTAAAACATTGAAACCTAAACTATTTTTTTCTATATGGAAGATTTAACTTGGAGAAATTGTTTTTCGCTACAAATTTCATTTTCCCTGAAATATGGTTTCTTAGTATTGTTAGTAAAACTATATTGCAAGCTTATAGTTTTATCTCAAAATTCTTAGCGCAGGCAATCTAGCTTTTAGAGAATTTAAGAAAGCTACAAAGATGAAGCGTCAACTTATGAAGTACTTTATTCTTGGTTTGTTTCTATCTTAAAGAAATAAATGAAAGAGTGTGCCCCAGACAGAGCCAGTATTTGAATAGTTCGTAACTTGTATAAATATTCCTAACTCTTTGCTTATATGTCATGCTTTTGTATAAACAATAGTTTCTTATTAATAGGTATAGGCATTTCCATCAAACATTCTAAAACTTTGCAAGTAATGAAGAATTAAACAGAAGGTGGCGCAAGCAAAAATTCAGTGCCCCATTCAAAACTGATTTCGACCGGAAGAATTATTGGATTATGTTTCCAGGATTTCTAAGTTCTTTTGAAAAGAATTTCCAGGCGAAATTTGCATGTGAAAACTCAAAACTCAATTCGACTGATGATAGAGTTTGGATTTTTGTGTTTATTAAAATCTTATAAGACTTTGTTTATATATTAAACATTAAAATTGTTAGACATATATAATTATAATTAAAAAACGCACATAAAAATTTCCATTTCTTTTTTGTAACTTCTTATCAAAACTAATATGCCCTCGCATTGTTGCGCTAAATGTAGAGTATTCATACCAGACATGCCAAATACCAATGCTTCTATAAATAAACTCTTAAGCTAAATTTCTATCAGCATTTATGCACATTTTTTCACCATTGCTTTTATTAATAATTAAGCATAAAAATTGTTCAATTTTTGAAGTGACGTACTTAAAAAATTTTACATAAAAAATAGGTCTTAACTTATACGATTTTTTTCACTTTTGTTATAATTAACTTTTGTATATTTTATACTTTTAACTATAAACTGCAAGTAAAAGAGAGTTAAATTGCGTATGCCACATGTGTTTTAATTGCCAATTTGCAATTCCAGGCTCTATTTAATTTTAATTTTTGTAATACCATTTTCTTTCATTTCTTTTTAATGGTTATTTTTATTTTTTAAATGCAATTCATGCATATTATGCACTTTCATTAAATTATTATTTTGTTTAATCGCATTTGCAGCTGTTAAATGGTTGGATATTTGTTAACTGTGGAAGTATATGTACATATACACTATATAAATATATATTTGTATATATATGCACTACATGTACATCACATAAGTACGCTTAACATAATAACAGTTTATTGGAAAGCTACTTTCAGCCTTGTAACTAATTATTTAAATGTTATTACCAACATTAATGAACGTACCATTTTAATTGAAATTAATTAAGAGCAACGTGGATGGCATTTTATTGCCGTTTTTTTTTAAACTGCATAATACTTTGGGTAATACGAAAAGTTCAAAAAGTGTCCAAGCTTGATTTCTTTGGAAAGTAACATAATATGTAACTTTTGTAAGTAGTCTGCTTGAAAAGTTATTTTTGAAGAAACTAAGTCAGTAAATATTGTTATTTTCAAAAAATACTGCTACGTACAAGTAAAACTAAAAGTCTTTAAGTTTTTAAAACAAAAGATCAGATTAGAATTTGATCAGTATATAAACTAATATGTTTTTAGCCATATCATCATTCCATAATATTTTCTTATGTGTAAGAAACGTTTGAAAATTTTGGAAAATAATTAAGCATGGAAATGTTTACTACAAGCAAACGCATTAAAGCTGGAAAACTTCTGGAAAAGCAGCAGAAGAAATTCATACTAAGAACCAGGAAATTCTAACTTAATTTGGCTGCGGCACCGAAATCTCCCTTTTACTATGCCCAGTATATTTAGGTTAACATTAAGTTTTGCATTTTCATTTTATAAAACCCGCAGTTTCAAAGGAAAAAATCTCTAATTTAGACTGTCTTTTTTTATATAATTTGATGCTATTATTGTCTTACTGCCTTATTCGTCCAAACCCATTTTTTCAACTTTTTCGGAATTCACTTATGCTCTTTGCGATCTTTTTGAATGTGAATTCTGAGATCAAATTAAACTAATTAATTTAGACAATTTTTGTCGAAATATATATAATAACTTTTCATATAGTTAGAGTAATATTTTCGTATACACCTATTCTTCCAAAGCCCTTTTTCCCCCTTTTGGGAGTCTATTATGCTCCTTGCGGTGGATATATCTCTGAAAAACTTGTACGAAATCGCCAATAAATGATATAACCAATATATTTAAGAAATTTAAGATAAGTATTAATTTTTTATAAATGCCAATGCTGGGTCCAGTGAAATACATCATTAATTTCGAATGTATTTTTTTTCCCAATGTATAGAAAGAATTCCATTTGATAAAATTAGAGTATAGTAATATTTTCTTGTTTCCTTTTACTCCAGGTATTCTATGCCTTTTTACAATTGCTTATAATCCTTCTGTTGTATATTGACTATCCCCTAAAAATTTGACTTCTCTGCGAGACCGAAATTTCCAATAAATGCTTTTATCAGTATTTTTCAGCTAAAGTTCAAAATTCTTATATTTTAAATATGAATTCTGCGTTTATATAAATAACTTTTGAGCGCCCTTTTTGTTCAGTGTCATTTGGTAAAAATTTGCCTTATCAACTTTTTTTCAAAACCCCATTTGGGAAACACTTATGCTCCTTCTGAGAATAAATTGACCATTGCTTAAGAATTTGTGATTTTTATTTTATAAAAATTTTGGAACATCTTCAAGCTTTTTATACTGTCAAGATGAAACTCGATATAATTTGAAAAAAAAAAACCCCATACGAATTTAAAGACCGTACGTGCCGAACCAGTTATAATTATATTAAATAATTTTAAATAATTTTTTTTACATTTATTAACTGTATCTTAAAAAATCTTCAATTTTAATTTTGTAAAAAGATTTAGGAAAATTTTCGCGCTTTTTGTACGCTAAAACTGAAACCTGATAATGTTTAACGAGTTAACAACATATAGAATATCATTTTTTACATTTTATGCCTTAAAAATCTCCTAAAATGATGTAAAAATCTAAACAGATTTTGAACTTTTTTGAGATACTTATACTAAATTTGAGAACGTTCTGAGCAATTTTCAACCAGTTAAAAATATAAATAATTTTTGAATATTTTTTTTATGTTTATAAAATATATATCTTTTAATATAACAACATTTTTAACCATTTTATTTTTTTTATTTATTGATAAGGAGTCCAGCTCTAACATTTGTCCTTTTCGAAGAATATGGTATCTTAGATAAGGCGGTTATTATTTTTTTGGTAAAAAGTTACATAATAAAAGACTATAATTTTCAACAAAAAAAAATTCTAAAGCTTCCAAATTAGCAAAGTAGGGGAAATGTTTAAAATTTACTGCTAGCTACGTACAGTAACTATTCGTAGTTTTTATCAAGATTCGAACTAAATTTTATATAATCGCTTAGTTCAAGAAACTTGCACTAAATTTCAGATACATACTATCATATACTACAGATAATCAGATATCGTATAGTATATAAGCCATAAGCTGGCCTGCTATATTATATATTTCCGCAAAACCAAAATAGCGATGAGTAAGTGAGCAATATACAGCGATGTACTCACACGCACGCACGCCACACACAGCTACGCACACTCACACACACACACACACTCACACACAGATACGACATACCAATCTCAACGTCTGCTGGTTTTATATAGTATATGATTTCTTCGATATTTTATTTTTTGAAATACTTTTTTTTAAGTTTATATTTATAGCGTTTTGCGCTGTTCTCCATAAATAGTCACAGACGTTTGAAACTGTAGCCAAAAAATGCGTAAGTTTTGAGTGTAAAAATTTCATTTTAACTCGTACAGCTACGGATCACGAACTTTTGGTATTTGTAACGTAAAAAACACAAACCGTCGTTTTTGATATTTATTTCTTTTTTTTTTAACTTTCTTAAAAAGTTTAATTTTTTTTTAACAATTTTAAGTGACATTGGCGCAGACTTTTGTATACACTGTACAAACAATATCGCCGTGACGATCTGCACTGCTCGACAACAGAATCGGTAATGCACTAAAGGATGCAAAAAATATTCTCAAATTAATTCTTGAGCTGCTGCTGCCGGCGGGGCAGCTGCTAAAACTGTACCATATCTTTCACAGCCAAGTGCCCGCTAACCCCATGTCGTTGCCCATATGCCAGCAGACGCTGCTGGCAAGAACTTTCATATATAACTTTCGTATATGTATATATATTTATAGCTTTTTTGTCGACTCGACTCGTCTTGTCTTGCCCAAACGTTATGTACACACTCACACACCACAATATATCGTTGCTATATACCGTGAATTGGGCCCAAAATACAATGCCTCTGCTGTTTTGCGTACGCCCAAAGAGCAAATGATCCATCCATGCCGTCGATCCTCTTACGCAGGCGCATTACCCATACATACATACGCGCGGCTATCCAACCAATACTTGCACAATTCGCAGCTATACTTAGCCATATTACATACATATATAAAACCGACCGACCGTTTGTCGAATCTCCTCCGATCATCGTTCCAATGCATACAGTTGTCGTGTTATAAAAATAACACCCAACAAACTGTAGCCAAAAAATTGAAAAAAAAAACCATACGAATTCGAAATGTTTCTAGTCAAAACTCTTTTGGCGTTGTTCGCGTTCTTACATTACGAACTGCTTCGGCTTTTTGGCATTTTGTTGGCATAACCAAAACCCGGCAAGAGACATCGAAGCCAAACGAGTTGGTCAAGACGGCCAACGCTATACAGTACCATGGCGTATCTTTCGACTATATTGGATTTTTTTTTGTTTTTCGAAGATTTTGACATATTTTTGGAAATGTCAAAATGAGTTAGAATTGCTTAATTACTTTTTATGTGCGCATACTTATTTGGCCGGTCTCCAAATGCTCTTCGCGGTTTATGTCTTTGTGAGAGCACATTTTGTTTTGACATTGTAGTAGCTTTGGTTTTTGGGGGGGTATTGATATCTGATGATTATGCATGCTTGACGGTCTAGTTTTTTATTCGTTATTTTGTATAATAAATTCAAGAAATCATGCTTGATTCAGAACAGTTTGTTTGCCTTAACTTTGCTTTATGAAGTATTTGGCGCTCACTTTGGTTAAATGATGCGCGGAGAAATTACTTTTATATAAAAGAGACTCGAGGTTTAGTATCTTTTTTACCCTTGTACTTTTAATAATGATTTAACTTATCCAACACGAAAATGGAAAAGTTACGACTGCTTATTAAATATTTCCTAAAAATATAACTTTGAAGTACTCTGTTCTTTCGTTTTATAAATCGAAAATATGTCTTAGGAGTATTCTGTTCTTTCATTTTATATGTCTTTGGAGTACTCTGTTCTCGTTCTCATTTTTCGAATCGCGTGGAAGTCATTCTTTATTTTTTTTAACGAAGATTATGATTGTTGTATAGTAAAATATGTTTATGGAATACTTTATTTACAGATGGTTATTCCCTCGTGACCCTAACTTATGAGCAATTTTTTATTTATAATTTTTAGCGCAGTTTATATTACTTGAACTGTAAATTTGTTAAAATTGAGTCGTTTTTATGAGGAGTAATCTATTTTAATCAAACTTCTTAAAAATGTATTATTAAAATCTTAAGCTCCTAGAAGTGGTACTCATAAATTTAACTACTTATTTATAGGTACACCTTTGGGTTTTTTTATTGAAAGTTTAAAATAAGTCCTGATCACATGAAATCATTCATCAGACACAAATAAGTTGACCCCGTAAAAAACGTCACTGGAGTGTAGTTTTGCCTATGGGAACTTGAGTTTTATTTTAAGATCACATAAAAACAATCAACGCCCCAAAAAAATGTTTCACAAAGTAGGTAATCAAAATTCTCTGAAACTTAGTTTTTAAACATCTTTTTAAATTTCTAAGTTTTAATTACTAAGAGAATGTGTACTCCAGAAACATTGGTTAACCCAACATAAAATGGCATAAAAGTTGATGCAAAATAAATATCGACTCATCCGAAATGCTAAAAGTTAGAGCATCAAAAAGTTTCAGCTAAAAGGTATTTTTGAAAAGTATGATTTTAAACTAGAAAACCTAGACTCTTTGTTGTAGTTGGTGTTTTTGCCTCATCTTATAAATTTAAATAATTTCTTCAAAACACCTTTAAACTATTCAATTCTCATAAAAAAATGTAATCTATATTTAATTATGGAACAAGATCTACCTATTCAATCCTTAACAAATAGAAATACTTTTGAACAGAGAAGCGTGAAGACGACTTATCTATTGTAAGGGCCATATTAGAGGCAAAATCACGCGCATTTGTTGATAATTTATTATATGTATTTCTGCTTATAGAGGCTTCAACTTACGTTTCGAAAAACGAAAAATGCTAATTTAGACAAAGACTATTTAGTTTTAAAATAGTTTTTATAAAGAGCAATGAACTTTGGTAAGTTAGGTAACTTGTGAGAGAATATTTCGGCAATAGTGGGGACTACGCCTGGGATGCGGCTGTTATTTGTAAAAAAATCCCTTTACTATACCTTTACTTTAATTGAAAACTCTTCTTCTTTTCGATACTTCCAGTATATATCATATATACTTTTTACTTCACGATTCGATTCATGAATTTCACTGATTTGCAGATAAATTTATTCCATAATTTTGGAAATGTTTCGAAATCCGTCCACCAATCATTTTTTTGCCTATTAATAACTTAGGCTAAAAAATAAAAGTTAAAAAAAAATGTAGTTTACGTACAACTAATCATGTACAACGAATCATAGGTCTCATCATGTTTCAAAGGGAGATACATCAATTTACGTAAGACATTTTAGATTATTTAGAACTTTAGAAGTATTTTTTGAAAGTATCTTTCAAGTATTTTTAATGCTGCAGTTATGTAATGTTCAGTTTTTTCACTATCTTCCACTTCAATTAATATCTTTTAATGTTTTCCGTGCAGGAATGGTGTAGCCTTTATATGTGTAAAACCTTTAAAACCGGAATAATAATATTAAGATTCTAAAACTGTTCAGTCGATGATAATCTCTTTCGTATTTCGTGGTGTATCAAAAAGATTTGTATCACAGGAAACATGGTAGACCAACAACAACTTTATTATTTAGAAAGTAGCATTGGTTAGTTAAATTTCCTATATGTGTCCAAGAAATATTCGACGGATTCTAGAGTCGTCAAAGAGAGGTGATTAATTAATGATTCCAAAAATATAAATATTTATTTGTATTGTTAATTTTACCCCATTATTCTGACAAACATATATTACACGAAGTTTTGGGTAGAGTATACAATTATAAATTCTGGCTTGTATGAGTTTGGAAAATCTTGAGAATAGGAATGCTTTCGTTTTTTATTTTCGCCCAGTTCGGATTTGAAGCCGCTCTCTATTATGACAATATTCGAATCGCATATTAAACGTTTAATTTGTGTTTTATTTTAATAAGTTTATGATATATTATTGCACAACTAATCTATGAACGAGGATGGGCCAACGCCCAACCCCCAGACCCCCATGGGTCTATTGTAGCTTTTTTTTTCCTTGTTTTTCCGCTTGGGAACTTAGGGCCTCTACAAGAGCCTTTCAACGAACCCTCTTTTGCGCCATCTGTTTAGTTTTTCTTCCTCGAACGGTTCTAATCTAGATGGTTATTTTTTTTATAAAAGTTTAATATTCCATTGTCCAATTCCTGTCCGTTTTTAAAATACCTATGGTCTTCATCGAGTTGGGGGAGCCATTTAAGTTTAATTCTCTTGTATTGGTTTCTGTAATCCGTTGAGTTTTCGATCGAAATGTTCATTGGGCCAGACTTATCCCAGTTGCGGGGTTGCCACCTGACGTTTTCTGGGAGTGGCGCCTACGATTACCATTGTTTTTGGTGTTTTTGTGAAATGACATGAAGATTTGATAATTGTGAAAAAGCTGAGCAACGCAGTCTTAATTTTGGCATCATTCATAGCAGAAGAGCGATGAATAGCAGCGCTTGGTTCTATGTTGAGCCCACCATTTTAGCATGGAGAAGGGTGAAGAATGGGGCATGGGAGATTGCCGAAATTGTTGAATGGTATTGTGCAAAGCATAAATGCTTTTTATAAGGTAGAAAAGCATTTTTAAGAGAAACGTTAAGATGATCATGTTAGTAGGCAAGTGCATTACCCACTAAGCTATGAGGCCCCTAATTGTATAACTAATAAAAATAACGATAATTTAAAAATGTTTTATTTTTGTTAAAAAGAATCTTAAAGTAACAACTTTTCCATAGATAAACAGCTTCAGGATTTACATAATACAGCCGCAAAATGCTGCCGCGACACAGTCAGCCCACAGTAAAGGGAATTTTTTTAGTACGCTCGCACGCATTTACTTGATTTTCGCTCTCGCGCTCATTTACGCTTTTGCTGACTGCACGGCTGGCTCATGTAACGAAATGTGCGCCTGCCAAACATTTAATGATTTGTGCACATTATTATTTATATTTTAAAGTTATATCAAGCTGATAAAAAGTGATTCTGCAAAATCTCTTACTCATTTAAATTAGGCGTTAAACTCACTGTGAACTCTCGCTTAACTTCTGTATTGCATCAACTCCAACTGGGTTCAAAGTAAGCCAAACTTACTAGAAATTTAAATTCTACAAGTTATTTATGTAGCCTATAAATTGGATGCCTCAAGCCTTTTTATCCAGCTGCAATAAAGCTTTCGAAGCGTTAACCAACACTAAACTTTGCACAGCGCCTAAGTTGAAGTTGCTCATAAAGTGTTGGAAAATCTCTTTAAAGCTTGGCAACTTTTTTGCGTGTGTGTGTGTGCGGCCATTTTGAAAATGGCAACAAAATGGCAGAACACAATTCGCCTTTTAATGTGCAAATGTAAAGCTTAAACTAATGCTGCCACACACACACACACACACGCACCCTCACACACATACTTGCGCATAATAGTTGCATGCAGCTACACACACATATACACATTACTGCTGTGTATGTGTGAAACATACAAATGCAATTTAGTTTTTATTTCTTGCTGCCACCTCTGCATATGTTTTGTTTCTTTCTTTCCGTTTTTTTTCGATTCTTCGGGTTCCTTTTCGATTTGAATTTTTTTTTCGTTACGTTTGCAAGCATTACGTCTATATAAAATGTATTTTTGGTGGCTGCAACTATAGCTCCCAGATTGTGTCTGTCTCTCGGTCTGAGCGAATGAGCGAATGTCGTTAAGTTGATGAATTTTTTCTATATTTTTTTTTTTTTATTTTTGCTATCACATTTTCTCATAAAACCCACAGAGACGACTGCTACCAACTGTTGTCTACAAATAAATCTCGTTAAAAAGTACAAACATAGCAACAGCTGCATACTTTGTGTGTGTGTGCGCGTGTGTGTGTGCGTGCCACACTTGGTGTATCTACCAGATATGCCACTTATGCAGATATACATTCTGGCCCAAAATCGTAAAATTGTAGCCAAAAATAACAAGTAAAAATCAAAGAAAAAAATTAAAAGCAACCCCCCCGAGCGAAATAAGGCAAAATAATTTTATTTTATGAGCAGCCATGTACTTGACAAATACGTGGCAATAAAATAAACAGCAATAAATGGACAACAAAAAATGAATGTCAAATACAAATAAATAAAAATAATAATAATCTATCTGAAAGGCATATAAATTAAAGGTTAAAGTTTATTTGGAAAGCTTAGTAAATGCTCAAAGGCTTTAACTGTCAAGTGTCGCAAGGAAATTTTAAAATCAAAATATTGCATTTTATTTTGTAGTAAAATTTTTAGTTTTTTTTAGCATTTAACTTTAAGATTTATTATCTATTATTTTTAATACTTGTTTAAAACTCTGTAAGTTTATTGAATCTAACAAACTATTTTTTATTTATTTATTCATTATCTTTATTATATACAATTGTGTTATTAAGTTTGGCGTATAAAATATAAATAATAAATAAATCTAAATTAAATATAAAATAGTACAGCGATTAGCTCTTTTGCAGCTTTGCTACTTTGTTATTAAAACGAGTGCGCCATCTTAATCGGCACAACAGTTGAATAACTTTAAGAATTTTCAATATATATCAAAAATTTTTCTTTTATTACCAACATCGCCTTTTTACAATTTGTTTGAAATATTTCCCAAAAACAACATCGACCAAATGAACCCCTTTTTACAAATAAAAAGGCGGTCTCTTTTTTTTGGGGTTTTCCGTCACATTCACAAGCATCTCGGGCGATATAGCTGGCGTTTCAGATAGAATGTTGTCTTTAGGCTCTTTTATGGTCTTCGGTTTGTTGGCCTAAACTTCACTCTTCAAAAATCCGCACAAAAAGTAATCTAGCGGTGTCAAATATGGGAATCTTGGCGGAAAGCCAATATCGGCGATTTTGGACACAACACGTTTCGGGAATTTCCGATGCAAATAGTCGATTGTTGCAAGTACTGTGTGGCATGCAGAGCTGTCTTGTTGGAACCAAAAATTTGCCGGTCATTTTCACGCATTTTTGACGCTTCTGAAGAAGAAGGGCCCAATGATGGTCACCTTCTGATCGTGCAAAGGTGTTTCGTGAATAATATGACTATAATCAGTGCCACAAAAGTAAAAATTTTGTTTGGTGCGTTCTTGACTTATATAGCCATACTTGGTTAAAATTGTACTGGATCAAACATTACTCAACCGTGATACTGAAGCCGATCGGTTGAAAATTGTCAAAGTTATTCGTTTTTTATATTGACCCGATTCAGATCACGCACCCTGTATATAAAGTTATTAAGGAAATCATTTAATAAATAAAATTTTAACAAAAAAAATTTAAATAAAACACACACAGAATGCAAATTTCGATTGAACTTATATTTCTAAATAAAGTTTGGTTTATGCCGTTTTGTGTGGAATACAATATCATTCTAATGACCACCTAGGACTTCCTCACAGATCTGAAACAGATAATTTTCGATAACTTTGCAGCAGATCAGGGGTGGTATCTTGATCATAAGGCCACGAATGGTGTCTTTCAAATGTTCAAGAGTTTGTGGATTGTCGGCGTTAAATCGACCTTAAGCGTTCCGCCCAAAATAAAAGACAAAGGGATGGCCAATTGACATCACCAAAACGCCAAATAAAGAGTTTTTAAATTTTTTTTCGCAATATGGCCGTGTTGGGTCGTGTGTGTGGCACGTGGCGCCGTCCTGCTGGACTCATATGTCATACGTATCCATGTTTTCAATTTCAGGCCCAAAAAATCGGTAATCGATTTTGACCATTCACAGTTAACGTCTGGCCATCCTCGTTTTCGATCAAATTCGGTGCAATGATTCCATCAGACAGTAAATTTGGCCGATGCAATGGTTTTTCAATAATTAAGTGTGGATTTTGTGAGCCTCAAATACGGAAATTGAGGATGTTCCCATAGCAATCGAGCTAAAAATGTGCTTCATAGCTGAAGAAAATTTGATACGAAAATTCTGCATTTTGCTGGTTCCAGGTTTTGTGGTCTGCGGAATATAGCTGAACATATCTGTGTAAGGACATGGCATGATAGCGTCCTTCGTACCGCTTGTATCTTATAGGTACAAGATAAAAAATAGCTACAAAACACGAAATAAAATACTCCGTTTCTTCTTTCCGATAACTTTTGAAACATAGCCAATGGCTTCCAATATGAAATATCTAAACAAAAAATCCAAAAGTGCATCAATATAGCATAAGAATATCAAAAGA
Organism: Chymomyza procnemis; assembly: GCA_035046065.1. Taxonomy (NCBI): domain Eukaryota; kingdom Metazoa; phylum Arthropoda; class Insecta; order Diptera; family Drosophilidae; genus Chymomyza; species Chymomyza procnemis. The sequence continues at coordinate 14,328,261 of JAWNOJ010000024.1, forward strand.
CAAACTTTATTCAGTAAAAAACTTGCAAAAAACCGTAACCAACTTACTTTATTTTTGCTGTCAAATATTCTATTACATCAAAATCCATACCCCATCCCATACAATCGATTTCATAATTATATTCCAAACGCATACGGCTTTGATTTGTCTTGTCTTACGGCATTATTTGATTTTCTTGTTTTTCTTTCACAAGCGAACCAAAAAGAAAACAATCCGTACAGATTAAACATCTCTTTTTGGGGCTGAATTTTTTTTATGATGCCAATTAAATTGCAGAATTTGATTTAATTTATTTTATGGCTAATAAAAAGCTAAGCAGCAGCAAAAAATAAACAAAAAGTTTCATCTGGGTTGGCATAAAATCGGATTTTATTTGTTGCTGTGCCTAAGCTATGCGAATGTTTTTTTATTTTTTTTTTTTTTTTTTGATATTTTTTAAGGCGCTTGTCACATTTGCAAATTGAAATCCTTTTATGTCCAGAACGTGACTAAAGATTTGTAAATTTTGCAGCTTTATTTGCGTTTTTGCTTTATTTTTATTTTTTTTTTTTTGAGGCTTGAGCTAGGCACTTTAAGGCTTGATGGTAACGAAGGAACGCAGACTACGGCGGCAAATCTGTCCAGTTGTTGCCGCTTAAGTGGCCTGTTCTCACTTTGCATTTGTCCTTAACAGCTTACATGTGTAAACTACACACAGACAGAAAGAGACAGACACGGAGCAGCAGCACCCACAAAAGCCTGTCAGTGTGCTCTGTAGAGGCAGGCATATCATATGCCACATGTGGCACAGTTGCTGTACCACGCTCTGCATGTTGCAGTTGCAGTCACCGCTTGAGCATTACCGTCTTTGGCATTTCGTAATTACGTGGAAGTCAAGCCCGTCAATCGGACACATGTACAACATGCCTGCACATATGTACTACTTACAACCCATGCTCATTATGTACAAAGGTTTCTATATAATAGTATTTGGATGACTTATGCCTGTAGATACATAGTATATTATGTTGGACATATGCCCGCTTGGTTGGTCGGCTGTGTACTTGTATGAATGAACTCAAGTGGTTGCCTGCCTTAATGCATATAGGATGCTATAGTATTTACGAATCATTTCAAAATACCAACGAAATAAAACCTAAAAGATATATACAGAACAGAAATATACAAAAAAAAAGTAAACTTTGAGATATGCAGAAACAATTGAGTTCAGCTAAGTAAAGGCAAACAGAACCATAAAAATTGCTATCGAATTGTTGGCATTGTTATACACTGTAATTAAAAGTGTTGTTGAAAGAGTGTACGCACTATGTGGATACTTATGTAACTCATGAAGGGAAAACCAGTGCTCAACTGTACACTAGCGAGTTTTCACAAACTATTTAGGATTTGAATAGGCGCAACTTCAGGTATATTACTGGGTACAAATCATGTGTAGGCCACTATCACTGTGTTATCAGTCTAATATCGTTGGATTGCGTCCAAAAAATGGCTTGCCAGGATTCGCCTAGGAAATCTATATTTTTTTTAAATAATTAAAGCGCAAAAGTTAGAGTATTTGCGCACTTTTTAACAAATGTACTATAATTATTAAATCTATTACGATAAGTTTAAAAATGAAATATAAAATAAAAGATAAATATGTAAACTTTTATGAAATTTAGAAATAAAAACTAGAATAGTTTGAAATACAATGTTTCTTGCCATTTTGCATTGATAAAAACGAATCTAAGATTTATGTATTTTTTTTATAATGTAATTTAAGAATACAACTAAATCTTACAATATTAAAATTACGAAAAATAAACATAAATCGGGGAAAATATAATAAGAAATTAAGCCGTATGCCTAGCTTGATGGTTGAAGGATTGCTGCCATATATCATAACTAGTAAAAAACTTATACATATTTATCTATTAATTTTTAATTTAGGGGTACAACTAAGTATAGTTGACCTTATAATTATTCAATATACAAAGTTAGAAATATAAATTAAATTAGAACAAGGAAAATATAACATTCATGGATATGCTTCGCCTCATATCTCTGACTGTTTCTCAACTTGGTTTTACAATATAAAAGATGCAAACAGGAAGTAACATAAAAGTTTAAACATTTTTTAACATAACAACCCAGAGATCATCCTTGACCAAGTTGGGGTACCATAACACGAATCAAGATATATTGACATAGAAAAAGACATAAATTGGAAATCGTAAAAGTTTTTATAGTTAGCGCGAAAAGGATCGTGTGATTGGATCTACAAAATGGTAGTGCTAGAGACTGAAAATTAGCAGTAACTCGGATTGAAAGACAAAAGAACCTTTGTTAAGAAGTCAAAGAACTCAAGTAAGAGCTTATGCCATGGCATGTTCTACGATCGTTTAAAGAAGATAATTATATAAGTCTACAAGTATAGGACGGTAGTCAAATGTTGGCATACCAATTTGAGCTACGAAGAGGAAAACTTAAAAATTGTTTTTGAACAGGCTGAATTAATTCCTGAAAGTGGTGATGTTAAGGGCTCCCAATGCAGAAGCATCTCTAAATTAATTTATATATTCTATGAAGAAAAATTTTTTTTTTATATATTCTTTATAACGTTGAAATCTCAATATTCAATCTTTTCATACAATCCGCTAAATATTTTTCTGATTTTTGAAAGAAAATGGGTGGATTGCCTTATTCCTAGTAAAAGAATAAGGGTAGTAAGAATTTTATTTGACAACTCTACTCAGTTGTCAATTTTTTTTACAATAAATTTTATTTCATTTATTTAATAAAATATAATTTTTGGTCATGGAAATAGAAGTAAAAATTAACATATTTTTCTAAGTAGAATATTTGCCAAATATGAAACTTGCTTAAAAAAAGGTGATAATGCAAATTTTTCATTAAAAAGCATTCTTATTTCAAAATAAAATTAAATTAATTTGCTTTTGATATTAAAGAAATATGCGTATTATTAGCGTAACGCATAAAAAACATTTGCATTCAAAATAGTACCAATTGCTGTATAATCCATCTAAAATCGAATGCTCTTATCATATAACTAACATCAAAATAAAAATAATAATACTAATAATATACAAATACAAATTTTCTTTAAAAGTAACAATCTTCAAATACAAATTGTACACACAAAAAATAATTCCTTTTGACTACTTTTCTTTTCAAATGTGGCTTTAATTTCAGACTTTCTATTTTGTTTTTAGATCAAAAGCTTAACTCAATCTTTCAGCTTTAGTTTTACAACGTGTGAAAGCCTGATGCCAACATAAACAATTTCAAGGCCTTAGGGTCACGGGAGCTTGCTCTTAGGCATCGTATAAAATAAAGCCAATTAGAAGAGATTTTCCAAACACGAAAGGCTTAGCCGCATTTTGTGCAAATATTTTTTTATTTATTTTATAAATAAAAATACATAAATCAAAACATATCCCCGGCATTGTGTTACATTTTAATTACAACACATACACATGTAGAACTTTGTTTTGCCCCAAAAACTTTATTCAAATTTCAACTAAAATTTTCTAATTTCCAAGAAAAGCAAAAATAAAATGTAACAAAACAAAAGACACCAAAAAAAATGCTCTAAAATGGAAGCTTTTGTAAAATTGTTGGCTACAGAACGTGTGGGTCGACGTGTGGCAAACAAGCCCAGCTACATTAGCTGCAACACAGAGACCACAGTAATATTTTCCCATACACTGATGCAGCTGCAGGATTTCCCCATTTTCACGTTGAATGAGACGGACTTGAAGGAAAAGTAGAAGCAGCAGAATTGAAAGTTTGTGCAATGTACCGTTAATTGTGTTAATTCAATTATGCGAGCTCCAAACCCAAACTTTTGAACAGCCTAACTTTGGCTCCACGCTCATGCAAACTCGCTCATTCATACACTCCAGCGCACTCACACTTACTCATACTTACCAGGGGCGGATTTAAAAAAAAAAGGGGAGATAGAAGCTATGGAATGCATGCAACGTGAATTGTCTTACGTTACTGCTGCGAAATTCTTGAATATTTGATGAGTTTATATGTTGTTTTTTTGCCATCAAGCCTGTATTCAGTTTTTAAAGAGCCCTTTTGATTTCTTCCACATCGCAAAATTGCTGAACGGCGGCGTTTTTATTTAGAAAACATTTACTTTGGCAGAAGTCGTATTCCTGCTAGTTATGCCAGGCAAATTCATCAATGCTGTTGTCGGGAATGTATGTTATGTAAAATATGAACAAGGTTGGGCCTACGCCCTTCGGCACTGCAACCCCCATGGGTCTAATGTGCCGCCTTTCTACTAGTTCATGTTTAATATTCCCAGAAACTGAGTCAGATCAGTCTGCGAGATATACATCAGGTACTTCACTGAGAATATAGTTGCCTAGTAGCCTTACTCTTCTTTGTGCCAGGGCTGGACAGTTACTGATTAGGTGCTCCATTGACTCGGCATCCTCCTCACAGTTCTGTTGCTAGCAAGGCACATTTTGTGTAAGTGGTCGTTGCAGGAAAAATGGCCTATCAATTCTCCACAATGTGACCTTAGCTGTGTTGTCGGGAATGTAACTAACTATCCTTACGCGAAAATGCTACAACTGCACTACCTACAGGCTCAATAAATATAATGCTAAGCAGAAAAATTTTTATAATCCAAAAATTCTGTAAGCCCTCAAATAAAGTTTCTCTTGTTCTACGTTATTTAGCAGGTCATACAAAATACTATTGAATTATTAAAAGTTTTTCGTTTAAAAAGTTCTTCAGCTCCCTGTAGTCTTTTCTATAATTAATGATAACACGAAAGATCTTGAAAATATTGTAATACAAGAAGATGATAAACAATATATCGATTCTAAACAATAGAAATAACAGTTTCTTGCCATAAACATTAATAAGCATTAAGCCGACAAAGTGTTTTGGGGTCTTAGCGATTTTGATATCTGTCAACTAATGCAAGATTTGAATATTGTTCAAGTAAAAATAAAGAAAAAATAAAATAAGCTTAAAAATACACTTCGCATACTGCCAAAACAAAGGAAAAAGTTTAAAAAAACTTCTTCAAACTCAAAAATTTATACATTGACTATAAAAAAGAAGAGATATTGTGCATTAAAGATGCAGAGGAATACAACATTTCGATCACTTAAAAAGCCACCTAATTCAAATAAGATGACTTTTTTTCCTTAGATAATATTTGCATTTTTGTATGAATTCAAAAAGCAGAACAGTCAATTCTGAGTGGTACACAATCATTTATTAGCTTGTTGTCTTCCACGAAATCAGGAAAATCAACCGACGAAGACGGATCAGTCATCACCACTACAATGCGAGCCCTCACACAGCGGCTCAAACAACTATATTTTTGAGAACTCAAGACATAGAATCTTTTTATTCCTGTACGAAAAAATTAAAATAACAGGTTCAATCTGAGGAAGCGGTTCAGAATGCATGTTTTGGAGATACCTCAATCGTAGTGGTAAAAGTGCTTCGACAATTGGTTCAAATGCATGCAAAAGTGTATAGATCTTAATGGAGCATATTTTGAAAAACAATAAAGCTATTATCATTGATAAATATTTATTTTTCTTCTCTAATCCCGAAATTTAAACGGCAATCCTCGTTAACTTAGTGTACTTGCAAAATGTTCTGAGTTTTATATAAAAATCAAAACATAATAGAAAATATGTGTCTTAAAATATTTGTTACTGTAAGTTCAGCAGATAAAATCAAATCAAATTTGACTGAATCTCTATCATATACTTTTGATATAAAAAAAAAAATGCAGGGATCTTATAATATTCACATATTCACAAAAATATTTTACCTACGCCAAGAAATAGAGCCTATTCTATTCTGAACGATTAGCTCAATTGCTTGGGGCTTGGCTCCACCCTCACACTGGTGGAGGCCGCCCATGTTACTCATACGCAGAGCACGTTGCGTAATTAAAATACCAAATGTTTATTCAGGTAAATAATTTCCAAGTGCAAGACAAGCTATAACTGAAGTGAAGTTCAGGGAATGGAGCAGTGGGCCAAAAGGCTGGCTGGCTGGCAGCTGCAATAACAAAATTGATACCATTTGTTTGGCTGTTTTGGCGTCTCCAGCTATGTTGTTGTTATTGTTATTTTTGTTGTCGTTGTTGTTGTTGATAGAGCCAGGTTAGTAAGTCTGCGCTGACTTTTGCCAAAGACCAAGCCAAAAATACAAACTAATGCCAGCCTCCCACCGCTGGATGGGTGGGTAACACTAAGGCGACGTCTCTCTTGCAGCTCACCGCTTCATTCAAGCGTTGAAATTTCAGCGGAAAACTTTTCAACAGAAACTTTTCATTAAAGTTTTTGGCCAAGAGATGGAAGAAGAACGCGCACGCGGAAAAGTTCGCCGCTGGCAGGCGCAGCAAACGTCATTTGGCGTTTAGCAGCACTGGAGGCATGCAACAGCAGCAACAACAACAACAACGCTACAAAAAAGTATTTGTTTTCGCTTGCTGCATATGTGTGTTAGTGTGTGCGTGCGAGTGTGTGCGTGTGTATGTGTGTGTGCAAGGTTTTTCTCAAGTTTTTAGTCGCCATCCGCAAAATGTTTTCCTCGCATTTCAATTCACCACAAAAACGTTTTGAGAAATTATTGCAAAAGTTTTTCATAAAATGAAAGCGCATAAATTTAGCACAAAAAAACAAAAAAAAAATCCTAGTATGAGTGGGTACAGCGGGCGTGGCTGACTTGGGGCGGTATGTTGGCGGTTTATAGGGTCTGAGGGTTTTAGGGTTTTGCCTTTTTGAAAAAGTGCAAGCCAAATATCAAGCGGCAACAGCAGCAGCGTTGCAAGCATGCGATATGAGCATTGAACACACACATATGCACTCTCACACACACACGCACTTAAGCTTAGGTATACCGTAGGGCACATAGATACATATATACATATATAAATACATATACAAATACATACACATACACATAGCTGTATAGATGCATGCACGGCTAGTTGCACACCTTTGTGCGACAGCAACACACACACACGTTAAGTTGCAACAATAACAACAACAGCAAGCACACATAGTAGAAAAAATATAAAAAATTACTATACACTCTTGATGCACTCTTACTTAGGGCATATATATTCTTAGAAAAAGTTTGTACAAATTATAAGAAATTAACGACCATATGAAAAATAATCATAGGTTTAAATATGAAAAGTTGAACAAGTGTTCAACTATCTAATCTTATTTGCAGATCTATTTTTTATATATAAGTAATAATTATTTTTAATTGCACTTATTAAAGGGTATATTGGATTAGATGAGATGTAAGGGTGGCAGAGGCAACAAACACCGCCTCGGAAGGGGTTAGATAGTGATTGGGGTGGAGAGAAGAGGATAAAGGGAAAGAGGGAGAGAAACCCAGTACATGAACCTCCCCAACTCTCGGAGTAAGTTGAGAAGTGACTGCAGTGGCATATTGTGTGCGCCATCGTGCTGGATCACATCGCTGCCCAGGATACGCAGCCTTGTTCTTGAGACAGCTTCTCGGTATTGTCAGCCTGCTCGAGTTGGGTCAGTACTTAATCCCAAGTTAACCGTGTATTGGCCACAGGGGCTCTATCCCGTGATGAGCCACAGCAAAGCATTCATATATCTTCTTCCGAGATGGGGAAGGAAGTTCGCAGCTTTGGGTGAGAGTTCTTTCAGGAAGTATTTCATAACACGGCAACCTACTATAAGCTTTCAGTGGTTGTTACTCTCTTGGTCGTTAGTTCCGCCTCATAGTTACCGCCTTACTGATAGATTTGAATGGCTTAGGAGCACAGGGTGGGGTGGCCGATCCGCGATTTGCCAATTCATCTGCTATCTCATTGTATAGCTGAGTGTCCTGGTACTACGCGAAATCGTGTGCAGTCTGTGCTTAAGCTCATTTAAAGTGTGGGAGGTCGTACATGAGTTACAAAGGGCGCGCAATGCAGCTTGCCTGTCACCTCAGTTGTCAATCGTCGTTGCTTTCCACTTTCTCTCAAAGATCCACTGAGCAACTTGAAGTATGGCCGGGATCTCTGTTTTGAAAACACGATTATGGCCATCAAGTGCAATTTCTGGACTTCTCCAGGTCCCGCGTAAAGGATAGCATATATTGTATCTTTTTCCGAGCTGTATATTTGGCGGTATACAGTCTTCAGATATAAAGAACTGGTCATCCAGTACTTTGCTAATTTCTGTGTGTTCAAAGCCCATCTCGCCACGCCAGTAGCTTTTTTCAGAGCGGGTGGTGCATAAGTTCTATTAAGATCTTTTATTTCATAGAAAACAAGTGCTTTTTATCTTTTCAAATTCTTTGAAGTTTGCAAGCGCTCTGTCAAAAGTAAGAAATATCGTTTAAAATCTTAGTAAAAAAACAATTCCTCAGAACAATCAATCTATTTTGAGTACTTGTAAAAAGTAGTAATAATCTAAAGAACGTAACAGCTGGTTTGTTGTTTGCGAAGACCAGATAATAGGAATGTGCTTCTTAAGGTACAAAGTGTTGAATAATTTTAAATGTAAAAGTGAATGCAAGATTTATAGAAATGAAACTAACTAACTAACTATTTTACGAAATAATTTTTCGATAAAATTCAGAAATTTTATGTTAACTAAAGCTCTGTATTTTATTTGAGGTATCTCAGTCGATTTTATAATCAGTTCAAACATATATTATTGGGTACTGCCTCTATTAAAAGGACATCTAATGAACTTTTGCGAGTCTCTGCTAGATTATAAATTATCCATACACCTTCTAGTAGCTTAAGGTTTCAACATAGGACTTCCAGTTGTCCCTATATCTAGCAATTGCTCGAAGCTCGTTAAACGATTTGCCTGTTTGCTTCTGTACTTTTCTTCTTCAAGTTGCTTGGAGTCGACCAGCGCTGCGTGCGGAATCTCATCATAGGCTTTTCGCAAAGTATATTCTAACCAGCCATATTTTGGATTAAGTATTTCGGCATGAATGCTCTCTCTCCCTCCTGCTAGATTAATAGCTCAAAATGCAATGTTTGAAAATTAACTTATTTATTTTCATTTGCTTATCTTAACGAACTTCACTAAGGATAACTCGGATCTTTGTGAAGTCCCCTCCCATGGGGCACTGCCGGCCTAACCAAACCAATAAACGTATGCACAAACTAATTCAAGTATACAAAAAGTGTATACAAAATTCGTTGCTGCACGTGCGATTTATCTTTGGCAGCTTCCCTCGCTTTTTTTCTTATATTTTTGCTACAAAATGCAGTATGCGTTTTAGACAACAGCAGCGCGGTGGCAGCGCAGTGTGGCAGCAGCTACAATTTACATTGCCACGCCTTCGGGCCAGGCACATGCCCTACAATGCATTAGCTTCGAGCAGATTGTAGGGCATTTCCTAGACCGTTAAGTCACATACAACAATTTTTCGCTTTTATTTTTGTCGACTTTTCAACTTTGGCGATGGTGACGCGCGCAGCGTTTTGTGGGCGGCCTGTGAACGCACCCGCCCACCCCCTCCGATGAGTGGGTTTGGTTTGCCAAGGGGGGGTGTGCGGTGTGTGCATTTGAAATATGGTCGCCAGTGCCACAAATAAATAACGCTTTGAAATCGCTAGCAAGTGGATATGCCAGCGTACTCTAGAGCAGCAACAGCAGCAGCAGCAGCCAAACAACAAGAACAAACAACACAACAACAACAGCAACAAAAGTCAGCTACATGTGTAGCCAAAAGTGTGTGTGTGAGTATCTGTGTGTGTTTGCTTTTGTAGGTGTGAGTATGTGTCTCCTCGGTTGGCTTTTGTGTTAGTTAAGCACTAAAGTAGTAGCACACAGATACTAACTCACACACACACATACTCAGACATAAATAGGAATTAATATAAAATTCTAGCGTTCGTTTGACTCAAGCAGCTAAAGCAAAATGTGGGTAGCCAGATATATTTACATATAGTATATATATACATCATATATATATTTATATGGATATTTGTTTGTCTATAGCAAAATATCTGTACAGTCATGGCTATATATACTATTGTACAAACAAATCATAGATGTCTACTTTGAATTTCTATTTATTTTTTATTTACATATTGCTCATTGCCAACATTTTAGAGTAGATGGGGTAATGTGAGGAGGTGTCATACCTACTACTGTGAGAATAAGTAAACTCATTAATTTTGTAGTTGTAGTTGAAGAAACTTAAATTACACAGGCAAAGTTTAGATTGACGAGAAACTCATAGGAAGACATTAACATCAGAGATTATTTTAACAAAAATTGTAATATTAATAATAAAACGAAAATGTTTAGTTTTATATTTTGCTCTTACTACAAAAGCTATCGTTGTTTCTACAGTTTTTCTTGTATATATTTTAGGAAAAAACCATTTATTTTCAAAGTGATGGAATTTTACAAACCATGACAAAATTTTAAAACAATTTTGAAGTTACATTTGAAACTTAATATCTCTACCAAATTAAACTAAATTTTGACTTGAGATGTTGCAAAACTACAAAAAACTTGATACCCTTGATTAACAATTGATAAGTTGTTTGCCTAGTTCTCATAATTTCTGAAATCTAGGCAGGCGTTCATGCAAACAGATGAATGAATAACTGCGCAAGGGTATATCAACTTATCTAGTCAACCTGATAATATTTTACTGTCTACAACTTTGCCTTTCGGGTGTTACATAAATCGTCGATACGCACAATTTGGTAAAAAAATTTCGCAACTGCTTAATTGATCCTAAATACCTAAATAGTTACGTATGTGTATAGGAATTTGCATAGGCATTTAGCCGCTAAAGTTAAACAAATTCAAAGTCTAGAAGTTTTTCAAATGTATTGAAAGTATTTCATTCAAAAATGTCTGGAGCTCTGTAAAGAATTTGTCATATTTATGATGTTGTTGATTGAATCCGTATGAAGTAATGAAGCGTAGACTTGTTAAAAGCGAATGAAAACATGTATTTACTTTAAGACTCATATTATCTACTTATCCTATTCAAAGGAACTGCCATTAATTTCTTAAATAATAAACAAGTTGCATATTATAATCAATAACTATGCATGAAGTAATTATTAGCTATAATTTTAGAACCACCTCAAATCCAAGCCAAAACTTGTTTAAAATTGAATTTAAAAAACTGGCAAAAGTGTATTTATTACTTAGGATTTCTCTGAGTTTATTTCGTTCACACAAGACAATATATAAAATTATATAATAGAGAGCCTCACATCTAGCTTACATACACAAATAAGTACTAAGATTTATAGTTTTGATCTCAGTTGGGTTTGGAGAGAAGTCTGTTGACACTTGACAGTTGACGAAACAAGAATAAAATTACAACATTGAAAGTAATTGTTTAACTTATTATTATATCATTATCAGAATCTATATATTCTATTGTGCTGTTTCAAAAACATTACTTTTTGTATTACATTGCTTGTGTTGTAACGATAAAGGTTCGAAATGCTTTTAGCTTTTATGAAATACTTTTAGATGAAAAAAAATCGGCTTACTGTCACCTAGATATGAAATTGATTTACCCAAAAATGTTGAAAACGATAGAAGTCAGGTTTCTAATGAACATGCCTGTGTAACTTAAAATAATCAAAAAATTCGAAAAAGCCGTTTTGAGTATTCGACAAAGTTAATGTGAACAAAAGAACAATTTTGATGATTCTTAAAAGAATTAACAATTTGGTTTTGACTTATTCTAAGCAGCAGTCAAACAATTCTTACGGACCATGTTATTTTTTCGAATACTTAGAAAATGCGTATATTGTTGCTTTTCTACGCAAGTTTTTAAGATAAATTCAATTCTGATTGCATGTGGCTACATTCAGCATTTTAGACTATCTGGCACGGTAATGCTTTGGCAGCAGCCAGATATTTGAGCTTCTACTCTGTTAAAGAATGGAAAATAAATTCTACTTGCTTAAGCTGAAACCTGCTGTGCAATAAACTGAACTAAATATTAATTTCTGCCATAATGTCGCAATTCTAAAAACTACTTTTGTCAAAACTTTAAAAATTTTTTTTGTTTTCTTGAATTATCTTCAGTATCTTATTTTATCCATTTTAAAACTATTCCAAAATTTGACCAACAAATTGATTTCATTTAAATACTAAACGCTTCAACGTTAAATATATTATTTGTTACTTCAGCGGTTTTATCTAAAACATTCACGTATTTCTCGACAACTGTCACGGCTAAAGTTTTTTCTAGCTATAATGTTTCATATTAAAAAAAGTTTCTCAAAAACTTTACATTTATATATAGTATATCTAGAAAAATAGTACCCAACTCGCTTACCAAGAAAAATCTTTAATAGATTCCTGTTGCAACTTTAGCGTATTGACAGCTTCCATTGCTTGTCTCAAGTTTATCTCAATTATGCTCTTTAAAAGCTCGGCTATTTGGAATAGCTGCCACACAATGACATGCAGTTGACAACTTTAGAACAACTTTGAAATGAAATCAGACATACTTTAAGTTGGCTCACACCCGAAAATAACAATTAAACATCAAGTTGGGGAAAAGTTTTCGACAGCAAACAAACAAACTATGTACAGACAACAATATGGACGGCCTACAGCCAGCCTGCAGTCACATGCAACCACAACGTGCCACATATAACCGCATGAAACCACAAAGACATGGCGTCTTCTGTTTGAAAGTTCGCGCCTACATATAAGGATACTCACATACACAAGCGGGGGTACGGATACGGGTACACATACGCAGTCATGCAGGGGAGTAGAAGCAAACTTTGTCAGCGAACGAGACGTGACATGAAAATCGCTGCCCTGATGAAAAATACCAAATCGTGACGAAAATTTCAAAAAGACTTGGCGAAACTCTGTAGCAAGTTTACTTTACTCATAGAAGGTTGCAACTTAAGCAAGCTCGTACAGAGGGCAGAATGTAAAGTAGTTGGTGTAAGGAATTTTTTCATCGCGCTAATTTTGAAATCTTCATAATGACAAATATGTTTTATAATTGTAAAAGATATCACCATACATAACTTGTATTTAAACTTAAATAGTGTTATCAATGACATAAAAGATATCATGTTTCATGAATTTAATCAAGTAGTACCCTTTTGTAGCCTATGAAAGTTATATGATTTATATATGTGGAACTATCTACTTATCATTTATAAATGTGAAATTTTAATTTTAATTGTTTTTCTTATATCAGTAGTATGGTACTATTAGAAATTCAGAAATTGATATTTTTCCACTAGGTATACTATAATATGCATAGATTCCAATGCCTCCCAATGATGGACATTACGAAAAATTTTGCTCAATCCATTACGACAATCTTTTTCTACGATACGATAATATTAGATAAGATAATAAGAATAGATTCCAATGTTTCAAAATATTCGATATTATGAAAAATGTTGCTCGATCCTAGACTGCAATATTTTTCGACTATATATTTGATAATAATGGATAAGATAATAAGAATAGATCTCAATGCTTCCAAAAATTCGACATTACGAACAATTTTGATTTTTTAAATTTAACTGGCTTAGCATATATTGATATTATTGCTCGATAAATTCCAAACGATACGGAACTTTTGTACAAAACCGATGATAGATTATAGATGATATAATCCCAAACTAAAGTTTATTGAATGTGATAGGGATGATTGAAATAAATAACTGCAGAATTTATTTTAGATTTCTTTTATTTTATTTTTTGGACTTGGAGTAGGCTTCCGGTAAACCGCAAGAGATCGGCTTTGAACATATAAACGAAATCGTTTAGCTTGGTATTGATGATCTTTAGCTGATGAGGTAATTTACTCATATATACTCATGCTTTCGTTTTTTCCTTATACTATATAAGATTTTTTTTATAATATTTATATTATAATATAAGTTACATCTAGTCATGATTCACATCACGGGAAAACGTTGCGAAATAAAAATTGGTTTAAAATTGGGTTCTTACTTCGTATTCCAGCTAGTTTTCAAAATAAAAATAACCCACAATTAGAAACCATAAAAACTAATATAGATCACATTGAAAACTCATTCAAAAACCACAAGCATCCGCTAGCCGTTTGGTCTAACCTTCAACCTACCCTCGAACACATGGCCCAATTGAATTTCTAAACCATTAAACTGCAATACCTTCAATATGACTGATTTTTATTGATGAAACCATTTTGATAGCTCCGAACGGAGTGAAGAAGCAACTCTTGGCCGCCGTAACGTGTGTGTGTGTGTGTGTATGTAACTCGAGCGCCATGTGCTTAAAGTTCCAAATATAGCCAGCTCCATTTTGGCCTCATCGAACTACTACTAACCATCACATACATATTCGTATTTATAAACCAGCCCCAGACCAACACAAACTTCATTCAGCTTGCTTCCATCTAATGGCTTCATTTGGCAGCGCCCCCATGCCACACAAAGTTGTTGCGCCACCGTCCAAGCGGTTACTTGATGCCCCAATGCGGCATACGTCTCTGCTCTCATGCAACGCCGTTGCTCTTAATGCACTTGACTTCGCCTGCAACGTTTTTTGAACATATTTAAAAATATATATCGAAAGAGCCGATCAAATCTAGCAAAACTATTCGTTTCGTTTACTCCCGTGGCTATACGCGCAGACCATCCCATCCCATCCATCGCGTTGGTTTCTATAAATGTCCGGCAGTCTTTGCGCTATAAATATACGTACAGTCGTCTTTGTCTTTGCTTTACGTATTTATTCCGGCAACATTTTTGTTGCAGCTACTGTTACGTGACGCTATTTGTGGCAGAGAGTGTGTGAGTGTGTGTCTCGGTCTGTAATTAGATGTCGCCTGCAAAGCGTTGTCTCTTTGTGCCTCCTAGACGGAGGCTATTGCACTCACACGCACAGCGCATTCAATTACCAACGCGTTGACAAAAAATTTTTTTTCTATTTTTTTCTTAATTTTTGAATTATTTTTATTTTTGGTAAATCTTCTGTTACCAGGCGACAATTTACTGTCTTAGGGTTCAAAGGCCCCTCACATTTGCGTATTTAATTGCTCTATAAGTGGCAAGGAATTTTCCGTGCAGCACCACTAATTGCTATATATTTTAGATGACAGCAGCAGGAGAGAGAATAGATAGATGCGTTAATAAATTGTTGGGATATTGCAGTGAAAATCTTTTTTAAATTAACTTCATGCTCGTTTAAGATTTCTGAGACAAAGAACAAAGCG
The DNA here is from genome assembly GCA_035046065.1 of Chymomyza procnemis. Lineage (NCBI taxonomy): Eukaryota > Metazoa > Arthropoda > Insecta > Diptera > Drosophilidae > Chymomyza > Chymomyza procnemis. The sequence goes on from JAWNOJ010000024.1 coordinate 14,343,474, forward strand.
AAGATTGGTCGTACCAAATTTTTTTTTATCATTTTCTTTACCTTAAGTAAAAAACAGTATTTGTTACATTTAGACCTAATTTTTTATTTTCGATTTATTATATTTGTAGACTCTTTCCTCGTGATCAATTCCTATTTATATGTTTGTAGTAGCTATCAGAATCGGTCAATCTGTAGAAAGTATCTGCACAGATTTTATTTCTTTCTATTACATTTCTTTATTTTTCCTCTTCGACAATTATAATTGAAACGTCATCTATTGAGTAGTATTTTAATTTTAGTTATCAGAATAGGTCAACCTCAAGAGTGTTCTACAAGTTTTATGAAAGCAAAAATGTTGCTCGGTTAAAAAAGAGTCTCTGATATTTGGAGACAGAATTTGTTAATTTCTTTGTATTACATTTGTACATTCTTTCCTTGTCAACACTACTTACTAAATAAAACCATCCGTCGGTTAGTATGTTCATAGTAGCTCTCAGATACAATCAACCTCAAAAGTGTTCTGCAAGTCGTATCATAGGAAAAATTTATGATTATTTATTTTTAGTTTTTATTTCAATTTTCATTTTTAACACTGCTATAATCTTGAATACAACTTTTAAGTGTAATAAACGAAAATTGTTTTATTCATCTTTATTCAAATGAAACACAATACACAATATAATTATTCCCAATTTCCACGTATATAAAGCAAAATATATATCTTCTGAATTATATTACCTCTATATGCCACTAAATTTATTTGGGATCAAATTTTGTATATTTCATTGGGAATATCTTAGGTGTGCATTCTAAATAGAATTTACGTGAAGAAACTGAAGCTAGGTTTTATAATTTTTTTTTTATATCTATTTGCAAAAGTTTTTCAACACAGTATTATCTTTCACAAATTCTTAAACATGTTTTATTGGATCTGTCATACCATATTCAAAAATATTTTGGAAAACTGTGCATTTAACCTTTTTTGCTCTCTCTGCTATTTATAACTAGCTGAATTTACCCCTGCTTACAACCTTCATCAAACCCCACGACAAATTTCCACATACACGTGGATCCTTCAAATAATTTTATTTATTTGTTGGTGTTACAATATTATATTTTACAAAAGTAAATAGCCTTTTTTGTTATTGTTTTTCAATTTAAAAAAATATGATTTCGTCCGAGGAAATATCTTTTTATATTCTTGGCCTCAACACCTCAGTTTCAGCCAAACCTAACAAAGTAATATAGCCTGTAACTCAACCGTAATGCCTTAAAGACCATCCAAAAATTTGTGAACCGGGTCTAGTGAGCAACACTTGTGTAAATGAAAAGTCCATAAAACATCCATACACAAGTACAAAAATCTCAGTACAGGATCGATAATTCGAAACAAACCAAAGAATTGTGAGTTTACATATTCACACCTTAGAAGCAGCAAAAGCAAATTCAAAAAACGAAAAAACTGGGTGCGGTAGAAAAATAAAATTTAAATATCAAAAGATTCTCCTTTTAGCTTAATTCTTGCTTGTCACCTAAAAAATAAATCGGGACAGTTAAGACACATTATCTGGCTAGAGCAGCAATGAGAATTATCTTAACTTTTAGTGGACTTCAGTAGACTCTACTTTTAATGTAGCTTATGGAATTACATATGCGGGCGCGATTTAAAACTGAAGACTCTACACAAGACTTCCGTAGTAATATAGAAGAATTGCATTTCCAATATATAGTAGTTTTTTTTTTTTTTTTTTTTTAATCGATCTATCGAAGATAAATCTAGCAAATAGAATTGACTTGAAGGTTAGCCGCTTGTCTAAGATGACTCCCAGATACTTTGGCACCACACACAGTGATTGATTGTTGAATCAAACACTCGTCACAACTACTATGAGATACACTTAAATTCTTATTTTTGTTACCTTTATTTGAAGCTCCAGTTCTTGTGTCTTATATATAATTGTAGTATAACATCGTTCGCAATCAAATCGACATTAAGCTGTAGAAAAATGATTACTGCCCAACTCTTAATTTAACTTTAAACTCATTTAAATCCATTTTTAACTTCAAATAACCCATATTTCTGTTAACTTTAACCTAACTTTAAGAACGACAATAAACTGTTCCATTAAAATGTAATATTGAAATTTTCCTGCTTTTGGAGCTTTCCACACCCGATTTCAATTTCTTTCAGTAAATTTTCTATTGTGGTTGCCTCATCATTAAAAGCAAATTTTGGTCAAGTTTTTGTTAAAATTCGTTTGTTATTTCTGGAACTTGTTTTTCGAAAAGTTTTTCAACTGCATGCCAAGCCACAACTTGAAATACAAACAATAGTTTGTTTTGTACTTTACTCTTGCCACTTTATTAATTTTAAAATAAAATGGCGCTACCATTAACAATGCAACAGCAAGAAACACAGAAAACGGCAAACAACAGACAGCCAATATAGCCACAAAAATATGGCAGAGACGAGTAGATGCTGAACCGACTGTGGGATACACTGTATATGCAGTTTTCGTAGAAGATTTAAAAATATATTTAAAAAGATATTGTTTTTTAACAATTGTCGCTGAGCTTTTGCGAGAGTTCAGAATGATTTTGGCTTGGCAGCACAGCGTTGTGAAGGCAGAGATTTAAGAAATCTTTAATTAGAAACAATTACTTTCGGGAAATCGAGTAAATTTTTACAAGCAGAGATTAAGAAACACTTTAATTAGATAAGATCATATGATAAATAATTTTACGAAATATAGCGTAAAAATATTTCGCCAGCCTGCTTTCTAGAATAATATTATATTACTGATACATCTCCTCAGTAGTGCAATGGGTAGCGTACTCGCCTCAAAACCGGAGGTTGCTGGTTCCATTGCACTCCACAGCACTGGTGTATTTGTGCTAGCACTGGCATAGCTAGCAAATAGACGCTATTAGCCTAAGCAATTCCCGCCGTTCGAATTCGACAATAAAGTTTCCTCTTTTCTTCGAACATCTATTAATATGGGAAATCTCCATGCTCCGCCTTTCGAGGGAAATATGATGTAGCACCCGTACGGCAAATTGGTATAAAAAATCAATTTTTGCACTAAATTTGCCGTGTTTCCTTGATTTTCAAGATGTCGCAACCATTAAAATTGATAATTGCACAAAATGACAGCGTTAATTTAAATAAAAATCGGTTTACTATATCATAAAAGGCAAATTATACAAGTATTTTGAAGAAATGCAGGGAATTACATCTAAATGAGTTGACTAAATCTATAGCTTCCATCAAGGAGAATGGATCGTTTCTGATAAATCATCTTTGGTTTCCATAGGTCATATAAAATGTGTGTTTTTTTTTGTAAAGTTTTCAGATATTGTAGGTTTTCCAAATATTTGATTAAAATGGGTTATGTAGAGTATTTCCTAAAAGGAAAATCGCCAATGAAATATATAATTTTTTTTTCATTTTTATAACTTTAGATTCTAAAGGTATCAGGCTAGTTGTCATAGTCAAGGGAAATAAAAACTTTGTTAAGGCGAACATTCCACCTAGGAATATTACGAAAATATACATAAACAACACACACTCTGAATACACTTATTAAAATCTTAAGAAAAAGAAAATGTGCAGTAACTATACATAACCAAAAAATTGAAAAAATATATACATATATAATATTGGTTTAATCTACTAATTTAATTTCTATTGGTAAAAATACTTTATTTAATAGAACGCAAATTTTAGAAATAAGTAACTTTATCGCCCTGTGAATGTATTTGCTCTTAAATTATGCAGTAAAGGTTTATTTAATCTTTCAGATATGTATGGTATAGACCTAAAGTTGCAATCCGGCTCTGCACTGAACATCTTGAGATGAAGAATTACTATATGTTCTCTACGAATTTGTATCTTTTTTAAATATGTTATCAGAACAGAACGCAAAGTCTTGAAACTAGTAAATTCAAAGTCCTGGGTATTCCTTTTCTCTTTAATTATGAATTAATGACTTTCAAAATCTTCCAGATGTGCATGTTATAGACAAAAAAAATAGCTACCCAATTTTAAAACCTTAAAAACCATCAAAAAATAGGGATAATCGATTTATAACTAGGTCTGAAGACATCTTCGGTGTAAAAGAAAAGTCAATAATATAACACTCATGCACAAATGGACAAATTTTCAGCAGACGTTATGAGCATGATCACAATGTGTGCCGATGGACTCTGTGATCACCTATCCACACCTCAGGAGGTGCAAAGCCAAATTATAAAATGGGAAAACAAAAAAAGGAATTAAGAAGATTTAAATATCCAAAGATACTATTTTAGCTGTTTTCTTCTTGTCACAATAGAAAATAATCGGGAAACGATTAGCACTGCGTACTTTCTGGCTAGAACAGCTGTGAGAATATCTATAGTAACATTAATGTAGCTTTTGGAATTACATGTGCGGGCGATATTTAGAAGAGCTTCCGAATCTTTGTTTTTTACCTTAAACATCTTCAGATATAACATTATAGTTCGCTGTTAGAGATAAGCTTTAAAAGTTATAACAAAAAATTAATGGTCTGCAGGAAGCTTCAAATTGAAATATTCAATTCTCTAAGACCATATCCTGCATATACTATACTTCCCCACAGCCTTTTGCAAACACTAATTGCACAATTCTATAATATCCTTGACCCTATCCACGGTTACAGGGTAACAAAAAATAACAAAGGCAGCAAAATGAAGAATGCTCACTAACCACAATGTTCCACTCTGTATACATATACTTTTCAAGCGCAGTGTAAAAACTATAAAGAGCAAAACAAAGGGAGGGTAGTGAGAGTTTGAGAGATAGCCAGCGAGAGTCTCTGTAAGAGAGTGAGAGTGAGAGAACGAGAACGCGAGCAGTTCCTTTTGCACGCTTTGCAGTCATTTGGAGCATATGTTTCGAACATTTTTCATAATCAAAAAGCTTTTAGCGGCGGACAGTGGCGGCAATGATGGCCACACTGTTGTTGCAAACGCCTCCCCTGCGCTCCACTACCCTTACCGCAGACAGCATCACTGTCCGAGCGAGAGAGATCTGGCAACACTTGCACAACTAACTTATAGTGTTTTATACTCAGCCAACTGAGCTTATTGTCCGTTTCATTTTCGAGTGCAGCAGCGTGTAAAATCGCAATAATGCACGAGATTCCTGACGTTGCGCTTTGTGTGTGTGTGTGTGTGTATGTGGCTGCCACAGCTGTGGTGGGTGGTCACCAACCCTGAGATTACATCCTGTTTGTTTTTTGCTACTTACTTTTACCGCAGTTACACGTTACGTATGTTTGTTTTAGTTATTGTTAACGTTGTTACACGCTAAAAACTTGACAAATGTTATGGCCAACAAGTAAGCCAAAATAAAAGCTAAAAGCAGCTGAGAGTGACCAGCTGACCAAAAGAGCGGTGGTTGTGATGGTGATGCCTGTTGGTGAGTTGAGGAAATGGCCACTCTATGTGGCACAATCAACGTTTGTTGGCATACTAACGTTTGTCATGGCAATTGATTGCCAAAACCAAAAAATAAATTCAATTTGGCTTTCAGCACCAAATACACAGACAATTCAATTCGATTTTCATAACATTTACCAGCAAATTGTGTTGGCTCAATCGAAATGCAAGCAACAAAATTTTATTGCAATTGTGTTCATGTTTGTGTTAAGCAGATGTTTTGACAGGTTTATGCCGGTAAATTTCGTGGATTCTATAAATCAGTAAGTTTTAAATTGTTGTGACGTTGTGGAAAAATATTAGACACTACAAAAATTTGTCTAAATATAATGCTTACTTTCTTGGCCGAATCGATTTTAAAAGAGCAACAGTAGTGATTTTATTGGTCTTATGTGTGTTACGTTGAAACAAAAATCGTACTCAAATGCAAGAAGAATTCGATTAGAAGACAAATCGAATGTAACTTTCAAAGATTAGTCAGTCACACATACATACACGCCGTTTAATTTTGGCTTTTACCAGGATCTAGTTTTAGTTATTTTGTTACAAAATTATAAAGCTCAAATCAGTATATTCGCTCTATAGATTATTTACGAATACCAAAAACAACTGATAGACAGTTCTGTTGGAACTGTTGGTATGTTTATGCATAACCTGTTCGCTCTATAGAATATTTATGGATAGCAAATTGTGTCTTTTGATGATCAGAGTAACAACGAGTTCTATTAAAGCTGAGCTGTCGATATGTTCGCTCTATAGAATATTTATGGATAGCAAATTGTGTCATTAGAAGCACAGCGGGACAGCGAGTTGTATTGGAGCTGTGGATATGTGCGCTCTATAAAATTTTTATGTTTAGCAAATTATGTCTGGTGAGTCTTGATTCATCAATTTTAATGGCAGAAAAGTACCAGAATTATGTCACCACTGAAATAATTTGGAAACCCAAGTCACCATTGAGTTTAATACTCAACATCCCCTAACTTAGTTTTTATATTTCTTCTGCAATTGAGGAAGCTTGTGTTATATTTTCTTCGTTACAAAACAAACCTTTTTGACAGAGTGTAGGGCAGCAACACATGATCTCTAACGATCTCTGACTGCGTTTCGTCACCTTATTTTATCTCTTATTGTATATTGTTCGCATTTGGGTTTAACAGGGGCGGCGCCTGCACCAACAGCCAAAAGATTCCACTGAAAAGTCCATTTTACAATATTGGTATCGTCTCTATATAAAATGGAGCCAGTTCCACTTACGCTGCTTAATTTCGTTGATAGGTTTGCTGTTGGTGATCAGGAGTTACTGTTGTGCTTGGCCAGAAAATACGTCCTATAATTCTGAAATATTTGTTTATGAACGCTTAAGTTCGACGGCATATGCTGGCCGAAGCCAGCTAGGACACAGAGCTGTACAGCAGAACTGCCTTTATGCTGATTTTAAAAATATTTAGCTTTGTATTTAGAGAAAAAGTCCGATTAATATTAAGTGTGAAAATAAAGATTTTATTTCTCATAGACATAAAGTCTCATGCGAGAATAATAAAGCTTCTGATTATGTCAGTACTTTATCTTCACTTACCTTAGCAAGATCATAAACTCAAATTAACGATTTTGAGAATATAGATGGCTAAAGTAATGCTCAGTATACATAAAAAGATGTTTAACTAACGCCTGCAATGTAACAATCTTTGTGCCACTCTAAGTTACTAGTTCCCTTGCTAGTTCCAGTGCCTCTTCAGCTCTTCACACATTTACAGAGAAAGTTTGGTACAAATGTATTTTTTAAAGTATTCCGACAAGGTTGTGACAATAGTCAATCTAACGATTGCAGGCTAAGTGCACAGATTTCGATATAGAGATTTCAAGTCAAGAAAGTCATACAACGTTTACCCAATAATGTCTACGTGATTGAAATCAATTACGAAAATAATGCTGTTTCCACTGAAACACTAAGCCCAGCATTTACGCTAAGAAAAATTCTTTCATTCTTTTGAAAAAAGTCGTAAGATCAAAATCACTCCCAACTCACTGTTGCCACCACAGGTACCTCAAAGCAGTCTGGCAACATCGAAGTAGCATTGCCGATAGGTGATTTGCTTGAATACTTGTGTTATTGTTATCGGTACAAACGAATATCGATAGACTAAAATCAGCAAAAGGAAAAGTGAAGTCTTGGTCGTATGGAGATTTCTCGTCAAGTACTTATGAAAGAGGTCGCCAGGTCAAAATCACTCGCAACTCTTTGTTGCCACACATTGCCCAAGGCCGTAGCAGTGAAGCGACATCGAAGTAATGCCAAAAGGCTAGGTGTTATCACTATATGCGATAGTCCAGTTTCATCATAGAGTCACAAATACGATACACGCTTTGACTTTTTATTTAAATTTTAAGCTAAGAATCTTTAAAATAAATTTATTTGCTTTATAGAAGTTTTTTGAACAATTTGACATAAATTACCAAATACATTTGTACAAATTGCGCCACCAGAAGGTCGTCCTATAGTTGCTCTTATATGAGCTCCCGCTGTCTCGCGTTGTTTAGCTTATAATTAAATTTTTGCACAGTTTGACTTCTATAATTAAATTTATTTCACGCCGCTGCAGTTATTATTACAATAGCTTTATTAACCCAATAAAGCTAAGACACACTAAGAAATTACTATAAATTTAGGTTAAATGTTATGATGCATCCTCCCGACATTAAGATATTTCCCCCAAATTATTCACAGCATAAACTATGCATTTTACGAATGTCACCTGTCAGCAAAATCGGTAAAATCCCGAGTTAAAATATTTTATATTATCATTTTAAATGTTTATTTGCTATTTGTTGACAGCGTGTGTCTGTCTGTCGTGTGTATCTGTATAAGGTTTTGTGTGTATTTTTGCATTTTACATGCAAGTAAACAAACAATTTGAACGTATTGCACGCACTGTCGCACACACACACACACACAGATACACGCTTAACTGCACACAGATACTTTTAATTGTTGTTGGTCTTTTGTAAGCATTTCGCTTTTTATTACATTTCCGAATGCTTTTAATTGCCTTTCATTAATTTTTACGCCATGCCGGTTTTTGTTACAGTCCCAGATCTCATCATATGCAAATAAATTGCGCATACGCATCGTTGCCAGCACAAGGCGCGCTTACAACGTTTTGCGCTCAAACGCTTAACTTAAGTCCAGGGCACATAAAGCACAGCTGGCTAACAGGCATATTGGCCTGCAATGGTCAGATTTTTACAGTTGGCTAACAGAACGAAAGGCAAGCTCAAAAAGGGAACTAAAACACAATGCATGGCAAATGAATGCAGATTGAGATCTGAAATGGAAGGATATGAATCTTTGCGGTGCGCTGAAGTTAAAGAAAATGCGCAAACCGCAGCTTAAGATTGAAGGAAAATGCAAGCGATATATTTTTTGATTGCTTGTATCTAGCGCAATTGGTTTCCTTTACCTTATGGACCATGGTATATCAGATTGCTCAAAGTATATTAAGAAAGATTTAAAGCAGCTGAAAGAAGCCAACAATCGACCACGATTTAAAATGGGCGAATTTCTAAACGGAGCTTTTTCTCAAAACTGATTTGCCAAAATTTAGACCCATTTTCCATATGAGAGCTATATGACATTGCCAACCGCTTTTGATCAGATTTGACACTGGGCTTAGCAAAATACTAAAAATCTTTCAGGAGTCGGATTTGATTATGATAATTGACAATTTGATATTGTGAGCTCTATCTCAGACCGTTTTTGAGATACTTGCGTTTATACAAATGAACGAACGCACCGACAGACATGATGCGGACTCCTCTCATCATCCTTCGCAAGCTAGGTATCTTTCCTTCTGGCTGTTGAATAAATTATATCTTACACAAACTGAATATATGCTTAATATACTACTTACAAATTAAGCGACTTGAAGTTATTCCCATTAGCTGCCTATTTCTATTATATAATGTCATCCTGATTAGATTCCACAAGAAAGCAATTCAGCAAACATTAAGATGCACATTTTAGGTAAACTGCCATAGTTAGATTCTACTTGTACCAAGATAAAAAAGTTAATATTTTTTAAGTTAAATTTTAAAAAATCTATATTACTCATTAACTTTCAATCCGTGTGCATACTGTAGACCATGCCAACACCTGCTACACTCTCGTGTGCTGTTTTGCTTTTGCAAAGAAAGTAAACCATTACGCCCAAGCCGATAAGTGCAATTATTATTAGAAGGCATATTATAACGAAAACTAATTTAGCCGCCACCTTTGTGCCACTAAAATTTAAATGTTTTGTTTAATTTAAGGAAAATAATTATCTATTAAGATCTTACCAGCAATTCACAGGACCAGCGCAAAGCAGACACATGACATCCCCAAAAGGTATGCAGCTACTGGAAAAAAGGATGATTTATATTTTAAACTTGCATTTTCTTAATTTTATATAATTTTGAATTATAGTGCAAAGCCTGGAATTAAAAATCTTGCTAAAATAAAATATAAAAACTGTAAACTTAGTCCAATAACTTTAAGACTATTTTACCTGATTTGTGTTCTTTGAAGAAAATAGGATAAGAAATCTGTTTGGTATCGATTCTGTTGCACAATTTATTGGTCAGTCTCCGATTATTCTACACTAGAGCCGATATATCGAGTTTATAAACCAATAAACTTTGTCTGAGTAAAGAGGAAAGATTCAGTTTACCATTATGAATATTATACCAGACTTCAATACGATACATGCATGATTCTGTCAGCTACAGTGTGCACAAGTTAATACTTAATCTGGAAACGTAGAAGTCTCGTAGGTAAGAACTTATCCATAACATTGAATATTTTAGGACCCGCCTGGGTATACAATACAAAGTCAGAGAGCAGTGCACTTAAATTACACAACTCTGATCAATGTCATTAGTTTTCAACTGATTAAAAAATTAACATAAGCAATTTTTGCTAGCTGGCAAAAAGCAGAATGTTTAAAACTCTTTAAGTTAATTTACTTAATATTCAAATATACTAAATTAAAAAAATAAACATTAAGTTTTAAAACAGTAAAATTGCATTCGATAGAAGCAAGAAGACTTTGATTAAGATATTTCACTCCACGTGCCAACTATTCATATTATAGAATTAAAAGTTTCAATTATAAAGGGTAATTTTTAACTAACTTATTATTTATCGCAATAATCAGCATTGCAGGAACTACTATTTCTCTAGCAGTGGCACAGCTAGCAAATAGATGTGAATTATATAGCAAAATCTCTTTTAATCAAAGACGCCGCCGTTTGGATTCAGCTATAAACCATAGGTCCCTCTTCTTTCCTAACAGCATTAATATAGATATCTCAATCCTTGGAGCCTTTGGAGCGATGACCATAGTTAAGGATAATAAATTTACTTAGTTACTTTTTAGGGCTGGTTCTTTTGTCTGCCATATAGTCTGCCATTTAATGACTCATTGTCCAGCACATGTCTAAAGCAACAATTCTTTAACGGTTGGCGCACTAGAGCCAATATAGAGTATTTTATTCGTGAAATATCGTCCGATATTGCTTTGAGTATACCAAAGACGTAGCCAGCAATTTCATGATATTTTCCTCAAATATTTTTAAACTACTTTTTTTTCTAAATTTTATTTTTTTAAATTTTTTTGTAGATCAAATTAGTAAGTTCATAAAAAATCACCTTGTATTTATTTATAACTTGCAATTTTGGACTACTTTCTTCTTCCCGCAGATTGTTATGCGCATAATTTGTGCACTTAACTTTCAGAAGCTTAGCAAATAAGATCCAAACTCAAATAAGAACTAAGCTATACAGCTCAACACCTCCATACCATTCCTGAAGACTTTAGCCGAAGGCCTATGGTGCTAATTTATCTGACTCCTTTATACGAGTAGTTTGCGAGCTACTTTAATAAATTAAACTAAAATAAGCTTTAATCTTAAGTCACATGTTACTTGAGGAATATATTCAAACATTTTGTAGGTTCTATTGTTGCATTTTCACAGTAACACTTAATCATGTGCTTTCGAATATAGATATTTTATCAAGTCATCTATGAAAGTCAAGCCATATGTACATTCAAAACAATTATAAAATTAGCCAATATACATGTATTAATAATAACATCTCTTTTCAACAAATTTAAATTAACTTCCAATATCTCTCTTTACTGCCGAATCTTTATATTTCATTTCAAAACTCCAATCAATACTTTGTTCATTGATTCTAGGTCTATATTGAAGGCATATTTTAGTGCCATTTTTATCATTTTATTCTGATTTTTGAAGTTGGGTTTTTTTACCAAATTTTTTTATAGATGTTCATAAGCAATGGGTTTGAACTTAAAGTCTATTCATGCATCAGTTTCATTTAAACAAAAATCAATGTACGTCCGAAACTACTTCTCCAAGGGATCTGGCCTCACCGCTTTAAGCTGCAGTTTTCAATGTTTAATACGGCAAAAAATTCCTAAACAAATTCGTATAATCGTTCACTTAACTCTAAGCGACAAAAATATTTTTTCGAAAAGAAAAATTATATTCGAGGGCCTCGATAACGTAATGATAGCCACTAAATCGGAACGTCTTTATGAAAAACACCGCCGTTTGGATTCGACGATACACAGCTTTGGAGCAATGGCTACCATTGTCAAGGGGAATAAATTTATTTAAATTTTTTAAGAATATCTATGGGTTTCACTGCATAATACGCGCTACAATTGTTTACATGCGGTGATTGTCTGTAGAAATTTCACACCTTCAAAATTTTATTGGCTACTTATGGCACGACAGTCTCCTAGGACAACTCCAACCTCTAAATAAAAAAACATCAATTGCCTTTAACAAACTGTACCACATTGTTGCAGCTACCATAAATAAGTACTTTGGTTCATTTAAAGTCTCCCGGGCCAGCCAATATGTAGACTCTTCACTACTTATCATTCCCAATTGAAACTTTAGCTGGCTCAAATCTATACGAACATTATGTGCTGCCAGGAGGACCAGCTTGGAATTGACTTAAAAAAGAAAATCCAATGGCAGGCAATTTTCGTTACCCCCACTACCACCTGACAGCGCAGCCCGCTGCTGCTGCTGCATAGTGAGTCCAAGTCCAACCTGGTTTTTATGTACTTTCTTTTACTTGAAGTTTTCTGCTGGCGGCCCAAGGGTCATAATTTCTCGTTAAGCTCAACGTAATCGGCACTTTTACCTAAATGGACCATAAGGCGTTAAAATGTTGTTATCGTCGCATGGACTCCAACACGCCGGTACACTCTGGCACACACACTCCCACTCACCAAATCTTCCCTGGCTGCTTGACGCCATTTTGTGGCTTACTTGCAATAAGACCAAATACATTTCGATTATACCCAAAAAAAAGAAAAAAACAAGAAAATTTTTTGAAAATTTATTTTTACATTTAGCTTCCCCTCAGTGACAATTGTGTGCACACACACACCTCACTCCCGCTTAAAGTTAATCGAATTTTGCAGCAAGCTGCCCATAAAATGTAATAAAAATTTTATACAAATAAAATGAATATGCTTATATATAGTATAGTATGCATAAAATATCATTTCCTTGAAGGGCAAAATATGCTCTTGGGGGGTGCCATCATTTTATGTGCAAGTGTGTGCCAATTTTATTACAATATTCAGTGCTGCTCAAATTGTTTTCGAGTGCCCTTTCATTGCCCTCTAAATGACTGTAATAATGGGAATTTATGGTTATTTAAATGGCCACTAAGGAAGAAGGGCTTATTAGGCTGACTTGTTTATGAATTAAATGTAAATGTGAGAAAATATTGTGAGCTTTAAAAGTAAAAGAAATATTAAGATAAACCATGAATAGTTAGGTAATACGCGGTACCTGTAATGCCAAGAAAGGGCCATGGCGGCATCTTAATTCCTTTACATCCAAATGCTTTTCATAACCACGGCCAGCGATTCAGTCATATACGTCTAGAGGTCCTAACCCATACCTTCTGCAGCGTTATTTTCCCAGAATACAAAGCAAAATATGTGCTACTATAATAAAAATACTTAAAAATAAATATTATGAAAAAATTGCTTTGGAAGTTTAATTTGTTACGAATTTCCATAATTAGCAACTAAATACAAAAGAAAACAATATTTTTTTTATTTTAGGTCGAAATGCATTAGGTTGAAAAACAAAAATGTATCCAAAATTGTCTATTTCGCATTCTTGGCGGAACTTTAGGTGCAATTACCGCACTGCTTCGTTTAGCTATCAAGCAAAAGTTGATCCAAGAATTTAGCTTAGCTTCATGATTAATAATAATAGAAACCCATATTTTCGTAAAACATCCCTTAGTCTGGTATAAAGTATTTTGTACCATGCCTTAATTTTTTGCTGAATATGCTTACTAAATGTGTTTGTTTCTGAAATATTAAATGAAGACAATATTTTTTTTTGTTTTCATTTTGAATATTATTTTTATCGGTTCAAAAAAATATGTTTAAGCCACTTTTTGTATATGATAACGCGCAAATCACAACCTTCGGCCTTGAACACAAAATCTGCACTTTTTACGTCGTTTTCCATTGTTTTGACCCACATATCAGTTGATGTATCTGTCGCATCTTATTTAGCTATGGTCCTTGGTCCAATATCACCATAAAAAAAGTCTCAAAATCACCATACGCATCTGCAAATCTGTTTTAATTGCTCGCCATTGACGGTTGTCGTTGCTCCATCATCGTCTTCGAAAAATGAGGCACCAATAATCATATATCCGAAATCACCACTTTTTGATCAAATAGACGTTGTTCTTCAGGTAAATAAGGGCTTTTAGTGACAAAGAACCGAAAATGTTGATTATATAGAGTTCCATTTAACGAGAAATGATAATTTTTTTTTTTTGGTTAAGGTTTTAACAATTAAGAACTTATTTTGCATGTAAGCCTGAACAATTTCAGGGCGTTCTTTTTGTGTGAACTCTTTCATGGTATAAATTGTCTTGGAATGACGCTTCCAATGCAGTATGACATAAGCAGACATTGGCAATACGTATGCATATATAGTTTTATAGCGTATAGCCATATTTTATTGAAACATAAATTTGTAGAAAAATTTGTAGAAAATGAATTCAGCTTAAATGTAAAATTTTTTTTCAATTGCAATTCCATTCATTAAGAATGTTGGGTCAATTTAATATGAGCTACGAATAAGATGACTTCCTACCGCTTCCTTATTTTGCAAGACGACCACATTCTTGAAAAAGTTAGAATACAGGCTCATCAACTACTTGTACTATTTAAAGTTATTGACAAAGCATAGCTTCCTATTATCCTATCCGTAATCATTTTTTCATCAAAATAAAATTAACTTTTCCAACTATTTAGAAGTTAAATAAACACATGCCTCAATCTTTCCAAAATTCAACTATTATAAGAATTATAGATCTAATGTAATATTTGTCACAAACTAAATTTATAAAATATAATTAATATAATCTATGGTGAGGAGGCGGATTACTGTTCCGAAGGTTCGCTATTGAGTTTGTGGTGAGTGAGAGCATGGAGAATACGCGCGCTTTTGGTTCTCTACAATTCATCCACCTAGTAACGATCTCAGAAGATATTAGATTAAACACTGATGGAGAGAATAAGAAAATTTTTGAAATACTCCGAGCGAACATTATTTTTGTTGTGAGAAGAACGCTGGATGACGCTGTGATATCCCAACCGTTGTTCTTGTATAAGAAATTATAAACTGAAGAATGCTGAATCTAGCAAGCCACTAGAATCATCGACAGTTTACAAAAATTCAAGTTTAAAATTATTTCCATGATTTATTACTCATGAATATAAACAAAATCTGTAGTATTTTTTAAACCTATGCATTCGGATTGGAGTAATACAACATCTTGCCGGTATGCAGTTTTCAAACAATTCAAAAAGAAAGTTTAATATTGTAATGGATGTTAGTGGATGTATACAATCAGTTTGTTGCGTATCTGCTATAGTATTTGGAGTTACGGGTATATTTTTTATATTCTATATTATAAACCGAGAACTTGAGTATGATATCGAGGCCTTGAGGAATATTTTGCGCTCAATGGTTCAGCGGTAAATTTAAATTGCAAATATTAATTATCCGATATTTTTTTCGCATACTGTACCATATGGAACAAAGGATATTTTAAACTTGTGCTAGCCGAAAATGAGTCGGTGTTAGGCAAACTTACACGTGGATAAAAGTCAGTAAAATCAGTAAGTATGAAACTCTAAATTTTAAGGGATATGACTTCCATTGAGGTGTTTCAGTGGATCTTGACAAAATTTAAAGGTTTCATTTAAATATTATTTGAGTAAGCAAATACAGTACTTTCAAGTGTTTCGAGCTTTCTTTATAACAAATATCATACTACATATAGGATATATCAGAGGATTCTATAGAATCAATTCTTGTATCTCTATAGATATGATTCCTCAGAAGTTATAGTGTTTTCATGCTCATTGTATGTACCAGTAGCTAAAGCCTAGAGAGTTAAACTTCGTCTAGTGCTTCGTCACTAAATTAAAATCTCGTAAGTTTTTTGTTGTAGAATAGCCTACTTCTAACCAAATTTCAAAATTAACAACGAATTAGAGAAAAAATTGATTTTTTATTTTTTAATTGTGTTTTTGTAGGCTATTACCTTGAAATTTAATAAGAAATTAAAAATATGCTGGAAAACCATGAAGTAAATTTTATATATGATTCGCTAGGATGTAAAGAAGCACAAAAACTCTAATTGGGGCTCTTCTATCTCCGAACATTCATCCTGCCATGTAATCTAAAGCAAGCAAATGATCTCCAGTAATTTTCGAAAAACATGTTCTTATATGATGATATCTGCTGCTACCGAGATGCGGATGTTTGGTACTACTCAACTCCTTCTGCGCGCCCATTTTCTACATCAACTTTCTTTAAGGATTTGTATCCGTAAATGGCTCCAAAAAAGGGTCAATGTCTATATTGAAAAAGAATGCTATTTCATTGGAAAAAAAACTATTGGTTTCTGAACAGATGGTGTACGAGAAATGTTTAGCATGGCGGTGGGACTCTTGCAGATGCTGTTTTAGGACAAAGGTCAAATGAAATTAAACATTCGTGAGTCACTGTATTATTTGGTATAAGTTTGTAATTAAAAGTAATTCATTTTGTAAGAACGCGTTGGTTAATTCACTATAAATTTTTAGAATTTTGTAAAAATTTAGAAATCGTATATTGCGAAGTGGTTGCTGATACCGATGAACATTGTAAATACAACTCAAAAGCGATATGTTCTTAATATGAAGTGATATGCCGATTCGTATTTCGTTTATAAAGAATATATGTGCGTTTTGGTTTATTTATTGTTACTTATCTTTATATGACTCTGAATGTTATCGATGATATTATTCCATTAATCTACGTATTGGTTCCATTTCTGCCACGAAAACCAAACTGATGCGTCTGGATTTGTCAGAAGACATTTTTTAAAAGCATAAAAATAAGCCCTGGGTATTATTATAATGATCGATTGTTTTTATCTATCTGGCCATGGTCCAGTTTTGTAATGCAAGTCATACTGCTTAATTTCTGATTTATAATCTTTTTTAAAGATAGGTATGAAATTATCGTATTTAATGCGGGTAACAGATTACTAAGCTTTCAAGATCAGCTGCCTCGTTAAATTATTTTCGGGACCACAACGCTGCGTTCGAAACAGAGGGAAACTCAATGTTTTATACTCTGTTAATTTTAATTTTAATCACATATTGAAATCATCCTTAAAACCTTTTTGTTACAGAAAATTTGCGAGTTACGAAAGATTTATCATAATTTTAATTAAAAGCAACCCCCAAAACAGCAGCAAAACGTCCTTTCCAGTGCACATCGTTAAAAGCTAAAGGTCTCGATCTTTGCCGTGTGATTGAAGTCACTTGAATGGCTTAAGCCGCCTTTATGTGTTAACACAAGGTACACAACAAGGACCAAAATAATGATTACACCAACAATTGAGCATAGTATGCTGGTTAGCAATTTCCAGCCTAGTTCTAAGCAGCTAAATTAATATTAATTAAACTATTGCAAATTATAAACATAAAAAAGAGATTTTTTTACCAACAGCACAAATTGGAGCCTAGTTGTAAGCACCTAAATTAAAATTAATTAAACTATTACAAATTACAAACATAAAAAAGTGATTTTTTTTACCAACAGCACAACGAGCGTAAACACATTTTGTTAAATATTATATAATTTTTTAAAATCAAAACTAAAAATGAACTATAAAGCAAAGTTAAAATTGAAAATAAAATTATAATTTTCCAAAGTTGCAATGGCAAACGCATACTTAAATTTAAGCAGCCCAAGTCGAGCTCAATAACATTGAATTTCACCAGAATGGATCGTAATCAACTTTCAAACGATTCTAATATCGCATAGCCCACTAAATCCGAAATTCGAAATTTTGCGGAAAATCATTAAAAAAGAAGGGTAGGAGTGCCCACAAAGTTAATTGACCTGGCCGTCTGTTAGATAAAAATCGGTTGACTACCACATATAGCTCATATGTCAAATCGTTCAAGAATTTCAAGTTTTGTACTTTATTGATTGTTAATTGTTATTAACCTATCGAAACAAAATTCGGGTTGTAGAAGTATTTCAAAAGTGTAAAGTTAAAATTTTAAGAAAAATCCTTGAGAAAAGTGTGGAACACACAAAAAGATACTTGAGCGCCTGTTCGTTTTCAAGTACTGTATCAAGAGTGACATATCAAACTATAGCATTTAGATCAAACCGAACAAAATCGGATTATGGAATTAGTTTAGCATTCTCAAATTTGTTCGAAATCGGTTGACTAAATTATATAGCTTATAGGTAAAATCGGTCACAAAATTCTACTTTTGTGCCGAATTCCAGAGTATTTCCGTAGTTTTCAACAGATCCGAATAAAATTCGAATTACAGAAGTTTTTTAGTATTCTCAATCAAGTCGAATCTGATCGCAATCGGTTGGTTATATTCACACGGCGAAAATCAGTCGAAAAGTGGCACAGTGTATTCCGAGGTCGTCCGCGCCTGAAGTTTAACCTACGCATTTTTTATAAAAAAAACGTAAGCGCTATATTACGATTGCTTACCATAAACTTGACTACAAATGGAAATGCATTTGTAAAAAAATGTATTTCTACTAAAATATTGTGATTTCTAAAAATTATAAACAAGAATTCTTCATAAAAATAAAATTCCAATCAGCATAAAAATAAATATTATATAGCTTTAACACAAGATTAAAAATTTTTAATCAAAATTAAACCTACGTTGATTGAAATATACTACTTATGACTTATTTCACATCCTTCCGCAGTGCCATCCTTAAATATGTACCAGATTAAGTCGGCTTTCCCATTTAGACAGAATTAAATGCACTAATAAAATCTCACGAGTGTTGCCGCTTATCTAAAAAATACTCTCTTCTGGAAATACTTATTATATCTATTCGTGCATTTTAATTTACACTTAACGCCTGATTGCTGATACTCTAATATTGAGCACTACTTAACGCAAACGATGCGCTGAAGTTATGATTGAAAAAAAAATGTAGCAGTTTGCTAATTAACGACTGTGGAATATCCTTTTTTAAGCAAAAATAGTGCGCGCGGTACGCATTTTATGGATCGTTGAGCGTTTTCATTAAGTCGTTCTTTATAATTGTTGAATATGGTTTTGTTTTAGCAGAATTATATACCTACCTACAATTTATATATATTGAAATGGAAACCAAATTTAAGCCTTATAGCGAATACGAATATTCTGTGATTTTTCAACGCAACTTAAAAATTATCTTTCAAAATGAATCTATGGATTGTTCTTCAAAGATGCCAACTGAAGGAAGAAGATGTCATTACTACTACTTTGGCTACCCATGGCAACCCTGTATCTGTTTACTGCCGATTACACTTGTTCTTTCCATCGTGCGCCTTCAGTCTTAGTTTCAATGTGAAAAAATTTACATTTCGGCATTAAATAAAACCTTTATCTTAATAACGTTTAGCGTTAGTAATTCGGAATACGTTTAATTTAACCATAACACCAATTTTTATATACTTATGAATCATTTTTTAGTGTAATTGAAGAAAACATAATTTATCAATAAGGCTTTGTTTCTTTGGTGATGACGTATTTGAAGTTGAAGTTCCAAACATATTGAGTATATTATTGCCTATTGACTTAAGATAGCCATAAGCTTTTTCTTTAAAGCTAATCTTTCTTCATTTTCTTATCTTAAATTGAACTGATTAAAATGTGAACTTATAGCTATTAGACTTATGCATTCGCTGATTTGAAATATTAAAAATTTTTTAGGTGCACTTGAAAACATTTGCGATTATGAGCATCTATCGATGGCAAAATGGAATACAAACTTAGATTTTTCAGCATTACTACTCGGAAAAGCTAAAATTTTCTCGAAATAATCTCATATGGTGAGGGACACTGACGGCCTAAAGTGCCGATCCATGAGAATATGATTATTTAGAACGAGCGGGACGTAGCCTGGGTCTAAGCAGAAATAAGGAAAGCCAGTTTCAACTACAAAAATACTCCGGAAGAATACAACCGTTCCATACCTTGCCCTGAATCAATGATATATGATAACCAATTGAATTTCAACCGCGAAACCTATTTTCAAAAAATTTATTTATTGTCCAAAACGGACAGATCTTGAAAAAAAAATGCTATTATGATTGTTTTTTGCAGAGTATTCAGAGTCATTTCACAGGGACAGATGAGTACTGCTAAAAGCACCATCAAAAAATATAATTCATTAAAATATATATTCATTAAGACATCGAATTTAAAAAAATAGATAAATTAGAAAATTACCAAATAAGTCGAATGACTTAGTATCTAAGCTCATCAAACTTACTTTTAAGTTGACTTTTAAATATTAGGCTTCATTTATTCAAATAAAAATCAAAATAAATTATTATTAAAAACTAAACTATTAAATATTAATTAAATTATTATTCATTGTATTTTAAATTGCAAATAAAATAAAGGCACGAAAGGAGCGTGGTAGGAAAACATAGAACTTGAAGCTGATTGTGGCGACAGTTCGCACAGCTGATGTGGCAACGCCAAAGCAGTAAATATCGAATAAGTCTTATCGATAGGCGACATGCGATGACAACTAGTTTGCAATCATCGGAACGTATGAGCATCGTCAATCAGTTTAACAGTTTTCATGTCTATCTTAAATTAGTAAAATTAATATTTATAGAATTAGCAATCGCTGCGTTTAATTGCTAAACTCATGCTGCTGTTTGTGCCATCTACAGGTTGATTTAAAAGATATTCATTACAAGAGCAAGCAACACTTTTACTGACTAAGACTTGCCAAACCCGTTACAACTAAACTTTTCTGAGAGGTTTTTGTTTATATAAAACCCCATTAAGTACCAGTTTTTGATAGCATTTTTGACTGCAGCAAAGATGTGAGGGTGGCAGAAGCGACAAAGGCACCGCCTCTGACACTCATGCCCATTGTGCCAGCTGCCTGCAGCATACTTGCTTTAAAAACCAATATAGCCCGCTAAATTTTCTTCCTTTGCAACATAAATTGTTTCACAATTCGCTGCTACTCTTATACCTATGAAAATAACGTAGAAAGAGCCTAAGTCAATCGAATCAGTAGGCCATAATAATGAAGATGGTGCACTTGTCGAAATCCTGAGACAGTCAAATTTAAAGTGCGCAGCGGAAAAAAAATCTCTGCCTGTTAACCGTTAAGGTAATGCCAAGAAAGTTCCTCCTGGCGTGTTTGATATTGTTGTTTTTGTTGTTGTTGCTGCTGCTGATAGCATATAGCCCAACAGTTTGCACTCATCGGCAAACATTTCAATGAAATTTCCATAAGGAAACCATTTCGTAGTACGCTTCCAAAAAAAAAAATGGAAATCACTAAAAACCGCAACGTTGGTGTAGTTGTTGTTGTTGCTGATGCTACTAGTTAACGGTACTTTGTATGCAAAGTGCAAAAAACGGAAGTAAAGTGGCAGGACGTTGAAATAGTCGAGGTACCAGCCAACAACTGTGTGTGGCAAGTTACCGAATATCAACAACAACCAGCAGCAAGGAGTAACAGAAGTAACAACAACAACAGCAGCAGCAAAGGAGAATCTGTAGACACAACAACAACAACAGCTCCGTAAAGTCGTTGAAGTTGGCCGTACCGCAATGAAGAAGCGCTCTCCGGCTTCGATTTGATTATTTTTTACGCTGCTTGCTTTCACTTGTTCTCTCTTCATTGCATTTTCAGTAAAAATTCCAAACATGCACAGTATGTGTGTGTGTGTGAGGTGTGTATGTGTTTGTTTATTTTTTGGGAGTATTAGGATTGTTCGAAAGTGTGTGTGTGTGTGATTTTTAATACCCTATAAATAGTTCCGCTTGGTAAAAATATAGTTACCTTGTAATTGATTTTGTAAGCTGATTTTTAAAATAAAAGAAAAATTCGGACAATAAAATCCTCATAGAACAATTTCCGCAATTTTAGTGTTTCAAATTTATGACAGGGTCTTGTTGCATGAAATTATTTCAGACAGTTTCAATGTACCTAAGGCACAATAGACCTGGTCGCTGTCCCCGCATCGAGTACTTCATGTAACTAAATGGAGATCTATCTAATTAGTTAGGGTATTTAAATTCCAGTTATAGCAATGGTAGTTTGCGGATTTTATAAAATTGCTGGTATAACAGAAGACTCGGTAGATAAGTAAAACTTTTTTGTAAAAGCCTAAAAATTTCCTAAAAGTATTGATGCATATGTTTTGTATTGCTGACAAGCGTTAGAATTCAGCCAAGACAAAAATCTGTCTCTATTGTAAGCTTTGAATGAGCAAAAAAATGGTTGCTTAGGGAATTGAGCTGTAGAATCAATCATAGGCGGTGAAAAGTGGTGCCAAGATCTTTCCTTCTTATTTCATACTGATTACTCAATATCATTGAAATTTGAATCATCTACTTTAGCAAGAACATATATATATAGTAAGTGGAAGCAGAATTTTCTTTTTTATCATTTTGTATTGATTATTTTGTTCTTAAGAGTTTTTGCTTTATTAAAAATATTAAATAAATTAAGTTATATCCGTCCTTTCGCATTTATATTTATGACAAGTTTAAGTGGTACATCAAAAATTGTTATCAATATTCTATCTTATGGAATTAATATTTTCTTATCAAGCTAAGTAAGCGTTCTGATACAATTTTCGAAAAAAAAAAGATATTGTAAATAAACGCACAAAGCAAACAGCGGATTTTAAAATTATAATGGAGAATGAGTTTTATTGAGGGGCCATACATAATCAACCGTTTTGGCATAAAGAGATTTATAGAAATTAATTTTGTATTTTAAATTGAACGTTTAAAAAATTAAATTTACTTTTCTAAGATTATGTCAACCTAATCTCCTTTTATATTTCCACCTCTGTTATATCTTGTTCAATCTATTACCATGTCCATTAACTTAAAAATCCTCTAAAAATCACTCAGATATATTATTTAGAAACTTCTACTTGCCGCTTAATAAATCTTGTAATAGTGCCAAATATCCTTTGTGTGGCACATGTCATAAAGTCTCACCATCAAATTTGAAATCCAAAATATTAACGAGATCATAAAATGGCTAACATAGGTACTGGGATTAAGAAGGCATCTAGATATGATTCATAACTAAAAATTAAAGAAACGGTCAAGGAAATCTGATTATAATTGAGTTTAGTTTTAGTCCATAGAACTAGTTTCTGATAGTTTCTGAGGGACTGCGAAGAATTTTATATAATAAAACGCATCTTAACTGCCTTTCCATTTTTTTCTTGTTAAAAAAACGGTAAGCACATCTTCATGCCAAAACCCATAGTTCATTAATTCTTTTTAAATGGTTACCATATCTAGGAACAAAATACCATTAGTTCGTAATTTTAGAGCATACAGACTTCGTCACTTCAAAATTTACTTTTCACAAATTTTATGCGTAAAATGGTGGATGCTGACAGCTGACTGAAATGGACTAAGTCGAAAAGCATCTTCAAATCGCTTGGGTAAACCGTTGGCATCTTAAATGTACCAGACTGGACCAAATTCGCATGTGTCTGTATGTAGGGATGATGTGATTAACATTTCATTCCGTTTAAGGATTCCCACTAAGCTCATAGTTACTATCTACGCCTCACTGAAGACAGTGCAGCTATGTTGTGTTTTTAATGGCACTAAAACAATCCAAAGAAACACTTAATTGCCATCAAGATTATCTTGAAAATAATAAAGAAGCTAAAGAAATTTAATTGATGTTAGTTATTTTTGATTAAAAATAATATAAACACTATTAATATGTTCAAAAAATTAATAAATATTATTTATTTTTATTTTTATAAAATAATGGACTCCAGAAAATATATTTAAATAACACAGATTAATTGTGTATCATTGGAATTCAGAGTGATTCTTCGCTGCAACTTGCAAATTTTAGAGTGTGAATGATAGTTAATGATGAAAGTAGGGTACTAGTTTACAAAAACGGAGAATACTTTTTGCATGTTCTTGAAGCGGTTAAAATTCTCTTTTTGGGGAATATCATCTTAAATGTTTAATATGACGTTGTAACAGAGCAATTCTGATTTCGGATGAGGGATTCTTATAATGACCCACCACTTAAACAACCAATTCTAACTTCGAATGGGGATA
Organism: Chymomyza procnemis; assembly: GCA_035046065.1. Taxonomy (NCBI): domain Eukaryota; kingdom Metazoa; phylum Arthropoda; class Insecta; order Diptera; family Drosophilidae; genus Chymomyza; species Chymomyza procnemis. The sequence continues at coordinate 14,367,664 of JAWNOJ010000024.1, forward strand.
CTTAAAATGACCCACAACTTGAACAATCACTTTATTTATCTTCAATTAATATTTTACCTCCGATTTAGCGATTACTTACAAGAACAGAATTGCGAATTGATAGGTATTGAAACTTTCTAACAACAAATAGGATCCTCAGCTGATTAAAGTTAAAGCCTTAAAAAATTATCCCAAAAATATCGATACATTAACATTCAGTAAGCGATTTTGGAGCACATACCACACACACCATTAATATTGTTCAATCCTTCTGCAGGGTATAACCACAGACTTCGGCCACCTCTCTTGAAATGCAACAACATAATTTCATTAATGGTTTTTTATATCTTTCGCAAATGCTTCAATGAATTTCATTTGGTTTTTGTTGGGTTTCTTTCTCTCTTTTTATTTTTGGCAACATTTGCTGGTTCATTCTGGCTTATGTCGCGGCTCGTGGGCTCACTTGCTGTCCTTTATTGCTCTTTACAACATTAAGCATTTGGTATTTGCCATCTATCTACATAGCTGAGATGGGGGATTTGTTTTCCCAGAAGCGAAACAAAATGCATTGGTGAAAGCACTGAGAGAATAAATAGGTGATGTGAAAAGGAAGAATTTGATTATATTGGGAAAAAAGCGTGTTTAAAATAAAAGTACAAAATATTTCAGAGGAGAATAATAATAATAAAGCTTTAAAACTTGAAATTGAAATTGAAAAATAACTTACTTCACATAAATAATAATAATAAAACATTTTTAAAATTCATTTTGCCCAGATAAAATACAAAACGGTTAATACCCGTTTCGTCTTGGCGATATGGTTTTATTGTCAATTCTTGCATAATGCCAGTCTTCCCGTACCGTACTTCTAAAGTAAAGCGTTTACGTAAAGTTTTAACGTTTTTTTTTTGGGAATAAATATTCTTTACAAAAACAGTTGCAAACCTCAACTAAATGGCCTATATATCAATGTTGGACGCTGCTGCGTTGGATACAATTTTGATATACTCTCACAAACATAGAAATCGGTACTCATATAAAACCCTTCAATATAGGCTTCCAGCTCATTAATAGTGAGCTTCTCACATAAACCTCAACTTAACCCTTCAAAAATAGATTTGTAGTTCTTGAAATGCTCTAAGTTTATACTTAGTATAAATGTCACTTACTCACGTTTTCTTTCATGAGCAATATCGCGAACACAATTTTGCAATAAAACTACTAATTCAAAGTTCTAATAATGATCAAAAGGCTTCCAAAGTTTTCTCAATTTAGATGTATCTACTCTCCAAATTTCGCTCTAGTTTTGCTTCATAGCACATGTTTCTGATTCTATCTCTGCTTATCATCTCCAAGTACTTACAGGTCTTCCTTGAACATCTTGAGGGTTTTACTTCTTTTTTATAGTTCTGCTCCACATATCAGCAATAGAGATGATGTTTGGCCAGTACTTTCTCAAAATTTTGCGAAGATAGCCATTTGTCAATACTTGCAGTAAAGTATTTTTGATAGTAAAGTTTTATAATTTGTAAGCTGAACGTAACTCGTTTGACATGCTGTAAAAACAGTATTAACGATAAAAATTTTTCAAATACTGTAAAGCACTAAAAGTACCTCTGCGGGCCAAAACTAATCTTCTATATATCATATCATTCTAGATATTTAACCAATCGAAAAGTCAACAAAATAATCGGTGAGTCTACGAATCGGTAAATGTCTCATGAGCGTGAACCGGGAATTCACACAATAATGGTAGGAACCTATCTTAGTTGACGGCAATAATATAATTATTTTTAAGTACCATTCAGATCCATGCCAAATAATGATACATTTGTTAAAATTTTTGAAAATGCTAAAATGTAGTGGTGGTAGTGATGCAACATTCACCTCATACCTCTAATCTGAACAAAAATGCTTTAAATTACGAAAATAAAACAAGAAAATTTTATATAAATCTTAACGAAAACTCTGTGTTGAAAAATTAGGATTTTCGAATTCACAACCAAGAAATATTTTTCAATAGCATTTTCAGCGCTCCACATCTTTCACACTTTTAAAACCGAACTGAAGTGTACACAAACTGAACAGAAATTCACAAAAGCTCTTTAATCGGAAAACAAAATGAAAAATGTAGTTCTAAATCTACAAATTGTCAACCGAGTAAAGTACCATTTTCAGCGCTCTACAACTTTGCGCTTTTAAAACCCAGTTGAAAGTGCCCCACTTTTTGTGAACTTTTCTTTCTCCAAGTGTATGCCCGCGGCTGTGTATGCCATTACTTCGATTTGTTTCTTATTTGAATTTCGTATTGCGTTCCAAGCGACAACACAGCAAGTACATTGAGCGCATCGGCCTGCTAGGGTGCTGACCTGCTGAGTCTGGTCTTGCTACTGGCTCTGGACTTGGTGCTGGCTGGCATGAGACCAGGTCTGGTTTTGGTCTACGGCAGCAGCATTAAGTGCTTCTGACTGCAAAAGCGAATTAATACTTGAAAAAGAAATCGCTGCTGCCACCACGGCTGCTGCGGTAACTGCGGTTGCCACAGTTGTAACGCGTTTAATTTATACGCTCCAACAATAACAGCAGCGCCAAATAAATAAATAAGAATAAAAATAAAAATAAAAACAAAAATTTATTTTGCAGCAGCACTTAGAATCTGGCAATAAAAAGGCAACCAGCAAGTGGCATTCAACACCTTTTTTCTATTTTGGGGGTAAAAATAAAAAGAAAAAACAAAAAACTTAATAAACAAACTGTGCACAAGGCGGGTGGTTCTATATACACTGTCTTTATGGGGGTAAGGGGTATTATAGATTTGGGCAAGTAAACAGAAGAAGCTGTGTTCTTTGTATCTTAATTTTCTGTTGCGAAGATTTATAGGGACGTTTTAAGAATGTGCCAGAGTGGTTTTGTATTTTTACTGTGACATTTGTAAATGTATAATGCTGAAACCAAAAACGAAAGCGTTTCCAACAAGAGAGATCGAGAGAGTTACAAAGCTTCGGCCTTATATTGCATTATTTTAAAAATTTTAATTAAAATGCTTGCAATTCTACAATTAATAATTGGTCAAACAAAGCATTGTGCTGATTGGCGTAAAATGTTCAAAAAATACAAATATTACTCAATATATTTGAATTATGAATCTAGAGGATGATTTTCTAACAAAAAGATTTTTAATAACAATGTTTTTGTCTTATCTTTGACAATAATGTTGTTAATTTGAAGCAACTTATTATCAAAATTCATGCTTGCTAAGGTTGCATTTTGCGCTGAACGGAAAAATCAGTGGGAAAAAATTTTCATAAATAGACTGAAGAAACATAGCAAGAACTACCAAGACGTTCCGAAAAAGTCAGTGTCGGCTTTCTTTAAGGAGACCTTTTTTTAAAAAATGTTTAAGCTTGTACGTTCCTTCCTGTTTCCAACTTTTATATCGAAATTCCAAGTTCCTAGCCAGCCCCAGAATGTGAGACGACTCATATCAATAAAAAATTCACCCATCCAGCTGGGGACACTCAGTTTTATATTATATTTTCCTTGCTCTAAATAGAATTTCCTAATTTTGATTTGACTTAGGTGTATTGACAGTGAAATCCGGAATGTTATTGCGAATAGTGGACGCAATCATAGGATATCAATATTAAAGAGCTCGAATTGGCTAACATGCGATTTCCAGCGCTCAAGACATGAAAAAATATGCCAATTGATGGACGGTTTCGGCGGAAAGTTTATTTCAATTGACCGCCTTGACTAGGTGTCCGAACATCTCAAGGCTTTTTATGCAGTACATTTATTCGGGCCTGTGTCTACGGCAATAAGCCAACAACATTTTGTGCATTGGAAGCCTATTTTGAAGAAATTATTAGGAGTTCAGGGAGAGTGTATGTCTATATTGAATTCAACATATGAACATGGACTCGTTTTTTTAGCATTAAATTACAACGATAAAAAAACTTAAAAATTAACACATTTTTATGTCATATTTGAAAGTTAAAATTGCAAGCTCTTAAAAAATCATCCATGCTAGACAAACCATACAAGATAAATTCCACTTTTTTGAATAGATAATCTATTTGGATTTAGCTTCAATTTAAATGTTTGGTTCTATTAGTATAGTTCTTGACACCAGATTTTATGTGACTTAAAATCAAATGTTAGTGGGCCTCGGCAGCGTACTTGCCTCTAAACCGGAAGGTGAATGGTTCCACCTTGCGGCACTGGTGAAATTGTCTAGCACTCGCAGGGCTAGTAAATAAATTTACCTAAGATTTCAACTAAAAACTGTAGGTATGTATAAACTGTATCTCCATGCTCCGTCTTTGGAGCGCTGGATTATTGAGCCGCGAAATTTTTCTCAGATTTAAACCCGCAAATTTGCAAATTATTTGTTTCAATCCAATAGAAACAACAAATTCTTTTGAAGAGTAGTAAATGCAGAGTATTAAAATATCCATCAACGCCTTAACTTTTACTCTATTCCTAGTTTGGTTGTACTAGAAGCTGCACTAGTTTGGAAACCAAACGAACTTGCCTTTTACCATGCCACACAACGTTTAAATACACAATTTGTACACACATAGCTGACCCACACACACGCACACCAAGATACACACACACACCTACAATGGCACACACACACACACCCACGCTTGCTTGGTAAATGCAATTTTCACGTGCAACCGCAACGAAATTTATGCCACACCAAACGCAACAACAATATGCAGACCCAATAGCATGCCACACACTCGCTGGTACGTGCAACAAAACTGACAATGGTTGACACCACCCGACAGCGGCCCACAGACACAGCTGCTAAGTTTGTTGCAGCTTTCACCAGCATTTTGTTTGGTTGTCTTGCTCCATTAACAGCTGCAATGGCAATGGCGTCCTGACCCAGCTAGCTTTCACCTGCAGCTGCATGCACACCACTGCCAACGATGTGGCAACATAAACATCAAATCCTCAACACAACGCGAGCATGCTGTCTGCCAACACATGGGCAGCAAAAGTGTTCCAGCCAGCTTAAAGCGGTTAATTGTTGGCCAAAAAGTGCAACTACTAGTTGGAGCAGTTGGCGTAGCCAGCACCACTCCCTCGCTCTATCTCTCTCTCTCTCAAGTGTAGCAAGTTGTTTCTAGAGAGGCTTAAGCTGCCACCGAGGCCTAACAATTTGTGGCATCTCTTGTCCGAGCGTACGTGCATGTGTGTGAAAGTTAACCATTGTGCGGCACATTCAAACAGCGTTGCCAGCTTATTCATTGCCCTGCATTGTAATGACAAACGAATCTTTTGTGCTGTTGGCAACATTCATTTGCTCTGTAGCCTTAACCAACTTTGAAGCTAGTTTTGCATTCAGGACGCGCAGATTATGCGGGCATACTTTTGTGACAGCATTTGCTGTGCCCGGTCAGGGTTATTAAAGAATTGTGAAGAACAATTGGATGGTAGAGTCTTTTGAAGTTGTCAAGGAATTCACGTACCTTGGCAACGACGTGAATACCAAAAGTGATATTTGCCTGAATGTGAGGTGAAGAGTGCCACATTGGCAGCAGGTGTAACTATAGCCTATGAAATCAGATGTGTAGCAGAGAGCTCTACGGAGGGACAAAATTAACTCTACAAGACGCCCATGCTGCAATTTTTCTGTATAGTGTCTGTGTCACCACTGTTTGCAGCAGTGCTTAGGCTGTTAGAGAGAATAAACCTTCCTCCTATTTGGATTAGGACGACTACTGTATTTGGAAGATGTATGAGCTGTATGAACTCTAAGATACAAATTTAAACATGACGTCAATGCTGGCGCGGCAATATGGATGAAGAAGCTTCGGAGATCGTCAATGCTCAAGTCGACGATGGAAGTCGAAGAAAATATCCTAGTTTCCGACGTGGAGAAGTCCCTAAGATCTGGTAAGATCATATATAACATGATAACATATAGAAATGGCTACGGCAAAAAAAGCGACAACCCATAAAGGAATACGAAGTAGACGACCAAAATCCGGTATGGAGAAGTAACTAAGAACTGTTGAGATTGAACGAAATACGATAATGTGTTGAAATAGCTACCGAAAATAAACCATATAGGAGCAAGTGCTCTTAGATATCCAAAATGCATAATGTTCGGTAGTAATTTGCTGATACTAAAAATTCTTAAAGGTTTGATTTAATCTGCTGCATGCATACATATACATATTTCTTTCCAATAATAATATTAATGAGTAATGTATTTCCATTTGTAGGCTCTGTTATGCTACATGCCAGCCCTTCTCAAAAAGTCCTTTCCAAGTAAATCTTTTAACGAAAACATGGCAACTAAAAAAAAATTAGAGGGTTTGCTCGTTAGTTTCACATCTGCAGTTGCTCAATAGTACTCACGCTTTTTCTAAATATGCAAAGATTCTTCGAGCTTTCGCTTAGGTAAATGCCAATGCCTCAAAAAGTAACCTTGCTTGCCATTCTTCAACTTGAACTTTCCTTTTCTTTCCAAGCTGCTTAGTTATTTATCTGTAAACGTCTCAATTGCTCTTCGGTTATTACTTCTAAAGCTTGTCTCTTGTTCATTTCATATATTTCAAGCACACTCGAAGGCAATTGCCAAAATTATGCGGCTATTTATTTTGAAATTTATTATGTTGCTCTAAATACTACCTGAATTTCTTTCAGAATGCTTTGAGGGTAACTTAACGCGATAAAAGAGTACTTACTAATTATCTAATGTCTTTAACGAATAAGTTGCAACAATTGTTAGGTATGTAGTGTTGACTTGACAAGATATTATTGAGAATCTATTTGAATGTCCTTCCATAGCTTCATTGTTCACAATTGTTATTTTGCAAGTATTTATACAATATATTCTAAACAATCCCCATTTATTGTGTACTATTGTATAATAAAAATAATATGATTCAAGATGTTATATACATAAAAATCGTTTAGAAAAACCTATAATAATAATATTATATCGAATTAACATTATATGCGATGGAAGCGCACTTTTATTCTTTAATGGCGCAACAGCGTAAATTTGACCTTTGCCTTCTTAGGAAACGATACTCCAATCCTCATAGTTCATCGTAACCGTCTAATGATTATAGATGTTTTCAATTCCGTAGTTATAGCTGAGAAACTAGACCACCATGTTTCAGCACTACATCACGACATAATCCTGTTGCTCCTTCTGTTCCAGTGTGGCAGTACACTCATTTTAGCTGAGTCTCTTTCAATAGCTCCGAAAGGTCACAGGATCGCTACCGGCGTATCTTAAATTTTGACAAATCTATGCTTATTTATAGCTCTACTAATTATCTTTTAAGAATTTAAAAAGCTACAGTAGTTCGAAACCTCTCTTTTTATCAAAAGTCTTGTAGATATTATTTATTGTTTTGTTAGCCTTATTCTAGAAAAACCTGTTAAGAGATCTAAAAACAGGCGCCTTGCTATAACAATTTATATAGTTTAAGGTTTATTATTTTATTAGGACAGAGTCAATATCATCCAATTCTTAACTAGGCAATTTCTCCAGGAAAAATTGGTACCCGGTTCGCTGTTTTATCACAGCCTTATTATAGATGCGAGGTGACCCATTAAAAAAAATATTTTTATATTTGCGGAATATAAACTTTTTTAAAACGCTCCAGCAAATGTGATTAATTTTAATAATCAGATTTTTCTGACCAACGTGAAAGTTTCTTGAAAAAAAATATCGGAAAATAATTAGAAAAACTTATAAGATCAATGGATTGACAAGTGGATTTTTCAAAGCAAATTAATGGACAATATACATAAATATAATTTCTATTTCACTATCCATAGCTCCGAAATGAAACATATTAGAGTTACCGCATTGTACTCAGATATTAGAATTCATGTCTATCAGAACGGCAGAAGTTGCATATGACTCTTCAAGTCCTTTTATGGCCTCAGCCATAATTTACCCACCCAAACACCCACACATTTCACATCCTTTGGCGTATAAACCCATACATAAGTAGCTTTAGCTTATTCGCCCTTTAATTACCCAGTTTACTCCCTTTAGCTGGTTCCTAGTTTCCGTTAACTAACATTATGTTGGTCGTAAACAGCTATAACTGTAACTGTTACCATGGCTATGGACAAAAGGTAGCAGCTCAAGACGTCATAAACACCTGCAGCAAGCTTTCCCGTAGCCGTTACAGTAATCGTTAACTTTAACGTTTCCGCTTGCAATGTGTCGCCGCTGCCATTATGCAAATACCGGGTAAGATCGTCTTGCCTCGTCGTAGTTCCCTTGTTGTGGAAGCATTGCAATCTGCATTTAAATGACCCTGGCTCTCACAGACCCCTCCGCCATCATTTGCAAAAATATTAAAAAAAAAAAATGAGAAATCTCCACTAACCGCTGCACGGAATTATGCACGCCCCCAAACCGTACGCTCGCTCATCATGGAACTTTGCTGCGTGCCCGGCGCATCAAATGAGCTTGAAGCTCGTAATTGAAATTCCTTTTAATGCTGCTGCAGCCGCAGCTTTTCAGATTTTCCCATTCCGCAATATATTTTCTTTGGCTTTTAATTTAAAATGATAAAGAGGCAAAAAGTGATGGAGTGCTGAATAGGTTTTTCGATGAATTTTTGAGCATTGATTGATTGGTTTGCTGTATTTGTGATTTGGGAGGTAAGCTCAAGTGCCCGGTGAACGATTATGCAAAAGTCCAAGCAATGTGGCCAAGAGACTAAGTGATTTGGATTGAAGATGCATAGCGCCAAAGGCCAATGGAATAAAACTTGAAGATATAAATACAAGTGCTGCGCAGCGCAGCGAAAAGAAGATGGAAGGCTTTAAACGAAATATAAAAAATGTTTATTATCACTAACGCTGGGATTCTTTTTATATGACTTAAAAAATTTTAATTAAAAAGTTAGTCGTGAAGAATTAAGAAATATGTCAAATTACGTTCCCTAAAGCGTAATGCGTTGTTTGGTCTTAGCGTTTATCAACTTTATGAGGTCAAAAACCAAGGAAAGAGAGCCATTGTAGACCCATTAACTTATATCAACTTACGACGAAAACTCCATTGAAAATATGTAGAAGGGGAATAAGTGCTATCTAAAACAAAATAAAACAAGTGTCTTTATAAAAACGTAAAAAATACTTAATGTAACTGGGCAGCACTAATTGATTGAATAAAATACATTTAGGCAGTACTTGGCAGTACTAATTGAATACATTTAGGTAGCACTTGGCAGCACTAATTGAAAACATTTAGGTAGCTCTTGGCAACACTAATTGAAAACATTTAGGTAGACCTTGGCAGCACTAATTGAAAACATTTAGGCAGACAGCAGCTGCTCAGTTGGAAGAAGAAGATTTGCGAACATTTTTGAAGGACGATACCTACACAATATTCATTTAAAAAAAAACTCATGCATTTCTTTAAAAAACTTGCCGCTTCCTGCATTTTCGAGTTCGTTTATCCACATACTTCTCTTCTAGCGCTGTTCCTTCTTTATTTTTTTACGTTTTTAGTAATTCTTGAAGCGCTTTAGAACGATTGATTTGAATTCTTGCATTTACCGTCTTAAAATGTCCTTCTAGTAACGACATAGCTAACTATACCATTTTAAAGTTTTCGGCTTGGGATAAGCCAGGAGCAAGAAACTTAGTTTTAAAATCCAAACATGTGGAAGGAACAAAGCATCAAATGCAAGATTCTACCCGTAAATCCAGTTGCCTGCAGCTGGAGTACAGCTAACAAGTTCCTTCTCGTCAAAATATTTCATTATGACCAAACAAATGCGGAAATCGGGACGAATAGTATTGCACCATAAATCGGCTAGATTGGTGGCGCCCAGCATTTGAGTGCCAGTCAATATCTCCCACAATATGGGAACCACTGGCGCAGAGTTCATGTAATTGACCAAACCCAAAGAAGCAGGGACTGCTAGACTGGCTAGCAAAGTGTTACTTCAACAATTTGTAGGATGCCCAAGTGAACTTCAGGGCGACCAGGGATCTTCTGCTCGAAACGAACAATTATTTTGTAGTCACACGCTGGACACAGTTGGGCTTAACTATGATAAAAGTAGAAACGCATTGGCGGCTATGACGAATGGGTAAAACAAATACAATTAATTTGAAGAATTAAATGTGTTGTGAATGTAGAATTTATAATATTCATGTAGCCCATCTTGAAGCAAGATGAATCTTCTCTGCTGTAAAAACAGCGACTTCTTTGGAATCTTCTTCTAATCTCAACCATACCGACCAGCACAGTTTATAATAAATTGACCTTTAAAAGAGTAAAACTATTTCAAACAGGAAATGCTTTGAAAATGCACTCAAACTGCTTTCCAATTAATTAAGTGTTTTTCAATTAAAATTGTTTACGTACAGCCCAACTAAAAAAGCCACATCAGACTTGTCTGTCCATTCAGATGATGTTTACCATCATTTTGTGATTTATTTTTGTTTCTTTATCGTTCAGCTTGTCTCCTAATGGGTTTTTGTGGTTTATGTAAAAGGTGACAATCATAAGGCATACGCAGACATCTTTGTGGTTTTGGCCCGTTGGATGGGAATATGGGTAAAAAAAAAATGTCACACTTAGGCCTACATTCCCCTGTTGTAAATCCGCTTTCTCTAACAAAAATAGGTTATCTTCAATAATAAATAATATTCAATCAAAATGCAGTATACACCTTGAGTTAGGCACTCGGTTGTTCACAATTGCCTTCTAATTGATTTCCTTTGAGTTTGTAAGATGATTATGCATTCAAACATCAACACATAAAGGGTGATTTTTTGGCAACACTACTTTGCGTCAAAAGTTATGCTCAGTAAGGCAAGTGTGATTTCTCGCAAGCTAATTGAATGTATTTATGAACAAGAATAACTTCGGACTTTTCAGTGATCAATAATCAGGGACATTGGAAACACTAGAAATACATTGCAAAAAAATCACAACTTGTTTTGTATAATGGGTCGGCCGCATAATTTCGCGTTCTTTTAAATTAGCAAGCTCTGACAAATCTGACAAAGCCCTAGACAAATCTTTCATCGCTCCAAAAGGAAAGAGGGAGAGTATGGAGTTATCTCTCTTAAAATATGTTCGAACAGAATATGGATTTTTTACTTAAAGCCAAGTCCGAACGGCTGTGACTTTGATTAGTATTAATCAAGTAGTAGTAGTATTTTTTACTAGCGATAATCGAATCACCTGCTTTCGGTTTTAGGAGGGAGTACGCTATCACATTACTACCAACGATGGCAGCTCTAAAATAATCACCCTTTACTTATGCTTAACAGAAAAAATTTCTGATCAAAGTGTGCAGAATGTGAAAGGCCCCTATATATAAAGCTAGATCCGAAAATATTGGGCAGCAGTCCCAGCAATGTATATAGACAAGGCGGGCAGAATCTTTGGGAAGTCCTTGGGTTGCTTCGCGTACACTTTAAGTTCTGAGTACCATCCATCCTTCTAGCGAGTGTTTTTGTACTCCTGGAACATTATAAGTTCTAATTACCTTTCATCTCTCTAGCGAGTGTTTTGGTGGCATTCAAATCCAATCAAAAATAAATAATAAGCCCCTTCAAGTATCGGTAGGCTAAAGTCTTCGTTTTTAAGGGATGCTAGTTCCTTCTAAGCTCAAGCTTTATGTTGAGAACTAATGCAAGAAATCTACAATTCAGCATACGAATTTATCGCAATATATATCGCAACTTCAGTAATGTTTGTGTACAGTGAAACCCCTGTAAAGTTTATGTTTATTACAAGTTTTTCAACAAAAAGGATGCTTTGACTTAAAGCTTAATACATAAGTAGAGTTTCTTACAGCTTGATGAATTCCGACCTTGTAGTTCGCACCAACACCAAACCGCTTCGAAATACTTTTCCGGCCTTGTCTAAAATAATGAAAATTATGAGTAAGCTGGCAAATTTTCATTACTCCTTGACAAGGTGGCACAAAAGACTATCTCTACTCTACATATTCATAGGATATGGGGACTAATAAAGTTGCACGTAGACAACACCCACATAGACAGACTTCTATGGGGGTCACACTGATTGCATATGTAATGCGTTTTTTTTTTATGGGCCTCCTGAAGTCTACTCATATGCCCAAGAGAGTTGTTAACGTTTTCTGCTTCTCTTTTGTTTTTTGTTTTTTTTTTTTATAGCTGTGTTTACTCTTTTTTTATATTTTTATACTCTTCTTTACTAAAGGAAAGCATTAAGACTAGTTGACATTATGCGTATGATACAATAAATTGGAAGATACAATATATTGGAAAATTTCTCCTTTATTGCACAAAAACAAATTTTTTCAAAATATCATTCATAGTGCCTTTAATAACCTAAAGAAAATTTGTGTATTCTCTTAATGTTTCGTATCATTGTTTATAAATTTAGCGCTGTTTAGAAAATGAAGCATACAGGAGCCTAGCCCCCTAGTTCAATAAAAAAAGTCAAATCGTTCAAACTCGTTCTATTAATTTTGACCGTTTCTTTTTTAATGTTTCTTGAAGGACTTTGTAACACGATTTTGTTCTTTTTTTGATTTGGCAGATTTCATAAGAGGTATTTTGGTGAGATTTTAAAGAACCTATTTCACCCATGTCTTAAAAATTAAGTGTTCCTACGAATTTCTTCCATTATTATTTCATTGTGGCTTAAAAATGCAATTGATTTTTTTTTTTGATTTCTCTAAAACTAATCTTTTAGCAAATACAGAATTTATTGTATACATTATGTCAAATCTCCTAGCATATATTTCTATTGTTGCATACATATAAGATATATTTGAAAAATAAATTGAAAAAATTGCTAAAAATTTCTGAAGAAAAATGTAAATTTATAAAAAAAAAAAAAGAAATCCAGCAACGATTTGCAAAATTCAAAATTAAGAAAAATATCAAGGGAGACGAAACCGAAAAATTTAGCAAAAAGTCTCCCATAAATTAAGCTATATCAAAATCTAACTAAATTTTTTGTTTTTTGTTTTATTTTATATAGCTCATACTATGGATACAAAATGATTGAGATAATGCAGCAGGTAAGAGCATAAATATTTTACAAAAAAATTCATAATCATACAGATTCATGTTTTATACTGAAAGTTTCTAAAAAACGGTAATAAAGTTTAGAGATATGAACACGGTTTTATGTTTATTCATCATCAAATTTCCACACACTAAAAGTAAATGGAAACAATAAAAGATATGATCGAAAACTTCCCAAAATGAGGTAATGTTCATAATACCTTGTTCTCAGAGATGCTAGAGCAACAAAATGTTTAGAATAGATAGCCTATTACTTAAGTTTGTTTTATAATTTTATTTTTATTTTATTTTATTTTATTTTATTTTATTTTATTTTATTTTATTTTATTTTATTTTATTTTATTTTATTTTATTTTATTTTATTTTATTTTATTTTATTTTATTTTATTTTATTTTATTTTATTTTATTTTATTTTATTTTATTATTTTATACATGTAAATCGAATGGATTTTTTATATTGTCAAACAGTATACTTTATAAATAAAAAATGTGCTAAAGATTTGACTTCTTTATAGCGATTAGTGGGCTAGTTCCTGCTCGCCCAAAGGAAAAAGTATGTTTTTACATATGTATAAGTGTCTAGTAGATAGAAAATCGTTTTATTCTGATTAGATGAAAATTTATTACTTTAGAAAAACAAGTTTAGTTTATGTTTGTTAATGGAAAGTTTTTCCTATATATTCGTACAATGAGCTGGTGAGAAATAATTGTCTCCTTTATAAAATGGCCATCACTTCGCTTGCTTTATTAAAAAAAAATTCTGCGCAACATTGGCATATATATTTTCTATATAACTCATTTATTCAATTAAACCCAAGATTTGAACAATTTGATTTCTTTTAGAGTTACAGTATCAAATCTGAACCCCTATATCTACTTTTTCCTTCTGTGGTAACTCTTTTCTTTATTTTTAAGTAAAACAAGTACCTACGGTTAATGGTTCAAGCAAATCTTACTCTTTGAGTAGAACACGGAAAACATTTTGATACTGAGAATCAAAATTCCAAATTGGAAATGTAAACTTCGAAAATCTTTCCAGATCAAAGACAGTCTCTTGGAAATTTTAAAACATATAAGGTCTAATTATAAAAATTATTTAAATTAGTCGCATGCTCAATTTGATTTTTGGATCATATAAAGAGTAGGACGATATTGAAGAAATAATATAAGATTATTAAAAATTTACTTTTCAAATTAGTGATTGCGTCTTACAATGTGCGGTGGGTGTTGTGTAGGCTTCTGTGTATTATTCAAAGTATTTTAAATAATTGCAGTTTGAGAAGAGTCGTGCTTAGGTGCTTTGAGATCCATTAAAATATTTTGAAATAATCAGTTGGTTCATATTAATAGCCTCTGATTTCTGATTCGACTCTGTAGTCTTAATTTTGGCGACTTAAACTTCGTTTGAAAGCAGAACTAACTTAAATATAAACTAAAATGAGCGCCGATAGCGGGAGCGCTTGACTTAAAGATGCAAAGCGACAAAGAGATGCTAAGCGGCAAAAAGATTGATCTAAACATGAGATAGAGGTAATTGTGATTAGTAACAACATGTTCTCCCGGCAGGACTCATGCGGGAGCATGATGGTAATCAATGCTTCGAATATATGCCACTTTTCTGTGGATATGGGCGGCGTCTCTACTGATTTAGTTCTTAACTAAACAACATAATTAAAGTAAATGTATTTCAAGAGAGCGAATTACAAATCTGATTGATTTATTTTTCCAAATTTTTCGGATTGAATCGGAATGGATTGTTTTTAGCTGTAGATTGAATAATAAGAACTGCTGACTTTACGATTAAGTTAATGTTAATTACAAGGTTCTAAAGCTTAGTCACGGTCACCAATTGCATTTTTCGTCTCAGAGTATTTATACTTCGGCGCCTTCAAGTTCCTATGCTTGGCTTTACTCTCTTACTCCTTGAATTGTTGTCTTCTCACATGGCACTCTAATGACACAACGTGCTTTGGAGCTGCAGTCGACGACGCGTCGGCATCGCAGTTGCTGAGATAAGCGACAATAAACATAAAAAATGAAATTCTCTTGCTGTGATCCTGAGCCCACCCGCAGCCTTGCTACACCCCTACCACGCCTACAATACAACCATGTAGCACTACCCCCAAGTAGATACATTTTGTGCACTGCTCGACGAAATTTTAACAACCGTGTGAGATTTCATTTTACATAGGAAAGTATCTATGTGAGTATCTGTGTGTGACTTTGTATCTCTGTGTGTGTGCTGATGTCATGGATTTTAACACGCATAAAGGTGTTTTTTTTATATTGTCTCACGTAACTCGCTTGGCTTGATGAGCGAACAGCAGTGCTCTGATGGCTACATCCTTTGGGAGTCCAATTAGGTTCACAGCGCAAATTTATTAATTGAATCATAATTTACAACGCAATTTTCTGCACGTCTGCTTGTCTTCCATGTGTGCGTGTGCGTGTGTGTGTGCCTGTGTGTCTGTGTTTGCCACAAAAAAAAAAAAAAAAAAGAATTTGCCCCACTGTGCGTGCTTTTTGCATTGTTCTTTGGCTATTTGGTGGCAGCAAAAAATGTGGCATAAACCAACTAATAAACATGCCATTTACACTGTGCATCTCTGGCGGCCAGCTGCGCGGTGTTGCCTACTTTTAAGCTGCTGTCAGCTTATGGCAACCCACAATGTTGCACGCTGTGTGAGCCTCCATGGAAGCGTAACGTTTTTTTGAGCGTATTTATTAAAAATAAGCGAAATTTGTAAGTGGCATATGACGAATTATTGATACACTAGCGAAGCGTTAGAAAGTTAGTGCAATGAGTTGTATGGATTTGATGGAATTGTGTTGTAGCTTGAATGCATTTAAAATTTAGGGTTTTTTTAGTAGTAATTTGATCAAAGCTGCATCCGGAAATGGAACGTAATGACGGAACTGAGGTGC
Source organism: Chymomyza procnemis (assembly GCA_035046065.1). Taxonomy (NCBI): domain Eukaryota; kingdom Metazoa; phylum Arthropoda; class Insecta; order Diptera; family Drosophilidae; genus Chymomyza; species Chymomyza procnemis. The sequence continues at coordinate 14,383,610 of JAWNOJ010000024.1, forward strand.
TATTTCACAATTTGTAGTAATAAATAAATATGAAAATAATCACAAAAATTCGTTTATATTACCTTAAATATCTAAGAAATCTGCTGTAATGGGTAAATGTTGTGTTTGAATTCAAGTTGTGGCCGTAAACATAGTGATAATCGCCTTTAAAACTAAAAGTAGCTTAAATAACTAAAAACCCTGTTGCATACATTTTGGGCTAGAATTCAAGTTGTGGCAGTCAGCACAATGGTAGCTTACGCTTACGCGTTAAATTATGCAGCAGCACTGTAGCATTTGCCTAGCACTAGCAAAGATAGCAAAAAGACACTATTCGTATAATAAGAGTCAAAAACACTACCCTTCCGATTCGGTAACTGTCGGTTTCTGTTAAGTTGGAACTGCTACTAATAGATATATACCAAATCTACGCTTTTGAAGCGATGACAACATCGTTTAGAGGAAAAAAAGTGCATTATTTTATAGAAGTTCAAGAAAATACAAATTGCTGCTGAAATCGCCTCTTTTTTAAGACACGAATGTTTAAAATTGTGAGCCTCGCTAGCGTACGGAAAGCGCACTAACCTCGAAACCGAAGGGTCTGTGGTTCCACACGCCGCAGCACTGGTGCATTTGTCTAGCAGTGGCGAATGTAGGTATTTTTTGAAATTCCGCGTTCTATTAAAAATAAACCATAAATGCTTTATATATAAATAATTTGAATTTTAGATAATTTAATTGTATGTAGATAAAAATTAAAAGATGTATTAAAAATTCCTAATTTACATGTTACTACTAAAAAAAAAACCCTGCAAAACGAGTACCTTTTTCAAAATGTGCCAAAAATATTTAAATTTTAACTTTTTTTACCATAATTGTTATACTGCGCAAAAAAACCTTCAGAATAAGCAAGTATTTCAATTTTTTGTTTCAGATAAATTTTGCGTGCTGAATCTTGCACAAAGTTTAAGTTGTCCATCGCGAGATGCTGCGAAATTTTTTCAATTCAGCAATTTTTATTTATTTTAAAATATGCAAAAGATCATTTGATTCTCTTGTTGTTTTTATGTTAAAAAAAATTTCTGAATTACGGTCTTTTTTGTAAACTACTGATGAGGAGACAATCTTAATATTTCAGTCAATACTACACGAAACATAACGAGTATGGTATATCAATAGATGGCGCCAGCATTAGAAACAGCTATTCTAAATGTTACCAAAACTTCAAAATTGTGCAAGCATTTAATAAGTTAAGAGTTAAGAACTCCCATGTTTTAAATTACGAATTTTCTGCTTAACTTTTTTTGGAAACTCTTCAGAAACCAAGTGGCCAAGTGTTAGACAAAAATTAACTATATATTTTGTATATTTCCAAGCACCTTTTTCGCATAGAAATTCGAGAATATACTGATTGGACTTTAGTTTGAAGATTATATAAAAAATATCATCAAGCTCAATAGTCAATTTATCTAAAAATCATCTGTAGTTTTTGCATTCATCGCACGCAATTCGTAAGCTTCACAGCTTATATACCCTTCTAAAGAGTATTACTCTAATTTTTTTGTGAGTTCAAATATTGTACATCTATTTTTTTGTTGTCCGTATTTTAATCAGCCTTGTGTCGCATTTTATTAAAAGTCATGCTGCGTTATTTGCGTAAACTTTAATTTATTTTACTAAATTTATATTAAAAAAATTAAAATTCTTTGTTATTTATTTATAAATCATTTATTGGTATTTGTATTTGCATATTTGCTAAACATTTTTTTTCAAGTTTTCGTGATGCTGCCGCGCATAAAACTTAATAAATATTTCTAGCACAATTTTTAAATGCCAATTTCAATTTAATTAAAAAAATAATAATAATTAATTTTATATGAAACTATATTTCAGCGAAATTAAAAGCATGCAACGATTTATTTTTATATATTCAAAAAAAAAAAATAAAGTTATTGACAATGCGCCTAATAGATATTGGTTGTGTCTGTCAATTTGTGGCAATTGCAAAAAGTCAAAGCAAAAAACCAAAAGGCAAAGTCAAGTCAGGCGCACCCGCATGTGGCACACACACACACCGGAGTGCTAAGCGGCAATGTCTGTCGTGTCTTGCAACTTCGTTTAGCTGCTGCCCCACTGTGGCTGTTGTCATGTAAAACGTCAGTTTAACATGCGATCACGGGGCACAACACTGAAGTCATGCAACAGGGGCGCACACACACAGAAATCCTTACGCTTGAGTGCCCCGTTGATGACGATGATGGCATTGATGGCATTGATGGCACTGATGGCGCTGAGGAGCTGTTGCATTGACAGCTGTGGCATTTTTTTTTCAGGGCAGCATCCATATTACTTTAAGACTCGTGATTTGTTTTTTAGTTCGTTTTAGTCAAGTGCCTGCGAATCTCGATGCGGATTTTGAATTGATTTAATGGGGAATAGCTTTGTCATCAATTTCAAAGAGAAGAAACCCCTGAAAGCATATCTTTCTATAGGAATCCTTTACATTTTTATGTTGTCCTGTATTGAAATCTCATACTACCTTTAAATCTAAGGCTATGGAGTCAACCCGACTCACATACAAAAATAATCAATGCGAACCGATTTTCCTAGTAGTGGCACTTTAAGAGCTTTTCGGAGTCTTTAAAGAAAACTTTTTTAAAGGAATTGAGACAAATAATTTGCAGCATTGCCCTTATTGTAATTCCTTACTTATATTATAGTTAAAAACTTTCGATTAAAGCAGAATCGACTTTGAGTCAAGCAAACTAATTTTTTGCGTTAACCAAACTTTAATCTTTTTCATTCGAACTTATGAGCTTTAGGTAAACAAACTTGAGAAGAGCAGACACATTTTAGATTTCAACACTGATATTTTTAAATAATTTTGCAAAATAGGCAAGAAGGAATATTGGTTATTCTGTCAACATTTTTTACTGCAAATAACTATACACTTGGAAGGTATATATCGGCTTTGAGCCAAGCTAACTAATTTTTGTTTTAACCAAACTTTAATCTATTTTAGTCGACCTAATGAGCCTTAAGTCAAAGAACTTGAAAAGAGCAAACTAATATTTCTGACAATTCTGCGAACTAGGCACGATACGATGAAAAGTGATGGAAATTTTACCTAAAATATTTGCTTCAATTGGTGTTAAAATAGGAAACCTCACGACAAATATATTTGGTAATTGGAACAAGTGTCTAAGATTTCATATTATGAAAATAAACACTCGCACTTTTTGTAGACGTCAAAATTAGCCTAGTAAGTTGATAAGTATTATTAAATGTTTGTGTCAATCTTATTTCCTAACAAACCATGGTTCATCTGTAATACTTCCAATAACTATATCTCCAAAGCAACTCGATGCTTAAAATTTGCGCCATATCCTTAAGTTGCTTGACATTTCAGCTGGCTTGAAGATGGATTTGTAATACTGCACTGTGTGGCAAGAAACCAGCAAGTTCTCTTGGTCTAGGAATCGTAGATGATGATGATGCTGCTCTTCTCTTCATGAAAAAGTTGTAATTGGGAAACTTCAAGTATATATAAAAACTTAAATAGTTCCCAGTTTTAAGACATATTTTAAGCTTAAGTCATAGTAAAGCAACTGAAGAAAATAAAAAAAAGAAACTATATAAACTGCAAGTAGAGCATAATTAGCTTCAGCACTTTGCAATGTGCTTTCAAAGGAGATACTAACTTAACGCGAATTGTCTTAACGGAAGTCAATATTATCGAATATCTCACAAGGTTCATCTTTTCGTGGAATATCTTTAAAAAATCTACTGCCTGCAGAAAACTCGCATTCTTGCCTTAGCCTTAAACGTAAGAACCTTCTACAAAAAGATTAACTTGTTCTTTGTTAATAGATTCTCTTGATTGATATCAGGATTGCTAGAATGCGTTATTTTTTTTTAAATTCATGTTGTCGAATGTTGATTCCTAGCCTATTTTGCAGCTTTTAAGCTTGAGAAACAACTTTTGCGTTTCCCTAAGTTTGGGACACTATTTCGAAACTTTATTTTTCATTGATTTACGTATCGTTTCTTCTTTTATGGAATTAAAAAGATTTCTGACTTAAATACTGTTCAAGTTCTTAGTTTGTTTTCGTTTTCATTTACTATATATCCAGATTTCCAACTTTTCGTCTGTAGCGTCGAGGTTGCGTACTCGCCGCTTAAACCGCAGCTCGCCAGCTTGATTCAGATTCCCTTCAGCCGAATTTTCTGTACATTTACTGAACTAGTTCAAGCGTTCTTACGTTGTCAATGTACGAAATCATACAGCTCATTCAAAGACATTTTTTTTGTAAACTCGAAAATAATAAGAAAATGTATATAATTTCAAAATAAACTCATAAAAAAATTATATATAAGAAAATTACGTTTTTTACCTAATTAAGTTCTTTGTGTATTCGGAAATGATGTAGTTCTGTTCTTTGCAGCATCCTGAAGATTCATATAAATGTAATTACGAATGTGGGACTTATTTATATATATATAAAATTGATGCAACTTAATTTAGCTATAAAACGTGGAAGCTTTAATTCATTCTTGTTTGGAACTTACCTCAAAACTCAGCATTGCCCTTTCTTCCAGTCAGTCTCTTCCAGTGCTGCTTTTCTGTTCATGTTTCAGCAACTCTATTCAAGTACGCTCTTTTTGTTTTTTAATCTAATTTTTTCGTGTTTATTTCAGACAAATAAGCTCTATAAAGCCTTACCTCTAAAAATCAATTTAATTTAGTGGCGGCTCTTTACGTTGAATCGGATGCGCCACTTTAATGCACAAAACGGTTAAATTACAAAAACCCATTCCGATGCGCTCAAAAGTGTGCTGCAGTGTGTAAAAGCCACAAAATTTGATCACAGATAAATTCCAATTATTAAAATCGAATTTGCACAATGCAACAAATGTAGCTGTTGCAGCTGCAAATACACAAACACACACATACACCCAGCCACACCCACAAACGCCCTCAAAACATTCATGCGTCACATAAATGTAACAAGTCCATTAGGAATTGTTCTCGTTTTCAATTTCACTTCAATTTGGTGAAAATTGACTTTGTGAAAATGGGAAAGTAATATGTCTGAAACTTAGTGAATTTTTAATGGAAAAATAACTTTTTATATTATTTGCGATTTAATATGCGAATTAAGTTTAAGTACTGGAGGGAATTGGTATACTGGAAACAAGATTATACGGATTTACCTCAAGCATGCAATCCTGCAAATATTTTATTTCAATGCCAACACAATATACAAATATCCTTTTATTAAACCTAACCTTTATATAGTTGAAGTTGCAAATACATTATATATGGTATAAAAAAGTAAATGTATTTCCCCTTATTTAACTGGTGTTTCCAGCCTTCAAAGGTGCAACATTGAAACCACAGCTTCTGGCCAAATCCAAACAGCGGTGTCTCTGGTTCATAGAGTTTTAATAAGTAAATAGCCTCTCTCTGTTAGGTATGCCACAGCGAGGCTACGGGAAATAGAACCACCTACCTTCGGTTTTAGCATTTATTATATTAGGGAACTAAAATGTCTTACATTATTTTTTTATTATAATAAAGGTAAAAAATCAGTCAAAGTACTGCCCAACGAAAACAACTACTTCTTGCCTTTTTTAGAAAAATGTAAAAAATACGGGTCAAAGTACTGCCTGACGACAAAAAATAACTAATTCTACTCTGGTCTTTGTCCCATCATTGACACATTTTTTTAACCTCTTACAAACATCTCAACCGGGTCACAATTACTTTTGCATCCATTTAAAAAAGACAGTAGTTGGAAGAAGCAAATACAACGAAGCAAATACAAGATCTACGATCTCTCGCTCTCTGTGATCTTATAAAATCTTCTCCATTTCTGGATTCTGCAATTTGTGACACAAAGCCATTGGTTATTGTCTATAATGTTCCCTTTTAGTGGTTTTTCTTGGTTTTAACAGCTTATAGTTCACACCCACTTAACCCCACAATATACATTAGCTATTGATATAGTGCTTTGACATCGATGTAGAAGATGATAAAAAGAATTCACTTGTCGTACCAGAGTATTTTATCTTCTTAGGTTCTACTTTGATCACTTATTATCTCCAATATTGATACGGCGAAAACCCCTTCCTTTCAAGAAGTAGTGAAAAATCGGCATTTAACACCTTAGAGATGTTAGAGGCTCCAGTTCGTACGGCACCAGATTTTCTAGCTTTTGAAAACAAAGTCCACTTCAATGAGAAGTAAATACTTGAATCACTCTCGATTGCAAGTTTATTTTGTGTTTGGCGAGAATATTGATGCGTAAAATTTCCCATTCTTCATCTCTAAACTTTTTGGTGGATCACGATTTTTGCTGACGCTGAAATTAATTAAAACGTCGAAGCCCCTCACAGTAATTTTTATCAATCGGAGCGAATTCGCCAAAAACTTTCAAATGTATTCGATGGGCTTAAGCTGCAGTTTAATTTCGCCTAAGACGGAGAATCGATATTTCCCTCAATTTCCCTATTTCCGTATTTGTTTCCCTCAAATGTAATCAAGCTGCAGCTGGATTTCTCTTTCCGTTAAAACGGAAAATACAAAATTCCCTCAAATGATTGTTTGCTTATCTCAATTAAAAATCCAAAATTCCCTCAAATGGTTGATTGTTTAGATCAGAAAAAATTGTTTTCAAAGTAGCAAAAAATTCTAATTGCTGTCCGATGCCAAACTTTTCCAATGAAGTGAGAAATCGTTATCGGATTCGCCCACAACTTGGAGTTAGAGTTTATTTGTTGAGCCTAGTTGTATTTAAAAAACGAAGTTAATATGTACACACAATACTTAGAACAACTTAAAACTTAAATAATAATTTACATATTTAAAAAATAGATGAAACGAAAAGATATTTGTGTAAACTTGCTTAATAAAGTTAAAGATATCGAATAATATTGAGAAGAAAGTTTAAAAATCTTCTCAAACCAATTGCCACATTTTCATAGGTAAAAAGAGAGAATCGATCAAATTCAAAAATAAGTGCTACTAAAAATCATAGATAGATACGATGTTCTAATAATTCATCGCAATTTCATAATTCTAAAATTATGCTAGATCAGTTGGTATTTTCTAAATCTTACCATTTCTCTGTTTATTAGGTTCACTTGAGACTTACAATATTTGTTGCAGGCAGTGAATAAAGTTAAATATTTTTGTAATTAGCACAAGATGGATATTTCTTTTTCTCCTTTTCCTGCAAGTGTTGCTGCGGCTGATAATTATGGATTCTATAAATCAATTACTCTCCCATTCTAGGTAACCATTTTATGCTCACTAAAACGATGTCAGTGAAATATTTTCACAGAATTTTTGTTCAAGCGATTTGCAGCACATGCCCATTTTCTATGCAACTGAGTGATTTGCTTTTTGCGTTGCTCACAAATCTGCTAAACGTTGCTCCCCATTGCTCCCCATTGCTGTTGCAGTCTCCCACTCACCACCCTCAGCCTCACCCCCCCTTTTTGCCATCATATAATTTATCAAATTCGAATTATGCAAATAAAGCGAAAAAAGCAATTAAACTGTATGTCCTGGTTATGTAACAGGCTGCATATCTGTAAACTGTAAGGCAAATGGTTAAAAATTATCAGATTATGCTGTCCAGAGTTGAGAGCGGTAGAAAAAGTGGGCGTGCCAAGGCATTGTTGTTAGCAACAGCTGCTTCTGGCTGGCTCTCCAATTTATTGCAATTGCAATCTCTACTATTATTATTTTTTGTTGTTGTTGATGTTGTTCTTGTTGGTTTTTTATTTTTTGCACTATTTTCTTGGCAATTCCAATTAGTCGAGCTGTCGCATGGGTTAGCCAGTGTTGGAAAACACGCTGAGCATAGTATGCAGCTGTCATGTGGCAGAGACTAAGCTGCCGCAAAAACATTGCCACATAATGTCAAAGGCTAATGAAAATGGCTGAAGCAGCGTAAAAACCAGGGGTAACCACGCCACGCCCCGCCCACCGCAACTCAACAAATGGTAACAAAACTATAAATTTAATGTTAAATTGTAAAAATTTTCTACATCAATAAATTATCAAAACAACAAATCAACACTAACTACATATTGAACTAGGCGAACTAGAAGTTATTGGCACCAGTGCACAGTGGATGCAATTGTAAGTTTTTAAATAGTTTAGAAGCTAAAAAATGCAAGACTTTTCGAAAAAAAAAACTTAGAGCCAGCCGAAATAATCGTTTTAGTTAAGCTGTTCACGAAATAAGATTTTTTATACATTTTAAGATAGAAAAACATGCTTTATTTTTAATAGTAAATTTTAAATATCTTAATACGCTAAGAATGCAGAATAAACTGTTAGTTTTTTATAGAAAGACGTATTTTTATGTTTTTAAAAATAATACAAATATTTATTTTATTTTTAATATTTTCAATTATGTTACTTCATTTTGTTTACAATTTATTGTTCTTAAATATATTCCCTTATCTTCAAGTTTATAGCTTGAGGCACAACCTCAACAGCTTTAAGATATGAACCATCATTGGTATCTCAAAGAAAGATCTGTATTACAATTTAGCCATACACCTGTGTGCTCATAAATTTTGTACTAAATATATCGTTTTTCGTTTAAATTTCTTGTAAATTTCTTCTCAAATAAATTAAAAATATTATATTTGTGAAAATGTGCTTCCATATAATATTTTTCCGTACAGGAATAATTTCGAAAAATATTTCGAAATATTATAATAAAATTTCACAAGCTGCAGCATTTAGACCACTGTGCGGCGTATGCGCAATATTATCTAATTTTGAAATGTTTCTTAAAAATGACATCATCATATTTTCTTTTTTTAATGCATTTATAAAATAAAGAATAATTCAGTGAATTTCTTTGTTGAAATTTTTATTTTCTATTATTAAATCCGAATATTTTTTCGTTTGAAACCGAATATTTTGTTATAACAAAAATTAAAATAAAGATCTCCACATTTAAAAGCTATATTTAATATATAACTTTTATTTTTTTTGTAAAAAGTCCATTTCCTAAACTCTGTACTAATCATTATATATAGGTATAATATTTCCGTATTCTTTTAAATTTCCGTTTTTAAATCGGTTGCTTATATGAGCTCATAAATTTTGTACTAAATATATCGTTCTTCGTTTAAATTTCTTCTCAACGAAAAGTATTGCACCTGTAAAAAAATCTTTCCACTTAGGAAATAACAAACTATATTTAAAAAATATAGTCCCGAAATGGAACTTGTTTGAATTAAAATTTTTCTGCATTTTCATTTCCTTTTCAAAAAAAGCAGGCAACCTTTTAAAATTTCATCTAACTATTAAAATCTGTCCACTTAAGGAATTATTATACTAAAAAATGTGGTTCCGTAATCGCAAATTATAATATCTTTTAAAAATAATCAAGCAAGCTTTAGAAATAGTTCGTTGCTATAAAAATCGTCGCCAACTATAAAAAAAACTACACAAACACAAATTAGTCCCATAAACGCAAAAGTTACTATTTTACTATTTACTAATCATTGTCTTATTTTTATTTTAAATAACAACATTAGTCAAAATAAAAAAAAAACACATTAAAGCTGCGAAATGTATACCAGCAAAAAATTTTTAACTTTAAGTTATTATCTTTCAAAAAAGTTCCTTTTAATGAAATACTGGTAACTCGTTGAACATAAACACTCGAATATGCCAAAATATTGACCGAGCATGAAATATTGGTCCCAACTCTGGAAATATAAAAGTTCTAAATTTTAATTTAAATAAATAAAAAAATTAAATAAATAAATAAAGAAATATGCCTTTAAAGATGTGTTGCTGTGCTAGGCTAAATAATACAGCTTAGTAGCTCAAAAAATCGATATGCTTTTTTTGGTCTAAACTTTTCACTTTTCTTAGTATTGAAAAATATTTCGAAATAATAAAATTTCACAGACAGCAGCATTTTGACCACTGTGCGATGTATGCGCAATATTGACGCTTAACGCTACATAAAACTGCAATGCACTTAAAAACCAAATGAGTTAGTGTATTTGCGTCTCTGTATGTATGCAAGCTACTGTGGGTGCTGTCTGTTTGTGTTTGTGTATATGTATATGCAAGTAACTCACTGTGTTGGTGCATTCACACAAAAACAATAACAGGAAGTGTTGACAACAAGTTAAAAAAAATAATAATAATAAAATAAATAAATAAAAATAAGCAAATGGAGCAAATTGTCGCTTTGTTTGCAACGAAGGCGAATAAATACTACAAGAGCGACGCAACAAAAAAATAAAAAAAAACAAATTGTAAATTTATTTTCAAAATAAAATAAATTGCAAATTATGCGCAAACAATGCAGAAACTGAAGCACCAACCAGACCCAGCCCCAACCCGAACCAAAGAGCAGCGCTGCCGTGTTAAAAATCTGAAAACCAGAAAAAAATGTTGCATATGCACAGGCGCCACGGCTGCCATGGCTGCTGCTGCAGCATAAATATAAATAAATTACTTTTAATATGTTCATAAATGATAAAATATAAAAACATCAAGCACGCACACACACACATACACCTGCATGCAGTGCAATATTCTCTTAAAAACAAATATAAATAATGAATATATACATTATATACTCTGTATGGCTGGGCTACCTATAAAACGAATGTACGAAATATATAGACAAACATTGAAGCCTGACGTGGGAGACACGACCCATTAACTTAAATACGCGCAACAATTTTTTTTTGCGAATTTGAAAAGTGTATGCGTATTCGTTATATTAGCTAAGAGTCTGCAGCTGTTTGTTGGGTAGAACTAGTTGAATCCACGGATCCAATTCAATCGTTCTTTCGTTATCAGTGAACGGAATTCTTCAGTTTATTTGTTTATTTTGTTGAAATAAGATGTTTGGATTTTTTGAATATATTTGTTTATGAATGAAAAAATAAATAAAAATTAGGAAGCAGTTCAATCGTTCTTTCGTTATCAGTGAACTTTCATTTTAGTTCGTTCAGTAGCTATCTTTCGAAGATATTTGTTTATGAATGAAAAAATAAATAAAAATTAAGAACCAGTTGAATCGTTCTATTATCTCTGTGAGGGGAGCAGTACAATCGTTCTTTCGTTGTCAGTGAACTTTCGTTTCAGTTCGTTCAGTAGCTCACTTGTTCATTTCGTTGAAATAAGATGTTCTGTATTTGCTGCAAATATTTTGAATATATTTGTTTATGTTTTAATAAACAAATAAAAATTAAAAACCATTTCACACGATCTTTTATATTAGTTAACGGAGTTATTCAGTTCGTTCAGTAGTTGCAGATATTTTGCATTTGCTGAAAATATTTCGAAAATACTTTTATACTTACAAATAATTGGAAAATGAATAAATTACATACATATAAAAAAAAATGATAAATAATTTATAAACAAAGAATTTATGTGAGATGCCAAATTAAATTGAAAAATTAAATTATTCGAAGGCAATTAGTTTTGTAATGTAAAATATTATCGCAAAAAAAAACTAATTCAAAGATACCCAACCAAGAAAAACTTAGAACACTACAGAATTGGAATAGATGATAATACAATTTATGTACCTGGAGCTGCGCAGATGTAAATTCTCCAACTACTGAGAACTCTATTAGAATAATCCAAAAACGAAAAACTGTGCAACCAGATCTAAGTTATGTTATAATTTTTTGACTTACAAAGTTTGAATTATGAAAAAGTTTTATTTCCCTAAAACTGTACCAATAATTCACTATATTTCAAAAAATGATCAAACTTAATCGAATGCTTTGATTTCCTAACGTATTGAGGGTCGCACAAAAACAAATCCTGCCATCGCTATAATTATCGTCAAATTGCTGCTAATTTTTTAAGATTTGGATTTCATCAAATGAATACATTTTAAATAAAATAAAACAAACGTTTTATTATTTTAATTTTTTCAAACAGATCTATAAAATAATTGTCAAACTTTAGATTTTTTTGGTAAAAATATTTTGAGCATCTCAAATTAAAAGCAAGCGTAAGGGTATCTCTGGCAACGACTTTAATTAAAAATAAATACTTTAGGGTACATAAAAATTTCAAGTATACATAGAAAAAGTAAATATTTTTCGATAACTAAAATAAAATATTATAACATAAAATGGTGAAAAACTCTTTTCTTAGCAAAGAAAGCTTTTTATATTTAAAAAATAAATTATTTTGATTTTTAACACTTGGTTGGATAAGAGGCTCACGCAGACTTGAAATAAATTAATATCCACAATATTTTTTTGTGCATTAGTTAACTCGTTTTAAATTTCAAAAATTATATTTATAACTGAGTAAATTTTGAATTCTGTATTCTTATATCTGTAGTTGGTCAAATTTTCGACAGAAGATTGAAAGGCAAAAGCCATTAAACAAAAAGTATATGCGAATATGAGTCCCTCTCTCTTAATTATGTTGCTTGATACTAAAATACTAATAATTAGCAATCCTGCCCTGAAGGTTCTGCTTGCAAAATTAAGAACCACGCTGGAAACAGTTTTCGTCCATATAATAAGAGGTTTATTTTTATTTTTATCGTGGCAAACAGGGCACTTGGCTGCTGCAAGTACGTAGTGAAATGGAATGGAGCTCCAAACTTCTCTAAGCACTTCAATAGTTTCATGTCCCCTTTGAGTAAATATTATCATAGGTTACTAAGAGGAAAAAGACGAAACTCTTAAAGGATTTCACTTTCAAATGCCTTTCGCCTTTTGACAAAGTCCTGTGTTTCTGTTTTTTTCTAAAATGGATCGAACTCGCAAACAAAGCAGACGCTATCAGGGCTATCTCTTAAATAACAGCCAAAAAATTTAAACAAAAATCTTTTAATTATTTTTAAATAAACCTAGGGAGTTTCCAATAACGATGTATAGTGCTCTTGCAGATGCCTGCTTATTGTCATTATAGTAAAAATTCGAAATATGCTACAAACAGCAATGGGTAGAAATTTAAAACGTTTAAACATGCAAGAATAGCGAACAAGCTGGTAGTGCTATAGATGACAAACTGATTACTTTTGTTACCACTTAAATTTCATCCAACAATGTGAGCAAAATAATAAATAAAATATACGTTTTTGCTAAGCATAACCAGCTTAGAAGATATTTACCTAACAAAGTTTAAGTCCTGAACTTAACAAAATTTTAGTTTTGAGCATGACTGCACATAGTAACCTCTTTGGAAGAGTATTTCAAAGTCACAAGTAGTCACTCTCATTTTATTTGCTATTATTGTGTTTGTTTTTTTTTGTAAATCCTTCGTTGCTTTTGTCATAAAATATAAATGTTGACACATTCATATGCACATATAAATTTAAGTGGCATTAAAATTGCGTTTCATTTGCTGCTAAACGTTGCACAAAATGCACTTGACAATTATGGTGAAGGAGCGCGACAGCAGCCGCAGCAGCATCAGGGGCAAGTTAAGCGATTTATATGCCATCAGTTTACGTCCTGCTCAAATTGTCAATAGAACAATTTTAATAAATTACAATGATTTACATTTCCTAACAGCGAGACAAGAACTGCAAAAACAAAACATTTGTTGATTTTATCAATGTTTTGCTTTATATTTTTTCGTGGAATTTCTTGCAATCGCCATAAATCAGGCAAAAAAAATCTCTCCAACAGGGAATAAGTACGCACAAAAGGGGAATAGAATTTATAAACAGAAATTCAATTATTATTGCCGCTAATTAGTGACCTGTGGCACACATCCGGGGTGGGGTCAACAGAGTGTGCTTGTGGGTTCATGTGGCGGCGCGTGCATAATTATTGCCCGCTTTGACATTTAAAAATAAAAAACAAAAAAAAAAATCAATTAAGAGTAACAAAGCACCAAGCTGATAATCTCTAGCATGATAATCGTGTTCATAACGACATTGATGCTGTTAATGATGACGGATATTTTATGTGACATTACCGAGAGCGCTCGCAATTCCATTCAATGCAATTTCAGCCATTTTAATTTTTCGCCTCTTCTTCTTCGTTTTTTGTGTGATGCTGCTGCTTTGTTTCCGTTTCCGTTTTATGCAGCATGACAGCTGCGTTTGTTTGCACACAAACACACAATCAAACACAATCACACAAACACACACACACACACACGCACACACACACACTCCCTCCCACACACACACTCACACAGCCTTTGTTTTTGCTGCTTTTCATTTGTTGCTTTTATTTGGTTTATATTCTTTTTTGTGCCAATTGAATTTCGCTGACATTTTTATGAAAAATTATTTCAATACACGCCACGTGCTTAAATTACAATTTTATTTATTTTATATAATTTATGCAAAAGTCAACGCATATTTCAAATTTATTTAATTTAATATTTAATAAATTTTTGCAAACGTATTTATCTGCAATGTTTTGCTTTTAGCTGCTGTTGCTAAACGATCGCGCGTTTCGTTTTAAACTAAATATGCAAGTCACTTGGGTGTTTGCAATTGTTGTCACGGCACAACGACGCTCCAGACGTCGCGCTGCCAGGGTTATAGCCTTACTTACCTTTGGCTTATGTGCCTTGACTTGTATATAAATCTGCACATATATACACAAAACATAGCAAGCATTATATGCTCTGAATAATACTCGCTCAAGTTATGACGTTGGATACACTTGAGTAGTTACCCAGTCGTCCAATCTTACAAGTAATTTCGCTGTAAGAGGCGACAGTGTGTACTACATGCTCTCATATTAATGTCATATAATGGGTTTTCTTATCTGCGACATGTACGAAAATGCACTGAAGTGAAACCATTTGCAAATGTAGCTCATTAAAATGGCCAAGAAACATGTAAGCCGCCGAGTACTAATGCGTTTATGCGTATGCACAATAATAAGTAATTGAATTTACATTAAATTGAAAACATATTGTACATAAATAACAAACGTTTTCCAAATAAAATTTGAATTTGTTGAAAATGTGCGCTTGCGCCATCTATGGCCTATTTGCAGCAACTAAAGCAATAGCGCTTATTGCGCCATCTATTGGCATTTTCGTTGTAAACTACATTTACACTGAGAAAAATTGTATACTTGCTGCTAAAAAATTTTTACATTTTTAATAATTTGAATTAGAATAAAACAAAAACTGCAAATATTTTTGCTTCTTAAGCAAGATAATAACAAAAAATACTTTATTTACATATATTTCGAGAATAAAATATTATATCTTCATGATGAAACGTAATAAATCTTCTTTCG
This sequence comes from Chymomyza procnemis, assembly GCA_035046065.1. Taxonomy (NCBI): domain Eukaryota; kingdom Metazoa; phylum Arthropoda; class Insecta; order Diptera; family Drosophilidae; genus Chymomyza; species Chymomyza procnemis. The sequence continues at coordinate 14,398,838 of JAWNOJ010000024.1, forward strand.
TTACGGGCATTTTATATATATAGATTAGGAAAAAATGTAAACCTTCTAACAACCAAAAAAAATTCCATTCTCTGTCCACATTTTGAAAAAAACAAAGCGAATGCTACAACCATTCTCAACTCTCCCTTATTCTCCAATTATATATTTTTATACACGAAGCGAATTGAAATAAACTCAGCAGTTATCCAAAAAAAAATTACTTTCAAAGATTTTTAGAGCTAAAGAACTTGGAAGCTTAACTTCCACTCTTCTTAAATTGTTCCATCAAGAGCATTCGACTTCGAAAAAAGTTTTTTAGACTAATTTTGTGTCGAAAAATAGATATCTTTCTTCGCTGCTTCAATTAAAATGTAAATTTGAAGCAATATCTTGAAATAAATGTTTCGCCAGCATTTGTATATTTTATTTTAGATATTTACAAATATTTAAGCAATATGTAAACATTTTCTTTGTGATCCGTATATTTTGTCATAACATCATTAAAATCTGAATGACTTTTAAAATTATTTTAATTGGATTTTTTATTAAATCATAAAGTTACATTTACTGGGAGTGATTAATTCTAAAGAATTTCCTACTCACTCTTTTTACTCTGTAAGATATGATACAAAGAAGTATATTAAGTTAGTGCAAGCGCAAAAATTTATTACTAATAAGTATAAATCGAAGACTTCGGGTCTTTTAAAAAGAAGTTTAAAGTTTATGAGTTTACAGCAATTGATGTCTCCAACGTCTCCTATGTCTTCAAAATTGTAAAAGTTATTGAAAGCAATGTTTCAGAAATAAACTTATGCGACTGGATGCAAGTTTATTTTAGTTTGTAAATATTGGGAATATATACACAAAAAATTAACAATTTCCTAGTTCAAAACGATAAGCAATATTTTTAAGCACTACCTCTAATTTTAGTCAAGCTCTCTACAATATAATATATTATAGCATGTAGGAAGTTTTTTGTTCAAAATTTGTTGTATTTCTTTTGTTTTCAAAGGTATCGTGATTTCTCGGCTCAACTTGGTATATAAAGGTATATTACGAGGTATTTCAGGCATTGCGTCTGAATTGGTGCAAATAGGTTGACCTTGGGAGCCATTGATAGCGTAAAGCCAAAGTTTGCAGGTTTGATTCTCTGCAGCAGCACTTGCCTAGAACTGGCAGTGCTAGCAAATGTACACTTCACCTAAGAGTTTAGAAAAATATTTGCTAAAAGCAATAATTCCACTTTCTTTAAAATTTTAACTCTATCTTTACCCTTTTACTTCCAGAACAACCTAGCACTACTGTAGCGTCTTCCATGAGTAACAACATGGAATAGATAGACAGATAGACAGTATAGACACTTGCGTTATTCACTAATAATACTAATAATAGACTCGTTAAAAATGAAGACAGGCGTAGAAACAGCCTTCCCAAGAGCAGAAGAGACGACAGTGGATTTAGCTGAATTCAGTTTAATATTCCACATCTTTAGCCAGACTTCCAGTTATTGCAAATATTCTTGCAGTATCTGTGAACATTCAGTAGATGATTGAGTTTAACTTAAGATGGCAGTGTCATCGTCGATTATAGTTATAGTGATAGTATCATTTTTAGGGATATCAGACGTGTAAATTTTTTTTTTTTTCCATATTATTCCGCTTGGGAACTTAGGGCCTCTACAAGAGCCTTTCATCGAACCCTATTTTTGCGCCGTTTGTTTTAGCTCTGTCCCATGTTGTGTTCGCCTGGGTCAGTTCTTAGAGAATGGATCTTCTCCAGGCCGCCTTGGGTCTGCCGATCCGTCTACTACCTTGTGGATGCCAGCTATCGCTATCTACAGTTTCTCCATTTCTTCCTCGAACTGTGCTAATCTTGATGGTTCCTTAAGGGTTCTAACGTTCCATTGTCCTATTCGTGACCGTTTTGAAATGCCTAAGGCCGTCATCGAATTTGGGGAACCGTTTTATGTTTAATTCTCTTGTGTTGGTTTCTGTAATCTGTTGAGTTTTTCGATCGAACTGGTGATTGGCCAGATGGGACTTATCCCAGTGGTGGGGGTGCCACCTGACGCCTTCTGGGAGTGGCGTCTGCGCTTGGCTGCGCGGAAAGGCTGGGCGATACAGTCTTTTTAATTGTTGGCATCATTCTAGCTGGTGTTGTGTTGTTGCTGTACGCTGAAAAGCTATGAATGGTGCTTGGTTCTATGGTGTACCCTCCATTTAGCGTGGGGGGGGGGTGAAGAGTGGGGCAAGAGGGGTTTGCCGGAAATTGTTGAAAGGCATTGTGCAATGGAGAAAAGCTTTCTATTAAGTAGAGAAGCAATTTTTAAGAGGGACGTTGGAGTGGTCATGCCTCTTGCCATGAGTGGGATTCGAAGCCACGACCCCACGTTTAGAAGGCAAGTGTATTACCCACTAAGCTAAGAGGCCCCATCAGACGTGTAAATAGCGTAAAGTATTGTTCCTAGCACGCTTCGCTGTGGAACTGCTGAGTCAATTTTAAAATTTTTTGAAATGTCTACAACTCTAACATAAAATTGTCGAACTTTTAACAAAGACTTAAGCAAAAACTGAAATGGCGCAGTTGGGTGTTTCTTTAGTTTGTACAGTAGTTCAAGGTGCCAGCCCCTGTTGCATGTCTAGGAAAACCCCTAAGCAGTTTTAGTGTTTCTGAAGAGCTCAATTAATGAGTTTAAAGCCGCTAAGGCAATGTACTGGCGTTCCGTGGCTTTTGCGAAGCCCAAATTGTTGCTCAGAAATTAGTTTTAAGTTGACCAAAACAGGCACAACTTTGCATATTCACTACAGAAACAAAAGGACATTACCTTTATTTACAATTGTTTGTATTTGTTGTCCAACAAAGAGAGAGAATAAAAGATAATAAAGACTCTTAAAATACACTGTTCGGTGCTTAAATATCTTCACTTTCTTCCAAATAATTAGAAATATAATGCAAAAACACTGCAAAACCGTTTATGCGTTTTTAACTTTTCAAAAAAGTAACGCTTTTTGGTCACATCTACTTGGTGAGCCATCTAGTGCTTGCTGGAGCAACTAACGCCGCCATCTATTGCTTACTTGCTGAACTACAGCACTCTTAAAAGCTCACTGCTGCATGCACTTGAGCAAGTTAGTCAAGTTCAGCACCTTTTTACAGCGCCATCTACGAAAAGCCAATTCGCATTGCTGATGCTGCCAGACCCTTAAATTACATAATAGAAATTGGTCAAAATTAATGTACACTCCCACATCTGGCAACACCTGCACGTCACACACGACGTAATCGCAATCGCGCATTGCAGCAGCGAAACAAAAAAGAAAAATCAAAACAAAAATAATAAACGAAGCCAGTCCAAGCGGCAAAAAGCAAACAGCCGCAAAAAGTAAAAACGAGCTGAAGCTGCCTTAGGCGCGGCGCTATAAAAGGCGACAGCCTAAAGATTGCACGCAAACGCGCACAAACCGAGCCAACGACAAGACGTAACCAACAAGTGAGCGAGCGCAGCAACACTTGTGAAATCCTCAAACAGCCAAACAAACAGTGTTTGATAACAAGAAAAGCAAATTAATTATTAAAAAACAGTTGCACAAATATTAAATTAAACAAAATGCAATCTTTGGCCAAACAGAGCGCGCGTGCACTGCCGCAGCTGGGCAAACAAGGTGTGTGTGTGTGTCTGTGTGTGTTTAGTGCTACTTATTTTTTAATCTAATTAAAATAAATTTATTATAATCCTAGTCTGCTGCATTACGACCAGCAGTCGCATGTGCTCCAAAGATGATTTAGTTGTGGAGGTTAAGCAGCCACAGACGCGCACCGAAAAGCTGATGGCATTTCAAAAGAAACTGCGCGCCAAAACGCCTTTGGGCAAATTGGATGAATTCTCACGTCATCCGTATCAGGAGAAGGAACCACTCAAGCCCTGGCCCAACAATGTGAATCCCTATACGGGCGAAATTGGTGGACCCGCTGGACCGGAGCCCACACGCTACGGTGACTGGGAGCGCAAGGGACGTTGCTCCGATTTCTAGTACACTCAACACGCAGCATTAGATGGCACCGCTCCAAGCAAGTGTGCATGTGCATCCCATAGACTGTAGCTAGGACTTTTTTAAATCTTAGAGTTTAAGCGAATGAAAATATTAAAAACCAAACAAATTGTATTCTCTTAATTATAGCAAGTAAATAGGCATTAAAATTGTAGTTTCAAAAAAGTATTTGATTTTTGTGGTGAAATTTTCGGGAATTACGTAAGGAAATTGGGCAACGAAACACGGTTTGAGGGGAATTTTTACTGCAGCTAAAAAATAAGAAAACTGCTCCTTACTTCATAGCGAATCTTCAGCAGACTTTTTGTAGTAGCAACGTGGTTTCATTATTACAGCTTTACTTTACAGATAATTTCAAGGAAACTACTTGTGGGACTGTCGAGCTACCATTATATTAGCTTAAAATAGAACAACTTCACTTCAGAGATAAACTCTTATGGGAATAACGAATTTCCACTACTTTAGCTGAAAATAGAACAACTTAAATGCATAGAAAATCTCTTATCTCAAGCATACTTGTGGGAGGTACCTCAAAAACTCTTATAGATAAACTCTAATTTCAAGCATACTTCTTGTGGAAAGGCTTCATTATCTTAGCTGAAAATAGAAAAACAACTTCATAGATAATTCCAAGGAATCTTCTTGTGATACTTCCTAGATAATCTCTATTCTCATAAAAACTTTTAGGATTATATTATTTTAGCTTAATTTAGAAAAGCTTTATTTTATAGATAAACTTTAAAATCAAGCAATATTGTGGGAATAATGAGACTCAATTAATTTAGCTAAAAATAGAAAAAACTTTACTTCAAAGATAATCTCAAGCAACTTGAAAATAGAAAAACTTTAGAGACAATCTCAAATTTCAAGCAAACTTGCTTCGGGACTGACGAAGTTCCATAATTTTAGCTGTAAATAGTAAAACTTTGCTTCAGAGATAATAGGTAATCTCGAGGGTGCTTCTTCGAACTTACACTACTTTAGCTGAATATAGAAAAACTTCATAGATAATCTCTTTTATCAAGAAGACTTCTTGTGAAAAAGCTTCATTATTTTAGCTGAAGTTAGAAAAACAATTTTATAGATAATTTCAAGGACACTTCTTGTGGAACTGACTAGGTTCCATTATATTAGCTAAAAATATATCCATTATTTCAGCAAAAATAGAAAAACTTTACTTCGGAGATAGTCTCAAATTTCAAGCAAACTTGCTGTGGCATTGACGAGATTTCATTACTTTGGCTGGAAATTGATAAACTCCAATCGCAGGGAATATTGTGGTAATAACGAGACTTCATTATTTTACCTGAATATAAAATAATTTCACTTCGGAGATAATCTCAAATATCAAGGAAACTTGCTGTGGAACTGACGAGATTTCATTACTTTGGCTGGAAGTAGATAAACTCCAATCGCAGGGAATATTGTGGGAATAACAAGACTTCTTTATTTTAATATAGAATAATATAATGAATATAGAATAATTTTACTTCGGAGATAGTCTCACATTTCAAGGAATAGCTGCTGTGGCACTGACGAGATTTCATTATTTTAGCTGGAAATGGAAAAACTTTACTTCATAAATCAACTCTAATTCCAAGAAATATTGTGGGAATAACGAGACTCCATTATTTCTCCTGAAAATATAAAACTTTGCTTCAGAGATAATCTCTAATCTCAAGGAATCTTGTGGAAACAACAAAATTTATTTATTTTTGCTGAAAATAGAAAAACTTAACTGCAAAGATCATCACACCAAATCTTCTTGTGGAACTTCCATTATAACAACTAAAAACAGATAAGCTTTATTTCATAGAACACTTGTTTGAACAAAGCTATTCTTTGCTTCATAGATAATTTTTAATCCCAAATATTCTTCTTGTGGGAATGACGAGGTTTAATTGTATAGCTCAAATTTGCAAACTTAAATTGATAGATAATTCCCAAACACAAGGAATCTTGTGGCAATAATATGGTGAATAATTTCTTATCTCAATGTCGCTTCATGGAGATCACAAGGTTTCAATATTTTGGCTTCATAAGGTAAAACTGAAATGCGGCAGGTATCAGTACAAATTGACTTGTGGCAATCCAAAATATTGGTAAGTCATAACAGAAAAACTACATAATCTGGCACCAAATTCACCATACACTATCGAAAATCTAGCTATCTGTGTAGTAGTATCTCTATAAACTGAAGCTTTCTGCTGCTACCCGCTTGCGCTTCATTATAATGATTACGAACAACAATAACTCATATAGGTCAAGAGTTGACTGACTCACTTAAAGCCAATCGCTTGCACATCATCACACATCTCTCTGTCGTACCTCTGATCTATCACCCACAGCACCATCGTCAAATGCTCTACAATTTTTGTTTGTGAAATCTCTCCCAGATAAGTAATTAAATATTTTATATTTTTTATATAAAAAGTTTGCTTTATTAAGACGCAGTTTGGTTTGTGGTTATTCCTGCCCCAACATTTTTTTTGTTTACACAAACAGCCGGCTTACCATATCACCACCACCCCAGAGCACCATCATCATCATCATCATCATCATCATCGTCTTCCGATTGGACTTTGTACCCCAGCGCAAACAAGTCTTGATTGGAGCCACAGCTAGTTGGCGTTTTGTTTTATTTATTTTGTATTATTTCTGTTGCCGGCGTTCATTGTTCATTAATGAGATGCAAAAGGCAACAAAAACAACAAAAGTCTAGGCACTCACAGACACTCAAAGGCGCTACACATAAAGAAATCAAAAAAAAAATAATTTATTTTAATAAAATAAAAACAATTGAGGCAAACTTTAGTTCATCAATGAAACAATAAAACAAAGAGACAAAAAATAGGAACTGTCTACCCTGAAATTTGAACTGACAAAGGTTGCACTTATTGCACATTCAACGGGTTCAGCGTACCCAGTTGCTCCAATGAAAGATAAGTAAAAAACTAAAGATCATATTTCAAGAAATATTAAATAATTGGGATAAGTTTAAAAAATGATCTACTGCTAAAAAAATACTGAAATTCAAGGTATTCGAAAAAAGATGAAGAACAATTTTATAAATGGAAAAGCTCACGGATATTTGATTTTTCGGCGAGAAATACAGAATGCTTAAAAACTTTTTTGAAAAATTTTCAATAAATGTAAAAGTTTTAGTTTTTCGATGGGAAACGTTCAGGGTAACTCTTTATAGGTTTAAAAACTAAAGACGAATAATATAAAATGTCAAGCTTCTGAAAAAGTGTAAACCTCTTACTTTGAGGTTTATGAAATAAACAAGAAAGATTTAGAATACTCTTTGTTTTTAGGGAAATTCGGACTTGTTTAAGAACTTATTTTGAAAACATTTTATAAGAGGAAAGTATTACGTTTTTCAAAGCGAAATATTCAGGGCACTCAATTTGGTATCTCTTTTTAGGGCCTCGTACCTAACTTGGAAAATCACCCTGTCTTTAGAGCGATGACCATAAGGGAATCATTTAAAATTAAAAGTTTTTCAAATAAACTTTAAAGTAATGTAAAATTTAAGGTTTCTTACAAAGAATACAGTGCTTTGTTTATCAATTATGAAGTTAATGGGAAAGATTTAGAATATTTTATTTTATGGAGAAGACATCAAATTAATGGGTAAGATTTCGATTACTCAGCGCGCTCAATATTTATTATTATTTATGTTTTTATTATAAAACAACGTTATTTTGAGAACTTCGCCTATCTACTATTATTTTCCAATTTTGTCTGTGCTGAGCTAAATATCTTACTTTATTTATCGACTTCTTGTTCTTGTATCGACTTCTCTTTGATAAAGGCTCTGGGTGCTCAATATGGTATCTCCCTTATACGTTTAAAAACTGACATCTTATTTAAAGAATTATTAAATAAATTAATTTAGGTTATTCACTTTTTCAAAGAGAAGTGTAAAAAACTCAGGGTACTCAAGTAAATGAAAGTTCTTACTTTGAGATTTATTTAATTTGTGGAAAAAATTTAAAATACCTAAAAATTTTAGGGTAATCAATGGAAGAATTCCTAAGTAAATGAGTAAGATTAAGGCACTCGGTTATTTTAAGAATTTTGAATAAGTGGGGTAAGTTAGGAATATTAATTTTTACTAAAATTAATGAAAGGTAAAACTTTTAGAATTATGAAAAAAATTGCAATGGTTAAGAAATGTTGCAAAGAAATGTTTGGAAAAATTTTAAGTAGCTCGGTTATGTTTTCAAAACTAGAGATCTTATGAAATAAATGCGATAAGCTTAGAAGTTGCACTTTTTCGAAAAGAAATAATGGATTACTACCAACATGAAAGTTCTTACTTTGGAAATTAAGAAGTATAATATGAGAAAGACTTAAAATTCGCTTTTCCGAACAGACGCTCAGAATACTTATTTAGAGATTTACAAACAACTTATTTTGCGGGCCATTAATCACATGAAAAGGAATTCGAATATTCACTTTTTTGGAGCAACAGTCATGATACGTAATCGGAAAGTTACAAAAAAATTAAATTAGGAAACTTTAGAATAATCATTTTGTTAGAGTTCAGTACGCCCAAATTGGTATCTCCTTATAGGATCAGATTTAAGATATTATTTTAACAATTATTACATAAATGGTATAAGCTTAAAATATACATTATTCCGAAAAGAAATATAGATGTTCAGGGTATTTAAAAAATGTAAAGTTCTTTCTTTGAAAACAATTCTCTAAGTGGGAACTTGAGAGTATTTACTATTTTGAAGATTTTTGAGGAGCTTGTTTTGCGAATTAATTAACTATTGATTGAAAAGAAAAAAACATACGATAGTAGGTAATATAAATGGGATACTTTGAGAAATGCCTGATAAATGAAATGGCTTAAGATTATTCACTTTATATAGAAATGCCTAAACCACACTTACAAATGGTAAATTAGCCCTAGATAAAAAAATATAAAACTAATTTTTTTAAACACTCCAAGCTCATTACTCTACGCAAAACATATGGTTATTATTTATAGAACTTTAAGAAAAAAAAACAGACACATGAATATTAAGGGTAATCACATTGCCAATAATGCAAAAGTGTCATTGCGACAAATTGAGGATGAATTACGATTTGTTTTAAACAAGCCATACTTTGGTTTCGACAAAAAATCTAAAAATTATTTTAAATTACGACGGATTATATAATAGTTAATAAATTAGCTGGCATAATGTGTATAATGTTATTTAGTATTTTTGCTTTAATATATAAAGTGAACTTTTTTTGTTGCAAAAATAATAATCTTATATAAAAAAGTAGTTCTAACAAGCTTTTGTCGTTTCGCTAGAAGTGTGATGTCAAAATAAGCCGAAACCAAATTATTGCACAATTTTGTTGAGTATTTTAGATTTTTTAGCTTTCATCTGTTGTGCCAAATAAAGCAGATTAAACCTTCGAATGGAATTTAATAGAGCTTAAAGTATTTTGTATTATATTTTATGTAAAAGTAAATTATTTTAAGAAATCACTAACGAAAACACTGCAAATAGTCTATAAGACAAAAAGTTGTGTGTTGTTTTGAGAAAAAGAATCTTCAGGTTATACTTGAATGGTTTAAATCTTATTGATTTATATTTTGTTTTAAATATACAAATATTCAAATCCCGGGGCATAAAAAGTATAACCGAAAGAAGTGTCTAATTTTAAAGGAATGACTCAGTTCTGATGTCATAAAAATAAACAACTTTGTGCACAGGCCATTTGTAACGAAACTATCTATGGAAACTTTACGATAAAGTCAGTCAATTTTGACAAAATACTTCAAAAGCCCTAAAAACTTCTAAGTACTGAAATGGTTCACAATATCGCGAAAAACTAAATTCACAATACCTCATTTTTGCCCATTTGCCCTATGGAAGTTATATACAACTATATTAACTTTGATTAAATTTTACATAGTGCTAGGGAATCCCCAAAATCGATTGTTTGCCAAATTTAGTTAAAAGTTCAGCTAAAACTTTTTGGACTTTTTTTTCCAAACTTTTCGGATTCCCAATATTTGTAAGTCAAATAGGCTTGCATACCAACGAATTAACATTTTTTTATGAAAAATTGCTACAGCTCATTTCTGGATAATGGATGAACTTCTCTACAAGGTATACGTCATACATAAGTTAAAACTTATTTCGATAAGTTACAAAAAAATAAAAAAATTTGCTTTTCTTTTATGAAACTCGCAATTCGGCCCACCACCATTCAAGTAGCGCATTTTGCCGTCATCAATGTTGGGTTTGAAAAATCTCTGCCGGAATTTAGCTGCACATTTGGTTGGACTTTGAAATTGTTTTGAGTTTGTTGTGGACGCAGCAAATGTGCTTATAAATAGCGTCGCAATAGACCAGCGCTGAGCTCATTTGCATATTAATTCTGATTTAACGTAAATATCGTAAGCGACAACGAGTTCCATATCTTGAACGTACTTACACAGTTCATGGCATTGAAGCAATGCAGTGCCCTGCCTACCTGTTGTCTGAGCATCCACTAATTCCCATTAATTAGAGCTGACCCCAATTGGGGGAACAAACCAGCGACGTCAGGCATTAATCATAAATGAATAGATAGCAAACATGTGTTCCAACATGACTCTGGTACAGCTTTATGGCCTACCTGACTGGCAACAAGTACGCCAAGTAAAAGCGGCGCACGAGACTCAATGCATGCCACCGCCACGAGATACAGATACTTCCAGCGGCAACAACAACAAGAGCAGTGCCAACGATGTGGTACGTGAGCAGCGCAACGAACACAAAGTGGCATCTGGGTTTCTTTGCTGCGAAAAACGAAAAAATTCGCCAAGCACCAATAAGTAGAAGAAGAACAACAACAACAACGTTGTCAGTACCAATTCCATTCAATTGCGTTGCGAATTCCAATGCCATCACGAGACTTGCGCTTGACTCATGCGCACAGTGGGACAAATACGATTTGGCGGGCGACAAAAAAATTAGCCAAGTTTTTTCAGTGCAAAGCGTTAAAAAGTTAGTTCTTAATGTTTAGTTATGTTATTGCGCAAATTCAAGAATCCTAAATTTTTCAGCTTGCAATCCTAATTTTAGCAGCTTTTCTCTATTTTCATAGTATTTCCCATTTTGAAGGCTTTATATCGTGAGGGAAACATTAAAAAAATTTGATTACCTTGTCTATTAAGTTTTATTATAGGAATCTTCCTTGACGTTACGTTTAAAACCGAAAGTTTCGTGCTCCCAACACTTTTGTATAAATTTTCTGGGAGCTTTCGGAAGCTTTATATCATAAGGGAAGCATTGAAAAACTGAGATTACCTTATAGTCTACCAAATTTGAAATGAAATATATTTAGCCTTATCATTTTTTAGGAATTACGTTTAAAACCGAAAATTCCACGCTCCCAATTTTACCAATTGACACTTTTATATGATTTTTCTGGGAGCTTTTCTTTTTTTTTCATCGTATTCCGCATTTCGGAAGCTTTATATCATAAGGGAAGCATTAAGAAAATGTGATTACCTTATAGTCTACCAAATTCTACTAGAAGAATGTTAAGGTTGAATTGAAATATATTCAGCCTTGTTATCATTTTTTTGGAATTACGTTTAAAACCGAAAATTTGGCGCTCCCAATTTTAACAATCCGCACTTTTTATATGATTAAGTTCTGACTGCTCTGTTGCATTCTAGCTAATCGCGCAACATTTATTTTGAAGTAATATCTTTAATATCCCAAATATCAAACTCAACTATATTATACCAAATTTTTTCCTATCGTTCTATAACCTAACATTTTCGGTCGTATTTTCTTCCATGGTGTTTATTGGTTTGATTTAGAAAGAATATTACTAACATTATCTTTTATTTTTTTATATTATAACTTAATAGAGTTAAAAATGCACTTCATTTATTCTGGACAATTTCTGTAATATCCCAAACATCAAAAGTTTGAAATTGCTTTCATAAAACAATTTTCTTCGTATTCTGTTTCATTTATTTTTGATTTAGAAAGTAAATCACGAACAATGTCTTTGAATTTGTATTTATCATAGAATTGATAGGAATTACTTAATTTTGTATTGGAATGCAAGTTCGAATCTCTTTACCTAGCCTGTTGCGTTTAAAATTTATTTTTTCACATTTTCATAAATAGATAAATAAGAAAATGCTAATTAACTAATCAAATGCAACAAACAATAAATCCTTCAGGTTTGATCTCTTAAGCAATAAGTTATATTCATAAAACAAATCATTAACTATAAATTTAAGTATTTCTACAAATAAATAAATAGTATAAGTTATTTACTTTTTCTTAAGTCTAAAGATTTATTTACTAATTTGTTGCATATTAGTAGTTATTGATTTAATATTGAACTCAAAAACCAATAACTAAGAGTACAAACTAGTAATGCTACAGAATTGTTTCCCTAAGAAATGAGTTGAAATTTTCATACAACAAATAAACAAACATCCAATAAAAATGTAATATAAAAATGTTATTTTAAAGCTATAAAATTATTACAAACAAATGAATTTTTATTCAAAAACCGTATTTCTTTGAATATTTAGGCACCTAACCTAAATCTCAAAACGAAATATTTTTTTTATTTACTCTTAAAAGTTTTACAAAGTTGATAAATCTTCTTTTGTTATAATAAGGTAAAGGTAGTGGTTCCGATATTGTCATATTGATTTTAAATCGAAATGCTAGATTTCCAGCTAAAACTTCTGATTTCAAAAAAGTAAGACTTACTTAAGTTTAAGTCGGGAGCGAATGCCTTTACCACTTCGCTACAAAAGAATCTGTTATATTGCGTTAGCACTCCTAAATCAACAAAAACTATATTGTTCCGATTAATTTTTTTCATATTTGATATAGTCAGCCGATGTTAAACAAATTTGGTATTGTATCAGGAAACATTTAAAATCTTCAGATGAGGGTTTTTCATAATATATACAAAGACAAATGAAATGCGACAAATTTGCTTAACCGATTTTAATAGAATGATGAGATCATACTCATTCAAAATCTAATGGCAATGAAATACAATATATTTTGTAAAAAAAAACTATGTTTTATTTATTAGATTTGCCCTACAGCAACTATATAATACTTATATGAAACAGTTGTGGTTAAGATTAGTTTAAAAAGGCACGAAATTCTACAATTTAAATGCCAAAATCGAATATTTCGACCGATTTGCCATATAGTTGCCAACCAGTTTTCATCACATTTATGCAGTGTTTGGAACGACTACAATTAACCGAATTTGGTAGGATTAGTTAAAACTCAAACAAAATACGAATTTTGTGAAAGCAATCGTGTTTATATCGATTTTTTCAAAGAGAGACATATTATATATTCAACCAAATTTAATCTAACTCAACTCAAACAAAATAACTTTATAACGAGAATTGCTTTATTTAAAATCGAACTATTCATTCAAAACCTGCTGCGGTAGAGCGATCCATCCCTATATGTGTATATATCATATATCACATACTTAACTAAAATAAACTTAGGTTCCGTCGGATAATGTTTTCTCGTAAAGTAGGTTGCTTTAGCTTTTAAGATCACAGAGATCTTGGTGTTCATACAGATGGTTATTGGGGTTATAGGTATAACAACTTTCCTAGTCATCCTAATATTTCCCAAAACTTAATACTTTATGTTACTTTAGGAAATATTTTCATTTTGTACATATTCGCCTGAAACGTGATACGTTCTTTGTACGGCACAGATATTACTTTTTTTTAAAACAAAAGAGTTCAATCAAGTACAAAATTTCAAGTAAAAAATTTGTTATATATATATATATATATATATAGTTGATAACTTTTCTATACTGAGTGGTAAAGAGTTATATGAGTTTAAAAACAATGAATTATATCTTAAGCATTCATTCAAACGAATCCAAATAAATAAAAGCTGCACAAAAACAGACATCAAAAGGGGGAACATCTGATTTCAGATATTTAATTAAAATGCCTCATGGAAATTTCTAAAGTCGTAATTTATTAGTCAGCAGAAGCCCATTCCTTCGTCAAATATTGACAATAAATTAAATACATAATACTAAGCTTAAAATATATACGAAAGCTAGTAAAATATTTGTTTTATGAAAAATAAATTATATACAAATTACAACTAATCACGTAAGGTTTAAACCAAGTCGACCTTTAAAGTTTTGCATCCAACAGCGAATTAGCCAAATTTTATGGAAATCATCGGTAGATTTTCACTATTAAACTGAAAAGCCGAAATTCAAAGATTTATGTTTTGCATCTAAAAAGCTAAAGTTTTATGAAATTTATAGGTACATTTTTCTCAGTATTTGTATAATATATTTCTTATTAAAGCATGCAGGGTGCTGAACCCCCAATTCGTAATCGCATGTATGCCTGGATGGCATATTTGTCAATCGTTTCTTTACTGACAGTGACGTACTCTGCGTTAATCGGTAATTAGCGCATTCGTAATTTAGTAAATTAGTGAGTCTGGCGATCAAATTTAGTACATATGTTATGTGAGTATATGTCTCTAAGGTGTATCTTTAGTGGACCGTTCTTTAATCTCATTTACGAGACATGAGACATGATAATTGTTGTTAATAAGTATTAAAGTCGTTCCGATTTTGCCTCGTGTGTTACAACAATTTTGCAAAATGCAGTTTTATTTTAAAAATAATGAATAATGAATCCGACGTGATTGAAAAACACGAAACCGAAAATTTTAGACGAATTGGTACAACAAGAGGTCTTGAAACAATCCTACCAAAAAAGTAGTAGTAAATTTTGGAGCATAAAATTTGGTTTTGAAAAAACGCTGAAAGGGAAGGGAGTCCTATACAGTATTCTCACTTTAGTTATCGTCGGTTTTATGATCGTTTAAATATTAAATAAAATTTTAAAGAAGTTGCACATTTAACATTTAAGTAATGAAGATAATTTAAAGATATGTGATTTAAAAATTGTAAAACCGAAAGGTTTGTTAAAATCAATGATTTGAAAAAATAAACATTTAAAAAACGAAGAAAATTATCTCTACCAAACGTAAAATTTCAGAAGGAATAAAGAGTTTATTTCCTATTACGCTTAACTATTTCAAATTCTACCATGCCATCCAAAACCCATTAATCTCAATATCTTTTTTACCACTGTGCACGTGATCGCTTGCGTATAACCCATTTTATAAGCTAATGCGTCGCTGATACGACGTGTTCCATTGAAAAAAGGTATCATAATTTACAACAACGCCAATAGTGCTCCCCAAGTAACTCAAAGTTCAGTTGCGTTTTCTTCACAAATCGTAAACAAACAACATTCCGTAAAAAAAATACGACTTTCTGTGCTGCAATTGGGACACTAGGAAATTATTATTCTAGTTTGCATATCTGAGACGATTCGATGCGAAAACTATAAATAAACATACGCAACTACTAGTTGGCTGTACGTACAGTTTAAGTGATCGGTACAAAGTCCAGACATGTGGGTATAAAAGTGCAATCAACTTGAAAAATATAACATAGAGCAGTACCATGCCGATCATAATATACTCTACGAACGGAAAAATCCCAAAAATGTCTAAGTAAAACGGTTTGGGGCATGCATTTAGAAAGAGGATCTGAAAGGAATAATTATTATCAATTATTTTAAAGCAAAATTGAAAAATACAAAAATTAATGTTTGTTCTACCATCTTTAATATTGCTATAAAATCCATTTCCGCCAATAAATAAGCATGCCGACCCGAATGAGTCGAAGATTATGATGAGGGCTGGCAAGCAGGGGACAAGGCCTACTATGTACCCAACCATTTTTTATTTCTTTTGTCTATTCTCAAAACGCTCCAAAGGCTGAACATGGGAATATCTCTATTAATAGCTGTTAAGTTTATAGCCGATTCCGAACAGCGGTGTCTTTTTAATAGAGATTAACTTAAGCAACAAGAGTCTTTTTGCTAACGTTACCAGTGCTGGGCAAATACATCAGTGCTGCAAAGAGGAACCACCGAACTTCGGTGAACTATGCTAGTGAGTAACTAAGTATGTAGTAAGTTCCAAGTGGTATCCGATGTAATATCCACATACCAATTCAAAAATTTTTAAACATATTTTTCAAATTTATATTTTTGATTCGTAGATTATGGTATGGGTGGACCATCAAAGCGAGCAGGAAGCTAAGCCCAACATGTAGTATAGTATTAATAATACACTTTTGTATTCTCTCCCAAACCTAATCTTTTTTAGATTCGCCTATGCTCCAACTGGGATGTCGGTAATCGAGAGCGATCTTAGCGTTCTTCTGCGGACAATTCGTTTCTAGATCGCGTAATCGCTAAGACTGTCAAAAAAGGTGATGTTTTTAGCACTTGAGTATGGATATGTTTCCTTAAGGACTTGTTACTCAAGAACATACATACATATATAATATTATTTTATCATGTGTAACATTAATTTTCATAAAATCAGTACACCTCCGTTCGCTTGGAGTTAGGGTATGAAGACGAAAATAATACCAAAACAGAAAGCGGCCGACAACGACAAACACAGATCAAAACAGAAAAACGAAACTTCATTATGAACCACAGTGGCGGCCACAATATTGTGCATAGTGCATATGAAATAAATAATACATTATAAGCTAGGCGGAATATTTGAGTAAAAGATCGCTTTCGTCAGGTGGACAGCAATCAGCTGCTTTACTCTTCTTCATTTCCTCATGCTTTCAAACTTCAACTTTTGTCACAGAATTTACTATTAATTCTTATTTTCAGTTTGGTATGATTACACTAGAAGCTTTTTGTGATATTATATTTCTGAAAAATTCTAGCAAATAAAAGTGCATACCAAATATTTTAAGGAAAGAATTTGTATCTGAGAATAAGATGTAAGTTGTATTCAAAAAAATAATGAATCTTTATAAGTGATGCGCCTTACATCATACAAATTGTTCAGTTGATTTCTTTAGAAGTATGTGAATTACACTAAAAATAAACATTAATCTGCAACTTTCAAGGTTCCTCGGATTAAGAAGGAGAACAATAACAAACGCTAAATTTTATTGAGTTAATTCATCTTGACTAGTCAATCGACTTGTATTCAAGCGTTAGAATTTAATAACATTTAAAAAGTCGTAAACTACAATGAATAGTTTTTTAGATGTTTAATTATTCTTGAATTGGAATCTTTAAATTAAAATATATAAAGCTTCTGAAATTATTATAATTAACAATATCATTTTCGATTCTCTGTTAGCCATAATGATTGGTATATTTAAACTTCTTTAAGAAAATTTATACATATATTTTTTGAAATGTAACAAAAATATTTCCCACGTTGACCCAGTTTTCGCAATATATACAATATATATGTCTTTGATTTTACAGTCATCAAAAATAGTCCTTAGCTTTCTAGCAGCAAAATTAGTTGAACGTGTTTTCTTGCCTTTAAGGCTCATTACAATTAACTTTGCTGCAATAATAATAAATATCTTTTATTCGTGATATGATGCGTCAATTCTCTTTCGAGATTTTGATTCTACTAAAAAAATTAGTTTGGAAATTACACCTATGTTATTATAGTCGTAATATGAAGACGAAGTGAATTGAGCGGTAACTGTGGTATTATCAAAACTGTATAAAACATAAATTAAATTCTAAGAAAAACCAAGTATCGTGCTTACAATTAGTATATACAGCAAAAATAACTCGGATTTTAAGAATATCAATTCACATTTTCGTGTCAATCACAACGAAAATTTCTCAATTTTTTGCTTTTATAATCCAATTTTTTTTTCTTTTTTTTTTAGCTCCAGCATTATTGATACTTAATGATGTAATAGAAAGATAGATTTCATAACTTATTTGCAATCTGCACTTAACTTTCATGGTAGGTAAGTAGTCAATTTTTTAAGTTCGCAATATTGAATATTGATAAGATTCTGACGTGAATTACTTGTAACCCTGGGTAAAGTTTCTACGCAGCAGATTGGTGAATGAACCCAATCAATCCAACCTTTTCTTAGTGAAACACAAGTTGATATAATAACACAATAAATATACACAAATAGTCTGCTAGATGTTTCAAGTACAGCGTCCTTGGCATTAACTGATGGAAAAAAGTTTTACTACTAAATTTACTTTAAACTACGAAGGCTTCTTTATTCTAAAATTACATTGTTTCATATGCCGTGCCATACAACATATAAATATAGGAAGAGAGCATATGTTTAAAATAATAAAGCTCGCATCAAATTTGTGCCTTTACTTAAATTCTATAGCAATGGCAGAGTAAATCTTAATAATGTTTTTTGAGCATGTATTTGGTATCGGGACCTCAATAAATAGCCTCATAGTTTTAATTCGACAACTGTCTTAGTAGCTGCTATTTCAGGACATTTTTTCTTGTATGTAATTGTACTGGGAATGGATTCGATAGATTGAATAGTTTTATATTGAAATACTTTGCCCTTACAAAATCCTGCTATGTTCAATACCTAGTTCGACAACTTATCCCTTTTTGCAAATTAGTTTTGTGAACATATTTGTTTTAGTACATAATTTATTTTAAATTTTTGCTTTGAACAACAATGAGACGACCGTTTGGTCGTGCTTACAAAAACTACTACTTAAATAGTACATATACATAGGTTATTCCACATATTTTTATTCCCATTTGTGACGAGCGCTTCAGCTTATAAAAACTAAAGAGTTAGGAAGCTTTGTTTGTGTTGCGAAAAACATCGTTAATCATGGTTTCACTTAGTTGCCACACTTGCTGCTGCAGTAGCTCTTGCTTGGATAGCTTGCTGGGTTCGGTAGCAAAGCAATTATTGAAGTACAGACCAGTCAAGGTGGTCAACTCATAAGCAGTGGCGCAATAGACAGTTGTGGCTGCTGCTTGTTGCTGTGATGGATAAAGCGAATATTATTAGATGTTATAGACACCATGTCCACGGTGTACCTACCAAAGTTTTTGTAAAAGGACGCACAATAGCAAATAGCAGCCTATACAACCAGTAGTTGCGTTGTAAATTTGTGGAAACCATATTGCCAGGATGTACAGAAAATACGGAAATGCCGCGTTGCTTCCAGCGCTAAAGGTATAAAATACGAATATTAGTTCTTTATTTGTATTTTGCTTAGAAGTGTTACAGCTTACTTTGGCCAGTTCCTGTGCAAAGAGCACATTGCATAACTTGGCGTTGTTATAGGCCATCATGCTCCAGTATTTATCAGCTGATGGTGATAGATGCTGTGCCGTCAGATTTGTTACCGGCAAATTAGCAAATCTGTAATAGATTATATGGTGATGTTAAGGCTTCATATGAACAGCATCCATAAACAAAATGTGCACGTCATGGTTATGGAGCAAAAAATTATGCTACTTTATATACAGCTAATGCACTGCTGCAAACCGGTTTTGATGAGCTGTGCCCACGAGCGAGCAGACTTTTCTCCCAGACACTTAGTGATAATGGCCTTAAATATTTTTGTTACAAAGTTCAATACCACCAAACTTTAGCTGTTATGGAATATGCAAATCAGTAAGCTTAGTTTTGAGCATCACCCATTTATGTTACTTTCGATCTGCTATTTAGTTTTGTTTTTTCTTACCTATGTGACTCTGATGATAATACCACCACACGTGAGCCATGATTCAGCAGAGCCTCCAACTTAAGCGTTAAATAGAAATGCGATAAATGGCTTACTTGGAATGTAGTCTCCAGACCATCAACTGTTGTGGAATAGGGCAGAGCAAATACGCCTGCATTTAATATCAAGTAATCAATATGGCTGTAAAGGTGATAAATATATATATAAATATTGTTATGAAAGATCGTACCCTGAACTTATTTTTAAAAGAACATCATGCCAGCTGCTGCACAATTTATATGCTGGTCTGTGTATTACTCTGTGATGTTTTTTTAAAAACAAACTTAAAGCTGAACCAAGTGACTAGACGCTACCTGACAGTACGCTTGATTTCTTCTGTAAATTGTCGCACATCACGCAAAGAAGACAAATTCAGATAGACAAAACGACATTTCTCACGTGCAGCCGGGCGTTCCTTGGCAATATCCTCAATTGCCTTCCATGTGGCCTCTTGATTGCGGCAAGCGAATATAATCTCACAGCCATGTTGTGCCAGCGAACGCGCTGTTTCAAAACCAATGCCACTATTGGCACCGGTAATTAGTGCCACACGTCCATTTAAATTCTTACCATGCAGCACCTGTAAAGCTGTGCTGCAGGAATCAAAACGTTGTCGCACTTCTGAAATGTTCTGTGGTGGTTGCTCCACTGCAAAGGCTAAACGTGGATCCACATTTGTGCGCTGATCTTTGGCTTCGTTATAGAACATAAAGCGTTTCGTTTGCTCATCGTAGTACTTGGTCCAACCTATGGGCAGCTCGCACATAATGCGTTTTGTGCGGCCGGTACGTGGGTGTGTCCACTGCGAGGTTGTAGTTTGTTGGCTAAAATGGAACTCATCAATAGAGCTCCTAGTATGTTTTAATGGCTTACTTGATGTAGCAAACAATGCCGTCATCGGTTGCGCGTTCCTCCCAGCCGGGCGGCAACTCATCCTCCGAGTCAGAATCAGGCAGAAAATCTATTGTTAATGTTGTTTCATTAGCTTTGAAGCATTAATGTTTTGTCCACTTTACTTACTCATCTTTGGATGAATGCTTCGGTGGCTTGATGAAGTCAAAGTACAAGCGAAAAAGAACTGCAACTGATAATGTTTATTGTTTTCGTTTGCTTAAAGTGTACATAAAAGCCGATAGCAATTTCAAAGATATCGATAGGAAGTATTCGCACTATCGATTATTAAACAGCTGTTTGATTGTTGATTCAAAAATGTTCAAAAGCCGTTTACTTTTTAAAAAGTTGACTTTCAGCCTGGTCTTTTTAATAATAGTAAATTTTGTCGTAGATACATTTTTTTAAGTTTTTGGCTTAATTGTAAGTGAGCTTAAAGCCACTAAAGCCAAGTTAGGTTCAGTTTTATTAAAGTTATTATTGTAAGCTTCATTTTAGGGTCAACTTCAGGCAACCAGAGTAATTTGACTCTCCAGCACATTAAGGCCAAAGCACTGACCTTTGTAAAACAACATGTACAACTTTTTTTTAAAGGCCCTCTTCCAGGAAATATACTTAAAAAGAGTCTATGTCTAGTTCACCTAGACTATAGAAAAAGGAATTTCCTAGGTACATTTCCCCGCTACTACTCAGTCAATTACTCTACGAGTTATACTACTTCCTACATATTTCCAAATTTTGCAGAAGAAGTTAGCCAATGCCTGCTAATGAAGCATATGATTGTTTTATTTCAAATTCTTTGTATTAAATTTGAGCCTGTGTCTTGTTTGTAGCTATTATAGTTATTATAGATATCTTTTTCCAACTTTCTCAAGTACAAGGCCGTCTTAAAATTACGATTTTTAATAAGCTGCAACTGCATACCTAATAGCGCTTCATAGAAATTTGTCTAATCCTTAAGCGCTTTTTTGCCGTTTGAACCATTAATATTGAAAACCTAATTTAAGCTAAATAATAATTGAAAGAAAAGGCGAATATTCAAAACAATTGCTCAACTCTTGCACTTGCAATAGCATACTCTTATCGATAACGCAGCGTTGCCACTTGGCGTAAAATGGCCTTACCTCAGAAAACAGCTGTAAATTAGCGCCAAAACATTTGAATTTGCAAATATAAAAATAAAGCCAAAAAATATTTTTTTTAATGGTAACAACTAAGTAGTGGTAACTCTAATGAGTTATATTTATTGCTAAAACTTTCTTAAAAGTTAAATACTTAAGCACTAGTTGATGGCGTTGGCTCATTAACAACTCCGTAAAACAACACAAGCTTGGTGGGATCATGACGCACTAGCATCATAAATGGCGCATCGGCACGGAATAACACATCCGGACCGGATTTCTTTAAATACGTAACTGTAGCTGCAGCCGCTTCTGTGCCCTGTTCATTAACTACGAAGTCCACTTTGTGCACAATATCTTCGACAAATAGATCCGACTGACGTCCAGCAGACGTTGCTACATTACGTTGTGCTTCCAAATTGCTTAAACTTTGCGCAGGCAAGCTATACGTATTACTTCTGCCCTTAATACCCGCTATCGGAGCTGACTGAGTTGCCGGCGCATCTGTACCAATAAGCGACAAATCACTTTCCAATGTACTGAAGATACCACCAATGCCCATGTGTTGCAGCATTTGCTTCATATTAAGTGACTCGGTTATATGCAGTTTTGGAAAAGCCAACAGTGCTGAGCGCTTGACCATTCTGCTTATTAAATTCTCAATTTGATCTGCGTCCAGCTTTTGTCTCAGTTGTCGTAGCTTATTCGCTGTGGAGTCTTTTGGCTGTATAACATACATAGTGGTCATATTGCCGCGGTAAGGCAGACCAATAATGCGCACGCCTGACAGCTCATCCTCGTAGTAGGGATATGTGCCACCTGTGGCCATCATGTCTACCCTTATGGGTGGATGTCCCTCGCCATTGGGATAAAAGTTGTCCGGTCTGGTAGCTGTGTCTACGAAATCTTGTTCCCAAAAGGCTTTAAAATACAAAGCGCTGGCCATAATTATACGTGTGCTTTGCGCAATGGGTTGCGATATTATATTGGCAATCTTGCCCTGCGTTTGTTGTTCTACCCAGTCATTAATGGTAAAACGCGCCTGCTCGGGGCTTCTAATATAATCCAAACCTTGAAGCTCAGATTTATAAATCGATGCGACCACTTGCCTGCAATAAAAAATGAATGCATGAGTAATCCAGCTAATAACTGCATAAATTTATATATCATGGCATATTAATGCTGTCGTCAGTCGCAGCGTTTTAGTAATGCATGGTATTTCCATTTCGGGCGATAATCAACCAATTAGTTTAAACGCTCCATACACTCATCGGCTTAAGGATGGTACAGATTGATATGTGTACACAAATGGTTGTGGGATAAACATAACATTTAAATAGAACTATAATTATTTATCAAGTCTGTTTGTCCATATTTGGTTGGTTATTGAAGACGATTTAAAATAATCGCAATGTTATTTTAATGGAATACAGACTTCGGAAACTATATTTCAACCCATGTGAGTTATAAACAATGAATTTAAACCCAATCAATGTATTGATATTTTTAATGCAAACCGGTTTCTCTCATACGAATCAAAGGCGTTTTAAAGAAGTTCATTTCCGCTAGTACTTCAACTCTATCCTACTTTTCTATTTCACGATTTTTTAAAGGCAATTTAATTCCAAATATAATTAATTTCACAAATAGTTCACAGTTTAGAAAGAAATTTAAAGAAAGAAATTTTAAGAAATTTTAAAGCTGCCTTTGATAAAACCGATCATTTGTTTTAAAGCATTAGATTTCTAAAGCTAAAATAGTTCTTAACGGTATAAAAAATTCGCTATTTTTTCACACTTACTTGTAGTCCGCATTCAGCGTATAACCCAGCTGGGTGAAAAGCCCATTGGCCACATGCACGTTGTGCACAATAGGTCTATTACTATCACGTCGATTATTACGCACACTTCCGGATCTGGTACTTCGCCAAGGATCCAAATTACGCTGCGGCGAGACCGTATCCAAACTAGGCTGCTGTATATCATTTAAAAGCAAACCAAACTGTTCATGCAGTTTACTTGGATTGCTTTTAAGCTCTGGATCGTGCAAGCCAAATAAATACGATAGTTCCTCATAGTTTCTGCCCTTGGAGCCAAGCATCAGTAAGGCCAATGCCGACATAACGCTGAGCGGAGAGAATATCTCAGTTTTTCTATACACTAAGCTAAGCTGCTTGCTGAGATTTTGAGCAAAATTAAGCACATTACGTGCGATGAGGTCGGAGACGCGCACATCGACGTTATCACTGCTTGAACCTATGTGTGCTGGAGCCGCATACGCCGGCGATGAGTATATCGGGGAGGATGACGGCAGCGGTGCAAAAACTGGTGCACCAACCCCACTCTGCTGTTGTAGTTGCTGCTGCGATTGTGCATGTGCCTGTGCCATCAATGCCTGTTGTGCTTTTTGCTGGTATTGCTGCACCATCGCCTGGTTCGAGGGCGAACGTAAGTCGTCGTTAAATAGATCAAAACCGTAGACCTTGGCGGAGGCGGCCAGCCATATGACTAACACAAACACGCATAATAATCGCTTCATTATTTTTGTTTAAAGCAATAGGGAACTATTTAATTATTTGAATAATGTTGTATATAAATAGAGTGATTATTTTTGCATTTATAAATTTATCAACTACACCTTTCGTGTGTGTGTGTGTGTGTATGTATATATATGTATATATAGACGGTATGTATTTTTAAGCACCGATCACCGATTTATAATTACGCAAAACCGCAAAAGCGTGCGAATGCCTCAATTGCTATGCCCAAACTGAACTTGTTGCGCTCAGAGCAACTTGTTATTATAAAGCAATCCGTGGCGAAACTTGTTATCACATCCAACATAGAGATTTAGGTTCTGAGTCAAGCTTGAAATGAGCATGGCAGAATGTACGCTCATGACATCAGCCAGATGTGAGCATGAGCAGCAGACGATTGTCATGTTTGTGGCTAATGTTGGTTTGGCTTATAGGCCAGCCAGATTCTCTATGAGATGGCACTCTGAGCGAGAGACCACATATTGCAGTGGCTTTTACATCGCATTCTGGGTTATCCCCATGGCCGGCATTGTTTACTTTGCGTACTTGTACTCGAGCGCTTTTTTTTCATATGGTTGGTTTAAATACTCTTATTGGAGGCATATGTAGTTTCCTGTGATGTCAGCCATTGGATTATTTGTCAAAAATGTACGAACTTATAAGGTAACAATTAAATTTTTTAAGAGTTATTGCAAAAAGTGTTTCTTTATTAGGAATCTAGAAACCAGAATTTTATATTATTACTTTACAAAAGTACGTTGAGTTCTTACGATACGTTAAATTCCTAAAATACGTTGAATTCTTGCGATACAATGAAATCTCGTAAAATGGCTAGCTTCTAAACAAAAGCTACAACTTTGGACTCAATGCAAACGTGATTTCTCATATCCCTGCTGTAACAGATATTAATTATGAAACAGAATTATATATAATATAAAAAGAAAAAGAGAACCAATCCACAAACACGATTTTAGTTAACCAACCATATGAGATGCCTACGTTTATCAAATAGAGAATCCACCTATCAAGCCAAGATCTGCATTAAGTTAACGACTTGTTAAGAAATCGGTACACAAGCATAAAACCCAAACTGCGGATCTTCAATGAAGAATGAATGTCTGAACTCATAAAGGCAGACTTGAGTCATTTATGAATAAATGCATTAGAAAATATAAAAGCCGATATATCAAACGCTTCGACTGTATATTTTCAGTTTCAATAAATGGACAAAACGGCCGAAGAATGCCAATTAAGATGTAACGTGTTAAAAGAAAGGTTTTAAAAACCGAATCTCCAAAAAGGTAACTCTCTCAGCATTTCTAAAATTATTCCAACATGAGATGGGTCTTTACATAACAATCCACCCCTAATAGAGTCACATGAATGTTTGTCATAAAGATTTTTCCACAAAGTTAATGAAGGGGAAAAAATACAAACAAAATTAGCATCCCCACTCTTCAAGCTCTATTCTTGAACACTTTTAGGTTCTTCCAAGATTTGAACTTGCAAATTAGATTGATAAAATATCAAACTCTTCTGCTGTATGATATAAAGAAAAAAAAGGTGCTTTCCAAATTTGAAAAAGTGAGTTTCAAAAATTTGTTTACATTTGAAGCCCGGAAAATAATCTAGTACCTCGGTAGTCCCTACCTTACACCGTAACGATCTTTCAAAGATCAGTCAATGAGATTGGTTGACGGGTCTGGAGACCACCGTACCGAAAGCCATAAATGTTTGGCCAAAGAACACCCACACCTCTTAGTAGGAGCATAAGTAAATCCAACACGGGGATTACAATTTTTATAAAAAAATTTCATTTGGGCCTAACTTTTCGTTTGAAGTTTAATGCTCGAAAATCATCAGTGGACTTACGGTGATTCACGGGCAGATAATATATACAGCTATTGGGTCTATTATTTTAAATTTAAAATTTAATATTTTTCTAAATATTTTTTTTAGCACTGCAATGGAACCCTTCTGACAAGCTCTGTAACCTCATCAGAAAATGCTAGCTTCTTCTTAAGAAAAGTTTCTTTCGATGACAGGTAAGTTAGTTGCATGCCACGTTTTATTATACCCTCTAAACTTAGTTAAAGATAAGAGCATAAATACAGCGATAAAAAAGTAGATCATCGACTTGCTGAAAATATTGACTTCTTAAAGATAATAACATTAATAATAAAATGTGCAATGTAATTTAGATTCAACAGATAATATGAAGTGAGTTATACCTTCTATAAATTTTGAACTTTCCGAGACGGTTAAGGGCATACAATTATTAGCACATTAAAAAAAATGATTGAAATCTTTATTATTATTTTATTTTACGTTATGAATGAGCTTGTCAAGCAACAATAGCAGCGCCCAAAGCTTGGCTCTTTGAGGCTTTCGCGCTGTGAAGCATCGCAATTTTGCGGGAATTCAGTGGATTCATCAAGTTTTTTTAACTCTGTGAGAGTTTACTTGTTCCAAAGCTTTGCTGCCGTATTGTTTGGTCTAATATTTAGTGTATACTGCGGAAGAATACGTGATTTGTATCGCTAACGATTTGGTTTGCAAATAACTAATACAATTATGATTTATTGAATGAGTGTTGTTTATTTCAAAAATATATATTGGGAAAGTTTGGTCGTAACAAAGAATATGTTAAGGGGTACTTCCCGCCTTGAAGTAAATACGTCATTAATTTGAAGAGCACTTTTTAGAATAACTTTGTAATTGTGATAAGGCATATTTTAGAAGTAATACTTCTTGACGTATGAAACAATTTTAATACAAATTTTTGCATTAGTGACTTAAGTTGAATTTCTAGACAACTTACGGTTAGTCATAAAATAAACTTAAGAATCTTTATATATTATAAACACAATAGTCCACATACTACTTCGTTTTCGATTTACGCTTTCCTTAATATTGTTCGATATATAAAGAAATATATAAAACAGTCGAGGTGACGTTCGTTGGGTGTTCAATCCTGTAACTTAAGAACAATCCCAACGAAGTTACAAGTCAAGTCAAAATGTAAAACGGTTTGGCTGTAAACCGCGATTTCGAACTGCGGCGAAACTGAACGGATAGACGTAAGGATTTGGGGTCTATCACGCTTCCTGCTTGTCGTTTGATACATTGCACAAATTTGGTATATCCTCTGTACATAAAGGAACAAGGTATAATAAACTACATAAGATTTTAGAAAATATCCTTACACAGCGAAATCTTTTATGACGATAAGGGGAAAAAATCTTAAAAGTATTATTTAAGGTTTCGAGTGCTAGCTATTAGCGACTTCGACTCGGCAAATATTCTAAGTTTATAAATTATCGCTAAAAGAGAAAAGTGTATAGTATTCCACTCACTGCAAGTTATTTTAATCTTTAGGACTATGCCAAAATTGATTTAGGAGGTCAAGCCGAAATTTTTCGTTAGATAGGAAAGGATATGCTGTAAAAGGATACGGATAAGGTTCCTAGATAAAATAAAATGTAACAATAGAAGTTAGAAGTTTTCTCTAACAAAATCGTTCGATATAGTAGGGTTGTTAGTAAGTCGATATTCTAACAACATCATCTTCTGTTGACCAAACTCGGTCGCTTTTAGGTGACTGCCTCTTCAGACCGCCTAATTGTTGACAGTTCGAGAACGCAATTAGAGTTCGACCATAGTAAACGGTTGTCTGCTATGTTGTAAAACTTTCTATTTAAAATAAATTGTTTCTTAATATAAAATATTCAATATGCTGACGACAAAAATAGAATAAATTTGCGTTAGTTTATAATACGTTAAAACAGTGTCTTGCCTTTACTATGTATGCGATTTTGCGATTTCGCCCGATTTTGTACGCCTATTAAGAAATTTGAATAAGCGATAAATCTCTTTAAATCGTAAATTACTATTTTCTGCTAGATTTTGGTGTGATCATCGCTTTTGGTACACGTCATATTTATCTATTCTGCACAAATGTTCGCGGTATCCATTTATCTTTTGTAATAAATACCAGGCCACATACCCTTGTACCCCAAAACACAAAATATAAATAGTAACCCTCGTATCCATACTTCACTATACATAATAACCCGTCGATGTACCGCCAATTTTACCAGCTTACACCAGGCGATCGTCCAATTGGATATACCAAGTGTTCTCCGATTCTAGCAATCTTGATGTACATATTTGTCATCGTAAAGCTCATGAAGCTTGGGGTTTATGCGATAGTCTTTCAAAGATTTTGCGAAGTATTTTTTGCTGAAACACCATAAGCACGAAAAGTCTGAGCGTCTTAGAGAGCGTTATTTTGGTCTGTCGGGAGAATTGTCTGCTAGACACACGCTTTCTATTGTATATCAAAAAAGAAAGAATATCGAAATTTAAGTGGATAAGCTCATAATGAAATTTTGGTAAACATTCAATAATGAAAACACGCGTATTTTTGTAAAAATGTATATTTACCTTAGGTGCCAACTGAATGAGACTTACACTAAAGAATAACCTATAGACACTTAATAATGATTTAAACCAAAGTCTCCCAAAATAAAATTGCCCTAAATCGTGATATTTTACAATCCATTCAACTTTCAGCTCCAATAAACCGTATCGATTACTCTAAAACCCATTTTTTCGAACATTTTACGAGAAGCTACATTATCGACCAACACAGGAGCCATTACTTCGTCGCCCAGTTCCATTATTTTTTTAGATAGATATCGCACCAACAAACTGCCCAGGCCCATGCGTTTATGTGTGTCCACAACATGTAGCACACCCAAAGCACCAAAAGGTAATCTAAAATAATGAGAATTTATATATCTATTATGGTGGAATCTTTGGACAGCTTTGGAGTACCTTAAGCACCAGCCCACTAAATTTCTAGCTTCATCGTAAGCACCAACAGACAAATTAAATCTTATCAAACTTGTCATATACTTTTCGGAACCCTCATGTCGATGTGGCCAAGCATTATTGACGATATAAGCATCTTTAAGTGACAATTTGTCTAGCGTAATGCCCTCGGGTGTTCTAAAAAATACAAGTTGCTTTAGTAAAATGAGTATAAAGGCATGTTCCGGTTTCCGATTGCAACAAAAACACGATTTTGCTTCAAACATGCCTGAAGGCTACTTAAAAGTTTGCTTACTCAGTTTTAAAACCCGCGATTGTATGTGAACTAGCATGATACCAAACCGACGGATCTTGTATGAATGCTCTTTGTGGAAAATTCTCCTCATATGCTTTTACGGCGGGTAGCAGGTTTTTACCATAACAAACGAACAAGTAATCCCCCTTGATTTTTAAAAGCGTCAGAGCTGCTATCAAACGCTCCTGGTTTGGATTTAATGTGTTAAAGTAGACTTCCGTTAAAGGTCCGCCGTAGTTGATCTA
Organism: Chymomyza procnemis; assembly: GCA_035046065.1. Taxonomy (NCBI): domain Eukaryota; kingdom Metazoa; phylum Arthropoda; class Insecta; order Diptera; family Drosophilidae; genus Chymomyza; species Chymomyza procnemis. The sequence continues at coordinate 14,428,442 of JAWNOJ010000024.1, forward strand.
TTAAGCGGTTTTGTAATAATATTTTTTACGCATTTTCTCAAAATACTTACAATCAATATGAAGGTGCCATCCCGTTGCCAATCACCATCCAGTGAAAAGCATTTAATGCTTAGACTTGGTTCAATTCTCTCGGTCCATTTTATAAAGTTTTTTAGACAAACGTAGCCAATTGATTCTGTACGTCTGTGCGCATACAGCTGGGCAAGAGCAGCCCAATCTTGTCGCGGAATCTGCACAAGTGAATGTGACATCATTGAGAGTAGACTGTCTAGAACAAGTTGAACTTGGCCTCTTTATAGCTAGACAGTTCATTTTTGCATAGTTACTACTTTCAGATAAATCTTATCTTGGCATAATAATTTTTTACAATTGTAAAAATGGCAAAAAGCTACAATATTTTATGAGGGCAAACTACAAACCTAGGCATTAGGTTCTGTAAGTGATATTTTTTTTTTTAAGATTCTCCTAACTTTTAGCAAGTTGTGATCAGAATGAATTTTGGAAAAGGGACATTTGTAATCCGCCAGTTGGTTTACCCGAAGATTGAAAGTGAAAAGTGAAAAATAATAAAGTCAATTAAAGGTGCGATTAATATTAAAATAAGATTGTTAAACTTATTGGAACATAATGTTGATTTTCATTAGCAACAAAACTACCCAGAAGAAGTCTCTGATTCCTTCAATATGCATCTTATAGAACAATTGTATCTTTTTTTCTAAAAAAAAAACAAACAAATTTAAGTGTTGAACTAGAACGATGTTTAATTATATTTGTATTAATAATTACTGTGATCGGTGATTCAATATCTTCAAGATAAACCTTACCTGTAACAGTTAAACCTTTAAAAAATATAAATACTTCCAATTTTAACAGTAAATATTTCAATTTAATTTAATTTAAGTAAGGAATAGTAGATAATAATTTCTTGAATTAGGTTAAAGCCTAATCTTTGCAAATTTTACTTATTAAGTTGTAAAACTTTCTATTTGAAATAAATAGTTGATTTCCTATAATATTCAATATGATGGCGAGTAAATAAGAATAAGTTTCCGTAAGCTTATAATTACAAAAACAAAATCTCCACATTACTTCGAACGCGATGTTGCGATTTAGGCAGGCTTGGACGACTTTTCGAAATTTTATTGTTAACGATAAATCTATAAAATCGCTTTAGCCGGATTGGACCAAGTTTTACATCATAATAATCCACGCCGTGAAAATTCGCGGTTCATGGAATTCGTTAATTTTTTTGCAGTAAAGTGTCAGATACCAGATATTTTTTCGTAAGAGGGCGGTTATTTGCAGAAAATCCATTCAAAACAGAAAGCGAAATCTGCTAAACGTATTAAAAAAGCTTTATCTCTGTAAATCCCAATTTTTCTTTTGTCGTTCCTATGAATTGTTACAGAACTTGAGTCTAATGAGGTCATTTACAATGACTGTTAGATATCATTCTGACCAATTCCGTATCACTCCTTATCACACCAAGCGACTTTTTGTGGATCTAATAGTTTTTCATAGCTTTTATTGCCAATAACCAGCGTGTGAAAAATTGCTAAACCTTCAGGAACTGATAAGCAATTTACCTTCCTTTTCACATTTGGCGTTCCGATGAAAGTTCTGCTTCACATTAAAACTTATTTTCCTTGACCTTCGTTTGTAGAGGCGAGTACGATGCCGAAGGCCCCACATACAAAGTCTTTAAAATAAAGCTTGTAAACACATACCACCAAATGGATAACCCTATAATTATCTCAAATTTAAATTAAATGTTTGTTGATATATTCTATTTTTTTTACAAATTTTTTTGTAGCAACAAAAAAAGCACAACTTTAAATGAAAAAATTAATCGTTTTTAAGGATAACGCAAAAAAATTTTGTTCTTTGAAGTTTGCTGAGTTCCCAATCACTTATTTATAATATTCTCTTTTTTATATAGGTCTACAACAAATATGGTTAACCTTTAATAGAGTAGTTTGCTTGGGAAAGCTTTTTTATTTTTCGTTATATTTCGTTAGAATTTGTTATCATATACGGCACTCGGATGTTCTTCTAGGCTTCCCAAGCTAAATATAAACTTATGCGCCACTCGTACGTTCTTCGGTAGTTCCCAAACAAAGCACAAACTTATCAAAAAAAAGGTTAATCAATATCAGTAAAATAGTTTTCTTAGCTTGTGAAAACACATTTTTTAATAAAAAATGGTTTATATCGTAGCGTTCAGAATTTTTAGTTCTTTGAATATTGCTCATACCACCCGGTAGCCACGGGGTTTCAAATGCTTGCTACTAGTAGATTTTTTAATTTAATTTATTTACCGCAAATCCAAGAACTTTGCCAAGAATAAAAATCGTCTTCTTGAAGGCCTTTGCAATTCTTTGAAAGACTTTGAAAGACCTCTTAACTCCTTATTCTCAGCACTTGTCATCTTATAGTTATAAAATGTCTTAGAAACACTGTTTTTAAAAACTAACAAAATAAGAAACTTAATGTAATTGTTTAGGCCAATAATCATATAAGCAACCAGAATATCATAATTCTATACAATAAACTCCTTTAAACTTTTTCTATACATATATCCCAAAACCAGCTCAGGTCACTTCTATACCGTGCTCCAGTAAACATTATCGATTCCTCGAAAGCCCAATTTTTCAAACATTTTACAAGAAGCCGTATTAAAATCGAATACGGGTGCCATAACTTCATCGCCCAGTGCCGAGATTTTCTTGGCCATGCAGCGCACCATCAAACTGCCCAGACCGAGACGCTTATGTGTATCCAGCACTTGCAGCAGACCCAGCGAACCAATAGGCAATCTAGAGGTGAACCCCTGTATTCAATCAAACATAATCTTTTAGTGAATTACAGTTGATCTTACCTTAGACACCAGGCTATAAGCTTGCCATCTGCATTGAAGGCACCAACGCTTACGTTATGTAGTATTAAGCATTGGATATACTTTTCGGAGCCCTCATGACTATGTGGCCAAGCGGTATTCACTGTGTCAACATCCTTCAGAGTTAGGCTAGCCAATGTTATGCCATTGGGTGGACTGTAAGTAGGCGATTTAGAAAAGAAAGCTTGGATTTTTCAATAATGCTTACCCAGTGCTGAAGCTGTTGATTAGAGCCTTGGTAGCATAATACCAAATAGTACGCTGATGATAAATCTGCTTTTCCGGCAAACTCTTAGCCAAAATCTCCATTGCTGGCAAAAGTCGCTTATTATAGGCATACAATAAATAAAGGCCACCTTTCATTTTTAAAAACTTTAAAGCTTTTATCAAACGCTCCGTCGGTTCGGACAAAGTATTAAAGAACACTTGAGTTGTGGGCCCGTCATAATTGGCCTATACGATAAAGCCATCAAGATAAATTATTTGCAAATGAGTAAGATAATTTACTTACAGTAATGACATAGGTACCATCCTTACGCCAGTCACCATCAAGTGCGTAGAACTTGACCTGTATTTGTGCCTTCTTTTTTGACCAAATTATAAAATTATTAATTGCATTATAGCCCATAGATTCAGTTTGCTTATCCACATAAAGATCTCTTAAGTGTGGCCATTCCTCTGTTGGAATTTCAATAAGCGTATGATGCATGGTCTTTGGTCAAAAATTTAACACTAGGAACGCAGCAAGCGCGTAAGAATCGCAAGTTACTGATTGATTTGTGAAAAAATAAATCAAAACTGGACACACAAATATCTTCATGCAAAAAAACAAGGCCTATCAGCTACTATAAAAAAAGCATAATCATAATAATAGTATCATATCAGGTGGTCAAAATAGTAAGAACTAGAGATGGTCGAGGGCACAAATATTGACTCACGAAAAGGAAAACTTTACCAAAGTTTTAACTTACCGTATGCAGTGCTTGTATTTAATTCGAGATTACATAACCAATTGCAGATGCCAAAACATGATCTTCAACTTCAAATTCTTTTCCTGTTTATGTTAGGTTCTACAATAATTTAGAACTATAAAGCATTAGAATAATTAAATTTTTGTTAACTTTATATTACAGGCATAGTTTTTTTTTTACTTAGTTATAAAATTCATCTTTAAGTCTCTACTATAACCTTCAATATCGGCTTTAAGTAGTAACAAAAAATACATCTTCAATGACCTTCTGCCCAAAAAATAACACAAAATCCAAACGTAATTGGGATACGCTGCACAATTTTTCTGCAATTGTATCAGTAATATTAGCTTAGTACCAATCCTTAAGCATGTTTGATTGGTAGAATTTGAGTCTTCGTAACATAGTCAACAAATCAAGTTGAACACACCGAATTTTATCATATCTAAAAATACAATCAAAATATAACGAGCCTAAGACAAGAACCCCTTTTAATCATTTCCCATTTCCGCATACTTTTTCGATATTTTTCTCTCTAAAAATTTAAAAAAAATTCTCATATTATTTAATTAGCTGCAAAGAAAGGTTTGCAAGATTTACAACAATCAATTTTAAATTTAACTTAAAACATTTTTATTTTTAAAAGAATATTTTAAAAATGATTTTAAAATTAATGAAGTCCTTTTCAGCTTTGTTATGGCGGGTTGGACTATTCGGAATTACACTACATGTAGATTGATGAAATTGAGAGCACGAATAGTAAACCGATTTTGATCAAATTTGGGTATTGGCATGACAAATAATTCTTTAAACCGCATTTGGTTAAAATAAATTAAAAATCGAAGTATTTACAATAAATTTGGTGCAGATATCTATTATTTTTTGCCCGATTTGCTCTTAAAAATGAATATGGTTAAGATAACCTCAAAATCAATATATTTACAAAGAATTTGGTGCTAAAATCTACTTTTATTTGACCGATTTGCCTTATGAGTGGTAGATGATATAATTAACTGATTTCGATTGAATTCCACTAGACTATAACTAGTATTTGGTTGAGATTAAAAAAAAAAAAACAAAAGTTTACAGCGGAGTTATCGAATTTGCCTTATAAATTGCCGATTTTGGGCAGCAACGAAAAAGTACCTGGTAACACTAAAATATATTTGTGCCGAAAAGGGGATATTTTCAAAGCAATCAATGTAAAATAAAATTTGAGCCATAAACTGTTTTTTGAAAAAGTTTATCCTATAATCGCTATTTGATATAATTAACCGATACTCATCAAATTTAAGAACACTTAAAAATGGGCTGCTAAATTTATTTATTTATTTTTAATTTAGTGGTATATCAAAGTTAACTTTATAATTAAACAATTTTAAAATTAAGATGTATTAAAGTTTTTCCTAAAAAGTAAAATTAATCCGTATTCCTTGGATTCTGATGGGTGTATTTTTGCACCGTCTTACATCTGGGGCTAGTTTGGAACTTGGATTACCAACGTTAAAGATGAAAACAGAAAGTCGCATAAATGTCGAAGTGTTTCTTAACAAAGTAGTCAAAAGATCAGATGATTTTAAAATATTTCTAAAACTAAATAATTGTTTTTTTTAAGATATATATATATATATATATCTTTGGTATCAAAATCTCGCATCCCGCATGATATCACACAATTTTTTTCGTAAAGTTGGATGCTCCACCTTTTACAATCTCTGCGATCTAAACGTGCATAGAGAGATGGCTATATCAGCTGTTTAGTCACAATTATCATATTTTTGGTAACTTTGGGAGTCTCTGACATGTGCTTTCAACCATTACTTAGGTTTTCGGCTTTCATAAACTTAAAATACCCTTTGTACCAAAAACGCTACTACATAAAATTGTTGAAGAACTAAGTTACTCATCAGGACTCTATAAATATCTTTATATAATTAAACAGAGATTTCAATTAAGTTTGTATCGCCAAAAGATAAAACTTAAAACATAAAGTTTGGCTTATAGTGATATCTATTTGGACAACAAATTTCACAAGTTCTCTAGATTCAAACAATTTTTATTGATTAGCAGTTGAAAAATCGTCTTATATCACCAATCGAACGTAATACAATCCGTTAGATTATACCGCACTCCAGTAAACCATATCAATTACTTTGAAACCCAATTTTTCAAACATTTTACGTGAAGGCGTATTTGTAACCAGAACAGGAGCTGTAACTTCATCACCCTGCTCCATTATTTTTTTAGATAGATATCGCACCATCAAACTGCCCAGGCCCATGCGCTTATGTGTGTCCAAAACTTGTAGTATGCCCAAGCCACCAAATGGTAACCTGTAATTAATAAAATTTACAACTTAGTATAAATATTAATTAAAAAACTTAGAAAAACAAGCTCACCTGAAACACCAGCCCACTAACTGACCAGCTGCATCATAAGCACCAACACATAAATTAAAGCGTATCATGGACGCAATACAATCTTCGGAGCCCACATGTCGATGTGGCCATGCATCATTGACTGTGCTAGCATCCTCAATGCACAATTTTCCCAGTGTAATGCCCTTTGGTGGTCTACACAGTCAAAATTTATTATTGAAAACTTAACTTAATTAAAAAGTAACTTACTCAGTATTAAAATGCGCAACTATTTCTGGACTAGCATGATACCAAACGGATGCATCTTGAAATTGCGCTTTTTCTGGAAAATGCTTTTCATATGCTGCCACGGCTGTTGTAAGGTTTTTACCATAACACACAAATACAAATTTCCCTTTGTGAATTTCTAGAAACTTAAGGGCTGCTATCAAGCGTTCCTGATTCGTATTAAGCGTATTAAAATAGATCTCTGATAAGAGCTCGCCGTAGTTAACCTATGAAAATCGTTTATTTGTGGGAACTGCTGGTACCAAAGACTTGAAATATTTACAATCAATATGAAGGTACCATCCCGTTGCCAATTACCATCCAATGAAAAGCATTTAATGTTTAGACTTGGTTCGTTCTCAGTCCAACTTATAAAGTTTTTTAGGCAAACGTAACCTATTGATTCTGTACGTCTGTGTGCATAAAGCTGGGCCAGAGCAGCCCAATCTTGTCGTGGAATTTCCACAAGTGAATGTGACATGATTGAGAGGCACAAAGTAGACTGACTGTCTGTGTTTAGCCTAACTAAACGTAACTAAAAAATCAAATATAATTTTTCGTAATAACTTTCTGATAAGGCTTATCTTGAGTCAAGAAACATTTACAATATCAAATATTTTACTACGAAAACTTGTTGTGAACAGCATGATTGGCGAAATTAGAAAGACATTTCATACGCACAGGTCTCTTGATGAAGTGAAATCAGAAAAATGTAACCCCAATTAATAGAAAAGCTTCGTTCCTCTATCAATTATTATTAATACGCATAGGTCTCTTGATGAAGTGGAATTAGAAACATGTAACCCCAATTAATAGAAAAGCTTCGTTTCTCTATCAATTATTATTAAGCAAAGTCAAAGATCAGCTTATTGAATTTGCACATCATTTTGTCTTTCTAAATTTGCAATTAGACGTTAAACACATCATATTTTCTTTCAAACTTTTCAGTTAAGACCTTAAAATCTATATATAGCCGCACACCTATTTCGGTTTGTTTTGTATCCGCGTGGATTTGCCTTTCTGTGCATCCCCTTCCGCATACTTTTTCGATAATTTTTCTCTTTTTATTTGTGACGATTTAAAAAAATTTTCGCATGATTTAAATGAAGTCCTTTTCAGCTTTATTATGGCGAATTGGTTTACTCGGAATTACACCACATGAAGATTGATGAAATTAAGAGCCCGAATCTTTCAGCTTCAAACGAAATACCCATAAAACATATGGATTCGGATATAGACTATTGATAAAGATTGATTTTTAAAGAGCCTGCAATTTGATTAAAAAAAAACTCCCGCGACTACGCTTCTTAGAGTCTATCCGCTAAGTTTTTTTTGATATACACTTTGCAAACAATCGACCGGTATTGCACGAATAATTTTTGTAATATAAAAATATTTAGATGGAAATTCAGTTCATGAGATTTCTTGTATTAAGCAACCGTACACAGATACATTTGCATCTAGTCTTATTCCAATGGTTCCAAATAGTTTTTTGTGCAAGCTCTTGGGCAATCGAAACAGTGCTTGCATGACAGTCGAACATGGACAATGTCCATGATTTTAACGACATTTTCGACAATTGGCTTTCTAGTTCGTGGTGCATCTTTGACAACGACATAACCGGAACGGTATCGATTCTGAAATTAGCTGTTACAGTATCAGAACCATAAGCGCGATTCAAATTTTCAGTCGCCTGGCTTGCATTTTCGCCCTTATCGAAGAAAAAATAGCGTATTTTCTCTATGTGTCCATCATTGATGCACGCTCAAGCAAAACTAAATGAACCAATCACAAATCTATCAGAAAATCTTTTTTTGTACGAAATGTCATCTTTACAACGCTATCTTTTGGAACGCGATCGGACTTATACAACGTGGGATGCAGCTAAATAACACCATCTTCATCAAACGTCGCATAAGACATGAATCTCAACATATCCCAACAAAAAATAGTCTTGAGATGTTATATCACAAGATCTAGGCAATAAATTGTTCGGCGTCAAAGGTCAAATAAGCAGCACACTTAACTCGCCTGTTGCCGGCTTGTCTCTAAAGACATCTGACTCAATCTTATGATTCCCCTTGACTATGGATATCGAGCTAAAGGCGGAGCATAGGGTGATTTTTCTAGGTAAATAGCGTCTATTCGCTAGCTGTTCCACTGCTTGGATGGAATCGTACCACCGACCTTCCGATTTGGAGGCGAGAACGCTACCACGCACAATACCGGAGCCCACTGAGTCTCAACATAGCCAAACAAAAATATTGTATAGATCTCATATCACAAGATCTAGGCGAAAAATTGAACTCGCGTCTCTTTTGCTTGGTATGTGGCACTATCTTGTTGAAACCTCGTATCAGTCAAGTCGAGCTCTTCTAAATTGGGCAAAAAAATATTTATAACCATCTTTGACAAAGTATGGCCCAACGTCCGCCATACCATTACGCACACCAAACATTGACTTTTAAGGATGCGTTGTTGATTCTTACAATGTTTCTGGGGGCTCTTTAATCCGAATGAGTTAATTTTGCTTAATCGTGATTCATGATTACATTCTAGACCAAATTGTTTGATAATAACACAAGATGCCTAATCGTGTACGCCAAAAATAAGTTGCCAGAAAAATCACCCTTTACATAGAAGCTTCTGATAAAATATTTTTTCAAAAAGTAATATTTCCTACTCTAGAAAGTTCGTTCAATAATCCATAGTTCGAAAACTTACACAAACTGAATTTCACAATCTTATGAAATGAAGAACTATGGGCTTGACAACTGCAATCAACTCTTCTTTATGATTATAATCCAGTTTGCTGACTTAATGCTGAGCTAAGTTTTAAAATATCAGCACATATCTTATTTAGATCGTTTAAGTTTTCTTCACAAGATTTAGCAAAACAATCGGTCATTTCAGGTTGTTGCCAAGTATCATGCCAACAACCTGATTAGCTTTATTGTCTTTAAAGATTACACTTAAAAAAAAAAGATAAGCAGCAACAATAAAATACAATATAGTTTTAAACCTACTATAAGAGAATTAAAAGCATTTCTGGGATATTACATGTGTTCAAATACCAGCTTCGATATATACATATATAATATATATATATATATATATAATACTACATGGTGCTCCAAAAGACTTCATCAATTTCTTGAAAACCCAATTTTTGAAACATTTTACGTGAGGCATTATTGACATCCACAACTGGTGCCATGACTTCATCGCCCAGTGCCGAGATTTTCTTGGCCATGCAGCGCACCATCAAACTGCCCAGACCCAGACGCTTATGTGTTTCCAGCACCTGCAGCAGACCTAGTGAACCCATAGGCAATCTAGAGAGAAAGAACTTGAGTAGTTCTAACATAACCTTTGAGCGTGTAACTGTTGAACTCACCTTAGACACCAGGCTACAAGCTTGCCATCAGCATCATAGGCGCCAACACTAAGGCTATGTAGTATCATGCGTTGAATAAACTTCTCGGAGCCCTCATGACGATGTGGCCATGCGGTATTAACTGTGTCAAGGTCTTTCAAAGATAGGCTTGCCAATGTTATGCCACTGGGTGGGCTGCAAGCAAACGTTTAGTTATGAAAAAAAACGGCTACTAGGATTTTTATTGCTGCTCACTCAGTGTTGAAGCTGTTGATTAGATCTTTGCTAGCATAATACCAAATGGTACGATCTCTGCTGCGCTGCTTTTCCGGCAAACACTTTTCCAAGAATTGAATGGCCGGCCAAAGTCGCTTATTATAGGCGAACAATAAATAAATGCCATCGTTTATTTCCAAGCTTTTCAGCGCTGTTATCAAACGATCCGGCTGCTCTGACAAGGTATTAAAGAACACTTGAGTTGTGGGCCCGCCGTAATTGGCCTATACGATAAAGCCATTAAGAAAGATAAATAACTGGAAAGTAAGTGACATATTAACTTAATTAACTTACAGTTATGACGTAGGTACCATCATTTCGCCAGTCATTATCGAGTGCGTAACACTTAACCTGTATTTCTGGCTCCTTTTTTGTCCAATTTATAAAGTTATTAATTGCATTATAACCCACAGATTCGGTTTGCTTATTCACATAAAGATCACGCAATTGTGGCCATTCTTCTTGTGGTATTTCGATAAGTGAATGCTGCATGATTTTTGCTTGGGAAATTTGAACGTTCATTGCAGCAAGAGCGTTAGAAGCACCAGGAATGAAACGATCGCGAAGAAGCGATTCATTTTTAAAACAAAGCAAATACACAGCCTACCCAATCAGCTGTTTTAACAAACATAAACATATGGTGGCTAATCTTGAAATACAATATAATAACCCAGCTGACCGAAATGCTGCTAACTAGATATGGGTGTGTGCAAAAATTTTGAATTAAGAACTGAAAGATAATTTGGATGACATTGCTCAATTTCAATTAAATATTTATATAAAACAGAAATGTTAATGACATTAATCTCGGGGGGTGTTTCTAAACTTTTTAATTCAAAGCTAATTTGAAGACAATATAATTAATTGTGTGTTCACATTTAAGTACATGCCGCTTGACTTTGGTCATTGCTATAAGGAGTTACTATTGAAGTGACCATAGTGGCATAAATTTATTTACTTATTTATTTTCAAATCTCAAAATGCCTGTTATTATTAAATTATAGAGATTAGCTCTTTTGGAGCTAACAACTAAAATCTTTAAAATAATGTAGTGTGTTTGTGTGATGAAGTTATTGGTGAAGGTCTTACCGATGTGCATATTGTATAATAATAAAATAATAATAAAAATAATTTAATTTTCCACGTGTGAAAAATTACCTACTCAATAATTGAACTACCTGTGTTCAGTAGTGAACAACTAAGCTACTTGTGAAACTGATATTATTTATTAACTAAGTTCAGATATAATTCACACAATTAAATTTATGAAATATTCAATTAGAGCGAGGAAAATATAATATAACACTAATACGTGTCCATAGTCTGCTGGGCGACTTTTTTATAAATATGATAAGAAATAATTTGAAAAATAGCTAAATTTTGTTGTGCTAAAAGTGTGCCAGCTCGTCACGACATAAATGCTATATATTTTAAAGGTTTAGAGCATGAAAATGTTAACCGAATCTAGTAATATCAGCTGCACATTAAACTTCCCCGTCCCCAACAAAAATTGATTTCACGTTTCTTGGTCTGTTGGGTTACATTGTCATTCACATTTAACGTTGACAAGGCGGCATTCAACGTGAGTTTTGCAACACTCTTTGATGCTACAAAACAAGTAGTTGTTGTCATGTAAACAAGCAAAATAAATTTAACAACAATGGACTTGAAAGATTTATTATGGCTGCAAAAAGTTGTGCCTCTAGCATATGAGGGCTTGAAAAGTTTAAAAGATTTGGAAGTGCAAGAACTGAAGCTTAAACATGCTGGTAGGACTATATCTCCAGCTCCGCCGCCAGAGCTGCAGGCGGCACACAACACGCAGCCGACGACTAGTAAAAAACGCAAAACTAACGCGGGTGCAACTACATCTAATCGCAAAATATGGGTTAAGCAGGAAAATGCAAATAGAGATACAGATGGCCTATTTGCAACCACATTTGAGAAAATTTATTTGCATAATCATGATGAATTTAAGGCGCGAACTTGCATGACGCCGCAAGTTTTTGATATGCTTTTTTCCCTAGTAAGTGAGCAATTGGTTAAGTATTCCATACGCACGCCCATAGCGCCAATATGTCGACTTTTTCTAACCTTAAGGTAAGCTGTTTGATGGCAAGCAATGCAATTGCTTTAATGTATGCATATTTGCACTATTTTAGTTACCTGGCCAGGGGGGAGAGTATTGTTGAACTCGCGGAAGCCTTTAAGATGGGCCCATCTACAGTGCGCATCATTATACAAGAAACTTGCGATGTACTTTGGTGCACACTAGAGCCCATGTTTGTGGCACAGCCTAATGCAAGCGATTGGCGCAACATTGCCGATAGCTATCAGCAGTTTTGGCATATACCACATTGTCTGGGCGCTGTAGATACCAGATTGCTGCATATAACCTATAAGGGTGATAAAAATCTAGTACTGCTAGCCTGTTGCGACAGCAATTTGTCCTTTACACGCATAGACATTGCTGAGTTAAGCGCTGAGCCGCCGAACTGGCAACTCGATTTTGCCGCGCAACTTTGTAAAAATAACTTGGATGACTTACTACCTGCAGAGCCTTTAGCGGAGTTGAGCAACGACAGATTACCCTATGTCTTCATATCCAGCAATACATTTCCGTTAAGAGATAATATCATAAGCTTCTATGAAGCTCAAATGTTTGATGAAAAGCAAATTAACTATAATAAGCATTTAGTAAGCGTCTTGGAGCAAAGTATTGGCAAGACCTTTGATTTACTCTTCTCACACTGGCGTGTTTTGCGCCAACCCATAACTCTCTGTCCAAATAATGCTTTTAAAATTGTGCGTGCTGCTGTGGCACTGCATAACTTTCTTAAACTGCATGACGCAAGCTATGACGATGATGCAACTATGGAACAAAGTTCAAAGAACATTTACAAAGCGCACAGTGCTAGTCTGCTCGTGGAAAAGGCAACGCAAAATAAAAAAATACGCAAGCTGCGCGACTGCATAAAAGAGCAGCTCATAATGCAAAAGCCAGCTGATGCCATGGACTTTGAGGCGTTGGTTAGGAGTGTAGTGGAATAGGATGCTTATGCCCAAGTCATCAAAGAGAAATGCAAGACTGTTGATTTGCAAAACATGCCTTAAGTGGCGTCACTGTTTGGTTTTTCAATTCGACAATTTTATTGACAATTTAAGTTTGCAAAATGTTTTGGAAAATAATTATAAAAAACATATTTATAAATACAAAATAAAGATCAAATCGATTATAATAATACATGGTGTGTTCAAGCATCAACAGGGTAACTAGTTAAGCTGTGCTTACACTGCATACAATTCTTCTGCTCAAATACTTATTTAATAAAAATTGTGTTGTCCTTAACAATGCGTTATCTCTAAAGGATCTGACAACAATTACATTACGAAAATGTTTAAAACTATATTTTGTGAGCTAGTGTAAGCGCAGCTTTAATTATTTTGAAAACGACTTTGTCATACGTGGCCAAGTTTCACAAAAAAAATGTGCTTTCAATTAGTTGAGCGGTCCATCAGCACGCACATTTAAAGCATCCAAAAGTGAGCCCATGGGCGTTGAAGGGCCGAAACTCTCAATAGTATTAGCCAGCTTGTTCTTCATATTACGCAGACGCAACGAGGCGTGTACGAAGGTCAACGAAATGGGCAAGAGCAGCGTGAATAGCGTCAAGAGCACAGCGCTGATCCAGTGCAAGTAGAAATAGCTGGCAAAAAGTGCACCCGTTAGTATGTACCACTTTTGCTGTGCATTATGTTGAGCCATGATGTTATTGCCGCCTGCCAGACGACTTTGTATGAAGCTGGTCTGAGATTTGGAGCTAAAAAATTGCCAAATAACAGCTATGAGTATGGCCTGCACCAGCAAACCGCTGATGATTTTAACCGGATTGAAAACAATCATCAAAGCATAAACGCCCAGGAAGAGCAAAAAGTAGTTTGTTTGATAGTACAGTAAATTCTTGACCACACGATTGCCCCATTTATCGAAATCCTTTAAATTGGGCAACTGGAATCGTGCCGAGCCTAGCACAAAGTCATCCAAAGTGCGTAAAGGTGACAACTGCAGATTACCCGATAAAGCTGCTGCTGCATCGGCAGCGCTGGTGGAGCTGCTAGGCGAAGACATTGTTTTTGAGTATTTGTTGTTGTTGTTCTTATTGTTATAGCTGCGTTTGTCGTTGTTCAGCTGCTGCTTGAGATCCTCTATTTTCGTAAGCCTTTCGTAGCTTTGCTGACGTAGTCCACTAAGTGCAAACTGCGCGTTGGACCACAACTGCGACGTAAGCTTCCCTAACTTTGGGCGCAATCCTGTATAAAATGTTTTTTTAGGACTTTTTGATAATAAATATGCACGTTCGTCCGTATTATCAAAATCGTGTTCTTCTGAATCAGTGTCCAGCGTAATTGTTGCAGCAATGTGTGTGTGTGGCGTTGTTAGTCATGCACTGCACCGCGTGCAAGTAATTTCAATGATTTATTAATTTTGACACAATAAATATTTGCGGCTAACAACTGCGATAAGAGTTTTAGCACAATTTTGGGTGTGAGTTAAAAATTTTAAATAAAAATTTACAACTTTTACGGCAAATAAATGCTTAGTTTTGCTGCTTCTTGCTAAACGTACATCTGTCATTCGCCTCGTTTGCTTACAATTGTTTTTATCGATAACTCTAAATTTATGCGTAGAGTTGCCGTACTGTGAAACATACAAACTTTGTGTTTATCGATACGGCAGCTTTTATTTGTAGTTATTTCAACTAATTGGCAATGTGCTTTTTATTTCACAATTCGTCTTAACAAAACAATTGCCAAAAGTCTAAATTTGTGTAATAACGTGCATTATAAAGCACTGCCAGCAGCTTTCGACTTGTCTTGTGTGCAACAAACCCAACGAAACTGAAGCAGCAACAAGAGGCAAGCGTACTAAACAGCTGCAACAACATGACATCGCCTTGGGGCAAAGTGGGCAGCAGCAGCAGCAGTAGTGAACCCATACAAACAACAAATCTGGCTGATATTATGTCGGAGCAATATGCGCATCAGCTGCACGACAAGGAACTGAAACGTCACGAGCTAGAACAAAAGCAAACCGAAGCAAGCACATATGCAATGCTTTGGCATAAGGAAATAGCTGCACCAACTTATTCTGAGGTGGCTGGTACATCCAAAGCAGCTGCAGCCAGCAGCAATGATGAGCTTTGGGAGGATTACTCCAGCCTGCTGGATGATGGCTTGCCACAAGAATACCCAGCTGCAGCTGATGCAGACTCCGATGCAGTTATTGCGCAAATGCTGCAATCACAGTTTGATTACGAATACAACGAAGAGCTTAAACGCATAGAGCGCCAGCAAAATAAAAAATCGAAGATTACAGTAACGCTGGATAAGTTTAGGCGCAGCGGTGATGCAGAGTTTATACATGACACAGATTGCGGCAGTTTTGAAGAGGATGGATTAGAGCAGCATGGACGCGACTGGGACAGATTTGAGACAAATGAGAAAATTTTAGAAACCATACCAAAATGTGGCTTTAAAATGGACAAGGAGGGCGAAATGATCACTAAGCATGATCCACAGTTGTGTGGCGTGCGTAATGCGCAGCGTGTCATGTCTTTTCCACCCGAATTTCCTACAGGAGATGGCGCTGGCTTTGATATGATGCTCTCCAACAAGGTGCGTGCTTTAACAGCAGCTTTTGTCTTAAATGTTTCTATTAATAAGCGTCTTGCGCACAGGTCTTTAATCAGCTCAAATCCTACTCTAGACGTGGTGGCACTGGTAAAAAGCATCGCATGAACGATCGCAAAGAAAACGTAGCCACTGCAGAAATGGGCATAGATGCACCCACACGTCTGCTGCTTTATAAGCTTATAAACAATCAAATACTTGAGCAAATCAATGGCATCATATCCACAGGCAAAGAGGCAGTCATTTTACACGCAAATTCTGATGCCAGCTATACCGGCACCAATGAGCATGGCCACAAAGGTGGTGTGCTCATGCCGCCCAATCTTTTGCCCAAGGAATGCGCTGTTAAAGTGTTCAAGACCACACTTAACGAGTTCAAGCAGCGTGATCGTTATATAAAAGATGACTTTCGCTTTAAGGATCGTTTTAGCAAACAGAATCATCGTGTCATCATAAATATGTGGGCTGAAAAGGAAATGCATAATCTTATGCGTATGCAAAACATTGGACTCAATGTGCCCGATGTTGTAGTGCTGAAGAAACATGTTTTGGTTATGCGTTTTATAGGTGATAATCATAATGCAGCGCCCAAGCTAAAAGATGCACGTTTAAGCGATGCAGAACTTAGCTGTGCCTATGAAGAAATTATTGCTGCCATGCATAAACTCTACAATGAAGCTAAGCTGGTGCATGCAGATCTTAGTGAATACAATATACTTTGGTTTGAGGGAAAATGCTGGTTTATTGATGTGGCACAAAGTGTAGAGCCTGAGCATCCCAGTGCCTTGGAATTTCTTATGCGTGATTGTGCTAATATAGTGCACTTCTTTCAAAGACGCGGTTTGCCCAACATATTTACAAAGGAGGAGCTCTTTGAGCATGTAACAGCGCTTAATGCGGAAACACACAATGCAGCCATGCTGGAGCGCATACATATGCGTGGCGCAACACTACATCAGGCAACGGTACCCAATCAGCAAGACTGTCCCGATGAGCTGAAACCACTCGAGTATCCATTCGAGCTGGCCTGGGAAAAATCGCATATGGATCGTGAGGCTAAAGTGGTAACCGCTGAATTGCAGCAACTTAAGTTAGACAATGACGCAGAGAGCAACCCAAACAACAACGATAACAACACTGCCAAACAGTAGAAAAAGTTGTACATATAATAAAATTTTTAGACTTTAGTTGTTAATCCCAAAGCTTTAGCTGCGGGGTTCAAATGTTGCCACGCGCTTGTAAAAGTAATTTGTACTCATTTGAATTTGTAAAATTCAAATAAATTTAAGGAAATTACACAGTAGCGTCAACGGCGGCGCTGAACAAGCCCAAAGCCTATGCAATTGATTTTCAATGGGTTTTTTCCCCCACAGCACATTTTAACAGCTTTGAACTTGAATTGTTATTAATCAATTAATTAAGAATATTATGCATATAAAATATTTATACGTTGACAACGCCCACAAGACTTGTGGCAGGCGTCAAGCCGCAACGAAGTTCAACCGGCAATTGAACCTATTTCAGAAATTTTGTTGTTTGTTTATGAGTTGACTTTTTATCAATTAAATCGTTAGATTTTGTACAGGAAATCTTTAAGCTAAGCTATGTGCAATTATTATCAGTAAAAATGCTCAATTGTTGACTCAAATGCGCACAAAAGTGGGTCCACCCAGCTTAGCTTATCAAGTGCAACTATGTTTGTCTAAGCTGGACTTTGGCGGCTAATACGTCAGCGGTCTACGTACCTAATCTGTAGCATCATCTAGTACCAACGTTTTATAATAATAAAATATAGTATATACGCAGCCACGTAATTCGTATGACACGGTTTAGCGTAAAATTTATTGGAAATCTGACAACAAAAAAATAAGTTCCATCAATCAAAATTCAACTGAACATCATCAGATAATTTCTTGTTTATTTTCGTTGACTTACAAATTTTTAACAAATATTTTTTGTATTACTTTTTACGCTGTATTTTTTATACTTTGGCACAGAAACCTATTCGCCATATATATGCGGATTTGCCTCTGGTGATATATTAGTCCCGTGCATATAGAAGACGCACATACAGAAAGAAGTGTATAAATATACTGTATCTTATGTTCACACAGTTCTTAACGCACACAGAGATCACATTTGGGGGCCCGCCTGTTGTGCTCGCTGAACTAGCAGCATCGTGACGCTCGGAAAAAAAACAAAATCAGGCAAAACAAAAGTATTAAGTTATAGCCGGGAGTTCTTGACCATCGAATACTCTCTTTTGGGAAAACAGTAAAACCAATTTTTCCGACAAAACCTACTATTTCTTTAATATATTTCGAAAATACGCATTTTTCAAACTTTGGGCTTAATAGTTCAATTAATAATAATAAGTTAAGGAAATTTAAGACAAGGGTTCATAGATTATCTCAATTTGAGCTTTTTAAACCGGTAATGATTGGAAGTAATGATGCCAGCTACAATACTTGCCGAAAAAAATTTGAATCGGGCAGAAAAGTCTACAAAGGATGCAAGAGAATTTATTTTATTTTCAAAATTCAAATTGTAATATAAGGAACTCAATGCAGAGTAAACAAGAACAACTTTAACGACATTGTCTTGAGATTAAATTCAATCAATCAAGAAGACCAACTAAGATGACTTCGTCCTGCACACCTTTTACCCTGTTTATGCTGAATTTTCAATCGGATTTTTTCTTCCGATTTCAATACCTGCCTCAAAACAGGCAATGGCCAAATAGAACATCACAAACGTTACACGTTCAATAAGTGTCCATTTTTTTAAAACGGGTGGTCCATTCAAAAACAAAAAAAAGTATTCCACTATGCTGTTCTCGCTTTAAAAACGCAATATGGAGATATTTCTGTTTAAAGCTGTTTAAAGAGAACAGGGACTTTAATTTATAGAGATTTTTCTTGGTAAAAAGTATATATTTAGATGCAAGTGCGCTACCACTACGCTACGGGGGTCCACAAGTTTTGCAATTTAAATGTATATAAACTTTAAAAAAAAAATCGCCCTCTTGAAAGTTTTTCCATTTAGGAGCTATAGGATGGATGATATTAATATGAATCCGAATTGCCGAGAATTAAACCACAGACCTTCAGTTTTAGAGGGGAATACGCCACCACTGTGCTACCGTGAAATTTAAGGTATTTGATTCGATAACTACACTTTTTAAAAGGTAATTATTACACTTACGAAGTAGGATTCCATTCGTCCTTAGAAAGTTGCTTCGCTGATGCCGAATTTTACCTAAAAATCACCTCTCATTGTTGGCTTGCTGCTATGTTAATAGGATAAATTTTTTCATCTGAAATATAGAAAATCCGCAGAATGCCTGATATCCAGTACGCCAAGCAAGAGTAGGTAATTGGTACGAATTTTGTTTAGATGATATCATCAGATTTTTTATAAGAAAATTATTGCTAGTCTTGAGCTATTAAATATAAATAATTCGAATAATAAAAGGTTATACCTTTAAGAAACATTCTTGCAATCGAAGAATGCTTTCTAGAGTTAATAAACAACCTTGACGCTCGTTCGTCCATTTCGTTTATTCATGAAGATAGATCCAACTCGCCAACCAATAGGTTTAGTTAACTATATGATATGGCTTAATTGTTTTTCGTTGTTAATTAACTTAATCTTACCAATTGTGATGTTCGAATGTATTTTCGTGTTCCCAATCGCGGTGGAATTCAACCAAGATCGGTTGACTTTACGTTATATCTCTAATGGTGTAAATCTTTCAAAAATTCGATTGCTGAATTAAATTCATTGAATTTTTTTAGTATCCAATAGATCGTTACCAAGTTTGGATTATAAGAATATTTTAATATTCTCAGTCACGGCGTCGCATTTCATCAAAGGCTAAAGACAAAATTTAGTTATTAAAGATAATCTAGCTTCTCAACTAGATCATCTCACCGTAAAAGTAGCTGCTGCCATAAACTAGTGAAAATTTTCGGATTTCATGCAAAAGTTGTACTTTAAGCGCGTTCAAATCGCATTGAAAATTTTTAGAATATCAAATCCTTCAGGACTCTTAAGAAAAAAAATTTTTTTTAAGAGTATTTAGAATTTGTAAATTTGTTTGCGTAGGATAAGTATCTGAAAAGATAATATAGCGGTTGCATTCCTTTTCAATTTTTGTTAGATTATTACGATTGTAAGGTTGTCCCATGTTTAAGATAATGTAAAAAATGGCTTCTTATTTGCATACAGCAAACTCAATAGAACTGAAGATGATATTGGAAACAGCCCACAGCTTTTGAAAAACGTTAAATAAAATGAAAACGTTAAATAAAAGGTTTTAGCTCACGAATGATCAACGAAAACTTTCTTGATCTATTCAAAGTTTTGTAGATACTTTCTTATCAAAAAGCATATTCTAATGCCCCTACAACCTCTAAAATCGCAGAGTATTCAAAGTCAGTGACTCGTTGCTTACGCAGCCCTAAATAGACCAACGAACAACAAACAACCAAAAAACTGTAAAAAGTACATATTATTTATTAAATAAATAGTACATAAAAAACAGTATTAACAAATGCAAAATCATGAAGACAAATAAATGTGTCATTTGCGTTTGATCTTTATAAAACAAACAAAATGAAAAAAATATATATATATATTTTGCAGTTGGTGGAATTTTTTTTTTGTCAAATATTAAAAAGCACTTCAGCAATTATATATTGTTTTTTTTTTTATATTTTATTTAAGCTGTTAATAAATAAATACGAGAGAGATATTTATTATTTGTCGCTGACTGAAAACAATTTGCAATAATAATAATAATAACAACAACAATAACAATAAAAAAGGCTCAATCAGAGAATTATGGGTGAGTCAATGATAAGGTCAAGTTGTTGCTATAAAGTTTGCTTAAAAAGAAATTTCGAGCTTGGAGTTTTTGTCATTTGTTAGATTGAAGGACAACGAAAAAAAAAGTCAAAAAATTTGACAAACAAATTAATTAATAATACCAAATTGTTGATAGTAATATTTTTTTTTTTTGGTAAATGGAACTTTTTCCTAGTTAATTAAAATGAACCAATACAGAACTTGCTTTGTTTGCATTAAAAAGTTTTCATTACGAGCTGGAATTTGAGAACCGGATACATCGACCGACGCTCAAATTGTAATTGAAAGTTATTTGTGTAATAATCATAAAGTTAAATGTAACGACCATTTGAAAACTCAGAAGTAGTGTTCATTATCAATTAAAAGAGATTTACGTATTTGAAGCAGAAAGTTAGCTAAAGAGAAGTCAACTCTGGGGTTTCCTTAACGCTTTTTACAGATAAAAAGTGATCTAGGCTAGAGGTTGTGCGACCAATTTACAACGCATAAGGGATTTTTTCGAATAGCTTGGGATTTTGTTTATTTTTCTTTATGCAAAGTACTACAGAATGAATATGAAATATAGCAAGACATTATATGAGAAGATAACGAAAAAACACAGTATTCTTATTCTTTGAACTAGTGAACTATGCTCACTTTGCTCATTTTCAAGTGAGTGAATAGTCCTGATTATTTGCTAGTTTAGTGGGTCACTTAGTCAGCAGTCATACTGAGCTAATAATTTTTTTTTTAATTTTTTTGACTAAGTCCAACTGACCTTAAGTTTAAAAAATTTTTAAAATTAAGAAATTATAAATTAGAGCGAGGAAAATAAAACTAGTCCCTATCCCTTGCCTGAAAGGTGAATTTTTAATAGATATTCATCGTCACACATCTGGGGATGAGAAGATAGTGAAAGAAATGAACGTTCATAAGATATGAAATCGTAGAGGTTATTATAGTTAGCGCATAAAACGTTGAAAGGATTGTGCATTGCATAAATGGATCTAAAAACATTTTTTAATATACCAGTACTGCTAGAGGTCGAAAATTTTGAGTTACACTGGATGGAATGATAAAAGAAACTTTGTTAAAAGAGCGTCCATGAGTCCGAGTAAGAACGAGTGCACAAATAACAAGCAGTTTCATGAACTACGATCAAATGGGGAAGGTAATTGTATAAGGCGAAGTATACAAGAACAGGATGGCAGCCGCATGTTAGGATCCTAACTTAAAACCCGAAGATCAAATATCAGAAATGGTTTTAGGACAGACTCAATTAATTCCTGATAGTTGTGGTTTTGAGGATTTTTAAGACTAATTCAAATCAATGGAACTTTAAAATCCCATTTTTATTAAAAACTTTAATAGGAAGAATGTAGGCTTTCCTTAACTTTTGCAGTGGCTTGAGTAATATATTAATTTTCACTTCTTTAGAAGATTTCTGGTACAAAAATATTTAAGTTAAAAATGGTTTTCATTTAATTATTTGTTACATTTGTGATGTCTTCGAGAAAAGTCCATATTTTTCGACTTTTCATGTTGTAATTCGATAGTTACATTCCTTTCTACATATAATAGTATTTCTATGTTCATCTTTTTCGAAAAGAGTTTATGCCCAATTATATCTTTTAACTCCACTAAGGATCACACTGATCTATGTGAGGTGCTCCTATATATATATCCATTTTTTTTTAATTAATTATCGCGTTGAAAGTGTTAAAAGTAAAGAAAGTATTTACTGTTTTTTTTTAGACTTGATAAAACATTTTCTGAAATATTTCCAATGGTGGATCAAGGTTATGTCGACAATTGTCCTTACAGTGGCCTTCTTCATGCGTTTTACAAGTTTTCAAGAACGTCACAAATCCTGTAAGCTGTTTAATAGAATCTTAAAAAATTCGTTAATCTCTAAAGCATCATTTGCCAAAATCATTATTAGCTTATATGGAACTCAGATTAAATATTTCAAATAGAGGTTCGTTGCATTTCATTATAATATTAGATTAAATATTAAAATTCATAATATTATACTTGTATAGAATATGAAGAGCAACATACACATTGTTTGGAGTAAAAGAAATCGGATTTTTAATTTTTTTAATCTCATTCTATCTTCCATTTGCCTTTTTTGTCAGATTTTTCTTCGTTAGCCTTTACTCTATTTTTAAACCGTATTTTTTCGTTAAAGTCCAGAAGCTTTTGATTGAACTTTATTCTTCTTTTAAAACGTGTTTTTCGATAATAGAATACAGTACTAATAATAATATATTTTGTGATGTCTTTTGTTGTTTTGAATGCTGCTCTGGAATACTATAAAACTGATTCGATTAAAAAAAATTCCCTTGAGAAATACTAAACTTTAGGTTTTTCGAGCTTTTGCAGTTACGCGGCAAATCGCCAACCAACTAAAAATTTTCTTTTCCCGATATTGTAATGGCAATCCTTACAATAGCTTCTACAATTACATTAATTCTACAAAGTTAATCCTTACTCTCATTTATATTTCTTACCAAAATAGAACCTTAATTTCAGCCACGAAGAAGTTGCAACTTTTTATGTGTTGCAAGCTTCATAGCAAATTTAATGTGCTCACTGCAAGGCTATTAAAAACACATACATACGTATATGTGTATGTATCTGTGGTATATTTTTATATGCGTACACAAACACACACATGCCACTTGAAAGCGCCAAGAGGCCACGCAAACAAGCTGTCCATCGTCCAAAATGAAGCGCCCCAAACGCAGGGGGCTCGTCACAGTCAACGCTGACGCTGACGCACCGTCGCTGCGCTGCTACAGCGCAGTTCAAACTAACTTTAACGTTATGATCAATGTGGTTGGTGGTCGTTGCGTCGCGACGTCCGATCAGTCGGTCGATCGTTTTGTCGCTCTGTCGCTGGGACGCTCGTTCGGTCTTTCGTTGTTTGGAGTCTGCGCTGGCTTCGTGCAATGTGAAATCGTGACCACAGTGGCCTCAAGTGGTCGCCAAGTGGGGAAGTGCTGAAGAGTGGACAAACGAATCATTGGACAGTTACCAATAATGGCGCTGACTGCGCTGCTTGCTTCGCTGCTATCGTTGAAGTTGCTGTTGGTCACACGCAGCACACAACGAATACACTGGAATTTGCGCGTTAACAATTTATTTGCATTTTTAATTTTCATGTTCTTGTTGTTGTTGTTGTTGATGTTGATGTTGGCTTGTAAGCAGCAAGTTGGTCAAAACCGATGTGGCAGCCACAACAGGCATACACTGTTGGCTTCTATTTTAGGTCTAACTTGTTGCAACCAGTTGAACAGTTTAATAACAAACAGCAACTATTAAGCGGGCAATGCTGGATTTACACTCTGGCAATGGCATCGATGGGTGTCACAGCGTCACAGTACGTTCTCAGCAAGTTCAGTTTTTTTTTAATACTCGTACTTCCAGGATTCTACGATTTTCGCTATATTGCAAAGTATGCCATTATTATAGAAAATATTTTCTTGAATGCAGAGCCCTCTGGCATACCTATTACATGCTTGGTTTGTGTTCTTTAGAGAATGCTTAGATTTCCTTAGGGCTTAACTATCCTTAATTTTTTTTTTTAAAAAATTACTCATTTATTACAGGTGGTTCCAAATTCTACAACTAGATAAGAAAAAATGTCATATTCAGATTAATCCTGCTGAGAAGGCAATATTCTCCCATTCTTCTACCACCGGGCGCTGAGCAAGTTTAAAGCGCGTTACCTTTTAAATATTAACTGGTCCCTCATGTCAAATTGGCACTTGCTCGACAAATTAATAGGATTTCAGTATATGATTTTTTAAGTGCAAATTAAACCAGCTTTTTCACTTCAATTGATTTTAGCTTTCAAACCTCACACTCGATTCCTCGTTTATATGTACACATAACACAGTTAAAATTATACATGAACTACCCTGTTTCTATATCTGTCTCGCAGCGCAGATTTTCTATATTTATTATATTTTTACTGAATGATCCATACATCCAAAGATTCATCAATAACCACAATGAATCAGAGTTCTATTTTACAGGGTTTGGTTCATATCAAATTTCTTTGCGCAAAATAAGTATACTTCGTTTTGTTGCGAAGAATAAAATAATCATCTGAATTCTAAATATTTTTTCTTCATGTTAAGATAAAAAAAATGAAAGAATAAATTATACTTCAAAAAATGTAAAATAATCGCTTAAAACTCAAAAGCAAGCATACAGGAAAGATTTTCAATTGCTGCTTTTTTTTCAATAAATATCTTGGTAAAACTATGTGCTCCAACAAAGAGTGTCATCTTACGAGAAATACGATCCAGTGCATTAATTTTAAAAATAGTTCCATACCATTCCATTATTTGCAAAATTCGAGTATATTCATGAAGTAGAAAACCTTGATTGTTTCTATAATCG
This sequence comes from Chymomyza procnemis, assembly GCA_035046065.1. Taxonomy (NCBI): domain Eukaryota; kingdom Metazoa; phylum Arthropoda; class Insecta; order Diptera; family Drosophilidae; genus Chymomyza; species Chymomyza procnemis. Next base: position 14,453,555 of record JAWNOJ010000024.1, read on the forward strand.
TCTCGTAACATTTACGGATAAAAGTTCTCGCAGTATTCAAAAAACTTATTACAATGCAAATTTAATTGGTCTCAATGTTTTGATTTCATGTGTTTTTTAGCGTCCTATCAGAATCGCCTTTTGTGCCGGCTCTTTCATAAGCCTTTAAAGTGCTAAAGTCGAAATTATTAATTGAACCCAAGATGACTTAGAACAACTTTCATTCCCATTCAAAAATCAAATATGTATTACATTTGTTGCTCTGTATTATGTGACAAACTTTGTCACAGTGTCAGCCAATGCAAACATAGCATAAACTGTGAGAATCCTTGTCACAGTGTTAGCCAGTGTAAACATAGCATACACTGTGAGACTTCTAGTCACAGTCTCATCCAGTGTGGACATAGCATAGACTAGTAGCAATAGCAATCCGTTTCAAAAATAGAACTTTAATTTATTGTTGCCACAATGTGTGTGCCCTTACATGGTCATATCATTTTCATTTTTTATCCTTCTGCTCGAGTACTCCCAGTTGGCTAAATGAAAGTGAAATGTGTCTTGTCTAGGCGGTAATTGTTGTTGCTGTTGTTGCCTGCTAGTTAACCAGCACTTACAGGCCTTGGTAGTAGCAATAGCAGTAGCAGTTTGTGGCATAATGGTTAATTGCTTGTGACGTTGCGCTTAAAAATAGAAAAAAAAATAAGAGTAAAAATAATTTATAATGATGGCATTGCTTTTAATTATGGCCAACAGCGCTTTAGGGGGGGCATAGAATTCGCCCGTTGATTGCAACTTGTTATTAAACGTGGGGAAAATTTATGATCTAGCACTTAGTTCTGGTACAGTACTCAACAATAACAAAAAGTCGATAAAACTACGCCGACAGCTACTATGCGTCAGATAATAAATAATTGCTTAGTTCCGATAGAAATAAAATGTCGCACTTTAAAATATGCTAATTACAGGTATTAGCAAATAATAGACAGGCGTTAATGTTAATATTAAATTTCCATATCGAACTGAAATTCGTGTGAAAAAATGTAGCCGAAATTTACGCTTAAGTGCTAATTAAGTTAAAAATATTTTGATTGGATTACAACAAGTGCAAATAACTATACAAAAAGTGGCTAAATATAAACTTTAAATGTTAAATGGAAAAGAAAATGTGAATTTTTTGGATGCTAACACTTCTTTATGGCCTTGAGGTAAAATTTTTTTAAAACTATTTTAAGAAATAATTTGATTCAAAAATTATGAACCTTATAAATTGTGCGTCGACATATTAGCGGCTTCCAAACAATAACCCAAGTCTTATCTATATTGCTTTGCCTTTTGAAGATACCGACTGCAGGGAAATATCTTATGCGAAAAATAATTTTAATGTTCCGTTTTATAATATATAGCGCTGACATTTAAAAAACCTTTGAAAAGTCTAGATGCTTCCGGAATGACTTCTCTTTTTTCAACTTAGCTGTATATGATTTAATTCAAATTTGAATTTTTAATAATAATCAGAATAATATTCAGAAAGAGGGAACTTTCTGAATATTTGTACAGGATAATTTCGATTGGTTGTATTTTTGCATCAAGTGCGGATTTTATTGTTACTAACGAGAATCAGCAAGTATTTGCTGGGAGCTACAGGTAGGTTTCTAAGCTATTGGCCATCGAATTTGAAAAAATGATCAAAAATGAACTCTTTTTTAGCTCTAAGTATCTTCGTTTAGGGTTTATGGCGACTGTAAGTCTTGAAAATAATTTTCTTTCGATTGGATCTGTTTCTGCATCGGTTGGAGATTTCGTCGTGACCAACAAGCGCCAATCAGCATTTTGGTAAAAAGCTATATCAAAATTGAAAAAAAAATATTATCACAAATGAAACTTATTTTCGCGATACATAAGTCGCTTCGCATTAGGATTTATTGCGTTTTATAATAATAAATACACTATCCATACATCTTCTAGAAGCTTAAGGCTTCAACATAGAACTTCCACCTGTCCCTATTTCTAGCAAATGCTAGCTTTCCTGCTTGGTAGAGAGTTCTGGACCCCTTACATCCCAAAATTATTACGTTTTAAGGTCTTGAAAATACATTTTTCTGATATGTTCTCAACGACGTAGCATATGGCTGGAACCTAAGGTTATAAAGATATATCGAAGTTGAAAAATAAAAATGATCACAAATTAAACTTTTTTTTCGAAATATATATAAGTATTAGGTATACTAGGATTTACTCTAGGATTTTTTTTCGAATGATTCTGTTTTTGCATCGAATTAAGATTTCGTCGTGACCACCGAAAATCGGAAAGCATTTTTGTTTCTTTTGCTATAACAAAAAAATCAAATTTTTTGCAGCCAACAAAAAATGTTACATTTTAAGTGGTTCAGTGAATTGTTATATTATTGAATTCGTCGTGTTTTGTTATCTTCTTCAAATTGTTAATTCCCCAAAATCTTTCCAGTTATTTCAAAAAAGAACTGAGTGCCAACCACTACACTTTTTTTTCTTAATAGTTTGCATTCTCGTACACTTAATTTATTTTAGGCAAGGAACTTATGGGAAATATGGCAATTTTTATACGTCACAAAATCGTTATCAAAGCTGGAAGTATGCGAAAATACCAGACTAAGCAAATTTGGCTATAAAAAGCGTGTTTGGATTAGCGTCGACGTCAGCGTCGGCGTCAACGTCACGTGAGCCTGCTGGGCAAACTGTTCGCTGACTAAGCCCGCCGGCTCTGTAATTCCCCCGAAATACCGATTTATGCGCGATTTTATTTCAATCAAATAAATAACGAATCGCTTGAACATTTGTCATTAGCTTATAAAAATGTGCTACAAACAATAAATATATAAAAAAAAAAACTTCCAGTAAAAATTTAAATATGTATTCAAGTGCGGCGTCGCTGCCGCTGCCGCAGTTGCAGTCACAGTAGCAGTCGACGCCGCTGTTGTCATGCTGCCCTTGACCAAACAGCGGAAAGCCGTTTGTAGCATGTTTTGACTGAAGATTAGAGCAGAAAACACTGAATGAGCGATGTTAACAGGGCATATTGGTACAGTTATGGATAGTCAGTCATCCATAGGTACATATCTACCTGGAAGAGGAACTCACTTTTTGGCATGAGCTGATTGACAGACAGATGTTGCATTGGAACACATTTTGTGTCACCTTTACGGCCACGGGCCGTTAGTTTGCCTGTGCATGGGCTACCTGGTTCTTTTCAGATTTTGCTAGTTTTAGGCGCACTCGCAATTTCTGCGGTTACCTTTTCTGTTGTTGTTGTTGTTGTTTACGAAGCATTGCATAAGGCATGACTGAAACATGAGTCGAGAGTTCCCAAGCCCGGCTTCAACTAACAAACAACTCATTCAAGAATCACAAACTCGATACCCAAGTAAACACTTCTAATTGTGACATATTTTTTTTATAATTTTACTTTTAACTTTCAAAGCTAAATTCTGTATCTTTTATATAATATAATATACATACCTAGTAAATTTCTATTTGGTATATAATCAAATATAGCTAGTATATAAAATATAATATATAAAAAAGATGCCCTATCTATATGGCATAGCGGATACCAAGTTTACTTTGCAGCAAGGCAAAACTAAAAAAAAGCCGCAATCTGGTGTCCCACCACATGTTTTTCGTCGTCATCCTTATCTTGCGGGGCCCAGTAAGTTCGATCACGATGCTGCGCCAATACAGTTTCGTGTCACGCCGCCTCCATTAGTGGAGCTATGTGTTACAGTTGTAGACAAGCTGTCGCTACCTTCACCTTTTGAATGGACTTATTTGGATGTACGACGCTGGATTAAAAGATATGGATATCCGCAGTATATGGTACGTATAGTAAGCGGCTACGAGTAGAATGTGTAGTTGTAGTTCGCTTAAAATTATGTGATCCATTCTTTGTCTGCATTGAGAACTTTAAGTTCCCTGGAAACCCCGATAAGTCTGATATTTGTGTCAAACTAAGCCATATGCGCTGATTCCCCGTATTTGCATCGAAATACGCACACAGAGAGGCTGTCATACGCTTTATTTCATGCTGAGATATATGCTAAAGATTTCATGCCTAGTCTCGGTAGATACTCGATTATAAAAATCTTGCAACGATATGTTTACTTCACTGCCCGACTTTAACTTCACTATAATCCGTTTGAATTATATGCCGCATTCTATCTCGTCTTACACTTCCAAAACTTATTTCTCATCTGTGATAAATTTAAATTTAGTTTCTGGGGCTGTAGGAATGAGTATATCTTTGCTTGTTTTTAAATTTTTTTTTTTGAATTGAAGTATCCAAGTGCTTCTGTAGTTTTTTTTTTGAGTTGGCATTGTATCTCGATGGTATCAGAAAGTATAAGAATATATAAGAAGTTTTTAGGCATCCATAACTATTTTAGTGTCTGGTATCCTAAAAATGGAAGAACATTACCCTAAAACATATGAACCTCATGCCAGTTTTAAAGAAAGAAAACCCCGGAAATGAGGTATTCAGCGGGTCGAGTTGATAGTTTGGACAGCCCTCGGCTACGGCGATTACCTGCAGGATTATTATTATGTAGGATTCCCAGTTTACCCTCTACCCAGTTAATAACTTAATAAATTGGAATGCTGGTAGACTCGAAAGAATAAATTGGCTCATATATTCAGAAGTTAGAAGCCTATAATTGAAGCAGCGGTTGTTGTTGATTGAGTGCAGAGCTAGAACGTCTTTTGCATTGTATTTAATAAAGGGACCCGTACTTTGAATTTATTATCTCATTGCTTGAGATAGCTATCCTTTTTACGTCTGACAAATCGTGACTTTCTTATGGGCCGTAAAGACTTAATCTTATTTTTGTTTATAAAAAACTCCACGCCAAACTCCTTTACCTTAAAAGTAAGTTATCCCAGATGCAGATGATTTTTGACAGTCCTTACTATCCACTTGAAATTAGACTTTTGCCGGTGAAGCCGTGAAAGAATTTTTTATCCGCCGTAGCTCTTAAAAATACAAAAATTTCAGTCAGTTATTTCAAGCTAAATAACCCCTAGTCCGAATCAGTCGAAATGGAATGGATGTTTTACATTCATTTAAGCTTACTTTATGAGGTGGGTCCTCTTGTAGGAGTTTCTTAGCCCCTGTGACTGAAAAGGGAATCGCAGTTAGAGCTATCTAGGCTTGTAGGATTCTGAATAAGAAAGTAAATAGGTAATGGAAAAACCTTAACGAAAAAAATAGTTCAGGAAAAATAATAAAATGCTGAAAGATATTTATCTGTTGAAGGCTTACCAAAAAACCATCTAGCATTATGTTCAGGAGTCTCACACTAAGTCAAAAACCACGTCATAAATACTACGAATAAGAAAATATAATTTGTTTTTATAAGATTGTTCATATTCTTTTACCTATTGCCAACGTTGGTCTTTCTTTTAGAATACCTTTGACGTCAATATGATCACAGGTCGTAAGCTGCTGCTATTGGACGCTTCGGCTTTGTGCGCCATGAATATCAAGGATTTGGAGCATATACGTCACATTACTTATGGCATCCGCATGCTTTTCCACTATGAGTTGACAAAATTTTCACACAGCATTTCACTCCCCGATGAAAAACCCAACGAATTGTATCTGCTGTTCCATACACAAACCGGTCTTGGCTATGATAAACAGCGTCGTACGGATGTGTTCCGTCGTATGCAACTAATACGTGAGCGTCCACTGAATCTTGACCACTGGGAGCTCTTGGAGCTATGGCTACGTCGTGAACGCGAACGCAAATATAAGGAACTTATCGGTGGTGTGCGCCGCGAATGCTTGTACCGTCAATCGCCACCACGAAAGGTCGTGGAAATGGCTCAGCCCGAGGGAATGATGTGCACGGTTTGTATACCGCCCTGTGAATGCGATTGGACAGAACGTGATACACGACTGCCGTGGCGTCTAGGTTGCCTGCAACCACTGGAAACTGTCTTAATACAGAAATGGCCAAATTCTGCCAAGGATTGTGTTGGTTGCATACCGCCCTGTGAGTGCTGCTGGCCATCTCGTTATTACTTAACTGGTACAGTGCTGCGCTGCCTGCAAAATACGTTTCCTGAAAAGTTTTGCCCCATATTTGATGAACGCATAAAGGCCGAGCCACGACCCAGCTTGATAGAGCGCTGGACACGCTTTTCCATTTAAATCTGTGACATTTACAAAACTGAAGAAATGTTCGAAGACAATTTATTTTGAAGTTTTGTTGCAAAAATGCGGAAGCTATTGATATTGTAAATAAGGCAATGATCATGTTAACAAGTACATATATGGATAGTTTTTATTGTGGGGAGCGATCGAAATCTCTAGACGATCGAAATCTGTAGACGCTGCTTGAAGCAATTTTGTAATTAAAAGCAAAATTTTGCGGCATGTGCGAATTGCTGTGGGACTTTGTTAATTGCTATCATAGAAAATGCTGCGGGTACCCGTATTTTTCGTAAAACGTTGAAAATTCATTACTCTTTGTATCTAATAGCTTCTTTGATTTGGCTTGGTGGTAGAATTGATCGTTTCGTAACAAAATTGTCTATACAATGACCTTCATTAAAATAAACTTGAAACTAAAAGAGATTTATGGTATTTAGAACCTATTAATACAAAAAGTGTGAAGAAAATAAAATGTTTTCTATCGGATTTTAAACCTTATCCAACATGCATTTTTGCTTTAAAAGAAAGCTTATTGATTCAAGGTTTCTAGGTGGAACACAGGGTCTCTTCTCAATGCACCCCCTAGATTGCAGAGATTATAATAGAAAATTTCCATACCAAATCTTTATATCATTATATGTATTATCTATTGAAAAAAGTTTATCGAATCATGTCAATATCTAGTCAACGTTTCTCTCAATAGGTTTTCCCGGTTTGTAGTAATAACTCTTAATAATGACTTCCAAGTCAGTAAAGCCATGGGCCATAATTAAAATATAAAATCAACTTAAATTGGAATAGAGAACAGAAACTAAGCCTTAATAGCAGTTGCATTTTTCCTTTAAAAGAATGTTTACTTAAACTATATCCACCAATATCCATCAACAAATATCTAGCCCCGTTTTCTCCCAATAAAGCTTTCCGGATTCTAGTAATACCTTTTAATATTTTCACTTACAACTTGGTAAAGCGATGTGCTAGGGCTGAAACATTCAATATAAAAAATCGGACTATACAAAAGAAACTTAAGGAAGAGCAGTATCTAGCCCTGTTTTCTCATTATAGAGTTAATCGGTTTCTATTATTGTCTTTGAATAGATCGATGCCGGAACCGTTAAACTAGCCGAATGATGGAGCGCTGGAACGCACACCAGATGCTGTTAGCTTTCGCGAAACACACGCGTATATTGGACTACTAAGGTATACATGACCATGACTCACGGCCGACAAACTCCGGATCCATAAAGTATAACGCTACTTGAGGTCCTCCCTCCATGTACTTCAAGCTCAGATTAACCTAAATTTTTAATAAAAATTAAATTTACGAATCTTATGAAAGCATAAAGCAGATTCACATAAACTAAAAAAAAATTCGCTAAAGATAGTCCGTCGTATACAGGATTTATACACGAGAGCGTTCCTTTTACATTTTCGAAATCCAATTTTTTGTTTTTTAACTGATGAGTAGATTTTGTAGAATGTTTAAATTAATAAGAATAGGTTAAGGATAGCAAACAAGGAAAGGTTTGGTGCTCATTGGGACTTAAGTTTGAGAATGTCTTAACTTTCAAAATAAGCTTCAAATCAATAGAATCATGATTTTGCTTACAAAAAGTTAATTTTTTTTTACTCTACGGCTTTAAATTAAAAAAAAACAAGTCTTTGTTCTACGTATTTATATCTTCTGGACTAAGTTATATTAGGCCAACAATTTGAAGTTCAATTTTTTTTGTTATTTTTAATCAGTTTCAATTAAATTAAAAAATTAAGGTAATATGTTAAAAATTTTTGATTCTGCAGCTAATTATAAATTTTTAAATCTTAAATTTTTATGCAAAATATTTTTAATTACACAGAATTTTTACTTTGAAATTTTTTTTTTTTAAGATTAATTTCACATTTTTCAGATTTTGCAACTTTGTCAAGAAAATAATTGTTCTAATTTCAAATTTCGTGCAAAAGAAAAATGCAAGATTTTTGCCTTTAATTAATTTTTGCTTTTATGAGCTTTTTTGTTAAATCTTTGTTGGAAAATAAAATATGTTTACAATTAAAGCTGTCACGCTCGATTATATCTACAATTTTAAAAACGGAATTGTCTAGTACAAGTTCGTTTTTGATATAGAAATAATTCAGAATTTAAATTTTAACAATTGGGCTGCCTAGTACCATACAAGTACGATTTCTTATCTTCAGCTTGAAACTTGGCAGAGATTTCTGGCACGCGACTTATTATGTTGGCCCACATACATGCTTGATTAGCTTGATTTTATCTGAATTAATTGCAACTGCCACGTAGATTATTGGCATGTAGATAAATCCACTCTGTTAATACGAAACAATATAAAACCAATTCCAGTTAACTAGGTCAGACAAATCAACCAAAACGTCAATGAAAAAGTTAATAATCATCAATCAAATCATTATCATAATCATTGAAAATTTTGTATAGTTTTATTTGGGTATTTTGTAGCACCAGGAAGTTCGAAGAAAATCGTAGGGCTTGTCAGATAATATAAGATCGTTTAAATTTTCTATTAAGATTAAAGCAAAATCTTTGTAGTCAAATGCTTTTAGATTGTATATTTCAATAATTTTATGGTTTATTTAGTTTTCGATAATCGTTGGTATAAACAATGAAGTTACCTGCGGTAACTCGAGTAACTACTGTGTATCTGATATAAGGCTGTAAGCAGATTATACAACATGCTACCAATCGTATAAACAGTTGTAATAATAAAGTCAATTTAATGAAACAAAAACTGAACGCTGCTTATGGATTCTTTATCGTGGAAAGAAGTCACGGTCGTTCATTATTTGTTCTTTAGAATTAGCCAATCGTAAGGCTCTAAATTTTTGCAGAAAAGCATCATATGCAATGGTTGCTCTTGTGCAGACTTTTCAACACTTTTTTTAAGAATGCAAAAATATATCGTACATTTTTATTTTTTGTAACCATTTTGGGGGTCTTCAAAGCAAAAAATTCGATCTTCCTTAATATAAAATACTGATATTTTACTTCTTCTTCAGCAACAGCAGATCAGCAATTAAAAAAATTTGATGCAAAATAGGCTCTTGGAATAAAATCGGCAATTTTTGTATACAAATCAATATGTTATTATTTTTTCTTCTTCAACAAATGGGGAGATTCTATAAATTACAAGAATTCATATTTTTCGAAAAAATTTGGGGTCTTACGTTTTGCTGCTTCTGACGTACAAGTAAATGACATGTTTGAACTTACATATTAAAGGACATATTAAATAAGTTGTATTGCATTTCAAACAAATCTTTGGCAATATAATTGCAAATGTCAGTTCGATTATTTGTAGGATAGATAGCTGGAATCAGAGGCTACTTTATATAGAGACCTCCAGTTCTGCAAGCCAAAAATGCTGAAATCAAATTTACAGTTTCGATGGAAAAGTAAATAAAAAATAAGAAAATAAACATGAAATGAAGAGCTAAATGAAATAAGGACAAAATTAAAATACAAGAGTTTGAATTTGCTGGCCACGGCGCCAGCGGCTGCGTCGACAGCGGCGCCGGCAGTGACGACAACGCTAGCGCCAACCGCAAGGGCAGCATCAACTTCAGGCAAAAACCATATAAACAAATAAATTATAAAGAAGTACAGATACTCTCAATATTTCGTTGTATCGTGTAAGACTTCAAATGAAAAAATATTTAGAGGGAACGGCAAAAAAACATTTAAAAAAATTTCCGGCTTGTAAATATTTCTAGAATTAGAGATATGATAAAAGCATCTTAAGCAGCGAATTCACTCACTCTAAGCTAAGCCGATGTCTTGAGCATATCCTATGAAATTCAAATTGCAACTAAAAATTTCTTAAGAGCTTTAAAACTTCTATAATTACCCGATATTGTTATGATAACCTCATAATTCAAAGAAAATCCTCAAATTTGGACTACAAAAGATGATAGGGAAAAATCAGAAAATCGATCATCTGTTTGGCAACACTAAAAACTGCAGAGTGCGAAACTTGATATGATTTAAAAATTAAAAAAATAAGTTTAGATATCTCTATTAATATCTGTTCGAAGGAACCAGGGATCTACAGTTTGAAGCCGCAGTTACGCTAACGAGATCCATTACGAGATATCTATTAGTAAAAGAATTAAACATTTCGAAGTTTTTGATTTTTCGAAATTATCTAAAACTACCACATGGGAGCTTTAATCTTTGATATAAAAAAAAATATACTTTTTCAATTGCCACAGTAAAACATTGTTGATAGCATTTATGCCGAGCACCTGTAAACCATATGGGTTTTGTGGATAAGCCCACTTTAAGCATACTGACGAAAGGAGTATATTCAACACTCTAGTTATCTGAATCAGAACGGAAGTAGATTTGATGGTCTCCTACGTTTTATGGACTTGGACAATAAGAATATCCCAAAATATAGGGTAAACCAATGTTATTCTTACAGACGCGAAAGCTCTCTTAGTATGTTTCGATACTTTTTCAAAACAATTCTTATTAAAATATGAAAACGTTAAAAACTATAACACAAACCAGTGTGCTAACTCAGAACTAATTAGAAGTCGATAGTAATAATGAGCATTTTTATATTTTACAAATTTCCGCTGCGCAAAACTTATTTTTCATGAAAAACACATTTTCAGTTAAACCATATTGCATACCGCTATGCCAGACATCTCTTTATATGTATACGACCTTGAGATAAGGCAAACATTAACTTGTTTTGAAAGAATTTGGAAAAAATGTAAATTATCGATATTGCCTAAGTGAGGGACTTTTAAGGAATTTGCTTGCACTCTTTGATAAATTATTAAATGTTCTGAGTATTTTAGTGCTTAACGTTATGACTCGTAGCGTTATTCCAATGAAGATTAGGAAAAAAAAAACATTTACAGCGAATTAAATTTAAAAACATTTAAACCGAAATTGTGGACAATAAAAGGTAAGATTTTGTTGTACTATAATATAAAGACGACTCGATATCTTTATGACTGTAAGGTTTGAAGCAAAAGATAGACGGATGTCTGCCAGAAAAATTATCAGTCGATGTGTCAGAAATATTTATAATAAAATGCTCGTAAACCTAAACTTTAATTTGTATTTAAATAAGTTATATATATAGTACAAACTTTTAAATGTGGGGTCTTTATACTGATTTGTGCATCTAACTGGCAATAAATACGCTTTATCTTTATGCATTGAAGTGTTTATCCAAACACATATAAATATATGTGGAAATCGAGTTATGATTTAGCCATATCTGTCTGAACACCTAGATTTTGCAGACTATAAAAGCAGAGAAGGGTTAACTGACGCACAGTAGAAATCATGGTACAAATGTGACTACTCTCTCTAATCTCTTTCATGCTCTTTAAGACTATGATAGGTCCCATAGGCAAATCGGACAAAAGTCTTCCGTTTAAAAATGTTCATTTGATTTTAAATATATTATGGCAAATTCCACACTTAAAGGTTTTCGCATAGAAATAGTTACTTTATACATTGAAAACCGTCGTTCAGTTATCTTAACTCAACGTGCATACCGTCGAAAATATCATGGCGACATTGCTAGATCTCAGGATTTGACACCCCGTACTTCTTTTTGTAAGGTTATTTGAAAAACAAATCATAGAGCAAAGAGCTCAAGGAAAATACTCGTGCCTAAATTTTTGCTATACCAGCCGAGACGCTCGAAAAGATAATGGAAAATGCGGCAATGATGGCATATTTTGCTGTCCAATAAAGGCGTCCACTTGATTGATGTTGTATTCACAAACTAGTCTGGAGAAATTGCAAAGGATCAAGGATTTACTGAAAAATCTGACCAAAATCAGATGATTTATTGATATAGCTTTACTATAAAGCACGACAAATCGACCAAAAAATCATTGTTTTGATTTAAATATAATAATTCGTGTGTTTTTCGAATTATTATAACAAAATTCGGATTATAGAAGTATTTAAGTATTTCCAATCTCTATACATTCGTTTCATACACAAACACAAGCTTTTCAAATAAATAAATCGAATTTGATCAAAATCACCTGACTTTAGCATATGAGGCTCAAAAAAGATTGATTTCTCACATTCTGACTAAATCTGAAGTTTTTAAGTGTTTCCCTTTTCTGTGCTGTGGGATTAAGGTCGATTGACTATATCAAATTGGACAAATCATTAAAAACAGCCTGCATTTGTTTGCTTAGGAATGCTTAGGTGCTTATTACGGTTTATTTTTCAGAAAATTGGTACAGTGTATCCCAAAGTCGTCCGACTGTAAATTACGCCAATTTTTTGTTAATATTTGTGGCAACATCTGTCATTTGCCTGCTACACAAGTGTACAAAAAACCTGAAAAGTCCCTTCAGAACATATAAAAATAAGAGCATAAATATCGCTATCCTGCATAACTCTTCAAAGTTCGCAAATACCTCCCAGCAAGGAGTGTATTGAGCTGCCAGCAGAACTTATGAACCGAACTGAACTAAAATGACACTGACTGAGAGCTGTTGCCGCTGCGAACGTCAGCCGTTGACGCTGGCGTTGACGCTAGTCGTCGCTCTTTGTCGTTGCTGTTGCGGTCGCCGTCGACGTTAACGTCAGCGTTGCCAGCAGCAGCGCAGCGTCAAGCAGAGCAAAGAAAAAGCCGCAGTCGCGCGAGTTGTATTTTCAGTTCAGTTCCAACACTTTGAGGCAACAGTTCGATCAGAAAAGCAGAAAGGCAGGTCGCACGCAGCTAATTTCGTCTACATTGTATTGAGTCAACAACATATAAAGCTGCTAAAAAATTTAATAAATAATTAAAGCATTTGTTATAAAAAATTAAAAACTGTTGCCGTTTAAAAAAAAAATTATTGTTTTATACAAAAAAAAGTAAGGCCTGTAACTTTTCAAAAAATTGTTGGTTTCTTTTCGAAAACTTGCAAGCTGGACGCACTGTGCGCGCGGTGTTTTTAAAAGTGTTTTTAGTTTAATTTCGTAAAATTTGTTTAAACAAAAGAAATAAACAAATTGGAAATAGAAATTTCTTTCCGGCTGTCAGACTCTCAACTTATGTACATTATAATTATTGTAATTTCCTGCGTACATTTATTTACTCTGTAACAGATATTAAGTATTTTTTTGTTGTAATTTCGCGCGCGCGTGTACCAAGTGTGTGTGTTCGAGGAGTGTGTGTGTGTGTGCGTGTGTACATATGTAAAGCGTTATATATAGAGCGTCATATGATTGTCGCTTAGTTCCATATACATATTTGTGCCAAATTTTGACTTCCCCCAAAGACTGGCAAAGTCCTTGCGTTTTGACTTTATATTCTCTTCTGTATTTTGCGCGCGCTTCTCATTTTGAATGCGCTTTTTTATCAACGTTTATCAGCCGTTTTAACTGTTAATTACCCGATTTTGTTTTAAACATAATCGTCGTGCGTGTCCCGTTATATAATTTAATATAAATCAATTGCATTTACTGTTAATTTGTCGTCGTCGTTGTTGCTGTTTCAAGTTCAAGGTGAGTTTCAAGTGCGCGTTAATTAAGTGCGTTTTTTTTTGTTTACGAGTAAATTACAAAAATTTTCAAAATTCCATTCGATTTTAAGCGATATAAACATTTCATTATTAAGTCATTCAATTAAGTTAATTAATTTTAATTATGAGCAAGTATAGTTGTCAGTGCGCTTTTTTATGTTTTTAGGAAAGTTAATTAAATATTTGTCAGACATATGTTGCGGCATTGTTGGTTCTAAGGTTGTGAGTAATACTTATTAGCTTGCGCTCTTGACATTAAGTTTTTCAGCAAAATTAACTAGAACGTCGGTTTCATAATTTAAGCAAAACAATGTAAAAAGTTTTTTGTGAAAATTGTTATTTTGTCTTAAATTTGATTTGCTTAAAATTAAAATAAAAAATTAATTAATTAAAGTCTGAGCTTATTTTAACTAATATGTTTATATTTTGCACAAAGCAATCTATTGTTGCAAATATAGCTTACAAATAACATTTTATATATTACAAAAATCTTTCTTACAGTAAAAAAAATAATTGCAAGTAATTTCAAAAATAAAAAACAATTCTTTAGTCATGATAGCATAAAACCCATTTTTGAGTAATAGAAAGTTATCTTATTTAAAAAGTTTTAAAATACCTGGTTGAAGTTAACTTAAATTAGAAGAAAAAGTTAATAAAATAAAATATTAGTGTAAAATGTCATTTTTGTACACCGAAGTAACTTTTAAAAATAAATTGTTTGCCGAAAGAGTATAAAATTAAAAAATATTGTTTCTGTGAGAATTGTTTGCATATTTATGACTTATTTTAAAATAAAAATAATCTTAATGAAAACCTAATAAAAACCTATCTATACATACAACATTTGGGATTTAAACTATACGCCCCGCACTGCTAAAGAAGTCGCAAAGTTTTAAAAGTATAAAAAATTAAAACTGACAAATAAAATATTAATAATAATAATAATTTTTTAAATATATTTTCAAGAACAAATCTCTCTTGAACTAGAAAATCAAACACCATAACACTAAAGAAGTCCCAAAGTTTCAAAAGTTTAAAAAATTAACACTGAAAAATAAAGTATTAATAATAATAATAATTTGAAAAAAATATTTAAAACAAAATCTGTCTTAAACTAGAAAATCTTTTGGTTTTAGAATTTAAACAAAAAATCAATCTGAAATATCAATATGATAATTTTGTATAAAAAAAATGTATATGACAAATGTAGTTATTAATTTTTTTCTCAGTTTTTAAATTTAAGAAAAAATGTCTCTTAAACTAGAAAATCATACCCCACAAGTCTCAAAGTGTTTAAAGGTAATAAAATAAATATTGAAAACATAATTAAAAATTCTGTATACAAAAAATTTTAAAAAACAAAATTTATATAATACATAGTAAAATAATATGGAAAAACAAAATTAAAAATTTTGTCTTCGTTTCTGAAAAATAAATTTATTTAAATAAATTTATAAATATATAAATAAATAAATCTGAAAAATTTATTTAAAGTCTCAAAGTATTAAAAAATAATAAAATACATATCGAAAATTAAAATTTATAAATTTTTTCAGTTTTGAAAAATAAATTGAGGAGAAAACCTCTCTAAAACTTTAAAATGAAACCCCACAAAGATAAAATAATAAAAATTGAAAAACCAAAAAAATGTTGTATAAAATAAATCTAAAACCCGAAATTAAAAATTTGATCTCTTTTTGAAAAATAATGTTTGAAACAAAATCTCTCTTAAACTAGAAAAAGAAACCCCACAAGACTAAATAATAAGTCTCAAAGTTTTAGAAGAAAAACAAAAAAGCTGAAAAAATGAGAAATTTTGTAAAAAAAATCCTAAAACACAAATGAATAATTTTTAAACTCAGTTTTTGATAAATAAATAAATTTATGAAAAAATCCAAATAATTTAACTAGAAAAACAAAACTATTTAATAAATTTTTAATTTTAATTTTTTTATTAAAAAGCGTAAAACTATTTTTATTTTCTTTGGTATAAATTAATTATAGGGATCTAACGGCAATAATCCAATATTACTCAACGAAGTTTAATTGTTGACATAATTAGCAAGATAAAAATAAAAAGACAGCAACAATTCCAAATGGTATTTAAATAAGATGTTTTTTTTCAGTTTATATGTGTAGAATCGTTGAAGGTCGTAGACCGGCAAGGTCATATGCAAGGGAAAAAGTATAAATACGTAATCCGACCGCGTAATCCTTCCGCCAGGTTTTATTTTGAATGATCAGCCGTATACGGGATTTCGAGATGTTGCAAGATTCTGGTGGACATTGCACTGTTTGCATTTGTTTCAAATTGGACTTGGCTACAGTTTGCCAATTTTTTGCTCTTATTTAAATAAAGAAATCTGATCTATCCTACCCACACTTAAAAATTTATTTTTAATTCCAACTTCGTGGGACTAACTTTTTAGAAAACCAAATTGGAAATTCTTAGAAAATTATTATCTGCTGCTGTGAGATATAAGCTTGTAATTGTATGACGCTAGCAGCACACGCTTACAATAAATATATCACATGTGTGTATAAATATTATAATAATAATAATGAACCGCAGTACATACAATATAACTACAAAATATATTTATGATACGACTTGATTGCCCTATAATTATAAAAGAAAAACCCTTAATCACAAACTCATTCCGTGGCATATGATGTGTGGGCGATGACGCCGCGCGGCATTTTTTGGCAGCTAAATATGTGCTACTCAGTACATATGTAAATTTAACTAAACAGAGATGCAAAGATATATATATATATATCAGCCAAAGCTATAGTGTAGTCAAATGACGTACGAAAGTCGAGACGTATACTTAATATATTGCAGTGCATATGGTCTATACTCGATATGTATATGTCGGCTCATATGGTCAATGCCCATTACAGTTTTGCCTTAGGTTTTATATAGGCAGACGCGATACAGCTGGAAGGTGGCAAGTTTTGAGGGCGAGCCAATAGACGCCAATTTTATTACATTTGGCTAATAACATGGCAACATACAAAAGTGACTTATCATAACAAACAAGGACAACGCACTGCAGGATAAGCACAGAAACTGCTACAGAACTCACAGAGCTACATTCGCAGTGGAGACAAACAGCTGTCTAGTTGGAGCTATTAAATATTTGCACACAAATTAAAGACTGTCTTTATAGCAATATTTAATTAGTTAATTGTTTGTCAGCTGTTTAAACTTGGCCATTTTCTGAATGAGATGATGTGTAGCTATAGATCTTGTAGATCATTGTGATAACTGAGAACGTGATCCACAGGTGTCAATATGCAGTCTCTATTAAATAAGTAAATTTCTCACGTGTCTCGTTAAATACAACAACTAAGTGACAGCAAAATCGCAAACTATGATTTATTATATGTTGTTTGTGGGGAAATCTCTTAGGGATTGTAATTATATAGACATTAGAACTGTAAGTCGCGTCTAATATACAATAAATGAGTACAAAGCGCTTGCTGATAAAAAAGGCGACATGGCAACAAGTGCTTAAAATGCAAATAGAAATTTCCGATTTTAAGTATTTTTTTGGGTGTGTTGGAAATACTTTGTAGTACGCCCTATTTAGACGTTGTCTAGGTTGCGACGTTTGGGAGTTTGTTTCTTTTAAATAATGCTCTTAAGTTTTAAATTTACATTTTCAGTAATTAAGTGCAATTAATGGGTTATAATTGGTTACTGGATCACATTATACTGCTTAAGATTGCTACGATATTTCAAATACCTAACTACATACCATATAGTCAAGAAGTGGTAAAAATGTCAGATTTTAGTTATTTTTTTTGAGTGTGTTGGAGATACTCTTATAAGACAGTGCCTAGGGCGTGACCTAATAAGCGACGGTAGCGAAAGAGAATAATGTTATAGAAATATTTCTATCTGTCAGTATCTTCTGATTTTGGGTTATAGTAAATTAATGTATCACATTTTATGCGTACAACAGTTTTAAGATTCGAACATTTTCTTTTTAACTTCAAAAATAGTTATTCTGAGAAGAGTTTAAAAATGTTAAAGAAATAGGTAGGTTTATGTTGTGATTTATAGTTGATTTCCAGATTACATTTTCTTGGTACAACAGCTTAAAGTTTATGATATTTGAAACAAAGGAACTTTCGTTATAAGTGGTAGTGCTATACATCTATCTAGCCAATTTTGAAAAACTAGTTTAGAGCTTCATTTGGCACATTTGCTTCTAGAAAAGAAAACAGCTACTCTGCAAAAATGTTCAGAAAAACTCAACCTGTGATTTTCTCAAAGCGTTTGGAAATTATGCAATTTTTTTTTCACTTAATCAATTTTTGCAAGCTCTAAATTAAAAAAAATATTTCAAACTTTATAAAAATTCTAAATTAACTAAGAGCTTAAATTTATTCTCTTTGACTATGGTCATCGATCCAAAGCCGGAACAGGAAGATATCTCTATCAATATCAAAGAACAGGGATCTACAGTTTAGAGAAGATTTCGAACGACGGTTTATAATTAATTGAGATTTACTTAAATAAATAACGTATTTTTTGCTGTCTCTGCCAGTGCTATACAAAGTGCTGCAGGTTGGAATTGCTACCGAGGCCTAGCTTAGTTATGCTAATTTTATAAATTATCTAATAAATCTAAATGCTCATATGTCTAGATCTGATAATCTGCTATAAACTCCATAAAAAGAGGATTTATATATGATTTTTTAAAAATAGTTGTATTTCATAAAATATCTTGAGTTTGGTCATGCTATTTTGGGCGCGAAATTTGTTGCAATTTTCTATTAAGTTACTAATATAAACTAATTCATTCAAAATTTTATTTTGGGGGATATGTCGAAAGAGACATATTGTTGATGTGATTGACATAAAATATTGCCTGATAAATAAATTGTCTTGTATTTGCTATATCTAAAAGGTACATAATGACATAACACATTTGTGTTACATTAAATATATAAAATGATGAAAGATGAGGATTATTAAAGGGCTTTAAAGTTTTATGAAATATAAGAATCATTGTAGATAGTATTATATGTATAGATAAGGTTGTAATACGAAACCAAGTTCAAATACACAGATATTTTATCTGACAATTTTTTTAAATAATTTATAAACTGTGTGTATATAGTTTCTTTTTATTATTTGTAATATAAAATTTTATACTTTATTAATTATATTTCTTCGTTAGTTTTAAGTTAAGTTAAATATATGTCTACAGCTTTAATAATAATTCCAACTGAAAAATGTGATAGACTCATTTCTAAGGATGTTTTTTTTTTACTTATTTATGGTATTTTAAATAGATTTTGGAATTAATTATAATTTCGATTTCGAAAACTGCAGTCCTAATTATAAATTTAACTAAAAAGTTATGAAAATCTCATCTAATGTCAGATTATTTTAAATAAATTTAGAAAATAAATATAAAATGTAGCCATATTTCCAAGGGCTATTAACTCGAAAATTTGTATTTTTTGGTAGACAAATTTGCTCGTAGGGTCTACCAAAGTCGGCTATGAATATAACTTAAGTTCCTGTGCATTTATTTTTAGGCACTTCTGCACCTATTTGATCATATGTCGCCAACGACAAGTTTCCGAGCGATAAACTCAAAACCAAGTAGTCACATTTATGTTCTATATAATTTAATACCATTAAGCTTTATAATATTTATAGATAAGTGGGGGCGCGCTTAATTAAATTTGGAACTTATGAATGGGCATATAATGCGACATAATTTGCGTAAAGTTGAGTCATGTGCGCCTAGGGGCCTTTCAACTCGGTATCTATGCGATAAGAGTTCAATTTGGCTATCTTCTTTGTGATAAATCATTCAAGGTGGGCACGTCCAACAGACACGAGACAGCAGAACATAGATAAGATAGCATAGATAACATAATATTATGACTAATTGCGAAATTGCAAAAAAAAATACTCAACATTTTACAGCATCTCTTGACAAGCTTTCTAATTAACTAATATCTTTTCATTGTAGCTACAAAAAAACAAAGTAGAAGGCATGTCTAATTCCGAGAATCGTGGTCTACAAAGAATAAGAAGTAAGTATTGAACTGAGTTATAAATTGCACTAATACGTCTAAGACTTCAACAAGCAGTGCTCACTGTGCGCCAGCCCACTTGTGAGGCAACTAATGTGCCACTGTGCTGTCTGTACGGCCGAGCCCCTTTTTGACTTGCCTCCATACGTATCGCTATTTTTTTCTAGACTTTTCAGAACGTCAATAACCGCATTACTTGCAAAAATAAAAAAAAATAAAATACCGCGGTCAGAGCGCAATGTCGTTTCGTTTATGCCAGCACAGCGGGAACCACAGTGAGGCCCAGCCAGTGCGTACAAATTAATTGAAAATCGAAGAAAAAACGAGAGAAAAACGAAATTAAAATCTCATCATTCACTTAGCGCAAATTGTTTGTAATCAATTGAAAAGACATGGCAATCGTTGTGAGCATAAACAAAGTTATAAACAAATTTATTGAAGCTTTTGAGGCTCATCAATTTTGTACAGTTGACACTTTAATTGGTTCGTCAAATGGTGTGCAAAACATAGAGTTAAATTGAGGTTACAAATCAATTGAAGAAGAGCGGGAGAGCAAATGGAGCAGAACGGAGCTGAATGAAAACGTATTTTAATTGACAATTGGCGTCTCTTTTTCAAAATGTCAGCAATGACATTGTCTCAATAATAGCAGCAATACAAGACAAGGATAAAATCGTAAAAAAGACATTGATTTTGTGGGTCAAAGCGTTTGTACGTAGCGATTCCCCCAAGTGCACTTTTTCACTGAAAGCAGAGGAACGCATTGGTTATACTGAAATTGAGTTTTGGCTTAGTTTATTTCTCAAAAGTACAAAAAATAGTTAAATAAGTTGAACAATTTATAGACTTTAATGACAGTGTTTCTTTTTACCTTACTATTAAAGTTCTATGTAGGAGAACAGACAAGTTTTAGCATATTTTTGACAACCTATAGCTATTTTGTTGTGCTGCTTTTAATATTCTGTCTGAGTATCTTTAAAGTTTCTATTGTCAGAGTTCTAAAGAAAAAAAAAATCTACCTAATTACTAGATAAAATTGATTCCAACAGCATAAAATGTATTTTACTGCAAATCTTTAAAATCATATTTTACACATTTCCCTTCAATAGATAAACAAATTCATAAAGAAGTGTAATTTCTTTTAAAAATAATAAGTATTTTTTCCAATTTTCACATTTTAATCAAAAATGAAAACACACTGAAATGGGAAATACATAATTAAAGAAAAACTTTTATAAAGATCTCAAAAAGAGTAAAGAAATACAAGTTTGTAAGGATAATTAAAACTGACTTGTACTTAGTGAAGTACTTCAAGTAGGCAAGACCGCCGTTAGTCTACAAACCAACGTCTTTTTAAAGTCTTAACAACAATAAAATACCAACTTAGCTTTGCTGTAACGATCTGAGTAACTTTAAAACTATTTTAATATTGCTTTTGCGAATCTTCACTGTAACTTCTGGCAGAGGCCACACCATTGTCGAATGTCCTTCCTAAGCCCTACAACAAATCACTTTTGACCCAACTTTTAGGAACTGCGCAGTTAGTTGCCCTTATGACGTCATAAAAGTTATTATGTGTTTGTCTTCAGTTCAAGCTCTACATAGAATATGCAAACAAATTAACAAAGTCACGCTAACTCAACACGGAGTTCGTTAGTTTCGGACCAATCCGTGTATATGTTCAGGGACATGCACTCAGTCAGTCCATTGTCATTTAAGCAATTAAAGTTTGCGCGTTGTCAAAATTCTAAATGCGCGTTAATAATAAAAATATTTTGATAGATGCTATCTATCGGTAATCATCGTTTATAATATATATAATATATTAAAATTTAGCACTTTGTTTCCAGACAGTCTTACGCAAATGTTCTGGGCATGCCGTCGATAAGAGCTGCTAATTAGTAACTTGAGCCCGTAATTAGCATAAGTTCTTCTGGCAACTTAGTATGGTTTATTTGTTAAAGTTAGTGACGTCCTTGTTTGGGGGCAAAATTTAGTGAAGCGGCGTGAGTGCGCGTGCATGCGTGCGTGCGTGCGTGCGTGATTTATGTCAATAACGCAAAAACTGACTCACCAGCATATTGACTTATGGACAAAATGACAAACTGTTTTGCCTGACAATAAACTGCATTAAATTGTGCTAATTGAATCGTTATTCCCAAGCTCAATTGCAATAACAATTATAAAGAATAAAATAAAAAATAATGGAATAAACTGCATGTTTTGATTGCTATTGTTGTTGTTGTTAAACGAAACGCCTTTACTTTTGAAATGTAACACCTTCAAAATGAGGGGTAGGGGGGACAACAAGAAACAAAAATCGAAAGCTTTAACCCAATTAAAAATTATGGGTGTATCCCAAAGGGGAAGTGCAAAAATATATTTGTATTTCGAATTATACGCAAGGTTGTAGCATTGCTCTTGACTGCCACGAGTAGGCATAAACACATAATACCTTTTTGGAATTATAAACGATTGAATTGTAAAAACAACAAGGTCTGGTTATGCAAGTGCACTAGGAGTAAACACTTTGAAGGATGGGCAAAAAGGTTGGCCTTGTCAATGCATGGGAAATTATAAGTAGCAGCGGTGTTTGCTGTCTTATGTGAAATATGGTTCTGAAGTTCCTGTAACTTAAGTCAACCTATGCAGTTTCTAAAGAACACAATTCGGAACAATGTAATTGGGCTTGAAGCTGCGCAACAGAATAATACAAGATGATTGCGTACACATATAATACTTCGCTATAATACAGATTCTATTTACATAAGTTCCCAATTAGTTGAAGGCATCTATTGCTTTCGGAATACTTTGTGTGGATGAGTTATAATATTGAAGCAGAAGATTATTAAGTTTATGACAAATTCTTCTTTCAAAACCTTGATTACACGTTTTCAGAATCACTTAGGCGGCTTTTAAGGTTTAGGCACACAATCTATTTTTTTCTACCACACTTATCGAGGAAATCAACAATATCTAATTTATTATAGATGCGCTACTGTCAATAAAGCGTTTACACTTTTGCTTTGTCTGTTCTCTTTAGCTGCTTTACCAACAAATATCGACAAAGTCAAAAAATATAAATGTTTTTCAATGTGTAAACACTTTCTTGACAAACTGTATTTTCAGTAGCCTTTTTATTATCACTGACATCCTTTTGGTACTTATTTTTGGAAGATTTATTAATGGTATAAACTTATCCAAAAAAATTATATTCCTTAATTTAAAGTTGGGAAACACGATATAGTACAGATTTTATTCACATGCGTTTCCAATTGGGAAACATGCACGAATTTGTTGAAGGATATGTTGGATACAACACGCCAGACTAATTTAGGTTGATCAGTTATAATATTTGAAGATCTGCACCAACAGAAAATTCAGTGATTCTTGGTGAATTCTTCTGTGCCTAAAGCCTTGTTTACCCCAATTCGAATTCGCTTAGGCTCTTTTATGCAAGCGCGCTTTGACAGGCTTTCCGATTCGTGTCATCGCTGAGATCTATTAGGGCAAGTTTTTGGTATATATCCTTGGACGATTTTGTTTAACTTTGGTAAGATAACCAATCGCATACATTGGTATTACGATAAGCTTAAGGTGTTAAGGTTGTCTCTTAGACTAGTTCTCTCGACCAGAGAATACTGCTTATTCCTTTCCGAACACCACACGGAAAATGTCTTTAGATAAAAACTTTACAAAATTAAGTATCCAGCTATATTTATATTTGTTTATCATTGCTCAAGGAAGATAAATTTATTTCGTGTCTTAGAATTGCCTTCAACAATTTATATATTAGATTTATAATTCTTAGCTGCTTGAATTAATTGCTGAATTTTTTTTCCTTTAAATTCCAATCAGCTTAGCTTACGTATACCAAAAGTACTTTTAAAATTGGATAGATTTTCCCACGAAATTTCTATACAAAGCTAAATTAAGTTTGCGTATGTGAATTTTAAAGCAAATCACAAAATATTTGAATATTTCGGGTTTTCTTACTCTTAAGAAGTATTCACATTCTGGATCCTGTTGTTGAACATTTCTTTGCAGGATTTCGAATCTATTTATCACAACATCACAGTTATTATAGTAGAAACCCATTTTAAAGCATGTCGTATGATTTGAATGTTTATTAAATTCCTATACCAAGTTCCTGATCTGGTTAAGTATTTATTTGTAGGATTCTGAGTCTGTTTTCTAGTTTTCTCCTACATATCAGTCACCGTAGAAACCCATTTGAATGAATCCTATTCCAAACTGAAACACACCCTAAAATACAATTAAAATATAGTTAAAATTTTCAAGACTTAACTTTATACAAATAAGCATATCTTTTCTGCTGCGCACGTGTAAGTTTTGTGCATAAATAATTCCAATTTTAATAAAATTACACAGAACATTTAGCATGGTAACAAAACGGCAGGAATTCATTAAAGACGACAACTGGACAGACAAACAAACATATATATAGAGACACATGATGCTGCTTATTAATTATGTGATGAGTAATGCGATTACACAGAGAGAAAAACTCGATAATAATGTAACCATTGGGGATGTGTCCCAAGCTACAACTTTAAAGTTACTTCAAACAAATTTAACCATTTTTGCTTTAAATGTAAAATTTGCTTATTTCTTAAATTTAAAAATAGTTTTATTTTTTTTCTATTAATTCTGAGCAAAACAATATCGTTGAAGTGCTTAGTTTTAAGGTTAGCAAAAAGTGTTACTTCATAATAGTACCACTTTTAGCAATTTCTTGAGTTTGTTCAAAAATAATTTTTAAATTTGGTCTTCGTGACTTAAATTGCGTTCCTGATATAAAACTGCCGTCGTATTCTTGTAGACTTCGCCTTATAAAGTAAGCTGCTCTTTTTACACGGTACAATTGTTTGCAGTATAGTTTCAAGTTAAGAGTTCTGCTGTTGGAAGCAGCTCATTGTAGATAATGCCACCAAACACACAGCGACACCTTCCTGGCCGTCAATCCTGGCTTGGTCACTGTTTGTGCCGTCTAACCGCGACCATGGCCGTTTTCGCTGGAAGTTGTCGTAAGTCATCCGCTTTTCATCACCAATCATCAACCGCAGTGATTCGCAGATAGAAATTCGGTTCACGTGATTATTTTACGTTAACATCGAACTCATTTTCGTATCCAGCTTTATTCAACTGGTGCCAAACGGCTTTTTATGCAATCTTTAGCTCTTGGGAAATCGAAACAGTGCTCACATGAGGGTCAGAGGGTCGCACCATGTTCATGGTGCATCTTTGACATCGAAATGACCGGAACGGATGCGACGAAACCAAAATTGCGCGTGTTTGGGTATTGCAGTATCAAGACCATAAATTTTATTCCCGATTTGGCACTTATCGAAGAAAAACTGTAACATATACTGTATTTTCTCTATGCTCAATTAAAACTGAATCATCCAATCACGTAACTGTCAGAAAAGCTGTTTCTAACGCCAACGGGTCTCAAGATCAGACTTATACAAGTCGGAAACAGATAAATAACAACATATATTGGAAAAAAATTTTTATTGATACGTTGCTTTATTTATGGGATCGTCTCATTATGAGATAAACAATAAGTTTACAAATTTTAAAAATTTACTTAACTACGAGTCGCTATTGCAAAAGATATGAGATTATAAGGCCCTAATACGCTGGGTTGGCATTACGACGCAGCCGAGTTCGGCTAGATAGCCGTGTTAAGCGCTTCACAAGACTATTGGGATAGAAATGCAAGTGACCTGAATTTACAGCGATATTTTTCCTTTTGTTGTGATATTTTATATCTGATCTGATAGAAGTATGAATTAATCGTTCTGGATGTTTTCATTACGGGGCGCCGGTGATGGTTCTTAGGATATTCGTTTGCGCTCTTTGGCTGTTACGGGCGTTCCTCCATACTTGGGAACCATGAGTCCAGATTGCTTTTAGGACGGATTTTTAAAGCAGGACTTCATAATTCAGTCTTAGAAGTCAATGTAGGCTACTGGCTTTTAGTTTGAGGTTCGTTCTTTTTGTTTCGATGTATCTATTCCAAGTGAGTCGTCTGTCAAGGTGAACACCTAGATATGTAACTTGAATGGATTATGGAAGCAGAGTACTATTTAGCATGAGTTAAGGGCAGTCTTGACTGTTGAGAGGAAATGTTATGAGTTTGCATTTCTGCTTGTTAACTTTTATTCGCCAA
The DNA here is from genome assembly GCA_035046065.1 of Chymomyza procnemis. NCBI lineage: Eukaryota > Metazoa > Arthropoda > Insecta > Diptera > Drosophilidae > Chymomyza > Chymomyza procnemis. The sequence goes on from JAWNOJ010000024.1 coordinate 14,479,510, forward strand.
TCAGAAAGCCATTTCTCAATATCTAGGAAGTGGAGAGCTAATTGTGCCGTAGCTTGCCGGGAACATTTTGAGTGGCTTAGGATTGCAGTGTCATCGGGAATATGTAGATATTGTAAGCTGCCTCGTTGTTGGTATATCGGTTGTACATAGCAGTTTCAGTGTTGGATCAAGTACACTGCCTTGAAGATGTTCCAGTTTCTATGATGTGGTCCTCAGACCTATACGTGTTGCATCTAACTGAAAACACTTTAAGAGCTTATGTGTGCCGTTAGGGAGAAATTACTTAAAGAGAAAAGACTTAAAGTAAAAAAGATTTCGCTCAACTTTTTATCGCAGTGCATATATTTTTTGCTTCTGAAGCTGTTTGCATGAGCAATTTTGTAATTCACTTGACGCTTCATGATGAAGTATTATAAATGTCATTATTATTATGTCAGCAAGTAAACTTATATTGGTAAACGTTTCGTTACGTTTAGTTTTATTTATTTTTTACAAGCTGTTTTTTATAGCTGCTTTTTTTTATTTTTTAAATTAATTCATTTGTCATTTAAGCAAATTTGTTTTAATTGCATATACAGTGTGTGTGTGTGTGTTTTTTTTTGTTGTGGCGTATTATTTTGTTGTGTGCATTAATTAACTTCGAGACAAAAGCATATTTTATTTGATTTCTTCGACGTATAGCCGAGCTTTGAGTACAACATTGTAATTGACGTAAATGAGTTTCTTGGAAGCTTGGAAGTTGCCCGATCACGTTGCCATTGTTGTTTGCCAACTGCAGTTTATTTGGTTATAAGCAGCTACAAGGCTATTATTTAAGCCAACTTCTGAAAATATGGTAGAGGTTTTTAACCTGTTGTCAAAGTGCTAATAATTTGCTGGTATTTCCGCTGCTGTACAGACTTTGACACACTTTGCAGCACAATTATATGTACACTTGGTGTATATTTATAGACGACAAAATGGAAATGATTTGTAGAGCGCAGCTTAAAGTTCAAGAACTCTGAACGCATTTAATTCAATTCAAATCATGACGATTTAGTGCGCAGCGATAAGTAGTGTAGTTTATGTGTCTAGGTTTTTGGAAATAATATTTAAGAATATTGCTATTATCAGCAACAGTCGGCTAGCTTGTGCTAGAGTCCAGCCCCCAGTTTGGCTGCAGCCTATGTGATTTTGTAGAATATTTTTATAAATATTTTTTTTTATAAAATTCTATATTTTTATAAAGCGGCACGTGTTAAAATCTCGGCCATAAAATTAAGAGCTCAAAAATAATTTAAAGAAAAAACGCTAAGGATTGCTCATTATGTTAAATGGCATAACAGCTGTACCTAATATATTGACTGCGACTGTATGACTTGAAGTATTTGCAAACAAAACAACAAATTTCACTAAAACAAAAAAAAAAAAAAACATGGCAGCAATATTTTTAATGTTATTGTTTTGTGAAAAATTGAATTTTTAGGCATATATAAAAAGATTGTTTGTAATGCTTGTGTGACGAGCCCCCCTTTTTTATGAGCCTATAAAATGAACAAGTTGATAATAGCGACAAGCCACTGTCAGTTTTCTTTCTTTTTATAATATATTTGTTTATTGCTTGTTATTTAATGAGAATAATAATAATTATTATTATATTAAAAATAGTAATTATAACAACAAACTGGGCACTTAGAGATTTACTACTTTAAGTTTGTAAAGCTTTTCTAGAACTTGTACTTGCAGAAGAAACTACATACATTTTCGTAAACCAAAGAGCAAAGTTCTAAAAACCAAAACCTCTTGAGTACTACTTCGTACTGTTTTTAAAAATATACTCTATTTTTTAGCTAAACTTTTAGAGATTAATCTAAGATTTTTTTCTCTGAAATAAAGTTAAATAAAATCTAAAGAACTTTGGTAATAGCTAAAAGTAAAATGGCCAAGTTCCGTACAGCAAAAGCAATCTATTCGCAAAGCAATTGTAGGTTTTGGATTTTGTGTTTTTTTTCGTTTCTACAACAAAGAGTTGATTTTTAAAGCATTTTTATCAGACCAAAAATTCTAAAGCTCGAACTTTTTAACGAAAATTTACTGTTGTATACCCGAATGCCATATTGGTTTAAACTAAATTTTGCAAATATTTATTTATTTATGTTTCATTTGTAATTTAGCCTTAAAAAATAAGCTTTTGGAAAAGGCAGCTTTAAGTTCTTATGATAATCGTAAATTTAGACCTTTTAGAACTTGGGATGAGCTTAATTTTTCATACATAATTATGCGAATTTACTTAAAAAAAATTTCAGCTAAAAATAAAGTTCTGTTCCAAACTTTTCATGAGTTACAGAAGAAGAGCTTCTAAAATTAGCAAAGATTACACAAATTCCACTTTAAATACCAACAGCAACACGCTGTCTGGGTAGAAAAGCCGTCAAAGTTTTTATAGAAATTTTAAATCGCTTTAAAGAAAACCCTGAGACTTGATTTAGCTGTAACTCGTCTGCAGCATGGATTGTTGTAACCTCCACACTAAGAATGCCATACAACAAATATTTATTATTATTGCCATTGTAAAATTATTAATCAATAGATTAAGCGACCCACTGCGCGGGAGCAGACGCGCGACGTATTATCAACGTATTAACTTTAATGCTTGATTACTTGATTTAATTTTTTATTGTATTTTACATGGAATTGTTTGTATGTGTCTGCAACTTTTTGCCTCTTGTACTTGACGTTGTCCTAGTTTCATGCATCTCATCATCTCGAGCTCAACTGTTGTTATAATTCCTGTGGAAAATTTCCATGACGAGCATTTGGTGATGCGTTCGGGTATCAATGCTGTCGACATGGAAATTTACAATGCAAACCAAGTATAATAATAGACCGCATTGCACTTCATGTACTCGGTGTGGCACTTGTTGCGCTTGAGTACAAAGTGCAAGTGGAATCTCTTAGGAAAATCTTTAATTTTCAGTATTTTAGTCTCTTTCGACTACGGATGGAGGCTCCATATGAATAACTATATCAAGTATGGACATGGTAGTGGTTAACAGCGCACATAACTTTATGGATTTACAATATAAGTCGATTAACTGATAAGCAGCATTTTAGTGTTAAATTGTAGTTTGATGCGGAAGATATTTATAGCTCAAAGTACATTGACATTCAAAAATGTTGTCTTTGCTGAAGGAGAGCAATTATACAGGTAACTTCTGGGAAATGTGTTGTGCTTATTTTTGCTATTAAAATTTTTTTGGTCAATGTTTATATAAAAAAACCACGCGGTGCAAAATATTTTTTAAATTATTTCTTAAGTTCGTACTTAAGCACTTATTGGAAAAATTGAAATAAGTATAAATTTGATTTAAACAGAAAATTTATTATTGACAATATCAGTAGATTAGCAGTTAGTTATGCATAAAAAGTTTTGTCTTCAAGTAGAAACACTTTTAGCTTTGATACATCTGTTTTTTTTTTTTTTTTAATTTCCGAAAAACTTTTTACCTTTAAGTAAAGAAAAATTTTAGAAAAAATTCTTTTGAAAGAACTTACTGCTTAAAATTAAGATAGTGTATTAATGGTTTTTAGTTTTCAATATTACACTTTCTGAAATCAATACTTTGAGTATAAAAAAATAGCAGAAATTTGTTAACTATTGTAATATATAAATGGGATATATGTTAAATTCAATTCGAAATATATTTGAAATATAATATGTTCCTAATTCAACAATGTTGAAACCTTACTTCAATACTAAACATATTTATTTTACTCTTTTTATTTCTAATGCTAAAAAAACCCTCTGCATGATAAAGAATTTCTGGAACTTGAGTTTCAATATTCCAATATTTTCAATTTTTTTTATTCATTTAACTTTATTTTAATGAAATAAGTTGAATTTGCTTTGATTGCACAAAACTTTGTATTTGGCAGTACTTTGATAAGAACATAATTTTAATCTTAGTTATCATCTAAGTAGTGGTGGGCATGAAAAAAAGCGTAAAGAAGCGTATAAAACCGAGATAAAAAGTGCTGCCGTGTTCACATAAACAATTTTCGAATAGGATGATTATAAAGCCCACCTACTCTAAGTGTTTCGTTTTTGCAATTTGTTTCGAGTCCAGCATTGAGAATTCATGATTGTATTTTATATTTGCGAATTCAGCCATCTTCGCGATGGATTCAACCAAAAAAGTCCTGTTCCGATCAAACATTTCGTTTTCGAGTTGCAATATTGTTATGCGGAAGAGCCTACCGGTTCTAATGAGCTTTTTGCGCTAAATAATAAAAAATTATTGAGTAGATTTTAATTTCCTTCAACTGCTCAGCCAATCCATCCATCTAGGAACCAAAGCCCAACCTCTTAAAAAATTAGTTTTAACCTTCGGAGGTGCTTCAGAGTATTGTCAACCCAATCGGAATGCTCTAAATGCTACTAGGCAGCGTTTAACAGCAAACAGTGTTGTCCCATTATTTGTGGGGAATAATATATTTTAATTATTAACCAAAATTAAAAGTACAGCACTGGCTGAAGAACCTAAGCACAGCAACGATAAAAAGTTATCGATTTCGAGCTTAAATTCAGCCTGCGCTGATTCACATTGTTTTACCTCTCAAAGCGATTAATAGCCGTTTAAATTAATGCATGTTCAATTAATAAAAACATCAACCAACAAACAACAATTAATCAATTCAAAGTAAAACCAAACCCAATAAATTCTACACGATTTTAAAGTAAAACTAGTTTGCACATAAAAATTAAATTAATGTTAAATTGAAACAAGGCCAGTTCCGTAAAATTGTGCATTGGAAATCAGTTAGTAACGGAAATGCAGTTGCCATTTTCAGGCGGCATGACAGCAACAAATACTAAGTGAATAATTTTATATAAAATATACAGCCAATTGTTTATGTACATATATGTTCGTATATATATATAGTTAGAAGGCAAAATCAACTAAGCAGAACAACAATAACAATTAGTTGTGTGCAACAAAAAACATGCCGCCAACAAATAGACTTTTATCTAAAAAACAAATTTTATTTTTTTTTAAAGTTTACAAGTAGTAAATAAACTAAAATATATATACTGCAAATTGTATATAAGCATTTGTATGTTTTGTCTATTGAAAGTGGGCTCGTGATTTGGCAGATAGACGCGCCTACGGCAGTGCTATGTATAGATCACTATATATATGCCTTGTATATAGAGTTTAGAAATATCAACAAACTGAATACCAAAAGATCTCTGGCAAGTTGACAAACGCGTTGCGATATGACGTCGATACCAAATGTTCACAAAATGATTTTTCAGAATTTCTTCGAAATTCTTCATCCAGTGCGTATCTATTATATGACTATGTCTGAGATAAAAGCAGGAACATGCTTCGAAAAGTAATGGAAAATTTGGTCTCATGCTGCCAAAGATCACGTGGCCTTGATCTATTGCAGAGCGTAGGTGAGTTTGCTTTCAAAAAGCAAGTTAAGGTCACACGTGCATTGACTGTCGGAGAAAGTATACGTCAGCAGACGTTCAAAAAACCTAATTTTTTTGTTTCCAAAAAGTTAAGGTCATAAATACATCCATTATTAGAAAGTTTGGGCAGAGTATTTTTTGAAGAATTTTAAATTATAATTTTTGCAAGCAGCGTTGGGCCAAAATTAGCGCTAGACGGTTATAGGCTCTTGAAATAAAGAGAAGATTTAACTTATGCAAAATTCGTTAAAAACAATCTGTAGTACTGAATAGACTGATAATAGGTCCTACCCATTTCTAAAGTCTACAATTGCTGCAATGCTTGATTTCACTGCGAGCACTTTACACGCAGTTCTGAATAGACTTACTATATGAGTGTTCTGTAACCGATAACAGGTCCTAGAAGATTCTAAAGTCTTCAATTTCTGCAATTAGTGAGTTTTTTTCTTCTTTTTATTAAGTCTTCGAGTGCTCGTGCAATATTGGAAGTTTACGCAGAGCACTTTACAAACAGTTCTGAATAAACTGACTATGAGTGTTCTACAGCCGATAATAAATCTTTAAAGATTCTAAAGTCTAAAATTTCTGCAAATACTAGTTCTTCTTTTCTTATTATATCTTTAAGGGGCCATGCAACATTGGAACTTGACGGAGATCCACTTGACAAGTAGTACTGAATAGATTTACTTCATGAAATTTTCATATGTGTTCTGCAACCGATAATAAATTCCAGAAGCCCCTGAAGTCTACAATTCCTAGTGTTTTTTCTTTTTATTATTCAATATTCGAACTTTACGGAGAGCACTACGAGTAGTCCTGAATATCTTTACTTCATGAAATTTTCATATTTAAAGTTTTCTGTAACCGATAATGAATCTTAGAAGATTGTTAGGTCTGCGGTTCCTACAATTCCTGCAATTCTTGTTTTTTCCTTCCCTTTTGTTGTGTTTCATGATGACTCTTACGTGAACCTTGGTTCTTTTGCCTCTTTTCTTCTTCACAGTGTTAGGACTTGATGCGTTTTTTAATTTAAATTTTACCAGGGGAGCAGCTCCCTGCTCGTTTCGCATATCAATACAAGCCTAGTTGAAACATATAGAATTTTTAATATAAAAAAGAGTTATAGAAAATATTTCTAAAATATTATTTTTATGCTGTGTTACTTTTGTAGCTAAATTTCATCAACAGTTTTATGAAATCTTAAAATACATATAGATATAATAAAGAATAAGTCTTAAAACGGAACTTTGGGGGACTTTTGCGGTTATAAGTTTACGACTTGACTTGGCAACATTCATATCTAGCCAAAAATATCTTTCAAAGACGATGATACTTGCTAATTCGAGTTAGATATAGGATTTTGGAGCCCTTGGGATAAGTTTGAGGGCTATAATTTTTACTTTTCATTGTTTTTATTCGCTTTGCTTAAGAGTTTTTTGGAGACTCGTTAGCTTAGTGGTGCGGTGCTCGCCTCCAAAGCGGAAAGGCGGTGGCCTAGTTAGAACAATCTCTATTAATTTAAGGCATCGCCATTCGGATTCGGCTATAAAATGTAGGTCCCTGCCCAACAGTTTATGCTTGAATACTTAAATACAATACGTTCTTTTCATACAAAAAACGAATATTTTTGAAATATGTTATTTTTCTCAGTAATTTTGAGAACATAAGTTGCCACTACCAGAACTAAAACCGTTTAGAACATACGAGAGTACTTCTCACGCAACGATTACTGGAACCAAAGTACTTAGCTTTAAATCAAGAGAGTTGTAGACAAGTGTTCATAACTCTTTCTTCCCAGCTTACTGACTTTAGTTGGCCATCACATTCTCATTAGCTCTCGGCAGACGCTCCTGCTGTGCATCTCATTTCTTTCGACGGCTTTCGCAAGTCCATCCCTTTTAAGAGTCCGGACATTCCAGGTGCCTATCCTCAAATCGTAGTCCTTTTTCCGTTGGACGTATTCGTCAACATTAGGGGGAACTTATCTGAAGCTTTTGCTTTGGGTATATTGTGATTTTTCTTTTTACGCGGCGGGGAAGCATCCCCGTCTACCCCGGTGGCGCCGCGTGGTAGCTGTGCGTCAACTTGCAATCATTTGAGACAGACAGCGCTCTGGCCGCCGCCTGGATGACAACAATCAGAAGCTTCACTCACCCAACCAGCCCACCCACTTTCTTCCAAGTGCTCAGTGTTGGTTGAAACACACGCTGGAGATTAAATATCAACAAACCTTCATTTCTAAGAAGCCCCAGTATAAAGATCTCCAAAATTTAGCATTTTTACACAAAAGAAGAAAATGTAAAATAAAAATAACTTAAATGTTCACATATTTCTTGACTTAGATTCCCAAATCACTTGACCTCAAACTATGTTGCCAAATCGACAAGTATACCGAATGGAAACTAAGGTCAATATACTGTTGAAAGCAGCTTCAAAGCATTTTTCATATTAACATCTGTACTAATATGCTAGCAGATCTTTAATATATTATTGATGAGGCGTCACAAGCAAAGATCTTGAAATTGCTTTCACTGACGCACCCTGTATATTTTGTTTTTTTTTGTTTTGCTATTTTGAAGGTCAGTAAGAGCGCACAAAAAGCGCCAACAAAATGTAAAATACGAAAATGTACATACAACTATGTACAACATAAGGTACATATGTATGTACTTTTTATTGTATATAAAACAATTAAGGCAGAGAAACACGCCTCTTTATGAGGGGGAGGTAGTCTGCGTAGCGCCCGCATTTGTCAGCAAACACGAGAGAAATGAGCAATCCCCCTAGAGATACGCGATGAAACACAAAACTAAGTACAGATACTCTATAAATAGACGTGGACAGTTGTGCTGTATGCGCAGCAAAGACAAAGGCATTTTGAGAATATAAATCTTCGAAATAGCGAAATAAAATGAAAGAAATTATGAGAAATGCTAGGCAAAATAAGCTGTGCATATTAATATTGAAAAAACATATTAGCCAAAGTATTTTGCCAAAAAAAAAACATTGATTTACGTCAAAAAATATAATAAAACCGTCGGAAATGCGTCAACTCCGCAGCTTATATACAATACGGAAATTTCAAATGAAAATTTACTTTTTTTGACTTTAAATTTTACTTAAAACTTTTAATTAAAACGTTTTGTTGAACTTTTACAAAAAAGTGCAAAAAAAACTTTCAGTTTTTCGATTTCAAAATCAAACGCCGCTGCATAACACGTTGCTGTTCAGTTCAATATATACATATACATTTATGTAAATCTCAACATTTTCAAAATTCAACGAACTCCTTCAATGACTCAACCAAACGCATACACAATCTGTACCCCCCACACAGCGTCGCTTTGTACGAGTTCGTTTTTAAAAATTCACATGCTGCCGCGGCTGACTTTCAAATTACCATAAAAATAAATAATCTTCGTATCACGTTTGGCCCAAAAACGAAAAAAAAAATATACTTAAAAATGTGTTTTACTTTTTGTTGTTTTTGTATCTAATGATTTGTTGTATTTACGCCGGCAGTGTTGGCTATTTTTAATTTTTTATTGCTCGTTTAATTAATTAAGAATTTTATAAAAGTTGCTTCGCATGCAAATTTCATTTAAAAAAATAAAAGTTTCATTAAGTTAAATAAAAAATAACTTTTGTTAGAAGCAAAAACAAATGAGTCAAGTGTTTAATTTATTTTCTTAGAAGTGCAGACAAGCGTCAATGAAGTTCGTGAGTTCTTCGCTTCAGCCTCTAGCGAAACCGGTTGTCTTTTCGACAATTTGCTTGTAAATTCGTTATAAAAAAATAGAAGAACCTTCTCATAATTTATTGCAAAAAAATTTGGTTTTGTCTTGCTTTTGTTTCTTAATCTTAGCAAACTGTAGCATAATTAATCACAACTGTAGACCAGTTTTTTCTTTTGTCAAATTCTTAGAAAGAAGAAGAAACTGAATGATGATATCTTTTTAACGGTGAACTTGAAAGAACTCGTAGTAGTTCTATCTTGTGGAAGCAAGACAGTTTAGTTTTGCGTTATGATATTATATATCATTGAAAATTCGAATTTCTAAAATGATTTGCCTTTGAAACGATTTTAAATCAAAATCGTAGGGCCTCGTAAGCCATATACCATGAGTTTCTTATGATTATGATAAAATGGAATTTTAATTGGTAATGTATGCCAATATATAAAATATAAATCGTAAGGCCTCTTAAAGCAATATACTATGAGTTTTTTATGATTGTCGTTATGTTTGATTTAATTTTCTGACATAAAATAGAATTTTAATTAGTTAACATTAAAATGATAGATTTATGATGAAAGGACCGGGCCTTGTAACGCAATATACTTTAAGTTTTTTATTTTTATACTCGCAATATCTAGGAAGTCCTGAGTTTTCTGACATAAAATGAAATTAAATTTGAAATACGAAGATACATAAAATTTTTTTAACTTTTATTTTTGGTTTACATAATGTTTATGGATTCCTCGGTTTTCGACATAAAATCGAACTTTATTTGGTGTTATATTGTAAATATATTATTAAAGAATACTTCATTCATACTCATAATTTTTAATAAATGCTGAGTTTTCTGACAAAAAATGAAATTTTATTTGTTTATACATATAGTAAATCATTGAAAATGCGAATTTCGGAAAATTTAAAATTGAGAATTTAAATTTAAAACTTACTGGCAATCATTAAACTTTCGAACTGTGTATATAATATAGTTTTTAAAAAAATAATTAAAATCAAAAAAAACAACAAAAATTTATGATATCAGTATTCCTCAAATTAAAAGAGATAATCATGTAATATTTTTTTTATTTGTTAAAAAAAACTAAGTTTATTCAAAAATTAAAAATGATCACGATCCCTCAAATTAAAATTGTAGAATATTTTTTTTTGTTGTAAAAATATAATTACATTAAAAAAACAAAGATTTGTAATGTCACGATTCCCAAACGAAAAAAACGTTATTGAGTATATTTTTCTTGTAAACTTTTTAATATTTATAAAATTAAATATTATCAATTTTTTAAATTTTTTATTCAAGTTATTCGAAATATATATAATTTGCAGGTTGTAAAAAAATAGTAAATTTTGCAATAATTTAATTAAAAGAGCTCTCAGGTTAATTCGAATGACGGTTACTTGGAATCATCGAAAATTGCAAAAAACCCCTGTCACGAGTGCTAGAAGTAATTTCAAAGATGTTGTTTATCCAAAAAGCAAATCTTTATTAATAAAAGACGTCGTTGTTCGGATTCGACTATAAACTGTAGGTTCCTGTTTCGTTCGAAGGATTCAAAGCTCTAGCTATGGAGCGATGACAGCATAATAAAATTAAGTTTTACCTAGGAAAATCTTTAATAGTAAAAGACGCCGTCGTTCGAATTCGCCTATACGCTGCAGCTCCTGATCTTTTCGAACATATATTAATAGCGATAACTCCCTGCTCTGACTTTGGAGCGATTACAGCATAGAAAAATTCATTTTTTTAGAATAAAAAAAATCTCTTTCGGCTATGAACTGTAGAAACCTGCTTTCTTCAAACAGATATAAATAAAGATAACTCACTGCTCCGTCTACGAAGTGATGGTAGCATATTCAAAGGGGAAAAAGTCTTTATTTATTTAAATTATTCAATTTTTCTCGTCCACTTTAAGTAAGAAAGTCACTTAAGCGATGCTTAACTAGGATCCTCGGACTAACACAATATCTGTATAGCATAGTTTTGGCATTTTTTTTGATCCATTTTGCTAACAAAAAATAAATATTCTGATACCCATAGTTAAGTGCTTTGAGTGAAAAAAAAAACTCAAAAAAGAATCTAAAAATTAGACGCAATTTCTTGGATGGTCGTGACCATCAATATTGCTAGAGAGTCTGTTAATTTTGACAATATTTGCACACGTTCACTTAGCACCTAAGCATAGCAAGTGTTTCATGTCAATTAATTTGTATTTTTAAGCAATTAACAATGCGTTATCTTCCTTGAAGAATACCTAATTTTGGAATATTTCCATAACATTTATTTTGTTTTTTGTTTATCTAGTTCTAACCACAATCGATAATTCTGCAGTTTGAGAAAAAAAATAATAAATGGAAAATCCATAATAACTCGTTTCTGAAAATTTGTAGAGATTTTAAGAGATTCCGAATAGGTAATACGAATAGATAATAATTACGATAATGATGTATTAAATTTAATAATTACGATAATGATGCATTAAATTTTATTGCCAAAATTGGCAAAGCTTTGATAAGTTGCTGAAAGTGTAGTCAATGCTTAATCGGAAATGGTTATGATAAGAATATATTACATTTTATGGGCAAAATTGAACCAGCTAGGAAGAAGTTACTGAAAGTATAGGTAATGATGCTTGGCATGCGTATATATTTTGATTAGATATGTCGATGCTACTAGACGGATTTAGCACATATGCTTCGCCTCCCATGAATAGAGGATCTCGAGGCTTAGATGTCAGGGTGGCAGAGGCGACAAACACCGAGGCCCGAGGTCTCGAGACTTAATAATAAAAGAAAAAAAGGTGTGGTTCTGAGTGTCTTACTGCTATACATAATTTCTTTTTAAAATTATTTTTTTACATTTGGAATTATGTAAATCGAAAATGTATTTTAATAATTTACAATATTAAATAAAGAATATATCGAAAAAATAATGTTCGAGTGCTGAAAGAGAAACATAATTTTAATTTGGTAAAATCTATTTGGTAAATTCATAAAATCGTTTTTAATTTAGCTTAAGTCCAACTTGCGCCAAGTGAATTTGCAAGGATATACAAAAATCAGATAAACAAAAAAGATCTTCAAAAGTCTAAGAAAATTTATATAAATAAATTTGGTAGACTTTGTTGTTTCATTCGTAAATTATTGGGTCCCTGACAGACTTACTCCTAGACTCCCCATTAACTTCGCATACTGCTTACACCCAATAGTTGCAGGGTATAAAATATAATCTATGCATTTGAATACGTTTAAATTATAACTGTTTATATAAGATCTCCCACACCGTTAGTGGCTTGGGGGGGCTTTACTGGAATTATCCAGTTAACCGGTCATCTATGCAAAGCATTTCAAATACTTACCAATATTTCTTGCTAGTATTTTGTGCACGTCTTACTGGTTATACTGAATCTAAAATTATCGCCGTCAAACGCTAGACATCGTATTAGACTAGTTTCATGCGATTTTTATATACTATATAGGAATACATAAATTTAGACATATTATACGTATATTATATAAATGAGCAGACGCGCTTTTGTGTGTTAATTTTTTTACGAAATGCCAATCACAAAAAAAAATTTGACTTTTAGTTGTTGTTGTTGTTTGATAAGTAGTCTAGACAACGGAATGCTTTCGCATGCAATTAACGGCATTTCGGTTCTAGAGATGGGGTTTTTTCGGGATCGTCAGCGAAATTGTGAACGGCGTGTTTCAACAAGAGGCGCAGCTCAATCATTGATGGTCTCTTGTGCACACTTGTGTGCATAAGTCTGCGTATAGCGGGGATCATAGATGTGAGGGTGGCAGAGGCGACAAAGGCAGCGCCTCAGACATCCAGGCTATATAGCCAGCCCATTGTGCCATAGAAATACAATCGCTTTTCCTAGAAAAACATGTAGAGGTTTTAAAGAAATGTTTTAAATCTAATAACTTATGTTATGCAATGCTGTGAAGGAAATTGATTTCGATTTCGTAAAGCTTAGATAACTATACAAATTTTCGGTGGTTATAGTCGATAGTATGTAACCTTCAAGCGGACAACAAGTTATTGAACTTAAATCGGGTTACGCAAACATCAAAATATACAGTTTTCCCACGAATTCACCAGAATTTCTGCAAGCCGGGTTTTAAATTTGAAAAAATTGGATAATTAAATAAATTGCATCTTCCATTTTAAATACACCAATGGAGCCTACACTTCAAATACACGCCGCTGTTCAATTAATAAAATATGTTCTTAATGTAGATCTGTAACGTTAATACTATTTATATGGGAATGAAGAGGACTAAGTTGAAGTATTTTGTTGCTAATGGTAAGCATGCTGAGTTGCCTAGCACTGACATCGCTAGTAAAAACACGCCTTAGAAAATCTTTGTTAATAAAAATTACCTTCTTTAGGAGTTGTCTACAAACTGTAGTTCCCTGTTCCCTTCATAAAGCTACTCATAGAGACATCTTCATGATCTGCACTAAAGTGATGACGAAATAGTTGGAATATGTATACATATATAACTTCAACTGCAATTATTCCTGAAATTGGTGCGGGTATAATGTTTGAAAAACGGTTTTTGGCACTCAGACATTATTTTGCCATTATATTATTCCTGAAATTGCTGCGTATATACAGCTGCACAGACGGACTTTGAAACTCAGACCCATTATATTATTCCTGAAATTGGTGCAGGTATACAGCTGGACAAACAGACTTTGGAGCTCAGGCATTATTTGCCCGTTATAGTTTTAGACGACTTTGAACTATTTTGAAGGACTCTTAAAGTATGTAGGCCTCAGGGTATTAACTTTTAATTTCTTTTTTAGACCATTCAGTACCAGAAAATCCATAATCATTCACCGCAATATTTACGTAAGTGTTCAAATACACTTTCTGTGAGTGTCTGCACATATATTTATTCTGCCAACTTTTGTGGACTTCCTCGCCGAATTTTCGTATATTTTGATCTCCGAGACATAGCAACGGTTTTGATTACAATTTGTTTTAAAATTTTTTTGCACTGTTAGCAGACTTATGTCGGCGCGTGTTTGTTTGCTTATAGGGCAAGATGTATCTACCGCATTTGGCAGTGCAATGCAATTTGATAAGCTTAACTTAATTAGTCAGTCATTAAAGCCCTTAAAGACAGCTTGCAAATTTATGCGCACGTGCATTCTATAAGCAGCAAGTTCAATGACATAAGATACACACGCCATAAGATACACACACGCCATAAGATACACACACGCCATAAGATACACACAGACACCAGAAGATACAAATACCATAAGATAAATATGCTTTCAGATACACATACTACAAGATACACAGATGCTTTACAAGCAATAAATTAAATTTACACTAATTTCAGTCTTGCATGCGAAATTTTTTTTTTTACGCACAATGCACTTTTTTGGCCAAAACAAAACGTTTAAGCCAAGTTTATGACGTTGTACGTAATGAATGAATGCGGACAGGTTTCAGCGCTGGTCGCCGGAGTTATCTTGAGCTACATGCCAACCTACATGCTATGGTTGTTTGCTTATTATTGGCGTTGGTTTTGGTGTTATTTTTGTTCTTGGTTAAAGAATAATCCCAAATCAAATTAATGTTGAGGGCTGCGCAGTTTAATTGCTTTACGAAATTGAGGTCACACATTGACAGTTATTAAGTTTTATCGAATGTTATTTTATGGCTAATTAATGCGCTTATCGAATTATCTGGCAGCTTACGAGCTTGTAATGAAAACAACGTATTACATCAGTCTTAACAATGAATTACCTTAGAGATAATTTATGCAGAGTTATAATTCTGAAAGCCAACTATAGTAGACTTGGATTTATAAGCAAATGAGGTGCTATGAATGGGGCTCTATGAAGTATGATACAGATGGATGTGATGCAGAGGTGTTTACAATAATTGGTATATTAAGAGGGCAAATGGGATGGCGCAAATTGATATAGGTTGCATTTGTTTTTGGTATTAAATGGACATACATACGGATTGTTAATTTAGATCATTTTGCAAAATCGGAAAATTAAGCTGTTGGCACATAAATAGTAGTAGGTTCTTTTGTGTGAGTTGCTCTGAGTTGTGGGGGATTTATCGATTTTTTGTCTGCCATGTGGCAAGTTTTTTTTATACCAATGTTAGGCAGACACAATATAAATGCCTAATAGCTCCACGATTTTCGGGATAAAATCTGCACTCTGCAGTATCATATACATTTTTAATGTAAAGCCTTTCCACATAATAATAGAAGGTTCTCATTAGAGTTGTTTTCCGCTGGGAAGGATTCATCATTTTCCTTTCCATCTGATAAGTTTTCTTTCTTATCAGTGATGGGAAGCAACACAATATATAGTGCATTGGGTTGCTTCATCATTTTCTAGACAGAGTCTGCTCTCTGCAGTATCATATATATTTTCCGCAGATAGTTTCTTGCGCTATGGTGCCCAGATAGGTAGGGATTAGAAGATTTAGATACGCTCCGACTAGATATTTCGCCTTGAAAACGTCTAAAGGATTGATAACTTTACTTGCTGCAGCCCAATAAAGAGCCCATTTGTGATTATGATTTTATACAAAGCAATGCCAGAGTAATTTTCAGGGGTTAAGATTCTCTGTCGTACGAGATTTTGAGCAACCATTGTTTCCTAAGTTCAGGTTCCCAACATTATACGACCTTGTTGAGAGAGGACACGAGTTGGTGAATGTTATGGCAATCCTTTACTAATCTGTAGACATTTTTCATATGTCTGAAGGATAGGCAAGCGCATTCATTTGCTGTAGACCCATAAAATGCATCATTATCTTTTGCAGCCCATTTGTCTACCATGGATATGACTGTGGACAAACCAATGCCACAGTAATGCTACAGGGATTAAGGCATCCTATCATGTTTTCATCGATCTATGAGTCTAAGTTCCCAACATAACATGATTTTTTTTTTAGATTGGACAGTAGTGGAGGGTGTTCTGCCAAACCTTTAATCATTTTCAAAGACTTTTCCGGAATGCTTGCGCCCTGGTAGGGGCGTTGCGTTGAAATGAAAACATTTGCACTCGTAGTTATTTAGCGATTTGTAGAAAGGACACAGATTTCGATGACATGAATCCCAGCTGCAAGTTTTCATAGGAACTGCTTAGATGGATATAGAATCTGCTAACAATATAAAATCGATATCTTCATGTCTTTCATCAGAAATGCTAGAAATGGCTTTTAAGACCTTTCAGAATTACCATCAATCGCTACGGCCTTGGTCAAGTCCAATCAACCGGCAGAAGCTAGAAAACTTTTGAAACTTCCTGTGGACAAAACGTTTTTGAACTGTTATCAAATTTTTTTTTCGTGCTGGGAATATTCCACACGCGATTTCACAACGCAAGACCCAGACAAATCGTTTTAATTACTTGCACTTGTCAAAAAACAAGCTTAATGAGTTTCTGCTCTATAATCACCAAGTCATCTATATTTAGCATAAATTAAGACAATTGTATTAACCAGTTTAATCTGCTTATACTTTACAGATTGTCTATCATGTCGCCAAGTGTTAAATCTACTCACAATGCTCGGCTTTATGCTGAACTATGCTCTGCGTGTCAATCTGACCATTGCAATTGTGGACATGGTTAATCCTAATGTCTCAAATCCAGTCAGCAACAATGCAAGCAGCAGCACACTGGCGGCGAACAACACAGAATCGGGCAGTAATCCAAGTGGCGTGGATATTTACGAGGAACGATTTCCCTGGGACGCATATCAGCGCAATTTTGTGCTAGGCTGTTTCTTCTGGGGTTATATATTGACTGAACTGCCGGGTGGACGTCTGGCTGAGTTGATTGGCGGACGCCGCGTCTTTGGACATTCCATGCTATGGGCTAGCCTTTTGACATTGATAACGCCGCTGGCGGCGCATATTAACTATGTTGTGCTGATCATAGTGCGTGTGGTATTGGGCTTTATGTTGGGTGCCTCTTGGCCAGCCATACATCCAGTGGCGGCTGTTTGGATACCACCCATGGAGCGTTCCAAATTCATGTCTAATATGATGGGTAAGTAGTTGTGTTGGCGCTTACTTGTTGGTTGAAAAATTAACGAAAATTCTTAAACTTGCAGCTTCTTCACTGGGAGCGGCAATTACCATGCCAGTATGTGGCTACCTCATCTCGATTGCTGGCTGGGCTAGCGTGTTCTATTTGACAGGTGTGTATTGGATATGTGAGAGCTTAAGAACCGTGTCATAGAAGGTCTGAAGATTTTGAGAAAAAGTAGCAGAGGGCATATTCGAGTGTGACCAGATTACATAAATTAGGCGAATTAATACTTAGAATGTTGTCGATATTAAAATACTAAAAGCCGCTAGGATTTTATTTGTTTCTAAGAAATTGTGCTAGACAAAATTGGATATTCTTAAAGGTTCGAGCATAATTAGGTCATCGGAATAAAAGATTTTGTAACCGAGTATTTAGTGATTAAGTGTATACTCTACGAGGTAAAGAAGAAATGCAGGATTACATTTGGTAAGCAGTACAATGGAAACTATGTACAATAATTTACAAGATTTGTTTTTGTGATAAAAATGAATGAAGGCAATATTAAGTCCCATAATTATCACCTACTAAAATTTTGTTAGAGCACTAAAAATACTTGAGGTTTTCGTAGGCTGCGGGCCTGTTTTTATGCAAAAATTGAATGAAGACAGTATTAAATCCCAAAGCCATTCCCTACCAAAAATCCCAAAACCATTTTCTTTTGTACGATCTCTAAAAAACCTCAAGATTTTGATACAACAGCATTGTGATTCTCCGATGTTTCCTAATAGGCAACTCCAGTTTTTGTATAGTCTCTTTCAATTTGAAATTGGTGTCTCTTACCGTATCATCAAAATGGTCTTACATAAATAGGAGCTAAGATGACTAGGAATGGTCACAGCTCTTTTTGAGCCCTCTAACAAATTCCTTGCCAACTCTTTACTTACCACTGCTTCAACTTTAACATATAAAGCGATTACCGAAAGCCGCTAGAATTAAAAATAGGGATATATTTAAGAAATCGCACTAGGCGACAAGATTGGATGTTCTTTTTTTCGACCTCAAAACTGCCCTAAATCGTCGAAACAAACCTACTATTTTGTGTTCATATGCGTACCCTAAGAGGTAGCAAATCAGAAGTGCGGAACAATGGAAATAACCCTTAAAATGAGAAGAATAGAGAAGAATAGAATTTATATTCGGATGACTAGAATTGGAGCGTCTTAACTAATTCTCTTCCATCTCTACTTATCGCTGCTTCTACTTTATCATAGAAGGGCATATCTATAAATCAGAATACTTATTATAGATTCTGGATATTTTCAACTATCCATTGTGCATTCTAAAGTGTCTAAACTAACATTTTCTACCTTATTTCAGGTGGCATTGGCTTGATCTGGTCACTCTGTTGGTTCACCTTCGTCTACGAAACACCCGCCACACATCCACGCATAACTGCCGAGGAGCGTCGCGAAATTGAAGAAGCCATTGGCACATCTACCTCAAAGAAACGTCCCAGCTATGTGCCCTGGGGTGATCTTCTCTGCTCGCCAGCTGTCTGGGCTATTATTATAACGCACGGACTCTCCGTATTTGGCTTCTTTACTGTGGTCAATCAATTGCCCACATTCATGTCGGATATCTTGCGCTTTGAAATCAAAAAGGTAAACATGCTGCAGCACTATAACCAAGTTTTGGCATTTAATCCAACCTCCACTTGTGCATTACAGAATGGTCTCTTGTCTTCACTGCCGTATCTGGGCAAGTATGTTATGGCTGTGGCCTCATCTTATCTGGCTGATTATCTGCGTCAGAAGGGCACGCTGGGCACTACGGCTACCAGAAAGCTCTTTACCACATTTGGTAAGTTGACAGCAAGCTGTGGCGCCTGACAGCTAGTTAACTTTGTTTTTTTTTTTCGTGCTTGCAGCACTTGTTACACCTGGTTTGCTGATGATAGGACAGGTGTTCTTGGGTGGCAACGCCAGCTGGTCGGTTACCATTTTCACGCTGGCCTTGTTTGCACATGGTGCGGTTACAGCCGGTTATTTGGGTAATGGCTTGGATATAGCACCCAATTTTAGTGGCACCATTTTTGGGCTGGCTAATACATTGTCCTCGTTTGGTGGTTTTCTGTCCACATGGATGGTGGGCGCTTTGACCTTTGATGGTGTAAGTAGTAGCTGTTATAGTGCTGGTGGATTAGACTTCACAAAGTTTGTACCTTTTTTTTTTAGAACACCTTCCATCAATGGCAAATTGTCTTTGGCATCTTGGCTTTCACTTATATCTCCGGCGCGCTGGTGTATGTTGTCATTGGCACTGGCGAGCTGCAAAGCTGGAACAATCCACCAGAGCGCAAAAAGATTAGCGATGTTACACAAGAGGAGGGCATGCCACTCAAGTATGGCAAGTAAATTGCGAAACTGCTGGAATCCACAAGGTGCTTGTTAGATTCTTAACAAAAATTTCTACGCCGGAATATTTTTATGTATTGTCAATTTTACTTTGACTATCCCACCATATTGCCGCCGCCGCCGCCGCCGTCGCCGCACAAGTTATAGTAGTTTTCCTACTGCACAATTGTTAACAAATTTTTTTATTTTCCAATGATAGCAAAGTATTTTCGTAGTATTTTTATTTAAGTACCGAAAATATTTACCAAAAATTTATATAAACTTAAAAAAAAACAAAACAAAAAACGAAAGACATTAAATTTAAAAGAAATATGTAAAGTTTCTATATGCGCACACATCACACTCATAAATGTACGTAAGTCTCCTACTGCTAAAATGTATGTCTGCTTAATGGAAATTGACTATAATTCTAAGTAATATTTAAAATTTTAGCTTAAAAACGCAAGTAGCATTAAATTTAGCATAGCAAGCGCAACAACAGGCAACAACAATATATTTAACTTTGTATCTAATATATATAAATATTTAAATATAATTAAAATGATTATAGTATTCTCTATGTATAAAATGCACGTAACGAATTTTTTTAACAAACAAAAAAAAACACTGTAAAAAGTAAAGCAAAAAAACAAAAACAGAAATATTGTTTCGTGCAAATTTGTTTAGCTTAATTTATTTAATAGACATATATGAATATATTGTAGTTAATGTGTGTAATTAATTAATTTAAAAATAATAAAGTTTAACACAAAAAAGAAATATGTACCAGTTATTTGTGCTTTTATTTCATGTTTACTTGTTTTATTTTTTTCAATTTCAGAAGCAGCATTGAGCTGGCGCTTGATTTGAGTAGCATCAAATTTTTGCTGCCGGTCAGTTTGAAAATTTAGCCTGCATGCGCTGGCGATGTACCAGGCGAGCAGAAAACTGCAGCAGCCGTCCAGTAATTTTTGGTAAAAATATTCATAGCTGACAAAAACTGCATGATGTGAAACTGCACGTGTGCCTAAAAGTATGCTATACTATTTTTCGATAACATAGCTTCTAGCTTTATAACCAGCAGCTTTTTGTCGCACGAGCAAGATTTTTTTGCAAAAAATGTTGGGCAACTGCTGCAGTTTTATGTTCGCCTGGTACAGCGCCGCTGAAAAATGGTAAAATTTTAATTTGGAGCGGTAGAATTTTTCTTAGCACCCAACAACGCAGGCAGCTTGAAATTTTAGCATTCATTCAACTGCGCTCTACCAGAAGAGCAGAAAAATGCAGCAAGTGATCAATATTTTGCATAAACATTTTGAGAAGCCCGACACAAAGCTGGTTTATAGCAAGCAGATTTTTATCGAATGGGCACATTTTTTGCAAAACAAAGTTGGGCAACCGCTGTAGTTTTCTGCTCTAGTGGTTACAGCGCTGCTCGAAATTGTATAAATTTGAATTAAGAGAGCAACATTGCAAAACAATCGGAAACCCCACAGCACGCAGATTGAAATTTTAGCATTCATTCAGCGGCGAACTACCAGGCGAGCAGAAAATTGCAGCAGGTATTCAGTAATAAGCTGCTTGATATGAAACTGCATGCATACATTTTAGTTTTGTACCAAGCAGCTTTTTATCGGACAAGCTACATGTTTTGCAAAAAAATAATGGGCACCTGCTGCAGTTTTATGTTCGCCTGGTAGTTCGCTTGTGGAATTTGAAAATTTTGCCTGACAGCAGCAACAATTTTTTTGTCGTAGCCGTATTACTTTGAATAGGAAAAAATATTGCAAAATTAAGGAAAATTGCTAATTTTCAAGAACTTTAAAATTGTGCATTGGTGGTTTTGAATGCAAAGCTTATTTTATTTATCAAAATTTCTAAATGAAGCAATTTCCGTAATTTCAGTTGCCAGAAAGCTCGTCCAGGCATTAAAGAAAAGATACAATTTTCATTTTGAAGGTACACAACAGTTTTTATTTACAAAATTTATTTATAAATTCTACTAAATTAGCACACAAACATTTACATTTATATTAGTGGTACAACGGTACGCCCCTCTAAGCCTGCTCCAGACTAACATCCATTAGCTCTTTAGTGATTTCTGCGCGGGATTTACGCGGCAAACCATTGCTTAGATTATTGGTATCCTGTATTAATGAGGGCGGTGGTAACTTAAAACCGCTGGGACCACCTAAATTTAAGGCACCACCCGTAAAGGGCTGAGGTGTAGTTGTTGTGGTGCTAGAGGTGCTGCTTGTGGTTGTTGTTGTGCTAGTGGCCATCTTTAAGAGTTGCTGCAATTGCTGCATGGCATCCAGTGGTAGTTTCGGTGGTGTGGGCAGCCCCAAGCTGCCACTGTCTGTCACAGTCTGCGACAGTTTGGATTTGACTTTTCCCTTATGCTTCTGTGGTTTCATGCCATCCGACCAGCTTTCTAACCAGCTGGCTGCATTGCGTTCGGTGGAGGTCATAAGTTGCTCCTGCTGTTGTTTCTTTTGCTGTAGACGCAAAAGCTCGCGTAGCTGATTGGCACTGGCCTGACGTTTATTAAAAGATTGATCTTCGTTATTTTGTTCCCCAAGTGGACGCGTACGCTTTTGTGGTCCCAATTCGAAGACTACTTGAAAGTCTGCATGATGGCCCAGACGATAGCCGAAACCAACACGTGAATCGGTGCCTGAAAGCAAATGAATTATGACTTTTTGTTTGTAATAGTGAGTATTTCCAGAGTTTACCTTTCTTTATGGGCGGAATATTTGACCAGACCAGGGAGAGCAGCGAGACAAGTTCTTCTGGCACGATATAAGCGTTGGCATTTTGTGCTAAGTGGCAAAATAAATAAAATAAATTGTTTTAATAAGCTTTGCAAAGGTTTTTGAAACAATCGAAGTTTTTGATCAAAGTGTAGTTTTGTTTGTTATGTTTGCTTGTGCTTATAGTTGTTTTTTTTTATAATACATAAAACCAAATCAATGCTAAATTAAATAACAAGTTGAAGGATTTTGAAAGCTTTGGTTATAAAATTGCGTGGAAGCTGCTGACCTCAAAATATTGCTTATAAAGTTTTTTTATAATAAATGAAACCCACATAACTTAAAGAAAGATGCCATCAAAATTGGCTAAAATAAACCATTTTGTTTAGATTCAAACTAATTAGCAAGTTTAATATGTTTTTCAGATGCACTGATCAATTAAAGAAGGTATTAAAATAACTTAAACTTGACAATTAAATCGACTTATTTAATCGAACTTAATTTTGAATATATTTAATTTATTTTTTATTTTATGTATTTGCTTCGTCCATAAAAAACATAAATTGTTATACATTTTTAAAGCTAGTGAACTATAAGTAATTTATAGAGTTTAGTTATTTACGACTTTCCAACTAAAAAAATTTATATATGTGTTAAGTATAATTATTTACATTTAATTTAATAATAATAAATAATAAATATATTTAATAATTTTAATTTTTAGATTTTTAAGAGCATATGCTTTCCTTAACCTTTTAGAAAAATTTCTATTAGAATTCTAAAACTCAAAATATTAATAATATTGAAATTTTTTTTTATTAAGAGGGGGCTTTGCCCCTTGCTCACTTCGCTTGACAATCCCCACCGCACATACCATCGCTTCGCGATCTCCAGGAAGGTTTTGATTGAGACATTTCATTTTCGAAATTAAAAGCACTCTTTAAATATAAATGAGTTCGCATTTGCGAACAGCCAAGAACACGAAACATTAAAAATCGAGAGAAAATATTAAATCGAGAGATAAATGAAAATGTTTGCGTGGAAAATTTAGAAAAAAATTAACCTTTGGTAAACAAAAAAATTATAGAATTATACACTTGAAGGGAGAACAAATTGACAAACAAAAGGAAGCGTGCATTGGATTCGTACAAAAATGTTAAGTTCAAAAAGCAGAAATTAATGTTAGGATGGTATGAAGCGGGAAAAAACGTAGAATATTTAGATATAGGGGAAATGCAGAAAGACTGTCAATGAGCGAAGCGAGCAGAGGGCGAAGCCCCTAGTAATATTTAAATAAAGTTTTCAACACTGTTAGATCCTTGATTGTAAATACATTTTACAGATTATAGAACACAAAAATTCAACGATCTTGCTTATGTTTCTCGTTTTATGTGACAAAATAAATGATAGGTGTGTGTATACCGGTATAATTTTTCAAACAAAATTGAAAGTAATTAACTTTTTAGTTTTAAGAACATAGAATATATAAAAATTATTTAAAGTTATAAAATATTTTAAATGATATTTTGAACACAATTTAAAGCCAAAATGTGGCGCCCTCATAAAACTTTAACTTTACTATTTATGATTTGGCTAATTTATAAATTAAAACTACATTTTCATACATAAAACTACCAAAATTGACTGCCACAAAAAACCACATGAACTTTGTAACATATAATTACATAATATTTGTACCTCCGATCTAGAAACTTTGGACTTTGTATAATAGTTAAAAAACTTAAGCACGCACAAATCAAGTTAAGACGAAAAAAAATCAGACTACCACAACTAATCAACTGAGCGCCAAAGTCTGAGTAACGACCTTGACACAAAGACCGGCAACAACTTTAGACGTGGCTTGCAGTTGTTACTACCTCTGCTTGGCCAAGCTCTACACTTTGGTCTGTCTCCTCAGGCAATGCACAGATGGAGTCAACCACAAACCGGTTATAAAAATAAAACTAAACAAATAAAATGATTTCAAATTAAAAAATATGCCACTCTACCCATTTTTGTTTTGTATTGTATTTACTTACATTGCAGCAGCAGCAGCACAAACAGCATATGGCTAACAGTGTCTTTGTATTGTTTTAGCCAAAACATTTTGAGCCGTCCAAGTTGTAGCTGGCATTTAACTGGGTAGACAATATCGTTAAACTACGGGCCAAAGTAACTGCAAGATACGAAAAGCACAGACCCAGCTTGATTACAACATTCAAAATACATTACGCGCAGCCAATCATTGACCAAAAACAGTTAAAACTCGAAACTGTTTTCAGCCCAAAATTGTGCCAAAAATTAAATAAGTTATGCCAAGTAGTGGCGAATATTTGATGCACTGTAGAGAATAATTTACAAATTAAAGCTAAAATAAGTTGTTATTTGTTTGTCCAGATTGACTCGTTTTATTTGAAGAACTTAAAGCACAAAACATCGTTTAATGTTTGGCAATATATTAGCAACGTTTTATATAAATTTGTAAAACAATTTCTTTTTTATGCAAACTAATTAAAAAATCTTCTTTTTTTGAGATATTTTAATGAAATAATGCTGTGAAATCCAGATCACGAGCAGAATAAACCTGAATTATTTAAATTGAAATCTATCTTTAAAGCGAATATTTTGTTTATAAGCGCTGGATTGCTTCCATATTTTGCTATATCTTAGAATATATAAAAATAAAAAAGCATAATAATAAGTGTGATTTGAGGCATTTTTACCAATTGGAGATATACCTAAAAAAAGGCTTAAGTAAAATTAAAACATTAAATGAATTTTTTAAATAATTCATAGGTCAGGTTTGATTTTGTTCTAAGTGAAACAGCAATATAACGTGCCGGTTTTTCGAAAAACGCTGATCAGAAGCTGCACTTTCATTCATCTAAACATTTTATTACATCTTCAACTTTCAAATATAGACAATTTAACCAGCATATGGAGTTTAAGGCACAATATTGAAAAAATAATTATTTTTTATTTATAAGCATAACAAAATACAAAAGTTTGATTTTAGGTTTCATTACCATTTCGAAAAATACATATTAAAATTAAACTTAAACTATCTTTGGATACTTGTAGGTTTGGATCAGTTGTAAGGGAAGCAGCAATGCAATGTGCAAAATGTATCTCATTTTAAGGCATTTGAACATTCGATAAAAAGATTATTTAACTCTCAGATACAGATACAATGCTAACAACTTATAGATATATTTTAAAGATTAATATATGAGATTCCCGTTTTCGTGCTCTGAAGGCCACCGCCGAAGAAGAGTTAAGAATGAAAAATATACATAGTGCCAAAAAGTATATCTTTCAAAAGGAGTCAGCCTTATAAGCTAAAAATGTGTCATCACCTCCAAGGCAGAGTATGAATATATCTCTATTATTAACTTATAAGTTAAGAGTCAAATTAAAAAGCAGTGTCTAGTGTCGATTTGCTAGCTGTACTTGTGCTAGGCAAATGCACGGACCGGTGAATACAATACCAACGATCACGAGCAGGAGCATAAGAATAATGAAAAGGAGTTAATAGGGGTTCCCGCTGAGTTTAATGTTTTAGGGCGTTATCTCACAAAATTCAAAATATTTTATTTGGTTAAGTTAAACTGTATCTATTCTTATAGGGAATATACATTTAATGCATTTTTTATGGGGAACTGGAGTTGTTGTGCAAATTGAAATTTGTGGGCTTAAGCAAAATTTAAAAATACTTGGAAAGTATAGCCAAAAAAAAACTCACAAAGTGAATTATGTTTCTTATAGTTTCAAATTCAGTTATCATTTTTTACAATAATGCAACTTCGTTAAGAACCTTCTAGCAAAGAGACTATCACAGCAATTAATAATTTAAAAATTAAACTGAATGAAGCCGCTCCAGCAGAGTAGGTGTGCGTTGGTCTAGAATTGGATGAAAAGCCCAAGTGGAGGCGGAAAAGCACTGGAAACACGTGTAAAACAGGGGCGCTTGGCGAGAATTAGTGCTATAGGCTGTAACCCCCCGATATCGGCTTGTAATAGACATGGAAAGTAAAGTTCATCAATACTTGCAAATTTTGCTTCAAAAATTGGTCTCATTGTGATGCAAATGGTGTAGCTCGACATGAGCGATATTGGTCAGTGCACTCTATAGAGAGAGGCAAATTTGTAAATCAGATGATATTTGTCGGCTTTACTTTTAGATATTTTATGGGCTTTACTCAAATTGTCTCTTAATTAACATAACCCCTTAAAGAGTATTTGCCAAAATAGCATAAACTAGTTGGTCAATTGCAGAATTTTCGCAAGCAGCTGCCAAAACGAGGCGTTCACAATTCAGAAGCTGCCGAGCTGGTTTGCATATTTTGGGGCCTTTTTTTTATTTTATTTTTTTATTTTTATTTTATTTTTTTGAACATATTATGAGATAGATATTATGTCTTATAGTGAGGTTGGTCAGTGGCTGGTTGGGTGCGTCATGGGAAAAAGTATTTAAAAAATGTTGGCATTTATATTTTTTTACTTTGTTTTACATAAACACAACAGGCTTGGGGACTGCTAGGTTTACGCTCAGACGGCCCCCGCCTCAGAGCGCATATGCAAACAATATAAACAAATAACGTGAAATACAGTGAAACATGCATATGCATATGTATGGGTAAACGTTGTTAAATAAAAAGCGTAAACAGAAAAAAAAAACAAAAACAAAATATATAAAATTGACAAACGGCAAGAAAACAACAACAAAATCTGTTTGGAAATCACTCTCACTTTTGTTCAATGAGCTTATTTTTTGTTGTTTTTCTGTGTGTTTTTGTTTTTTTTTTTAAGGTTTTGCTTTAATGTTGCACTTGTTTTTGTTGTTGCTTTATCGGTTGCTGCTTCAACACGCCTTCAATTCAATGTTTTTATATATATTTATTTTGTTTAAGTTTTTTTACATTTTTATTATTATTATTTCTTTTGGTTTTGGCTTAAGTGCGCTGTCGGCTCGTCTAATGGCCTTGTCTTCATTTGGTTAGCATTTAAGAGACAACGCATACATTTTGATTACTTAAAATTTCTTAGCTTTTAATGTTGTAAATTTGATTTACACTTTAAAAAATCGAACAATTATAATAATAATAGCCGCAAAGTCTGTCCACAATTTGTTGTTAATCAATAGGACAAACACACACAATGTGAATTTCTTTTCAAGACCGTATATTGAGCGGCTACGAAAGCGAAAATGCCATTAAATTGTTTTCTTGGCCCACAAAAAATTTGAATTTCTTTTTTTAATTTGCAATACACAAATCTCATATAAATTACTTAATAATATTTACAGCTGAATAATTCACATTTATTGCGGTTTTTCGTAGGTTTAGCGCGTTTTTTTTTGTAGCGGTTTTTCGTTTAATTTTTGGTTTTAATACTTTTTTTCTCGTTGGTTTTTTCTTTTTTGTTTGTACTGCGCGCACAACCTGCACGTTTTACGCCTGCGCTTCAACTGAAACTGAGAGTGAATGGCGCTCATTGAACGTAAATGTGCAATGCTCCCACTTACACATATACATACAAACACACATAGATATACACACACACTCGCACACTTTTAGAGTCGAGCACGCGCCTGCGCACAGTGGTTGAAATTCGTCATTAGCTTTTGAAAAATAATTATGAAATTATTTCAACGACTTCAGTTCCAAAATTTCAAAGCTGAAAACCATTGAGTGGTAAGCGTCGTTCCATAAGGCAGAACTTACTTTTTTTACAAAACTTAAAACCTATAAAAACAAAGCTGATTGTGTGACGCATTGTGGCGGCTTCAATTCCGTTGATTCGGGAGGAAAATAAGTGTTTCAACACTCCTATTTTTGTTTCAATATTTCTTTTTTTCTTCTCCTTATTATTCCACTTGGGAATATAGGGCCTCTACTAGAACCTTCTAGCGAACCTGGTCGTCTGCGCCGTCTGCTTAGCTCTGTCCCAAGTTGTGTTCGCTAGTTCTTGAAGCATTGATCTTCTCCAGGTCGACTTAGGTCTTCCTTTTTCAGGGTTCTAACGTTCCACTGTCCAATTCGTGTTCGTTTTTGAAATGTGCATCAACGAGTTTTAGGGAGCCGTTTAAGTTTAATTATCATGCATTGGTTTCTGTGTTCGGTTGGCTTTTCGATCGAAGTTATGATGATAGGCCAGATGCGAATTATCCCAGTGGTGGGGGTGTAAGAAATGGGACAAGGGTTGCATAACATGTGCATATTTCCATAAAAAATACTGGTTTTTAGATTCTAACGATAGATTCTGACGATTTTCGATTTTTGGTACTTGAACCTTATTCAACAAAGGAAAGAAGGGATTGTGCCTGGGAAAATTGATTTGCATATTTCCATAAAAAATACTGTATTTCAGATTCTAACGATTGACGATTTGACAGCGTCTGGCTGCTTATTCCTAATATGAGAATTTTCTGATAGTTGACTGTTTTTCAAAATATGTTAAATACAGATTATTATATGTTGATAAGAGTTTTAGATTTTTATAGATAATAATAGGCAATAGATAACAATCTATATATTAAATATTTATTACATTATATACAGTTTATTCTTTGCTTGTTCGTATATTTTGATACCCTGTACCCACAAAAGATCTATTAAATATTTGTAATGAATTTAACTGCAAAAAGGAAGCTTAGTATAAACTCGTGTAGTGATTGAGCCACGTTCGTCCGTCTGTCAGTTTGAAAGACTTATTTTGAATCATCAAAAGAGCTAGAGATACCTAACTTTACCATCTTTATCATTCTTCTGCTGAAGACAAGGTTTACTAAAACTAATGTTGAAAAAATCAAAAGATTTGGTTAACTTAAAAAAATATATTCACTTTTTTTAAATAATTTTGGTATCTTTTATTTAAAAAAAAAGTGAATATATTTTTTTTAAGTTAACCAAATCTTTTGATTTTTTCAACATTAGTTTTAGTAAACCTTGTCTTCATCAGAAGAATGATAAATAAAAGACACCAAAATTATTTAAAAAACTACAAATAATATTTCGGGATTTCTACTTTTTTGATGGTCTTCTAAACAGAACAAGAAAGCCTTTTATGTTGATTTTTTCTGAAGTATTTTGAGTATTGTTGGGACGGGAGAGTTTGTAGCCAACTGGGAGTATCGAAGTACATAATTTTTTAATAACTTGTGGCAATGGGTAAGCTATAATCTGAAAGTTAACAATTCTCCAGCCAAACTATGGCATTTAATTTACGATTAAATTGCAAAACTTGACCACTGTGCGTCGCCCAAATCACAATAAAAACAAAAACAAAAGGCATTGGTAGCCAAGTTAATCACGTAACGTTGCTTTTGTTGTTTTTGGCTGTCTTGGTGACGCTGTCGTCGCGCATGCGCCGCTCCGTTGGCTGCTGCTCTCTGCTGACGTCTGGGCTTTTGCTCCATTAATGTCAGCAGGCGGCGTTGCGTTATTTAAATTGGCATACTTGTCAGCGAAGACGCTGAAGACGCATCTTGACTTTGGTAACGCTACCCTGACAGTTGGGTATAATCGTTACGATGGAAACGCGCGATGATGGAGTTAAAAAAAAATAAAGTTTTAATTCGAATCATTTAAATATATAGATAACCTAAGAAATCCTGATTGAACTTCGTATGCACGAGTGTAGAAGTTTTTATCAGGTCAAGTGTGCATATGTTTTATATTTTGAATTTCATCATTTTCGAGTTTAAAGTTGGGATCTGAACATGTCGCCTGATACTGTTAGTCTTGCTTACAGAGGTTTCTGGCACAGACCTCTGCAAAAGTTTGGAAAAATTGGTGGGCAACACTTGAGATAATATTTATTGTATGCTTTAAGGAGAAATGTGTACACATATTCTAATTTTTAGCACTACGAAATTTTGTCTGAGGATTATTCACGATGATTTCCTGCGGATTATTAACTCAAATATAAGCAGCTCAATTTTAAGACAGTCAAAGCGATATGTATGAATCGCTAAAGCAGAACATTGTAAAATGAAAATGTTTTTGTAATTTTTATTGTACAAGAACGCAAAACCGATAAAAACCTATATAATTCGGTTCCCTTTTTGGAACAATTTTTGTTATGTTAAAAATATAAATATCAAAAAATACACCAAATTTTGTTTTACCTTGTTAGGTATTTGTCCTCTTTTTCAGAAAGTATCACATCTGCTTGTTTCACAGGGAACATGTTTGGGTGATCACTTCAGAGCAGTCCTGGTCTGAGACACCTTTAACTATATCGCTTCATAGCTCCAATTGTATTTGAAGAAAAGTGAAATATGGTATTTGCGCTGGAAAATTGCACAATTTTCTGTGTGTATCAGTTACCTACAATATCAGAAAAGGTATTTCACCAGTGGTATTCTTATATTGATTCCAACGTAAGGAAACTGAACAATGACAGCTGCAGTGGAAGATATGGAATGCTAACTTTAGCTACTGAAGATTGGAGATGTAGCCTTTTGAAATATAATATAGAAACATTAACAGAGTAATACCGGCGAGTAGGAGCCAGAGCATTTATATTACCATAACGACGACGCATCACTACATCCTACGCCGTTAGTGTATCCAAACATCGCACAAACTGTTTTACGTGCATCTCGTATTACGTTTTTCTCTCATTTTTGCACTTGAAGTGTTCAAAATTACGTATAGAGGCATGTGAAAGGTTGCAACAGCTTGGTTTACTTTTCATAATTGAATCATTGTTGTTTTGGCTTGAACACAAAAAACTTGATGTCAATTAAAGAGTTGTTCAAGCCCTTAAGGCCTGACATTGATCATGTGTAAATCTACAGTTGAATCATTCGTACAGTGGAAACTTGACAAGAGCGTTTTTACCGAGTTACGCCCTCAAAAATCCACTCCATAAAACACGCGAGTTCACATGCCGTGTAACGACTCTTTGACGTTTGTTTAATTAGCCAAGCGCAAATATACTTTTACATAAAATAAAACTTATGTCATAGGTGTGGGCCATCTCGTTAGTAGAAAACTTTGGAGCTGTGTTAAGGCTTACCAAAGGCAAATGTTGAAATAAATGTTCGTCTTGGGAAGTGTAAACTGCAAACACAATTAGTGCCCAGTATTTGCAAGACATTTAATGTTTCTAAATTATTTTCGTTTGTTTACGTTTTGCATAATTTTAGCGTGAAGTTTGGCGTTTGGCTTTTATTTACACCTTTACCGGCTTTTTAAATAAATAAATGCGCAAATGCAGCGCTCACAAATTGCATTATGAGTTGAACAATGAACTTTAGCCAAGACACGCACCATCAGTGGAAAGCTGCAAAGAGTGTTGCATAACTTTAGGCGGTTGGCAAGAAGTTGTATCTTTTGTTAACTTAATAGTTAATTTTGTGATTTTATATTTGTTGAATACTTTAAGATAAGTTGGACTTCCTTTTTGTTTCAGGCTATGCTCCCAATCAATTTGCTTGACCTTCTGGCCAGTCACTATCGATGTGTGTGGCCTGGCGTTGTACTGATGGAACACTATTCCTCTTCTATTGGCCAAAGCTGGGTGCTTCTTGGCGCTTACTTGCTTCAGATGGTCTAATTGGTGACAGTACAATTCCGATTTAAGAGTTTTAACGTATAGAAGCAGCTCAAAGTAGATAATTCCAATCCCAGTAAACACGCAGCAAACACTTTTTGTCAATCTTGGTTTGGCCAACGTTTCCGCCGTTTCACCGCGTTTTGTGTGGTAAAAAAATAAAAATATAAAAGTTATGATATAAATTTTGGGTAAATTAGTCGAAAAAAATTTAGTGCTTAGGGACTAGTATATTTTTTAGTTAGTTCCTACTAAATTATCGAATTATCACTTCTTACAGGTTTATGAATCCATAAATGCAACGAATCGCTGTAATATTTTTAATAATACTGGGACTGAGTAATGAATTGCTAATTGGAGTTGCAAAAAAAAAAAAGAAATTAAAACTAATCACGGGATATCTGTTTTTGAAACACTTTTTACATTTTATAGTATGAGGCTGCAAATCCTAGGAAATATAAGTTACTCAAGGTAGCATCTTTACTCTTTTAATTATTTTTAAATAACCTCCATGAAGTACTATAAAAACTTATACAAAAACATTCTAAAATCATCTTTTTAAACAAAAGAAAATTTAAAAACATATGTATGTTTCTCTTTGAAATATATATTCCATAACTCCTACTTACATAAGTTCAGGACTATTTAAAGAAAAATAATTGCTACGTCAATTTAAAAATTTTGCTTTTTTTTTGCTTTATTTATGGGATCTTCTCATTATGAGACTAACAATAAGTTTACTAATCTTAAAAATACAACAAATCTGCCTTTTATTTTATTGTAAATTTAAGGACAATTTTTAGAATTGTTGCAAGAAAATCAAGCATGACATAACGGTGGAATTAAGTAATAATCATTTGTCACTTTGTCTAGATGTTAAGTTTTATAAATTCTTAACAAAATAATAGCAAAATTCGGCTATAAACTGTGGGATTCCGTTCTCTTCGAGCAAGAACATCTCCAAGCTCTATTTTTGCAGTGATGATATAGTCAAGGAAAATAAATTAATTTTTTTTATTGTATTAGCAAAATTTCATTAAAAAATTTAGAAATCATTCAAGCTAATGAAAATTTTTAATACAAGTTATTTTATATAAATAATAAAAACAATATAAAAAATTAAATGAACACAAATAAAGCCGATTAGGAGTCGATTAGGAATCATAAAAACCTCAAATATGTTTTAAAATTTTTATTTATTTTTCATACTTCTTTTTTTTTTATTTTAAACTAATATGTACGCTAATTTTATAATAACAAATAAAGCAATTAAATATTACAATATGTTTTCAGAATTTTGATATAAACGAATGCTTATTTTTAAACATATAGCCCGAAAAAAATATTACAAAAAATTGTCATAAATTCTTTTTGTAATTAACTTTTAAAAGCAAACACTTACATTTTTACATTATAGCATATTGTTTAGCACAGTATTTGTTTTGTTTGGTTTTGTTTTGTGATTTTGTTTTTTTAATTTTACATTTAAACATTTAACAAATTGTTTCACAGTTCAGCGACATTTTTTTTGTTTAATAATTAACTTTATATTTTATTTTGTATGTTTTTTTTTTATTATTATTTATTTTTGTATTTATTTTATTTTACTAACACTACATTAACAACGACGTGTAAAAATAAATTTTATTATTACTCGCTTCGTTTTACTTTCATTTTTTGTCTCATTTCATGGGCTTACCTTTGTTTTTTTTTAGAATTTTTTTTGTTGTAAATTAGCAAAAACGGTTTTAAGTTTTTGCAATAAATAGTTATTTTTTGTGATTACTTTGCTTATTTTGTTTGAATTGTGATGCCTTATTTATCGAGTGTTTATCGAATATGTAATGTTTATTAGTTTTGCTGTAGGTAACGAGGTAAAGTGCGCCTTTGTGTAAAACTGACCCGGTCAATTCCATGCCAATTGAGTGGGGGGCCCTCTATCAATGCCACGCGAACAATGAATGCGAGAGCAACAGGTAACCCGTCGAGACTATAATGCTGCCTATCATTATTGGAAAACCCACTCTGTGGAGTAAAAAAAATTAGTCACTTAAAAGTTTTGATTTATTTCGATAGAACTTACTTAAAGAACTGTAGGAATGTGAATTTGTAGCCATGTTGCTCAGCAACTCCAGCACAAACAACATTCGCGGAGGCACCAATTAATGTGCCATTGCCTGCATTGGAAGCGAATTAATTAAATAAGCTTTCAGTTAAGAAACCAAATAAACTATAGTCACTTACCACCTAGGCAGGCGCCTAAGGCCAGCGCCCAGACCAGCGGTTGTAAAGGTAAATTTAAAGCTCTATTCTGGGCTAGTGATATGGTTATCTTGACCATCATGGTGGTCAGTGGTATGTTGTCCACAAAGGCAGAGGCCACAGCGGAGACCTTGAAGCAAAGATAAGGAATAAAATAAATTTAAGAGACAAACAACATAAAAAGAATCAAGTATTCCCTGGTATTTTTTTTTAGGACAATTAATTTTAATTTTGAGGAATTGAGTATTGGGTATTTTGTTCCGCATAAGTAATTTATATACTTTTGGTCAGTACTCAGCAGCTCGAAATGCTGCTACAAGTATCAGCATTCCCCAAGAATGATGTACCACGATTATGGTGCAAAATTTGCATCCACTTCGAATGCATTTGTACTTAAATAAAAGAATTAGGAAAAACTGATTTATCTCCTTTTTCATGCACTTCCACGTACTCCCTCTATGTTGTACAGGTATGTAGTTTTCGTAAAATATTTAAATGAAGCGTACGGGTCCCCAATGATTATGAGTATAATTATAATGGAATGTTGCTTAAATAAAAATGAATAAATTTATCGCTCTTGAGAGAGCATGGAGACATCCCTTTTAAAAACTGTTCGAAGAGTGCAGGGACGTACAGTACATAGCCCACATATAATACTACTTGGAAGGAATAAATCTATCCACCTAGTGTGATGCAGAGATCTTATAACTCAGAGTTTTTAGAACCATTTAAATTATTATTAGTATTTATGAAAGTGTGAGGTTTTTATATATTGTGCCAAGATGTATGTTGCAGAGTTTGGCTTCATAAAATGAACAACTTTTTACTTCGCTGCGCAGTTTTTACAATACATTTTAATTCAGTGCAAATTGGATAATTGCTGGAGATTTGGGTAGTATGGAATTTTCTCTGTCTTTATCATCAATTAAACTTCCGAAAGCTTGTTGAAAATTTTTAGTTGAAATTCAACATTTTTATTCTTAACTAGTTGGGATTTATCCCGAACTTCACTGAGACAAAAATTGTCAATGCAACTTTAAGTACTTTTCTTTTAGAGATTTATCTTGTTTTAAGTAAATATTTGCTTAATATGGGAATTTTTTTAATTATCATCTCAATTTTTGAAAGTAGAATATATATTTATTAAACTCCGAGCTCTTTATTCCTAAGAAAATACACAATATACACGTAATATTAAGTTATGACAATTGGATTGAAATTTTGCAACTCCAAGCTTTATAGAATCAATTTGTTTTTGTTTTCTTCAATTTGTTTTAAGTTAAAATGTCTTTACGGATTGGAAATTCTTGGTTCGAGCGAAAATCCTATTTCTAAGATTCTTCTATTCGTTTGCTGAATCAAAATAATAAAATGAAAAATAAAGAACTGGCTATGCCAAGGGTTCGCAGCATCAACTTAAAAAAACACATTTTTTATCCCAGTATTTACGATTATCTGATTTTTCCATTTGTAAGAAACTACACTATTAATTTTTAAAAATCGTTCAAGCACTTTTAAATAAACATCAGCATATTATTTAAATTGTCCAAGACGCTTATAGATATTAAAAACAAAATTTATAGCTCCGAAAAGGCATGAAAAATTTGGCAAAAATTTCTACTTACCCATAATATAATCAAAATGGCAACCATCAAGCGTTGCTCCTCACCGACACCCAATATAATGCCTTCCGTCATATTTCCAATCCACTCAATTAAGCCAAGTTCAGTCAAAGCTTCCATAAGAATAAACAATGCGGCAAAGAACAACAATGTCGACCATTCCACTCTAGCCAAAATGGCTTCCATATCCTCAATATCTGCTAAGATAATCAGAAAAATGGCGCCCAACAAAGCAGTCCAGCCCAGAGATAGGCGCTGTAGCTCCGGCACCGAGTGCAAAAAGAACAAGCTGATCACAAAGACTAGGGCAGCAGAGCACTTGATCAGCAAAGGCTTATTGCGTATGGGATACTGTTGGGGAAGAAAATTGCATCTAAGAGAGTCCAAAAACTGCTGCTTATGCAAAACCCACCTTAGCCTGCAGATTGGCCAAAGTCTGCTGATAATTGGGAGCTGGCTCTATCACAGCAGTCATGCGTTTCTTTAAGCTGCGCTTAAGACGATTGACCTTCTTCATCAGCGTTTGACGTACAAGTTCCTCATCTTTGGAGTAAGCGGATAGGCTGGCTGCAGCACGCTTCCAAACATGTATCTCATGGCGCAGTTCCTCAACCTCCGGTGAATCCTTGAACTGCAAATCGCTAATATTGCGAAACTTAAAACGTAGCTGTAGATAGGTTTGCACCATGACCAACAAAACTCCGGGCAGCATATGCAGCGTAAAAACGGCAAAGTTGACGCCCTGGTAAAATGCAGCGAAAGATTAAAAATAGTTTGGTTTGCTTTTAAGGTTGCTTTGCTACTTACATTCTTTGATATGAAACTATTCGATGCAATAATCACATTTGGCGGATCACCAACTGGCGTCAAGGCGCCACCTATATTCGAGTAGATGACCATGCACATAAGTATGGGCACCGGATTGAGTGACATAACTTCACAAAGTCGTATCGTCACTGGCGTCATAAGCAGCACAGTGGTGACATTATCCAAAAATGAGGATAATATGGCCGTAAAGAAGCACAAACAATTAATAAGTGGCCAGACATGTCCATTGGTGATCTTATAGGCATACACAGCCAGGTAATCGAAAACGCCCGTCTCCGAGAGTATGGCCACCAATATCATCATGCCAAATAACAGTAAAAGCGTCTCCACATCAATCCAACCCATAATGGTTGCCATAGAGGGTCTTGAGTTCAGTGCAGCCAGTATGCCCACCGACAATGTCGACGCTATAATAGCCGCAAACGTGCGATTGACAATCTCCCAAATAATCATCACATAAAGACCGCAAAGTACTGCAGCAGCATAGATCACACCATCCTGCTTAAAGATGGGTGACTCGTCCACATTTAGCTGCAGCGGCAGTTCACCCTCAATGCTGGAGATAAATTCAAAATTTAAGGCCGTATTATTTGAATTATGCGCCATAGCGGGGTTCATAGCTGTTAGCTCGAAGGTGCGTGACTTCTTGGTATCCTTGGTGGCATCTATAAGCTCCGCATAGACTATGTCCAGCTGCCAGGGTTGGCTAGCATTTTCCGTATACACCTCTATGCCGTAGGAGTCAAAGTAGGTGCGTGTCACCTGTACCAGCAGCACAGGAAGCGGCTTGCTGGCGTTGATGAAAAGATCATTCTCTTGTAGACGGAATGGACCACGCAGCGTAAGTCCGATGCGTTGCAACGTGGGCGTGGTAATTGGAAACACTGCAAGGAAAGGAAAGGGTATTCAAATAATTGAACTTTTTGCGTTTACTTCTAACTCACCTCTTTGGGAGCCATTCCTAGGAACACTTAGCAGACTTAGCTGATCCACATGCTCGTTGTTGGACATAAGAAATGCGGTAAACACACACCAGACCACTAGCAGTATGGCTATCTTGAACCAATTGAGATACCTTTTGATCTGTCGAAAAAGATAATTTTGTGATACAAATTACATATATGTAGGATGAGCTGAAATGTTGTAACTTTGTGGAAATGGTTACTGTTACCCTCATTTCCGAAACATTTTGATGAAATCCCATAGTTCAATAGAAAATTTTAAAAATTATGGAGAAAGTCTGACAGCATCAATTTTTGCTAATTATTACAACTTGTATTTATCAAAATCAATGGGACAAACCCGAACGCTATCTTTTTAAACACTAATTTGTGGGATGTGTGATCATTATTACAAATTTCAGGGTAAGATTGGCCTAAGTGATGCTGTCAAAAAACTGTGGGGCATTTCCGAACATTACTTTTTTCTGAGAATTTTTATTGAAAGTGTCAGGGAAAAAACAGTGGGGCAAACCCGATCGACACTTTTTTAAAAACTGATTTCTGAGATATGTTTATTATTCAAAATGTCAGGGAAAGATCGGCCTAACTCATGCTGCCGAAAAACATTGCCCCTATCGCCACTTCTTGAAAAACTAATATCTAAGATGTGATCTATTCACAATTTCAGAGAATCGAAAATCTAATAAAAAATAATTTATCAGATGGGCGCGCTCATTGCTCAAAATTATAGAGGATAGCTTGCATAAGTCATGCTGCCAAAAAACAGCGGGGAGCGCCACTATTTTAAAAGCTAATTTCTGAGATGTGATTTTGACACAATTTCAGAGAATGGCTTCCATAAATCATGGTATCGAATGTGGCAATCCCGATCGCAAATCTAATAGAAACTAATTTTTCAGATGGGCTCATTGTTTAAAATTATAGAGGATAACCAGCATAAGTCATACTGCCATAAAACAGTGGGGCAAACTCGAACGCTACTTTTTTAAAAACTAATTTCTATGATGTGAACATTATTCGAAATGTCAAGGAAAGGTCGGCAAAACTCAAGCAAAACAATGGGGTAAATGCAGCCACTACTTTTTTAAAAGTATTACTTCTGGGGAAGGTCTGCATAACTCATGCTTTCCAACAATTCTATTTTTCACCCAAAAATAATAGCTTTTAACATTTTTCCGCGAATTTATGAGTAACTCTTTCAATTCGTTGATAAGGAGATCATGATTCAGGTGAAGTAAGTGATGAACTCTTTGAAATTTAAACTAAATTCCATTAAAATATCTATGCAAGCTCTTAAACAATAAAATAACGTTCCTAAAACTTCAATGTATGGTGTCAAGGCCCCTGTCAATATTCCCGGGAGCATTTTACCCAAAAGTCCACTCCATAAATGTCTTGCTAACAGTTAAGAAATGTTTACTTCCAACTCACCTTGCTGGTATTATGTCCATCGCCATCGTCATGCTGATCATCGTTGTTGTTGTCCGCGTCCCTGCGGGGGTTACACAAAAACTGGTTGCACTAATTACGTAACTGACAATTTAACGCCAAAGAACTACGAACCTGCCGTCCAATACTCGCACCTGACCCGCCTCATTTGTCACATTAATGCCAATATGTGCAAAGGGTTGCGTCCCAGTAGCTGTATTCAATGGCGTCGCCATTGTCACTTTACCAGTACCATTCTGCTCCTGCTCATGGTCAGGCACATCCTCGTGTGGCAACGGATCCACATCTGTAAGAAAAACAGCAGCAGCACATATAAGTCAGTTACCATTGATTGGAAATCGATATATCCCAAGGCGCACAATTTGCAAATATTTGTGCACAAATTTAATCATTACGTTTTGCCAGCGAGGACAACAACCAAAGGACATGCGTTTACTTTAGCTACGTGTTCCGTCACAAACACTTATTTTATTAGCTTGACTGACGGAAGTTTAACGTATAAACTCAACTGACTGGTAATAAATATTTATATGGCAACGGCAATGGCAATGGCAATGGCCATGGCCCTGACAATGACAGCTGGCCGCCTTTATACTGCATATCAGGCTATCGGTCCACTACCGCGAGTAGTCAGTCAGACAGACAGACGTTTTCATTATCCAGCTAAGACTAAAGACAAAATGGCTACACGTGGCAGACAATATTAAACGCTGGATTACTCTTCCTGGAAATCTAACGCGATTACTGTCTGAATTTGCATAATCTCGATGGCACAAAGTAGTCAACCATTAAACAATTTAAAGCGATAATAAAAAAATATAACAGCCAGTTGGACTTGGGGAGATTGCCATTTGTTGCGCAAATAAAAGTTGTCAGACATGGGTTACGATGTACAAGGGTAATAAAAGAAAGTGTATGAATAGATACTGCCTGAGTTTAAGGCACCGCACACTTTGATACTCTTCTAGAAAAAAATTAGTTTAGTCACGCAAATAAAAAAAAAAGTTGCTCTTGTATATAGTATTTTTTAATTTTAAGATATTTCAATATCAAAACTCTGTGCCCCTGGCTTGGAGGTATCATATTGAAAGCTCAGCAATTCTTTTTAAAACTTCGACTATAGTAGCTGTATTTTTGTTAAAATGCAGTATTTCTGTGGTATCAAAGCTCTTAAAGGGTGATTTTTTACTAACATGGCCGAAGCAGTTAATTTCGCGCTTGATGTTGGTCTGTTGGTTGCCAAAGATGGTGGTACGTAACTCAGATCTATTATGAGAAACTAAACAACATTGCTGGAATTTGATGATATTTTAAAATATTTAAAAGAAATTTTAAAAAATTTGCAGTGCCAATGGACGTCTGTAAGTAATTGAGCCAAGTACATGAACTATTTGCAGCGCAGCCGAGGCTAACATCTTCAGATTTCTTATTTAGAATTGTTTCTTTTATTATAATTTTATTAGAATCCTTTACAGAATCTCAAGCCAACTTTATTTTAAGACGATTTAAAAAAGATAGCGAAAAAAAATTTGTAAGCTCGAAAGATTTTCCGGTTGAAAATCGAAGAATCCTAAGTTAAAAATGGGTTACAAAAGTTCCTTTTACGCTTATATCTTATCTGATGTTAAATTTCTTTAAAGAAAAAAGTTCACAAGTTTATTTTTGTTTCATAAAACATATGAATGCAATATTTAGCCTTTAAGAACATGCTTATTGTGACATAATGTTCTTCCAGACCAGCAAACTCGATTTACACAGTGAATATTTTTCATTAAGATGAAACTTGGTATAGAAGTAGGCTCTTGATATGGAATAAAGCCAGGAAAAGCTCGAAAAGTTTTTCGGTTCAGGATGAAGGAAACCTAAGTTCTTAAACTCAATTTGTTTTGCTCTAAGTATAGGTATGTCGATAGTAAGGGCTAAAACAGTTTTTCCCATCTTTCTTTTAATTTTAAAAGCAACTAAAAATTTTGAGAATATTCTCT
This sequence comes from Chymomyza procnemis, assembly GCA_035046065.1. NCBI lineage: Eukaryota > Metazoa > Arthropoda > Insecta > Diptera > Drosophilidae > Chymomyza > Chymomyza procnemis. Next base: position 14,520,558 of record JAWNOJ010000024.1, read on the forward strand.
CTTTAAAATTAATAAGTTGTAAATTGAATGAAATAAATTTAAATAAATAAAATATTCTTCTTAATTCTGAGAGCTCCATATAAATGGTAAATCCTTAAACTATTTCCTCATTGAATATTTAACAACACTCTTGATATATATTCAAAAACATTAAAAGATTTTCTTAATTGCTTGCTTAAAATTCTAAAATTAAATAAAAACACTTAAGCATAAAGACCTGCTCCTGCTAGAAAATAATAATTGGTTGAATGGTTTCTGGTATTGTTAAGAGCCTTGTTTTAATTCAATATCCAAATTTTGATTTGGTAAGCGAGGTTTTAAGAGTATACAAATAAACTGGTTTCTGTTTTCTCGATTTCGAATTACCTAAATATATCGCATTTCATGATCATCATTAACTGCATAAGGCAGTTGTTTTCTACAATTGTGCTCACTGCGTCAAGATCCTTTTTAAGGTATTTCTAGTTTCTTCTGTGTTTCCGCAAACATTCCATTTTATTGCTCCAAATCACATTACATTTCAGAATATACTTCTCATCCCGCGTATTGCTCTACAAATTGTTTTAGTTTGTTTATTGAATTATTGCTTTACAGATTTCACAATGTCTATGCCATGGGACATCCTCCATTTTACTGCAACGCTCAAGCTATGAGAATCAAACTGCTTCATAAGCCTCAAATACTATTATCCTTATGTAGAGTATTATTATCCCCATAATAATTATGACAATAAAACGCACAACACCGTAAAGACAAAATAAATAAATTTCAGCGCTCAAATATTTGACATGGGCGGATCAGATATCCATTATACGAAAAATACGCCTACTTACCGCCGTGTAAACGCTCATGCTCCTGCCGAAATGAGGCTAAGCTGGGGTCCTGGCGTATACGTTCCGGCAGTGTACGCCATACCTGTAAGGCACCTTCTGTCACTTCGCTGTTGTTCACATGAAAGAAGCAGAAAAATGATAAGAAATTAAATAAGAGGCACATAAAAATATTATCGACAAAAATTGAAAAATATAAATTAAGTTCACTTCACTCGAATTCCATCAGGTAGGCAAAGGCAAACTGCCGCAAGACTGTGCACCCAGACCATAGGCAACATCTTGGCAACCCTTCAATTCCACATAACATACTTAAGATGGCAATTTTTATGCAAATCTCGGCAAGACTTAAATGCCAAATGCAAACAATAATTTTTCAAAGTCAATGCAAGAGTTTAGTTTAGTAGTTCCAAATTTAAATGAAAACGTTCACAATAGCTTTTCATTTCGAGTGCTCTCCATTAGCTGGCGGCATTTAATTAAGCCGCCTTGCCATGTGATGCGCTGCAATGTCATCCAATCAGCCAGGCCATCCAGTGCACGGCAAGGGGTGCTCAGCACACTGTGTGGCACGCTTTGAGGTCAAAGCTTATCAGTGACTGACTGAGTGGGCGAGAGTGGGGCAGGTATCAAATGGACATTCTATGGTACCATCAACAAGCTGGCAGTATATAGTGAATATATCGTATATATTTTGTAATGACAATAAAATGTTGTTTTCAATTTCATTGCAAAGCTCATTTCATTTGAAATGCGAGTTTAATGACTTTTTGCCATAATTACAATTGAAAAGTACTCACAGCCAGAGGTGGTCCAACCAGAGGTGGACCTTGCGTACATTTGGTTGGGTTGCAAAACTTTAGATTCAAATTTTGCTCTTTATTATGTTGAAGCTATAACTTTAAGGCAATTTCCAGTTGTGCTCAACTATGTGGACCCATGGCTGTAGCATAAAAGGAATTATGGTTATCAGAATGAAGCTGGAGATGCTGCAGACCAGGCCAGCTGCAACCTGGAGCAGTATCTTAATCTTGTAATACATCACAGCTAGCACTGCTTATCCCTTCAGCTGTGGCTATATAAGCTCCTTATACATATATACATATCCTAACATATAGTTATAGCTTTTAAAAACGAACCTAACTCTGTGCCCAGCGCTTGGGAATCTGATTTTTTGCTTCTTCCAATATTTATAAGCTCTGAAATACAAATTTGTTCACTCTCTTCCAATTTGAAAAAATTTGTTTAAAAATTACACCTCATCAAAAATACAACCACTTTTCCACTTTAGGTTTTTTTTATATAAAAATACCCTGTTTTTACAGTAACAAAGCTCGTAAAGGGTGGTTTTTTAGCAATGTATTTTTTACCAACACATTTTTTTGCAGCTAAAGTAGTTGAATTCGCGTTTGAGTTTGGTCACTTGGTCGTCTAGAAAGTGTTATTAAAAGTCTCTAGACTTTTCATTACAGGGTTCAGATCTATGGCGAATAGCTCGCAATGATTGATAGCTGACAAATAAATAAATAAAAAAATTAATTATTTATGGCGCAAGCGAGGCCAGCACTTACATGCAATTATCTTATGATGTACCCGTATTGTTTTTTTTTTTTTAATTATATGAAAAGGTGGGGCTTTAAAAATCACCCAACATAATTATAAGAAAGTTTAATTTTGGCCGATGGACTTCTGTAAGCAAATACCATTTACAAAGTGAGTTTTATTCAATAAGAGTACAAGACTTGGTAGCGACTTAGGCACTGAATATGAAATAAAGATTAAGAAAGGTGGAGGGGTTTGTCCGCTTCAAGACGAAAGAAAACAAGGTTAAGATCTGAATATACATATTTCATTTAATTATCTTCAAGGAGCTTTATAGGCACTGCAACTGGAAATTAAAAGCCTTGTCCACCTTCTGGCTTTTCTCAGGGGTGCAAGGCGCTTTATATAATGATAAATCATTAATTTCGACCAGCTGTTTTACCTTTCAAAAATCGATTTTACATGTTCTCTCACATTTAGGCTCACAATTTTTAGTAAGTCTAGACTTGGCCATATAAAAAGAAGAATTGTTTTTGTAGTTCTTGAACTACAACAAATATTAAATATATAATCTTATTGTGCTTAAAATAAAAATATTGTTCGTAAAAAATAATTGAAGCACTTCTGTTAGTTTTTTAATGCACATGAAAAATTGTAAGAATACTTTTAATGATCAGTGTCACTTATTGGAAGTAAGCTTGGAACTCTCTTTACCATAGTTTAAGCGTTCGTATAAACCGAGCTATATTTGGAATAAAGATGATAGCATTAGAGTATAGAACGGGGCGGAGCTAATTTTTAATTAAATCCTGAATTGGAGTACATTCGTATATGCTGACCAGATTTACTAATCTTTACTACTTATTCTGTCATTTGGTCCTTTAAAATTTGACGCTATTACTTTGCATAGTTCTTCCATGATAAACGTTTAATTCGCGTCAAAAGTAACAATGTTAACAAGTTCCACACTTGGGAGAAAATTTTTTTAAATTTCGTTTAGCTAAACAATTTGCAAGTGCAAGTTAAGAAACTGAAATAAATTTTATAATCGGTAGAGTAGTGGTAGAGTAGTGGTAGAGTATACGCCTCTAAACCGGAACATTGGTGGTTCGATTCCACCTTGCAGCACTGGTGAATTTGCCTAGCACTGATATGGCTAGCAAATAGATGCTATTTACCCAGTAAAACCTCTATTACTTAGAAAAACCGAATGATTGCCGAATAATCATAGGTCACGTGAAACACATTTATTTTTAAATTTTCTATTTTATAATCATGTTACCTTCTTCAAATATTTTCTTGAAGCTTAAAATAATAATGCTTCAGCTTTTATAGAGCAGTAGGTTCAACCATTAAAAACAGATTTTGAGTTAAGTGCATCAAAAACTTCGTTTTTATCAAAGATAGTGTAAACTTTTTAGCATTTTGTTGTCTTATCCTTTATAATGGTGACGATCGAGCGAAAGTAAACGACTTACATATTCTTTGAAAATGCATAAATTCCATCTTTTTGAAAGAGACTTTGAGCAAAAGCGGACTTGTTAATAACTCCTAAATAATGCACTAATTAGTTATATTTATTTATTTACCACTTATAAACTAATAAAAGGTTCTGTGTGTATAATAAGTTTAATAAAAAGCACTTTTGTTTTTGTCAACCAAGAATTTATTGCTTCCATTTTTTGGGATCACGCCCATTTGCTTTATAAATCATTTTCCATTTGAAATAAAAAAATCAGTTCCAAATTAAACTATTACAGAAGTTTCAAGTTTATGAAAATTATAAAAAAAACAGCTTGATGAAGCATCCGTTTTCATGTAAAGCTTTGCAGTGATTTTAATGATATGTTTCGATTTCACAAAATAAATATAGCAAGGATATCTAATCTTGCTCTTTTTCGAACCCCTCTCAGTAACCTTCTCAAAACTACGATTATATCAAAATAAGTTTAAGTGTGCGCTGTATTACATGGAGCACACGACACAAATCAAGTATACACTAATCTTAATTTAGTTTGCTTCGCTTTGAGCTATTCAAAAGTTCCGCGGAAACCGACAAAAAACAAGTAAGTGACTAAATGAAATAAGTCATAAATTATTATTTAGTTAAATTTAAGCTAAGCATTGTAACTATTTATGGGGAGACACAAATTGTTAGAAACACAAGGCAAGACCGGCATAGTCACATGGCATGATGCTCGTCATTTCCGTGGGGGGTTCTTGTTTATTTCGGAAAAAGATAGTTATAATAATTACCAGACTATATAGAGTTATATAATAGAAGTTGAGTCTTTGGAAAATAAGAATAAATGATTTCAACCGTTATAGCAAGTATTTGTGTTCAACATATATGCAGAAAACCAATTCGCTATATAAGCGTTTATGACTTCAGATCCTCCTCTGTATAAAAGCCATAACTCCTCTTCGCACTGAGAGATTTTATGAAATATAGAAAAACCTTCAAAAATATGCTTATATGACTCCTAACTCTTACTCTCTATAAAAGCAATTATACCTCTTCTCTCCTTATTCTGATAGACTTAGCTTTCTGAAGCTACACATTTTAAATAACCTTAAAACATGCCATGGGGTAGGTACTCTTTCCTGCATTAACTATTCTTCGACTTAATTGATTTTTATGATTTTCTCAATAAAGTTAATTTTTGTGTACCTTCTAGAGTCACTCGTATGCGTACTCACTGTTGCATTACCCCTACAATTTCTAGATCTATTGCTCCATTACCCCCTACTATTTTCTAGATCTAATTAAGCATTGGAAAAGATCGTTTTCTATATTTTATTTACAAATTATAAGGGACTTTGTAATTTTCTTTTTCCGAAATAGTCTATTCAATTTGTATCTTTGATAATTTAGAATCTTGCACAGCCGCTGTGAGCATTATTGATCAATTCCATATCTATTGTTTCAAGAATGCGCTGTAGATACTTTTTCTTATATACGAATTTTGGCGATTGTAAATCTTAATATCAATATTCTATTATTATCTAGCTGTTTCAATTTCATATTAGAAAAAGATTTCATATTGTTGAAAGACAAATGAGTGTGATTTCGAAATAAGAAGAAATCCTGGATAACTAATAAATAAATCATAATCCCAAAATTTAAGACAATCATGACGATCCAGTTACGAAGATTCAGAATTGACCACAAAATTGCAAAAAACACCCCAAAACAGGAAAGATAGCTCGCATTAACGCTGTGAAATATTACAAACAACCCTCGCTTTATCTATTTATAAATTACTTAGTGCATTTGAACTTGGACACATCTTGAAGACAAAACTCACAGTTTAGCTTGAACTTGTTAAATTGCATATATATTTCTATAGTCAGTTGTAGTTATATGTCATAGTTTTAAATGGATCTGATTTGTATGCAACAAATTTAGTCAAATTGTCAACAATTGTGACAGGGTTGCACTTGGACAGCAACGTTAAAAGTCATGCAATCCACTTGATAAGGGAAAAATGAACAAATTGTTTACAATGATTCCAAGAAGGATAGCCTTGTGCCCCTGAAGAAAGTTTTTGAGAGAGCAAATAGCAACTCTCTAGTATACTATGTTTGCAGTTTTGCAATTTTCAAGGCTTCAGCTAAAATTTAATTTAAAAAAGTAAGATACATAATGTTTCTCAAGTTTTAATATTTCGTTTTCAAACTATAAGGATTTTGCTAAGAAATTTGTTAATCAAAAATAGTAGAAATCGCTCAATAACTGGTACAACTTCAGGTATTTTTATGTTCAAAGACCGCTGGACTATCCAAGTTTCAATTGTTGGAACGCTGAAATGGGAGATCTTACTCTATTCGCCATATGCTCCAGACGTTGTCCCATTTGAATACCATCTGTTCTGATGGGTCGATCGATGGACACGATCCAACTAACGAGCATTTCCGTTTATATGAAGAAGTCAAGAATTAAATTGGGATCACTTTCAAATACACGCAGTTTGGACATAAGTAGAAGATAACATCGCCCAATCAAAATTCTAATCTAATATGCTTCCACTAAAACAAGAACAAAAAAGTAAATATTACCAAAATATTTATCAACTCGTGATTCCAACAGCGTTTAGGCATATTGATCGATGTGCAGATTAGTCAGACAAAAAATTTTCTGCATACGTTAGATGAAAGAGATCAAATAGGTCTCAGCGATGACATGGTCCTGATCACAATGCATGCTTGCATCCATATCTCACAAGCGAATCCTAAGAGGAGCAAACTAGGCTTTGAGAAAAGCAAGTTTGAGAAAAGCAAGTTCGGAGACAAGGGCTGTAAGTTATACAGGTCACTAGGATTTGGTCAAGCGATATTAATTGACTTTATTACTTTTATTTCAAAATTATTATTATTTTTTTTAAATTGGGTAAATTTTACTAAGTTAACAACTAACTCCGAGAGTATAAAATCTTATATTCCTACAAATAGGGTAACCCTCAAAAAATAGACAGAGTAGTAAGCTTACATTTCAAAAGGAAAAAGATTTTCTAGATGCAAAATAATACAAAAATTGTTTTTAAGACTTAATTTTTCAAGAGGGTAGCAAAATTTTTACAATTGATAGATTTTTACGGTAGCTTTTGTTAATTAAAATTAAAAAATTTAAAAAAAAAAAATACGTATTTTCCCAGCATTTAACTAACACGAACTTTAAGCGAAAATACATAACCGGCTTAAATATTGCGCTCCTAAATATAACTCGTAATATTTTATTTATTTTTCGTGGTTTCCACATCCGCAAAAATTGTTGTTTTAGCGTTTTTGCTGTCATTTCCGCAAGAAAAATGCGGAAATTTATGAGGTCTAACTAAGCTGGTAAACTGATTACCCAAAAAGTGAAAAAGCTATAAATTTCAATGCAGCAAGCCGAAACAGGCCGACTAAAATATACCCTGTGACATTGGAAGAATGTATAAAACGTAGAACAAAATGATTGAAAATGAAAGTGTAATCGAAGTCTGCATTAAATATTGAAATATTTCCATACAAAGTTGAGCAACCAAAATTATACTAAAGGAGAATATTCATGAGGAAACTTGACGTATCAGGAAATACTTGGATCGAATTGGAAATTTGTGGGAAAAAATTTAACAAAATTACAAAGGCAGAAATAGAAGTCGAAGATAAAGATACCAGAAACATTGTATTTTATATTTATATATAATAACATTGGAAGATAATAAACTCAGTATTTAAATCTTAAAAAGCTGAGCTCAAAATATGTTATATTATATAAAAATTATATTATGTTATTTAATATTATAAAAAAATTGAAATTATAAAGTTGTTAAAATTCTCTTTAATTTGAAGTCAACTAAGATAATCATAACTTTTCATACTTTAGAAGCAAATCTCGACTTTAGTTTCGATATAACACAGTTTATAGTATCTTTGAGAGAATTTCCTCCAAAACCTTGTTTACCCCTTTTTGGAATCGCTTATATTCACACAAAACTATATTCATATAAAGGTATTGAAAGTTAGACTACTTATGAAGCTTCGAAAATAGTTACCCTAAATTCGTTAAAAAAAACGGGTGTGCTGTTTGCCCACAAATCAACCATCATCATCACCAATAATTTCCGCCTAGTTTGAGAAGCCCTTAAATGCAAGTAGACAGTCGACTGTAACCTTACTATATTTTAAAGCCTGTAGCACAATCTTTATCCCTTACCGAACTTTCAAAGATGTGTGCATAGAACTGTTCTGGAGATCACGTAGTTTCGAAGCTTCGCAAGTTAAGAGTCTTGCTTTCAATATCATAAAATATCAGTATCTCTAAATGTTTCTAAATTAAATTCTAAAAGAATTCAACTTCCCGCGTACTTCTAGCAACATATTTTTCAATTCTTCTTTAAACAATTTAAATTAATGAAGTTTTGCTTCACGAAGAATTAAGTTCATATATGGGGTTTTTGTAAAATTTTTTAAAACAAATTTTTTTTATTGAACTCTAAAAAAGTTACCCTTTGGGTCTTAATTTAAATATCAAGTTTTAAAAAATTGAATTTTCATACATTAATGTGCAACAACAAGTGCATAGCCATATTTTACAATTTTTCATTTTCCACCACTCCAGCAAATCTTTAAAGTGACTTAAGTTTATAACTTAATAAAAGGATATATTGAAACAGCTCTTCACTTATTAATAGCCATTTCACATTTAAGCACTTTTTGAAAATACTTCTTTTAATTTGGATTCTTTGCCAAATTTTGCATCCTCCACTTGGTACTAAAAAATTCAAATACAAAAACCTAGTCACAGCTGTGCCCAGCAAGCACCATGACAAACCATCATCGTCAACGGCTCAAGTTGCTTTAATTTTAACTTTTGGCACACTTCACTCAAGTGTCAGAGAGTTTGTGTCACCTAAACAGAAGAAAACATCAGCCGAAAAAAAAAAATTGTTATTAAAAGCCAAACGAGTTTTCTACTTGAATGCGTCGCACGGCAATTTATCGCACTCACTTTGCATGGAAAACTCTATGAGTTTACAGTGAGCGCCGAATTTATCGTGATGGCTTAAAATGTTTATCTATGGAAAGATGTGCAGCGTTTATGGCCTTTGAGTTTTATGTTATTTGGAGGTCGGTGGTAGTAACAGCAAACTGTTTAATATTTTTATGTAAATGCTGCTGTATTTTTTTGAATTCTACTTATTTTTTCAAAATAACAGTTGGGTATTTTTAAGAGATATTTAGTTAATTACATAAGCAGTAATTGTAAAAATCCTCGCGTTGCAATTTATGTATATATATGCACATCTGCTGGAGGACAAAAAATATGATATAAAGGTAAATTATCACACAATTTTCACAAATAGTTCAGGATTTACTTGAATTGACTTATGTGCCATCACGTCAAAATTAGATTAGAATGTTTTATGGATCGTAAAGAAATTGCTTCGAGCTTATAAGATGGCTTACAATTATGATTTAAAAAAAAATGCTGATAGCCTCTACTCTTAGGATTTTTATTTTTAATTTTTTTTTCATATTTAACTTTATTAGTACAAGCATATTCACGACATGGTCGCGGTTACTGCAGCCTTTCAACGAATGGCCGCAGCTACTTTAAGTGAGAGCATCACAATATTGAATACTGTTTGCCCACAAGAGGAGTAAATCAGAATCAACAATCATACCATCATAGTCGGATCTCCTTCAATTTTGGAAAAATACCTATCATACATACAATTTATAAGAATTCTCGGATTTGTACATCGTTTTATACACAACTAACGCGTGGATAAATCTCATCGAGTATACTGCCATCTAACTTCGATCGAGAGGTCAAAAGGATGCATCTATGTCGTTCGAGTTACACAAATGAAACCCTTCCCAGCAGAGTGGAAGAGTCTAGCCAGCAAAAAAGCACTAAAGTCCGTATTTGGACTCAGCGAATAATGTGTATCCGATTTGAAGGCAGATTGCGCGATGAACTCTTGCCTCACAATGAAAAACATCCACATATTTTACCCCAGAAACATTGTTTCACAGATCTTGTTGTTCGAAACAGCCATGCATCTACGTTGCATGGAGTCACCGACCTTACCTATAATATTTGGTACACTTAATTTTCCGATTTCTGGTCAAATAATTTATGAGAAATATTTTTATATACATTTTTTTTAATCAGCTACAACATTTTTTTAAAATTTATTTTACTCAAATACCACGCATTCTCAAAGCCAAAAAAAAAATATTCAAAGTATATATAAAGAATATTCAATTTTTAGTTCAAAGATTTAGATGTACTTTTTGTAAATTAATTGCAATATCACGTCTTTTCAAACAAAAATTATATTGGACTTTGTTTTGAATGTACAACTTTAACTGCAACAGGTAGGACCAAAATAGTGATTTGGCATCAAGCAAAAACGCATTCGAATATTCACATTGTTTGTTTATAGACAAATATAGTAGAGTTTATTGATTCACCTTATAAACCAACAATATAGCTGAGTTCTGAGTTCATTTTGCCATATAATCAATCATTTGCTTTACTCATTCAAAATACAATTAAAAGTACAAACTTGGATGCTTTGTCCATTAAGTTTACCAAATAAAAAAGTTATTTTTAAACGTCTGAGAAAAAATAAAAAATTCTTTTAAAAAGTTAAATTTTTATAAATTAAGTAGTTTAGGTGTAAATTTCTTTATTATTGGAAGCTTTTATGGTTATAATGCTCAAGCACCAATTTTTTAGAAACAGTTTGTTACAGATGGATTTTTGATTATTTTTTAGAGTGACGTGAGTTTACAGAATTTTTAAGCATTATAATATCTTCCTTATAGTGCGCCTCGGTAGGGTCGTGGTAGCGTACCTGTAGCACTGGTGCATTTGTCTAGCACTAGCATAGCCAGCAAATAAATACACGCATTGTGCACAATTTTCAATTAATAAAATACAGCGCCGTTTGGATTCGGCTATAAGCTCTAGATATTTGTGCTGTCGTACAGCAAATAGTTAAGATATCCATTGATATGCTTCTGGAACAAATGAGTCAAGCGGAAATTTCTATTTCTATATATAATATAGAAGAGAATGGATGTCAATTTAAGCCAAGAAGAGCAAAGATTGAAAATCTATGACATCATAGTCAAGTGGAATACGTTTATTTTAAGCAAAAATTAATTGAAATTTTTTTTCATAAATGAATAAATACTACTAAATTGTAAATATTGTTAAATTATTAACAAATTTTTAGCAATTTTGTAGAGATGTTTGAAATCGCTTGTTTTTCATCTCAATGCGCCCAAACATTATGTTTATGTTGTGCACATAATTTCTATGCTCACTGTAGGTCAGGGTTGGCTATAAGTAGCAACAGCAACTTGGCCCAATTTATGCATGACAAAATTCTTCGATTAACAAGCTCACACTCGCACACACACAGAGCCACACACATGCATATAAAACTCAACACATACTCATCCTCATATGAGTAATCCTCAGAGCTGTTGTTGTAATTATAGGACATCCTTAGCAGCGGCTTAGTCTGTGGGGATTGGGGCAGGCGTTAGGGCTTAGACTGTCAAGCTGTTGCTTTGTACGAGTTTATTGCCGACAGGGTAAAATTTTATGGGACGCAATAAAATTACACAAAATAAAAGAAATTATTGTCACGTAAAAGGCGTTTTTCGGGTTTTTTGCTTAATTTTTTTTTTTTTTTTGCTGGGAACACACGCGACACAGACACAAAAGCTATTAAGTTTAATATACAAATAACAAATTGGTGCAAATTTTTTATATATTTTTATTAATCACATGTTATGCTGTAGAAATAATTTGTTGTTGTTCGCGTGCCCTTTGTTTGAGTGCGTTGTATTTTTGTTTTCGGAAATAACTTTTTGGTTTTTTTTTTTTGTGTTTTTTGTATTGTCTGTCAAAACGTTATTGAAAGCGCCGCTTAGTCGTACTCAGCGTAGTCGCCCGCGCTGTACTAACTGTCGAGCTCGGTTCTTTACCCTATTTTGTAGGTTTTTTGCGAAAAAAAAGCGTTTCGCAGTTGCAGTCACCGTCGCAGTCAGCAGAAACAATAAAGACCAGAAGAAAAGTGCTCAAATAGTAGTAAAAAGTTTCCTGATATTTCGTATGTATTTTAACAGTTAGTTATCAGCTCTCGCTGCCTCTCATTATTCGCACTTATGCTTTCTTTTCACTATCGTCGACGCTCTTTCATACAGCGCTGCACATGCACTGAGCGCCGCTGTCACTCACGCGATCTCAAGCGCTGCCCTCCGCCCATAATATAGCCCCCTCACGCTGAACGCAGACAGCTTGTCTTTAACCCCAACGATGGTATAATTATAAAGGTAGCGTCAGCAGTGTTAAATTGTGACAATGCTACATGCTTGAGCAAACAATTTTTGAGCGCCACTTTTCAGATACCGCAACCTGCATAATTCTACCATAAGCCCAACGTTATGAATTTGGCGCTCGTTTTTTTTTTTTTTTTTTGGTTTTTTGCCGTCACCTCCTATATGTTTACTTTATCAGTTTCCCAGCATATGGCGTTCTATTCCATTTCGTTCTTCAATGTTCGCTCTGTCGTCTGTTTTTGTTGCACTTCATCTCAATTACACTTGATTTATCATATTTGACAGTTATTTTGCAATGCTTTTTTTGATGTTAATCTCGAGTATGCGCTACCAGCGGCTTTATGGGGTAGATTAGTGAGCTCATGTACATCCTACATAATACCATACACATGTACGTACATATGTCTGTCTTAAGTGCCCCCTAAAAGTTGATGGCATATTAAAAGGCAAACATCATCTGTAAGAACAAGTGCTATTAGTACTAAGTAAGCCTAAGTACCATTTTTTTTTAAAAAGCGCACAGAAAAAAATTTGGCTAACATCACTTGTAAAGTCGAAAGTGGGTTAGCACTGGCATAGCTAGCAAATTAAAAGATGCTATTACCTAGGAAAATCTCCATTTATTAAAGACACAGTACTGTGGGTGCCAGTTCTCTTCGAATAGCAGAAAGAGATGGATTCAATAGACCTTTCGTAAAAGAGAAAATCCTAGATTATTATAGTTTGCGCATAAGACGCAAAATGTATCCAGCAAAGCAGTACTGGATCTACAAAATGGTAGTGCTAAAGATCGAAAAAAACGAGTTACTTTAGATGAAATGAGAAAAGATACTATTTTATGATCATTTATGTAAGAAATTTCATAATCCAAAGTCTACAATAGGATTGAATAGACCGTTCGTAAAAGAGAAAATCCTAGATTATTATAGTTTGCGCATAAGACAAATGTATCCGGCAAAGCAGTTTTGGATCTATAAAATGGTAGTGGTAGAGATCAAAAATAAAGAGTTACCTTGGATGGAATGAGAAAAGATACTATTTCACCATCAATTAAGAAAGAAATTTCATAAGGCAAAGTCTACAATAGGACCGACAGTCGGATACAACATCCCAACTTAAGCCACGAAGAGCAATGATTAAAAATTGTTTTTGTACAGATATTAATCAAGATAAGAAATGACACAAAATTTCCCTTTTTTTAATTTTCGATTTCCAAAGAAATAAATCAGTCATTATAAAAATTTGGTATTCAGTAGATTAAAATAGATTTGTTTAAAAATCGTATTAAAGTATTTCGAAAAAAATCATCTTTTGTTACAATAAACTGTATAACAATCATAAAAATTTATTAAACACGTTTTGCTGCAGTTGGTGCTGTACAACCCAAGTTTGTTGACAAGTTTAACCTAAAAAGCTATCGAAGATAAGAAAGCAAGTAACAAGTTTACTTAAATATCTTTCTTTCTTAAACTCTATATTTCGAAAATATTTTTTTTTCATAATATTATATGTTTGGTACATTGACTTCCGCTAGAATTTCTTACAACAGCAATGGGAATAGATTGCTTTTGTTTTCGTATGGATCAAATTTTTTCGTTAAAAGTAGTTATTTTAAAAAAAAACTAAAGACGTTCCGAGGCACTCTAGAGCTTGGTGTTTTCAGAAAATTATGTTTCTTCTGCAAGTATAAGTTCAACATAAGTTAAAAGCACTAGAGTAGTAAATAGCTGAGTTGCCAGTCAATATTATTACAATCATTATTATGATTATTATTTTTACTAAATAACAGCTTTGCTAACTTTGCTAGTGCTAGGCAGATGAGCAATGACAAAATAAGCTAAAGAAGCTGTACAACAACTCTTGTCGTGTAAAAATATCGGCGAGTGCAATTTTTTTTTTTTGGAGCTACTTCTCTAACGACTTTACCCGTATAATTCTGCAACAATTTTTCAGAAAGTTATTCGACTTAACGAAGCTCATTGCTAGCAAAATGTTATTGACCAAAAAAAAGTAGCTTCTAGACTTTTTTCTCACTGTATCATTGTTGGAAAACAAAACCTACGCAGCTCAACAAAAGATTTTAAAATCTTAAATAGATCTTAAAGATACACTCATTCAATCCAACACTGTTCTTCTAATTCACACTGTTTGACTTTAATAGCATAATTGCGCGTATAAACACTATTCTACAGTTATTATTCTTGGTATAAATAAATATCCTGTAATTTGGGAATACGATTCATGCGGATCAAAGATCACGTTGTCTGTGGCACAAAGTGTCATAAAAATCATTTAAAAGAGCAAAACAAATTGATGACGATAAGTAAGTTTTACTTGGAATTTTGTTGTGGAGATCACTGTTATTGTAGTTGCAAGATAATCAAAGTGCACATCGGACTGTTTTATAAATAGTCGGGGGCAAGAATTGTCAATTAACATCGGCAGCAGTAAAACAGAAGAGTGGAAAGTTTTGATAAGGCAAGTAAACATCTTTTGTTTTCTTCTTGAATGCAGTGTTGAAGTGTATCGACAGTTGATGTGAGACTGAATGAAGTTGATCTTAGTTATTTATAGACAGCGTGGTACGGAATCGGCTATAAACTAAAGATTCCCTGTTTTCTTGATGGTCTAACATCTGGTGCTGGCTAGAACTTTGATTTACAACGTAAAAGATGAAAACAGGAAGTAACATAAAAGTTCAAACATTTCTGAAAAAAATGTCTGAGTTTATCAAGTTGGCGGCACATAGTTTGTGATGAGTCAAAGATGCTCGATGAAGATGAGTTAAGATAGAAAAATAGATGAATTGAGTAGTCCGTTCATGAGAACGAAATCGTTATGGTTAAAAAGTTAGCGAATAAGACGCGAAAAAGACTGGGCAATGCATAAATGTATCCACAAATTTTAAAAGCCGATAGTTAAAAAATACTTTGGTTAGGATAATAAAAGAACTTTGCGGAGTTCGTTAGAGTCAATGTGCTCGGGTAAGTGCTTATGCGGAAATAAAACGCTATGGTATATTTTACGATCATTTAGGGTAGGTAATTTTATCAGATAAAGTCTGCAAAAATAGGACGGCAGTCGATTATTAGTATACCAAATACGTTGTACGGACTCAGAATTAATTTCTGATAGTGGTGGGATTGTGTGCTCCAAAAGCAGAAGCAATATTTTCAGAATCAGACGTAGCGTAATCGCTTCTAAAACGGAGGGTCGGTGATTCGATTCAAGCCTGCATTGTATGCATTTGTCTAGCACTGGCATAACTAGCAAATAAATAGATGCAAATCTCTATTAATTGAAGACATCGTCGTGTGGAGGTCCTTGTTCTCTTCGAACAGCGAAACTAAAGCTGTAAATTGTACTTTGAATGAAACAATTTATGAACAAAAGTTTACCTGGGAGTAACCATGGCTTAGCTGCGTCTAAAAATATATTTTTTTTTTAACAAATTGAAGGCATTTTGTGATTATTTGGCTGTTCATTGTCTACATATTCTCTGCATTCTAAACTTAGCTGCCAACATAAGTAATTGTACATAAAAGATACATAGTATATATGCAAATGTCTTCAGTCAAGTAAAATTGTGCTGCATTTTATATGATGTTCACCCACGATGATTTTAATGTCAATCTGCACAGTAAAAAAATTTTAAATTCAAAGTATACGTCAGATGACATGTAATCGAGATACACCTTCATATGAGCGCGTAACATTAAAGATAACATGGAAGTCGCAGGGGGAGTTCGCTGGAAAAATTATTTTGAACGCCTTGACATCTTTTAAAGAAGTAGCTGTGTTGGAATTAAGTTCACAAATGTTTAAATATTTGAACATATGTAAAAAATTATTGCTTAAGGAAGCCTTATTTATGAATTTCCGCCTTTTCGAATAAAGGAAGGATGGTAGAAAAAGAAAAGGTTGGATCAGAAATCGTTTTTAACGCTTTGTAATTTTTTCCTATGACATACAGCATAATCAGGCTGCTACAATAAGGCTTGTATGCTTTTATTCGAATCGATCCCTTTATAGGTAAAGTAAATTGTATTTTACACATTTATATTTCATTTCTTTTTCCAACTATAAAAATATCTGAGAAGATAATCTGTTGTTTCAGTAAGGTTCCTTTAATGATGCTATACTAGGGATGTTTCCATTTTCATGTTTCCATATTTATAGGGATATTTCCATGCTTTGCTTTTGGTGCGATAACCGTATGATCAAGTGAAAAATATTTTTATTTTTTGCGCTTACATATATGTAATTTCGGGAAGTCTACAACACGTTTTTCTTACAATATTAGTCATTTAATTTTTTCTCTCTCCCCCCTCATAAAATTTGAATCTACGCCCCTATAACACAGTCAAAGTTTTTTCAAAGCTTTGCAAAAAAATTGTATTTCGCAAATAAGCAGAAAAGAAAAAAATTTAAGACATTAAATTGTGTGCAACGTCCGTAAGGTTTTCTACCTGCTGACGTCACACATTTCGCCAAAGTCGTTATTGTCTTGCGAATTCGCTTTGGGAGTTCAGGTACTGCGATTGCATAAATTCAGGGTATGTAATATGAAACTTTTCTGCGTTGCTTAATAGATTAGGAAATCGTGCCAATGAAAGTGACACCCCCAGCAACCGCAGCTGGGGCTGCCTAAATAAGTCATGGATTATGTATATGCGATATGGAGTACAATATTTGTATATTATGTATACTATATATATACATATATGGGTACTTTAAGCCATGTACAAGCAATATTTTTTGCTAATGAAAGCAGCTTGGCGATGTGAAATATAAGTTACCAAGTCGGAGAGTTAGCAAGTCAGCCAGTCTGTCAGTCAGTCGGGCAGTCAGAGAGTCAGTCGGTCTATCGTCAATCGGGCATTCAGAGAGTCAGTCAGTCAGTTAGTTGGGCAGTCAGTCAGTCTGGCCGTCGTCAATCGGGTAGTCAGAGAGTCAGTCAGCCAGTTAGTTGGGCAGTCAGAGAGTCAGTCAATCCGTCGTCAGTCTGGTAGCCAGAACGTCAGTCAGACAATCAGTCGTACAGTCGGTAGTTCATTCAATAAGTCCGACATTCACCTCGTCAGTTCGCCCCCTTAGCTGTTCCAGTTATGGTTCTATTACTCCGACATATTGCGCAGCATAGAAGAGAAAAATGCAATTCAATTAAAATTCTGCGAAAAATGCGGCACTGAATATCGCGTCTCATATTACAATAAAAAAAAACTTTTCCAGCAAAAGCCTTGACCATGAAAAAACTCATTGATATTTTTCTAGTTCAATGATTGGTTGAGCTGACAAGCAGTTGATGCGTATTATTGCGAAACCCCTGCTATTTATTGACTATAAATAAAACCCCTTTGAAGCGCGCTACTGCTAATTGTTTGTCAATTTTCGCTATTAATTAGATTCTATTTAACTTAATTAAATTGAACATGGAAATTGAGTTGAGCTTTTTATAGAGTTAACAAAGCGTTTATAAATAAATTCAAATAATTGTATAGCATTATGTTGATAAATTGAAAATTATAGATGTTTTATAAAGTGATGGTTAAGTTATTAGATAATTATTGTTAAAATTTGATTACAATTGTTGAAAGTTATAGTAACACAACTTGTGTGATGCAGAACCCCCTTAAGCGAACCAACCAATTGAAGCCCAATTAGCACCCCATGAAGGTTTCCAATTCCGAAACTCTCTAAATGATTCGAGTTAAGGTTAATTTATATTATATTAATATTTCAAAATGATCGCACGACTCAGAAAAAGAGTTAATTCAGCAGAGGTCTGCTTTTCTCCTGAGGCTTTGGGTTAGAGTTCCACTTGCCTTAAAATCAAATGAGCTAAGGCTAAGTGTTTGGAAAGATCACTTGAAGTTATTTTAATGTACAGAAATTGATTATGTAGACTGTGAAATAAGTTTGTGATTTCGAAGAGAGTTGTGTGTGCTCACATAAATGATTTCTGTGCTTGGGTTATATAACTTTTTGTAACAGATATCCGTGTATCTGAGACAGGATTTTCAAAATTTCAAAAAGACATATCAAAAATGGGTGTCATATTCATTACATTTTGTCGTAAGAACCTTAAGATGTACCTATTTCTAAGATTTCGTCTTTAAAAAGGTGTCATTCTATTCTTGGTGATACATAAAAAATTTCATTGAAATTGTTGCATTTATTAATTGGGATAATGGGCTATTATTAGTAGTGGGCCTCGGTAGCTTAGGTGCAGAAAGGCAGACAGAAGGATATGCTGAGCTCTAAATAGCAAAATCTAATGTTATATGATTTCACAGTCTTTTTGGCTATTCGCCAAACTTAAAAGAATACTTTGGGGATACCTTTTAAAGTAAATTGAAAACATTTAAAATGATTACTGATTCGTACCGAAAGACGCCTATGTTATGACATAGCCCAGTGGGAGCTCATTTCAAATTGCTTCAAAAATATATTAAAATACTCAAACAAACTTGTATCTGCTTAAACATTTCCCGCAAAGTTGATAGTTCTAGCTGTCGTCATCTTTGAGTTCCAGGTGCCTACAGAGTATATCGCCTTTTCTGGTTGCTTAGTTTTGCTTTGACGGGTCTCAGACTTGTGCTTCCCTTGATCTTATCACAATAAGAGCTACAGCAAATATTGTAAAAAGTAACAGTTATAATCAACAACAATATTGAATATATAAATTTTTTTTATTCTGCAAAAAACTCCCTTAATAAACTTATGAAAAACATTTTTTAAATCCTAGAAACCAACGACTTTGTGGAGGCATACAATGTTTCTAACAAAGTTGATGAATTTTATTTTATTCCAAATTAATTCTCATTTGTAAGGGGTTTATGCAGTTTGTGGGCCTGGAATCGATAGGTCGGTAGTTCGATTCCATCTTGCAGCACTGGTGCATTTATCTAGCACTGACATAGCTAGCAAATAAAGAGATGCAATTAGGAAAATCTCTATTAATTAAAGACGCCACCTTTCGGATTCGGCTAACAACTGTATATCCCTGTTCGCTTCAAATAGCTTATAATAGAGATGCTATTTTATGCTCGGCCTTCAGAGCGTTAACCATAGTCAAGGGGTTTTAATTTTATCATATAAAAGTTTTTTTATTTATAAGTTGATATTTATATAAGTTTGTAATTTCAAACGACAAGAAATTTTCATTAAAAGGCGCCAGAAGAGTTATTGACAAATAAATCATTTTCTTTAAGCTGCCACAATAGCTTTAAATTATAAATGCTCATTATAAAATCTAAGTAAAAAAAAATTGTTCATTTTTTAAATTAAGTAAATGATCATGGGGCCATCAATTTATTTGCTTGCCATGTTATTTTTACTTATATTAAATCAACAAAGTTACTTGAGAACGACACAATTTGTTAGATATATAGAAGTAGCTCTGAGATACACACCCACCCACACATACACTTCCACACACACACACACACACTCACATATTGAGCCATTTTTTGTTTTGTGAGCGAAGCAATAACAACAAAAAACAAACTTGTATTTATATAGGTCATTGTGCGACATGCTTGATAACGAAATTACAGACCCGAAAAAACGCAGAACACATATGTGCCATATAAACGTACATATATATCTTTGTATGTATTGTATATATTACGTAGTTCAGGTCAGTCAGTGGGCTGGGCTTTGTCAAGTGTATAGTGTGGGTTGGTACTTTCAGTTGTGAAACGCTTCATTAATTTTTTCACTTTTTTTCGCATTAGAGATAGAAAATTTGAAAGTCTGCTTAGTTTAGTGCATAACTCGGCACAGTCTAAAGTGTATAATATACAAAGCTATTTTTAAGTTTATAAAGATGTCGGCGGTCTCCTTAAGCATTGTCAGCGTAAATCTTGTTGGCGGTAAATTTCCATTGCAAAAATTGAAGTTAATTAATTGAAAAAACGCGCGCAAGTCGCGCCTAAAACGCGCCAATATTCAACACGTTTCTCAATTGCCAACAATCGTTCGTTCGCTCGTTTTGCTGCCACTTTAGGTGGATTTTGTTGTTGTCATTGTTGTAGTTTTTGTTGTAGCTTCTGTTGTTGTAGCTTTTGTTATTGTTGTTGTTGTCGTCTATTATTGCGGGGAATTGCAAAAATTGTTGAGGGCTTTCAAACAAAAAAACACGTAGCCGCAGCGTAAACCACATTGTAAGCGGTCATGGGTATGACCTGGGTCAGTGGTGATGTTTTCATGGGGGAATTTGAAGAGATTTTTGGTAAAAGACGTTTGCTTGATGAGCTTGAATAAATGGCATTTAATTATTTGTAAAATCGTTGAAATTGAGCTGATAAATGAGTTGCCTGCCGTATTAACTTGCTTATGATGTATAATTTTTTACAAAATATGTAAATTATAAAATCAAAATTGAATGTAATTAATTTATGATTTTAATACAAACAAATATTTTTTTTATAATAAAAGCTATTTTTTATTTTCTTTATAAGATTTTTTTGTATTTTAATTAAACAATTTGTTTAATCATTACATTTTTTTTAATAATATCTAGAGTATTTATTTTATTTTATTATTAATATATGGGTGCAACTAAGTCCAGTTGATCTTAAGTTTAAGCAAGTTAAAAATTTTAAAATTAAAGAATAATAAATGTTAACGAGAAAAATATAAAATAACACTAATACGCATTGATAGATATGCAAAATAAATAATGATAAATAAAATTAAATCAAAATACAAAAATAAAAAATTTTCCAAATTTAAAAACCAGCAATTTGCAGAATTACATGTAAATTCTATTGCTTACATAAACTAATTTTTTGCTTTTAAATTTTTAATAATTTTTAATAATATTTCTTATATAAAATATAAATAATAATTAGTGTTTAATAATAAACTGCATAACTATAAACTGTTTTTCTGTTTTAATAAAGTTAAAAAAGTGGATATGTATTTTTTTTATTAAAAACACAAATTAAAAAATAAATTAAAGCAATTATGCTTTAAAAACCACATTTTTTGTATAATAAAAATATGCTTTTTCACACTATTTTTGATTTAAAAGCGATTAAAACTATTTTTAATATATAAAATTAAATCAAAATCAAAACAAAATAAATAAATAAACATTAAATTAAATACATTAAAAAAACAAAAATTTACTGAATTAAAAGTAATATTTTTAAAAAACATTTATACCGCAAAAATAGTTTTTTATATCTTAAATTTAATTTCATTTTTTTTTTTAAATATTAATAGCAGTTTCAGTTACATTTTAATTGAATAAGTAATAGTACAAAATTAATTTTTAATAATAAGGTATTATATAAAAACATTTTTTTCAATTTAAGAAAACTTTGTATATTCAAAAATGAAAAATTTGTAAGCAATCGATAACTATTATTATTATTATTATTATTTATTTATTCAATTTAACTTTAATATAGATAATTTTGTTATTGATAAATATTTTGCCCTATATTATCCCCTCATTTTCCCCTGCAATGCCACTGCATATGACTTACTAACAATACTCATTGAGGGTCTCGTGGCGTCAATGTAGTTATTTTATAATTGTAAAAATGTTCATATTTTATTAAACAATTGCCAGAAGGTATGCAAATGACAGTTGTAGAATTACAATATTAGTACTCACTGCATTATGTATGACAATTTTAAGTGACAATTTAATACGCGCTAGTATTAGAGTATTTTAAGTAATCGTAGTTAAGTTTAGGTATAAATATTACCAGAGTGGAATGGGTCAACAATTACAAGATTATTAAGAAAATTATTGTACATTTGTTATATTAAGTATAAACGGAAGCAAGAATAGAATCATGAAGAATTGTTACCAATTTCTTGGTCGTTATTAATATAAGTCGTATAACGATTTCGTGACTTTATCGAAAACTAGTATCAGTTATTATAATAATATTGGAGGGTTCTGTAATGACTAATTAAGTGCTTTTGAATTCATGAGGACAACAGCGTTGGGTAACCGTAGTCTATCAGAAGAAATCTATAAACGAAATTATGGAACTAATTGGCCAGCCTAAGAGTGGCTAGCTCACTTAGTAATTTATTCGTAGCCATCGCAGCAAATTGATTTTATTTTTTCCTTTTTTATTGACTTCAAATAATAAGTATTTTTTAAGTCAAAAAATTAAAGATAACATTCATTCATTTTATTTTCTAGGTTTAACTTCGACTTAGGTTTCATGCGTTTAACGAAGACTTTCAAACTTTCTTCTCAACTACTACAAATTAGATAATTTGAAAATAATTATATGGACATTTCATACGTCATAACTTTCAATACAATATTTCAAATTCTGTGAAGTAACCTTAATTTTGCTTTTGAAACTTAATGTTGATTGACTGATTATTTTTTTGAAGTAGAGAAAAAATACTCTTCTAAATATGAACATTTGATATTATAATAGGTTGTCATTCAAAAATTGTATTTAAAATCATGCACAGATTATCGCTGCAAATTAAAAAAAAAAAACTATTTTTGCAGATAAACTACAACATATTTGGAAATGCTTATGATCCTACCTACTCGTATCGAATTTATCACTTTTTTGGTACATTTCCTTTCAAAAATAGTTTAGAGTTTCTTAGAAACCCGTTTTTAGCTATAATTTTTACTACCCTTAACGCTTCCTTACGTTCCCTGATTTATAGTCCAAGCAAAGGATTGAAAATTATTATTATAAATTAATAAAACATATTGGTCTTTGTTATTAATGCAATGTCTTGTAAGACTTTCAAAAGAGGCGAGATAAGATAGAATCCTAAATGATTGATTTTGAAAAATAGGTGGAATTAGGCAATTTTAAAAAGCCACTCATTTGTAAGCCAATAGACTTTAAGATCCGCAGTAGACATCTACAGACGAATTACTATTGCATATAATGCAGCTTAACCCGTTTCATACCTTTTATTAGAGAGTTTCTGGTTAAGTATTCCTTGTTCGGGACGAAGACGATTTGCTATTGCATCTAACGCTGCTTACTTTGTGGTAAGCTCCGATTCAGTAGTTCCTAATTAAGTATTCCCTGATGGAAACGATTGCGAAATACTGTTGCATTCAACACAGCTTACTCTCCATTCAGGAGTTCCTGATTAAGCATTCGCTGAAGAAAACGAGAACGATCTGCTATTGCATCTAACGCAGTTTACTCTGTGGCATACCATATCTTCCATTAAAAAATTTCTGATTGCCGTGATGGAAATTATTACGACTTGGTGGTATATTTTCTATTCGAGAGTTTCTGATTAAGAATTCTCTTTTAGAAACGATAACGATTTGCTGCTTCATCTAAGGCAGCTTACTCTGTAACTTAACCTCCATTCAAGAGTTCCTGTTTAAATATTCCCTAATGAAAATGATCACGAATCTCTAGTGCATCTAACGCGGCTTGCTTGGTGATATATTTTCTATTCATAAGTTTTTGATTAAGCATTTCCTGATGGAAACGAGAACGATTTGCTATTTCATCTAACGCAGCTTAGTTCGTGGTATATATTCACTTCGAGAGTACCTGATTAAGTATTCTATAATGGAAACAATGAAGATTTGCTTTTGCATCTTACTCAGCTTGCTCTGTTATACTTTCCATTCAGGAGTTTCTGATTGAGTATTTCCTGATGGATATGATTAAGAGATGATATTGCATGTAATGCTTCTAACTCTGCGGTATACCATATCTTCGATTCAAGAGTAGCTGATTAAGTAACCCCTGTTGGAAACGATTAGGAATTGTTATTGCATCTGACGTAGCTTATTTTGTGATTTTTTTTCATTCGGAAGTTCCTGGTTAAGTTTCCCTGATCAAAACTATCTTCTATTCGAGAGTTACTGCTTGCTATTATATCTAACGCACCTCACTTCGTGGTATATCCTTCCTTTCGAAAGTTCCTGCTTAAGCTGTTGTCACATCAGTTTCATACTCTAATATCTGCTAGAAACCGCATACATTCTTTCAAACTATTTAACTTCCCAACTATTTCCTTGCCTGCTGCTTACATCATATTGCGCATACGCCGCATGCAATTTGGTAAGCTATTTTTGGCATAAAATGTTTTAATTATGCGTAACATTAATGACACTCGACAACAATGGCACAGTCACTCACACAAGCACATGGTAGCACATACACATACGCATCCTTTATCACGCTCATAATCACATTTTTAATATGTTGCAGACAAGTTCTGAGGCACTTGGTGACAGCCTCTCTACGATTTTTAAATGAGCCTGCCGGAGGCGCACAGAAGCAGGCACTTGCTGGCACACTTGGCTCGAAACACTTTTAGCCAATGACCTTGCCGCTTAAACGAGGTCATCAACGCAGTTATATGACTTAGTTTGTTGTTTTTGGTTCACATTTAATGGCTTTGCTGTAATTTTTGGCCAAAAGCGTTGACCCAATTTTAATGCGGCTGCTGACTCCATTTAAATGTGCTATACAAAATATTGCGCATACGCAACGTGAAACATTTGTAGGCATGCTTTACGCCTCAATTGATGTACCTGCCTCAAAGGCAGTTAATGCGTTTGGGCGGTTTGCTGTCTGCACATGCAAGCGGCTCGTTAGCCAAATGGCGCTAAAGACTTGAAATGGAAAAGTTTTTTGGGCAGCTCGCAGAAGAGACAAGTTGTTTATGTTTTAGTTGGTAGTAGGTAGTAGTCGTGCTACCAAAAGGAATCAGTGGTATCAGTGGGGCAGCAAAAGGCGTGATTGTGCTAAGTTGTTTGTACAAAAATTATGGCCATTAACTTGAATATGTATGAAGTTGTCTGCCTTTGTCAATAGATCACTCAGCACATAGCATTTTGAAGCATATTGATCTGTTTGTTTTTTGTACCCAAAAAGTAATTGAAAAATAATTATATATTAAAATATATTTATCTTGATTTTGTGTTTTTTCAATTAAGACAAACTGCAGGGTTTCGACATCAATTAATATTAACCCTGTCTCTTGTTGATTTATTTTCACTTACATTTGCCCTTTCATTCTGCAGGCACGTTTTGGGCCCGGCGTCCTGCCTGGTCACTTTGAAGTGACACGCAGCTTTCGAGTGCCAGCTGCACGCTTCAATTGACTGACTGATTGATTGATGCATGGATGAATGGATTTGTTGTTTGTTTGTTGTCCTGGCTACCTGATTGCACTTAAGTATATATCTGCTTTGAAATTCAATAAACTTGCTTCGCATCACATCTAGCAAAACTTAATAGAGTGTGAGCAGCATCAGCAGCTACAATCAAAAGTAAACAAGCACGGAAGCCGCCATTTGTCTGTTTTTTTGTAGCCAAACGGAAATTAAATTTCAGTCATTTTACTTTGAGAAAATTTCATTTTGTGACTGAGAAAACACATGTTGCACTCTTACTCTCTAAATTAGTTTTGCCGCAATATATTCACAAGCGAAGCCCAAAACATTTATAAACATGTTTTTTGTGTAATCTTCTTGGAATTGAGATCTGGGTTGAGCTTCTTTTATTTTGTCGGGCTTTGAGTGTGTCACTCGCACTGCTTGTAAGCTGGATTTTGATTTGGGTAACAGGCACACGTGCGCAGAGTCACATTAATATAAATTTTGTTTATCAAAATATTAGGCGTAACCTAAGAAAACAAGCTGAAAGTCAAGCTAACATTAGGGTCTGGTCAAGCTTACAATTTCAATTTTGTACAAAATTTAACTAAACATTTGAAATAATCCTTTCGAATGCTTAAGGACTTATTGCATTAGGATTGTAGGCACTTTAAGCCAAACTAGAAATTACTTAAGCTGTGAGACAGCGTTATCATATGGACATTGAATCTGGCCTACTTGTAACAGGTTCTTAATGTCGAAGGAATATACAAAGCGAGGTAGAGAAAAAGAGATTGAGATATCTTTGTAATGATTTAAGAGACTAAGTGAAGAATAAAAATTTTTTTAATTGTTCCAATTATATTATTGAAAAACTATGCCGCTTGACTATGGTCATTGCTCCGAAGGCAGAGCATAGGCTGATTTTCCTAGGTAAGTCGCGTCTATTTGCTAGCCATATCACTGTAAGGCCAATGCACCAGTGCTGCTGAGTGCAATCGCATCACCGAGCTTCCGATTTAAAGGCGAATACGCAACCACTCACGCTACCGGGGCACGCTTTTCCAATTACTATATATAAGTCTGAAATATCCAAAAAGCTTTTACTGGGCTTCAATTAAGGATTTCATTCATTCTACTTCTGCAGCGTCCTGAAGTTCAATTTCTATTGCCTTTATACCAGCAACTTTATTCCAAATATGGCTAGGTTTACAAGAAAGCTTACACTATGGTGAAGCGTATTGCTCACTTCCAAAGAGTTACATTAATTACTTAAACTATTTTTGCAATAGTTTACATGCAATAAATTTACCAACAATATATGTTAAATTATTCTCCCCGAACAATATGTTGTATACGGGAGAAATCTACTATAATATCTGCATGACGTTAAAGCCCCTAACCTGAAAAAGGTCAGATACACTGCCTGTATACTCTTAACACATTGCAGATCTCCGAAAGAACAGTGTATGCGGTCTAAAAGTAAAGTAAATACATAAACGCTAAAAACATTTTTGAAAAAGATCTTAGCGATGACACGATCCTAAATGTGAATGCTTGCCGAAGATCGCAATACCACACCTCAGAAGAAGCATATCGAATCCAAAAAGTGTTAATTAATGGTTTGGGGAAAAAAAATTTAATTCATTAAATTTACTAACAATATATTCTCTATATTTTCAAATTTCATAGGTTTGGAACGTCCAAAATACGAATTCAAAAAAGAAACTCAAAGGTTTTAAAATTTCAAACATCATTGAGATATATTTTTTAGAGTCAATTTTTAAGATTTAAAGCTTATAGCTTCGCAACATTTGGCATCTAGATCTTAGGTGTATAGGAAAAGCAATACTTGGAAGTTTACTTTTCTAAAAAAAATTCAGTCGACAGTATATGGTAAAAAATCTGCAGAATGTGCATGGTAGCGAAACTTTACCAAAAAACACCGTAGTATCTCTTTCTAAACGACGGTCCCCTTACCCTAATTACAAACTTTTGACAGTATTTATGAATTTTTTTTAAAGGATTATGTCGCAATTCCTAAACCCAGTTTCAAATACCAGGCAGCATATTTCTTCAGAAATAATCCTTAATTTTTTAAGCGTGATCGCAGTATTTGTAGACCCACGAAGCATTAAAAAATACTTTTATGATTTACCTTATAAACAAAAATTTTGGAAGGCTTCCAACATTAAAAATATACGAGTTACGATAAATGATTCTTAATAGAAGGCACATTTATATTTGTGTTTTTTTTTTCGAAAATAGTAGACTGAAAAATCAGTTATTTCGATAGTCCAAATAATAGACCCTAATAAAAATAAGGAATCATATCAATTTATATTCTGTATGTCAACCAAGATAAGAACCTGTAGTAAAATTTTTTTAAAATTAGTGATTATCAGACTTTCTTCTGTTAAAAAAAAGATTGAATCTCCAATGAAAGAATGAGCGTAATTTAAACATTAATAAAGATTGTTTTTAAAATGTGTTATTCTTTAAGCATATGTTTTCAACGATGTTACCGATTCAGCCTAAAATTGAGTTATTGGCTCAGTAAAATTCCGAATAATTTTTTATTCAGAAATCTGCAAAAAATACCAATTTTTTAAAATAATCCAAATTCAGGCTTATGACTTTGACTACAAATTGAACGAATAAAGAATTCTGACAAATTATTAAACCAAAATTATCGAAGCTTTTCCAGAGGTGGGTCTCTTCGAAGTAGTCGCACTTAATACATATATTTTGTTTCTCAAGAGTAAATATTTTAGATTTGTCTTTGTCTTGTTAGTTTTTTTTTTTTAACTTAATCTAATTTTTTTTTTGTATATAACGTATTATTTATATATAACTTTTTATCAAAGAAATGGTTTCTTAATTAAAACAGCTTATTCAAAAGCGTTTAAAATCCTTATTTATTTTATTATTAAACTGTTAAGACTTTCAAATGTTATTTCGTATTTATAGGGGATTTCCCATTATATAAGCAAAAAGCTTACAGTTTTGTTGATCAGCATTATTTATAAGGCTACTAGTACATAAAAACGTTAAAAACAAACCTATACGCTTTTTTAACAAAAAAAAAAGTATTTTATTCTTAAAAATTTCGCAAGACCTACCCACATGAACCATTAATTTACCCATTTCAAGCGGGTAACAAATAATTCCTACAGGCGTGCCCACTGAGCTTTGACATTTTAATTAAAGCCCGAGCCTGTACCTGTGCCTGTACCTGAGCAATTAGCAATTATCTATATAAGACATTACCTTGCCCATATTCCATAAAACAAAAAACATAAAAGGTTTCTGGCTCAGACCAAGCTACTCACTTTGGCTGCGGAATCCTATCGCTTAGGGTCGATGCCTGCCGCTGCAACCAAAAGTGTTTGCCCACTTTCACCCGCATCTTGAATGGCCAAACGTTGCGCTTCTTAAGGCCTGCAGCTTTTTGCCGGGTACTGGAACTGCGCCGGGCCGTGTCGGCGCTTTGGCCAACACACTCCTGGCCGGACCCAATGCTGTCAACTTGTTGGCTCGTCTGGTTGTTGTTGTCAGCCGTAGGATTGGGTGCGGCGTGTATGCGCGCGGGCGCTATTTTGACGTTTTGGTTTTTCTTTTTGTTGTTTTAACTGAAGTCAAGCGATATCCAATCTATTTAATTGACGTAGTTGTACGCGCGTCTAGACGATTTTGCTTTTCAATTAAATAGCAAGCAGTGATTGCGGCCAAGTTCCAAGTCGTTGAAGATGTTATTGTTTTCAAATTATTGTAATAATTTATTTAGCACTTAATGTGAAGGTCTTTGTGCGCGAACTTAAGCCTTTCTTTTGTACATATTTCTGGTTTTATCTTTTTAGGAATTGTATATTGTGCACTTTTGGTATTGCGCATACGCAGTGTTGACCCGTGGGCTGGTGTAACATAATAATAAGGTTAGTTTGTTGGGTTGAAAATGGCCAGAATTATTAGCCAGTGACGCATTTATGAAGTTCCTATGTAGACAACCTTATGGACAGCAGCCGCCACCCAACACAGTTGGAGGCAAACAAAACGCACACATAAATAAATTGCCTATTAATAATGCAAGTGAATGCCAAAAATAGTCAACAGCTGTAAAATATACTGACATCTTGCATGGAGAGCAGCATAGAGCATACATATAAGTTACTGCTTGACGCAATTAGTGCCACATGCCGCCACACGCCTCGCGCGGGCGATCAATGAATCAATATTAATTTAGTTTCATGCCCTTTCCATGTGTTTTCTTTTATTAACAACAAATCAGTGGACACATCAACAGTGAAAACGCCTAAGGACCGAAGGATACACGCACTAGTGTTGCCTAACGTACTAATGCTGGCTGACTGGCATGTCAATGAGCTTAGAAGTGCGGGAGAGTGTGTGAAGAGGGTGAAACAGCCTAGAGTGTGAGCTGGACACGCTCAGTTGGTTAGTTGATGACGCCAGAATGGTCAACATGAAAATTGCTTTGGCCAAAGTTCGCTAATGCATATTACTGTGCGTGCTACGGGGCGTATGAGTGTTACTATCCACTTGGCTCAGTTTATGCGCTGGGAATTTATAATTTTTTGACGACTCTTGAGTTTTGATCAAAAATAAAGATAGATAACAAGGCACACGCGCGAATGTCAAAGTTGTGCGTTCCATTAATTTCAATATTTTTGAAATTTTGACTCTTTGGTGTACAGTGCAGCTTGCCCAATGAGGAACTCTTTAATGCGAAATATTTAAAGATACTCTGTAAGCAACAGCTTATTAGAATGAAGTAATAAGTTTCTATATGTATACAAATATTGAAAACGCAACTTTACCTATTAAGTTAAAATTGCAACAGTTGAAATAGTTACTTAAATGTTGGTACTGGGTTGCTATCTCTTCAACACTTTTTTAGTAAAATTAAACTTTTTGGGCTTAAACTGTAAATTATCAATCTTTTACCGCGATCTAGCGTTTTTCTTTTAGTTAAAGTTTTTGGTCTAAAAACTTATTTTTCAAGCGATCTAGCGATTTTTAGTAAAATCCCAAAATTGGACGTGCGTATTGACATAATTTTTTTATTTTATTTTTAATAAATATTTATTTGTTATATTAATTTTTAAAAATTACTTTTAGGCATTTAGTCAATTTTTGGACTTCAGATTTAGGATATATTTTTCAAACGATCTAAATTGAGAATTTCAGCTGGTGCCAAAAAGTACAGATTTTTGATACTATAATACGAGTTAACTCTGTGAATATAGGATTAGAATCTTGAGCTTTCAAAATTACTTGGCGATATTGTAACCAATTGAGAAATTGTTAAAATGGAAGTTTGAAAAAATTGTTCGAGACAATTAATTTTTACTACTTTAACACAAGTATGCTATACTAACAAAAGATTCGAATTTCAACGTTTTTCTAGAGAGAAACTCGAAAGAGCAAAAGGTGTGTGTTTTGTTATTTTTAGGCAACTGAATTTTTGCTAATTTGAAGTTTTTTATTTTATTTTTTATTTTATTGAAAGCAACACTACAGAAACGTGCTGTAATGGTTAAACCGCCAATTTTAACTAATTAAAGTCTAATTTGATAGATTAGTGTTATGGACTTATGCTCCACATATAAAAAGTTTTTTACTTTTATGAGAATTAATGTCGACATGAGCAAATTTAGGTTTGCAAGATAGAGCCTCTCCATTAATAGAGCACAAGAACTGACTGTTGGCTAGTTCCAAATAGATCTCGAGGAACACTGCACAAGTTATTTATTGATTTTGGCAGAATGTAAAAAAGACAAAAATTGTAATACTGTTCCAAATTCCATTATTTTAAGCAGTGAATAAAAAATCACGTAGTTTGTACAACAACTTGAGGATACACATTTTTTTTATCATTCCTATCAAATACAGTAAAATATTTGCTGCCCAGTATTGCTGCAACAACTCACTTTGAAAGATGAAACTTTTAAATTGTACTTCAAAGCAAACTGCTCAAGTTATTTATTTGGTTTGGCAGAATTTAAAAAAGACACAAATTATAAATAAAAAATGCATAAAAATCAAACAAAACTTAAATACTTTATATGAATATACAAATGTTGTGCGAATTAGAAAACAATTGCTGTTTATCTTAAACGAAATCACACAATTTCCCCATGATATGACAAAACCAAGCATATCCATATCAAAAATAAGCCCTATAAAGCTCATATCACGTTAAGTAGATCGCATAAATATTCTTCACATAAACTAACATTGTTTGCCTATTGATTTGAGCCATTATTGCGCTACATGTGTGTGTAATTTTTCGATTTCGAGTTCTATACATTAGCTCACGTAGGGATTGGCGACAAGTGCAGAACTTCATCTTCATCTTTTTTTTTTCGATTTACTAATTTGCCAATTTAACGTTCAAGTCTACTCTATCTGTCTGCCTATGTGTATGAGTACTTATAGCAGTGTCTGTAATAATGTTATAATTTGTATTTGATTATGGCCTTTAAAAGTAATTAACAAAACCAGCGTTTGGCCAGCTTTATGAAGTATTAAAAAGACCCCCCCCCCACGCGTGCAAATCCCCGTAAGCCACGCTATAAATATAAGCTTTTGGAAATGTTTTTGCAGGTCCTTGAATAATTAAAAATGGCGGAATGTTTCGTGTGTTTTCATTTTTTTGGCATGCCCTATAGACATTTCATTTCGCCATTTGCCTTTTTGGGTTTGTATTTAAATTTATGTTCAAACCGTGACCGTGACACGCGCCAGGCTTAACTGCTTGACCATATAACCCCAGCACAGTAGAGGGTACGCCAAAGCTGATATGATATGATGGCATGCGTGTGTGTGAGCCACCCCCGGCTATTTGCTTAGGCTGGGTTACTCTGAACGTTCCATAGTCATGCAAAAATAGCTAAAAATAAGTTACGTTAACAGGCGGAAATAGAAATTGATATCCACATGAATGTTTCCATGTCACGGTCATGCATATTGAAGCGTTCCGAGTACACTACTACATCATCATCATCATCGCCAGCTAGCAAATTTGCCAAATTGAAAACATATGCATAGACATTATGCTGCATGAAGCCCTTGTAGATTAAAAGCAAAATGTAAATTTCTAATTGATTGTGCTTTTGATGTAGCAGCTAAGTCGCTTAGGCTACACAGTTGCCCAGGGCTAGACTAATGACTTTGGCTGCGTTGCCTTAGAATTTACGATAATGGTCTCTGAAAATTTGCAAACACAGAAAAGTCGAAGCTGTCTTCTATTGGCAGCAGCTCCTTTGCCCAGCAGCACTTACTCACAATTTCTTAAAAGTTAAGTGTAGGCAAAGTTGCTCCGTGGGAATAGTCTTGGCACATGTAGCAAGCTGTGTTCCTTTGTGGCAGACAATAACTTGGCTTTACTAGGGTTTCTTTACATGCACACTTTGAATGTGAAGTGTATAGTATATGGGCGCACACACATGGAGTCTGTAGGCAATAGCTTTAGACAGGGGCTCTAAAACTAGCATTAATATTTAATATGGTTGCTGAAAAGTTCTTTATATGTGGCGTGTGTGCATGTTTTGCAAGGTTACACATCCTTCTACTGAAAAAGTTCCTTATAATTTTCGATGCAGAGTTTTTTTAGGGCTACGGCTTACGAACTAGTTCGTTTTAGTATATAAACTTTTGTTTAATTGATTACATTGATTAAGTATTTTTTTAATGATTTCTTTGAAGCCATAAAATGCAAGGGTGTTTACTTTGTGTCTTTCAAAAATATTCTTTAAAATGCTGGTTTATTTTGGCTTTAGACTTTTTTGGGATGGAAACGTATTGCGATTTTTTCGAATAAATTCTTTATAGTTTTAAGTAGGAGTTATTAGGGCCTCGGCAGGCGAACTAGTTCTTTGAAACAAATAATCATAGATCTATGATTTTACATAGAATTCACGACTTCTTTCTGGTAAGAAGTCATAAAATCAAGGTGAATGTAACTCGAGCACAAGTGTTCTTCAAAAATGTTCAACTTTAGACTCCTATTTTTTAATGCTCAAAACGTATTGTGCTGCTTTCATTTTGAAAAATGCCGTATAATTTTTATTCGGAGTAAGGGCTGCGGCTACACTTTTTAATGATTTATCTCTGGTTAGAAGCCAAAAAATCAAGTGAAATCAAGTGTTCTTCAAAAATGTTCAACTTTTTAATGCTGAAAACGTATTGTGCTGCTTTCATTTTGAAAAATGCAATATAATTTTTATTCGGAGTAAGGACTGCAGCTAGCAAAATAAACTTAGATTCGTTGTTTTATATAAGTAATAAACTTATCACTTTTTAATGACTTCTCTCTGGTTATAAGCCAAAAATCAAAGTAAATGTACCTCGAGCACAATTGCCCGTTTTTTTATGGTAAATCCATTGCTTTCTTTTTGAAAAATTCCTTCCCATAATTTTTAAATCGGAGTTTTTTAGGGCAACGGCCTGGGAACTAGTGATTGTGAAGTAGTTTATTACCTTTTTTAACGACTTCTTTCTGGTTAGAAACGCATATGTGTCCTTTAAGAATAAACTTCTTTGAATTCACTTTTTTTTAATGGTAAAAACGTATTGTGGTTGCTTACTTTTTGAATTGGTTCATCACACTTAAGAAAAAGAGCAGCTCGAAAAAAGTAGTTCGAAAAGAGCAGTTCGGAAAGAGCAGTTCGGAAAGAGCAGCTCGAAAAGAGTAGTTCGAAAAGAGCAGTTCGGAAAGAGCAGCTCGAAAAGAGTGGTTAGAAAAGAGTGGTTCAAAAAGAGCAGCCAATAAAAAAGTGGAAATATATCAAGAGTATTTTTAGATTTGAAATTAGTTGACTCCTTTACGACTGGATGCCTTCTTATTGGAACTTTTCTTGTTTATCCATCTTCATTTTTTTTCCTTCCCTAACAAGTTTTGTGCTTCAACGTGTCTAACTAAGCCTGATTCATAGCTGTGTGAGCATTTTGCATTTCAGGATTCTTTTTACGAACTCGATGTCATTTACTTCAAATGAATTCGCAATTGAAAAATATTTTATAGTTTTATCCAAATAATTCCCACAAAGGTAAAATATATAAATAAAGTTTATATATTTATTAGATTATTTTGAAGCCTGCTTGTAAAATAAATATAATCTAGTTTGCAAGATTGGAATTGTCTTCTAGAATAAGGCAGCTGTATAAATAAGCTAATCGAATGACAAAAAGTTCGGATTATAAATTATACAATTATATTCGGAATTTAAAAAATATAACAAACTGAATTAAAAAAAGAAAACATTAGTTGACAACTTTGAAAAACAAAAAATAAAAATAAATCACTACAAGACATTTAAAACAATAATAATACAAAGAGATCCAACTTAAGCTCTCACCAAACATAATTAAAAATTGCTTGCGAACTAGTTTTTTTGAAACCACACATGCTGTCCCTGTTTGAATACTTATTTGGGTTAAATTTTTATGTTGATATACATATATATGTGAATATTTCTTGGGGCTAAATTGTTTTTTTATTGCCCCAAATTGTGTTGCCTACTTTGTGGCTTGTCTGTCAAGTATTTTCAAGTTTTTTGGGCTTTATAGATAGATAGAAATGTAGGCTTTTGGCTCAAACAATCAACACCAATTATTACGATAGGGCAACTTTTTAGTTATTTATTGATTTTTTGTACAAGTCATAAAATTGTAATAAGTTTCAATAGAAGAATAATTGATTAATAAAGGCATTTTGTTGGCTTGTTGCCTTAAAAGTCCTTGGTGCGCCTGTGGGTAGGCAAATGTGCGCAACTTTCATGCTAAATGTTTGCTTAAAATGCAAAAAATATTGAATTTGGGGGGAAAAATGTAGAATTCTTAACTACGAAATTGAAATTTGCATATTCAAGTATTAAAAGTTGTACGAAAGGAGGTAATTTACGACTTAGTTGTAGGGCACTTTTTCTGTTTAAAATGATTTTGAATGCGATATAGAAAAATGTTGAAGAAATCTATGGCTGCCTACTTCTTCTACGGTTCTGAGCTGCAATCAAAGAGCCTTGAAGTCACAACTACACATTATAATAGGTGTTTCAAATTTTATTATAAAAAAGAAAACTTGAAATTATTTATATATAATCTTCACGCCCAGTAGTTTGTTGTGTTCTTTAATAAGTAGGACAGAAAAACCCTAAAATTTCATTATTTTCTTCAATCTGTTAGTTTTTAACCTAAAATAGTAAGCAACTGAATCTAAACATTAAATTAATATTTCCGAATTTTCATCTGCAGTTAAAAACTTGAAATTATTAAATATTTAATCTTCACTTCCAATATTATGTTATGTAGTTCCATAAGTAAGAAATAGAAAAACCCATGGAATATATTTTATTTCATCTTTACTCCCAGGAGAACATTATGTGGAGCTACATCAGTAGGATATAGGAACACACATGGATTTATTAATAAGTAATAAGTAGTCCCATAAGTACGAAATAGAAAAATCCTAAAATTTCATCATATTCTTCAATCTGTTAGAATATAACTCAAAATGGTAAAAAATGCAAGCTCCACATAGAAAAAATATTTACAAATTTTCTTTCTAAAGTTAAAAACTAGAAGTTATTTTTATATCATCTTCACTCCTAGTAGTATGTTAAGTAGTTCCATAAGCAGGAAACGGGAAAACCCTAAAATTTTATAATTTTCTTCAATCTCTAAGTCTTAACTTCAAATGTTACGAAACTAAAGCTACACCTTAATATAAAATTCCGAAATTTTCATCTGAAATTGAAAACTTGAAATTACTTTTATTTAATCTTCACTCGCAGTAACAAGTGAAATAGTTCCTTAAATAGGTTCCGCGCTCTCTACCTATTTTTGATAAATCTTCTCAACTGAAACTACGATTGGTAAAATGCTATATATGGTCTGTTTTGATATATGGAGTAGA
The DNA here is from genome assembly GCA_035046065.1 of Chymomyza procnemis. Classification (NCBI taxonomy): domain Eukaryota; kingdom Metazoa; phylum Arthropoda; class Insecta; order Diptera; family Drosophilidae; genus Chymomyza; species Chymomyza procnemis. The sequence continues at coordinate 14,556,796 of JAWNOJ010000024.1, forward strand.
AACTTGGACCTTGAAAGTAGCTCAGAAGAAGAAGCTAGAAAGTTTTGGGCTGTGGATATACAGACGAATGCTTAAAATCTCTTGCGTCGACCACATCATGAGGAAGTCTTAAGTAGAGTCAATAAAAGCATGAACATTTTAAAACCAACAAACGCAGAAAAGCAGCATATTTTGGTTATGTAATACGCGACCTCAAATATAAACTACTTCAACTTATTATGAAAGGTAAAATTGAGGGCAGACGCGACATTGGTAGGAAGCAAGTTTCCTGGCTACGCAACATCAGAGAATAGGCTGGAATAAAATGAGCTGGAGATCTTGTTCACCTCACTACCAACAGAGAGTAGTACTTCAAGTTGCTTGCATTAATTAAAAAAAAAAATGTTGCAATTTTGATTTCTAATAAATCTCGTTTGATCGTTTACATCCTGTATAGGATCGTAGATAAATAAGAAAAGAATAAATCTTCATATGTTTCTTCAAACTGATAGTTGTTAACTGAAGCTTAACATCAAAATTAGGAATTATTATATGAAAAGTTAAGTTGATGGATAATAATAAACAATTATTTTCTTTTGCTTCAATCGAAAAAATGATTCTATAGAAAAATGTTCAATTCCTTAATATATTGTTTAAATAAAATAATACAACAGTCAATAAAAACTCTTTTGTGGTTTGTTTTACCTCTTAAGTAGCTTACATCTTTCCAACTTGCTATGTAGATTAAGTTCCATTTTTGCGTAATTTCGTTCTTTGGACTCACAAGAAAAACAGGTTTGTTCAAATACATAATATGCAAATTATGCTACATAATTATGTTGAAAGTTTATTGCAGCCTATCAAAAGTTATGGCTTTTTCAATATATTGCGTATACGCAATGTAGGCACAAAACTACCATACATATTTTTATAATAAAAACTGCTGCTATCAATACTTGAACAGGCACGTAATTCATAATGTCCCAAAAAGATTTTATGCAGCCTATTACGAAACTTTTCTAAAATTAATGAATATTAAATAATACAAAATCTTCAGGGTAAGCCTTTTAGCATATAACAAAATCTGATAAATTAAACACAAGCAACTTTTGCCTTTTTCTGTTAAACTGCTTTAAAAGCTTTTCGCATTTACAACCATTAAAAGGTGTGACCAATATCATTAATTAATAGAAGACTATGATAAATGTGTTTGCTGCTTTAAATATAAAGTCCTAACTAATTAGTGAGTCAGCCCATGCGAGTGGGCTGGTTATAGTTAGCATCTATTATCCAGCCTTATAAATGCTATTAAAAGTTTAAAGCATTTTTTTAACTTATGTGCACAAACTTGTTATTTTACGTCAGGTGCAGTGCAGCTGTTATGACGTTCAGTATTTCTCATACACATAAAACTATGCCGCTTGGGGAAATATTTAATGTGGCTATAATGACATGCCAACTAATAGCCAGAAAAAATAAAAAGCAGCAACAATTCTAACTTCGGAATATGAGGAATTATTATGAGCAGAATGAAGCTACTCAATCAGCAATGAGCAGCTTAACAAAGCGAAGCGACTAAGAGTACATTTAATTACAGAAGGAAAAACCACAGAAAAATGGGGAAAAGTTTAAGTAACAAAGAAAACCCAAGATATATGCAAAGAAGCGTGGTAAACATTTCATGTACCAAGCTGCTTTTGCCTGCTCAATGAGCTAAATTAGCAACAATTTTTAATGAAACAAGAATATAAGTAAGCGATTTTAAGCAAAACATTTTACGGCCAGTGCCGTAGTACGGGGGAGCTATGAGAAAACTATAATGGGAATATCTTTGTAGCTGCATAAAAGACTTTAAAAAGACTCTATAACATATTGTAAATGATCGGTGGTTCTATTCCACCCAGCAGCAGTGGTGCAATTGCCTACTGTGGTAGTGGTATGGCTAGCAAATAGACGCTATTTATCTAAGAAGATCACCATATGCTCCGCCTTCGTAGCGATCAAGAGGAATAATAATTAAATACTATCAGCTCAACGCTGCTCTTGAGAAACTGATATGATAGTTCAAGACATGCTTTTTTCTCATTGGTGCTCATACTAACATATAAGAGATAATTACGATGATTGGAACAAGATAAAAATGTTATTAAATATAAATTTATCTCGACCCAAAAATGAAATTAAATCGTGAATATTTTTGCACGATTATTTTTAACAACTTTCGTTGTGGATTACCTCAACAACAATGTATGGATGAACTTAATACAATTCGGTCAAAATAGTTGCTTTCGTGTAGATTGAAGTTTTAAAAGTATTGAACTTTAAACTTTGGTAAGAAAAAAGGTAAAATGATTTTCTTGAAATGCAAATATTTAATTTAATCTGTAGGTCAATGCGTATTTGTGTAGGCGTTGTATATTTTGTAAAATAATTACAATATTAATAATAAGTATTTTGATAAATTTTTAACTAACCGTTTTGTAAATTCACGTTTTTGTGTGATTTTAAATCGAGTAATTTCAAATGAAGTGCCAGAAGAAATTGAAACTTGAAAATTTACATATTTTCAGATTTATTTCAATATTTTTTGATAAATATTTTGCAATATTTATTTTCTGTCCTAAACTTCAAACATAAAAAAATAAATTTTTAGATGGTACAAATCACAATGCTTACTTCTTCTATAATTAAACTCATCTTCTTTAACTAAAAAAACAGTCAAAATAATACTTTTGCGTAGATTGCATTTAATCTGAAATCATTTTCAAACTATTACTTAACATGTTTTTAGCTTGCAATTTATTGTTACTAATAAACATTTTCATACTTTTTTTCGTACCCATGAAATCAAATTTTAACATTAGAAATGTTGCAAGCACAATGGGTATTTCTTCCATAATCAATTTTATCTGGTATAATTAAAAAACAAAACAGTTTCTGTCGAGTACATTGCATTTAAGCTGAAATCATTTCTAACCGATATTTTGTTAGATATTTTCATATTGATGTCAATTGTTATCGATAAATAATTTGCAAGCGAATTTTAATGTGTTGCAAACATACTCAACTTGTTTTACCAAAAAAATAGCCAAATGTATTGTCTACACTGATGTAGGAGCGAAAGCAAAGAAAGCAAAAAATCAAGCCACAATAGCATTGTTCGACCTACAAAAAATTTATGAACTTTTGCATAAAAAAGAAATATTCACTGCTCAGCCATCTGTAGAAGGATGTTGCCAAATGAGATCGTAAATTATGAAACTGATGACTGATGCAAGCTCGTTGTCACATGAAAGTATAATGGAGTAGAACTTTAAAAATCTTTACGAATTGTAACTTCTAAAAGCAAATCGTTAAAAACTGAAGTTTAAACACAAGACACACAACTTTCTAGATAGACGAAAAAGTGCTTAAAATCAAATTCACTAAAAAAAAAATCCGACCTCTTCTCAAAACGCTCTCTACGCCACTGCATCAGACACATACAACTTATTCTTGCCCCAAATTGCAGATATTAATTCAGCAGCAGTTGACATGGGCAACAGCCGGACTTTGGCTTTGGGTTACCAAACCAAACCAATCCCAGCCGCAAAAAAATGACATAAAACCCGCAGGCTAATTTGCCCAAAAATATGCAGCGCCTCTATAGGAACTTCCAAGTGTCACATTGTTAAAAAAGTTGAAAATTATTTACTTTGTTTAACAACAATATAACTGCTTTTGTGACTCTTTTGTGTGCACACAGTTTTTTTTTGTATTACTTTGTATTTGAATTATTTTTATTTTATTTGATTTGATTTTATGTTTTTATTGTAGCTTCGTTCTTAGAGCAGCGCAGCAGTTGCACGTTACAAGCGAACAACAAGAAAACCGCGCACGTCCGTCTCAAATGAAAGTTATAAACTGAATAAATCTGCGACGCTTTGCCGTGTTCCTAGTTATGTGCCGGTCGGGTTTGTCGTTTTTTTTTCTCGCTTTTGTCGTTTTTGCCGTTAAAGTTGTCGCAGTCGCCGTCTACGTTGTTGTTGTTGCCGCTATCGTCGCAGCTGTTGTCGATTGAATAGCATATATTGAAAGCCATGCGCAATTGAATGGAACGCGTTCAAGTTGAATGCGCCATTGTTGATTGCACACATAGATATATACACACTCAAACATACACATACACACATGCATACACATTTGCATACACACAAGCATACCGTTGAGTACATTCCAGTGGCCAGGCAACTTTTCAGACTTGAACTTGAACGAGAAGGGCTGATGAACAGCTGATGAGGGCTAATGGAATGAACGACTTTCGCTTAAGCTTATCAGTGCTGTTCCGGTCTCCGATATATGCAAAATTTTTTAATTTTTTAGAAAGTGCAGTGCAGTTATGCTTGCACTCAAAGAAGGCTTCATAAGCTTAAAACAAAAATATTAACTGCGTAAAATTTTAAGTTATTAAAAAAAAGGACTTTATTAGTCAAATTTGTCGCTGATAGTAACCATGGAACATGGTTTGGCTATTCCAGCCAAAATAATAATAGATATTTATGGCTTCAATTCTTCAATTGCCAAACCAAACTGGGAATAAATCACTTGACAGCTGTTAAATCGGTCGCCATCTTAAGCAGTAATGCCAACTTAAATTTCTATACCTCTAAAAAAAAACACCCTTTGTATAGTAGTACAGGATCCGGCATTCTAATTCTATAAGCACCGTCACTGTAATCCACTTTACTTGTGAGCCAAATGGCAGTTCAGAGTAATGTTTTTGCTGAAAATGTACGCGAAAGTAAGAAACCAGTTATGGATTTTAAACAAAATAGTATGGTATTATATTTTGCCGGTAAATTACAATTATTAACTGTTTGTGAGCTCAAACACCTTAAAGTGAATAAAGTTTTCATTCATCACGTGATGTGAGATGATTTAAAAGGTAAAGAAGCGACTTGAATGAACTCCAATTCGTTGGAGGATATAAATTTAAGCCCTACTGATCGTATATTTCTTTTCGAGCCAAGAGTACATCTTAGCCTGGAAAGTAAAGATATCGAAGGCAAAGTTCATAGCAGGTATTCCTTGTAAGCGAGTGCGTGAATTCTAACAAGAGGCAAACTTAGGACTTGGCCAAGTTTTCAAATAATTTCATCTAGGCAACAAATTCTATTCTTGAAGTATTAAGCGCTTAATTAATTATTTAGTAAAATATGTATTTTATAGTATAAAATGTATGAAAATTTCTGGTGAAATAACTTTTATTTTAACTCGAATTTGCTGCTAACGAACTTAAAACTTTCATCAAAGTTAACTATACTTTGGCATAATTTTCATGCAGAATATTGTGATCTGCAACAGTGCTGTTCGCTTTTGAAATTTTGATTACACTTTTATGATTTTGCATCACGCGTACACTGCTGCTACATCACAAATTTCTTATCATTTTAATTGTTTAAGAAAAATAATGCAAATTAAGCTAGACACTCAATCTTACAATCAAGCTTGTTATTGTTGTCACTGTGATAAGCCAATTAACAGCAATTAACGCTAACGCAGAGTTGATTACACTTACAGCGTGAGCTCAGCTCTTAGGGCAATAAATGTTATGGCAGTAAAGGGGATCATCGAGGCACCACTGAGATAGTAACTTTGCGAAGAGGAAGAATCTACTTAAAACCGAATTACCCACACGAAGTATTTTTAGGACATGTTAAAAACTTGTTAAAAAATAATTAACTCAAATTAAAGATTTGAGTGTAATCACATCAGGCCTTTGAATTTATCATATATAAGTTGTAAATTTCGAAAATTTATACATTTTTTTTACCTTTTTTTTATCTTTTTATATTTTTATTTTGTGGCTATTGCAAATAATTTTTAATAATTTGACTGCTGTTTAAGGTAAAACAGCTTCCAAATCTTTTTAAGAAGCTTATCATCATAGGATCTATATATAATAAAATTATACCATTATAATAAAAATATAGTTTTACTTCAAAAATTCTTTTTTAACTTTATAAAAATATGTTCGGGTTCATGTGTAAAACACTATCATTTCTTTCCACTATTTTATTTACGTTTATCACCCGAGCAAATGGGCCAGAACACGAATATTTTGGCATAAACTTAAAAAATTCATAGAAGTCCAAATGGGTTTTACTCTTACAATTCTTTAGTACATACGGCATTTCGAAATTTTTATAGATCATTGTAGAAAAATATTTGTTTACCATAAAAGAGTTAAATTAATAATGGCAGAATTTAAAATCTATAATGGACTCTGCATTCAAAATGAAGGCTGAGAAATCAAAAATTACCTTAAACGCATGTAGATCGGCCGCTATACCGTGTGTGATTTTATTTCTTAAAAATAAGTTACTTGTTTCAAAACAATTGGGTACTCAATTATATAATATCGCTAAAGGGAACTTAAATGCAATATATTCCAACGTTTATTTCTTAACCAGTCCATCTTCGAAATTTTTTGCGAATTTTACAAAGGAAACAAATATTGAGCAAAGAAGATTATAATTTTTGAATGATATTCGCGATGCCAAATTTTCGTAAATATTACAAAACACAAGTTTATTTATCAGTATAAAAATGAATATTTTTAAAAAACATAATTATGAATCAAATTGATCATTATATGGCCTTCAAGGACGATCACAGACCGCCAAAAACGTGCCGCATTGCGACTGACTATAAAACATACGACTGACGATATCAATGAAAAAGTGAAAGAAATTGTGCTCGAAAAGCGTCATATCAGTTATCGAGAGCTAACAAGATAACTTGACATCGGATGTGAAGCAGCTGCTTTAACTTTGCTGCGTGTTTAAGACCTGTTCAACTTCTAGTTAAACAATATTACATTTCAGAATTATAATATTAAACTTATCGGTATCCCTAGCCTGATGATATTTTATAGACATGCTGGGGCTGGCCAGGAACTTGAATTTATAACATAAAAGATGAAAACAGGTGATAATATAAAAGTTTAAACATTTCCTTAACAAAGCAGCCAAAAAGATTGGTGTTGACCAAGTTGAGGTTTCATAGTTCTGCATTGCACAAAGAGGCTTGACTTGGTGTATCAAGATGAGTTAAGATAGAGTAAATGATGCATTGAATAGATTGTTCGTACGATAGGAAATCATTAAGGTTATTATAGTTATCGCATAAAACATGAAGAGTTTCGTGCAATGCAAAATTAGATCTACAAAATTTAAAGTTACTCTGGATGGAATGACAAAGAAACGTTGTTCTAAGTGCGCTGAAGTTAATGAACCTCCAAAACAAAGGAGCCAGATGGTTGACGTTGACTAAGTTAAGGTTTCATAGTTCTGCATTGCACAAAGAGGCTTGACTTGGTGTATCAAGATGAGTTAAGATACAAACAAAGATGCATTGTTAGGAAATCGTTAAGGTTATTATAGTTAGTATAGAAAACATGACAAGGACAGAGCAATGCATAATTAGATCAACAAAATTTTAGTGGTAGAGCTCGAAAATTGTGAGTTATTTTGGATGAAACGACAAAAAAAACTTTGTTCAAAAGTGCACTGAAGTCAATGAACCCGCGTCAGAGCTTATGCAGATATAACACGCCGTGGAATGTTCTACGATCATTTAGGGAAAATAATTTTATACGGCGAAACCTAAAAGAATAGGACGGCAATCGTATATTAGAATCCCGAAGAACTCAGAAAAGCAAAAATTATAACCAAAATTGAAAAATAATTGTAATTTTTTGTATATAAACAAACATGTCCAACTCAACATATCCAAAAAAATAAACAACAATAGGCGTAAACACATTTCAAGGCCGGGAATACAGAGCGCACTTTCTATGGCTACTATAACAAAGCTGCTCGTTTAGGTTTTCATAAAATTAAAGAACAATTTTTCAATTAACCTATTTGTAGCAGAATCTTCGCAGCATAAGAGTTAATCGTGTCCGTTTGCTTAAATTAACACTTTTTGCAAAATGATACTTTTTGGCCTTTCTGAAGTTAAATAGTTTACTGCATTTCGAAAGTTAAATTGTAATTTAAGTCCTACAAAAACCTTGCTTTAGTTTACAAATACTTTTCAGCCTAATTTGTTAATGAGTCGCTACTAAAAGCAATTTTGACTGCTTCTTGTTTTTCGAGTTTATTCAACTCTGTTGACATCTTGCTATGACAATGTTTGATTTCTATTTGCAGTTCGGTTTATCTTGCTTACTGTCAATTCTATATGCTGTCCAATTCATTATGTCAATCAACGACGCATCGTTAAAAAATGTATACGTCAGACTAGTGACGCAGTACCCGCAAGTCTTCTTAAAATAAAACCTAATACCGCGTATCTCATACAAATTTCTATGCTTTCCATTGTATTTTACTATAAATATGTTTGCAGAAAATGCGTGCTATTTAGGTGAAAAAATGGTTTTATGTTTTTACTTTTAGCAAAGTGCAAGCTTAAACAAATTATTGCATTAAAGACATCTTAAAATAAGTATTCGCTTTGATAAAAATGCTACTGAAAAACAAGCTTATTTATCTATTTGTATAAACAAGTGCAAATGCTTATGTACGTCCGCTGGCACTTCCTTAAAATGCCATAAAATGTTGTGTCAAAATTTTAAGTAAAATAAATGCTTATTTTTAGCTATACCCCACGCACACAGATACAAGCACACAGATGCAAACACACAGATACAAACACGCAGATACAAGCGCATAGATACAAATACGCACACACACACACACACAAACAAATACACGTTGATTAAGATTTAAAAAAAAGCGAGGTTTTAAACTTAAAAGCAACACGCCCTAATTCTTTTGATAAAACACACGCGCGTTTGTATGAGCAGACAAAAGACAAATTGTACATTCAATATGCGTCTGTAGTAGTGTGTGTATGCAGGCGTGTTTGGTTGTGTATGTGTGTGTAAGTGTGGGTGTGAGTGTGTCTTCGTGTGTGTGTGTGCCTTTGTTTGTCTCTATTTTCTCGATTTCTTCGCATTTGCAACTCAATTTGCTTAAGTGTTATTGAATACACAAAACACTAACGCCACACACACACACATAAATTTGCTCTCCAACAAACACACAATTACTCTCGCAAACTCAAACGCACACACACACAAATGTTTGCAAAAAAAAAACGTGCAAACTTTCAATGACAATGAACCAAACTTAAAGCAGCAGCGCACATGCAACACAAATTTCACATTGTGGCATACGGGTCGTATGCTTAATAAAATATAATAATGCGTATGCACAAGTCCTAGTCATATGACTGTGTATAGGTGTTTCTAGTTATTATTATTATTGTGAAATAATACAATATTATTGTTATTTTTATTGTTATATTGTGTTTTTGTTGTTATTGTTGTTGTGGTCGTCATAATCCATTTGACACGCGCTACAAAACGCTGTTTGAGTTGCTTTAAAATTTAATTTCAATTTACATTTTGTGTCTAACTTTTCTTTGACAACTTGACTTTCTTTGCCAGAAATGCGTTTTATAATAAAGTTTGTCACAATATTTAGAATATGTAGCATATAGTTAAGTAACTTATAAGGCAGGTAGGTTAATTGTCTTAGCGATATGATAACCCGCAGCACTCGCGTACGCTTGTAAATCCCATTAAAACAATAGTAGGCGTATTTAGAACTTTAGATGAGCACAGCTTCTACAAACGCTTTGGCTTAATTATTGCTCTTGCGCTTATCAATACAGTAATCAAAGTCAAAATACATATTTTCCTAAAAAAAATATCTTTTCAGATAAAAACCAATGCATCAATTGTAGAAACTAAATCAAATGAGATGATTATATGCAGTATTGAATCAGTTATACAATTTAGCTAAAAGGCGTTTTCGTTGAAACTGAAAGCAACTAAATTCATTAAAGATTTAATAAAATAGCTGTTTGGGAAGATCATTTAAGTTAATATAAACAAACTTATTGTATAGACTGTAAGCTTATTGTTAATATTGGGTTGGGTTAATATGGAGCCCACAAAGGAGCATTTTCGTCATATTTTACTTTATTATTTACGTAAAGGAAAAAACGCGGAGCAGGTTGCTAAATTTTACGAGGTGTGTATAGTGATAAAGCCTTAAAAGGAAGACAGTGTGAAAATTGGTTTCGCAAATTCCGTTCTGGAGATTTTTCACTTAATGACGAGCCACGTTCAGGTCGGCCAAATTAAGTTGATGATGACCAAATCAAAGCATTAATCGAATTGAATCGTCATGTAACTGAGCGTGAGATAGGAGAGAAGTTAAATATACCAAAATCAACCGTTCATTATCACATAAAAAGTCTTGGACTGGTGAAGAAGCTTGATATTTGAGTACCACTTGTATTGAAAGAAATTCATTTAACAAACCGAATCAACGCTTGTGATATGCACCTTAAACGCAATGAATTCGATCCGTTTTTAAAACGAATCATAACTGGAGATGAAAAATGGATTGTTTACAACAACGTTAGTCGAAAACGATCATGGTCCAAGCATGGTGAACCAGCTCAAACCACTTCAAAGGCTGATATCCACCAAAAGCAGGTTATGCTATCTGTTTGGTGGGATTGGAAGAGTGTGGTATATTTTGAGCTGCTTCCAAAACGATTAATTCGGATGTTTACTGTCAACAATTGGACAAATTGAATACAGCCATCAAGAAGAAGCGACCAGAATTGGTCAATCGTAAAGGTGTCATATTCCATCAGGCCAACGCTAGACCGCACACATATTTGGTCACTCGCCAAAAACTGAGTGAGCTTGGCTGGGAACTTTTGATGCATCCACCATATAGCCCTGACCTTGCACCATCAGACTACCATTTATTTCGATCTTTGTAGAACTCCTTAAATGGTAAAACTTTCGGTAATGATGAGGCTATAAAATCGCACTTGGTTCAGTTTTTTGCAGATAAAGGCCAGAAGTTCTATGAGCGTGGAATACTAAATTTGCCAGGAAGATGGCAAAAGGTTATCGAACAAAATGGCAATTATATGTTTGATCAAAGTTCATTCTAAGTTTTATTAAAAATGCATTTATTTTCTTTTAAAAAATCCGCAATTACTTTTTAGGCACCCCAATAGTTTGTATTCTAATTTGCAGATTCGCTTGTTGTACCTATGCTTCTCTTAAAATCCATACTGAAGTGGTATTATACTCTAAAATTAATATTAAGATTATCTGAAAATAGATTGCCGAAACGTGAAGGCGGCTGCTTTTGGAATTCGAACTGCAGTGGTTTTATTTGTGGGCAAACAATAGCAATGAAACATTATTATAGGTTCTTTTCCTTATTGTATTATTAAAATTAAATATGTATATTCTAAATAAATATTTCAAAAACCTTTTTAATAGTCGCATTTGATTTACTTTTCCCATATAAAAAAGTATAATTCGATTTACGCGGTTTGTTTGGGAATGTATCTACCGCATAAACCGAAGTCCAGGTGTGCTTACTTTATTTGACCATCACAGCCCGTTATAGGGTTACAGTCGAGCTCACCAGCACTCATAGCCTTGGTCACTCCAAGGGAATATAGGTCTCTTCCCATTTGGCCTATTCTGGCATCACAGGACGCCTGGTGAGAACTAGTGAGGTTGGCTATAACCCTATAATATGACAGCCTACTTAAGTAAGTCAAGTAATTTGTTGCCAAGAGATTATAACATTTGTCCTTAACTGACTACATTTTCCTTTGTGCTTGCTTGCCTTTATTAATTTTCGATGCAAATAAGCATCATTCAAGCCAAAATGAAACGGTTTGGTCGTTAACTACGAAACGACACTGCGGACGATGGGTTAAGATATCGTAATAATAAAAATTTCATCAGATGGTATAGTTTGGTGTCTTGGAGTTCTAGGTGATTATACGAACTGACAAATGAACAGAGGGGCACAGCTCAATCGCTACCCGATATTATAAAAAGCATATCGATATACTGGAGTTCAAGTCTACCACACCCACTTCTTGGCTTTACTTGCACAGTACTTTAGTTTACTTCATATTCCACAGTTCTATTATACCCTTTGTGCCTATAGATACAGCTGCATCCATGGAAGAAAAATCCAATTAAGTCGAACAATATATTGTTTGAACCCTATAAATAAGCTCAATAATTACCCAAATAAACAATTAAATAAATTAAATCTTAATAAAGGTGTAGCCAATAAGCCAAAACGTCTTTGTAAATACCACAACCGGAACCGCTAAAGATACTGAGGAACTTGTTGGTTAGTTAAGTTGGTTAACCTTTTTGTTGCCACAATTGCTGCTTGACAACAGCATTTCCTTATTTACGTTTATTTCATTGGCAATAAAATTCTTTGCGGAAAACCCACATGTACTTGGAAAAGTGGCAGACGTCGCCACAACCTCCCCAGCGTGTGGTCGACACACTTTGATACATATGTACATGACAACCCTAAAACCTAAAGCGTCGCTGGGTTATCATAGCTGTGACGGTGGCGCCACCATATGTTGACAGTTCGTAAGCTTTGTTTTCTATTAAAAATGGATCACGTGGTAATTGCTTTTAGTATTTGGCGAGTGTAAAGTGTACACACTACTTCCACAGTCAATGCCAAGGCCACAAAGACTGAACCTACAGCTTGTATAGCGTACGGCTTTGGGCGTGTCAGTTTCCCAACATTCTTCTGGGCTATATATGTTGTAGGGCTTGTAATTATCATTATTACATTGTGCTATAAATTAATTATGTATTATGCGCAATTGTTGTATGTGACAGCCAAGTTTCACAAGGAAAAGCAAACAAACCGGTTATACATGGCGTATGCGCAATATGAAGTAACATTTCCTAGGTAAATCTAATAAATTATATTCTTAGAATGTGCTGCTTAATGTATGCACATATTTTACAGCACTCTAATGTAATGCTTATATTTTATTTACTTATGATATTTTTAGTCTGGTACTTAAAAGTGTACTTGGATCCACTATACGACGTTACAACGCCCTACCTATATGGTAAGGCAGTATGCTTGTGAATGTTGTTTTATCTATATCGACCATTTCAATTTCCATTTTTTTATATTTACTTTTATTTTATGAAGATGAATATTATTAAGATATTTTTTAAATTTTGAAATCCTTCTAAAAAATTTTTTCCGAAAAAAGAAAGAACTTTCAAGAAATATTTTTCTAGTATTATTTATTTATGATTATTTTTTTTTTAATAAAATATTTTAATTGTAAAAGCTCAACAAAGCTGTTGAAGCTTAAAAGGAAAAGTTTTTAACCAAAAACAATATACTGTACAACGATCCTTTATTTTTGCCTAGAGCAATATCCTGGCCTCTCGCACAGACACATTTTTCGAACTGCAATGATATAGTAGAAAAGCTCTGAGTACATGCTGTGAGGTGACTTCCCTAAGATCACTGAACCTACAGGTCTTCAAATCTGTAAAGCAGGTGAAGTGCTTGCCCAACTGGGAAATTTCTGAATCTATTTCCAAAAAAATTGTTGAAATATTAAATGATAATGTATTTGAATGTGGATCTACAGTTTGGTGGGCAAAAAGACGGAAAGACTAAAAGGTATAGAACTTAAAATGAAATATAATAATGAAAATGTCCTTAAACTTAACCGTTCAATTTAAAAAAAAAAGATATATATTTTACTCTTATAACTATTCTCCTTACTTGCTTTGTAAGCTGTTAAATTGTACTTAAGCGCAAATTGCATACATTTATTTTCTAATTAACAAAGCGGAACTTGAAATTTAATATCTACTTATAATTTGTAGCTATTTTTATACCCCATAGCTGTATGACAGCATATATGACACTTTGAAAAGCTTAATGACTTTGAACTACAGCGAGACAGCCTTATGCAGATTATATAGTATATGCACAAAACATTATTTTATAGTAAGTAGTGGAATCTTCTCACTTTACCTTATAGTAGTAATATTTCACTGAGCACGCTGTATGACTTAAGGGCCAGATATGTGGCAGATATGCTCGTATAAGTTCTTACGATAGGAAATATTTTTAAGCTTGAATGCTGGGTGTTTTTTCGAGGTATGTGCTTTATTTTATTTAAAAATTTAATTTTAAATAATTGAGGAATACTTAACCAAATTTAGAATTCGGCATATTTATACATGTAATACTTTTTTAAGAAGTTAAGGAAAAAAAATTCAAAAAGGCATGCTGCTTTTGTGTTTCAAATTGGGAGTCTACACGATTTGTTATGGAAAATACGAAAGCTTACTAGATCTAAAGCTCTTTGCCTGATTTTTCGATCTGCAATGAAAAGTTATATCGTGGGGTAAGCCTCTAAATACAGATTGCTGTACGCAATCATCATTGAGGATGCAACATTGAGGGAAAACTTTTGATATTATATATTATGCAGACAGAGTTATGAAATTTTTTTTTGAAACTAAAAGCAATTTATTGAATCCGTTTCTATGTTCAATTTTACGATTTAAGTCTATTCTAAGGCTCAAAACCAGCCAAGACAAAAAAGCAAAACGTGTGCCACTTGTAGATGACGAGAAACTCTACAAAAGTGTTTCAAGATATTAACAATGTAAACGATATACTCCTTAGACAGCTAAGGACAGAAACAAAGATTTTCTTTTTTTCAAGTATTATGCAAAATTGTTTTGTGTTTGATACTTGTACATATACATATAGCCCTGACCTTGCACCATCAGACTACCATTTATTTCGATCTTTGCAGAACTCCTTAAATGGTAAAACTTTCGGCAATGATGAGGCTATAAAATCGCACTTGGTTCAGTTTTTTGCAGATAAAGGCCAGAAGTTCTATGAGCGTGGAATACTATATTTGCCAGGAAGATGGCAAAAGGTTATCGAACAAAATGGCAATTATATATTTGATCAAAGTTCATTCTAAGTTTTATTAAAAATGCATTTACTTTCTTTTAAAAAATCCTCAATTACTTTTTGAGCAACCCAATAAATATAATTTTGTTATGGGTTACTGAAGCACATTATCAGCAGTCGCAGAACGAATTGTCTAAAAGGTAGCAAATAATTTTAAATACAAACTTGACTAGTCTGTCTTAATAGCTTTATTAAGAATATCATTGTAAGCTTTTTACAATAGTAAAAATTAAGTTCTCAATTTTAAAACGAGCCTTTTATCTCCAACCTTTCATAATTTCATAGAATATATATTTTATATTACTGAAGCTAAGTCACGTCTTGTTGGCTGTTTATAGAAACAAATATCAACAGAAAATTGACAAGCAAATTGGCAGTAGCCAGCCACAGAACATAAAATAAATTATTCAGTCGCAAGTCGTGACCTAAAACAATGATATCATATACGAGATTTGTAAACTAATCTGGCTTTTTGTTGCACTTGTTCAAAGTAAAATTATTGGTGAAAATATAAAAATAATAAAAACAAGTATATAATAATAATGGAAATTACTTACACGGAAAAACATTTATAAAATGTTGCATGTACTTAGACTTGCCTCAATAATTAAAGCTCAGGCACAAAGTTACTTGACCAACTGTTAAAGTTCTCACAGTTTTTAGTCCCCTTAAGCGAGACGGTAACTAATGGAATCATTGATTTGTTTTAAAACAGCACAAACAAATCACAAACAGAAACCATTAAAAAAGGAGAATGAGTTTTCTTTTATTTTTTTTGTGAAGCTTTTAATTTATTTGCTTCGACTGAGCTAACAAAAATAAGTATATAATGGTTTATGCTTGAAAACATTTGAAGTTTTTGAATAACATAGGCAGATATTTCTGAGACTATAATAAGTGGTTTTAGAACGATAGAAACTATTTAAGATACAATAACTAAGAACGAAGCGTGCGCACATGGCGTATGCGTAATATTTTGCAATATTTGCTGCTGTTTCGAAAATGCCTAACCTGAGGATTAATACGTTTTATATTGAGTTTAGTTTTTTTCTGGATTTGGAAGTATTGTGTATATAAACTTATATATGTAAATTTTATAAATGAAATATTTATAAGTTATTATAATATGTGCGATTGAAATAAAGTACCTTCTGAGATTTTCCAGGCAACTTTATGCGTATGCAGGACATTGAAAATACTTGTAAACATTCCCAGAGTGACAATTTTCATTATATTTTGCTATATTTTATCTGTATAAATGTTTTGAAAATTTTTTTAATTTATAAAAAGTACTTTCTGCTTGCTAGTCTCTGCGGGTAAGCCTTTCAATCTAAATGTACTGAGTAGACCATTTAAAGTGGAAGCAACTGGCAACTCCATAATTGCTGGCAATGGTTACAGTTCGATAAACGTCTTAGCGCGTTGGAAGATTCATTCTAAAACAATTTTTACAAAGCAACATACCATTCATACCAAAAAAACGCGCTGAAATTGTTCATCTTAAAATAACTTTACAATTGTGAAAACTAAAATTGCGATTCATGCAAAAATAAAGTTAAAAATGTGTCCGAATACTGGAATTGTTATTGTTGCAAAAAGAACAAAACGCCAGTGTTGAGGAGGTACCGCAAAGGTTGAGCTAAAGTAATTCTCAGGAGTTGCACCATTGGTTGGAACACTCTTTGTCGCATAATTCGTATAGATTTAAAGATGTTTCCTTGCACAATCCAAGTAACACACAAAATACGCCCAGCTGACTATCCAAGTTGCTTCAATTATGGCAAATGCAGCATTTAAGAGAAGAGAACCAACCAACTCGACTTTTGGATTATAATCATCATGTCAGATATTACTTTAAATGGAAGTGAAAAAAATAAAAGTTATAGGTTTTAAACCACTGATAACCCTCAATTAATCGTGGAACACTCTCTATAGGATCAAAAAGTGACTCTTTTTCATGGTGTTTGTGCAGATATGATCATTGGTCCCTCTTTTATCAAACACGATGATGGAGCCATCACAACTGTCACTAATGGCGAGGGTGTTAGCGAGCAATGATAACAGACACCAATGATAACAAATGCCAATTGTGCGTAAAAGCCGTTTGAGCAGCTTTTGGTTCCAACAAAACTGCGCCATACTGCACGTCAATCAATAAATTTATGGCGACTATTTTTCCCCGGACAAGTTTTATCAAAGGATGATGATTTTGGCTGATTTTTTATTCATCATAATGCTATTTCCTAGTTGTACACGACTTAGAATCACCACCAAACTTTTTTTTGTGAAGATATCCAAGGTATCCAAGATATACGCTGATAAAACGACCATAGCTCAACTTATAAACAATACGAAGTTGCAGCCATATTGATCGATATGTTGCCCAGAGCAATGAAAAATACCGAGAAAAGAGCGCATTTTGTGCTCAAGGTCAAAGGTGGTCATTCACGCGATATCATATTCAAAAAGTAGCCAAAACGTATCTCTTTGCGCCGTAATAAATGATTATCGAAATGAAAACAAAAATAATGTTTTCTAAATTAATTTTTTGTTAAGAATCAAGTGTTTTCACTTTTACAATAAAAATACGCACATATAAAGATTTTCTGCGAAAACAATGCCTTCTTATTTCATATTTTTGACCTATTTTCGTGTGACTACTTTAATATAAACATCGTTTCCTTCACTGCTAAGTGTTCCATGTGGCGTATACGTAATAATTATATGGCTACTTATTGCATACTTACGAGTTACTATGACGCTGCTTAGCATGCAACCAGTTAATAATATCTTGCAGCTTGGAGTGTTTTTCGGCTTCTTCAGCTGCATCATCGTCTGGATCATCGGGCAGATGATAGGGATCCTGAGAATCATCGGTGATCATAAATTTGGGCTTAGTGTAGTTGTAGGAAGACATTTTTGTATGGATTTTTGCACAACACTTTTTGGTTTAGCGCACTTTTTATACAATTTATTTTATTTATATATTAATATTTAATTTCGTTAACAAAAAACATTATATACACCCACTAAAGCGTATTAGCTGCCAGCAGATTTTACTATATACACTCATCTATATAAACAGATTTTATATATTATCATCATAGTTTTAACTTAAAAACACCGTCACTGCACAGCACGCACATCTATGCATTTTATGCACATATATTAGCCACTTGGCGAATCAATCATGAGCCACACTAGGAAATTTCATTAAAATTAGCTATGATCTAAAGATTTTTTTTTGACAGCGTTTGTCCGAACCGAGTACCGCGAACTAAACTTTTGCAATTAACCATTGCTAGCTGCTGCTGCCATAAAACTGCTGTGTCCGTTGTCTAAATATATTTTGAGTGAAAACTGAAAAAAAAAAAAAAACAAATAAATAAAAAGAAAACATCAGATACATTTTATAGGTATATGCGCCGTTGTTTTGGAAAAGTGCTTGGAAGCGTGGAAAGCAGCGTGTGAAAAACGAAGAAAGAATGAGAAATAAATATAAACAAAATCCCCATGTACTTATTGTTGTTTTTATTTTTGCGTTTTTGTTGTGCTTGGCCATTTGGCCTCTTATTTATTGACTTATCTTCATGTGTCTAGTATGATGCACCACACATTGAAGGACTTACAATGCATTGCCGTCATTTCAAATATATGGCCGCATGTAAGTACGCATTTCTCATACCATATCGTATAAACACAGACACAAGTTCATCATATTGCTATTTCCTAGTTGCACATTTTTCACATAATACTTGAGATTACCAAGTTCAAGGTTGGAGGTTTGTAAGTGTTTCATAATACTAGAACGAATAGTTTCGAATTGTCATTCATTGTTATGAACGTGAAGAATAAATATTTTGTAAGACTTGTTTTGGGGCCCGCCAAGCCAAAAGGTTCAAATGGTGTGTCCTTAGAGTATGATATAGGTAAATGCTAATTGATATAACCTATATATTGGTTAAGGTTAATTCGTAAATATATATAAAACACAAAGAATAAGAATAAAAAATTGTAAAAATATTATGAAATGCATAAAACGCCAGGAACTAGAATGCTCGCTCGCAGGTGTTTAACCGGAACACTGTGACATTGAGATTTTGACTGAAAGAATGCACGTGAACCATAACGATGTCTAACGCAGCTGCGGGAATAGGGAGAGTATACAAAGTGTACAACATCCGCTATATGGCTGCGCACCCAGCATCTGGGAAAAGCAAATTGTTGAAGATACGGGTAGCCTTAAAAGCTTGTCATCGCTGTTAGTTCTAAATCCTCACACTTTTCCGGCAGGGATTGCTCAATAGGCGGTACTTTCACAGCTATAAGGCTCTCCATTTTTCTCTTCCATTTTTCACTTTATCTATCCGTTTATGGCATCACAAAGGACCCCAAGCTTTTTTATCGTATGACAATCTATCTTTTTTACCGAATCGAACCATTTGCTTTGCCAAATTTTAATTCAGTATCATAAATTAGAACTCCTACGGTGTTTGCTTTTTTTTTGAAAACCCAGAGTTTTTAAGTTCTATGCAAAACCTTTTTCTCTTCCCAATTTTCACTTTTTGGAATCAAATTATTCTATACAGCAGCTAAAACTTCTCATTAAAAAATTACCAGACGGCAAAAAGTGATTCTGAAACTTCTAATTGCTTTCTTCCAATAAAATTGGCTCAGTTCTAAAAATTCATATCTCAGCGAATTACTGAGAGTGGCTGTAAAAAGAAATTGTTTTACTGTCTATGTCCTTGAATATATGTGACATTTCTATGAAAGAAATTCCGAAAAAAAGGTTTCTTAGCATTTATTAATAACTTACACGCGTCGATGTTACTTGCATATCTATAAGTCTTGTAAAAACTTGACTTATTTTTAAAGAGACTAATTGCAATGCAGCACATGCTTCTTAAATCATATCTAAGAACTTTTTTAGAGGCCTATACGCTTTTAAAAGAGTCAGGATAAATGGACTGTGGTTCTCGGTAACGTAGTGGTAGCGTACTCACCTCTAAACCGTCAGGTTGGTGGTTCGATTCTAGCAGTGGCATAGCAAGCAGATAAATAAGCATTTACCTAGGAGAAGCTCTTTCAATTAAAACTATAGGTCTATAGGTCCCTGTTCATCGAACAGCTATTAACAGAGATATCTTCATGCCTCGCATTTGGAGCGATGAGCATAGTCAAGCGGAATACATTTATTTATTTTATCTTTATAAATGAACTTCTGGCATTAATATAATATAGTCGAAGAATATATATAACTGACCAAATATACCACATCAAAACTAAAGATAATCTATATTGGATAAGTAGAGCAAATGAGCAAATTAAGCGCTTTCCCACTCCGGATATCATTCTTATTTCGCATATTTTTGATATGCATTTGGAAAAATATTTTTGTTTCAAAACTAAAGACCATCTATGTTGGACAAGTAGAGCAAATGACCGAACTGAACGCTTTCCCACTCTGGATATAATTTTTATTTAGCATATTTTTGATATGTATTTGGAAAAACTATTTTTGTTTCAACAATAAACTAAATTGAGATACCTACAAAAAATCTTTAAAGGTTTTTGCAGATTTTAAATGTAGGGCGATGATCCAAAAATGTCATATCTTGGCTGTCAAATATGAGACACTCAACACACTTCATAAATCACTCACTCTTCTGCATTACAAAAAAAACTCATCAGATTATTGGGTTGTATATTATTTAATTCAAAATTTCAAAAATTGAAAATAAATGTTTTTATAAATTTATATAATCGAAACACACACATAGAAACGAACTACAGTAAAAGACATTCACAAAAAACGATATAAACAATTTTCAAACAGTCACATATATAAGTTTGGCTATAATACAGTACATAGAGATAAATAGTAAATAATATATATGTAATAATAATAATAATTTATATATTTCCTTAATAAATTCAAGCAGCTCAATGCCATTCAAATATTATATGAGCCACCAGCAAATAAATGGTCATCAATGTCACCTGACCCAACATCATGGGCATTACCAATTTCAAGTAGCGTGTAAATGAAATCTTATAGCCATGTTGTTCGGCTATGCCGGCTGATATGACATTGGAGGAGGCGCCATATAATGTTCCATTGCCTGAAATTAGTTGAAGTCATGTAATAGTTAAACTTTGCTTTGACAATTATTGCTCATCGCACCTCCAAATGAAGCGCCTAAGGTCAGCGCCCAAACCAATGGTTGCAGTGGCAAACCCAACGATTCCTTAGCCACCAGCGAGGTAGTCAGCTTAACCATCATGGCCGTTACCGGTATGCTGTCCAGCACAGCCGAAGCCAACGCAGATATCCAGAGTATCATAAAAATGGCAATGGCCAAACGATGCCGCTTATCCACGCTCAATATGACATGCTCAGTCAGCTCACCAATGCAGGCAAATAAACCCAAGCGTTCGACGCACTCCATCATAACGAACATGGCGGCAAAGAAGAGCAATGTGGTCCACTCAATGCGATGCATAAGATGTTCCATATCATCGCGATTCAATATGATGAGCAATAAAATAACGCCCAATAGGGCAACCCAACCCAGGGGAAGTGTACGTAAATGTGGCACAGATTGTATAAAGAAGCAAATGATGACAAAGCCCAAAGCGCCAGCAGCCTGCATAAGCAGCTGCTTGTTCTTGATAGGATACTGCAGAAGGCAAAACGAAATTAGTCTGTTGTGATGATATAATGCAACTACAAAGTACCTTCTCTTTGAGCTCCTCCAGCGTGCTGACATATGCATCGGTGGAACCCACGCCTCTTTGCTTGCGGCGCAAGGTGCGCTTCAGCATCTTAACCTTGCCGTTGAGCGTGCTGCGTACCAACTCCGCGTCCTTCGACAAAGATGAAACAGCATTTATGGCACGTTGCCAGACCTTTATCTCGCGACGCAACTCTTTGAGCTCCTTGGGTTCATTAAGACGCAGTTGGTCTATATTATGGTAATAGAGACGCAAATAAATGCAGCTATGCAGCACGGCAAGCAGCACTCCAGGCCATGTGTGCTCCACAAAAGTCATAAAAGTGACGCCCTTTAGAAGAAATCAATGAAATTGGGGTTTGTAAGAAAAACAGTCTATAAAGACCTACTATACATTTATTTTTCGGTCTCTACATGATCATTTCAAATAAGCAGACTAGAAATTTAAGAACAATTTATCTCACAGTATGTTTGGTTTTATTCTCTTAATGAGATCATTTTATAAATTGCTGAAGCTCTTACCAAGTTAAATTAGACATAAAATCTTATTTTTGTCTAATTGAGTAAGTTATTTGGTTTTTTCTACAAAGATCTCATATATTTCATATCAAATATACACAGTTTCCGATCAGTTTGAGTAGTTCATAAGATGATTAGATAAAATATTTCTTAACAATTATCATGTTCGTTGTTTATACATTTTTAAACCAAAACATTTGAGTGGATATTTATCTCGCTGGTTAAAGCTAAATAGATAAAAAAAGATTTTAAATAAATCTAAGTGCATGTATATAATAAATACAAATATTATAATCAGTTTAAGTTGATTATCTGATGTAGTCATTAAAAATATTCGTTATGCTTAAACGGCGAAGAACTTCTAAGAGTATATTTTAATTACAAACATAATCCGGTTAAAATAAGTAAAAAATTGTTACTTGTGACGACCGGGAAGGAATTTAGCACCACGAAAAACTCTGTCTTACATAAAAGGCCCCTGAAGAAGAACTATCCAGATGCACACCATAATATTGAACGTGAGACACAAACGCAGCACATTAGAGATTTTACCAAAATCAGCGTACGAGTGAGTTATTTCCGAGGGAATAATTTCCAATGGAAAATTTCTATCAAAAAGACTCCCATTCCTTTTAAAAATTGATGTTCCAGCATTGGAGATCACATACTCACACCTCAGACAAAGCATAAACGAGTCCGAAAAGAGGTAAGCAATGCCTTGAGAGATGATGATATGATTAAGTTTGAACAAAAATACAAATCATGCAGGAAACATCTGCTAAGAAGAAGTAGCTATTTTCATAATACAATTGGAAAAAGAATATTTTGTATGATGAATATTTCTGAGCTAACTTTTTTGGCATTGTCTTAAGATGACATCAAAGATATCCCATAAACCAACTCATACTCTCGATTAGTACAAGTAATTCGGCTGATCAGCGTGATTTATAACTGGAGGTCTAGAGACCACCGATTACACCATAACAGAAAATTTGCTTTAAGTGCCAAAAACCAAATCTCTTTAAAATGAAAAACATAGCATAATCTAGGAAATGAATATCAATATCACATGCACACACCTCAGGAGAAGCATGATCGAGTCCTAAAATTGGTAAACAATTTTTCGGAAGATGATTTTACAGAACATATTGGCGTAAAATAGCAAGCGATTTCCGTAGAACTATTGAAATACGAATTTTTTATGTGATGCATATTCTTGAGCAAACTTTTTCGACATTATTTTAGGAAGAAATCTAAGATTACCCATATCACAACTATATATTGTACTATTGATCAGTTAAAGTAAATCCAGCTAGTATCGCCGGATCCATTGCAGGTAAAAATGAAATCTTTACTAATACCTGGATATTATTATATTCACTGTTCCGATCATAAGTTTTGCGAGAATCATTAAAAATTTATCTGCAAAAGTCATCCGCTTTTACAAAATGATGAAACCAAAATTATTTTTTCTTTGAAAGAGCTATGTACAAAACTATATTCTAAACAATTGCAGATATTTAACATGTTTCCAAAAAGAATAAGCTCCTAAAACCTTCAGCAACCAGAAAAACCAAGTTATCATCTTTTGATGTTTAAATTTTGACTTTTGTTCCTTCACATGAAAACCAAAAGTTAACGAAAAATTCAATAAAAATGTATCACTTACATTTGCCGCAATATAATGATTCGTACTGATGATAATGCTAATGGGATCGCCAATGGGTGTTAGAGCTCCTCCAATATTTGCATGCACAATAATGCCCATAATAACTGGCACTGGATCCAAACGCATTACCTCACATAATCTGATGGCTACCGGTGTGAGCAACAATACCGTTGTCATATTATCCAAAACACTGGATACCAAGCAGGTAACCATGCATAAACTAATAATCATGGGCCAAATCTTGCCACCGGATATCTCAAAGCAGAAAACAGCCAAATAGTCGAAAACTCCCGTTTCGGTAAGTATCAAGATGAGCAGCATCATGCAGAAAAGCAGTGTCAACAATTCCATATCCATCCACTGTACAATCTCTTCCATATTTGGACGATCATTAAAACACGCCAAGACGGCAACTGATAAAATTGAGCAAATCATGGCCACAAAGGGGCGTTCAAAGACCTCCCAAACAAGTAAGGCATAAAATGTGAGTAAGATTAGTGCAGCTAGCAGTGTGCCCGTCTTGACATTGATAATCATTGGATTATAATTGAGCACAATGGCCAAATCCGCATCAGCATCACTATAAATGTGTAGACGCAACTCGGTGTCATTGTGTGCTAGCTGCTCACTCAGCTCAGCTGTCATTTCGTAGGTTAAATTGCGTGCTACCGCAGGTATGTGATCCATTTGGTCTATGTCCACCAGTGGCAATTGCCAGGCATTCAAAACATCCTGTAGGGCATACATATATATAGAAGTAGGTTTTATTATTGTTTTTATGTAATTGTTTACCTTATAGACTTTGCTGTGATTCTCGTGATCGTAATCCGATATCTGCGGCTGCACGGTGAGCCAGTTGTGTTCCATTTCTGGTAATTCGTTTTCCCCCGCAGTTGCAGCCAAATTGCTGAGAGCTGTTTCATTGAAGTTTCCATGAATTATCAGGCGAAAGTCACCAGCTGGCTTATGCAGCAGACTGAAAACTACCAAAGGTAGTAAGTTTATAAATTGATCATTAATTATTTATTTTTATTATTTATATTACTATTATAACATTATTTTATTTTTTCTGGTATGTTGTGCCTTTTTAAAGGCAAGAAATACTGACTAAATAAAAATGTTCATTGTATTATCAAGATATCTGTGCCATAGCAATATTTTACTTAACTACAATTATTACAACAATAACAACAGTATTAGATTCTAATTATTTATTTAAGAATAAATAAAAACAAAATGATTAATAAACTGAGTTAGGCGTGAAATTTAAAAAAAAAATTAATTGTGTTGATCTATCGAATTTGGCAGACAAACTTTAAAATCAAAAGAAAAATTTTTTGAAATTAAGAAAGCACGGACTTGCTTACAAATATAACAATTGTTAAAACTTAAATTAATAAAAAAATAGAAGGCTCTCAAAAATTGTGTAATATAAAAATTTATTTTTATTTTTAATCTAATTTAACTTGTTTTACCATATAAAAAATGGCATGGTTTTAGCATATAAAATATAAAAAATTAATCGAATTAGCTGATTATTAATTGATTGAAATTAATTAATTATTTATAATATATTATAATTGTTATGAAATTATGGCTTGTTTTCTTTTTTTTAATTTGCCATACACAACCAATGAATATTTGACATAAAAATGTTTGCTTTACTTAATTCAATTATTTAAGTTCTTTATTAAATGAATACAAAATTAAATTCTTAATTTTATATATATTTCAAAAATTTTGCCTTTTTATTTATTTTTTAAATTTGGCATACAAAATAAATAAAAAAAATGGTTTAATTTTACAATAATGCATAAAAAATGTTTTCCTAATGGACAGATTTTCGGCAAAACAATAGAAATTATTTTTTGAAAAGAATTATTGTTTTAGTTTTTGATTAAAAATTTTTAAAAGCATAAAAATTACCTATATATTTAGGTATCGAAATACCTATATATTTCGATTTAAAAAACAATTTTGTTTAAGAAAAAAATGTTTTATTTTTTAGTTACGTTAAATTTTTAGCAATTGAATTATCAATTTAAGCTTTTAAATACCCAAAACAAAATATAGCAAAACCTTCTAAAAATTTCGTTCTAAAGGATACTTAAAAATTAAATTAGTTCGAAATAGTTATTAGAATTCTGTAATATAAAATATTTTAGTAACAATAAAATTATTTTTAGCAATAGCAACAAAACAGGAGCCGCTCTAAGAATCCCTCCCTTCTTATTTTTATCACAAATCTAAGCTTTTATTTATTTATATATTTAACGCATCGTTTAATGTTTACTTACATTTACCCTGTGCACCTTGGGGCACCTCTATGGTCTTTTCCAGCAAATGTTTTTCACCCACGGAGATGAGTACCACGGCCGCAAAGAGCCAAAAAAGCAATAGACCTGCACGCTTCCAAAGCTTGTCACGTTGACGTTGCTCTTTGGAACGCTTGGATTTGTGATGTGTACGACGTGCTTGCGACTTGGCATTACCTGGTCCATTAGCATGCTCATGATCCGAGTGTGTGGTGGTGGCCTCATCATCGGTGCTGTCAATTATGTTGGGCTGAGATACGGAGTTACTATAAATATATGCTCATTTTTCAAATACCTTTTATCTTCAGCACCTGACACTTCACGACTGTGTGGTGGCCTCTTTGTTGGCTCTAGGTAATCAGAGCCCATAATACTAGGCTCCTCTTCTTCCTCCAGCTCATGCACATGGCTCTCATCATCTTCTTCACTCAAAGTGCTAGACCCTGATACAAATGACAATAAAATGTGGGAGCACATAAATAATTCATGAGGCTGCCCAAAAGGTAGTGGCGTGTATGTGGGTTTCTCTCTTGTGTTTGTTGTTATTTTTGTTGACCTTTGTCAAAGTGTCCATTAGGCTGTCAATTTATGCATATTTATTGATTGGACAGCGATTGAATCAAGCTTGCAAGGCAATCAAAATTATATTGCCTACTTTTCGGCTGAGTGAGTGCTGAGCAGTGGAGTTGGATATGAGCCGGAAAATTGGTTTTCGAGCACTTCAAATAACTTGGTACGTGTGGTCGTCAATATTGCCAGCGGCTTACTGATCATGCAAGCAACTAATTTAAAACATTGCTCTTAACAACAAAAAACAGTTATATTCCGTCTAGGAAAGTAACTTGCAGAGCTAGGCATTTGATTCCCACGGTTAATCTTTAAAATTGCATTAGAACTATTGGCACTAGCAAAACCCAGTTTGACCCTGCATTCCAAATATACCAACAACACACACCTTTGCCCTAAGCACTCAAGGCAGCAACTATTAGCGCCAGCAAATCTTTTTAGCCCTCCCCCCAGCACTTACCATGTATGCGTTCGTTCTCCAACTGAAACGAAGCCATGCTGGGATCATGACGCACTTCAGCTGGTAGTGTGCGCCAAACCTGCAGTGATTGCTCGGTTACCTGCGCTGTTGTGACCATTTTTTGACTAGGACTACGACGCTGTAGTTGCAGCTCTACGCTGCACTTGCCCTGTGAAGGACTACCCGGGCGTAGCTGACGCAGTGCATCACGCAAGCCCATTTTGCAGCTTCTTCTTTTCTTTTTTGCTCAGTTATTAGAACACAAATAGCAACTGCTAGATAAAAGAGCTTTATATTTAGATTCAAACTCCCGCCTCACTTGCACTTGCCGCTCCTAATGCTGTAGTTATTTTTTGCGTATCACAAAATCTTTGCGCTGTTTTTGTCCGCGACAAGATGTCATCTTTGCCGCACGATGAAATTTTTACTACTGAATTTGAATCCAAAAAAGCGAACGCCGACCGAGACATTTATGCGGTTTCGTATGACGCCTGCGTTGGCGTCGACGTTAGCTGCAGCGCACAAACATTCCACAAAACGCGTTGTTGTATTCAATGTGTTTGTCCAAGTCAACTTTTGCTTTCAATATTGAATGTCTTTATGGTCTAAGGGCTTTCCTGTTGCTCTGTTTACATTTGTTGCTTTCCAGGATTAGTTGAGGCATGCGCCGTAGCTCAAGCTTAACGCCTAAAGCTTTTTGTCAATTTTTTGTTTTGCTCGACATATTCTTATTGGTTTATTTATCAACAAGTTAATGTAATTTACCAACACTCTTTATGTCAATATCTTGGGGACGTCACATTTGTTATGATTTTCACCCAATGCAATGCGAGGGTAGGTTAAAAGGTTCGTGGCACAACAAAGCGTACATCATTCGTGAGTCCCCTATTCACTTTCAAATCAGGAATTGAAAATATACTTGCAAAGGGCATGCTCCTGAAAAAGAACCCAAACAGCATTGTTCGAATTGCACTAGACTGGAACCCCCAAGGCAGCAGACAAGTAGGACGACTAAAAGCAACTTGGAGACGAACCGTTTGTCAAGATTTGGAACAGATCAGCTCATCGTGGGACACCGCTAAACAAACAGCACAGAACACAGTCCGATAGAAAGCCTTCGTAGAGGCCCTAAGTTTCCAAGTGGAATAATGGACTAATAAAAATAAATAAAAAGTTTTGTTTTTAAACAGACTATGCTTTGCGTTAGAAGTTTTAAAAATTGATTTTTTAATAGATATACACCGTTTCACATCTGAGGCTGGGATATTATCATACAATGTAAAAGTTGGAAACAGAAAGTAAAAAGTAAAATTTTAAACATTTCTCAACAAAAATAGCCAAAAGATGACCAAGTTGGGGTTTTCTTGTTGGTGATTGGTCGAAGATGCACGATTTGGCAAATCATGATAAATTAAGAAAGAGAAAAAAGTTAATTGAGTAGACCGTTCATAAGATAGGAAATCATAAAACTTATTATAGTTAGCGCATAAGACGCGAAAACTGAACCTTAAAAAAAATAAAAATTCAAATATGGAGATATGAAAGCTGCTGACGGCTACTTAAAAATATAGGATTGTCAACCCATCTAAAAGCAACACCAAAATTAAAGTTAATAGCTTGCAGCAGAAACGTATGTTTACTTTGGTTTATCCATCACATGAATTGATTATTTCAAACCCATCGTTGCTACTTTTTACAAATTTTTGCAAAACAAGTATGAGTTAAGATAAATTTTCTTAATGGAAATTAAAAATTTTGCAACCATATATCTTCATATATAATGCGCATAGAATCCTTTAATTCAGCTGTCATAACTTATATTACGCATACGCCATGCGTTACGCATTGCACAGATGCTTACAGCTCTGCCTTTTATATATTAAAATCATTATGATCAAGTTTCATTCATCAAGCTAAAACAAATAGTTTTTAAATTAACAACTCATAACATAAATAACGCATACGCCATGTGTACATCGTTGTATCAACATTTACTACACATTTTAAACACTTTTTATCGCAGTTTCTACCATTTACATTTAACACCCATTAAGTTAGTTGTCTACCCTCGTTTTATTTTAAAAACTTTCTCATCAAGTTTCATGCATATTACAAAGCCAAATAGACTTCATTAATTTAGTTGTCACATCGGAAATAACGTATACGCCATGTGTAAGGCATTTTATGGGCATTTACTTACTTATATACTGCTAGCCAGCACGTTCGTTGACAAACATTTTGAGCCATTTGCTGACAGCCATAAAATGTATTGGCAGAAAGAATTTTAGCCAGGGTCATAAGCCACCACCACAGGGATTTGCTACTTAGCGGCACGTTATGGATGTCCTTCAAGAGCCAAGCATATACAAAGGCACCTCCACCCACATAATGAGCAATCATTTATATTCTCTTGGATTCATTATTGAGCTAGTGCTGCCGGACATTATTGCTGGATTTACCTGCAATAACATTTAGCATTTTATTTTTATTGTATCGCATTGGTCAATACTAATTATGGCGTTGGACATTTTGACAGGCCTATAATTTGCTAGTTCACAACTTGCATAACACAAAGATTGGTATCATGTTGATGGATTAGGCAGTAGCTTAAACACTAGCCACAGGCATTTAGTAAGCATTATTGCAATATAATAATTTGGGAAAACCTTGAAAAAACGTCAAATTGAATTTTTCCTTACTGCTGTTTTGTTGCGACTCTGTTGGTATGGCTTTTTGAGCAGAGTTTTCATACAATTTTACTAGTTTGTGTTTAACTAGACCGAAACTATAGGCGCCATTCGGTCACTCGATAAGTTAAGCACTTTGTTATTTGTAAAACAGTTAATACACTACGCTATTTCTAACAACAAAAAGGGTATATTGGTTAAGTGAAAATTATGATGAAATTTGATATGTCTATTTTGTACACTATTTATAGTGGCGTCCCTCAAGGGGGGCTATGTATTCGAGTACAAATAAACTTTGGTTACCGCATATTCCGACTACACAGAATTCATTGACACAAACGATTGCAAAAACATTGCATCACTGGGTTTTTAGTAGCAGCTTGCATTTGTTGAAAAATGGCTTAAGTAATTGAGTATTATGGCATATACCTAACACCGGCATAGTTAGCAAATAGGCGCTAAGTAAATCTCTATTAATTAAAGACTCCACCGCTTCGCATTTGGCTAAAAACTGTAGATCCCTGTTCTCTATTAGTAGAGTTTTTCCCAACGCTCAGCCTAGGGCGCTGAGTGCATAATCAAGGGAATAAAACTATATTAATCAATTGAGCATAAGCAGAAATCCGTCTTTCGCATTGAGTAGTCGCAAAGAATACTTCAAAAATATTGTGAACCAAGACTTTTATAGAAGTTTAATTTAAGCCACTTCAAATTATTGTAAGTTCGTACCTAACGTCATTCAAAATTTCAAAAAGTCAAAAGAAGAATTACGAAACTTTGCATTTTTTCAAAAAACTTTTATTCCAACGAAAAGAGTAACTTTCATTACTTACAAAGTATAGCGAAATTGCTGCAAAATTATATATAAACACCCCATAAATACTTTGAAACAATGCATGCACAAGTGTGTAGGAATCTTGCCATATGCCAGCCAGCTAACAACTTTACATGGTTATTGTAAGAAATTGCACGGCAATTCACAAAAACGACAAATATGACCCATAG
Organism: Chymomyza procnemis; assembly: GCA_035046065.1. Lineage (NCBI taxonomy): Eukaryota > Metazoa > Arthropoda > Insecta > Diptera > Drosophilidae > Chymomyza > Chymomyza procnemis. Next base: position 14,587,622 of record JAWNOJ010000024.1, read on the forward strand.
ACATGCACATAACCAGTAATCAAAACAAACACAATTTGTTTACTTGTAAACACACAGCCATGGACAAACACACACAAACACACATGCACACTCACTCATATTTGGACAAGTCCAACAGTGGGTAAGCACAAACTTGTCCCCTACTCTAAAAAATTAGTTTTACGTGGGTGTCAAGGGGCGGTCAACTCATATAATTAATAAGGACTAGAGCGCCCAGGTTGCGCGCAAAAATTGTAGTTTTTCGTATATGACGAACTATGGACAAAAGCTCATTCAACGCTTGTCAGGCAACGCTAACGGCTGCAACGGACGGAAGAAAAAATACTTTGTACACAAAGTGCTAATCGGAATTGGAAAATCGTACAGGGGACAAATGGTGCAGGGTAAAATGTTATCATCAATTAAACAGCTTGACGGGTCTAGGCATTGAGTAGCATGGGCTGTGGTTCGTCTATGGAGGCAAAAGGTGATAGAAAGGCATCCCCACAGTCGGGTATGTTACAGCGCTTGCAGCAAAACGGCGGAGGCACGGTAATTACTAAAACGCCAAATCAATAGAGTATTTCATCAACAAATTTCATATTGTGCAAGTACAGCAGCAGCACATACCCGGTATGGTGCAGCAATATGTGCGGCTTGATGAACAAATTGGTAAATTGGAATCGCTGTGTCCGGGACCACGCATGGCTACAATTGAGGCTTGGATTGATCATTTGCAGGCTAAACGTGATAATATGTTGGGCCTGGAGGGACAAGAGCGAGAGCAAGAAAAATTGCTACGACAGCAACGTGTGCAACAACAAATGACACCGTCCAATGTAGATGAGAACGAGGTGACACTGCATGGTTATGCAATGCGACAACCCAGCACACACGTGCGCGCAGGTGCAGGCAACGATATTGTAGCAAATACGCCCACCAAGGACCTGGCGCAGGTAAGCGTCCAAAGGCTGCCTAAGGGCAAAGACCTGTCAGCATAGTGGGCGTGTAAGGTACAGCAATTAACACACTTAAGCGGGTACAACTGCCGTCATAGAGCAAATTAAACATGTGACAACAAATTTTGTGTACTTTTTGAGAAAATCATAGACTTGTGTAGCCTTGGTGGAAGGGAGGATTGTTATTTTTAGCTCTTTAACTTTTAGCAGTCATACAAACTCTAATTACTAATAATTTATTATTATTATCTATTGCAGTTAGCCTACAACCTTGGCGTGATTGGAGACCCACGCAAAGCTTCCATGCACGAGGATTTTTTTGCCAATCTAAGCGAGTCAGCACTATATCTACTCAGCATACGTTACTATACCGAGGTATTGGAGCACACAAAATCGCGTTTTAAGACTTTAATGCAAAGCTATGCCGAACTGAATGAGCTTTATGTCAACCAAGATGGCATCATAGCTTATATGAGTGGCGGTACATATATTAGTCGTTTGGAAGAGAGCATCGATGCGCAGTTGGAAACTGCACGTGATATGAGAGACAAACTGGGCAGTGCACTGGAGCAATGGCGCATATGTGCCATGTTGTTGCGTGCTGCGTCCAATTCAGCCACGCAAGCGCTGAAACAGTGGCGTCAGCTAGGTAGTATGCTGTAAGTATGTGTGCTATACGTAATCAACAGCTTACAATAATTATCCATGCACACAGTGATCCACAGTACAAATTGCAAGCAGCTCTGGAATGTCGCAGCATGTTGCATGCTTCGTTGACATCTTTGGAATGCGCAGAGTTAGCATTGCCACATGTAGAACTGAAATACATGAGTAATCGCCAGGTGCTGGCCATAAAGCATTGTAATACATATTTGATCACAGACATAGCAAATTTATCGCGGTTTGTACAAAGCTAAATGTTTGCAGAACTTAAATATAGTGGTTTCTTTTATCTTATAGCTACGAACATACCAGCAAGGTATTTACCAACTACGAAACAAATATATCCAAAGCCTGCACGTGGCTTTACGAGACCTTCAACAAAACATTGCGTAAGGACTTTAGTAAAGCCGAGGAGACCGTACACCGTTTGGCTACAACACTCCGTCAACATAGAGAGGAATTATTTAGCGCAGTACGCAAATGACACACTACACTTGTTTTCTTATAGTGTATTTGCTTTATAACAACACATTTGGTCTAAATAAACAATTAAATTTAAGTTTAATACCAATAACTCTGCTTGGGCGTGCGCTCCTCTACTATACCCATCTCTTCCATTATGTCCATTTCGAAGGTAGACAGCTTAGGTTCGAAGGTAATCTCACTGACCACAGCAGCTGTAGAATAAATGTGAGCAATATACGTCATAGTATTTATTTAAAGTTATAAAATTCAAAACTTACCAGAAGTATCCTTCTCACGCTCTATATACGCGCCAGGCGTTTTGTAATCCATAGTTTGATTGTTTGTCTCTGGTATAGGTATGAGGCGTCCAGAGCGCAGCGATACGCGCACTTTTTCACCTTCCTCTGTGTAGCGCCACTCGAATTCGGTGCCTTGTAGATCGGAAGGATCCACTAGACGTATATCTTTGGTGACATTCAGGGGAGCTTCAGATTTAATTGTAATGCCTGGAAATTCACCTTCTGCGCCAACGCGTCTATAATGCCAATTAAGACCTTCCACTATAACCCAATTACGTTCGGGTATAACTTGGTTAACAATGCCTTGCTTGCCCTTGTCCTTGCCGACAAGCACTTCAACACGATCACCTCGGAAGAAGCTCCACTCCTCTGTTAATAAGCCACATTAGTAAGATTTACAGTTGTTGCTAAAAACCATATAAATTTACCAATTGGTTCTACAAAGACCTTGCGGCGTATAGTGCCTGGCATATTCTGTTGTCGAAATTGTCCCGTCCATGGACGGTTTGTGGTGTAGCGAAAACGCTTGCGTTCTACAGTGCGTTGTAAATAGTTTACTTCACGTGGTGTTTTCCAGAAAACCTAATTCAATTTTAAATAGAAACATTGCTCGCATTAGTTTGGTTACGTGAGCGTGCCTTCTGAAACTCCAGCGGTGCTTACCTGTTTCTGAGCACGTTCCATATACTCCTTGGGCAGGTTTGAAAAGTTTTTAAGTTTGCTTAACAAATTCTGCGTAACGCGCATTATGCAGCTTTGCACTTAGATTTTATAATAAAACAAAATATTCACTTATTTACAAAAATGCGGCACCAACCACACAGCTGTTTGTATGTGCTTCTTCTTGTGCCATAAAGCATTCACACAATGCGAACATTTTTTTATCTTATTCATTCGCTGTGAATATAATACGTAGAAGCAGCAGCTGCACAACTGATATAGTATTACGCGTTTTTAATTGCTTTGCAGAATATTACAATACAATGGAAACCGGCTTATAAAGAATTACAATAAGGTGATGTTTTGCTATTTAAATGTGGGACCGTGCAACTGCATAGTCATTAAGTGGCACACGCCAGCGCCAAACGACACGCGCAATAGAGCTCGTCGAAAAAAATACCGAACTCCGTACACCAGACACTTAGTCATAAGTGTTCCTAGTTTGCTAGTGAAAAATACTCATAGTTTAAGAAATAAGTTCCTATATTGCAATATTACGCTTAAACTTCAATACAAAATATTCAAACATGTCGTTTCAAATAGATATGGAAGACGCTGCAGTAGCGCCCGAGCCTGTGCTGCTCTCAAAGCATGGCAAGAACCTTTTACGTTTCTTACACTTGTTGCCAGCGCGCATGGCTTCACATGACAATACCAGGTATTTAAGCGTGGGCGCTTATATCCTTGGCGCCTAGTATTAACCGGTCTTGTTTGTTACAGAAGCACAATTGTTTTCTTCTCCGTCTGTGGCCTTGATGTGCTGAACTCGTTGCATTTGATATCACCAAAAATACGTGAAAATATAATTAACTGGACTTATGGCGGCCTAGTGGTTCCACGCGACAATGAAAAACCTTGGGGCGGTTTCATGGTAAGCATGTAATTTAATCAACCAGGCAAAGAAGCCAAGCTTTTGTGGGGAGCGCCAACAACTGCGCGGTTTAACTACGTGTCGCTGTGGCAGCAGCATCAACCATGACAGCCACCTTCAATTCCTTTGGTTGCCTCTTATGCAGTATATTTATCTGCAGTTTGCTTTACGTGCTACCATATTTATGCCAAACGTGAACGTTTCAAATAAACAACTTGATAGATTTACAAGACGTCCGCTGTTATCGCTTGTCGTGTACTCTTACATACATATATCATATTTTATCTTAAAATGTATGCGGTTTGTCGTAGCGCCCAACATGGTATAGCACTTTGATTATCAATTGCTCTAAATTAAAATTTATTTTCAGGGTTGTCGCGCCATGGTGCCAGAAACCAATGATGTCAAGTTAAAGGAAGGTATACGGCCCTACCAATGGGGACATCTGGCCATGACCTATACCAGCATAGCCGTACTGGCGACACTTGGTGATGATTTCAAACATATGAATCGTGAAAAAGTAGTAGCTGGCGTGGCTGCAGTTCAACGTGCAGATGGTAGCTTCAGTGCGTGCATTGATGGCAGCGAAGACGACATGCGTTTTGTTTACTGTGCTGCTACAATATGTCATATGTTGGACTACTGGGGCGAAGTTAACAAGGAGTCTATGTTTCAATTCATTATGCGCAGTTTGGTAGGTGACTATGAGTATCCTTACTTTATATGACATAACAATAATCTTTATTTACAGCGCTACGACTATGGTTTCAGTCAAAAACTGGAAGGTGAAGCACATGGTGGAACTACGTTTTGCGCATTGGCTGCTCTACAGCTCAGCGATCAGCTACACCGCCTGGACGCTGAGACAGTAGAGCGCCTTAAGCGTTGGCTAGTTTTTCGCCAAGTAGATGGCTTTCAAGGCCGTCCCAATAAACCAGTGGATACCTGCTATTCCTTTTGGATAGGCGCCTCTTTACGCATACTTAACGCTTTTGAATTAACCGACTACGCCAAGAATCGAGAGTATATATTAACCACCCAAGACAAAGTTGTAGGTGGCTTTGCAAAGTGGCCACAGTCCACACCAGATCCATTCCACACGTACCTGGGTCTCTGTGGCCTGTCATTTACTGGTGAACCAGGACTTGCTGATGTTATGCCAAGCCTAAATATATCAATGGCCGCCTATACACATCTTAAGCAGCTGCATGAGAGCTGGCGCCACAAAGTGATAGGACCTGTTACAGAAATTGAATGCACGTCCAATTCGCTTCACACACAACTCCGTTTAGGTGATGACAATGAAACGACGACTACCTCGCCATTGATATCAGCACAATGATAATGCACAACATATACACTCAAGTATCCACACAGTAACAAACACACACACGCACACTATTACGCATTGAATTTTTTTTGGCCGCATTTTTGAAACAGCTTTTTTTGGCATATTTTTTATTACTGGTACGTTTATATTATTTTATAGCTTAAATTAATGTTAATGTTAACAATTTTATAAGGTATAACTAAATTCTATGTAGTGTCCAATAAGCGCAAAGTAAACTATTTACAGCGAAGCCTCTATGCGTAGCCTCTTTCTTCTTTATTAATGTCTTGAGTATTAGTCACTTAAACCTGTAAGTACAAACGATGCTCAGGCGCTGGCAAGTTGTAGGCCATAGTGGGTTTATCTATGTGAATGCGCCCACGTAGTGGAGCCAAGACGCGCTCTGTAACCAATGGACAACGTTGCACCATTAGCGATTGTAACTGACGGCAGGACTGCGTTAGCGAGCTAGTAAAGAAATTGAGAAAAAAAAGAGCATATTTGGTATGCCGTTGGGCTAGTATACAAGAAAGTCACTAGGATAAAAATCATTTAAATTGTAGGCATAAACATCTTGCAGTGGTCGATCTATGCATAGTCTGCGTTGGCGCAGTGGTGCCAATGAGCGCTCGGTAATGCGCGGACAGCGTCTTATATACAACGATTGCAAGCGCGTGCAATGTATGGTTAAAGCGCTGTAAAAGATGCAGATAGTGTTGTGCATGTAAATCCCAGCCAGAAGATGCAACACTAACAAACACATATAGAAACACAGTGACACTTGGTGGTCTACTTACTGTATGCCATAATCGGATATGGCCGTGCAGCCTATTAGATTGATATGCTGCAGCTCCCTACAATAGTTGCCAATTTGTTGCAACACTTGATCTGTTACGCTGGGCGTGTTGGCAAGCGACAAAATAGTCAATCTATTTAGTTTACGAAAGAATATAATGAGGCAACGTTCGCCTATGGCACCACAATGAGAAATATCAAACTCCACCAACTTGCTTTGATGCAAAGTTAAGGCATCCACAGCGCCTGTGGTTAACCATTGGCATTTGGAAAGCTTGAGCACACGCAGCTCCTTGCACTCGATTATAATGGGCTGCAAAGCGCCTGGCGTGATATTGACGCACTCATTCAAGTTGACTACACGTAACTGTTTGTTATAGGAAAGCAGTGGCAGTAGTAGCTCATCTGTTAGCCAGCTACAGCGGGCCATCTGTAGACTTTCTAAGCGGCAGCAGCAGCGAGCGAGCACCTTAAAACATAAATTTATATTTGTACTATTATTGCCAGATAGATGCAGCTCCTGGCGCTTTTCCAACGCGGCCTCCACGAATTGTAGTGCTGTCGTAGAGCAACAACGTAAATTAAAGAGATCTTTGAGCGTCAGATAAGACGCAACTTTGGGTATCAAAACATCATCCCAGCTTATGTCAAAGAGGTTGATTTTGTGCTCAGGCCTCATGGCCATGGCGACCAAATGCGACTCCTCATCTTGCAGTGTGCACATTTTAAGCGAAATTGACTCAACTGCGCACTATTACGTGAAACAATTTTTATAACATTTTTTGTGAATGCAATCTGAAAAAACGTAAACGTAATTAGGCTGCTGGCATTGTTTACAAGTGAACAGCTGTTCATAATCAACATACGTTTCGCTGTGAACGGCAATAAATGCAAGCAAAAAGAAGAAGAGACGCATAAAACTGGCGGCAGACTAACTAAATTTCGTCTTTTGAAAACGCGTACTTTTTTTTATTACATAAATTAAAGTGCACAAAATGTCATGTAACGCCGCAGAAATAGCTGAAAAGAGACGCATTGCATTAGCGAAGCTGCAGGCCAAGAAAACCCAGCCAAGTGCCAATACGTCAATGCCAACAAGTGTCACTGAAGCCAAGCTGCCACAAACAAAATCTGCACAAAACTTTTATAAATCACCTATACAAGAACTTAAGAAATACAATACGCCCTTACCTAGTACCAACAAATCATCATCATTTTTGAATGCACTTAAGGCCATAAAGGGAACTGCGTCGAAAGAATTGTCACGTACCAATGCACATCCGTACCAGCGTACCAATGGGGAGCACAAACACGTGTTAGGACTAAGTCCAGAAAAGAAACAACTTGCATCTGTGTTTATAAATGCCATAACATGTCGTGTTTATATGATAAGCTCACAACGTTTTGCTGTAAGCACGTCAGGCTACCATGAACAGCTCATCACTGTTTTTAAGAAAATGCCAACCAAATCATTTGATAGCAACACGCGTATTTGGACTTTTGATTTAAAGGATTACGAGTTACTGCAGAAACAAGCGCTTGAACTCAAGCCTTACGTTAATTTTGGCTTAATTCCCAAAAAAGTAATCGATATATGTCAAAAGAAGCCGCAACCAATAGAGCGCAGCTGCTTGGCTTCCATAGAGCCAAAGCTGGCACAGCAGTTAATGCCCTTTCAACAGGATGGCGTCTGGTTAGTCATACTCTCTTACTTTATGTCTATTTTTTAACAGCTTTTTACGTTTACAGTTTTGCAATTGCCCAGAACGGTCGCATTATGATATGTGATGAAATGGGTTTGGGCAAGACCTTTCAAGCACTGGCCATTGCCGATTATTTTAAAGATGACTGGCCACTGCTTGTTTGCACTACAGCTTCAACGAGAGACACCTGGGCAAAACATGTCGCCGAGCTTTTACCAAAAGTGCCCTATCATTCCTTACAAGTGCTTAGCAACAATCAGCAGTACCTGAGCGATGCACAGGTTTTAATTACAAGCTACAACATGATGGAGCGTCACATAGACAAATTAATGGAGCGCAAGTTTGGTTTTGTCATCTTTGATGAATCTCATACGTTAAAAAACGGAAAGGCTAAGTGTACTGTGGTGGCCAAGCATTTGTCTGACCAGGCCAAACGTGTTGTGCTGTTGTCAGGCACGCCTGCTTTGTCACGTCCTCTTGAGCTATTTACACAGGTGCAAATGGTCGATGCTCGCTTTATGAGCTTTATGGATTATAGTAAGTAGCACACGTTCCAAACCAGTTAGCAACAGTTAGAAACAATGAATTTTTAACAGCAACTCGTTACTGTGATGGTAAACAGACACACTTTGGTTGGGACGCCAATGGACAATCCAATTTAGATGAACTAAAAGTGATATTAAATCATAAATATATGTTGCGTCGCACAAAGGCCGAGGTGCTGCCACAGTTGGCCGAAAAGAATCGGTAAAGCATAATACCATAGATTGTTGTAAACGCTTACTATAAATTGTTTTCTTTGCTCAGTGAAACTGTTATCTTGGATCCAGCATTGGTCTGGACTAATGAGGAAGCAGAAACTAGTTTAAGTGCTGTCAGTGAGGAGTTCAAAAATTCCAATGGCAAGTATCGTGAAGAGATTTTGTTGCGTTTCTATGCACAAACGGCAGAGGTTAAAACACGCGCAGTTTGGTAAGTTACCAAAACTTTTTGCCTTTTAAAAATAGTCCTAAAAATGTAATGCTTTGTACAGCGCCTATATAAAAACCCTAATCAAGGAACGCGTGAAATTTATTATATTTGCGCACCATCGTGTCATGTTAGATGCCATAAGCAGTTGTTTAAATAAGCTAAATGTAAAACATATACGCATTGATGGACAAACCCGCAGCGATCTCAGAGCATCACTTGTAGATGAATTTCAAAAGAAGAGCAACTGTCTAGTAGCCGTGCTTTCGCTCAAGTCTTGTAATTCAGGCATTACATTGACTGCAGCCCAAATGATTGTTTTCGCAGAGCTGGACTGGAATCCAAGCGTACGTTTTGCTCGAACTTAACAAAACTTCAAGTCTAACGCCATTGTTTTTGTCATTGCAGACATTAGCTCAGGCAGAGAGCAGAGCTCATCGCATTGGCCAGACAAAACCTGTGATTTGTCGTTATTTAATGGCTAACAAAACCGCCGATGATACTATTTGGAGCATGTTAAAGAACAAACAAGATACCTTAAGCAAAGTTGGCATCTTCTGTGAGAATTTGCAGAACGCTACGCATACAAATGCACCTACTAGCGTGAGTACAATGTAAAAAAGTTTAAAGCCAGCTTACACAAGTTTTTATTACTTAGTCACACAAAATTGAGGAATATTTTTCGCCTCAAAAAACTGCGTCAGGCACAATTCAGCAATACTTTTTACCCGACGTCAAAGAATCCAATTCCAGCACTAAGACTTTAGTAGCTTCAGTTTCTGGCAATGATTTGAATATAACTAAAAACGAGCTTGCAGAGGTTGCGGATTTTTTCAACGACGATGATGAGGCCTTCAAGGATCTAGCGTTTTAATTATAGCATTTTATTATTACTACCAAATATACCATATTTATGTTTGTATTTATTTTAATAAACTCCTTGTATTTTTGTAACTAACATGCGCATGCTCCGAATTATTTATTACATTTAAACTTCCTGGCAACAAAACAAATAAACAAGTTAGGGCAAACTAGTAAAAGTCAATCAAACCAACACTTTCAATTAATTTAATTTTTTTTAAAAATATATAATAATGGACGCTCCTGAAGGAGATGTTGAAGAACTTGGCGAGGAAGAAGAAATTGTGGAAGAGCCACCGGAACTTGCAATAGATGAGAATATTATCAGTTTGGAGTAAATATTATTTTAACACTTTAAATAAACAATCTACAGCATTTGCTACTTTTCAGGCACTCTTTTGGTTATGACTGCAAGCGTTTGTTTAATATGGTGCTCATCGACAGTGATACCATAATCTTTGCTTCTGGTGACTTTCTGCACTATTTTAGCATCTCCAAGCGGGAAGTCACTTTTCGTAAGACTGTTTTTGGCTGCGGCATAGGCTTCATAACGGTTGGCAAAGTAAAAATTTGATAACTCAGCCCATAAATAACCACTTGTATTTGCAGAAAAACGAACATCCAGATCACCAGCAGCTCTTTACCGTAGGTGAAAACGGCAACGAACCCACCATTTTCATCTATGAATATCCATCACATAATATACGCATTAAGCTGCTTAATGCTGCTAAAGCACGTTTTACAGCCGGTACTTACAACTCCAGCGGTGAATTGTTTGCCTCCCAGGCTGGAACGCCCGACTTTATGATAACTATCTGGCGCTGGCAAACCGCTGAAGTGGTCTTACGTTCCAAGTCCTTTCAAAGTGACATACTCTTTGTACACTTTTCAATACATAATCCCATACTTTTGGTATCCTCGGGTATAGGCCATATTAAGTTCTGGAAAATGGCAAATACCTTTACGGGGCTAAAGCTTAAGGGCGACCTGGGTCGCTTTGGCAAAACGGACTTTAGCGATATCTATGCTACTTACATGCTGCCGGATGAGAATGTTATTTCTAGCTGTCAATGGGGCAATATGTTGCTTTGGGAGGCGGGACTCATAAAATTTGAGATTTGCCGCAAGGGTCGCAAACCATGCCATACAAAACCCATAACACGTATAACCATGGATAATGGTGAAGTAACCACCGTAGGCATGGATGGCTATGTGCGCATATGGTACTGGGAAACTGTAGATCTGGCTGATCCACCAGAGGATGATTTGTTTGTCGAAATCGATCCCATCTATGAGTTTAAAATATCTGATGTAGAGATACGTTGCATGCAAAAAATAGAGCTCTTCAATGAAAACAATCAGGAGTACTATGCACAGGATGGCAAAGGCGGTATCTGGTATTGCGACATCAACACGCTTGACATACCTAAAAATCCTCAGCAGCTTTATTCCTGCGTTGGTGGACGCGTTTTGGCTGCACAAATGTCTCCCATCTCTCCTCATTTATTGGCTTTATCTCAATATGGAAAAATCTATGTTTATAACTATGAGCAGAAAAAGCTATTGCTTGAAAAACAATTTGCAGCCAAAGGCGTTGATTTAATTTGGTTTGATACGAAAATTTCCAAATTTGGTACGGAGCTTGTAGCTGGTTTTGAAGATGGCATACTGCGTCAGTTGTTCCTGGATCTCAGTCAATCGAATAAGCCAGCTCTCACAATCATAAACGTCTTTAAGGCACATACTGCTCCAATTACCAGGTTAACCGTCAATCATAGTAGTACACTATTGTGTACTGGATCCGCTGACAAGTCTATTTTTATATACAAGCTGTCACGTGGGAAGTTTGACCTGGTGACGCTAGGGCCATTGGGCTTCGTAGAGTTCAAAGCAATTCCGAATTGTTTTTTCTGGCATAAATCGAGGGTAAGCAGCTCTGGGTTAAACTGAAAGGATTCTCACTTCCTTTGCTTAAATCGTTTTAGAATGTGGTGCTCATCGGTTGCAAATCGGGCGAGGTATATGAGTATGATGTACGCACGAATATAACGGACGAAGAAACCTATCTCAGTTACCAGATAACCGAGCCAAGCCGTATGAGAATGACACGCTTTGTATCTGTTAAAAGTCGCATAAGAAGAGACATCAATCGCGAGAAGATCAAGCGACGCAAGCAGCGCAAGCGTATGCGCAAACTAAAAGAAATTGAAGCACTCAAAAAGGTTAATCCCGGATTGCAAATTAATATGGAAAGTGCTTTGGCGGACTCAGAACCAGATGAAGAAGAACCACCGCTGCATATACCCAGTGTGCCCAACGCTATCATTTGGCTGCGATACACTAAGCGTAAGACCATATGGGTTTCCATGACGGGCTACGATGCGGGGTATATATATGAGCTGGAGTTTGATAAGCCGGAACCAAGCATATGCACATTAATAGCCGATGCTGATGACATTGAAATACACAGCTACTGCATTATGTAAGATATGAATTTGTTTTCTCTTAACTAGAAACTATATATTGTGTTTTATAGAGACGAATATCTGATATTTGGAATGGTTAACGGGAAACTGCGCGTGAATCACATTAATACGGAAAATTTTACAAATATGACACAGTATCGAAGGTATCCCATGCATGATGCGATTAAGGGTATCATACCTTGCATACTTACCAGCTTCAACGGCGAGCATTTGGTAAGCGTCGGATATGATGGCAATATATTTCTGTACAAATGGAATGGTCCAAAAAGTGAAAAACGTAAAACGGTTACCAGTTTAAAGGCTATGCCAAAATTGGTTCTACCTGAAGATATTACTGATCCGGAAACACCTACGCTGGAGCAGGAAAAAATTAATGCCGAAATTAAGCGACAGCAGGATGCTGCAGATGCGCATGATCGCTACGTGCTTGCACAGATTGGAGATTTGCAAAATGAATTCTTTGAAATTTTGCGTCTTAATAGGCAAGTACCCGAAGCTCTGCGTGCCACTGATAAGGATTTATTACTCGATGAACGCATAACAAAACAAATACGCGACGAATTACAAGCGGAATTGGATGATGTGCGTGAAGATTTAGCTTATGATCTAGAGTTTGCACAGGTAGGCCATCAAAAGCTCTACAATCATTTTCTCAAAGAACTGGATCACGTGCCATTTTCGGTAACACCATTTAGGTGAGTTCGTTTAACAATATTAAAAACCAACACTAATTGTTAATGCTCTTTTTTTATAGAGCAAAAATTGATGCAATTCGTTCTTTTCGTGTGCAATCGCTGGGCGAGGAGTTTCAGCAGATTAAGAAAGATATTCAGGAACGCTTGCGTCTGGAAAAAATTCAAGGGTAAGTTTTATAAAAGGTAGTGCAAGGGTTTAACTAATAATGGTAAAAAAAAATTAGAAGCAAATTTAAACGCTTGTAGCTACTTTATTTCACACTTAAGCAGCAGACGCTGTCGGGAACGTGTGCCGGAACAACCAGAAGTGTAAGCGCTTACTTATTTTAATTGTAGCTACGCACCCTAGAATTCCAACATAAGCTGCACTTTAGCTATAACTATGTGCTTTGAGTAATTAACTTTTTTTCAATACTAGTTTAGAGGAACTTATTCCCGCTGAGGAACAAGAAGACTCTGTTGGTAAGCCTGGCATCGAAATGTTTTTCTTTGGACGTGATCCCAATAGCATAATGCCGCGCTTTAGCAAAAAAATGATGCGTCTATTAGTGCGCTATCGCTTGCGACAACTTTACGAGGTGCGTCGCATCTTTGACTGGGACAAGCTGGAGCGCCAAAAACCCGATCCGAATCGCAATCATCCCGACGACGATGCAAATATAGCCGCAGCCAAACGCACCTTGGGAGATTACAAGCTTAAAATCGGCGATGATTATGAGCCAACCGATGTTGAAACTCTAACCGGCAAGTATATTGAAATTGTGGGGCTTCGCGAAAGTCACTTTCACATGTTGACTGAATTTAATGAGCGCGTCATGGCGCTGCGAAAACATAAGAAGGAGCTTATGGAGTTTATAAATGAAAAACAGCTACGTCTCAGCCACATACATGATTTTTTGCCAGAAAGTGATCGTGTTCATTTGGAGCCCATTAATGAGATAGACATAGATATAGAATATCCAGAACTCAATTTGATTGAGCACTTCACGCCCGGCTGTGGAGTTAATATAGACGATATACTGTACTTAGAAAAAAGAGCATCGCTGCTGCTCTCAACAAACAGAAAAAGCGAAATCATTCCGACGCACCAAGCTATCAGTCTAAACAATTTGGAAAACACGGAGTTGCCAGCGTTGCATGAGGTCATTAAATTTAAAACGCTCCAAATTGACAAAATGATTAAAACGCCGAGTACCAATGAAATGATAAACACATTGTCGAATGTAGTCAAGCCAAGCGAAGCTTCCTACTTTGAACTGGATGAAAATGGTGAGTCACCAATGATAACGGAAATGCGCTATCGTTGGTTAAGAATATTATTGGTGGAACAAATAAATATTATAAACGATGTAGATGAGGAAGTGCGCCTTTTTGATAGGGCTGTACAAAAATTAAATATCAAGCGTGCGCAAGTAAAACTTGATTCAGAATTTATGTCTTCATTTCTAATAAGTCTCAATCAGGAGCTGTATATATTACGTGATAGCGAGGAGATTGAAAACCAGTTGATCCAAAATGCCAATGCTGCCATGAATAATCGCAATCAGATACAGCTTGCTATCAATGCTACAAATCGTGAGCTGGATGAGCTACGTAAAAATATTGATAAAATGCAGGAGCAGATATCAGTTGTGCAATTGACATTCATGAGCTCTATTAAGGGTCACAAATACTTTGATTTTTTGCGTCGTATTTTTAAGAAAAAATGGCGTCCGCCCAAGCGTGTACGTGGTGACGATGAGTCTTCTTCATCGTCTTCAGAGTCCTCCTCTTCTAGTGAGGAAGGTGGCGATGTGGAAAGTGTCGATTCTCTAGATATAAGCACCATACGTCTAGATGAATCAACATGTCCCGTAGATTTGGAGAAACCAATGTATGAGCTTGCTTTTACCATGCGTGCAGAAAGGCATGAAATAGAGCGTGCAGTTGGAGAGATGCAACGTACAGTGGATAGTAAACGTAAAGACGTTTCGGATATGCAACTTAAAATGAAGTTCCATGAGGATGAGCATGACAAAGCGAAAGGCACATTGTTGGAATTTCGCGTAAGTTAAATATGCATAAAAACGGGCCACGATTTATAACCGCTAAGGTCTTACCATTTCACAGCGTAATAGACAGAAGGAGCTTAACAAGGTGCAAATAAACGTTGTGCTGCGCATGGATCAACTGCAGCATTTCAACGAAGGCGACGATTATCGCGATCTATCCAAGGCAATACTCTTTGATGCTGAAGTACTTATGAGTTTGCGTCGCCGTGTTGATGAACTGAATTCGGAGACAATATCCACAAAGCGTTGGCATCGCGTTAACTTTATACACTTGCGTCGCATGAACACGGATATTAAGTTTATGCGTTTTGAAATCACGCGTTTGGAGGAAGAAATAAAACAAGCCATGATGCGTCGCTTCGGTTTAATTATAAATCTAGATGAACTGGAAGAGGAAGTGTTGCGACGCTATGTATTTGAGCTGGAGACAACGGCGGAGGATGAGCTTAAGGCGCTAGATAAAGAGCTGCAGGAACGTCTGGTAAGTGGCAAGTTAGTCAAACCTGTAAAGGACTTGGTATGTAAAACGTCTATTTAGTTGGAACTAGCGCGCTGTGAGGAGGAACTAGTGCAAGAGACGCAAAATAATACTGACAAACGGAATATTTGGACGGTGCTGCTGGAGCAAAGAAATATCTTGGATGTACTGCTGTATAATCAGGCGCGTAACTACTCCAAATGGATCAAGCCACATGCACTAAACTTATCCTACGATATTGAAAAGTTGACGGGCATTGAAAAGAGTCTGCGGGAGCAAATAGAAGTAAGTTGGGTGCCCTAGATGCCGGCTGTTGTTTTAATCAATTTGTCTCTTATCTTGCAGTGCCTGGAACGCGAAATTTGTGCGCTACGTCTGAAATCAAAACCTTTGCAAATCAACGAATTTGGTACTGTGCAAGAGCCACAAGTCACCAGTGAATTAATGCCCAATGATGATGCCATGGTATGCCCTACTATACTCAATGTGGATGCCTATATGATGCCACCTATGCCTGACGAGTTCATTTTGGATCGCGTGCACACCATAGTAAAAAAGACTTTTCAACATTTCTTTGGCAAACATACCAATGTACAAAATGTGCGCAAGCTTGCACATAGTGCGTCGCTGTATCTGTGCCAGGCCGCGTATAACTTTCAGGGCATGTATACGGATCGTATTGCAGAGTGCATTACTGAGCACTTGGAAAGCATACTGCCCAAGAAGTATTTAATTTACATTAGCGCTGATGATTTGCGCAAGCTTTTTAACGAGATTGTTGCTGTCTTTGACTATGAACGCTCCGATATCAATACGGAGGAGCTTATATCTGGCATTTTCGAGCATGCCAGGGACTCGATGTGTGCCAATCGGGCTGATATTGTAAACCGCACGCATTATTTAGTTACGCATATGTTTCGTGAATTAATAGAAGTATTGCCGCTGGAAGAGTTCCAGTTAGATGAAACTGTTCGCATGATAGTCGATGTGCTAGAACGTGAACCGATAATTGATCCACGTGCCATTAGTGTGGAAGAACTTGTTCAAAGCACACTGCAACATGCCCAGAAAAGTCTACTCGACGGTATAACAGCTGTGCCCATACGCAAGATGGCTAACGCCATACAGCAGCAATTGAGCAAGCGGCGACAATATAAGCCCTCTCCCTGTCAGACACCCTTGTCTATACGCATTGGCACACGTAAACCAGGCGGCGGCAGTGGTTTACCGCTTAAGTAGTTGAGTTTAAGTTGAATTTTAAACAACTTGGCGTGTTTTATTTGACTTAAGCGAAAATAAATAACATTTATGTTTGTGGAAAGCTTAGAGAGTTTTATGCTGTGTCTACAGCCTCGTGTTGTGGTGGCAAACGCGCCTTAAGTGTTTTAATTTTGTGTGGTAGCAGCTGCAGCATTTCTTGCACCACACCTAGCTCTCCTAGCAGAGTTGAAGCGGCCTCTTGGCGCAATCTGCATTCCTCGGCAAAAATTTGGTAGTACTTAAGGCAATTCAGGACATGTTCCAGTTGCTGCAGGGGATTAGCGCAAATAAGCTTATAGTACAAGCGTCCCATGTGGAAATGCGCATAGAGCATGGTACGTTCTTCCTCCAGTTCCATGTTACTACGCCATTTGTTGCTGTCAGTTGGCGACATGTAGGACTTGGCAAAGCTTTCAAAATGTTTAATAGCCTTCATACAGCTTTGATTTACTTTTTTTATATATTCTGGTCCAGGATTGCTTTTGGTTCTTAAAATGTCTAGGCGTATGTCCAAAACGGCAGCATGCGCTATACCTGCACCATACCAGCATTCACGGCAGATTTTTAAATAGTGCTCATGATCCAACAGTTCGATAAGATCTTCGAAGTATTTAGCACGGCGTTTGTGCATTTTAACTTGATTCGCCGGATTGTCTTCGAAGAAGGCTACGTGCTCATAAACCTCGGCATAATCTTGCATTATTTTTGCATATTCGGTGCACTCGGTATCAGCTCTATAGTAATCTTTGGCCAGATCCAACCACTCACATACAAAAAGAAACACCAGCTTTGCATCATCAAAGGTTAAACAGTAGTCGCAGGAAATGCGTTGCTCGCAAGCCGTCAAATCAAGATCCACAAAGCGATAGTCCTCTTTAGACAAATCCAATTCCTTTGTGGCCTTGCTTACTTGGTCAACCTCCTCCTTATCATCATCATCTTCAACATATTCAGTTAACAGACGTTCCTTGGAAGCGTACAGCAGATAAAGGCCATACTTAGCCCAACAACGCGCTACATCTGCATAGCGATGTTTAAAGGTATCCGTGACATCGTTACGTTGCTGTTCGGTCATTTCGGGCTTAAGCATCTGCGCCTCATGCTCGGCCATAATGAGTGTAGCGGCAGCCAAGTGATGACGCGCCTCCTTGAACCGCTTCTCTCCTATGTAGTATTGGGAGAGTGTGGCTGTGTTAAGCGCAAAATCTATGGCCTCGTATGACTTGTCTTTTAACTGGCGTTGAAGCGTGCGATGGCAAAACTCGGCAGACTTTTCCGGCTCACCCAAATGACCATACATTTGTGCCAGAAAGAAGCAGCACAGTGTGTAGGTATTTTCCAGCTCTTTTTGACCCTCAGCTGCAGCCAACTCTTCAGGCGGATTGTACAGATCATTTATGTTCAGTGCTACTGCTCCGGTTGCCTTGAAGTTTTCATAGGTTTGATTGGCTTTTAACAGCAAATCGGCAGCTTGCTTGTATTCTTCGCGCGAACCCAGAACAGTGCTTAACTCGTTTATAGCACCTATATAGGGTATAACTCCTTCGCCTTGCATTTTGTGCGGCTCAATTAAATCGACACAATGCTGCAGCAGTTGCTGACCTTCGCTGGGCTCCTCAGTGTACACGTAAATGCGGCCCAGATCTCGACATACAAAGGCCAACAATGCTTTATAACAGAGTTCGTCATCACTACCATCGGCTTCTGCAGCGCGTATCGAGAGCAGCTGATCATCCAATTGTTTTTTTAAATCTTTAAGTACATCGCGCGCCTTGTAATGAGAACGGTATGGATCCGTAGGTGGGTCATCGCGACTTTCCTCCTCGACGAATTTATTGGCTTTTTCAAAAAGCTCCTTATAATCGGTCAGCACTTCTTTCGAGATGACCATGTTTGGATTTATGTGTATTCCGCTACCAACTGAGTATTTAATAACTTAAAAATACTGACTTCCTTTACAAAAGTGTCATGATTTTTCCCATGAGCTGCTTCTTTTTGAGTTTACAATATTAATGGAAATGTGTGAATGGCAAAAACTTATTTGGCCATTCACAAAACCGATATATTTATTTGTAGCAAGCTTCTGGCAATTGTGAAGCACCAATGGTGTATTTCGTAGTAAATTGTAACTTTAATTGAAATTTAAAAGCTAACGTTGGCAATTATTTTGGTCAGAATCGGAGACTCAACCAAACATAACAGTCAACAAAATTGCCTATAGATGTCTAGCATAGAAAAACACTCAACAAATCAAACAAAAGCTTCTAAAGCAAAGGTTTTAAATCAACAAATTGCAACGGTGCTGCATTTATCCGATAAGAAGACAAGCTATGGAAAAAAGCAAGCACCAGCGCCCGAAGTCGGTAAAAATACATTTCCACTTATTTTAAGCAGAATATTACTAAAAAATGATACAGCGCCAATGGACGCTGCGGAGCAATATTACCCGTCGCAAATCTTAATAGTGCTTTGCTTGTGGAATCGTGGCAGTCATGCAGGAGGCCAATACCATATGCTCTGCAGCACGCGTGAGAGCAACAGTAAGGACTACGAGCTCGTGCGAAGTTTGTATCCACCCAACAGAATTCGAACCCAGATACATTTTTACACAATTTCGGCGCATAAACTTTATAAAAGTGTGCAAAACAGTTTAAAGGATTATAAATGGAACAAAAATGGAAATATTTTTGAAACGCCAAGTAAATGCAACCATGAGGTGCATATTGTTAAGCGACATATAGACAAATTGAATGACCAAGAATTACAAAAGTTCTTTCACTTTTTGAATTACTTGCATAGAAATAAAAGTTAAACGCTAACTAGCCATGTGTTATTTTGTAATTTTTAGTTTTAAATATTTTCTAAAATACATAAGAATTGGTTAAAGAAAACAAAAGTGTTTTAGAGAATTAAAATTTTTTGGGATCATTAATTTAAGAACAATAGTTTCTCATACAAAAAATGGCTGTGTTTCCTTTAAAAGTGCTGAGAAATAAATCGTAAATTTCATAAACCTATAAAATTCTGTAATAAAGGATTTAAACATCTTGAATAAGTATTTCTAAAGCTATAAAACTTTTAAGTGAAACAAACAGGAAAAATGGATCTCAATACTTCAGCGAATGTGCAACAAGAAACGCCCATACTAAAGATATCTGGCAAAAAGAGAAATAATCCTTCACAGCATTGTCGCACACATAAAGAATTTGCACTTGGTCCTAATACATTTGCGCATAAAACGTATCCACCAATTTAAAAAATAGATAAATAGCAAAATTGAATGGCGATAGTTTATGACAATCGATTTTTTTATCTGCTGTTTGCCATTCGTATTTTTTTTTTTTTTATTACCTTCACTAATTTGTTTTTATTGTGAAATTGAAAGCTCCAAATTATATTTACTGCTTAAAAAGCGCAAACCTTAGCTCAGGCGTACAACACATTACCATCGTAATCATACATAAAACTCGCGCTTCAGCTGACATTAAATTTGTACAATAATAATGGAGAACTTGACAACAAACATGGAGTCTGCAACCATATTAGACACTGAAGCAAAAGTTAAACAATCCTCCAAAGCGCCTTTGCTGAATATTTCGGGTACGACATACAAGCGGTCAGCTCGACGACCACATAAAGTTGTTAAACATGCTGCACCAACTGTTGATCGCGTTACATTTCCACTAATATTAAGCCGTATATTGTTAAAAAATGAAAGCGCCGTAACATTGCCAGCAATAGATTACCCTAAGGAAGAAATACTTGGAGTGGTATGCATGTTAAATAAAGAAGGCACAGGAACCCTATATCACATGTTTTGCTCCAAACAGTCAACCTTGGGCAAAGATTATAATCATGTTTATAGTATGTATCCCAAAAAATGTCATCATAATAACATAACTATAAACACAGTTTGTGCCTACTCCTTATTACAAAGTGTTAGACAGCATTTAAAACAGTACAAATGGAATAAAGAAGGAAACGTATTCGAATCGCCTCCCACATCAAATATTTGGCCCGTTTATGAGCAAATCACTGCTGTAAATAAATTGGAGTACCAAAAGTTGCTTAATTACCTAAAGTTTCTACATTACACAAAGAGCTAAAAATAGTAGCTGGTATGTAAACAAATATGTACAAATAGTTTATTCACAAGAATTAAGTGCAATTATTTAAGTCGAAGCTTTCTGTAAAAATAATTTATATTTATATGGTAAATTAAATTTTATTGATAAAACCATGTTCGCCTCTATTATTATGCTGTTCATGGTAAAAGGTGCATTTTGTTTCGCAAAGCCTTCAAAGCTGTTTGATAAACAAATAAAAATTTAAATTAGCCGCTGCTTAATATCGCCTATAGTCGGCAGTCTGCTAATCGATATATATTGACACGAATGACACATAAATTTTGCCATTCATGTGTTTACGTTCTTTTAGTTCCATCACTAATGTGAGTCAAATTCTCAAAAATATTATTAATTACTGTAGAATAGCGAATTTGGAGTGGTTTGCTTTAATTGTAATGAATTGTTTAATAAAATCGGAATCAGCGCCAAATTTGGACGACAAATCAACAGCTACAACATGCTCTGGTGCACCTTTGCTTTACATCTCGGGTTGCCAGAAAAAGTGGTCATCAAATCGTCGTAAAATCCAAAAGGCAGCCACAACGACACTTCAACCTTACATTTTTCCACATTTATTAAGCAGAATATTATTAAGGAACAACAGTATCCCTGCAATAGACACCTGCAATGAGTCTACGCAAGAAGCCTTAGGCATTGTATGCATTTTGAATAAACGATGCAACGGCAGCTTATATCACTTGTTCTGCACAAAACAATCAACTTTGGAAAGAGACTTTGAAAGAATTTATAACAAGTACCCTGGCAAAAAAATTCTGAACAACACACCGATAAGTACTATTTGCGCGTATTCGTTATTTAAAAGTGTGCGGTAGCATTTTAAGGAGTTTAATTGGAACAAAACAGGAAATGTTTTTGAAACTCCTTACACAACAAATATTTGGATTATAGACGAGCAAATAAGAAAACTTAACCAAATAGAAGACCAAAAGTTATTCAATTATTTAAAGTTTTTGCATAAGACAAAAGCATAAAAATTTGCTAATTTTTAGTAACGAGCTTTGCTCTATTTTGGCTTTATTATTAGATGGCGTTGTGAAATAAAAAGCTCAAAAAGGCAAAAAGCCGGATTAGTCACAAATAAAAGAATTGACCTGAAGTTTTGTAGCTTAGTTTAAGCAGTTACTAGTCGTCTGCAAACAGTACCAGTGTGTCTTAATAAACTTAAGCAAATACAATCATAATGGAAGTTGTAGACATTGTAGACAAAGAGCCGGATAAAAAATTTGAACAACAAACCCCGCCGCCAGTGCTGCATATTTCCGGCCGCTTCAAAACGAACACGCACAATAAATGTGTTAAAACTAAGCAATCAACTGCTGCTACCGTCGATCGGCATAGCTTTCCTCTTATATTGAGCAGAATTTTGTTAAAAAACAACAGCGCCTTAGTTATTTCTACAGAACAAAACGTTGAGATGGACTATGTGTGTATAGCTTGTCTGTTCAATAAGGAAGGCAATGGAGGCCTGTACCACATGCTCTCCAGCTATGAGCAGAGCGAGAAATTATATCCAAGTGTGGGTCGAAAAAGAGGAACACGGGAGATTATAAATATAGTAACCATTTCTAAGCATAAATTTTGGCAAAGTGTGCGAAAGCATTTTACACAGTACAAATGGCACAAAAATGGAAAAATATTTGAAACTCCATTTACCACAGATATATCGTTGCTGCAAAAGGAGCTTGATGAAATCAATCGTTTGGAGCTGGAGAAATTTTTTAGTTTTTTAAAGTTTTTACATGTTACAAAGAGCTAAAAGTATTTACTTTTTTTAAATAAATTTGTTATTTGTTTATATTTGTATAACATTTTTTAAGACTGTCGAAAATTAATAAAATATGCTGTGAAACTTTTAAATAAATTTTATATTATATATTAGTAAGTACATGATATATATTTATGATCAATTTTTGAAGACTTATAAATTGACAATATGCTGTAAAATATTTAAATAAATTGTATATTATATATGTATAGTATAGCAGAGCAATTTGAAAAAAGAACAAAGAGATACTTTTTAGAAAATTGTTTTTGTGTTTAAAATTTTTTAAGGCATTTATTATCCTTTTGTTTAACGACTATTTAAATGTTTTCAAATAACTCGTGTTAGGTTTTACAGATAATTTTTAATATGTATATTGTTAATGTAAACAGAACACAAAATGTATCAGCAAATAAAGTGAAAGTTCAATTTTTAAAAATAACGAATTTGTTGTTTAAAGCTTTCAACTTTTAATTTCAACATGTTGAAAGCTTTCATTTAAAGCTTTTATGACCAACTTATTAAAACGAAATATTTTATGTTTGTTACACAGAACGCAGCAGCTTATTATTAAAAAATCAGCCTATTAAGTGAAACAAAAAGGAAACATGGATCTCGATACTTCGGCGAATGTGCAACAAGTTGCGCCCATACTAAACATATCTGGCAAAAAGAGGAATAAATCTCCACAGCGTTGTCGCACACATAAAGAAGTTTCACTTGATGCTAATACATTTGCGCCCATTTTAAGCAGAATTTTATTAAAGAACATACCGCCTGTCATCATGCATCAGGAGCCCCAACCTCTAGATGAGATTGTAGGCGTTATATTTGTGTGGAACAAATTTAGCACAATTGGCAATGTAATACACATGTTCTCCTCCTGTCATCAAAAGTATCAGAACGATTATGAGCGTGTATTAAGCTTATATTCGTATAAAATGTATCGAGGCAGTCGTGCGTTTTATGTAGCTTCTGCTCATACATGGTTGAAGGAAATACGTAATCATTTAAAGGAATACAAGTGGAACCGGGAGGGTTATTTGTTTCAAACACCCAAGTCTGTGGACTTTAACACAGTTGGCCAGCGTTTGGAGAAAGTTAATGAAATTGTTACGCAAAAGTTTATTAACTATTTAAGGTTTTTGCAAGCGACTAAAGGTTGACTTTGGTTAAACACTTAAATTTAACATTTTAAGGCTGAAGTTATTCTAAGAAAAAAAAAAACAACGACAATTGCTGCAACAGCTGACAGGAAAAAGCTTTGATATCAAAGCTATACTTGTTTACATTTCTTGTGAAATAAAACATAAATAAATAATGTAAACTGAGCGCAGCTGCTCACAGTTTCAAAAAAGAAACAGTATTGGTTTATTAAAACAACTTTAAACGTCAGTCCTATCACTAACATGAAGATATACTATGACATCTTTACCGGAGACGAAATGTTTGCCAATAGCTACACAATAAAACTCATTGATGATGTTATTTACGAAGCGTACGGCAAGCTTGTTCCTCTAGACGGATTTTTAAGTAGTTTAATGGGCACCGAACCCTGCAGCGAAACTGGCATTGATATTGAGTTGAACCATCGACTGCAGAAATGCACTGCCTTTCCCAGTAAGGAATCCTACACACTATATTTTGAGAAGTATTTAAGCAAAGTTTTAGGCATGCTTGAAACCGCAACACCCGCGCAACTTGATAAGATACACAGCAACATGAACAAGGTTGTTAAAAATTTGCTAGATCGATTCAAGGATTTGCAATTTTACACTGGTGAATCCATGAGAGACGCTGATGGTATGGTGGCCATTTGTGAAAATCGCACCATAGATGGTGCTAAAACGCCAGTGTTTATGTTCTTTAAACATGGCCTTAAAGAGCGAATTTTTTAAGAATAATTTTTTAAAAATACTATATTTTTGTATTATTTACCCAAAATCAAAATAAAAAACGAAACCTTTGGGCTAAGCAGATGCTCAAACAGCTGATTTATAAGTAAACAGATAAATGTCGCCGCTGCAACGTGAATGGCAATTTTATTGATATGCCGATAATAATCGGTCATCAAAATAGCTGCTATCGCTTGACAGCTGTTTTATTATTTAGACGCTGCTATTTTTTTGCACTTGTGAAATATCAGCTTAATAACATTGATAATGCCCAGGGCAGCCTATAAAAATAAATGCTGACAGTTGCACCTGCTATAAACATGAATTTCAATCAACAAACTATGGACTTCGCTTCGAGTTCATCTGCAGCAGTCTCAAAACATCAATCGACCTACTGCCGAAAGCGCGCTAAGTATAAAGACGACTTGGCACGTAAAACATACACAGCTGGAGTAACGCGCTACACATTTCCATTTGTGTTAAGTAAAATGTTATTAAAAGACAAAAGTGCGCCAGTTCCTTCTACAGAATGTAGCTCCATCTTAGGAGTAGTTTGTTTGTTTGATAAAAACCGCGCTGGAAACTTGTACCATTTGTTCTGTACCAACGAAGCTAATTGGTCTAAGGATTCGAAACAAGTGTACAGCATGTATCCTGACAGCTATTTCTGGAACAATATGTGCATATCTACAGCGTCTGCTTCTTCACTTTTAAGGAACGTGCGACAACATCTAAAGCATTATAAATGGAATAAAGATGGTTTTGTTTTTGAAACTGTTTGCAAAACAAGATACGAGTTTTGGGCTGTGCAAGAGCAGATAAATGAAGTCAACCGTTTGGAGCATAACAAATTTTTTAATTATTTAACGTTTTTATATACTACGAAGAGCTAAAATTTGTATGTGTTTCATAAATAATGTTAATTCAGAAGTAATTGTAAGCAATTGTGTTAAAATTTGTATTCCTTATTACAAATAATTTGCTGATAAGCATATACAATTGTTTTAAGACTGTGATATATTTATTTTTATCAAAAAAAACTAATGAGTTTCTCAAAGAATCTATAAAGTTAAAATGGAAACACAATAGTGCAAACAAGCGTCTTTTAATATAATATAGGGTGATGCTACTTTAAGCATCAGAGCATTAATTCCGAAGTTCGTCGCCTCGCATACAGAGCCTGCAGTAGTAACGGATTTTGCGCTTAGTTTTTAAAAGCCAGCTGAAATTTGAACTTGAAGTCATCAAACATATCAAACGATATCTTCACATTTATATTGGTATAGCTGATATTTTTATCAACAATAATATGCACACAAATTTTGCATATAAAGACATAAAATGTTTTTAATTTTTTGGCAGCAAAAATATTTTGATGAACGTTTTAAAACTTAAAAACAAAGCAAAAATGTTTTCGCTTAAATTAGCTACTAGATGGCGCCAGTTGTACATTGTGGTACAAAAAGTACCTGCACGATAGATGGCGCCAGTTAAGCAATCTAGTATTGAGAAATTTAATTGCACGATAGATAGCGCCAGTTGAACGTTCTGGTACAGAAAACTTGAACTGCACAATAGCTGGCGTCTGACGACGAAACGAGGGTTCGCTTCTAGTTGCTACCCACAAAAATATTTTTATTTTTATTACTTTAACACCTGTTTTACAAGCATAAAGTATTTTAAAATTTTTTGTTACCAACATTATTTTGATAAACACTTTGAAACTCAAAAACAAAGCAAAAAGGCTTATAATAAATTGCTCAGATTTACTATGGCCAATAGATGGCGCTAGTATGGCATTAATGAACATAACGTACTGCAAACTGCGCAATGGCGCAAACTGGAGCGCCGAGGGTTCGCATCCAAATGCAACCCAACAAATTTTTTAAACTTTAATCATATAATTCAATATGCATTAAAAGCACAAATTGTTTTTAAATTTTTTTGGTCTACTTATAATTTTGAAAATTACTGTTAAACGTTAAAAAAAATCAAAAATGATTTATATAAATTGCTTACCTTTGCAGAGGTCGCTAGATGGCGCTAGTAGGGCATTCAAAAAAAGTATAAGTTTTGCAAACTGCGCAAAACAAAGAGCCGAGTGTTCGAATCTAAACTCAACAAAAAATTTTTTTAAATTTTATTAATAATTATATATGCAATAAAAGCACAATATATTTTAAAATTTTCTGGTCTACTTAAAATTAAGCAAATTTATTTAAATTGTTAAAAAAAAAAGTAAAAATGCTCTAAATAAATTGCGCATGTGTATAAAGGCCAATAGATGGCGCCAGTGAAGCATTAATTTTACTGTCGCTGCTTATGATTCACAACCTACAATAGCAAGCAACGCAAGTACATATAGAAAGTTCCGTGTAGAACATTCGTTCTTGCTTCGGCAGAACATATACTAAAATTGGAACGATACAGAGAAGATTAGCATGGCCCCTGCGCAAGGATGACACGCAAAATCGTGAAGCGTTCCACATTTTTTTGCTGCTGGCTTTTCTTCATTATTATGAATTTATTTTTTTAGTTGTGTTAAAATAATATTTAATTTATTATTTTTTTTTTTGAAATGACTAAATGTTGTGAGCTGGATGTTCTTCCTGGGTTTAAGATGTGATAGCAAAAGTCAGCACTAGATACACCGAAAATCTGCACAATCGACGATCAGACTGCTGAACAACAGCCAGACCACAACCATATGCAGGTAAGATAGATTTGGAGTCTGACAAAGGGGTGAAGAAATCGACCAAACAGAAGTAACTCTTCGTTTTTGGAACGGCAGCATTTGCATGTGCTGCCGGGTAGTTGTGCATTCCAAACTCATTGATATATGCTTGCCATGTCCCACGTCGCATAAAATAAGTTGGAGAGATTCAAGATGTTCTGCCTGAGATCCGTCCACGTAATGTACTTTATGACCCACTCCCGCTACTGTCCTGAGTGCCAATCGTGTCAATGCGTCTTTTCGCGGCAGCCCATTGTCCAGCCCGTCGCTGTCGCTCACAGTGCCCGAGTGTCAGCACAATCACTAACGTCGTTTAGCTGACCTGACAGACGAATGCACTGTCATGAACTTAGACGCCCACTGTGATTCCGTTCTGATCCATCGGCTGCTCTCCAGCGTCGCCTCTATATTGAACCCTACTCACACACTTGCTTGTACCGCACTCGGCGTTATTTACAAGCAATATACTGATTGCTGCTCACTGACTTAATTTACTTTGATTGCTTGACTGAATCCACTTCACTTACACTTCCGCACTGATCGACTCTCCGCACTCTTTCTTTCTGTCTTTTCCGGTCAGCGAGCAGACATCCTTCAAAATGAGGAAACTTATGAAACAGGGCAATATCGCAATCGTCCTTAGTAGACGTAACGCTGGCCGTAAAGTCATCATTGTCAAGAACTCTGTCGTCGGCACACCTGAGAAGCCATTTGGCTTCTCTCGCTGCACTCGCTGCTGGTCTCGAAAGATATCCACGCAAGGTGTCGCATTGAATGGACAAAAACAAGTTGAAGAAAAGTGCAAAATCAAGTATTTCCCTAGCAGCTTGAACTATAACCATCTGATGCCCACCCACTATACAGCTCACGGCATTAGCTTTGACAAGTTGTCGCCCAAAGATCTAAAGGATCGCTTTAAGCGCGAGACACATTGTTGCCAGACACGTATGAAGTTTGAATCGCTGTACAAGCAGGGCAAGCATAGGTGGTTCTTCCAGAAACTGCGTTTCTAAGCTTCTTGGGGTATATATGCATGCTTCTCTGGGGTGCTTAGTTCCATCGACTTGAATAGATGATTGTCGTTAAAACGTCGGTAAAACGTAAATGAAAACACAATAATTTCATCTGCCGATCGACTTCGCCCCGATATAGGCCTGAGAGCGACGCCAGTTTCTTGAAATCCCGGCACAACATATACTATGGTAAATGGAACGACTTGATTATCTACCTATGCTATCTAGGCGATCAGACAGAGTCCACGCTGTATTCTACGCTCCACTGAAGCGTATACGTTTTCGAAGCCGTTTGTGCGCTTGCACTGAGGCCGTTTCCTTGTGGATGTATAGAAGAGAGAGCCAATAGAGCTCTATATTCAATATATTTTAAAGACATTTGAAGAAAAAACTTAAATTCAGGCATGAGGAACTGATCACCCAGTTAGTTCTTTGCTGATTTCGGGTGATTTTACAGGTACCATTTGCCTGCAGTCTGGTTGTTGCTTTCGCACCAGCAAATGTAGTGGAGCGAGATTGAGTAGCGTATTTAGAACATCAGAGGGGGTGGTGCGCATGGCTCCCGTAATGCCCAAACAAGGCATGTCTTTGAAGGCAAGTGAAGTAGAGTAGCGCTGGATTTGACCATAGTTCTCTAAGTGACTATAGGTCTTAGCAAAGCTGTTGGTTGTCTTTGAAAAGGTGCTTCTGCACTGCCAGAAAGCTCCTACTCCACCACCAACCCTAACCAAAGCTTTGGCACAACGTTGTGAGATGACCATTCGCCTCCTCAAAAGCTTTGGCACATTACTTGCTATAAACTTAACTATAAACTTGGGTACTTTTTAGCCAAAATGTTCCCTTAATAATATTAACAGCTATAATTTTTATGGCAAATTTTTGCACAAATCAAATCAAATCAGCTGGTTGCGTACTTTGCTAATTTATGTTGTCCCAAATTCAGCAGCGTCTTTACCATAACTGTCATACCCAACGAAAGCTTTGCCACTTTCACCGTTACCAGCAAAAGCTTGCGTAGCTTTTCGAACTTTACCCCTGCGCTTGGCAGTGCAGCAACATCGTGTACCCCATGCTTAGCAACATGTTGCTAAGCGCATGTTGCCAGCGTTAAAGATGCAAGAAAAAAAATCAAGTTCGTTCATTGATAAAGTGTAGTTCGTGCTAGTTGGACGACTTCGTGTGCTGCTTGTCCGTGTGCCACTCGCTCTCTCTCTCTCTCGCTCACTCACTCTCTCACTACCCAAAAAAAAAAAATAACAAAATCGCATCGTGAATTTTCGTGTCTTGTGAGTCGTCCGCTCGTCTCTGTCGCTTCGCCAAAATCGTCGCTCCGGATCGCGTTCTACGTAAAGTTTAAAAAAATATACAAAAAATCGGCTACAATAACAAAAACAACATAAAAAATATATATATAAAAAGTAAAAAAAATAAGCATAAATGTGCATAAAATAAACATAAATTTTGTAAAATTTAGTGCTTGCCATTTGTTTTGTGCAACGATTTGTGCAACTTAAAAATAATTAATATTGTTAGCTGTCATTTCGATTTGGTTTCCTGCAATTTGGTAACTGCCGCCATGTGGTTAATTGGATTTGTGCTAAATTTGGCCATTCTAGCAGGTGAGTGACTCCATAGAATCCATATTTCTTTTTTTTTCCACATAATTTTGAATATCACTTTGGTGGGGAGGTGGGCCCTCTTAGCCGGCTTAGGCGCGCCGGTCGCAACGTTAAGGGCGGCTTGAGATTATTACGTTGTTTTTTGTTTTATTTTTATTTTCTCATGGACTACATTGCTTCCTACGTGTTACGGCTGTTACGTCGTTACGTTGAACAAATATGCTGCAGTGGCGTAGTTTGGGCGCGTCATATGGGGTTTTTCCTACTTAAGTTTGAGCAAAATATACTAACGTCATGAAGCTCAACATTTTTAATATTCTTTGAAATGCCTGCATGTTCCAAAGTAATATGCAATTTTGAAGAACGTCCATTTGACAGAGTCGGACCCTTAGAAAATGACAAGCTTTTGCTATGAATACGATCTTGAGTTGGTCCAAGTCGAATCGCAAGCTGCTCGAATATGACTTGTAGGTATTTTGGCCCAACTGCGAACTACGGCGTCTAACTTGAGACGGGTGTATTTTTGTAGCCCCCAGCAGAATCTTTAAGATTCTAATCCAGTTAATTCGAGAGCTCCTGCGTGCATGTTATGCAATTTGAAATGTCGTTTTTGTCCATTTAAATTGCGTCTGGTGAATTCGAGAGCCATGTATGAATGTCATGATCGTTGTTAGTTCATTGAAGCTTTATGAGAACCACTATTAGGTTCGAGTCTGGTGAACGCAAGAGCCATTGTATGGACGGTATGCTCGAAATGACCACCTTTTGCTATGAGACGGTGCGAGGTAAATCTTAAGCTGCGCGAATGTGATTTGTAGGTCCCACACGCGGGCAACGGCCACCTCGAGACTGGTGTATTTTTTAAGCTTAAAAGTGGCACCCAAAAATATCCCAAACAGCATAATCTATTAGATTCGTGCCTGGTGAGCTAGAGAGCCATTGTTGTGCACGAAGTTCAAAAGGTTGTGTTTGCCCATTTAAATTACGTCTGGTGCATTCGAGAGTCATTGTATGAGCGTCATGATCGTTGTTAGTTTACTGGAGCTTTATGAGACAGTGCGGAGTTCTGTGATTCTCCAGCCCATAGTTTGACAGAATCCTACATTCCCGATAATATTGCAAATTTGTTTTGACGCCAATAAAGATTAAAATGATTGGAACGCGACCATCTGTGGTTACAGCAGCCCAAACCATTATCTATAGCAGGTGCTGTCTGCTGATCGTCAATCAATAACTCAGATGCTCTTATAAACGGTTCGTCTTCGTATGAATTGCTCGTCAAGTAAACTCTATAATTCTGAGAGTTTATGAACATTTGTTAAACTTTTCTTGCCAACACAATTTTCGGAAATGCGGCACTTTCGATCAAGCAAATCAACTGCACTCTGAAGTCCGATTTGTTGAAGGTTCTTTCATCTTTGCCATCTTTTGATTAGCGCTTCTTCGGGGATTTCGCATCGTTGTTACTCTTCTTGAATTATCTCAAGTGAGTTGTAGTCTTTCGATGTTTACCTGCTGCAATAAAAAAAATTTATTCACTTTAAGTTTTTGAGCTTGCTAACGATTAATCAGCTGAATATAATGCAATTTCTTGAAATTCTTTTTTCCGCGTTCACTTTCGGCAAAATTTCGGAGGCTTCTAGACAATACTTCGAAATGTTATTTTGCTAACTTTAAGATAATGCGATTTTATGTGGATAGATCTCAATTATTTTAAAATTATTTCTGGATAGAGCCAGAAATTAAATTGCATTCTATATATTTCGGGATTGGGTAACCCTAGTGTTGCGCTATGGCAACTGATAGGCTCTATGGGCATTTTTGAGGTTATACGTTCTCAGAACGAATCTTAAGAGATTTATCTCGGCCAAAAATTGGAATGAAATTGTGAACATTTTTGTGCGTTAATTTTTTACAAATTTTAACGTAGATTACCTCAACAATAGTACATGGATGAACTTAATTCAATTTTGTGCCAAGAAGCTCCATCAAGGACCAGTGTTTGGTGAAATCAACCCAGGTTGTAGTTCACTCCAAGACGAATGTTGTTTGGAAATACCTCAATGATAGTGGCAAAAGTGCTTCGACAATTGGATCACCTACATGTAATAGTGATAGATCGTAAGGGGGAGTATTTTGAAAAACAATAAAGCGTTTTTCAATGATTAATATTCATTTTTGTTCTTTAATCCCGAAATATAAAAGGCAACATTGATATATAAAAAGTTCAGTAACAAATTATGCCTAAATTGTCAACAATATACACGTTTTCAAGCCAAAATTTTCTGGAACCAAATTAATGCAGTATATAATCTTTTTCAATATTTCAATCAGTCGCAATCATTGCTGTTTTGCCACCATAAAATCGCTTCATATTTGACACTCTTAAAATATTTTTTAAAATTATGCCCCTTGACTAAGGCCATCGCAACAAAATCGGAGCATAGGTGATTTTCCTAAGTAAATAGCGTCTATTTGCTAGCCCAACTACTGCTAGGGAAATGCACCAGTGCTGATGGCTGGAACCATAGACCTTCCGATTTAGAGCGGAACGTTTAAAAATAATTAGATGTGCAAATTACTTGTAGTATTCAGACCAACTTATGACTTATAAATTTGCTTTGGCTTATGAACTGAATGCCTCAGCAATAATAGTTTGTTTAAATCGAAATAGTCAAATATTTGAAAGTATACACAGTACACAAATATACTTAAAATATTAATTTTGATAAATATGTATTTTTTATTTTTAATTATGCATAAAAATTAGAATTATTAAATTATCTAAAATTTACGAGTTTTGGTAAGCATCAAAAGCCCTACATATTTTGTGGTTGCAACTCTGCTCGACTTTTCCACTTCTCAATGCAACAACAATCAAGTGTGAATACCCAAACTAAGCAACTTGAAATAGTTTGCACCCCCTAAACGTTTTCCTCCCCGCCTCTTTAAGTTGTTATTGTTTGTTGTTATTTCTACAAATTTATCAATATTTTCTTATGGTATTTGGTTCAAGTGTTGCTGCGCTGCTAATAGAAAATCAATAATGCATTCCCCCCTTACATTATGGAATTTGCTTTATTTTTTTGCTAACTAAACGACAAAACTGCAAAATGAATTTTAATTATCTGCAAAGCATAAATGTTTTATATTGCTTAAGCCTACTCAGAGTTATTTATTATTTATATAACTAAAAGTGAAATTAACTACACAAATTATATATTTATTTCCCATTTTCAACATATTTGCAAGAAATCGATAAAACATAAAAAGAAATTTTCTTAGATAAATTGTGTTTGACATATTAAAGGAGACAATATTTTAAAGATAATTGTTATGAATAATAGATTTGCAGCCATGCCAACTTGTGCTTATATGTGCTTCACATTTTTAAGCCCAATTAAATTTGTTTAAATTTTATTGAAATCAATAAAAAATTGAAAAATTTATTTTTAATTGCTTGTATACAAATTTTGTTGCTTGTCCAATGAGATAAATAGTTTGAATATGACACTTTCAGACATTTACTTTCTTAATACTTAATAAATACTGTGAACTTATTCAATTAAAATAAAACTACCTAAAATCTAATAAAAACTATTTAAACTATCTAATATCACTTTCCAATTTTGTCTATCCTATTTAGTTTAATTCATTTATTGACTTCCTGGTTTTATACGTCTACACGTAGCCCTACGTCTAGTGCCAATGGGGTTTCAGATAAGGACAGTGTGTGCAAGATTTTTCTGGTCTTTGCGGAACGTGTGTCCTAGCCATCTGTATTTACGTGTATTGATATCGCTTAGTTAACCTTTTTGTTCAGTTAACTCCCTTAAACGCACATTAGAGATTCGTCTAGGCCAGAATATACCGACTATGCGCCTAGGACATCCGTCGACTATAGCTGTTATTCAATAGCATTCGTTCTGACGAATTTTTAGGTTTCGCTACCAAGCAATAGTATGCTCTTAATGCAAGCATTACAAATTTTCAGCTTGGTTCATCTTGTAATGAAGGCGTTTCTCCAAACTCGAGAAAGCACAGCAAAAGTACGCCTAGCTTTCTGCAGCCGTTTCTGTACGTCACGAACGGTACCACCATTCGAAGTCAGCATGCTCCCTAGATATTCAAACTTATCTCTTAACTCCAAGTTGAGATTGTCTACACAGTTAAATATAATATTATATAAAAATAATAAATCTTAAACTTAATACTTGAATCTTCACTAAAACAAAAATCTCTTAATCGTTTTTTAGATTTTTATCATACAAAATCAGCTATTGAATTAAAACTAAATTGAGTTCAAGTTACTAAATAAAAAGGGTAAGATATTGTTTTAACTGGTAACTTATTGTTTCTTTTCCAATTCCTTAACATTAACTAGTTTCTGGAACTTCCTTCAAGCGGAATTCTTTGCATACTTTGAGGCGTTAAGACAAACATTACATTATTCCCTTGACGCGACTCTACAAAGGGATAATGAGTTCTGTTTGACAATGGGTTGTCTCTTAACTTTTCTGCACACATTATATAAAACAGCGGATCCCTTGAGATATTATACACTTCACTACCAAAGAAGTGCCTTGGTCTTTTCCATTTCGTTGCGCAAAAAAAAACAACACAGCTGCTTAAATTGCTTCACAAACAAATGTGGCAACACTGTTTTGCCACAACCAATGTGCACATAATTAAAATAAGCTTGCAGCCAAAGCATACACTTGCGTCAAGGTTTGTAAGAAAAAAAAGTGTATTCTTTTTTAAGTTACTTTAAAAATAAATATTAACTTAACTGCCAGTTGCCGCTTATCCTTTGATGGCATTGCCACTTCAGAATTCCTTGCAGTTTGGCCACATGGCAGCGTCATATCTCAAAAATTGGCAGCACTTTCATTACGGGTACACACACTTCAATCAGTTTGTTCCACATTTATGTGACACACACACACACAGCACACACATACAGGACACACACTCGCACACAGACACACTGTTATCCTTGTTGGCGTTTTAACTCTTTGCCTGCTCTGACACTCACAACAAATATTTAATTTAAGCGTTTGTTTGTTTGTTATTTTTTTCGTCTCCTTCCTTTTGCTCTCACTTAAGCCACTGCAGGCAGGAAGCCT
Organism: Chymomyza procnemis; assembly: GCA_035046065.1. Lineage (NCBI taxonomy): Eukaryota > Metazoa > Arthropoda > Insecta > Diptera > Drosophilidae > Chymomyza > Chymomyza procnemis. The sequence continues at coordinate 14,622,503 of JAWNOJ010000024.1, forward strand.
TCCTCATTCCCCGCCAGCTCTTTGGCCATTACACTCTACTCTTCGTTTATTTGGCTGCTGTCCCACTTGCGGTTTTGTTTAATTACGCATATTACTTCACTCTCTCCATACTTGGCATTGCCCGTCTGCTGCTCCAGCGCTGGACGCTGCGGTCACTTACGAGTGTCCAGCCTGGGCACTGCTTGGGCTACATGGGTTGCATTGGGTTGCACTGGACTGGACTGCTAGCTTGCTCTGAGCTGTTGCTGCTCTTGAGCCTTGTCAACAGCAGCGTGCGCTTCCGCCCAATGGCCAGTTGTGCCCCGCTGCTGCTTGACGCCCCGCAAACGGTCATTGTGTCGCCAGTTGCAGAGCGCAATCGCTTCTGTGGTTGCCAAGCATTTCCGCTTGCCATGATTGTCAAGTAACCGCTGCAGCCAAACAGACAGTTGAACAGACAAGCCAAAAAGACATACCCGCTGCTAGTTTCCGAGGGGGTCTTCCGACTGCGACTGTTGAACTGGATTTGGTTTGGTTTTATCGTAATGCACAGTGGACGCAGTGCTGGAGCGCGCTGCTGTCGGTTGTGAATTACCAAAACTTGGGAAATTAAGCTCAAAAAGCAAATGCTAAAACCAAGTAATTCTTTTTTTTAAGTCAAATTTGACTTTAGCCATAATGGAAATTTTTAAAAATTGTGATTATCTAATAAATTTTTGGGGTTTATTTAACATATTAATTCTCGTAATTCGAACTTGTTCTGCTCATTGCCCCACTAGCTGCTTTTGATCGAAATTATCGCATCGTGTACTATTTGGCAGCACTGTCGCACTATTCTGTGCCATGATTTATCCATGTGAACCACTGTGCAGTGCCCTGTTAATTGCTTTGCTTTTGTGGCAGCACTTAGCATTGCTTCCAAGTAGCTTATTTTATGCTTGATCGAGTTGCTTTTAAAGTTTTGGGCAGCTTGAAGGGATTAGATAGAATTTTCCATATTTCTGCTATAAATTTTTTAGATAAAATTGTCAACAAAAAAAAATTAAACAGTTTTGGGTCAAAAGATGAGAAATTATGACTTTTGTAGTTGGCTGTGCGCCAATGCATATATTGGTCGGGTGCATGCATTAACGGTGGTACACTTATTTTGACCACAACTGTAGCTTCTGTCTCTGGATTGTATTGCACGATGTATTCTCGTATGCGTTGTTTTTAATTGAGGGAAAGGTCAGCGTCGCATCGATTTAATGGGGAACCCTCCAAATGATACAAAATCAACAAAAACAAAAAGTAAATAAATAGCGGGTGTAAATGTGTGTTGGAACAGTGAAACCTCGCAAAAACAAATAAAAGTTTTACTTGCTGTTTCTTTCGAATATTCTAAAGTAAATTTAAAAAATTTCAATTTAATATTTGCTAAATCTTACTCTCGACATTATGTTGGCTGAGAATCATTTTTTCAAGCTTTTAATTAGATTGATCATTATTTTTAAGCACACGCACATAGTGGACGACCAACTCATGACCACGACTCACAGCCGATAAACTTCGGTTCCACTAAGGATCACTCTGATCTATGTGAGGTTCCCTTCCCTGGGGGCCTGCTGGCCTAAACGAACGTAACCTTATTTTTAAGCTTTATGGCCCATTTTCCTTTTTGTTTATATATCTGAAAGCGCAAAAAATAAATAATAATCAAACAACTCTATAAAACATAATACTTTTTTTGTAATGTAAAAAAAGTGCGACGTTTAATTCAATTAAAGTTAAAAGAAAATACTATAATTCAAATGAAAGTTTTTTGTTAATGTTTATTAATTTTAACGATTTACTTTCATTTAAAAAAAATTTTGTTAAATTACTGATGAAACAAATTATTAATATTTTTCAAACACAAATATAAATAATGAATAAAAAAATATTATTGAAATAAAATTACCATTAAAATTTGTTGATTTTTTTTATTATTGTTTATTTATTTGAATTAATTATTAATTCTTATTTAAAAAAATATGTTGCATTAGTAATGTGCCAAAAAAATAGTAGTTTTGCAAATTGAGTTGAAAAAAAAGAAAATATTTAAATTAAAAGAATTTTTTTTGAAAGTATACTTTTTGTTTATTAATTTTTTTTTAAGCTTATACTCTTCGTTTAAAACAATATAATTTTTAAATGACAGACTGCTTAAAAATTTTTAAATGAGTAGAGTTTTGCAACATTAATCATAAATCGCTAGGCGTATGTGAAGTCTTATTTATTACCTATATCGCAAGAAGTTTTGGCAGGTAAATCGAACATGGTACGCAGGAGGATTATTTTTAGTACTTGTAAAAACATTTTCCAAATCTTCCAAAAGTTATTAAAAATAAATTTATTCCACATGGTCATCGCTTCAAAGGCAGAGCATAATGATTATAGCTGAATTCTTTAATTAATGGAGATTTTTTTAGCTATATTACGTCTATTTATTTATATTAGACAAATGCACCAGTACAGGGTGAAATACAACCATCGATCTTCAGGTTTAAAAACAAGTACCGTACCACTCCGCTACACAGAAAGATAAAAAATTATTCGATTTAATCTTACTTCCAAAAAGAGTTTTATATTCTACAGAGTGACACATTTTCTAACTACCAAAAAGTTTTTTAAAGCGAAACCAAGTTCGATGTCAATTCATATCAGATATAGTCTGGATTCCATCCAAGCATGACAGCTCGGTCATAAATGCAGGACTTAAAATTTATTACTATCAATGCTATTATATATTTTATAATCAAATATAAATATCTATATAATATCTATATAATATAGATATATTGTGTTCAAAAATGAGTTTGCTTTATTCAACTTAAGAAAAAAACATAATTGTGCGTTGACTACTTTACTCCATCTCTCTGGTAATTTTCGAATAACATTTCCAGAAAATAAGTTCTTCTAGCCCATCTTCAATCATGTTGCCATTTTACGATTTAACCAAAAATTCCCGAACCCCAAGAATCCTTTGGCTTATATTGAAAAAGCCAATAGTCGTAAGGAGCAAAGTCTAAATACACAGCAGTTGGAGTAAGGACCTACCAAATCAGTGTTTCCAGTGCAATTTTCAACTTTATAGATGGGGGCAAGCTTTGTCATCTTATCAAATCATCTCGTCAAACCTATCAGCCGGTTTTCATGCAATGCATGGTGCAAAAGCATTAGTTGCAATCGATAACGTTTTTTTTTAAAGATTTGGACTGGTTTTAGTACTTCCTAATAGTTCACAATCACCTGGTTCCTGGTTGCAGCATATACAGAACTATGAACTGTGGATGTCTTGCTTTGCTTCGATAAAATGGTTCATCGGGCTAATTAAATTGTTGGGGCGTATCCAAATTTCATCACCAGTTATGATGCGGCACTAAATTCCCTTTATTTCAAAGAACAGTTCAAAAGTTAAAAATCGCCTTTCCATATCTTTCAGCTGAAATAGTTTTCGTTTAGCTTGGGTTTTGATCCAGAAAATCCTCATAATGTTCTAATTCAAAGTCTTTGGCAAACAAAATTCAAACTTCCCGGTAATGTCCATTATTTAACACAAATCCCGACAGTTTCGAAGATGCAAAAAAAATATTGTTGTTAGAATCACCCACACTGATTATTGTCGACAAAAGATACCCCTTACCAAGGAAAAAGATAATCACTTTCAATATCGGTTCCATAATAACTTCAGTATTGAAAAAATTGTGCTTACAAAAAATAGTTGTAGTACATAAAACTTTGTGAAATGCAGAAGCAGGACTGGTTTTTGTGCTATATTTCATTACCAGATGTACTTTTTTTAAGTTACTCAATTTGAGTTAGGGCTTGAAGCACCCAGAATAATGCGAATATATAGCGTCCAGCTTAAAAACCCAACATTGCGAATTCTTACCATGCGAGTGCCAGCTGTATATGCATGCAAGGGCTTACATATGTGTAGAGAGCTCTAAGAGTATTTATTTCATTCATTGATGCCTACGCATTGTTGCGCCACATTTGTTGCACGCTGACGATTCAATTTAGTCTTTTTTTCGACTCCCGTTTAGTTGTTGTTGCTCACTTGGAGCGCGTAGTGCATGGAACTTAACCCCACTGTGCTCCCAGGGGTTGCATAGTGTCACGGTACTCGCTACCTTTTGCCGGCTTAGCGAATAGTTGGCGGGCGGACTGGCTGGCATTGCAATGCTTGAACATGATAAATTGCCACTTGACTTTGCATATTTTTCCTGTCAACGGGTCGTCCAAATACCCAACATATACCAAAAGTTATGCTCTCTCCGGGTATTTGTGTGTGCAGCCAGAAACATAAACCGTATCTCATATCTATTGTCTATTGAATTTGTTAAACTTTTACCCCAGTTACTTGAACTTTGACTTTTAGCAAGTTACTTGCCGCAAGCTACATGCAACAAAAAAGCGAAACAAACAACAAAACAGCGAAACAAACAACAAAACACACAAAAAAAATAAAAAAAAAACATTACCTTGACATCTTTTAAGGTTCTCCCTGGTGCCCAAGATGAAGCTCTTCTCACAAGTTGAGACCCAAAATGGGAAATGCTGCCGCTAAGAGCCAACAACTGGTCATAGACAACGTTGTCGACATTGTGGTTGCCAGCCACTTCAAGCAGTTGCCGCGTAGGAGTGTGTGTGTGGGTGTGACTGTGTGTGCAGCTGTGTGTACAAGGCTGCATGTGTATGTGTATCTGTGCGGGTGTCTTTCATATAAGTGACACATGCAAAAGTCTGCTGTCATTTTCATGCGATGCGCGAGCAAAGCGCCATCATGTGAGTGAGTGTGTGTGTGTGTGCGGTGTGTCTCTTGGAGCATATTGTCGTATGTGTGTGTATGTGTTGCTCTGGTCCTTGTGCGCGTATGCATGTCAACAGTCCGCCATTTTTCAATTTTTAATACACTACTCTGAGAGAATTTTAAATTTGCTTAAAAGTTTGCAGCCAAAAGTCGCGGCGAGAACTACCGTATGATAGCTACGTTTAAAGGACACAAAATGTGTCAAACAGTTGATATTGGGAAATTGCTGCCAGCTTCGAAATCGCAAAGTGTTGCGAAACTCGCAGCGGCTTCGAAAAGCTGCTGGTTGGCAATCATTAGCTTCCACAGTGAACATATTTATTTTGTGCTAAAAGTGTAGGTGGTCTCGCTTGGCCTTTGGTATCGTTGCATTGAAAGTAGTTGTCGATCTAGAGGCTGTTTTTGGGTACGGACCACCTTGAAGTTGGCAGGTATGCCTTTAGATTTAAAACATTCGACAAACTTTCGAACCGCTCTACTTACAGCAAGTATTATTGCATTTTACGCTAAAATTTGGTATACTTTTGAGTATTTTTTCAAACATTTTTGCTCTCTGCTTCTTGCGTTTATGGAAAATTTAAATACTTTTAAATTTATATTATTATATACATATTTTTCATCATAAACATTTCTGAATAAAATTCTTCAAAAACAATTTCTTCAAGCCTCACTCAGTGTATAGTATCGTGGCATTGAAAGAATTGGCAGAAATAATGGATGTTTTTGACCACATAAAAGTTGGGACTCTCTTCCATGTATTCTTTTTTGGAGATTTAAAAAATTCGTCGTAGTAAAAAATATTCAATCCGCTTCTCATTAAAAGTATGAGCGCATTTTTCAGTAAGCTTTTTAAGACATTTTCCTATATACATTTTCATACCCTACCCAGCATTTTAGAACAAAATACTCTGAAAAGAATTTTTACCGGCCGTAGCAAACCAGCAAGCATCTGAAAAAAGACATATTGAACTAGATTTTGTGCAAACTTTCGGGGTGTTCTTTTTTAATGTTCTTTAAAGTTGCGTGCGAGGTTTTGAGCATTTTAGGCCTAAAAGGCGATTGTTTTTATTCCCTTTAAAAATAAATCTATGTATACTTTTTTACTCATGCGGTGATATCTCTATTAATAGCTCTTCGAAGAGAACACAGACGGACCTTCAGCCGAATCTGATCGGCGGGGGACTTCTATTAATACGGATTTACTTATTCAAGTATTGTCATGATAAGACAAGTGCTTTGAGAATAGCCGGTTCAAAAGAAAACTCCTTGCTCCATGATCAATGGCCGCGTAAAATAACTCCTAGGGGGTTTTGTTTGCCGAGGGTTGTTCGTTGGATTCCAATGCAGACAATCTTTACCTTTCTAACCTCTAAGGAATATCGTACGAGATGCTCAGCCTTACTTAGGTGATGCTGGGAGCCGATTCTCAATCCACTGATCCTATTGCGCTTAAGTTCATCCAATTCCCACGTTGATTACATTCCAGTATCGGGAGCATCCCTTTATAAACCCGCGCTGCTTTTGCAGTATTGATTGTGCTGCAAATAGTACCCTCCGAACCCCTTTTCAATTTTATTTTTCTATAGCGATTTATTTTTAGTGAGGAATGCACTCCGTCGACGTTGCGTTTCTCTGACTGTTTTGAAATGAATACCACAAACACACCCTACCGTATTTTCAACAATTTTTTTTTATTTAAAATTATGATACCACAAGTTTCGAAGTTATAAACGTTGCAGCCGTGTAGCAATACACAGTACCAATAGGCTGTCGCAGTAATCTTCCAAATACGTCTACATTCTCTGCAATAATTACAATAATCTGACATGACATATATTAATCCTCCTGCTGCAGATCAACGCAACTCGGCAGTTGTGTGTGAAACTTGAATAACAAAACAATTCTTTGCAAACAATTCTAACAAAATGGCAAAAGTTAAAATTGTTTTTTAAAAAAATGTAGAGTCGCCCGTCGTTTTGAAATAAACAGGTGGCTTTTACAACCCGTTATCGCTTTCTCATCAGCTCATATCTTTTTCCACTTGGTCTTTCCCTGTGAGCTTAGGTTGTGCGCTCCGTCTTGCAGTCTCGGATTTTGCATCAAAAGCCACCTTTCCTGCAGCTAGTATTACATTTGCGCGACATGGTCATGCTAGCACAGACGTTGGGTTGTAATACGACATCTATGTTTACATAGCGCCCATTCGGACACGAGAGTCCTTCCTAATACAAAAGAGGATTATTTTTATTTTGAGAAGAATTTTTCTCAAATATCCAAAGTGCAGCTGCATCCATCCGCCGCAGAAACAAACGACGGAAATAAATAGTATAGGCCTGTCTAATTTTAAATGTTTAAAAAATCTGGAGAAACTTTTGTTCTTAATCAACTTAAGATTTATTCAGAAGCTGCGATTTTTATTGCATTAACGATAACTCTATATTTTAAAATGTTAAAGAGTACGTCATCGGTTTCAGTTCCTTATGGGAGTTTGAGTTCCAAAAACACAAAAATACAAAGGTACAGATTTTTTAAGGAAACCTTTCGTGCTGCTGCGTACTGCTAGTGTGGTGCGAAGTATTATTTTTTTAGGGCCTCCATAACCATGTTGAAAGAGCATTTAAACTATAGTGTACCTTAGTTTAGCTTTACTTTCTGGTTACGTTTTGGTTTTCACTTTTTTAAGCTAGAGCTATTTTTTATAGTCATTTGTGTATGCACGATGTTTGTTTTTCTTGTAATTTTTTGTCGCATACTTTTTATGTATAGTATGTATCTTTTTTTTTTAATCCGACAAGCACTCGCCGTTGAGTGGCTGTCAGGTGTCAGCCGTGTATTTGTATGGTGTGTGCGGGGTGTGTGTGTGTGTAAATGACACAAGCCAGTGTCGTTCGAGGCGTGGGTAATATGTGTATAATGTGTGTGGCCTGCAATAAAAATGAATCTGAGTAGCCATATATGTAAAATATATAGCACATATATATATATGTATGTGGCTCTGTTCTATATTATATTGCAACATTGTAGCTACTCCTGACATATGTGTCAAGTGTGAGAGGCGTAAGGCTTTTGCATCAGTTGAGCAGATTTTAGCAATTTGCTTGACTTGAATATTCAGTATTCAAGTGACTCTTATTAAGTTATGCGAAGACAATGTATATATAGAAAAGAATACTGAAGAGATAGAATATTGAAGATGTTGCGTAATAGTGGACATATTCTAGCTTTGCTTAAAATAATTAAATGCTAATGATAAGACAATAGACAATTATCACGATTCCGAAATTCTCTGCTAGAGCATACTATGAACATTGTTTAGCTCTCGTTAAACCATAGGCCACTTTCAAGTAAAATAAGTAAAAAATGAGTAAATTATTAAATTATTATATTATCTCTCCTAATAGTTGTTCGACGAGAACAGTTACCTTGAGTTTATAGTGGAATCCAAACTGTAGTGTTTTTTTTTCTAGGTAAATCTATGTATTTAGTAGTTATGCTACTGCTAGTTAAATTATCGAGTGCTGCTCGGAACCACCTACCTTCCGGCTGAGCGGTGACTACAATACCAATCAAATTACGCTTGATACTCCCAGTGATGTTTATAACATCAGCGTATCCAAGCAGCAGGACATATCTATACCTTAGAATTGTACTCATTCGAAGTACTCTCGCTTTCCTTAAATTGCTCTCCATTAGTTGATTGAAGAGCATATAGAGGAACGCGTCACGGTGTCTGAAACCTTGTTGTGTGCCATTTGGTTAATGGGAGTCTGAATATTCGAGGTTCCATAGTAGAATTCTTTTTGAGATTCTTACATAAATTTATGAGTTTTACTCAAGTTAATAATATTTGTTTGTGGTCATCGGAATCGTAGTACTTAAATTCGAAGTTCGGTGGTTTCTCTCAGCAGCATTGGTGCATATGCCTAGCACTAGCATAGCTAGCAAATATATTCCATTTGCCTCTAGTAAACCTCTATTAATTTACGATTTCGCTCGGTTCGGCTATAAATTGTAGGTACCTGTATCCATTGAACAGCCTATTATATAAATATCTTCATGTTTCGCCTTTGCAGTGATAACAGCATAGACAAAGGACTAAGAAAGTGTAGTATAGTTAACCCTAAATTTGAGATTATAAAAGTCAGAAACTATTAGAAAAGAGATAGGCAAAGATCAAATACGCTCATTATTCGCGCCGCTACGATTTAACTGGCTAGCATTTGGGATTAACTACATCAAAGTTTTGAAACAGAAAGTAGTACATAAATTTAAACATTTATATACAAAGAAGCCAAAATAACACCATTGTTAAAATAGGGCACTTATAGTGCATGATTCGTTAAGGATACTCGATGTGGCAAGTCAAGATGATAGGATAAGGGAATTCAATAGATCCTTCATAAGAAGGGAAATTAAAGGTTAATGTAATTAGAGCATAAGATGCGAAAAAGTTGGTGCAAAACACAATAAGATCTAGTAATTAGTAGAGCTTATAGTCTAAAATTACAAGTTACAATTTGGTGTCACTGAATCATTAAGCATGAGCAAGAGCCTATGCAGAAAAATCACGCCATCTCTAGTTCTGCGATATAGAAATATCTATATGCCCCGCCTTTGGAGTAATGACATTATAGGAGATTAAATTAATAGTAATCATGCTTTAAGAAAATCCAAGAAAATTTGTATTTTTCAAAATCAAATGTTAGACCCCAGAAGTGCCCTACACTTATTTGGCTTCAGATAGCGTTTTGAATGAATACTAAATAAGATCTTTTGCTTTGTTTTTTATGCAATTTGTTTATTTCGTTACTCAGTGCTAGCAAATTATCAGATGAGATTTATTAAGTAGTACCCAAAGTGTTTGTCTAGATTAAGTGATACAAATCAAAAACCATTTATATGTTTATCAAAAGTGTACTTTGACCCCAAAATAAACGCACACATAGAGAGGAGACTAGCATACACTGAAGAGTTGGCCAGTGTGACCAGAGCTTACTAATTGAAATCAACTGCAGTTGAGGGTTCGTTTGGCTTGAGTTGACAAATTTTTGTATGCTAGCTGCTTGCTCTTTGACACTTGCAACAAATTGTAGCCACAATTGACGAGCGCACACACACTGCCGCACACTTATGACACATAGTTATATGCATACAAAGACACACTGACAGCTAACGCACTCTCTCAGTGCCGTTCCCCCCCACAGAAATCATTGCATTTGTCACTTGTTGCCAGCAGCTAAAGAGCAAAAACCAAAAAGTTGAAAGAGAAGCTATTAGGAGAGTGTACAAGAGTGCGGCGGTACATGAAGTGTGCTTCAATTAAATTTGTGTTGCTTTGTTGGCACTTTACATACTCTTTGTTTATAATTTAATATATAACTCATTAATTAAATGACATTCTGCATACCTATTTATTATCATTCGTTGTTTCGTGTTACTGAATTCTTCTCGCATCTCATTTTTTCTTATGTTTTTTGGTTTGTGTGTAATGCCTGACAAAGGGCGCCCCCCCCTCAGATGTTTCAATTGCTGTAAAAAAGCTTTAAATGCACGAGTTCCCTCACACAGAGCCATCCAACATATGCTGTATTTATCATCAATTAACCTTAGACCCCCCTGCGAGCACAGTGAGTCAAAGTCAGTCACCCAACGCTTGCAGGGGTTAACAAATGCAAAAAATATAAATGAGTGAAAAGAGGCGACACCAAGGCACAGCTAAGGGATACCCTTTTTGGCATTGTGCTTATGTTAATGAAGAGCATTGAATTTGAACTTTTTTGAAATTGTATTCCTTGAGGGATATAACTTTTAGGTAACGTACGTGGCTCTTTATTGCAAAATGTTAATATAGTACTTCCTTTTCAAAACATTTTTGGATAAGTTAAGTTGTATACATGAAAAGTTTTCATTTGTTTGCGATATTACATTGTTCAAGCTTTTCTGATTTAATTTTTTATCTAAATCCAAATAACTTTTTTAAGCGGCTACACGAAAACTTTTCCTATACTGCTGCAGAAAGGCAATATTCAAAACTTATAATATTCCAAACCAAAAACCTTAAAGATTTACACAATAAAGTTTATTTAATTCAAATGTAAAATAATCCATACGCTAACATTGTTCGGCTCAGTTGACACGATAGCTGGGACTAAGCGCCATTACACTCTAAGACGTTTCGTTCCGTTTTAGATCGATAAAGAGGTATTTTCCTAAACCTTTCAAGCTTTAAGGTCGCCTTCTGGCTCAAAGCGAAAAAAATGAAATCTTGTAATTTTCTTAAAACATTTAAAAAATTTGTAGACCAAATTGCAAAAGATTGAAAAAAATTAATTTATTCCCCTTGACTATGAAGTTCGCTCCAAAAGCATTTCTCTATAAATAGCTATTCAAAGAAAACAGAACATACAGTGTCCTAAATAAATAAAAATATTTCTAGGTAAATAATACTTATTTATTTGGTAGCTGCACCTGTGCTGCACGGTGCAATCGAACCACCGATCTTCTTTATAGGCAAGTACGCTACCACTACACTACCGATCTTTGAAGATTGTTATTTATATAAAATGGATTCTTTTAAATTTCGACCTAGAAATTGAGGGTGTACGGATTAGAACAGTTGAGTTTTAAAAGATGTTTCCGATAGTGGTCGATATGACAAACGATTACTTATTTCTTTGAACATTTTTCGACATCTGTCGATAATAATCATAGTAGTTCAGCATATATTTCTATAAATAATATTATTTTTTGCTTCTTTGAAAATATAAGGATTTTTGTTTAATAAACGCGATATGCACTTTACTTTTCTATAGGGAAGAAAAGTACTGATGCTAAGTAAATTACTTCGAATTAAGATATATTATACCGGTACATTAAGTAGTTCCTTAAATTTTTGTTCAATATTATGATATTGTTATTTTCTAAAAATGTCTTTTTGTTCTTCTTTTTGCAGGTAAGGAAACATTTTGCTTATATATGACATAATTCAATTAAGCCAAATTTTTGTAAAAAAAAATATTGGAAGTACTAATGCAGCGAAAAAAGTAAGTGCTCACAATAAACAATACTATTATCTTGAAATTATGTTTTTGAAATTGTAACACCATGGGATGGATTTATATGAGTTCAAAAATTCCTGGACAAAAGTTTAAGAAACGGTTAAGGTTAATTATATTAAGTATGATTTTTAAGCTTATCGAGCATGGGGTTATTTGTGATGGACACTAACTTAAATTTGTTAATTGGAAAACATTTTGATGAATTTCGTAACTCTATGAAATAGTAGTATGAGTGAAAATCCATTTAGATAACCTGAATAAATTTCACCTTTGTATCAATCTTATATATATTTTTCTTTCTGAAAAGAGCGATTGTCAATAATCGCTCTGACAAGTGGCGAACACTCTTGATGGTTAGTTGAGTTTTATCAAAATATAGCGGTTTGTGTTTATGATCTGCTTATTTCTGTGATTTTTGGCCTGAAGGTTGCCATTCGCTGATCGTACTTGTAGTTCTGTGCCAGCTTTCATTTACTTACTAAGACCACAGTAGCAGCTATTGGCAAGTATGATACTTCGCCTAATGTCCAGGCTGATATTGTTGGCGGTGACGCAGCCAAGGTACTTGAATTTCTTGATAACTTTAAAAGTATAGACGTTCGTTATAAAATGTCGCTTAGGCGCCGTGCATCTTTATTTGTAGAATAAATATTTATATTCATCATAGTTATGCTTCTTGCATTTACTTAGTCTTCTAATTTGCATTATATGCACATGAATTGCTTTTTACATTTAATTTGAATCTTTACAAACTTTGCCATCTTTGCGAGGTCTTAATACTCTTTTTGGTGTATCATTTCCAATTCTTCGGGCGAAGACTCCTTATTGCAGTCATTCACTGATGGTGACTTGCTCGGATTAGTCTCCGAGACTTAAAAGTTAATAAACTGTATGTCGAAAAGATTATGGGGATATCTCTATCTATCTATCTCTATGTTCGAAGATAATAGGATACCCCATGCTCCGCCTTTGGAGCGATAGCTATAGTCAATGGGAACATATTTTTTTTGTCAAGAAGATCACCAGCCATAAACTTAAGTAGACTCATTCATAAGCTGTCTTATCGCTTTGCTAGCTAAAAGAGTATTTTTTAATTCACAACAAGCCAAGCAACTACACCAAATCGTAGTAATCTTGAATGCCGTTAGGGTATTACTCTCCCATGCTTACTCTTTTCTACAATCTGATTTTAGATACTTTGCTATATTTGATCAAGAACAGTGTTCATTTTTAAGATGTACAACTTTTAAAAAGATCTAATTCCAATTTCCGAATGCCTAAGAACTAAACTGCAACAACTGAAAATAGTTGATCAAGCTACAGGCCACACCTAATGTGCCCCTTTAGAAAGTGTATGTTTCCAGCCATGATGATCACTACTGGCATTCCTTTCATTTTATGCGTGGGCGTGATATAATTTAATTGAAAGTTAAAAAATTCAAATGTGTTTGTACACGATTTTTATATATGCATTAAATTCTTTTACATTTAGTCGCAGCAACATTTATTTTTAATTTGTACATTTTGTTTTTTTGCTTTCAAGCAATTTTTAAACATTTTTAATTGATGTTTATGCAATGACATTAAAACGAATTGTCCATCGATGTTGCTTATCAGTTTGCATCCAAGTTTTTTTGCGGCGCCTCAGCAAATAAATGCATAAAAAAGTAAACAAAAAAACACAATAAAAAATAAACTACAACATTTATAGTAAACGATTTGCATGATGATTCAATAAAAAATGAAATAAGAATATCTCATACAAGAGTGCCAAAAATGCAATTTAATTGATGTTATTTTAAATTTTTTTTATTTATTGATTTTTTTTCACTGCCAGCGATTTATTTGGTTATTAAATTTACATTTCATTTATAAAACCAATAAATGGAATAATGAATTTTTAATAAAATAAAAACAATTGCCTAATGACAAGGCTAATAGAAAAAAAAATTGGAATGTTTTAATAACAGAAAATTTTATTTGCGGGCCATGGCACTTTATTTTCGAAATCAATACAAGAGCCAAGAGAAATTGCATAAAGTTGTTATTATAGATTAATTCATATAATTATGTTGCTTTTGTCAATAGTATTTTTTTATGAAGCGCAAAATTTGCACAAAGTTTACTGTCATGTTAATTTATAAATAAAAATATAAACATTATGAAAAACTTGCATAGTGTAATACTTTAATTCGTGTTTTTTCACAGATGATGAGAAAATGTCAATTTAAGACATTTTTTGTTTGGCTGTTATATAAAAAAACTATTTTTTTAACGAATAAAGTATATAACCGGTATTCTTATGGGTTTGGTTTGAAAATTGTTTGCTTAAAATAATAATTCATTTTGCAGCAAAGCTTTTTTGCTATAAAAGTTACTTTTAGACTTTTAAATGACGAACTGCAAAAAAATTGTTAATAAAAGACCTATTTGAATATAAAAATAAATAAATAAAAATAATAAACAAATTTGGAATTTTTATATATAAATTAATTGTTTCTTGCAAATATTTAAAATAGCAAATATTAAAGTAATAAATTTTAAAATATATAATTTAATACTTAAAAAAAAATTTTATTTGCTTTTTGACTAAATTTAAAATATTTCCACTTTTTTAAAAATATATATAATAAATTTGGATTTTTTTTATAAATATATAACTATATATTATAATTAATTTTTTGCAAATATTTACAAAAGAAAATTTGATTGTAAAAAGTAGTTATGTTTTAAAAAATTCATTTCGTTACAGAAACAAAAATTTAAATTAATTTTCATTTTCATTTTGATTGAATTTAAATTTTTTTAAAATTTTATAAACATAATAAAATTTTTAATTATTTATATATACAAAAAATTTATTTTTTTCAAATGTTTGAAAAAAGCAAATGTGACACTTCAAAGTAATTTGTTTTTAAAAGTGTGATTAATTAGTAAAAATAAATATAGAAATGTATTTTTGCACTAATTTCTATTTTATTTTTGATTGAATTTTAATTTAATTTAATTTTAATTAATATATGTACAGTTTGCTCAAAATAATATACAATTCTTATTCTTCAAGAAAGCAATTTATCATAAGCAACAATTTTTGGTAATACATTCAATTTAACAAACATAAAAAAACATATTTTTATTTTGATTTTTTATTTATTTTTATATTATAAAAATTATTTATAAATATTTTTATAATTATATTTCATATTTCTTGCTAAATAGTAATAATGGAGTTAATGTTTATTTTATTAATTTTTTTAATAATAATAGATAACAATTTTTTTTATATTTTTATATTTAAAATTTTATTGATAAAAAGCATATATTTTTTTGAAAACAAATGGAAATAAAATCCTTTTAAAAAATTAATTGGTTTTGAACGAATTTTTGTGTTTTATATTTCTTGCTAAATAGTAATAGTGAACTTAATGTTTAATTTATTAATTTTTTTAATAATAATAAATAAAAATTTTGTTTATATTTTTATATTCAAATTTTTATTGATAAAAAGCATATATTTTTTTTGAAGACAAATGAAAATAAAATAATTAAAAAAAAATTAATTGGTGTTGATCGAATTTTTGTATTAAAAATATTGTAGAGTCAGAGCTACTACCTGCAGCTCAAATCATGAAGTAGTATTAAATTAAGGTTTTTTTTTATTATTGCAAAGGGTGTGAATAACCTCTATCAACGTCAATATATAAAAATTAAATTTTAATAATTAATATTAAAAGTTATGGCGCAGACAAATTATGTAAATCCGACAGAAAGAAACAAAGTGAATGAATAAGAAAAATTTTCCGTCAATATATAAATATAAAATTACAATATTAGAGTTAATTTAACAAGCTATTGTGCGGAAAATTATATACAAACCACTTGTAGAAAAAAAGAATAAATAAATAGTATTTATAAAAAATTAACAATAACCAAAGAATAAGTAGCTTTGAATCTCTTATGTCTGCTCCAATTCAATAAATGTGGGCATGTGCAACAAATTATATTACTTAAAAGTTTTCTTACTTATAAACAAATCTTAACTATTAATACATATACATATAAATGTATTCAATTATGTTCAATAAAAAATTAATTCAAATTTTATGGTTGTATAAGTATAACATTTATTTCCGCAAGAAACATTAGCATAAAAAAAATTATGTCCTCATTTATTTATTAAAAATAATTTACGAAGAGCAGATTGCAACGTTAAATTAAGTGAAAACGCTATTAGTTTTATTATTGTGCAATAATTGTATTCAAAATAGAAGAACACTTATTATACAAATTTTGTCATAAATCTCTAAAAGAGTTTGAAATAAGGCTTTGCAGCTAGACTGTGCATAATCTAAAAGTGCATTAGGCATTGCAAAAACTTTGAATTAATAAAATATATTAAGTAATAAACTGACACCAAAACTAAACAAAAAAAAATAATGGCAATATATTAATTATATATAATTACTTTAGTTGGCCATTGCAAGCCGTTGTCGGGTTACAGCCGACCTTAGCAGTTCTCGCCTGGCGCCCCTGCTTTGACAGTGTCTTCTTCAGTTGGTCACTTCAAAGAATCATAGTTGCTTCTCCAATTGGTCTTTCCATAGGAACTTTGCCCATCCTTTTCGGCTTCCTTTTTCTATGCGGAAGCGTCTTCATTCATACGAACAAAATAAGCTGGTTGACATCTTTGTCGTTTTAGAGCTCATACGACTCATGGTTCATTCGGATGCGATACTCGTCCTCAATCCAAAAGGTACCGAAGATTTTGATAATTTTTCTCTCCAACACTCTAAGCGTTTTTTGTAGAGCGTTAATTTTGTCGATCGAGTAAAGTCTCTGCTGCACCAAAGTAACACCTATTGGCAAGTGTGATGCTTCGCTTAATCTCTAGTCTGACATTGATATCACCCTTCATGGCGAATATTTGTAAATACAAAATTTGAAACATAAAATAGAATATTATTTAATTAGAGTTCACTTTACAAAATTTAAATTTTTTGCATTCTTAAAAAAAATACATTTTTTTTTTTACAAACGTTATGCGCGAAAGTTGGTATTTGACTTGCTATAAAAAATAAATTACCAAAATAAAAAGGTTAAAAGATTTGTTCAAAATAAAATGCAGCCACGCATACACATGCAGCCGCAACTGTGTGTTTGTGTGCGTGAGTGTATCTGTGTGCGTGTGTGTGTGTTGGGATATAAAATAAAATAAATGCGCACATTGTCTGCGGCAAAAAGGAAATAAAGAAGAATCAAAAGCAAAAAAAATGCCAAACCGACAGTTATTATAGAACTGCAGCAAAAACGAGGGTGGCCACAAGAGTTCGCTGGGGTGAGTGGTGTGTGAGTTTGTCTGACGTTGCAGCCGCATTAAAGTATTTCTCTTTTTTTTATTTTGGTGGTTTGTGTCCATGCTAACCTAGTTTATGACAGAGTTTAAATTATCCCTTTGTTTTTGCTACAGTCCTTTGCCCGTGTTCTCTTTTTTGTTGTTATCCACTTGACAAACAATGGCGGCGCTCCACACTCACACACACACACACTTGCATGCACATAGAGCTTAATATATGAATGTGTTTGTTAGCTGTTTGCCCTTTATCTGCTGTGTGTGTGTGTGTGTGTGTGTGTGTGCGTTAATGGCCTGACTGCCATCAAGGAATTGCATATTAATCAAGTACCGCGGCTGCTGACACCAAAAAATAAAAAAATATAACAAGAAAAAGTTCAGTTTGTTAATACGGAAGTGACCGACTTTTGAATACCCATTGAGAACTTAAAATATTGTTAAAAATTATACAATTTAAATTTGTTAAGATTTAATCAATTGTTTTTCCTGAAATACCCAAAATTAGTATTAAATTTAGCAAACTTAGAAAATACAACAAATAAACTTGAAGCTTATTGAAGTTCAGAGTGCTAAGTTCATTAGATTCGATATTTAAAGTCTTGGGCGGTTTCAGTTGATGTTGCTTCTTCTTAAAAAAAATACTGCCTTTTATTGAGTTTAAGAAAAATTATATCTAAATAAATTGCTTTTTCATATTTGCTTTAGATTTCCAATAAAATAATATAATACATTTATTTCGCTTAATAGTTATCATCGCTTCAAAGGCGATCTTTAGATGCTACCAAAACTCTACCGGCCTCTATTAGATTTCTAATTTAGGAACTACGAAAACAAGGAAATGTGAATTTAAAGAACCCTTGCATAACTTTAAATATTTATTTAAGTTATTACTAAATTACTTATTTAAATAAAATATTACTTTAGCGACCTGAATCGAATCATTAAAAAATTCAAGCAACTTTGACAATTATTAATATATTTACAAAATTTTTCTTTTGTAATGCACGAATATGTATTTAAAATGATCATCGCATTTACCATCGATAACTTGGGTAAAAAGGGTTTTTCTTGACCAACAAACTTAGTGCTCTTTTTGAAATTATGTCATGTGTACCTCAAAAAGTTTTTGAAAAAAGAAAGGAAAACTGACCATTATTTATATTTCAAATCTTTGAATTAGGATTTCGAGGAATTCAAAATCCTGCATGTATTCTCCATCCCCGTATGGTAAGAATACATACATTTTTTTATTGTGACCAGGCATTTTCTGGCTAGATACTTTGTATCCATGATTTAAGTAGCAATTCTAGAGCAAAAAAAAAGAAAAATTAAAACAATAAAAGCCAAAAGTATTGAAAAAGAAATGAACATGAAACTTGAATAATTTCTACTATTTGAGGGTTAAGAAGGACGGGTACAATTGTATTCGTAAGCTATTTCTCCAAGCACTTTCAATAGATATAGAATCCGACTCCCTAACTAACTTAGTCCGTTAGGGATTTGTATTTGAAAGAATTAATTTAGAAGAGAATTAAATTATTAAATAAATGTATTCCCCTTGAGATATCTCTATTAATAGCAATTGGAAGAGAACAGGCACCTACAGTTTATAGCCGAATTCGATCGGGTTCCACTGCTAGACAGATACACCTATTATGATGGATTGACCTTCTGATTTAGAGTCGAGTGCGTTGCCACTACGTTACCGAGGCTTACACTAAAATTTAAAAGAATGATCTCGACACAGTAAGCATAAAAGCAAATAATACCGATTCATTTCAATTACATATAGACGCATTTTTTTTTAAACTTTTCGAGAAACGTGCTTTACTTCCTTTACTTTACTTTAGTTGGCCATTACAACTTCTTAACGCGTTACAACCGATCTCACGGAGGTTTGGTCCTTCCCTTCGTTGGTTTTCGCAACGACATCTTCTGCGTTAAAGCATCTTCGTCCATACGAACTACATGGCCATCCCAACGCATAGCTTACGCCTGATAAGCTGGACAACATCTATGTCGTTTATATGCTCATACAGCTTATGGTTCATTCGAATGCTATAGTCGTTCCAAATCCGAAAAGGACCGAAGATTTTGCGGATTCATTTTTCTCTCAAACACTCGCTAACCCTTCACGACACAATCGATGCTTCTGCGCTATATAAGAGCATGGGTAGCATGAACGTCTTGAGGAGCGTTATTTTGGTCGATCGAAAAAAGTTGCTGCTATAGATTTGCTTACTTAGACCGTAATATTGGTAAATGTGATTCTTCACTGAATCTCCAGATTGATATTACTGTCGGTGACGGTATGTAAATTCCTTGACAACGCCGCCTTTTAAACGTTGACAGCACAATAAAAAGGAAAATTAAAATTATTTATTTATAAAAAAGCTGAAACATTGTAGGAAGGCTGTAAATTCGCTGTAATGACTCCCTGCAATCACATTTCTGCAATTGCTATATAGGATATGAAGATCTTAGGTAGTTACCTGGTTTGCGAAATGTACGCCTAATGAAAAAAAAATAATGTTATGAATTTGACGGGAGTTTGGTAGGCAACCTAGGTTGTAGATAATTAATTCTAGGGCTTGCATTTTAAGATAGTGTATCTAAATATGTAGACTTGTCAATTCTTCAAGACTTGATAATTAGTTAGCGGTATTAGGGTTTTGCAGAACTTAAAACTTTGATTTTAAATATTTTTAAGCTATTAAATGAAGCAGTTATACTTCAAATGTTCAACAATTTGAAATTCTTTCCGTTGCATACCTTTGGTCAAAGTACATGTACCTGTTTTCCCGAAAGTTTCTTGCATAAAAAGTGTTCGTGTAAAAATGAGCGTTTAATGAGACAAAAAATTGCTCTAGCTTTTTGTTTCACTTGCATGTGTGTGTGTGTGTGTGTGTGTGCGACAGTGTGTGGGATTTCGAGTGTGTGTGTGTGTGTGTGTGTGTTAGTGAGCGCGTGTTGACTCTTGAAAATAATGAAGGTCATCGCGCTTTTTATTGCTGCTGCTGTTTTTGTTGGGTTGCCTTTGGATCTTATCGTTAAAAGCATGGGATACGTTACGTATACGTAATAAACACAAATTGCCTGTCATGTGTTTTCGCTCTACTGTTGTTTGCCTTCAAACAGCTTAGGCATAAGACGCCGCCATCGTTAAGCACAAAAGAATAATGTTCAATTGTGACTTTGGCCTGAGGGGGGTGCAGTGTTGGTGGGTGGGTCGCTCCCTCGGTACTCGGTCAGTGGTCAACAGACCACAATATAAATCTTTGGTAGCATGTTGGGTAAAGTCAACGACAATAACGATGCAGAAAGTCGGCAAGGAATGCCCGGCGAGCAACACCGCTGACAATTGAATTTATTGAGCTGAAGTCTATCAATCAGTAATTCGAAGCCATTTGGGTTGCTTGTTATAGGACTCGCCTGAAAGTCCACGTTGGAAACTGCAAAGTCACCGTCATTACAAGGGGCGTGCGGCGTTACAGTGTGAGATGGTGTACGCGTGTGTGTGTGTGTGTGTGTATGCCAAAGCTGACATATAGCCAGGGGGCGTACGTCCAGCTCGTATGTATTATGCTTGTAAAAGTTGGCAAAAAAAATATTATATTACGAGCCTTTTATATGCTGAAAGCGGTAACACATATATACACATTCACACATGGAAAGTCTATATTGGCTTAAAAATACAATGAAAATGCACTCATAACTTATGTAAAAGCTGTGGAGTTTCCGTATACCCTGAAAATGGTTACTTGCTTGAGGGTATGTTGGTTTTAAATGGTTGATTCCGAAAATTGTTTGACCGAACTTACTTCTAGATGATTTGGAAATATGTGAAAAGAAATTTCAGCTAGTAAGACATTTTGCATTGATCATGATGATCATGATAGTGATTTATTATTTAGGCACTCAAAAAAGGAAGAAGCACTTAAGAGCTCTTAGAAGGGTTAAACTATATAAAATGATTACAAGTGTTAGGTTATGTTGAGTTAAAATGATTGTTGTCAAAATTTGTTTGCCCGAATTATTAATAAATGCGCGAATTCAGGCTTGAAATAACTTTCAAATAATTTTTAAAATTAATTTCCCTTGAATAGTTTTTTTATATAGATTTTGTAGATTTAAATCTATTCAAAATACATTTTTTTTTAAGTTTTACTATTTAACAAAAAAAATTGTCTTAAAAAAATCATAAAAATCTTTATATTTTTTTTAGATTTATTAGGTTTTTCAAAATTTATCTTTTATATATTTTATATGTTAAAAAAAGTAAAAACGTAGAAAAAATTAAAGTTCATTAAATTGCTTATAATAAAAATTGTTTATAGTTTGAATACATAAAAAAAATTTAATAAGTCAAAAAAAATACTCATAAAAAATTCCTACTATTTATCAAGTTTCGTTAATGTTTCATAATAAAAATTTTCTTTTAGTTGCGAAATTTAAAAAAAAAAATGAAAAAGCTTAAACAAATAAGCATAAAAAGTCCTATTAAGTTTATTGAACTATTTCTTAATGAACCCCTGGTATAATTTTGACATATTAAAATAAATTAACAAGATTAAAATAAAAACCATAAAAAATTTAATAGTTTATAAAGTTTCATAAAGTGGTCGCTTAGTTACATCATGAAATATACAGAATAAAAATCTGAATAAATTAAACGAAGTAATAAAGTTTGAATTTTAAAAGAGATTCTTGTCTTTATTAAAAAGTGTAAAAAGCAGCGTTATTTATTTTTATTTGAAGCTTATGAATTAATTACTATTTTTATATTTATAATTATATTTTACAATTATATTTTATCGATTTTTCAATTTATATTTTTTTCTTACATTTATACTACATATGCAATAACGTAAACTGGGATGAATATCGTAAATAATAACGTTTGAATTTTGTAAGTTTGATTGGAATTCCTTTTTTTTATTAAAAAGGTAAAAAGCATTTTCAATTTAAAATCTGCGCTTCAAGTGTATAAATTAAGCACATTTTAAAATAAATTTTAACAATTATGTAATTGCTATATTTTTATATATTATTGTACATATTATATAATACGTTTTATTTTTACGATATAATGCGATGAGTAGGTCATTCTTAACTATTTAAAAGCCTTGCTAATCGAAATAAAAATATGAAGTTAAAAACGGAAACTGGTGCAGTTCCATGGAGACAACTCAAACGGGTTACATAGGCGAAAACGAAAAACTCTATTAATTTGGGACTTAAGTCGCAGGTAGCTAGTGTTTGGTTCATTAATTATAAGCTTAGTATTAAATATTAAAAAAAATTAATTCAAATAAGAAAGCAAACAGAAATAAATTTTATAATGTTTCGACCTTATTCCTAACAATAAAACTACTTTTATTTTTGCATACCTGCAATTGGAATACATAGTACATAGCTTTGTGCTTTTTTGCAAGTTGAATATATAGATAACCATCATGTCGGATACTTGATACTTTATATTACTAGACACCAAGGGGCACTTATGTAAGCATACAAAAAAGTTTATGTGTCTGGCTTATATCGAACAACGTAATAGTTAGGAGTGGTGCACTTGGTGTGCCCTGCTGCCAGTAATAAGTTGCATACGCGTTTAGCTTAGGCTCTCCACTAGAAAGTTATCCATGTGTATTTTTTAGTAAGTTATAAATATTAAATGAATTTTATTAGTTTTAGTCTAATTACTAAATAAAATCAAAAGTTGAGCCAACAACTTATGAGCCGTGTGTAACGTTGCCAACCGCACTTTGAACGTTTTAATGGCTTACGTTACGTATACGTAATCTTTTTAGTAGAGAGTGCTTGCAATGACCCCACAACCAAATCGACTTGAAACTGTAAAGTAATTGAAAAGTTCTACATGGAAATAGCAGGCAGGCGTGTCCACATCAAGTCAGCTAGTCAAGTCAGGAATCAGACATCATCAATGAAGCGTGAACCGGGGCTAGCAGCAGCAACTTGGGCATGGTTGCACTTGCGGGACGACGTTACAGCAATGAAACAACAGCACGTCCTTGGCAAATTCAATTTGTCAAAATGATTCTGTCACGCAGCAAATGTTGAATGCTTGCTTAATTCCTTGCCCTAGTCGAGAATGTGACGACTAACTGCAGCAGCTACAGAAGTGGTAGCGTTTTTGTGCAGCTCCACAGTGCAAGGAGCAAAGTTTTGGGATGCTACCAACCAGCATTAGTACTGGCGAAAAAACCATCATTTGTTAGCTGCACGTGAACGGTTAATAAATGATTGGGTGGAATGGATAGGGTGGTTCCACAGTATATAGTGTGGGTGTAGGGTGGGACAAAGTCTTGATTACTTGTAGTTGAGTGCGTGCAGCAACTACTCGATGGAGCACTTCGCTGTAGTTTCCTGTTTGAGGTTATGAGTACACTGTAAAATTTGCAGAATAAACTCGAAAAATAAAAGTCGAGAATTATTATACAGAGTTAAAAGAATGACAGGGAGCAGTTATGCTATCAGTCGGCGTTACGGGGTTAAGTATTTCTTTTCAAAAATCATAAAGTTCGTTTCGAAGAATTCGGAATAACTTCTTTTTCGTTTTCTGATTCTATATGACCGTACTGTCACTTCCAGCATTGGATCAATTTGTCAATCTCTCTGCAGAATGACAACCGGCAGTACCTTTACTATAACATCACTGGAAGAGCGTGGTTACTAAGTAGTGAAGCTTGACATATTCAATTTTTCCAAGATTTTCAAGAAACCGAAAACTGAATATGTTCAAAAGTGGTTTGCTTCTAGCAGGTGAGACAACATCAATGAAATCATATCTTTAATGTTAGAAACACAACCATTAGAGAAATTTTTGATGAATTAAATGCCAGTCAGGCGTGAGACGCGTGGTTCAAAAACTTGAATTTTTCCAAAAAGTTTTTACAAAAAATCTGTTCTTGAGTATGGTTTCTCATGCTGTTAATGATGCATAAAGTTCTATAAAGTTCATTTTCTTTACTCACATTTTCTGACTAACTTTCATTTTACCATTCACTCTCCATATTTCTCCATTTGCTTGATTCTCATTCTACTTCAATTTGACACATTCTCTTTGTCTCTGTCTGTCTTTCTCTCTCTATATATATTGTTCACTTTTCTTTACTCACATTTTCTGACTAATACATCTCATACCACTTAAATTTCACAGTTTCTTTCTCGCTCTGTCTGTCTTTCCCTCTCAGTATCTCTATTGTAAATATTTTTTCCTTTAGTGTTCAAAGACTTTCTTTCTCAGAATATCATTTTACTTAAAAGTTTTCTTAATTTGTATTTTCTTCGCATTTTCTCTCTCAATATCTTATTTACCAAACTTCTTATTCTTCGATTCTTTCCTTTCACCACAAGCAGCGTTTGTCTCTTTTACGTATATTCTGTACATTCTCGATAAATTTTCATTGCTTGACTCCCTTCTAACATACTTCAATTTCTAATTTTCTGGCTCTCTCTTTATCTAAATCTTTCTGTATCTTTTCTTTTTTTCCTTCTGGTGCTCACTTCTCTTTCACTTTTCCTTATTTCTTCTTATTATTTCTGTCTTTTCTAATTACTTCTCGATAACCCAGTTTTTTTAAGTTCGCAAAAATCCTCAACGTATCTTCTTGATTTTATTTGATTGACTCTCAGTCCACTTTCATTAACTCTTATCTCACTCTCTCTCTCTCTCTATCTCTCTCTCTCTCTTTCCCTTATGTAACTTTTTTTACTTCTCTAAGTTAAAGATTTTCGCTTTTCTAGTGTTCACTTCTCCTTTTCATTTGCTATTTCTCTTTCATAGTTTGGTTGCCCAGTTATCTTCATTGTGCGCACTTATCTATTTCGCATAGTTTATCATCCTGCTTCAACATTTTCTTCGCTTGATTCCCTACTCTCGTCTACTTCAATTTCTCACTTTCTCATGCCCATGCTAAATTTTTCAATTTTGTTCTCTTAGTGTTCAATAGATTTCCTTTTTTACCAGTGTGCACATCACTTTAATCACACTTCATCCTCTTCTCACACAATTTCACTTTTTTGTTCTATTTCTCTCATTCTTCACACTGTCTCACTTACTTTCTTCTCTTTCGCATTTTTTCAGTCAGTCCTCATTATGACTTATTGTTCATGGCGGCGTGTGTTAAAAGCGGAACACAAAACTAAGGAAATGAAAATATTTGTGGTTCACCGCATCCAGTGCCTGCCTTTTAAGTTCTTCAGCTCAACAATTGGCTACTCCGAAGAGTAGTACTTGATTTATAGAGCACTTCCCCACCATACATATATGTATATATATGTATACTACACATACAACTATGTGTTCCTGAAGTATATATCGCTTTCTGCAAGTGCTCGCTCGCATCGTCATCGCCTTGATGGTACTTTCAAATACGCTTTATGACTTAAGGTTGGCCACCACCTGCACGTGCACCAAAGATCAATTTAAACGCAATTTTCAAAAGGCATTTAAACTTGGCAAAGAGTCATAAAACCATTTCTGGTGACTGCTGCGCGTTAAGTGTGGGTTGTTTAAGTGGGCCACAAATAAAATCCTTTCAACATCCTTTGACTTATAAAACAAAGAAACAGAAAACTTGAAATACTTTCGCTGTTGAATAACAATAAGCTGGAAAATTCGGAAAATGCAGCTTGCAGTTATTCACCTGCTCGAAATTCCTAAAGTTAGGGGGACCGTGTCCAGTTGCCTGCATTTAGCGCTTATCATGCGTGCCACATACGCAATGCCAAGTGAGAAATAGCTTCATTTAGCGCTTAAAGGTATGCTTTGTTTTTTTTTTGTTTTTTAGGCAACAGTTGGAAAAAGTAAAATTTATGTTTACCGGCAAGGTACTTGGAGAGCCAATAAGTACTTTAAAATATTGTTGGTTGCAATGTTACAATGTATTAAACAGTTTTTTAGTGTTTTTTTCGACTTCGAAGTTTGTTGAATTTAAAGAAAATACTTTAAGTCTGAAAAATTTTGCAAATAATCGCATGAGTCGCATGAGACTAGTCTTAAATATTGTAGCTAATTGGTTACAATGTATTTAATAGTTTGCCAAAGCAGGGTAATTCGTTTTCACCATGCAGCATTGGTGTATTTGTCTAGCACTGACATAGCTAGCAAATAATTAAGTGCTATTTAGCTAGAAGAATCTCTATTAGTTTAAGACAACGCCGTTTGGATTTGACTCTAAAGTCCCTGTGCTCTTTGAAAAGCTATTAATAGAGATTCCGGGAAGTTCGGTGGCTCCATAAAAGCCTGTAGCACTGGTGCATTTGCCTAGCACTTACATAACTAGAAAATTTGTGTCGTATATAATACCTGTGTCACATTGTCACATTGGAAAAGTATCTTAATCTATTAGAACATTATATTTAAAATTGTAAATTGTAATACTTTTTTTGTCTAGCACTGGCATAGCTAGCAGATTAATAGGCGCTATGTACCTAAGAAAACCTGTATTCCTTAAAGGCACCCTTGTTTGGAGTAATAACCATATTTATTAATCTTTACTTTCTGAAAGATTTTGCAAAAAATCGCATGAAAGTTTTAGAATAATAAATTCTTAAGAAAGCTAAAATTGATATGGCTGAAGTAACTTAAAATCCGTGGTAGATCTGAGGAATCTATTTAAATTCATTATGTTTAAAATCTTTTTTTCTCCGAAAAAATGTGCCAAAGAAGCGCCTTAGTGTTCGGAAATAAAAAAATATGACCAATTTTCTTTATATAAAAATGTATAATATTACGTTGAAAATCTATTCTTTCTCTGGGAAATTCATACCAAAGAAGCTTTTCCGTAGTTGGATCTCATAAATTATGAGCAAATTTGGGAGATATTATATTTAAAATATTTTCTTTCTCTGAAAAAATCATGCAAAAGAAGCTTTTCCGTGGTCGTAACCAACAAATTATGACCAAATTTTGAAGATATTTAAGTTCATTATGTTCAAAATCTATTCCTTCTCTGGGAAATTTATGCCAAAGCAGCTTTTCAGTAATTGGGACTGACATTATTATGTTTAAATTTTGGAGATATTTAAATTTATTATATTTTGAAATCTTTTCTTTCTCGGCAAAAACCGTGCCAATGAAGCTTTTTCGTGTTTGGAAGTGATATATTATGACCAAATTTAAAAAGATATTTAAGTTAATTAAAATAGTTTCACCGAATCTTCTCAGTGGTCGTAGTTGAAAAATTATAAACGAATTTTTTCCGTAGTTGGATCTCATAAATTATGAGCAAATTTGGGAGATATTATATTTAAAATCTTTCTCTGAAAAAATCATGCAAAAGAAGCTTTTCCGTGGTGGTAACCAACAAATTATGTCCAAATATTGAGATATTTAAGTTCATTTAAATTTATTATGTTTTGAAATCTTTTGTTTCTCAGCAAAAACCGTGCCAATGAAGCTTCTTCGTGGTTGCAAGTGTCATTTTATGATCAAATTTTGAAGATATTTAAGTTAATTATATTTAAAATCTTTTCTTTCCCTGGAAAAATAGTTTCACCGAATCTTCTCAGTGGTCGTAGTTGAAAAATTAGAAACGAATTTTAGAAATATTAAAGGCTTTTTACATTTAAAACCTATCCTTTCTCTGGAAAAACCAGGTCAAAACAGCTTTTCAGTAGTAGACAGATTATGCCAGAGTTAGGCAGACATTTTGTTTATTATTTTTTATACGGAAAAGCCGTGACATTACATATTGTAAAATTAATAAATGAATACAAATGCTTTTTGTATTTGATATGTTTATTCTTTAAATTTTCAGGTTTCTCATGTCAAAATATAGGTCAACTTCGGCTGTAACTTGAAGTTCCACTACAAAAGTTAAAAATTAGGCAACTCGCAGTAACCAAATTAAACAAGTCCTTAATTTTCCTACAGAGATTTATTTTAATTTTGAATTTTTTTTTTTTATATATATTTACGAGCAGCTGCTTTATGAACATAATTAAAAAAAGAAATGTGCCAGCGGTGAGAATTTGCATACGGCTAGATAGAGAGAGAGAGAGAGTGAAAGGGATAGATAGTGAGAGGGAAAGAGTGAGGGGTACAGAGTTAAAGTGAGATTGCACAAACAGTACAACAATCCACAATGAACATACAAATGAAATTTACAACTACAATAACATTCACCCGTAATCTTTTGGCCCAGCTGTCATTTGCATTGAAGGAAACGAAACACTCGCATTGCCATGGCCATTGCCTTGTACCCCTCCCCACCCGTTTCCTTCGTAGCCTTTTTTGCCAACTTGTACATTTTCATTTTCAACACAAAGTTTTGTTTTATTACCCCGAGGACACGAACAAGTAGACTTTGTAACTAGTAACTGCAAGCCAAATAAGTACACTAGGACCAAGAGCTAGCTGCCTGCTACAGTTGATAAAGTTGGATTTGATAATAAAATTACTTTTGCTGCGAGTTCCATAGCGCCCTGATGTTATTATTATTTCGCCAGCGCACTGGTGCCTGCCTCCAAAGCAACACCAAATGACTGCATAATAAAGTTGGAGTTGGCTTTCACACGGCTTTTGGGTATTTATCAAATCAATCATGTACATATCGCAATGTGTTTCAAATCAAATGTGAAACATATTTGTAATTAAAGGCATTATGTTTACATAACTGCAGAGTGCAGTGCAAGGAATGAGAGGGCGAAGTTGGTGGTTCTGGGTCTCTAGGCGCTGCATTTAATGCCGCAAATTATGCAAAGTCAGCCGCAGGCGAGTATGCAACTGAGTTTGTGTAAGTTTCTATATAATACTATAAATACATGATCCTGCAGTGCGTGCTGCAGGTGCTCATTGTGGGGGTAATTGTTATCTGCCGATTTTGCAGTAACTTAGGGTATCTTTTCGGTTCGAAAGATATATATTTGCTTAGGTTATCGCCATTGCATGTGTGATTCTTAGCAGTTTTATTTAATGGAACAGCTGTGTAACCTATGCGTATACGTAATAGAAATAATTATTTCCAACTATCATATTTTTAGTCCAAACTTATCAATTGCATTCTGTATAGGTCCCATAGTATTGGGTTTCTGCTGTGTTGCTTTTTATGAAATGGTGATGCCTTTACTACTATTCAATTTTTTCATACTGTGGAATATATTTATTCACAAGCTTGGGGGGCTTAGACCAAAAACGCTGTGTCTCCGTCTCTGTTTAACTAGTTTCAAGTTAAGATTTGAATTTCTTTCATAAACTGTGAATAAAAATATTATTATTATCGCCATTGCTTGTGTGCATCTTAGATTTATTATTATTTTATTATTTATTAAACTGTGCGTATACGTAATAAAAAAATTATATCAAACTTTCATTTCTTTTGTCCAAACTTGTCGATAATACTCTATACAGGTCTGACAGGATCGAGTTTATTGTAAAGCTGATACCTTTACTGCCTTCAGATCGTTTCCTGCTGTAGAATATATTTTTTTTCAAGCTTTTAGAGCCGTTCGACCGCAAACGCTCTGGCTCCGTCTTTCACAAGTTTCAAGTTGAGATTTTGATTTCCTAAATAAAATACGAATAAAAACATTATTATTATCGTCATTGCTTGTATGCTTCTAGATTTATTCAATAGAACTATTGTGTAGCCTATACATATACGTAATAAAATATATAATATCCAACTATCATTTCTTAAATCCAAACTTATCAAGCTGATTTCTATATAGGTCTAACTGGTTCGAGTTCCTTTTCTTGTATCAATACTGTAGTTCGATTTTTTCTTGCTGTATAATATGTTTAATTAAGCTTTTAGGGGGCTCGGATCAAAACCGCTCGGGGTTCACTCGAGGTCTTAATTTCCTACACAAAATGCGTATAAGTAACAAGTAACACAGCTCTCTTAAAAATTGTATGTTTGATTGAATCTCAAGTTCTAGTAAAGTTTTATTCGTCATCATTCTTGTTACCAGATTATCTCTTCTAATGCCACAAATGCTCTCAATTTTTTATCCCACAGCCACCAGTCTCTCATAAGTACACATTCTATATATTCGGGCGGCTTCTACCTACAAGCACATTACAGTGTACTGTTTCAGGACCTACACCACCAGAGGACACAGAGGACATTCAGTATCCTAAACAACAGAAATTGTGTGTGTGTGGGTGTGTGTGTGCTAATGAACTGTCTACTTAAGTCATACATTTGAGTCACTCTCGAGGCAAAATGGCTGGCTGCCTTGTTGCCGTTGCTGCTCCAATGAGCATATCAATTGTGAATGAGCTAAGTGCAAACGAATTGTAGATGTATTGCCGAGCAACAGCTGAGTGCAATGTCAATAGTCCTTGTGTATAATAGACACAAGCATAATAAGGCTGCAAGCTATTGAGCCACTAATCAACGATTAGATTCGGTTAAGGAACTAAAGCTCATTAAGGAACTGGCTAAGAATTGCAAATGGTTATCAGCAGCTGCTACTGACAAGATGGTTTATATTATCAAGTTATCAGCTGTTGCTGTACAAGTTGCAATCTGCACATAGAGCTTCGAGGCCATAGCTCGTCTTCTTAAGAGTGGCTCTCAACTGGTTTAAATATATTCTGTTGGAGAACATATGTTGATTTGCGTATTTGGCAGGCATTTAAACGATGTCACTGAGACATGGTCTAGAAATTCCTCACCAAGTAAATACTTTGGTTGAAACTCAAAATTTTCTAATGTTGCTTGCTGCATCTAAAATAGGTTTTATTCACATTGAAAATATGATAGCCGACTAAATCAAAAATCGTCTTTCTCTTTACATTTTGCCAACTTCCAAGTTTGTTTCCTAATCTACTCTTTGCTGTTGTTCTTTCGAAAAACCGACTGAAATCTTTCGAGCAAATTATTTGTTGAATATCTTGTTTTATAAGTATTTTTTTGTTATTTTTAATTTTTGAACTTGGGGACTTTTTACTCTAGACTTCACTTTGCAGATGAAGTCAAAACATGAGAAGAAATTTCTAGTTCCTTATTATTATATTACTTTTTGACCTTTTCAGCAATGTATTTTAATTTTGTCAGTGATATACAATAGTTAGAGAATTAACCTACTACATTTCCAACTTTATTGGGTTAATTCACTGGAAGCATCACTTAGTAGATTACTGAACAAAATATAATAATACAAAAAATTATTTCAACAAAAACTGAAAAAAAGTAACAAAAACTTGAAAAAAGAAATTTTGGTCTTTCAGTTCGGTAAGCTAGCACTTAAAGTAAAAGTAATCTATTACAAAAGAAAAGCATAACATAGAGCATATACTGATAGAACAGTAAATAAAATACATACATTATATTAAAAAAATGTATGGGCATTATTTATGTCTATACCAAAAAATGAACTGTCATGCCATTAATGAAGTTGGAGCACATTAACTTAGGCAGACACTCGGATCTAGACAAGACTTGAAACGATAACTCGTAGCACACAAAGCAACTCATTGGCTTCTTTGGTGCCGAGATATTTATAAATACCTGAAAAAACCAGATTACTACTTTACTGATTGGCGTCAATACCTATATTATATCAGTGAATCTCTATTAATTAAATGAGAGACACCGCCATTCGGATTCGGCAATAAACTGTAATTCCCTGTTCTTTTCGAACATCCAGCTACCAATAAAGATATCTCATTGCTCCGTCTTCGAAGTAATGAATAGTCAAGGAAAGTATATTTATTTATACATTTCTTAGAAGGACAGCACTCATTCAAAACCGTATAGATTTTAAGGAAAAGAATTATTTTTCAAAGTGTAGCTAAATCAATTTTAATATTGGGAATCCAACTTAAATAAGCAAGGGAATATAACGCACTAATTATAAATGGATTTCGAACTAAAGAAAATATTTATTCTTGTAATGCAGCCAAAAAAGGATTATCTTATCAGTAGACTTAAAAAAGTAAATATATACTACTAATAATAAAATTTGCTAGAAATGATATTATTTTTGTATAAATCAGACATTATTTATAAGTAAAAGTTACTTCGTAAAATAATAAAATTGGCAGAATTTCTATATTTTGGTTTCCTGCATTTGTGTGTATTTCGACATATCGATAGATTTGTGCTTGTTATACTGGAAAAACCTTGAAATCCAACCGGTAGGTCTTCAATTACTGATTCTTAAAACTGATGATCTGAGTTTGATGTACAAATAAAACAAATACAATAAAATTTATTTTTAAGACTTGAAATGGCCACAAATCCTTAATATACAGACCTTAGAGCGGAACCAACCATCTTCTGTGATCACTTTTTAACTTTGAATATTAGTAGCTTTTAAATCTGTGAGCTCTCAGTTTAAATGGTTACTGGTTCCCGTTATTTAGCACAAAATTAAATTTGATGTAAAAATGAAACTTAAAGATGGAAAATCATTTTCAAAACTTAGTACATAAATCCAAAACAGACACCTATATTGAAAAGAATCTTCAACTGTGATGACTTTATTTTCAGCTTTTAGTGGCAATAACTTCTTCTTGAAGACTCTGAAAAGTCATTGCTATTTATATGACAAACAATTCTGGTTTGAAAATGAACTCAAGTTTTTTTTTCCGGGAAAGTCTCATTAAGAACGCAAAAGCTACCCTTGAGTTTGACCAAACCCGCACAATGCTTGTACTGCTGACTATCATCTTTTTCAAAGCAGCATTCGTAGATAACAAAAATGTTAATTGAAATTGATCGTGATCTTTTAAGCAAATTAAAA
This sequence comes from Chymomyza procnemis, assembly GCA_035046065.1. Lineage (NCBI taxonomy): Eukaryota > Metazoa > Arthropoda > Insecta > Diptera > Drosophilidae > Chymomyza > Chymomyza procnemis. Next base: position 14,655,444 of record JAWNOJ010000024.1, read on the forward strand.
TAGTAAAAAATTCTTATATCGGACAATTTGTCTCTTAATTTACCTAGTAGATTTCGCACGTCTTATATACTTTTGCCTTACCGTAACAATAATTTCTACATATTAAAGCCATGTTGACCTACAGAAAACATGAAAATTGCCAAAAATTTGCGCATACTTACTATGTCTACCTGATTCGTTATTTCAGAGAACGTTCCGGTGAACCACAATCAACTGTTCTTTGAACCCAACACCTCATTGACCCAAAAAAAACTTGCAGCCCTGTTATATTTCACAAAATATTTTGTACTTTATGCTGAAGAAGCATTTATTGACAAATGCTCTCAGCCAACAAGAACAAACTTAAATTTTCTGTGCATTGTAGCAGTTGGCAACAGTGTGGCCTACTTTTGAGGGCCACAAGGCAATTATGTTCAGCCATTTATGGACCAAGTTGTCTATTGATTGATGATTGCCTATAGTTCTTGTAGGTGTGCTGCTTATGGTCTGCCTCACTGCTCCAGCATAGATATCTCATGGTTTTGGCTGTTGGCCATTTCATAGTATTGTCAACCCACAGCTATTAGAGGCACCAGCTCTCCACTTTATGCATGTTCTTCTTGTGCATCAGTCAATCAAAAGCAACAAAAGCTACGGCAACAACAGTGGCAACATAAAACATGGCCAAATGGGTGACAATGTGTTGCAATGTGTGCGTGTGTGTGTGTGTGCGTATCTCTGTGGGCGCATCTATGTATCTCTTTGTTTGTCCAGGTTCCACTGTGTGCGACAATTCACTTAAAAGCGCATGTTGCGACCAGTAACTTGCAGTTGGCACGTACAGCTCAATGGAGCAGTAGACTACTCCATTTGCCACAGCACTAGTTTCTCTGCTGTTTTTGCTGCTAGGCATGCACACATGTCGTATGCTTAATGCCATTGCTTTGTAAAATTCTTGCCCAAATGCAAAACAATACCGAACCAGCTGCATAGCCTCAAAAAAGTGACGCCTATGCGAGGGTGGGCTATAAATATTTGGGTATGGTCAAGCAGCAGTTGGTTTGAAGATTTTATGTTCTCTTTAGGAAGTACAACTAAACGTATTTTATGATGCCAACGAATAAGAAAACTTTTTGAATATGATTTCGCAAGACTACCTCTGAGCACAAAATGTGCTCTTTTTTAGGCCTTTTCCATTGTTTTGGCCAATGTATCGGTTCTTATGGTTAGCAATTCTTTAAGTTGGGATAACGCTCGCAATTGGCGGTTGTTGATGCTCCGTCATCGTCTTTTAAAAAATAAGGACCGATGATTTTAACTGCACAAATTCTACACGATACAGTCACTTTTGAATCGTATAGAGGCTGTTCTTCAATTAGTTGAGAGTTTACAGTAGCATGAAACCGACATTTTTAATTACTTACTTCCATTACTTCCATTGAACGTGAAATGAAAATTATCTGATAGAGTGATGTTTCCCAAGAGTTGAGTTCGTTTCCAGCCATTTAAATGATTCACTTGGCATAATGGAAATGGCGCGGATAGTTAGCTGGGTTTAGTTTGAGTGCTATTTGCATGTATGAAAACCTTTTTAAATCTACACGGATTATGCGACGAAGTGGTTCGAGCTATTCCAAACTCTTGTGAAGGACTATAACTCGATGTTCGCGACTTCTCCTCAAATATAGCTCGAATGGCCATAATTTTTTGGTCGCAACTTCTTGTGCGTCGTCTGGATGCATTACTAAAATTACCAGAATTCATAAATTTTGCGTATAGAATATTTAGTGCTATCACCAGGCTCATTTTAGTTTTCATTTCACAATTAAGTAGTTATTTTATATGTGAAAGTAAACAATTTCATCGTTTTTCGTGTGGAGAGTTCCATAGTACAAATTGTCTTGGAGCAATGCTTCCAATGCGGATCAACATTAGTCGCACCGTAACTCTTGGCAAAATTTATAGTGTTGCGCGATGGTTCTACTAAATGGCCTACCCTGTAGCATTTTCGCACGTTCATATAAGAACTTTGAACAAAACCGACTTCAGTTTGCTCAAATTCAGGCTATTAAAATGTTAACTCTGCAGTACTTCGAAAGAAGCTGCTTTGCATTTAAGTTCTTTATTATGCACTTCTTTAAATAATATTCGTTCTTTCGACTTATTTAGTCAATTTTCAATCGCATCTCGTACCATATCCTATATACCGACTTTTAAACAGTAGTCGAAACAATTTTTGTGCTAGATTGCGTGTACGCAGTGTTTATCTCTGCATCTTTCGTAGCTTAAAGTTAAGGTGGAACAAGTATCCCCTTTTCCACGCCCTGCTGCACATTGTCTATGCATGCAATTTTGCGCTATGCTCCAACGCGCTGTCAATGTAAAATATGCACACACTCTTAAATTGTTAATCATACGCAACGTGAGCCAAGCAACAAACAGTTCACAGGCGACGTACAACAGCGCGTATAAGCAATTTTCTCTAGAGGCTGCACATACGGGATCTGACTGCTTTGTCTTTCACTCCCTTTACCATAATTCTTACCAAGGTGTTAAATTTATGCGCAAGTAAATCATGAAGTGCATTATGTGAGCTGTCGAAAAGTGCAAGCTTTGGTCTTATAAAAAACATAAATCCGCCGGACAGTTGCCGGCGTACAGAGCGCTTAAGCAAAAGCGCAAGCTATAGTAAAAAATCTATTACTCAACTTTTGATGTAGTTCTGAAAGAAAGCAGCTGATAAGGGTTTAAATAAGTTTTAAAGCTTAAGGAATTTTTTTTTGATTTTGAAATTCTTTATTTATTGAATCCTTTTTGTAATTTAAGAGACTAACCATTGCAAATCTTAATCTACGATACAAAAAAATTACGAAATAATTGTATTTTTATTTTTTGACGTCCGTAACAGATCGACTTCGGCTGCATATTCTGATAAGTTTTTTCGCAAAAGAATTCAGATGTGAGACCAGATTTTCCAGGTTTTTCGCCTTTTTCTTCGCTATTATTTCAATTACGTATTTGTTGCTGAGGACTATGTGGATGTTCCCGTTCCGTAGGTTAGGAATCTTAGAATGTACAGCATCCCAGGCTGTACTCGCTGGACAATGGGATTGATTTTCAGGTCTCTGTAGAGGTTCTTGTTCTGTAGGTACGAAATCTAAGACTATACAGGATCCCAAACTGTACTCGCTGGAAAATGTGATTGATTTTTAGGTCTTTGTGACAGTTCTCCTTGCCTAGCATTATCGTTCTTAGGATTTTAGACTGTGTAGGCTTTACAATGTCCAAATTGCTTTTAGAGGATTTGCCACATAGTTCGGCTTTAAGTGCAGATAAGCTTTAGAACAGAGCTATACAGCAGCACAGGATCTCAGACTGTACTCGATGGAGAATGTGATTTTTAGGTCTCTGTGTATAGCGTTACCTTGTTAAAATTGTACTGGATCAAACTCTACTAAAAATGCGTACTGGTAAAGCTGATCGGTTGAAAATTTTCAAAGTTATTTGACTTTTCTACTGACTTCATTCAGATGGCGCACCCTGCAGTACTTGCGCCAAGTAAGCCGTTTGCCTAGATGGACACAGAAATATGTCACTTCGTCAGCTGGTGGCATGCATGTGTTTTTTAGGATTATGGTAGGGCAGCTAAGTTTATGAAGATGAATGTTACTTGCTTACATTTTTTTTCGTTTGCCGCATTCTGGGGCAATCCGCAAGCTATCTAGAGATTCTACTTGAAGAAATAGTAGAGCACTAGCTCTGAAGCGACTAACTATAGCAGGGTCGTCGGCAAACATTGAACTTGTTAGTTGGTAATCTTTCGTAATGTCCGAGGTAAACAAGATATAGAGGGCCCAGCACACTGCTTTGGCGAACTTTAGATGAGGTCGTGCAAGTGCCGGAGATGCTTGTGCCGAGTCTTACAGAGAAGACTATAGAGGTACGACTTAAGCGATTAGTGTGTGTTTTGAGAAAGCGGATTGAATAATTTTATACATGAGTACATTCAGCCACACTCGGTCGAGGAATATGGTTGTGCAGTATTCTCAATGTTCGAAGGTAACGAATACCAGTTTTTTTAAAGGTAAAATACATTTTTCATCCTGCCTAACATGCCATTATTTGAGTTCAATTTACCTTGTCACTATTTGAGTTATGGGTCAAAGAATCCCAAGTATTTTAAAGGTTGAGTAATCAATTTGGTTTTTCTTGACAAATATTCGTCAAGCTTGAGCGAATTTAGTTTCAACTCCTAAGAACTATAACAAATGATATAATGTTTGATGTGACAAGCGCAAAAAGAGCTTAAGCGCCACAAACTTGGCCTTTATTTTCTTGTATTTTTTTTTTTTTACTTCTCCACTTACAATGGCGCTAATCTGTACGCCACTTCCGTGCATCTTGCAGTTATTAGCATATTTAAAGATGAGCTAGGGGTGGTTGGGTTGGGGACTTTGCCTTTGCTAACTTTGATGTACTGCTTACAAGTTATGGACAGGGACGAGCTGGTTGACTTTATCTGAGCAACTTGTCGGCTCATTAGCTGTCTTTGCCAACTTTGCCTTTGGCTGCAACAGTTGCTTTTAATTTGTGTTGACAGCAGCTACAAAAAAGAACAAAAAAATAGTAAAATGGATGGATACTATATAAGGAAACTGTGTACTAGTCTGAGTCTTGGAAGCATCATCGCTTATCAAAGTGTTTGACCAGTATGGTGGTGGCCATTATAATAACTAGTTAACTATGTACAAAAGTTAGTTGCTCTTTATGAGCTGGATGTTGCTGCTTAACGATCTTTTGTGGCACGGTGGGTGTGTCACTGTATGTGAAATGTCTTGGCCTGGTTAATTAAGCGCAACTGTCTAGACTGTCTGATGGAATTAGAGATGGAAGATGGTGATTCGAACACAAAAAGATGTGTGAGTCACAGACACTTTTTATGCATTTAAATAGACGCAATTTATGTAGGAAAATATCTGCTAATTAAAGACACCGCCGGTCGGATTTGGCTAGACACTGGAGGTCTATATTCTCTTTGAAAAGCTATTAATAAAGATATCTTCAAGCTAGAGCACTCGCGCAATCGGTGCTTTGAATCAACCGTGCAGCACGTATTATTGAAACCTAATTGTCCTCTGGAGCCTCGGTAGAATGAGAGGTAGCGTACTCGCCTCTTAATCGGAAGGTCGGTGCCTCGATTCCACCCAGCAGCACTGATGCATTTGTCTAGCAGTCGCATGGCTACGCTATTTACCTAGAAAAATCACAATATGCTCCGCCTTTGGAGCGATCAAGGGGAATACTACTCATTATTTAGCGGTGAATAAATATTCTGCTTATGTTTACTTTAGATATTGATACCTGCAGAAGTTTCTACGACAAATAGGTGCTGATTGCTTAGAAATCGAATTCAAACGATAATGTTTTGAGGTGTTTTTCTTTGTTTCCACTTACGAAAAGTATAATTGCTTACGAGAAACCAAAATTTTCATTTATATTGTAGACTCTAAATTTATCAGAGAAATAAAAGGAAATTCTATCTATTATATGAAAAGCGAAAGAAGTTTACAAATAAAGCGAGCTCTGCGTCCGTTCTGTGCAAATTGTTCAAAAATATGTTTAACGTCGTACAACTGTACAATAAAAAAATAAATAATAAAAATAAATATTTGTATATAACTTAAATGAATTTGGATAGGAAACATTTAATTTTGTTATAATTTTAATATTATGAATGTATACATATCTTAAACCTAAACTATTTTATTTAATTTTTCTTGTAAAAGTATATGTATGAGTTTTTTGCTTTTGTTGATTTCAAAAAGTTTTTCTTTTTTTAATTGATTATGATGATGTAATAGACACTATACAATAGATCTTATCATGAATTAATATTTTTGACTTGTTGGTAGTATTGTTTCTTCTTAAATAGTTTAAATTAAAGAGTTTACTTACTTGAGTGGCTTTTGGATAGACTACATATGCTATTGATGTACGGTTTATGTTAAAAATTGTTACAATTCTGAATTTATTAATTTTACATTCAAAACGATGAATTGTTTTCTTTTGTCAATTTTGATAAGCTCTTTTGTATCATGTTACTTTAAAGAATCTTGTTTTTATTATAATTGTAATTTTTTAAAATTAATATTTTTGACTTGATTTTAGTAGTGTGGGAAAATAATTTATCTATTAAGCAAATAGACTACTCGCTCATTTTTTATATAAGAAAATTGCTATAAATTAAAACAAAACACATTCCCACAACCCACCATTTTCCATCTTGAGCATAATTGCTAACGGCCGTGTCTGCAATTAATTAAATTATCTTTGATTTTTGTTATTTTCCTTGAAGCATGGTAGTTGTTGTTGTTGTTGCTGCCGTAGGCTAGACAGCTGCTCGACAATTTGACATATTTTGACATTATCGCTGGGTACAGTTGTGCACAATTTGTTGGCGTTACATTTGTCAGCTGACAAGTGACAGCCGTTACAGTTACACACAACACAGCTGCATCAACAACAAAAACGACAACACACAAATAGCTGCAGGGAGAGGCGGTATTCAAGTTGGCAGGAGGTGGTCCTGTCATAGATACAGATACAGAAAGTGTTTGTTAAGTAAAACTTCAATCGAACTGCTAATCATGCATAACTTTGGTCAACTAATTAAAGTTTTGTGTAATTAGTAAGTAAGTTATGGCTCTGTTACACTTGTACAATGCATGTTGGCGCAATTGTTTGTATGTGTGCGTGTGTGTTTGTGTGCGCGCAGCTTCCCTGCAGGATACCAGACTAGTTCGAAATGAGTTTCAAAACACTTGTATGTTTTTGGCTCTGTGGTTCATAATAAATTGTATGCTTACAATACAAACTTATTTGTTTATCTCTGGGATGTAACTTTAACTCGAATAAGTTTGCAATTAGAAACCTTTGATATGGTTTTTACCAGTTCATTGTATTTAATTAAAATGTGCTTAGAATACATGCTGGACTAGTCTATTGTGTACTGGTGCCTATCTGTCTCTTATAGTGCTTGAGATTTAGTAGTTCATACGGACGTACGGATGGGAATTATTCGTTAGCCGAGTTTGTGATTGCCGTTTTGATATAAGGGAGGTTGGGACTGCCTAGCGGTTTTACACTAGCCTAGTTATCATCAGATATAACCAATTGATGCTGTTGTACTTTGCATCGTTTAATGTGTCTTTAGTTTACATTTAAAAGAGAATGCAGAGAAACAACAACAAATTGCGTAGAAAGTATATAATTGATCTCTAATTTTGTTGCAAGTATAGAAATTCATTGATTTCATATTATTTGTTCCTCAAAAATATTAACAATTTTTTTTTTAAATTATATTAGGAAATATTAGTTTTCTACATTACATCACAATTCTTAGCAGCACAACTTAACATAGTGATATTCTACTTTGGGAAAAATATAATAATACTCTCGTACATCTTATAGGAAAATTTAACATTAGATTCCAAAATTTGGTGCTTCTACCTATAGTCATTCTTCTTATATATCTTATACATCTTCTTATAGTTCTTCTTCGTATGGTTCTTCTTCTTTTGCTTCTAGTTCTCAAGTTTGAGATGTTTATGCGGACGGATACATAAAAATTATTCCTATCAGATTAGGCCAATTGATGCTGTTGTATTTTGAAAAGTTGAAAAGTTTACATTTAAAAGAGAATCTTCAGAAATAACAACAAATTTGGGAGAAAGTATGTACCTTATTTTCAAGTTTATTACAAGTTTTGATTTTACCTAATATTATTTCAAAATTTCCAATACATTCAGTACTCCTAATTTGTTTTTCTAATGGATTACCATATTTTTAATTTAATTTAATTTTTTTTTATTTATCATTTATTTTGAAATAATAATGGTTTACTCGATTATTTTTTTGAATCTATGGACGCCATTAGATATTTAATGTCAATAGCAACCTTTTTTCTTTTGACTCAATATTTGTCAAAACATGCTTAGTTATTGAAAGAAATTTTGTTGTAAATTAACAATATTAATAAAGATTTTTATTCCACTAAGCAAGCAAATAATATTTTAACAGTAAATTATTTGATTGCATGTCGCTTTCAATTTATATTTTGCTCAACTTCTAAAAAAAATGAATGTAAAATTGCTAGAGTTATTCAAGCTTCGACATTTATTCGGCTTTGCTGAAACAGAAAATCGATGTTTCCGTACTATGAAAAGAATCTGTATCCAATGCCAACATTTTTAGGAAAACAGTTGCTTTTTAAAATAAATGTTTTGTTGGTGAATTGGAATTTTTGAAACTAATATTACAATGTAACTTTTGTGGAGGATTAGATTGATAATACGAACTGATTATTATATAATATCTCTTTATTCGGTTTTGATTTTTTTATTCAGGAGCTGCTTAATTAAATTTTGTTTTTTGTAGAAGGTTAGATTTACATTGTTTGAAATAAAATATTTCAAATATGTTATTTTATTCTTTTGTAAAAACAATAATTTTAAGCTAACGTTAGCTAAAAAGGGCCAAGTTAAACACTCGAAACCTTCGTTGTCATAACTTGCATCTATCTTGCAACTAGTATGTATTCCACTAGTTCGGGACCACTTACTTTTGAAGTAGTTGCTACTACGACCAAATGATAACTTTATGTCAGGGTTAATGAACGTTCCAAATGTCTATTTAATGGATTTCGAAAAGTAGCGTGTAAATAATTCATTGTGCAAGGATTTATATGAAAATCATCTTACTCACCCCCAGTGACATGCTAACTTGCTTTATCTTTATCTGTGGTTAGGTATTATGTGTGTGTGTGTGTGTGTATTATTTGATTATAATTCGCTTGGATGGATAAGCGGCTTAAATTGTTTTGATTAATTGCATTGTATCTGTTAAGGCGTTCCAGCCAAGAAAATTAAACGCACAAATTAAAGTTGTATTAAAGTTATTTTTTTTAGAGAATATATTAAATGTAATAATGGTCTAACTCTTACATGATGAATTTCTTGAAGCATAAATGGAGTCAGGCGTGGATTAAAAGAAATAGAAAACTAATTAAAAATAGAAAGAAAAGTAATTAAATAATATATTTAAAAAATAATGCATACAGAGTGTTTAATAAGTTAGATTCAGTTACATTAAATGTCGATTACATTTAATGTCGATTCCATGTTTATAAATATTAATTGGGGAAATCTATAGCCTGTTTTATCAATAAACTCATATTAAATGCTTTAATTATTAAAAAAAATATTCGATAATAAAAGCTGCCCCAGTTTTAAGAAAAATATTCTCCAACTGTAGACTTAAAAAGTTCCACAGAGAATTTTACAAGTAATGCTGCAGTAATTGCTTCAACATTGCGACATTCGTAATAATATATCTTTCATCTGTCACGCTCTCAACTCGTGTGTGTAAATACAATTATTTTTTCCTCTCGCCTTAAGGTTATGCAATAAATAAAGAAAGAAAGAAAAAAATATCAGCCTTTCTTAATGCATGCAACTTTGGCTCGGCGTTAACTTTGACGTCAGCATGCGAAATTTAAAATTCGTAAAAGTTCCGGAAAGCACACCAACGTACACAGAAATATATTCGCATACAAACATTACTGCTTGCTTTCTTGTCAATTTTATTTTTATTTTTGCGAACGGAGCGCCAACTTTAATTACTTTGCTAAAAGTTAAAGGCATACGAGTATAACTTTTTAATTAGTTGCCGCTTTTGGTGGCAGAACACGCCTCTAGCGCGTCTTTATTTTTTTTTATTTGTCGCAATGCCATCAAAGCAATCAACACCTCAATCAGCTGTATGCCAAGCCGAACCTGACCGAAACTAAGCGTTGTCCTGCTCAAAGCTAATAAGCGTGTGACAGCGGCGTCGATGGTCACACTAACTTGAAGGGGGGACTAAGAATTTTTTGCCTGTAAACAAAGAAAAAGAAATGTTAATGGCTAAGCTATTGAAAATAAACAATATATACATTTCAAGAACGTATTGGTTTTTACAGTACCATCCTTCCATTTTAAATTTTATTCAAATTCAAGCGCAAATGTATCTTTTGAAGCTTGAATTATTTCAAAAAATAAATTTTTCTTGAGATTATTCAAAACGTTTTCTTCATTTACATATTTATTGTCCATATCCACCAATGTTTTCTAACAAAAATTGTATTACTGGAATAACAATTTAATTGGCTTTATATAATTATTTAGGATTTTTATGACTTATGTTACGAAGCATATTTATTAAGCAATCTTTAGGCCAAAGTCCGTTCAGTGTAGTTTTTGATTTCTGTTAATGAGTTTCTTTTTCTTGCTTGTTTTTATTTAGTTTTGCTAATTGGTAATTATTATATGTTTTAATTAAAGAGCAATAATCATTTAATAGAGAAGAACCTCAGATGCGTAGTAGGTGTTTTTTTTAAACAAAAGCTATCAAATAAATGGAATACTTTTTACATGTAAAAACGCATCTAAAGGTAAATTGGTAAATTAAAATTTAATTTGAGATCTGGATAAACTTTAAAAACAAAACTGATCATATTAATGAAATAATGTTTGATGTGTAAAATCAAATCTAAAGCTAAAAAATTTTAAAGTAAGAACTTATGTAGGTTTTGTGTATTATTTATTTATTATTAATTTAGAGGTACAACTTGACCTTAGGATTAAGCAATTTGAAACTGCTAAAATTAAGAAATATTAAATAATAACGAGAAAAATATAATATAAAACTAATAAGTATTCCTAGCCTGATGCGTAAATTTTCACATCTGGCGCTGGCTAGGAACTTGGAAAAGATGAAAACAGAAAGTAGCATAAAAATAGCATAGGAACTAGGAAAAGATGAAAATAGAAAGTAGCATAAAAATTTAAACATTTTTTAACAAAGAAACCAAAAGACCAATGTTGACCCAGTCGAGTTTTCACAAAGGTCGAAAACTAGGAGTTAGTCTTGACAGAATGGTAAAAGATATTTTGTTAAGATGTGAATTAAAGTCAATGAAACCGAGTAAAACTTATATCTGCTCAGAAATGTGGAAAAACGCAGTTTTACAGGTACTTCTTCTAATTAGCCATCACATTTTTCAAATATCCCAGAATTCTAATGTGATAAACCTATCTGATTCGGATTCTACATACCAAGTTACCTTTGCAATGAGTTTTCCAACAACTGAAATTAGTTGCAAATTTTCTTAGAACTTACAACTTAATTTGGTTTTTGTGTTTTTTTCCCCTGTTACGTTATGTACCACAAAAATGTGACCCAACGCCATTTGCAGATACTTTATCCTATTATTCATTACTTTTCTCAAATATCTCACATATCTATCAGGATAAACCTATCTGTTTCGGATGATAGAAACTAAGGAGACTTCATTAATAACTGAACCTGGTTGAGCAGTGTATCTTGATTTTGTCGATTATCTCATTTTAGTTAGAAAAATACTGCGAAAAATGTGTGTTCCGTTGAACTGAGGTATTATAGTATTTGTATTTCTTAAGACGCGAAACATAAATGGCCACGAAGGATAAAATATCTTTCTTAAGTAAATTAATACAACAAGGAAAACTAGAGCTAACCAAAATCTAACATATCAACATATAAGTGGGCAGCGTTGTCATACCTGTTTCATCTTAAGTTCAAACTTGACCCTACTAGCGGTTTTGGCCCTTTGCAGCCGCCACTGCAGGTAACAAGTAAAGCTTTATCCGACACAGAGCCAATTTGAGTCCTCAAGCGAGGCGTCGCATGTTGTTTACAAGTTGTTAACATGCAAATGAAAATGCTGCAGCAGTGCTTGCCACACACGCACACACACACTCTTGCTGCCTTTGCGTATGTGGCAAGTAACGGTAAATAATAATGCAACAACCATTTGGCAGCACCTTTACTTTTATTGATGCCAACCAGATGTCAATAAAATGTGAAGCTGCAGTCAGTACCGCTTCATACTTTTTTCCCCAACGCCACAAACAGTTTTCAATGTATGTGTATTTACTTATATGCATGTGTGTGTGGGTGTATCTGTGTGAGTGTGTATTTGTGAGTATCTGTGTGCTGCAGACCCTTTGGCGCTGACAGATTGCTTACTGAACCGCTTGCTCTCTATAAAGCAGACCAGCAAACTTGCTCAGTTCTGCACAATGTTAATCAAGTTTGTGTTATGCATGAGATATAATGGAAGAACGCACACATAGATAGAAGTACACACACACACACACACACACACACACACATGCGCACCCAACACCCACACAGCCGCACACACACGTACCCACATACATATGCATATTTTACGTCAGTGTGCGAGTGTGTGGCATGTGCGGCAAGGCATTTGGTTTGTAATCAGCTGTGGTAATTCTCTTGGTCGTTGATATGTAAGTATACTCATTTGCTGTTGCCTGTTAATTTAGGTCATTATTTTGGTCTACAATATGACCGGCCCTAGTCGAGCATCGAGACCCGCATACCACTTGGTTATGGTTTTCATATCGATGAGAGCTACCTACAGCAGATAATGATAAGACGAAGCACTTAATGTTTAGGTGCAAAAAAGGCAGAAATTGAGTTATTTTTGTAATGAATATTTTAACTTGTAAAGCAAATTTATCTGAGTTACTATATTTTAAATCCAAGTTGTGTGTTTGGGCACGTCAGCTGTTAATATTATACAAAGAGTAAATAAAATATTAAAAACTGCGTATCATAGCAATATTGTTGAAATGCATTAAATTTAAACTACCCTTAATTTGTATTCCAGCAAAAATTTAGTTTTACTTGCTGATTCAATCTCTCAAAAATTTACATATTTATAGTAAATTCTAAATTATAAGAATTACAAATATTTGTTTACCTTATGTACCATACATGTAAGGAGAGTTTACTAAGAGCTAATTTGGTTTTCAAATAAAGTTAACTTCATGAATAAATGATACAATATTGTCGTCGAGTGTATCAACCGTTGCTTGGCTTATCGGAGTCTCAATATAGTACCACAAAAAAAGATACTGGTTCGACTTGTATAATTGCTTACCGAAGTCACATTTAAATTGGGCGTGCTATCCTGTTAAAACCACATGGTAGCCAAGTTTGGGTCTTTCATTACGAGTAAAACAGTTTTTTCGCAGCGTACGGTAGTATTTGCCATTCTTTACAAAGTTTCCTCCTCCCCTGTTTTTCAAAATGTACAGTCCAATAATGCCGCTATCCCATAATTCGTATCAATTTAATATTTTTTGAAATACTTTTTAGTTATGAAAACCACATATCTTAATGATTGAGTATATTGACTTGTAGTTCTTAGGAATTGTTTCCTTCCTGTTTTCCGGCTTAAGCAATCAAGATGTCAGTCGGTAAAACTCTCTTAAGCTGGCTGGAAAAGCGGCAACAAAGAGGTCCACCAAATTGGCACAACCTTCATAAATCGCATCGAAGTATTGCTTACATGGTATGGATTTGACCATCCAAAAATTTAGGTCTATAGCTAAGATATGACATACTTTGATTGAGGTTATTGTTGTAGCCAAGACTACAGTTTCTTATCTATTAAGTGATTTTTGCATTGGATTCACCTTAAAGGATCAGCGGTATTTTAAGCTGGAAGGAAAACGCATACTTTGGAATGATTCCCCCCGCTTAAAACGCTTTTAAGCTACCGTAGGTTTAATTAGATATTTCACCAACTATTGCTATAAGTTTGATTGATAATGATCAATCAGAATGTATAGCCTAAAAAGTATATTTGTTTTTGGCAATACAATCGATGAAATAGTTAAGATTAAGTTAGGTTTATTTAGAAACGCAGCTCGGCACAAGACCCGAATACCTTTTGGTATATATAGCAATGCCATTAAAGGATTGATAAAGTCGAAAATACAAAAGACAGACCGTGTGGTAGAGAGGTGTAATACCGCTTATTGATCGTGCCTCCCTAATCAGTTTGGGAGTTTGAATAACAGCCAAGTCCGCAATTAGAAGGTTTACCAGACTGCTCAGTGCTTCAAAGAATGGCTTTTCTAGATAGAGTGCGCTTTTTAAGAATCATAGGGCAATCACTTATTATCACTGTGAGCCTCGGTAGCGTAGTGGTAGTGCACTTGCCTTTAAATCGATGTATGTGCCTAGCACTGGTATAGCTGGCAAATAAATAGACACTACTTACCCATTAAAAGCTTTATAAGTCAAGACAACACAGTTTGGACTCGGCTATAAACTATAGGACTCTGTTCTCTTAATAGAGATATTCCGTCTTTGGAGCATTGACCATAGTCAAGGCGAATAAATTTAATAAATTAAGCACTAACTTTAAAGTCCTTTAATGTTGTCTACAAATTTATTTTCATTTGTATTTATATGCTTCATTCATAACTTCATCGAACTTTTTGAATCAATTAATATTAAGCTTGCTTCTTCTACCAACTCCCCATATTCTTTATTATTGCAAAATCACATTTGAACATACTCAATTAGCAAATATAAACACATAAAAACAAACGCATCACATCAATGGGCGTCCATCCGTAGGACTTGAAAATAAATAAACTACAGGAACTACATAAAACAAGAAATAAAGTGCTGAATGAAAATGCGCCATTTTCTGAATGGTTTCTGCATTTTGGTTGCTACCCAAAAACAAATCACACACAACAAAAAGGTTTCCATTTAGCTAGTTGTGTATGTAGTACGCGTACACATTGTGTCTGTGTATGTGGTTGGTTGTGTGTTGTTTGTTTGTGTGTGTGTGTGTGTCCGAGTGCGCAGTCAATCAATCAGGCATTCAGTTAGCGAGTCAGTCAATCAATCAATGAACGTTGGCATACGTGCACATCATTCTAATGGTAAAACATTTTTAATACAACTTTAAATGGCAGCCACAATTTGTGAGCAACACATGGCGTATGCGTAATGTACGAAAATTCTGCCAGAACAATTAATAAGCTTGCCCAAGCTGTCAATGCTCCATAAGCTATATAGCGTTTGGAAACGCTTTTCATTTCTTTTATTTTTTTTAGAAATGCCTAATAGAGTCTGCGTCGTTGCGTTGAGCCTGCAAATTGGTTTGATTATGAAAGTTACTACGACGTCTAATATGCCACATGCTGTGGCTACTACAGCAAATTGATGGCACATATCTTGGTCAAATTTAGTTTTGATAGCTTTTTGGTAAGCTATTAAAGTTAAAACTATATCGTATTTCATAGTGTTTAGATTCTTGAATGCCACTAAGCTCAGGATATCAACGACAGAGCGTTCGACAAACACATAAAAGTTTTATGTACGTGACAGAGATATGCACGTTGAACATTTCACATTGCACTTGGCTTTAGATTTCGACGAGCATTTTTTTTTTTCGGGCCAAAAAAAGCATAAGCTAGGGTTGTTATTTGGTTGCGTTGGTTTTCAAATACTCTATTGAGGTACTTTGAAAGATATTGAAAAAAGTATATGAAATTTTAAGATAAAAGTAATAATTTCATTTTTATTAGTTTAAGGTTATTTTTAAAGATTCCAAGAATTTACATATCCAAAAATAGGAGAAAAACGCATTTTTGTTTTTAGCAAGTTTCAAAATTTCATAAAGTAATTGTGACGGTTGTCTAGCAATGTACCACAGCATCACCCTTAAGAAAAAATAGTCAGAGCTAACCTTGCCATAATATCGAGTCTGAAGCATCAGTTTAACAACTTAAGAATCTTTCGCAGATCTGTACTGTTGACCAACGTCGCTCTAGAGACAAAAAAAAGTCAATAATATTTTAAGTTTTGCAAATGGGTCTCAGGTATGTTTAAATATTGTACCATCCAATTTGAGTGACACATAGTGCCTTCAAAACGCGCATACTCCATTTGGCCTAAACCCCGAAAGGGTGCATAATAGAAATGTGTGTCAACGGTTATAGCCAGGGTTCTGACTTCTCGGGGGTGTTTGTTGCCAGTTGTTGCAGTAGCTTGCTGGCAATGGAAATGGCATTAACATTTAACAAATGGCATAAGAAGATGGCAATAGCACAATCCAGCAGCAGCAGCAGCAGCAGCAGCAGCCGCTGCAGCAGTGACACTCAGCAGTAGAAAAGTAGCAGGAGCAGCTGCACTTGAACAAAATCAAACGATTCGTTGAAAATCTGTGAAAATTGCACATATAAATTTGTTCGATTTGGGTTTTCAATGCGTGCCTTTTATTTGATTTGCTGCCTCAATTGCGCACTTTTGTGTGTGGTCTGCCAACTGACTGAGACGACGACGTCTTTGGCATGGTTATAAAGAGATCTCAGTCAAGTTGAAGACGCCCGCTTGCCAGCTATTATACGATTTTATTTTATTTAAGTTTTTTCTTACATTGCATGCTGTGCAATCACTCGAATATCGAGTTTTAATTTCCGCTGCCTTTTATGCCACGACAGCTGGGCGTACTCTGCTGGCCTCAGGATATTAAAAAATGAGCTGCAGCATGGCTACCATTTGCACCAACGGAAAAGCCACACCCGAAAGCGCACTGTATACCTTGTGTAACCACTGCATTTAATTTGCATTCTAGATACCGAGAATTCGGGTGTTGAAGTAACCGCAAACTATGCGTAACTCAAGTTACATTTACGGCACTAATGAACTGAACGGGTACGTTTTGTTACGGAGTGGGGGTGGCGGGTGGCAACAAGCCCCAAAAACTACATTCATTTAAGTTTATGTATGTGCAGTAAATAACTTGAAACATAGTCGTACTGGACTGGTTGTGTATTTTTTGGCGTACAGGTAATGCCCAACTTCCGGGCTGCATACTGTTTGTACGCAACTTCATTAAAAAAGCTGTGCTACATAGGAGATGGGTCATGGCAAACCGCTCTGCTTGTGGTTGCAACAAAAGCCCCAAAAACCATTATTAAAGTGTAGCAGCTTAAAATGTATGCAATGCAACCACAACAACAATTGCAACAGCAACAACAACAATTGCAACAACAACTATAACAAGTACAAACGACTGGGCAATAATAGTTTGAGCTTTGCACAACAATGCGTATACGTAACATATTGCCATGTTGGTAATTTAAATGTATTTATGCAAGGTATGTTGCAAGTTGGCCAAAAGGCACAGTGCAGAGCAAATTGTCCACAAGGTGCTTAAAACACAAAGCAGCTTACTCTATGTAAAATTTCCAACAGACTGTCTAGGCTACATTTAGGCTTACTTTTATTCTAAGTGCACTTGGCAGTTGATTCGACAAAGTCTTTTATTTGTGTTTTTGGAAGACGTAAATTGTAAGTAAATAAAATGAAAAATGGAGGGGACTTAATTGTTTTGTAGTTTTTTTTGCTTAACTGAGAGCAACTGTTAAAAAAGTATTGTACTATTATGCTGGAGATTTTAAAATTTCTGATATTTATATAAAACTTCTAAATACTTGCTATGAATATTTTTGAGTTCAGCTTTGCCAATCGCTTGTATTTTTTTAATTTTCTACTTGACTTGATTTGCATTTATTGCTCATACTTTATGCATTTTTCTTGTTTATTGGCTGATTATAGGCAGTGGGCCAGTGCTTGCTTGTAGAATTTTTAATTAATTTTATACTTTTAGTGTTTTAAAATTTATTGAAATAGGAGTATAAATGTGGAAATGTGGTACTGCTGTTTGTTATTTACTCTATGGGAAAATATTTATTAAAACATGTAATAAATATTAAAATAAAACATAAGACACTAATTACTACTACGAAAAATTGTTTTAATTTTTCCATATACAACCACACATTACCCATGTAATTATTTTTTTTCAAAAAATATTTTGAATTTATATTCAGTTTTTTAAAGGATTTCTGTCTCTGAATCATAAGGAACCTTACAACCTTTACATCGAGTTCCAATAGAAACTTAAGGTCAATTTTTGATGTAAGTATATTAGGCTTAATCTATTAATGGACTAAAAATGAAGTTAATGTTTTGCAAAAAGTACTATAAATTGAGACTTGGGTTGTAGACTTGATGCCTGTTACAATCAAATTTAAGAAAATAGTTATATTTAACGACAAATGTTCTATATATGACATACAAATATAACAAAAATTATATAAGAAAGACATTAAAAAAGTTTGTTAAAAAAAATCAACATTTTTTAAGAAATACGCAGAGCATTTTTATCTTACTGTCATCCGATAAGAAATCGTGTTTTATTTTTTTTTTATTATTTATTTATGGGTACAACTAAGTCGAACACTACATGGGACTGAGCTAAACAGACGGCACAAAACAGGATTCGTTGGAAGGCTTTATAGAGGCCCTAAGTGCCCAAGCGGAATACCAAGGAGAAAAAAATATCAACTAAGTCCAGTTGCCTTCATAATTAAACAATATGAGGAAATGAGGAAAATATAATTAAAAACTAATACGTATTCCTAGCCCAATGGCTGAGTGTTTATTAGATATGTCGTCTCTCATTTGACTGCTAGCTTGGACTTAAAATGTAAAAAATGATAATCGAAAGTAACATTAGAGTTTAAACATTACTAAAAATACATATTTCTAAAAGTTCACCTTGACCAAGATGGGGGTTCGTAGTTCATGAGTGGGCAAAGATGCTTGGTTTGATGAGTTGAAATAGAGAAATATATGGATCAAATAGACCATTTTTATAAAGGGAGAAGACGTGAAAAGAATCTTTAACTGCATAATTGGATCTACAAAGTGGTAGTGGCAAAGGCGGGGAAACTCAGGAGCAATATTCCAGAATTGGACGGACGAGTGAACACACAGCAGTTTGGTTGTAAAAAGAACATTAAATTCATTGGACCAAGGCTTTATAAATGCATGAAAATTCTAAGTTTATTAACGATATTGTAAATGTGTTTAGTGTAGTTAATTTTGTGATCAAACAAATCACCAAGGTGGGACATACTACGGATGCGTTCCTAGAAAAATCGTCACAAAAGTGTAGGTAGGGGTAAATTTGCAATTTTAAGTAAAGATGTGAGAGCGAGTCTTAGGCTAGATACAATAATACAGATAATTTAAAGTAAAAGCATTTGTTTATGAGAAAAAAAAATTTAATGCTTTATTTTGATAATCATTTATTTTTTTTCAAGCTACTTTATGAATTTGATATCGCGTAAGTGACCACCTTCGGCATTGAGCACAAAACGTGCACTTTTTTCGGCGCTGTACATTGTTTCGGGCGATATATGGCTGCAATTTTGCGTTGTCTGGTCCTTGGCTTAATAGCACATAAGAATTTCATATATTTCCGCAATCGAGATGTTTTCGGTGGCCAGTCAGAATCACCATTTCTCGATATGAGTTGTCCGGAGTATGGTATGGTATGTTGCCCCATTTTTTTCTTGGAATCAGAAGTCATTCAAACAAAAGCCACCATAAAATCTGTTATCATCGATCTATAACGCTCGCCATGGACGGATGGATCTTTGCTTCATTGTCTGTATTTTTGTTTATTAATTTAAAAACATCCCAGTTCTGGGCTCTTCAAAATATTTTGATCGCAAAAGTGTATTGACTCTTTAAGTGGAAATTGAAATTTAAGCCAAGCTTAGAGCTTAAGCATTTCCATTTACTAATCGCATAATAGTGTTCATTGGAAACAGTTTTAAGACATTTAGACACAGACACATAAATACTCTATCCACACACACACACTCACATATAAACTCAATTGCTCTCTTTGTTGCTCATGCTCTCTCTCTTTCTCTATCCCTCTCTCTCTCTCTCTCTCCTGCTCACACACACACGCACACTCTTTGTAATGTCTTCGGCGAAAACTGTGAGCTTAATAAAAGCAAATAAAGTGATGCGCATTGCAGTGGAAATTGTTCAACAGCTTGGAAATAGTTTGTGGTGCTGTTAATGCATGGCGTATACGTAACGTGGCAGGTGCTAGCTGCTTGCCTAATGGCATTGCCCATGCCCCCCATAATGCCCGGAGCACTTAACCCCTTACTAACCAACAGTTGCTTCGCAAACTGGCAACAAATGCCGTAAATGAGCTGACAGCAGTTATGATAATGCATATAACTTGGTCAATGGGCACATACATATACACGGAGACAACCATATGGGTGAATCCTTTCGAAATCGATAGGGTTTGTGTAGGAAATAGAATATAATATAGAAACAGAAATATACTTTTTCTAGCAGATTGATTGCATCAATAAGCTTATCGAATTTTAAGAATCTTTAACAAAAAAAAATTAAACAAAAAAGACATAAGTTCTCACCAGGCGCCACTTCTTTGCGCGCGCCTTCTCTAGTTGGTCACTACAAGGGAAATTTGCGTCTGCTTCACTTAGTCTCTCTATCGGAACTTTGGTTGTCCTTTTCGTTTTTCCTTGTCGGTTACCGCGTATAGTAACTTTTTCGCTGAAGCGATTTCGTCCAGAGGAACGTCATGGTGGAGCCAACGCAGACATTGTGCCGTAATACTGTGGACGACATCTGTGTCGTTATAGGGCATCGTGATTCATTCGTAGGCGATCTATTTACCTAATCCGAATGGGCTCGTAGATCTTACTACGAATTTGTCTCTCGAAAACTCCAAGCGCAGCTGCATCCATCCGCGAGCCAACCCATGCTTTTGAGGCATATAAAAGCACGGGCAGGATGAGCGTCTTGTAGAGCATTAATTTTGTCGATCGAGAGAGGTCTCTGCTACAAAATTGCTTACTATGACCATAATAATAACTATTGAGAGGTGTGATTCTTCGCCTAATCTCTCTGATATTATTGTCGGTGTTCACGTCGACGCCAAAAGTATGTGAATTCTTGGACAACTTCAAAACATGGGAGCCTAGGCGTCGTGCATCTGTGTTTTTAGACAGCATATATATTATATTGTCCTCTATAACCGCAAGATACACTATCGCTGACTTGTTTTCAATTGCTTAAAACATACTTGTATCATCTCGCTTACAACGCCCAATGATATCAATTTTAGAGGCGTATGCAAGAAGCTGGACACCTTTGTAGAAAATAGTACTAGTATGATGCATACCTGACTTCGGCAGTACCCTTTCCATTGTGAAATTGAAGAGGCTGCACGATAGAGGGTTGCCTTGTTTGAAACCTCGAAAGGTATAAATGGCTTCGGTGACGTCATGGTGTGTGTCGATCAGTTCTGGCGCTACGATCGACAATCTTCTCACCAATCATCAATTTGCTACGATCGTTCGAACTATATTTAATTTATTCCCCGAATGAGATGCTTTTATGTTATATATTGAATATTTTACTTTTGAGATTTCACTTATAAAATTTCTTGGTTTTTTTTTTATTATGGAACAATTACTTCCTAGATTGGAGCAGACAGCTCAAGCTGATCTAGTAGGTTGCTCGGCTGGATCTCTTCTACTCTTTTAGTACCTGGTTTATAATCTAACAGCCAATATCATAAAAGGTTTCCGACCCAGTTTCTTTGCAAAATCAAGATCTTTCAAATCTAGTTTTTTTTTTAACTAGTGCTGAACTTCCTTGTGGGACTTAAAAAATTCTAATGACATTAAATTCGTGCAGCTAAATACATTGTTAATTTGTAGAAGACTTACCCAAAATGCATTTTGGTATTAGATGGGTTTGGCAACGCGTCTAACTCTTAATGCGGTTCAATTAAAGAGCAAAACCATTAGCGCATTTTCATCATTGGCGTGCAGTAAATAGCTTTTGTGCCGCACTTTGGCACTTGCTACATTTTCATTTAATTACGCAGAAAGTTGCACCCACCCACACGCACACGCTTACACACATGTATATCTACACACACACACACATTCTCCTCATACCCATACACACATTCCCATTGACTCAGCTGACACTTACGCGTTATTAGACGCTTACTTGGTGTTGCATGTTGCATACACCAGGGCGCTTGACAGCAACAAATGCATAATATACTACAGTGGGCTGTTTAAGTAGTTTGGGAAATTTGAAGTACGTTTTTAAAAGGATGATTTGAAAAAATAGTTGGTACGTCTTACCAAATTTATTTGGGAACCTTTAAACCGTGATAGCAAAAAGGTCCAAAAGACTGAACAATCTTTAACCAATTTTTTTCTCATTTTACTTTTAATATTCCAGAATTGTCTGGTAAAACTAGAAAACAAAACAGATATTCATTGCTTTTTTATCTTTTAATTAAGTGGGTAAGATGACACAAATATGTCTACGAGAGAACTTAAAAAAAAGGTTGAGAAGAACTTCATTATGGTTTTTTGTTTGTTGTTTGTAAGCAGAAAGGTTGCTCCCACCAAGATCACTTCCTGTAAGCTAATACGGTGTGCCAAGCTAGATCAGTGTCCGAAGAATTGCTTGCTAACGGAAAATATATATTAATGATAGATCTAGTTTTAGACGCCACACGGTTGAGTCTTGTGCATATATCAAGAAGTTAGGGCAACAGCATAATCACTGTATGTTTCTTCTGTAGATTGTAAAAGTAAGGAGCATATATTCAAAAAAATATAAAGACTGATCGGCATAACAAGTGATTGCTTCTACCGAGGCCCAGAAGTGCTAACATGCTGGATTCTAAAACCATGAACTGAAGACATCGCTGTTTGGATTCAAAACTAAAGATCTGTTTTTTCGTCGAGAATCTGTATGGATTTTTTTCTTTTTGTACAACTTCACGAGCGCGTGGACGTCTTCAACGCCTAAAAACGGCCACAGCAAACAATATTAGAAATTTAAGGGTTATCATCGCGGTACATAAGATATGATCTCTTGTTCCTTCTGCACATATGGGGTGTCATTCCACTGTCTACATACAAATACATCTTGAAGAACGACGATTTTGTTATATTAGGGGCCAATGGTCCTGTACAGAAGGGTTTGCCATACAAACTCTACCACGGCAGAACCGGCCTAATTTTCATAGTAACGCCACACGCCGCTGATGTCATTGTCAACAGACGCTTTCTCGGCAAGATCCTAGCTGACGTCAAAGTACGCATTGAACATATCCATCACTCTAAGTGCCGAAGGGATTTTCTGCGTCGTGTGAAGAAAAACGAGCGCCTGCTGAAGGAGGATGGCTAAGCACATTTCGTAAAGCAGCTTGAGGCACCCGCTGTGCTGGCACCAATTCCATATAAATTCATTGCCTAAATTGTCAAAAAGTTTTTTGACAAAGTCATTAACTTCATGAACTACCCTCGCTACAACAATAGACAAAGTTGATAGTGTTTACGTTAACGTGGCATTCATTCATTATGCAGGGCGCAAAAAAAGTTACAAAAGTCATACATCGTTTTGGGTTGCAAGATGGGCGTATTTTGGGCGCATGTGGCATTTTGGGGCGTGCCATGCTAGTATGCTGTGCTTCCTATTGCTTTTGTTGTTGTTATTGTTGTTGTTGTTTATGTTTTTAAGCAGCTGATATATTGGCAAAGTTTTGCAACTCGAATGCGCGCCATGCAAATGAAGTAACTTTGTATGTGTGAGTTGCGTGTTGTATCTGTGTTATATCTGGAGAGAATGTATGGTAAGCATATGTGTCTGTGTGGGTGTGTTTGCCTTTTAAAATTCGGTCTGCTCTATGGTAAGCACTAAAGATTTAAAGCTCAAGCTCAGCAATATTTTTAAGTAATAATTTGAATTGTTTCATTATTTGAATTATTAACTTTTTATGAGTTTATGTATCACAAGCATTTTCTGCGTTAAGTCTAAAATCGAAAATCTCATGGATAATGTAAGGATAAAGTAAACAATTTTCAGAGCTCAGAATTTGGGTTTTATAATTATGAAAATAATATATAACCTTCATAAACTTACATGAACTTCAAAGATCTTCACTCACGGAGTGCAACGATATGCTTTTAATCAATTATGTTAAACTTGTTGTTTATTATATCAAAAGCGATCTTATCCTTGCAAGAATTTCCTTAGAATGCTAAAATTAAGTTAGATTAAAATCGAATTCGTCAAAGAGTGCAGGGATTTGTAAGCACTGCGGATACTGTATTATTCAATTTAAAACGCATAGCAAAGATTTTATGTTAAGTCAAATGCTGAGATACTATTGTACATCTAATTTTTTTATTATAAAATTATTCTCGTAGGCATAGGGTAGTTTTCCTAGGTTAATAGCGTCTATTTCCAAGCCATACCACTGCTAGGCAAAAGCACCATTTAGGTTTCACAAATAAATACACTCAAAGAAAACGCTTAGTAACATTGCGAACTTCAAGGTTGGGGATCCGAATTCAACTTGAAAATGCTAAGTTTTAGAAAGTCAACCAT
Organism: Chymomyza procnemis; assembly: GCA_035046065.1. NCBI lineage: Eukaryota > Metazoa > Arthropoda > Insecta > Diptera > Drosophilidae > Chymomyza > Chymomyza procnemis. Next base: position 14,679,669 of record JAWNOJ010000024.1, read on the forward strand.
ATTTTTAAACTAAAGTATTTATTCAGACAAAAAAAATCTATTATTTTAGAACTATTGCTAATTCTTCGTTAAAGTCAAAAAACATTTTATTTTAGACGAATTTTTCTCTCAGTATCAGGAATAGTAAACTGTGTGAATGTGCAAACTAGAACCCCTAGATTCTTTTAGTAGCATCCAGTGGGCACCGACTCCTAAGGCATAAAAGATGTTGGACTAGTTACCCATTGCCAGCAACCATGTAGTAATTTTATTTGTCAAAAACTTATATTAAAGTCCTTATAGGATCGTCAGTGCAATTGCTCTCTAAAGGATAGTAACGAATTTGAATAAGAAGTTGTTTCTATATCTATATGCCAGTTGTCTTCTGTTTTATCCTTTTGTCTAAAATACTTTTTGTTTATATTGGGATACTTCGATTTAGGATTTGTTGACGAATCCCTACGAAATTTTGTTTCCAACGCTATTCGAAACTTAAATAATTAAAAATTTAATAAAACATTATTTCCTTAAAATCCTACAACTGCATAGGTTCTTTTTATGGCATCGAAGTATAGTATTTGTTTTAAGGAAATTTGCTTCATTTTATATATATTATAGAGTGTCGCTATATATATCTGTCGCCATGTAGTTCTGTGCGTTCCTCATTTCTGACCCCTTAAGTTAAACAAATTTCTTTTGGTTCTTTCCTCGAATTTCCATATCCAGTGGTAATGAATAGTGATAATGTACTTTGCAAATAAAGATTAAAAAAGAGTTTTCTGGCTAACTCAAAAACTTTTTCGCTCCGTTTTTCGGTTCGTGTCTGTGAGAGATAGTGCATAACAAGCTGAATCTGAAGTAAGACCGTTTCTGGTCAACGTGATTTTTGCATTTGTATGTAAGCTCTTCGGCATCGCTTGAGTATTTTTGTATGTTCTACGTAGTGACTTCGGTTAAAGTCTTCCAATAATTTATGAAGCAATAAATGGTATCTTATTGTACTTTTTAATTAAACTTTTGGTGAATAGAATTTTCTCTTTTTTTAAGAGACTAATAATACTTATTTAAATCTTAATCTCAACGTGCTCAACAATTCCAAGTTTTTCACTGAACCCAAATTGATATAGTGGTAATGTGTTGCGCTTTTATAGGTTTGTCCTTTTTCAAAGAGCTTAGGGAGATATGGGAGAAGGCTGATCTGTCTTTATGATGATTGCTGCATTTTGTATTTCCAGGTTTGGAGATCATTACGATGACTGATTTTTTCCACTGTTCAGAGAAATATGCAAGTTTTTCGATAGCTTTGAATAGGGCGCAAATTTCACATTTAGGCAGTCCAAGAACCATTTTTGTGGTTATCTATTACTAGTCAGGTAGCTTTTGGTATTTAAGCTCTTTGATAGCGTTTGTTATTTCGATTTGGTAAAACTTGATGAGCTCTTGAGGTGCTAGAATTGCTTCTGTTGTGGGCGGAAAAATCTCTCACGCTTTTTTTTATGGCTACGGGATCAGCTGCTAGTTGGGCTGTGTAGTGCCAAAGTTGTTTCCGTGAATGTGGTTAGCTTTTTGTGTGCTCTTAACAATAAATAGGAGTATTGCTCGGTGTACAGATGTTCAGCTTTTGATTCTTCTAGTTTTAGCGCTTTGATGAGAATGCTTGTCGATACTTTCAGCCTGAATTTAGCTTGAGATCATCTGGACTGCCATCTCCTTTGTAAGCTGCGTTTTTGTATCACGATATATCACAGGATATATCTCAGCAGGGGTCGCTGCTTTGGCTTCATTTCTCCATATCTCTAGTTATTGCCGCTGAAGGTTCAATATGTGAACTTACCTAAATATTGGCCAATTTGAGAACTTGCTTGTGAATCTATGGGGTCGATTATGTTTGTGAGACTGATGGAGATGTTCCATTAGGATCGACGGATGAGGTAATTAGTCTGCCTCATGGCGGTGCCCATGTTCCGAGAGATATTTTTAGTTACTGTAAAACAATTTAGATCTTCGGCATTCTTATTAGTTCTTAGCGTATTTAACACATTTTATTTGGATACTTGACTTAAATACAGATTTTAGATTTTGCTTAAAAGGATTCCAGAATGTCGAGTGACCCTAACTTATTCGAGTCACCTTCTGCTTTGGTAGTTTATTCTGTTTTCTCCTATTTTTGCAATGTCCTTTTACACATACAGGACACTATATATATGCTGCACGTGTATTTGTTTTGTTGCAACTTCTGCGTTGCTTTATTCACTTTGTCTCTTTGTCGTCACTAATTGCCTAAAATATTTAAACTTGTAATTTTTTTTAACTTGACACGGCTCACTGTGTCCTTCGTTGCTTTCCACTCTCTCTGTATGTGTGTGTGTGTGTATTTGTATTTTAAATTTGATTGCACAGGTAAATATTTGCGCTGCATCCGTGGGGCATAGCCGGCATTGGAGGTCACCAGATACCATGTTGTGCTCTGCGGTTTTTACGGTTTGTTTGTGCACAGCTTTTGGCAGACACTGTGCCGCGGCGCTGCCGCCCCCTTGCAGCCAACCAACCATCCATCTTGCCCAACTAGACGCAGCCCATTTTAGCTCACGTTTTTATTGCCATTTTTGTTATGTGTTTGTGTGCGTATGTGCATTCAGATCCTGGCCATTTGTGGTGCAGTCTGGCACAAAGTGGCTTAACTTTTAGACACAAACACATACATAAAATTGCATTATTTTTTATTTTTTTGCTTTGTAGCTGTAGCGCTTTGTATTGCAACATTTTGTGTCCTATCTGCAAACAGCAGCGAACATTTAGGCCTTGGCAGTCAGCAAAACGCACAAACAAAATCAATAAAATCAACAACTTGCATTTTATTTTCATTTTTATGCATAAAAACTGCATAAAACTGGCTTGACACGTTCATAAAATATGCAAAATCCGAAACCAGGCGAGCGTAAATGCGCCTGATTTATTTTTATGAATGCATCGCCAACAAAGCGAGAAACCAATTCTGCCACGTTACGATTCCGCCAACTAAACCAAACATTGAGTTAACCTGCGTTAGCTGCAAAAACCATGTTATATATAAATGGTACACGCTGCGCTTTTTGGCCAAAAAAGCGTAAAGCAATTGGCCAGACTGAAAGCAATGCAGGCAAGCTCCTTGCCGCTGGTTATAAAGCATTTGGTGCTATTTATATGCGGAAAATAAAGTTTTCGTTGATATCATAATAGATGGGAACAAAGCAAGTGGGGCTTACAAACATATTGACAGCTGCATTGGTAGCGCCCTTCTTTCTGGCTGCAGTTTTTGAAGAACTTTTGAAACTACAAGTTGAACTTCTCTAAACAAAAATAGGCTTTATGCTGAGGAAAAGTTGCTGCAGGTTGCTGGTTTTAAAAGGGATTTTTTATAAAAAGCTTTTCTAGAATATATATTTTAATATTTGAAGAATAATTTAAAGAGATAGCAGTTTATTATGAACTTGTTTTCGCAAGTTTAGGTAAGCGACATCAGCCAACATTTTTAATAACTATTTATATGGCTAATAACAAAAAAAAAAGTATTGTTTTCACTTATTATTGTTAATAATACAATATGCAATAAATATATATACGAAATAATATTTGATATATGAAATTTTTTGTGTAACACTAAAAATTTTAAGAAATTGTTGCCTGTTGAACTTGAAATGTATTGGAAGTAAGAAAATACACGAATACGTACTGTTTAAATAATTTGGGTAATTTGTATACGTTTATTTAATATTTTATTATATTCCTTAGAAACATTTTGATTATTTTAATTATAAAATATGTTCTAAATTGGATATTGGTTTTTTCTATGAAACAAATAGTATAATTGGTTGCTTATAAAATAATAAAGATATCAATAGGCTGGCTAGTACTACAACCACAGTCTTGTGCTGGGATCGGATTTGTAGTTTTAATATTTTTCCAAACCCTAAGAAAATGTTATAAGTCTTACAACTGGACAGCGTTTAGAAAACTCTTTAGGCTCTTGGCGGCATTTCGTTCATAATTTCACTATATTTTGCGGTGTGATTTTTTTCTAAGAATAAAACAAAAATCTTTTATCAATTAGTATTGTTTTTCTTATTCTACTTAAAGCTATTTTTGAATTAATTGTTTCATTTTAATAAAAGACAAAATGCTATTAGATATTTACATAATGGAAACGTTTGTACAACATTAGAAATTGGAATTTATTGCGTATGAAACTTAAAATTGTGTATACGCAATGTGGTCCATTTATGTATTATAACTTAACAGTAGGAAGTTACAGATTCGCAATATTTAAGCAGACAAATTAAGCTACAGCTGGATGATAAAGTTTGAATAAATATTTTACGCTCTTTTCCTTTTTATTTGATAAATTTAAAATTATATTTCAATACTACAGTTTGTTACTGTTTGGTTTCCGAAATAAGTTTTGGCAGGCAAATGTTTTTTCAAATTTATTTAAAGTAAACTTACGATCAAGTAAAATGCCTGCAAACACATTCAGTAGCAGTTATTCTACTAATATAAACTGCACAACTGTGGGCACTGGAATAGGCCTAAGTTAGTGGTCGGCACAAGACCAATACTTCATATGAGCATAAAGACCTTGGACTGTGCCAATATAAGCTGATCATATATCTTGTGCAATAGTTAAGTACGCTAAGATTGTAAAACGCCTAAAAATACTTTTTCAACAATTTAAATTATGTACGTTATTTACATAGTTGTGGGAGTTGACAGAGATTTTTGGTAAATCCGGAGATCGGTGCTTTTATTTCACCCTGCAGAATACATTTGCCTACCACTGACATAATTAATAAATAGACTCTATTTACCTATGAAAATGTTTATTAATGTAAGAAGCTTCCACTCGGTTTCGGGTAAAACCTGTAGGTTCTGTTCTCTTTGTACAGCTATTAATAGAAATATCTCAATATCTCAATATCAGAATTTTTAAATATATACTGATATATATAGAGATTAGTTTTTAAATTTTACGCTTTTCGAGTTCAATCCACTCTGTTCTAAGCAAGTGTGCCAGTTATCAGAGTAGTACATAATGTTAAATAAACTCAGTAGTAAGTTAGTCCTTTAGCATTTAGATGCTTGTGACTTTTTTCTTAAACCGAGTAATTACCCTTTTTTAAGCTAATAATTAAATACAAGTTTAACAACTATTAAAAATAGATAGGCCACAATAGACTCATGGGGTTTGCAGTGCCGAATAGCGTAGGCCCACCCTCGTTCATACATACCAAAAAAAATACGCATACGCACTGTATAACATAATTCATATAGTTATTAAAACTTACCATGGATGATTAGCAATTGTATTTGTGTTTTTTATTTAGGCAATTATTTTACTTAAAATATTTAAGTTGTATAATTTACGTATGAGATGACTAGTGCGATAACCAAATTTTTGTGCAGGATTCGTATTTGTAATTTTAGTGTGTTTTCCAACCTTAAGGGATATTGATAAGTTTTAACATTGTACAGTTTTTAGAAGACTCTTCTTTCTCTTTTTTCAAAAGCTCACTACATTTTGCCGTGTATTTATTTTTTTTAAGGGAAACTGTGTGTTGTTTGCTTGGTATTTTGTTTGTTGTTAAACTGCTATTCCCAACCGATGTATATTATTGATTTTACACAATATTTATTTATTTATTTTATAAACAGAACTTTATAAGCCTCTTACTTTTGATTTGCCAAATGCCTTGAATAAGTACATTCAATGTACTCTCTATGAAATTATATGTATTACTTAATTTAATACAGAACAACAATTGAAAGCAATCAAAGGCAAAAACTCGTGAATAGGTCAACAAATGGTCAGCCGCTAATGATGTATTTTTTAATTCTTTCAATTTTCCATCTATAGATTTGCATTTTGATTGAATAATTGTGTTTGATTGTATAATCATAATTGCTTTACAAAAAAAAAAAAAAAATTCAATAAATTATTATTGTTTTTTCAATTGGCTTAGCTAAATGAGATTTCTATATTTTTTTGTGCTAAACGTTACCACATTCGCTTTAAATGAAAATGCATCATTAAGATAAATCAATTTAATATATGTATATTTAATTAATTATAGAAAAACTGTTTTTTAATTTTATTTAAAATGTTAGCTTTTATTATTTTAAAATTAGCTTTCTTTTGCATATAGAGATTTTATTTTTTATATTAAAAAAGCTTTAATAATTTGAAAATTAAGAGGTTAAAATATTTTGAATATTACTTAATTAAAAATAAAACCTTTTTTTTTAATATAAAGAGTTTTGCGTTTTCGTCTCAAAAGTGGTAAGGTATCTTTAATTTGAAAATTAAGAACTAAACATACCTGTTCCTACTTGGGAAGCGTCTCGATGTCGTTTGTATAATGGCTGACTTTGTCGGTACTTTGGACTAAATTGTTGTTTTAGGTGACTGTAAGCTGCCCACTCTAACTTGGCTAAGTTCTATCAACTTTAACTTTCTTGCCTTAACCGCCTAGCAATCATGATTTTGTTTCAGGAATTGTCGATTTATCTTTGAGCCAATTAAATAAAAAAAAAATTAATGAAACATGGCGAAATAAATGTAAATATTTCAGTATTTTGAAATAATTGTAAGACTGACGAAAAGTTAAGAATAAAATTTTACTGTTTTTTTTTTATGCAAATATTCTAAGTGATTTTGTTTTTGAAAAGAAATAGTTCGAAGAGATTTGAATGCAAATGTTTTGTAATGTTAGCGTGCAGGAAACTCTCTTTTCAAAATCAGTCATGACTATGACTGCGTTGTAAATAGGATTTATAGTGTGTGGTAAGATTTAAGTATATCCTGCAAAAATTATTCGTCTCTTCAGCTGTTATATCTTAAAGTTTAAGGGATCAAGCGTTTTTTCTTAAAATATGGTGTGTTTCCGGTTAATTATTTCCGGCTAGATTTCTGTCGAAGAATCGATTGAATAAATCACACCAGCGGGGAAATTCAATTTCCCGTTGTATGTTGAGTTGAGCAAGCTGCTTTTCCTCAAAAGTCAAAATCTCCACTTTTGGCTACTACTCATCCGGGGAACAATGGTCGGAATTAATACGTTGTTTGCTGTGCTGTAGCAATTCAAACCATTTTCAACAACAATGAACATAACAAAATCTGTTATCAATGATGAGGAACATTATCATGGCGTCAGGTTGTGTAAGGTTGGTCTGAACGTCTTGTTCGTTTTTAAATTTATAATATTTATAAATTATAAAATTAAAATATTTATAGGCGCACTATTTTGAATGAAAATTTATACAATTTCAAACAAACCCCTACGCTCACTAGGTACACAAGCAAATTTAAAACGGTAAGGGTACGGTTTTGCGAGAAGTTAAGTTTAACCAAATCACAGCAAGATTTTGTGCTATAAATAAGGTAGATACTCTAACCTATTTTATTAAGCTTAACGAGCTTGATGATTTAAGTAACCAAAAGTTTCCTGCTTTAAATAGCTACCGAAATACGGAAAAAAAGTTACGTACATTATGATACCATATAAGCTCAGCTTTTCAACTTTTGCAGCTCTCCCTTAAGTCCTTCGTGGATTTTCATAGACCATTTTTCATGTTGCTGTAAAACTGTGTAAAGTCTTTTTCAAAAGCAAAAATAGAAAATGCTAAAAAAGTTTGTTTATGCAACAGTAACAAACCGATATGGTGTGGCACATAAAAAAAATCCTGCACATATATCTACTATCTGTGTATTTTTAACGTATTTTTGCTTTTTGCGGGCATTTTTTATTTTGTTGTCCGTAGAAATCTTGTGCACGGTTAAATGGACTGAGCCGGTCTAGGTAACGCTTGACTGCGTCTTGCTTTAAGCCTAAACGAATTCAAAGCACTGATTGATAAAATTTTATGCCAGTTTTAGCAAGTTTTTGTGCAAAATTTCTGTGAAAATGGGTTTTACACTTTTTAAAGCTAAATCATAGCTATTATCAAAGCAAAGGCAGTCAGTCAGTCAGTGATTGTCGATAGTGACAGCAAATTACGTATGCGTCAGGTGGGCTCCCATTAGCTGACGCTGGTCTTGCTACGTGTTTTGTGCCAAATGTGCGTGCTGTCAGTTGGCTGTCAGCTCTCACAACAGCTTTTTATTATAATGAAGCGGCGTTCTTATCTAATGTACGAATGGTATTGCCGTAAACAAGTTGGGCTTAGAACGTGAGCTGGTAAAACTTTTGCTGGCAGTTGACAGACAGCCGTGTAAATAATGGCGCCTCTTTGGCAGACACCTTGAACTTTGGCCAAGTTTTTGGCCTCTGCTCATTAAATTTTAAACAGCTTCAAGTGCGGCAAAATGAGTTCATGCCAAACGATTGCACAGTTGCGCGCTGGTGGTTGTTGCTGTTGTTGTTGTTGAGCGCACTTGCGGCAACATTTTTGCGGCTTGCAACAAATGCAAAAGAGGCCTCGTAACGCCTGTTTGTTGTTTCACATGTTCAACTCCATTAACAATATGTTTTTCTTGAACCCACAGTGCTTACTCTGGCCAGAGCACTATGTGACTCTGTGTGTGTGTGTCGCACATGTCGCTTCCAATTGCGTCCTATGACTGCGTTGCGTTGTTTTGTTGTGGTTGCCAATGTATTATAGCCGCACCACCAGTCAGGCAGCACACGCCTCCATAACAGTCCGAGATCGCGCTTAATACGCCCTGGCTTCTCTTGCTCTCCTCTGCGCTTGTTTTGTTAACCTAAAAGTGTATTCATTTGGAAAATTAAAAAAAAAAAAAAATGAAACGGCAAAATATGCCAAGCAACATGAAAAATATATATTTTAATTTTGTATATTTTTGTGGCAACTTTTGCCGAGTCGGCGGCGGCTTGCCTTGAGCTACAAAATATGCAAAATCATCTTTTGTCATTTTGCTAGTTGGCTTAAATTATTTAAATGACTTGCCAGCCTGGCATTTTAGTTCTGGTTTAACAAAGTTCTAAGCTTTCATGCAGCGAAACATAAGAGCTGCTTTTGTCTGAGTCATATTGTAAAGGTGTCACGGTTGAGCAACTTGTATATGTACCTCTTAGATGAAGTATCCGCACTGTGGCCACTTTTAATTCTACCAAACCTGTAAGTGATATAAAAAGGAGAGTTAATATTTTTTGCATATTATGGCTGAGCAAGTATTGCATATATTCATTTTAAGAACACGCGCTGCGGTTAATTTTTGTTTTTTATGCATAAAAGCCTTGTTAGAATTTTTTTGTAGATGACTAAGCTGCTTTTTGTAGTTAGTCTCAATATGTGAAATGTTATATGATAAATAAAATATGCACAATTTTGCAAGAAAAATAAAATGTTAGTAAAATAATGTGTACTGGCAAGGAGGGTCTCACTAGGTGCGCTAAGTACCCTTAAGAGTGTGCGCAACTTTTAGCTTTCCAGCCACCAGGGCATTGACGTTAACGAAATGGCAGACAAGTTAGCTAAGGCGGCTGCTGAATTGACAGGAACGAGGTTTGAAGACTTGGTGACACCTCGAAGAGCTCTAAACACCACGGAAGTATGCGCTGCAGTCGTTTTTGTGGGAAAACCGACCCGAAATTAACCAAGCACATCTTGCAACTTCCTAGGAAAGACTGCAGGCTTATGCTGGGCTTACTAACAGGCCACTGCATGACCGCAGTCTGTGCCAAAAGGTTGAGCATCACTGACGACGATACATGCCGGAAGTGCAGGGACCAGGTGTCAAAGTAACCCTGGAACACCTTCTATGTAACTTCCCTACCCTCTGTACCTCGAGAGCTAGATTTCTTGGTAGATCAACGTTTGACTCGCTTGCAGAGGCAGCTTGCAGGCCACTCCCGAGACTGTTAGCTTTCGCGACATGCGCGTACATTGGACTACTAACGTATCCATGGTCATGACTCACGGCCGACAGACTCCGGATCCACTAAGGATGACACTGATCTATGTTAGGTCCCCGCAGTGATGTTATAATTTGCAAAAATCATGATCTTTACATCTTCTGAAAAAAGTTTAGAACCGTATTTCTGATAAGTTTTTGATTTTATTAATTGATGCAGCACACGCTGCTTGGAATAGATATAGTGTTTGGTGGGCTCTATCGCAAAGCACCCCAATTTTGTTAAACCAGAAATTAGTTTGACATTTTTCACACAGTTTCAGGTACATAGAATGTGTCAGCATACACCGATATTATTTATCAATGACGCATTGGCCTTCTTTAAAGAAAAATGGCACAATAATTTTTTGATTTGCAGGATTTGGTTGTCTGTTCAACAACAGTTTTTAATTTTTGTTCTTCGTGGTTTATATAGGAATCCTAATATCGTCCTATTTTTGTAGACTTCACCTTATTAAGTTTTCTTCACTGCATGATTGTCAAACATGCTCGGGCGTGTTATTTTTGCATAAGCTCTTACTTGTATTCATTGACTCGAACGCACCTTCTCTTGATTTTATCTCTCGTGTTCATTTGCGCTCTTGTCCGCTACACTAAAATCTCGTATTGATTGACTTGAACGCACTTCTCAACAAAGTATCTTTTGCCGTTCCAATCAGAGTAAGTAGCAAATTACAGCTTCTAGCACGAGCATTTTGTAGATACAATTATGCTTGGCACGATCGTTTTCGTGTCTTAAGCACTAATTATTATATAATAATCCTTACGATTTTCTATCTTTTAAACGGTTTATTTAATTTATATCTTTTTCTGACTCATCTGCATTCTTCGAAACGAGTATCTTTGACCAATTACGAACTATGAAGCCCCAACTTGCTCAACGCTAACCTTTTGGCTCCTTTGTTAAGAAATGTTAAAACTTTTATGTTCCTGTTTTAATCTTTTGCATCGTAAAAGTGACGGCGCATAACTATAAAAAATTGGCCTTAGTTGTACCAATAAATTAATAATAAATAAGATATAAATAATATCAAACAGTACGTTCGATCACACAACGTAAGTTCTACAACTTATGCCCCACGTAATATAATTTTCTGTTGCTTTTTTGTTGTCAGTTTGCTCATTGCAGCCCTATCCTAGTGTTAAATTGCTTTACTTCACATTAAACTATAAACTACAAGGACAACACTTAAAATTTAGTTGGCAATCTATTTGCGCAGCATATCAAAGTCACAATTTCTCAGCTTGAACTCTTCTTTGTTTTATTTGTCGTGCCATATAATGTGGCAAGAACTATGCCACGTTAAGCTAAGTGGCCGCTGACATTGATGCCTAAGTTGTAACTGCCGCTGGTGTTGATGCTACTGCTGACGTTGACTTCAAATTGTGATGTGAAACTGTAGCGCAAATTTAGCGCCTTGTCCCAAATGTGTCTGACAAGCGACAACCAACATTTCACAAAACAACAGCAACTACAACAATGAACATTAGCTGCAGTTGAAACAAAAACAACAATGCAATTTTACATACTCAGGCCATAAAACAGTTTGGCCCAGAAATCCTTTGGGAGATAAGCCAAGAGGCAGCCTTAATTTATGCCTGCAACGAGTACGAGTTCGCTGCCAACACTTTAAAAATTGCATATGAGCTGTAGAGTTGAGATTGCGCTCTAAAGTATGCTACAATTTTTGCATTACCGCCTCTTCATTTAAATTCTGACGCATATTTTATTGCCAAAATGGATTTTACTATGCCACACTTGGCTGGCTTGCAGCTCTACGACAAGCTAAGCTTATTGCCATGGGCATTAAATGCAGTTACGCAGACACGGACACAGATAGACGAACACACATGGGCATATCCTTCAGTACGCAATGTATGTCACAAGGCGTAATTTGTGTGAAGAGGAGAGTATCTTCGGCTACCAAGCGAGGTTAATTGTTACAGATGAAATCATGAAAGGAATTAAAGGATCTAAAATCAAATATCAAGTAGAGCAGTTGCCCTCTTAGAAATTCATCTTTCTATATATTTATATAAATTATATAAATTCCAAGTTCGGTACGCGGAAATATAGAAAGATACAAAGATACCATGATGATCATTTGTTGTCATCAACAAACACCAGCTCTTTTTGGAAACCCGATAGTCTGATTTTGGGAGTCAGTAGGCTGCACTAGAATGGTTATATCTCCAGATGAGTCAACTTAGATTGTTAGATACAATAATGGTGAACCCAAAATCTGCAACTACAATAGAATAGATTAAACCCAGATTGTCTCACTGATACATGTAAAGTTTTCATAAAAAAAAATCAACTTGGGAACAGTTTTATTGGTATATAGGAGTAATCTATTGTACCTTTTGTCAGTAGGTGAACAACAAGAGCAGTGCGTTACGAGCTATGCATTGGTTTCAACCGAGGCCATAAGTCTACCTAAATACAAGAACGTCAAGTACACCGGCAAAAAGAAAGCCAAGATTTTGCGTTCATCCCGTTTGCAGATCATTCAAACTCGTCACGCCAAGTTCATGTGCGATCAGATATATGAGCTTGATGGTCACGCTTTCTATGAGAAGCGACCAATGGAATTGTTAAAGGAAGAAAAGTAAAGGCAAAGTTCTTAAAGCGTCGCTTGGGCACACGCAAATATGTGCCTAGTTTTTGTTCCGGTTTTATGCAAAATACTGTGTAGTTCGATATATTTATAAATATTCAATACAAGTTCAAAAGATTACGCATTACGAAAAACATTAAAATTACCTATTTCGAATTTATCCCATCTTTATGTAAATAATTATTAAAAAGTTTATTGCTGATTTACTTCGATAAGATAAGCTCCATTTAGTCCGAAAGTTAAGCAGCTTTAATATCCGTAATGTTCGGAAATAGCAGACAGATTAGCAAGCAGGGCAGCTGAAATTGTTTTTTGGACCTTCACTATGCTGTTGAGTTGAAGACCACAAGATACGAGCACTACTGCAAAAGCAATAATTCAGCAGGCTCTAATACCATCTTTATAGCAATAATCATAGAAGGATATAATCTTCTATAACTCACGGAAATAATGGTAATAATGGTAGCAATAGTGAAAAGCATTTCATCGGCATAGCGGTTTCTTCCGTCTTAGATAAAGCGAATGCTTGGCACTGGTCAGTAAATCAAATAAGCTCTGGGTATGAATGCTCTGAAGCCGAGAGAAGTTGTTATCCTGTTCCATGTGCATTTCGAAGAGCTGTGAGCCGCAAAAAAATTGTTATATATTCCATTGGGTCGCATTTATAAAACTAAGTCTTAATTAAAAAGTATCGGCTTAAGCCCAGTTTTTCCAGTTTAGGCAAACTCTATCTCGACTTGGCTCGATCAGGTATTTTTGGCGAAAGTTGCTATCAAGTTGAATCCCGTCAACGAGGCTTTTTTTTTAGTGCTATTCACAACAGAATGACAGGACAATCTCGCAAAAGACTACACCACAATTGTTTAAATATGGCCAATGGTCACAACATTCTATTTCTGAGATTGATAGACTGTCAACCCTTATACCAAGCATGCTTAGGCAACAAAGTTCGGCAGTCAGCATCTGATTTCGGAGTGTCGGTTGTGTCACTACTGTTCCAGCATATTTTAATGCTGTTCATTTTTACTATTTTGGAAGAATTTCGAAGAATCTTACAATGGCCATAAAAACTATAAGCTTCTGTCTCCCATAAGACGTTTCGGCGGCATATGGGGGTAAAGCTCTCCTTGACTGTTTTTCAGATTTAATAGGGAGTGTCTATGGTGTAAAAACTTACCATTGTGTAATCTGTTGCCGCTGGAAGAGTTGTCTCTATGATGACAATGGGTATGGCACTTTGGGGAGTATTGTGGTGGTTGTGGTTTACTATCTAAACAAGATCGAAAGCTCTCGAACTTGGCGTGGAGTTTTATCTACAGATTGGTTAGTTGTGATCCTCCACACAACAGAGGTCTAGATAGATCTCGACCGCTACCAAGGAGACTAACTAAAGAAAAGTATGTCTTCAGTTCTGGAATAGTAGTATATATTCTGCTGATCGTAAGAGTGGCGCATCTTGAGAGATATAGTTATTTATTCGATCTACGTGATAGTTAGACAGCAATGACACATGTAAGTTGGCAAGATCCAAGATGTTTATCGGCACAAGCACATGTGCCATTGTCTTCTCTCTTTCATATACCTCCTCTTGATTGTCGCTCTCGTGCTCATTTGCGCTCTTGCTGACTGCACTGTAAGCTTTGCTCATATGAGTTGCGCCCATTTCTGGCCTAGTCTAACGTACTGTAGAATTGGCTAACACATATGCATAAACATTTCGAATGTGTGTGTACATGTGTGCGTGGTGTGTGCTTCTTCTAGGCAGCAATTACGCTCAAGTGCGTTTAGCTTTTTTATTGCAATAGCAAGTTTCAGTTTAGTTTACGCTTTGCCATCTTTTCGCATGTTTATTTGGATTCTAACTTTCTGATATTCTTTTCAGTTTTTTTTTTTCACTTTTGGTAAGTTTTGGTAGCTTCCTGTAGATATCAGTATTCGAGTATATAGGATGCACTTCTTTGCGTCTCCACTCACTCCTTCCTGCTGTCAAAAGCTGCTTAGTTAAGTGCACACAAGTTTTATTTAAAGCCGCTTTCAATAGCAGGCAGGCAGGCATGCTGGCAGGCAGGCAAGGCGGCAGCGTCATCATTCCCAAGTGCGTGTTTGTGCGTGTTTTTGGTGGCAAGAATCTTTTGCCTGTTGTTGCCAAGTTTTTGATAAAATTTTTGTTGATACTTCGTTGGTGAAGTGCACTACAGTTGCATGTGGCAAGGAAGTGAGTGAGCCAGCATAGCCATAAATTTTTGCATAACCATAGTGAGAGTGATACCAAGGTAAGGCGTAGGAGAGTTACATGAAAAGAGACTCAACTCAAGCGTTCGACTGAGATATGAGTAGGTGCCAGGGATTTATGAAATGTGCAGGAAATGGTCTGATAAAGATGTGAAATTTTGGGGGCATAAGTAAGTGTATAAGTTGCATATGGGAAATTGCTTAGCTTGCAAGGATATGCGTAGCACACATCAGTATGTAGTTTATATATTTTATGAAATATTTCAACGGTGGAAATATATAAAATTTATTTGTTTAAGGTGGCAGGCACTACGATGTTTTTTCTGAAACTTGTTTTTTGCACTTTGACTGAAACATGCTGTCAAATTTTGTAACAAAACATGTTTTTGTACGAAAAAAGAGTATTTTTTTTATATATGCAATACGATGATGTTGCTTATCAATCATATATGCAGTGCGACATTTGACAGGACATCAATTTTTTAGAAGAAAAATATGTGACTATTGTAAATTGTTTTATAAAAGCATGGAGTGTTTGTATTTGCTAACAGCCTAGTTTTTAACATTTCGAAATACGAAATCGGTTTCATATTCGTTAAAGAATTATTACATTTTATAAACCCAGGGAGGGCAGTTTTTGTCCATAGAGATAAGACTTTAAGTAAAGTTATTAAAATACAAACAATTTTCTTAGTATTGTAAGAAACTGGACCGAAACTCAAAAGTTAAAGCCAATATAAAGATAAATATTAATAATAGATTCAATTAAAATAATTTCCCACTTGCGTAGGAAAGGGCTGTTGTAATTCTAAGCCCTCTTTGCCAATAACTGATTATTAATCAAAACAGATTGTTCTTATTAATAGATATAATAAAAAAAAAATAACAGATAAATAAAATATTTAATAAATATGGATGTTTTCTTTCGAGGTATAGAACTTAAAGTCGGCATTACTGTTCAAGATGATGATCGATTTAATAGCTATCAAGTGATTTATTCTCAATTTGGTTTGATGATTTGAATCTATCATCGAATCTATCTCGAAACGAGATTGCCCATGTTCCCGATTTTCATAAGCGATTTTTTTTTTAGCGATGAAGCGCACTTCTGCTTGAATGGCTACGTCAACAAATACAACTGCCGCCTTTGGAGTGAAGCTAATCCTCAAGTGTATATCGCAACAACGTTACATCCAGAAAACCTGACTGGTGCGATTTATGGGCTGGTGGTTCGTACTTCTTCAAAAACGATGATGGCCAGAACTGTACAGTCAATGGTCATCGGTATAGAGCCATGATCACTATTTTTTTATTCCTGAATTGAACAACCATGATGTACAGGAGCTGTCGTTCCAACAAGACGGCGCAGCATGTCACACAGCTCGTGTCACAATAGATTTATTGAAAGACACGTTTGGCTACCGTCTAATGTCACGTTTTGAACCTGTGAAGTGGACTCCAAGATCTTGTGATTCAACACCGCTAGTTCACTTTCTATGGGGCTATGTAAGGTCATTGGTTTATGCGTATAAGCCACAAACGCTTAACCATTTGAAAGACAACATTCGCCGTGTTATTGCCGATATACGGCCACAATGTGGGAAAAAGTCTTCAAAAATTGGACGTACATATGGGACTACATCTGAGCCAGCCTTAGCGGTCATATGCGAGAAGTCATATTAAAATGTAACGCCACAAGATAATCTTTCGGATAATTAAAATTGCTGTCAATAATCAATCCATCGTTGTTTTATTGCAATTTATTAATCTAACAAAAACACCCTTCATAAACAATTCAGGAATCATTTCCAAGCCTATAAAAGTAATCATCCAGAGGGCTCAAATGTTACAACTTTTACTCAACAGAAATGTTTCAAGATCTACATCTGCTTTTGGAATTTAAGCTCCATTTGTTGTATTTGTCGCCAGAGAGTTAGTAAGCTATTTACTTTTCTGCATAATTACAACTTTGTTGCTTGAATTTTTAGTTTTAATATAAAATTTTAATTAAATTTTTAGTTCTTCATTATATGCAATCCTTTGACAGAAGTAAAAGCAAAATAAGTCTGTAATGAAAGTTTCAATCAGTATCAATTTTCAGAGACAAATATTCTGTTCTACGTCAAAAATATGAATAATATGCTTGTCCGAAACATAGACAAAGTAACTTTGTCATCTAAACGAGAGTGAGACCTCTCTGCCCTTTTAAAGCTGCAACTGTTACTCCAAAGATGGATGATTATCAGCAGTTTGTTGTCAATGTGAAAACTGCAACTAATATGAGACAAGTTTACTCTCTGCCATGCCAGAGACACTTAAGCCAACTTAGTTCGAAAAAACTCGAGAAAAACAAAAAGTCTGCAAAAAAGAAGAAAACTTTTGTACTAATTGCATTTTCAAAGCTGAGAAAAAAAGTGAAGCAAAACCAATTGAAAGTACTGCATGTACTTTTAATTAGAAATATTTTTCGACATTTTATTAAAGTAAATTTTTAGTAGTTGTTGTTGTCGTAACTATGTGTTAGTGTTGTTGTTGTTGTATTTGTACTGGAAGGAAATACCTAGGCAAAATGCCAAAGCAAACGCTGAAGGAAAAATCCAACAAAAAACTTGCCAAACATGTTTTGTTTGGAGCTGTGTCGCTTAAGTGTGCAGCAGCTGCGGGTTTACGGTTGAGGGAAGATGGCTGCTAGAAACAAGTAAAAGTAAACTTTTAAGAACTTTTAACGAAGATACATAAGTACGAGGAGTAAGCGGTAAATGGCAATGCAACCCCAAGCAGAGTAGTCCAAGAGAAGTTTACTTAAAAAAAAAAAACAAACAAACAGTAGAACTCTCTCTGACTGTC
Organism: Chymomyza procnemis; assembly: GCA_035046065.1. Lineage (NCBI taxonomy): Eukaryota > Metazoa > Arthropoda > Insecta > Diptera > Drosophilidae > Chymomyza > Chymomyza procnemis. Next base: position 14,697,252 of record JAWNOJ010000024.1, read on the forward strand.
TTAAGCTGCCCTATAGCCGAGGCATAAGTTTTAATACATAGATAGCCTCTCACTCACACACTCACACGTGTGTTGGTTAAAAGTTTGTTGTGAAAAATGTTTAGCCATTTTATGCTTTTCATATGAAGCTTTTGTGATCAACTTAATTAAATTCATTAAATGAGCTCACGTATACGCGCCACTTTGTCTGCAAATGCAATTAGTTGCCATGATAGATGATTTTTAGTGCCAAAGACAAAGTTTTTAACAACGTTGCGGATATCAGTTCTCTATAGAAACTAACTTCTCATAAAAACTACTCTCTCTATATATATGTATTTGTAATTACTCATACGCAACGTTAGCTTTTGAACAAAATGTTGTCTGGCTAATTTAAATGATTTGGTGGGTTTTTAAGCGTAAAAAAAGTACCAAACAATTTCCAATTAAATTGCTTGCTTGAAACTCTTTTGATTTATTTTTTATACACTTATTTGTTACCTGTTTGATTTATTTTTTTTCTTTTGGTGCAAATCATTGTAGCCCATATATAACTCGGTATTTAATCAAATCCAAATTTAAATTCAAGCTAAAAAGCAATTCGAGAGCGCTTCGATGTAATCAAAGTGTAGTAGCGTAAGCTCTTCCAAGGCTGCACAGTGGGTCGTCTTTCGAAAAATTACATTTTAAGCAATGCAATAAATCGAGAGGTAGCTTTTGCTCGTACTTTAATATTTACTATAAATTAGCTGCTTATCACCTGACTCACTCTTTCATGTTTATGTTAATCTCTTGGTCGCTTCGCATCTCTTTACCGCTTCGCATTTCTTTACCGCTTCGCATCTCTCTTTACCGCTTCGCATTTCTTTACCGCTTCGCATCTTCAAGTCAAGCGCTGCTGCTATCGGCTCTGATTTTAATTTAAGTTAGTTCTAGTTCATACCGCATATACGGAATGTGATGTCGAGTCAACGCAAACCCGCCCAGTGCATTGACCGTTCAAGCGAATGAAGTTTAAGTCGCCGAAATTACTGTACTTTACAGTATTTGGCCAGCACAACTCGTTATCGGGTTACAGCCGACCTAAGGTGCTCCTGATTGGCGCCCGCTTTCTGCAGTTCGTCACTTCGATAGCTGCTCCTCCACTAGGTCCTTCCATCTGAGTTATACAATAGCTTGGGTAGGATGATCGTCTTGTAGATCGAAAGTGTCCTCTGCTCATTTGCTTATTTAGGCCACAGTAAAACCTATAAAAAAAATTTGCCGAAATTACTATAGACTTAAAAAATATTATTAATTATTTAATTCAAAATCATTTTGTATAATTTTGGAATAAAACAGCATGATTTTACTCTGCAATTCCGAGTAAGTTAGAAGATGTCTAAGCCTAAAAAAGAAAACTTTAATGCTTCATCACAAATTATTAAATCTATGAAAATTTTTGAAGCAAGCAAAAAACCTGTACCAAAATAATGGTTTTTAATTATATTGCATACGGTTAATTTTTTATTTTTCATTTGACGTTGGATTCATCAACAAGTACAATCTTTGATTTAAAACATTTAATCAGTTTCTGTTTTATTTCCAAATATTGCTATATTTTTTATCAGGCGACAATTTTTAGTGATATTACGGAGATGGTCATACTATCGTGCAATTCATAAATAATTTAAATTAATTCAGTTTTTGTCATAGTCTGCACCAGTGTGCTGCGCTGCTCTCTGGCACATTGGCATTGAGTCGAAGGCGACTGACTGCAATTGCGTTAATAAAACGGCAACTCACTGAGAGCTGAACGCAGCAAAAACTCAATTGCCAATAAAGTGCAAGAGAGCAGCAAACTAAAAGACTACAAAAGAGAGGAAAAAAAAACTACCATAATATTAAATGTATCGCAGCTGTAAGGACTGAAGAGAGAGAGAGAGAGAGAGAGAGCTGAAGAAACACACGCAAAAGACGTGCAAGAGCAGCTGAAGTTGTCTACTTATGCAAGGAGACTCGTTTAAGCCCTAAGCAGCCCATGAAGTCAGCTTCCATTTTATTTGTTTTTGCTTGGCAAACAAACGTTGTCTGTCTGTACCACAAACGATTTAATGTGTGTGAGTGTGTGTGTGTGTATGTGCGAGTGTATAAGTGTGTGTTGGTGTGTGTGTATAAGTGTGTGTATGTGTATGCAATTTGTCTGCAATTTCTTTATTGGAGCGTAAAAGTTTTTAGTCTTGCAAATTGCGGCACGATTAGTTTAATAGCTGGCATTCAGGCAAAAACCGACAAACACACAGACAAAGCTACAAAGACGATAGACAAATGCACTGAGAGCAAAAAGAAAAGGAATTCTTAAACGAGTTGAAAGTGGCGGCTCAAATGCCAAAGGTTGCGTTTTTTTGCTTCGAAATTAATTAACGTTCAATTGACTTACCTCAGAGTTTGCGTATATCGAATGTGTTTTACGCGGTTGTAGATTACCAAGCTCTACGAATTGCAGTGTTTACCTAATTATATATTGCAGAATACTCTAATAAAAATTTAGAATCATATTCTAAAAAAATTCTGATTCTATTTATTGTCAAGACATCTGTCACTGAGCGATTGTAGGCTATTAAAATCGTTTTAAATATATATCGAGCCATAAAAAAAATACTATGCGAATGAACTCTACGAGTTGCAGTGTCTACATAATTATACATTGCAGAATTCTGTAATAGAAATTAAGAATCGAAAAATTCAGATTAATTGCTGATGGATTTTAAAAATATTCTTTCATTATTATTTATTGTTAGGACATCTGTCACCGTTTTAAATATATATCGAGCCATAAAAAAAATACATCGGGAAATTTTAATTTCGAATGGACTAGTCGAATATAAGCATTGCAAGATTCTGACAATTATCTTGATTTGCTTTATACAGATACTTTTTAAGATTGTATAATACCTTTACTGCTCCATATCATCCAATGAGGTTCCGCTCTAAGCAAAATAACGATGACGTTGTCATTTAAACCACAGACAATCTCAGATTTGACCGTGCGCAGTACGCAGGTATCGCACGAAAAGCTCGTATAGAGGTTATCAATATAAACCCTTTCAAAGGATTCTAAATATAATCACCAAACAGCTTACGTGAGTGAAAACCATCCTTAAATATGGCCTTAAATATGGCCACAGCTGCTGAAACATCGCCATCATATCACAATCTATCACAACAAAATACACTTCTTTATTTCCAAAAATACAACTTGGGCGCCTTTGATATTTTGAAATCTAAACATTTTGAAAAGCTCTTAATTTGGTATTGCATTACGAGGCTATTAAACATTCATTAACTGACGCAACAAATTATTAATTTAAGCAAAAAGTTTAGATTTTGTTGATGAGATATAAAACTTATTTTAATTTTCTTATGAAATAATAAAACTTAAATCACATGATCTTGAGCTATGGAATAATATTTAGCTGCAGTAATTGTAAATCGTTAAATGGATTATCGAAGATCTTTAGTATATGAAAACAACAGAAAAGAAGATGAAGTCTGTCATCTCTTCGTGTCATTTTGCGGTTTGAACCTGAGAGAAATAAAGCAAATCATGTCATCGGAAGGCCAGTGCCTTGAAAATCTATTGGTACATGTTTTTACTTTACAAATTTGCTAACTATGTCAGTGCTAGACAAATCCTCCAGAGTTGAGAGATGAAATCAAAGCACATATCTTCCAGCTTAGAGGCGAGTATGGTATCATCACGTTACCGAGGTTCTTGCATTCAGATATGGAGCTCTGAAGTTTCTATGGTAATCAGATTCAAGAATTTCAAAACTTAGGTGGTACTCGTGGTACTTTCTCTTATTTCTAACAAAATCTCTGAGGGTATTTGACATTTCGAATGTATTTCTCCACACAGTGACTTTTATTTCTCACAGTGTACTAAGTCAAAGCACATATGCTTATATACCATTTGAGTGCTAACAATGGACGTGCTGCTATTGAGGTCACGAATTGCATATCAAAAGCAACATTGTCAGGCCGTCATTTTGTACTTTTCGATGAAAGCCTTGACAACAGCAGTGGCACGCAGCGAGGAAGAGAAACATAACTTCATGCGCTCGAATTGGGCAACAGCCTGCAGCGTGTTAGTTGCAACTTGAACATGCTTCAATGTGGTGCTGCGCTCACAAAATTGCTCGACAAGTTATGCGCCACAAGTGCCAAAGTACGCAACAGTTCGGCAAAACCAAGTCCAGTGTCGTGGAGCGATTCAACCAAGCGTTCAACTGCCTTCTGGCTTCCAATTTGAGGCATGCCACTGGCCTTGTTGTTGTTATAAACTTTGTTTATAACGCGTCGGCTGCTAAATTTTGCAAACATGTAAGCGTCGAGGGAAATGCATAACTGAGCGGAGCGCCTTCAAGGCAAGTCGGGAATGTTGCATGCAACATGAAGCCATGCAGTTTGCACTCCAATGGCGACGGCGTCAGCAAGTCCCGCTGCAGTTCAGCGGAAGCGCAGTGTTGAAAAGGAAACGGAACCTGAAGGCATTGCTGCACACTATCAGCAGCAGGACCAAAGCTGTTTGATGTGGGAGTGTGCAAATCGTATTTGCCTGTCGCTTGTTTAACGCATTTTAACTTTGATTAATGGCCGACGACTAGGGAGGGCGGGTGTTGCAGACTTTTGTGGAATCGCAATTTTATGCTGTATGCCCTTAGGCTTGGTGGCTTGGAAAAAATAGTTTAAATGAGTTGAACTATTCCAGTGCAATACAAATGCGTTAAATGCTAAAGCCATTAAGACATAATTTTTGACACATAAGAAAAGTTGGAAGTTTTAGCGAGTTAATTATGAGATTAAGTTAAGTTTGGCGGGATTGGGTAAGGTAGTCAAAGCACACATTGTAGGATTTTATAATTAATTGTCTTCAAAGATTATCAAGGTTTTAAGGATACAGTTGGCTTTCAAATAGTTTCATAGTAGATCATAGTTTGGATGATTGGGAATTTCCAAAGAAAGGCTATCTCTCCTTTGTGAAAGAGAAAATTATAATAGTTTGTATGATTGGGAATTTCAAAGGAAAGTCATTCTCCCCTTTGTGGAATAGAAAATTATTATAGTCACTGTATTTACATTGATTTCAATTGAGTAAGATGATATGTATTTGCAGCTCTTTGTTAGGAACATGTACTTTTTGTTTGCATCTAAATCCGAACAGCAGTTTTTTCAGTAATGCAGGGGTGCTCCCCAAATGCTGGTGTCCTGCGAAAAATTATCATCGAGGTAACTAACATTAATGAGTCCATATAAATAGTGTTCGGATGTTAGTAGACAGAAAGAAGGTGATAGTAGTGGGTAAGACCTTTCAACAAAGGGTCATAAGACCTTTTTTGCATTCGTTAAAAAATCTAGTCGTCGAAAGCTAACAACAAAACGTTCTTCCAATGTGAAGAGCAAATCTTTTCCAATTCTCTGGCAATTTTTGAATACCATATCTAAAAATGAGTCCTCTCTGGCCCCGATTCAATTAATTAGACATTTTTCGATACCTTCAAAGAATCCGAGCCGGTAAACTCAAAACAAAAAAAAAAAAAACAAAAAATAAAATGTTGGATTCGCTGATAAAGCCCCAGTCCGATGGACCAAAATCAGGAAACTTTAACGGTTGGGGCAACAACTAATATTTCAGTGCTTCTATGGCACTGAGCCTGGACATCGTTTCGTCAATAAGAATATTTTTAATAAATTTGGAACACAAGGCTTATTTAGGCTTAAATCGGAAATAAGCAGTTTTACGAAAAATTGAATGGATTGCCATTCGATTGCGTTTTAGTGAAGATAGTATGTGCAAACATGATCATATAAGGCTGCACACAAAGTGAACAGTTGAATAAGTCATAAAATGGTTGTCCAAGGTTTATTGTTATTTTGGATTTCCAAAATTGTTCATCTTTTTGGCATTCACTTATGGCATGCCTGAGATGTAGATAGACATTCTCAGCGTTCTTGTGCCAAGAGCTATGGTTGGTTTTTGATACTTCTTAAGGACTTTGCTTTCTTCTGGTTATGAAGTAGGAATATTATTCAATTAAAAATAAGCTGCAGTACAAAATATTTTCATTCAACCAACTACTTGAAATTTTTGAATTTTTTATTTAAAATAAAGCTTACTTGTTTGATTTGACAAAGGTTAAGTTAACCTTTAAAAACTTTTATTACCAGCTGAACCAGTCTACACCTAATGCACAGTTGTGCCATGAATAGAATTACCTACATAACCCATTATCCGCCATTATGCAGCTCTGGCGTTAGCCGTGGCTGCTTCTAAAAAAGGAATAGAACAAAAACCACTATGGCATTATGTAAACTACTCGAATCCATTGTGTGCACGCGCTTTATTCCAAGCAATTAATTTCATTATTTTTCATTTCGATGCATAATTTTCATGAAGCCACCCGGCACAACCACGTGCAGACCAGCTGCACAACTCTTACTACGCCTGCACATCCGCATACATGGAACATTCAAGTTGTCAGCGGGATTTCCGCGCACACTTAGTCCTGCGCTTTTGATGCTGTGTGTCCATTTCCGAGCAGCACTTTCAAGGCATAAATGTGCGCTCCAGACGCACGCTGTGCCAATTGTTGGCTCCAATTTTTTATTTATGGCTGCCGTTCGGTTGAGATTTATCTAGATGTTGGTTCTGGTGTTGGTGTGGACTGCAGATATTGAAGCTTAAACGATTTGTAAACTCAATGCAGGGTCAAGATTTATGAGATTATTGTTTATACAGCCCTTAGGGGAGTTGTCAGGACACAAATTATTTCTTTATTTATAAACAACAATAAAATATAATGAAGTTGCACAAATAAAAAAAAGAGATATAGCAAAAGACAAACAATCAGCGCCGTGGGCTGGATTTATTTTTTATATTTATTCTGCCTAAAATCAATTGAGCCTGCCTTGTTTGGGCTAAATGTGTGTATAGTTTAGATTTGGAACTTTTTTTTGAACTTTGAAGGTAATAATTTATTTATTGTTTGCTTGATTGCTTGATGTCGAGAAACAAGTATGCTTTCTATACTTTTAAAACAACTTTAGCTTGCTACTATGCCTTTTTTACGCTCTTTAGACTTACATAATAGGTAAACGCAGCAGCAAACAAAAAATAGTTTTAATTACTAATTGTTATATTGTGCCCATAGACTGGTTTAGTGCTATTAGCATTAATATTTATATGCATAAGCCGCTTAGTGCAAATTAATTAATGTTAATAACAATAAGAGCAGCAACAATGTCAATAACTATCACATGTCAGCAGCTTATTTAAATATTTATTACTGCTGTTTGTTTATTTTGTGGCCTATTTATTGTTAATGACAATGTAAGCTTTATAAATAACTTGTTTTATTGTATTGTTTAAATGGTGTTCTTTTTTTTCTGCAAGTGTCAACCACAATTTGTATTTAGTTGTTTGGTTTTGAATTGTGCAACATGTTTATTAAATATACATTGTGTTTGCGTCGATTTTTTTGTTTTATAACTTTAGCTGCAATTTATTTAGCTGCATTCTTTTATTTATATAGGGATTAAAATAGCTTTTTAATTGAATTACAGGTAATAGCTAAAAAATGTAGCATACTTAAATTTTTTTTTAAATGAAGCTTTGTTGCCTGTGGAGCTATGCCTAATCAGCAAAGACTGATAGGATGCCTATAGCTAAGCTGCTGGCAACGTCTGCACAGCAGGAGTGGAGCACACAGTGAGCTAGAGCAACCGCAGATAAACAAAGCAAGCGCTGAATAAAGTAGACAAAGGCTGAGTACAGTTGTGTTTAAAAATGTTAGCTGGTAGCTTAAATTTTTCAAGCTGCCCCGTTTGGAATTTAAAGAGTGAGCGCAAGAGACGGCAACTGGTCAAGCGTGTTCAAATAACAATTGCAATCAAATCTTTAAGCAACCACAAAATGCATGCAACATGCATAGAGCCGGCTACAAAATTAACCACAACAACAAGGGACAGCTTGTAGCAAGCAAGCAGCAACTCAATACGGGAACAGTAGCGGCAGCATGAGCAGCGCAGCAGCTTAGTTATATAAAGAGGACAGAGCGTGGGTGTTGACAAGTGAGCTGCAACCGCATACACGCTTCAAGTGAGGATTTTGCCATGCTTGCGGTTTGTTGGGGGCAACTTATTAGATCAGTACGGGCCAAGGTTTGGCTGTTTGGCGGATGCCACAGCCACAGCAGATAACATAAAACAGGAAATAGCAAGCTGCATGTACAGCACAACCGCAAAACAGTTGCGCTGATTAATATGCTTCAAGACGTAGGGCACTTTAAGTGCAGCTTATGTAGAGTATTAAAGTGACCAAAGCATATTAGCAAAATGACCGTCAATGTGCAGCAGCCACTAGAGGGCGCACACACACACGCAAACATATGTGCAAAAAAGAAGAGAAAAACAAAAAGCTAAAGCACAAAAGAGAGAGTTTTGGTCAAGTCAAAGAGAGGCAGCTGCTTAAATTAATATGCACTGGGCGTATGAGTGATGTGTGCTCTGCGCAAAAAAGTATGCTACGAAATTTTATTTATGCGACTTTAGGGTCATGTCCCAGCTGCACAAAGAGCTGGCCATTACAATTTTTTTATTTTTGCTCTTTTTTTTGCGATTGCTAATTTGAAAGATGAATTAGATTGTACACTGCATGCACTGCACAGATTTGCCAAGCTGCAGTTTTTATAGCGGCAGCCAAAGGAACTGAGTACTATAAATTTCATTTGTCACAGCAAAATCCCAATGGGGCTTACAATAAAGTTCATTTTACAGACAACGTCATTTTTGCAACGTTTTGTGGGCAAAGTCAAAAACAGCATAATGCATGTCAAACACGCATGCACACACACAGTGAGATATACACGCAGACAGAACCACACACACATGGACACAGTCACGCTCCTGCAGATACTCTATATGAAGCGACATGCAGGCATTGTCTGTGTGGGACAGCTGACACAAAAGCCACAGAGAACAATTTAGAAATTTGCAAAAGGTTTAAGCGTGCTACGTACTACATGCAACACTCACACACACAGCACACACATACATAAAAATATATATAAACCGGATGTTACAGCAAATGACACTTGGACGGCAGCAGTTGTCAACAGTTTCACTTACAAAACTTGACTCAAAGCTATGTAGCTACGCCTAGATATGCAGCCATAGTGTGCGCCAAGTTACTTTCTTTAGCTTTTCAGTCACAGTTTTGCAGCTTTCCTCCCAGTTTATTTGTTTGCCATTTAAATAAGCATAGTTTCACAACAACCAACTTAAGTCAGTTTTTTACCCCCATATGTGCTAAGTCCATCATATATCATGCATATTCATATTCATCTGACTTACCATAAAAGCTTGGGCATGATTACTTATGTTTATTTGTTTGTCTCTTTCAGGTATGTTCCCTCCACACTATATTGTTTTGTATGCTCTCTGCCGCTATAAGGAAACGATGTGTTATATATGTGGTTTAAGACCAAAAGGTATACCCATTTTTACACAAATACATACATTTTTGTTTACTAGGTAAAAGCTTTTGCTGCCTGTTTAAGTGCCTGCCGGCTACTACGACTGCAAGACCCGCAGACACACACACACACACACACAAATACATGTGTATTTATAAAGAGTTATCTGCATATGCATATTTACAACACTTGCAAATGTAGTAGCTATATCCTAGGTACTATGCACAAACTGGCACTTGAATATCTTAAGTTTTATAAGTGGAAACTTTTGCTGAATTGGTTCAAGTGGCTTCTCGGTACAAGCTTGATGCATTTTAAGAGCTGCTGTTGATATTGGGAGTGGTGCGGGGAGAATGGGCTATCATGCAAAATGCATAAAGAAATATTTTATTTAATCAGCAAGTTCAAGAAATGTTAACTGAGTTTGAATTTCTGACATGGACTCAATTGGATTTAAAGTTATGCACAAAAGCGGAATTGTTAAGGCATTGCGTATACGCAATGTTGGTAAATAATAAGAGACGACATTTCCCATTTGCTAGGCAATACTGAGAGAAGATTTATGGTTTGTCAGTATTTGAAAGCAATGGATGTTAGATTACGTTAGTAGGGTAGTTGAGTCAATGCGGTGTAACGCATTGAGGCAATATATGAAGCTATTGTGATGGTGAAGCTACCTTATTCTTTGCTTCATGATGATGACAATGCTTCATGATGAACTAAAAAAAATCTTTGTGTAGATAGCTTAGTTACTGAAAAAATGTTATTTGAGTTTGAGGCAAATGGAATGATGATAGATCCGTTAAAAATTAACTAATACAAGGATAATTAATTATTAATAAGGTTTGATATATATATATTTCAAAATTTTTTGGGCTTAGCCCGGCTTTAGATGGACATCATGGGGTAAAATTCTTAAAAATTCAGTTGAATAAAGCTAAGCAGCTGTTGAGGTGCCATTGCATTGCTGGTACAGCATTTAAACTCAAAAATAGAGCTATTGTGGCGAAAGGGGAGAAACATCCTGGGTAAAAAAATAAATAAAAAATTAAGTTATTTTCGTTGACTATGGTCTACGCTCCCAAGGCGGAGCGTGTAGATGTCTCAATTAAAAGCTATTCGAGGAAAACAGGGACCTACAGTTTATTGTCGAAATCGAAGAGCGTTGGCTTGAATTAATAGAGATTTTTTCTAGGTAAACAGCAGCTTTTTATTTGCTAGCTTTACCAGTGCTAAACCACTGCTTCAGGGTGGAATACAACCACCGAACTTGCTGTTTAGAAACGGCTACGCTACCGAGGCCCACAATTGAGGTCAATTGTCTTATATAAATTACACCGCAAAATGAAACAGACGACTTATTTTACTTTATTTTCTCCGAGTCTATAGTCTGTTTTACTTCCTTTGCTGAGATTCAGGATGGCCAACTACAGATTCCTAGACTCGTTTATAATAAAATTCTAAAATTATAAAAAAATGCAGCATTAGTTAAGTTGTAAAATATTCAAGCATCCACATAAGAGTAGTTTGCTGAAGAAATCAAGCTAGTTTTTCGTTATTGAAAATGTGAATTTTTACCAAATTCTTTCTGAATTGCCAAAAAATATAAAAAAAAAACATTTTTTTACCAATAAAGTTTAAATTTGAAAATGCTCAAATATTACGGTAATATTATAACAATATTAATATTAAAAGAGTATGTTCACTGTTAAAATAAAAAATAGTTTTTTTAGTATTTTTAAAAACATTATGAAGCTTAACTTGCTGAAAAATCATCTCAACGCCTTTTCAAGTACCTACTTCATTACCTTTTGATTTTACTTTTTGGTATATTTTATTTATCTCTTAAGCAATATTTAAATTAAATAAATACAGTGAAAACTTTAATACTTGGAAAAAAAAATTTAGGATTATTGAGAAAAAAATTGTTATTAAACTATTGGAAATTTTATTAAAGAAATTTAATAATGCACATTAATGCTTAATGTGTTTCTGTATTATAATTTAAAATGAAGCCAATTTAAACAAAACTTGTTTATATACAAAACATACAGCTCAATGAAAGTAAAGTCGATCTATATAAAAGTTGAAGTTGTAAAAAAACCATTTAAAAGTAAGTAAGCTATTTCAAAGTAAGTAAGCTATAAAGACGATAAAAGTTACTAAAAGTCCATGTTTGCCAAAATTGCTTTCTGAATTGCTCAATATTTCAGTAAAAACTATTTTATACATTATTTTTCTAGCGCGTAGGGGTCTTGTAAGAGTATTTTGCCAGCAGGGGGTTCATAGTAGCAGTACATGTCAGGGTAATATATTTAAGTATAAAGTATACATATACTTTATATACTTGTATTCTATGCCAAGACACAAAAGATATGATGACATTGAAAATAGAATATATATGGATTCAATGCCATGTATGACGTCAGCCGGCAGTGCTAATCCCAAAAAACCGCATAGTGGCGGCTTTAGATACTGTCACCATGATTATACCCCCACTCATGTATTTATATCCAAACAGATTTAGAAAGTGTGGTTTTTGGTTTCGTGTATAAGTGCACTTAGAATATTTAGACTTTTATGAACTATTTATTGCTATTTGGGCATAAAATAAGCGAAATTTGGAAAAAAAAGTTTGTTTTGCAGTTTTTGTATAATAAGAGGAAGAGAGTGGAATGTATTAAAAAATTTGTTTTTTTTTGCTGCTTTTAATTAATTTTTAAAAATTAAATATAAATGCTTTCGTTCTGACTATGGTCATCGCTCCAAAGGTTATATATGGGAATATCTCTATTAATAGACCTTCGAAGATAAAAGCGATCTAAATTCGAATGATGGTGTCTTTAGATTAAGCCGGCAGGCCCTCTGAGAAGAGGGCGAGGGGGAACCTCACAGAGATCAGTGTAATCCTTAGTGGAGAGTGGTGTCTTTAATTAATAAGCATTTTCCTAGCTACATAGCGTCTATTTATTTGCTAGCAAAGTTAGTGCTAGGCAAATGCAAGAGTGTGGCGGCGAGAAATCGCACTATTATTCGTTTTAGAGGCAAGTTATCGAGGCCCACGAATATTCATATTTAATTAAAAAAATTAAACTATTCCTTAAAAGAATCTTTAGTATTCTTCATAATTATAAAAATCGTCTTACAAAGTTTTTTTAATTAAAAAGTTCATAATTTATTTTACAACTTTTTCAGGCAGTGAGGTTTTTAACAAATTTTTCCCAATTCGATCGGGCACTCATTATAGCACAACTTCTTATAACCATGATATCAAAATTTTTATAAATATTTTTTTTTAAGATGAATAATTTTAATGATTTTTTTGTATTTTTATTTAATAAAAAATAAGTACATTTAGAAGAGAAGCAGGCCAAAGGTTTTAGAAAGGGACGAGAAACAAACTTTAGCTCATTTTTCACTCCTTGTCATTGTATATTTTAAATTCCTTGTCAAATTTTACTGCAAAATAATACAACAAAGTAATAAAATAATCAGGTTAAATTTGAAGCTTCTATGTGGAGCATATGGCGGACACAAACTCCTTCCAGCGCCTTCTACTCAATTCATTTCATTCCACTATGTACATAGATAACTTTAAACTCGTTTTCTCTGTGGTCCACTTTGAACCACAAATCGCAGCGTCTTATTGATCCAAACTTTACAAATAATTTAAAGTTCAGTAAAGTTTTTGTTGCATGCAACTTTCTTTGCAAAAAGAAAAACCAGGAGCGCTAAGCGCCATAAGCAAACAGCCCTGACCTACTCTAAGAGCGGCAGCACTTTGCAATCAAGCTACTGCGTTGCTTTCCAATTCTACTACTTCAGTGCTACTATTCCAGTTGCCTTTAAATACTCAGAGCCACATTTCAAGTGTAACACTTTTGCTTTCAAAATGAACAACCACCCATCTGTATTAATATTTTAGCAAGCTCAATTCAATTGCTCTCTCAGCATTTCTTAAAAAAATATGGCATACCTCAAGTTGTGGTTCCATTCGCAAAATCACACGCTGTACCAGCTAAATGATTGCCGCAACCATTGCGTGCAATTTACAACTAAAAGGGTAAGAAAATACACCCATGGGAATATTTAAAGGGAAAAAATTTGCCTCGAGAGGTTCAAAGATTATGTTCCACTGACCCACGTTATGGGCGCTCATAATGAACCCGTACACACTCCACTCATACAGCTGCAGGGGTTAGCAATAATTTTTTACCTTTTTTCTTCTTTAATAGAAAGCGTGTGCAGTTTTCTATATATTTGTATGTGTGTGTGCGTGTTTTTTTTGGTTGTGTCTGTGTGTGTGAGTGTATGAATGCATGTTAGTGTGCGTGTGCTATGTTGCACGCAAAACGCTTTAAAAAGCCACTTCAACGGGTTAACAGCGCGCTTGCTTTCTTTTTCTCTTTTGATGCCCTATACCCATAGGGCAAAAGGGCTTATTGACTTGGCGAAAATATGATGCGTGCAACATTCACAAAAAAATAGAAGCATATTGTGTCATTCTATAGGGAGCAGCTTTAAAGGAACTTTAAGGTACAAAATCGATTTCGCCAAATCAAGCTAATAGGCGTTGAAGGCTTGACATGCATAGGTGCATATTTTTGATTAAAAAGTTTTCAAAAAGACAGTTGCTAAGAGTAGCGTATAGAAATACTTGAACAACGGTGCGTATGCGTAATATTTGCTTTTGTTACAAAATTTAAAAGCGAAAAAGCATTCATTTTTGGTTAAAACTCTTATATATCACACATATTATGAGCTAAATTCAGTTGATGGGGTTAGCCCAGTCAACTAAATATGCGTCTTTTTGAAGCAGCTCTTTATTGAAATATTGAGAATGATGATAGATATGCATATATACTTACTTACTTTAGTTACCTATTTTAGTTAGTCATCCAAGCACGTTATCGGATTAAAGATGACCTCATAAGCTCTCATCGGCCTGCTTTACGCGCGCTTTCTCCAGTTAGTCATACCAAGCGAAGATATGTTCTTCTACACTTTGTCTTTCCCTCTGAGCTTAGGTCGACCCCTTCGACTTCCTTCGTTGACTTTCCCATCGAACACCTCTCTCGCTGAAGCGCCTTTGTCCATATGTACTTTGTAGGTCGCATACAGCTTATGGTTCATTCGATTGCGATAGTCGTCCTTTAACCGAAAGGTACCGGAGATTTTGCAAAAAAATTGTTTTCCCGAACATTCCAAGCATAACTGCATTCATTCGCGAGACAGCCCATGTTTCTGCGGTATGTAAAATCACGGACAGGATGAGCGTTTTGTGGTGCGTTAAATTTGGCGATCGAGAGAGATCTCCGCTGTACATTTGCTTACTACGACCATAGTAAACACTATTCGCAAGTGTAATACTTCGCCTAATCTTCAGGCTGACGCTATTGTCAGTGTTAATTTTGCAAGGTGCGTGAATTGCTTGACAACATGGCAGCCGAGGCTCCGTGCATCCCTGTTGGTAGATTGCATATATTCCTGTCTTGCCTTTATAAACGTAAGACCCACTCTCGTTGACTCCTTTGTGATTGCGGAAATCACTGCGGTGACAACTCGCTTAAAACACCCAATATCATTGCCTAGATATCTGGACCCTTTTGTAGAAAATACTGCCAGCGCGTTATCCATTATAAAATTGAAGAGGTTGCACGGCAGAGGGTCATCTTGTCAGAAACCTTAAACAATATTAATGGGTTCGGTAACGTCATTTCTTACCTTGAGGCGCTCAATGCCATTTTGTAGAGTCGAATGCACAGAAGCATGTGGACGTATTTTGGCTTAAAAAGTTCTCGATAAGACTTTTGTTAGAATAGCGTATGAGTAATATTTCCTTTTCTGCAAAAATTCAAAAGAGCAAAGCACTTATTTTTGGACAAAACTCTTGAAGTCTAGTGTAGCAGACGTAGTGAACCTTGTGGAGCTGGTGAGATTGCTGCAGACAAGGGAAGTAGATTGTTTTGCATTTTGCTTGATACTTGGCACGATAGCTTCTCGATACCTCTTAGTGGTTCATAGGAATTTGGGAAAAATAGTTGTTTGAGACAGTCTTTCGAGGGGAATATTTTGTTTAAAATCTTCAAATCATCTAAAAATAACTGAATTAGGGTAAAGTGACAGTACCTATAGGTGTAGGGTATACTGAAGCGTCGGCTTGCACTAACCATACCAGCCCTTTTTATGCGTATGCGTGTGTTTTTTTTGTGACCACGCTTTGCGTGGCCGCCATTTTGAAAACGGCCACAAAAATGGTTGGATTATAAAACACTTAAACGATTTGAAGCGCAATTATGTTGGCCAAAGCACGTAAATGCAGCGTCAACGCTCTGCAGCGTACCAGCTGCTTTATTATTTTCTGTTTTTTTTTAGTTTTTATTGGGCTCTAACCCTTAGCTGGCACGAGAGCTTTGCTATGCGTGGCGCCTCAACTAACAGCTCATTAAGTTTTCATTTAAAGCGCTGAGCAGCGAACTAACTACAAAAAAATGGCAGTAAATTATTTAAAACTAAGTTTCCAGAGGCATTAAAATAAAAATAAAAAGTTAAAAGTAAATAACAAAGCAGCAACGACTAAACAGCCAGATCATGGGGGAGATACTGCAGCAGCCCCGGCTAACAATAGCAAAAACAACAATAAGAACAGACAGCACAAACTTGGGCCAGTAGTAGTCCAAGTCCAAACAGCAAACAATTAGAACGTCAGCTTACCGGAAAAAGTTTGCATTTCATTTGTACTCGAAGGATTTCATTTTATAAAACTTTTAATACACGCGAAGCTCAACTAAATGGCATTGGGAGCAATACAGCAGCTGGGTATATAGTCTGCAATCCGAGGATATCTTGAATTTCAACTTGAACTTAAGTTAAAACTTTAAGTTATACAACGCGCCTTTGTTGCAATTTGTTGCAACTTTAAGTTTCAATTGTTTTTCAGCATATCCTGACCACAGAACACAAAATGCACACTGCCAAATCTTTTGACATTAATTAGCCACCTTGAGCCATACCAACAAACACTGCCAAGCGACGAAGGCAACGTTGTAAGATAAGCCCGGAAACTTTTGGCCAGCTCTATGAGCTTCTAGCCAAAGCAAGTTCTGGAGTCTGCTACTGAACAATGTGTGTTTATGACGCAATTTAGTTGGAACTGCTCCTGGAATTGCTGACGCAGCAGACAAAAGACAAATTTGCAGAAAGTGCCTTGTCAGCTAGCTGGTAGCTCGAGAGCTGACGCTGCAACTTTGGCAGCCAATGACACCTGCAATCCAATGCTCATCAAAGCTGCTAAAGATAAACAATAGGAATGGGTGGGTAATCCGTTCATCAGTCATGTGCATACATCAAAATAGAATGGCTGTCAGCAGCAAAACTTAAATATTTTGAAACTGGAAGGAAGCTAACAGAGAAGTTATTTTAAATTTATTGAAATGAGTTGGAAATAATTTTAGAAGTTGTGCAAGGAATAGACAGCATTTCTCTTATTGCTTTCCATTTGGTTTTTTTTTAATTAAGTTAGCAAGAGAACAAATATGCTAACTTTCTTAAGTGCTAAGTTGGGGCTTAGGTCGTCTGAGTTCAGGATGCACCTATCTTTTTCCCAGAAGAGTTACCTAAAAATGATGAACCGCAGAGATGATATCATAACCAATAAAGTTCTACAGAGGTGCGATTATTGCTAGTCTACGGGGATTTGAAATAACGTCCACCACTGCAAGCCTGTGAGGGCTCATAAGTTAAATAAGTAAAGAAATAATCGTTTTCAAATGGAAGAGTCGCTGGCTATGTTCATAGAATTAGCGAAGTTAGTTTAGTGGGGATATCTGGCCATCTGAAAAAGTTAAGCACTGCAGCTGCGGTGATGGGATAAACATTAGTAACTTTAGTACCTATACGCCCAAGCTCTGTTCAAGGAATTCGGATAAGGCACTGTTAGGGTGGATTCTGTTCGGCGAAGGGGAGAGGCTTTTGGTTTAAGACTTGGCTTCCCGTTTGGTCAGTATGTGTATAGTAAGTAAGTATGTGTATAGTGTGTATAGCAAGTAAAACTGAATATCCGCTTAATATAAACGTATCGCGTCATTTAGGGTTCCTATCGTATCCTCTGTAAGTCAATAATGTGAATTCTCATTCTTGTACCAACCAAAAAAGAGCACCGGGTCTTTAAATGATTCCACCTATAAGGTCTATATGGTTTATTGGGTGAGAGATAAAGCTAGAAAGTGAGTTTTATTTTATTAACTAAAAAAGAGCATCGGATTTTTAACTGGTTCCACTTAACGGTCTTTATGGCTCCTTGGGTTAGAGATAACACAAGAATGAGAGCCGTTCAAGGTTGCTATTGTTTCCTATGTCAGTAGACAAAATGAATTCTCATTCTTGACCGTACAAAAAAAGAGCATAAGGTCTATGAACCATCATTAGATCAGAGATAAGAACAGAAAGTGAGTCTTTCGTCAGTAATTAATATAAATTCGCATTTTTGTGCCCGGTGAAATAGAGCATCGGGTGTTTAGCTGATTAGAGATAAGACGAGGACGATCTTCGTTATCCACTCTGCATCCTACACATTTTTAACCAATCGTCATGGCATATTCAGCTATCTTGTGGTTTTTTGCATTACCACATGAGAAGCATGAAAGCCAACCGGTTTTCATCCGATAAAAAACATTTTGAATTTTGAACCAAGATATAGCAAACTTAATTGTACGTGTCATTGAATGGCTTGATTAGCTTTTGTACTAAAATGTACAATACGAAGAAAATGCTTTTTCTTTTCTTCAGAAGTTTTTTAACTATGGAACTGGATAAGGTACAAAGAAAGGCTCATAAAGCTGGCTCTATGAATGTTTGTGACTTAATTTTAACTCTGCAATAAACCTTTAGTTACCTTGCACCCTTTTATTGTAGTATGGGAACATTAAAGCATATTTATTGATATTTGTACTTTAATCAAATAGTTTAAACTTAGAATCATTTTTGAAAATTGAATTCAGAATTTATTGTAAATTTTAAATATCAGTACAACTCTCTCAAAGGGGGAAAAATCGATAGGTATGCATGAAGTATGTTTGTCATAAACTGCAAGAAAATAGCTTAGCATACAGTGCGTATGATTGATAAGCCGTAGCTGCACCTGCGATTTTATCTGAAGCTACTGTCAACGAAGTGGATAGATGGATTTGTTTTATTCGAAACAAGGCAAGACCAAAAGTTCATCAAATATGAGAATTGAATTCGTTTCTAGAAATACTGCTATTGGATCCATTTTGTTAAATCGAATTAAGTTTAATTTTTTAAAAGTTGTTCGCTATTTTACATATATATATCATTAATTTTATTGCTCGTATTAGATCGCTTTTATATATTTTTTAACGTTCCATAGAAGCTTACCGGCTTAAAGGTTTTAGGACAGCATGGTTACACTTCAATATAACTGATTAATTTTTGGGATTTTTATAATTTTATTAAAAACAACTTGAAGAAAATTTTTACTATCGTTTTTATTTATTTCTCATTATTTTGTGTTTTTTGCTGCTAATTTTCCACTAAGAAATACATCAAATTATTAACTAAATTTATATAAAAAAATGTATTCCTCTTGACTAGGGCCATTGATCCAAGCATGGGAATATCTCTATTAAAAGCTGTGCGAAGTTTGTGCAGTTTCTTTATTTGATATCGAGATTTTTCTAGGTAAAAAGCGTTTATTTGCTAGCCAATCACTGCTAGGCAATTGCACCAATTTGCCGATGTTCCGATTTAGAGTGGCCCCCAATAGCAAAATAAGATTTTTATACAAATCGAAATACCTCCTCCGATTAATACCATTTTTTGAGCGCTGACGTTTTCAATGTTTTTTTATTAGGTATAAAAGATTTGCTGTTCGATTTCAAACACGTCTCTTTACTAAGTATGATAATTTATCATAATGTTTCTTATATACATAAATTAAATAAACTTTATGTGAAAAGATATTGTAAAGCGTTTAGGACGGTGAAGCAGGCTTAGCAATCAGAGTGCACTGATCTT
The DNA here is from genome assembly GCA_035046065.1 of Chymomyza procnemis. NCBI lineage: Eukaryota > Metazoa > Arthropoda > Insecta > Diptera > Drosophilidae > Chymomyza > Chymomyza procnemis. The sequence continues at coordinate 14,716,778 of JAWNOJ010000024.1, forward strand.
CATTTATGATGAGTAAGCTAAGGTAGGCGATGGAACACGTGTGCAGCGACGAAGCAAATATAATGGCACTTAACTCAAGAGATTCTTAATTACTAAGACCTGCACAGGGCTGCCTATAAAGTAAAAAATTAAATGTATACCTAAATGAAAGTTAGCTGGTGGCTGACGAAAAAACCCTGTATAGTTCATTTTTTCCATAAGATAAAACATTTTACAAGTAAATAAGAAATTATTGAAATAATTTAACAAAATTGAATATAAAGTGAAAATTTTTTATATAAAGTGTGAGTTGTGCGAAAGATCCCGGCACGCTTTGTTTGAACTAGAAAAATGTAATTCGTTAGCAAAGGAAATGAAAATTGCGGACATCAGTCAGTAGACGCAGGAAGCTATTTTTTTGCGACTGCCACGGTTTCCTGTTCCATAGAGTTCTTTTGAAATTGCTTTGGCATCAATTTGAAATTAGAGCATATTTGCCAAAGATTTGCTACTACAATTTTTTATATGTGCTTAGAGCTTTTTGTTGTATTTGTTGCTGTTGTTGCTGTTGTTATTGTGGTGCTTTCCAACTTTATTTAATGACAAAAAGTTCACACTTCCTTTGTAAACTTGGTCCACAGCCGGCTAGCATATTCTCCTGCTGCACATACATATGTGTAAGAGTGTGTGTGTAGGTATCTCTGTGTGTATACAAACTGCTAGTGTATTAGTGGTTGTCTGTTGAACTCTCGGCCAAATGCGAACGAGTGCACAATCAGTTTTTGCCGTTGACTTTTGGCCGTGCTAAATATTTTAAACAAAAGCCAAACAAACAGCTGACAAATGCAACAAAAACAAGCACAATAAACACAACAACAACAATAACTCAAACAGCAACAATAACTCTAATAGCAACAACAACTAAAACAACAACTATGAAAGCAGCTGCAGTTAGCAGCGGTAATCGGTAAGCGGAAGGAAGCACAACTTAAATAACGGATATTGGCTTAAATAAACAATGGCGCCCGCTTAAGTCTCGGCGCCTGCGCTCTTACGTTCGCTGCTGTTGCTGCTGCTGCTTCTTCTATAAATAACGTAAAACTTACCGGGATTAGTTGGCGTTACGTTGTGTGAACACTCTGAAGATAAGCAGTTTTTAAACGGACGCCAAACGCTGCACAGTGGGTCAAAAATGAGTAAAAGTTTTAGACATTTGTTTTACTTTTTTTTTTTTTTGTTGTTGATTAATTTTTGGGCTTAAAGAAAAAAAACTTAGGGCATCGGTAGCGTAGGGGTAGCGTAAAAAAGGTAGGTTGTTTTGATTCCAAACTGCAACACATCAATTCGAGAGTATTAAGATACCGAGGTCCTGTACAAAAATAGTCACTCTGACAAATTTTCGATTCTTAGCTAGTATAATTAACCAAAACTCTTAAGCAAAGAAAATTTTAAATTTCAACTTGAAATAAGTATAACTTCGTATATTGTAACTTAGTTAAGAACTTGATTAGAGAAGATTTTTTGACTAAGATGCATATGCCAGTCAGGCTGCATCGACAAGAAAAAATTTCACAGCAATAGTTTCCCTTAAAAATAGCATACGTATGTACCAGAAGTACTGAGTGGAATCAAACCCCCTTCAGTTTTACAGGCGCGTGAGTACTCTATAACCACTTTACCGACTTAATAATTTTCATGCTCAAAATATATAACTAAAAATCATTCAATTAATATTAAACGCTCTAAAGAAAAAGTTATACAAAATAGAAAATTGCAATCTCGAAGAAATAGACAAAATCAAGTATCTAAAAGTACTTCAAGATCGATTAGTGGCAGCAAATAAAGCTAAATTCATCTATATCAATAAGTTTCAATCCAGCTATTGGCCAGATTCTGCAAGCCAGGGAATTCAACTGTTATTGGGCTGGTATGCACAGATGGGTCTTATGTGCCATACTCAAAAATTTTGTGACTCTAAAAAAGAATAGGAAATTTGTTTGCCTCAAAACGTTATAAAGCAGTAGACTTTATTTTGAAAAATAGTGCAAAGCGTCTATTAAATTATAGTCAAGTTATCATTAAATTCATTAAGAGAAAGATATTTAAATGGATAGTCCATCTATTAGTAAGACTACATTGAAGTAATAGAATGGAGAAATTGTAGAGATTTACCGAAAAAGGGAATTATGAAGAAAATTAATAGAGAAAACCATAATTTATACTAGCTAGCTGAGCTATGACTTGTTGATAAGTGTGCAACATTTTTTTTACTTTACTATGGTGCTATATTGCATTTGTCAAATGGCTACCATATCATAGACTTTGTGAATTTCTTCATTCTTTTTGTACATTTTTTAAGCAGTTCAGGGGTTTGCCATTGCCATTGGCAAGCATTCGTTGTCTATGTGATGGTTCTGCCCTCAAAAATTTATAATTTTCTCTAAACTTGATTGTTTATGCGATACTAAAAAATATTTATATAAAAAATATTTTATATTTTGGTGATTTCGATGGCTCGTTCGAAAGATCCAATTGTGGCACACTTTTTTCAATATATCGGCTAGTTACTTGCAACCAAACCATTTCAAACAAGCAGGTTGAAAACATAAAAAATATGAGAGCTTATTTTATATATAAATATAAAAGATGGCAAAACCATTTTTGTAAAGAAACGCAAGCTGGAAAACAACATTTTTAGGAATTTTGGATTAAAGAAATTAACTCAATATTTTTCAAGAATACTTTTAAATAAAAAAGAAATTAAATTTCAATCCAAACCGATTTGCTTAAAAATTACAGAACACAATCATGAAGCACTTTCCCAAAATTTTACCCAGCAACCCCCAACCAAAGGCAATAATTTTAATTAAAATTTATCATTTCTGTACCATTATCCCATGGTCATGTCGCTTCTATCCCCCATCCAAGACGCCATTGGCGCGATGTTTACGGCATGCATTTTGCATGCCTTTCCGCTGTTGTCGCCATTGTTGTTGCAAGCTGCGGCTCAAATGCAACACTTGTGTTTGAGTTTCAGCTTCTTATTCGTCTGCTTCTTCTTCTCCAAAAGTTAGAAGTCCTGTGAGTCCCGTTTTAATGGCTCTCGGCTTATATAAATGTTTGCATGCTGGGTTGACACTTTAATTGCTTGTTAATTAGCGTGGTTCAGCTGTCACGCCCCAAAGCCATGCAGTGCGCCTATAAGTTTGTCTTTGTTTTTATTATTATTGCTAATGCATCTGCTATTTTTTGGGTAAAGGTTTAGGATTAGCCAGTGTTTTGTGCAAAATAAAAAAAATCTCTTTTGAAGTAATTAAAGAAAAACAGCCAAAATTAAAAGCGGCATGATTTTGTTAAGTTGAGCAATACCACGATTGTTCTCGAAATTTGCTTTGGAACCTTTTTTATGAATACGGATAATTGAGGATTGAGGCGGAAGATTCGAATATTTAAGTGAGGTGCTAAAAAGAAAAGACAATTGAGTACAGTGGGAGTGAGCACAGTATTTTCAAACACAGCTGGCAATGGCATCAGGACTAGCAGAATATGATAATCTTGTGGACAAAAAAACATTGCAAATCGTCAATTGGAATTACCAGCAAAGAGATTCTAGGACTCACAAGAAAGTTTGAGTAAGTAATGTTATGCATATAATTAAGGTCAATATTTTGAATGCAGCGATGCAGAAAATAAGGAAGCTTTGAATTTAGAATTAGCAAAAAAATTAAACTCTTCATGAGATCGATTACTTTGAAAAATCAATGGAAGATTCAGTTTTTTAAACTTTCTGTAAGCAGAGAACTTGAGGTTTTTTAAAGAGGACAGACCTTTGTTAACTGTTTGTTAACTTTGTTTTCGCCTTTTAAAAATTTTGTGTCGGTATTTGCCAACTTCCAACGGCTCCTGTGTAGGAATTGTGTTCCAGAAATTCAAGAGATTTTCTCCCCTGGAGTTACTATAATAATTAAATGTCATCTTTATTAAAAAGAAATACAATATCTACTATGTAGTTTGGCCGAACTAGTAGTGGTTACAAAAAGAAGCTATCAGCTGATACTTCTAATTAAAGAAAATGATGGTTTGCAGACGTTTTTATTTCTATTCACATTTAAGATCTCAGAGTCAGATACACAAGGTGTACGTATGTACAAATTTAAGAAGCAATCAAAAGAAGTTGTAGATGGGGAGCGGTTGTCGGCGCTAGATCTTTATAAGAAAAAGTGCTACCAGTTTTTAGCTTGCTCTGAAATTTGTACATTTCAAAGGGAAGATAAAGTTGTGGAATGGATTTTGGCGCTAGATTCTCACAAGAAAAAGTGTTCATAGTCTTTTGTTGTTCCAAAAGTTATATATTTTAAAGCGAAGAAAAAGTCGTAACTTCGGTTATGGATCTTTTCAAAAAAATTGAAAATGTTTACAACATGGGCTTATGGCGAAAGGCTTTTGGCACCTTGAAAAATCAGGCTTGACTCTTAACTGAGCTCAGATATTGTCCAAGTGATGAGCCTTCATATGAATCAAATTTCTGAGTCAATATTTAAATTTAAGGCAGTGTTTTTCGGAGTGGTGAGGGATGGGCTTACGTGAATTGTGCTTCAGATCAAAGCTTAAACAAAAAGTAAAATTTGTGGTTGATGCTTTTTGCGAACTTTGATATTTATATCTTTCAAAGTGAATTCTTGGGCTGATCTTGAATGTTTATTTAAGTTTTAAGGCGGTCACTTAGTTTGGCAAACTTAAACTGAAGCAAGTTTTGTGTAATTTTTTGTTATTTGGAGTTTGTCATATCGATTCAAAATGAAGATTCGTCTTTAAATTATCCCAAAAAGTATTAAATAGCGATATCAGAGGTTGCGATATGTGAGGAAAGGATTGCCATGCGCGATCCTAATTCCTTTAAGCATTTGAAAGTCCTTTGATTAATGTATTTACTGGTTAAACTCACAAGCTATTCCTGCAGTTTTTCTGTTCATCTTCAATACAACCAAAGTTTGACCTTTGATAACTTTGTAATGGTTATTCTGTGGATTCCTTTTGCACATTACAAATGCGTCACCCTGTACACTCTTTGTTAATCCTTTCTGAATGCTCAGCGAAGTGCAACAGATTGTGCAAGATAACACCATTTCATGTTTCAGTTATTATTGTTATCCACGGACACAGTGCATGCATCCAATGTTGCATTGTTGCAAGCACAATCGAATTGTCAGCCCGTGATGTGCCAGTGATGGAATTTAAGTAACCCCAAGCTCCATTACTGTAAACTCTTTACGCTCTTTACGATTTTCATGCGCATCAGCAACAACTGGGCAAACATTTGGCCGCTTTCAGGCTCATAACAAAAGCCTAGGTGCTGGCGCCAGGAGTGGCCGCCCAGTGGCCGCCCAAATCGTTCATTGACGCGTGTTTCGACAAAAGTTTACCGGCTTTTAGTACACGCACAGCATTTATATGTATATATACTATATAGTATATACGGCAAATGCAACGATTTTGTTGTCCTGAAGTGGCGGCATTTAAATTGTTTTTCACACCTAACGCAAATGAATGAATTTTCCATGTTGCTCAGTGCGGAAATGTCAGCGACAATATTTGCAAAGCTCTAGAGTGAAATGCACTGTAGATGTAGTATTTTTTCAAAGTATCTTTATTTTTTTCGTATTATTTTTTTATACATATATATATATTTTTCACTCAATGTACTGGCAATGCGCTGCGACTGAATGGCACAGAATGTGTAACTTAGACAAGGATAAGCGTATACTCAACTGACGCTAAAAGGCTAAGCGCATTAAAGCATTTACTTTAGGATTGCAATTGACAGAACGTGCGGACATCAAAGCAGCACCAAAGCGCATTAATAAAAAATTTACTCAAAAAAAGGAAACGGGAAACGCGCAGGATAAGATGACTTGCATTTATCGAATTCAATATACACTCCGGGGATGTCACTTATGGTTGGCATAAATAGTAATGGAATAATGTAAAGGAGTAAAAGTGCTTGGGATTTGAAACGTAATGGAGTATGCATTTATTAGAAATAGATTTTAAAGCAATAAGGATACATGGAACAAGATGCATTTAAAGGGTTTGCTATTTTGTTCATAATTATTCAGTCCTTAATCACAAGCTTCTACCTGAAAGATTTATTTATTTACATTTCCTGTGCTGCAACAATTACCCTGGGAATTAGTTTATTATGATAAAGATGAGTTTTTCAAAGAAGTTCACAAATGAAAGCATCCGGAATATCTTTTCGGTTAACACACCTTACCTTATTGATCAATTCTTACGAACTCATAATTTTCGGCCTCCAGCACTATCATTCTTTAGATCCCAATATACATTGCTAACTATAATAATCTTAACGCTTTTGTTTCATCCCTTACGTTACCTTAACTCATCTTGATTCATCGATTTCTTTAACCAATCAATCACTTACTAAGAAACCCCAACTTGGTCGACGTTGTTTAGGTTAATTTGTTAGGAAATGTAATTAAAGTTAATTTTGCTTCCTGGTTCCAACTTTTACATTGAAAATTCAACTTCCACCAACGGTCCTGGGATACGGATTAGTGAATTTTAAAGTTGTTTTATTATTAATAATAAATGTAAGTCCCCTTTTTTGATTCATAATACCTAATATGTACGTCATTACAGAAAACAATTTTTTGAACAGAATTCTGTTTACTTATTACGTATTTTTTTAGGTGTTCAATAAAAATAATTTCAATAGATTTGTGTCCTTACGCTGATACCATTTTTTTTCACAACTTCTACCAAAATGTGTCTCACAATTACACTCTTTGTATAAGTTCAGTATTAGCGTAGTATAAAGATATAGATATAGATATCTCCGATTAGAAAATAAGTTCTCTGCAACATAATATATGAATTATATGAATGCTCTCTCTCCAGTTAGGTATCTAATTGGAAACTACCTCCGTTTCATATCCGTAGTTCAATTTCTATTGGTTTCATGTAGTCAGTATTGCAAAAATAGTTCGATTTACAAAAAATGAGTTACATGGATCATAAAAAGTATTTTTACAATATTTTAAGTGCATTAATTTTACTAATAAAACTAAGTTATGCTCCCCGAACATTGTGTATTAACTTCTTTACGAGAAAAGTAGGAAAACCCAAATAAATATATTTTAGAGTTTGAGAGTCAATTACAAGTTATCGAAAAGCTTGCCGGTAAAGAGAGCAGTTAGGATAGGATAGGACATATAGGTAGGTCCCTAGTTTGAGTTCTTAATTTAAATTTAAATAATTTCGAACTGAGTTACATGGTATTTCTTTTGTGCCAGCGCCAAGGGATATGCTTACTCTTATATAAAATGACTCCCAAATTTTGGCTTTAGTTTTTAGTAGTGAAATGGAAAAACAATCAAATTCAAATATATATTTGTAAAAAACCTAGATCTATTATATCTATATACATATATAGGAGAGAGATATATATATATATATACATATATTTTTTTACTGATTCGCAATAGGTTAACGACGCAAGTTTGTGTTTTTGAAAGTAAACCGCCAATTATAATTTCAAGAAATACTTTTCGATGACTGCTCGTCTAGAAATCAAAAATTTCGAGTCTTCTTCAACATTATCAGTTGCAGTAGACAGATTTTTAGACGAATATCTATTTCATCGGTTATAAATCTCTCCTCGAAGTGAGCTACTTTTCCAGTTTAGGTACAGTTGTGTTCAGTATGCCTATTAGAACATTATTCTTCAAGTGTGGACCCTTCGGCTATAAATTGCAATAAAAAGTCATAAATTTTTGGTATTTATCATAAGTGTGGAACCTTATATATCTAGCCTCTTCGAAGTTCTTACTGCTTAACCGATTCACAATTTTTCTACGTTCAGCAATAGGTAAGCCATTCAAAATAGGCTAACAATGCTGCTTCACATGCGGATTGGAACATTGTCGAAAAATCCGCATTACAATATGAGTAATGTATTTAGATTATATAAATTAAATTATATAAATTTCATAAACAATTTAATTTCCATCTCCGAAATTGTACATGATAGATTTTTTAATATTTTAGATAAATTTTAGAGGCATGACAGTGGCAAAAGTTGCGTATACCCAAGAACAATTGGTCAATAATATAAATCTTATAAGAATTTAAATTCTTCTTACAAAATATTTTTGATCGATTCAATTTTGTCTATAAATAATAATATATCTTAGGAATTTTGCAAAATATATCATAAAATTGTTAAGACACGTGATATTGAAATACGAAACATTTACTTTTGTGAAGCTTGCCATGAAAATAAGACGTATTTTTTTATTGAATTTTCCTTTATTAGTTTATTTTGATGTGTCCATTTAAAATTTGTATTACTGAAATATTAAAAATAAGTTATTATTTATACCAATTTATTAGATTTAATATGCTGTCTATATGCGGGATTATCCAAAATACATTAATTAATTTTGTAACATATTTTTAAGAGGCATGACTGTGGTAAACGTTGCGTATACGTGATGTTAACTTTTAAGAAATTTTGATAAAAATTACTAGTTTTTCTTTGTAGATTTGGCCATTATTAGATATTTGTTATTATTATTATTATTACTTAAAACGCAATGCCATGGGTCTACTTAAAAATGCAAATATTAAAAAAAAATTGTTAAATAATTAACACATTTAAAGGAACTCCTTGCATAAGGTAACCGTTCAAAAACTATGATTTTCAATTAATTCATTTGCCATATATGTAGGTGTTTCGTCTACATTTTTCTATATTTCTACGAAGTGTTTTGAGTTTTTCCAATTAAATTTTAGTACGTTTTACTGCAAATATTTGGCCAATTAAAAATAACTCTAACAAGAAAACAAAAACAAATACTTAATCTTACTGCTGCTACAACTTCTGCCGAATATGACGAAAAATGTGCCTCAGTACATATGCTCCTTAAACAAATATTAATAAAATTGTGAATAGTTAAGGAAATGCTTGTTGCTGGGTTTCCTGTCAGCAAAATTGTTTGTCAATAAATTGCGTGCTTTGTAGCGCCTCAGGGGCATGTGTGAGGCATGCAACGTGGCGGAGTGAAGTGTGTGTACCTGCTGCAATACATGTGTTTGTATTATATTAAGAGTTCGAGTGGCAGACTGCTGCAGCCAGGCAGGGAGCAAACTATACAAACAAGCCACACGCTTGTACTATGGCTCTGCTGCTGTTGTTGTAGCTTTCTTAGATATTGCAACTAGTATTGTTGTTATAGTTGTAATTGACAACAAAGCCAAGGCATACAAAAGCGCAACAACAGCAGCGACAACAACAGCAGCCCGAAACGCCCTGAGGACTCAAGGACAAAAGACAAGCAGCGCTGCAACTGCAACTTCAATGGCAACAACCGCGCGCTCATTGCACTTTAGACCCACTTAATCCGGCTATTGTGTTACCCTTATTATGACGCCAAGTATAGGGGAGTAGTGCCCTCTTGCGCCAGTACAAAGTGAAGGGTGCACGATATTGCGAGCCTGCGCTTGCACATTCATTGTTTTATTTAATGTTGTTGACTTAGTCATAACAATAACAAGTGGCAACAGCCAACAACTACAACAGCAATGACAACAACATCGAACCGTAAGCAAGCAAGTAAGCCGTAAGCCAAAACTTGGGATATGTGTGGCAAACTTTACGGCGCGTCCACATTGTCCTTGCATGAGAGTAGCCCCAAAAAAAAACAAAAAAAAAAAAAAATAAAAGGAAAACACAAAATATAATGTGTAGACACTTTTACGCTTTATCAGCAGTGGCACTACAATCAAAGTGAGGCAGAAGTGTGGCAGCTGGTTGGAACTGGGGTGGCAAGTTACTTGCCAGTGGGTGCTTGGTTGCTCGTCTGGGGCATGTGGGGGGCTAAACAGACATAGTTGCTTGTTTTTCATACGCTTGTTTGGCGTAATGACTGTCGTCTGGGTTTTGGTTGAGCTTCCTTGCACTGACACTTTGTTGGCATTCAGGGTGAGCATATATGTGGTGTGTGTGTGTGTGTTTGCATATGTATGTGTAAGGTTAAATGTTGCCTCTGTATTAGTTGTTTTTGAAAGTCGACGGCGCGACAAAATGGCGCCAGGCCACCACTGGCATTGGCAAGCCACGCTGGGAGCAAAAATAAATGCTGCATACTTTTCGGCAGCTGCGAACATGAAATCAATAGAGTGACAGTGAAATTCAAGCTAAAGTTAGCAGCTAAAAACCTTCGCAGTATTAGTATTTCTTGTAAGCAACAAATTTCAAGGTCTCTTAAGATACTACGAAAAAGTATAATAGAGTTTAATATACTTCTTGGCAGCTTCGGAAGAAAATTGTTTAAAGTGACATTGGAACAAGCAGGCAAAATAAAGTGTCAAGGCTTCGGGTGGTAATTGTGCTTTAAAAATTATTCCAAACTATTATCTTATATACACTTATATCTATATTTTTAAGCCAAATATAGCTGCTACTTGTAAAAAATATACTATATCTATGTTGAACTATCGCATGATAAGACAATAAAGGGAAATTTAAATGAAGTGTGTGTGTGAATTATTTAAATTTAAGACTTTTAATGAAAAAGTTGCAGGTCAATCTTCAAAATATCAAAAGAATTTCTTTAGTACAGTAACAAAAGCAGCTCAGGCCAACTTCCTTCATTGTAAAAAAAATAATGATAGATATTGCATGGGCATTTAACCAATAGCTATTTCTGCTAAAATTATTCTATAAAACATTGCCAACTTCTGGTTTTAAAGGTAAAGCAATTCACTATAATTATATAATATGCATATTTTGCAGGCATAAATTTGGATCATAGCATCCGACTCTCATACTATTCTGATAGACTTCGTCCTATGAGTTTATCTTCTCAAAGTAAAACATGTCATTGCATTGACTATAACATACAACCGAACAAAGTGTTATTTATTTAACGAAGAGGGTATCTCTTTCAGTCGCTAATATTTGGAAAATTTGTTGACCTTTTTTACGTTGGAACTTATTTATTCTGTTATAAAAAATTCATAACTATTTTATAAAAATTTAAAACTAATATATTCGTTGCAATTAAAACAAAATTTAAGATCTAAAATCTTGCTTGAAAAAACTCACTTCTACTCACATTATGCTTTTAAATATGTAAATATAGACAAGAATGCACCCGGATTTACTCAAACAATTTTTATTTATTTTAGCATAAATACAAAAGCTCAGTGAAAACAATTTGTACAATTTACAAATAGACAAAAAGTCACAAACTGACTTAAGATAAAAATATCACATTAATCTATTGCTTTTTTGTCTACAAAAGATGTCTGTCTGCCTTGAGCGTCTGAGAATCATGCTGCTTAGTGCAGGGGAAGTACCGTGGCATCCCAAAAAAATTGAATGACAGTCTCGCTGTATCCTGCGTCCGCCTTCGGCATTGGATTTGAATACTAAAAACAGAAAATGTGCATGAATAAATTTTGCGCATATCAAATGTTTTAAAACAACAAAAAATTTAAATTAAATAAAAAATTATGGTTTTCCTCAATTTGAAAATTATTTTTGGATATAATATTTTTATTTTTGCTATTAATAATTTTATTTGTGGTTTCTAAACGATTTGTTAGTAAATTAGACAAGTTGGATATTCTGTTGGAAAACATATTGTTATTTTATATAATATCTTTGCTCGTTAACCCCTCATTACGAATTGTGTCAGAAAAAGAATTTTTTATAGCTTCTTCTATAAGCTTCTTATGTGTTTATTAAATTGATTTGACTTAAATTTTGAAAGTTAAGGTGGAACTTGAAATTCCTTAATAATGTAAATGCATTTGAAAAGATTTAGGAACTTAATATGCACATATTTTGCTTTATATAATATTCAAGTAAATAATTTATAGTTTTCAACTAGCTGATGTCCAAAAATTATGCAATATTTAATTACAACTATGGGCAACTACTACTTTAACTCTTTAAATAAAATTTAAAAACAGGGCAGTTCCAGATTTATTTTCCACAATAATTAAGACACATATAGCAGTTGGATACTTATACCATAAATTGCGTTTTATTAAGACTAATTTGCCACTGAGCAGTCTGGCGGAGCCAAAGCAATATGTGGAGTCAAGGAAGTTAATGTTTGCGACTATAATATGCACTGTAATTTGCACTACTATAGAGTTAATGACAATAATGTATAATACAATCTTGCCCCAAAAATGGCAAACCGCAACAAGCAGACGTATAAGTTTTGAAGTAATTGATGTTTTCTGCAATTTACCCCAGTATTTTCTGTAACTTCTATTGACCTAAATTGGTCATTACAACTCGTTATCGAGTTATGGCTGATTTTACTAACTCTTTCCAGTCGTCCTTGCGTTCCGCACACCTTCTCCAGTTGGTCACTCTAAGGTAAGATGGGCCCTCTTCCATTTTGGTCAATCCATCGGAGCTTTGGTCATCCTCTTGGTCTTGCTTAACAAGCTTTTGTATTGAACACCTTCTTCACTGGAGCGTCTTCGTTCATACGAACGATCGGTCGGAGAGTAAGCATACGTTGTGCCCCTGCAGGACATCTATGTCGTTGTGGAGGTCATATAGCTCATGGCCCGCGACACAACCCATGTTTCTGCACCATATAAGAACACCAGAAGGACGAGCGACTTGTAAAGCGTTAATTTGATCTATCGAGAGATGTAGTAGACCTATACATTTGCTATCTAACACCATAATAATAGCTAATAGCAAGTGTGTTTCTTCGCTTAATCCCCAGTCTTGTATTTTTCTTGACAACTTCAAGAGTATAGCCGCCCCCTATAAAAAGGTAGCTTAGGGGCTATGTATCCCTGTTTGTAGACAGCGTATATTGTAGTTTGTTTTGCCCTGTATAACCTAAAGATTCATTTTCGCTTACTCCATTGATTGATCAAAACGCAGCGGTTATATCTCGCCCACAAAGCCTAATAATATCAATATCATCATTGTTGGTCCATAACTGGGTACCTAAAAGATACTTTTTTTGTATAATGAGATCCTGTTCAACTCTGATCTAACATAATTATTTAATGATTACACCTTAAACATCGTTTTTGAGAACTTAAATTTAATATAATTCTAATTCTTTAGTTTTAAGTACACTTAACAATAGTAATTGACTAACAAAATCAACTTGAAGTCTATCCATTCTTCAAGAACTAGCCCAGGTCAGCTCGTCATGGGACACCGCAAAGTAGCTGGCACAAAACAGAGTCCAATGAAAAGTCTTCGTCTAAACCCAAAGTTTTCAAGTGGAATAATAAAGGAAAAAGTGAAGAAATGTAAAAATCGATAAAAAATAATAAGTAACTCTAACTTAATTTACATTTTTTATACTTAATTATTTGCATTATACATTTCTTGAAAATTTGTTAAATAAAATTTCCGCTTATTTTTCCGACTCAAAAAACTTGAAAGAGAGTTAGCATCATCCTCGATAAATTCAAAGCCGCTTTTTTACCAAGAGATCGCTAATAAGTACAAAAAGTCAGCTGTGGAGTTCATAAAGATCCTAGAAGCGATCCAACAACAGCAATTTAGAATTTATTTAGTATTACAAATTAAGCAAAGATAAATCATTTTCAAGTTATCACACAAAACCGGATACCATAATTTTCCCATTCAAGTTGTTTAGGGCAAAGTGTATGTAATTAGTGTATCAACTTTAGCTTCTACTTTTGTTGCACTTAACAAATGAGCTTGCTTTTACTTAATTTAAGCATGTATTGTAATATATATCCTGTATATTGTCTCTGTGCACATACTCAATCAATTTGGTCAAAACAAAAAACTAATTATATGCTGCAAAGTTGATTGCCAATAAATCAATTGATTATGGTCGACTCGTACTAATAATCGCAACTTTCACATACCCGAGGTTCGATTAAAAGTTTATGATTTCGATTATTTTAAGTATTTTTAGTTGTATGCTGTAAGGGCATTTTTTTATATTATATTATTATATATTTATTTATTATAAGTTTTGAAAATATTTGTTTTTGATTAGGCCAATTTTTTGTACTACTTCGCAAACTATACAAGTGAATAATGGATTATCTTGGTGATTTAAAGTAGATCATATATTTCTGACAAAACTAAATGAAGTTTTTTGTATTTATCTTTATAATCATTTCGGTTCAAGGATAAATATTTAAGCTACTCTTTGAATAGGCTATTGCGTAAATGATCACCTTTTGCCTTGAGCACAATATGTGCCCATTTTTCGGCGTTTTCGACGTATCCGTTGTTATGGCTGCAAATGCGCGTTGTATGTTGTCTTTAAGTTGAGCTATGGTCCTCTGCTTATTAGCTTATACCTTGAATTTCAAATATACCCATAAAAAAAGTCTAGTGCCGTTAAATCGGGGTGATCCATCCAAAATCACCTTTTCTTAATATAACTCTTAAGGGGAACAATGATCTCAAAAAATGCATTGTTTCACGTGCAGTATGCCGTGTTGCATCATCTTCTTGGAACCAGAAGACATTCAAACCATTTTCACGAAGAATAGGCGTTAGTTAGTCTGTTATCATTGCTAGATAAGCCTCACTATTGACGGTTGTCCTAGCTCCATCATCGTCTTCGTAAAAATAGGGACCGTTGATCATATCCACACAAACACCACACCCAATAGTCACTTTTTGATCGTATGGGGGCTGTTCTTCAATACATTGAGGGTTTTTAGCGTCTTTGATTATTTTTACTTCCATTTAACGTGAAAAGTGCTTCATCTGACATGATGTTTTTTTTTTCATAAGTCGAGTTCGTTCTCAGCCATTTCGATGGTCCATAATTGACACGACACGACACGGATATCAAGGATTAAGTTACTGTGCTGCTTGGATTTTTTACAAAAGCATTTCAGTTTTGACATAAATTATACGACCAAAAGTAGTTCGACCCATGCTCAACTCCTGAGAACGACGATGACTTGTCTTTTGCAGCTGCTCCTCAATAATGGCTTCTACGGCCTGAATATGTTGGACGTCTTCTCCGTTGTCTGGTTGCGTAGCTGGCATTACTTACAATACCAGAATTCGAAAATTTTTGCATACGAACGTGTGGTCATAGGGCGCACTTTTAACTTTGTTTTTTGCACGAAACGCATGTTTCATTTTGAAAATTGAGAAGTTATTTTTAATGTAGAGCTGCATAATTTTAGCGCATTCTTTTGATGTGAACTGTTCCATTGTCGTGAAATGCCGTTCCCAAAGTGGTACGACTTTAGTCGATTTGTAATTTCTGTCAAAAGATAACGAGTTCCTTGTTGCTTCCACTTTATTCCCATTGACTATGATTTGCTCTAAAGGCGATGCATTCAGATATCTCTATGCTTAGGCAATTAGCTTCTATTTGCTAACTAGCCCAGTGCTAGGCAAATGCTAAGTGAAATCGAACTACCGAGCTTTGGGTTTGGAGGCGAGCACACTCCCACTATGCTACTTAGGCATACAAGTCGCTATCAAGGTCCACACAATATATATGTTACCTAAATACTTCATAAATCATATTATTGTGTGGAACCTCCTAGCATTATACTTATTCCACACTCTTTTCAACCTGTTCAAAACTCGTTTTAGTTTCCTTTGGCATCCATTTTCATGGCAATTAATGGGCAACCCTCGTTAAGCATTCTCTCAGCTTTATTGCTTGCTTATGAAGTTGCCAGAGAATTAAGAGCAGTTGGTTCAGCTTTAGTTTTTGTAGGTCATGCCCAGACAGTGCCAGCCAAAAATGTGCGGCCATTTTTGTGCGCTTTCTTTTGCTTTCTTTTGCTTTTTATTTCTTATTTCTTTATTTTTTTGCAGCTGCTGCTTCTTCTATTTTGGCAGACAAATGGCGTCGCAGTTTCGTGGCGCCACTAAATTGTAAATGTGTTTGTGTCCACGTCTGTGTATGAACTTGTGTCTATGTGTGTGTGTGTGACGGTAGCCATGCCGCTGCTTGTCATTGCCAATTTTTACTACCGCCATTTCTTTAGCATTTTGGCTGAAAATAAATACTGCGGCTGCTGCTGAGCGTTATCGCTCGAGTTGTAGCTTAGGTCATTGGTTATTGATTTATCTTGCCGCACATTTCTATTTTGTGGCAAATACACTTTTTTTCTTTAAGCGACTAAATATTAAAGTGTTGTCAGACTGGTCAAGCCCATCATCATCAACTGTGCCAAGTGAAGCTGTCAATTTAATGTGCGTTTTATGAGTTCCATTTTACACTCACGCACGCAGCTGCTTGACTACAATTTTCCAGTCTTTCAACTCTTCTTGACTGTGTCACTGGGAATACAAGTTATTGATAGCTTTTGCGCTGCTCTGTGTCTGCTGTGATTCGATTCTATTCCATTTGCTGCCACATTACACAAGACAACAATAGCAACTAACAATATTGAGAAGTCAAGTGTTTGACTTCAATCACGTTTCACTTTGTGATAAATCTGCTGCCACAGCGTTTGTCGTTTGTCGCTTGTCGTTTGTCGCTTGCAATTTCTGTGGCAAGTCATATGTAGTCGAGTGTCTGTCTGGCTGCCTATCGCCGTGGCAGTTGCAGCTATTCATGTAGAATTACGCGTAATTAAAAACTAATGCACAACGTTGTGCTTGAAATTTATGTTAGACAAAGTGTCGCGTTTACTACTACTACCACCGACTGCCTGATGAAAACATCAATATCGGCGGCAGCTGCTTCTACACTTAATATGCCGCATATGGGCCCACAGGTCGTATGCTTTATGGTGCGCACAGTTTGCCGCAATGACTGCAAATTTGCGCACTTAAACTATTTACTCAGCAATTTAGTTTACTTGCTAAACAAATTTTCAATTAAGCGCGCTTCAAACTAACTCAACTTTAAGCCCTCGGCGTGCCCAAACACACAAAAGTACACGTACCCGACCTACACACACACACACACACACAAACACACACACACACACACATACATACATAGCTACATAGATATTAAGGACAAACTAAAATTTAAAAGAAGTAGCAGCTGTCGCGTCGACTAAAATATACTCTTTTGCTGCTTGAGGTACTTTTGTGGTGGCGCTTACAAATATAATATTAACATTTTGTAGCTTAGTTTATGTGATTTATAGAAAATTAATTATATTTTGCAAGCTATTTAAATTTAAACTGTTTTGAAGTTTGAGGTTTTACGTCATCAGAATGTGTTGATATATGAGCGCTCTTTGTGTAGTTTACACTAACTTAAAGATTTATCTCGGCAAAAAATGAAATTAAATCGTGAAATTTTTCGTACTATTACGAGGGTTGCCATTTATATTACGGGATTGGAGAACCAAAATAAATATTAATCTTTTAAAATTGCTTTATTGTTTTTCAAAATATTCCCCATTTTGCATGAGCTTGTACCAATTTCCGAAGCACATTTGGCACTCTGAAGCATCAACTGCTTCTTCAGATGTCCAAAATGTTGACCACTCAATTTCTTCTTTTAAGTACAGCAATGAAAAGAAGTCATTCGGTGCCAAGTCAGGACTAACTGTGAGATGACTCATTAAATGGATGTTTTGAGTGCTGAAATGCAGTTGCTTGAGCCGTTCTGTGAGAGCTCGCATTGTCGTGGTGAAGAGTAACCCGTCTTCGGCGGAATGTTTTCATGATTTCTTATAAGACAGCGCGCAAATGGTTGTGTTTCACTCAGAATTGACTGTTCTACGTTTTGATTGTGGTAGTGTTGCCACATGTCCAGTTTTTCCAAAAAACAGGCGACCATTTACTTGAAAGTGCGGATTTGGCTGTTCTTGAAACAGTCGACTGTTGTTTACTTTCGGGCTCATACGCGTAAATCCATGATTAATCGCCAGTCATGATGTCATAGACGTATTTCGAAGCACCGCAACCGTAATTTTTGAGCATTTCTTAGACCAATCGAAACTGTGAGTTCTGTAACTTTTTTCTTACATTAGGCATAAATGACGCAAATCATTAAGCTAAATTATTGATTTCCTATTAAAAATATACCAGTTTTCAATTAAAACGACTTCCATATCAGCAAAAATATATGGTCATATTCCTTATAGTCTTCAAAGCAGTTTTAACACTTCTTAAACTAGAATTGCTTGTTGCTTAGCAGATTTTTTAATTTATTAACTAAATCTCTGGAAAAAGCTCACTTGCTTCTACGATGCTTACATACAAGATTTAAACTCATAAATTTTTAGGTATTTTATAATTCTCTTAAAAAACATAAGCAATAAGCATTGATAGCTCTTAAATTTTTCTTAATTGTATTTGCGAAAAGTGCTGAAACTAACGTGATAAAAGTGCCCACGCCATACTCAAATTGTGCTTCACAATCAAAGTACTCATAAAAGTTTATAGTGTATGAAGAACAGCGTGTCACTGAAACAGGCCAACGTGCCAACGCAGGACTGTGTGGCAGCGACCCCAAAAATTATAATGAGTTAATTTGGCGCTTGTTCTGTTCGCTATATAACCGCTACATAGATGTTATGGCATCTTTCGTGTAGTACTTTGAAAATGTCAGCTAAACGCTTTTAAAAAGCAATTTCAATTAGTGAGCTGAGCGCCTCTAGGCTTGTAGGGAGTTGGGGCCGCCGCCGTCTCCTGCCAGCCAAAAAATTAAGTTCTCTCTCGCTCTCTACCCGGAATATAATTACATTTAAACTCAATTTAATGGCAACAATGAAAAACAACAAATGGCATATGGCATTTGGCACTCTAACTATGCATAAATGTTGTTGAAATAATCAAAAGCGGGATAATTAAGTTGAAAAAACGGTTGACAACGAAACCGAAACCAAAAACCGAAGCTTTGACTCGCAGCAAAATTAAAGCTGTGAAACCAAATGCAAATGCATATTCTAAGTGCAACAACAATGCTGCACGCGACAAACTTTATGCAACAACGAAATTCATTTACCTCGAAATGTTAACCATAAACGCAACAACAACAACAACAACAACAACAGCAACAACAAAAAGCGAACAAAAAGCGAACAAAATCAACTGAACGCATTTTAGTATCTCATTTACTGCCATGAGAAAATTGCATGCATTTGTGTGCAATGACAGCTAGATGTCAGTTTGAAATGCGACAAACAGGCGTCGACATTAACGTAGTTTGATGATGGTGCACGGCGTGTGGAGGCGCCACCGGAAGCAGCCTGGAATAGCGATGGCGACGATGGCAACGTTGGCAATGTTGGCGACGCCAGCGACAATGCGGCTGAAAAACGATGTCACTGAGACAAGCGGAAATACAAAGGCAGTTTCCGTGTAGCTGCTGAGTTGATATATGTGTGCCTACGTCATCCTCATCACCAACTCTCCCGCTCTCTCTCACTCTCTATTTTGTCGTCTATAATTCTCTCACTGCTGTGTTTTATGTGCAAGCAGTTTATGCGTACAAGCTTGATGGTAAATAAGTGTGACGACCATAATACAAATATACAGCGAAGTGGACGCATTTACTTCTGAAAAAAATATAGACATTTTATTGTTTTCATTTTGAGAATCATCTACTCCGGTTGAAGGAGATATTTTCAAGCTGCTTTTTGACATGATATCGCGTTGATGATCGCCTTTGGCCTTGAGCACAAAATGACTCTGTTTTCGACCTTTTCTGTTGCATTGGCTAACGTATCGGTCGATATGGCTGCATTTTTGCAGCCTCTGTTTTGTTTTTAACTTTGGCTTTGGTGCTTGTCTTATCAGCATATACCTTGGATTTCAAATATTCACACAAAATAAAGTCTAGTGGCGTTTGGTAGCGTAATCGCGTTGACTAGTCAAAATCACAATTTTTCGATATGACTCGTGTGAGGAACAATGATCACAAGACATCCATTGTTTGACGTGCAGTTTAGCATTGTGGGCTATCTTGTTGGAAGCAGAAGCTATGCAAGCCATTTTCCCCATTCAATAGTGCTCGATTGCCCTCGCCGTTGATGGTCGTAGTTGTTGCATCATTGTCTTCGAAAAAATAGGGATCGATGATCATATCCGCACAAACACCACACCAAACAGTCACTTCTTGATTTTATAGAGGCTGTGCTTCAAATATGTTGGTTGAGATTTTTGTTTAGTGCCATAGAAAATTAGTCGATCTATAAGGCCTGTCAAAAATCTTAGAGTTGCTCGTCGCCTCCACTTTAAATGGCCTACCATGTTGTATTTTTTTTAATATATATATTAACTTATAGATTCTACAATCTTTTCATCGTTATTGGAGTTCCAATATTACTATCTAATAATTATATACTTTGCCAATGGGAGCATTTTGAATGGAATTTTGTGATTTAATTGATTTTCATTGCAATTATGAACAAGTAAATGATAAACGATTTTGTATCACAGCATCTAAATTCCGATTTTGAACACATGGATGTATTTAATATATGACTCGTTGTAATTGTTGGATGATCTTTTAAGAAGTCAATTATTTTGTCACCCTTTCCTATTTTTTTTGTGTTTGTTTATTTGATTAGTTCATAAGTCTAACAAATTCATTATTGTTTGATAAAGAAGAGAGTAACATATTAAACGAAAATCCGTTTCCTTGCACCATTCCGTCTTGGACTGTTTGCAAATCTTCGATAATTCGTAAATGCCTAACTTTGTTTCTTGGTAAGCAGTTGCGTTTGACAAGATTATTGTGCAAGTACTACCTGATCTTTCTGCAGACGGAAATAACTAGTCGAAACAGTTATGATTTGATGTATTTTTACAAAAAAAGTATTGAATTCGCAGCTGCAGCAATTGTTGGAGTAGTTGCAGTGGACAACGTGGTTGTGATTTTCAATGATGCTAGATGATGAGCATGATCCCTGAAAATTTTCGATATAATTGTTTATAACCCATTCTGATTTTGTTTTGGTCGGACTTGGTTCCGTATACTCCATATCCATATACATCACTCGCTGTTTAAGAGAAATGTTACTAAGCTTCTAAAAATTAATGTTGAATTCTTTTTTTTGGGTGATATGCATTTTCTGGGCATACCGTAGGGGATCCATCAATGTGTGAAATATTTGTTGACTGCTGAGGTATAGAATGTTGATACAATCTTTATAAAAAAAGCTTTTCGTAATTTTATTAAAACTAAAGGAATTAAGCAAAAAACTAGATACATTTTGCTTATTTTCATTTGAAAATACTTTAAGGACTGTTCTTTCTTAAGTAACTCTGTCAGTTCACTCTAAAATTATTTCGATGTTTAATAATGGGAAAATAATGGGAAATTTTTTATAAATTTCATACTATCAAGCCATTGGAGTATATCTAGGCTGAAGCGAACTTTACAGGTGTTATTTTAAATTTATCAATTTAACAAATTACTTCAAAACTGTTATATATTTGTTTGGAACTAGATTATCTTTAAGCGTTTTGGTGATGCATTACGAGTTTTTAGATGTCAAATGCTTTTTTCTTTAAGATTATTTCGAGATATTCTGAAGTTTACAGAAACCAAAGGACACCAAAAGTCTAAAAGCTAACAGCGTAATTTCTGAACACTGCTTTCATATGATATAAGATCTTTTCATTTCATCACGATCTCGTGCTAAGCATAAACTTGTTTAAATGCGAGTTTGTCACAACTGCTTTTGTCCTTTGTTTGCCCAAGTAGAGAACTTTGTTTATGCGTTTTGTTTATTTCGCGCAAAATATTTGACAGCCAGCTTACTTTGTATAGTTCCGTGTACGTCGATGTCGATACCATCACTGTCTGCTCCTTTTATGGCCATTTGTTGCCAACATTGTTATTGTTGTTGGGGTTTAAGTTGTTATTGCTGTTGCTCGCGCTGTTTGAAGGAAATTTGACTTTGACAAATGCGCCAAACTTTGCGACATTGGCAAATTGAATTTTAAACGATTTTTCAAGCGATGAGTAGCATATAAAGTCATAAGAGGCCGCCATTTTGTTTGCTCTATGTGAATTATGGTGGCAGCCATTTTGTTTAAATTGCCAGAAAAGCAGGCAAATGGCGTCGCCAATGACATCAGCAATGGAAACACGTGCGTTCACACAGAAACACAGAAACAATTTCTAAAACCTATAACGTACATAATACCCTGCGCTTTATATAGCCAACTATCTGCTACAATTTTTACCTATATGTGTCTGCTAGCATATTTGTTGATTTATGCGGCAATAAGCAGATGCAACCTGACAAAAAAAAAAATGCCAAGAAAAATGGCAACTGGAGCGCAAGAAATGCTGGGGCTGCTGGCTGCAAACAGCTGGCAACGCTTGAGTGCAAACGTGCAACGCGTAACTGATATGCAACGATTACGTCACACACGTGTGCAGCTCATAGGTAGCTCCGCTCACTGCGCTCTAAACCGAAATGCAATTGATGTGGACTTTTGAAAATTACAACATGGCCAACGATTGAAAGTCAAGCAATTGCAAGTAAGACTGGAATGCTTAGAAAACTATAATTCATTGCAACATATGTTTCCTAGCGCAACTTTTCACCAGTGGAAGAAACGCCACAAAACTTGCTGCTGCCACGCCTTAGCCCCACCCTACCAGTACTGTCAGTGCTTTTTCCCAGAAAACTTATTTATGCAGCAGCATGTTGGATACTCTGGTACCGGGGCTTTGTTGGAGCAGAGTCCAGCGCCTTTTTGAACTTTTTGCCAGCTGCAAATACGTAAAGTTTAGTGGCAAAAACCGCATTCTGACATTTTGCCAAATTCAATGGTCGCTGTGGCAGCGACTGTCGTCACACACACTTATAAGATACATCAATATATTGATGTATATATGTATATATATATAAAGATATATAGATATTTGTGTATATGTATACAGCTTCTTACTTAACTGCAAAGGAAATTTGGTTTATGCTGCCAAACAAACAGCTGCTATGCGGCATTTGGCATTTGGCTGCGCTGCACAGTGGATGGAATGGTAAATTTTGGTGGCAAATAAAATATTTTTAAACTCCTTTTTAGGAGTTTGAGATAAAAATATATTATTTTGAATAATAACAATGCTGAAGCTTTGGTGCGTTAATTTTTTATATTTTTTATTTGCCTCTACTTAGCTAAGTTTTTTTTTTTTTTTTTGGAAAAGCGGCGGATTATCCGTTCTGGAAGGCTTTCAGCTGCTAATAAAAATGTTTTCATTGGTTTTTTTTTTTAATATCTTTTACATCATAATATAAATTTACCTTTATCGTACCTTCAGGCCATGTTCAGATAGCTAATGTTTTAAATTAAACAGTTTACCAAGGACCCTTCAAGACAGCGAAAAATCCGACATCAGATTTTCCATTCTAAAAGCCATTCGATAGATCAGAAAAGTGTTTGATTTGTGTCTTTCTCTTTTTTTTCTGTGACAAAATTCTATGATCTATACAAGAATAATATCGATTAAAATCGCACAAAGCTGGGAGAGTTTTTATTTTAAAATAAAGAGTTTACCGAGGGTCCGTCAAGGCATCGGAAATATTATTTGGAAAAAACTAGGACTGTACCCCCTAGCCTCCCCTTTCGTCCAAGGATCGCTACGCATTTTAAATGTACATTTGTCCAA
Source organism: Chymomyza procnemis (assembly GCA_035046065.1). Classification (NCBI taxonomy): domain Eukaryota; kingdom Metazoa; phylum Arthropoda; class Insecta; order Diptera; family Drosophilidae; genus Chymomyza; species Chymomyza procnemis. The sequence goes on from JAWNOJ010000024.1 coordinate 14,740,330, forward strand.
ATTGTGGAATTTTTTGCTTGAGTGACGTCGTTGCTTTCACATGAGGTTCACCTACAATCCACAAGAAATATGGAACAGAACCTTTCAAATCTACATTTTCGGCATTAAAAGAGGCAAGCGCAAACACAATGTTACCAACGCGAATTTTTTTCTTAAATTGTTAATTTCTTTCTTCATTTTCATACAACTTTTTGTTTGCTACCGCTGGATATTTATCTTGAGGTAGCCGTACAATTTTTCCTTGATGACAACAGGAGTGTTTTGAACGCGACATTTCATTCTCGAAAGTATGAGCGATACAATGGTACAATGGGCTATTGAGTATCTAAGGCGGTGTTTGTCGCCTCTACCATCCTCACACCACAAAGAGTGTTACCATACTGATACTCTTTCTCAATATCCCCTAAATCCAAATATTCTGCTTTTTTACTGCTTCATACAATTCTAACATAAATTCCTGCCTTTAGAATTTTACATTTTAATACAGATCCAACGCACTCTTCTACTTTTTATTAATTTGTTCTGCCTTCAAGTCTCTAACTATCGTTTTCGTTTTTCAAAAGTTGATTTTGTAACTAAATTTTCCATGCGAGCTTTTCCTTTTATCTATTACTTTTTCTCAATTGACATTTTCTTTTGAATTATAATTTCTCTTATTCTTGCCTTTCTTCGAACTTTTCGTTCTTCTTCAGAAATATTGAACTTTATTCTGCCCATTATATTTCAAGTACAACATATCTTATATGTAAAACGTGTCCAACATGAAAAAAGTTTTCTATAAAGGGAATTTAAAATACTAAACATACTTTTTATTTTATGCCAGAAAATGCAATATCAGCGTAAACTTTTTGGTTTTAAAAATTCTAATTCCTAAAACAGCTTAAGTTTTAGGCAGCTCCATCCAACTTCCTCAAAAATGCTTGCATTCTCAGCAGCAGTCTTTTTTTGCGCTAAAAATGTTCTTTCGGTCACAGTGTGTGCCGTTTAGTGAATACATTTGTTTGTGACCAATGTTGCGTATACACAATATAAACGCTCTAAGCTTGCCAAAAGCAACAACCATCAATGTCTGTTTTGCTGCATAGCTTCCAGCACTGATAAGCGTTGCGTTTCAAATACAAACAATAAGTATTATATCCTCTGTACGGATTGTGTATCTCTTGAATAATGCATAAAGTAAGCGGTAACTGCTGGCAGCAGTTGTGTTTGCTGCCTGCTTCTTATACAAATGTCAATGTCAAGTTGTTTTGAAGTTGTCGGGGTCTAACAATCTGCTAATAAATATTAAAGGGCCAACAAAATGTCAATTGCCGCACTGAGAGCTCCTGCACAAAGTCAAGCAAAAAGTATGAACAATTACAGTTACTACTTGTTGGTGGCTGGAGAGGGATCTCCCAAGCGGTGAGGGGGGGTGGCAGGCTAACAAAGCTAAAGACTCCCCTGCAGACAGTAAGCAGCTTAACCAACTCGTCAGGCAACTGCATAACTATGTTGTAGTTAGTTATAATAACTGGCCAGTAAAAAGGATTATAGTGAATCACGAAAAACGAGGGCAAAAATATGAACACTAGCTTCAATACGCATAGACGACATATTTATACTCTTTTTTTTCATGGAAGACTCTCCTTGTAAGTAATCATTAGGGAAGGTGTATTGTAGAAAGTCGAATGTGTTTTCAACTTCAATTCTTATCTATTTTTAGAGATAGAGTAATACTCAGTACTTTGAGTTTGAAGCATAATTGCCAAGCAGCGGTGATATCGCGCTTACAAGGCCCAGAATCATCGACGTGTGCAATGAGCTGGAGTACAGCAACCTTCCGTAGTAAACCTTCTTTACGAAATGGAAGGCTTGCACGATAGGAAGGTCGCTTTGTCTGATACCTCAAACGGTACTAACAGGTTCGGATATGTCAATTCCTACCTCGACAGAGCTTATGGTAGTGCTCTATTTCATTCTGCAAAATAGAGTCAACTTCGCAAGAATATCGAACTCAGACAGTGTTGCATACAGGCGTTTCCTTATCGACTTATCGAATGCAATATACTATTTTTCATAGACTTTCCTTTGCTTTAAAATATTATCTGTCCTAGAGCTATAAATTAACCTTTATAGGTTGTTTTTGGCAGAATATGGAATGAGTCCTGGCAATATCGAGAAATAAGCTTATTGGATACCTAATTCTAGGTCCATATTGCCTCAATAGACAAGACAGAGAAGATAAAGTTAGTTCTCGATTTACTGATCTATTGAATACCTACAAAGCATCGGAAAAGAGGAATACGGATGGTTTGTACGGTTATCGTTGGATTTTGCCAAGACAAAATCGCTAATGGGGAGAAGTGTTAGTTATTCTGGGTAGTCAAGAAAGTGAAAATATCGTAGCGTATGTTTAATACAATAGAAGGATAATCAGTATAGTCAATATAGGCAGTTTAGACAGGATATATTTTTGAATCAGTTAATTAAGAGCGACGTATAAAGCAAGTTGATGCTTTTGATGATTATTAGCGGAAGAGCTGTCTTTGGCATTAACCGAAAGGACCGACGTATGAGAAACTATATAGACAATCAACAAAGAGAGAAACCGGAGACTGACAAATGAGTGCCGGATTAATTTAGGGATCCAAACAGATCAGGACTAAATTGATTATCAATAAAGAGAAAAAGCGAAAACTGACAAATGTGGCCAAATTAATGGATAGGTCCAAATAGATCGGGACTAGAAATAGACTATCAAGAAAAAGAAAAAGTTGAGAATGACATATATGAGCTAAATTAATGCATCGGGACTAGATAGACGAATGACAAAGAAAGAAAGCGGAGACTGACAAATAAGAGCCGAATGAATGGAAAAAAAGATCGGGACTAGATAGACTATCCCAAAGAGAGAATGTGGAGTAAATCATAATACATGCGCGGGTTAAGAGAATACTTGAAGTCAACACCATTTGAGACGAGTTAAAACTGTACAATGACATTACAGATAAAAAATGAAAATCATGGATGCACAGATTTAGCATCCCACACGCTTTCGTAATTCTATCCTCAGGGACTGCTTACAATGTCAAATCTTAGAGCATACTATCCTGCGCATTACTAAAGGCATAACGCAGTTAATATACTTCAAAAGATTAACCAAAAAAGTAGTAAAAACAAAGTCAAAGTACAAGGAGTAACAAACGTAAGCGCATATTGGAGGCTACAACTGCCCCGTTGTTGGGCAGGAAGTCATAGTAAGGTAATGGAGCGCAGTGCATAAGGCAGAAAAGAGCTTAGCCCCGGACGCGACAAATGACAAATTTGAGTTGTCAGCATGTAAATGGATAGATGGGTTGCATGAGTTAAAAGGGTTGACATTAAAAAAGGGGAAATGTCAGTGCTAGGAAGAGCTTTGCTTATTATAACTAAAAAGTTGAAGAAACTTTGTTGAGCAAAGAGAGAGAGAGAGAGTTACCCCAAAGACAGCATCGACAGACACTAGATGAGTTCATATAATTGGAAAAAGCGTTTTTGCCAGGCAGTGCAGTGTATAGTGTGTTCCAAAGTTTTTAAGCGTCTACCTAAAAACTATGCGTTGACATTGATTTGCCCTCAAACGAAAAATCTAGCAAAAAGTCGTTAGCATGCTTATAGAAGGATTTGCACGAACATAAACAAACACAGCGTACAGTGTTGGAAAGGGGCCCCGATGGGTTAAAAAATGCGGCTTCCAACACTGAAGCTGCTGTGTGTGTGTGTGTGTGTGTGGCTAAAACCAAAGGCAAACTAAAGTAAAGGCCTGGCAAGTATCAAACAAATCCCAAACATTGAATCTTTTCGAGTAGAGCGCATGCAAATGGATGGACACACTGCAGTCCTGCAAAATGCAAGCAAGTGAAACGTGAAAGCAGATAAAGGCATTAAAGGGTTAAGCTGCAACCAAGTTCAAAGTTCGCACGCAGTCACTGCAGTTTTTGGTTAAAAGAGTGCTGGATAGGGAATGTGAAGAGTGCTTGTGGGCTTTGGTCAGTAAGTGTCAGTTAAAATGACGTTGAATGGTCATCAACGTTGTGGGCTTAGCTTTGATTTACTGCCTTTCTTTGACTTTAGCCAAAAAAGTCTGTTACTACGGCAGCCTAACTTTGATGCCGGAATCTAAACAGTGAATACAATTGGGTGTCATCTGGATTTTTGTTGTTTGTGTTGTGATCCCTTGCGTATGCAAAGCACGTTCAATGGCTTTGATTAAAATGAATGTGTTTTGGGCCGCCTTTTGTAAAATTTGCACATGCCATTTGCCAATATGCTTCAAGTGAGACACAAGAGTCTGTTCCAGTCAGCGCTTTTGCCAAAAATTTTGTTAATTTTGGGCAGAAGTGAAAGACTTCGATGTCTTTGATGTCGATATTTTCTTATATTTACTAGTCACAGGAAATCATGTAGATCCACACCAAAATTGGCACCGTTAGTTCTAGAGAGCTTATCGAACGCTGATATATCCAATACTCAAAACTTTTCTAAAGCTAAATTTCCAAGTTCGCGGATGTATACTGATATATAACAATTCCGCTCTCACTGTGGCGGCATTGGTTTTGTCAAAACTTACTTTTCAAGCACTTGGTAAGCGAAAACCAGATCAAACCTTATATCCTGACCTAAGCCAAGGCGACGACAGTCATACCAGCCACTCGTGCCAACCACTCGTACTACATTCCAATGCTGGCATATTTTTCGCACTTTGCAATGTTTGCTCTAATTGAATGAAATGCTTGACAAACACATGCAAAAATTTCATTTTACAAATGGGATCCTCGTCATGTTCCCCATACAAATGAGACACAAAGCTATGTGTGCACATAAAGCAAATTTTCTTTGACTAATAGGTCAGTTACTCCAAGTTATGCGAATTCAGCAAAGAAATGTTCTTGGCGTACTTTAAGACAAATAAAGCAAAGTATGGTAAGTGCATTCAGTAGCATGTCTACATGTAGTTATTTTTAAAAAACGGATGGAAGTGCTACTGCAATCGAACTAAGCGAATTAGCCACTTCAGATACTGGTTACCTAGAGAAAACTCGACAATTTTCCTGTCCAAATGACTACGGTATCTTTGTATATCAGAGTTTAACTTTAGGAATTTTGAAACCAGCAAGTGCCATTGGTATACCGAGAGTTAGAGCTCTTGTAAGCAAACTTAAAGCTCTTATAGTAGAATTCTATGTTTATGAGCTAGATGGCTAACAAATATATAGATTTAGAAATCTTGGCTTCATTAAGAAAGAACCAAGCGTTATGGCTTAAATAAAACTATGGGTATACTTAACTTAACTCTTAAGGATCTTTTCGCCACCTTAAGCATGAAGAGAGCTATGCTGTTGCCGAGTGTAAATTTAAGCTGATACTTGATATTTATTTCTTACTCTGTGAAAAAAATTCTAGCGCATGCTCATTACTCTTCAATATTTTAGGATTGTAGATAAGTCCAGCAGCTGCTCAATGAGCTGAGGCAGACACTTGCCAGATGCGTAAGGTATTGTCAGAGTAGGCAGCAAACAAAGTCTGATCATCGGTGGACCAGGCCATGGGCAGACAGTGAGTGAGATAATCTCAGGACTCAGTTTCTTAACGGTCTTCTTGCAAGGCAATCCCAGATCTTAATAGTTGGGCCATAGGCAACGCACAATCAGTATTTATTGGTTGAGCAGCAAAATGCATGTCATTGTGCTCTAAGGGTGTACCAGTTTTTGTTATCATTGAGATGCCACAACAGAGCCTTAGCGTCCTTGCCACCAGAGATTCAGAACGAACCATCGGGTCAAACAGTGACAGTGTTCAGGTAACCATTGTGGCCGTCATGGTTTAAGGTGTAATTAGCCATATTCCATACTTTGATGGTGAGATCCAACCGCAAGAGATAATAATAGAAATGGAATAGTTGGTTGAGAAACGCGCACAGAAAACCAAACGGTATGAGTATCTTCCGGTATGGTAAACTTGCACTCAGCTAAAGTTTTCCACAGCTTCATGGTCTTGTCGCGTGCGCACGAGACAATTCTACGGTTGTTAGACTCCGCTAGAAGGCAACAGAGGGCACACGCTTGATCTGTCTCTCTAAGCGACGAGTAGTCTTGCCAGTAGCCAAATCCCCCAGACGCAAAGTCTGATCCTAGTAGTCAGACAGGGCGTGGTCACACAACGCTGATGAAGTGTGGGAGCGTCCGTGCAAATTCTTGGGGATAACCGTGGTCGGTATTCTAATCGCGGGTCAACTTCCAGACAATCAAGCTTGTGTCACGAGAAGCTGAGATGATGGTATCAGGATGCTTGGGAATTGTGGCCATTTGGCTGGCGCAGCCATTGTGTCCGATCAAAGTACTACGTAATTGCAAAGTTTGCGATTTAATTAATAAATTAGTTCAAAATTGATGGCGAGAGTTGCAAGGAAACATATATGATAATTAAAAATAAAGATGCTCGCTTCTACGACCCCGTGGCTTCATATGTTACCAAAAAAGGGGCAATATTGCATCAAGTCAATTATTGCATATACGATTTTACATTTTAAAAAAAGGCTAAATTATTATTGTAACAAATTATTTTTCACAAAATACTAAAACTACTACCTAATCAATGCAAAAACGAAGGACGCCCCTTATTCAATTCGTCTTCTTGCTTTTCATAACAGTTTTCTAGGACATTAAGAGTAGTTTTATATTTCAAAGCGCATACTATACCTACGATATACTTAATGACGTGCTAAGTTAAGATACAAATCTGGCACGTCATATTTGAAATACAACAAAAATCTTATTATTTTTGCACCTTAAGCTATTTCGGAATTAGCCTAGACCTAAGCGCAGCAGGTATTCCGGCCTACAATTCCAGTCATGCCTCGGAACTCGCGTTTTTATGACATTTTACAGTAGCTTATAAAATTTAACTCCTCTTGCCTAGCTTAATACTATAATTTGTTCTATATGCTTAGTGTCAGGATTTTATGGCAGTTTCAACTTTATGCCAGCTTTGGCGTAAAGTAATTTAGCCAAACTGCAGCAGGTTCTAGAATTTTTATGGCCAAAGACTTAAGCTGAACATGCAACTCATTTGCATGTAGCATATTAAAAAAGGCTTTAAGAGTAAAGAGAGAGAAAGGAGTAGCAAGTGTGCCACACACAAACAAATGTGGCCAAATATCTACAGCCAGACCAGGGTAAGCAAGGACCAAGGACAACTAGCACAAACACAGAATTGTTGCTGCCTGTTGACACTAGAAATTGAGCAACCAGAAATGTGCAAACAAGTTTGAAAGTAGATGTGTTTGTTTTGCAAATCATTTTTTGTATGAAAATAAAGGCAAGAAAAATGTGTCAGTCATTTGTTTTAGTGCTCAAGTGGGCCAAGGACCTGTATGTATATATGTGCTACCATAATTAAAAATGTTTCGACATGCATCAAATAAACGAGCCACATTGTTGGACAAAGTCCAATTAGCAGAGAACTACAATGAAAAAAAAAAAAAATAAACGCCAAGCGAGAATACAAAAGACAGCGATCAATTGTGTGCCAGGACACTCCCAAACGGGAGTTGCCAGCATGGATTTAAGGGCTTCATAAAACTTGCATTGCTCAATTTTGTTGCTAAAATATGCTTGCACTTATTGTTGTACAAATAGTAGTATGATAGTAACATTTTGCACTAAAAAGGTAGTTAGTAATAAAAGTAAGAGTGCAGTAAAATTATTAAGACTGGCTGGCTGTGTGGTTACAATGTTGTTAGGGTTATTGCCTGGGAAAATGCATAAAAGGGACATGCACATAAAATGAAATGCAATGTGCCCATAACTGGCATACTTATCAAGTGAAGTTCTCCTTATAAACTGCAGTTTATGGGATGGGAGAACAGTGGTTGTTTTTTTTGGAAATATATGCAGAATTGTTTTAAATGAGAAGCAGAAGCATTACGTGAATGCTTATTAACTTTTACTTTTAGGGTATTATGCGTTAGAGGAAAATCATACTTGAAGTATAACACTTTATTAATATTAATATAAATTCTGAGCGACTGGTTTCTCAAAAATATGTATTGCAAATGTCCAGTTTGTGAAGGGAGTTTTTTTTTTAAATTATAGAACTTTAAGTTACAATAAAACAACCTAGATTACTCGATTGACATTAATTTTATTTATCCGAAAGATAGTTATCTTGTGGCATTACATTTTGAATATGATTTCTGGCATATGACCGCCACGGCTGGCTCGAATGTAGTCCAATCTGTACGTTATTTTGCTTTCAAATTTTCATGCCACAATTGAAAAACGAAAATAAATTTTTATTCAACTTACTTTTTATAAGTCTACGATGACTGTCAACAGAACAAATTAAATTCCATATACTTTCTTTTTCTTCTTTTGCTATTTTATAACTTTATGTGACGCAAGTACAGACTTGAACAGGATTTTAATCCTTAAAAAGAAAAATACAATCGAGGATGATCATTCCGTATTAAAGGATTTTAACGCCGATTACCTTATTCCACTTATATTAACTTTCAATCAATAATTTTTAATAAAATTATGAAATTATTAGCTGAGCTGATAGTGGAGGAACCTTAGAATGCAAGTCTAATGTCAAATATGATTTACATATCTCGACCCACTGCTTAGAGCACTGCAGTAAACTAATCATCGGAAATATAAGTTATTAAAAAAGTTAATATCAAATATTTAGTGTTTCAAATATTGAAAATTGTGCTTAACGTTATTTATGAAGACGAAGAAAGGAACAAGAATCCGATTAAAATTAAGTCAAAAGTCATAATTTGCTCGAAAAAAAAACAATTATTGAACTGTATCTACTGCTGTACTCTACCACTAAGTTTTCTATTCCTGGCGTGTAAGAGCATGGAATCACGAGGAGCCTCACCAGACTTGGATTATGCAGACGACTACTGTCTGACCTCTCATAGGCTCTGCGACCTCCAGGGCAAAACTGATGACCTCGCCAGGCTAGCAAGCAAAGTCAGTCTTGAAATAAACGTAACCAAAACCAAGGCAATGCACTTCAACCACACCAGCCAAGGGAACATTACCATCTATGGGAACGCAATTGAGTTCGTCACCAGTTTTCCATACCTTGGCATTGTCATTTCCAACAATGGCGGCGTGGATGATTATGTATCAAACCGACTTGCCAAAGCTCGATCACCATTTGGGAGGCTCTACCGCATCTGGAGCAATAAAAAAATAAGCAGACGAACTAAGTTCCGAATCTACAATGCGTGTGTAAAGTCCATACTGCTATATGGCAGTGAGACATGGTTTACCACCTAAAGAGACTGCAAGTCATCAGCAACAAATGCTAGAGAATTATATGTGGGGTATTCCAGCCAAACAGAATATTCCATCCAGAGCTGTGTCATGTCACAGGTGAGCCACCTATATACCCCCAAGTAAGAAAGAAGAAATGGGCGTGGATACGGCATGCTCTCAGAAGAAATCCAAGCAGTATTGTCAGTATGGCACTGGACTGGAATCCCTAAGGCAGCTGACCGATCGGAAGACCCAAGGCAACCTGGAGAAGATCCATCCTCCAAGAATTGGCCCAGTCGAACACAACGGACGGAGCTAAAACAGGGTTCGTTGGAAGGTTCTAGAACTGGCCCTAAGTGCCCAAGCGGAATAAGGAAAAAAAAAAAAACACTGTACCGTATCTTGTTATCGCAATCGGAGCACGAAAACATTAACTAGTTTAAAAAAAAAAATTTCAGAAACATTACCCAATTCCCTATTAAGTCCAGGCTTCGATGCGGCATGTCAGCAATGCCAGCAGTTGACAAATTAGCTGCAGACCTTGTCATTTTTTATAGAATTTGCAACCACAGATGTTGGGCAACAATTGTTTGGATTTGTAAATGTTGCATATTGCTGCTTTACTCAGCAGCAGCAGCCTTGAATCTTAAAATCTGATTAAAATCAACATTGCTGTGCCATTAAATGATTCTTATATCATATAAAACTGCCATGAAATTGTTGTCATACTAAACTTTGCCATAAATACACTACAATTGCATATTTAGTCATTTTAATTGCAAGCTCAATGTACATTGTTAAAGTACGCAGCTAATTAAACTATTGATTAAAAGCTCTAAATTCTATTACTGATTGTTCTAAATCATTCCCGTATTAAATGTTCAACAAAAATAACGATATATTACAACCTATTCAATGTCATTGCAATGCAATGTCCGCAGTATGCTAACAATTTGGTCAACATTTGTGTGTCATGCAACACTGCGTATACGTAATCTCCCTAAAAATAATTTATTCGTCTGTTTCATCAACAATTTCACCAAAACACAACGCATGTAAAATGTGTTAATTTTTAAACATCAATATCAATGGCAAACATTTGATATAGCCTTTGGCTAATTTATGCATGCTTACATTACGCATACGCACCGTGGCATTTTGACACTTCAATTAGCAATGCGGTGCGCCGCATGTGTTTGTGATCTTTCATGTGAATTTCGGTATAAAATGTTCAGCAATTTTTGTTACCAAATGTTTTATTCAAATGTATTTGTTGTTGATGCATTTTGTGCATTATTGCTGTTATATTATTGGCAAATGTGCAGAGAAATAAAATCTGTATAAAATAATCAATTGTTGTGTGTGCGCGCTTAGTTAGAACTATGTAATAATTAATTTATAATGAAATACTTGTTGTCGTTTATAGAGACTCTATTATGTGCCTTTTTATAATGTTTTGGTAGAGTATACAACTATGCAAACGAGCGCATTTTTATTTATTATTAAATTAAAAAAGTTTTACAAACAAATCAAGCTTTTGTTGCACATTTTTAATTATTAATTGTAGTATATTTTGTGAATTGATTTTTTCCTTTCTTTTAAAATTAAAAAGTTTATTGAATATTTATTTTTAATAAAAACTTTTAAATATTATTTTTAGCAAGAAACACATTTTTGAAAAAAAAAATCAATCAAAATAGAGTTTTACTTAGGAACTTATTGTTGCAATTAGACAGAAGTGTTTTTGTGTTAAATTTTAGAGTTTCCATGAATCCAAAGTCAGGTCAATATTTCAGTTTTTGTATGCACATTCCTGTTGTCAAAATCATCTGGCACATAAAGTAAAGTACTATTTCTTTGGTATCTTTACTGAATAAAATAAAACTTTTTCGCCAATAAATAAAATCTAGCTAGCTGAGGATTGACTCGAGAGTATTGAACTATACAAACAAGAAGTGTTTTTATGTATTATTAAATAAAAAAAAATTATACTAACATCAAAAGCCTTCACTTCAGATTTTCAATTATTAATTGAAAGTTTATTTTTTTTTATAGAAGTTCTATGATTTCTTCTTCTTTTAAACTAAAATATGTTATCTAAATTTTATTTTAAATTCAAACTTTTAAATTTTAATTTTTGTAAGAAAATATGAATTGATTTTTAAGTAATATTCTTAAGTTTCTCATTAACTGGTGCAGAAACGCGTTTTTCAATAGAATTTCTATAAAATTTGTTTGCTTGAGCCTGAATACCAAATACATTATCAATAAATAATATCTTTTTTCTACTACTGACTTTTCGACTGAAGAATGTAGAAAATAATGTCGACAAGTACTACCATTTCATTAAACTTATTGAAATTTTTACGTCAAAATAGAAAAATTTAATATTCTTATTAAAAAAAGTTATTATTTTTATCACAAAGTATGTTTTTTAAAAAGAAACTGGCTTAACAGCCGAACAGACTTAAAATTTAAACGGCTAAACCTATAATTGATTTATTTATTATTAGAGGCTCAACTACGTTCAGCTGATCTGATAATAAAAAAATTTTACAATTAAGACATATTAAATGATAACGAGGAGAATATAATATAAAACTAATCCGTATTCCTAGTTTGATGGGGTAAATTTTTCAAAGAGAGCTGGCTAGGAACTTGGATTTCCAATGTTAAATATGAAAATTGGAAACAGATTATTCTGAATGTTACAGACATTACATCTGAACTTAGATAAAAGCGCAATACCTGAAATTACGCTCTAGAAATCCCATATTAAAATAATGTATTTTTTGCATTTAATGTAATTTTTCAGCCTTCAATTAAATCTTCAACAAAATATATTGATGATCGAAAGAATGATTCACAACTTATAATTCTTCGTGAAAATTGTAGGTAGCGAAGATTTCATATAAACATTTTTGTTAAATAAATTTATTCTCCTGTATAGCGGAGCATGGAGGTACCTCTATTAATGGCTATTCAAAGAGAAAGGGACCCACCGTTTTTATCCGAATACGAAAGGAGGTTTAATAGAGATTTTTCTAGATAAATGGCTTCTATTGGCTAGCTATGCCAGTGCTAGACAAATTCACCAGTCTATCGTTGATTTCTATTATCATAAATATTGTATTCATATTCAAATTATTTTATTGTAACTTTAATTTCATTTTGTAATTTAATTCTATCAATATATATTATATATTTTATATTTTATATTTTATAATTTCATAAAGCTCCTGGCCCTCTTTTTAACTAAGAGTTCAAAACACATCCTTTTACATTTAGTTTCCAACATACCCCATCAGTATGTTAGTGTATATATTTTCATGCATCTCTAAAATCGCTGCATTTGGCAGCATAAATACAGCTCTCTCATATAATGCGTTCATCAAAATTTGTTAGCTGCTTAAACCCGACCACCATTCTGTAATTGAACATCAAAATGAGTAAAAATTCCAAAACATAGAATCGGGATAAACATGTCATCAGCTGGGGTTGTCCTATATGCACATTGTATTACACTAAATCATGAACCGCCACTCTATATGGCAATGTGCGTCATTTTGTGGGTCACAAAATCCCTTTATGGCTGCGAAAATATTTAGCTGAAATTTAAAAATGGTTTTCTCTGCCATTTAATCTATTTAATTGCTCCCCATGCATTAGTTGAATTATTAATTAAAGTTCCCCCAAAAAATGTTACAAATTAAGGTACGCAGTGTTACGCCTCAGTAGTTCTCATAAGTTTTCGACTTTTAGCCAATTCCCAAAAGTGTAAGAATTCAATTTGAAAATTTTCAGCATGTGTAAACCATAACTCAGTGTTTTATGTATATTTACAGCTTGTGCAAAGTTTTGGTTACAACAAATCCTTTGGGATATTTTGTAGTTTTATTGATTAACAAGCAAAATGTTGCAGAGCCAAATGTCAAAAAGTAATAAAAAGTTTATTTAAGCTGTGAACATGAAAACTATGAAAACTAATCAATGTTTCTAATTAACATGCTCTTTGCGAACAAATAGATAAATCACATATTGAATTTAATTAAATTATGCAAAAATGTCATATTAATTAATGCAAATACAGTGTGATATGTTTATTTGTCAGCAACGAAATAACATTAAAGCAATAGAGCACACAATTAGCTGAACTTTGGCTGCCTATCAGGCGTATACGTAATTTAAGTGAGAAGTTATAGGAATACTTGTTTGTTGATATACAATTTTTGAAGAAACAGCTTGTACACTGAAAATGTGTTGTATTTTTTTAAATTTAATATATTATTGTATATCTTTCAATATACAAAAAAATAATAAAAAAAGATAAATATCTAATAAAAAAGACAATAAAATCCAAGTTTTCATAGATTTGACACTGTCAGGATATTCTTTGCACAAAATACTTAAGCTTTCTTAAGCTTAAATTTTATAACAAATCATTATAATTTGAGGTAGCTCTAACACTTTCTAGCCTTTACCTTAGCATAACCAACATATTGAATGCATTCGTTCATTGAAAATGCAACTTTGAGAGCTGCACGTTTGATACCCCATTTTTTTGTGTAAGTGAATCCGCAACTTTGCTATCGGGTTCAAGTGGCAAGTAGATGAACTTACCGCACCTGTCCTCTAGAGTAAGTACCGCTTATACCTTCTGCTTAGGGTCATTGTCTTCATAAAATTTGAAATCACGCTTATGGGCCTTCTAAAAGCCAGATTTTTGGGCGCTGTTTATTCAATTGGATATCAAATTTTCGAAACATAGTGCTGCACTATGAGTGCCAATTCTTCGAATTCTTGTCCCTGGATATGCAACCCCAAACCATAACCGACAGTCTGCCAAATTAGACTTTTGGTATTATATTGCGGTTCTCCAGTGCAGTTGTTGCCTTGCGCTACACTCTGTTGGTTCCATCTAGCTTATATCGCAGAAAATATCATTATTGCAGCAATTTTCTAGCTGATATTGCATCCTGGTAGCCAAACTAAGTCGCTTTTCGATGATGATCGCCGACAGCATCGGTTTCTTTCGTGCTACTCGTGAATGATAGTTATGCACGAGTATGGCTTGATGCTCTGTTTCACGTCACACTTCCAACTCGCCGTCCTCCATATCAACAGTTCTTTATGGTGTTTTAGATTTTGATCCATTTTTTTCATGATCAATCAGTCTGAATGGTTGCAAATTTAACTTTTTTCGGCTCATAAATCAAATATTGCAATTTGATTCCAATTCCCCTTATATTTGCACAAGTAATTAATTGTTCTTCACAATGACGACCCAGGTATGACTGAGGAAAACAAAATGAAAGTACCAAGTTCACACAATTTAAAATTTCGAAATACCACCACTTTCAGGAATAAATTGAGTCTGTTTAAAAACAATTTGTCGTAATGCGCTTCCAATGCGCTTCTTAACAAAGATTCTTTTATTTTTCTATCCAGAGAATTTTTTAATTTTCGAGTTTTAAAACTATCATTTTGTCTATCCAATTATGAACGAGCCTTTTCGCGTCTTACCAGCAAACTTTTTAATCAAAATGAGTCCTAACTGATCAACGGTCTATTCAACTCATTTCATTTTCAATCTTAACCCATCTTGATTCACCTTATTAAGCAAGTTTAGCCAATTACATTCTATGAAACCCCAAACTTGTAAATTCAAGTTCCTTGCCAGCCCCAGATGTCAGACGGTGCATATCTGTAAAAAAAATCAGGCTAGGATTACGGATTAGCTTTATATTATAATTTTGTTGTTTCCTTAAATTAATAATAAATAAGTGAACAAAAAGGAAAAAGTGTAAAGAATTTCTTGACTGTGTCAAAACTATGCAAACTGTTGTTAAGTTCAACATTTATGTTTGCATTGTAAATCAGAAAACACCACCTTTTTCCCTGTGCCAAGTGATTTTGACAGACTGTATATTATTATTTCTATTATTTTTCAAAATATTTTAAGACATATTGTTTCGCTTATGCATAAGTCAAGGCTGCTGGATTAACCATAATAATACTTTGTACAGTAGGCATAACAAATATTTAAGTTCTTAAACTATTTACTTTATTTTAACTTAATCTTTCTTGTCACAAAAAACGAAATATCAAATGGAAATATATTGGTTTAAAACTAAGCTCTGTTTTGAAATTAAACAATATTTGTCAATTTTTCAATGCTTCACTTACAGTTTGCAATTGCAAGTGAAAAATTGTCAAACTTTCTTACTGTCAAAACTGTCGAGCTATCTTTTGCCTTTAGCTAAGTTCATTTTATCACTTTGCTTGTTTTTATTTAAATTATCCAAATTTTGCTGAAATTTCATACGTCATTCTGTGTGTGTCACCCTACGTATACTTAATATTATCTTATGTTTTGCCTGCAATTAGTAACTGCTTATGGAAAATTCAAAATAAATCCAATTGTGGTATTAGGCAAATCAAGTTAAATCTAATTTGCATATAATTGACTTTTCCACTAACACAAAGTTGATGGTATTACATATAAATACAATAATGAGAAAATATAAACAAGCTTTGGCAATATATTGCAAATTTATGGCAATTGCAAATGATTTCCATTATTAAAGTTCACTGATATGTTGCTAAATCTGAAACTAGCTAAATCAGATCGCAAAAAAATTAGATTTGAGGGTTTTTCTGTTGAAAATGGATTTTAAGCAAATAAAAATTTTAATTTCTTAGTTCGATATAAAAGTCATGGTTGTGTTAATTTGAGGATGAGTATGGATCGAAATGATTTTGAGTTGGTATGTGTATGGAATGAAAATCAAAGAAAATTTATTAAGTAGACATATTTTGTGATTTAAGTTATGTTTTTATTTTTAAAAGTTGATTGGTTGGTACCTCCTATTCCTTTTGGGTTCCAAGTCAAAAGTCTTTTCAGTCTAGGATATAACTTTAATTTAGTTAAGCATTTTAATTCGTCATCGGGTTACAGCCGACCTCACTAGCGCACCTGCTTTGCGCACTCTTACTATAGTTGGCCAATCTTCAATCGATCGGAGCTTTGGACCGATTTTTATTAAATAATTTTATTGGTTGGTACCTCAATTCCTTTTGGATTCTAAGTAAAAAGTCTTCAGTCTAGAATCCAACTTTACTTTAGTTAAGCATTATAATTCGTCATCGGGTTACAGCCGACCTCACTTGCGCCCCTACATTGCGCAAACCTACTCCAGTTGACCCTCCTCCAATTGGTCTTTCCATCGGAGCTTTGGTCGTCTCCTTCTGTTTTGGTTTTACTAGTACTGATATGGTCCGATAAGTGTGTCGGCACACGACGTCAGTCTTTAACCGAGAATTTGCGCTAGTAGCTTTTATGATTTAGCAATAAGACTGATTTCCCGGTAATTTGCGAATATCTCACTACAAAGAACACTTAGATTCCAATCCTCGGACATGCTTTCTTATATTCATATTTCGCAGAAGAGTCAACATTCCTATATATTTCTACAAGCAGTCTATCAGCACCGGCTTGTTTGTTGTTTATAAGCCCCAACTCTGACATCGTCACCAGCTAACGGCTTGAAGAAACAATCCTTCAATAGTCTCACTTCATCTTCGCCAGATTTTCACTGTCTTTGTGCGGCAAGTGCAAAGTAGATCGAGTAGAAAGGTGCTACTTAACTTTTCTCAGATTACAATTTGCAATACAAAAAAATTGTGATAAAAACTGCTAACTTACTAAGGTAAAAGCCATTCTCGAAAGAGGCATTAGTCTTTAGGTTTCTTGTTATAAAAACTTTAGTGCATCTACAGAGTTGCTACAAATTGCAACCTTTCTGGGAACAAAGTTAGGGTATATGCAATAACATAGAAACTCTGCTTAACTTCCAAGTAATTTTTAATTTAATATCGTATATCCACAATTCGCAAGAGATAGCTTATGCCAATTAAGGCAATTCCATCCAAGTTGTCTGCAGCATCACTGATTAAGTCTTGGACACTGTCAGCTGTATTTACCATCCTTGAGCAAATCAACAAGTTCTAATTCCCAAAAACCAGTCAATTGTTAATGATATCAGCAACTGTACAGTATTTAAGTGTTGTTGTTAAAACAAATTTCGTAGAGCTTTGCTTAATGGGCAGCTGATGACTTTTTGGCCCAGTTATTGCATTGTCTGGTTTTGTTACCCAGCAGCCGCCGTGCTACTACCAGTCTGAGTCCTGTCAAGCGTTAGCCTTTTGGTTGTGCTTTTGCATAATTTGTGCCTGTCATGTTTGCAGTTGATTAACAATTGTTGCCCAAAATGCCAAATATGAGGCAGAACAGAAACTGGGGGACACTAGACCAAGTACATAATCATGAGCATGTTGGCTACGTGACTGAACCCAAGCTGAACTGAGAACCACTAAGAGAGCGAGAGGGAGAGAGTGAGAGAGAGGGCGAGGAGCCAGAGTTGGGACCTACAATAAGAGGCTATACTCTTTGAAACATTGATGGTCAGGTATTTTGTGATTTATGCAGCTGGATGTGCAGGTGTATGCGTGAGCGTGCGTATGTGGATGTGGCTTTGTACTTGGTCAGCAGTGCGTATGCTTAATTTTGACAAGCCGCTGGCTTGCTAATGGCTGGCAACCATTGTTGTTGCGATTGCTCGAAGCTGTTAGTGTACAGGGTGCTCTAAGGCGCCTATTTAAGCTTTAAATTTTAAGCAAAAGTAATATTTATGGAAATATTGATATGGTTTTGAGGTAGTCGAGCAAATGTACAATTGAGTTTAAATGAATCTCGACAATCACTGCGTAAGTTTTCTAACAACTGAATTAAGTTGGATCAAACATGTACTACACACCCTTTATTGGCCAGTTCGAATACAGATATTCCTAACTCCTTTAGAATTTGTTTTATTGTTGAAGTTGGGACCAAAGCTCAAAATTTAATTTGTATGCTTTGTGCAGTTAGCACATTGTAGATATCAATCATACGCACCGAGGGACCAACATTATTTAGCTATGAATCAGCTAAAAAGCAACCCGTCTCTGGAGTTCCAGGCCAAAAGAGGACAGCTCAACCACAAGGTTTACATAGCTGTAAACTAAATTGCTTTCGCATCCTGTGCAACATCATGTTAATAAATGTTGTTCACACCTACACGAGAGTACCTACACACGTACAATGGCGGCATGTTGGTATGCCACAGAGCACTTAAAGTGGGTCGTTCTAATTGTAATAGAAGCAACCACGGCTGTTTGCTGGGGTTGTTGTTGTTGCTACTCGTGGTAGCTGTTGTAGCCAGAGTTATTCAACCATTTTGCGTATTTCGCTAAACAAGTAATTACATAACATGTTGTTGCAACAAACAGCTACATGGCACAGGAACAAGCAGCTGACTTACGCACTTGAAGATTGACTGACTGACTGACTGAAGGAGTGACTGACTGACTTGGTGAATAGATAAGTTGGCAGCCTTTTCAGATATTTGTTTTGTGCAGCTCCGACGTGGACTTGGTAAGTGTTAAGCCTTTGCCGTCTAGACACACCCAAGTAGCTAGAAGTTTTTCATATTACTAAAAAATACAAGATTTTTTTCTATTTTGAATTTTACTTTTACAAATATTCACCAAGAAACTTGAGTGTAAATCAAAAAGTTTTATTAATTTAAAAAAAGTAAAATCTCAAAGTTATTTCCAAGAAACAAGTTCAGAAACAACTGAATTCTGTTTCTCAATATTTTATTTACTAATGTGTATACCTATTGTTCGGCTACAAATAAAACAATGTCAGTTCGAATTCCAAATGCAACCGACTTTACAATCCCAGAGTTTATTTGATTGATTTTAATATATACTTCGGGCTGCATTATTGCTTCAACACTTCAGTATGGTCATCGCAGCAGCTAGACTATCTAAACAAAATGCTTAACTTCATATAGTTTCTTATAAGAATCATTTAATTAAGGATTCAAAGCTACAATATATGACGAAGGTTTCAAAGTTTCGACGAAAAATTGATTATTTTCAAAAACCGCTTCGAAGAAAATGAATCGTCTTATGTGGAAGCATGGTTTTTGGAAGAAGACATACTTTTGTTTTCATTTCGATGATCATTAATTTCGCTTAAGGAGATATGTCTAAGCTATTATTGAATATGATATCGGGTAAAAGACCACATTTAGCCTTGAGTACAAAATGTGCCCTCTTCCATTGTTTTGGTCAAAGTATCGATCAAAATGGCCGCAATTTCACGTCGAGTGTTGTCTTAAAGTTGATCCATGGTCTTTAGTGTACCAGCATATACCAGGGATTTCAAATGTTGATTATATAGATGCTGATTTTCATTAAATTAAGAGTTTTCAGTGGCATAGAACAACAATTTGGATTGTTCAAAATGTGATTCATCTGACACGATAATTTTTCTACAAAAGTCGGGTCCGTTCTCAGCTTTTTCAATGGTCCATTTGGCATAATTCATACGACGCGGATATTCAGCTGGGTTTAGTTTGTGTTACTTTTGGATTTTATAGAGAGAGGTCCGAACAATGTCTAACTCCGGAGAACGACGATAGCTCGTGGGAACTGCTCAACACAAGTTCGTACGGTGTCAATATTATGGTTGGAGCGTCCTGTTCGTTGTCTGGCATTACAAACAATACCAAATTTTGCGTACGAACGTGTTATCATAGGGCGTATTTTTGCGAGGAGTGAGAGTTTAGTTTTCACAATTCAGAATTTATTTTGACACAATTTCAGCGCGTTCTTTTAGTCTGAAGTCTTCCATAATATAAATTGTTTTGGAATGACATATGTTAAGTCGATTTGTAACTTCTGTAAAATGGAGTCAATGAATTGCCAATTGCTTGCACAATACAGTTATTGTATTGCTCTACTAAACAAGAATTTTGTGCCTGTAAACCCCAAGCTAATCATTGAGGAATATGAGGCAATTTTTTAACTGTAGTTTGAACCATGCTCAACTCCTGAGACCGACGATGTCTTGATGTTCGCAGCTGCTCCTAAATAATGGTTTCTATGGCCTCAATATGTTGGTCGGAACGTCCTTTCCGTTGTCTGGTTGCGTGGCTGGCCTTACTAATATTACCAGAATTCATAAATTTCATCACACTTTCAACTTTATTTGTTTTACGAAATGTAGGTAAAGTTTTCATAATTGAGATGTTTTTTTGAATGTAAAGCTTAACAATTTTAGCGCGTTATTTTGGTGTAAACTATTTCAGGATATGAATTGTCTTGAATACGCTTCCAACGCAGTATGACATAAGCCATCCTGTAACTCCTGTTAACAATTATAGAACTGCCCGTTACTCTCGCTTTAAATGGCCTACCCAGCATGACGATTTTCATTCCGCTGCGGACATCTTTTAGCTCTATAATCCGTAATGGGAAATATGGGACCCTAGAACTTAACCCAATTCCACTGCACTTCTTTTTAAATTTTTGGTTATACATACCAGCTGTCTACATTTAAAGTGCCACAAAAGTTACGAACGCCTTTTTATTGCAACAAAACAAAATTGCAGTTGCAACAAAATTTTAACTGTTCCATCGTAGCTACCCTAGACTTGTTGCCGAATTGCATTTTTGGCTGGTACGGGCTTTTAACTTGATTAGAGTGCACGCAAAAATATTTCACGTAATTAAAAGTTGGCGTTTGTTAGTTGCTATGCCGTTGTATAGTAATGAACTTTCTGTGTTAAAGACAGACAAGATACAAGAGAGATAGTAGCCTGAATGCAATGGTGGGGACGAGGAGAGACGCCTTTTTGCATATTGCATAAGTAACATTTTTGTTGGGGGCCGTTTTTGTTGCATTTGCTGCATTGTCTTGGACGAAACAAAGCACGGCCACAAAACTGGCACAGTTGGGGAACTACTATGTCGGAAACAAAAACAACAGGGGATAACAAGTATACGCCGTACCCACCATTTTCACTATGTGGTTTGTTTTTGTGGTGGCAACTCAAAAATATGTCGGTCTAATGTGCGGTTGCTGCAAATATACATAATAGAAATGCATATTTTAAAGCTGTCCAAAAATTTTCACAGTCGCCATTTGGTTTAACTTTGGCAGCTGCTATATAAAATTTATGGCAAATAATGTGACAAATATTCAACAGTATAAATTAATTTACAATATGAAATATATTTTTGTGTTTGCATAAATCACACCTCGTAATTATTATATTGTTCGCAATTGCAGTTTGAGGAAGTCATAAAAATATTGCACAACATTATTATACATTGCCTTATTGATATGCAAATAAATCTAGTATTTTTTTTTTAATCAATTGTTTTGAGCTTGAACAATCAATAGATTTTCCGGAAACGTTTATGGAGAAGAGAATTTTTTATGAGTATTAATTTAGTTTCATTAATAAAATTAATAAAAGAAACTATTACAATTAATTATTAAAAACGAGCAGTCTCTGAAGTGCTTTGTCTATTTAATTTGTTTTTAAATTTCCAAAGTATTATGAAATTTCAATTATTATTCCAAAAATCAAAATCAACGCTTCTTCCCTTGATCCAATCTTGGAAACATTTTTCACATTCGGTTTGCGGTATGGCGCTTGTGGAAAGAATTCATCATAAACAACACCCTGATAATCTAAAAAAACTGTGAACATCGCCTTTTTCCGACTGAAAGCGACGTGTTTTTTTCGGTTGCTGCTCTTTCCGCGCAACATATTATTTACTTGCTTGATGTCTAGATTTCGTGTCACATTCATAAATTCACGTTTCGTTTCGAGTAATGATCCGTCTAACGAACCTTAGGTCTAATTCAGCCTTGGGAATCATATCTTTATCGACGTCAATGCAGTCACTATATTGCATGAAATTTAGGTATTTCGGCATTAGCTTTGCAGCGACACGTCTGAGGCCCAAATCATTAACCAAAATGTCTTGAACGGATCAAAAGCAATGCTCAACTGCTCTGCCATCTGTTTAATTGTTGATTTACGGTCCACAGTCGTCCAATCCAGTCATCAGTTCATCGGTTTTTGTTGTCCAGGGTCTGCCAATGCGTTCATCATCGTTAACAGAGTCATGGTCACTTCTGAAACATTCGTTTCACTGATAAACAGTTTTCTTTAGAGTTTTGCTCCCGAACACACATTTGTAATATTTGCAATGGCGTCGCACCATTGATACCGTTTTTAACGCAAAGTTTTATGCAAATCGGTTTTTGCAAATTCAATTCTATTTTCAAATGGTACATAATGGAAGATGAGACAAGCACTGAAGTATTCGAGATGGCGCAATTTTTACAAATGTAAAGCTATCAAGCTGAAAATGTCATAAAATGTTCCTGAGAAATGTGGTTTTCCTCCATTTGGTTTTTCCATCGTAGCTTCGGTCGTCAACTTCATCTATCTGCAAAAAAAGCAGCGGTGACATCTCGTTTACAATGCTCAATCATATCAATATCATCGACGCTGCAAGGAGGTGGACACTTTTGTAATCTATAACGTGTTGGTGTGGGTTGATCCGTGTTATTTTCTCTTCTTAATCGTTTTAATATTGTTTAGAGGGAGTTCTAGCTTATAAGTCTAACCTATTTCAATACATTTTTTGAAAGTTAACATTTTCTATAAAATATTTATTGTCACAAAAAACTTTACTTGAAAAATTACTTCCTATACTCTGAAAATGGAGCACATATATTTATTAACTTATCCATAAAGTCAAATGGCCCTGTTTACACAGCTATAAATTGCTTTTCTAAACGACACAAAAGGGAGTAGAGTACACAATGCGATCTTAAGTGTTAAAAAAAAACATACTCTATCAATTTGATATATGCGACAAAGCAGGGGTTTGTCCGCCAAGTGAGTCATATTGATAAAAAATTAAGCTTATCCCTTTCAGTAATGGCCAGACATAATATTGCTTTGTCCAAGCCTAATAAAAGCATCTCATGCCATAGCCTTAGTGCATATATCATGTTACCCAGCTAACATCCTTATGCACTTCAAGATTTAGTTCTTCAAATGAAGTTCGAACAATGCCCCTGGCATCAATTGGATACCACTTGAGAAGGCATAGTAAAAGGGAGCAGCTCCATTTCTTTGAGTACAAAAGTTTTGCAAGCTATTCAACTGCTCGTGCACAGGGGCACAGCCTAAAAATGGACAAAGTCTTTGCCGGCTTATACTTATACATATTTGTTTGTAGGAGAATGTATGTTTGCAGGCTTTGGCAAAACTCAATAAAAGAAATATTTTTGTTAGCGCACATAAAGTACTTTTATAGTTGGATGAACTGAAACTCTTGCGTGGCCAAAGTTATAATAGTTTCTGAAGCAAAGCAAATGCAATTCTACTTTGGCCAAAGTTTCTTGAATTGTGAATATCCACTAAGTTTGTATCCTACCGAGTTTTCTATAAGCATTCAGTCAGTGGCTGAATTTCGTTTGTTTTTTGACCGTGCTGCATTTGTCGTCATCGAGTGGACTTTGGCCAACAAACAAATGAAGTTGAAGGCTGACTACATTCCAAAAAGGAAAAGAATAGAAACTGAAAAGTTTCAAACACTCTGGCATACAAATTGCTGCGACAATGCTGATAAAATTCAGAATTTGCTTGTAGCTTTTAGCAGTTTGTTGCTGCTTTTAGTGGCAGCTGCAACCAATTTATAGTGAGGACAATTTTTTGAAGCATAAAATATGCAATTTCCATAAATTAATGTGTAGTAGGGCAATCAGTTTGCAATTAAGTGTGTGCCAAAGCTTTTATTAACGCATTTAAAATGCATGCTTTAAGCATATTTATAGGATATTTAATTTATTTGGTGGTATATTTTTGTGCAGCACAAGCATCATACAGAAAAATGGTGCATTTATTTATGAAATCAGAACAATTTTTAATAATATGATACACTTTACTCTTTTTTATAATAATAAAATAATATTTATCTCGTGTGATACATGCAAAATGTATATGGCTTCTGACAAAATTGAGAAAGCATACATTACTGTAGCATGGCATAATTATTTCTTGGCAAAATGGTTGTACAGTACGTATACTTAATAAAAATTGTGTATGCGCCTCATGTGACAAAATGCTTTGGTCAGGTTTTTAAATTAAAGGCACAGAAGGCTTTGTTTTGAATAAGAAACTTTATAAATACGCACAGAGAAGGAAATAGAAGTAGCTGTGAAATTATAAAACATTTGGAAACTGGGAAAATTAATGTATTTTCTTTATAGTTGGATGTGCTGTAACGCTGCTTTAAAATTCTGTCAAGAATGCTACTGCCAATTTCAATCATTACGTTAATCTTCAACTTTCTACACTTTTTTATGTATATGGGAAATAAAATTCTAACATACAAGCACCTGTCATTGTTGTTATGTACAGCTTTACGTTGAATATGCCAACACCTGGGTACACTTTTATACAATTTGAGTAAATTTTCAAGTGGATCAGCGTTGAGCCTTCAAAAGTTTCAAAAGAAAAAGCTGATGCAGCGAAACTTTTGCGCTGTTGCGTTGAAAAACTTGCGAAAAATGGCTAAAGGGCTGTCTGTCTGTCTGTCTGTCTGTCTGTCCTTTGATATAGCTACGTCTAGTGCGTCACTTTATGTGTGCGTGTGTATGTGCCAGAAGGAGCTCCATTGTATGCAGAAAAGTGCGCTTAATGATTGTGTAATATGTATTAAATGCCATGCAAATATAATGCTCTATAAAGACACAAAGGAAGTGAATTGCGATAAAAGGCGGGAGAGTGCCAGTGCGGAAAGCAGTGCTATATATGCTCGTATGAAACCCCTAAGGGATAGCACGTTAAATTGTAATTAATCTTCTTTTATATCAGCTTAATGAATACGGATGCACATAATGTAATATGTGTGTGCGTGTGTGTGCGCGTATGTAAGAGCGTGTGAGTGGCTGTAATCAGTTGCCTTTTGTTTGACATAAATTAAAAATAAACTCAATTAATTATGCAAATATTGAAGTAAAGTTTGTGTGTCAATATTTATGCAAAGAAAGCTGCAGACAGCCGAAAAGTATGCAACAATAAATGTAAGTATTTGTTTGAGTTGTCTGCACACACACACACGAACACACACACCTAGACACTTGTATGTCAAATGTGTGTCATGGCGTCCACAGAAGGCGAAGGCATGCAAATAACGAGCAAATAAAATAAGAGGTAAAAAAAATTAAGCATAGAAAATAAAATGCAAAACAAAACTGTCGCCGGCGCTCTACGTGCCGACAAAGCGAAGCAGCGCAAGCGGGCGCTAGACCTCAAGAGAGCGAGCGCAGTGAGCGGTAAGCAGAGAGAACGTGCAGCTGGTTTGGCATGTTTGCTGTCTTCGTTTCTTCTGACAGCTGCACATGTGTGAGTGACTGAACGCGCGTGTGTTTGTGCATAAGTGTTAGAGGAGGTGTGGGATTGTTGCTACAGTGCAGCCAAAAAGTTTCGACACGCACTGTTATCTACCAGTTGAGGTCTACATAAATAGATAAATATAAATTGTAATAATAATAAGTAATAATAATAAGTAAAAATATTAAGTTCAATAAAGCCACAGCAGTTTCTTGCATTAGCAGCTGATAGAGTCTACGTTGCTGAACTCTGTCTCTACTTACAAAAAACAAAGTATATATTTTAAACTGTACATTCTGCTTGGGCATGTATTAATAATATGTATGAATATTATATAATTATTTATATGTATACATAAAAATATATACAATAACAGCAATAAATTTAAATTAAATTTTTCATTCCTGCATTGCTTCGCTAAGTAGTCCCCAAAGAATTTCTCAAAAATAGCTCTTGTAAATTATCGTAAAGCTGCAGTTCCCACAGTACCGCCTTTTCCCTATTATTTGCCATCCTCAATAAGAACATGCCAAACTTGAAGTGTATTTCAAGACTTCTTACTACAAAGTATGCTACTTTGAATGAATGCCATTCCTTCATCTCCCTCAAGTGTTCAATTGGCTGTTGAGCTAAATTAGCAAAGGTAAATCTCCTATAAATATTATCAACGTTAAGAAAGTTACCAGTTCTACACATATTTTCTATGGGGAGCTAATTTTAGCTAAGTCTGTGAAACAATAGTACTTAAAAATTATAATAGCACAATGTTAATCATAATTTGACAAAAGTAGTTATTAGGCAGAAGAAGCGGGTTATTCTTCGAAAATCAACATTTCCTCTTCATAATGGCGACTTGGTGTTATTGCATTCAAGTCTGAAGAGCTGTAGCCAAATAAAAATTGCAAAATGTTTAAAAAAAAACTGCGAAAAATCTCGGATGTGTTTTAGTGTACCTGCTATTTATACAAGGGTATTGGAATCCTTTTTACTGGTAGATAGAGCCTATAATCTGCTATTATTCTAGTAAGTTCTTACTTTTTTAACATTCTTTTAATTTTTGTTCTTCGTGCCTCAAATTGTGATACTTCCATTCTATTCTTCTAGACTTCTCCTCATAAGATTGCCTAATCAGAAGAAAAAGGGTTAGAACACACATATTTTTAAATAGAATAAGCTAGTTCCATTGAAATTTATTCAAACATAATAAACGTTTATTTTTAGATGTCTTTAGGTTTACAGGTAAAGTCGCCATTTTTAATTCTGACAAGATAATTAATCAAAAGCATGGATATGTGAGAGTCTTCATCTTAAATTCTAATAAAGATTCAAGCGAGAAATTTGTCTCAAATATTTTTGATTTGATGAAAAATACAAAATATTTTATTTTAGTAATTTTTGATATTACTTCATTTTAATGATATTTTTTTTGTTGCTGTTAATTAAATATTAATAACGTAACTTTCAAACAAAAAAGTAATATCTGATAACCTAGTGGCCATGGAAAAGGTCTATAACTCTAAATAACTTAATACAAAATTATTTAAAAATTCTACGTGTATTGTATCACTATTGTTATTGAAATAGTTGTACAAAATATTATAAAGACGAAAAATAAATCAAAATCAGTTAACTATATCGCTACATATTAGCGCCTTTAGCTCTCTCGAAAGATTAATCTGATTGTTATGATTATGAAAAGCTGGAAATAAATTATTTTTTTTTCTTAATTACTTTCACTATTTTCCAAAAGACCTTGGAGTTTTTGTCGAGAAGTGAAATTGAATTCAATTCAATTTTTTACAAGAATTGGGTTTAATATATAAATTTAGATTGTGGCAACAAATCGCTAATAATTTATTATTGTTATATTATAATAATTTTATTAAAAAAATCTTAATTAAACGCATCGTGCATGTTTATTTTTATAAAATCCATCTGTGCATAGACTATTTTGACTCACTATATATATATTTTGTGCTTACGCCATCTTTCTTGCTCAATTTGTAAAACAATTTTGCATACAAATTGCAACACAAGCTCTTGGCTTGTAGCATGTTGTTTGTGTAAATGTTGCTTCAACGTTTGTTGTTGTTGTTGCTGTTGCAATTGTTGCTATTGTTGCAACAAAGCCTGACATGCACTCGCTGTATATAAAAATGCAAATAAAGTGAAAAAGTGTGGCAAACATGCATGACAATGCATGACTAAAGTAATGAATTACTTAGTCGAAATAAAAAAGACTTATGGCTGCCTAGCGTACGTCCCTCTGCAACTTCAGCCAACTTGAGCATCTGTCAAAAAAAAAAAAAAAAAAAAATGTGAAAAAAACTACTACATGAAAAAGGTCGAGCCATGACTTGGCGCTACACTGACTGACAAGTGAGCTGAATTTTAAACATTTTGAAACGAATTTAAGCAATTTTACAGGCAGTCCCCTCCCTTAGAACTAACTCAAACATTTGGCACGCCCGCTCAGGAAAACTTCAGCAGCTAATAGTCGTAGCCATTAAGGTGCCTATCTAAGCGTACTAAGCGTAATTAGCTGCGACACATTGAACATTACGAGCACAACTCGTCAGCATGGCCATTAAAGGCTCTTTATGAGGCCAAATTGCTGAAAGCAGTCCCTAAACACTAATGAAGCCGCTTAAAATGTTTTAAACTATGGAAAAGCTGGAAGCTGAAAGCATGAAAATATTATAAAATAGAAAATATTTTTGGAAAATCTCTTTACAACGCCAATAATGCCAGAAAATCCAGACCAATGGATTTTTGCTGCTCATATGCTTTTAAGTTTTAGCTGCATGCAGCGTTTTAAACAGCTTTAAGCCGACGTTGCAACAAAATATTGTCACAATTTTCAGTGTAGTAGAGTCGAGCTACTGAGCGTAATGCGAGGGTTGTCTAAACGAGTTGTAAATGTTGCAAAGTGTTTAGGATAGTTGCTAAAAATTTTATTTTTAAATGCAAAGTGACTAAAGTGCTTTGGCTTAAGTTGCTGAAACTTTCTAGAAGTAATTACTTCAAAAGGACAAACTTAAATTGTAGTTGACATCACAGTGAATAAAGTGTGATAAGAGCAGGCACAGAGTAGAGGGTTTTAAGCAAGTTCTAACTACTTTACTAACTATAAACTGAGCAACAAAAGACTTTCTGGAATTGTAATAAATATTATTTTAAAGCTGATTTAAATATTGTAGTAAATTAAATTCAACTTAATAAAAATAGAAAAAAGAGAACGCAGACTTCGTATTAAAAAAGATAGGTAAACAACAAGAAAGTGATTAATATTATTAATATTGTAAAACTACTGTTCAATTCTGTCAATACTCTCCCTAAATGACCATAGATTATAGGAATGCCTCTGTTTGTTATTTCTACATAAACTCTTAGTCATGTTCATTGTCTCTTACGCATTTACTAAAAAATTTTTTTTGTCATTCCATTCATTTTGTATAACCAATTATGTATTGCATAATCATTTTCGCATCTTATGGGCTTATAATAATGACCTTTTCGATATCCTATCTTATGAACAGTCTCTGCATACTTTTATTTCTTTAACTTAACTCATATAAAATTCTCACCTGCTCAACGCTGATTTGGCTTTGTTGTTGAGAATTCTTTAAATTGTTATATTATTTTCTATTTCCAACTTTTATATTATACTCCCAAGTTCCATAGAAGTTCCGCTGCATTTTTACAAAAAATGCATCCATCAGGTTAGGTATACGTATTAGTTTTATATTATATTTTGCTAGTTCCGAACATTTTTCAATTTTAATATTGTTCAACTTTAAGATCCGCCTCTTAATCAGAAGGTCGGTGGTTAGCTAGCAGTGGTATGACTAGTAAATAGGCGTATTTAACCTAGAAAACTCAGCCTATAATTTATATAAAAAAATAAGATATATACATAAGTTTAAAAAATGAAAATGTTTGTCCAAATGTTTTGAGACTTAAACATATTGAACAGCAGTAGGTCGATCTTAATCTTAAGGCATGCTATGTTTCAATTTGAAAAATAACATAAACTTTTCTTTTATTAAAAAGAAAATTTTTTAATTTATTAATATCAAAATATTTAAGTAAAAATTGTCACTCAATAAAATGTCCTGAAGCTACTCTACAGATTTTAATTAAAAAGTTTTAATATTATATTAAATAAAAAAATTTAATTCAGCGAGAAAATATTTTTGTTAATGCTTTTGTACCAAAAACTTTTAAAGCCACCCTCGTGCGAAAGTGTGCGCCATTTTGTGGCTGCTTGCAGGTGTGTTGGTGTGAAAAATTGAATTTGTTACACGCTTTATGTTGGGCTTTGTTCTGCTAAAAGTTTATGCTGCACTGCTCATATCGTTATGCATCCTTTTCTATATATATACACCGATACATACACCCATGTTTGGGTACATATATATTTATATAGTTTTGTAGCGATATTTATGCAGTATCTATGTCTTTAGCCTTAGCTTTTTGTTGAGAAAATTCTTATAATAGCTTTTGGCATAAATTAATCGGCAGCAAGGCACACATAGTTTACCCACGAAAAACTTACAGAAACTAATTCAAACTCCATGATCTGCTCAAAAGCTTAAGCGAAATTTCATTAAAATAAAAGCCACTTGAGGCAGCACTTTAGCTGGGCTTAAAGTGGAGCATTCCTGTTTGCCACCAGGTAAAAGCGAGCTATGCATTAACTCTACGCTTTTGCTGCAACTATTTAAGCAAGTAAATACGAGTTGGAGTGCCACGCCCTTACCCCCCACCAAGCAGCTCGTCTTGGGGGCGGTACTGCCAACACCATCAAGTCAAAATACTTAGTAGTAATTTTGCAATTACGAATGCGCACTTAAGTTTAATTAAAAGCGCATTAATTGCACCATGCAACTTGGCTTACGATGCCGATGCCAACAACGTTAAAGCCAACACGGCTACTATAAATTGTGGGGCTAGTCAGCGTTTGGCGGGTGGGGGAAGGTGGTCTAAAACTTGGGTTTTCCTTTTGGTTAGTAAGTGCTATCTGGTACTTACCACAACAACAGCAACAACAAGTGTAAGAAAGTGCGCATAGAAAAGTTGGGAAAACAATTTACGTTGCGCATGCACGCAGCAGGTAAATTTATAGTAGCCAGTCGCCATTTTGTTGTACGCGTATCTCAGCCGCCATTTTGTTTTGTTGCTGTTGTTGTGGTGTGTGGGATGTGGACTGGTTTAAAAGTGAGTTTTGTATGCTAATGAAATATGCAACAAAGTGGCACGGTTCAATTTTGTAAGCAAGTTAATCGCTTGTGTCTCAAACTTGCATAGAATTGAGTTCAACGCAGCAACGGCCTTTGGTAATAATATTTATATTTACTACCAAGGCCCAGCCTTGAAAGTTGGCAGCTGTTTAGTAAATTGCTGTATTTAAGTATTGGCCCAATTGGTTAGGAAGCTATGGAAAGTTAATTAGTGGGTTGTGTCAGATTTTACATTAATAAATTGCTTATTGTAATGGAATATATGGAGAACTTTACTATTTACTTAGATAGTCTATATGTTGCTTTTGGTAAGTTATTTGAATAATCACAAGTGGTGCACTTAAAGTGTTCAACTCTATAACTTTTGACTGGAGTAACTTAGCAAATAAAGTCATACCGCGTTGGAAGCATCATTCCAAGACAATTTATAACTTGGAGCAGTTCATACCAAAAGAATAAGCTAATATTGATTAGGTTTACGTTAGCAAAGATATATAAGTAATGTTAACATAAGAGATAATGTAAACCAATTAATGTATTTACTAACCAGCTAACTTTTTTGGATAATCATTTAAAGTTGCTTAAATGTAAACAAACATATTTTATAGAAAATAAGTTGACAGTACTATTCTGTACTGAAATCTGCCTTTAGGCACAATTTCTTCTCTTAAAATCCACACTGAAGTGGTGAACCAATATTGTATACTGAAACTTATATTCTTATATTAAGATTAGTCGCAAACAAATTGCCGAGACATAAAATCGACTGCTTTTGGAATTTAAACAATTGTATTTGTGGCCTAACATTCTTAATTGTGAAGACTTAACCTGCGCTTCGTGCAAAAAATAAAGTTTAGAGTGTGGCCGGTGATAACACTTTAAAATGTTTATACCAAACATTTGAAAATTCGGGTAATGTTAGTAATTCCAGCCATGCATCCAGGCGTTCCGACGCTCCAAAAAAAATATTGAGGCCGTAAGCGACAGTGTCGCCTCAACGCCGCGAACATCGAGTTAGGTCATTCTCACGAGTTGAACAACGCTTAGACCTCTCTTCATCACACAACCCATGACAATTTGGAGATTTTTTCGTACAAAATCAAAATAGCACACAAACTAAGCCCAGCTGACTACACGCGTCTTGTCAACGGACAACCATTGAAATGGCTGAGAAGTCGACTTTTGGAAAAATCATATCATAATTTCGATGAACCACATTTTAGGTTAAAAAAAAATGTAAATAATAAAAATTATTTGTTCTATTCCTCCAGAAACCCTCAATTAATTAAAGAACAGCCTTCAAAAAGTAACTGCTTGGTATGGAGTTTGAG
This sequence comes from Chymomyza procnemis, assembly GCA_035046065.1. Classification (NCBI taxonomy): domain Eukaryota; kingdom Metazoa; phylum Arthropoda; class Insecta; order Diptera; family Drosophilidae; genus Chymomyza; species Chymomyza procnemis. Next base: position 14,772,510 of record JAWNOJ010000024.1, read on the forward strand.
CGGATATGAGCATCGGTATCTATTTTTTGAAAAGCGATGATGGAGCAAAATCAGCTGTCAATGGAGCGTTATCAAGCAATGATAACTGATTTTGGCCAACCTTATGTACTTGAAAATGTTTGGACTGGCATTTGGTTTCAAAAAGATGGCGCAACATTGGATTTATTGCGACCATTGTTTCCTGAAAGAGTCATATCGAAAATGGTTGATTTTGTATGACCACCGATATCACCCGATCTATCGACATCAGACTTCTTTTGTGTGGATATCAGAAATCCGAAACATACACTGATAAGCAACGACCGACCGAAGTTGCGCTCTACTTAAAGACAACATATGATACGAAATTACAGACATATTGCACAAATCAATGGATTTTTTTATACTCATTATGAGACTAACAATAAGTTTACAAATTTTAAAAGTTTAGCAGTCACTATTGCAACTGAGATGAGTTTTTAATGCCATAATATTTAACGTTGGGTCGGCATGTCAATACGAGGCAGCCGAGTTCAGCTAGATAGCCTCGTTAAGTGCCCCGTAAGGCTATTTGGATGGGCATGTAATTTGCTGCGATATCTTTCCATTTGTTGTGCTGTTTCATCTCTGACCGAAAGTATGAATAAGTTCATCTGTATATATTCTTGACGAACGTACCATAGTGATGGTTCTCAGAATCTTCGATTGGGCTCTTTGGATGAGTTCTTCACTGCTGTTACTGGCGTTTCCCCATAATTGGGAACCATCAGTCCAGATCAGTTTTAAGACGGTATTATAGATCAGCAACTTATATTCTAGTTTTAGGGAAGATCGTACACTAAGAAGCCAATGTAGACTACTATCTTTTAGTTTGAAGTTTGTTCTTTTTGATTCGATGTATCTACGCCATGTAAGTCGTCTGTTAAGGTGAACATCTTAACTTGTAACTTCAATTGATTTTGGAAGTACATAAGTATGCTATATAATAGCATGAGTTAAAGGCAATCTTGTCTGTTGAGCATGAATGTTACGTGTTTACATTTCTGCTCATTAATCGCCAATTAGACAGCCATTTCTCAATGTTTACGAAGTCGAGCGCAAGTTATGCCGTAGTTTGCCGCGGAGATTTAGAGCGGCTAAGGAGTGCAGTGTCATCGGCAAATGCAGATATTGTTCGCTGCCTCCTTGTTGCTATATAGGCTGTATATACCACATGTAGTGCTGGGCCAAGTACCTTGCCAGCATCTACGAAAACAGCGGATAACGCCAGAAAAAAGAGCTCATTTTATGCTTAAGGTCAAAGGTAGCCAGGCATTATTGCAATATCATATTCTAAAATTAACTTAAACATATCTACGTGAACCAAACTTAAAGATTTTTAAAATTAAATCAAAAACAACATATGCCCTCTACATTTATGTTTTTAGAAACCAATGTTTTCATCTTAAATGGCTTAGAACGATTTATTAATAGACAAAAATAAATAAAAATTCACTCAAATTTAAATTTGTATACTGCAGCTTTTCCCAAATGGGATTCTTAATGAAAGCCACATGAAAAATTATTCAATTATTATCTAGTTGTAAACCGCAATTTTGATGAAACACAAAAGTCAAATATATAAAAAATTTCTGGTAACTTTTAATAAATTTCATATTAAATCATAGAAGCACTGAATCTATGAACCTATTTTTTTATGTAAATTTTTTAATAAAACTTAAAGCACACAATCGATGCCAATTCAATTTCCATTAGCTGCGCTGAAAAACTTTTTAATTACAAAAAAAAAATCCGCATATACTGTCAAAAGAATTCTTATAACATCCGAAAGAACTTTTTCCTATACTTTACGTGTTTTGTTTTTTATTTTATTTGGCACGCGTTTTGCCTGTAAGCAGGATAAGCAAGTTTCCTTTCAGTGAGTGACTTTGTTTTGCCAGTTTCCATTCAAAAACGAAAAAAGAGAGAAATGTTGGTATTTTTGTTTATGTACGACTTTTGCTTTTGTTTTTATGATTATTTTTGCACAACCCTCAACTTTAATGCAAAGTTTTAATTTTGCAACTGTAACAAAAAGCGGCAGCCGACAGTAGTGCCATAACTTGCAACATAAAGCAGCACGCACACACAAATACCCTATATACACTCAAAGCGCGTATGAAATCTATGTAGACGCATATAAAGCGCACTTAACCTGAATGTTGCACACATACACACACACTCGCATACAACTTGCCCCAGCTCTGGTAAATAGAAATAGCTCAACGCTCAAACATGCAAATAATTGCTGCATTTGTATGAGCTTAACCCATTTTTGACATAATCCCTACCTACTCCTGCCTGCGCGCTGTGTGCTTCTTTGAAATCCAAACCAAGGCACACATTTGACGTTTATAAGCCAGCGACGGTAACAATAACTCCTTGCCCCCAAAAGTCAAACAGGCTTGGAATTTAATTTCACATTGCACTTGGCACTCTTGCCACTGCAGCAGCAAGCACTTGCCGCTGCTTGCTACTTGCAACCAACCCATTGCTGCGCTGTGGCACGTAATGCCAAACATAAATCATAGCTGCGTCTTCGCATAAGAATATATTTCCGCTATAAAATGGACGTTTCCGCTTTTTCGGTTGCTTTCCTGCGCGCAGTCTGGCTGAATGCTTGGATACCCTGGTAGCTCTAGCAGCCCAAGCAGCAGCAGCAGGAGCAGCAGCAGCCAGCCAGTGCACATTGCTCAAAACAGGAAGTGCAGTGCAGTTTTGTTTTGTGGCAAACGGAAATTCAGGTAGTTAAGTTGCAGCAGCAGTGCGCCAGTGCCTCGAGTAGATCTTGCCTTTTGGGCCAGCATGGATTGTGATGCCTTTTTAATAGTTTTTGCAGCTGACATTCGCAAGCTCAGCGCAGAATGAATTGCCCGACTTTATGTACAACTCTTTTTGCTATTTTATTTTTATTGCAATTAATTTTTGTACTTTCAAGTTCATAAATTACACATTATGAGTGCATCTCTCATATCCTGACACCATCGCTGTTTATACCCTTTAAAAGCCTCGACAGCTTTTGGTTGTGCCACAGCTGGCGGCAAACACTTATAAATCTGCGGGTGTCTGTTGTTCTCGGTAATGAAAACATTAAAGCATTTTTTTTTTGGTCAGAGTTCGTCTATTTGATCATCTACTTTTGTGCTAGTTTTTACTTAACTACTTTCTGTCTGTTTCTTCTTTGACTTTTCAAGCAAAAGTTGATTAAAAACTTTGCATTATAAACAAAAAATTGAGGAAGCTAGATAGACGACGTTTGTCTTCAAAAGAGGCGTCACTTACTGATAGTTCGCCCAACTTTAAGCTTTTATAGACACCAAGCAGCACAGTGGAAACAATTGAGAAAGACAAAGATAAAAAAGATTAAAAAAATTGGCTTAGTAGATACTCGAAACTTTAGATTTGCAATTCACTTTTAAGGAGCCCTACTAGGTTCATCTGTCATTATATTTTAAGAACATAAATAAATTATTAAATTATTCCCCTTAACTATGATTATCTCTTCAAAAGTGGAGCATCGAGATATCTATATTAATAGCTGTTCGAAGGGAACTGGAATCTACAGATAATGGCCCAATCCGAACGGTGGTATCTTTCAATAGAGATTTATATAGGCATATGCATGAGACAAACAGTGTCGATTTATTTGCTAACAAAGCGAGTGCTAGGCAAACGCTGCAGAGTGGAATCGCACCACCGACTATCGCGTTAAGAATATGAACTTATAAAACAAAAGAACAGAGAATAGAAAAAGATTAAATATTATATTTCTCTATCCTAAACAACAGGAGCTTGGATTTACAAAAAACAAAAATATTAGTTAAAAAATTAAATAATAATAGAAACAATTGTTTTTTTTTTTTATGGAACAAAAGCTTATGCTTCACATTCGATGTGTTGACTATAGCGAAGCAAAAAACAGAGTTTTATGTTTGACTTATTATTTGTATATATATTAACTGTGTTTCGTATATCTCACCTTAAAATTATATTTTATCTTAAAAAAACTTGGTTTTAATCTGTAAATAGAAGAGAGTTTTTTAACTGAAGTCATCTATCTCATCAGTTCCAAAAGTTTTTTAAGCTGAAACGATGAAAAGGATTTGGGGCTTCTTAGCACTTGCCTAATAAATATAAAGTCGTTGGTTCGAATCCCACTTGTGGCAAAAGGCGTGACCATTTTAATGTTCCTATTAAAAAATCATTCTCTGCTTATTAGAAAGAATTTTTTTCAACAATTTCGGCAACTTCCTTGCCTCCCACTACAAGAGAATTTAACACAAAAGGCTCCCAAAAACGATATGACGACACGAAATAAACGGACACGAACACTGCAAAGCTAGAACCCTTGGAAGACCTAAGTCGACCTGGCAAAGATCTAACTTTCAAAAATCTGTACCAAGCGAACATAACATAGGTCAGAGCTAAACAGGCGGCGCAAAACAGCATTCGATGGAAGGTAGAGGCCTTAAGTTCCCAAGTAGAATAATAAGAAAAATAAAATAAATGGGATTAGCTATTGTTAGGACTTTTCTAAAAACTAATTCAATGCCTGCTTTGGAAATTCAAGATTAAGGGGTAAGCGTTCTTATCTGCTACATAAAAATCATGTGGGATAAGGTATTTCAAGAACGCTGTAGCGTATCCTTAAAGTTAATCAACGAAGCTTGAGTTTTGCAACTCCTCACTTTTCGTTTCTAGAAAATTGTGCATAAATCTAAAAACAACTGTCACATCACATAAAATCTCAAATGAAGAAATGAACCTCATATACTAAAAGCATTCGAGATATTTTCCATCTGGAATATTGATACTAAAAACTTAAAATTGTCAGTGAATTACTTTTAGCCTCTTTTTAATGTTTAGTTCATTTACTGCAACGATATTTTTTTTCACGTTCTTTTTTCCTTAATCAATAACTTTCGACCCAGACCGTAGGACTGTCGTTTACTCAGGACACAAAATGCCTGGTATATCTTCAGCTGTTACGGGCGCTGTTGTCCCTGAGGTTGTTACTAACCAGACAAGTAACAGACCATCTTCCATAGCCACACTGGCTGGTGTGGAATTACCTACGGTTCCCGTAATAAATACACGATATAAAAACGAATATAAAACGAAAATGAAAACGATTTTCATATTGTCAGCTTACATGTGTTTCCAAACGATATTTCTAAATTATTTTAGCTATTTAAAAAATTATATGAAAATTAAAAGGGTATTAAGTGGCACCAAACCTCAACATTGTTACTATTTAACATCTCAAAATATATGTTTCCAACAAATTGTTTTCCAAAATATATTTGCGATTACTATCTGACTGTCTTTAAGTCAAACAACCTAAAAGCTTAAATCACACTTATTAATCAAAAGAAATTAAAATTCAAAACTTTAAGTGGCCATAAATCCTAAACGAAGCAACTAAAAGCAAAATCAAAAAAACTGGAAAATCGTATTATCTTCTGGTGGGAATTCAAAATGATAGCGCATATCTCTCAAAAAATTGCTGTCTTTTGCCAAACATATAATCTTTAAGCATTTTCATCTATATCAACATACAATTTGTTACCAAGAATGATTTCCTAGTTCATCCCTGGCAACAGCTGCCACATCTGCAACACTTCCTAGCATATGTTCACTCTCGTATCTTTAAAATAAACATGAACATTAAAGTGTCGCCTGCCCATGGTTCCATCCACTATGCTACCCAATGCCTGAAGCCTTTTCACTTTCCCCCAAATGTTGCATAAATTTTACGGATACCACAAAGACAATGTCATACCCAGAGCAGATCATTTGTTTAACAAATTTGCGTCAAGTTGCAACCTGACACGGACGCATTAATCATGGCCAGCATCAAATCTGATACATTATGCATTCCACTTTACTCTTAAATGGCGAACCCAATTATGCGAGAGCTTAACTTTGTTGCTCTTGTTGTTTCTTGAGCAAAGTATACAGCTCCGCTTAAGTTTGGGAAAAAATTTAGAAAACTTGCTGAAACAACAATCAGGACAATTTTCAAATAATATTAGCGCTTTTTTGCTTTTTCCTAATCCTTGACACAGTGGCTTAGTTAGGGTTAAGAGGCTAAGGTTACTTTGAGGCAAATAAAATTGTACCTAAAGTTTGACATACATATAATATTAGACAAAAAATTGTTGTAGAAATTGGTTGACAAGTCTTGCATGTATTGCTTATAAAACTTACTCCAACCATATTTAAAATCAGCAAAGCATTTCAATGAAATTTTCATCATGAAACCGAAAATACCATGCTTTATGTAAACACTATTACATAATTATTTTCTTGAACTACAATTTTTGAGCTTGCTTGGGTTACCTTAAATAATATCACACTTTCAGTTCTGTAATTATATTTTATTAAGTTCAAAAATATTTATGTGTTTCCTATAAGTTTAAAATAGTAAATGAAATAATTCAGTAGTTCATATCCCGATTTAGCAAAATATCCTTATACTACAGAGAACTCTTTTATTTCAACTACGCCACTGATAGCTTGCTGCATTTCTGTTCCGTTCCGTTCCATGTCACTTGAAATAGTAATTGAAACCTTTTGTTACGTATACGCAATGTGGTACGTGCTTAAAGAAGCAACGAACATCGTTGCACCAGCATTGAAATAAAAACCAAATTTCATTTTCTACCATGTAAGAGTTAAAAGTAAGTTGTTCCGAAATGCAATTTTTAGTTAAAACTTTGTCTCATGTTGTGCTTGCTTCTTATATTCCTTTCTTTTTTTTATATTTTGTTTTTTGTTAAACTCCAAAACGCTACGCGTACTTCCGGTTACAAAAATAAAAAGTAAGAAAAACAATGGCGACCCGAATAACAACAATTACAAGTACAACATCCGTAACAGTTGGTGTCTTCTGCTTAACAACTTTGCTTGCTGCTTGCACTTTGTCGTAAAAATAAAGTTTTTCACATACTCGTGCATTTCTTACGGGAAAGTGTATCTATGTGCGAGTGTGTTGCAGTGTGTGTGTGCTCGTTTACGTGTATGCGTTGAATTTTGCTGCATGCCACAAAACACTACCAGAGACAACAAGCAAGTCTGCTTAATCTAAGCTTTTGTGGCGCTTGTCTACTTTTTAAGTATCCCATTGTGAAAACTTGTCGGTTTCGTATTCCACTCATAATATTATTTTTGCAGCTTTGCTACGATCTCGCTTGCCAGAGTTCTAATTATGTTAGCTTTCTGCATGCTACAAATAAAGAACTATTTATGTAATTAATTAAGTTTATTAAATATTTGAGAGCTATGTAGCGTATATTGCTTTGTGTATTTATGTTATTGTTCAGATTTTTTGTACATAGGTCTGACTTTATATTGGGTAAAGAATTGTGTTAAATTTCAAATGGAACACATGCTTCTAACGAAAATATATTCCATACAAATATGGCGAGTAACTAGCTTGAGCTTTAAATTGAAGATCAAAACTTAAGTTTAAACAATTATTATTTCAGTGCTTGTACAGTGTAAATATAAACAATAATGTTCAACATATAAAATATATTATTGAGCCACATTGCGTATACTTAATGTTTGTGTTTATTTTAAATTAATTTTCTGTGGGTGTTCCATAAACTCCAACTAAGTTTTATTTTTTAATTATTTTGCATGATGCATTTTAAATAATTTTCAAGTAAAGATTTTGATTAAGAAAATAATATGTTATTTATTTATAACAATACTGCAATTGAATTTACTTCAATTTTAGTTGTGAGTTAATTTCAATAATATTTTCTGCCTGATTAAATCAGTCAAGTTAAATCATTACCTATTAGCTTGCAGGCATTAGCTTTATTTATGTATTAAAGTGCACTAGAAGTTATGTTATTGCAAATAAATATAACTTATACATATCTTTGTTAACAAATGAATGAAAATTGTAGAAGAAATTGTTTTGACAAGTATGAATTTAAAATGAAACATAGCTTCCGAACGTACTTACTTGTACATGGAGTTACTTAAACTATTGTTTAATTCTATTAAAAAACTATTTTCTGACTTAAGAATGTAAAAATTTATTAACAGATCTATGCAGACTTCTACTTGCTATATTGGGCAGGAAACAAGAAGAAAGAGTAAATCAACTGAACTTTAATATTACCAAACTCTAGAATATCTCAAAAAAAACATGTGAAACTTTTTTGTCTAAAGAAACTTTTTTTTAAATAAAATGACACCTACTTAAATCTAAGACAATGTGCACCAAATTGTCACCTTTAAGAAGAAACGGAATACGTTTTTTTCAGTAATACTTGGCTTTTAACATTAAAGTCAAACTTAAGACCCAAAATTGAAGTTTTTTTGAAGAATGCTAAATCAGCCATTTGTTTTTAAGTATTGTTTCTCTGAGCTATTGGCAATTACTATAAGATGTCAGCTGACAGATAATCACTAAATAGCAGAGAAGCTTATTTCTACCACTCTGGCTATAAAAAGATTGCAACCGCAATGAGCAACAGTTTGGTTCGCGTCTGTTTGGCAATTTTTTTTTCCGTGTAATTTAGAACAAATTTAAGAGGCGTATTATGATATGATATGATATGATATGATATAGCATGAAATAGATTGGCTAGGTCCAAGTCTGTTGTAGTGATCAAATGCCGAAGTTGCCTAATTGCTTGTATTAATTGACTTTTTGTGTTATAATAAAAGCTCAAATTTTTTCTCAATCATATGGATTCGCCAAATCGAGCAGACTTGACCATTCAGTAACTATGAGACCCAAACTTGGTCAACACTGATCTTTCGGCTTCGATGCTAAGAAATGTTTTATGTTTCATTCTATTTCCGATTCTACAACCTCAAGTTGCTAGTCAGCCCCAGATATGAGACGGTGCATAACTTAAAAAATTCATACATCAGGCTAAAGAAATGAATGAGTTTTGTTTAACATTTTCACGTTCTAATTTAATATTGTTTCATTTTAAAATTATTTAATTATAGGGTCAACTGGACGTAGTTTTACCTCTAAGTAAATAAGAATTTCATTTATAAAAGGCGCACACTATATTATGTAGCTATATCTGAATTTATTGCCCGGATGAATATTAAAATCCGAACATTCGTTCTACGAAATAATCATAATAATAATAAAATAATAAACAAAAAAAAACGGGGAAACTGTTTCCTTAAAAATGATTGCCTCTTGGCTTAACTTGTAGTAATACATGGAATAGTTTTTTGCATCTTATTTCCACTTTCTTGCAATAAAAACGACATCCTATGCCGACATAAAGACTTCTTAGACAATTTAATAACGTGGCCGTTATGCCGTAATAAATGGTATTTAATGAAACGGGTCAACACCTTTACGCACACTAGCAGACGGCACTCCGGTTGCGAGTTACATGCCACTTGACACCCAACGCGAAGTCCACAGAAACACACACAGTGAAATCTGGTTATCCAGCCGCATCGACACCCGCATGGTTGCCGCAGTCCTGGTTTGTATGGGAGCAGTGAGTAGCAGCAACGGGCGGGCCACATGCTTGGTCGCATTTTTTTTTGGCAACAGGCATTGCTGGGCACCCGTTTGCTCGTGCTCGCATAATTCTCTACATTTCTCTTTAATACTTTTTCGCACTCGCGTTTTATTACTTTTATTTTTATGCCCAGCTTTTTAACGGTATTGCTGTGCGTGTGTGTAGATGTGTATGAGTGTGCGTGTACATAATGCATTTATAAATGGCGCTGTAGAATGCCAACATGGCGTCTGTGTCAGATAATCTTGTTTTATTTTACGCTGGCAACGCCGTTTAAAGCCAACTGTTTGTCGAATGTTTGCGTTTGCTCTGCCTTGCATTTGGCAACGCTTGCACCTACTGTTGTTTTTGGCGTAGATTTTTCGGTAGTCATTAAGCTGCCATGTGTTACGACTTTGGTTTGTATATAAAATTTTATGACGAGTGTTGTCGCTCATCTGCTGGCAAAAACCAGCAGACGCAGATAGCGTAAAATGCTGACAGGCAGCGGCACAAGGTTTAAGGACAATTGTAGTACAGCCGCGTCCCAATAGACCGTCGGGGGCACGTTCTGTCATCAGCAGGTGCGAACAAGCCGTGTGCAAATGTTTGTTTAACTGACAGGTACACATACTTCATAATTACGTATGTTTGAGATAAAATTTCATTTGACATTTCGCATTGTTGGGATTCAACTTACAGCACGCAGGCTTTAAAAATCTTATATTAGCCAGGGTACTGCATCTACCATAGTACTGAGTTTTTTTTTTTGGCTTTCTTTGTCATTATGCATGCACGGTTTCTTTATAAATTTGCAATTTGCTGCAATTTTGCACAAATATGTACTTCATTTATGTAGCTGCTGTGCCGTTTCAACATGGCCATTTTGTAGTCAATAAAATTTCAACTTGTTACGGAAAAAGTGCAAGGCAAAAGTTTTTCCGCCCTGTCCTCTTGCTTGCTGCACTTTGTTTCTTTGCTGTTTCTTATGGGCATGCATGAAACTTTATTAAAAACTATGCAAGAAAATTTTGCATATGTGCTTGCATGTATGTTAGGGAAAAGGCAGGCAGTCCTGCCGGCACAGAACTTGGCACTGATCATTGGCAATGGCTATCATAAAGTTTTGCATTTGAATGATATGAAAATATAATATTAAATTGAAAACTTTTATGATAAATTTAATATAACTTACAGTGGTGGTAAATTTTAATGAATGATAATTAAATTTATATAACATTTTACACTTCCAGTCATAGTCAATTAAAAAAAAGTATTTATTTACCCTTTGGTTATTCTTAATTGGCCATATCGTGTAATAATCTCTGCCCGTGTAGCAAATCTTGACTGTCCGGGTAACAAATCTTTACTGACTGCTTGTGAAAGTTAAGGCCGTACAATGTGCTTTGTGCTTAGTTGGCAACATCGCACTTGGTTTCAACGTTTAAAACCAAATTGCTTTAAAATTAATAACCGCAGTTTTTTTTTGTCTCAACTCTTTCGAAATAAAGCCTACAAATCAAACTAATTCCTTTGGCGTAGCCTCTTTTTCTCTCTCTTTTTGCGTATTCGAAACTCTATTATAGAGCTCCATAAAATCTCATCCAGCTAAACGGCAAATGAACTTTGCAACTTCTGTTGCAAACCATTTCCAGCAGCAATATATTGAAATTGTTGCTTTCCGTTTTGTTTTGTTTCAAGTTTTTTGTTGCAGGAGCAACTTTTTTATGTGGCCTTTGGGTGCCGATTCGAAACGGGCGTTTAAAGAGTTGGGAATGGGGGAGTTGGCATCCGCCTAGCTAGGTCGTCTCCGTCTCCCTTGCCTCGTCTCCCTGACAGCATGTGCGCCGTTTGTTAAGTCTATTTAACCGTAAATGCGTATGCAACACTGCACTCCATGTTGCAGCCACATTGTGAGTCTGTGTGCCTCAATATGTGTTTATGTGTTAGTATGTTTTTTTGTGTATGTCTGTGTGTGTGTGTGTGTGAGAGAGAGGGAGTGTACATGCGTGTGTGTGCAATAAATGTTGCTGTTTGAGTTGTTGGCAAAATAAAATGCACTGCTTTGCCTTGTTATGCAAATTCAAAAAGTGGAAACTGCCAACTGTAAGCGCTGCACAGCAACCAACCAAAGTTCCATTGTAAAAAGCACAAAAGTTGGGCAACTTCTTGCCAACAAGTTTTCAATTTAAATTTTTAAATGCTTGGCATAGTTGGGTTAGTTTTTAAGCAACTGCAATTAACGAGCTATTAACTAAAGTGCCACATTTCCATGTTCGTACATTTGCAGGCAGCCAAGTCTTGGGCAATCATCATGACAGCTTGACACTGAGTCCCGCCGAGCACACAGTCGTAAGGTATACAAACGAATCACTCATTGTTGCCTGTCGCAGTCCCACACCGGATGTACAGCTGCATTGGAAATCACCGAAAGGTGAAATAATACGCGAGCACAAAGGACGCATACACATAGAACAGACGGCGCCAGGTAGGTGGTTCAATTGTATGTGTACGGGTATCTATCGTAGCAGGGAGCAATCCAAGTTTTTTTTTGCAAATTCCACAATAGAAGTTCAATAGGAAAGCTATGGAGGAGAAAACGCTGGCTCATTGTGACTTAGGAATACACTAATGTTCTAACATAATCTTTATCATTTGAGATGTCTTGACTTTTGAGTTTTTACTTGTAGGCCAAGAGTAATTTATGGGCAGCACAAAGTCATACAATTTAAAAGAAATTGTCATCATAACCAGAGATTTCCTTAAGAGATGTTTGATTTATATGGTTATCTTAAGTTTAGCTGCTTTATTTAATCTATTTTTATCAACATATTATAAACTTGCTTTATTTTCAACTGAAACAAGCTGGGTATTCCACAATTCATGGTAAATACCAGAATTTGATGTATCAAACAGACATAAACCAAAAAATTTCTAAGTAATCTGATACTTCTAAATACCAATTATGATAAAATTGTAGCATTTAAAATTGATTTCCGCTTAAAAAAATCTTTTAATAAACTAATGCTGTTTGTTGTTACCATTTTCGATAGACAATACTACACCTTTAAATTATATATATAAAGAATAAAAACTAAATATTCTATATACCAGAGAATGCAATAACACTATTTATCGATTAGAATTCAAGAATATAAGATTATAATTGTCAAGTTGTGAATTTAAAAATATTGATAATTATAAAAAATAATTAAATAAAATAGAAAAGTTTAAACTTATATTAGTTTTAACTGTTGCCATAATTTCAATTTTATGGTATTTAAAATTTCATTTAATTTATGTATTACCATCGTGATTTTTATAGGAAGATTTCGATTGGGCTTATCCCCCAATTTTTCAATTTTATTTTATTCAATATTAATATTAAATATTTTTTTTTTGTTTTATACACTATTAATCAGTAAATATCATTAAAATTTTAAGTTAAAAATTCTAATTTCCAGCTGGCCCTTTTAAGATGGAGGAGTATTTTATGTTCAACGTACTAGGGTTGTCTTTTATAATTCGGTGTTAGAGAACAAAAATAAATATCAATTATTGAAAAAAGCTTTCTTGTTTCCCAAAATATTCCCCATTATACACTATACAATTTTGCTTGCGATTGAACCAATTGTTGAAACACTTGGAACACCCTCCGATTGAGGTATCTTCAAAACATGCATTCTGAACGTATGAACGACTTTTTCAGATGTCGAAAAACGTTGAACTCTCAAAAAAGGCAAACCTTGTACTTATAGAAATGCAGAAAATTTGTTATTAAAGTCAAGTTTCAAATTATTATCTTGAAATTCAATATTAAGAAATCGTTTGATTTGATTTAACTTGTATGTTGATTTTATAAATTGATTAAACTAAATTCTTAAGTTTAAATTTTTAGTCCGCTTTTTTTTTTTTAAATTGTAAGCTTCTATTTCATTTAAGATTCGAATACTTTATTTAAGCATTTTATGTAAAATTGTTATATATTATAAAATTTATCAAATCAAATTATATATTTTTTTCCAAGATTTAATAATTTTTTCTATAAGTTCTTTAATAATTTACTTTAATTTCTTCTTCTTCTTTTTATTATTTATCTTTTTATATTATTAGAAAATTACAATGATATTACAATGACCATTATTATTTTAATTTAGTTTTAATTGGATTATATATATATATATATATATATATGCAAAAAAACAACGATGGATATTCGATTAAAATGAATTTTATGTACCCGAAAGATAATCTTGTGGCATTATATTTTCAATATGATTTCTGGCATATTAACGCCACGGCTGGCTCGAATGTAGTCCAATCTGAACGTCCAATTTTCAATGACTTTTTTCAACATTTGTGGTCGTATATCGAAGGATGTTGTCTTCCAAGTGGTTAAGCGTTTGTAGCTTATCCGCATAGACCAATGACTTTACGAAGCCCCACAGAGAGTAGTCTAGAGGTGTTAAATCGCAAAATCTTGAAAGCCCATTCACAGGTCGAAAACGTGAAATTGGACGGTCACCAAACGTGTCTTTCAATAAATCGAAAAATTTAAATAAATTTGAGAAATTCTACAAGTGCAGAATTGACAAGCTTGCCACACTGCGAAAGTAGATTTATCAGCTGTCAAAGTTCGAGCCAGCTTTTGAAAAGTCACTAACTGTACTTTGAAAAACTCACTCTCTTTATTTTATTCATAGCTCTCTCTCTCTCTCTCTCTCTCTCTCTCTCTCTCTCTATCACCATACATTCCTTTGATGGCAAGCTTGTAGCTCTGAAATACCTTTAAAACCCCATAGGGTGCCAAAATGCCAAAAGAGTGCACTGGAAGGAGAACAACAAACACAATTAATTGCAATTTTCTACACACACACACACATTCGCACTCACACACATTTTTGCTTTATATTTGGCTGCTTTGTTTTGCTCCAAGCTGCGCATTCGCTCTTCTCTCTATATATATTCTTCCATATATATTCCACTATATATCTTTTTCTTTGGTAGAACAATTGAAAATCGTTTTTGCGCATATAGCCCTGGCCGACAAGGGTAATTGGACCTGTGAGGCTGCCGAGGGTGGACTGCATAGTAAATCCTACAATTTGATTGTATATCGTAAGTGCACAGCGCAAAGATCGACAAGGACGATGACAATGTTGACGCCAGACGAAGACAAACAGCCAGGCACTGCAACAGCAGCGAGCAAACACTCATTAATCTTGTATTGTTTTCCTTTGGTTCTTCTCTTTTTTTTTGCCTTTTGTTCAATAGAGAAAATTACATTTACCGAGAATGCCACCATTTTGACCGTTAAGGAGGGCAAAAATGCGACCATATTGTGTGAGGTTAAAGGTGAACCACAACCGAATGTTACCTGGCATTTCAATGGACAGCCCATTAATGTCGAGAGTAAGTGTACCGAGCGTAGCGTGCTCCAATGATAATGAGCTTTGCATTTTATATGAAAGAAAATAACACAACAACATTGTAACTTACAAACAACTATGACTTATTTAGCTGCTAACGTTTTTTTTTTTTGCACATCTCCTGCAGCGAACGCGACCAAATTCCGCATCCTGGCTGATGGTTTGCTCATCAACAAGGTAACACAGAATGACACCGGAGAGTATGCGTGCCGAGCATACCAAGTGAATTCTATTGCTTCCGATATGCAGGAGCGCACAGTTTTGATGAAAATCGAACGTGAGTGTGATTTATGATTTCAACCAAGCCAACGCCTTCCGTGGCCCCACCACATAGCAGCAACTAGTCCAGTCCTCCCCCAGACTACCAACCGCTGCTAACGAAATGTAACAACTAGAAGCAATTTCGACTTTACAGTTCTGGACAGCAACAATACTTGAGCAGAGTTGCCAGAGTTTTTTTTTAACGTTCCCTCCCCTTGCTGCTCAGTTGCTAAATTTGAAATTTTGTAGGTGTGTATGCGTGCTGAGGGGGAAGTGTGTAGTTGAGTAGGAGTGTGGGGGCAGATATGTGTGCATGAGTGTGGTTGGGTATCAGTGGCGTAGACAGGAGGGGCTTTACTTGGTGTATATAATACTCAAATGTTTTAATTAAATAGTAAGTAGGCTATAGATGTCGACAAATTTTGATAATTTTCCTACTCAAGTTGAGATAGATATTAAGTTTATCATGATTTTCTTGTTCTTCCAGCTTCTCCTATAGTTTATAACATATTTTGCGAAACAACACATTTTGTTATAAAGCCTGTATTAATTTTATTTTTTTTTAATTATAATACTTGCAAATTCACATCGTAGGTTTTCGTGGTTTGTCTCAATTTCTGAATCATAATCTTAAAAAATATTTTGTAATTTGAAAAATTTTTGTAGAATTTAAAATATCTAACGCGGCTGGAATTTTTTGAACAACAGTTTGAGAGCCTATGGCTAAATGCCTTTTTTTTAGATAAAAAAGTTTTTCCGTGCAGCATTTACCCAGTTGGAGCAAGCGCAGCATAGAAATGGCAAGCAAAGCATGCAAGGGCTGTACACTTAGTATAAATTATAATAACGTTTTTAATATATCCACTAATGTTATACAGTTTTGTATATTGTATAAATTTAATGATGAAGCCCTACTCGAACAGTTAAAAACAGATTAATTTTTCAAATTGAAGCTAAATGAGATGTGCTTAGATTGTAGTGAATCTTGAGTTTTCAGATGAAGCACAACAAGCACTCCCGACAACTTTGAAAGCGCATCATAGTAACTAAATGCAAAGCACAAAATGGTTGCCAAAGTGGAGTTTGTTCTAGTCCGCATCCATTACTTCTCACAAGACTCTTGTCGTACAGCTTCCTGCTGCCACAAAAAGCTATCGACGTCACTGGAATTTGGGTTAGTGCCCACTTTTGGTACAGTTGTGTCTGAATGTGTGTGTGTGTGGGTACATATGTGCTCTCTCGCTTAGTATGCAGCGCATTGAGCGGCAAATAGTTTTTTGAGCACGAAAATTTTTCGAATTACACACGCTTAGTTGAGGGTTTTTCACATTTTATGCGAATTATTTTTGATGTATGTTGGTTGACGTGGCATGACTAAGCAGCTGTTGAGCAGTGTGTTGGCATCAGGGGAGTGAGTGGGGTAGCTTTTTAGACAACACCTGCCTCTAATGACATGATCATATATGTATATATGTGTGCAACCAGATGATTTATCTATTGTGCAAAAGTCATGAGTTTTTTGAAAAAAATTTTCCAACAAACTGCTTTTGATGGCTGTGCAAGCTTGTTTTTTTTGTGGCTGCTCTCAGACAAATGATGGTTCAAATTTAATTTAAAAGTTTAATTGATTTGTCATTTGCACAAAAAAATATACACACAGATAAACCACATTGGACACACAAGCATCATTTGGGACTGCAATATGCCTATATCAATGGCACGGCCAGCATTATGTGCGAAGCACAAGCAGAGCCACCGGCAAACTTCACCTGGCATCGCAACAAGAAACGGCTGCACAACGACAAGCACTATACCATCGAAACGGAGAACTATTGGTCTCGTCTGACCATCAATGTTATCGATAGCAGCGTGTTTGACAGTTATCGCTGCCGTGCTTTCAATAATCTGAGCAGCATCGAGCGTATTATTAATCTGGAGAAGGGCACCAAGCCGCCACCACCGCACACATTTCAGCTGCGCGGCTTCAATTCGAATACCTTCGATGTGAATGTGGGCGTACCACGCACACAGACCGAACGCAGCCCTATGGATGTGAATGGATATCGCATTGAGTACATGTCCGAATTCGAGTTCAAATCGGATGGCGGCAAATGGACCAACGCCAAGCGTAAGGATTTTCCCTTTGAAGAAGGTAAGTTTACTATGTTCTGCATATGCACGAGTGCTGTCAATAAGTGCATCATCCATACGACAGGTGCCACTTTTCTCATAACCAACCTGGAGCCCGATACTGTGTATCTGATTCGTGCCGCCTCACGTAACTTGGCCGGTTTCAGTGACTTTACCAAAGTGGAGAAATATCGTACATTGTCGCTGGAGCCACGTGCTGCGGCTACCAGCTGTGCTCCAACTCTATACCTGTTTGCACTGTTTGCTGTGGCGCTGCTGTTGCCGCTGCGACTTGACAATTAAGGAGCCAGCATTTCTCACAACTTTAAAGCTGAGCTCCCTCCCCCCTGTGTGCTTCTTCTAGCTTTAAGTTAGCGTCTGTTTGATTTGCTTGGACTAACTTTAGTGGAAAAGTCCTTACTAGTAGTTTGTTCGGTTTAAGTTGTTTAAGTGCTGCTTAGTTAATATAGATTGATTCTTAAGTGGCAACTAATATTCTGTACTACTAATATTATAACTATTATAACTATTATTATGCTAAGCTGTTAATATAATCACTGTTAAGTTTAAGTCCTTTAAGCGTTTCTAATAGCCCCGTATGCGTAAGCTCTCAGTTGGTCAGCTTCGCTGTGCCGGTTGCGTTCGAAACGCCTCTGAGCTAAACCAGTTGCTGTCTGCTGTAGCCAAAAAAAAATATATATATATATAATTAATTAATAAATTTATAGCCTCTTTAGAAATATTGGAAAAATTATTATATTATTATAGCAAGTTGCAGTTTGATGCCTAGTGCCAAATGTGGGTACGTTGCGGTTTTCATTGCGCATTGATAGTTTGATGGTTTCATAAATGGTATTAAATTTATATGGTAATATTATATTAAAAACAGAAAAGCTGTTTGAATAAAATTACAATTAAAGAACTGGAATATTTAAAAAATAAAAATGAGAGATTTAAATAAAACTTTTATTTACCAATTTATTACCACTCTGAGTCTAAAACATCTGGGAACCATGTTTTTCTCACATTTATTGTAATATGAATTAGTTGACCAACAGCAAAATATTTCGAATCGAAATATAAAAAAATTCAAATTGAGAAAGGTGTCCAATCTTAAAAAAATTCGGCTGATTTAAACGAATTTAAACGTTTACCTAAAGTTCAGATACCAATTCATTATTACTCTAAGTCTGCTACATTTGGGACAACCGTTTTTCTCACAAATTTTATAATAAGAATTAGTTCACTAGCAGAAAAATATTTCGAATCAAAATCTAAAAATAAATTTAAATTCAATTAATGGAACACCTTGAAACAAATTCGATAAATATAAACGAATTTGAGCTTTGTTTTGCAGCTACATTACAAAATCACTTCCACTTTGTGTCTACTATATTCATTATTACTTTTATCATAAATAATATGATGAGCATTCACCAGCAGAAAAATATTTCTAATAGAAATCAAAAAAAAAATTGATTTAAAAAGCGTCAGGACAAATTTTTCTTGATTTAAAAAAGGATTTTTAACGTATTATTGACCAAAAACGAACGGGGGTTGTTTTCTTTTTGGGAAACAATGGATGCGCCAGACAGTTAATGTAGAAGTAAACTCGAATGACACACAATATTTCCTTGTAAAGACTTTCAGTTAAACATCTACTTATATATATTTATTTCTAAAAGGAAAACTGTTAAAAAATATATTTATGTAATGTGGGACTTTAAAAATGGTTTTTGTGGCTGGAGGCGTTCCTAATGCCACAAACTAACCACTTTTTTAACGTACCAAAGGTTTCTTCGAACATATTGTTCAATATAGTTCAATATTTCGCCTTGACTATTGGTCATCGCATCAAAGGCGGAGAAAGAAGATACCTCTATTAATAGTTCACAGAGAACAGAAAGCCATAGTTTATTGCCGAAACGGCCGGCTTTAATTAATAGAGATTTTCCTTGTCGGATGTACCGGGGCTGCAGAGTGTAATCGAACCCAAATATTCAAGCGATCATTTATGTTTAAATAACAACAGAATGGAAAATTAATATTCATTGGCTCGCTAAATTGGCTTCGTTAAGCATTTTTAAGTAAAAAAATAAGCATTTTTAAGAAAAAATATAAAATTAGCTAATTAAAGCTACAATATTCAATAAAAAAAAAATATATAAAAAAATTTGCATGAGTTTAAAATATCTTTCAATTCTGAAAAAGCGTTCGAAATTATTTCAGAAGAAAACGAACTTGCTGCATATTCTTATATTAAAACCAGTAAAGCAAAATGACGTTAAATTTAATAATCTCTTCCCTATATAAAAAATTCTTTTTCCACCAACAAATAAATAAATATATTTTTATTTTAAAGTTTTGCGAGCGAGTGCAAGATTTAGATCGCACTTATAGCGAAGTGAGCAGAAAATAAATTATAAAATTTTAAATAAATTTTTAACCCTTGACAATGGTCATCGCTGCAAAGGAAGAGTCTGAAGATATCTCTAATTGTTCGAAGAGCACAAGGACCTACAATTTACAGCTGAACTGCGTTGTCTTTAATTAATCGAGATTTTCCTAGGTAAATACCACCCGGCTGTAGGGTGGCATCGAAACAGCGACTTTTCGGCTTAGACAATACCATCGATGCTACCAAGACCCACACAGTAAAATTATTATAGTTTTTCTTTTATTTGAAGTTGAAAAATTAGCTAAAATCCTATAGTGAAATCCCTTCAATAATCAGATAAATTATCTATCCGACTTTATTATGGTTTTATTTTAAAGTTCTTTAAGCGAGTGGATGATTTGAGGGGAAGTTTATAGCAACGGGAGTAAGGGAACTCACTTTGGTTTAAGGGTTAAATATTAAAAATCCGTTAAATTTTAAAGTGAAATCTCTGTTCTATATATAAAAATTGTGTTTTCCGCCAATAAATAACTATGTAACTTTACTTAATAGTTTTTCTAGTGATTAGACGATTTGAAACAAAGCAAAAATGAAACCAGCTTTTATTAATAATTACATGAGGAATATTTTTAGCAAATTTTAACTAAAACTAGCAGTGTGTCTTGGGCGCCAGTTCTACTACACAATGAATTGAAGTTGTTTGCGCAATGAAAACCGCATAAGTGCCCCGTAAGTATACAAATATTGCCAAAGAATAAAAAAACAATAACGCTTGGTTTGGCCTCCATATGCAACAATTATACACTCCAGACAATCTCTTTAAAAAGCTATCAAAAACACAATTATGGTACAATATCTTAAAAAATAAAATACATAAAAAAGCCAACTTCGATTGCACTAAATCAATTTACAACATTCCAAACAATTTTTTCAACTATAAATAAATATATAAACCCTTGAACGATTTGCTATATGTATATAACCTTATAAATATTATGCAATAAATTGTAAACAAAACATGCACTCAACCATAACTAAAGCCTTAAAATCATTTTATGCTGTCAAGAAAAAATAACTACAACTAGTAAAATAAATTTAAAAAAAAGTAAACACATTATGAAGAGCTTAATAATAGCATTTGAATTTATATGAAATTTATTACGATAAAAATAAATAAAACAAAAAGCAAACAAACCATAAACAAATTTATATGGAACAAAGAGAAACAAAAGCAAGAAGAACAACACTGCATTTATGCAAATAAAAATATTCTGTAAAATCACAAAAATACTCATAGTCTCCCTATATATATATTTGATTAAAATAATAGCCACAAACAATGCAATGTTTGATAAAAAAAAAATATATATATATATATATATATTTCCAAAATGGCCAATGATTAAATGTTTTGTGGTTTTTGTGTGTGCTGTGTGTGTAAGCCAAAAAATAAAAATAAATATATATATATTTCTGCGTTTAAATAATTTAATAAAAGTTTTGTTCGACAAGCATTTTTAAAAAAGAGTTTTATGCAAAAAAACTTGGGGGCTTTGCTTCCTGATCTCTTCGCGAGCTCTCTTGAGTCTAAATATGTCGTTGCTTTCACATGAGCATTCAGCTACAATCATCAGCGAATATGGAGCTGCAACTTTCAAATCTATATTTTTAACATTAAAAAAGGCAAAGATATAGATTTTTGTTTACTCGAATATTGTCTTTATTTCTTCATTATCGGAAAATTTTTTTGTTATACGATTTGCTAGTGGTACGGTTGCAACATGCCCAGTTTTTCCGAAAAAAGATAGCAACCATTTGCTTAGAAGTGCTTCGTGAGCGAACAAATTTTGTTTGATTTGGCTCTTCTTGAAAGATACAAACATTCGACTGCTGATTACTTTTGGGTTCATATGCATAAATCTATGATTCATCAACTGTTAAGATATCATAGACGTATTGCGAAGCACCCCGATCGTATTTTTCGTGCATTTCCTTCCACAAATCGACACGAGCCTTTCTTTGAGCTATTGAAAAATTATGTGACATCCAACGCGAAGTAGATTTAATCTAATCAAATGCAACATTGAATATATGCAGGTCCCACAAATTGTTGTTGTCTCAATCTCACGATAGTTCACATGACGATCTTGCAATATTAGTATGCACATACCTTCAATGGTTTCCCGAACAATAACGGATTTTGGATGACCTCCAAGAAATTCGTCTTGGGAATGAACTAAAAGCTCGATAATCACTGCTGCTTGATGGAGCTTCTTTGCCAAAAATTGAATTAAGTAAAAAAAAAATTAAATTAAATAATCGCACGAAAATGTTCATGATTTAATTCCAATTTTTGGCCGAAATAAGTCTTTTAATTTAGTGTAAACTACACAAATAGCGATCCTATGTCATAACGTTGTTACGATGGAGCTGTCAGTTGCCAGATCCCGAAATATAAAAAGTCAACCCTCGTACATCTGAATATTTATTTTGAGGCTGCAGTACAATTTTTCCTTGATGACATCAGGAATGCTTTGATCGCGACATTTCATTTTCGAAAGTAAGTGCGTTACAATTTTGACACTCTTCATATTCCCTAAAAACAAATATTCTAATTTTTTCCTGCTTCTTGCAATCTTAACATCAACTGCTGCTTTTTGGATAGAACATTTTTGTAGGGATCCAACGCAGTCTTCCACTCTTGTTAATTTGTTCTTCCTTCAAGTGTCTAACCCAACAATTTGTTGTGTTAAATGCTGTCAAATTTTCAACGTGAGCAATTTCTTTTATTTTTTTTTTATTCAATGACATTTTCTCTCGATTTTTAATTTTGCATATTCATGTATGTTCGTAAATTCGACTTTTCGTTCTTTTTCAGAAATATTCAACTTTTTTCTACCTAGTGTATTTCAAGTATATCTTATTTACAAAACGTCACGTCAAAAAACTATTTTTTCTATAGGCAAAAAATACCCGCAATTTGTTTATATTTATTGCAAAAAAACATATATTTATTTTTCCAAATCTATTTCGTTCACCACAAAATAGTGCCCGTCCCATGCAATATACTTATGCCAGCGCTGTTTTCAGGTAGTTTTCGACATAGTCCGAAAAGTTCTTCTCAGGGATCGGCTGTAGTTTCTTCTTGGATTCCATGGCAAAATAAAAGCATTTTTCCCTATCAGAAACCCAATCCTGTTTAAATTAAACATTCACGGTACTTTTTGCCTACAATAGTGATAATGAGTAAGTAATACCGGCAATTTGTTTATGTGTTTCAAAAAACGTATGTTTATGCTTCTAAATCTATTTCTATGCCTTCAAAATTGTCCCCGTCCTATGCAATGAACTGCGCCAGCTGGTTTTTAAGTATAGCAAACAGTCAGAAAAGTGATTTTCCGGGATCGCCTGTAGTTCCTTTTTGGATTCCATGCGAACCTTAAAATAAAAGCATTAGTCCCTATCCTTTTTTAAATTTGAAATTTCCGGTTCTCTTTGTGAAAAGCCTAACAGCACTAAAGCTGTTAACAATAAAATCTTGCCCACCAACACTTGTTCATAGGATATTTTGTCAAAATACTTATAATCTTTTGGCAATTTGGATAAAATAAAAAAACAAAATTTTTAAAATGCAGTCTAATGACGAAAATATTGTGGTTAATTCCAATCAAAATACACACTGCAAGTTCAGTTATGAAAACATTTTAAGAATGTTAAAAAGGTAAGCTATGTCACGCGAAAAAGAACTCTATTTAATCTTGGTTAAATTAGCATAATTAAATATTTTAGCACTTCATACTTTGGAAACACACAGCCAACATACAGGGCGAAATGCAGATATATCACTTTTAAACGTAAAAAAGCTCGTCATCTGATGCGTAAGTATGCGTGTTAATACACTATAATAGAAAAGTGTATAAAATACTCTCACCTTAGATACTTCACGTTCGAACATCAAGTATATACATGTGCGAAAAGCGGCATATCGGCTTAGTCAATCCACGCATAGAAGTTTAGCCATAATCACGCTGAATCATATGAAATTCAAGCTGCACATGCGCCTAACTGGAGGCGGTTACAAAAACGATTGTCCTACCGATGGGCGCTGCAGACAAGGCAGTTCGCTTCAAGACTCCATACAAAGATCAGCTTCATTGAAAACTTTTTATACTAGTCCTTCTATGTCAGGACCAAGTCAATATGCAGTTGGGCCTTATGAGCCTAGTTCATCGAATGTACAACAAGCATACTACCGGTCTGACAATCGTAGGCATTCAGACGCTCCGGCTGCTGACTTCCATTGGTTACGTGATCGTGGGGTTAATAAAGTTGACGACAACTATGCACGTCAGCGCCTATTACGCGAAACGGACACTAGATGGCAACAGCCAGAATACCGGAATAATAACTACGACGAGAGTGTCAATTATACAAATGATTACATATACACCAGACGTCCGCAAATACTAGTACGCTCAACTATGCCGAAGCCATCTCGGGAACCCGTGGCTAAGCCTATGCAAATGCCGCCTGAAGTAGCTCACATTATTACCACAGCAACTCAGACAGATACTGGCGAAGAGCAGCCGCAATGCAGGGAATGCACTTGTCAACAGTCGGAGCAGCAGGTGAAAAATTGTTATCAGTGCACAAAGCCCTCGACAGATGCGCCACAGCCCAAAGACATACAGCCAAAGCTGAAGCTATTAGAAAATCAGCAGTCCCTAGAAGGGAATCCAAACCCACAAATGGCAGTTGTTAAGTCTAAAGCCGAAAGCAGCTGTGACTGTGCAACAATACCAAAACTAGAGCAGCAGATAAAGCAGCTCGAATTGAGAATGAATTGTCAACAACAACATACGGAATATTTGCAGCAGATTAATCAAAATATAAAGGAACTACGTGCTTTGGTCGAATCCTTTTCACAGCAAGTCGAGGCTAAAAGCAGCGAAAAACAGGAAGAAAAACCCAAAGCAGAGCCCAATACAACGCTCACATGCACAAGCTCCAGCCAATGTCAGTTCTGCTGCCATTTGGATCTGCGCGTGCAGAATGCAGATCTACACTTCGAGGTGCTCAAGTTAATAAATCCACGCTCGTTCAGTGAGGCAGTGCTTACCATATTACTACGCAAGGATGATATCTATCATGTAAATGTACGTGAGCTTTGTTCGGGTAAGTCCTTGGGTTGTGTGCTGGTTAGTGATGCAGCCATGGAGGAAGCGCTGAAGCTGGGTCTATTTCAAAAGGTGCTAACATTTTGTGTATTTGACTCACGCAACACGCTCAGATCACCGGATCAAGCTTTTGGTTATGCATTTGAATATATACGTCAGCAAAGACAAGGCGGTGGTAATGGTCAAGGGCGACAAACACTTGCAGCAAACACTAAATGTTTCGATAAAGAGTTTGCCATGCAAATTTTGGGTCTTCCTTTGGAATCGTATGGTAGACTTTTTTCCCTAACCGATCTACTCGAATTATCGAAAGCCAAGAAGAACACTTTAGTTAAGTCTTCCCAACAAACAAAGCTGGCATCTTACCAAAACTGGTCTAGAAAATATCGAGGTAACAACCCCATGGAACTAGCGCGTTTCAATTCAACTGCAAATAAGTGACCCTACCCACGAGCGATATATCAAAATTTGCCCTATGAGCGAATCAACTCTTAGCAATCTTAGACAAAAAAAATGTTTTAGTAAGGGACTGAGAAATTTTGTAAATTTTAAGTAAAAGACAAATTTCCAAACAATCCTTTTGTTTTATTTTTTTTTGCAACTTTAGTGGATATTTTTAAAGGTAAATATTTAGTTGAGTTTTATATTATTTTATTTGAGACAACCTGCTCGCAACGCGTAGAAATGTATTTGCAGTACTTCGGAACATTTCGAGGAGTCAAAAGCGTTCGGCTCTCAATGAAACCGATTTTTTCGATTTCTTATCGTTGTGATTTTCGGCAACTTTTGGCTAAGATACATATTTAGACGATATGCCAAATAATTAGACAGGTTGTATCGTATGCCAACACACTTATCGACCCTTATCAGTGCGGCTTCAGATCTGGTAAATCCACCAAAGAAAATGCGCCAAATCTTGGAGAAGACCCATGAAAAACGGATCGGCACACACCATCTCTTTGTCGATTACAAAACTGCATTTAATAGCCCGATGAGAGAACGTCCATACGCAACACTGCCAGAGTTCGGTGTTCCTCTGAAGTGAATCCGATTTCTTAATAACATTGAGCACCATCAATAGCTCTGTCAAGGTAACAATATTAATAGAGGTAATAATAGAGATCATTGAACGTTGTAAGCGAGGTGCCAAATGGATGGAAAGATTGAGTGGAAAAGAACCTATCTTCACTTGAAGTGACCAAATGAAGAGCTACTGAAATCGGGTGTATCCCGCTAAAGTGTTGTAATGGTCATTAAAGTATGTTGTGTTTTTATTTCTTATAATAAATAGAAAATATTACGATAAAGTCGTAATTACGAAAGCCATTTCAATCGAATACATGTATAAAACAGTCGCCTTTCTGCATTTTCAGTTTTGAATATTTTATCTGAAACTTAAACTACCAAAAGTGCAGATCTAGCACTCTATAGTAAACACCAAATTTCGACTTAGTTATTTGACTTAGAAAATTATAACTTTTTTAAAGTACATTTTTTGGCTTAAATTTTAACTCCTTATATTTTCATTATAATCGCTATTATACATAAGTCACATCCATTTCTTTATGTAGATGCATCAAATATGCACATCTATACCATCAGCAAATGGAGATTCCGTTTTTGTTCTTCCAAGCTTCTTTAGGGCGGCACTAAGTTCAATAATAAAAAAGGTCTAAAATTTGGTATCTCAAAGATACAATTTTCACCATATGTGCAATGATACTATTATAAAATACCATCAGCTTGGGTTGCCTGCGAAAGCTTCGTCAACACTGAAACTGACCATTGGCATAGGGTATCCATCCTAAATGCCCCAACGCTGTCAAGTCGTGTAATTTTTTAAAAGCAAACAAATTCGCCTGCCTGTCAGCCTAATACCTCTCACGTCATTACTATTGACAGTTGCTGCTGCTATGCAAGAGGCAGCTGTGGGCCAAGCCGCAGTGGAAAACCACAATCGCAAACCGGCATGTCAAACTGTTCATTTAGGCAAACAGTGGGTTTGCCAATCAGGCCCGTTCCTCGGTTATATCGCTTTTTCCATGCTTTTACCATGTCTCACAAAAATTGATTCCGTGGAACATGGCAGGTCTTTGGTCTGCAAGCATTTGCGACGATGACAACGCCATAAATCAGACGAATGAATGCTGCAACGCAAATAGCCTGGGCAGTCGCCATATTGGGTCCGGTGACTTTTATTGCCAAAACCGCGTGTTAAATATTTTTCTATTTGTAGGCAGCCGGCAATGGATCTATAGATGCCTATCAGAATAGGTAGCTTTGTATGCATTAGTATGTATCTGCAGCTGCAACTTTGCAATAAGGATGGCGATGGTATTTTGTCTACCAATACACAAGTCAGTCACATTGCAGGATACTAGCTGTGCACTTTGGAACCCACACAAGTTTTATGTTTCTAAATTGGCTGCGATATGAAAGACTTGCTGTGCCTTAGATAGCTTGTTACTTAGGTTAGGCTAACCACAAACTTAAGACTTTACAATATATCAAGATTTCTTAAAAAACAATTCAACACAAAATGTTAAGGTCTAGCTAGAAAATATTTACACAATTCTACAAA